>OX380342.1:23949908-28749908 GCA_947425015.1 Pterostichus niger
ATTTGATGTTACGGATATAACCTAACAAATATTCTGTAATTGTTGTTATTATTATTTATGGTCATAGATAAAGTATAATACAAATCTCGAATTGTAACGCAATTACACGGAGAAAAATGTATAATTATGAATATTATAAATCTAATACGGGTAACTATAATTTTTGCTAAATAACGGATAGCTAACTAAATTATTTATAGATACAATACTGATTTATTTAAAAAAGTTGTAAATAATTTATTAATAGTAAATATATTCATTTGGTAGAATAGTAACAACTTATTTAAACCATAATTATACATTACTGTAGTAACTCATATATTTTAATTTTCAGTGTAAATAAACAGCATATTTACTGTGAATATAAAAATTGTTCTACTACATATCGGAATTTATTAAATAAAATTATATAAAACGATTGTTATAACTAATATTTCTTTTTACTATAAATAACTGTTATACTAGCGTTTAATATATTAGATATAAGCCATTAATAAACTTATATAACAAGGATAGCAAAAGTGATATAGATACAATAAAATACGAATTTATTATGGTACAAATATATTTTATTCAATTTGTATTACATATAAAATAATTATATTAAATAAAATAATATTATCTCAACATCAAATAGCCATTTTAATTTGAACGCAAAACAACAATTTTTTTAAAATTTGGCAATACTGTTAAAAGTACTGGTGATATTTCTTCAAAATTTTGATTTATTATAGATTTATATTCATTAGTCTCTAATATTTCATATCCGCTATAGTGGCTATGAAAACGTATAGTTTTAAATATTTTGCAAATAAATAGTACTTGATTAGTAGAGTCAACTAATATGTACTGAATTATTCCAAAAATGGGTAAATCATCAATATATAACATTAGCACATAATCAGTTTTATAAATAGTTCCATACAATTCTATCCAGTTTATAATATGTACATTAGACAAAAAGGTAGCTGGAATATCTATTTTAAATTTTTTTAATAATTCAAAATTAGTAAATTGGGTTCTTTTTCCTGTTTGAAGTTGTCTATTAAATCCTTTATTTAATATAATTCGTGAACAAAATTTTAATTGCTGTTTTAAGGCGACAGAATGTGGAATATTTACACGAGAAGCTATTACATTTGATGATAATTTTAACTCCCTGTGCTTAGATTCAAAACGCATAGACCATATATTTACTAAAGGGCCAATATTGCTCATTATAGTGGGATAATGCAGCATATGATGGTGTTTTGGCTTTAGTGGAATATTAAATAACTTCAAATACATCTCATGATGTTCAGTAATTAAATACGACAATAAATCGGAAGATTCAAACTGAACAGACGGAGCGGTTATTATTGAAACAATTTCATGTAAAATAATATATAATTGCCAATATATATTGTCAACCGGTATTAGATGACCAAATATTACACCACTATATCTTATGAAACATAGCATTTCACTTGCAGACATCTTTAAGCGTTTATTTTTTATATTCTCTAAAGTAATTAGTGGAGGTTTATTTTTCGTTTCAAAACCAAAATTGAAGAACTCAATATGGTTGTTTAAAATTTCCAAAGTAAAATTTTTTTCTACAAATATAAATTGGTGTAATAGTAAGGCCATTTCCCAATTACATACGCCTTCGAATACATCATGCATAATGTCCACGGACAAATTGTCTGTTACATGAAACTGTAAAACTTCATTCCATATGCAATTTTCTTTTATCCCAGTTTCGGATAATTTGTTAATTTGAGTGTTATCAAATTCATAACATTCTTTCGTACGTATTAATTCTGATAATATATTACATTTTTTAGCTAAATCATCTTTAGAAATTTTACAAAATCGGCACGGGTAATTTGCTCGAAAACTTTCTGTAAATCCCAAAATAGAATGAAGACCTAGATTGTCGCCAATTATTAATGCTAGTATAAAATATACTTTGATAGATTTATTATTTACATTGAGATCAATTCCCTCAGACCCTAATTTATTTAACTCTGCGATTAATTTTGAAAATATTCTTTTATTTCCAAATTTTTTCAAATCATCGCTGTAAAATAATGATATTAAGTGAATATTTTCTAATTCTGATCTAAATTCTAGAGGAATACAAGCTATACTGAGGTACACAGCTCCTAACTTATTAATGCCTGCGTGACTTCCGAGAGAGTTACCAACTTCAAATTCATCAAAATAAAGTAAAAGCGGGAGAATTATTCTAGAATCATATGAGGATACTTTCTTGTGCCACAATTCACCTTGTATTAAATTTGTATATACATTTTTCTGATTGCATATTTCTTCCTTGAACATACAAATGGTATTCAAAACTTCGGGCAGTTCCAAAATTTTTTTTAGAATTGCTTCAGGCGATATAATTTGAACGTAACAATTTTTTATTTTTAATGTATTATTTTCGCCTTGCTCAAATCTTTCTCCAACTTTAAAATCAGTAGGTTCGATGAAATATCCATTTTCTGTAAGCAATTTAAATCTTGAATATTCAGTTTGAAAGCCATCAAACATACTTTTTACTGAATTAAAATTATTCGAAAGAGATTCGATATCAGTTGAATTTTTTTCAGGATCAATAAGAGAAAATGACTTATCATGTAAAATATCTATAGGTTTCGACATAAGGTTTGATATATTTTCTACTATAAATTGTATTTGCTTACGTGTAAATGAATTTTGCCCATATAACTTTGCAATAAATGTTATAATATTTTGTTTTAAAATATTTTCTAATGTATTACTATTTTCATTTAATGGTGCATATGCATTTTCTGGAACAATGTTCAAAGTACACGAATCTGTTACACTATATGATGTCGGTGCTAATGGTACATCAATTTGATTATGTTCTAATGTTATATTGTGAATGGAATAGTGTTTCCTAAATGAATCACTGGAAGAGAAATTCCGAAAACAATTATTTTCTATACATTTATATAAACTATATTTATTTAAATTATGAACTAATCTGAAATGTTGAGATAATATCTTAAAAGAATCACATTGAAATAAACATAAATAACATAACATTATTAACAAATAAAAAAAAACGATATCTTCTTCAATAAAAATAGTTATAAATAATGTAGGTTACTATATATCATTTAAATTTTCGAAAACATCGGAGATTACAGTATGTACATTAGGAAATTGTTTATCCCAATTAGTTAGTACTTCATAAATACCTTTTTGGATAAACATCCATACTATCTCCGACTCCACGGGATAAGATGCATTAGTTGCATGCACGATTTTAAATACACAGTCTACAGCAGATATTATATTGTTTAACGTATATTTAAAGTTATCCACACACGCAAAATATTTGGGATCATTTTCCAATTCTCCCACCACCAAAATATACGGTTGTAATGTACTATGCACAGATAACAATTTTTTCCTTCGCCTTTCAATGAAATTCTCCGCTTCTGCAATGGACTGAAATTGAATTAGTCAAATTAATTTTCATATATATATATTGAATTATGCGATATTGTTTTAATTTTAAAATAAAAGTAAAACTACATTCACAAAAGGTATAATAAAATATTACCAATGAAAATAAACATATGGGAAAGAAGTAATGGTTATAAAACATATATTTATACTTACATTAACGTGTAAAATGAAACTTTCTGCTGTTTCTAGCTTGGACGGTCTCCAAGAACTTTTTTATTTTTTTTTATAGTTGTCACCGGGAAAAGAAGAGGCAAAATAAAAAATGCCAATAAGCTCGCGTCTAGTAGATATAAGACATAATTATAGATAAGTGCATAATTATTTCATCAATATTTATTTATTTACCTAATTCTCTGGACAAATCTTGTCTCATGTGTCTTTTGTTGCCAATTGAAATGATTTTCTTTGCAATTTTTGGCCATGTATTAAAGAGGCAATTAGTCTTATCAGGATATAATTTTTCAAAATCACTCATTAACTAAAAATCATAATCTACCTATAGAAATTCTAAATCATTACGAATTTCATCACACACTTACCAATAAATATCCATTTTGCATACTTATGCACGGATACAAGTTCAAATAGTTCGTGAGACATATATTTTTTAATTCTTGTTGCCGAAACTCATATGTTTCGTTCCAATATAAACAAACTTTTTCATATGGCTCTACTGCCGCTTTTAAAAAATTTATTTTTTCTGTAGTGTTTGTGTCAGGGTCATTGTCATCTTCATTATCACTAGCATCTGATTCTACAATTCATTTGAAACTATATAAATTGTAACTGTAATTATATTACGAAAGAATAATTTCACTTACCGGACAAGCTGGTACACACAGACTTGTAAGCTCTTTTAATGTTAATATATCGACTCCAAAGTTTGCCTTTTGCCAAACTTTTTCTAGAAAATTTAGTTTGGGCCCGATAGGGTATGTAATAAATATTTTTATTTTCATTCGGGAAAGTGTTTGATATTTCTTCAGCTGCCTGCTGAAATTCGTCGGTGCTTATTCTGAATAAAAAACACAAATTTATACATAATGATTTTTATATATTTTAAAATATAAATACCTGTAATTTTTGTCTTCTATTAATAAATAATTTATAATTATTCGTACTAATCTTTGGCGACTATCGTTATCAAGCTTCAATTTTTTATTAATTAATATTTTTCCTTCTAATGTCTGATGTAGAAAAGACTCCAAGCCCTAAAATACATATACTTTAAAAAATCATTCATATGTATTAATATTATCATTTTTTTCTTACATTAGGGAATAAACTTTTCCTTTTTGTAGGTGGAGATAAAGAATTTTTATTAGTATTATTAGAATTCAAATCTGGAATATTTAGAATGTTTTAGAGTTTAGCTCCATTCTAGTATAGATAAATAATTCTTACCTTGTAGTTTTACTTCATATATTTCAGTAAGGTTACTTAAATCAATTGTTGTACCAATTGCTGGAGGGGGTGGCATTAATATAGAATCAATGAGTTGTTGTTCATCTACGTCACTTATGCTAGCTGTTGAACTACTTGTACTTTCCTATAAAACCATTAATTTATACCACAATATTAGAAATTTAATAATTTGTTACCTCATTTAACTCCACAACTTCTGTATTTTTTTGTATACCATGAGAATATTCTTTAAATTTTGCCTTGAATTTTATTCTTATACCCGTTTTTTTAATTAAATTATCAATTTCATTACTTGTTAATAAATTGAATGCTTCTAAATCTATACCTTCGTCTACAAAAGAAAATTCAAAATATAACCTTAATTCCTCAATCAAACAAATTTATTAAATTTACTAGTATTTATATTTATTTTTAAAACTTACCTTCAAATGTAGATATAAGTGAACTCAAATTCCATTCACTAAGTATGTTTTTTACGAACTCATCACACATTTTAATTAGTTTTCAAACAAGGAACACAGTAACACGATATAACTGGCAACTAGACTACTGCGCTTCACTCATCACACCAGCATTCAGCAAAGAAGCGTGGTATAAATTGTAACAATATGTATATTTCTGACAACAAAACTTATCTAGTTGGTAACAATATAGTATATTTCTCAATACAATACTATTTATTAATAGGTGTAATACATATATATTAATAAGAACAGTTCAGTTATTTATATCAAAAATTCATTTATTAGTTGTAACAAATTATATATATTGTAATTAATTAATGTAATATATATCTGCATTACATAAATAGTTTTGTACATAGTAAATATGTTTATATTTATGGATAGCATAAGGTATATTTCGTGGTACTAGTAATAATATATCTAATATAATTAAATGCAGTATCTACTGTATTGCAATACAGTGTTATTATGATATTTATATCTTTCCAGCAAAATCTGAGTATGTATCTCTATTATGTGCATTGCAACTATAGTAAACATGTTATAAATATGATCATTATAGTTTAGTAATGGTAAATAAACGAATTCTAGCAATACACTTTTAACAAAGTTTAACAATACATTTTTCTCCGTGTACATTGCTTGTGAAATTACTGCACTCGCCAAGGCTCGTGCGCAACTTTTTCACTCGCACGTATAATGTGCTTTTTACAATTCTCGTTATGTAATATACTATTATTTTGATAAAAGAAATATAATATTCGAACACAGAAACCATAGTTTAATATACGATAATATAATTAGATTGAAAAACTATCGATATAAGTGAATACATTATTAACTATTGGTTAATGTAATCATTAAATATTATCGAAAAACTTAAAAACTAAACTCAAATTGCGTTGGAAATGAAACTCCGCAAAATAATTTTACAAAATAACGAATATCAGCTTAATATAAATTTTGAAACCCTAAATTTAATATAACAAAAACATAAATTTAAAATGTTACCTTGCACATATTTTTAACGTTGCATTAAGAATCTTGCATTCATATAATAGCATGGGGCGATGCGTTTCGTTGAAAAATTCTTCATTTTATATAATGTTCACGTACTCACTGATACGATCACTGATTTGCGATAAATAATAAGGGTTATTATCTTTTTATTAGGTATGTATAGTGTTATCCTCCTCTTCCGGTACTTAGTATACAATATTCGTATAATTACTAATAATTATCCTCTTTATTTCATCATTTTCCTCATTTATTTGATACTCATTAATGATTATGTTCCTTTCAATTACTTCTTTACACATCCCTTCGTTTGTTTTACCGTTTTTACATGCAATTTCCTTAATCAATATTTACTGATTACATTGTTATAATTGCGATTGCATTTTATGGTATTTAGAGCATAACTTGTGAGAAAATTGTGAGTCTAGGAATTCGTAATAATTTTATGACTAACATAATCCTTTTCAAAAAGATTTTATCCATTAACCTTTTTGACTTCAATAATGTTAATTTAATTGTTATTTCACTATTGGTAAGAAGTTTTTCTGTTATCATTGTTTATTAAAAAAATATTGTTTTTTTTATTTTTGCTTGTAGCTTGAAAATGGCCCAAATTTTGGCCGAAACGTCGCCTTAGTAAATTCAATTAATAAAAAAATGTATTTAATTTATAACTTTTTTATTATCAAAAGCCTGAAATCCAACTAATATAAAAATTAAAAAATCTATAATTCGGCTTATTAAAAAAGAACTAAAATCTTTTGATTTTATAAAATTCATTTTTCAAAAAGAGTTTTAGTATTTGTTCTATAGTAGAAATGTTTAAGGGATTGACTTGCTTCATCAAAAATGTAACGAAATGAATAACGTCATGTGTTAGTTTAACTTTTAAAAACTTCTAAATGCTAGCTAAGTCTTTAAATACTCTTTTTCTTTGTAAAAATTCACAAATCAGCTAGAAATTTAACACATATATAACACAATCACGAACGCATGTATTGATAGAAATGCATATATCATTAAAATACTCTTATAAATTTTGTGTTACCCGGCTTATTTTTAAAAATAATGTATCACTTATATACTGCTCTAGTTTTTATGGTTTATCTTTTTTCAGGATTGTTGACATAAGTTAATCCTTTGAACGTTTCTACTATATTTAAAACATTAAATTATATGAACTTTATTCAAGGACATATTTTATGGTAGAAATTAAAAGTATAAATAGTTTTCAAAATGTTTCAGAAGACTTTATTTTATGAGGTTTTCAGAATGCACTGTTTTGTTCAAATTGTTAGTATAATTTTTCAGATTGCCTCATTACGTCATTGAACTTGTTTGTGGTACAAGATATACGGTATATATTTTGTTTCTATGAAGAAAACAACGAAATTTTATTGTATGTTGTTTATCTTTGTTACGGAAATACACATTGTTCATACATTTTCATATCTTACGGCTTACGGTTACCATAAGCAACGTGAGATATGAATTTCATATTTCACGATTTGTTTCGTTGCTAAACTATTAATTTAAGATTGTCATATTCGAAAGTGAAATCGGAGCAAACTTATTATTAAAATATAAATTAATAGAACAATATTGTACGTAGCAGCAGAAATATCGAAAAAGAAAACTTAAATGCAATGTCTATTTCTCAGTCGGCTAATACTATCAACTTTAGTACATGGCAAAAGTTTTTAGAACTCATTTTTAATAATAAAAATAGTTTTTTGTTTAAATTCTGTAAATTTATTTATTTAGACGTTTCGGTACATTAAACCTGTAAATAGATTCAAAAAACCCCAGAGTAAATAGTTTTGAACCTAAAACTCTATTTTTTTTTTGGTGTCGCTGAATCTATTTTCGAGGTTACCCCTGGGTAACCAATGTTGAACGCGTAATATTTTGGTATTATTTAATTTCATTTATGGCGATTCTTGCTTTTACCACCTTTCAGGGGTGGTTTGTACCCCTAAAAAGTAACTTCCGGAAGAAAAAAAAATAGGGTTTCAATATTTTTTAGAGTTCTATTAGTGTGCCAAGTTTCATTTAAATCGGTGAGTGACAGTTGGGTAGTGTTACTTGTAAGAGGCTTGGTATGTCCGGACCCTGTACTGTAATTGAGATTTAGTTTCTGTTGTACAGAATAGTGTAAATAAATAATTAAAAGTAGCGGACCACTATGATTCTATTTTAATCTACTATGTCACTATGGCAAAGTTTTCGTATGATAGCCTAATTCTAGGCTGCTCTGAACAAAAACAAGTAACAAATAACCTTGAAGTAAACACTTGTGCTCCCCAATTTGCATCTAAATCTAGCCACACACCCCAGACATTATCCTCTTGCAAACTCGATTCTAAACTCCTCACGGTCACGAGCAGCGCGTGGACATATTTACATGGCTCGCACGATGTTGCGGCACGTAGCACGTAGCGGCCAAGTGCAAGTGCAACGTGCACCAGCACCCAACAACAACACTGCACCCGTAAATCAAACGCTGCGCCGCATTCAATTACAGGGCCGTTCCACTGCACCGTAAACAATACAACGTGGAGCAACACACCACAGCACGCCGAGACTGCGTTGCACCAGACAAGAGACTATATAGATTCTCTTTGATTGTACGCACGTGCTTCGTGGCCATAGATTCACTATTCATTGTGAAGGAATATTGGAGGATGGAGGATATTTTAAAACAATATTTATTATACAGGGTGTATAAGATTCCCGTATAGCAAAAATTTTTACCACATTTTTATTACTCCTGCGGTTCCTTTTTCACTAACATTTTTGGAGCACTTTTATTTGATAGCTAATAAACTTGCTTCCCGTACAAAAATATACAACATACCGAGATTTGCTGCGGCAAAGTGTCACATTCAATAAAGTTAAAGTGTGTTCAAAATAATAACATTTTCGTAACACATGCACAAGAAACACGTTCTTATTCCCTAATTTTAGAGAGAGAAATACTGCTTTTCTCCCCTAGGGAGAGAAATATTACGATTCTCTCCCTAGGTAGGATGTTTCTCTCCCTAGGTAGCATGTTTCTCTCTCTAGAGAGATGTTTCTTTCCCTAGAGACTACGATTATTAGCTGTTTGCGGCGTTTCCTAGGTAACTAGTTACGCAACCCATATTTGACATTTGTCCCGATAAGACAGTAATTTTTGTGCACTTGTTACGAAAAGTATAATATGCTTCACGGGAGGGCGCGATTATCCCTTGTGTGAAGTTGGCAAACCTCGACTTCCGCTCGAGCCTTCGGCCCTCGTTTACGTCTCGGTTTGTCAACTTCACACGCGGGAATAATCGCTTGTTTCCCTCTCTTGATGCATAACATACTATTACAATCATGTTATCATCATTATTAAAAGTCGATCTGACTCTGAAATAAATAAATAAATATACAGAATGTTTCAATGAGGATCTTGGGCGAGGCTTATAAGAGATATGATGTCGATTACGTTAGTATTGATCAATTAAACATATTTTAGTTTTTCTAAAAAAGTGCATGTCACTAGCATTAAATATAGGTAGATAAAAATGAAAATTATACGATTTTTAATAAATAATAGCATCTTAAAATTAAGTAAATTCTGTGATTTACTACTCGTAGATATTTTAGTTGTCTACAAAGTAAGTGCAACCAGAATAGTTATTTGTGTATTAAGAGCATAAACTGATTATTTGTATACTGTAAATGCAGCGCGAACCGAAGGCGAGAGCTGCAGTAGTGTACGAATAAGAAGAAATGCGCGACAAAGTTATTTTTCGATTGTTCCACAGAAAACGTTTACTTTACGATGACAAAAGAGAGCGTAATTGTCAACATTTTATAGCAATCGTAGAAAATTAAAATTATTAGTTATATTCTTATAAAATGTTAGATCTATAGTTTAAATTAAAAGTGGTACGAAAAATGTTTGTTTTAAGTAATGTGCAATTATTTTTGCTACTTTCGGAAAAATAGTAATATAAATGATATATCATGTAAACGTTAGAATTATTCCTTAAACAAAGAAAGTACAAATATCATTGTAAACTGATAATACATTAAAGATTTATCATTTTGAAAAATTAATATTATACTTTGACTCATTGTAAAGAATAAATTGAATAAAACTGTGAAAGCGAGGTATTGACTGACAATAAATTGACACAAATAGATGAATGTTCACTATACAAAAAAATTTTAAGCATAAGAGAGACGTCATCAAAATTTGTAACTAGAATAATGACGTCAAAGAAGGCTCCGTTTATAGGATATACATAAAATTAAATGCAATGATTGTTTCATAAATGTATAATAAATTTCTTAATATTTTAAATGCTTTAGGCTTTATTTATCAAATATATAACACACAAATCACAATAAAATTGACAAACGACAAACGCGAAACAAAATGGAGTGAGAGTCGGATACAAATGTAAACGTTTTCAAAGGCAGTAGGTACCAACGCCTGGTAAAGAAATTAACTTCAATTTTTTTAAATAAATTAAAATTTCTTTAAAAACATATTTAATTAAGTTTAAATTTTAAATAATTGTAAATATCATTAATGCGTACTTTCCTTATTATAATATATTTTTCACGTAACTTCAAATATATTTATCATTCTATTGTTAGCAATTATATATTTCTGAATTTTTGTTATTAATTATATATTATGAATTTCTTATGTCACTACTTTCAAAATTATGTTTTGGTTGTTTATTATCTGATGTATTTATTTAATTAATTATTTTTATGTAATTAACTAGCCACTGGCAATCGTGGAGTGATACGATAGTATTCACCGGACGCTTGTAGCAAACGGCCGCTAAACATTATTTTGGGTGATTTCGAATAATACATTTGTGACACAGAAGTGTATCACGCGCTTTGTCTTACTAACCTTCTTTATCCTGATATTTAGTGCGTGTGTCTTGTGTTTATACAATACTGTGAGGTTACGTGTTGTTCTTAATTTTTTATTTATTTAATCATTTTTACCGCTAACACTATCACTTCGGTGCAAGTAAGTTTTCGTTTTGTATAGTTTTCACCACGACCTATGACGTCTCCCTTCTGCTTAAATTTTTTTGTGTAGTTATAATCACTACTGTACTTTTAATTACATTCTAAATCCGTTGCGGCGATCTGCTAATCACTTACATGGATTTTTTCCCTATGCTGTGCAACGCTGTGAAGTTAATACAGTACATGCTAATTTCTGATGAAAATACAAATATTAAACTATAGGTCTAAAATTCATAGAAATCACCCTGTATGTACCTACTACAGACTACAGTAGAATTTCAACTAAAGTGTAATATGTAAAATACATTTTTCTACGATTGCTATGAAAAGTTGACAATTACGCTCTCATTTGTCATCGTAAAGTTGACGTTTTCTGTGGAACAATCGAAAAATATCTTTTTTGCGCGTCTCCAATGGCAACGCGCGAAAAAAACGTTAAATGCGCGTGTTTCCAATGGCAACGCGCGAAAAAGATATTAAATGTGTGCTTATTTCAATAGTTACCAGGGATACAAACAAAACAGAAACTTGTCATATTGATAGTTGACAGAATGAATTTATTTTCAGTACGTATACGTTTTTAAATCATATTAAGATACAATCGTAGAAAAAATTATGTGTATATCACGAGCGTAAAGTGTCTTTGTTCCTCTTGCACTATTGCAGCTCTCTCCTTCGGCTCGCGCTGCAATTACCGTGCTCGAGTAACAAAGAATCACGTTACGCTCTTAATACACAAATAACTTATTTTCTACGATTGCTATGAAAAGATGACAATTACGCTCTCATTTGTCATCGTAAAGTTGACGTTTTCTGTGGAACAATCGAAAAATATCTTTTTTGCGCGTCTCCAATGGCAACGCGCGAAAAAGACGTTAAATTCGTGCGTTTCCAATGGCAACGCGCGAAAAAGATTATTTCAATAGTTACCAGGGATACAAACAAAACAGAAACTTGTCATATTGACAGTTAACAAAACGAATTTAGTTTTAGACGTATACCTACGTTTTTTTAAAACTTTAAGATGCAATCGTAGAAAAAATTGCCTTCGGCTCGCGCTGCAATTACCGTGCTCGAGTAACAAAGAATCACTTTACGCTCTTAATACACAAATAACTATTTTGTGTAGTTAAAATCACTACTATATTTTTTATTACATTCTAAATCCGTTGCGGCGATCTGCCAACATGGATTATTTTCCATATGCTGTGCAACGCTGTGAAGTTAATACAGTACATGCTAATTTCTGATCTAAAATAAAATATATCAACACGCCTTTTACCCATTACTGAGTGTGGCACTCTGCCTAAGCAGATCTCGGTTAGTGATATATTTTGTCGCGTGAAATGCGGTTACCAGCCGTTAAATCACGGTCCTCAAAGATATTAGTGGAGAGGGAGCCACAGGGGTAAATTTAAATTAAATTTAATTTAATTTCTGATCTAAATACAAATATTAAACTATAGGTCTAAAATTGATAGAAATTTTCCCCTATTTTTCTATCACCCTGTATGTACCTACCTATTTCAAAATACAGTAAAATTTCTACTAGAGTGTAATATGTAAAATACATTTTTACTTCCTTGTACGAAGTAAAGGAAGTATTGTAATCGTGAAAATTTTCGGTTCTCAGATTTCAACGGAAATAGGTGTTTTGGCCCTCCCTGAATCCATTTTGACTAATTTCGTCATGCCGTCTGTACGTACGTATCTCGCATAACTCAAAAACGGTAAGCCGTAGAAAATTGAAACTTTATATTTAGGACTGTTATAACATCTAGTTTTGCACCTCCCTTTTTGGTCATTATACAACTACCGGAAGTGGTACTTTACTTGAAGCCTATAATAGATTTTCATGAAAAACTATATTCAAATATAATTTAAAACTTTCCAAATTTGGTATATAAGACTACTATATCAATGGAAATAACATAATAGATTTTGGTTAAAATAGACTAACCGGAAGTGACACATTACATGAAGCTGCTAACAGTTTTCCTTGAAAAAAATGGTATTATTTTAATTTTAGAAATAAATGCTGCAAATAAAAGTTTTAGAGAATTAAATTCTGCGTCTAGCACATTAAGAATTTTTAAATTAGCTTTTTGCATAAACGAGATATCTAAATTTAAATATTACATATTTTTTGATTTTTTTTAAAATTAAGTTTGCTATGGATTAGAACAAAAAATAAAAGATTTAATGTGAAATATGTGCAATTAAAAAAATATCTATAGTTTAATACGGGTACAAGGAAGTCATGTGGTGTCCACATCAGATATTTTAAGTAAGATGAAACTGAAATATAATTAATGTTTTTGTTACAGAAAATGGCGGATCCAAGAGAAGAATTAAATCAATATCCAAATGACAACATCCTATGACTACTACAGATGCCTCTTGCTATTGTGCCAACCATGGATCATAATATAGGTTAGTGCATTTTTTTTAACTTTGAAGTGGATTTTTCTTATACATTCAATATGCCTAATTCTAATTAAATCAGTGACGTACCCAATATACAGACTTAAAATGTTGAAATGAATATAAAACAGGTACAATTTGCAAATGATTAATTATTTATAACCACAAAAAGTAATATGCAAAGTGGGAAATAATTTTAATTGCACTTTAGGAATAAAGCAAATAAGTGATTTTTAAATGGAGGTGTGTATCAAACATAATAAAGATTACTTTTCATACAATTACCTATCCAATCTTTAAAATGATTAGGTATTATTTATTATCGTTAATTAAGAACAGTCAATAATCTAAAGCAGTAATAAACTTCCTTCTTAATCTCAATACAAGTACAAATTCAAATCAACAATGCCAATATGTAATTATCATAATCAGATTTGATTATTCTTTAATCAGAGTTTCAAATTCTGATTTCTTAGTTCCTTTATTCATAGCTGTGAATGAAAATTTATACCTAGGTATACTTTGTTTAATACATTTTTAAGTTAAGAAAAGTAGAAACAGGCATAGATTTCCTACGATCTATCTATTGATTATATTTCGAAGTAACTACTTTTTAATTTGTTATAATGGGGTCTTCTACTATAGTCACAAACCAGTAAATTAGTTATTTATATTAAGACTAGACCCAAAAACCAGAGACAATTAAAGTTTCAAAAATGTTATTGGTTTTTCAGATATTTGCCATTAAGTCTGACGTCAGAGCCTTTTGATCTTTCTTTAACCATTTCTTCTTCTACTATGCATGTCTTCTGTCTTCGTCTAACTAACAGTTAATTTTGAGGTTATTGTTATGTTCACGTCGTTATATACAGAATTGATAACTATATTTTAAATGCATATTTAATATATTATCATGTCCTAATTAATGTTACTTAGATAAAATGGTTGTTAAATACTGCCTAGTTCGAAACTTTGGTTAGGTTTTCAAAATTCAGTGAGGGGAAAGGCAAAATGAACAGTGTCGATCAGGAAATTGTACTAGTGGCAGTCAAACCTGTGACTAACAATAAGATAATCTTTTAGTTTATATACATTTTTTTTCTTAAATAACTGGTATCCATGCATATTTAAATTTTATTTATCTATTTTTCTAAATGATAAAGTAGATCAAATATGTGAGTTATCATACAATCGATTTGCTTTTATTTATTTAAGAGAAGTTGAACAGATGTGATATTTGAACGATTCACAATTTGATTGTACAAAAATTATGTTAAAACATGTATAGAAGTAGTACAATATTTTACAACTGTATTAACAGATCTAGTTTATTTATACTACCTTTCGATGTCAATATCAAAACCGATTACAGTTACAGTATAATATAAAACAGTTTTTTAATTTCTTTTGCTTTTATTTTTGCTTGGGCTATAAACCAATAAATTTAGTTAATAAATTTGGCAAGAATTCGAGATATCACAGAGACTTTCCATACTTGTTGAGATAATACTTCACGTTGTTTCCTCCGCCTTGCGGGCGATGCTCGGTCCTTCACGCACGACTGATCGGCACGGCCGCCTTCGATAACTTGGATATTAATTAAGATGATTCCAGTGCTTGAGTCGAACTAGCAATTAGAAGGCGTTGTACAAACATAAATACCTCACTACATCAATTTCTTTCTAACACAAAACTAATATTGGAAGAATTGTATGTCTTCGTAGATAATTTACGTATAAAAATATTTAGATAATTGTGGGGTATTATTACTTACATATTTTTATATTTAAATAAATTGTTCATTATATTTTTAACATCGTAGTATGGTCATTAACTTACAGTATAGAAAATACTATGTTTTATACCTAATAATAATGAAACAACGGTTTTCAAACTTCATTTATAGCACAGCGCAAAATATACTCAATTATTTTTACAAACCAGCATGCGGAAATAGTATATACAGGGTGTAACAGCGAAACCAACCACCGCCTATATTTTATTTATTATTATAGTTACAAAAAAATATTATAAAGCAAAGTTGTAGAAGACCTCATTTATTTTATCGAAATTTTATTTGCAAAAAACATCGAACCGTTGTACAATCTATAGATTTATGTGACACTTCAAATAAATTTTTATATTTTCATCTGTAAATTTAGAAAAATACGAAGTCTGTTAGAAAAACCAGTGTTTGCCTAACAAAAAAATTCCTGGCGCAAACGCTCTGATTATTTCAGTAATGTACTGTATATCGTAGTTAATTTTTAATATTAGTTATATTAAATTTTATGTTGCGCATCGTATGTGTATTACATAATATGGGGTAGGTGGCTTAGTGGTATCGAGTCAGCCTGTAGATTTGAGAACCCGGGTTCGACTTCCACAGCCAATAAACAATTTTCACCACATTATAACTACCTCTGTGGCTCCCATTCCACTAATATCTTTGGGAGGCGTGATTTGACAGCTGGTAACCACACTTGCTGAGATCTGATACGGCAGCGTGCCACATCCAGTAATGGGTAAAAGACGTGATATAAATAAATATAAATAAAATAATTATATCATCACGCCTTTTACCCATTACTGAGTGTGGCACTCTGCCGTAAGCAGATCTCGGTAAGTGATATATTTCTTCGCGTGAAGTGCAGTTACCAGCCGTCAAATCACGGACCCCAAAGATGTTTGTGGAGGAGGAGCCACAGGGGTAGATTTAATTTGGTGCAAATTGTTTGTCGGCTGTGGAGATCGAACCAGGGTTCTCAAGATCCACAGGTCGACTCGATACCACGGAGCCACCTACCCCATAAAAATAAAAGGCGTAATGATATATTTATTTATTTATTTGTATTATACAATAGCTTACTCTCATTTCTTTCAAGTAATATTACTACTATTATTTTTGAACAGAGTGCCTCAATCATGTTAAATACAATATAAGTGTTTTAATACTTGTGGATCAAACAAAAGTATATATATATATATATATATATATATATATATATATATATATATATATATATATATATATATATATATATATTTTATTGCCACTAATATGATAATTATTTTTAATATATTAATAATTAAATTATAATTATAAACACTACAATAGTAAATTTATTCATCATACAATATTAGATAAATAATTATTTGTTTTATTAAGAATATCTAGCAATCCACAACAAATGTTCTTCTAATCTTAGGACATTTAAATTTATTTTAAAATTATTTTTTCTACAACTGTCAAAAAATGTTAATTTTCTTTCACTAGTATCAATACTCGAAGTACGTGATTTTTGCATCATTTACATTACCATGACAACGCGTATTTTGCGTATTATTTTGCACCCTATTGCGCAAAATGAGTATTTTGCGCACTGTTTCGTATTCTAGTGCGCAAAATGAGTATCTCGCGCACGCTCCCAAATTATTTGTTGTGAAGTTTTATAAGTTACAACACATCAATAGTATCAAATTAATTTTATTGTTGATTGTTTTCCTTCAATTTACTTAAATAAATCAATAATTATTGTATTATTATTTATTTACAGTTGTAGAAAAAAATGTTGTTTGTATTTCGTGGGCAAAATTCTTGTTTTTTGGCGCGTTCGAATAACTTTTATTGTCTCGACCTGCGGTCTCGACTAAAAGTAACTTTCTCACGCGCAACAAAAAACACTCATTTTGCGCACGTAATACAAAAATAACTATTGTGATTAAAATATCATATTATATTATCTAAGCTCTTAAAGTAAAAACCACAAGTATACAAACACCCTGTATACTAATTATAACTATAGTTCATATATAAATAAAGAACAGTACACCGTAAGAAATGTGAAATAACATAATAATACCCACGCATACAAAATAATTTCATTCTGTGTCGATTCAGATAATTTTTAAACATGGCTGTATTGAGATATGCGTATAACCTCAAAGAAATTCTAAAACGTTTAAGTTTATTGCTTTTGGAAGAATACATTTATTTTCATAACATTTCTTTGCAGTACATATGCTACGTATACATACATGTTGTAGTGAAACTATAACTTTTGAATTAAAACAAGACTTTTCGAACATTTAATGGCGTTCTCCTTTATTGTTTAATGAGCAAACATGCATGTCTACAATGGTTTGCTTCGATGTATAGCAGCAGTAACTCTTTGACAAACTTATTCAATAGGATATTATTATTTTCATATCAGAACAAGTTGAAATTGATATAAATATAATGGCTACGGTTGGAGGTACCTTAATTTGAATAAAACTACAATATATAGGGTATGTAATTCTAAAACAATACAATACCCATAAAACTTGATTATTTTCTGGATGTAATCAAACTGTGATTGCAAATATTCTTTGTTTAGTTTTCACTTGCAATTGCAATATGAGTTAGTAGAAGCTTAAATTACGGTTAAAATTAACTATTGAGTTGAAACAAAAGGTAGTAAATCTTCGAAATTTGATAAAAGCGGTTGAATATTTTTTCTTTGTACTTTTACGCTAGTATTTCAATTACATTTTAATCCGAATTTTATATCACTAGTTAATTTAAATCAATTATTGAGAGTTGTATATCTTATCGCCATTTTAAAACTTTTTAGAGCGATGTACGATTTTTTCTCTTTAAATTCACATGATTATTTGGTCATGTAGAACGTACCTATATCGAATGAATGGCGAGTGACACGACCGAAGAATAAATAAATATGATTAATGATTCGATGTGTAAATGCAAGATTTTGAGTTGCTGGAATAATAGTTATTCGTATCACTAGTCCAGAAACTGCTATTTTGCGAGTGCGTGTATATTTTGAAAGGACGAGCCGCAGGCGAGGCCTTTAAATACGAGGACTCGCAAAATAGTTTCTGGACGTGTGATACACAAGATTTTTCGCGCAGACGTTTTTGTAAATTTAATAAAAATAGTTTAATTTATTACTCACATTCTAAATGTCAGGGAATTTTTTTATGTTGGTAACATCACAATATTGTCAGAACTGGACTTTCAATTTTAATTAATTATTTATTGTTCATCAATTTACATCTTCAATAAGTTTAATTACACTGTACACTTTATTTAATAAACATAAAACATAATTAATATCTTTATCTATTTCACGACTTGTCATTCCAGTATTATAACCTAAAAAATCAACATATTTTATTTGGATTTTACATTGCTAATTCAATTATAATTACTTACAATTTTGTTTAAAATATATGTATAAATATTCTGTTTTCTTGTATTGAAAATACTCAACTATGAATATTTTATCATAATATTTTTACGCCAATGCAATATTTTGACATTTCGTACGTTCAAGAGTTCATTATACTAGTGACGCCAACATATAACCATAAAAAGTTACTAATTTTTTCCGGCCTCGGCCGGTAAACACATGGTTTCCGGACGATTTTGAGTTATGTAATACTGCTAATGCCGGACGGTGGCGCGAAAACAAACTTGTAGAAAGGAATATATATAAATATGGATGAATCGAATGTCGACGTGTGTTTATGTCCCGAGCTTCTTATATACTTTAAATCATGCGTATACTTCCCATCAATCTGCGCATGAATGTTGATTCGTCCCAAAATTCCTTCTTGAGGTTCTGTTGCCTGTATCTGATTTTAGCAAGCCACCACATGTATGTACACGGCTCGCATTTAGAAAGATGTTAAAATGTAAAAAGATATAATCCACAGAATTTAATTTTTACATGATTTATAGAACACAGTTGTTTAATACGTACTGGTCAATTACATCGTACTTCGTAAATTTTTCTAAACTTAATGGCTGGTAGCACAAGCTCTGTTTTTGCCTGTTGTAAGAGCAGTGTTTTTGAGTGTTTTAGCTATCTCTAACATGTTAAAACCGTGCTCTTAGAACACCCAAAAACAAAACTTGTGCTACCAGCCTATATCTTTACTAATAAAAATATTTATAATGTGAACTATGGACAATATAAATTTAATGAAAGGTACACATTTCAATTAAATATTAAATTACTTTTTGTTCAGGATCAGTTGACTTTATGGTTCAATTTATTAATTGAAAATTGTTAGGTACAACTTCATTTTATTTCATAATTACCTTCTAAACCGTAAAGTAATGTAATGGATATACAATTCAATTTAATTTTAATTTAAAACATTAAGTTCGTAATAAAGTCGTTGAGTTTTTTCTAGACTATAATCTTTAATTAAAAGAACCATATTAGCTACATAGGTTTTGTTGATTTCATTATTCACGGTTCAAATCGCAATCAATTAAATCCAGTATCAAAATGTTATTCTTATTTCAAATGTACACGTTTTATAATGCTACGAAAATTGGTTTCACAATTGAAAATTGGAAATGGTACTAAAGTTAACGTCATTATTACATTTTTAAATTTTTATTAAATTAAGTTTTATTATTACTAACATAGATAATGGGGTAGGTGGCTCAATGGTATCGAGTCGACACTGTGGATCTTGAGAACCCCACAGGCGACAAACAATTTTCACCAAGTTAAATCTACCCCTGTGGCTCCCCCTCCACTAACATCTTTGGAGGCCGTGATTTGATGGCTGGTAGCCGCACTTTACGCGGAGAAATATATCACCTACCGATATCTGCTACGTTTGACGTTGTGACAGATAAAATAGCCAGCTCGATCACCGGATTTGTCACCTAATGAAATTTACAAAAGTAGGCACCCAAATGTGGATTCTCTAAAACAAAGAATTGCAGAGGAATGCAGGAATAGTACAGCCCGGCAGCTATCAAATATGTGCCGTAATTTTTACGAAAGACTTGGGCTCTAGACTAGAATATATATTTATTATGTCCATTATAGTTTAATTTTCTTATAAATACATTTTTCTTCTGATATTCAAATTAAATAAATAAACTGTTTACTTGCCTACTTAATTATGAATGTTTTATAAAATATAAATATTTTCTTCTGCAGGTCCAACGTTAAACGTTGACATTTTATCTGTCACAACGGCAAACGTTGATGTTTGACAGATAAAACGTCAAGCATTTATTTATTTTTTTGTTCAATTCCATGGCTATCAATATTATTAACGTAATTTTCGACATTTACATAATTAATTTCTATCGTTACAAAGCATGTAAAAGTAATTCTGTTTACTGATTTAGATGCAGAATTTGATGCCCTAAAACTTTTATTTGACACGTTTTTGCTTAAAATAATTAGGGAAGCAGGAAATTGCAAAAAAAATATTTCCCATGTTAAAGTCCTATGACCGGCTGAGCGAGTCACCACCCTGTATATGAAAATATGTCTATGATATATGGGTACAAAAAGAACAAATATTAGAAGACAGGTTGAAGAAAATGGTTCTGATGTCGACATTTCGAACATTATCTTTGAATAATTATGATAGCCATATATGTGAGGAACAACAAATTTTTATTATTGTTACTAATTAAAAATAATTCTTATTGAAGTACTTATTAAGAAGAGTGTACTGATGTTGCTGCATCATGGTTAATCATTTCTAGCGCGTACACTCATACAAACAAGTCTATTCATCGAATTGGTCACGTCTTGGTACGTTAACTAATATGCCGCTTCATTCTCATCATGTTAGTCCTTCAAAACCATAGAATACATCTGTGTTTTAGATGTTCTAAATGTAGAACGCTAGACTTGATTATATTTTAACTCAAAGATGAGATTTTACTAGACACAATGCCGCAGCAAACTGCTCAATCTTCTTCACTTCACTGTGTTGTTCTTATAGTAAATTGTCGTGAGTTTAGTGGACTATACTTAGAACTTCGGGGATACAGGATGTTAAGTAAATATGAAATTTTTATCTACGTGACTGAAGACTCTTAAGGTGAAAACGATTAGTAATTAAATTAATCTAAATTTAAAACGTACGGTGAACAATATAAAGTACAAAATTACAGACTCACAAATACTTGAGAATATAATTATTCCATTCTACGAGTATAACGATCAAAAATTTTAAGTTTATATTTATAAGCTATAGCTCTCGTGTCTGCAGCAATTTATATATTATGAATCATGATACAGCAATATTAGTTATTTTTAAAGAATACACTTAGATAATTGGAATATCAGTCCCATTTATTTTAAAAATGTGACAATTTCGACGCTTCGGCGATAACCATCGCATTCTTCAGGGATATGTAACGTTTAATAATTGACATAATCAAAATGTTTAAGAAAACTTAACATAATTAGTCACAAATTAAAAGAATAAATAGTCAAAAATGTTTTAAAATTCTTGTACTAGTTTTAAAACTGTGATAATGATTTTTGTAATGTTCTTTTTAATGTGTTTTATAGTTATTTGTTAAGAGTTGTTGTAATTTTTAAACATTTTTGACTATTTATTCTTTTAATTTGTGACTAATTATGTTAAGTTTTTTTAAACAATTTGTTTACGTCAATTATTAGACGTTACATATCTCTGAAGAAGGCGATGGTTATCGCCGAAACGTGGGAATTGTAACATTTTTTAAATAAATTAGAGTGATATTTCAATTATCTAAGTTTCTTCATTATTTAAACAGTCGATCATCGTATTTACTCTACATTAGTTATTTTTGTTTTTATTTCTTGGAGCAACATACATACATATTCATTAAATGGGGTAGCTTGAACCCCTGAAACATTCAAAGAACATTCTTATCTTGACACACGATACTCGCTTCAACCATACTAACGCTTCTTCCATATAAGATCATTCATTCCTCACACCCGAAATCCACCATTACGCAACAAATCCTTAATTAAAACCATCCTTTCAATCCAGTACACCTGTTTCATAAATCTTTCACTTACGCTCACTCCTCTAACAACGAATCTATAAATAAATGAAGGCAGCACTAAAATGTATTTGGCTGGTTATACATATTTTTGACTTGTCCTCTTGATTTTATCTCAATAATTGGACATATTCTGCATTTTTTAAATGTTTGTCTTGAAGGATGAAGGAAGCATCGTCCAGCGCTTGTTTTGGAAATAAATTCTGTAACACTGTATAGTAAGAAATGAAAATGAGTCAAAAATATTAAAAATAAATGGAGTGTCGCTCTGCTCTTGTTTTGAAAGTGAATTCCTCAAATATACAGTGAAACACTCTATGAAGAAGTAAACGAATCGAACATTAAGAAAGGAAAGGAGTCGCCCAGTGCCTATTTGAAAGTGAATTTCACACAATTTATTGTAGATAAACACTCGAAAAATCTAACTAATGAATCCGCTTGTCCTTGTTCATCAGATTCAGCCCGTAATTATTCTTCGTCAAATATTCATCTCCTGATACACCACTTTTGCTTCAACCACATCCATAATTCCTTTCATACATGCTTGTTTGTTCTTCTTGAAGTAAAATTGACTAAATCGATATTACTTATTTCTATAAGATATATCGCAATAAAAAGGATTGCCAACTGTACGAATTGTGCACTTCATTTGTCATTTCAAACTAGTAAAACAATATTTCATAATTGATACTAAAGCCAATATATAATTAGAAAACTAACATTATAATTTTAATTGAATATTGGAATTTTATGTCTACTTTAATTATAATATCGAAAAATCATACAGCACTAATATGAGAATGGTGGTTGAGTTGTATTGAAGGAATTTGTGGATTTGAGAATTCTTATTCGATTTCTATAACCGACAAACAATTTTCACCACATTAAATCTACCCCTGTGGTTCCCCCACCACTTACATCTTTGGGGGCCATGATTTGACGACTGGTAATCGCACTTCACGCGAAAAAATATATCACTTACCGAAATCTGCTCCGGCAGAGTGCCACACCCATTAATGGCTAAAAGACGTGATGATAAATTTATTTATTTTAAATCTACCCCTGTGGCTCCCCCACCACTAAGATCTTTGGGGGTCATGATTTGACGGCCGGTAACTGCACTTCACGCGAGGAAATATATCACTTTCCGAGATCTGCTACTGTAGAGTGTCACACCCAGTAATGGGTAAAAGGCGTGATGATATATTTATTTATATATTTAAATCTGCTCCTGTTGCTCCATCACTACTATCATCTGGGGAGGCATAATTTGACGGCTGATAATCGTACTTTACGCGCAAAGTGTATCATTGACCAATATCTGCCACGGGAGTGTGATAAACTCATTAATGATAGAATTTCTTTATTTATTTTTTATTTACTTTCAATAACTAAATGAATTGGTCTTTGTCTTTTTAATTGCTTGCTCATGTTTTTCCTGAGAAAATTCACTTTTAAAATGCTTAAATATTTTCTTTGTGATGGTAGATGTTTTTGTTAGAGTGCCTTATAGATCTTTAGAAATCAATCGGTAGTGTATTGAATGACATAGTATTTTCTTGAGAGGTTTTTTGTTAAGTATGGATGATGGAGAAGGTATATTTACTTTGAATAACTTTTTCTTCGATAAGCACGATTTGTTCCAGTAATTAGTAAGTTTGTATTTGGTATGGCAATGCAAGGTTTAATTTAGTTATTATGAGAAAAGTTAACTATGCGATTATAGCCAATTACTGTTGCAGATATATACGACGAGAACTAGATACAATGTTATATGTATGATAATCAGATTCCAAGAAGATTAGCACTTTGATCTGAAATTAAATGCTACATAACTGCTTTGCTCTCATAGGAAAAAATGTAGGAATTCAGTCAGACAATTCCAATTGAAATTCAAACCATTATTCTAGTCAAAAATCTATGTCATCGTCATTTGTTCAATATATTCATTATGCAAATAATCTTTAAGAAACCTTTCTATTCTGGCACACTACGTTGCGTTATACACATTAATAATTCTTTTTAAATATCCTCACCCTACTCATTACTTCACGTAACAAATTTTCAATTATTTTCATTCGTTTTTTCGTATGCCTCTTGTTTTCAAATTCGGCAACATATAAATATTTGTTGTACCAGTCTTTCATTTAACATCTATTTTAAATCATTCCAACTGCTCCACTCATCTAACCAGTGTTGTCAGTAACTCAGATTGGGTGGATTTTTCCAGTTTTAGAAAGAAAAATCCCATTTTCCAGCATATTTCAATTTTCTATGATAAAATTTGCCCACGTTGTACATTAAAAATTTACTTTAGTAATTTTGTTTTTATACTATACAGAATGTTTCTGTACTTATGGATCAAACTTTAAGAGTACATATAACACGTTGTACTGATAACGGAACAAAATTTTTCAAAAATTCGCAAAATTAAGGGTAGTTTACTTAAAGAAACCAGTGGCAGTCAACATGTTTCCTTTAAGTAAACCACCCTTAATTTTGTGAATTTAAAAAAATATATTTTTGTTCCGTTATCTGTACAATGTGTTCTATTTACATACATATAGACTCTTAAAGTTTCATCCATAAGTACAGAATATACTATTGTGTTGAAAGAAATATATATTCTTGAATTGTTATTTGGTGATACTTATATCAACACATTAATTTAAATTTCACCTTGTTTAGATTGCCTTTAATAATATATACTCAATTTATTATTCTATTGTACATCATTTACGCATAAGCTTCAAATCGTCTTTCTCAAATTCTACAAATACTTAAATCTGCAATAACACAATTGCTATATCTAGCTTTTTGGTAATATTTCTTTAGCTTTTATAAAATTTCGTCTAGCAACATTGCATCTAATAGGATTATTTGTAAAGGAACACAAAGTAAACAATAATTAAAAATAAAATCATATTAATTCAAAACAGTAATTATTATTTGTTTAAATAGGCAATAATATAAGTTGTACAACCACGGCTAGTGTTTCATACATACCTATGAAGGTAGTAATTTATTTTTGGCCGATTGTGTACAATTAATATTACTTTGCAATAATTTTCAACATTTTTAATATTTTCGACATCATCTCGTAACCATCATACTGCTATGCATTTGTTAAACAGTTGTTACACACAAATTAATTTGAGAGTAATAATAATTACCATTTTGCTTCGGCTGCGGTTATAAATATATATATATATATATATATATAACAGGCGCGGTGGCCGAGCGTGTTAAGGCACATCTCTTAACATACTGTGACGTCACCCGAGCCAAGGTTCGTCAGTTCGAATCCGCCTGTCGACAATGTGTGATTTGTCGTAAAATATAAAATACAGCTACATGTATATATCACACTCGGGCGCTATAAGCTAGTCATTTATACGTCTTAAATAATGTAGCATTCGACTACGAAAACCGGCAGTACGGCAGTGTAAAAACTGCGGCTCGGTGTGTCCGGTAGGCCCAGGCCCGATTTGGGCTGTAGCGCCACAGATGATGATATATATATATATATATATATATAAAATTAAATTATAAATGTCAAATTTGTTGTTCTTCTATAAAAAAACTGTCAATATTGTCAATATAATTACACTTTGAATGTCAATCAAAAAAAAACAATTCTATAAAAGTGAATAGTTTATTTCCAGACTGAAACAATATTTGCTTCGGCAGACATTGCGATCAAGCGTTACTATTTAAAATGATGAATCAAAGCTCTTGATCTTGATTATTAGCTCTCATCAACATACAGTAACATAAACAATTGTCGGGATATAACATCTAAGGTGATAAATTGCTCACCACGTACTCACTCACAGCACATCAACGGGTCCAGCGAGACGCAGAGCGTTTTCCGATCCCTGCCTAAGCTTCGTGTGTCCGGGCCCCGGGAAACGACCACGTTGACCCCGTGACCCTGATAGCCATAACTTAACCCGCACATCATACAACATAACCATCGAGATTAATGTCCGTCGGCCTCATCCCGCCTCAGCCGCCTGTCCGTCCACAGGGAAATTAGGCTCTATTCGTGATCGTGCCAACCAGTGGACTCTGATGAGTAAAAGTGTTGCTCAGTAGGAGAGACTTCAATGAGTGTTGAAGACATGATTATCTATTTCATTCAAAATTTCTAGTCAATTTTGTAGCTATCGAACTAATTTTTATTGATGGACAGATGGTGATTACTGTGAGCATTATCAAATGTATTATAGAGTCATATTACATCATAGATTGGAATACACATATAACGACAATAATATCATTAATTTATTATTTATTTGCAACACATTTTTGAATCTATAATCAGTGGTAAGCACAGGTATCGAGATCCATAAATATATATACGAGTACATAATTTGACAATATACTATAAAATATAGAACTAAGTAGATAAACAATTTTGACATTAACTGAAAATTAAATTTGATTGAAGATTATTTAAATAAAAGAATTTTATATCTAAATAATTTAGAATGGAAGTAAAAGAAAATTTAGAATACTAAAATTATAAAAATATGATTTATGGGGTAGATGGCTCAGTGGCATCCAGTCGGACTGGGTTTGAGAACACCGGCTCGATTTCTACATGAATTTTTACTACATTAAAATAACTCCTGTGGCTCCCTCTCGTGATTTGACAACTGGTAACCACTTTTCACTCGCATAAATATACTGCTCAAAATTGTACAGGGATATTTAAAAAATTAAATGTAAAATTAAAAGTATAAATTCTATTCAAATATTTGTAAGAATAAAATATAAACTAAACACTTGATTAAGTCTCACAAAATTCAGCCTCCAAGTCACCTTATGAGGGCATCGTCTTAGATTTAGCCAAGTGTTTAGTTTATATTTTATTAAACCTAGTTTCACCAAGTGTATGGATGACAATTAATTTTGTCTTTGTTGTTATTTGTAAGAATACCTAAAGTATTATTTTTCTTAGAAATATTTGAATATATTATATGTTAATTTTTATATTGGATTCGTTTTAAATACATATTTATAATATAATTTACAATTCTAACTTTATATATAATTTTTAAAATATCCCTGTATAATTTTAATAAATAAATAAATATATCATCACGCCTTTTACCCATTACTGAGTGTGGCACTCTGCCTAAGCAGATCTCGGTAAGTGATATTTTGAGCAGTATATATCACTTACCGAGATCTGGAACGGCATAGTGCCACATCCCATAATAGGTAAAAGGCGGGATGATATATTTATTGATTTTATTTATTTAGGATCAGTTTTGTTTTCGATACAAAATAATTAGAGTTTAATAACAAAATGTGTAAACGAAATATATTTCTAAGTCAGTTGAAAATAATGTTACTGTCTGACTGTACCATTGATTTTATATACTATATACGTAGTATTTAAATCAATGACTATACTTATAATAACTTAAGTTCCAAATTTGTATATAATGAATGATCAGTTGCACCGCCAAAAGTTAGATTTTTATTTTTATTTAATTTATAAAAGAAAACCGAATGTTTAATGATAAGTGATATATTTCTTCGCGTGCAGTGTGGGTACCAGCCATCAAATCACGGCCCCCAAAGATGTTAGTGAAGCCACAGGGGTAGTTTTAACGTGATATTTTTTTTTGCATCATATTTAAAGGGAACATTTTGTTAGCCACTTGTTAATAGCTACTTTTAATAATTTTATTTAAATCTTTTTACAAGTAATTGTTTACACAACACCAAATTAATGTCTGATGTTGTGTAATTAATAATTTAATGTAATTAAATGCAGCAGGTCAAGCAATAAAGTACGCTAAACCAGTGGCCCTGAAAATGTTCATTTCTAGTAAACCATCCTTAATTTAACAAATTCTAAAAAAAATCTTTTTGTTCCATAATCAGTACGTCTTATAGTATATACCCTTTAATTTTTTCCCGAAGTACAGATACACCTTGTATATATATATATATATATATATATATTTATTTATTCCTATTATTGGTATGAGGTATGAGTGAGAACAAACTTGAATGATAGGGATGTTGCGGTGCATGGGTAATATTTTTGGAGTAAAGTGTACATTGCATGCACAGGAACAGTTCTCATGAAACCTCATAGGACTCACGGCAAAATGGTATGTTGTAAGAGTAAAGGATACATATATCTTACGGGTAAAATATTTTGCAAGTTTTATCCTTGAGCATGTTCAATTGAGCATCAAGAATTGCGTTTTTATTGAAATTTTTATGAATGCTCATTAATTTTAGTCGATACTGAAATTTATTTGTTTCTTCACTTTCAAAATATAGCTAAGAGCTTGAATAAGTAATGAGTCTATAAAATAATAAATATTTAATATATTATGTCAACATTTTAAAAACAGAATATATACTTTTTTCGCTGGTTCACCTTTCGGCGTCTATATTTTTTATTATATTTATTAATTTTGTTTGTATTATTAAGAGTGCCTACTGTATTTATTTTACAGGATCTATATTACATAATAGTATATAATAATAATAATAATAGTAGTAGTTTATTCCCAACAGAAATCCAATTACAGGGAACAGCAAAACATAAGTACAAGAAAACAAATAATAAGTTACTAAATTAACAAAATGTAGAATAAAATTACAAAAATATATCTTCAAAATGGCGTTCGGCATTCTTGCAGACAATATGGACAGGAGATATTCTTAAAACATCGGCCCTAGGGGAGGATAGATGGAACATCCTGTGATGTCTCGAGGCCAATCTGGGGATATGAAACTGAATACAAGATAGCAAGTATGGCGCATCAATGACTTTATTTAATAACAAATGAATATTATTATACGACTTTTATAAAACGATGTATTGTCGCACGAGAAGTGAAGCGAGGACTGCTCCAAAGAAACAAGTGTGACAATAAATTGTATAAAACGAAGATAATATACAATTTTTTTTTACTTGGCGCCATTGATTTCTTCGAAATTTTACAATTTCAATTGCAAAAAAGAGCGAACTACAATATAGGGATTTACGTGACATACCGAATTAATTTTAACGATTTTAAACTGTAAATTTAGAAAAAAATGCACTTTTCTTTTACCACATATGTATAGACATTACTTGAGTAATTTTCGGTGTAAATTATGTAGTTATAATGATTGAAGTACGTTTTATTTAAAAGCGAAGAAATTTTTATATGTCTACAATAACCATAGTAACAAATAAATATAAATATTTTGATATTAATCTGGCTCACTGTGTAACAATTCTATCAACTAGTTATTTGTGTATTAAGAGCGTAAAGTGATTCTTTGTTACTCGAGCACGGTAATTGTAGCGCGAGCCGAAGGCGAGAGTTGCAATAGTGTAAGAAAAACAAAGACACTTTACGTTCATGATACACACATAATTTTTTCTACGATTGCATCTTCAAATTATTAAAAAACGTATACGTACTGAAAATAAATTCGTGGCAATATACTGGCAATACTGGCAATATGATAAGTTTCTATTTTGTTTGTATCCCTGGTAACTATTGAAATAAGCGCGCATTTAATATCTTTTTCGCGCATTGCCATTGGAGACGCGCAAAAAAGATATTTTTCGATTGTTCCACAGAAAACGTCTACTTTACGATGACAAATTATCAACTTTTCATAGCAATCGTAGAAAAAGTTTTTTTTTGCACTTTACACTTGGAACTGTTGACAGTTTATATATAATTTCTATTTTTTCGCAACCATTGAGAAATTATTTACAACACTCCAATTAACATTTTATCCATGTGTTATCTAAAGCCGCGAAAATAATATCATTTGCAAGTAGGAAGAAACTCTAACTTAAACTAACATAAATAAAATGGTGCTCATACTACCAATTATTATTTATATAAAATAAATAAATAAATATATCATCACGTCTTTTACTCATTACTGGGTGTGGCACTCTGCCTAAGCAGATCTCGGTAAATGACATATTTTTTCGCGTGAAGTGCGATTACCAGTCGTCAAATCACGGCCCCTAAAGATATTAGTAGAGGGGGAGCCACAGGGGTAGGTTTAAATTGGTGAAAATTGTTTGTCGGTTGTGGGGATCGAACCAGGGTTCTCAAGAACCACAGGCCGACTCAATGCCACTAAATATAAATAAATAAATAAATATATCATCACGCCTTTTACCCATTACTGGGTGTGGCACTTTGTCTAAGCACATCTCGGTACATGATATATTTTTTCTCGTGAAGTGCGGTTACCAGCCGTCAAATCACGGCCCCTAAAGATATTAGTGGAGGAGGAGCCACAGGAGCAGATTTAAATTAGTGAAAATTGTTTGTCGGTTGTGGGGATCGAACCAGGGTTCTCAAGATTCAAAAGTCGATTCAATACCACTAAATATAAATAAATAAATAAATATATCATCACGCCTTTTACCCATAACCGGGTGTGGCACTCTGCCTAAGCAGATCTCGGTAAATGACATATTTTTTCGCTTGAAGTACGATTCCCAGCCGTCAAATCACGGTCCACAGATATTAGTGGAGGGGGAGCCAAAAAGGTAGATTTAATTTGGAGAAAATTGTTTGTCGGTTGTGGGGATCGAACTAGGGTTCTCAAGATCCACAAATAAGTATGATAAATATTTGATTAAGATTGATGGATGCTTAAAGTTAAATAGCTATTAATTTATACTGTTTATTAGTTTCTTGCATCAAACATTCTTTGTTCAAGGATTTAATCATCTATGCATATATCTTTATCATGATGACAAACTAATAAACTTTATAAATATCTGTTGATCACAAAATCTTACAAAAACTTTATTCCATCAACAACAACAGCCAAAAAACTGTAAATAACTTCATACCGAAACCCAATACCACCTTCTCATTTAATTAACACCCCATATAAAAAAAATACAAATCCATTCTTGTTTGACAGAAACAAAAAACCCAAAACGCAACAAAAAACCACGAACGGTCACATAAAACCCAGCGCAACATTCGCGACAGCGACAAGCAGACAAGCCGCCCGATCACTTTTTGTGCGTATTCACAAATCAGCACTAAAGATGACAAACCGTCCATTAATCGGGTTGACCACTGCGCAGACAAAAGACCGCAGCCGCTGATCTGCATACCGACACGAGCGGCGAGCGAGCAGAAGCAAGCAGCCTTGGCGATTCTGCTGGTTCTGGTTGTCGTTGTGGTTTGTGGACAGGTAATGTGATAGAATTCGAAAGGGTTAAATTACAAGGACCAGGACTGAGGATGCTGAAATCGGTTTCAGCAGCACCACTCTGCTTTTTCGTCAAATTACAAATGTAATAGTATACCAAGAGTTGGCTTGTTTTCTTTCTCTAGTGACTAGGATAAGAAATTTACATTCTCTACACCAAATACATACGTTTAATTTTCATTTGATCATTGTAACTGCTATTTTTATAAATAAATAAATACAGGGTGTTTCACAACTTAGAGAACAAAAAGATTTTTTTTTTAATTCGAAAAATTAAGGGTTGGTAACCTAAAACATTTTTTGTAGTACTGCACTGGATTCGCTTTCCTATTAAACACAAACAATGAAGTAGGTATCAACTACGAAAGAATAATTCCACAATTCAATTATTAGCAGTTATTTATAATAGAATTTTATTTAATTAATAACTTTAACATAATCATCCACCCAGTGGCAGTGGCAACGAAAAATGTTGGACTGGGAAAAATGGAAAATAGTTTTGCGATTTAAAAAAAATTCTTTTGTTTCATGATCAGCACGTCGTACAGAATATACCCTTCAATTTTTTGCTCTAAGTTGTGAAACACCCTGTATATCATCATGCCTTTTACCTGCCTAAGCAGATCTCGGTAAGTGATATATTTTTTCGCGTGAAGTGCGGCCCCCAAAGATATTAATGGAGGGGGAGCCACAGAGGTAGATTTAAATTGGTTAAAATTGTTTGTCGGCTGTGGAGATCGAACCAGGGTTATCAAGATCTACAGGCCGATTCGATATCACTGAGCCATCTACCCCATAATAGTATTTTCTACATTTTTTAAAACAAATTCGGATTTTTTATTCAAAATTAGGCACAACGTGATCGGAGTAAAATATTGAACAATTTCTATTCAGAAAGTCATTGGCTGGTACCACAAGCTTTGTTTCTGGATGTTTTAAGAGCACTGTTTAAACAATCAAAATCGTTAGAACTGATTTTGATACACATACCCTGACAGACAGATAAGAATTGCTCGTATTAGAGTATTTTTTAATTACTCAAGTAATGCTCTGTATCTTTAATTTTTATTTTACAGCTCTTGCTGTCTAATCTTATTTTATTTTATTATATTTTGTCATGACTTGTCATAAATTGTATCTAAATATATGATCAATAAATTTATTATTATTATTATTATAGAATATAGAGAAATGCTCTAGATACCTTGTACTAGTTTAAAAAGGCTGCAATGCTACAAGTAATGTTATGGTTTTCGAAATAATTTAGTATTTAGATATAGTTACACATTTTAACAATTTTCAGATTACCCATAGGTAGTAACAACGGCGAACAAAATAAAATTGATTATTTTCTCATAAATAACATATAACATTACACTTTTCCCTTTTCTACCATAATAAAATAAGTTATTCGCCATTCACGTCTCAATTTTATTCGCATGTGGATTGGTCAATTGCACGCGTTTCAAATCGCAATTGTTGCCGGTACGACGAAGTGGCTACGCATTATGATATCCAACAAAACCCACTCCGTTACTTCGGAGTAAGTTGTAAAGACGATTATGAACACCTCGGAGCACTGGTGTCGAAAACAAAACACAGAACATAATGAATCTGCTCCGTTCTGCACTCACGCCGAGTTAGCCATTCAAGTGAAAGAACCGAAAGGAAAACAATGCAACAATCGTACACGGAACTTAAATACCTCGTAATATAGTTATTAATGTTCTGGTGACTTGTAAATGAACTGTGGATTTATAATTACCTATAAATTGTTAGTGTTTTTGTTGGAAACTAAATTAATGAAATCGTTAATATGTTTTTTGCTCGAACAGGAGATTGTTTCTACCAACATGATCATTTTCTAATTTATTACAACTATTATCTAATATATCAAACATCATATGTTATAATTACACAAAGAAATACAAGGTGTTTCAAAATTACTGCAAAAAATATGAAGGTTATATATTATGTTATGTACTGATTACAAGGCAAAAAGAATTTTGTCGAAATTCGCAAAAATAATAGCATTATTTGAAACATTTTTCGTGCCACTGGACTGATAAGTTACAGTATGAATAAAAATTAGTAAACATCAAACACTGAAAAAACTGTTGTACAATTTAAATTAATTTTAATGTTTACTAATTTTTATTCATTACTGTAACCTATAAATCCAGTGACACGAAAAATATTTGCTTCAAGTAATATGCAATAATTTTTTCTACGATTGCTATGGGATGTTAAATGCGCGCGTTTCCAGTAGCAACGCGCGAAAAAGATATTAAATGTGCGCTTATTTCATTTGTTATCAGGGATACAAACAAAACAGAAACTTGTCATATTGACAACTGACAGAACGAATTTATTTTCAGGACGTAACATATACGTTTTTTAATCATTTAAGATGCAATCACAGAAAAAAATATGTGGGTACCACGAGCGTAAAGTGTCTTTGTTCCTCTTGCACTATTGTACGAGTAGCTCTCGCCTTCGGCTCGCGCTACAATTGCCGTGCTCGAGTAACAAAGAATCACTTGACGCTTTTAATACACAAATAACTATTTTATACAATTGTCATTTTTTTCACTAATATCAATACACGAATTTCGTGATTTTTTCATCATTTTCATTACCATGACAACGCGTATTTTGCTCAATATTTTGCACCAAATGAGCATTTTGCGCACTGTTTCGCATCCTAGTGCGCAAAATGAGTATCTGGCGCAAGCTCCCAAATTATTTTTTGTCACGTTCAACACATCAATAGCATCAAATTCATATTATTATTGATTATTTCCCTTTAATGTACTTAAATAAGTTAATAATTATTGTATTATTCTTTACTTACAGTTGTAGAAAAAATATTGTTTATATTTCGTGGTAAAAATTTTAGTTTTTTTGCCCGTTCGAATGACTTTTTTGTCTCGACCTACGGTCTCGACTAAAAGTAACATTCTCACACGCAACAACAAAAAAGACTCATTTTGCGCACTTAATACAAAAATAACTATTTGAAAATCTTTCAGTAAACTTTTTTTAATAGTAACAGATAAAAACAAGTAAAAAAATGCATAACATAATAATGCCATGCTATATATAATTCTGGTCACAGAATATCGAAATTTATTTCATAATTATGGAAAATAATTAGCTGTCATTAACTTATAGAGTTGTAACAGATAAAGATGAAAAATAGAAGAGGGGAAAGGGTTAGTTGGCTATATTAAATTAATAAAACCGCTGATAAATTAATAAAATCCCTACAAATCACAAATTCATGTATTCATTTCATTGAAAGATTCAATTATCTCAGTGCCATACACAATCCTGTCACATTTCTTCACTTCTAGTGATCTCGTCGGTTTCTTCTCGCATTTCTTAGTATATGATGCAGTATTCGTACGTGTACACACACTCACACGCACGCACAGATATGGTATACGGGCATATGAACATGTACAGTATCAATCATCGGCTGACAGCTTTATACCTCGACTTAATTCAGAAAACACATCAATATAAATTACGTGTTCAGTGCTTGGCTTGTGCTGCCTGCTGCTTTAAGAGGTTTCAAGCTTCAATGGCTCAATGGTTCGACGTATTACCTATTATATTCGACCGTGTTTATAGCGAAAACTTCATGAGTAATTTTTATGTGTAATTATTTCGTCAGTTAAGGTTTTCTGTTGTAATTGTTGCACATAAAAGCTATTTTTGTTTTATCTCATTTATTTTATTACTTCTAATATTTTTAAAATAAATATTTATCAACATATTAAATCAATTATTACTGTTTTCCCAATTGATTTTCATAAAAACTATTTTTGTTTTATCTAACTATTTCATTACTTCTAATATTTTAAAAATAAATATTTATCTACTAATTAAATTAATTTAGACTACACAGGCCTTGGATTGTTTTACCGAAATAAAATAGATAATAAATTTTTTCTACTTCCGTTAGGAAATAGACGTTTTATTTCACTTATTTTAGTTAGGTAATGAACTGCATTATTTAACTAGTGAAATAATGAGGTAACATAGCAACACAAAAAATTTAAGATATCTTGGTAGACGAATTCTGATGTGTTATTCTTTTATTTTTTGAATTTATAACTGTCATTAATATGTCAAAATTTCATAATTTCACAAACACTCTTTGGAATGGAAGTAGAAAAAATATTGTATGAAACTAGAAAGGAAATTAGATTATTACCTTACTTATGTGCTTCTTTTCCTTATTAGTTTCATAAATAGCTATTAATTAATTTGAACTGATATATTTCTTATTTCGATTTATTTGTATACAAATAAAATCATTTTACAAATGCTTATTGTTAGATATAAACCGATTTGTTTAGATTCTACGAATGATTGGAATGAAATTCCTGTGGCATATAGAAGCAAATAAATAAATAGTAGAGAGTTTCATTTTCAGTTGCCTCATTTAGAATCTTAGAAAATCTAAGAACTACGAAATCGTTTATGCACATTTGAACATGTGTTGTACACATTTACAGGGTGGTGCATCTAAGATACCCGTGCGCCAGTCCCTGAATTTAGAAGATTGAACAGATAACATATCTACTTGGTTAAATTAGGGCATAGAGCGTAAATGCCAAATATAGTCTAAAATTTGGTTATACTACTGTTAGAAACATTTATTGATAACGTTTTGATCATACCTCGTATTCTCTCTTGTTTTTTTTTTTAATTTGACTCTTCGTATACGAGTATATTTACAATTAATGTGAGTTAAATATAAAGAAACCATTAGAAACTATAAAATCAGTATTAATTTAAAATAGTAATATTCTAAAGTACAGTTTTTCAATCACTAATTATAGCTTCAATTAGCTTAATCATGATGAATTCAATCAAAGAAATAACCATAGCTAATTTCCACTTAAAATTACAATACTTTAATCAAGATTAGACCTTACCACTAATTGGAAAGCAAAAAGTTTGTTTAATCAGTAAAATGGCTATAGTTGCTAGTTATTAGCGCACTATCTAAGAATGGTTTAATATATTTTTTTTAATTTTTCAATAATTTGAGTATACCCTTTGTTTTTTACGCAGTATAAAAACTCCAAAACGAGGTAACAAGCTTAATGTTATCGCCATGTGACAAAATACACAAAAATGTCACGTTACTCCATACAATTTGAACAAATATTTGAAACAGAAACGTTTCTCATTTTTTCATACATTTTGATTCGTTTACGATTGAAGTTTTCAATATAATTGTAATAATAGAACATTAAAAAGAAACACAAATTAACAAAAAAAAAAATTATGTAAAAATAATGCAGTCCAGATCTGTGTCTTCTTGTTTGATCGACTTTAATTTATTTATTTATTTATTTATTTGAAAATTCAGCTGCCCAACAGGACAAAGTCCCAATAACAGAGCAGCACAAAGATACAAAAACAGATTAACTTAAAATATAGAATACATAATAAAAAATATTAATTAAACAAAATTTAAACATTGTAAAAATAGGTTTTCACGTTGTTTGTAAATACATTTATGGAATCAGAAAATCATAAGCATTTCCATATTTTCTGAATACTGTTGTTTTAAAGTTAAATTCTAGCTGACAGTTAAATTGTGACTGATAAAAAAAGAGAACTAAAATTTTAAGTAACGATAGAAGGAGACAAAATAACGTGTCAGATAGAAACATTATTTTTGTTAGTTTGTCATGGAATAAACAATAAACAAATCTATTTGCAGGTCACTCAATTTTTATTCACTATAGTTATCTTGGAAGTGACGATTACAAATGTCATAATTTTAATAAAATATCTACTTGGTAAATTTTATAACAATAATGTCTGTTTGTTTCCATAAAACTTAAATTTTAAGTTTGGCATAAACTAACAATATCGCATCAAATGCTTGACAGCAATATACATGTCTTCATATGATATTTGAATTTGATTTGCTTTTATTAATTTAACTCAGAGCCCCGAGCCCTTCGTAATAAAGTTTAAGTTTAGTTGGTGTAAACGAACATAAATAAAATACCCGAAGTATAATTTTTCTTGTATTTTTTTCTTTTCGTTTATTTGTTTGTTTGCAATTCGAGCTATTAGACATATCATGTTATTAAAATATAAAAATATTAAAAAAACACTTGTCCAAGTCTCACAAAATTTCAACCTCCAAGTCAACTTATCAGGTCTTCGTCAGACGCTGGCCAGCACAGTTAGTAACCATAGACAAGTGTTTTTATAAATATTTTTATATTTTATTAAACGTAGTTTCACCAAGTGAGCCGACAATTAATTTTGTCTTTGTTGTTTTCATATCATGTTAGTTATTTTCATCAGTTGTTCCCAAACAACCACGTCGTCGTAAATAAACATTTGTAAATCTTTTGTGGTATTACCCTCGACTGTACCACTGTATATTCCTATTAAAAGATATATTCAATAATATGTTTAGTATCTATCAAAAATGGTTTTCATTATTAAACTACCTAAAATCGAATACAAACATCATGGCATTATCATTGATTCCCGCTAGGGAGATCTCCCATATCGGACCACCTTTAGCCTGTGTCCGATGTCGGTACCCCGGACAGGTTTTGTGCGGTGACGGCGGTGCCGCTGCCAGCCGCCGGAGCTGCGAGCAGCGGCGGCTGGTGCTTCACACACACTAGCACCAGCACCACTGGTATGCGCCGTGCGGCCCGATCTCTGACAGGGTGTAATATATAACGTCCACACGGACCTGCAGGCGCAGGCGAGCATAATGATTTCGTTTTCAACTATTGGAAAATACGGGTTTAGTTACTTAAATAAATGATTTTTCAAATGTATAGTGCCAAACTGATTATTTTATTCTCTTTACCGAAGCACTTCATACGTAAAAATATCACTTATCAAGATCTATTATAATAGTACTACGATCGGAAATAAATAATATGGTAGGGCTATAAATATTTAGTTATATTTAGTTTGAGATATTGCTAAAATGAAAAAAGAATCTGCTTGACTCAATATAATTTAATTTGAATTAACTATGGTTTTCAATTATCCGGGCTCGAGTGTTTCTCAATAACTACGTATAATCGGCGTTCCACTTTATCTCAAAATGAGACAAGATGCGAATTAACTCCTGTGGCCAATAAAATTGAGACAAGAAATGTATTGTCAAGAAATTTCCGAGACAAAAAGAACTGTTCGTATCGTCTAGAAAATTTGATATAAAATTGGCAATTTTTCGTCTTGCGGCATCACTATTTCTATTCTGTGAACTATCATTATAAATAAATAGAGGATATTAGTAAATATCCCAAATAAACTGATGGTATTAAGATTCTTGACGTCAAGTACAATGACACATAAATTTCTACAGTCTAAGAAAATTAAGTGCCGACAAGCACATGCAGTTTTTTCAGAAATTATTAAATTGTAAAAGTGAAATAATTAAATTTGAAAAAACCCTAATTTTTTAAAACTCGTTAGCCTAATATTAATTGATATTGATGATGTTGACACAGATGGTGCGACCAAAGACTGTCTGACAAAATTGTAAAATAATTGAGTATTTGACTGTGGATTTCTCTCTTTTTAATGACTATTGCTACATTTTTCACAGCCGATTTAAAAAATAATAACTCCTGTGATTCATGCAATCTTTTATTGGCATCAATGATATCTTTAATGACCTAATTTACTTCGAAAAAAATTGAATATATCTGTGAAATATGAATTGAAAAATAAAAGAAAAAATATTGTAGAATCTAATACATTTCAATTATTTTTCTTTATATTGCGACGTAGAATTATGTAATATTGCAGTAGTAAAATAGTTATATTTTAATTAGGTGCACGAAATGAGTGTTTTTTTTGTTGTGCGTGATAATATTATTTTAGCCACCAAAACAAAAATTTCGTTCACAAGTTATAAACATTTTTTCTACATCTATCAAAAAATAATAATACAATAATACTGATTTATTTAAATAAATTGAAGAAAAAAATCTAAAATAATATGAATTTGATACTGTTGATGTTGTAACGAAAGGAACATGAAAAGAAACATAAAACCCAAGTCTAAACAAAACAAAAATATTCGAACGCGTCAAAAAAAAATTTGCCCACAAAATACAAACAACATTTTTTGTACAACAGTCAAAGAATAATGCAATAATTATTGATTTATTCAAGTAACTGAGAAAAAAAAATCAAAAATACTATATATATTTCATACTACTGATGTGTTGTAACCAATAGAACGTGAAAAAAAAATGTTTGGGAGCGTGCACGAAATACTTATTTTGCGCACTAGGGTGCAAAACAGTGCGTAAAATACGCGTTGTCATGGTATTTTAAATAATGAAAAATCACATAGTTCGCATACTGATTTTAGTGTATTTTTTTAACGATTGTAGAAAAACTTATTTTTAGAGTATTTGTGCAACTTTGAAACTCTAACTTACGGATAAAAGTAGATAATTTATTTGAATTGCTAAATCACGGAATGTACCCAAATTCTTGTCCAATTCCACCGAACTGCCAACAGTCTACAATTAATTACCCTACATCCTAAACCATCCCCAGCTCCTAGAAACCTCACTCATTCTCCGCCACTGAATCCACGAGCAATCGCAGGCTCACTCAGCAGGACAGCAAGCTCTGACTCTGCTTAGAGCTCTCTGTCCAAGATCTTCATCTCTTGGACAATTCTGAGAACTCTGGCGGTTACCTGGCTACGACGAGAGCCGATCGCGGCCGAACACCGTGCTAACAGTTGACAGTTGCGGAGAGATTGATGGCGGCTGGTGACGCTGAGCAATGGAGGTGACGGCGACGGAGATGCGCTTGTGATCTGATCCAAGTGATCCGAGAGAGTTGATGATTGGAGATATGGAAAGATGCTTGTTAGATATTGGAAGGCTGTCGTGTTTTAACGTGCGTGGCGGTGGATAGAATGATGTTTGTATTTGTGGTTGGCGATTTCATGGAGCTTATTGAAATATTCACTGATTTCTTATACTCACAATAGGTATAAACCATAAATTATTTAAATTTAGAAGTTACTAAAGATTTAAAAGTCATTGACTGATTTGCAATTATGAGTTTACAGCGAAAAGTAATTAAATAAATAAATAAAACAAGTTTTTCACGATACAAATTTTTTTCCTCTCCTAGGAAACGAAATTGAAGCCATATTCATGGCAACTAGAAAACAACGGTATTATTTGATATTAGTGACAACAAGGTGACATCTGTCAAGAGAATAAATCTTATCTAAATTTCTAATTTATTGCTGAAAATTTTGTATTGTATACCTTGTAATGAAAGTTTAATTTTTCACTAAAGTAGTTTATATATAATGAAATGACTTCTTCGGGAAGAAATGTATCAATTTCTTCCCTTGATTTGATAATTACTATTGCAGTTTAAGTTTTGAATAATTTTACTTATAATTTGACATTTTGATACATCAATATATTTTTTCTACGACTACTATGAAAAGTTGTCAATTACGCTCTCATTTGTCATCGTAAAGTTGACGTTTTCTGTGGAACAATCGAAAAATATCTTTGTCGCGCGTTGCTATTGGAAAAAGATGTTAAAAGCGCGCGTTTCCAATTGCAACGCGCGAAAAAGATAATAAATGCGCGCTTACTTCAATAGTTACCAGGGTTACAAACAAATCAGAAACTTGTCATATTGACAGTTAACAAAACAAATTTATTTTCTGCACGTATACGTTTTTTACGGCACGCGCTGCAATTACCGTGTTCGAGTAACAAAGAATCACTTTACGCTCTTAATGCACAAATAACTATTATTTATTTATTTCTTTCATAGCACACTATGCGATTTGAATTAAATTAATGTCATTTTAATTTTATATTCGGTAAATTCGGAATAAAATTCCTTTCCGCAAAAGAAAGGTTTACATTTAAAAACCGAAAGTTGCACCCCGTATTTTGAGAGAGGTGGCCATTGGTATCGAGTCAGCCTGTGGCTTTAAAAACCCGTAATCGCACTTCACGCGAAGAAATATATCACTTACCAAGATCTGTTACAGCAGAGTGCTATACCCAGTAATAGGTAAAAGGGATGATAATATATTTATTTTATTTTATTTATTTCAATTGTATTAATTATTTAAAAGAACTAAAAATGATTTATTCAATTACAACTTAAAAGTATAGAGGAATCCAAATCCGAATCACTCAGAGAGTCAGATAGGTTTAAAACCGCGACTTCTTGTTTATACAGGGACAGCGCAACTATAGTGCTACAATTGCAACCATTGTACATAACTACTCGTAGTATGCTAGTAGTACTAGTACTTGAGTGAACTTTATAACAAAATCAAAGTCAAGATATAAAAGCTCAAGTGCTCAACAATTCTCGTAAACAATGCGTCTGAGTACATGGGAGCGGGTTGTTCATTGCGATGGCGTGCGATAATAACCGTCTAACATGACACACCGTTTAGTGGCATACATGTATGTACGTCACACACGATACTAACATCAACATGAACTTGAACACATATGCTTCTTGAAAGGTTCAAAGTGACTGACTTTTACTGACTGATAGCTGAGTATAATCTACCACCGTTATTTTACACGAGAAATAAACTGTACTAATAGCTAGAGATGGGCGAATATCATCCGCGAATAGTCGAATGCCGAGAATATTGACATTATTCGATATTCAAGATTTTCGAATATTAACGTCAGTATAGCGAACATTCGAATACTTCGAATATCGCGCCATATGATGACCTCAATTTTTGACTATATTTTCCTTTATCATTTGTACATAAACGTAAAGTTATTACAATACTTTGAAGTTATTAATAACAAAGATATTTTGTTTCAAAACCATGAAGACGTACCATATTTCAAATTAGTTTTTCGCCAACATCAGCCTGTACGTTTCACCTCAAATTTGAAGTTTTCGTCTTTTTCTTTTTTGTTTGTACTTTTTGTTTTAATTTTATTTTATCTTAACAATTTCATTCAAATAATAAAAAGGACATAATTAAATAATTATTAATAATAAATAAATTAACTTTTAGGAGTATTCGAATATTAGAATACCTCGAATATTAGAGATCTGATTAATATTCGTATTCGATATTCGAATTCGAGAAATTTGATATTCGCCCATCTCTACTAATAGCTAATTTTATTTAATAAACAGGGTGTTTCTGTACCTCTGCACGAAACTTTAATGACATACTGATTATAGAACAAAAAGAATATTTTTAAATTAGGGTATTTCATTCCTAGCGAACATTTTAGTGTCACTGGTTTAATTCGGAATTTTGCGCCGCTTCTCCATACACTAACAGCATATCCACTACTTCACTGTTGCTATACATTTTTCTCAAATTTCTCTAACAACATACCCTTTCAATATTATTATATATTACGTACAAATAGATATTTACCCTTTCAATACCGTATACAAAATCAGACAAGATACTCAAGTAAAAATAAAAATAAGTCATTACACCAGGTACCTACATAATAACTAATTAATAAATGATTATTTGTAGGCAATGTTTATACTTTTATTTCATTAGTAATATAATTATAAATAATTAAATGTACTATTAAACCAGTGACACTAAAATGTTCGCTAGGAATGTAATACCCTAATTTTAGCGAATTTCAAAAATAATATTTTTGTTCTATAATCAGTATATCAGATTATATACGAGTATGTCATTAAAGTTTCGTGCCAAAGTATAGAATCACCCTGTATAATTAGTATTTTAAAATATATAAAATTAGAACATCTTCAACATTCAATTCTTAAAATAAATTCAATTTGGTAGTTTCTTGTTTTTATTGGGAAACAAATAATAATAACATTTTTGTATAAATATCGAATTATGTTTTCATTTTGTAAATCCATTTAAATATTTATGAAAGCTATTCTTATCGGCATGCACGAGTATATTTGGAAAACAAATTACCAATATGTTATTTAGTTAAATTTGTATTTCGAAATACTTCCGCATTAAAAGTGACGTTTTAAGCGTAAATGAGTTAAATAACTTTTTTATTTGCTATGTAAATGGACATCAATAAAATTAGATTTGCATAAATGTTATCGAAATTCTTAGTGGAAATTTCGGAAGGTGTCAGAAAAGGGAGAAGACACCTGCCACACGATCATAAAAACTGTTTATTTTATGATTTTTTCTCCAAAAGGCATTTGTTTACTGTTAGGCGTATTTCAACATTTTTATGTGTTACCTCTGACAGCTTGTTTAGGAACGTGGGAGGCGTGAATTTATATGGATCCAGTGCCGTGCTTTTGTCTTTTATTATATTTTCCCGAAAACATCCTAACCCCAACCGCTATGTTTGGCTTCATTTTAACAAAAAATACAAAACAAAACAAAATAGGGAATGCAATAGATTTATAGCATGCACAAAAGCATTTATAATCTTATAATTACTATTTCTTTCATTCTCCTCTATTTTGTACAACGATCTTCCAATTCGTGATTCTTGCTTCTCTTTCTTTCTACATCCTCTTCCCACCTTGTTCTGGGTCCAGTTTTGGAACATTTCAAGTAAAGAGTTGTATTTAATATTTTTTTGCATTTAGTTTCACCTTTGCATGCCAGCCATCTAAGCTATTGTAATTTTATGTAAGATATGTTATGCTTTTTGCATCATCGTACTCGAAATTCATTTTTAATCGTCCGTAGTTGTTTTTCTGCATATATATTTAACCAAGAATATTTTGCTGGATTTTCTTTCCGAGATGTTAATAATTACCCATAATTCTTCAACCATAAGTTGCTATAGCTATTAACATACCTAGGAATGTTGTGAATATCATTACAATCGCAGATGTCAGTTTGAAATCCGAACTCGTAGAGCGAGGATTTTAAGACATCTAAGGCCTGTTATGACTCATAATATCCGTGGTTTGTTCAATAGTTTACCGGTTTCAGAATATAAATACGTAACGTCATTAATAAATATTATTTTTTGAATTTTTTTATGAATAACGTCATTGTCATCATTTTAGAAGGTGATCAAGTAAGTCTGTGGTCTGTATGTTTTTATTTAACGCCATGGTTACAATTGTTTTGTATCATATTTATAAATACATTTTTTATTTAAACGTCATAACGTGGTCATCTCTAATTTGTGTAAATTAATATATATTATGATAAGCAGGAGAAGTAATCTTTGTATTGTTATTTTAAGTTCTGTTTGTATTAATAGTGTTATATTATTATTATGGGGTAGGTGGCTCATTGGTATCGAGTCGGCCTGTAGATCTTAAGAACCCTGGTTCGATCCCCACAACCGACAAACAATTTTCACCAATTTAAATCTACCCCTGTAGCTAACCCTCCACTAACATCTTTGAGGGACTTAATTTGACGACTGGTAACCGCACTTCACGTGAAAAATTATATCACTTACCGAAATCTGCTACATCAGAGTGCCACACCCAATAATGGGTAAAAGGCGTGATGATATATTTATTTTATTTATTTATTATCATTGTGTTTTATTTCCATTTTCTTGAGTGTTTTGACAAGTCAGTATGGTAATATTACCGTACAGAATACAATTATTACTTACCAGCCTACTTTTGTGCATGTAAACATAAGTTTAATATTCTGAAACCGGTAAAGTTATTAACAGTAATGGTAGCCTAAATTGTTATCCATTTCTGACAAAATGCCTCCCTCCTATATTTCACTCCAATTTATTACAATAAAATTTCCGTAAGAAAAAGATTTCAATCATTCAATTGCATGGACTAAGTGAAGACTGTAAGAAATAATATATGTATTCAGATAAATTGTACGTATCACGCACTTCCAGGCACATTATAAAAACTGCACATGACTACTTATTTCACGCAATGAAATGATTCTTTTCATACTTTTTTCTGTTTTTTCTGATATCGACCAACCATAATTTCTTTTGCCATCGTCTTCTTTACTTCGTAGTTAATAGTATCTATCGATTTTCTGAAATTACAGCATTCCAATCTAAAGATTACGAATTCGAATCCAATTAAAGCTAAAAATATATAAACTACCACAATGGCTAGTACCACAAGCTCTGTTTTTGCCTGTTTTAAGAGCAGTATTTTTGGCTCTTAAAACACCCAAAAACAAAGCTTGGGATAGCAGCCAATGTGTTTGGTGATTCTGGACCTGTATTGTAATTGAGATTAAGTTTTTGTTATAAAGAGTAGCATGAATAAATAACTAAATAAAAATCTTAGATTTAAGCTAATGTCAAATATCGGAAAATAAGTGTATCATTGAATTGCAGTACATACATTACTCATTTTGTTTCAAGATTACAATATCGTGTGTTCTTGCGTTATCAAGCTTTAAATAATATCGTAATTGTATTCCCTCTGACGCGGATTGATTTTATAATTAAGTATTTCGATTGAAAAAAAAAGCATTATAATAATGAAACGTGAAACCACGTCAAGTTTTCATCACTGTTCTGATATTGTAGATCTAATTTATAATAAGTATTTGAGATACATTTCATAGAAAATTATGCTGTCAATCATAAACTAAAGGAAGTAAATTTAAATAATAATGCTCAGCTTCTTTGGTTTATTCTGAGACTATAATAGAAAGTGTAGCCTCGAGGAATGTTTTTGATTGTCTTTAATTTAAATAAAACTTAATATAAATTGGCACTTTTTATATCAATTCTAATTCTATTTCATTAAGTATTAAAAATTAATAATATAAAGAAATACAAAATATAGTTATTTATATATTAAGAGCGTAAAGTGATTCTTTGTTACTCGAGCACTGCAGTAGTGTAAGAGGAACAAAGACACTTTACGCGCGTGATACAACCATATTTTTTTCTACGATCTTCAAATTATTAAAAAAGTATACATACTGAAAATAAGTTCGTTCTGTCAACTGTCAATATGACAAGTTTCTGTTTTGTTTGTATCCCTGGTAACTATTGAAATAAGTGCGCATTTAACATCTTTTTCGCGCGTTGCCATTGGAGACGCGCGACAAAGATATTTTTCGATTGTTCCACAGAAAACGTCAACATTACAACAAATGAGAACGTAATTGTTTACTTTTCATAGCAATTGTAGAAAAAAAGAATTTTTTCTATAGTTATTATTAATATATTAATAATGAAATTATAATTGTAACACTACAAATAAGCATTTTTCTGCTCTTGTAAAACGAATAAATTGACTATTGTAATGTTTACAATTATAATTTATGTATTAATTTATTAGAAATATCCAGTGGCATTAAAAATATTTAGTACAGGTAATCCGCACTTAATTTTGTTATTTAATTTTGTTCTTGAAATATTCAAATTTCAATAGAACCTAAAACATTTACCTGAACTCAGACGTTATTAGCAAAAAATAAACCTGAAATATTTTATGTCGTGGTTACAAATCCAATAGACAAGTTTCAGGGATTCTCGTTTACATTCTTATTAGTTTTATAATGCAAATTTTGCGTTATTTCATTTTTCTATTTTGGAAGTAACAAATTAGTTTTCCATGCAGATACATTCATAAATTTGCACTGCGATTCATAATTACTAAGCCAAGAAATATACGACGTATTAAATTTTGTTTAATAATTTATTAGCCAATTTTATGATACACTCAATCACTATCCAAATTTACTAAAACAATTTCGTTCAAAAAAGAAGTCAAGCAATTTTTCAACAAAATTCAAGTCAGTTTGAACTCCATACAACATCATTTGCATATTAGGCGCTCGTTACAGATCACCAATCCTTCATCAGCCTTCTTCCTCTTTCACCGCTATCGTGCAGGACCGAATCCAGGGGTTTCCTTTACAAGGACGAATTTTTAAATTGTATTTTATATCTACATGATTTTTAAAGTTAGCAGTTAATATATTTTTTGTAAATTCGACCGAACTATTATTTTGATGTATTTTATTTTAATAGGAAATTAAGATATCGATCCTAAGAAATATTGACAATTTAATTTAACAGCTATCAATATAATTAAAGAAGTGATATTGCTGACACGAGATGAGGAATGTTTCCGAGAAAACAAGTATTCTCTAATTTTCAAGTAATGAAGTAATTTTATATAAGATTGAAACAAAATCTGGTATCTATTCTTTTAGGTGGCTCACTGGTATCGAATCAGCTTGTGAATCTTGAGAACCCTGGTTCGATCCCCACAGCCGACGAACAATTTTCACCAAATTAAATCTACCCCTGTGGTTCCTCTACTAATATTCAAACTTCTCCTGTTCATCTTTCGAGGCCGTGATTTGACGGCTGGTAACCGCACTTCACGCCAAGAAATGTATCATTAACCGAGATCTCTATCGGCAGATTTTCACACCCAGTAATGGGTAAAAGACGTGATGATATATTTATTAATTTACATATATTGAAATTAAAAATTAAATGTCGAGATAACCATCCCGGTGGGGTAGCCGATAAACAAACTATTTTCACCACATTTCGGGGTCATGATTTAACGGTTGGTAACATAATTTATCGCGTATAAATATATCACATACTGATATCTGCTACACCAGAGTGCCTCGCCCAGTTAGGGGCATGTAAAAGGCGTTCTGATATATTTATTTAATAATATTTTATTTAAATAAGAAATTAACTGTCGAGATAAGAATAGATCATCTCGCTTTGCTGTATCAGTAATTACATTTTACTATTTTGAGTCTAGATTAGGTTTTAAGAAACTTAAATAAAATAAATAAATAATACTTGAGAACCCAGGTTCAATTCCCACAGGCGACAAACAATTTTCACCACGTTAAAAATGCTATCCTTGTGGCTCCACCTCCACTAACATATTTGGGGGATGTGATTTGACGGCTGGTAATCGCACTTCACGCGAAGAATTATATCACTGCTATGGTACAGTGCCACACCTAGTAATGGGTAAAAGGCGTGATGATATATTTATTTATTTTAAATTAAATAAATAAAAATATATCATCACGCCATTTACCCTATAGGGTGTGGCACTCAATCGTGGCATATCTCGGCAAGTGATATATTTTTATGCGCGAAATGCGGTTACCAGCCGTCACATGTAATGGCATATAATTCCTGTGGAATTAAGGTATTTGCGACTATTGATTTACAAAAACAGATCATGTCCGAAATACATTAGTGTATAGTGAATATATGATTGAGAAGAATGTTGAAACTGGTGTATGTTGGTGAAATTTAGGGTGAGAGTTAGTGTGTACGACTTAAGAATAAACGCTTAAATATGAATGAAGGTTTGTTACTTGAACGAAAGTTTTCGATTGTGAATAATAAACTTATATGAAAGAAATGTTAATTATTTGTTTTTGTTTTGTTTTTTATTTATTTATGTTATACTGTACAACAGGAACTTAATCCCAATTACAGTACAGGGTCCGCACACACCGAGCCGCAGTGTGGTAGTTCATATAATTTTTAGCTTGAATGCGATTCGAACTTAGGATCTCCGGATTCGAATTCCGTATTGCTATCCACACCACCGTACTGAAAATTAAAATTATTAAAACCAAATTTTAAGAAAGCAAATCAGTCAAGACCAGAATTTGTATTATATTTATTGGATAACTCTGGTAAGCTAGATTCACGGTATACTTAGGTCGTCCACCTTTATCGTAGATCCGGCCCTGCTACCGTGAACCCATTCTGGGCACGCTGGTTCTTCGCTCTTCGCGGCGGCCTGTCAGGATAACTAATTGTCCGTTCATTGATTTAATAACTGGCGTCCACTTTCAAAACGCTCAACGTTTCAATTACTTGCCATACCTGTGAATACATTTTCATACATGATTATTTATTGTTGCGCGCTGTGCGACTGTTAGCAGTTTATGCGCATGCGTGGATGGACAGACAGAGTTTTGAGTGGATGTGTTGGCGGCTGTGGAGGCACGTATCCATCATTCAGTGGTGTTTTGTTTAATGCAGAGATTTTCAAACTGTTTCTGCCATGTTATTAAAATATTTTCATTCTATTACCAGATACGATATGACGTTAGTAAACTATTAATTTTATTCGATACAAACAATTTTCACCAATTTAAATCTACCCCTGTGGCTCCTCCTCCACTAATAGCTTTGGGGGCCGTGATTTGACAGCTGGTAACCGCACTTCACGCGAAGAAATATATCACTTACCGAGATCTGCTTACGGCAGAGTGCCACACCTAGTAATGGGTAAAAGGCGTGATGATATATTTATTTTTTTATTATGGTATCTTTATCGTAAATTAGTTACCGGCCGTCAAAATCCGGTACATCATCCATAGATATTAGTAGTGAGTAAACTACATAAATATTTTTATGTACATTTGAATCGTAATGAACTGTTTACTTAGCTCTGTCTCTAGGGGTTACTAGACTTATAACGTGCTAGCCCGTGTAAAAATTATAACGGGCTGTTGACATTGGTTATCATGGCAACATATCTAATTTTAAACGTTTGACACTTAAATATTTTTTAATTAAACAAAATCTGTCAGATTTTCAAAGTCTACCTTGGTTGAACATTTTAGTTATTGCGTTATACTATTGCAATTAATTTGATTAAATATTCATATATTGCGATTCAAATGCACATAAAACATTGTACAATGCTCGACCGTTAACTGAAATTTACAGGCCCACACAAACAACAGGCTCGCTAGCGCTCGCCCGTTACCTTTCTATACTCGCCTGTAAATTTCTGTACAACGGTCTTGCAATGTAAATAACTATTACATTGAAACCAATTTTGTTATTACATTTACAATAATATTTTAAATAATATGGAGCTAATTTCGTTATGTTCTAAAACAAAAGATAAAATACATTGTTTTTCTTTTAATATACACTGAAAATTGAATAGACACACAAATTTAGATTTAACTCCAGATTTTGCAAAAGTCATGCAGCTAACATCACTTTAGTTTCAATTTTAATTCCATTTCTAATTCACGAAATAAAGTGATAATTATATGGTTATATAATATAACATTTAAGGTACTAATAGATAACTTCAAATTTGTAGCATTATTCCATTTAGAAAATGGATCTAATATCACTCATTTCAATCTTCTGTTTACTAAAATATTTTTAAAAGAAACCAAAGTAGAAAAACAAATATCAATGATACTTTATTAATTTCTAATAGATAATAACAGTTTAAAAGTTGAGAAAGTTATGAATATTTTTCCAATGGAATTTGAGAATAAATTCTTCTTAAAAATCCTTAAATTCAGATTTATCTACTATTACATAAAGTTTATTTTTCTAAGTAAAGGTAATTATTAAACTATCTAGTTTTAAGTAAAATAGATGTAAATGGTATTAATTTGTATGAAATTATTGAATCAGATCTAAAGCTCATTTCAAAATTTCAAGAATTCTTTCATGTTTATTCTGTATGTAAAGAAGGGAAGATAAGTGTCAAGTTTTGAAATCACTGTTGTAAAATCGCTCAGCAGTACCCCCTCCGGGAGGATATTTTTCATTTTCAAAAAGGGAGGTACTTCGGTTTGAAAACGATGCGAAATTATCATTCACCATGATTTCTCGTGTTTTATTTTCTCCAAGCACATGAATATGAAGTGGAAGATGTTAAACCCTTTCATTACCGCTGCGGGTTCAAGTCCCGAGCGGGACAAGGCGGACAGCTAATTGTTCTCTTGACTTATTCCATGCAAACATGCGACGAAACGACGTTCGTGCATTGAGTATGTGAGGATTGAGGATGGACATTAGTGGACATCGCGCATCCATCTTGTCGCGTTGTGAATGGTGATTGAATGGTTGTTTGTGAAGTGGTTGTCAGGCAAATGATGCTGTTAGCAAATGTGAATACGAGAAGAGTTGCATAAGGCTCTGTTATTATGGAATATAATCATTTGCTATTGTAGAAAATATAAATATGTCTACATTCTACTACATTGAGTTATTTCTATTGTAATTATAATATCTGTAATTATAGAAAATTAAATAAACTTTATCTTTCATAGAAGAAATAATTGTACGAACCGTATGTAATACATATTATATACGATGCACAAATTCTGACCTACGGATCAATCCGTTCTATTTTATAATTACGTTACAAAATGCTAAAATAAATGTGTTATGTTTTTGGCAATGATCGCTTCGCTTGCAACGATAGTAATGAAATCAAATTTTTAATGGTAATAGAAACAGAACATTTATTTCGAATATATTTTATTAAGTTTAATTGAATTTTACGAACAGAAGGAGGACATCAAAAATAAATATACTCTTATATGTTTTGTAGATTCGGGCCTTATACATACATAACATTACGCTATGTTCTATGAAATGGAGTGAACACGAACCCTTGAAACATCCATAGAACATTTATTCATCGGATTCATTATGCTATAAATCTTCACCAGAAATTCTTATACTGACGTACCACTTTTACTTCACCCATATGGGTGATTCCTTTCATACAAGCTCCTCACTCCATATACTCTGAATATTTCGTTCACATAAGAAACCTTCATTCATATTTATTCATTTATGCCGGCCTAATTATTCAATTATTCTAACAATAAAAAAACCAATAACAAAGCAATAAACTCCTGAAAAATATATGAGAGTGTAGTTAAAGATCGCAGTATGTAATTCTTTACATCTTTTATTTTATATCTCATGTTAGAATTTTTTTTTTATACTGCGACTTATTCCTCCTTTATCTTTTTTTTTCTGAATTTAACTATATCAAGTTTTCTTTGATGAAATTGATAGTTTTAGTAATATTAAAATAATATATATTAAACCTATGATTTTAAAATTTTTATATCCCACATAAAAATTGTATTATACACAATCAAATTATTATTATTTATTTTAATCAATAAATTAAACTAAACATACTTAAATTAAGAAAAAAAATAGCTTTTTATTATTGGCATTTAAAAATTTATAAATGTATATCTCGAAAATCAGTCCCAGAAAATCATTTTCTGCGGAACTGATACGACTATATAAGTATCTTCATTTTTTATTTGAAATATTTGTTTTCAAATACAATTATTTAAGAATTAGTTGAAAATAAAAAATCGACTAAAATTAACGATCTATGCATTTTCCAGGTAAACAAAAACATTAAATTTATTTACTAATGTGGCAAGTTTTGTCTAATTTAATAATTAAAACGAAGTCTCGTAACTCGTAATTCTTACAAAATTCTAATGGTTACCCTTTAAATCTCAACACACTGTATATGAGAGTGTTTAAGAATATATCACGAAAGTATTTTTTATACGACCATGATAGAGTAATCATAGAACAACGGAAAGTTATCGTTTTTCGACGACCAACAAGCGTTTATAATATTTTCTCGATTATTCCCAAAATGTTTAAAAATTATTATTTTTGCATATATAAAAATACGAGTATAGTGTTCACCTCGAGCAGAAAGTGTCTTTACCGTTCTTGCATTGTTGTTACTACTTTTTGCTCTAGATACACAAATGACTATTTCCTTGGACAAGTAGTAGATCAATTTTCTCCTTAGTTTTTGTGTTTTTATGGGGTAGGTGGCTCAGTGGTATCTAGTCGGCGTAAAAATCTTGAGAACTTTGGTTTGGTTCCCACAGCCGACAAACTATTTTCACCAAATTAAATCTACCCCTGTGGCTCCCTCACCATTAACATCTTTGGGGACCGTGATTTAACGGCTGGTAACCGCATTTCACGCGACTAAATATATCACTTACCGAGATCTGCTTAGGCAGAGTGCCACAGTCAAGGTAAAAGGTGTGATGATATATTTATTTTTGTATTCGTAGTGAATTAATTTGTGATTTGATTTACAAACATACTTATTATTTATTAATACAAGTGTAACGCGTATTGTACTCTTGGGGTAGGTGACTCAGTGGTTTCGAGTCGGACTGTAAATATGAGAACCTGAGTTCGATTATCACAGCCGGTAAACAATTTTCACCACATAAAAATATCCCCTGTGGCTCTCTTTCCACTAACATCTTTGGGAGCCGTGATTTAACAGTTTTTAACCGCATTTCTATATACTACTTACCGAGATCTGCTACGGCAGAGTGCCACATCCAGTAATGAATAAAAGCTATGATGATTTGTCATTTATACTCGTAGCATTGTGCCGCCTCTTCTAACCTCCAAAAGCTTCTTCCATGTCTCTTATCTTAGGACAGTATTATGTAACTGTACGTTAAGTTGAGATGACCAAAACCATAATTTCCACACTTTATCAACCAATAAATTCACCGTGCTGTACGAAAAACCCATAAAACCACGGACCGTAGCAACGGACAATTCTAAAAACCAGTCCAATTCAGTCTCCGCTTCGCGCGTTATAACACAGGGAAGAACAAACCCGATGGAATGTGGACATTCATTTTATGTTAATTATTACATCAAACGCCGCGTCACCTGCGGGCCATGGGCGGCGCAGCTAGGGCAGTGGTGGGGCACGCGTAGGTGCTAAACTTGATATCGCAGTTGACAGAGGAGGCGATGGTTGCTCTTGGACGCTGTCTTCTTACATTGTGTGTTGTCTGTGTGTTTGGTAGCTGCAGGGAATGATGTAGTTCGTTGCGGTGTTTTCATAGTGCGGTATAATATGTGGAACACCATTTTAATTTTATATATTTATGATCGGTCTAAGTATGGTAATACGGAGGTTGATGCTGTACTAATGTTCTGCCTATAAATAAACCTACGGGATCTTTATATCCTTATTTAAATGTAGCTACTACTCTATACTAGAATTCTAAATAGAATTGATCAATTTGCATTCTTACTCTAGAATTCAATTTCCGTCTGTTAGTAGGATGAAGAAAATTAGGTAGCCTTTAAAGAATTTTCAAACGAAGTTTAATTAGGCTTCAAATTCAAGTAACGGAGAATTAGATTTTATATCATTTTTATTTAAAGCATTTTATTCTAACAGTTATTTTTGTATTAAGTGCGCAAAATGAGTGTTGTTTTGTTGTGTGTGAGAATGTCGTTTCTATTCGAAACCGCAAATCGAGACAAAAAAGTCATTCAAACAAAAATCTTGTCCACGAAATACAAACAACAAACAATGATTATTAATTTATTCAAGTAAATTAAAGGAAAACAATAAAAAATCAAATTAATTTGGTACTAATATAAATATAAATTTATCATCACGCCTTTTACCCAATACTGGGTGTAGCACTCTGCCTAAACAGATCTCGGTAAGTGATATATTTTTCGAATGAAGTGTGGTTACCAGTCGTCTAGCCACGGCCCCCAAAGATATTAGTGGAGGGGGAGCCACAGGGGTAGATTTAAATTGGTGAAAATTGTTTGTCGGCTGTGGGGATTGAACTTGGGTTCTCAAGATCCACAGGCCGACTCAATACCACTGAGCCATCTACCCCGTTGATGTATTGTAACCAATAAAAGTGAAAAAAATCATTTGGGAGCGTGAACAAAATACTCATTTTGTATATACTTCATATGTAATAGTATATTACATTACAAGAGAAGAAACTAAGAATTTCGCTCACGCATGTGTCAGGCACATAAGTGAGCGAATTCGTTTCTTCTCGAGTGATGTATAGCGTTTTGTTCAATTCTGCTATTGAAATATTTAAAAAATACTAAGATTTGTACGGCTGTTTATGTAGTATAAATGAACATAGATGCCATTGCGTTGCTATGGTTCGTTTGTTTAAATATAAATAAATATTTGCGAATGTCAAATAATTTACCGTTGCATTGTGAAAATATTATTAATAATTGAGAAAATGGAAGAATAGGACGATGTTACTATACCAGAAATTATTTTAAAAGAAGGTGATGCCGCTACGTTTCAATTATTGCCTGAGAAATCAAAAGGAAGATATTTGAAAGAGATGAAAAAATTTCGTGAGTGGATGCAATCAAAAAATGTACATGTTGTAACTGAGATGGATCCATTTTTAGTTGCTGGCATGTCTGGCGTAAGTCACCCTGTTTTCAATAATTGCAATGTGCACTTTCATATAAAAAAATAATTTTCAAAAAAACTTGTAGTTTATTCCTATTTTCGGTAATGACAAGTAAGTGGCTGAAAGTACTTTCGCTCACTACTTTCACCCACCCGTTGCCATAGAAATACCTTCAGTGGACAAAACAAAGGGTTTCAAGGTTTGTTAGAAATAACATGTTTCAATAGCAGGATTAAACAAAATGTATATGATGGGTTCATTCTTCGATAATCTAAACACTTATTTCACTAACTAGGAATACAAATAACTATTATACCTTAATCCGTTCAAACTAATATCTTTTTAGTTGTTAATTGAAGATAGAACTCAACAAGTTTTTAACTCATGAACATTTACCTTTGAAGCAAGGGTGCAACTCTTGAGCTCCAATCTAGGATACCAAATATATAATAAATAAATAAAAACACTTGGTATATAAGGTCTACCTTCTGACGATGTTGCAACTGCCGAAATTGTGCAACAAAGGTTATTATCAAATTTGTGAAACAAAATACCAAGTGTTTTTATGTATTAATTTTAAATCATGTTTCACCGAGTGCCAACAGCTTCATCAATTGAATTTACCAAATATATCTTTTACATTTTCATTTTAGGTCACAAATTTATTTATTTACATATAGTGGAAAGTGGAATCCGAACTAATCAGACAATAATATATTTAATAAAATATAAACTAAACACTTGGCTAAGTCTCACAAAATTTATTAAATCTAGTTTCACCAAGTGTATGGATGACAATAAATTTTGTCTTTGTTGTTATTAATAAATTTTTTTTATATATGAGTTGAACTCTGTGTAATTTGGACGCAAGGGCTCTTGCTTGTTAATTAACAGACGTAAATTTAATCTCGAGTTTATTCACTGAACTACGATTACCTGTGTTTTCACTACTGAAATAAAAACGTAATTATCTTCGTGGTAAATATAAAATTAATTTGTTCATTTCAATCTAGTTCTGTACAATGGTACATTGTGAACACTTCTTCCTTAATATTAATACGAGTAGTTTAATTACCATATCCGAGTAGTTGACCTATCCACATTCAACATTAGTGTGAACTTAATCCCATTTTTAAATTTCATGCTTGCATCTCATCAGTCTAATCTATTCTAATTTCTCACAGTCATCTACAAAAAGTTCATTTCAAGACCAGTGAACCTATTCAGACAAACAAATTAATTTCTTCTTCTTATTCAACCAACACAATTACTATGGTAAAGCACTATATACATTTAGTTCGTAGCCTCCAAATGATTTAATTGAAACACGTGTATTTACAGTCGAGCCGCTTGTATGAAAAATGGACAGAGCTAAACTATAAATGTCCAATATCTCCATCTGTCCATGTAGTAGGTTTATGAACTTGGGAATATCAAGTAGAAATCGTTTCATCGTGATCGGCTGCAGGGAAATAAAGTCGATGGCAGCGGGTTAAATATGAGACAGTGGGTTTTACTACCGATGTACAGATTTTATTTGAAATTATTGTTCTGGTATTAGATCGGGTGTAAATTATTAGTACAAGCAGCTGTAAATTACGCCTAGCAGATTGTTATCGTAGGACGTTGAGATTAAGTGATTTTCAGCAAAATACTACTTTGTTACAATTTCAAATTGTTACAAGAAATGTTATTAAGATTATCAAATTTAATAGGGTAAGTGGCTCAGTGGTTTCATTCCCACAGGCAACAAACAATTTTCACCACTTTAAAACTATCCCTGTGGTTTCTCTTCCACTAACATCTTCGGGAGAAGTGATTTGACGGCTGGTAACCGCACTTCACGCGAAGAAATATATCACTTTCCGTGATTTGTCACTGAGAGTGCCACTCCCAGTAATGGGTAAAATGCGTGATGATATATTTATTGATTTTATATAAACAATGTTTAAAGTTTATCCTATACTCCATTACGAGCAATTCTTGTCTGTCTGCCTATGTGTTTCAACAATCTTGTATTCGGATTTAACAATTTTGATGCAAATAAAGTTACATTTCTGACAGAAAAATTCGGGTGACGCCTAGATTCGAACCAGGGACCCTCCCCCCTCGCTTTCCGGGCAGAGATGCTAACCGCTACACCACGTCACCTGTGTCCGACGTATAGCATCAACCAATCCAGGCTTCACCCAAATTTTTCTGTCATAAATTTTGATTTTTTGTTCTCAGAAACGATCTAGCTAGGTAACATTCTCCAGAAAATTCAATTACCGTATCATTTTGAAAGTAAATAGAGTAGAAAAATTAATGAAAATTTGAGACGAAAATCAAATCGGTATTACAAACTAGTTTCGAGATATGAACGAAAATTTAAGAGGAATATTTTTTTTATCTATTTCTTAGTTCCCTCCCGTTATTTCCTGAGCAAAACAGTCTCTCAGATATTCTAAATTAAATTTATTAATTAATTACACTTTTTGTTGTTACAATTAGAATATCCTTTGTTTATACCAGTTCTTACCTGCATCTGTATTGGATATTATATTATAATTTTCAGAACTTAAAAGTATGGCATGTAATTCGCTCACGGTTACATCCTATGGATAGAGACGACGCACAAGTATAGGTACATTGCACCCATAACAAATTTTATTTTGTTTTAAGTAACTATTTATAGGTGCCCCGCTAAATCAATTAAATTACGTCATGTCATAGGTTATGAATTTTATGACGTTTCATCTACAATGTTTATAGTTAGTATCAAAATGTTAAAATACAAACTATAAATGAAGCAATTTACTATCACACAAAGTGAATATCAGTGCTGCCATACAAGTCTAATTAAAATTGATTTGAAAATAGTTTTAATATAAAAAATAATTTTAATATTTATGTTCAATTTTAGCTTAATTTATTCCATAAAAAATGTTTGTTTATTTTTTTCTTATTCTAATGTTTGTTTAGCGATTAATAACCCAATTCGACGAATATTGGTTCAACGAGACGCCTATACAAGCATTCTCTACAAGTTCTAAGTACCTACATACAACTCTATTCTTTACCTATTTGCATCCCTGTTTGCTGTGAGCAAAATTTATTTATTTAAAGATACGTGTCCAATTAGCTTATGACCAAATAATAGGACTAGGAAAAATACAATGCGATCATCCAAAACAGGTCAAATATAAAAGAAATAAAATAAAAACAATAGCTGATAATATTTCTTAAACAAAAGATATCTAAAATCATGTAGAAATATGTCTGACAACTCTCGAATATGTAAAAACAGGAAACATATTAATACTAGCAAAAAAAAACTTGATGAATTTATACTCATGCGATGAATTTATGAAATAGAGAATGTATTAGTGTAAGAAACCGTAAATGCATATGGCAATCAAATGTAAACTTTAATTAAGTTGTTTATTATTAGTTTTAATTTGATATGGTAATATTAACCTTTCATATTCAGCTTGAAAAGTTTTATGTATGATTCTCATTAAGATATTTCATTTAATAAAATAGTTTTCGTTATAACTCAAAAACATGTTTAATGAATGTCAAATATTTTTCGAACTACATTAAAATTACATGTGTTATACGTACTGACAGGTCTAGGATGTATATTTTGCTCTCTCAAACATTTCCAAATTAATTTATTTCAAAATCCTTTAAATGCTATATACACAGAACTTAATTTCTCAAGTTTATAATATAATTTGGGAAAAATATTTGACAGCGAGACATAAATAAATGTCAGTATTTTTTGGATATTTTATACGTATGTAAATAATACTACTTGACTATTTTTTAGTCTGTTCAGCTCATATTTAAACTAATATATTGATTATTTATTTCTTAATAAACTCTATGAACCCTAAGTTATTTTAATTTATACACAACAAACTCCATCGTTATTCTAAACTTTATAGAACATTTTTAGTCAGTATTACTGATAACAAATTATCTTTAAAGAGATAACATGTTTCCTTTTTTATCTCTGATTTTTCTTTTTCTTTCTTGATATTAAAATATACTGTTTTATACTACATTTTTTTAATTGAGAATGTTAAATTCAATTCTAACAACATGACTCTAGTTGAAATTATAATAAAGCACGTAACATATCATAACTTTTTTACATATAATTTACTAATTTATGTTTATTTTTACATATATTGTTATAACATCTAACATCTAATGGGGTAGGTGACTCAGGGGTATCGAGTCGGCCTGTGGATCTTGAGAACCCTGGTTCGATTCCCATAGGCGACAAACAATTTTCACCAATTTAAATCTACCCCTGTGGCGTCCTCACCACTAACATTGTTGGGGGCCGTGATTTTATGGCTGGTAACCGCACTTCACGCGAATAAATATATCACTTACCGAGATCTACTATGGTAGAGTGCCACATCCAGTACTGGGTAAAAGGCGTGATGATATATTTATTTTATTTATTTATTTTTGTGCACGTATTGGATTAATTTCTGATTTGATTTATAAAGATAAACACAAATATTAATACAAGTGTAACACGATCTGCGTATTGTACTCTTGGGGTAGGTGACTCAGTGGTTTCGAGTCGGACTGTGAATATGAAAACCTGAGTTCGATTTTCAAAGCCGGTAAACAATTTTCACCACATAAAAATATCCCCTGTGGCTCTCTTTCCACTAACATCTTTGGGGGCCGTGATTTAACAGTTGTTAACCGCAGTTCTATATACATTTTTTATAATATTTATTTTCTGTAAATAAATTTTTATATCATATTTTCTATTACTAGTAGGCTTTTCAATCGTCATTTGATGACAGAAAGTGAACACTTGCAATCTGTTTTGGCAGCGAGGTTCTTTGAAAACGGGACTCTTTACAGACACAAATGTGGTATTGTTTTCCTAGTTACCTACATTCAAATTTTTTATTAAATTCAATAAAGGCTTAATCTTAATTTTTGATCATAGAAAAAATGTTGTGTACACCTCTAGTTAAAATAACTGCAAATCTCGACTATATGATGTACTCGCTAGGCTGTTGATCTGCAAACAGCTACTTTCAACCTTTGCACTAACAAAACTTATAAAAGCAAATTTAGGTACGGCATATGGAATAATTGATATTGCTGTCAAATCTTCGATATGCTTTTATTTATTAACTAACATTTATGATCTATTTTTGTATACTTCTTCATAACTGTATAACACAAATTTGTTATTTTTGTGACTGCCCTCTTTTTGTTTGTTAAAATTGATAATTCTAAACAAAAGTTGACAGCTAATATAAATAAATAAAATAAATATATCATCACCCCTTTTAGCCATTACTGGGTGTGGCACTCCTCCGAAGCAGATCTCGGTAAGTGATATATTTCTTCACTTGAAGTGAAGATACCAGTCGTCAAATCAAGACTCCCAAAAATGTTAGTCGCGGAAGAGCCAATCACTTCGATAATAATTTTACGATAAAACGAAAGATTTCATCTACAGAGATCTGCAATTGCATGGATATAGTATTTTGAATATGTAATTATGTTTTAACAAGTGTTACAAAACGTTTTCATTAATTGCTGCCTGTCTGTAAATAATTAATTTCTGAGATTATGATTGAGACAGACTGATATGAAACTAATTTCCCTATCTAAATGAATGAAACAATAACACACTTAGACTGTATGCCTCCCTAACTCCTTGGTTCCTTTATAACTAATCCATCTAATGTATTCAGGTGTCTCGATTTCCATTAATTCAGATGCAAATTAAAACATAAAAGGCTCGTTATCCGGCCCTGCCGTCGGCAGCAACAGCAGCCCCGCTTAAAATTCCTTCAATCCCCCCCTGCACCCAACACGCGCCTTGTAACCACCTACCCCCTCTCTCTAATTTATTTTTCTTTCTCTTTTTTTTCTTCGGCGATAAAATTTTTAATCTATTTAAATGTAAATGCGTATTTTAGATTTAACTAATGGCTTTCATATTGTAATCATACACCGTTTAAACCTCCTCATGCATATTCTAGCTTCAATGAATTTATTTGGTTTATTTATTTATTCGGTTTTAATGAAAATGGTTTACGCTCAGAGAATATTTAAATCTGAGGCTGATTCTGTTAAAATAGATATTACACCGTTTAGTGTGTTTTATACTGTAATGTGATGCCAGCAGAAGTTCTCAACAGGTTTGTTTAGGAATTTTTCTGAATTATCGACATCATGATATTAATTTCTTAATAACCAAATACAAGCATCATTATAACGCTTGTCGTAAAATTTGTTATTAACTTGTTTTGAAAATAATTTTACAATATTTTATTTAGAAAACCGATAATATCAGCGATTAAGAAATCCTGGTTTAAATTACGACATGAGTAGCTTGTAAATTATATTTTATATTATAGGTATATATGATACGTAACGGGAAATTTTATTTAATTTTTAAACGGCGCTAAAATTTTATATTGACGTCAAAATATGATACCTGTATGTTTTATTGCTCATAATTTGTCTTTTACCTTTTTACTTATGAACTACATTTACTCTTCACTTTTATTGAGTAGAAAGTTTATAATATTTGCCCTAAAATATTTTAGTACCGTTTTAATAATAAAATTAATAGGTTATATTTTATTTATTGAACTACGGAAACTATAGGTAATAAATAAATTTTAAATATAAAACATACCTATCTAAATTTGCGTGAATGAAACATAACTCTTTATTCATTTTTATTTTAAAATACCGTATTTCTTGTTTTTATTCAAAATAAAACAATACAATTTTTAGTTTAAAACAAAAGTTTGATTTAAAATTAAATTTTATGATCATATTTTTAACACAAGCATGGAAAACTCGACCAATAATAGCTGTATATACAAGATCAGACTTATGATCAAAGTTGAATAAAAAAAAAATAATAACTATTATAGTTATTTGTGTATTAAGAGCGTAAATGATTCTTTGTTACTCGAACACGGTAATTGCAGCGCGAGCCGAAGACGAGATCTGCAATAGTGTAAGAGGAACAAAGAATCACTTTCCGCTCGTGATACACACTGAATTTTTTCTACAATTGCATCTTAAAATTATTTAAAAACGTATACGTATTGAAATTAAATTCATTCTGTTAACTGTCAATATGAGAAGATTCTGTTTTGTTTGTATCCCTGGTAACTATTGAAATAAGCGCGCAATTATAATCTTTTTTGCGCGTTGCCATTGGAAACGCGCGCATTTAACGTCTTTTTCGCACGTTGCCATTGGAGACGCGCAAAAAAGATATTTTTCGATTGTCAATTGTACGATGACAAATGAGAGCGTAATTGTCAACTTTTCATAGCAATCGTAGAAAAATATACTTATGGATGTTATGAGTATCATTACAGTCGCAGATGTCATCTAAGGCCTGTTATGACTCATAGCATCCGTGGTTTGTTCAATAGTTTACCGATTTCAGAATATAAACACGTTAACGTCATTAATAAATATTATTTTTTGAAATTATTTTACGAATAACGTCATTGTCATCATTTTAGAAGATAATCAAGTAAGTCTGTGGTCTGTATGTTTTTATTTAATGCCATAGTTACAATTGTTTTGTATCATATTTATAAATAAGGCTCTTACTAATACACTTTATTTTAATACTTATTGATAATTAATGTGTGCATCAACTTTTTGGTGGTGTTCAAGAAAATCAATTTTTATCTTCTATATTAATTTTAACTTGAAAAAAATACAATTATGAAAATGGATTTAATTTTGCTTTCAATGTTATTGTTTTGTAGTGTACAGACCACTACAATATTTATTTTTATAAAATATAAAAATTTAACAGGATAATAATTCTTGTATATAAAATTTGAATGCCCCTCGAGCGTTCCTAAACCTCAACGTGTTAACCGATGCTGTACATAAAAATATAAAATAAAATATATCATCACGCTTGTTAGTTTATAACTGGGTGTGGCACTCGGTAAGCAATATATTTATGCAGGTAAAGATTTTAGGAGGGGAAGCCACAAGGGTAATTTAGAAACTACTTTAAATAACTATTATTTATAAGTTAGTGACCAGTGTTGAGTAAAAACTAAACGTAGAACTCCCTAGATGTTTATTTCCAGTCATAAACTTATTTTTTATTGGAAATAATTAAATTGTACCTTTTAATAAAAGTAGCACAGGGTGTACACAATTAATCAAAGATAAAATACAGCCCAAAGTTCGGATGCCTCAAGAAGCGTATCAAACATACAAGACGACCACAATTTAACAGAAAATAAATCCTGTGTTTAGGACATCCTAAATCTAACCAGAAGATTACGACGCGCGCAACCGACATAGGAATTTTTATATTTCCATTTAAATTATAATTTATGGCAATAATGTTACCGCGTGTCGTCTGAATGGTCTTCGTCTCCGGTGGAACGTTGGAACGCTCTATGTTAACTTAGACAAGACTCGATAGATACAAATGTTCTTAAATGGGAAACGTGTTTATTTCCTTATTCGTTTGTTGGTTTGAAGTAGAAAATTATAATTGAACAGAACAGTAAAACTACTTATTGTTGATACACATAGTTGCGAGACTAGCTCATCAATAATAATTTATATCCCGCGTGATGGCCGCGCGGGTTGAGGGCCTAACTCACGATCGTAAGGTCGTGGGTTCGGGTCCCGCCTGTGGCGGCCATACAAAGGACATATCGGCATATGACCTGAGTAGTTGGTCCGATATATAAGTTAAAAAAAGATTAATAATTTATTTATTTTATTTATTTATTTATGTTACGCTGTACAACAGGAACTTAATCCCAATTACAGTACAGAGTCCGCACTCATCGAGCCGCAGTGTAGTAGTTAATATAATTTTTAGCTTGACAGAGATTCGAACTTGGGATCTCAGGATTCGAATTCGTATCGCTATCCACACCACAGTACTGACGAATTTATTATTATTGTTTTCATTAGTCCTTAAAATTTCTGGAATACGTCGGTTGAAAATCTTCTATAAAATATAAATACAAATTTATCATCACGCCTTTTACCCATTAATGAGTATGACACTCTGCAACAAAATATGCCAAGACATAAATAAAATAATAAATATATCATCACGCCTTTTACTCATTACTGGGTGTGGCACTCTGCCTAAGCAGATCTCGGTAAGTGATATATTTATTCGCGTAAAGTGCGGTTACCAGGCGTCAAATCACGGTCTCCAAAGATATTAGTTGAGGAGGAGCCACAGGGGTAGATTTAAAACATAAGATAGTGCAAAATCACTGTCGTGGAAAATAATAATAATAATAATAATTTTTCAAAATATTTATATGCAATGTATATTAGGAGTATTGTCAGTTTTCACTTTTTTCCCTTTCTAATTGCATCACTTGGAATGCTATAACATTTATTTCAAAATATCTTCACGCCTTTTACCCGTTACTGAATGTGTTATTCTTTCGTAGCAGATCTTGATAAATAATATATTTTGCGCGTAAAGTGTGGTTACCAACCGTCAAATCACGACCTCCAAAGATATTAGGATAAGAGGAACCACATAGGTAATTTTAATGTAGCGAAAAGATTGTCGACTGTGAGCATCGAACTTGATTTACATTTTTAGTGCCGACACGAAATTTTTAATAAACATAATAATGAATTATTTAGTCACGTAACTGATGTAGAATAACACATAAATTAGTTTTAATTCGTTGTTCTTAAATTTGAGCACGTTCGGAGTGTTCTAATTCTCAGCTTATCAAATTATTATTTTTTGTATATATATATATATATCGAACCAACTACTACAGTCATATACCGATAGGTCTTTTGTGTTGACCGTCACGGGCGGGACCCGAACCCATGACCTCACAGTCGTCAGGTCCTCAATCCGCGCGACCATCACGCGGGACATCAAATTATTAAATCATACACTTTTGTTGAAATGGCCAATATTATTTTTATTAAAAATTTCGTGTCAGCCAGTGATACTAAAAATGTACTTGCCGTTCCTTTTGCAAATTTTGAAAAAATTAGTTTTGACTGAGAATTAACATAAATAAAATAAATAAATATATGATCACGCCTTTCACCCATTACTGGGTGTGGCAATCTGCCGAAACAGATCTTGCTAAGTGATATATTTCTTCGCGTAACCGTCAAATCACGGCCCCCAAAGATGTTAGTGGTGGAGGAGCCACAGGGGTAGATTTAATTTGGTGAAAATTGTTTGTCGGCTGTGGGGATCGAACCAGGGTTCTCAAGATCCACAGGTCGACTTGATACCACTGAGTCATCTACCCCATAACATATCAAAATATAATATACCTGTATATGAAACCAACTAATATTTCAAATTTTGTTTCGGCTATCCATTTCTCCATTTATCATTTTAATATATTTCGTTACTGTCAATATGAATTATTTTAAATTATATCAATTTTTTAAATCTGTCTCTGAGAAAAAAAAACATATAGATAGAAATACCTTTCCTCTCCCTTTAAATTAAAATTTCCTACAATGCTCAAAATTCTTTTCAAAAGATTATCACCTAAAGCGAGGTTCGTACACCTCGTCAGGAAGCTCGTAACTTTACCAGATACTCCGGATTCCAGGAAATGCGGCGTCTAATTGGCTGACAGAAGAGTGGAGAGTCGAGACTGTTTATGACGTCTCTATTACGACACCTACAGCAGCACGTCTTTCAGCCTGAGTCTGCCAGACACCAACAACATAAACATACCAAGCAGCTATTGTTTCCTTGAAAAGCGAAAATTATTTCTATTTATAAACACAAATTATGTCTCCCTGTCAATGTAATCCAAAATTTAAATTCTGTTTGCTTAGCGCGAACGTTTTCAGAGAATTGAAATCTTATTACAATCAATTTTTTATTGTAAATATTGGGTATTAGTATTTTACACTCATACCTCTTGTAGTTTATCTTGTATCGAATACGGTAGAGATAATGATTAAAATTCAAAACAAATGTTACGTTGATGGAGTCAACTTTTGATTTGTAATAATTTAGAAATTGATATTTAATTATACATATTTCAACCTAAAATACTCTCTTTACATTATGATAAAAATTAGAGATGGGCGAATATCAAATTTCTCGAATTCGAATATCGAATACGAATATTAATCAGATCTCTAATATTCGAGGTACTCTAATATTCGAATACTCCTAAAAGTTAATTTATTTATTATTAATAATTATTTAATTATGTCCTTTTCATTATTTGAATGAAATTGTTAAGATAAAATAAAATTAAAACAAAAAGTACAAACAAAAAAGAAAAAGACGAAAACTTCAAATTTAAGGTGAAAAATTTGAAATATGTTACGTCTTCATGGTTTTGAAACAAAATATCTTTGTTATTAATAACTTTAAAGTATTGTAATAGCTTTAAGTTTATGTACAAATGATAAAGGAAAATATAGTCAAAAATTGAGGTCATCATATGGCGCGATATTCGAAGTATTCGAATGTTCGCTATACTGACGTTAATATTCGAAAATCTCGAATATCGAATAATGTCAATATTCTCGGCATTCGACTATTCGCGGATGATATTCAAGGATTCTAAACACTACAGGATGGCTCATCGCCTATGCTCGTGTATACGGCAACGCTCTGTTGTAGTGGGGGGTTACTCTGACGTCACGCGTCTACACCGCTTGGACCATCAATGTATTATGGTAGCTAGATGCAACGCATTATTTTAGATAAACGTCTGTACAACTTATTTGGATTACTAATTATTAACTTTATTTAGTTTATCGTATTAATAACAATAATATACTTAATCTCTATAGTTATTGCACTATTAAATATAATTATACCATTCTACGTACTAATATCGCTAAGTAAGTTATATGAAAAAATATATTTTACTTTTTATTTTACTAATTACAAAGTACATAAATGTAGACATGAGTGAACCGAAGAAAAAAAAAAGGAGGAAAAAGTTGTGCTATTTCCACATGCAAAAATTATAGTTCGAAAACCGAAAACATTTCATATCATGTATTTCCAAGAGAAGAAAAGATTCGCCTTGAATGGATTGTCAAATGCAAAAGAAATGATAAATTTAATCCAGGCACAAGCCGAATTTACTCGGAACACTTTAGACTTGATGATTATCAGAGAGATTTTCGTAATGAGCTGCTTGGTATGTTCTATAATTTAATCTTATTTCATTAAAAAATATTTTGTTACTATTTAAATTTATTAGGTACACGTAAACGGTTGCTCTTAAAACCAGGTTCAGTTCCTTCAGTTTTGCTACCATCAGCTAATTCTGATATTAATACTACCTCAAATTTGGTTAAAAGAGAGCTCATTTGAAGCGATCCTGACAGTTTTTTAATTGTAAATTGACATCAAAACCTTAATCTTACGTTTCACGAAAAAAAAACAAGTTTTAGCGTTTACAGCGCCAGCTGTTGCAAAAAATAAAAAAGTTCCCGGATAAAACCTACATAGTTTTTTATGCTCTTTTCGAATTTGCAATAAAAATAGGGGTTCCATTTAAGATTTCAAAGTCACCCCCGTTATCCACTCCCTGGGGGGTTGGGGGGTGAAATTTGTTATAGCATCGAACGTCCCCCTTCAAACCATCAAACTTTTATTCGGAAAGTTTTTTTGTCTGATGTACTCGTTGACAGAAATTCCCCTGTAAAGATTAAAATGGGACATTCTGTATATACTCCAAGCGTACTGCATACCCGCGTGACGTCAGCAATACGACTCGACGCGCATTGGCTATAGCCCGGATAAGCAATCCTGTAAGCGTCGAGTATCCTTGGATGATATTCGCCCATCTCTAATAAAAATTATTTGGAGATCTGCAAATGCAGAGCTACCACAAACCACACTAAATTACTTTCCTAGAAGCGATTCTCTCATTAAAGAAAAATCTTATTTTATTCAGAATCTACTAAAAATATTATAAATATATAGTTCTAGATTGTAGATAAAAAATTTAGAAATAATTATTAATATTTTAATTCACTTTTATTTAAATTATTCTGTCAATAATTATACAACAAAGGTTTTTACTGAATATTTATAACCGGGTGTCTACTTTTTTTCCGAACATAGGAAATTCAATGTTAAATTTTTGGTTTAGCGATATCTCTTTACCTATTAATTTTAGAACAAAAGTGTACTGAAGAAAAATGTTCAGAATGAAAAACTGCATCCATAGAGTATAAAATTGTTGTTCAATTGTTTCTTATGTCCGAGTTAAAAGCAGAAGAAAATGCACGCTTTAAAGCAATTATCAGAGTGCCATAAGAAATAAAATAATAATTTGTTTGTTGTGTTTGACATATTGGACCAGAATTCGAAGCTTACTCCAATTTATTTATTCGAGCATTTAATTTAATAATAAAATTAATTATAGCAACTATTATTTTCTTTTTTCTACATAATATAGACAAATAAATACCTATTATTAAGTTATCTAATTTGTTTTATTTCTCATGGCACTCTGATAATTGCTTTAAAGCGTGTATTTTCTTTTGCTTCTAACCCGGACATAAGAAACAATTGAACAACAAACTTATACTCTATGAATGCAGTTTTTCATTCTGAACACTTTTGTTCTAAAATTAATAGGTAAAGAGATATCACTAAATCAAAATTTTAATATTAAATTTCCTATCGTCGGAAAAAAAGTAGACACCCGGTATATAAAATGCATCGTATCAAATGACCTTAATCCAACAGACTATAGATATTTGCTTCAAATTATATACCGAACAATGTTCAGACTTGCACGAACGGCTGAATCAAGGCCGTATCTATTTATCAGTATCAGTAGTGATCATAGCGAAGTAGGTGTACTGCTGTACTGTGTGGTAGTGTTGCAGAGCATGTAATATGTACTGGGAAGTGTCAGTTCAATGGAATTTACGATAAACCAGTAGTTAAATAAGGTATTTACGTTTGAATTTCATATTACATTGTATATAAAATAATAAGGTGAAACTTGAAAATGTGATTAGTCATAACGTAACACACTTATCTATCAATATCTGACAATTTATTAAATATTTAAACAATTTGGTACAAAACTACAAAATTGTGAATTTTGTTTTGTTGAACATAGTTCTTCAAAGATACTTTCAACTAAAATAAATAAATATATCATCACGCCTTTTACCCATTACTGAGTGTGGCACTCTGTCGAAACAGATCTCGGTAAGTGATATATTTCTTCGCGTGAAGTGCGGTTACCAGCAGTCAAATCACGGCCCCCAAAGTTGTTAGTGGAGGGGAGCTACAGGGGTATATTTAAATTGGTGAATATTGTTTGAACTTTCAACTAGACTATTTTGTTTAGAATGTGTTGATCCTGTGTTTCAATTATGGAAAGGAATATATGGTTTTAGGATACTTGAATAATTTTATTTATTTATTGAACGTTTCGATGGTTTACCCATCATCTTCAACTTTTATTAACAGAAAAATATTTTTCCAATCCTAATAAATATCCGTTTTTTACATTGTAATTTTTTTTAGGTTTGGAAAAATAATTTTGTTCTAATAAAAGCTGAAGATGATGGGTTAACCATCGAAACGTCCAATAAATAAATAACATAAAATAAATAAATATATCATCACGCCTTTTACCCATTACTGGGTGTGGCACTCTGCCGTAAGCAGATCTCGATAAGTGATATATTTCTTCTCGTGAAGTGCGGTTATCAGTCGTCAAATCACGGCCCTCAAAGATGTTAGTAGGGAGGGAGCCACAGGGGTAGATTTAAATTGGTGAAAATTATTCAAGGATCTTAAAGCCATATATTCCTTTCCATAGATGTGTATATACACCATATTTTTTCTATGATCGTAAATTAAATTTAAATGATTTTTAATTATAATTAATTTTAAAAAGGTAAGGTAACTAGGAAAATAATACAAATAAAATAAAAATTTAAAAAAAACTATATTTATGGCCTGCTAAGAGCTTTGTTGCTGTAGCAGCGATCTGCAATTGTTCACTTTCACCACCACCAAATGACCATCGAAAAGCCTACTTTTTATAGATTATAGAAAAAAATGTTTACGTCATTAATTCCTACCCATCTGCTAGACTAGAGAGTCTACGTAAAGATGAAGATATAATTCTTCTAATAAACTGCTTTCATTTCAAACAGAGAATTTCGAAATGACACAATAGATCCTAAACAACTTGTTCGCTCCCTTTTTATCCCAAAACCTAACCTCGAAATAGCCGCACAGTCAGAAGTCACATATTTCATCTGCCTCAATTCCAACCAGTCCTAGTGATTCACCCATTGTGTCCCGAGCCTTTCTGTTCTCTTCCTTGCCGCGTAATTATGTTTTCAACTAGGACAGGGATCGCCAGGAACGGTTTTCATGACGTGTGATTATTGTGTGTCTATTGTATTGTGTGCTGCCTCATCTTCTAACCACCCCGTGGACAAGAGGGATACATACAAAAGTAGTTCGCAGGTTTGCACGTTTGCAGTTAGCGTTGCACCCCTGGAATGAAAGTATAGTAGGGGGTTCTTTGCAGAGGCATTCAACAGGAAATGTCGGATTTTTATGAAATTGGGGTTGTTGGAATGAGTTGTTTAATGGATAATGATGTTGGTACTAATAATAGGGCTTTATATTTAATGTTAGAAAAATTGTTTGTATTATTGGCAGGCACAATTTACTTAGATCTGTAGTTGCAATATTAAATACCTTGGTATGTATACTACTACTATATGGTTAAGACAGCGGAGTATAATCTTTGAATGTGGAATAACTAAAAATATTATGACAATTCCACTCATTACTTTTTATTCAATCAAATTACAGTATGTTGCTGAATTGAACCAATCACAATAGTATTACAGCGACAATTTCCCTAGTAAAAATTGTCGCAAATCGTTGCTTAGATATAAAGTTTGTTAACTATTTTTCGTAACACATGCACAAGAAACACGTTCTTATTTCCTAATTTTAGAGAGAGAATCACTGCTTTTCTTGCCTAGGGAGAGAAACATAATGTTACTCTCCCTAGGTAGCATGTTTCTCTCCTTAGAGAGATGTTTCTCTCCCTAGAGACTACGATTATTAGCTGTTTGCGGCGTTTCCTAGGTAACTAGTTACGCAGCCCATATTTAACATTTGTCCCGATAAGACAATAATTTTTATGCACTTGTTACGAAAAGTATAATATGCTTCACGAGAGGGCGCGATTATCCCTTGTATGAAGTTGACAAACCTCGACTTCCGCTCGAGCCTTCGGCCCTCGCTTACGCCTCAGTTTGTCAACTTCACACGCGGGAGTAATCGCTTGTTTCCCCCTCCTTTGATGCATAACATACTAATGAGTAGATTAATATTGTTGAATTTTATTTGACTTTATTTACTTTGCTTAGTTATGTCAAAAAATTAAACAATGTAAATTGATCACCACGGTAATAGTACTTCAGAGATTGTTTTAAAAATACTGCAGGTAAAATTTGTTTAGAGTAAATCAATTAAATTAGACATAAATGACAGGATAAAAAAATGTTATTGATTGTGTCTGAGTGGATTGTATTCCGTAAGCCGTAGGCTGCCTGTACTATAATTCAGATTAAATTCATATTCTGCAGAGTAGCAAATAAATACATAAATTCTATAATGATGAAACAAAAATCAAACTAATACTATTTTTAGTTCCAATTTTAACTTCGTTTCTAGTTCTCAACAATAACTGGTAATTTAGCCACTAAGTGTCAGAGCTACAAAATTAAAATTTAGCATATAAAGCACTAACTATAATTCCAATTTTATGAACAACGTTATTTAATTTTTTTTAATAGTTCTAATATGAGTCAATGCAATCCGGAATAAAATTGGGGTTGGTTAACCTCAAATTTATTCCTCTTCATGAATTTCTCCTAATTGGCGTTTTAAAATCGTCTTGAAAAACTTTCAAATATAACAAATAATAAATGAACTTTAATTTTCTTGTTTTGGTTATAATTTCTCATATTTATTTATTTATTTATGTTACGCTGTGCAACAGGAATTTAATCCCAATTACAGTACAGGGTCCGCACTCGCCGAATCGCAGTATGGTAGTTCATATATTTTTAGGTTAAGTGAGATTCGAACTCGGAATCTCCGGATTCGAATCCACACCACCATACTGACGGACATACTTACTTACTTGTGGTTACCGTTACCGCATTCGAATCCGAAGATCTCAAGTTTGAATCCCACTCAAGCTAAAAATATATGAACTAACACACTGCGGCTCGATGAGTCCGGTCCCTGTATTGTAATTGGGATTAAGTTTTTGTTCTACGGAGTAGGATAAATAAATAAATATATTTTTTAATATTTCCTGTTTTTATTGTGTTTGTTTGGTTGGATAGTCACAGACGGATACTATTATTACTGTTAAAAAGTGACGTAGCAAATATTAAACTCGAATATCCCATCCTTTCAAAACCACTCCCAACCTATCACATAATTGGCAACGAAACTGATAAAATAAATTATGTCTGACGACTGATTTTATCTAATAAAATCGACTATTACTTTAATTTAAAATCCCTTTGCTTAAAATTCAAGTTTATGAAGTTCGTTTATGTAATGATAGTAGGCTTGTTACGAGTAATTTTACAGATTAAAACAGTTGAGTTGACAAATAAACAAGAAATTGATCTTTGTAAAATGTTCTACTTAATATAATCAACTACTTAAAACTAAGTGTTGTTTTATTTAAAAATAATACTAGTTTTAACCAAACTAGAACAGTTTATAATACTCTTAATTTAATTTAATATACTCTTTTCCCAATTTATTAAAACAAGCTTTAACTCATTCTAATATCCAACATAATCAACATATATTCAAAGTCAGTTTTGTATAATAATACCTCATACAAAAGTATCAATCATGAAGAATTATAAGCGTAGAGGGTGTCGCATTGAGCGTTTGGCAAGTGTGAAGCCTTCGCACAGCGCGTGAAACTCACCGTTCAGGGATGGTCATTTCCCTCATTCCGCCCGTTGACATGCGGGGCGGAGCGGTCCGAGGACCCTGCACACGGCTTGTAAAGCTGTCACAGACGTAGTCAGCTCGTATCGAATCTCCAATGTCCCGCTGACGAGCTAGAAAACCATACATTATGCGTTTCACTTTTGTTAGAGGACCTGAGCTTGACACCTGATGTGACGAACGTTTTCCTTGCTGGTTCTTACCTTCTTGGAAATGAACGCTCTGGTTTTCGAAATGTTGTTTTGTTTGTTGGCGTAAGTTATGGTGCATATTATGATTTTTTTTCTTGAGTATTTTTTATTTGTTTGTAGTTTATGCCAACGTTTACGATTTCACATTGATAATGCATGGAATAGAAAAGGATTCTACGAGTATATGGTTTGAGTGCGTTGAATCTAAGTTTAATTATGATTCTTAAATAAATATAAATAAAATAAATATATCATCACGCCTTTTACCCATTACTGGCCGTAAGCAGATCTCGGTAAGTGATATATTTCTTCGCCACAGGGGTAGATTTAAATTGGTGAAAATTGTTTGTCTGCTGTGGGGATCGAACCAGGGTTCTCAAGATCCACAGGTCGACTCGATAGTACCACTGAGCCACCTACCCCGTACAAGTGATATAATTGCCGATAATATTTTGAATGTTGTGGAAATGGAAATATAGCGAATGCGCCGCACAAGACAATTATTATCATATTCCGAGTTAAATTTGACGTAAAAATTTAATGTAACTAATTTCTATATATTTTTTCAATTGATTTGAATGAAAATAGCATTTATTTTATTGGAAACCAAGGAGATTTAATTGCAGTATAAAATTATCACTTATTAATTGCACTAGTGGAAAACAGTAAACAATCAGAGATAATTTGAAAGTTACTAGTTACTAGTTTCTAGATAATTTCTATTAAAATAGCAATTTTATTATAAATCAGTCGAAAATAATCTAAATTCATTACTGTATATTCAAATATGTAAGTTAACAAGTTACCTATAATAAAAACCATAAGATAAAATAAGTTCAATTAAATTCTCTCTGGAAACAATTCAACACAGATTCCACTATTCTAGTGAATATGATACGAGTAGTTAGTTAATTTAATGAACAGAGTAAATCAAGTCAGTTGTAGCATTACTCCTCAAATGTTATGCGAGTTTCAATTAGAAGAATTCACCTTTTTATTCAAGAAAATAGCGGACATTTTGAATTATTATATTGTAAAACAAATGTTGAAAGGATATCTTTGGAAAGCGTGTGTCACATAAGTTTTTCAATGGCTTCTCATGACGTGTATTACCTATTATTTTTCCTACAACAATTTTCCATGAAATTATTTAATTTTTAGAAACTTGTTTCATTTTCTCAAATAATATCAAAGTTTATTGTGGATTCCATTGTCTAACTGTCGTTTCTGTGTCCATGACGACCGAAAACAATAATATCATTCTGTTGACACTTGAGAACAGAAAATAATAATTTCCGCACTGTCGTTAGAAAATCTAATTCAAAGCTTGTATTTATTTTATTTTATGTTTTTTTACAGGTAACTTGTTAACTAGAATATCAAAATAAATATTCTAAACTTAATTAATTAAGTTTTTTTACCCTGATTTATAATGAAAAATATACTTTTTATACACGGTTGAATTCAGAATGTCATGTAAAACAAACTTCAATTATAAAAAATATATAGGTCGTTCCTTTTAAAATAAGAAAATTGGGATCACTTCCGGTTACACCGGCAATAGAGTAACATAATCGTTTCATAGCAACTTTCCTAGCAACCGTTGTTGATTGGGGGTCCTAGATATTGATATACTTAGTAATTTGTGTTATAAAATTGACCTCGATATTTCGCATTATTCAAACTTTATTTAAAATTTTTAGATATAAAATTATAACCATTTACTTTAATTGATTGAAAATTATTAACAAAGTATCAAGATCTAATACTTTAAGAAAATGCGAAATTAATAAATATTTTTTGTTCTAGGTAAGGAAACACCAACGTCCATTGTTCTTGTTTTTTTCTTGGGATTGCACACCACCAACCAATTCGGTAAGTTTCTGTTCTGCACGAATTATCACATACCGCAAAAATCTACCAAATAAAACTAGCACACTTCATTAATCACATCTTGATAAGCTATTCGAGTTTGTGGTTAGTGAATCAGAAATAATAACACACTGAATTAAAAAGTACGGATTACGGATCTGTACGCAGTCGGGCACTTGTCTCCTGCCATGACAGGAAATGCCTCTCGTCCTCTCGTTGTATTTTTAACCGTTCGTTGTCCGCTGGACGTGTCAGTCTGCATTCAACATTTCAATAAGTTGTCAGCACCAACTGATGTCAATAACTGATTTGAACACTGATTCATGTGCATCTGATGTACTTGAAATGATTACTGATCAGAGAGGAATATAAATTGTCGTCAAAGATCTTCTGTAATAATAAATACTAGGTAACGCTTTTTTAATTTGATAATTACAAATCGATTATTATTTACTAATGATTATGACATTTGATTAATAGTTATTTGTAGAAAGAAGTCTATGAACGCCTTCTGTTCAAGATGCTGCGTACACTATTTTTCTAAAAATTAATGTTTTGTTTTAAAAATCATTTCAAAACATTCACATTTTTCATATATTCATGGTTATGATAACAAAAGAACAGAAAAACTTATTTCTGAACTAGAACGGAAAATACTTACGTTGTGCAGAAAATTCGTTCTTTCTATACAGGGTGGTGACCGTGACACTAGAACATAGAATTTTAACATATAAAATCATATTTTTATAATTTCATGTTTCCCTTACTAATTTAGAGAAAAAAGCTTTAAATAAAGAATTAATTTTTCATACTTTATAACGGCAAAAATTAAATTGAAAATGTTGAAAATTAGCTTAAAAATAGGGATAACCTTGGAAATGAAACAAAATTAAATAAATGATTCACGTTTTATCTGTCGGCGGAAAAATATTCCTTATTTGATGAATTTATTGCCACTAGTTATTTATTAGCCTTTAATTTAAGTGAATTATAAGGAAAAATGGTGGATAATAAGTCAATTAGTGTAAGAAATGAGTTTCTTTATTATAGTGGTAATTGTTTAAACAAGTGAGATATTTATTTGCAGGTTCGTGCCCTCACAGGCTAATTCCTTCAATACATACAATTTAACGAGTTATTAATAATCAAAGAAAATATGGGTCAGTGTTCCATCCATGCCACAATTGAAGAGTTATTTGGGCACTTAATTTTAAATAATTCTGAGTTTATTCTGTATTAAATTTAAAATAGAATAAAAACATTTAATATTATTAATAATAACAAAAAACAACGGTCTTTCTCAGGACCATCAACACTTTTACAAAAAGAGAATTTCTTTTCCTGCAATTTATCATAAAAATTAATAATTCAAAATTATTTTCTTCTGTCAACTTTGTGTCATCTTCGAGGCATACCTATTTTTAAGATAATTTAAAAAAAATTCGTTCAAACTATTTTTATTATCGCCCTTCTTGGTTGTAGTGTTTAATAGTAACACCTCCTGTTCCGTATAGAAGCTTCATCAAAAAATGCCAAGACTATATTACAACTTGAAAAAAAGTCAACATGACCAGGAAAATGCGTCCAGTGCTGGTTTCAACCAAAGTTTTAAATAATCGTTCATTTTTATCGGAGTTTTTTCAAATAAAAATTTAAATATTGTATTTTTTTTAATGTGCCGTAACGGAGAAATCTTAATTTCACGACTAAAACCAAATAACTGAAATAAAAATTTACTTCCAACGCGTAAATATTTAATATTTTCATATATAGTGTTGACTCTTTTTCGCCCACTGTTATGTAGAATGTACCCCTGTTATCCACCGGCGTACCTTGTGCCTCCTTGAATAAATCAAACGCCCCCCAGCACTACTGTAGAGAGATTAGAGATTAGAGAAATAAGTATTGTGTAAAAAAATAATATGTTATTATATTTGTTCAGTATTAAAACTTTAAATTATAACACAAATTCAAATATCCTATAATGCGTCATATAGATCCGTCAGTACGGTGGTGTGGATAGCGACACGGAATTCGAATCCGGAGATCCCGAGTTTGAATCTCACACAAGCTAAAAATTATATAAACTACTACACTACGGCTCGGTGAGTGCGGACCCTGTACTGTAATTGGAATTAAATTTCTGTTGTAGAGCGTAACATAAATAAATACAAATTTTAAAATTCGATATGTTAGAAAAAAATCCCCTACAGTGAATTTAGAAAATTCCGATAAAATGATAAACCACCTGTATAGTTTTCGTTGTTGATTCAGTTGTTATCTGTGTATAATTACATGTAGTTAGGCTCAATAAACCAATATGAGACGTAAAGGAAACTAGTACGTATAACGCGCGCAATCTTGATTAGAGGCCTCGCTTCTCTCCAGTTAGCAGATAGGATCTTCGGATGCGGATCTGTTCTGTAGCTGTGGTAGGAGAAGGAGGCAGTGACTGAATCAAGTTGTCGATAGATAGCACGTAGTAGGCGCTGGTAAGCACATTCTCTCGCATGTGGGTGGTGATTTGATTATTTTTAAGATTAGAGTTTCATTGCAGTTGTGTGTCTTCAAACTTGTATTGTATTAAAGATCGACAGATTAAGTTATTTCATTTTAATTATTTAATTAGAATTTTCTAAATGTGTGTAATTAAAAATCAGATAGTGGGATGGGTAGATGACTGCATTAAGGCTATGGATATTCTAGAAATTTAGGCAAGTAGTCGTATATAACTTACCAAGTTTGAGTTCATGAATTCGACCCCCACTGATTCTATAGGCGTCGCTAAAATCTTTTTCTAAGAAGAACAAAAGAAAGATAATATTTTAAATTTATTAATATCAAAAATAGTTATTTGTTTAACTTGGAGAAAAAGTTAGAGATTTTACTGTCGCGGCTATAATACTAGCCAATGCAAGTAAGTCTGCTTTACTGCCAAATTGAAACATATTTTTTGCCCATATAAATTTTGTGATTATTTTCAATATTTTTAATGTTATCGGCATGCAAATTAATTGAAGATCAGTTAACATCGTCAAGGTATTTTTCTTGTTGGGTTACAAGTTCAATTACAACAAAATTAAATTAAAAAACACTAGGTTAGTTTCAAATAATGTAAAGTTTATTTTACAATACGTATTTCGGTCGACTAGACCATCATCAGGTGAACAAGATATGAATGAATTTGTACATTAGAGTAAGACTTATAAATAGTATACACAAGAATTCTGACACAAGAAGTGGGAGATACATGATTGAAAACAGATGTTATAAGTACAATTAGTTTGGGAACAATACATTAATGACCATAGTTGAAAGAAAATAAGATCAGACCGAAGAGGTAACTATAATTATTTGGATGGAAATTACATTTTAAACCTAGTTGTAAAGAGATTAAAGCGGACGTATTAAAGGTGAACGGTACAAATCTATTTGTTCATTCATAACCGTTAGTTGGTCATTAATGGCAATCTGACTTTCCAAGGATTCTAAGAAATTCAACTTTAATCCCTTTTTACAAATATGCTTGATTGGCAAACTCTTATCATGTAAAACACTTTGCCTGGTAGCACAAGCTCTGTTTTTGCTTGTTTTAAGAGCAGGTGTATTTGGGTGTTTTAGCTATCTCTAACATGTTAAAACCGTGCTCTTAAACCACCCAAAAACAAAGCTTGTGCTACCAGCCAATGTGATTAAGATTATAACGATTTGTATCATATTTTATTATTACCCATAATGAGCTTGTTATACTAAAATGTAAGGGTTGAAATATTTTGCATGTTCTGTGAACGGATTCTTCTTCTTCTTATGGCACTACAGCCCAAATCGGGCCTGGGCCTATCGGACTCACCGAGCCGCAGTTTTTACACTGCCGTACTGCCGGTTTTCGTAGTCGAATGCTACATTATTTAAGACGTATAAGTGACTAGCTTATAGCACCCGAGTGCGATAAATACATGTAACTGTATTTTACATTTTTACGACAAATCACACTTTGCCTACAGGCGGATTCGAACTGACGAACCTTGGAATCCGGTGAACGGATTGAAGAAATAAATCAAAGGTTTCAATCTTAATATGGAAGAAAATATTATAATAACTAATATATATATACTGATAAAACCTAAACTAATTAATTGCTTTCTTAGAGAAAGGGATTTAATAAAATATTCTATATTATATAATATATCGTTGGCGATTGTTATGACAATCTGAATTTCATTTTAAAAAAGTTGAATACGTTTTTCATGATCAGTATAATCATCATTGTATAATGATGTAAAAGATGAAACAGATTGAGAAGGAATAGTGAACAAAACAATTTAAAAGCGCTATCAATATATTATAAACTAGAGCAGTACACACATAAAACTTCAAAATAAAACTGACTAAACTGACATTTCTTTGATACGTTGTTTAAGTGAAGATTTATTTTTCAATTATATTTAAGTAAGCTTTATAAAATCTTAAGGGGCCATTCACATAATACGTCACGCGTTTTTTGGACTTTTTGCACCCTGCCTTCCCTTCTCTCTTGTCACACTTTATTTCCCCTCCACCTCATGTTACATAACAAAAATACAAAATCCAATTTTCAACGTACATAATATTCAAGTCAAGTTTTTATTTTCAATGAAACATAAACAATCATGACTGATCAAAATGCCCATACATTGTCATTCATTAATACAGTTTCAGTCCTAATAGATCTTCAAATATAAATCATTCCAAAATTTCCGTAACAATTTCTTTCCAAAAACAATATTGACTCAACATCAACATTACATGATCTAGAACTCCGGTGATGGACCGTACACCAATCCCAACATCGCGCAAGTGTTTCCCCAAGCGTAACTAGGTGGAAAGCAACTGTTTTGAAAATAAACAAGTGCGACCGGTCTGCACCGACTACAACGAACGAACGAACGAACGAACGTGGTTCTGTTTGATGTTCTTATTGCTTGGCACGGTGTGGAGGTTGGAAGCGATTCTTCGGCTAAAGCTGACACCAGGTGAGAATGGAACCTGTGTAAATATTGTCGTAAGCGGTGAGAAGTGCGAGATCATCTCATGCGAGTGTAAATAAACAAACACGGATGATTTGAGGGCTTGAATTTTGTTTTTTATGTCTTGGTATTATTTAATGAAAGCTTATAGTGCTTAATAGAATGGAGGAAGGTGTGGAGAAAATCAAATAATGTATTAAACAAGCAGTAATATTCATAGATATTTGTATAATATGCCGTGAAATGAGTATTTAGTGTATGTAAGAATGAACTTGTCGATCGAGTTGATAGTCGAAGCAGACGGTATTCTGAGAACGTTAAATACTTTTCATGGATGACGTTGACAGCATATTTTTTATGCAACTGTAATATCGTATTAACAAAATGAAAAATGTATTACAAATTTGAATTTAAAAACAGTTTTATACGTGTAAATATAATTCTGTAAGGAAAAATATTTTAATATTTTTAGCGGACACTGTCAATAGCAGCGGCCATTATACCGTTTTAATAGCCGTCGCTTATAGCAACCGTAAAATTAAGTAGTATTGTACAAAAAGGTGAACATAAATGTTAACTTTTCTTAGGTGCGTATACAAGGGAAGAGATATGGGGTACAATCCCCCCATTGAGAATAAATAATATATACAAATAATGACAAACTTAGGTTCGATTCCTACAAACAATTTTCGCCACATTAAAACTTCTCCTGTAGCTCTCCCACTACTAACATCTTTCAGGGCCGTAATTTGACGGCTGATAACCGCGTTTCACACAAAGAAATATATCACTTACCGATATTAAATTATGTAGAACGCCATATTGCAAATAATACCATCAGGTAGCTTTTCTAAGTTTAACAAGAAAGTCCATTATCACCATATTACTAAAGTTAATGTTAAAGCTTACATAAGAACCAATGGTAACGTTAATTTAACAAATAAAAGAATGGTATTATTTTCTATAGTAAGGCGTTCTTTTAAAAACATTATATAGATGAATTTGTTTTTCAGTTGTTTTGAATTTTACACCATTAAATTTGGTGGATAAAATAGTACTATATTGTGTATTTAAACCTCTGTCATCTATATCTTCATTCAACAAAGTTAGCGTTAATGTGCATTATAAATTAAATGATTATTGTTTCAAATTTTAAATGATACTTGACTGGGTGAGCAAGCATATTCCAGAGCGAGCCATACGCGAGTACAATAATTTTTTTGCATCAATGACAAATTATTCCTGACAACACACGAATGAAAAATATTTGCACAAACTAAATAAAATGAAAATATTTAATTTCTCGTCACTTTTTCTAATTTATAAATCTGTAAGTTTTATTGATGCTTCAGATTGTAGTTTTCGATTTAAATCGGTAAAGACGGATATTCCAGTCTAAAAAATGACCAGAAATAATAATTTTTGAACGGTCACGGTATTGGTAGATCTATCAAATTATTAATTTTTGCCGATTGATATTAAATGTGGACTTTTATTGACAATTGACAGGCTGTACAGTCTGAGTTGTAAAATTATTGCCATAGAAAAACAAAATATATATTTTTTCTACGATTGCTATAACAAGTTAACAATTACGCTCTCATTTGTTATCGTAAAGTTGTCGTTTTCTGTGGAACAATCGAACAATATCTTTGTCGATTGAAGATATTAAATGCGCGCTTATTTCAATAGTTACCAGGGATACAAACAAAACAGAAACTTGACATATTGACAGTTGGCAAAACGAATTTATTTTCTGTACATATATTTTTTTAATAATTTGAAGATGCAATCGTAGAAAAAATTATTGTAGCTCTCGACTTCGCCTCGCGCTACAATTACCTTGCTCAAGTAACAAAGAATCACTTTATGCTCTTAATACACAAATAACTATATAACCTCAGACAGCTTCTTTAATCTCGGGTGGGGTTAACATTTCTTTGTTACTTTCCATTATATATTGTAAATTTAATTAATATATATATTTGAGAACCCTGGTTCGATCACCACAGCCGACAAACGGACAAACAATTTTCACCAATTTAAAATCTACCCCTGAGGCTCCCCCACCACTAACATCTTCGGGGGCTGTGATTTGACGGCTGGTAACCGCACTTCACGCGAAGAAATATATCACTTACCGACATCTGCTACGGCAGAGTGCCACACCCAGTAATGGGTAAAAGGCGTGATGATATATTTATTTATTTATTTATAATAATTGATCACATTCATAAAAAGTTGAATATTATTTATGAATTTACAAACGTCAACCTTGATTTTACAACCTCTTAATAAATTCATAACAACATGATGACTATGATATAGACGATAATATTAAAAATTATTACAAAATTAATATTAAAATAATGTGTTCGAAAGAAGTAGCAAATTTACTGCCTGGCTATGAAACTCTATCCGCGACTTTCTAGTAGTTACAATATTATCTTGCATAGAATTAAAACTTTTGATTTAATTCAGTATTTCTTCAGAACAGGCAAGAAATTTCAACCCTTACATTTATATGTAACAAGCTCATTATCTGTAATAATGAAATGTGATACAAATCGTTATAATCATAATCACAAAGTGTTTTGAACGTTGTAATTGAACTTGTAATTTTATCCTAACAAGAAAAATATCTTGACTGTGTTAACTGATCTCCAATTAATTTTCTGATTCGTCACCACTGTCCAAAAGTCTCACATTACATTTCCCATGGAACACAAACCAACCAACAGTAAAGAACCTCTACACATTCTACAAAGAACATCATCACGATAATCCCATACCCATGCTCTACCCTAGAGCTGCGTTTTCTCGTTCGTTCGTTCGCTTGCGCTGATTACAAGCAACTCCACGTAGGTACCACATACATAACCTCACTATCTGGCACGCACGCGCAACTTGGCAGCCATTACATGCGCCGAACGACCACGCGAGACCGCGCAACGGCAACTCTGACTTATGAATTTGTTTATGTAGATGTTGTGAACGTCTACGAACATTACAAGCCTCTCACGTGTCTCCTTGCCTTGTAATTACACCATGTAAAGCTGTTATATTGTTACAGGGTGCGCTGGGCGCGTGCTTAGTTAGAATGTTGAGGTTATGTGAAGATGCAGAGATTAACTACTCGCTTGGTGACTGGTGTTCGGAACGGATGACATTTCGAAAACTTGATGGCTTTGTTGTTTTTATTAAGATGTTTTTTTGGGTTTTTGATAGCGGAAAGATATTTTTGTGAACAGTCTTTGTAGTTGTGAATTGTCATGGGTCGCAGGATATAATTAGACTTTTTTCTTTCATGTTTTGTTCCAGTTTCTTAAAATAATGACTTTATAATCTCACACACTTTTATGGTTCACGTTTAATACAATAAACACAAGCAAGTAATGTTTATAATTTCCTTTCTTTCAACATTTGACGATATTATAAAATTTGGCAGCTATTATAACCATAATTTTCTGTTATAATGCTTTCTGTAATTTGAGAACTGATAATATCTAACACTACAAAATAACGAGCAGATGTTATACCCAAAATTAAATAGTACTTTTGAACTGATAATTCTGTTCAACTATAATTATTTACATATTAACTCGTTATCAGAGATTTCTGCTGCAGTTTCTTATTATTTCTGCACTTCTGTCAAAATCAGAATATTTCGTGGAAACATTCAGGGTGATTCTGCGAAGACGAACCTCCCCCTTAACTGTTTTATTATAAGAAATAGAAAAATTTTCTTCATATGGAAGTTTTAGTATATTAAATATACTATTTTATGACATATATAGACATTTTTTATAAAGTCTTGTTTACATGATACAACTATCAACTTATATTTTTCAAATGGGAACCTAGAATTATTTTATTAAAATAAAAACTGCCATTTTTTTCTCTTTTCAACGATGTATTACTTGTTATAAATGTATATGAAAAAAATCGAGATAAATCAGATAATTGAGACATATCAGAAATTATTTTTATTCAACTATTCTAGGAAGCTATGCAAAATTAAACACAATGTAACAAGGTAAAATGAATGACAAAACACGTGAAACAAGTAATAAATAAATATTGCAATTGTGCGGAGACGATCTTCAGAAACAAGCGCAGTGTACACTAGCGAATGGATGAATATTTGTTGTGTGTTGATGGATTTTGGTTGTGAGAAAAGAAAGAGTTTGTATGGAGGAAGTGTTAATGTGGTCGAATCGAGTATCGTATGTCAGGATGAGAATGTTGACGGGTTCGTGCTACCCCATTTAATGGGATATAGCGTGATGTTATGTATGTATGTATGTATGTTGTCATTAATTTTACCTTGTTACAATTTGTTTAATTTCGCATAGCCACCTAGAATAATTGAATAAAAATAATTTCTGATTTCTCAATTATCTTATTTATCTCGATTTTTTCATATACATTTATGACAAGTAATAAATCGTAGAAAAGATAAAAAAAATGGCGCTTTTTATTTTAATAAAATAATTCTAGGTTCCCATTTGAAAAATAAAAGTTGATAGTCGTATCATGTAAACCTGACTTTATAAAAAGTATCTACTAAAACTCCCATATGAAGAAAATTTTTTTATTTCTTATAATAAAAAAGTTAAGGGGGGGGGGGGAAGTGTCGTCTTCGCAGAATCACCCTGTATAGAAATAAAATTATTCCTGTGACATCTCCTGTACATCTTTTGGTGACATGATTTGACAGATGCTAACTGTACTTAACAAGCCAAAATATCAGAACAAAATGGCTTGATACATTTTTTTGAAAATGCTTTAAATTATATATATTTATCAACGTAACTATCAAATCATGCTAATCGGTAATACTTAGTCTCCACATATTTTACAACTAATGAATACAAATATGGAACTCACACGTATAAAATCAATTTGATGTGGTGATAATCACAGCCCTTGTTGAAATAAAACGAACGTACAGGGGTGTAAACCCAACGAATTAGTATGTAATCCATTGACACGGCCCTACACAAGAATGCCTACCCCTCGGGCAAGTTCCCGTCATTGTGGCCCCTTTCAGCGACGGACAAGCCCCGCAAAAGAATTCCATGCCTATTGTTACACCGTGATATATTTATTACCCACCCTGTATGCCGTCTCACGAGAAGATTTCTCTAATCCTCATCATTGTGTTTATTTTCTTAACTTGGTTCGTCACTGTTTTTAGATGTGGTATACGCACTAAGTTTACCACAATATAAAGAAAGTGATTTCGATTGAATATAACGGGAGGGATGTGTTTGTAGAGTAGTGATATCTCTTGTTGAGAGGCAGGTATTCGAAGTCAGAAGTTTTCTTGGATTGTTAAGGTGAACAAGAATGAATGGCCTGAGATGTGGACTCGGAGTTATAAAGGTGTGCTGCGTGATGCTCTAATGGGGCAGGTGTACTTTAGATTTTCTACCCCAGTTTAGATAAAATGAATCAGCTCAAATCTCAAGTAGACTACAATTTATCTTCGGAGATGTTCATCTTAATATTCGTCATGCTCCACACTTCATTACATGTCTTATGTCACTGCATACTTAGATCAAGAATTATTTATCTCTTTCAACCAATTTATAAATAAATAAATATATCATCACGCCTTTTACTCATTACTGGATGTGGCACTCTGCCGTAGCAGATGTCGGTAACTGATATATTTCTTCGCGTGAAGTGCGGTTACCAGCCGTCAAGTCACAGCCCACAAAGGTGTTAGTTGAGGGAGAGCCACAAGGGTAGTTTTAATGTGGTAAAAATTGTTTGTCGGCTGTGGAAATCGAACACGGGTTCTCAAATCCACAGGCCGACTCGATACCTCTAAGCCACCTACCCCATATATTTAATTTACGAGTATTTAGTCAATTCAGCTAATAGTGATAAGCAAACAATTTTCACCAATTTAAAAAATCTACCCCTGTGGCTCCTCCTCCACTAATATCTTTGGAGGCCGTGATTTGACGGCTGGTAACCGCACTTCACGCGTCAAAATATATCACTTACCGAAATCTGCTTAGGCAGAGTGCCACACCCAGTGATGGGTAAAAGGCGTGATGATATATTTATTTATTTATTTTATTGTGATAACTCATCGGATCGTGAACATGAGAACCCGATTGTAATTTTCAACTCGTACATACTCGAACTTTATGGAACTGACCCACATAACTATATGTATTTGTTACACAATTAGCTATTTTACTATAATTTAATCTAAAAAATAATAAGCGCAGGGGACACGTCCTTCCTTTCTTATCTTTCTGATTCATTTTTAGTTCTTACAAAAGAGTGTCTAACTGCAATTGTATGGGACTCAATTTTAAAAACAAGCGCATGATGGGTTTCCTTTCCTTTCTTATCATTTGATCCGCTTTCTTTTGTTAAATTAGTGTTTAACTGCAATTGCCTGTAATTCACTTTCAAAAATAAGCGTATGAGACACAGTCTTCTTTTCTTATCTTTTTACTTCCTTGTACGAAGTAAAGGAAGTATTGTAATCGCGAAAATTCTCGGTTCTCAGATTTCAGCGGAAATACGCATTTTGACCATCCCTGAATTTATTTTGACTAATTTCCTCGTGACGTCTGTACGTACGTATGTATCTCGCATAACTTAAAAAACGGTAAGCCGTAGAAAGTTGAAATTTTGTATTTACGACTATTCTAACATTTAGTTGTGCACCTCCCTTTTTGGTCATTATATAACTTCCGGAAGTGGTACTTTACTTGAAGCCTATAATAGATTTTAATGAAAAACGTTATTAAAATATTATCCAAAACTTTTCAAATTTGATATATAAGACTATTATATCAATGTAAATAACATAATAGATTTTGGTTAACATGGACTAACCGAAAGTGATACATTACATGAAGCTGCTAACAGTTTTTCTTGAAAAAAAATGGTATTATTTTGACTTTAGAAATAAATGCTGTAAATAAAAGTTTTAGAGAATTTAATTCTGCGTCTAGCACATTAAGAATTATTAAATTAGCCTTTTGTATAAGCGATATATGTAAATTTAAAAATTATATATTTTTTGTTTTTTTAAATTAAGTTTGCTATGGATTGGAACAAAAAATAAGAAAAAAATAAAAAAATTAATGTCAATATGTGCAATAAAAAAAATCTATAGTTTAATACGCGTACAAGGAAGTCATGTGGTGTCCACATCAGATTTTTAGATTTATTGTTAGAGACGTACTTGTAAGTTACTGGAGATGATTTGACCATGTGAAGCGTACGTCTAATGAAAGATTAATGAAACATGTGCATAGGAGCGAATGGATGGATATGTTGAAGATTTATTGTGTGATGAAAAATCCTGAGCCCGAGGAATAAATGAGCTTGTATGGAGAGAATGTAAATGTGGTTAAAGCGAGGATAGTGTGTCAAGATGAGAATGTTTGACGAAAAATGTGTCTTTGATAAATCTGATGATATTCTGTGAATGTTTTCTGCTACCCAATTTGATGGGATTTAGCGTACTGTTATGTATGTATGTATCTATGTAAAAAAATAATAAGGAAATTGAACCAGATTTCTATGGTTACTTGACTCAGTTAACGCCTCATCCCACAATAGTCACTAGGGAATATATTTTAATTCAGTTCCATTACTTTGCTTCCTTATATATTTACTTCACCACTTATGTATGTATGTGTGCGAAATTTACAGTAGGTACGTGTAAGAGTGAATTGTTGGTAATAATTGTATTTTTTTTTTATTATAGTTGGCTTGAGCGAAAAATGAGTTATCTGGTTGGTTTATGATGCGAGTCTAATATCAATTCAGTCATAAATGCACGTTGTTATTTTTATCATCATGTTATAGCGCACAATTATTTCTGAAGTGTTATTTAAGGTAACTATAAATAATAAATATATCTTTATTATGTTGATTTATGTGAAACTTAAAATTCTTTATAAATGATGACTCTTCTCTTTCAACTCGGGAAGGTGAAGGTAAAAATTATGTCTTAATTTGAACCAAAAGGAGAATTTATTCAACTTGTAAGGGCGGACAACTTTCATCCCTCAAGGCAAAATACTTCTCCAATCTTTAACACATTCCCATGCAATCCATACAGGTATTATATTTCATCGTTCTTTCACTGGTAGATGTAGAAATACAAGAATTTCTAGAAATAATCTAAAAAGATAATGTTTTATAAAACTAGAATTCATCGTAAATGGTAAAAATTAATTTTTATCAGCTAAAATGAAAGTAGCTCAGTGGTATCATGTCAACCTGTAGATTTAGAAATTCGAATTAGATTTTCACAATCAGATAAACTTTACTCCACATTAAAATTACCCTTGCGGCGCCCCTAACAAAACCCACCGAGATTCGCTACGGCAATGCCACACCCAGTAATGGATAAAAGACGTGATATATTTATGTATATATATTTTAAATAAATTAAGGGGTAGATGGCTCAGTGGTATCGAGACGGCTTGTGACTTTGAGAACCCGTGCGACAAACAATTTTCACCATATTAACCTCCACTAACATCTTTGGAAAATGTAATTTGACGGCTGATTACCGCACTATAAATACAAAGTATTAAAAAATTAATATTTGTAAGAACAATATATAAATTTAAATACTACATAATATTATTAGATAACTAAAATTAATAAATGTCTTGCACTATATAATCCCCGTTTTATTTTTAATTAAATTTGTTGGAGTTTTGACATACTCTACGCAGAGAGCGTCGATGCAAGTCTGTAAGTTTGTAACAAAAATACAACAAGCATAATAATACGTAAATATAATCTTATGTAGTGAAGTTTGGACCGCGTATAGGATTTATACTTTTGATGTGAAACGACTTAAAACTTTTCTTGTAAATGTAGACACTTTCCGGCAAAAGTAAATGTAACTGTAGTAATAATAAAAGACACAACTTTTTAAATTTCTTATTTTTATATTATTCAGTTTCTACAGTATTGTATTGTATTTTGTAAAAAGAAAAATTTGAATAAATGTTCATTTCTGAGTTAACTTATTTATGAGTATCTTTTTTCATATTTTTATAGGTTCCGCGGCGCTTGTATAGTTGTATCCATGTTGTATTATGATAAAATATTAAAATAGATATAGCTCTGAAACTATTCATTTTGGAATATATGTTTATATGAATTATTTTCATTATTTTGACATGTATTACTTATCCTTAAGTTTTTGTCCTTTATTTTTTGAATATCCTGTATATCACTTACCGAGAGCTGCTTTTCACATTCAATAATGGGTGAAAGACGTAATGATATATTTGTTTATTTTTTTAATAAAATGCATAGAGCTTTAATATTTTTTTTGTAACACATGCACATGAAACAAGTTCATATTCCCTAATTTTAGAGAGAGAAACATCGTTTTTCTCCCCTAGGGAAAGAAAAATTATGTTTCCATAGGTACCGTGTTTCTCTCCCTAGAGCGATGTTTCTCTCCCTAGAGAGATTAGCTGTTTGCGGTGTTTCCTAGGTAACTAGTTACGCAACCCATATTTGACATTTGTCCCGATAAGACAGTAATTTTTGTGCACTTGTTACGAAAAGTATAATATGCTTCACGGGAGGGCGCGATTATCCCTTGTGTGAAGTTGGCAAACCTCGACTTCCGCTTGAGCCTTCGGCCCTCGCTTACGTCTCGGTTTGCCAACTTCACACGCGGGAATAATCGCTTGTTTCCCTCCCTTGATGCATAATATACTATTTCGTAACACATGCACAAGACACACGTTCTTATTCCCTAATTTTAGAGATAGAAACACTGCTTTTCTCCCCTAGGGAGAGAAACATTATGTTTCTCTCCTAGGTAGGATGTTTCTCTCCCTAGGTAGCATGTTTCTCTCTCTAGAGAGATGTTTCTCTCCCTAGAGACTACGATTATTAGCTGTTTGCGGCGTTTCAAAGGTAACTAGTTACGCAACCCATATTTGACATTTGTCCCGATAAGACGGTAATTTTTGTGCACTTGTTACGAAAAGTATAATATGCTTCACGGGAGGGCGCGATTATCCCTTGATGCATAACATACTATTACAGAACTAAATATGCGGTAATTAAATTATTCTAAATGCGAAACATTGTTGAAACCGAATTTAAAGCATCGCATTTTATATTCGATGTTGAAATCGAAATATGCGCTACTAGAATAATCGAATACAACTCACAAGAAGCGAAGATAGAACTTTTAAAGTAGCAAATGAAACAGTAACGTGGTGATATTGAAAAATATCTATTTCGTAACACATGCACAAGACACACGTTCTTATTCCCTAATTTTAGAGATAGAAACACTGCTTTTCTCCCCTAGGGAGAGAAACATTATGTTTCTCTCCTAGGTAGGATGTTTCTCTCCCTAGGTAGCATGTTTCTCTACCTAGAGAGATGTTTCTCTCCCTAGAGACTACGATTATTAGTTGTTTGCGGCGTTTCCTAGGTAACTAGTTACGCAACCCAGATTTGGCATTTGTCCCGATAAGACAGTAATTTTGTTGTTACGAAAAGTATAATATGCTTCACGGGAGGGCGCTTACATCTCGGTTTGCCAACTTCACACGCGGGAATAATTGCTTGTTTCCCTCTCTTGATGCATAACATATAAAATTGTCGGTATACGAGTATATTGAAATTCCATGCGAAATTTAACCAAAATTGAGCAAATTTTGGCGAAGAGCTCTCCCTTTTTAAATAAGTTGATGCCGAATGGTGCCAAGAAGAAAAGAAGTGTCCTGTGGTTTCTCAGCCTTCGTTTTTTTTTTCTTTACTGTTCAACAGACAGACTAACACCACCAATAACGATTTCCTGGCACAAGGTCCAACATTCGGCGTCGGTAACACTTCGCACTTGTCGTTGTCGCATATATGGACAAGCTGATGAATTGAGGGTCGCGTGGACGCTTTTCAGTTGACTGTGAGTGATGCCGGAACATTTCACTTGCTGGTGCTCAACTAAGTGCTGCTAGTTCAACGTCGCCTACTCTTGCTTTGCTGCTAATTGCTAAACGCTGTAGGACCCGGCCCAAACCCGCACCCAGACACTTCCTGTTGTCTTTGACTTGTGATGAAGCAGGCTTGGATTCAAGCTAATTTACTCTGCAAGATTGATATTTAGTTTTTTCAAAAATAAATTAGTATCATGCCTTTGTTAACAGTCTTTTACTTGTTGTTAAATAATAATAATAATAATAATATAATATATTTTGCTCAAGAAAAACATCTTATACAAAAGAGATTGATACATACATGCTTAATTAAGATATTCTAACATTTGTTAACTGGAGATACGATTATTCTAATATAGCTACAACATATATAAGTATTTGTAGTTACTTAATTAGTATAAATAATTATTTTTTTTTTATTGATTTAATATAAATGCACGGATTTTGAAGGCGGTAGTAATGAAATTGTATATGTCATAGATCTTTACTTTTTGGAGATCGGAAAGTAGGGATCTGCCGGGGTCTTGTAGTGTAGTTGCTGAATACTTGTCTATGAATTCATTTCTTGGAGCTTTATACATTGGGCACTGGAAAAGTAGATGGTTTAGATCATCTTGTTCAAGTAGATTACTTGTTGTTAAATATGTTTTCATCAATCATGAGAGCTCTAAAGGTTTGAGATAAATATCTTACTACATTATCATATATTTTTTAAGTTTATTTATTAAGTTATTGTTGTTGATTGAAACAGACTATAGACGAATTTTTCATGACTTAAAATTGAAATACTAAACTGCTATTTAATGCAGAACTTTTAGGAAAGATATTGCCTAATGCACCAAGTGCACTAATTATAAATTATTATATGGCATTTGAAATAGTTTGACAATTATATTGTCCGTCAGTACGGTGGTGTGGATAGCGATACGGAATTTGAATCCGGAGATCTCGAGTTCGAATCGCATTCAAGCTAAAAATTATATAAACTACTACACTGCGGCTCGGTGAGTGCGGACCCTGTACTGTAATTGGGATTATATTCCTGTTGTACAGCGTAACATAAATAAATATTGATGCGTACAAATTATTGACGATCATTTTTTTGCCATTTGTATTTTCAATACAGTTCGAGATCGAGAGATCAAAGGGTGAACTGATTTAACACTAGACTTTCCATATTTATTTTGTTGTAAAACAAATCAGTTAATACTAAATTGATTGAACATATATAAAATAAATTAAATATAAAACGGGTTACACTTGACCATATATTTTGTACCAATCAAAGTTTTATTAAGGTCGGCGAAGGGAAAGCTAATAATTTTGTAGTAAAAATATACACTAACAGCAGCGGTCGAAGGTACATGCCACTTGATTCTGATATATTTTTGTCAAAAATGATTTTAAAAATTACGTAATTGACATGCCAGCTGACAAGGAGCATACATATTTATCTATGAATACCTATAATAACCAGGTTTTAAAATAAACAACAACAATATTAAAACCGAAAATTGAATTTAATAGTTTATTCAAATAAAATCTGAATAAAAACTATGGCTGGTAGCACAAGCTCAGTTTTTGTCTGTTTTAAGAGCAGTGTATTTGGGTGTTTTAGCTATCTTTAACATGTTAACCCATTAACTGCCAACGTCCCATTTTTGGGACGCTTAAATATTTGGCTGTAATCATTTTTTTTACATTTAAAATGTATATTTTTTTTAATGAATATATTAATTAGTTATTTTATGACAGCCAGTCACAGCCAATTTTCAAATATTTGCAAAACCAATAATTTTAAAAATATTCAAAGTTACTTAATTTCGGTGTTTTTAACAATTATATTTCAAGGTGAAATATATTTTAACACTTAAGTATGTAAAACTTTTATTATCAAAAACTTGTTTTTTAGAACTCAAATAAAGATATTTTTACTGAAAAGATATTCTTTTATTGATCATTGAATTGCGGCGGGTATTGGATTTAAACCGTGCTCTTAGAACACCCAAATACAGAGCTTGTACTACCAGTCTATGTCTCTGTAAATAATTTAAAAATTAAAATAAATAAATATATAAATACTCCTTTTACCTATTACTGGGTGTAGCACTCTGCTGTAACAGATCTCGTTAAGTGATATATTAAAAATTGGCTATGTATGTTTTTCGTTTGAAAATAAGAACATATTTTCTAGTAGCTTTCATTCCATTTCGGCTTCTTTAAAGTTAAACCAAATGAAATATAAACTAAACACTTGGCTAAGTCTCACAAAATTCAGCCTCCAAGTCACCTTATGAGGGTATCGTCAGAAGCTGGCCAGCACAGTTAGTAACCATAGACGCGTTTCGCTCTTATTAGAGCTCATCAGTATGGTATAACTCACTTCTTCACCTAGAACAAAGTTCACGTACTTAGCCAAGTGTTTAGTTTATATTTTATTAAACCTAGTTTCACCAAGTGTATGGATGACAATTAATTTTATCTTTGTTGTTATTTAAACGAAATGTTTAAGTGTTCGATGACTGAAGGTAGAATGATAATAGTTTTCGAAGCCGGATCTGTGTTCAGTCTCAATCTTAGTGCAGGGTGCCAAGCTGTGTTATCACTGGCTGTCCTGTCCACGGTCCGTGGGACAGTCCGGTTCACAGATACCCATCTGACATGTGGCAATTAGTAGGAAAGTGAACTGGTTGTCGCCGCGCCAACGAAACTCGGGCCAATCTCAAGCTGTTCACTCACACCACGTTACCCTTTTATACCCGCATTGTAACACTACTTGCCTCTATTCTGTATACATTTATCATAATTATATCCTTTTTAAAAGTGGTTCTAGTTTATTTCATTGATTGTTAGTCAAGTTTTCTTCCGATCGTACTACACTTATCACGTATGGACAAATGTATCTTAGCTAATATCGACAATACAACAATTTTAAATTAAATATTTAACTATACCGAAATTAGAATTTATTTATAAAACTAGTATACTCGTAAATAAATATAATATTCACGCGTTTTACCCATTACTGGATGTGACACTCGGCCGCACCAGATTGTGGTAAGTGGTATATTTATGCGCGTAAAGAATTGCTAGTTGTTAAATCACGGCCCCCAAATATGTTAGTGATGGAGGAGCAACAGGGGTAATTTTAATGTGAAGAAAAGTTTGTCGACTAGGGATAACAGGTCGACAAAATACCACTAAACCAGCTATTCCATAACTTCTTGATTTATGTGAATAATAAATTAAAACAATTTTTAGGGTTTTTATAATCCACTCCTTCGCAGAATAATAAATAAATAATTCATAACAATTTAATTCCAAATTAATGAAATTTGACCAAATCTTTACTTGGCATGGTAATATATATTTTCAAAGCACGACAAGCAAAGAAAGATACGTCATAAATAAAACAAAAGCACAGTTCACAGAATATATATTCGTATTGTAGAATTAATTTGATATCTAAAAATGTAAGATTCATCGACATATAGTGGGATTGCATTTATTTTGTATAATGACCGTATAACCAAACCATGGCAACAATTACTATGACAACTACTGTCATTTATTTCTATAGCAGGCATTTCCAAAGTTATCATTTCCATAACAACCATTTCTATAGCAGCCATTTGCATAGCAATTATTTTCATAGCAATCATTTTTATAGCAATCATTGCTAGAGCAACCATTACAATTACTATAACTAATATTTTCAAGCTCGAGGGGTATTCGGCTGATTATTTTTGATGATTCTGAATAGCGCATAGGTTACAACTGTCAGAAAAATGATTGTTTATCGCCTAGCAACCTAGCTGGGAAATTATCGAAAAATTATCTAGATAATTTAGACCTAGTTGTACCACGTGATGTTAAATGCCATGCTCTTATTGGTCGAAATTGGGGTTGAGAAAATAATCATATATAATACCATTAGTGACTATGATTTTGCCGGAAATTTTTGTCGTCATAATCTCTACTGCTTGTTGCGACGAAAATCTTCTTAAAGTAATAAGCAGGAGTGATCTAGACAAAAATTACCAAAGGAAAATCATAGTCACGTATGGTATTCGGCTTGACAATTCCTCGAAATATTTTATTTTCTCCAAAAAAATGTTACCTTGTTTACATTGTTTAATTTTTTAACATAACTAAGCAAAGTAAACAAAGTCAAATAAAATTCAACAATATTAATCTACTTAAAATAGCTAACAAACGTTTTAACTAAGCAACGATTTGCGACAATTTTCACTAGTGAAATTGTTGCTGTAATACTACTGTGATTGGTTCAATTTAGCAAAATCCTGTAATTTGATTGGATGAAAAGTTATGACTAGACTTGTCATAGTAACCATTTTCATAATAAACTTGACTAAATGAAGAAATATTAATGTGCGTACGTTTTTCCAACGCACTTTTTCTTTTTTAGTATTTAAAACAACCAAATACTGCACAATAATTATTTATTCATCTTACCATTATTCTTATTACTGTGTTGGAGAATTTTTGTTCTCTAGAAGATATTTCTCCGCTTGCGGCGTGGACAATGAATTCTTATGTTGTTTCCAAACTTTGAGATGTGAAATTTAGTTTTTCTCGTCTTGTACTTATTTATTTTCTTCATCGCATTATATAAAATGATTCTAAAGCTTTCACAACTGGCAATAATATGAATTTAATCTCATCAATTAAAATGAAGTACAGAATTAATAGTTCGGTTTGAACCCGAAAATTATCACTTGTGAAGATTGCAAGAACACGATAATAGACATACAGCTACCCGTAATTTTTTAACAATAAACTAAATAGTAATTATTTCTCGCATCCTATTTATAGCTTAACTCCTTCAGGATTAGCGGTACGGTGTATCTACCACTTCTTTTAAAGCAAGCTCGACATGATGGTACATAAATTACATACATACATAGATAACATCACGCTATATCCCATTAAATGGGGTAGCACGAACCCGTCAACATTCTCATCCTGACACACGATACTCGTTTCGACCACATTAACACTTCTTCCATACGAACTCTTTCTTTTCTCACAACCAAAATCCATCATCACGCAACAAACATTCATACATTCGCTCCTGTACACCTATTTCGTAAATCTTCACTTACGCCCACTTCTCTAACAACAAATCTATAAGAAATGAAGGCAGCATCGCCTGCGCTTGTTTAAAAATACATTTAACACAATTGCATTTACACACTGTATAGTAAAACTGAAAATGAAGTAAAAAAAGATGAGGAAGGAAGAGAGCATCTTCCTGCGCTTGTTTTTGAAACTGAATTCCACACAATTACAATGGACACTCTATAGTAAAAACAGAAAATAAACCAAAAGATAAGAAAGGAAAGGAGCATCTTTCTGCGCTTGTTTTTGAAGGTGAACTCCACACAATTGCAGGTAAACACTCGAAACATCTAACCAATGAATCTAAAATCAAGAATCATACGCTTGTCTTCATTCATCATATTTATCCCGCAATTAATTTTCTCCAAACATTCCTATAATGAAAATAATTCATATAAACATATATTCCAAAATGAGTAGTTTCAAAGAGAGAAAAAGATGAGGAAGGAAGGGAGTAAATTGTACCATAAATATTATTTCTATTCTTACAAGTAGGCTAGAATCTGTACCACCCCTTTTCTTTTTTTCTACAATAATGTTTCCGTGACGAAGAAGTAAAATATATGTTAAATTTTCTATGCCTGAAAGAGTTAAGAATATCACAATTCACTGGCATTGCTCTAATCATGCCGGAACTCAACATCAACACATCACATCCAGTACGCCTTACTCATTCTCACACCCACTCACTTCTTATTTCTTTAAGAAAGCACGTGCCTCAACAGTCAACAATCAACACAACACACATCACATAATTGTTCACGTCATAACGTCGGTTCTATCTGTCCGACTGTTTTCTGTCTTATGTCCGTGCAACCCCATCATTAAAAACTAGTTATCAATCCAGAGTGCCGTGTGCGTTGTGGTCGGTATCAGCTTGTCGGGTTGTTGTTTGCTTTTCTATTAGAGCTCTGTAATGTGCTTCTAATTGTGACAGTTTGAACGACATATGGCGAACAGACTTGTTTGTGAATTTGTACAGATTGCAGAAGAAATTGTTTTTGTTTTGTCGGTCTAAACGTCGAAAGGGTAATAGATAATAATGACTTGCAAATAATAACAGAATATAATTATTAGTAGAAGTACTCAGCAAATACAATAAATTTGAAAAAAGGGAGGAACAATTTTAACAAGACTTGGCAAATATATTTAACTGATTTACCAAATTAAATCTACCCCTGTGGCTTCCCCTACACTAATATCTTTGGTGGCCGTGATTTGATGGCTGGTAACCGCACTTCACGCTTAGAAAAATCACTTACCGAGATCTGCTTTGGCAGAGTGCCACAACCAGTAAGGCGTGATGATATATTTATTTATTTATTTCTTAATTTTTAAAACATAAAAATAATTGCCAAGTCTAACTATATGAATGGTTGGATTGAATAGGGAAACTATTGAAATTTATAATAAGAACAACATGAACAATTATTGTGAAGGCTCCAAATTGAATAAAACTTGGCTACATTTGTTCGTTTCTTGTTACTTACTCATAGTTTTTGTTTTATATATAGGACCAACTACAAAGATCATATGCCGATATATTCTTTGTATGGCCGTCACGGGCGGAACCTGAACCCAGGACCTTGTGGTTGTGAGTCAGGCCATCAACCCGCGCGGCCATCACGCGGGACAAACTCATGGTTACTTAGTTATTTATTTATAATTAAGTTTTGTTTATTTATTACTCTCTATTTTCCTGACGAATACGCATTGTATCGAAACATTGAATTAAATAAATATTTCAAACAACTTAAACCAAAAAATTATTTCAACGTTTTTTGAATTTGATTTGTTATTTATTATTTACTATTCAATGGGGTAGGTGGCTGAGTAGTATCGAGTCGACCTCAAGTCGATTTCCACAGCCAACAAACAATTTTCATCACATTAAATCTACCCCTATGGCTCCCGCTCCACTAACATCTTTGGGGGCCATGATTTGTCGTCTGATAATATTTCTCTCGCATCAATATATCTCTTATCGAGATCTGCTACGACAGGGTGCCACACCCAGTAATGGTTAAAAGGCGTGATGATATATTCAATTTATTTTTATTTATTTTAAGAACAATCGTATTTTTTGTAGATATAAATTGAACGCACGATCTCTTCCTTGAGATGTAAGTTTAATTTGGGTTCTTTCCATTCAGCTATAATTGTCTATATAAAAATAATTTATTTATTTCCAAGTTGATCTACCAAAGTGGCAACTTTTATCTAATTCAACTACTGGTGGGCCTCGAGTACAGCTGACATTATATGTAACAAAGTATTTATAGATTATTTCTTGTAAATTACAAGTTGTGATCGTGATCTTCCCATTCAGACAATAAAAATTTATTATCAGTTTCTAACAGTTGTCAACCGGGCATGCATGTTACAGTACTCTATCAAATCTTTTCAAATTTGCACTACATACATACATAACGTCCGTCAGTACGGTGGTGTGGATAGCTATATGGAATTCGAATCCGGAGACCCAAGTTCGAATCTCACTCAAGCTAAAAATTATATATGAACTACTACAATGCGGATCAATGAGTGCGGACCCTGTACTGTAATTGGGATTAAGTTCCTGTTGTACCCCTAGAAACATTCATTCAGTAAATTAATCAAATAATCAGTCCTCGTCAAATATTCTCCTCCTAACACAGCATCTTCACTTCAATCACATTCAGTTCCCTCATTTATCGCAATTATTCATCATGTAACACCACGAACGCAGCTAATACGAGTACTGAAATATTCAACAGTGTATTTAAAGTAATAATAAATGGCATCCACAAGTTATAATTTTAATTCCACGCAGAAATCAGAATACATCAGTCACTATATGTATACCTAAATTACAATTTGATAACCAGGACCAATTATACTCAACAAACGCAAGTGGAAGACTGTGACGAATCGAATCTATTCTCCAGCCCAAAAAGCAAAGCAGAACCACGGACCATCAGTCAAGACGATAGTCCAGCAAACAAGCAGCAAAGATAATTACACCTAACAACACCAAACATCGTTAGGAAGGGAAGGTAGATACAAAGCAAAAAACAAGAAAATCGTTGGGTTCGTGTGATGCAGAGGCGGCGGTCCAAGGCGGCTGTGCCGATGTTTTTTTGTCACATCCGACAGAATGAAGACGTCGGGTCGAGGATGAGGAAGATGTGGAACACTTCTCATAACTAACCGACTATTTGCCCAGAGCAGGGATACGGTTATTAGAGGGCGTTTGATGGGTAAGCCGACAGGTCATATACTGCGGTCAGTCTTGGGGCAGTGTTGGCGTGGCTAAATACAGTGGCGTTCGTTTGTTTTGTCACGGAATTTGTTTGCTCATTCCAGGCCTTATTTGTTAAGATACACTAAATAAGCTGTTATTCTATATGCTTAATTTATGAAATAAATATTCGAGTTTCAAATACATTTTACCAGTCACAAGACGAAGCATATACGTTAATGCAGGAAATATAGAACAAGCTTGACACCTTTAAAAGAAGGTTAAGAGTGCTTCTAACAAATTAAATTTCTATTTTCACACACCTCAAATCATTTTCGCTTCATTCAAATTCATAATACCTTTGTTTATTTGTTCTACTCAACATTTTTCGTTCAAATATTATTTTTATATAAAGTATTGTTCATACGAGATGAATTTTTTTGAGTTTCTCCAGAAATTTTACCCATTTCTGTGCGTACGCATCAAGTACGGTTACTATCCGTCAAATTACAGCCTCGGAAATTTAAAAACTTACTCCAAATAAATTTTAAAAATTTTGCTCGAACCTCCCAGATATGTCAAATAGTACACTTTAAAAATATTTCAAGATAACCTCTCCAAAGCTTATGAAGTAAGCTTACCCGGATACCAAGAGAGACTGTACAACAGGAATATAATCCCAATTACAGCACAGGGTCCGCACTCACAGAGCCGCAGTATGTTAGTTCATATAATTTTGTTTAGCTTAAGTGCGATTCGAACTCGGGATCTCCGGATTCAAATTCCGTATCGCTATCCACACCACCGTACTAACGGTTAGGTCAAGTAAACAAAAATTGTATTACCTTGGTAACCATGCTTAATACAATGTTTCTATTGGCTGTTAATTAGTGTCGTACGATTTTCATATATAATATAACAAGTAGTATGAAAATTGCTGAAAATATTTTGACATAAATTATGAGTTGTTATGGAAATGGAAACATAACGAGTGCGAAGCACGAGTTGTGTTTCCTATTTCCATAACAACGAATGTACATTTATGACAAAATATTATCTGTCAATTTTCATACTACGAGTTGTATTCGGCTTGTGAATTTACCAAACAAGAGTTAATTAACAAGAATAGTTAGGTATTTATTTGCACAGTGATGAAAATTCTACATTTTTTCAGTGTACATTTAATATTCAAAATTGACGTTTATGAAAACATTGAAAATATCATTTATTTTATTCGTAACCAAGGATATTATTAACAGTGGTATTTCCGATATCAATTTCAATAGTGACGAATTTCCGACGAAATGTACATTTCATTGGTTCATTTTCAAACAAATTCGTGATCCTATTGGTTGACAGTGACGTGTGGTGAATTCTCATCAAAATATCTTGATTCTTGGTCTCCGGATAAGGTTATTTCACAAGCTTCGCGGAAGTTATCTTAAAATTATTTTTAAAGTATATTCAAAAAAAATATCTAAAAAGGCAATTTCCCCATTTAAAATACATGCAAATTTTGAAACTTGTTAATGTCATTTGACCGGCCTGAAACATTCGAGCAAATTTTTTTAAATTTACTTGGAGTTAATTTGAAAAATGAAAGTTACAAATGTTTGACTTCGTCAAACTAGGGACATCTTACTGCACTTAAATTAATTATTAACAAAAATTAAAAACCGCATAATTAACATATTAATAACCTATAAATGTTGTTAATATGTTAATTATGCGTACATAAGTGCCTACTGTTTATTGTTAATTTCAAAATAAAAAAATAACAAGTAAATATATGTCCTTCTTTGTCATATTTTATGTTTGTATAACGTCTTCCACTATACCAATTACATTTCATTTGTACCATACGAATATCAGTATTGACGTAAACATCACCATATTCAAAATAAACAGTGTTTTTTATTTTAACCAATATCGTATCTATTATGGTTCTCGAGATTTATGAGTATCTATCTGTGTATATTCTGTTTTTAAAGTTAAAAAAAATATATAAAATGTAAATAAATACTTATATCTACCTACTGATGTCACAAAAATAATCAAAAACTTCCAGTAAACTTTAATAAACGTCAAAACTAAAAGACATTCCACTTTACTCTGCTGCGTAAACAATGCTGAACAAAAAACTCAAAACCAAGTTTCCAAGATCTAAAGATCTGGAACACAAAAAGTCACACACCAGCACGTAAACCATATCAAGTACTCAGATACGACGTCCGCATGTGTGTATGTGTGTATGTAGGTGTCACGGAAACACGTATGCGGCCACAGCCGCCGCGGATCAAACATCAAAGAGACGCAGACGCAGCGCGGCATTCCAAGTATTTGCTCTTGATGCGAGATCTCGGGTAGCCGTGTTCGTAAACAATAGCGCAATGACAACACAGATGTAAGAGAAATGATTCTGCGATTGTGATGTAATAAGAGCAGCAAGTTACGCATTTTGGTTTGCATAGATACCTAACCTATAAATTCACTTTATTATTATTTATTATTTTCTATAGGTGCTATTTTAAAAGTTGAGTTCTTAGTATTCGTATAAAATGCAGCTTTCATTCGGTGGTATGCAAACTTATAAGTCCTGCGGAACCCTATTCTTTAAATATTATTTCTTTAGAAATCTTATTCAATCATAATCAGTGCGACCACTGCTTATTGTGACGTATTTACTCGTAATCAAACACACTGTAATAGGGATTCAGTTCCTGTAACAACAGAGTAACAATAATAAATAAATAAATATATCATCACCACATTACTGAGTGTGGTACTCTGCCTAAGCAGATCTCGGTAAGTGATATATTTTTTCGCGTGAAATGCCGTCAAATCACGGCCCCCAAAGATATTAGTGGTGGGGAAGCCACAGAGGAGATTTAAATTGGTGAAAATTGTTTGTCGGCTGTGGGGATCGAACCAGGGTTCTCAAGATTCACAGGCCGACTCGATACCACTGAGCCACCTACCCCTTCGAAAGTAACAAATAATATAAAATAAAAAGGAAATCGCAATCTTTCGTGTTAAAATTTCAAAAGTTCAATTTATATCAGAATATACTACTGAGTGGTTCTGGTCCAGAATATATAAGCTATAAGTCCCCTGCGATGTAGCTGTAATTATGATGGAATGATAAACAAAATCGCAATGAAACTTATGACTTATATTCATTATTATTATTATTCATTATTTACATATATATATTTATCACAGAATTTCACAATTAATTTCTATGTCTACATCCATTTTTCTGTAAACAGGATGTTTTCATACTTCGGAATAAAATTTAGCGGTATATATTATAGGACGTATTGATCATAGAAGTAAAAAAAATCTAAATTATTGATGGTTTACCAGAAGTAAACATTTTTAGTACCACAGGTTTAATACTTATTTATAATATATTAATAATCACATTAAAATTATAAACACTAGAATACGAGTAGTTAAATTATTAATTAAATAACTGTTGTATCGCTCAGTGGCACAAAAAATGTACACTTCAAGAATCATGTTCATTTTTTGTATTTTGAAAAAAGTTATTTTTTTCAGTACGTCATATAATATATACGTTTAATTTTTTTACTGAATTATAAAGACTTATATGTAGCAATAAAAAAGAATGCAAGTTTATTAAAGATATACCAACTTTCACAATAACGAGAAAATAAACTTCATATTGAATATTAGATTTTTCGGTTTGAGTCTAATTTTAGATTTGACAGTTTCAGTTTGTATAAATATCTGAATTGAAAATTTGCAGTTTTGGGATAAATTAGTTTTTCAATATTTCTTTATATTATTGCATGGAATAGTTACACGTAATCAAACAATTATGAGAACAAAAGTGTAGCAAACTAAAAAATTTACTTATTTTATTTTTTATTTGATATTTTTTTCTATGGTATGGACATATTGAATAGCAAAAAATTAGAGATGGGCGAATATCATCCGCGAATAGTCGAATGCCGCGAATATTGACATTATTCGATATTCGAGATTTTCGAATATTAACGTCAGTATAGCGAACATACGAATACCTCGAATATCGCGCCATATGTTGCCCTCAATTTTAGACTATGTTTTTATTTATCATTTGTACATAAACTAAAGCTATTACAATATTTTGAAGATATTAATAATTAATTAATTAATAATATTTTGTTTCAAAACCATGAAGACGTACCATATTTCAAATTTATTTTTTGCCAACATCAGCCCGTACGTTTCACCTTAAATTTGAAGTTTTCGTCTTTTTCTTTTTTGTTTGTACTTTTTGTTTTAATTTTATTTTATCTTAACAATTTCATTCAAATAATGAAAAGGACATAATTAAATTATTATTAATAATAAATAAATTAACTTTTAGGAGTATTCGAATATTCAAGTACCTCGAATATTCGAGATCTGATTAATATTCGTATTCGATATTCGAATTCGAGAAATTTGATATTCGCCCATCTCTAAAAAAAATACATTATATTAGTCCGCTTGTCTGCTACATTGTTCATTTTAATTTTCAACTAATAGAATAAATTTTTTACCTTCTTTTAAATCTTACAAAATTCATAGTATTCAAAAACTAACCTTTTGATTTATAATTCTGGTTTCTCTTATTAAATAACATAGATATTTTATTTTTATGGGGTAGGTGGCTCAGTGGTATCGAGTCGGCCTGTGGATCTTGAGAACCCTGGTTCGATCCCCACAGCCGACAAACAAATTTTCACCAATTTAAAAATATCTATCCCTGTGGCTCCCTCTCCACTAATATCTTTGAGGGCCGTGATTTGACGGCTGGTAACCGCATTTCACGCGACAAAATATATCACTTACCGAGATCTGCTTAGGCAGAGTGCCACACCCAGTAATGGGTAAAAGGCGTGATGATATATTTATTTATTTATTTATATTTTATTAAAATAAAATAAAATAGTATAAACTAGATTTAATATACTATTTCAGTTTCAGTACAATGGTTAGGGAATTTTTTCATTTCAGAATATGTATAGTAGATATAGAATGATTTCGAGTAGCACAAATAAGTGAATCACCTTGCTTTCTTGAACTGTTAGTTCTTCACCTACTCATAATTAATACGTCGCAGTCCAAGTAAATTAGAGTCGGCTACCGTGATTTCGGTTGCAGATACTGGTTTCCATCCTCGGTGGTTTAGTTCGCATTCACTACGTCAGATGGCAATAGCGGCGCGCCCATCGTCAGCGGCGGCGGCGACTGCCAGTCTAATGTCTTAATAACTTCATTTATATGTTCAAGGCCAGGCCCAATCTTGTGCAGCTCTCGGGCTGAGCTGGAGCTGGACACGGCCACGGCGGCAAAGATGAACGCACAAGGGAATCAATGAGCCAGAGAGTGATGCAGCATGCACTCGACTCTTGATCGTCTTTTTTCCTTCCCAGTCGTCTAATACTTCGTTCGTACTTTCTTTTTCTTTCCTATGAAAGTAACAAAGAAATTTAACTCTCTTGCTTGAATAATCTGCTCATCTAATTGGGCAGATACTTAACAGACATGTTCTTTAACTAAATTAAAATTATCACATTTTTTATCATTTTTAAATTTTTGACATCATACCATAATGTCATAATATTCATAGTCAAAGAAATATTTCTATACAGAAATAAACAATATTAAATTTTAAAATCTAATTTAATTTTCGAAATTTCCACACTGTAGAATAATTGAAGGTATATGTACAACAAGCAGTTGATCTGGATTCCTAAACTCTATGGTTATTTTTTTATATAACTAGGAGTCTACCGATTCGAATCTCATCAACATAACATAATAACCTTAAAATTAACTGTCAATTAGAAGAAGACAAAAGACATAAATAGTAGAAAAAATTCTAAATAGATTAAATGTGAGAAAGAGATGGTTAAAGAAAGATCGCAATGCTCTGACGTCAGACTTAATGGCCATTATAAACTCAAATATCTTCAAAATTAATAACATTTGAAACTTTGATTGTCTCTAGTACGATGTGTTTGGGTCTAGTCTCAATATAAATGATAGATTTACAAGTTTGTGACTATAGTGGAAGACCCCATTTAGGATGATTTACCTTAAGTAAACATTTTTAGTATCGGTGATTTCATAATAACATTATACTCGTATATATCATACAGGATGTTCCTATACCTCTGCACAAAACTATAATGACATATATAATTTAATATACTGATTAGAAAACAAAAAGATTTTTTTGAAATTCGCAAAAATTAGGGTATTTCATTCCTAGCGAACATTTTTAGTGTCACTGGTTTAATAGTACATTTAATTATTTATAATTACGATACTAATGAAATAAAAGTATAAACAGTGCCTACAAATAATCATTTATTAATTAGTTATTATGTAGGTACCTGGTGTAATGCCTTATTTTTGAATACCTTGTCTGATTTCATATACGGTTTTGAAAGAGTAAGTTATTGTGGGAGAAATTTGAAAAAATGTATAGCACAGTGAGTTAGTGGATATGCTGTTAGTGTATGGAGAAGCGCCGCAAAATTCCGAATTAAACCAGTGACACTGAAAATGTTCACTAGGAATGAAATACCTTAATTTTTGCGAATTTAAAAAAAAATCTTTTTGTTCTATAATCATTATATCAAATTATATATGTCAAAATTTCGTGCAGAGGTATAGAAACACCTTGTATATTATAAATTAACAATTAAGTTATAATTATAAACACTACAAATAATCAATTTATTCGTTACACAACATCATATTAATTACTACACTTCAAGATCATGTTCTTCATTTTGCAAAATTGAAAACATTCTTTTTGATTTATATCAGTACATCATGTAATATATACACTTAATTATTTTTATCGAAATATAAAAATATCCGATATACACACATATCTCCAAGGGGTTTTATCAACGAATTTTAAATTAAAAAAAAATATTGGCTGACACAGACGCCGTGCATTTTTTTTTTAAGTCGACGAATTATTACCTATATTTTCATGTTCTCTCTTACTTCAAGTCGACCAACATAAAAGAAAAGAATGGGGGAGAGGGCATCCTACATTTTCTGCACTATTTTTTTTTTCCTGAAAAATTCAATAAACTTGTTAATACATGTTTCACCTTCAAAAAGTGTTTAGAGTTTGAAATATATTTTTAATAAATAAATAGCATAACGTACATATTATGATAATTGTTATAAGAATTTATCAGTTTACCTATTCAATAGTTTCAACAAAAATACATGTAAAAATATTTTTCAATTAAATGACATTTGCAATTGATAAAGTAGAGTAGTTCTTAAAATTCAAACTTTCAAATAAATGAGAAATTAACAAAACAAAAATAGTTTTTTTTTTACATAAATGTTAATTTAAACAAAAATAAATAATCGAGCGAATCCAGTATATTAATTTCATTACGAAAATTATAAATGAAAAGTTTTAAATGTTTTAAGAATATTATTTTCATGTTATTGTAATTAGCTACAGTTTTATAATTTACAAAATTGGACGACCCTTAGATTAGCATAAATATATAAATAATTTAATGCAGAATTATCCCAAGATCTAAACAATTTGTTAAATAGTTTTCACTATTTTTTTTTCTTTCATCGCTGGTTATAAGCCAAGTAAATTCAATTACATTTATAACTACATAGGTACTTTTTAACAATTGACAAATTTGAATATTACATATCAAACAATGTATTCTATATTTTGCTTCTTTATACAATTCTGCTGCAGTACTGCAAGAAAACAGTAAAACTTCCTAAACATCCGCACGTACCAAAGGAAAATGTAAATGTGTATCCTGTTACGCATTACGTCTCTTATGATGTTCCATCCGGATATTCTAATGGACTACTCCAGTTTAAAACAAACGAGATACTAATTGCAACACGGCAACATTTAAATATTTAAATATTTTTTTGACACTTATTTCCGCTTAAATCTAATATCATTGTATCACAGACAAACCAAACGTAATAGATACCTCTGTGGTTGTAGTTTTATGGTTGAGCTCTCAGTTCAAAAGCCGAAACGAGAGTTCGCAGTTTCAAACATCGCTAACACTACTTTATTGATGAGTGTTTAACAGTTTTTATGTTTATTTCGTAAACGGTAGTGTTTATTACACAATATGTAATAACTAAAATAGACACCAATTTGATTTAAAACATTTTTTGAAATGATTATCGATTTGTTACAAACATTTTAATAAGTTCGTTAGTATGGTACAGGCGCGGTGGCCGAGCGTGTTAACCAAGGTTCGTCAGTTCGAATCCGCTTGTCGACAATGTGTGATTTGTCGTAATACATGTATTTATCACACTCGGGCGCTATAAGCTAGTCACTTATACGCCTTAAATAATGTAGCATTCGACTACGAATACCGGCAGTGGAAAAACTGCGGCTCGGTGTGTCCGGTAGGGCCAGGCCCAATTTGGGCTGTAGTGCCATCAGAAGAAATCAATACGGTAGTGTGGATAGCGTTACGGAGATCCCGAGTTCAAATCGTACTCAAGCTAAAATTATATGAATTACCAGACTGCGGCTCTGTGAGTCCGAACCCTGTACTGTAATTGGAATTAAGTTCCTGTTGTACAGCGTAACATAAATAAATAAATAAATACAGATTTCTACTGCAAGCCAATTAAAGACATAAAATATGCTCTAAAATTCTATAAATAACGCAGAAAATGTAAGTATATGATAAGAGTACAATTTCATGAACTCTGATAATAAACTATTGTTTCCATAGGCGCCAGTAAGGTGCACCAAGTTCCACAAGCGATATTATTGCCACACTTTTCAGCTGTATATAATCCTTTTGACTAGGTATATTTATATTTTTATTTATTCATGTGTATTTTTTCATACGAACATTGTACTCTAACTATTCTTCTTCAAAAAATATTTATCATTAACTTCATTATACAACTTATTTTTTGTTATTCATACTTCGCTCGCATTTTAACTATTATTAGCAAGTATTATGCTTTTAAACTCAAAGAGTGACAAATTTAAAACCGGTAAAATCGATTTTAGCTAAATTATTTTAACATAAGGCTACGAGATACTGAAATGATGATAGGGTCGACAGTTTAGAGGTATCGTTATTTGAGAACCCGAGTTCGACAAACTTTAACCTGCATTAAAATTATCCCTGTAGCTTTCTCTCTACTAACCTCTTTGGGGGCCGTGATTTAATGGTCAAAAATCGTACTTCATTCGCAAATATATATCACATACCGAGATCTGCTACGTTAGAGTGACACATACAGTAATGGGTCTAATGTGTAATATACAGGGTGTTTCAGGACTAGTGTAACAAACTTTAACAGCTTATTCCTGAGGTTATTTTGAGCAAAAAATGTCATATAAACATAGGTCCTATTCCTTCTACATAGTTACCAAAATACAAGAGGTTGAAGTTCTATAAATAACACGACATTTTCAAATTTTTGTAATCAAGATACTTTCGGAAAACAAGAATTTTATTGAAAAGTCATACCTCATTTGTCTTAATTAAAAATTGTTGTACTTTTGATTGTATTATTGTTTCATAATGGATGGTTATAGTACTGCTGAATATGCAGATATGATTTTTATTCATGGATTATGTAATGGTTATGCCCATTATGCCTCCGGAGAATACCAAGACAGATATCCAAATAGAAGCCAACTTTCCCATCCCCTATTTGGGCGCATTTTTGTTTTCCGAAAGTATCTTGATTACAAAAATTTGAAAATTTCGTGTTATTTATAGAACTTCAACCTCTTGTATTTTGGTAACTAGAAGGAATAGGACCTATGTTCATATGACATTTTTGGCTCAAAATGACCTCAGGAATAAGCTGTTAAAGTTTGTTACACTAGTCCTGAAACATCCTGTATATAAGGTGTTTCACGAATATGGGACACCTCAAATAATTCCCGTATTAATAAAGATATAATAAAATGGTGTAAGACAATCTTATAGAAGTCCAAGGAGGACATTCGATTAAATAGAAAATTCTTTTTAAACCAGTGGTTCTGAAGTTAGGGTACAAAGTTATATTTTTTTAAATGAGATTATACATATTTTTATGCCTATTCGATAGAGTATTTTTTTCTGAATTCAACCATGTAATCATTTTATATCCTTACATAACAAAAATATTGAGAAAATTGAATTTAAAGTTTCGATAAATTTTAACAAAGCAATAAACATAATGGTTATAAACTTTAAACATTTAATTACCTAATACAATACTCATAATTTATCTTCTCAATAAAAACAACAATCACAACTAATTATTATACATAACAATGAACTTATTTTGTTTTGTTATTGATCATAGCCTTGTTAAATAAAATTTATCGAAACTTTAAATTGAATTTTCTCAATATTTTTGTTTTGTAAGAATATTAAATGATTACATGGTTGAATTCAGAAAAAATACTCTATCGAATAGGCATAAAAAATATGTATGATCTCATTTTAAAAAATATAACTTTGTATCCTACTTCAGAACCACTGGTTTAAAAAAAAATCTTATTTAGTCGGATGCCCCCCTTGGACTTCTATAAAATTGTCTTATACCATTTTATTGTATCTTTATTACTATAGGAATTATTTGAGGTGTCCCATATCCGTGAAACATCCTGTATATATATATATATATATATATATATATATATATATATATATATATATATTTGTTTTATGCTGAAATAAATGTAATAGCATCCGAAGTCCCAAAAGTCCCAAGGAAGTAACTTGAAAGGGAAACACAATGAAAACTGAAAATAATATACGTTGTACATATCTACTTTGAATATAGTATATTGTACAACCAGCATGGAATGGTATCCATTTCCTGAAATGGACATTCCATGCGAGTTGTACACTATACTTTTTCTACGACCACGATATTATAGCCCTATTAATGTATTTTTCAATAATAAAGATGTCCCAATTTCACTATTCCAGAATGACATTTCAAAGTTAGTATCCTAGCAACTAGCAGTAACAACAAAACAAATATTAAATAAAATAATAAAAATATTAGACTGATATTCCAATTATCTAAGTTTCTTCAATAAAAATAATACCTGAAATAGATCTTCGACATCAACAACTATTAGCGTTGACAATCAAAACAACTTCAATCATAACCTTAAAAGTTCATGTTCACCGAAAATGATTTTTAATAATTGTAACAATATTACATTCAATATCACTAATAATAAATAACTAAATAAGTGATTCAATAAATATTTATGTTTATAATATTATACTAAAATAAAATAAATTCTTCAACCATTCTCAGTTTATTATTGACAGCTGGAATACGGCATACTGCCGAAATTCAGACTGGAATGATTTGCCGAAGTGCGCCAGTTTTAAATTTGAAACAATTTATCATTTTTGACAGAACTAATATATAACATTTAATAATAATAATAATTTGGAAAATCTTAATAATTTAAATGTGAATAAAACCGATCTTAATAACATAATATTTAACAATTGTCAAAACATTACATTTAATATAACTAACAATAAATAATAATAATTCTCTAATTTACGTCTATTTTATTTTTTAAGCATGCGTTTTTATATTTTTCATGTGTAATTTAATAGAAAATTGCACCTGTACTGAAATGAAATGACCTGTACTGAAATGACTACAAAACAAATTCATTTCGCACGATGTCTTGCAATGTACCTCATTTCCATAGCAACAACAAACATACAATGAGCAGATTTCTAAGTGGTCGTAGAAAAAAATTCTAACGACATTCATGATTATTTTCCAATATCGTGGGCGTTGGTAGAAAGGTGCAAGTTGGTGCACTATTCTTATGTCTTTGAATTTTTTTTTTGTGTTGGATACAGTTTACAATATGTTGATTATAAAGGTTTAGTTACACTTCAGTTAATACCAATTAAATTAAATTAAATTTATTATTTGTATTGTAACAAACAATTCTATATAAACAAATTGTTAACATAACCATTTTATTTTTAAAACTCTAATTGTTTTGGCACTATTGTAATGCGAACTAAATAATATTGACATTTGACACAGGATTGACATTAATTGCATTTTGATTGCAACAATAAATTGGTTAATCAAACATTTATCATTTTGTTTTGACTAAATCAATTAAGTACGTAATCATACAGAAATCATACTTAGCTGAAAATTTCAATAGACAAAATATATATATATACATATATCATCACGCCTTTTACCCATTACTGGGTGTGGCACTCTGCCGGAGCAGATCTCGGTAAGTGATATATTTTTTCGCGTGAAGTGCGGTTACCAGCCGTCAAATCATGGCCCTCAAAATATTAGTGGAGGGGGAGCCACAGAGATAGATTTAATTTGGTGAAAATTGTTTGTCGGCTGTGGGGATCGAACCAGGGTTCTCAAGATCCGCAGGCCGACTCGATACCACTGAGCCACCTACTCCAATCAGTTATACCTATATGTATACATATATAATTTGATATACTGAATATAGAACAAAAAAAATTTTTTTGAAATTCACAATAGAGTATTTCATTCTTAGAGAATATTTTTAGTGCCACTGGTTTCATATAAATAAATAAATATATCATCACGCCTTTTACCCATTACTGGGTGTGGCACTCTGCTGTTTAATAGTGCATTTAATTTTAAAAAGTAAAAATAAGGCATTACACCATGTACCTACATAATAACTAATTAATAAATGATTATTTGTAGGCAGTGTTTATACTTTTATTTCATTAGTAACATAATTATAAATAATTAAATGTACTATTAAACCAGTGTCACTAATAATTTTTGCTATTAATGAAATACCCTAATATTTGCGAATTTAAATAAAAATCTTTTTGTTCTATATTCAGTATATCAAATTATATATGTCATTAAAGTTTCGTGCAGAAGTATAGAAACATTATGTATATTACTATTAGTATCTCATAAATTATATACCTCAAGATTTATAACTAAGCATTTATTATTTGCACTAAATCTTGTCAAAAACAATCATATTTATAACATTTAATAATTACGTTGTTACAATAATATTTATAATTGTTGTTATACAAAACATAATAAATTGAATGATTGATAAAGCAATACCTATATGATTTATTGTAACAAGTCAGACGATAATACAAATCTAGAAATAAATTAAATTTAGTGATAACTGTAACTTTTTCATTAGAATAGATACTTTTTATAAAAACTTAATAGTAGGGTTATTATACTAAATCAATCCACCTCTATTTTATAATATACTCGTAATATATAATAAATCCCAAAATAGAAGCAAAAAATAAATGACTTAATTTCTGCATATAAAAAACATAACACCGATATTACATTTCCCTTATCAAGAAATGTAGAATGTAGTAGGTCCTATGGAATTTGGATGCAAGTTCTTTCACTCTGGAGCCTGCTGGGCATTCCTTCTCTATTGCTCTCACCACAAACTCTATAACGCTGTTTCTTTCTCGCAACAGACGCGAGATGTTTTGGCTGTGGACTCGCGTTCAACAACTAACGAATATTTCTATTTTGTTTATTGGTAATGAAACAATATGTTTTTTCTTTTAAGTTTTATTTTCTTTTTAATTGAGCACGACCATGTAGAAATACCCTGAACGTGATTTTCTTAAACATTCGGTTGTTAAGTGTGTTCATTTGCAAGAAATGTTTTGGATTTGCTTTATTTTTAAAGGTGTCCGCAAGCTTATTTTATGCAGTTTATTACCAACAAAATAATTTAGAAATGATGAAATGTGGACAATAAACTAAAGAAAATAATAAGGAAAATTTACGACCAGGACAAAAATAACTTTATAAATGCAATTAAGTTGTAGTTAAATACTAATTTTTGCTCATAAAGTTCAATGATTTATATCAATTAGACATTAATTTAAACATTAAAGCTTGAATGTCATTTCTGTAGTTCTCATTTTGAGATAATATAACGCAAAAAAGATATAAGAAAAAATAAAATAAAGGAAAATAACAAACAGCAGAAACACTGCACAGGCATAGGCACCGACTACTGCGATTGCAATAGGGGCAATTATTACCCCCAGGGCCGGATTTAGACTTAATAAGGCCCTAAACTATTTGAGATATGGGAGATATTTTTGACTTTTTGGGTTCATACTTTTGGCGCTTCAAAAAGGAACTAACTTCTTATATTTGGAAATATCCACATTTTCGTTGACCTGTAACCTACTTTGAATCATGAAGTACATAGACCATAAATTGGATGGTTTTAAATTCTTAGCCTGTAATAAAGAATTTACAATAAAGTTATCCAGCATTATAATTTCATCGGTTTCTTTCCCTATTTTCTGTTCTCTCCATTCACAAAATGAGTTGTAGCAAGTAACTTATTTTTCTTTCGATTTTTCTGGCAGCAAACTCGATGAAGCTTCTCTAGCTGCATTTAAAATATATTCTCCAAAAGAAAGTAATGTTTCCGAATTATTATCTTCGGCTTCCATTTCGCCTAAATCGAATTTTCTATTTTAACAGAATTTTTGTTTGTTTATAATGCGTTGCTTTAGTTGCTAGGACAAGCCACCTAATATTTATTAATTATGAAATATTTGCCAAATCTCAAAAAATTCAATTTTATTTTCTAACATATCCGAGCAAAATGCGAAAATAGTTATTTGTGTATTAAGAGCGTAAAGTGATTCTTTGTTACTCGAACACGGTAATTGCAGCGCGAGCCGAAGGCGAGAGCTGCAATAGTGTAAGAGGAACAAAGACACTTTACGCTCGTGATACACACATAATTTTTTCTACGATTGCATCTTCAAATTTCTGTTTTGTTTGTATCCCTGGTAACTATTGAAATAAGCGCGCATTTAATATCTTTTTCGCGCGTTGCCATTGGAGACGTGCAAAAAAGATATTTTTCAATTGTTCCATAGAAAACGACAACTTTACGCTGACAAATGAGAGCGTAATTGTCAACTTTTCATAGCAATCGTAGAAAAAATAGTATATACAATTCGTTTAGAAAAGTGGTTTTAAGTCACTCGCTGCGCTCGCATACTTGTTCATTAAAATATCACTTTTCTAAACTAGTTTCACAATATACTATTGTTATTCTGTTTTTTATTGTTCAGGTTATAGCAAAGCACTCTACACGTGACATGAATCAATATTTTTTTATACTTATTTATTTGTATCTACCTAATAATTGAATTCCCGAGTTGGAAACACGAATATATATTTTTTAATAAATTGTACTTTCAAATTTGAAATAAGTTTGTTATTATCTTATTTGATAACTTCAGCAAATATAATTGCGCCCAGGTTATTTAGATTTCATTATAACTGTAAACTGTAAGTAGTTATTTACTTAACAAATAAATGAGAAATTATTAGAAAATAAATATGGAAATATTTTAAATGTAAATTAATCTTAGATAATTTTAAACAAAATTCGATTAGAGGCTTAAAAACTAAGAGTTGAATTAAAAAAAAGATTAAATATTAAATTAATTCTTTATTGAGGGGTGCTACAGATAACTCAATTTAAAATTAAACAAAATAAAAAATTGTAGGAAGAATGATTAGGCATCCAGATGGGCGCGACGAATCGTAGACCAAATTATCACCTAACTTGCTTCTTTCTCTCTCTTTTCTCTTCTCCATTTAGTGATAATTGAAACTCACTGAACTTGAAAGAAAAGAAAGACAGAGATTCATTTGTTTCTTTCTACCGGAAATTTTCGATACTATTATAATTGTTGTTGAAATTTATTCTGTTAACTCTAGTTTATTACTTATTGATTCGTTTTACAATATTTTTATCTGTCGTAAAATTATTATTTTGAAGTGGTATAATAATTATTGTTATGTTATGCTTGATGTACAGTGAATGTGGTTAGATAATATTAATGAAATAGTTTTTTAACCTAGTTCTAAACAGGAAACATGGGTGAATAAACAAAACTATTAAACTGCGATATTTCAGTGGATATTGAACTCGGATGCACTTGTCTGACTAATAAATTTTGAATTATTTTAATTGAATACAATTTGTTGTTCGAACAAAGAAGGATTTAAATTACAATTGTTCTTTGTAATTAAGGCACAATATTTTAGTTTACACATATATTTACTTCTACTATATAGGGTGTAACAGCAAAACCAACCACCGCCTATATTTTCTTTATTATTATAGTTACAAAAAAATATTATAAAGCAAAGTTGTAGAAGACCAAGGGGGACATCTGGTTAAAGAATAAAATAATTTTTTAAACCAGTGGTTCTCAAGTTACAACACAAAGTTATATTTTTTCAAATGGGATTATACATATTTTTTAGGCCTATTCGATAGAGTATTTTTTTCTGAATTCAACGATGTAATCATTCTACATCCTTACATAATAAAAATATTGAGAAAAATTCAATTAAAATTTAAATAATTTTTAATATGAATGTGCAGTAAGCTATGGATGACAAACAAAAGAACAAAATATGAAACACACAAAGAATAACAATTTACAACAATTATTATTACTTGACAGCAGCTAAATTTTGTTCTTTTGTATTTGTTTTTCATCCATAGCTTATTGCACATTAATATTAAAAATTAAAAATTATTTAAATTTCAAGTGAATTTTTCTCAATTCTTTTGTTATGTAAGAATGTAGTATGGTCACATGGTTGAATTCAAAAAAAATCCCTATCGAATAGGTCTAAAATATTTGTATAATCCCATTTGAAAAAATATAACTTTGTGTTGTAACTTGTGAACCACTGGTTTAAAAAATTATTTTATTCTTTAAGCAGATGTCCTCCTTGGTCTTCTACAACTTTGCTTTATAATATGTTTTTGTAACTATAATAATAAAGAAAATATAGGCGGTGGTTGGTTTCGCTGTTACACCCTGTATTATAATAAATATACCTACACCTATATGATCTATAGTTTTACATGTATGGTAATAATCAGATTTTTGAAAAATCAATTTATGAACAGTCTGTATATCTAACGGATTATTAAAAATCATGCATGCATAAATCGAATAAAACACGAATATGTTGTTAGGTACGCAAATTCTGCAAACTCACAGCATTTTATTATAAAATAAATAAATAAATATATCATCACGCCTTTTACCTATTATTGAGTGTGGCACTCTGCCTAAGCAGATCTCGGTAAGTGATATATTTTTTCACTTGAAGTGCGGTTACCAGCCGTCAAATCACTGCCCCCAAAGATATTAGTGGAGGGGGAGCCACAAGGGTAGATTTAAATTGGTGAAAATTGTTTGTCGGCTGTGGGGATCAAACCAGGGTTCTCAAGATCCACAGGCCGACTCGATACCACTGAGCCACATACCCCATTATATTTTATTATAATAACATGAAACAACAAATTGAATATTGTACAACAAGCATGAAATAGTACTCATTTCGTACGAGCTCCGTATCATCTTGTAATTCATACACAAGTGAAAAATGAACATTCCACTACTGTTTTACTACGACTACGTTGTTATTGTTATTCTATTAATTTATATTCTGAACATAAGTTTGTTCTGATCTCAATATTCCAATAAATCGATTCAAAATTAATATCCTATCAACATAACAACTCGTGAGATATGAAAATAATTCAATTCAATTCATTTCTTTATTGACTATGTTATAAATTGTTTATAGTACGTCAAATAAACATAGATAAAAAAGTACATGTCATGTTCATTGTGTTTAAAACTTAAAAATTCATCAATTGAATAATAACAGTGTCTTATTAAATATCGTTTCAAAGTTGATTTAAAATAACGATCATCAAGTAGTTTGACTAATTAGGGGAGAACATTGTAAAATCTAACATTCAGAGAGTTTGTTTCAGATGTAGCTAATTTTAATCTAGGTTTACGTAACAGTGAATCTAACCGGGTGTAGTAGGAATGATAGTGTTTGTTATGTGTACAATGTATTGTATTTCCGTCGCAATGACAAGCATACAATAAGCAGCTATCTTAGTGGTCGCAGAAAAACCGTCAATAAATAGTTTTTATTTTAATCTCAATTCATTCAAACTCATATAATTGTAGTTCTTTGAGACTAAACTAAATTGCTCTTGCCATTGAAAACCACCCCAAAGATAATCTCAAAATCATTTGAGACATGCAATTTGATATAAATGATAAAAGTACATGACGAAAATAATGTTTAATTTAATAAACATTACTATCTTTGTTAGTTTTTGAATTATTATTACCACCCGTGCCATAAATATAAATTTAAAACGTCTTTTCCATCTTAATAATAAAAATTACTAACTTTTATATTTGTAAACAAAACGCTAATTTAAGATAAAATCATAAAATCGTTATTCTTTTTGACTGGGCTAATTTGCTCTTGTCACTGCAAAATCACTCCAAAAGTAATTTCATAATCATTTGAGACATACAATTTGATAAATATGTTAAAATACATGATGTTTTAGTGTTTCATTTAAATTGGTCATCGATCCGTTCTTGATTTGATCTCAATACTCATATTGAAAATACCTCTAAATTAATTTTTATTCTTTTTGAACACTTCTCATTTAATTGCTTCTCATTTCAGCTTATAATTAAATTGAGGTTATGTTGTTTCTAAATTTGGTACTTTGGCAATAGCAAGCACGGATTGTAATTATATAAATGTTCTAATTCAGCCTGTATTAATATAATAATTAATATATTTCTAAATTAAATTGTGTTATAACAGTAGTTTAATAAATGTTTATATTTTTGCTTCCTTTTGTGTATCTACAATGATAACATATCGCCTTGTGACAATGAGAACTCGAGTTCGAATCCCACAACAGACAGCTAATTTTCACCATATTAAAATTATTAATTTGGGAGCTGCGATTTAACGGCTAATAATCGCACATCATGCATAATAATACATATATTAAATAAATCAATAAATATATCATTCATATCTTGTTCACCTGATGATGGTCTAGTCGACCGAAATACGTATTGTAAAATAAACTTTACATTATTTGAAACTAACCTAGTGTTTTTTAATTTAATTTTAAATATATCATCACTCCTTTCACCCATTTTTGGATGTAGCACATTGCTGTAACAAATCTCGGTAAGTGATATATTTATGCGGGTCAAGTGCGATTGCCCGTCGTTAAATCTCGACCCCTAAAGATAATAGTGGAGGGGGAGCCACTGGGGTAATTTTAATGTGGTGAAAATTGTTTGTCAGCTGCGAAAATCGAACCCGAGTTCTCAAATCCACAGCCACATAACAAATTAAAAATATATTAAGTCATTAGTAAAGTAGTAATTCTGACGAATGAATCAGCATGCAATGTCTATAACGGAGCCATCTTTTCCAGAAGTACACAAGTGTAATTCTGTTAGTTGTGGATAAAATGCGAGGTAAAATGATATATTTAATTTATTTGTTTGTGTACATAAATGATTATAAGTATGTACTAAAAATAAAAAATCACTGAACGTTTTTATTCATTATTATTTCAAGAATACAAAGTAAATAAGATGCAAGTTTACATATTTTCCAATAAAGAATTATAAATTCTTTCATAAATCGAGAGTTCATATCGTGATTCACTGTCATAAAATAACTGATACCTATTCAATTAATTTTAATTTTAACACACATATCTCGTTAATTAATTTATAAACAGTCAAAATATTGAATACATACACAGGATACATAAATAATTTTATAATCACCAAAGAACTTTTTCCAGTTCTTTAAATGCGCATCAATCACAAACTTAAACTAACTATATAGTTGTAGCAATACCGCACTTTATTTGCGGTTTTCATTTGAATACCTTCTCAATTGTATCTATTTCACAGACACAACTGTGAAAAGCCTCGTGTGATGCTTGCTGGAGTTTAAATAAGTTGTCAACCACAAAACAGCCCAACCGGATCAAATCGGGTAATCTCTATGCTAATGAACTCTCGCGCCACATGTTTAGTACCGCTGCTTGGCTGCGATGTATACGGGAGACAACTCACACCGATGTTGAACTGTTTTTTCGCCCAATTTTCGAAACTTTTGATGAAAACTCTTGAATGTAATGGCAACACGTCCATGGTATGAACTGAAAAATTGCTTTTTAGCTGTCGTATGGTTCTGTCTCTGTCTGGCACTGTTTGTTGCTCAATTAAAACGATATAGTGTTGTCTTTCTCTGGTCCGATTTAATGAAGTCTGTATACAGGCATGTGGCCACCAGTGACGTGCGACAGATTTTTATTTAGTTTGTTTACACTGTTTATTTTACTTTCAAAAATATATACCTTAACACGTTATTTACACATAAATCACTCTTTTTACCCATTACTGAGTGTGGCACGCTACCTTAGCAGATCTCGATAAGTGATATATTTCTTCGCGTGAAATGCGGTTATCAACCGTCAAATCACGGCCCTTAAAAATGTTAGTGGAGGAAAAGCCACAGGGGTAGTTTTAATGTGATGACAATTGTTTGTCAGCTGTGGGCATCGAACCTAGAATCTCAAATCCACTAGCCGACTCCTTAATATTAAAAACGCTAAATTTCCACAAAACAATAAACATTATTTAATTAGTATTGTAAGTGAATACTTAACAATTGATAAAATCATATTGAATTATAAAGAGAAAAATCGGAATACTGCCAGAATTTGAACTAAAAAAGTTTGCATACAGACACAGGATATATAAAAAGATCGAGGTTACCTAAATTTTAATTACATGGCAATATTTAAATCCTGGGATATCCAAAATTTTCTCTTTATAATACAAATTGAAAAAATACATTAATTCGAAATAACCAAAATTATGTACAATTCAGATAATTGATAAGCTTAATATATAGTTTCATTGTTCCTCATTTTGCTTTTTTTCGCCTTATAATTTAATTTAATAAACATTACTATCTTTGTTAGTTTTTAAATTATTATATCACCCGTGCCATAACAATCGATTTAAAACGTCTTTTCTATCTTCACAATAAAAATTATTTACTTTTATATTTTTAAACAAAACGGTAATGATTAATTACATGAGTGTATTTTATTGGAATACCTATTGTTTTAGTGTTATTTATGGTATATTTTATTTTTGTAATGAAACAATAAGTTTACAATCATTCTGAAGCAAATAAAATAAAATCATTTGAAATTTCAGACTTACTATTAGGTGTACAGAAACCGAAAGTAATATCTGATATCAATTTCATTTATTTACTTGTGCTCTTGTATTGTACAAAATTATATTTCTTTATGGCATGACTAAAATAAATAAATATATCATAGCATATTTTACTATGTGATGTATCTTGCGCTTCAAGTGCGGTCACCAGCTGTCTAATCGCGATCCCCATCAATGTTAGTAATGTGAGTAAAGTTTGTCGGCAGCGGGAATCGAACTCAGGTTCTGAAATCCACAAACCGACGCATTTTCACTAAGCTATTTACCTCATGGTTGAAGTTGCTAAATCATTATATATTCATATTTCCAATCTTAAATAATGTACAAAATACCTAAATTATTATTTAAACTAATATTTAAATGTGATATTCTTCTTTTATTTGACATATCATTTATGTCATAACTTTATGTAGTTGTGCTAAGCAGGCAAGTTATATTTTTGGATTAATTCGTGATTTGTTATTTTGTGTATTGATTTACTGGCGGCTAGTATGAGATTAGTAACTGTTTCCACTGTAAAATTATTAATATAAGAAAACGTAATTTAAATTAAAAGGGTACTTGTTATTTTATTTTTATAATAATTTACGAACATTTGATAGTAGTTTTAGTAACTAACGGTTATTATTATTATGATTGTTATAAATATTCGCATTGTTTATTTAAAATTCTTTACATATATAATCGTTAGAAAGTCTATTTGAATTAAAATTAAATAATTTATTTTAAATAAATCGAATAAAAACGTGGAAGTTTTCGTATTGAAGGCCCCATTATCATCCGGTGTAATCTCCGCCACTGTGTCAATCTTAGCTGTGTTGCTAACGCGCGAGAGTGAGACAGCAAGAGCGTCGGATTGCTCGGTCGTGAGCTTTGGGCAGGGCTTCGCTCGCCTCCCGCTCCGCGTGCCCCGCGCACCGCATAAGCTGTTAGTTGAGTTGTAAGTTCGGCCTGTCAATTGCGTTCGCTAGTTAGTTATGTTGAGACCGTCTGTTGTGGTTGTACGTGTTCAAGCCTCGTACTGCATCGCATCGCATGGACGATACGCCGATATAAGAGACTTGCTCATAACAAGGATTTGTTAGTGATATTTGGTGATAAATAGTGACTGTGTGTAGGTTAGTTTCGAAGAGTTAATTGGACGAAATGAAGATTTAAGGTTGTTTATCGAACATTTGACAGTTGTTGAATGGAAAAACTTTTAACGGTGAAAGAAACTGATTAGTTTAGATTTGTGACAAACATTGGTGATAAATAATTTGAATATGTGAAGGTTTTAAGATGTGTAGTAATTTATTAAATAGACAAAAATATATACGCTTTTTCTGTGCAATATATTTAGGATTATTTGAACTTTTTGTGCTCTTCCAAGAATGAAGTAATTAGACTAGCTGTCAGAAAAACAAAAATTAGAAAACTAGAATTTGTTTTACTGTGGCGGACAAAATTAAACTATCATCATCCAAGCTAACAACGTTGAAAACAAACATCGTTGTGGCCCGAGTTATTTCGAGATGCAAGTGGTGAACGAACTTGTTCAATTATAACTCAATTATGATTTTACGAAGACAATAGAAGCATAAGCGTAAGCGGACAGTCTGCAATTACAGACAATCATTCGTTTATTCGTGGTTAATTATAGAGCATGATTATCTTGTTGCGGTGAACAGTTGAATGGTAGATTTTCGCGGGTATGTTTTGGGGTGGTGATCGTGCAAGTGAGTGCATTGTGCAATGCCCGAGAAGGAAGCAGTGAGCGAGCAGCACTATCACGCGGCCATCATGTCCGCAGCCGGGGGCCTGCCGCTGCAATTCGCGCCCGCGGCCGCCTTCCACGTGGGTTTCCACCACCCGCATGCTGCGCCGCCGCCACCGTTACCCGTGGACCAGCGCACCCACGAGGGCCGCTACGTGTGGGGACAGTTGCCGTCGGCCGCTGCCCTGCAACCGCACCAATTCCACCACGTCTCTGCCACTGGGTAAGTCACTATCATTTCTTACAATATATCTGTTTTGCGAAACGAATACTCATCATAAACTGTAATCTTTTTGTTTACTATACTTTGTTAAAGCAGGTGCAAGGAGAAATTTGTTGCGTAATTATGCGCCGAAAATCTTTAACAGAATTAATACAATGTAATGTTTGCAAAATTGAGTTAGTCTAAAAGAAGCATATACCACATGCTTAGGAAAAAGTGATTATAGAACAGAAAATTATATCATTAAACATTTTACATATTTTGATATTAGATAGATCGTTTTTAGAACAAACATGCTTTTAAAAAGATTTATTTCGCATACTGTTTGTTACTAATATTTTTTGATTAACCAAAATCTTCAAATTACAAACTTAAATTAGAAAATAATAGATTTTGTTTTTGAATAAAATAATATGTTTAGAAGCTATATAATTTGAGTTTTAAATATTATTCTCGTTCTAGAATATAGTTATTGCTTTATTTTTTCGTATATGATTTTAAACTCTGTTTTAGGGTATTATAGCTAGATAGTTTACTGAATACCATAATAAAAACTATATATTGCTTGCTAATTATATTAGTATATCATAAATATAATATATAAATCTAGTGATTAGTCTGATTTTCTTTTATAATACAGTTAAACAAAAACATTATGCTTATCGGTTTACTTTCAATTACAGAAAATTAAAAAGAATATATAGAAAACGGCAACAATTTAAAACTGGAGTTGTAAAATTTAACGTAAATATTATTACAATAAGGACCAGTATATCAATGTTACGTAGAACTCATCTATCAGATAAATAATAAAATAAATTCTTTGAAATCATAAAATTGCATCCGCAAATTATACAACATTTTTAATTTATTTGTCCGATAAACCGGGCCATAAAAAATAAAATTATTGCTTATTTCTGTAAACATAAAACATTTGTTCTAAAAGTTTGTTTTTCCGCAATTATGAGAAAATTACTAAATTCAGTATTTTAAATATGATAAACTATAAAACTATAGAAGTACGTACAAACCAATGTTTTAAAATGGGGAAGTTTTTGTTTGCAGTATTATTATGATGAATTGTTAATAAATCTTTATAACTTTACTACTATTGACAAATAAAATTTACATTTCGTGTAAAATAACTGCATTTAGAGAAAATTTTCTGACATGATAATTAAATATTCCCTCTAAATAAATATTGAGTGCCAACAAATAGTTTCCTGTTCGTCTATTTGAAATTGCAATGCGAATTATAGTAATTTGAAGTTGTTATAAAGTATTTTATGACGAAGGAATATAAAACTATACATGGCTAATCGTTAACATTAAATTTGATGCTGCATTTAAACACTTGAAATGGACATTGACATAAAATTCTTTTGATATTTACATGTAAAACTTATAGAAATTCTGTGGATATCTAACTCGATTTATAAAGCTTTAATCGGATATTTGGAGATTGGAACTTCTGGGTTCAAATCGTCAGCTACGTCTATTTTTTTTCTGAAAATTTTGATTTATCATTTACATGGTGTTCTAAATTTAATTCGCCAAACTTATGCCATGAATTAAACATTTAAAAATAAAAGAAAAAGGTTATTTGAATAAAAGTTCGTAAATGCTTTGTTTCGAAGATATTCTTATTTTTCTAATTGCAGCAGTGCAACACTAAAATAATTTAGTTACAACAATAAAAAACTAAATATTATTCAGAATAAATTATGATAAAAATGTATGAAATACATTTTTTTATCTGACATAATTTAATTTAGAAAATAAATGAATATAAATATTAAATTTTTGTTCCAAACTTTAGATTGTTTGTAATTATTTAAGTAGTTTATGACTAATAATATTTGGTTATTATAACTATAACTATTACGTCATTAATCGCTTAACTAACCTTAGAATAAGAAAAGAAAAATAAACATTTTTATTTTGTCAAATTAACAGAATTTATTTACTATTATTTATGGAATATATAATAAATACAGTTAAAATTGTATGTAAATATTAATACATTAATTTTTAAAGTACTTAATTTTACTCGTGTGGCAGCACTGATTTTCATTTTGTTTACAGTAATAGTAAATTACTTCATTTCCGCTTTGTATTTTTACATTTTGATATTAACTATAAACGATGAAGATCATAAAGATGCATGACGTTAGTGTTGCATTGTTTATAAAAATATGAATATCTCTGAAATGAAGTATTTATGAGCATTTGCTTAAATTAACTTTTACTCTTATTTGTAGGTGTTTAATTCATGGTTTAAGTTTGGTAGTTTAATAAGCTTCGCTTTTAATCTGTGTATCGTATTGTCTTAACAGAAATGCAACATTTTTATTTGTCTTTGTTCCCGATAATTAATCATGTTTACCTGTAGCTGTACAGTACGGCTAATTTTGTTATCAGAAATAATTGCTTCCTTATTACTGGTATCAGAGCCCAACATAAAATAAGTTAATTAATAAGATTAATTTAATCTGGTATGATGAAATACCGTGATCAAAGTGCGCTGTTATACAACAATATGTTCTTCAACATCTAAATCACTTGTTTACAGCACAAACATTCAATCAAAAAAGCAATAACATGAAGTATTAAGTCATTATTACAGTAAATTACACTTGTCCTATATTTACAATTTACCCAGAATTGAACAATCAAGTATAATTATAACTGCTCGCAACGATGGCCAAAACATTCAAATTAATTGGAACAATATAAAATCAGGCGTCTGTAATTTCATAAAACGCGATGCAACTAATTACGCGTAATTATAATAAATCATAAATATTAATTAAGGCAATGTTCGGCGTCTTTGCGAGCATTCCAGAGAGTTGAGTCCAAGAGAACGAACAATGCGCTCGCTGTTGAAGCTTATCATTCGGACACTGCGTGCTATTGTGTTTCCAGTCTGGGCGGATTATTAACATTTATCTCATCTCGCTCCACTAAGCATTTGTCAAAAACGCGCAGAGGTAATTTTTTATCAAGAAAACGTTGATTATTCTTTCGTTTGAGTTATGAGATTTGTAAGAAGAGAAATGGGTACTTGTTGCTTTGAAATAACTTCCAGTAATATAATCTCGTTGCTATTGAAGTTTCTCTTCAATTTAATGTAATTTCTTTAACTAAACTTGGAAGCTAATTTAGAAGAAACAATGATAACGCTTTATAATATTAAAACCGAGGTAAAACTTCGTTCATTAATTAATAAAGAGGTCATGAGTTCGAATCTCGTTGTTTGTGTTATTTGTGTATTAAGAGCGTAAAGTGATTCTTTGTTACTCGAACACGGTAATTGCAGCGCGAGCCGAAGGCGAGAGCTGCAATAGTGTAACAGAAACAAAGACACTTTACGCTCGTGATACACACATAATTTTGTCTACGATTGCATCTTAAAATTATTAAAAAACATATGTGTACTGAAAATAATTTCGTTCTGTCAACTGTCAATATGACAAGTTTCTGTTTTGTTTGTATCCCTGAGTGATAACTATTGAAATAAGCGCGCATTTAATATCTTTTTCGCGTGTTGCCATTGGAAACGCGCGCATTTAACGTCTTTTTCGCGCGTTGCCATTGCAGATATTTTTCGATTATTCCATAGAAAACGACAACTTTACGATGACAAATGAGAGCGTATTGTCAACTTTTCATAGCAATCGTAGAAAAAAATATAATTGCATTGAGTGATTCGGATTCCATTATAAGCTGTAGGCTTTCTGTACTGTAATTGGAATAAAGTTTCTGTTGTGTAGAATAACAAATCATTTTAGTATTTTTTTGTCAATTGCCAGGAAAAATCAATACAGTTTATTTCAAATATGGTTATGTTCAAATCATTAATATTATTAATTGTATTTTTGAACAAGCGCAGGCGTTGCTGCCTTCATTTCTTTATAGATTCGTAGTTAGAGAAGTGGGCGTAAGTGAAGATTTACGAAACAGGTGTACAGGAGCGAATGGATGGATGTTTGTTGCGTGATGATGGATTTTGGTTGTGAGGAAAGAAAGTGTTCGTATGGAGGAATTGTTAATGTGGTCGAAACGAGTATCGTGTGTCAGGTTGAGAATGTTCTGTGAATGTTTCAAGGGTTCGTGTTGCCCCATTTAATGGGATATAGCGTGATGTTATGTTATGTATGTATGTATGTATTAATATTCATACGTTTTAGTGAATCATGTGCGTAATTGGGTTTGAAGTTGACACTCGAATATTAATCTCCCAGATATAAGATGTTATGATTATTATAAATCAAATATATTATACAGTTTGTTATCTGTATGACATCCATCCATTAGAATCTCGAGAATTATAAGAGTTACGATTTTGGTAAAATTAAATAAAAGTTGTCACTTTATAGTATAGTATAATGATCTTATGAGCAAAAACGAAGAAATAACGAATTTTTGTTCGAAGTTATTTTAATTTTTATATGATAGTATAATGAAAAGTTACAAATAAAAATTGTTGGTACTGAAGTCCTCTTTACAATGTAGGGTTAAAATATATTTTCATCTGCTTCATTAACGAGTAATAATTTATAATTCTGTTAATTAAATCAAGCAAACTTGACATCATTGAGAAGAGAAGAAATAATCTTTTTAAATATGTAATTTTTAATTATTCATTTCATTTTAAAATTGAAACTGTATGTCATATCTAAAATATGGGCGCTTAAAAATATTTTGATTCGCAATTGTAAATAGAGCTTTAGTATTGTCAATTTCTATTTGATTCTATTTGATAATATTATTTGAAAATATGATCTATTTATACATTTCACTCATATCTAGTGACGTATCTATTAAAAAAAAAATTAAATAAAAATATTGTTAAAAAAGTCCACAAATGTAAAATCGTAGTCGTAACACTTAGAGTTTCCGAGATCCCAATGGTGGCTCCCGTGCAGCAGACAGCCTGCATACCTAGTTTAAAGTTTTAAATTAAAGGTTAAAAAATTGTTAATTGTATTGAAAATTGGTTTAAAAATTATTTTTATTATTTACTACATTTAAATTTATTTATGTTACGCTGTACAACAGGAATTTAACTCCCAATTACAGTACTGGATCCGGACTTACCGATCCGTAGTGTAGTAGATCATATATATTTAGTTTAAGTGGGATTTGAATTTGGGATCTCCGGATTCGAATTTCATAACGTTATCCACACCACCGTACTGCCGGAAAATTGAATATTGAAGTTTGTTGGATGTAAGCAGGCCCGACGAGTGGGGAGGGTAGGTGGGGTAAAATACCCAGGGCCCGGATGTGATGCTATTTTATAAATTGCTTTTAATTTTCTACTATTTCACCAATTTTTTATATTCTTTACTAAAACATGTATAACGAAATGTATGATATACGTTTTCTACAATTTATTACATTGTATAAAGTACTAAATGACGAAATGCTTGATGAAGGGCCGGCCCCAGTTGCAAATTTTAAATAAATTTATACACTATTCAAAAGTACATTATTACATTGTTGCATTTTTGTTTTTTTCTACTACATTGTATACAATACACATAGGCAAAGGCTCTATACATTTGTGCGTAGTGCTGTTTTGGTATCCCCTGCATTTATCGAATATGCAACTAGATATTAGATAGTCATACAGTGAGTATACAATACACATCGCTGCACCAATTAACTCAGAATTTTGTATTTAATTTTATTTATATTGTTATAACTTTATTTAGATATTAATAATTCTTATTGTTGTCATACATATATTTATAAATATATTTTTTTTGGTATCTTATATTTAATTAATAAATATTCAAAGTTAAAGGAGGCCCGAATTATTTTTTTCCCGGGGCCCGCTTTTTCTCTCGGCGCCCCTGGATGTAAGCTAAATATTATTTTCTATTATGAAGTAAAAACAAGTTTGAAATATTTTATTTATAAATTTGAATTGTTATTATAAACTATGTAGAGTGTAGATAATTGAAAATGTATACCGAATTCAGGCTAATTATCAAAACTTCATTTAAGCAAGGAATCGCTCGTAAAGCTGTGTATTAAAATTTTCAATGAAAGTATAAGAATATTAAAGACTTTTAAAATTAAAGTAAAGCATAAAATGTATATAACGAAATGAAACAATAAAGATTACATTCATTCTTCTTTCATACTTCATACATAAAATTATAAATTTGATTTTACATAATTTTACTTTGCAAGAAGTAAAAGTATAAGATTAATAAATCTTTATCGATAAAATAAGTACGAAAATAATTGAATAAGAAGATTAATAATTATATTTTATTTTCACATTTACGACGTTACGTGTTATTAAATTTACAGAATAACAATTTAATGTTGGAATTCATCAATTTCATTTTACAATTAACTTTTCCATTATTTTACACAATTTTATTATGTTCGATGAAACATTGTAAAGATAAATACAAAACATTGTATGTATAAACCAGATTATTTTTCCAGCAGCAAAGTAGTTATACATTAGGACAGAAGTTTATATAAGTATTAAGTAAGATAACATCATATATAAGAAGAAAAATAAACAAAGAAGGAAGTGAGTTGACGTAATGGATTAATCCTGAGCGCGGATTTGATGAATGAAACTCACGCGAACAAATGAGAATCACACTAGGCCCGTGCCTCAAGTCTCAAAGCCTACTCGACTATGTAATTACTACATTTACTAATAACATTAATTATTGTTTATCATAAATACTTTACTGTCATTCTTGTTGTTACAACATCGTGCTTTGCTATAGAAAGTAGTTTATTATTGTTTCCATAGGTATATTTAGAATATTTTGTTTATTACCAACTTTTTATTTTTACACTTTTGCAGGTATTAAAATAAATTTAATAGAAATTTCCTGAATTTTTATCGAATGATTTGATGTTTTTGTTGATTATATTATCTTATCTTATATTAAATAAATAATTAGCACTACTTATTTGTTTAATTCTGGCTCTACACTTTTTATTTGTCCATTTTCGCAGATGCTGTCAAAAACTGATACTATTTGCATACTTGATTTTATCTTTTTTGTACAATACTTCAATATTTTTTCGTTACCGTTTACATTAGATTTTATCGACCGCTGCTATTGTGTCGTCGCTATAACTTATAAAATACTGACAGTTTCACCAAGGAAACTTAAATTTTAAATTAATAAAAACCACTCGAAGTTAAGTGTCATATGCAATAATTGACATTGATGTAGGTGGCTCAGTGCTATCGAGTCAGCCTATGGATTTGAGAACCCTGGTTCGATCCCCACAGCCGACAAACAATTTTCACCACAAAACTACCCATGTGGCTCCCCCTCTACTAACATCTTTAGGGGTCATAATTTGACAACTGGTAATCGCATTTAACATGACGAAATATATTACTTACCGAGATATGCTAAGTCAGAGTGCCACACCCGGTAATGGGTAAAAGGCGTGATGATATATTTATTTTATTTACTGTAAAATATTCATACATACATACATATATAACATCACGCTATATCCCATTAAATGGGGTAGCACGAACCCCTGAAACATTCACAAAACATTCTCATCCTAACACACGATACTCATTTCACTCACATTAACACTTCCTCCATACGAGCTCTTTCCTTCCTCACAACCAAAATCCATAATCACGTAACAAACCTTCATTCACATCCATCCATTTGCTCATGTACAACTGTTTCGTTAATAATTAAAATATTCGATATCCTTTTATTTATTTAAAGTTTTTCGATGGCAACTGCCAATACGTATTTATTGAGAATTTTTAAGTAATATTATCTATCATATTCTTGGTTATAGAATAATAATTATAGGAATAAAACAGTTTTAAAATAAAATTTTGTAATATACATTTCAGCTTTCAATACATAAAAACAATTACTTATATGTATTTTATCTGTAAGAATGTCGTCTGCCTCGGGTATCATCTTTTTATTTTTTCGATACCCCAAACGCTCTACTGTACCAGCTGTTAGAATATATCACTGAACACTCTATTAACGATGCAGAAATGCGTTTTTAATTTATTGTGTTATAAATTTTCTAAATTACTTAAAAGATTTAATATAAATATATTAATAATTCCACAAGTCATCGCACAATAAATTGTTCTCTAAATAAATTTAAAAGACAATTTAAAATCTCATATATTTCCCAATGAATACATTAGAAGCAGCGAGTAGATAAATATTTTTCACGGCCATAACGATACAAAGACATGAAGTTATATGAGCACCGAAACAGCGGGCACTCTTCCCAAAATATTTACGATTTCCACACATGTCGGCTACGCAAATGAATCATGTTTATGGTTCACTTACAACGCTCGTAAATACAAACATGCCGCGAAACTGAAAGTGTCTGAGCTGTGCTCCAAGCCAAAAGTTCAACGAACATGTATAATACATGGAGAGAATTAGTTTTGGGAAAATCAGAACTAAAATAATTTTACTGTGTCTTAAATACTTGGTGTTTTGTTGTGTACAATGTTAACTGGAATTTTGCAGAGTTTTGTTTTACTTGTTAAATATGTGACTTTGCTATTAATACATTTGGAAATATAAATAATTTATTGAGTTGTAGCTATTGGCTCGACAAATTTACATTTCGTTTCTTCTTTAACTTACATTTTATTACGAAAATTTATTATATATAAGAAAACATTTAAAATAGGAATAAATATATTTGTTTATTGCTTTTGTTTGTATGTTTGTATTTTATAATGCCTATGGCACACTGGTCAAAAAGCATCGATGAGTTCTTCGATGAAACAACAGAACGCACCCGTCATCGACGAAAAATAGAGGCTCCTCTATTTCCATCGAAGAGCTCATCGATGAAACGAACGTATATCATTTCACTCGTATCTTTTGTGTCTCATTTCACGTTAGCATATTTTTGAAATTTAGTTTTTCTTTGTCAACTTTAGAAGCTTGTAGTTTTCGTCAACGACGTGTGCGTTCTGTTGTTTCATCGAAGAGCTCTCCGTGCTCTTCGACTAGTGTGCCATAGGCATAAGAAAACCTGTGAAAGATATCTTAATATTAAGAAACAGTTTCTTACTTTTATGTCTATAACTAATTAAAAGTAATGGAAGGTATTTTATTGTCGGTGCCGTGGTCGAACGCGTAGATCACTGCTTGTGTAACGTAAGACACCTTTACAATCCCGGGTTCGAATGTACTGGCCAGCAAGTATGTATGCCGTTAAAATGTCTCTCTTTACCTAGCTTTTAATCACACATACTGTATTTTAATTGGGAGTTAATTTCCTGTTATGAAGAGTATTAAATAAAAACACAGGCTGGTAGAACAAGCTTTGTTTTTGGGTGTTTTAAGAGCACAGTTTTAACATGTTAGAGATAGCTAAAACACCCAAAAACACTGCTCTTAAAACAGGCAAAAACAGAGCTTGTGCTACCATTTAAATAATTGTTCTGGAAACAGTTTGCTGTTTTCTGTGCTCCTTAGATTACATTATTATTTGTCAAATTGACATATTTTGTGGAGAGTAGGGCATACATTAGTTCACATATTTTCCCGTTGCTTGTGCAGTACAACTTTAACCAAATGGTTTAAATTTCATTAAGCTGTACTTTTAATTGAGTTTCATTTTTAGTTTTGAATTGTATCGTAACAAACAAATAACACTGACAAATATATAACATTTCAATTATTTTTCTTTAGTTCTCAAAATTTTCATATTTGTACACGTTCTTTAACAAAATCATAACAAAGTATACGAAATCAGAAATCTTCCCTAATTTAACAACTTTTTTATTCACTCAAATACCTGTTTGGTATTAGCGCAAAGTTCAATCAAAAATATTTATAGCAATAACAATAAATCTTTGTATGGTTATTCTTTAGACATGTAAGCACGTATTTTGAGGTGAGGTCCACAAATTAAGTTGCCGCGATTGTTGTGCAGCATAATAAAATTGCAAATAAAACAGTTACAGATAAATTAAACGAAATAAAAATTAAAGTACATTGATTGATTTAGAATTGATGCAATTTATAAATCACCAGTTCTACACCTTACGAACATTAATCATCATGTAGAAACCTATTTAAATAAATAACAGGTCCCGTAAATCCACCAAAACTGCTACAATTTTACGTGAGCTATTGTTGCCGCCGTCAGAGAATAGAAACTGTTTAGGTTTTTTCGTGGAAGAACGGATATACATGATTGGGCATTTCGAAAAGGGCCTCGTCTTCTTACAAAGGCTTCAACGGTCAGCAAACACAGTCGAAAAGACCGCTTTGTGTCCAGCACAGCGTCTGTAAAAAAGAATTCTGTTCACAATGGGTCGGTCATGAGTTTGCTGAAATCCGCAGGATATTGATGTTAGCATCAGAGTTCGGACCTCGGACCTGTAGTTGCAGTGCCAGTGAGTGATTTGGGTGTTGGGTGCGTGCAGAGCTATTGATCACTGGGAGACTGAGAAAAATGGTGCTTAAATGTCGTAAGACGTTGTGTGTATACGCAAGGAAAACAGATGAATTATAAGTACATTAGCCGAAAATAAAATATTGATATAATCATTTTATTATTAAAAAAGAAAGGTTAAATTGTACGCCGTGTCAAATGACACGTAACGCTAAACGAAATAGGTCGAACTTTTCTTGAGAAATATTGTAATTACGAAAATAAAGCATTTGACATAAAGTATAATATAATTATGGGGTATAGTGGTATCGAGTCGGCCTGTGAATCTTGAGAACTCTGGCTCGATCCCCACAGCCGACAAACAATTTTCACCAAATTAAATCTACTTCTGTGGCTTCTCCACTAACATCTTTGGGGACCGTGATTTGACGGCTGATAACCGCATTTCACGCGAAGAAATATATCACTTACCAAGATCTGCTTCGGCAGAGTGCCACACCAAAAAATGAGTAAAAAGGCATGATGATATGTTTATTTTATTTATTTATAATATTATGCTCAGTGATTCCCACAGCCGACAAACAATTTTACTACATTAAATCTACCGCTGTGGCTTCCACTCCACTAATATTATTGGGGACTGTGATTTGACGACTGGTAGTCGCACATCACGCAAAAATATCATTTATCGTGATCTGCTCTGGTAGAGTGGCCAGTAATGAGTAAAAGGCGTGATGATATATTTTTATTTTATATTTTAAAAATCGCGTTTGGCACATTGCAATATACCATCTAATGATATAATTCTGTACTACAAATTGGTATCTTCTCTGCTGTTAAATAGTACTACAGTTCACTGAAATTCAGTTCAATTTATAAAAAAAAACAGTCGGCGCTATCATGTCTTTATAGATGTCTCCATTGTGCTTTATGACCAATCAATTATAATCAACCAAAGGTCCGATTTGCTAGTTAGTCGTGAATTGTACATAATTTATTGTGTTTTGAGTCGGTAAATTTTGCATTTTATCCATTTTTGTTGTTATTATTGTAGATTATATTAAAATATTAGTTAGTAATGGAAAGAGCATCGTTTAAAACAACTCGGACCTTGTGTCAATGATGAATATAAAGGTGCGTTACATTACCAATATCGAATCAAATGTTTGGTAACACTAATGTTGTAATGTATATGGTATGTACATTCGATTTACTTTTATTTATTTAAGATATATTTTTTAATGCAATTACTCATTATTATTAATTTTTAATGTTTTAATAATTAATTTACTATTACATATTTATCACATCGGAAAATGTAAATTTTATTTTGATGATTTTAATTTTTTATAACCTATAATTTACAAAAGTATTCTGTAAATATATTTTGTTAAAATATTATAAATATTTTACATTTGTTTATTTCACTTGTAGATGTAGTCATTCACATTTCGAAGAATGTAGATATTTATCTCCTATAATGTCTTTATTTATTTAATTCGCTAATGTACCGTTCGAGTAGACGAGGCGCCACTGTTCGCGCCAAAAATATCCAAGTCACACGTGCGTTCAACTGTTCGTATGTGGCCATAGCACATAGCCAACTATGTCGTGTCTATGTCATCATCACTCATCCACCAACAGTGTATGTCACTAACCACTGATTCGCCATTCGGCTGGTTGCAAATGTACAGTTACTGCTAAAAAATACTACTTATTTTACATACAAAATTAAATATGTACGGTTTAATATCTTTATTTCTAATCGCGAAAGAGGAAATATAAAACTCGAAACATAAAGAATTCTGAAAGTGACAAGAAACCTTACTAAGCTGAATTGTACTATATCTAATTTTATGATTGAACTGAAATTATCGAGCACATTAAAGTATACATCTTCTGATCTGAAAAGGTCCCTAATCCTATCCTTGTCTGTTGTATTTTTTAGACAATAATTGTACGGCATACGAATTCGAAGATCCCGAGTTCGAATTCTAACTCAAGCTAAAAATAAATTAACTACTACATTGCGGCTCGGTAAGTCCAAAGCCTATACTGTAATTAGGTTTAAGTATCTGTTCTAGATAATAGCAAAAATAAATTATTTAAATCTAATAGGAGAATAAAGCTGTCATTTTTTTCGTATTTGTACTTTTAATTTGTCAGACTTTAGTTTGAAAGAGTTAAAAATATAAACAAATTAGTTTTTATGGAGTTATTATTTAATTCATAATAATCTTGTTTGTGTTGGCAGCATTTATTTCGTTCTTTGGAGAACAAAAAGGTTATTGATAAAAGAGAAGCTTGATTTATTGTTTTAAAATTTGTGTATTAATCTTATTTATTTATAAAAAGTGTTTGTTACACTTATATTCAATTAATTCAGTAAAAACTTGTACGAAATAAATGCAAGAAGTTACATAGTTTTACAAGAAATTTCAAGTTTGTTCATCTTTTAGCTAGAAGATATTGTCTTTTGTTTGCAGTGTAAGCAATAATAGTATATTATTCAACGAATATGTAATGGTAGCTATTACTCATGGAGATAGAGTTTGCTACATGAGTTGTAGGCGAGTGGCATAATGTATCCGAATGTTGTATAATAGCTATTATACTTGAGTTCAATACACTTTTAGGTCTAGATAAGTATGACTTTTTATAATTATTGGAGGTTTATATTCGTTCGATTCCCAATAGCGACAAACAATTTTCACCACGGTAAAACTACCCCTGTGGCTCCCCCTCTACTAACATCTTTGTGGACCGTAATTTGCCGACTGGTAACCGCGTTTTACGCGAAGAAATATATCACTTACCGAGATCTGTTACGTTAGAGTGCCATACCCAGTAATGGGTAAAAGGCGTGATATACTTATAATTAATATTTTCCAGGACAAATTATTAATAAGATTACCATTTCATTTCCATTCAAAGTAATGTTTATATGAAATGATAGACTTTTTTGGAATTCAGTCAATTTTTATTTTTTATTATTAAGTCGACGTTTCGGCTAACACTTTAGCCTTCTTCAGGACTCTATTATAATTAAATAAATTAACAATAATTAAATAAATTAACAATAATTAATAGAAAATAGAAAATAGAAAATACTTACAATAATAATAATTAATAAATAATAATGTTTATAATTGAAAATTACATAATAATGAATGTCTTTGAAAACAGACATGAGAAATAATTCCATACCAATATTTCAAACGAACACAATCACAATCCCCAAGCAAGTTTCTTCATTCTGAGATCAGAGCAGCAGAGCTTGGGCTATCAGTCAAGCATCGAATTGTCCTGTCAGTGTCCGACAGTGATCCTGTCCTCGTATCACGTGACAGCAGGTACAGTACCGCTGTACCAGGGTACGGGACCCGGCGGGGTACGAACGAAGTATGTGCTGTACGCACCAAGAAGTATTTGAAACGAACGAACATTGTGTTTTTGTTGCAATGCGACGACTCTGAACAGAATGTAGTTGTAACGTTGAGTTCGATGTTATGTTATCGGTTTGCGTTGTGAACGTCGTACGCATTCCTGCATTCCTGTCTAGCGAGGATATGAAAGATAAGGTGAAATAAGGCAAATGTTGAAGTTACAAGACTTTATAAAAATATTAATAAACAATTATACTTAATAAACGTAAATAATGCTGCTAAAAATTTAAACTGTTTTATGTCCTCACCGAAACGTAAATTTTAAATGTGCGTTATTTCATGTTACATTATTTTATTTATTTATTTCAATTAAAGTTTACATTAAAAATTTGTTGGTGTAACTATACCGGGTGGTGCTCGGTGAGTGCGAACATAGGAATTTAACATGGGATATTAGTTTTATGCAATATCCTGCTCTCCTGTACATTTTACGGAAAAAACTGTAGAGGGAAGATTTGTTCAGAATTAAAAGTTACCCATGAAACTGTTTTTACATGTTTTATTAAGTTTTTGGTTTAGCCGTAACATTAAAAATAAATTTCGAAATTTCTGTTACTTTGTAGCAATAGCCATGACTTTTCTTTTATTTTTATGACAAATGCGTTAAATGTCAATTTTTGATGTTTATTAAAGTTAATCTTATAATTTAAATTAAATCTTTGTGTAAGCTATAAAATGAATGTTTATTCAAACGAAGAACGTGTCTTCATTATTAAAAATTATTATGGAGGAAATAGTTATAGGAGGGTGCGGGATTTATTTTCAATTAAATATGAAGATAAACCAATTCCAAGTGTATCAACAATTTCAAAACTGGTTACAAAATTTGAGAGTACAGCTAGTGTAGCTGTGACCGATGGTAATGAAGGCAATAATAATAATAACAGAATACGTCATAACGAAGTGAATGAAGAATTGGTATTGGCTATGATATCTCAAAATTCAAGGTACAGCATAAGACATATTGCTTCTGAATGTGGTTTGCATCATTCAACAGTTCTGAGAATTTTAAAAACACATGGATATAAATCTTACAAATTTCAAACACATCAAGAACTTCTTTTGGCTGATTTTGAAACTAGAAGTACATTTTGTGAAATTATGCAAGAAAAGGCAAATCGGGACCAGCACTTTATTTCGTCGATTTGTTTTACAGATGAATGTACATTTACTTTAAATAATGAACCAAATGTTCAGAATACTCGTATGTGGACCACAGAAAATCATCATTTAACTGTGTGTACAGGTACCCAATATCCTGAGAAAATTAATATTTGGGTTGGAATTTTTAAGAACAGGATTATACCATTTGAAATTATGGGAAATTTAAATTCTGATATGTATTTAGAACTTCTGCAAAATCATATAGGTCCTGCATTGGATGAGGCAGCTGCAGTAGATGAGGATATTTGGTTCCAGCAGGATGGGTGCCCGGCTCATTATGGAATAAATGTGCGGGAATATTTAGATTTGGTTTTTCCTAATCGGTGGATTGGTCGTGGTGGTGGAATAAATTGGCCTGCAAGATCTCCGGACCTAGCTCCTTGCGATTTTTTTTTGTGGGGGCATCTTAAAAGTAAAATTTACTCTAAACACTACGAAAATTTAGATTTACTAAGACAAGCTATATTCGAAGAATGTGATAATATTACTGACAGGCAATTAGCCAATGTTAGAACTTCGTTTTACAATAGACTTGGTTATTGTCTTGCTGAAAATGGTGGCTTGTTTGAACATTTATTGTAATTTCTTTATTTTTTTATGTAGGTATATTAAATAATATTGTTACAATTATTACTTATTATTTCACATTAAATTATTGTAATTTAAAATTTTTTAAAAAAATTGAAATTGTTGATAAACTTGAAACTGATTTATTATTAAATATGAAAATAAAACTTTGTTCAAAGAATAAAAAATGTGATTTTTTTGATTTAATTTAAATTATAAGATTAACTTTAATAAACATCAAAAATTGACATTTAACGCATTTGTCATAAAAATAAAAGAAAAGTCATGGCTATTACTACAAAGTAACAGAAATTTCGAAATTTATTTTTAATGTTACGGCTAAACCAAAAACTTAATAAAACATGTAAAAACAGTTTCATGGGTACCTTTTAATTCTGAACAAATCTTCCCTCTACAGTTTTTTCCGTAAAATGTACAGGAGAGCAGGAAATTGCATAAAACTAATATCCCATGTTAAATTCCTATGTTCGCACTCACCGAGCACCACCCGGTATAATATTATATATTTTTTATTGACATAGAAAAAAAATATATCATCACGCCTTTTACCCATTACTGGGTGTGGCACTCTGCCTAAGCAGATCTCGGTAAGTGATATATTTTTTCATGTGAAGTGCGGTTACCAGCCGTCAAATCACGGCCCTCAAAGATATTAGTGGAGGGGGAGTCACAGGGGTAGATTTAAATTGGTGAAAATTGATTGTCTCAATTTAGAGAATCATTATAAAAACAATTTTCTTATATAATTTTATGAACATACAGGTGATTTCAAAATTATTGCAAAAAAATTTGAAGGTTTTATTTGATGTACTGATTACAAAGCCACTTTTTTTGTTTTAAAACTAGTTGATCAAATTATATAACCCATTAAAGTTACGTGTATAGCTATATAAACAACCTGTATATTTTTCTAATGGGCAGTTGGACCTCCAAAAATAAAATTTTACCTTGGTTTAAATAAATAAAAGCCAAACAAAGTTAAACATTTGATTGCCTTTATTTATGTAACCTAAGATTAAATATAACTTTTGTTGGTGTAAATTTGTCATAAATAATAAATAAAATTACCCATTACTGGGTGTGGCACTTTACCGTAACAGATTGTGGTAAATGATATATTTCTTCACGTGTAGTTCGGTTACCACCCGTCAAATCACGCCCCCCCCCCCCAGATATTAATAATACAAGGGTAGTTTTTAGCAGGGTAAAAATTGTTTGTCGGCTGGAGGAATCGAACCCAGATCCTCAAATCCACAGGCCGACTATATATGCGCATCATTGTTTGATATTTTTTTCAATAATGACGTCAAAAAATATTTTTCTACGATTGCTACGTTTTCAATGGCAACGCGCAAAAAACATTTTAAATACGCGCTTATTTCAATAGTTACCAGGAATGCAAACAAAACAGAAACTTGTTATATTGACAGTTGACAGAACGAATTTATTTTCAGTACGTATCCGTTTTTTAATCATTTTAAAATGCAAAACTTATGTGTGTTTCATGGGTGTAAAGTGTCTTTGTTCCTCTTACACTATTGTAGCTCTCGCCCTCGACTCGCGCTGCAATTACCGTGCTCGAATAACAAAAAATCACAAAATACACAAATAACTATTAAAAATCATTATAGTTTTATGAGTAATAATAAAAAACTTAAATAGAAATTAGGTCTTTTTGTACATGACACAGATATTAATGAGAAATTTGGCAAACTTGCTGATTTCGATTTTTCCGCGTCATGTTGAAAAGTATTTTGTGTGGCACTAAAGCACTGTTAATTAAAAACTATGTTATATATTCTTGTTTTACTTATTATTAATTATAGATATGTTCCAATTTGATTCTCGGTATTAACGACTTCTACAACCTGATTAAAATGTTTAATTGAATGTTAATAGAAAATATATACATATTTTATTTATTTCATCACAGTAACAGATTAAAGTAATAAAATATTAATTGCCTATAAATAGTAAACAAGAACGGAAGTACATAAAATATGTAATTGTTTAGATGTTTATAAATAAGAATAATTAACAACTGATTATTCATTAGTAGTTGTATCGTTTGTGTTCATACATTAACATAAATCATACGTATTTACAACACTTTCATCGCATAAAAGAGCTCTATTTACTAACAGACGAAGTAGCAAAATACATAAATTACTTTTATTGGCAAGGATATTAAATAAACTGTGTAATAAATACATATGCACAATATCATATTGTTTCAAAGTATTAGCGCAGCCAGAGACCGCGGAACCTTTTTACTCCCTTGTACGAAGGAAGTGTAATCGCGAAAATTTTCGATTCTCAGATTTCAACGGAAATAGGTATTTTGGCCTTCCCTGAATCCATTTTGACTAATTTCGTCATGCCGTCTGTACGTACGTACGTACGTATGTATCTCGCATAACTCAAAAACGGTAAGCCGTAGAAAATTGAAACTTTTTATTTAGGACTGTTATAACATCTAGTTGTGCACCTCCCTTTTTGGTCATTATACAACTACCGGAAGTGGTACTTTACTTGAAGCCTATAATAGATTTTCATGAAAAACTATATTAAAATATAATTTAAAACTTTCCAAATTTGGTATATAAGACTACTATATCAATGGAAATAACATAATAGATTTTGGTTAAAATAGACTAACGGAAGCTGCTAACAGTTTTCCTTGAAAAAAATGGTATTATTTTAATTTTAGAAATGAATGCTGCAAATAAAAGTTTAGAGAATTAAATTCTGCTTCTATCACATTAAGAATTTTTAAATTAGCCTTTTGCATAAGCAAGATATCTAAATTTAAATATTATATATTTTTAGTTTTTTTTTTAATTAAGTTTGCTATGGATTAGAACAAAAAATAAAAGATTTTATGTCAAATATGTGCAATTAAAAAAGTATCTATAGTTTAATACGCGTACAAGGAAGTCATGTGGTGTCCACATCAGATTTTTTCGAAAGGGGTTGCGAAATTTTTTTGACCGGAGTAAAAATAGAACACAGATAAATTTAGGTCATTAAAATGAATAATTAGGTGAGATACATTATATTAATAATATAATTTATTTTTGTCAATTAACGTAACAGTTTTATAAAGTTTTTACATCTGTATAAATTGAAAAAGATTTTACTCTATTGCTCCGATAACTGTCATTCGCTCTGCGGTTTTATTGATGAATATTTCCATCACCTTATTTAAATCAATGTCCAATGTTTTAATTTTGTGTATATGAAGAAAAACTAAGTGAAACAGTCGTATTTGTAACATTGAAGTACGGTTCCAAGTCAAAATAATTAGAATAATTGAATGACATAATGAATAAATTTATTATTTTTGTTTGTAAAAAAAAACTATTGTTAATATGTATACATGCTGACTTAATATAACTTGTAATGGATTGTTAATTTATTGCTATAGTCTCGGTTTGGATTTTGAATTCGTACTCGTATTTTAGTTAGGTATTTATTTTATTTTTTGTGTCCTGAACAGGGGTTGCAGCGCAACCCCCAAAAATGATCAGGGGTGGCAATTGCAACCCCTGCAACCCCACTTCCGCGGCCACTAAGGGCAGCAGTATTAACTATTTTGACGAAACTAAGAAAAGAATATTACAAAATGCCTTACTATTTAAAAAAAAACCTGTCATTTGTATTTTAGCATTTGAGATATTCTATTTTACCATACCTTCTGTTGTTTATAATTCTGTATTAGATATTTTAATCGAAATATTTTAAATAGACATATTCTCACATTTAATTTAACACAGATTACTTAAATTTACTGCTAAAAATTGGTAAAATATTTTAATATTTGTCGATAAAAATATCTACCATACACTGTCCCTCCGAGAACTCAACATTTCAGCTATAAGACATATTTGATTGGCTAACGAAGCGATAAAATAGAGACAAGTTTACACTATATCATTTTAAAAACTTCTGTTATTGTTTAATTTATTGTATTTGATTTTTAGTAATATTTGTATACATATATTTTAACTTTTAATCTATTTTAAAATGATTTGTACACCAAATCTAGCTAAAATAATATAAATATGGTCACGAACAGTTTATACTTCGTGCAACAGTTTCTTTCTGACATACATATTTTGACATATAATGAAGTGTTGCCATTTGTAACTGTCAGTGTGATTTATTTTTGCCATATTATAAAGGATTTCGATTGCAATACATTCTTACCTGCAACAGGGTTTAATTATAAATATAACAAAATGACAGTTGGTGTTTTCATGGTTCAACTGACACAAAATTATAGTAAGCGATTATTTTAATAAAATTCTCTAATTTGTGGCATTCAAATAAGACAATCTATAGTAAATAATTATCAATTTGGTACCATAAATGAAACTGATTTTCCATACATAGTATTAGACATCGCTATAGTTTTTCCGATGTCTTGCATTTTCGTTGCGCGAGTTTTTAAACTTCTTATACATGCGCATGAGTGCTGATTCGGCACAAAATCCTTTTTTGACAGTCCATATGATAATAGCTATTTATGAAACAAGTAAGAAAATGAAGGTTATTACCTTACGCATGTGAAATTTGCAGAACGAGGCGTAACCGAGTTATGTAAACACATAAGTAAGGTAATAACCTTAATTTCCTTACTTGTTTCATACAATAATTTTTCTACTTCCGTTCTAATAAATACGAAAGAGCGTTTTTAAAATTAAGAAATTTTGACATATTAATGACAGTTATAAATTAAAAAAATAAAAGAATAACACATCAGAATTCGTCTACCAAGATGTCTTAATTTTTGTGTTGCTAGGTTACCTTATTATTTCACTAGTTAAATACCTAACTCAAATAAGTGAAATAAAAGGTCTATTTCCTAACGGAAGTAGAAAAATAAATATATCATTACGCCTTTTACCCATCACTGGCTTTGGAACGCACCCGTAGCAGATCTCTGTAAGTGATATATTTCTTCGTGTGAAGTGCGACTACCAGCCGTCAAATCACGGCCCTCAAAGATGTTAGTAGAGGAGAGTCACAGGGGTAGATTTAATTTAGTGAAAATTGTTTGTCGGCTGTGGGGATCGAACCAGGATTCTCAAGATCCACAGGCCGACTCGATACCACTGAGCCACCTACCCCATAAATTAATATTACTATTATTATTAAAAAAATGTATGACCGCCATATTTTATTTTTATTTAAACAATTCTCTACAACAGGGACTTAATCCTAATTATAGTACAAGATTTGGATTCACCAAACCGCAGTGTGGTAGTTTATACAGGGTGTATCTTTATTATAAATGCACCATACTCTAAAATTGTACATTGCGACTTTTGCAGACTAATGCAAAATATAACGATTCAATCCGGTTTCGGTTCAAGTCCCTGCAACATATTCATCTACTTATGTTAGATATTTAGCACTTTTTATTTTTCACTTATAAATACGTTATATTTCATTGATATTTTAACATTATTTTGAAGCATTTTTGTCTAAAATTTATATATAAATAATGCATATTTTCTTAATAGTTGTAGCTTAGGACTTTCTAATATAAAGAATATTTTGCTGAATCAGTAAGGTACACACGATTTGAAACTTGGGCCGAAAACACGAGCCGTAGACGCCCATCGCTAGATTTTCGTTCTCGTCTCTTTTCAATCTTGTAACCAGTCCACTAAGCCAGCTTGAAATAATCGCAGCATTGTCCAACACGAGCTATATGAACATAAACGTGCCTTGCGCTAACTTGCGTTACGTTTAACGTTGTGTTATACCAGCTACGTCTACGTTACCCGCGCGCATCGATCAATTTATCATCGTGCGTGATCGGCGATCTCGTAATCCGATTCGATCACCGGTATAAATCTTATTTATTTTGAAATAGATATATGACTCGGTTGAACTGAACTCTCGAAGGCTCGATCGTTTGTGTGGGTTGTCTTGCGTGTATTAAGTGCTGTAAGTCGTTAACTGTATCACGTGGTAGGCGATGTGATGTGTTAGATTTATTGTTCGTTTTAGGTAGTTTGATACGCGAAAATGTTTTCAAACAGAGCAGCTGTTAGTTTTTAATTTACAGCTTATTGTACTAATGCACTGAAAGTGAAAATTGTTTTGATGTATGAATTATGTCATTGGAGATTTTGTTACTAATTATTTATTCATTAATTATTGCTCCCATTTCTCAAATATATCTCGTTAATTAATTTGTCTATTTAACTAAAACACAACTAATTAAATAGCACATCTTTCAAATTACATATAAACCTACGAGTTGGTGTAGCACGTATCCACCTTCAATTACTTTTTACCATAAAAATGCGTTCTGTACTAGGTCAGACATAGTTAGGGGTGTTTTTTTTTGCTTTTTTTTTTAGTTTAAACCCCTGAAATGCGCGAGTAAACAGCGTTTATCCAGTGTACTTCGAGAAGCGGAAGTATGGAGCCGTGTTGTAATGCTATGTCAACACGAGTTAAACAGCGTGCTGTTATCGAATTTACTGACATTCATCGTCGTTTAAAGGCTGTTTATTCTGACGATGCTGTTGATAGGTCTACTGTGAATCGATGAGTAGTAAAATTTCGTAGTTGCAAGCCTGGAAAAGCCACAATTGTTGATGAAACACGCAGCGGACGTCAGATAAACATCGAAAACTTATTCCCCCGATCTTACGTCTTGCAATTTTAATTTTTTTCCTCTACTCAAGAGAGACCTCAAGAGTAATCATTATACCTCAACCTATGAGGTAAAGGCAGTTGTTAAGTCCTGGATTCGGGAAAAGTCGAAAAAATTGTCAGTGACGGAATGAAAATAGTTATTTACGTATCAAGTGCAGAAAGATGGGTTTTTTGAATGAATGGTCCGTTGCTGCAAGACCGTGAGTTCAAAAAAACAACTTTCTGCACGAGTTGCGTACACTATTTTTTCTACAACCATAAACCAAATTTTGATAAAAATAATAAAAAAAATTTCAATAATTGTAATCTCTGAATTTTTTTATTAATTTAGAAACTTTAGAAAGATACCTGGTTTAATGTATCCATGACAACTGACAATGACAAGCAAACTCAATTATTTTGTTGATAATGAGGAAAAATTTCTCCGTGCTTTCAATTTAAAAAATGTTTGAATCGAGTGACGAACATTTATTAGATTCTATAGACATTATAGAGGAAGCAAATGCTGCAACATTAAATTTGCTTCTAAATAAATCGAGAAAAAAATATGAAAAAGAACATGATTTGTTTATATTAAATTACTTTTCTGTACTAGTGCAGAAATAATTCACATTTTTTGCACTAGTGCAAAAATTTGCTACTTTCATAATAAAAATAAGTTCAAAAACGCCTACTTTTTTTAATGGTTGCAGAAAAAAACTTGTTACACATTGAGATGTTGAAAAATAAATATATGATTTTGAAGCTTAAGAATTGTACTTTCATGTAATATTTGCCCGATCTTGCTATTTGTTTTTGTTTGCGCTCTACAACCATATGTGCATTACTTTTCAGTCTACCCTCATATCAACATAATTGTACGAATTCTTTTAACATTTTCCGGCGTAGTTTTTGTGCTGTAACAATATCTCTTCTTTCGTATATCAGTTAGTATGTTGGAAAAGGAAACTGAAAACCATCGGTCCACTAAAATGCACTTGAAAAGATAAGTCAGGCCGCAATAAAACATTGACAGACAGTGACATTGGAGGAACAACCACAAAGAAGACATCTGTGTTCTTGTTTATGTTAGGACCATCTGAGAACTCAAACCATCGTAAAGTTTTTGACCGGATGTTCAAGTTCAGATTAGATTTTCAACAGAGAACATTCTGTACTATAAACAAAAACTTCGATAACCTAAAATTAAAAGAATTCAGTCGGTTATACGAATTTATTAAATTTAAAAGACAATTATATAAATAAATAAATATATCATTACGCCTTTTACCCATCACTGGATGTGGCACTCTGCCTAAACAGATCTCGGTAAGTGATATTCGTGTGATGTGCGGTTACCAGCCGTCAAATCACGGCCTCCAAAGATATTAGTAGAGGAGGAGCCACAGGGATAGATTTTTTAAATTGGTGAAAATTGTTTGTTGGCTGTAGGGATCGAACCAGAGTTCTCTAGATCCACAGGCCGACTCGATACCACTGAGCCACCTACCCCATAAAGACAATTATTGGTTTCTGTTATTTTCTTTTATAGTTATTCTTGACAGAATTGTTTGTCTTGCAAATATCTGTTAAAGAGTATAATTCAGTAAATTGAAATTAATGATAGCCATCGTGACAGTGAATAGATAATCATCAATACCCTTGAACAATTGAAGTAATAACAAACATCAGTTAGTGATGGTGTACTTGACGTGTCAGGCGACAGGTAAAGCATACAAAAGTAAGGAGAAATGTCTGTGGGTCATTGTTCCGTTGGCCAATTTCGGAGCTGATCACCTCACCATGCGATAGTGCTGCCGCCAGCGGTGGTGATTTCATGAAGTATTGTAATAACAGAAGACTCTGACACTTATTGTTAAAAGCTGTCAATTTATTGTACTGATTTATGATCTATTGTCAAAGAGAACATTTAGAAATAATTTTTTTGTATTCAATAATCTACAAACTTCAGATCTTGCAAAACGTAAAATGAGGAGATAATTTTTCAAATGAAAATAGTGGAGTACAAATACTTTCACTTTGTTTAATATCAATATGAATGAAATTACTTTTTTATCTGGCAATGTAAAATTAAATTAATTACATTCTATATCATAGTATTCAACAAAAAAATTTTTTTTTCTAAAAATTTCTATTTATCCTTAATATTGTTCAATTTTTTCGAGACAATTTTATTAAATAATACTTTTTTAAAATTAATTTTAAGTTGTATGTGCTAGTATCAATATTAGCTACTTATTATTTTGTAATGAAATATTCATTTTAACTAACTGAGGCTTAAATTTCATTTTCATTATATTAAATAATTTGAAATTGCGTAGTGTCATTAAAAACATTGTTTGAAAAATCACAAATATTACATTTTTCTAAATAATTTCAAAACAAACGAGATATTAAAAAAAATTATGTTGTATAAAACTATACACTATAAAAGTATTTTGGAATATATAATTGTATAATCGTTATGTTTTCCTGAACTTATTTCTTTTCACACTGACTCTCAAAATGATCTGAAACAAGGAGAGAGATTATTATATGGAGGCAATAATCTTCCTGAAAGTTGAATCAAGGACATGCCAATTGCATGTCAGGTATGCTGCCAGCAGCACTACGCTGTATCCTACCGAAGCGTCATACATCTTTCTGTGAAAATTCGATTTAAATCAGTTATTAATATTTAACTTTAAAGAAACAACAAATTTAAGTTATTTTATTTGCAGTTATGAATTATGAATGTTGGCTTGATAATAAATAAATAAAATAAATATATATATATATATATCAGGCATGATAATGTATTTATTAAATAATTAATTTTATTTAAACGCTTAATTGAAAGATTTAATTCTATGTTTGTAACTAATTTAACAAGAACTATTATTCATTTAAGAAATATAAAATAAATAAATAAATATACCATCACGCCTTTTACATATGACTGGGGTGGCACTCTGTCGACGCAGATCTCGCTAAGTGATATGTTTCTTCGCGTAAAGTGCGGTTACCGGCCGTCAATTCACGGCCCCCAAAGATGTTAGTGGAGAGGGAGCAACAGGGGTAGATTTAAATTGGTGAAAATTGTTTGTCAGTTGTGGGGATTGAATCAGGGTTCTCAAGATCCACAGGCCGACTCAATACCACTGAACCACCTACAAAATTAAAAGGTATAAATAAATATTTGTTCTGTATGAGATATGTCACTACTTCTCAGTTCACTTATTAACTACGTTGAAACAATATTTAAGAAAAAAAGCTTTTGTTTTTATAAATAAACATATTTGTGCTACAAACACTTGAAAAACAAACAGTATTGTCGCAACTGTTGTCAACTTCCCCACATCTTTCTTCTATGCATACCACATACATCACCATTCATCCATTACCGTTTATCGTCTTCTTCAGAGAAATTAGCGTCAATGTGAATCCTCGTTCACGGATGCATAATGCATGTGTCCGGGACTCGTCGTCCACGTCTGCGTCTAGTTATAAAAGTTAATTTCGTGCAACATTAGCGGCGCGTCGCGGCTAGAGCGTTAAACAAACATCGCACCGACAGCTAGCGTGAATGTTGCTTGACTTGCTAGTAGTAGTGGCTTATTCTTGGCGCAAGGCATAGACACCGGGACCAACAGGAAGTCGGTGAATGGAAGCATCTGCATTCTGGCGTTATGGTGATCTTGGAATGGTGAATCAGTGAGGAGTGATTCGGCTGCTGGGTTTAATTAGGACAATGCTTTATTTTTATCACGGTGTCAACCTAAAAATATTCATGTTGATGTTTCGGTGTATTACTTTACAAGTATTCTAAATCTTGAAATTCTTTCTTCATTTTGTTATTCTTATACATCACACATCCATGACGTCGCAATGGAGTCCTCCACTTCAATCATACAATGGCAAATTAGTAATTTTTATTAAGACTAGATCAAAAAATTTCAAAATTGCAACCTTTTTTAAAAAAATCTGATGTGGACACCACATGACTTCCTTGTACGCGTATTAAACTATAGATATTTTTTTAATTGCACATATTTGACATAAAATCTTTTATTTTTTATTTTTTGTTCTAATCATAGCAAACTTAATTAAAAAAAAACACACAAAATATATACTATTTAAATTTAGATATCTCGCTTATGCAAAAGGCTAATTTAAAAATTCTTAATGTGCTAGACGCAGAATTTAATTCTCTAAAACTTTTATTTGAAGCATTTATTTCTAAAATTAAAATAATACCATTTTTTTCAAGGAAAACTGTTAGCAGCTTCATGTAATGTGTCACTTCCGGTTAGTGTATTTTAACCAAAATCTATTATATTATTTCCATTGATATAGTAGTCTTATATACCAAATTTGGAAAGTTTTAAATTATATTTGAATATAGTTTTTCATGAAAATCTATTATAGGCTCCAAGTAAAGTATCACTTCCGGAAGTTATATAATGACCAAAAAGGGAGGTGCACAACTAGATGTTATAACAGTCCTAAATAAGTACCATAGAACATCTCTGGTCATTGACATTTCAAAAAATTTCAATTTTCTACGGCTTACCGTTTTTGAGTTATTCGAGATACATACGTACGTACAGACGTCACGACGAAATTAGTCAAAATGGACTCAGGGAGGGCCAAAATGCGTATTTCCACAGAAATCTGAGAACCGAAAATTTTCGCGATAACAATACTTCCTTTACTTCGTACAAGGAAGTAAAAAGGACGATGCCCTCATAAGGTGACTTGGAGGCTGATTTTTTTGAGACTTATTGTATATTCCGAAAACGAACCACGGTTACCGTGGTAAAAATTTCAGGAAACCGGTAAGATTTCGGAACGCGGTTCCTGAAATTTGTGGTACATTTTGTGTACCGCGGGAACCGCACGCAGTTGGCGGTTAGCGCGATAAATATCGTCTTCTGTCAAACGAGATAGCGTCAGTTTCAATCAGTGGCAACCGCCATTGCTCTTAGAAAAGTTTGTTTGTTGTTTTTGTCATCTTAATAATGGTGAATATTACTGTATTACTATTATATCATTTCATTAAGTAGATAATTAAAAAATATGTCATATCAAAACTTGGAATTTGACAGTTTTAAAAAGATTACTACCAACATAACCATGGTGTTCCGTTTCTTTACTATGGTAGTGGTAAAACCGCAACCGTGGTAAAACCGTAACCGCTTGGCGGTTCGTTTTCGGAATATACTATTAGCCAAGTGTTTAGTTTATATTTTATTAAACCTAGTTTCACCAAGTGTATGGATGACAATTAATTTTGTCTTTGTTGTTACCTTTTTTTTTTACCTTTTCTCTTGCACATTTAATCTATTTAGAATTCTTTCAACTTTTAATGTCTTCGTCTAACAAACAGCTAATTTTGAGGTTATTATTTTGCTTACATCGTTTGATACAGAATTGATAAGTATGTATATTTACTAAGGTAATCTTATAGTTTCTTACTAATATAACTGATACACATTTTTAATTATTTACTACGAAAGTTATTTGAACTCTATTATAGATTTTTCTGAATGATGAAATAGATCATTTATGTGACTACAATTATTTGTGTGCTCCAATGTTTCAGATTGAATATTCCTTAATAATGACGTCACCATTACGACGTAATGAATTTTAATTAAGACTTTCTAAAACTGTACATTGTTTTCAATATAGGTGAAGTTTAATTTAAAAATATATAGTGGAGCACTCCATTATTTTCCGGTTAATACAGGCGTCTTTTAATAGATATAATAAACTACTTGCTATTGAAACAAATGCAGATATACGTAATTACAAAATCGAAACAGTAATTCTTTCACATTCAAATTCGTAACAATATATATATATACCGGGTGTCTTCAAGACCCATGCAATATTTATAATATTTTATCGACTTAAAATAGGAAATTTTCTCTAAATTGTTGAAATTTGAATATCTGCATTCGTTCAATCAATATTCTATTTAACGAAACGAGTCTTCCTTTTTTAAATACATTGATTCCGATTTGCGCGAAGAAAAATAATGTCAATCAATTTCTAAACAACTATAACTTTTAGGATGGAGTATATAAGCGAGTTAACTCCAATTTGAAGCTAACTCAAAGTTAGACGCTAACTTCGTTGTTTGAAATTCCACATTTTATGCATTATGTGATTTTAATTAATTACATTGCCTATAAATAGTTAATTATTAATAGTACAAGTGTAATAGTAATAAATTGTTAATAGTTCGAAGTTTATTTTTATTGCTTACGGTAAATTATATGAAAGCAAGTATTAAAGTCTGATTTTTAGCTAATTCGATATTAAAAGCTAATTCGTGGAAATTCTCATGTTACGTACCTCACAGTACGGTGGTGTGGATAGCGTCCCCAAGTTCAAATCTCACGGGGTCTCAAGGGTATATACTATAAGAAGTACTGATCATGGAACAAAAATAATTTCATTAAAATTCGCTAAATTAAGGATGGTTTACTTGAAATGAACAGTTTTAGGGCCATTTGATTAGCGTACTTTATTGCTGGACCTCCTGCATTTAACTAAATTAAATTATTAATTACACAATATCAGACATTTATTTGGTGTTTTATCAACAATTACTTGTAAGAAGATTTAAATAAAATTATTTAAAATAGCTATCAACCAGTGACTAACAAAATGTTGCCTTTAAATACGATGCAATTTTTTTGCGAATTAAAAAAAATAATTTTGTTGCATGATCAGTACGTCTTGTAGTATATACTACTATATATTAATTATTTTCACGAAGTACAGATACACTCTGTATGAACTACCACACTGCGGCTCGGTGAATCCAAATCTTGTATTATAATTAGGATTAAGTCCCTGTTGTAGAGAATTGTTTAAATAAAAATAAAATATGGCGGTCATACATTTTTTAATAATAATAGTAATAGTAATTTATGGGGTAGGTGGCTCAGTGGTATCGAGTCGGCTTGTGGATCTTAAGAACTCTGGTTCAATCCCCACAGTTGACAAACAATTTTCACCAAATTAAATCTACCCCTGTGGCACTCCCACCACTAACATCTTTGAGGACCGAGATTTGACAGATGGTAATCGCACTTCACGCGAAGAAATATATCAGTTACCGAGATTTGCAACGGCAGAGTGCTACACCCAGTAATGGGTAAAAGGCGTGATGATATATTAATTTTTTTTTTAGTGGCTCAGTGGTATCGAGTCAATGGATCTGAGAACCCAGGTTCGATTCCCACAGCCGACAAACAATTTTCATCACATTAAAACTATCCTTGTTCATCCACCACTAAAATCTTCGGGAGCTGTGATTTGACGGTTGGTAACTCCACGTGAAAAAATATATCACTTACCGAAATCTACTACGTACAGAGTGCAGCACCTAGTAATGAATAAAATACGCAATGATGATAACTTGCAAGGTACTTTTTGTCCGATTCCGAGTTCGATTCTATCCCTGGTTTAAAACTTAAAAAAAAAACAATCTTTTAGACTTTACTTCCACTCATATCTCTGGGTAAAACTGCCATGTCATGTGAAAATCAGTAAAAAGATATTTCCTCAGTTACAAGGCGCTAGGACTCTTAAACAATAACAACAATTAACTTCGCGTCGCAACAATCCAGTCCCAGATCAATTTGTCTAACAACAGCAACACATCACTTGAGGCAGCCACTCAGGAGTCTGTACCCACCAAGTCGGCCAGCTGAACAACTGGTGAACTGGTACAATATCAGCGTAGTTCCATATGGAATTGTCATCATGTACAACGCACCGCACAACGCTGCAGCACATTGCTACGTAAGAGAACGAAGTAGACGTATGGAATGCGGCCCCATTACTAAAATCAAGTTTCATAAAGTCACGGCTCTCGATCCACAAACACACGCATTAGCACCTGGGGCCCGCGGCTCACGCGGAGGCTACGCCAGGTTACGTCTCAATAACGCGCCGCCGCCAACGGAGGGGAATTCTGCGTCAGCCACCGAAGAAAGGACAGCGAACCCTTTATGAGGATCAAATCACAGGGAGCGTAAATATTCAACTCTTGATTATATACTTACGAACAAATATGTAAACACGATTAATATGCGTTAGATGGTTTTATTTTCTTTTTAGTTAGGTATTCCATTTTGCTTCGAAATATATTAGTCACTCATCAGTAAAAGCGACTTTGACCTACAAATATTATCTTCTTTTTCTGATGGCACTACAGCCCAAATCGGGCCTGGGCCTACCGGGCACACCGAGCTGCAGATTTTACACTGCCGTACTGTCGGTTTTCGTAGTCGAATGCTACATTATTTAAGGCGTATAAGTGACTAGCTTATAGCGCCCAAGTGTGATAAATACATGTACCTGTATTTTATATTTTACGACAATCACACATTGTCGACAGGCGGATTCGAACTGACAAACCTTGGTTCGGGTGAAGTCACAGTATGTTAAAAGATGTGCCTTAACACGCTCGGCCACCGCGCCTGTTACAAATATTATCTAAAAGGAAGAAATTGTAGCTTTAATTGTAATGGTATACTAATAAGGAAAGGGTTTAATTTGCAAAAATAGTACAAAAGTTCCAATAGTACGAGTTTTGCAATCACCCTTTTCCACGTGTGTTACATACTATTTTTTTCAACATTAAATGTAAAAATGACATTTTTATGTTTGCGATAAAAGTCTTCCTTGATTGAACATTTTAGTTATTGCGTTATACTACTGCAATTCATTTTATTAAATATAAATATATTCCGATTCAAATGCCCTAAAACATTGTACAATGCTCGAACGTTATCTGAAATTTACAGGCGAGCGCCAGCCTGCTTGCCTGTTACCTTTCTATGCTCGCTGTAAATTTCGGTTGCAATGTAAATAACTATTTACGAATCATATTTTCTTATTGTTCTGTGATAAGTATGTCAAATAAATACCCTTTTTACCGAAGTATAAAAACACCCTGTATAAGTCAGAAATACTGTTTTAAATTTGCGAATTTCTCCGGTTTATTTTTAAACTTCTTGAGCACAATTAGTAAAGTCAAATTTAACCGCTGAATTAATTAAATAAAGACAATTGCCACCTTGGCCTCGCTTCACTTGGTGATTGACACATTCATGAATTCGAAACATACACATATTTTATTCATCGAGTCGGCCTGTAGATCAGACAACCCGGGTTCGATTTCTACAGCCGATAAACAATTTTCACCCCTTAAAAAAACTAAGCCTGTGGTTTCCTCGCCACTAACATCTTTGAGGGCCGTTATTTGACGGCTAGTGATCGTACTTTACGCGAAGAAATATATCACTAATCGAGATCTGCTACGACAGAGTGCCACTCCCAGTAATTGATAGAAGGCGTGATGATATATTTATATAACAACAAAGACAAAATTAATTGTCATCCAACACTAGGTGAAACTAGGTTTAATAAAAAATATAAAATAAACACTTGGCTAAGTTTCACAAAATTCAGCCTCCAAGTCACCTTATGAGGTCATCGTCAGAGGCTGGCCAGCACAGTTAGTAACCATAGACGCGTTTCGCTCTTATTAGAGCTCATCAGTATGGTATAACTCACTTCTTCGCCTAGAACAAAGTTCACGTGAAGAAGCTGGTGACGAAGAACTGTGCCAGCAGAGAATAAGATCTCTAACAAACAGGTAAGATGACATGAGAAGTTCTGTGGAACAGGCCATGTCATATACCGAAAAAAAGGAAAAGCTACGCAATAGCAATTTAAATAACAATAAAGACAAAATTAATTATCATCCAATACTTGGTGAAACTAGGTTTAATAAAAATATAAAATAAACACTTGGCTAAGTTTCACAAAATATATTTATATTTTAAATTTTAACAAGCACAAACATTTATTAAAAACTCCATATTGAAATATTAAATTAATAACAGTTTTAATCAATTGAAATTAATTGGAACGATGTATTATATTTTTCTATTTTGAAATCGATTAAATTGGATAAATTTTACTCGCATCCTACTCTTGTGTGGTTCGAGTTGTACAATTTTATTTCTATTAATATTTTCAATACTATAACCATAAAATATCCAAATATATTCAGATAGATTTGAATTAGAGTTATACTTGCTTATATAATTTATAATAATTAACTTTACTTTATATGTGTAGAAAGTAAAAGTCCAAATTTTATTTGTATAATTAAAGTAACTAAATATTTAGTAATTTGTTTCTATTACATAGTGCAATTTTATAGTTCAACTTTCTCAAGACATGGTAATAAATAAATAACTCTATCTTAAAACTACTACTAATACTTAAAGATTTAACATTTTGTCATTTATTCCAACAACAATAAAATCTAAACTTATAAGTTGACATTTATTATTCCCAGACGACAGTTCTTTACATCGCATTAAACATGTTATTCCACCGATAAAGATAACACTAAAATTTCAGTAAAAATCCTGTTATACATGTGAACACATTAAAAAGAAGAACAAGTTCTAAAAATAAATGAGTGTGATGGTGCACACTTGTCCGTGTTTGATAATTGACAAACAGCAGGCAAGAAGCTTTAACTTTCGCACCTGTCTGTCAAGCGCGCGGGCAAATATTGACAGTGCGCGCGTGATAAGTGCACACGGGCGCATGCACGGGACACTTCTCTCTAAGTGCCGGTGTACACATAGTTGTCCGGGTACATATTGACTCGGGAATACGTGGCAGTCAATAAAACATTGCCTCCGTTAGTCCATCCGTTCAAGAACATACGGGTATTTATGCTTATAAACAAATTATCTAGTTACACAGTCAATATTGAGGCAAAATATTTAAAGTACTGAATGATTTTCGATATTATAATTCATAAATATACCTGCTGGTACTGTTATGTCTTCCTTCAACTTACTGTTGCATAAATACATATAAATATGATTACTTGTATGTATTATGTTTACGAAAACACATGTTCCGCTCATTACTTTCAAATGTTAATTATCTTCCCATTATTTAGTCATATAGTAAATAATCTTAGAAATAACACAAGCAGATAACTTATTAGTCTTTTCATATTAGGTTCGTATATCGAAGCACAATAACCACCATATAAAAAACATCGACTAAAATCTTGAATCATGGATGTCAAAATTTGATTGATGGTAACTGAACATTGCGACAAAAACTGTTACATTGAGATCTGCAAGATGAAACTATTTTCAGTAGTACATAAAAATCACGCTAGATCGAATTCAGCATTCTTCACTTAATTAAAGAAGCTTCTTTAAAAATAAGAAAAATATACGAGTGTACAATAAATAAATAAATATATCATCACGCCTTTCAAATATTACTGAGTGTAGCTTTTTTCGTAGCAGATCTCGGTAAGTGATATATTTCTTCGCGGGAAGTGCGATTAACAGCCGTCAAATCACGGCCCCAATGATATTATTGGAGGAGCCACAGGGGTAGTTTTAACATGGTGAAAATAGTTTGACGGCTGTGGGAATTGAATCCAGAGTCCGATTCGATACCACTGAGCCACCTACAATGGTAGATTATTAGGATATCGACAAAGTTTCTATGGTTTCTAGAGACAATCTTTAAGTTGAAATTGAGTACCATAAATTTACTTTACCTGAAGCTGACAGGAAAATGAACATTTGCCGGATCTTTACGACTCAGGAAAGCATTGCTTTGCTTGCCTAGTCAGGAAAATAACATATTGCCTGCCTAGGTAGGTAATGAAAGAAACGTGAGTGTCTAGTTACTTAACAACATAAAATACTGACTGAATATGTAAGTCAAATATTTCTTTTAATTTAATGAATTTAAAATATTTATTATTTGTTTATAAGTTTCAGGTAAAATGTTATACGTAACACGTCAGTAAAGCGTCCTACAGGATTCGTAAGCTATTTCAGGCCTCGCTATCGCTCGGCATGAAACTATTATCGTAGAACATGGAATTTATCATATCCAACGATTATAAGAAATATAAATTAACAATAATTATACTAAAATTTTAAAAATCTCTTCACTCGCTGCCATAGAATGCCCAACGTCGGGTATAAAGCTTATTCTTAACATTAGGTATTTAGGCAGCTGGTTAGACACATTTAAAATCTGAATTTTGTTGTTATTCTAAATTAAAAATATTATCAGTGCATATTTAAAAAAATCGTCAGTAAATAATCTAGTGGTGCTATATCGGAAGACCTAGCAGGCCATACTATTCTCCACCGTTCGGTTTTAAGATAATAAATATTTTTTACCCTAATTAATATAAATATTAACTTGATAACCTATTTAATTTTAAAATAAATACTCTGATACATTGGTGACAAATTTGTACCCGTGGGTCTATGTTTCAAGTTAAAATAAACTCACGGTATAGTAATAATAAAGAAGTAATTTTAATCTGTGCCATGTCATGTCAAATGGCAAGACTCCCACTACTATTAAACCCCTAATAACGTGTCAACAAACGACAGGAGTGATGTAAAATGGCTTCGAGTTAGATTTCACTTGTCAGTTTTATATAAATTGCGCGTTTGAAAATGATTGTTGTTATGCATAAAATGAAAACGATAATTTCGTTTGATTAAGATTACCTACACAATTATGGAATGATGATAAAATAAATAAAAGGAAATAAATTCATCTGACAAATGACGGTGGAAACATCAACCATCAAGGTAAAACAAAGAACTCCATCAAGAACTTAATCTGGAGTTAGTTAGAAGTGGGCACGGTGCACGGTTCATCATGCGTTCGTCACAGTTTCCAATCAAGAAACAACCGAACACCAACCAAATGAAACAAAACAACCATCACGAAATAACAACAAAATCAAAAGTTGAAACTCAATAACAAAAGCAATCAACGTGTGGGTCTTTTCATTTTTATTAAGTAATAACGCGCACGAAATCGCAATGTTCCAGGGCGCTTTGGTCTTGACCCAGAGTTGCACGTTGCTGCAACTGAGAACTGAGACACAACTATTACTCGCAGACGGTGAACGCGAACTTAACTTGGTCTTGCAACACGTGGTATTATATTACGGCACGGTGCTGGATGCAGCCGAGACTGAATAATAAATATATAATCCATGTTAGGTCGTAAAGCCGAAGTCGTAAAATGAGCGTGCACTTGCTTATTCCTCGTCTCCGTCTCTCCTCTCGTGCGAAACTCGCGATCTAGAGCTCCACAGTGCTCGAATGCTGTCTGCAAATGCGCGACTATATTATGCGATAAAAGTTTCTAGGTTCCGAGACCAGTTATTGTTTATAGCTGCTGCAAGCTTTATTTCAAATGTTTGTATTGCACTGAATAAGTCAATTATTTATTGTAATCTGTTCGTGCACTTTCAAGATTCCACAAATACTTTCAGCTCTTATTCATTCCGTCGCTACTTCAATTTATATTATTTCATCTTTTACTTAAGCTATATTTATATTGACTAAGCATGGCCAACAAACTCCCAATACAAAGAAAAATGGAAGAGAAAAGAAGAGGCCTTTGTCCAGACTTGGGATAGTTAGGCTTAATTATTATTATTATTATATTTACAAGCATCTTTTTCTTATCTACTTGTCATTTGAAATATTTATATGAATAAAAACAGATATTTTTCAATATCACCACGTTACTGTTTCATTTGCTACTTTAAAAGTTCTATCTTCGCTTCTTGTGGGTTGTATTCGATTATTCTAGTAGCGCATATTTTGATTTCAACATCGAATATAAAATGCGATGCTTTAAATTCGGTTTCAACAATGTTTCGCATTTAGAATAATTTAATTACCGCATATTTAGTTCTGTAATAGTATGTTATGCATCAAGGGATAATCGCGCCCTCCCGTGAAGCATATTATACTTTTCGTAACAAGTGCACAAAAATTACCGTCTTATCGGGACAAATGTCAAATATGGGTTGCGTAACTAGTTACCTTTGAAACGCCGCAAACAGCTAATAATCGTAGTCTCTAGGGAGAGAAACATCTCTCTAGAGAGAGAAACATGCTACCTAGGGAGAGAAACATCCTACCTATTGAGAGAAACATTATGTTTATTATGTTGTAGGGGAGAAAAGCAGTGTTTCTCTCTCTAAAATTAGGGAATAAGAACGTGTTTCTTGTGCATGTGTTACGAAAATTAATTTTTTGCATATTGATCATGAAAATCGTATTTTTTATGAAAATTTTTGTAGAAGTTGACATAGTTTTAAATTATTTTAAAAAACATGAAAATAAGAGTAATTTTACTCGTATTTCAATATTTTTATTTATCTCATTCAAGATTATTTAAAATTTAACATGCATTTGAAATATTTCCATGTGTCAAAATAATTTTTATCATTGTAAAATTAATCTAATAACAATATGGCTTCGTTGGCGTGCATCAAACTTAGATTTTATAAAAAAAAGTATTTCTTTTATTACTAATTATGCAAATAACTATTGATAATGATAAATACCTTCTTTGATATTCCATATTTGCCGCTATCAAGCCAAAATGGAATTTTTAGCGAAAATGTTTCAAATTAAAGTTATCCAAATTTTCAACAACTTCTATTTCAATTATTTCTAAAATAATTTTCACACGTTTGTCACCGAAAAATATACAATGTCAAATATTAAATATTCAACTTGAAAATACTATATTTCATGACATCATGAAGGTCGATGGCGTGAACCAATTATCTGAGTTATTAGATCACCTCTAGTGCAAGGGTTGAAGCCTCGATTGAAGCACTTGTCCAGAGTCAGAACAACTTCAACCTCTTATATCATCAATCACGCGTGCCGCACGCTGGTAGAGGGGAGGCAAGAGGCGGGACCGACTGCTACTGCCGTTATTAAATTGAGATTTTTTAATCAAGGGCAACCTTGCCTGCGAATTCATGTGATAATTAATCCTGAACTCACAAACGAAGCCGCGCTTAAATGAAGACGAGCTCTGATTTTCAAATAGTTGCTGTTGATTGAGTTTGTTTTACACAAAATTGATTATGGAACTTTTGTTTTTTTCTTTCTTTTGTTTTTAAATTCTTTGGTCTTTAATTTCACCGTTACTGATGTATGTAATGAAATCAAATCATAGAAATAAAATAATGCAATTTTTAATAGCTTCAGTATTTTAATTACAATCATTATTTAAATATAGTTATTTGTGTATTAAGAGCGTAAAGTGATTCTTTGTTACTCGGCTCGCGCTGCAATAATGCAAGAGGAACAAAGACACTTTACGCTCATGATACACACATAATTTTTTCTACGATTGCATCTTAACATGATTAAAAAATGTATACGTACTGAAAATAAATCCCTTCTGTCAACTGTCAATATGACAAGTTTCTGTTTTGTTTGTATCACTGGTAACTATTTAAATAAGCACGCATTTAATATCTTTATCGCGCGTTGCCATTGGAAACGCGCGTATTTAACGTCTTTTCGCGCGTTGCCATTGAAGACGCGCAAAAAAGATATTTTTCGATTGTTCCACAGAAAACGTCAACTTTACGATGACAAATGAGAGCGTAATTGTCAACTTTTCATAGCAATCGTAGAAAAAATATATTTATCGCGCGCCTCCAATGGCAACGCGCGAGAAATATATTTTTCAATTGTTCCACAAAAAAACGTCAAGTTTACAATGATAAATGAGAACTTAATTGTCAACTTTTCATAGCAAATGTAGAAAAAATATGTTTTCCTAAAATTGCCGAAGATTATTTATTATTACGACTTTATGTCCACACATCTCTTTTATAAATAAATAGTACAATAGTGTAAACCTGAATAACTTTTGATGTGCTTCTCTCGAGAAATACCGAGAGTTTAAAATTAAAAATAAAGAACCAAAATAATTATAAAAGAAACAAGTTTCTCCCCAATTTTAGTCTCAATTGGTTTACTGCTTCATATTATATTGCCCTAAAGTGCTCACATGCTTAATATAAATTATCATGAGAATTTTTCCGAAAGAGTAGACCTTGCTAGATCGTTTTCTGAGGCTAAATACATTATAATACCAAATTCCATCAAAATCGTTAGGAACTGATTCCGCTATCGTTGGCACACGCAAGCAGATAGACAAGAATTGTTTCTATAAGAGTATAGGATAGTTTTTCTTAGCCATATATTTTGTGCACAATAATAATCTAATGTTATTCTTTCGTTGTTAAGTTCAAATTGTTAGAATATATTCCTAATTGAAGTAGGTATCTATGTATACCTATTTGTATATGGATTTTGCAAAATAAATCATTATTATTACTGCATAATTATATTCATCTATTTATGTATATGTATTTGCAATTATTTTATATTACCGACGCAGACAATAACAATTAAATATGTAAGATTTTTATTTCGAACAAATATAACCGTTATTTGGCTTCACACTATACCATTATTGCATTTCTGCGAATTGTTTCCAATGTCTGAGGCTTTAATGAGCAATGAATTATTCAAAAATAATTCCTGTTATACCTTGTCAAATTTATATTGAATTACTATAAAATCCTGTAAATAACTAGTCACGAAATTAACAATGGAAGAAAAACGAAATAAAATGAATGTTTACGGCAATAAATTATTTTCGCAGATTTGTAATCCTATGAGTTAAACTATCATGAATATAAATCATTGCTGTTTCTTATTACGCTAGTAAATAATGGATATCAACTAATTGGATGCGCATGCGCAATCCTAAGCGCAGGGTACAGTAATTAAAAGCGCGCAAGCGCGTGTAGCAGCTATGTACAAGCGCCACTGTTTTTTTGCCACTGGTTAACGATCACCCTAGTAATTACCACTGGAATGGTTCGCATTTAAATGTCGTCATTACGTGTTTAGCTAGCCTTTACCCTATTACTTTACCTTGCTTACTATCTGAAGAGACTACCGAAGAAGAACCACATTTATTGCTACTATTAAGAATTTATATGAAATTAAATAATCTAAACTCTAAAGATATTTGAATTAATATGAGTATAAATAATATTACAGATAAGGTAATTTTTGTTGGAAAAATAAAATATTTTATATCTAGATTAAAATAATTTTATGCCTACAGTAAAATAAGCATAATTAAGATAACTAGGAACTTTTTATGTGAAAAAAGGTGCAAATGATGTGCAGATTATTTTGGTTCATTGCTCGTGTTTTAATGGCGAAAACCTGAAGATATTTTAAATGACTTTACGTTCCATTGCTGCCAACATCAGATGATAGATTACTTTGCTCATCTTCAGCGAACGATAACGATACATTTACCTATATAAAATTGCTTTTAAATATCTTCTAGGAAATAAATTCTAAATATCACAAAGCTATTTCGAATGAACGTGAAGAGTTCTCAGTCTTCTATTATATTGATTTAATGACACCTCGAATCAATATTAGTATGTTATGCATCAAGGGAGAGAAACAAGCGATTATTCCAGCGTGTGAAGTTGACAAATCGAGACGTAAGCGAGGGCCGAAGGCTCGAGCGGAAGTCGAGGTTTGCCAACTTCACACAATGGATAATCGCGCCCTCCTGTGAAGCATATTATACTTTTCGTAACAAGTGCACAAAAATTACTGTCTTATCGGGACAAATGTCAAATATGGGTTGCGTAACTAGTTACCTAGGAAACACCGCAAACAGCTAATCTCTGTAGGGAGAGAAACATCGCTCTAGGGAGATAAACATGGTACCTATGGAAACATATTGACTGGTAGCACAAGCTCTATTTTTGGATGTTCTAAGAGCACGGTTTTAACATGTTAGAGATAGCTAAAACACCCAAATACACTGCTCTTAAAACAGGCAAAAACAGAGCTTGTGCTACCAGCCAATGTTTCTTTCCCTAACAGTAACATTCTAATACTTAAGAAACATTACATTTTGCTAGTTATATTTCTGAATTCTAAATGAGACTATTTCAATCTATTTTTATACAGCAGAAAATAATGGCTTAGGTACATTTCGATCTTTTGATATATGAAGCATTCATTTCCGATAAATATCAAGTACAGTAATTCACGAACGATTCTCAACTCTATGATATAGTATACCTATACGTAGTAACTTATAAGAAAGTATAAAATATGATTCAAACTTCTTCAGATCTTTATTCCAATCTTCAAACACAACACGTGTTGTGTATCCTAGTATCAAATACCAAACACTTTTCATGGAGTTTGTATCTCTCGCTTTCCATTGGTGCCAACATACAACGCCAGGTGATAAATTCCCTGTTTTGGTGACAAGTTGTCACATACTAATTGGTTAACTCCGTGTAACACGTCCGACCTCTGTTAGGCACGCGTGTGGGTGTGCGAATACGCTATTTCGAAAGGTTAGATCCCATTTAGGCCATTCTCAAATTAGAACACTAAAGATTGATTCACATTTCAAAGTGTGTCCAAAACACATAAGAAATAATCAAAACATTTTAATACTTAAATAAAATATATTTTAATGTTTATTCATTTTTATTTATTACTATAATCTGTCAGTCTGTTGATATGAAAAATGTGCAATAATTTTGCGAATTTATGAATTTTTATGTGTTGTAATCAGAACATCAAATAATATACAGGGTGTTTCCATACCTTTACACGAAGCTTTAATGTCATATATAATTTGATATACGGATTATAGAACAAAAAGATTTTTTTGAAATTCGCAAAAACTAGGGTATTTAATTCCTAGCGAATGTTTTTAGTGTTACTGGTTTAATAGTACATTTAATTATTTATAATTATGTTACTAACTGCCTACAAATAATCATTTATTAATTAGTTATTATGTAGGTACCTGGTGTAATGCCTTATTTTTATTTGAGTACCTAGTCTGATTTCGTATACGGTATTGAAAGGGTAAGTTGTTGTGGAAAAAATTTGAGAAAAATGTATAGCAACAGTGACTTAATGGATATGCTGTTAGAGAATGGAGAAGCGGCGTAAAATTCCGAATAAAACCAGTGCTACTAAAAATGTTCTCTACGAATTAAATACCCGAATTTATGCGAATTTCAAAAAAATTCTTTTTGTTCTATAATATATCAAATTATATGTCATTAATGTTTCGTGCAGAGGTATAGAAATACCCTGTATATCTCGGTTAAGTTTAACAAAATAAGGTTCAGTATATTTATCGCGATTTCGGCTTTTATACCATCTTCAAAAGACTGAGCCTCAGTCTCTTGAAGATGGAGTAAAAGCCGAAATCACAATAAAGATAATAAACCTTATTTTGTTAAACTTACCCGAGAGTTCATTATTTTACTTTATTATAAAATGTTTCATCGAGTGCTAACGACGGATTTAATTAATCTTTATATATACATATTTCAAGGAACGCTGCCCAATTTTCGACCCTCTAAGGGAACATTATATTGCCATATTCGTCGCAGATGCCCCACCAAAGTCAGCCTTTCAGATTTTTCTAACAAATATAAACGAAGAAAAATTGTATAGCATGTATTATTTTGTTAAAAATGCCTTAAAACTAAAGAATTTTATAATTAATGTATAATTCAATACTCTTCATATGCATGTTTCTTCCTTAAATTTATGCTATATACAATTATCTTTTTTTACATTAGTTTAAGCATTATGAGTTATGAGTATTGTATCCAACCACTTTGTCTAAGCTGTTGCTTTATAACAAATATATATTATTATTATTATATTACAAGGAACTAACCTAAAATACGAAGTAAGTCAGGAACATTAATAAATGAAAGGCATTATTTTCGAATTCAACTTCTGCTTATTAGGTATTAGTAGTCAAAATAGGAAAGGTTAAAATGAGAATTCGTGGATTGCGCTATTTCGAAATCGCCGTCATGATCAAACCTCGTATGTGTGACGATTCTATCTCTGCCGGTCGATCATTATTTACAGTCGTTTTTTCTGTCTTTTAAATGTCACTAGGAACAACGGGAATCGATATTTGTATGTGATCGACCATGTTTTCTTTATGTCAAATGTCAAATTTGTAAAAGATGTGAAAAACTTGTTTTGTTACGGAATTATTATAAAAACTCATGTGGGTAGTGTTGGACCATATAACGGGTTTCATATTGTATGGGTATTTATACTGAACTGAATTGCTTGACCCGAGTATAAACAATCATAAAAAGAGATATATAATCCATATTTTTAAATCCGGTTGAACTATATTACGGCAAGAAACAAGAAAGAATTGAAAAGGATTCAGTTACATTCATTTATTTATTTAGACAGAAATATACAAGTTTTTTTAAAAAATAAGTCTTATTGTTATTTACTTTGTAGATCCCTGAAGAAGGCGATGGTTATCGCCGAAACGTCGGAATTGTAACATTTTTAAAATAAATTAGACTGATATTCCAATTATCTAAGTTTCTTCAGTAATATACAATGTTACACAATAAAAGTACCTAAATATTTGTTATAAAATATTTATTTACTTTATTTTATGTTACGTTGTACAACAGGAACTTAATCCCAATTATAGTACAGGGTCCGCACTCACCGAGCCGAAGTGTGCTAGTTCATATAATTTTTAGTTTGAGTGAGATACGAACGCGGGATCTCCGGATTCGAATTCCGTATCGCTATCCACACCACCGTAGTGACTGATATTGTTTAATTAGTTTGATAACTTTAATTTGTTTTAATTTTTTCTACAACTGTAAATAAAGAATAATACAATAATTATTGATTTATTTAAGTAAATTGAAGGAGAACAATCAACAATAATATTAATTTGATACTATCGATATGTTGTAACTAATGAAACCTGACAACAAATAATTTAGGAGCGTCAGCGAGATACTCATTTTGCGCACTAGAATACGAAACAGTGCGCTAAATACTCATTTTATATTGCGCACTAGGGTGCAAAATAATGCGCAAAATACGTGTTGTCACGGTAATGTAAATGACGAAAAAATCACGTACTTCGCGTATTGATATTAGTGAAAAAAATAAACATTTTTTAACATTTTTAATGATTTGGTTATTTAAACCCAGCATTTAATTTCTAAACCAAATTGACTGCGTATCTGGATCCGCCATCAATTACGAAAGATTTATATATCTTACGCCCTTTTTCATCAACTACAATTAAACATTTCAAAATACATTAAAACTGACTAAAACCATAAAAAAGTTTGAAAAATTACTCTTAAATACTGGAAATAATATTACACGAATTTTTAATTATTCTCTAAGCACCTTTAATGGCCTGCTAATTATTAACTAATGAGTTAAGTAACCGCATATTTGTCTGCTATATATCTTAACGATTCTATGAATATTTATAAGAAAGGTGTCAGTTTAGAATTGTTTTTATGTAAATGCTGAACATAATACCTATACGGCCATTAATTATTAAGTAGCATAAAGAGAAATAATAATGAAATTATTATTGTTGAATGTTTTAAGTTAATTGTTTATGAATAATATTCATTTTTATTTGTTTATAATTAAATTATCTGCGGCAATTAGTTGAACTCAAGGTCGATGAACTCAATCGACAATTGATTTATATTATATTAAAATTAACGGCAGAAATTACATTGAAAATGTTGAAAGTTAGCTTAAAAGTAGGGATAGAATTGGAAATGAAACAAAATTAAAGAATTGATTCACGTTTTATCTGTCAAAACTATTTTTTCTTCTAACAATTTTGTTCCATTTCCAATTGTCAGAAGAAAAAATAATTTTGCTAGATGAATCACTTGTTTAATTTTATTTTATTTCCAAGGTTATCCCTATTTTTAAGCTAATTTTCAACAATTTGAATTTAATTTCTGCCATTATAAAACATGCAAAATTAATTCTGTTTTATTGATTTTAATGTAGAATTTTATGCTCTGCAACATTTATTTAAAGCTTTTTTCTCTAAAATAATAAGGGTAGCAGAAAATTATAAAAATATAATTTTACATGGTTATATGTTCCGGTGTCGCGGTCACCACCCTGTGTCCATTTTATGAAAATTGATAAGAAAATTTACTTTCAATAATTTGGTAATTAGAAAATAAATATGAAAAATTAACAAGAAAATTGATCATGTCATATGGCCTACAATGTAGGCACTATTCAATTTGAGCATCATTTAGCGATTTTACTAATTATATCGTCACATAATTTGGAGTGGTTAGGATTATTTTAGCGCGAGCTACCTTGAGGCTTGCTGAATCCCAGAGATGTCTAACGACAGGCTTGCGTGCTTGCCATGGGCGGATTCGCCGCAAAGTTATTAAGGGGGCACAAAGCCTAACTTGCCGCAACATTAGTAATTGTGGGTGTTAGATTTTATATTGCACTAGAGAACTTGAAATTTTAAAAATAGAAACTTAAAATAGATATGGGGAAGGTGGCTCAGTGGTATCGAGTCGGCCTGTAGATCTTGGAATCTTGGTTCGATCCCTACAGCCAACAAACAATTTTCACCAATTTAAATCTACCCCTGTGGCTCTCCTTCCACTAATATCTTTGGGAGCCGTTATTTGACGGCTTGTAATCGTACTTCACGCGACAAAATATATCACTTATCGAGATTTGTTTAGGGAGAATGCCACACCCAGGAAAGGGTAAAAGGCGTGATGATATATTTATTTATTTATTTTATTTATAATAAATATTTGTTGAACAGGATTTTTATCTTGATTTCGTGTTGAAGATGAAAAACAAAAATGTTCATTTATCGAGAAACATGTTCTTGTTTTTGTGAATGTTTTAACATTTGAGGCTGTATAAGGTTTACTTGACTTCGTTACTGATTCGGAATAAATCTTGATCACTTCGACTTGTTCTTGTCCTTCGACAATCGACAAGTTGATTGATTCCAATAAATCTTTCATCATATCGAAAATGAATTAATGGTGGAAACGTCAAACTTTTATTAATTGTTGATTTATGGATATTTTTAATCGATTGCACGATTTCTTTATGATGAATCGCATTATCAAGTTTATAGCAATTAGCTATATAATATTGGTAAAAGAAATAATTGCATTTACTTGGAAATATGTTTTAATGATGCTAATAAAATCGTAATATTATTCAATGATTGATAGTTGTCATGATATTGCTTTATTTCTAGTTCCTTTTTCACTTACTTCAATAATTAAATTGATGTTCTTAGTATTGAATTATACACCGTATCAAAGGGTTTGATAAATACGTAATTGTTTAAATCATGAGATTAATGAAAATAATAAAAATAATATAATTAAAGAATTTTCTGAACCTTACAAACAAATTCTATAATCAATATGTGGTAAATTTATATCAAAAATGTAAATACTTATTTAAAAACTATTGCACTGAATTAAGCTTTATATACCTGGTGTATCACGAAAAGCTGGTCATAAGCAGTTAACATGGGAAAACAGTGTTTCCGTGCGCATTGCTTTACAAATTATTTTAGACAAAAATAATTGAAATAAAAGTTGTAGAGCATTAAATTCTGCATCTAAATTAATAAACTAATTGGGAAAACTGTTGAATAGTTCCCATATCAATTGTAAGGTTAGCAACAAGTCGTAAAATTTAAAACATCACTAAAAAATATAAACAAACCAGTGAAACAAAAATGTATTTCAAGAACATAAATATATGAAATATGATAACGAGCAGAAAAACAAATATTATAATAACAATAACAAATTCTAACAAAAACTAAAGGACAAACAATTAATAGAATGTCATATATAATGGGGTAGGTGACTCAGTTGTATCGGCCTGTGGATCTTGAGAACCCTGGTTCGATCCCCACAGCCGACAAACAATTTTCACCAAATTAAATCTACCCTTGTGGATTCCCCTTCACTAACATCTTTGGGGGGTGGGGGGCGTGATCTGCAACTGCAGAGTGCCACACCCAGTAATGAGTAAAAGGCGTGATGATATATTTATTTATTAAATGTTATATAAAACAAAATCAAAAATATTATGTGTCAAATTATATTTTTTAAAAACAGTAATAAACGTAGAAGGAAGAGATATTTCACATTTGATATGACAGGGGGACTATTTGGCAGTTTAGCCAACTAATTTTATTCTCCATGTTTTGTAACGGAAGAAATCAAATATGAAAATCAACAAAATTATAAACTAAGAGTATTAGCTACGGATTTAAAACATTCGAAGCTTTGCAGACAAAATATTTGAAAAACTTAATGAATTAAATAGTTATGCAATAGCAATTTAAATAACAACAAAGACAAAATTAATTGTCATCCAACACTTGGTGAAACAAGGTTTAATAAAAATGTAAAGTAAACACTTGGCTGTGTTTCACAAAATTCAGCCTCCAAGTCACCTTATGAGGGCATCGTCAGAGGCTGGCCAGCACAGTTCAGTTAGTAACCATAGACGCGTTTCGCTCTTATTAGAGCACATCAGTATAGTATAACTCACTTCTTCACCTAGAACAAAGTTCATGTGAAGAAGCTGGTGACGAAGAACTGTGCCAGCCTCTGACGATGCCCTCATAAGGTGACTTGGAGGCTGAATTTTGTGAAACATAGCAAAGTGTTTACTTTACATTTTTATTAAACCTTGTTTCACCAAGTGTTGGATGACAATTAATTTTGTCTTTGTTGTTATTTAAATTGCTATTGCATAGCTTTACCTTTTTTTCGGTAGATGGCATGACCAGTTCCACAAAACTTCTCATGTCATCTTACTAGTTTGTTAGAGATCTTATTCTCTGCTGGCACAGTTCTTCGTCACCAGCTTCTTCACATGAACTTTGTTCTAGGTGAAGAAGTGAGTTATACCATACTGATGAGCTCTAATAAGAGCGAAACGCGTCTATGGTTACTAACTGAACTGTGCTAGCCAGCCTCTGACGATGCCCTCATAAGGTGACTTGGAGGCTGAATTTTGTGAAACATAGCCAAGTGTTTACTTTACATTTTAATTAAATAGTTATTTTGTAAATTTTCATATTGAATTTTGCCGTTACAAAACAGGAAATGAAATTAGTTTATTGATTTAGATGCAGAATTTTGAATGACTATGATAAATATAAAGGTTGTCAATAGCTATTATATAGGAGTCGTGGGATCGATGCTATGTTAAACACTATGACAGAAGTATTCGATTGACATCATACTTCGTACCTAGGTGACGTGGTTAGCATCTCTACCCAGCAAGCAGAAGGTCCCTGATTCGAATCCAAGCGTCACCCGAATTTTTCTTTACCTTTAAATATTCCGTAAGAACAAGCAGAAAATAAATCCTGGAGGGTTATTTACTCTAATGTCTATTCGTTCTCGCTTTCTAGTTAAAAAAATAAAGGCCCTGGAGCCAATAGATGAACCATAATGTCTCTGTCAGTGATACAGTAGAAAACACATTCTAAACATGTAAATACCTATTACGTTACTATGTACAAATCTCGAAGACGTTGATATATATTTGCCGAAAACATAGCTTCACCTGATGGATTATTTATTTAATTTAATTAAAACCCACACTCTCCGTCTCTGAATAAGATTAATTGCCAACGTTATGAGCAAACATTCTCATAGTTGAAATGATGAATGAGCAAACCATGAAACCGTAGAAGAAAAAAGTGTCTGTAATTTTTTCTAGTAATTTTTTCAGCGAGATTCTCGTTAGTAGGAATTCGTGACCGCTAGTGCTAGTGTGATTACAATTAAATTATTGTAATTTTCTGAGACAATTATCGCGTCCAGGTGATATTCATAGTGAGATACTTAACTGTTTAGTTTAGCTTAGCTGGTAGCTTGATTTGAGATCTGTTATTAGACGGTTTTCGGACGGTTGTATTTGCTGAAGGCGGTTTTGTAAGTATTATTTGTTGTTGACGTTGATTCGAAGATGCATGTGTATCGATGACATTTCTGACAGTTATAGTTTCAATATGTTTAACAGCCTTGAGATGTTTATGTGAAAGTTTTTTGGTATGAAATTAGTAACACAGACCTATTATTATAATGTTTTATAAAATATGTTGAATATTAGATCTCATCAGATTTAGTCTTTCACAAGATCAAATAGATTGCGATCGATTACTTTAATATAGATGATTAAATATACTTCTAATTTCATATTATTACTTCCTTGTACGAAGTATAGGAAGTATTGTAATCGCGAAAATTTTCGGTTCTCAGATTTCAACGGAAATAGGTATTTTGGCCCTTCCTGAATCCATTTTGACTAATTTCGTCATGCCGTCTGTACGTACGTATGTACGTATGTATCTCGCATAACTCAAAAACGGTAAGCCGTAGAAAATTGAAACTTTATATTTAGGACTGTTATAACATCTAGTTGTACACCTCCCTTTTTGGTCATTATACAACTACCGGAAGTGGTACTTTACTTGAAGCCTATAATAGATTTTCATGAAAAACTATATTCAAATATAATTTAAAACTTTCCAAATTTGGTATATAAGACTACTATATCAATGGAAATAACAATAGATTTTGGTTAAAATAGACTAACCGAAAGTGGCACATTAAATGAAGCTGCTAACAGTTTTCCTTGATAATAAAAATAAAAATAAATAAATATATCATCACGCTTTTACCCATTACTGGGTGTGGTACTCTGCCTCAGCAGATCTCGGTAAGTGATATATTTTTTCGCGTGAAGTGCGATTACCAGCCGTCAAATCACTGCCCCCAAAGTGTTAGTGGAGGGGGAGCCACAGGGGTAGATTTAAATTGGTGAAAAATGTTTGTCGACTATGGGAATCGAACCAGGGTTCTCAAGATCCACATGCCGATTCGATACCACTGAGCCACCTACCCCAAAAAAATGGTATTATTTTAATTTTAGAAATGAATGCTGCAAATTAAAGTTTTAGAGAATTAAATTCTGCGTCTATCATATTAAGAATTTTTAAATTAGCTTTTTGCATAAACGAGATATCTAAATTTAAATATTATATATTTTTAGATTTAAAAAAAAAATTAAGTTTGCTATAGATAAATAAAATAAATAAATATATCATCACGCCTTTTACCCATTATTGGGTGTGGCACTCTGCCTAAGCAGATCTCGGTAAGTGATATATTTTGTCGCGTGAAGTGCGGTTACCAGCCGTCAAATCACGTCCCTCAAAGATATTAGTGGAGAGGGAGCCACAGGGGTAGATTTTTAAATTGGTGAAAATTTGTTTGTCGGCTGTGGGGATCGAACCAGGGTTCTCAAGATCCACAGGCCGACTCGATACCACTGAGCCATCTATAGATTAGAACAAAAAATAAAAGATTTTATGTCAAATATGTGCAATGTAAAAAATATCTATAGTTTAATACGTGTACAAGGAAGTCATGTGGTGTCCACATCAGATTTTTATATTATATATTAGTGTATGAATATTATGTTGTTGGACAGTGTAGTATCTAGTGTCGGAGTATTTGTCATATATAAAGAATTTATGTTACTTTCTTATACGTACAGAGATCAGTATCTTTAATTGATATAAAGTAGTTACATAGTCAATCATTTTGGTTGACATTAATCCTTTTTGTTATCCATTACGCAAACATAATCTATAAATAAATCTTTATTATAATATTAAACATTTTCTCTTTGTCACATTCTAAAATTGGGTTGCTTACAAATAATTCTTGAATAACATGTTTATAATTTGATAAAATAAGTTGTGCGTAAAGCTGCGTTTACATCAAGCGAATTAATACGAACCAGAATAAAAAAGCAAACAAACGATGAAGAACGAACGTAGAATGGACGAACACAAACATACATGATTAAATGTATACGCCATCAAACGCGTTTCGCCAAATCTTGGTATTCATTAAATAATGTTTTTTTTTCAAAATGGATGGTGTTTGAATTTCGTGGTAGATTGAACAAACGTAGTGTTTTTTATGCAAAAATAATCCGATCCCTGCAGAACAGATGAATACTATTTAAAATTATTGCGAATACAAAACGTGTGTTCAAAATTATCGAATATGTTGAATGGATCAATACAATATATTCTAATAACATACGTGTTATGTTCGTTATGATTATTAGCGAATAAAAAAATGAACAGAAATCGTTCCATCTCGAAGTAACATCAAAATTACAATTGAAATAAATTTTTTGACGTTATTTGACTTTAATTTGTTCAACAAAAAACATAATTACGATTTTATTACTACGACTACGATGCTTTAGAGTTTAGAATATATTTGTGGGTGCAAGATTTCATATTTCGTTCATTCTAGATCTTAATTTTACATTTTTTGACCAGGTGAATATAAATATGAAAGTGATTATATTTACCACATCGCCAAGGGTATATTCATTTATCTATCAAGGAAAATTCTTAAGTATGATTGTTAGATTTTATTATGAATTATATAATCGTACATATACGAGTATGTTCGAGTTCTTTAATATACTAATGTTCGTTCATGTTTGACTGTGTTCGCTTGGTGTGGCCGCGACTTAATAATATAAATATGTTACTAGAATCTGCTGGTTTCCTGTACTGTAATTGAGATTAATTTTCTGTTATAAAGATGCTACACTAATTGTTTCTAAAAGAAAAGTTTGTTAAATTCATAGATTTATTTACTATTTAGTGTGATCAAATGAAAACAAAATGTGTTGTATTTTGAGTAAATAATTTTAATAAACTATGCTAATAATTGAGTTAGTAAAGTTTGTAGCGACTGTTGATAGGTCCAGTCTACGGAACCAATCATTTGTAGAAAAACTGAATCCCGATTCTCTCTCATTGCATCGTTGGTGAAGTCGCCGCACACTTGAGTATTATTGTTTTTCGCTCCTTGTCCCCTCCCTGGAGAATATTTTGCTTGTTTTTATTGCCTCAAACAAACGCCACTCGCTGAATGACACAAACAGAACGGTTCGCGCACAAAGAAAACCATAAAATTTTACTGCCCTTTTCAACTTCGGAGTTGCGTTGTGTCGCGCCAAATCGAGTCACTTTGCCTTGCACCAGCTTCGCAGACCGATTCTTGAAAGAATTTCACTATTAAGTGCTAGCGTTTAATGGACAGGTGAGGAAAGGAGTGATGGGAACTCTGCGGAATCTTGTGAAATTGCACTTTATTGTGGGTTTTGTGAGAATGGGTTGTTTGAAGTTTGCAATGTCGCGCTTCGATATCGTATTAAAAGAATTTAATTGCAATACAGGAGTGGATTTGATTAATTTCAGAAACATACAAAGAAATATGATTTCTCATTGTAAATTTAGGTTATCACAATATTTGTAAATAACGTATTGTGAAGTATTTCTGCATAATATTGTTTCTGAAACTGTGTATAGAGAATGCGTAATCAGTGAAATAAGCTTTTTAAATTTTGTATAAGTACTTACATTTATTGCTAATCAAGTCAATGCTTTAAGCTTTAAATTTATTAGGTATTTTATGCTTTTTATTTCTTCTATGAATACGAAATGATCTTTGTATACCTACTATATAACGCAAATTAAGTAGGTATGTCGTTATGCCTATAAAACAAATCAATTATCACTTTTTCAGTGTGATAATACTTATAGTCGTTCGAGAAAAAAAACAGGCCTGTGAGAAAAGCACATTTCTCACAAAATAAATGAAGGTATCGTTAATTGAAAAATTCTTGATTTAATGGGCCTGTGACTGTTAGTCGAGTTTACAGAAACAAATAATAAAATAAGTAAATGAAATATTGCATATTCTCATAATAATAATAGTAAAACTATATATAATAATTACTTTATTCATGTAATATATTAAATACATATGTAAATGTCAAATTTAAAATACAAAATATTTCATAGATTTTCATGTAAATTATAACGTTAAAAACATTTTCAATTAATCATTAATTAAATATTACATGTTTTTACATAGACAGCGAGTTTTATAAACATCCCCGATATTAATTTTGCCTTTTAATCAGTACATCAAATAATATATACTTTCAATTTATTTGCAATCATTTTGAAACAGGTGTAGAGGGGTAGCAAAATGTCATGATATTAAACAAAATTTAAAAGTATTTGAACAATATTATTGATCAAAAATGCCTGTGATACACCTAACAATTTTAAACTTAGTTTATGGAGTAAAGCACATGAAACGGTTGACAACAATATCAATTATTCCATATGACACGTAATTTAATATGCTTCTGTTAATTGAATCCAAATTTAAAAGGATATAAATTTTTAATTCGACTGTTTATAAAATTGACAGAAATCTAAAAAAAGTCTGTTTTTTCACATTTTTAAATTTAAGTTTCGTTGATTGAATTGGCCATTTAGATGCAGAATTTTATTCTTTACAAATTTTATTTTAAACATTTTTCGCTCAAATAATAACTTTTATTTTTTTTTTTATATAAATTTCGTAAAATTTCAAGTTTTCATTAGTGAATATATCTTATGGCGCCCGATTTAATTGTTTACTTAAAGAATTTTTTTATTTTTCTATAAACTTAGTTGATATAGTTTCGCAACAAAATCGCTAGTGAGAACTGCCTTCTTGATAAAAAAGTACTATTTGATAAAAAAACATCTGAGAATAAGTACTGAAAAAGAAAAGCGAGCAAAAATGAAGTGAAATACGTGAAAGAGCCGTAGATGTTTTGATTTTTTCGCGACAGGCGATTGTCCCTAATTGATGTGTCAGGTTCGGGGAACGATCCGCTAGTCGGTGCAGTCAGCAGTCCTGGTTTACGACCGCTAAGTTGGCGGCAGTGTTAAAAACGCTGTCTGCCCGCTCAATAGAGCCTCTAAAATGAAGACCGTAATTTTGAATTGTCCTTTCACCGTTTGACCGAAGCCGACAATGCGGCCAAAAATTTTTATTGCCGGACATTTTGGGCGGTTTATTGACTTGTTGAATTCTGCGTGGTTTTTTCGGACAATTAACGAAAATAAGTCATTTTGTTTGGTTTACTGCTCTTTTTGTTACGCGTGGTTTGCTTCAGAAATCGGCAGCGTTATTATCTAGAACTTCACATTTTTGCTCAGATATTAGTTATAATTATAGTTATTATATCACAATCATTCTTACCCATATTTGTCGTACATATAACATCTGCACAGATTTAAAACAATAAAACTTATTTTTTGAGATCAAGACATTAATTTTTGTTATATTATTATATAACTACGTATTATTAATTATTATAGCCTAATTTTCTTACTTCAATGTTGCAGTTTTATTTATGTTAACATGAAACTAATTTATTTATTCTTTTGTTATAGGTAAGTCCTGACTTCTTCACCAATCAAATTGCTAACAAGTAGATGATTGGTAAGTCTTTTTATTGCTAAAAATCTATACTATTTAAAACAGCAGATACTCGTAGATATGGGGTAGGTGGCTCAGTGGTATTAAATCGGCCTGTGGATTTGAGAACCCGGGTTCGATGCCCACAGCTAACAAACAACTTTCGCCAAATTAAATCTACCTCTGTGGCTCCTCCTCCACTAACATCTATAGGGAGCATGATTTGACGACTGGTAAACGCACTTTACGCGAAGAAATATATCACTTACCGCTATGGCAGAATGCCACACCCAATGATGGGTAAAGACGTGATGATATATTTATTTTTTTATATTCCTAGATCATTCAGAAATTAAATATGATATATTAATCTTGGTTTATCTCAAATTAATTAACATAAGTGATTATATAAAAAAGAAAATTAAATGTAAACTTAAAAAGCTACTAATGAAAATAACAGTAGCAATATATTTGTTGAAGATATGTTTGAGATCTAGATGGATAAACACAAACGATAAGTATCTTAAATTTTCATTAAATTAAAGCTTCAAGTATACTAGCTCTTTGTTCTTCCTTGCATTCTTGCGGATTAACTTTCAGTATACTTGAAGATTAAAACCAATTACAGTATAATTACAATAGACTCTTCACAAAATTTCTTAATTCCATTCGTTGTTTGTTACAACATTGCGTTGTTTCGCTTGATAACTCAATCCAGAGCTCAGTCCGTGACCTGCCTACGCGGCAGAGAACTTCAACATAATCATCATCATCATACGTCGGCTTCTCGGCCATTTCGGGGTGCGGGACGCAAGAAACGCATCAACGCATTGCCTGCGGACAGCCAGGCTTGCCAACATTGCGTTAGGTATAAACCCATTTCGACCAGTACAATTTTAGACGGGAATTAAATTTGTTTTTGAAATTATTCAATTCTTAAATGGAATATTAAGAAGAAATTACAATAACTTAACGCTCTCTTGTGGTTATTAACTGTCTTCGGAAATTCTATATGTCAGCAATCGAATAACGAAAGAACAAATGAAATATGTTGCAGTTGTTGTTGTCTTGAAATATATTGATAACAGTAGTCCAGGTAATTAGTATAACTAGACAAAATGGATCCGAATGTTAAATTGTACTCAGACATCTTGAAAAATGTTTAAATTGTTTTAAATATAAAAGATGACATTAATATTTAATTGATAAAAAGTGATCAAAGGTAATAAATTCTGGGATCATCTGTTTTATATAGTAATTTAAAGGTGATAACATGAATCTAGTAGGGCAATAAAATGGTAAATTAACAATTTTATTTAGTTACTTTTATTACTATCAGTATTTTTTCCCACATGTTAATATACGAATATACTATATTCTATTAGTCCGTCAGTACGGTGGTATGGATAGCGATACGGAATTCGAATCCGGAGATCCCGAGTTCGAATCGCACTCCAGCTAAAAGTTATATGAACGACCACACTGCGGCTTGGTGAGTCCGGACCCTGTACTGTAATTGGGATAAAGTTCCTGTTGTACAGTGTAACATAAATAAATAAATAAATAAATACAAGCAATTCATATCTGTCTGTATGTATATATTAATCATCTTTAATTTTTTTGATGAAACTGGATATTCTAATGTTTGGTCCGCAGAAAACGATCTAGCTTCATTTCATAAAATACAATTACAATCAATTAACAACAATCAAAATTTTACAAAATTACAGTGATTGAAAAACAGAAAGAAGATAAGAACTAATTCACTTAATTAAATTTGATTAACTAATAGATTTGTGCTCCCCTATCATTGTATTAACATAGTTGTGACTGAGTTCGATAGTTGTTTTTTTCTGTTTTGTAATTACAAATTTTCTCTCCAATATGAATTAAATCCTGGTTGTATCTACTCATACATACATACATACATCCATAACATCACACTAAATCCCATTAAAAACATTCACAAAACATTCTCATCCTGACACACGATACTCGTTTCAACCACATTAACACTTCCTCCATACGAGCTCTTTCTTTCCTCACAACCAAAATCCATCATCACACAACAAACCTACTCTAATAGGTGATTTAAAAATAAAGTATTTTCAAAGTAAAACTACTTTATATTATTATTTACAAATTACAATCTTACCTTGAATTGTTTGTAACAATTCATTTTAAAGTTAATGTCCGAAATACCATCCTAAAGTTTGAATCGTTTATTTGCTAGTGGTCGAATTGAGAATGGCGTAAATGGGAACGTGATCTGGCCGTGCGCTAACGCACTTACATTTCCAGTCGCAGTCAGTTCTGCGTTAGCTGATGATTGTTTGCTGGTCGTTTGCTGATAGCAGCCGATGATTTTTTAAATCGTTGTAGGTTTTCTTATTAATGATTGGGTTTATTGTTTGGCCTTGAATTGAATGCCGAGTAAGTAGGGTTTTTGTGTGGATAGGTTGGTATCAGTGTATCATGTTTACTGGATAAATATGTGGTTGGTAATGTTAATATTGTGGTGGTAATCTGTGGTTGTTTGCTTGAATGCTAATTCTTAAACAGTAGGTAGATTTACTAAGGGTTCTTGGAACCACACTTCAGGGTAATTGTTTATTCATGCATAACTAAATATCGTCTTTCAGATTTATTTCTTCCTGCAAAATATACATGTATACAATATAACCAAATTATTGATGCAGTTATGAAAAAAACATGTACTTGATAATTGTCTAGAAAATCGTTAATAATTCACTAAATTGCCGTGAAAACTGTTTTATTATGCAGATTTACTGAAAAAGTCGTTTCTTTAGTGATGTCGCTATTTCTGACGAGAAAACCTGAATTCTCATTTACAACTAGTGAAAAAATCTTTACCATTTTGAAATTATTATTAGCAAAACAAGAATAGATTATTCTTCTTTTTTAAATTAGTAACTAGAACTGTCAATTTATAATTACAAAATTTGGTACTAAATTTAAATATAGTTTCTGAAGAGATACTAAAGATGTCTAAACTTCAACGTATTTTCCGTAAGAGTTCATTTATTGTCCAAATTCATACAAAACCATTGCCATTGGGGACGCGCGACAAATATATTTTTTCTACAATTGCTATGAAAAGTTGACAACTACGCTCTCATTTGTCATCGTAAAGATGACGTTTCCTGAGGAACAATTGAAAAATATCTTTGTCACGCGTCTCTAATGACGAAAAATATGTTAAAGGCGCGCATTTCTAATGGCAACGCACGAAAAAGATATTAAATGCGCGTTTATTTCAATAGTTACCAGGGATACAAACAAAACAGAAACGTCATATTGACAGTTGACAGAACGAATTCAGCAGTACGTATACGTTTTTTAATAATTTTAAGATGCAATAGTAGAAAAAATTATGTGTGTATCACGAGTGTAAAGTGTCTTTGTTCCTCTCATACTATTGCAGCTCTCGCCTTCTGCTCGCGCTGCAATTACCGTGTTCGAGTAACAAAGAATTGTTTTACGCTCTTAATACACAAATAACTATTTCGATTGTTCCACAGGAAACGTCACCTTTACGATGACAAATGAGAGCGTAATTGTCAAGTTTTCATAGCTATCATAGAAAAATATATTTTTTATGTCTACATGTTTTTGGACACATTGTATGTAATCTTAAACACCTGTGATCTATGGTTTTTAACAAAAAAAATTATTAAAGCTGGACATAAAATCTAATTTTATACGAGACTGTACCAGTACATTTCAATGAGAAAATTATCGGTTTTACTCGCAGTTTCAACAATCAAACCTTAGGCTAAATAAACCCACTGAACTTACTCCCACCAAACACAGTCTTTCATAATCAGTGAATATATGCTTAGAAAATATTAAATTCATATAAGTTTATCTACATACTATCAAGTATATGTACAAAAAGTAATACTATGTGGCATAATGAAAAACAATAAAATTATCAAACCATCTAACAGCGCTAATAATTCATTTTTTGCTGTATATCAACACACCCAGCTGTGGCATAGTAATTAATGTCCCTTATATGTCAGAACCAGATAACATATTTGCACGATAATGACTTATACATCACTATTATACCGAGTGTCCCCTATAACATTGTGCAGCACTAGCACCAGCAACTAACAGAAGCTCGCTTGGTCGCTGACAAGTGCAATAAGCGGTCACTAATCACCCTGTGTGCCGCGTGGACGTCACACGCGCACGCGTGGTGCATGCGCATGCGCTAGCCATGCTTATTAGAGCGCTAATGGCTGGCTAAACACCGGCCTGAACTTGGCTTCTGATACAGAGATGCAGACTTGGATACTTTGACGGTTACGTATAGGATAAAAATGACCTTGATAATGTGACTTTTGTGTACTGTCGATTTTATATTTTTCTTCTTAAAGTCAAATTTAAAATAAATCAGATTTGACGCATGAAAACAGGTGGAAATAATGATTGTTTTTTCTTCGTCATCAGAGACATCAAATTTATGAATTATAATGATAACTCGTATCAAATCTTAACATAACCCAACAAATTAAGAGATATTAAATGAAGGACAAAACAAATATCTAAAGAAACAGATTTGTTCTTAATGTATAAACTTATTAATAATTTTTATGTTGCCTTCCTTATGGGGTAGGTAGCTCAGTGGTATCGAGTCGGCTTGTGGATCTTGAGAACACTGGTTCGATTCCTACAGTCGACAAACAATTTTCACCAATTTAAATCTACCCCTGTCGCTTCCCCTCCACTGACATCTTTGGAGGCCGTAATTTGACTGCTGGTAACCGCACTTCACGCGAAAAAAAATTTCACATACCGAGATCTGCTACTGCAGAGTGCCACACCCAGTAATGGGTAAAAGGCGTGATGATATATTTATTTATTTTTATTTTCTTTCTTATCGTTTTATTCATTTGCTGTTCTTATATACAGTGTTTAACTGCAATTGTGTGGAATTCACATTCAAAACAAACGCAGAGCGACACTCCCTTCCTTCCTTATATTTTTGATTCATTTTCCACTTATTACTATAGAGTATCTAACTGAGATTGTGTTGAATTTACTTTCAATAGCAAGTTCAGTGGACGTTCCCTTCCTTTTTTATCTTTGTAGATTTGTTGTTATAGTGGACCTAAGAAAAAGTATATTGAAACAGGTGTGTAGAAGTGATTGGATCGATATGATTTATTGATTGTCGCATGATGAAAGATTCAGAGTGTGAGGAATAAATGAGCTTGTGTGAAGGAAACGTGAATGTGGTTGACTCAAGTATGGTGTCTGAATGAGAATGTTGTACGAAGCCTGATTCTTGATAAATCTGTTGAGTGGATGTTCTGCGAATGTTTTCAAGGTTCGGGTTACTCCATTTAATGAGATATAGCGTGTATGTATTTTTCTCCTTACAAAATATTGCTGTTTTCAAATTAAATAAATGCAAATTTTTGCCATCGATTTAAACGTAGTCTTTAATGTTTCTAAAACTAAGGGCAGTTTTGTGTTAATGTTTGTTTATTTATTTATAAATATATTTGTTATTGTTATTTTTATTTTATTTAATCTTAAATAAAATAAATAAATATATCATCACGCCTTTTATCCATTACTGGATGTGGCACTCGGTCTAAGCAGATCTCGGTAAGTGATATGTTTTTTTGCGTGAAGTGCGGTTACCAGCCGTAATAACACGGCCCCCAAAGATATTAGTGGAGGGAGAGCCACAGGGATAGATTTAAATTGGTGAAAATTGTTTGTCGGTTGTGGGGATCGAACCAAGGTTCTCAACATCTACCTCCCGATTCGATACCACTGAGCCACCTACCCCATCTTAATACAAATTGCTGTTATGCCTAAAAATATTTTAATTTTTTTTAATATCAGTCGGTACTTTCAGCTACAAGTACACTTAAACATAAATACCGGCAGTATTTGAATGCCATCAAAGTTTCTAAATTATTATTTTTTTAATGCTTCAAATAATAGCGGCATAATATGTACTTCTTATATCTTTAATTTAAAGTATTAACTCTAAAATAATTTAGGAAAATTTGACAGAAAAAATAAATCCAATTTAGTTACACTTTTAATCAGTTGTTTATACGAGCGGTCTTTTGTACATACTTAATTTAATTGTTATTAATGTATGACTCCTCTTATACAACATTATTTTTGTAATGATGATTGGCACACTTAGTTTTGTTTTAATGTAACTAGTGATTATAAATATCATAATAATTTAATCTGCAATTACATTAATTATAGTTTTGTGTATTTATAATTATAATTATTGCAAGTAATAAGCAACAAAACGGCAATAAAACAAAATGAAAGCAACAAATATTGCTTTGTTTTATACATTTCGATGTCGATGAGCAATAATTAACACGATGCATAAGGAGCAGTAATTGTTTCGAGGTAGATGATACATAAAGCGACATCCTTACCCAACACACACACATATACACAGTGTAGATGTATGAAAAGGCCGGTCAGGCCAACTAAAGCATCGTTAATTATATTAATTGCGTTTGAGTCTAATTATCACGCATGCAATTACGGACGCGCTTATTAAATACTGAGCGCGATATTTCCAGTTCCAGATTCTTTGACAATTAGCAAACAAGTAATTTAAACCACTTAGGATAAAAATAAGCAGACACGATTATCTGCGCTTTTAATAAGATATACGTGTACTTTTTATTACAAAAACCTAAATATAAATATCTTTACGGCGGTACTATTATGAAATACCTAACAGCAATTTATGGAATAATAACTGAAATTCAAATCTTTTAAAGCAAGCATTCCATATTTTAAAGCAAAGCAATTTACGACTTACTCACTAAGTTTTACTTTTGTTTTAATAAAATAATAATTGAAAGTATATTTGTGATTATTAATTTATTTATACACTGCTCAAAATTGTACAGGGATATTTAAAAAATTATATTATAAATATGTATTTAAGAAGGATCCAATATAGAAATGAAAATAAATTATATTCAAATATTAGGTATTCTTACAAATATTTTAATATTATTTATAGTGTTAATTTTACATTCAATTTTTAAAATATACCTGTACAATTTTGAGCAGTATATATTATGTCAAAATTTTGGTTAGTACTTTTACGTTTATATTATAAAGTTGGAAAAGGAAGTTGCATTATTAACATTTTTATTGAAAAATAATTAGACATTATTATTTTCATGTTTGTATGGCGAAAGGAGTATGATTGCGGTGTTTAGGTTTTTTAAAATGTTATAAATAAATTTTCACCAATTTAAAGCTACCCCTGTGGCTCCCTCTCCACTAACATCTTTTTGAGCCGTGATTTGACGGCGGATAACCGCTCTTCGCGCGAAGAAATATATCACTTACTGAGATTTGTTACGGCAGAGTACTACACCCAGTATTGGGTAAAAGGCGTGATGATATATTTATATTTATTTATATATAAATAAAAAATTTATTACTTGTTTCAGTGAAATAAAGAAAAAATTGTAGTAACCACTATTGAAATTTGGAATTAGAAAGGCAAAACTAAACCTAAACTAACATAGATTGTTAACTTCAACAATAGCCTACATTTTTCTCTTTAGAGAATAAACTTATAACGATAAATAAGTGTCAGATTAACATCCTATCTTAAAAAGCAAACTCTTACACTCAGTCTCAAAAATTTCGTTGTCCTAATGAGGCAGATAACGTCCAGTGTATACTCAATAGAGAAACACTTCGCCGCCGGCTATGAATTAACAAGAGGTGGTATGGTGCATGTCAGTATGAATTCCTGGCAGACACTTTCAGGAAATCAACAGGGGGCCTTGCTTTTCTACTCGAAATTCACGTCCACGTTGGCCGTGGCTGTTACGAGCGGGATACATTAAAACGTCAAAGTCGGCATCCAAGGCTTGGAATATCGGACGGGTGATATATGAGACTGTGTTTCTCAAACAGTGGGATCTTGGATATTTTTTTCTAAGATTTAGATAAGTTTTGTATTTTGTAAGTGTTTCTTTAATGTACCCTCAAGTGTTTACGAAATATGGTGGTGTCATATTTAAGTACAATATTTGTTAGTTATGAACTGCATTTTTAGATATTTTCAGGATTTTAAATTTTATCAAGTATGCAATAATTTATGAAATATTTCGTAATTTTTATATTTTAGACGTATTCATAATATTTATTTAATATGTAGGGGTAGGTGGCTCAGTGGTATCATATTTGAGAACTTTGGTTCGATTCCCACAGCCGATAAACAATTTTCACTACATTAAAAAACTATTCCTATCACTTCCCCTCCACTTACATCTTTGGGGGCCTTGATTTGACGGCTGATATCCGCACTTCACGCGAAGAAATTTTGATAGCTTATTGTTAATTTTAAAAGGAGATAAATAAATAAAAACTATACAAATTTTACCATTTTTGTCACTATTTTTACTTTTTTTTACGATTTTTAAAATAGTCACTTTCTATACGATTTTTCGTAGTAAAATATTACAAATTTTATTTTAATAACTGTTTTATATTTAATATTAGGTTATATTAGCAGTTTTAGCGGATATTGCCAATACTAGCGGCCGATAAAATGTTTTAAAGGCTTTCGCTAATAACGTAATATAAAGTATTCATACAAATAAGATAAACTTTGTAGCCAGAAATGCGTACATAAATATTGACAGTCGCATGAAAAATATGTTTTTTGTGTTTAAAAAGTTTGTGTGAAGTAATATAGTGTTATGATTTGTGAATCTTGAAGTCTTGGCTTTGATTCTAACGTGCCACAATCAAGTAAGATTACTCTATAATACTTTGATTTTGGTTCATTCTAACGAAATAAATATTGTCGCGTATATTCTTTTAACTCAATGTTTCCGTTATGTATTCGTATTTGAAAGCTAGTAACTACATTTCATTTTAAATAAATATGTAATATATTGAGAATTAAGATAAACTCTGAAGCTGAACTAACTGAACTCACACATTTAACAAAATATTTTAGAGAAAAATTCTTTAAATGAAATCCTCGGTATCTTTTATTTGAACACTCAAAATATATGTGCCGGTTATATCATTATATTTTGATATGCTATAGTTACGTGAATAATTTACTTGAAAATAAATGTATTTTCACATAGAAAATCCATTATTTGAATTTACAAACATTTATAGATATTATTGTTTTTTTTGTCATAGTCAGTATTTTAGTATGTTTTTTTTAGAACAAAGCATAACAATAATACACAAAATAAAATTATTATTCACAAAATAAATAAACAATAAATCGATAATGAAATAATAGTATAGGTAACAATAATAATTTAACAATAAAACGTACAATAAAGGAAAAAATATTATCAATACAATAATCTAGCATGAATTGTTATTCATCATGCACCTGTGATTATATTTCTTTGTATTACGTACTTTTTACTTAATATTTGCACGCTATGTAACCACAAATAATGTGCAAAATACCGAATTTGCCACCTTTCCGCCGAACACTATGTAGTATCAATACGTATTATCGAAAAACTTGTTGATCAATTTGTATAAGCTATTGAAAAAATCGTGACGATCTGTTCATTGCTTCGTACAACTGTTTTTTTTCAAAATTATGTATATTTAGTGTTTTATTATTTAAATTTGAGAACCTGCGGTAATTGGTTATGGATAGCAGGCTAACTAATGGTTTTTTAAATGACCTCTTTCGCTGGCATATCACCCTTAGGCGCACTTTAAATGAGATGTAAATGTCTTTGTTATTAAAGTACTGGTTTGATATTTTCGAAACTGCATACATTTTCACATAAGCGGCTCGTCGAGAAAGCCAAGTAACTCAATATTAACAACTGCAAAACATCTACAAACATTTATTTTTCTAGAAATATTCAACAAGTTATAGTATATAAATATAGGTATTAGATTTATAGTTATAAATTAATGCAAAATTTATTAGTTTTATATACTTACTTATTAACATGTTTATCAAATTGTTTATAATGAATTTAAAAATAAATATAAATAAAATCTGGACCCTGTTCTGTAATTGGGATTAAGATCCTGTTGTACAGCGTAACATAAATAAATAAATAAATGTTAATCGACAATGGTTTAATAGAATGGTTATCAATAAAATAATTAAATAATAAGTAACTAAAATATGCTACGGCAGAGTGTCACACCCAGTAATGGGTAAAAGGCATGATGATATATTTATTTTTATTTGAAATATAAATAAAATAAACATAAATATATCATGACGTCTTTTACCCATTACTGGGCGCGGCACTCTACCATAGCAGATCTCGGTAAGTGATATATTTAAGTGCGGTTACCAGCCGTCAAATCACGGCCTCCAAATATGTTAGTGGAGAGGGAGCCACAGGGGTAGATTTAATTTGGTGAAAATTGTTTGTCGGCTGTGGGGATCGAACTAGGGTTCTCAAGATCCACAGACCGACTCGATACCACTGAGCCACGTATCTTATATAAAAAAAATCATATATCATAAAGCAATTTTACCCGTATGGGGTAGGTGGCTCAGTGGTATCGAGTCGGCCTGTGGATTTGAGAACCCGGGTTTGATACCCACAGGTGACAAACAATTTTCACCACGTTAAAACTACCCCTATGGCTCCCCCTCACTACTTTTTTGGGATCGTGATTTGACGGCTGGTAATCGCACTTCACGTGAAGAAGTATATCACTCACCGACATCTGCTACTGCAGAGTGCGTCACCCAGTAATGGGTAAAAGGCGTGATGATATATTTATTTTTTATTTTACCCATTTACTTACCAACTATCAAATCTCGACTCCCAAAGTTGTTAATAAGAGGGCACAGGGATACTTTTAATAACAATGTGCCAATAAGTTATTATATAGGGTGTTTGATATACTAATTACAGTAGAAAAAGATTTGCCCTTTATTTCACATTTGTAGGAACACTGGTTTAATTTTACCATTGTATTTCCTATATAACAAAAAGAAAATAGATACCCAATTACATTAATTGGTACGCGGCAAAAGGTTGTAAGTTGTAAATTAAACATATTTCATGTTTCCTCAAATTAGCAATCGAGGGAATAAATTTCCATAATCTCGAAAACAAGTAATAGCAAGTTTAGTACATTCTTGAACAAAATTACAATAAATTAATGCGCTAATTGAATCGATTACATCAGAAAATTCAATGTACTTTATTCTTAACCAAATCATCAAAGTACAAAGTTGTAAAATATCTTATCTATATCTGCTGTAAATAAAACTTTATAGACTCCATGGTCTGCAAGTGATGTCACTCCTCTGCTAATATTGAGTTAGTGCTCGTCTTCGTCTCCGCCGTCATGTAGCGCGAACCGTAGTTGGTACGCTAATGACAAAACCATAAAGCAGGCTGGATTTTATTGTTCTTTAATTGGCGGACGACACGGCGCTGGTATTTGCTTATCGAGTGATCGTAAAAAGCTGTCGATTAACGACTAATCGCTCGCACGTATCTCGCTTTCTCTTGGGAATTGAGTGATACAGCTGTCTCAGTTCATCTGACTTGTGTGTATTTCAACACAGAGTAAAAATTGTCATTAAATGAGGTACATATTTTGTGTGGTGCTGGTTTCAACGCCGAACTTTTGTTTTCTTGTTTGTTAGGAGGACATTGTTCAAAGAGTTTTTAAATTTAATCGTGCTCTTATACCTTGCGGAATATATATCAACTTTATTGCACAATTCATTATTAAAGTGCCTTGTCTTTCTGTTATTATAATCCCTTTCTAATTAGCATAATGATAAGGGCTAAGACTTGTAATTCAAGAACTCTGTATTTGATTAAACTTTAACAATTGAATTTGTGTGTTAATGCACATCTCTTAACATACTGTGACATCATTCGAAAGAAGGTTCGTCAGTTCGAATCTGCCTGCCGACAATGTGTAATCGAGTCGGCCTGTGGATCTTGAGAACCCTGGTTCGATCCCACAGCCGACAATTTTCATCAATTTAAATCTACCCCTGTGGCTCCCCTTCCACTAACATATTTGGGAGCCGAGATTTTGCGACTGGTAGCCGCACTTCACGCGAAGTAATATATCACTTACTCTTACAGAGATCTACTATAGGAGAGTGTCACATCCAGTTATGGGTAAAAGGCGTGATGATATATTTATTTAAATAAAGAAGTATTTAACTAAGGAAACCGGCAATACGGCAGTAAAAAAACTGCGACTCGGTGTGTCCGGTAGGCCCAGATCCTCATGAAAGAAAAATTATACTATATTCAGAATTTATTGCATATGATTATGGTTATTATGTGTTTGCATTTCCTTGTTTTCAACCGTTAAAAAATTACTGTAGAACAAAATGCTTTAACTAAAACATACTAGTATAGTTTACCTATATCCGAGCCTAATTCGAAGAATTTACGTCATCAATTTAAACTTTTAACAAACGAAATACGTTGATGTTTCCTTGAAATATATTAATAATGGAATAATAAAAACAATTATAACAACTGTTCTATAGTATATTCGAACGTACGAAATTGGCTTGAGAATACCAATACTTGAAATTAATGTCACACAGTCAGTGTTTCTCTCATTCTTGTTTGTCGCATGTTGTATGATGATGTCACATCATTTAATTTGATGTATGCTGAAAAGGAGATATGTCAGACGATCACTTTATTTTAATTATAATAATTATATTATAAAGATGAACAATGGTGACCATTCGATTGGTGAAAACTGTAAAACTTGAATTAAAACATACGTTTTTATTATAGTATTTGAGCAATATGTATTTGTGTTTATCATGTAAAAGTTGTATTAAATCGGAAAAATCATTAACACAATATTTAATTACAAGAATTAAGGAAAGACCCCGAGTTCTTGTCTAGTTTACCAGGATGTTATTTACTAAATTTCTATATTATTTTCAATTTACATGTGTTTACCGGACTGGAATTTCTGAAAATTCTAGAAGAAGCCTGAATATGATAAACCTGACTTGAAATCCTAAAAACTCCTTAAATTCGTTTATAATACATGAAAAATAGTGATTTACGTAACAAGATCTGGCCGAGCAAGCAAGCATATTTCAGAATAAGCCGTAGGCGAGCTTTAGAAATTTGCGAGCCTCGGTAAAGACACTTTTAGGGTGTGTTATGTAAATATCTTTTTGCGACCATCAGTAACAAATGAAAAATATTTGCGTAAAATTAACTAATCACAATGGAAACATTCATATTCTGATACATTTATACAATTTAGAGATTGGTAAAATTTTATCGATTCCTTAGGTCTAAAATAATGGTTTACTTTAGTTTCCTTTGAGCTGTTTAGGGAAATCAGTTTTTATGCTACAATTAACTCCCAATTAATTTTTAAAATAGCTATTTTTGACAATTTTAAAGCAAATAAATTTTAAAATATTTAGATACAAAATGTTATTCCGTACAACTTTTATTTTAAGCGTTATTCACTAAAATGATTTTGGCAAATTTTTTTGATGTAAAAACCAATTTTTCTATGAAACTACTTGATTTTTATTTGTAAAATATATACTTTTTTCATTTTAAACTGGAGGGATCGGCATAAAACGATTAAACGTCCCTGTCCAATATAACTACAATGAAATATATTAGTGCGGTTACCCCAAATCACTTAACGATGCTCACAACAGGTAAATTTGTAAGGGTCGTTTTCAGCTTAAGATTATTCTTGTTTTTTTCCTATAATTGACCATTTAATAATTACTAATTCGGATTAAATGATCGAATTAGCAGTTATGTTACTCAATAAGAACATTAAATATCCTGTACTGAATCAGACTGAGTAATGTATGTAAATGTTTAGATTATGTTGGTATATAATATCTAAAATATATTATACTTGTGTCGTATGAATAAGGAAATATACTTATTTAAAGATTGTAATTTTTTGTTTTTATTATACACGTACCGGCGAATGGGGCTGTACAACCCTGTGTGAACCTTGTGACACCAGTTATAACGGATCATATTTTGAGTTCCTTTATAAACCTAATTGCGGTGCATTTAATCGTTTTATGCCGATCCCTCCAGTTTAAATTTAAAATAGTATACCTTGTAATCCTTAAATTTCGTGGGATTTCATATTTTTAAACAGGTAATAATCATGGTTTAGAACTTTAAACTCTAATAAATTGCGAGATCCGGATCTGTAATTGGAAAATTCCTTGAGCTAGAATTGAGTAAATATCGTAATGATGTTTAATATTGCTGTAAATTTTTTATGACTGTAGCAAGAACTAAGAACATATTAACATATTGAAGACCTTTTAAAATATTAGGCATATGGCCTGATAATAAAAAAATAAAAAAACATAAAAATTATAATCCTGTGGTCACTTCACACTAACATGTTAATGCCAGACTGTCCCACACTCATTTATCTTATATTTACTCAACTATTTCACAAATTGCTTCTTCAGAATGTCGCGACGAACTTGGGAACATTTGGCCGTCACTAGGGTGAAAGTCACGACCATGTCACATTAAGATTGCAGTGCAGCGTGGGTGTATGCTAATAGCAAGTTGAACACAGACTCAATGCGTTTAAATCTTGGTGCGAACATGCCCGTCTTCGCTCTTCCAAGAAGCCAGTCGCACCACTTGTTGCTTTGGTTGGAGACACTCTCGTTTCTCTTTTCTAAGTTTTTTTCTTCGAAGCTTTGTTGGTTTTCAGATGTTTTTGTTAGCCGATGTTTTCCTGTTTCTAAGCCGCCTCGGATTTTAGGATGAAGTTTATTTTATTTTTCTTTGGAATGGATAATTTACGCGTATTTTGTTACATTAGTCTTTTGCGGATGATTAGACATATTTTGTTTTGTGTCGCATTTATTTGAGGATTAAGCACTAAATAGCTTAAATATAAATAACAGTAAAGATAAATTCTTTGAAATATTACCAAAAAAAGATATGTTATACCACTTCCAAGAATTTTAAAATTATCATCTATTCTTTCTTTTACCGAATTCAGTTTTATGTAGACCTGAAATTATTTAGCCAGAAAAAACTTCACAGTATTTAATTTTTAATAAAATTATTGTTACGATTTAGTCCTTTACTAATTATTTTGTTATCCACTTTTTAATCCTACATTTCATTATTTTAATTTATTATAACTATCAATAGTACAAAAACTGGGAAATCATCATTTGAACTACATACTTTTTTAAAATGGGGTAGGTGGCTCAGTGGTATCGAGTCGGCCTGTGGATCTTGAGAACCATGGTTTGATCCCCACGGTCGACAAATAATTTTCACCAAATTAATTCTACCCCTGTGGTTCCCCCTGTACTAACATAAATATATCATTACGCCTTTTACCCATTACTGAGTGTGGCACTCAGCCGGAGCAGATCTCGGTAAGTGATATATTTCTTCGCGTCTGCCATCAAATCACGACCCCCAAAGATGTTAGTGGAGGGGGAGCCACAGGGGTAGATTTAATTTGGTGAAAATTGTTTGTCGGCTGTGGGGATTGAACCAGGGTTCTGAAGATTCACAGGCCGACTCGATACCACTGACCCCATTAATATAAAAAATTAAAATGAAAAGATAATTTGTTTGCTACTTGTTGCCTTTAATTAAATTCGTGTTTTCTAACATATACAGTGTGTCTCAAAGTAAAAATGAAATGGTAGATCTTACATGAAATACATTTTTAGTGTCACTATCTGACATTAGTAATATAACCACAAATTTAATATTAAAAACTTATACGAGATTATATAATATTTTAATAATTAGTAATACATATTTATTTATTATAATTTTGAAAATGATGCAATTTTCAAATCATTTATCATAACGAAATTATCAACAAAAAGAAAACAAACTTTTTTATTTTTGATCTACATTTTAAAACTGTAAATTTATTTCGTCCTTTTTTGGAACTTATGTACAAATCTGGTTAGCACCGATGTGTCAACTTAGCAAAAATATTATAATTATGTATGTTTGTTTTTAAAATTAAATTCAGTATTAACTTCTGGTTAGTGGCAATGATATAAATTACAGAAAAATAATTTAGGTTAACGAACTCTGAAAAAAAGGTTTCCGAGTACACATACCTAAAGTGCATTTATCAACACGTTTTAAATTGCCGCACACCATAATTACTATGGTAAAATTTCATTAAAATTTCATTCTTTTTATTCCATTGAAGTCATTTATTCTCCGCACCACATTAAAATATCATATTTACCCGGTGCAACGGTGACTGCGTGTGCAAATTATTAAAACAAACAATTTTACGAATGAAGCTTTGCTTAACGAGCCAGGAAATTCACTTGGCAATGTTCAGCGACACTCAATTTTTACTGCGTTTGATGTACTTTTATTTTTAAGGGTAATTAGCACTCGTAGGACGATTACACCCGCTTATGACATGTCACTGATTTGGTTTGATGTCTAAATTAACTGGAATTACTTGAAATCAAATCAAGACATTCATTTGCCTTTTGTTTTGTCTAAATTAATAACAGCCTGCATTTCATTTTAAATTTGTTACTTTTTGTAGATAATAATAGAGGAACTATAATAATCATATAATGGACTAGATAACTCACAAGTAACACTACCCAACTGTCACTCACCGATTTAAATGAAACTTAGCACACTAATAGAACTCTAAAAAATAATGAACCCCTATTTTGCTTTTTAGAGGTACAAACCATTCCTGAAAGGTGGTAAAAGCAAGAATCGCCATAAATGAAATTAGATAATACCAAAATATTACGCGTTCAACATTAGTTCTCCAGGGGTAACCTCGAATATAGATTCAGCGATCCCAAAAACCCCCAAATAACTAGTTTTTAACCTAAAACTCTATTTCAGTTGAATATCGTAATTTCATCCCCCATCCTCTTTATAACCCCTTAAAAAAGTGCATATGATCAAAATGACCTCGAAAATAGATTTTGACGATCTCAAAAACCCCTAGGTAACCAATGTTGAACATGTAATATTTTGGTATGATTTAATTTCATTGGTAATTAAAACTCTTTTTGATCCAGGTAAAAATAAAATTGTTTCTAGAAATAAAAAAAAGTTAATAAGGAAATAAAAAATAGTATTAGCGATAATCCACTTAAGAAATTACAAGAAATTAAACCGAGAGCATCTATAAACTATTGTAAAAAATGGTTTTATTTTCATTATGCGTTATTAGCAATGTTAATTATTACTTCTGAGACAATTATGTTTGTTTCAGTTGAGGTCAGTCATAAATTAAAACAAAGTTAAAATTAAACACAATGATTATTTCTGCTTTGTATAGTCATTGTATCGGTATCGTAAAAGCTATCATTAATAATGTAGACGTAATGATTCAATAAAGTTCAAATAGCAGTTGTAGGCAGGTACGTCTGTTCTGTTTGATCATAGCCTCGAATTGAATTTAGATATTATAAACCGTTGATATATTGCTTAGAGTCGTGACTTGAACTTAGAACAAAAAAGGCCAGAATTTCGATAGTAACCCGATGATCACGTTCGAAACCAACTGAAGGAATGTTATTACTCATGCACTACGTTTACATTGGTATTTGTAATCGTACTTTAGTTTTTTTTTACTGCTGTTAAATTGATGAACAATCAAACTGAAACAATTTAGTTTTGTTTAATTACTTTATTGTGTAATTGTTATAAATAAAATAAATATAAATATATCATCACGCTTTTTATCCATTACTGGGTGTGGCACTCTGCCTAAGCAGATCTCGATAAGTGATATATTTTTTCGCGTGAAGTGCGGTTATCAGTCGTCAAATGTAATTGTTATTGCAAAAAATTTTAAACAATCTTCAAACAATTTATTAAAGTATACAGGGTGTTTCTATACCTCTGCACGAAACTTTAATGACATATATAATTTGATATACTGATTATAGAACAAAAAGAATTTGTTTGAAATACGTAAAAATTAGGATATTGCATTCCTAACGAACATTTTTAATATTATATTTATTTATAATTATGTTACTAACGAAATAAAAGTATAAATACTGCCTACAAACAATCATTTATTAATTATTAATGACACTAAAAATGTTGACATCAGTCAACGCAGTAAATAGACATAAATGATTGTAATTATTCCATAAATGCGAATTATTCAAACAAATAAAAACCAACAAACAATTGGGCCATTTGCTAAACGTGATGTTAACAGCATAAAAAATTAACAATAACCAAGATCGCATTTGACACATTTTGTGATTTTTTATTATTATAATTTAATATTTATGCTTATTGTTAGTATAACAATAGTATAATTATATTTGTAGTACTAAATAATTATTTGTTAAATATAATTTAAAACTAGTTTCAAAATAATGAGATGTAATTTTTTTTACAATGTTTTCGTTGACAACAATACGATTAGCTGAAAATGCTTTATGTCCTCGTTTTATTCAGCCGGAATAGAACCTTTGCGTGTCATGTTCAGCAAGAAAGTAAAACTATAAACTTTAACGATTAATAAATAAAATAAATAAATACATCATTGCGCCTTTTTTGTCATAAGTTTTACAATAATTTTAGAAAAATAATTGCTTAAAATAAAAGTTATAGAAAATTTAGTTCCGTTAAAAGATTTTTCCATAAAATATGGTAGAAAAATCATTTGAAAATGCTACAATTCTCGTACCAGAGACGATAGACTATATCTATGTACATTATTATTATTTATGGAATTTGAATCCGAAGTTGCCGAGTTCGAATTTCACTCAAGTTAAAAATTATATAAACTACCACACTATGCCTCGGTGAGTCTGGACCCTGTTCTGTAATTGGGTTTAAGATCCTGTTGTACAGCGTAACATAAATAAATAAATAATATTTGTCGACAGAGGTTCAATAGAATAGTTATCAAGAAAAGAATTAAATAATTAGTAACTAAAATATGCTACGGCAGTGTGTCACACCCAGTAATGGGTAAAAGACGTGGCATTCTACCGGAGCAGATCTCGGTAAGTGATATATTTCTTCGCGTGAAGTGCGGTTACCAGCCATCAAATCACGGCCCCCAAAGATGTTAGTGGAGGGCCACAGGGGTAGATTTTTAATTTGGGAAAAATTGTTTGTCGGCTGTGGGGATCGAACCATGGTTCTTAAGATCCACAGGCCGATTCGATACCACTGAGCCACCTACCCCATATTTGAAATATACGGAGCAAAAATGTCCCGTCTTTATAACCGAGTTCAATTATAACTTACTTCGTGTTTTGAAAAGTATACTTGTACAATTACAAGCTATTCCTATTCTAGAAATCGTTTGAATTAGCGTTACAATGGGCAATAAATAACGAGAATTCTTATAAAAGATAGATTCTGAAGATACATTTATGCGTGTTCATTTATTATGAGTTTTTATGCGAGTATTATGTAGCAAAGTATACGTGTAAACATTAAACATCTCTCGAGTAGAGCAATACGTTATCTGTCTATAAACAATAGACACGGTGCTTTCTTACACACAGAGTGCATAGCGCCTGTGAGCTACGGTAGACGTTTTATTATTATCTTGGTATGGTTTGGTTTGGTTGCTATACAGTCTAGAGCTCTCTGTAGAGGTCTAGAGAATTGATTTAGTTGTCTAGGCTGTTCCGTGGGCGGGTTTGTTTGTGTGTGTGCGCGCTTCCACCCGAGGTCAGATCGTATCTCGTCGGGGGCGGCGGGGCCAAGCCGGCCCTCAGCCGCCCGCCGGCCCGGCCAGACTCGGACTCATGGAAATTCTATCAAGACGATCTGACTACATTATCGGCCTTACAATATTATTAAGTCATTAAGAAATCGCCAATTGTTTTACATATAATAAAAATTTGTAATAATGATACAGGAAAAACTCAAAAGTATTTATAATTTTTAAATAACCTGAATGATATGGAAATAGTTTTATCTACGACCATATATGTAAGTAGGCCATTAAAAACAATTTGCAAGAACAGTAATTGCTTCTTTACGGTTGCTAAGGGTTTACTGCACTAGTTACGTAATATATATATATATATATATATATATATATATTACGTAACTGTTTTCAAGAAATTTTTCATTTGTTAGGCGGTAACACTGCTGTTTGACAGTTGATATAACCTAACAAATATTCTGTAATTGTTCTTATTATTATTTATGGTCGTAAATAAAGTGTAATACACAACTCGAATTGTAACGCAATTACATTGCTCGTGAAATTACTGCACTCGCCGAGGCTCGTGCGCAAATTTTTCACTCGCACGTAATATGCTTGTTACAATTCTCGTTATGTAATATACTATTGTTGATTGCATTTTAGGCTTTTTAAGTAAAACCAGAATTTTTCATTTAATCAGCAACGTTTCGGCCATTCATTTCGGCTATTATCAAGCAAAAAAGGTACAAAAGTTAGATTACATATTGATTAGAAAGTCAAAACATAAAATTAATTAATTATAATACAGATGACATCTTTTTTCGTTTTACTTAAAGCCTGAAATTCATTCAACAAAACTATTTAAATAATGATACAAGTAATAAATCAGGGCGATTGCTAAGTTAGCAACATTTCTAATAAGTTTTGATAACAATTTTCCTAGTAACAATTGTTAATCGAGTGTCCTAACAAGTTTTTCCATTTAATTCTCTAATTGACTACATGAACCGCCAAAAAATAAATTTGAACTTGATTTATTTGAATTAAAACAAAATGTATTTACATATCATATAGATTAAGTGCCATTGCAATCAAACATTCGGAGCGTTTTAATTAATTTAAACTAAAGCCCGATATTTTAACTCCTAGCAAAGTTTCTAATAAATGTATCTGCCAAACATTGCATCGAAATTATAGTTCAAATTATTAAAATTATATTAACTACTATTGTTAGGCGGGAAAAAATATTATTGAGCTAAATATGAGATTTTAATTTAGGAGCGACAAAAATTTAGTTTTAAGTAACCTATTTTGAGGTTTTATCCTGCAAGGGGAAAAATGGAAATTAATTGGAACTCAAAAATTTGAACATTCCTAGATTAAACCATATAATAACACTAAAGACACAAACTAAGCGATTAACGAAGAATTTACTACTTACGAAACTTGAAGTAAATATTCATCAGTATCCTATATGAGGTTAAACATATTAACTGATTATATTTAATTACTTACACGTGAGTGTAAGGATGATTAACTAGTAGCTAAATAGTTTTATTTTCAATCGATCCTAACTTATTAGAAAGCAAACAATTTGAAATAAATGTAAATTTAATTCTCTTATTTTTAAAAATTTGTATTTGTTTTTCTGTACAACAAGATCTTAACCTCAAATATAGTACAGAATGTGTGATTAAATGTCAGGCAATTTAACACCATACACACACGCCAACTAGTAGTAAACTCGAACCCGGGACTACAGAATGTTATACGTCACAATAAGAAGTAGTTTACGCTCTAACAAGGTCGGTCAACTCACCTTTGATGTTAAGTATTTTTTCTCTAACATAATTTAATTTGAAAATGTTAGTTTAACAATGAAAAATAAAATTATTCTACTATTAGTTCATCACCCTCAGTGGTATCGAGTCGGCCTGTGAATCTTGAGAACCCTGGTTCAGTCCCCACAGCCGACACACTATTTTCACCAATTTATATGTACCCCTGTGGCTCCCTCTTCACTAACATCTTTGAGGACCGCGATTTTACGGCTAGTAATCGCACTTCACGCGAAGAAATATACCACTTATCGAGATCTGCTACGGCAGAGTGCCACACCCAGTAATGGGTAAAAGGCGTGATGATATATTTATTTATTTATTTATTTATTTAGTTTATCACCTCAAATGGTAAATTTATTTATTTATACTATTATTCTGTACAACATGAACTTAATCCTAAGAACAGTACAGGGTCCGGACTCACCGAGCCACAGTGTGGTACTTCATATATTTTTATCTTGAGTTGGATTCGAAGTAAGCACTCAAATGCCCTAACACTAACCACACCACTTTATTGCCGGACAAATTCGGTATAATATCTAAAGTTCTTTCAGAGCTTCTAAGCTGAGTAGATATAGAAGGTTTGTTAATATCGTAAAATTTAATTTAAGATCTACTTCCAATTTGAAGCACCGAGATATCTCCTTTTGTGGTAAATTGATTTAATTTTCGCCAGATAAACTGAATCAAGAGTATGTTGATGATGTCCTCATTTCATTGGTTCAAATACTAAGATCAAAAACTAATCAAATGATGTTATTAATTGCAAGGACAATAGTATTGTCAGTTTAATTTTAAATTTAGTAGTTCACCTGATGACGATAGCAGATTTTTTGCGCTATTGAAACGTTGTGTTATAAATTGTTAAAAGTATTTTTTCATTCATAAAGATAATGGAAGTTCAAAATAAATTGGTTTTAATTCCCAGTATTGTCAGTGTTTGGCATTATTTACTTGGAGCAATTGTAGCATCTTAAAGAATCTTGTACTGTATATGGAGTAGAAGAATCAATCGCAGTATTATATTGTGTTGTAACATAGTTCGTCCCTGTATCACGTATTGGTTAGTGGTGCACTAAGATCTGTGGAACGTGGAGCTCCGCATAGAGCCGTGGAGCATGGTGCATGGTGCATGCCGTGCACACGGACACAATATTTATAGCTGTGAAACTTATCCGCCATAAGTCACACCAGTCGGGGGGCTGCAGCCACAACAACGCGGCCACGGCCACAGCTTATACCGCAGCATTATAACTATGGCTTTATCGTGAACCCAAGATCACACTGCACACTGCACCATTGTTGTCAAACCCCGAACGAACGAACGCGCTCGAGGATTATTCTAAAACATTCTGCTTTAGTGCCTTAAACCTCTAATCACTATAGATGTGGAAAGAAATTCTCAATTCTGAATAACATGTTCATCCTTTTGCTACATAAATTTGGTAACTAATGGATAGTGAAATCTATACTGTAATCCGTAAATTTGTGAATCTATAGAGTACGAAATAGCTGTTATTCTGAATATATAGTTGACATAGTAATTTGAAACTGAACAAGACAACTCTCGTACAAGTTCGATTATGGCTTATTTTAATGCTTTTCAGCTGGTTATGAATTAGATACCTTTTAATGAAATATCGCTGAATAGCTTAAGCAACCTTCGAACAAAAAGATACATTTTTATTTCGGCAAATTAACAACCTTACCAATTTAGCATCATATTGTTTGTGGAACATAAGCTAAACATGTATATATTAACTATTTTAAAAGCACGTTTAATTTGATTCCAGTGGCAGCTTTGATTTTCAGATATACAGCGCCCTGTCAGTGATAGTAAATTGCTTCTTTCCTGCTTTATATTTTATCACTTTGATAAAATATAAATAAATATATCATTACGCCTTTTACCCATTACTGGATGTGGCACTCTGCCTAAGCAGATCTCGGTAAGTGATATATTTAATTGCGTGAAGTGCGGTTCCCAGCCGTTAAATCACGACACCCAAAGATGTTAGTGAGGGGGAGGGGAATCACAGAGGTAGATTTAATTTGGTGAAAATTGTTTGTCGACTGTGGGGTTCGAACCAGGGTTCTAAAAATCCACAGACCGACTCGATACCACTGAGCCACCTACCCCTTATTGATTATTTGATATTAACTATAAATGTTGTAGATGAAATGTCATAAATATTAATAATATATGACATGACGCAACTTATTTTTATTTTATTTATTGTTCCGCCAAAATAGATTTGTATTCGTTCTCGCTTTCTACTTACTTACAAAAGAGTGTTCTTGGTTTTTGAAGACACGCTTTTATTTTTAATATGATACTGCTGCTTAAACTTAATGATTGGTATCGGTACTTAATATCGGAATCAGTATCAGAATGTAGTGTTGATACACACAAGTATCGAAAATGAGTATCAATACTTTAACGTATCGATATTGAAAATTTACAAAAAGAAAATCTTTTTGGTATTTAGATACACATAGTGGGATTACTGCGTCCACCAAGTAAAAGTTAGAGTATTAAAATTTCGCTGTATTTAACTTATATTTTAAACTGTTTTTGAGTGGTTCCAATTCTACTATAATTAGTAGGCCCGCCAAAATATAATTAGAATAAAAATCTTATTACATTAGGTAGATGATAATGCACCTGGAGGACGACGGTATCCAGTCCGACGGTCTCTGACCCGAGGGATGAATGTTGCCCGAGATCATTATCATCTAGTAACGTTCGTGGCATATGATTTGATTTTTTATTACAATATGAAGAATTACCTTTAAAATTTTAATAATCGTGAATACAGTAATGCGTATAAGAGTATTAATCAACTGCTATGTTATGAATCTTAAGGCCCGCATATAATGCCCAGTTCATTATACTTTTTATCATAGCAATAAACAACAAATCAAATATTGTTCAAATGAAAAATAAAATAAATAAAGAGCAAACAGTTATGAAAGTGAAGGTGATTTCTGGTTAAAATTAAATTTAAAATTAATAAAATATAAAATAAAGCAGGTAGATGATATATTCACCCGCGTGAAGTGCGTTTACACTCCCCAAAGAGGTTAGTCAAGGGGAAGAAATAGAATATCAAAATCCTAATTTAAAATAAATGTAAATGTAAGAAATCTAAAGCTACGAACTAACTAACAAAGAATTTAACCCTTAAGTCTTAATAAATGAATCAAATCTAGATACGTATTTTGTGACTTAAAGCGTTATGCTTATTAATTTCTTGGACACGGCTCATTGCTTCGTTTTAGTATAAATAGGTATGTCCCCTTTTGGGCAAATTTGATTCTATCTTGACCATTGACTTGGTTCACAAGTCGTGAAATCTTGATTTTTTCCCTTTTTTACTGAGAATGAGAACTTAGATCTCGAAATACGTATCTAAATTTGATTCATTTATTAAGACTTACGGGTTAAATTCTTTGTTAGTTAAAAAAGTATAAAATAAACATTTGGCTCAGTTTCACAAAATTCAGCCTCCAAGTCACCTTATGAGGGCATCGTCAGAGGCTGGCCAGCACAGTTCGTAACCATAGACGCGTTTCGCTCTTATTAGAGCTCATCAGTATGGTATAACTCAGTTCTTCACCTAGAACAAAGTTTACGTGAAGAAGCTGGCGACGAAGAACTGTGCCAGCAGAGAATAAGATCTCTAACAAACAGGTAAGATGACATGAGAAGTTCTGTGGAACAGGTCATGCCATCTACCGAAAAAAGGAAAAGCTATGCAATAGCAATTTAAATAACAACAAAGACAAAATTAATTGTCATCCAACACTTGGTGAAACTAGGTTTAATAGTTCCTAATTTAAATTTGAATGATGAATAAAATAATTGAATCCAGTGGAATGTAAGGAAGGATATTTGTCGATTTGATCCAGATCAGTTATTAGTATCATTTAGCTAAATTTATGTGCATGACCAACTTTCGTCGGTCTAACTAGAAACAAGTTTTTCGATCTAAACTCATTTCAGGTATCAATAAATTACCAGATAATATCCACTAGCACCTACATGTATTCAAATTTAAATTGAATTGATACCTACTCGAATACCGAACAGCTGGTTGTATCAGCACATCAACAGCTCCGATTACAGTTTCTTCGATTCCAGACGATATGGTAAACTTTGCCGGCAGATACTGCATATGGTTGAAGTGAACTTGAATTAATAATTCTGCATTTTGCGATCACTGAGTCGTGTGAACTTTGCAATTAGTAATGCAAGTCAGTCGACCGGTCAGTCACCAAGTGTTGAGGACTCCCGTTGAGCACATGGATGTACGTGACAGGAAGGGGCAGAGTGATCGGTAATTGAAGCTGAAAATTGTTTAATTTATCAGCTGAGATATTATTGGACTGTTGTAGAATCAATATGAAATTAATTGATTGATTTGTTTATTTATCTATGTTACGCTGTACAACAGGAACTTAATCTCAAATAGAGTACAGGGTCCACACTCATCGAGCCGCAGTGTAGTAGTTTAAATAATTTTTAACTTCAGTGAGATTCGAACTCGGAATCTCCGGATTCGAATTCCGTATCGCTACCCACACCACCGTACTGACGGATTTGACTAAACACTAAATTCTTCTTCTGATGGCATTACAGCCCAAATCGGGCCTGGGTCTACCGGACACACATCGAGCCGCAGTTTTTACGTTTCCGTACTGCCGGTTTTCGTAGTCGAATGCTACATTATTTAAGGCGTATAAGTGACTTGCGCCCGAGTGTGATATATACATGTAACTGTATTTTATATTTTACGACAAATCACATATTGTTGACAGGCGGATTTGAACTGACGAACCTTGGTTCGGGTGACGTCACAGTATGTTAAGAGATGTGCCTTAACACGCTCGGCCACCACGCCTGTAAATACTAAATTAACAATCGTAAATCAAAAAGTTTTGCATTTTGTTATTTATATTTCTATCACAAAGGTAATTGCATATGACAGTAAATTAGATCAAGATAAATTAAAATCTGAAAAATTTGCAAATGCATTAACTTATTTATTCATTTATTTATGCCATTCTGATCTTAATCTCATTTATAATAAAGGACCTGGACTCACCGAGCTGCGGTGTGATAGTTCATATATTTTTCAGCTTGAGTAAGATTTGAACACGGGATCTTCAAATTCGAAAGCCTTACCGCTAACTACATTACCGTACGTAGACTCAATTTATATTTATAGTTGTTATTAGTGGTTCGATTCCACAGCCGACAAACAATTTTCACCAACTACTCCTGCGGCTCTCCTACCACTAACATCTTTGAGGTGGGGCGTGATTTGACGACTGGTTATCGCACTTCACGCTAAGAAATATATCACTTACCGAGATTTGCTACGACAGAGTGCCACGCCCAGTAATGGTTAAAAGGGGTGATGATATATTTATTTATTTATTTGTTAGTTTTTCTTGTCACTAGCTATACTAATTTTTACTTGCTAAAAGTTTATTGTTTTTAATCATTTAGATCAAACTGCTCCTATATCTTATTAAGTTACTGTAGATTAAAAAAAATACATTTTAAGTTCAATGCACTGTGAAATTATGTGGAAAACAAAAAGAAATAGAATAATAGATTTATTTCGTGTACTATGAAAAAAAAGTTAATTCCTGAGTTGAATGTTTATGTACTTGTTATTGGCAGCAAGATATTAGTACCTTTAACGCAGTAAATTATAAAGAGAAAAAACAAGAATAAATAAGAATGATGTTAGCAACCTTTATAAAATCTACGTACCGTTAGTACATCATGTCAATCAGTTTTTAATTAAATTACTTTTTTCAAAACAATTTATTACGGTTCTGACAGCGCTCAAAAAACTAAATAAATAAAATGTCCAGTGCCATGTTATTATCGTTTTCATTTTTTACTCTCAGCGATTCATGTTTTGTAATAAACTTAATCGTAAATAAATCTATCAATCGAGGAGTTTTTTAGTCTGCTCTGGTAATTAAATACGTCTCTGTAATTGACTCGACTTCGACTCTTGTAACTTGAAGATGAAAAGGGGCCAAGACTGGACGATGTGGGGCTCTGGTAAATAGTTAGCGGCCAGCGGAGCAGCCCCTGTCTACCTACGGTCTACAGTAGCCATGAATTAAAGACTCGTCTGAGAATTTATGACTGAATTGTCTGCTCTGGTTGAACCTTTCAATTTTTTATTAGGTCACTAAGTCAGAGCCTGATTCAGGACTTTTTAATTATATATTTGTATTCTGGTTATTAACCTATCAAAACGTTAATAAATATGAGTTATCAATTAAATATATAGTTGCGTCATTCTATTGAAATATAATTTAAAGATACAATTTTATTCTAATAGCTATAAATATGTTATATTTATTTGTATAACTAATGGAGATGTCACGAGCAGGGCTGGCCCGAGTGCGAAGAAGATTTATGGGTCTCCATTTTCAATAAATTGTGGTTATACTTTATTTATTTATAAATATGTAAAAAATAAATCAACAAAAGTAAGGAAAATAATAATAATAATATATTATACACTAACGTAAAAACTAGTCTGGACCTCTGAATTCCGGCTAACGTATTTACTTTGAAGACTAATGCAAAACAAAATAAAAATCTGCTATGGCCACCATAGTACTTTCGTAATTATAAGTTTAGATAATTTTCCTCCATGAAGACAAAATTATATCAGTTGGTATAATTTCAACAAATTTTGGAAAAACTGTTGATAATCTGTGCCCAAGAACTTTAATTTGATACCAGATTCAGCATATTTTGATAAAACAATTGACAAACGCTTAAGTGTCATTTTTGACACTCAACTATTAGTCATAAAGGCTCTAATTTTATATTATAATTTTGATAATATTTCTTTATCACATGTTTTTATAATAACAACGATTTTCAAATTTATGATAGGGTTATTACGTATAACAAATAATAGGTTCATTTTATAATTACGAACAATGTTTCAAACTAAAGTTGTCCATATTGGTTATTACGTATTTTATGATAAACACTACCGTTTACGAAATAAATGTAAAAATTTAAAAAGACTTTCAATAAAGTTGTGGGGCCACTGGTGGTATATAGCCCTATAACAAATTTATTCTCAGTTTTTTACTAAAAAGCTTAAATATGAAAGTTCACCGCGTTTTTCAATTACCGTGCTTCCAGGTAGTTCAAAAGACCATGTTTTTTGGAACGTGAATATTCATTAAAACCTCGAGATCGAGAAAAATTACTATCACAATATTTTCCCATGTCAAGAAAGTAAAAACTTGTGTCATTTCAATAATAGTATGGGAAAATATAATATAATCTTAAAATATCATAACTTTTACATACATTCATGCATACATAACATCAGGTTATATCCCATAAAATAGAGTAGCACGAACCCCTGAAGCTTTCACATCTTGACATACCTTACACGCTTCAGCCACACTAACGCTCCCTCCATATAAGCCCTTTCATTCTTCACACCAGAAATTTATCATCACGCAACAAACGTTCAATCACATCTATCCATTCCTATTTACCTATTTCATAAATCATAACTTTTTAATGAATAAAAACACATTTTTATAATTGTGACTCCAAATCTTCGGGGGCACAAATATTTTCAATCCATTGCATCCCTCTTTTGGCTGGTAATATATTAGTATTCTCATCTAATAATATTTTGATGAGATGATGAGTATGAGACAAGATATTTCTCATTTATAGAATATTTAATTTTTAGTTTACAATTAGTTAGTTATGTTATTAAGTGTTGGCCGCTTACTACATATGAAGAAAATTTGTTTGAAAATATGCTAATGAGTAAAGTTTATTTTATTTCGACTAATTAAATAACAGTTACAATTAATGTATCTTGCATGAAATAAATTCGATCACATAATTCTTTCCCGAAATGAAACGAACTTATTTTGCATTATAGTAGTTACCAATAATTTTTAATGTGATAAATGGTATTGTGTTCGCAATTCAATAGATTTTTAGTTTACGGGTTGAAAGCATTAACAAATACAAATTATCACAGAATTCCACTATTATGATAAATTAATAGGCAGAACGTGATAATTCACATATCAAGATCTGAGATAATGTAATAAAGGCAGTTGAATTGTTATTAAAGCACCAAGGAAAGTAATTCTCAGCAAAATTACCTGGTTAATAATACCCTGATCCCCTATCTACACTAAACATTAATTCAACTCTATAATTAAATCACATTTACTTCAATCTACGTTTCAATTTAGCATGATCGAAGAAAAGCATTCAATAAACAACGTATCAGCATTCTAGTAACGTTTCAAAAACATCCGCCTGCAAATGCATCCCGAATGCGAGATACCTGATGAAACTCCGAATTGAGAGGAGTCGAAGATGGCTGGACATTATGGTCTATCGTCATGCTCATTCGTTTGTTCGAGTGCTCTTGTTTTTGTACACGACGCATGCATAATTCATGCAGTTTGGGGTTAGACTGCTCGATTGTTTAGTATGCTCAACGCGCATGCGCAACCAATGATACAGTTATTATGGCCGCTGGCTTCGCTCGAGGACTTTTTTCCATGAATGCCAACTGTGAAAATTTATTATAACTTGACTGAGACTTGGACCAACTTCGGCGAATACCAAGTAAAGACATTCATGTATTTTTACACGATGCTATAATTTACTTTTGTTGTTTTATTTATTTTGTAGTTTCAGTTTATTAAATAGATTTATCTGGACGAAGTTTTTATTTTCTATAGCGATATATGACGACAGGAATTGCCAATAATAAACTAGATCGGATTTTTTCTGCGTAAGACATTATTTAATAGAATGATCATTGGTATTAGATACGTCAATCATCATTCAAATAATCTTATGATCATACAAGGAAAGTGCTACAATTTTTACTTCCTTGTACGAAGTAAAGGAAGTATTGTAATCACGAAAATTTTCGGTTCTCAGATTTCAACGGAAATAGGTGTTTTGGCCCTTCCTGAATCCATTTTGACTAATTTCGTCATGCCGTCTGTACGTACGTATGTACGTACGTATGTATGTACGTACGTACGTACGTACGTACGTACGTATCTCGCATAACTCAAAAACGGTAAGCCGTAGAAAATTGAAACTTTATATTTAGGACTGTTATAACATCTAGTTGTGCACCTCCCTTTTTGGTCATTATACAACTACCGGAAGTGGTACTTTACTTGAAGCCTATAATAGATTTTCATGAAAAACTATATTCAAATATAATTTAAAACTTTCCAAATTTGGTATATAAGACTACTATATCAATGGAAATAACATAATAGATTTTGGTTAAAATAGACTAACCGGAAGTGGCACATTACATGAAGCTGCTAACAGTTTTCCTTGAAAAAAATGGTATTATTTTAATTTTAGAAAGGAATGCTGCAAATAAAAGTTTTAGAGAATTAAATTCTGCGTCTAGCACATTAAGAATTTTTAAATTAGCTTTTTGCATAAACGAGATATCTAAATTTAAATATTATATATTTTTGATTTTTTTTTAAATTAAGTTTGCTATGGATTAGAACAAAAAATAAAAGATTTAATGTCAAATATGTGCAATTAAAAAAATATCTATAGTTTAATACGTGTACAAGGAAGTCATGTGGTGTCCACATCAGATATTTTCTAAAATAATTTCTATTTCATTTTGATATGAAATGAATTAACTACTGTGGTATAAGCATGAAGTTACTAACTTTCCACAAAATGTTCCTGAATCAACAGAAACGTCACTATTTGTCAAAACACTTTCTGACTTCTTCAAGACATTTTCTCAAGATTTCCTTGATGTTTCATATTGTCGAACCTTTTGAACTTGGTCGTTCACCTAATATGCTACAAATACGTAAATATTAAGTATAATAAAGAAACTTAGAACAGGCGCGGTGGCCGAGCATGTTAAGACACATCTCTTAACATACTGTGACGTCACCCGAGCCAAGGTTCGTCAGTTCTAATCCGCCTGTCGACAATGTGTGATTTGTCGTAAAAATATAAAATACAGTTACATGTATTTATCACACTCGGGCGGTATAAGCTAGTCACTTATACGTCTTAAAATAATGTAGCATTCGACTACGAAAACCGGCAGTACGGCAGTGTAAAAACTGCGGCTCGGTGTGCCCGGTAGGCCCAGGCCCAATTTGGGCTGTAGTGCCATCAGAAGAAAAAGAAAGAAACTTAGGTAATTGGAATAAATAATTTATTTTTAAAATGTTACAATTCCGACGATTCGGTGATAACCATCGCCTTCAGAGATCTACAAAGTAAATAACAATAAGACTTATTAAAAAAAAACAGAAACAAAACTTAAATGTAACGTCTAATAATTGACATAAACAAATAGTTTAAAAAAACTTAACATAATTAGTCACAAATTAAAGAATAAATAGTCAAAAAATTAAGTATATACATTAACACTGCCTTCCACTCGTATGAAGTAATCTTTATTGATATACTAAATATAACTATTGCGAGAAAATTCACCATCTAAACAAGAAAGTGAGTAAACCTCGTACAGAATTCGGGTTAACTTCATGACCTGTCATGTCACATGTCATGCGTCAATTGTCAGCCGTGCTACGCGAAGCATCGAGAGACAACAACCACAAGCAAGGCTTTGAACCACTGTTGACGTGGCGTCAACGCTGTCGCCACCAGGCCTCGGAACATGTGTCCACGGGATTTGTTCTTGTTGTTTGCTTGTGTCCTGCAACATCCGCTCTCTCTTCTCTCTACTTGGTGCTCCTCTCCACTTCGGCCATTCCTATCACGGCTACGTATCAAATTTGGTCAGGATTCGGGAGATTATAAATCTTTGGGTTAGTTATTCCTATTAGTTAGGGATATTTTATGATTGATTGTGTTAGGTTAGTTCTTTGTATTATGTCTGGATATTTTATAATTGGTCATTGTGTTTCTACATTAATTTCACTAATCATATAAATGTGTTGTAGAATACAAGCGATAATAAGTAATTGATTTATTTATTTATTTATGTTACGCTGTACAACAGGAATTTAATCCCAATTACAGTACAGGGTCCGCACTCACCGAGCCGCAGTGTGGTAGTTCATATAATTTTTAGCTTGAGTGAGATTCGAACTCGGGATCTCCGGATTCGAATTCCGTATCGCTATCCACACTACCGTACTGACGGACAATGAATAATGAAAGTAATGGTAAATTTGGAAAAATTCTACCGTAGAAATATAGTTTAGGTTTCTTGATTACTACTCTATACAGGTGTCTAATAAAATGTGCTCCAATAATATAGGAAATATTTATTGTTTTTGCTTTCCTAATGACTCTACAGATAAAAAGTTTCAAATATAAGTTGTAAAGAATAAAATTAAGCATCTAATTCAGTCTAAAGAATTTATTTTACTTCAATACTTATGGCTAGTTGCACCGCTAAAAGTTACCTTTAAACAAAAAAATTAAATAATAGTTATTTGTGTACACACATAATTTTTTCTACGATTGCATCTTAAAATTATTAAGAAACGTACCTATAGGTACTGAAAATAAATTCGTTCTGTCAACTGTCAATATGACAAGTTTCTGTTTTGTTTGTATCCCTGGTAACTATTGAAATAAGCGCGCATTAAACATCTTTTTTGCGCGTTACCATTGGAGACTCGCAAAAAAGATATTTTTCGATTGTTCCACACAAAATATCAACTTTACGATGTCAAATGAGATCGTAATTGTCAACTTTTCATAGCAGTCGTAGACAAATATATTATCACGCCTTGTACCCATTACTGGATGTAGTATTTTGACGTGGCAGATTTCGGTAAGTGATATATTTATGCGGATGATGTTAGTGGCAGAGAGAGCCGCGTAGATAATTTTTAATGTGGTGAAAATTGTTTGTCGGCTATGGGAATTTAACCCGGGTTTTCAAATCCATAGTCCGACTCGATAGCACTGGGTTATCTACCCCATTAGAGCTAAATTTTGACCTTGGTTTAAATAAATAAAATTAAATTTAATGTTTGTACAGCTATATCAATTATTCCATATGACAAGTAAGTGCAATTGGCCAACTGTTTATATCAAGTTTTAAATGTGTATGTCTCAGTTAAACGTCATACATTTGTTTGCATTTAATTTCATGATTAACTTTACCTACAAATAGTATCAGTTTTTGATAACTTTTAAAAATAATTTTAGCAATAATTGAAATAAATAAAATGAAATGTATTAATTGATTTGAATGCAGAATTTATCATCACGCCTTTTACTCATTATTGGGTGTAACATTTTGCCTTAGCAGATTTCTATAAATAATATATTTCTTCACGTGAAATGTGGTTACCAGGGGTAGTATAATAATGATGAAAATTGTTTGTCGGCTATGAAAATCGAACCCAGGTTCACAATCCACTTGCCGACTTGATACCACTGGGCCACCTACCTCATTGAAAGAGAACCAATGGTAGTGGAAAACTCATTTAACATGACATGGAACACCTTGTCCAAAATCATAATTAAATTTGACAGATGACAGCGACGCTCGTAAATATAATTCTATCTATAACTTTTTTTTATACATTTTTTCTAAAATAATTTTGAAATGTTTGATAGCAGCAAATATAATAACACTTTTGATATCAAATGTAGCAAAATCCGAAAAGGGACTGGGCGTAGAATAAATGAAAAGATGTAGTCTTATGGATACATCGTTCGACTAGCAAGAAGAAGTTTGCGGGTTCAAATCTCAACAAAAATACGACCGAGTGGTTTGGACGTTACTATAAGCTATAAGCACCTTGTAGTGTAGTTGGTATTAAGTTCTTGTTGTAGAAAGTAACAAATAAATAAACAAGTAAATATATACATGATCAGTAGCCAAGATGGGAATGGGTGAAGTGGAACCTGCAAAGTTGCGTTTTGCTCCTCTTGCCGTTTGGGACGCATCATGCGCTTCGATTGTTTCAATTAGCGGACGCTGTCGGCTTCGCAGGACCGGACCCGGAGGAATTTGTAGCCGTTCTTATTCTTCTTTTCATGAAGAAGACGTTTCTTTCTGGCGGCACAACAAAAACTGGTTCCTTGAAAACGGTCGACTGCCGACAATGAGAGACTTGTTTTTCGACGGGCGTGCGGGTATTGTGTATTCGAAATTATAATTAGTTCCCATTGTTAAAAGAAAGTAATTGTCAATTTGTATTGAATTGAATGTTCTATATAAATTAATGATGCATAAGTGAACAAGTGCACACTATGAATATTGCATCGACATATTGCGCTTTTTACGTCATGTTTTCATCCTTTTATTCTTGCTCAGTAATTACTGATCTTTGTTTTAAAATAAATACCAATATTTATCATTTTACGTTCTCTTTTTATCTTTAATTAATTCATCAGCCAGTTATTTAAAATTACAAGTTCATTTTAAGCAGATAATGCATCATATTTTGACATAATAATCCATTAGGTTGGAACTGGACAGTCGTTATTAGAATGACAAGTAAGGTTACGTAGATATTTGCATAATGCATAACACAACAGAACATTACCTTGAAATTTAAAAATAGGCCATTTCAAATCAATAAATCTTCTTCTATTTCCTATTTGAATATATAAAAAAAAATATCATAACGCCTTTTACCCATTACTGGATGTGGCACTATGCCGTAGCAGATCTCAGTGAGTGATATATTTCTTCGCGTGAAGTGCCGTAAAATCACGGCTCCCAAAGATGTTAGTGGAGGGGGCGCCACAGGGATAGATTTAATTTGGTGAACATTGTTTGTCGGCGGTGGGGATCGAACCAGGGTTCTTAAAAACCACAGGCCGAGTCCATACCAATGAGCCACTTACCCCATATATATTATATATTATATCCATTGATTTTTATTCATCAAATATTTACGGGGAAATTTATTGTTTTATGAAATAATGTATAACAAGTATATTAATGCAATTAATGCAATTGATCAAAGCTCTACTCTTTGATTCGTTCCTTTAGTCTTCTATCGTAGAAAATATATTTAGAAGATTGTAATTACAAAATATTACATTCAAAATTTGACAAAGGGGTGATATTATAGCTATTTATACAGAGTGTTGCATGACGTACCGTATAAATTGAAGGAGCATGTTCTTAAGGGCATTGAAGTCAGAAAATATCCTATAAACATGGGTCCAATTCGCAACGGTTACCCAGTTATAGACGTTTAAAGTTTAGACAATATGAATGTAGTCGGCTATGAAATTCTAAACTTTTGTTTGTGACTTGTCAGAAATTGTCCTGTATCAATGTTGAAGGGTGTCTGTTTTAATAGTTTATGTGATTTTTAAGTTGTTTTGTTAATTTTGGTTGTATTAGATCTGTTTTCATTTATTTCTGTATATTAATCATTCCAAAAACTCTTGCAATTACTTCTAAACTTTAAACATTGAGAATTGAACTCATGTTTAGTGGACATTTTACAATGCTCTTTGAGTTTGCAAGGTACCTCATGCAATACCCTATATAACATGGAATATAATGATACTTTACTTTACTACTTACTTTAGGTGACTCAGTGGTATCGAGTCTGCCTGTGGATCTTGAGAACCCTGGTTCGATCCTCACAGCCGACAAACAATTTTCACCAAATTAAATCTACCCCTGTGGCTTCCCCTCCACTAACATAACATCCTTGAAGGGCGTGATTTGACGACTGGTAACCGCACTTCACGCGAAGAAAAATATCACTTACCGAGATAAGCTACGACGGAGAGCCACATCCAGTAATGAGTAAAAGGCGTGATGATATATTTATTTATTTTACTCCAGAGGTATATCGGGTGGGCTGAAAAGTTCGTAGTCTGACACAAACATGGCGTCACTAGAATTAAATCCATATGAATTTTAGTTACATGCATTTTAGTACGGTAATTCTTTCATGTTATTTCAATAAAAACGATATATGAATAAATAAATATATAAAACTGTGCTGACGGTATGGAAGGAATATTCTACTTTCGGTTAAAGTCGTAGAAAACATTATTTGAAGGTACCTTTGTTCATAGCAAAATATTACCAAAATCAAATTTATGGTCATATTATGTTATCAATATTCCTCTTGCACAAAACTTTGCAGTTATAAACTTACACATCCGGAAGTGGATGATTAATTGATTAGAGAACAGAAAAATGCGTTTGGTTTTTCCTTTTTGTAGTAAAATATCAATTTAAGTTCAAAGTAAGTGACTACCAGTTATCTCTCTTTTACATCCCGCAGTTTGTTTGATGTTCCCGCTCGCTTCTAAAATGTCTCGAGTTCGTATCCCAGCGGGCGTCCTTCCTTATATCCGCAGTGCGTACACTGGCAACAATGGATATTTATTTCTCCTACGGCACTCTAAAGACCTCCACACAAAGTGATCGCTCGCGCATATTAATCACTCATTAAACTCCAACGAGGAAAAACTATCAATGTACTGTCCATTTCTTTCAATTCTCTGGATACACGATTTATATATTTGCTTCGGTGATGTGTATGGATCTGTAACATATGTTTGAATTTAATGTGTATTTGAGCATTTGTTTTAGTTTAAGTACTGACAGATGAATAGTAAACTGACCATTTGAGGTATATAGACGTTGTTCAATGCATTCAATTTAGAAATAATTGTGTATGCGAAATTTTATTACACTTGTTTATTTATTGTTTTGTTTTGTTTCAGGTAAGTTCTCATAACATTCTTCTATTACTGGTATTACGGGTATTTTCAACGACACTATACTATTCTGTAAGTATATTTATTATTATTATTCCATATGTTACAGCTAAAACGACTACTTGGCTGTTTTTGTTAACATTTAAATTGTTTTGTAAATTAACCAAGCGGACAAAGAGCATGAAAGAGTGATTTTTGTTGATTAAAGCTCGTTTATATCATTGTAGCCGTATACCCACTAAACATACACTCGATAATGGGAACCATTATTCTTTTTAAATAAAAAACAACAAAGACAAAATTAATTGTCTTTGAATGCTCACTTGGTGAAACTAGGTTTAATAATAAAATATCAAACTAAACACTTATCTAAGTCTCACAGTTTGATATTTTATTATTAAACCTAGTTTCACCAAGTGAGCATTCAAAGACAATTAATTTTGTCTTTGTTGTTTTTTTATTTAAATTGCTATTTCGTAGCTTTTGCTTTTTTCGGTAGATGGCATTACAGGTTCGACAGAACTTCTCATGTTATTTTACTGTTTGTTAGAGATCTTATTCTCTGCTGGCACTGTTCTTCGTCATACAGCTCCTTTATGTGAACTTTGTGATGAGCTCTAACAAGAGCGAAACGCGTCTATGGTTACTAACTGTGCTGGCCAGCTTCTAACGAGGACCTCATAAGTTGACTTGGAGGCTGAATTTTGTGAGACTTTAGACAAGTGTTTAGTTTGATATTTTACCATTATTCTTATTCTAATTTTGATTATACGGAATGTGATAAAGTATAAATTTTTATATAAGGCTCGCTTCCATCGAAATTTCGTTTATTTATTTATTTATTAACAACCTCCCAACAGAATACAAAGTCTATCAATAATAGAGGGGTTGGAGAAGTTCTTACAGAAAAATATAAATATGAACAAATACAGTATATAATATATAAGTACACATAATTATGAACAAATAGATTTACACAAAAAAAAAAACAATCAAAGAACGATAGATACCGAGGAAGTTAATTTACAAATATGTATATAATTGTCAGTAGCTAACATGAAAGATATCAGTTTCAATATTCAACACATTTTCAACATCATATACGAGGACGTATTTATATATTACCTACATAGCCATAAAAAACACGTATTATACTGGACTGCGGATTTCAGAACTTAGGTTAGATTTCCACAATCGACAAACAATTTTCACCACATTCAAAATGCTCTTGTGACTCCCACTACACTGAAATTTTTGGGGATCATAATTTGGCGACTGGTATCTTCACTTCAAGCTCATAAATAATTATGTTATTTATTCATATATTTTTTAATATTAGATCTGTATTTTTTTTCTTGAAAAAAAAAGTGTAGACGAAAGTATGACGTATCTAGATGAATATGTGACGTATGAACGGAGACATAGTCGTACTAGCAAGCAAGGCTATCATTGATAGTGAAATAGGTATAGTTATTAGAGGTGATTCAGCGTACTTCTATTTCTATAGGATACTTAACATCGCAAATACGGAATGGCAACCATTTTGAATAGCTATACTCTTTATTTTTATTTAAATTTATCAGTTTTAAATATGTTGTTTTTATTAATACTTTAGCATTGTTAATTACAAAGTCGTGAAGCAAACATTTTAATTTATAAAATTAAATCTATACTCATCTCATCTCATCTCATCTCTGGCGCTACACCCCGAATCGGGCCTGTGCCTACCGGACACACCGAGTCGTAGTTTTTTACACTGCCGTACTGCCGGTTTTCGTAGTCAAATGCTATATTATTTAAGGCGTATAAGTGACTAGCTTATAGCGCCCTAGTGTGATAAATACATGTAGCTATATCTATACTATATAGATATTATTTTTAAATATTTACTAAATAAATTGAATTAAATATATGAAAATATCAAAGGAAAACTATCGAGTAGAAGATAGAACACCCACGTCAAACATTTTGTGATATTCCGATCGTAAAATAATATCATTTCTTGAAACAAAACGTGAACAAGTTATATAATACATAATTATCTTATAATTAATATATTAATGTGCATGGCAATACTTCGTTTAATCATACCAACGTCACTGCATTTCAATAAGCCATTTCTTGTCTTCTTCATCCGTATCTAAATACTTAACACTTGACACGCGTGACCTTTCAACCTCTGATACATCGATTGAATCCCTCTGATAGCTTCGATCAAGTGTGATTAGTCTGAGTATATGTGCCATTGTGACGTCACAGGAAGTTTAATGTTTTTATTAGTTTGCTGTGTGTTCAATTGATTTTAATTTTAAATTTATTTCTCATGTCAATAGTCAATAGAATCAATGATATAATTTAAAATGAATATTTTTACGTTGTAGTTAATAGCAGAAAATTATATTTGATTCGCTTTAATTAAATCATTAGATTTCTGTTGTCAATTACGAGTACTTAAATGTATGAACTATTTAAAGATCGTAAAAAAGTAGGTAGGTACTGCAAAAATCTTTTTAATATAATTTTTATTATTTACTTATCAATTTATTTTAGAATAAAATAAATAAATAAATATATCATCACGCCTTTTACTCATTACTGGGTGTGACACTCTGCCGTAAGCAGATCTGGGTAAGTGATATATTTCTTCGCGTGAAGTGCGGTTACCAGCCGTCAACTCACGGCCCGCAAAGATGTTAGTGGAGGGGGAGCTACAGGGATAGATTTAAATTGGTGAAAATTGTTTGACGCCTGTGGGAATCGAACCAGGGTTCTCAAGATCCACAGGCTGACTCGATACCACTGAGCCACCTACCCCATTATATTAAAATGCAAATGAATTTCTTAAATAATTTAAATGCTACAGATTTTATTTATTGGTATTTATTAATGCTGATAATTTTTAATCCACAATTGTAGAACCTCATATTAAATTTTAATTCCACACTTATATTTATATTCCATGTTAGTATCCACTAGAGAGATAGTTACGAAAATTCTTTCTTCTAGGCGCTGTTTAAATTTACAAAATAGTTTTTTTTTTTTTACATAATCGCGTTTATGAAGAGAATTTTGTGCAAATGTCAACAACAGTGCTACAAAGTTCAACTTTGTGAAACTGTTTTAAGGAATTTTTTGTGTATTTATCTAGTTGTAAAAATGTCAAACATAAATATATCAGTTTATATCTCACTGCTCAGCTTATGTAAAATTATTGCAATAATTTTTTTTATTATAAAATAATTACATAAAACTGCAAAAAACTTTATTAAACATTAAAGGTTTTATAATATAGGCTAGATAATTATGAATTTGATTTATAACCTAAGTGATAAATGTCAAAATAAATTAAATTGAAAATGTTTTTTGAACCTGTTAGTGTTGCTACCTTGAAATTTTGTTTATTTTTTTTTTTAAATAAAAATTTGGATGTGAAATTAAATTAATGCAGTATAGGAAAAATTGTATCAAAAACCCGATTTACAATGGGCCTTCTTATAATATGAGTATAATTTGTTTAACGAACCGCAGGCGAGTTACATAAAGCATGAATATTACAATTTTCAATATACTATTGTATGTATTGTTTTAATTTGAATGTGTTGGTACATTTATTTTGCTATTCTATATAATAGGAACTTAGTACCCCAATTGCAGAGGGGTTACGGCTTATAGTAAAATACAAACCACTGAGTCAGCACAATTTGAACGCCCGATATCTTGCTTATATAATACATTTCAAATTACTACTTTCTTATGACAAATGAAATAAATAAATATTATGTTGAAATTCAATTTTTTTTTTTTTTACTGATCGGTGTATAAAGAGGTTAATCACTCTAGTTTTGTTTCGAATTTTTATTTTGTTATTGTAGTATATTACAGAAAATAAGATTGTTCACGAATTTGGTGTTTATTGCTTCAAATTATTAGTTAATTTTAGGAATTAGAAATGGAATTAAAATTGGAATTAATAATGGTGTACGCTCTTATCTGTTTTATAAATACAGGGTATTTCTTTTTTTTGAAATCAGACTTTAAGAATAGATATGATAAACTGATCTCGGATCAAAAATTCAGAAAATTACCTACAGTAAACATTTAAGTACCGCTGGTAGTGATTTTTAATGTATTAATAATTAAATTATAATTATAAATACTACAATAGTCAATTTAGTCATTATAAACAACATCAAATAAATAATTACTTGCAGTGTTCATTATTTTATTTAATTATTGTTTTATTACGAATAGTACAAAAATGTTCTCTAAAGATACCATTGAAATTTATCTTTCAAATTTTCAAAAATTCGCTTTGTTTAACTCTTTGCACTCCGTTGTCGCCGCATTTGCGACACGCTTGTTTATCTCACTCAGCGCTCTTAAGTCTTAGATAATCAAAAGTGTTTACGTTTGCATTCCAATTTCCAATGTGTGTGATCTGCATTTGTTTGGAGTTACTTGTTCCTACTATTGCTTATTAGGCTGAAGTGCAAAGGGTTAATAATCATATATCTACCTTTAATATTTAATCTAGAAGTAGAGAAATAAAATAATATGAAACCGGCAAACTTTTCAACATGAAAGAGTGAATAGAAAAACGAAATCTCATTATTCGTCTCTAGAAATAAAAGTAAAACATTGAGTCTCGTGTCGACCATTGATAATCACCCTATCTTCTACAACAATCCTAAAACAAAACACACCACCATCCAGTTACAAACATAATTGAGTTTAACACTGTGCGTGCTAGTGCTACCACTCTCCAACTCCTCACACAAATCTGCTTCATTCCACCGAGCGAGTCCTCTCGTTGCGTGCGCCTGCCTCCTCTGCAGCTCGCGCACTTCGTGATTGAGATGTACCTCAATAATTGCTCAATCAAAGAGCGTCGACCGACCACTACGTGGTGGGCCCCCTCACGCCCTTGCCCCGCACCGCGCGCTGCCCCGGGCGATGGAGAACCGATCGACCAGTGGCAGCGAACAACTGCAAAAGAACTAAAGAGTTGAGGAAATTAGCCTGGATGATAGTTGTTGCGAGTTTGTTTATTTAGGAGGAGATTATGGTTATTGAGAAGTTCTTGGTTGGAAAGTATTGACTGCTGGGATAGAATTACCAATACGATTGTTTTTTTGCGAATATATTCACAATTACTTGTAACAGGATGTGCGTAGTACATACCAGAGCTTCACATTTGAATATCAACAGCTACAAGTTTCTGTTTTGTTTGTGTAACTACTCATAAAAAATATGTTAAAATTAACTTATTTGAATAATGTATTTTATAGTGACAGTTCCTGACTATACTCATGTTTGAGTTTTTATTTCGTAATTTAAATTAAGTCAAGTAGTTTTAATAGAATTAGTAAATCTAAATGCTGGATACGCCAGGATAATAACCTCTTATAAGAACACCAGAAAGTATTATTTATTATTATAAAATGGGATAGGTGTCTCAGTGGTATCGAGTCGGCCTGTGGATCTTAAGAACCATGATTCGATCTCCACAGCCGACTAACAATTTTCACCAAATTAAAAATTGACCCCTGTGGCCCTCCACTAACATCTTTGGTGGCCGTGATTTGAAGGCTGGTACACGCGAAGAAATATATCACTTACCCAGATCTGCTCCGGTAGAGTGCCACGCCCAGTAATGGGTAAACGGCATGATGATATATTTATGTTTATTTTATTTATATTTCAAATAAAAATAAATATATCATCACACCTTTTACTGGGTGTGGCACTCTGCCGTAGCATATTTTAGTTACAAATTATATAATTCTTTTATTGATAACCATTCTATTGAACCTCTGTCGACAAACATTATTTATTTATTTATGTTACGATGTACAACAGGATCTTAATCCCAATTACAGTACAGGGTCCAGACTCACCGAGACATAGTGTGGTAGTTTATATAATTTTTAACTTGAGAACCCTGATTCGATCCCCACAACCGAGAAACAATTTTCACCAAAATTAAATCTACCCCTGTGGCTCTCCCACCACTAACATCTTTGGGGGCCGTAATTTGATGGCTGGTAACCGCACTTCACGCACAAATATATCACTTACCGAGACCTGCTACAAAAGAGTGCCACACACAGTAATGGGTAAAAGGCGTGATGATATATTTATTTATTATTTTATAAAATTAGTATATTTGCATAACTTTTATTATTAAAAAATGCATCTATACCACATGTAAAATAGTTTGATAATTACATTACGTTCTTGAATTTGTTTGTAACACAAAACAAGCGTACAAACATTACTCATTTTTGCTACGAGCACTAAGTAGCTCAATATATGTTTGTTGTTCCTGTGGAAATATAGTACATTGCATACATATTTTCATATATCATACCATAAGCAACGTGAAATATTGATAGGCATATTACATTTGTCATTTGGATTAGATCTAACTACACGTATTAAACCAGATCACTTATTTAATTCACTGGATTATTATTAAATTTACTAATTCGGATTTAGCTTAAAGTATTACATCTTAATTAGTGCATCAATTTGCTTAGTTTAGTTTATTTATTCATGTTGTCTAACTAATATGTATTGAATTAAGTCAACTAATGACAGCTGATGTAATATCTCACAGGTTGCTAGAATACTAATTTAGGATTGTCAAAGGAATGATAATATTGAGACAGACATATAAATTAATAGGGCAACAATATTGTAGTCGTATAAAAAGCATAGTATACTTGTATAACTCAAATGGAATATCCATTTCTCACTGGTATAAATTTTAGTATTAGTCTTCTTAAATAAAAATAAATAAATATATCATCACGCCTTTTACCCATTACTGGGCGTGGCACTCTGCCTAAGCAGATCTCGGTAAGTGATATATTTTGTCGCGTGAAGTGCGGTTACCAGCCGTCAAATCACGGCCCTCAAAGATATCAGTGGAGAGGGAGCCACAGGGGTAGATTTTTAAATTGGTGAAAATTGTTTGTCGGCTGTGGGGGTCGAACCAGGGTTCTCAAGATTCACAGGCCGACTCGATACCACTGAGCCATCTACCCCATCTACTCCTTCATGCTGCAAATTTACATACTTGTGCGAAATGAGTACCATTTCATGCTTGTTGTACAATATAGTATTGTTTCTGTTATTTACAATAAATACATAAATATATCATCACGCCTTTTACCTATTACTGGGTGTGGCACTCTGCTGAAGCAGAGCTTGCTAAGTGATATATTTATCGCGTGAAGTGTGATTACCAGCCGTCAAATCACGTCACCCAAAGATGTTAGTGGACGGGGAGCCACAGGGGTAGATTTAATTTGGTGAAAATTGTTGTTTACAATTTTAATATTTCTCAAAAATGCAACTATGTATTTTGTTTATCGCTTACATTCTTATGGTTTAAATATGGCCATAACTATAACCGAGATCAATTCGGAAGTGATTAAAATTGTCATTTCTATTTCAATACATTTAAAGAAAACAACGTACCTATTTTGTACTTCAAATTGAAGTTGTAGCAAGATGAAGTGATAAATATTCTCCTTAAATAACAGTTGTCATTACGACTCTCGTGTGAAATGTTTCAATATATGAAAGAGGCATGAAATCGAGGCGGACTATGGTACATAGAGAAAAATTAGAATAAAATCATATTTGAATTACATGGCGAACATAGCGTACGGGTAGTTATTTAAAGCATATGACCGATGTTCCCTGGTGCAAATTCTGGCAGTAGCCCAATTTTTTCTTTATAATTCAATTTGACAGCAAATAAAGATTATTAAGTCAAAAAACAAAAATACACACATCATCTTCAACTAATAAATTTTCAAATTTATGAATCGGTTTGTCATTAAGTTTATTACAGTTGTGATATCTTGATGAGGAGTATTAAAATAATGCTTCTTCAATCTTCACTCCTGCTAAATATGAAAATATAGTTCACAATTAAGTTAACTACAAAAATAGTTTCGAAGCTATTTTAATACATAACTAATTCAACTTTTAAGCTTGAGTATATTTTAAAAATGTTGTTCATATTTGGGGTATCTCATAAATATTGATAAAAAAATCTCTATCGGCGCCCATGAGCATAAAATTCGTTTACGATGTTCGTTCGCAATTTGGCAGAGGCGCAGAGAGCACATCTAAAGGCCAACAAACCCGTTCACGGCTTGAACTCGTGCGGCGATTCGGGACGAGCGGCAAGGGGCTGCAGCCCCACGAAGTCACGGGGATTTCAGCTAACAGCAGGTTGGCACACCTGCCGCTGTTCTGGAGGTACCCCTGCAGCCCTACAACGAAAATAATCTGCACGAAATTTACGATGCCCGCACATAAATTATATGCTGCCTTTCGTTGTTTTACCTGCGTTAAATATTAATATACATGTTAATTATATACATATAGGATGATCCGTCAGCCGAGTTCACCAAGTAATCTCATGCTAAATGCGTTTTATGTGTTGATTTTAATTTTGTTTTTTGTTTAATTCTCATTTTCGTACAAATGGTTTTTAAACATAAATAACTATTCATTATATTTGCTGCAGAATATAATCAATTTAGTTTTATCATCATTAACTATAAGACCAATTATTTTACATTAATATCATTTTGAAAATCATCTAACTTCTTTCGAAAACAATTTTCCAGATACGACTTGTTATAGTTTAATTTCATGGTCTTCAGAAATTATAAGCATTGTTTCCTTTTTACACGATCAATTTAGTTGAATATCTTTTGTTAAATGATTACTAAATGAATTTTTACGACAGGTGTGAGAAATTTTTTCCACCTGCTTTTTACATGTTACAAAATATTCACTTCCTTATTTCGTTAAATCATGCAAAATCGTGATAAATCAATTAAATTCAATATTCAGCTACATTAAAGTGATTCATGCGCCTAATTGGAAAAAATAAATTAAGTAATCAAAAATATACATTTTATTTTAATTTCCTTCTTTAGTCAGTTAAAAATTATCGTATCAATAAATATAAAAAGAAATAAATCTATAATTACACCTTTTTACGTATCACTGGATGTGACACTTTGTCGTAACAGATCTCGCTAAGTGATATATTTATGCGAGTGAAATGTGGTTACCTGCCGTTAAATCACGGTCCCCAAAGATATTAGAGCAGGAGGAGTCACAAGGATAATTTTAATGTGGTGAAAATTGTTTCCCGGCTGTGGAAATGGAACCCTGCTTCTCAAATTAACAACCGTATTCGATACTACTGAGTCACCTACCCCACGACAGTCAATATAATTATATTATATTTTGTGATTTCGATGTAATATTTTTTCCTTTTCTGATAGATGAGTTATCTATTACTTTATTCCAACATTAAGAAACAAGTCCCAAATATTTTAACCCTTTGCACTCCAGCCTAATAAGCAATAGTAGGAACCAGTAACTCCAAACAAATGCAGATCACACACATTGGAAATTGGAATGCAAACGTAAACACTTTTGATTATCTAAGACTTAAGAGCGCTGAGTGAGATAAATAAGCGTGTCGCAAATGCGGCGACAACGGAGTGCAAAGGGTTAAAATGCCACAAGCTTCTATATATTTACTTAACTACAAATTCGTAATTTGTAAAATTTATGTTTCAAATACGTGTAAAAATAGAACTGTCAGTTTTTAGAATAGCATGACATCTTTATTATTTGTAAATATTAATAAAAGCTAATGGCTTCATCGGACATTAAAATCATATTACTCGAAAGAATCCATTTGGCATCATCAAACAATAGTTTCTGCACACAAAAAATGAAATGACAGAAGAAGACAAAGCCACATAACATTTGTTCTTCAATCTCGCTGCTCTTCAGATTGGTAGAGTCAAGGAAGAATCGAAATTGCTTGGACAATTACCGGTCGTGCGATGGGTAGAGATGGTGCACGGCTCTCGCTGGCCCGCCCAACTAAACACAGGTCTGGGGCCGCCGCTATGATCCATCGCTCATATCTCAATTACAGTGGACCAGGTGGGCACCACGCGCGCACCAGACACGCTCGGCTACCTTCGACCATCATCGGAAATATAAGCAAGATGAGTTCCTGTAATTTAGAGCTATAAAACGTGGAATTGGAATATCAATTGGATGCTTTCTCTACTTTGTAGCAATTTGTAATGAAGCCTGCCATTTATTTCAAAATGGAAGACTTTAGATGCCAACGTATTTATTTCTTCACAACGATCATTTTATTCTCTAATATAAATAAAAATCTAAATCTTCAAATATGCTAGTTCTTACATAAACAAGTACAATTACTTATACATGTCAAATTTCTAGATTTTTTTTGCCATTTGCTATTATACTTTAAATGTACATAGTCGTTCTTTTCCAAAGTAAACAATGATTACTTTATCTTAATAAAGAGGACATTCAGCTAATGTTGGTGTGCCATGACTCAAAAAAGATATGGTAGAAGTAGGAATGTTAGTTGTATCCTGGTTTTTAAGCTCGTTTCGTAATGTTAACTAGTAGTGAAATTAGATAATAATTTATTCTATTAACTTGCGGAAAGAGTTTCCACAATAACTAGCGATGGTAGTATTCATATTTTAATCTCGCCGTTTATCCGAGTAGTACATAATTTTAGCTATTGTGGTAATGCACATTTTATTGCGACAAAAGCCGGATATATTTTTTAAAAATTGACGGGTCTTGGTTCACAGACTGAAATTTACCTGTAAAAGTTAGTTGTAATCGGTTAAAAATTGCACAAATTTGAAGGGCAAAATAGAGTCAGTGACTGAGTAACCAAGTAAATAATTCATTCATTTAAAGCAAAGTCGGCTTCGTTATCTAAGAACTTCATCCAGGATTTCTGAATATATATTGCATTATTTCCGATGGTACCTACCAATCTTTTAAGCCCTCTAGTCAAGCGAGCTAAAACAGTGGTATTTAGAAGTTAAATACCAAGTTTTTCATATTTATGGCTGTAAATTATTAAACTATATTGATTATGTGTTTTTTTGCTTTTGCCTCAAGAAAATGTGAACCTTATTTTTTCATAAATTCATATTTTATATGTGTATAATATAAAAAAAGTCTTTTAACCAGCACAGATCGCGTTCATATTTAATTTTACAGCAATCAGTATCCACAGTACAATTCAAGTTAGTGAATTAGTAATAAAACTAAAACTACTCAAATTAGATTTACAATTTGAAATACTTGCATGGTTCTTTCGAGAGTTATACATAGGTATAATAGCAGTTTTAAACTTATCAATAAATCCAAAATAAATTGATCAATAAGCGTTAAGCAATATACTTTAACGATTTTCTATTAATTTATTTTTGTTGCAGACAGGGCTACCAATTTCTTATCCTAACAGTGTAACACTGTTTTGTTATACGTTTTAGATTTTTGATTCATCTTTTAGAAGTGACACCGAAATCGTGTCATTTCGTAACAACTGAAACTTTAAGAATATTTAGAAACATACAGATCAGAAGAACGTCAAATATAGATTGCAATGTCAATTACTATTGAGGTGGCACTGGAAAAGTAAAAAAATGACGAAATATATATTTTCGTAAATAAATCGATTTGTTTTATTTTACACGTGCCGTTAAATTGAAGGTCTGAAGTTGATCAACAATAAATCGATCGATTAATCGTTAAATATAATACAGCCATAAGAAACAACTAAAAATGTATGTCTGCAAAGTGTTTGTATTCATAAACACATATCCTTCTTGCTTTCAATAAGATGAAGAATTTCATTGAAATCCTTATTGAAAGCAGTTGCAGTCATTCACATCACATGCCAAGCTTTAAAACCCTAACCTTGAATGAGGTGTATATATATGCTGGTGCTGCTGCACCGTATGGCAACATACTCGTGACGCGTACATGAACGTGTGTGCAAGTAATTTCTCGCGGAATCTTCCAACAGGCAATAACAGCCCCATTAGATTGCAAATGCACTCCGACCGTACGCACTAAACATCGCATGTGCTTCCCATCCAAATCACTCGCTTAGTGAATCATTGTTACGTCTACTGCTTGTTTGTCCCAAACATATAATAACTAAAGCCCGGATATTTAGGCTCTTAAAAACACCCAAATAAGCAGGCATACAGGCCGGTAATTACTCTAAAATAGGCGGGATTTTAGGCAGCCTAAATGTAAATAATTTGTTTTAAAAAAAATAAACGAATCCTTTTTCTAATATTGGTACTCGTATCTACTCTTTGTTAGAAAAAATAATCATTTTAAACAAAAATTAACGCAATCTGAAAAATAATAATAAAATAATAATGTAGGGTTCTCATTTTATTAACTATTATGCAAATTCAAATTATGTAGTATACTTTAATTCACAAAATATTACGAGCAATTGCTCGAAGAAATTTTCGGAAAGGCACTGTGTTCGGTCTGTCAGAACTTGCTTGTAAGTTGAAAACTTCGACATCACAAAATGTGACAGGAGCGTTCTTATATTTAGCCATATCGTCTAAAGTTACCTCAGCTCCATTGATTAATGGCAAAGACAATTGAATTGCCACGTAAAATTTTGACTAAAAAACGTTTTTTCTTTCGGCATTTTAAATTTACACACAAAAACTTGATTAAAGTAAGTACTTTAAATATTATAGGTTAGGTTGAAACACTTTGTCGAGTGCTGAATTAGTCAACGAAGTAGATGATAAACCTTGTCTGCTCAATAAAAGTTAGAATAGGCAACAAAAATAGGCAAAATAGGCTGCATAAGGTAAAATAGGCACAATAATAAAAATATAGAAAAAATAGGCTCTAAGGCACGAAAAAAAAACCTTCCATTACATGTAAATATATTACCTATGTATAGAAAAACGAAATTGCCTGAAGTATATTAAAATTTGAATCTAGGCAATTGCCTAAAAATCCGGGCTTTAATAATAACCATTTTATTTCAAATATAACAGAATTGTATACAATTCATCTCGTTTCCATGATTACTGAATATAAATAAATAAATAAATAAATAGATCATCACGTCTTTTCCCTATTACTGAGTATGGCACTCTTCCGTAACACATCTTGGTAAGTGATATATTTTAACGCATGAAGTGCGGTTACCAGCTGTCAAATCATGACCCCCAAGTTGTTGGTGAAGGGGGAGCCACAGGAATTGATATTAAAATGGTGAAAGCCAGTTTGTCGGTTGCGGGATTCGAACTCGGGTCCTCATACTTACTAGACCACCAACTCCATACATTCATACTGAATACGATATATGTATATTTAAATTAGATTACTTGTTCGAATTTTTGAACTGTATACGTAAAATGTCTTTCACCTGTGCCTATTTTTAATTACACTTATAAATATTATCTTAAGATTTATAAGTAAAAATTCAGATATTTGCAAGATTGAAATGCAGAATTTCACAACATTCATTCTTGTTGCACATTTTATATTTCGAAATACAATAACTAAATTTTAGAAGAAAATGAATAAATTGTATTATTTGAGTTTTGATCAACACAAAAATATCAAGACAATTAATATCTTAGACAGCTAAAAAAGTAACTAAAACTTTCATATTTTAATAGTATTTAGTTGTAAATCTATTCTATAATTTGTATTCATTGTTTCAGTAATTTTTTATGACGTAAATTTACTGATTCACTGAAATATAGTTATTGGTAAATTATTATTATTATTTTTATATATTTATTATTTGTACGGTGGTGTGGATAGCGATACGGAATTCGAATCCAGAGATCCCGTGTTCGAATCGCACTCAAGCTAAAAATTGTATAAACTACTACACTGCGGCTCGGTGAGTGCGGACCCTGTAGTGTAATTGGGATTAAATTCCTGTTGTACAGCGTAACATAAATAAATAAATAAATAAACAGCCGTAGAAATAGTTCCCCCAACTTAAATATTCGTGGTTGCTATGTACTCAATGAATCAAGGAATGGAGGGTTTGGGTGAATTCTGTTTATCATTTTAATAATATCTTATTTAAATTTCCTATACTATATGTTCTCTTCTTTTGTCATTTCAATTGAATGGCTCATTTTATCCTTACCTCTAAATTTACTGATTCCTGATATGATTCAATTTGAAGTAATCTCTTCCAGAATCAATTTATACAAATTAGTATCAAATTAATTTAAATAAGCTCACTGCCAAATGGAATCTTACTATATTACCCGGGTTGTATTACAACCGCCGACAAATAATTTTTATCACATTTACTCCTGTGGCTTGCTCTCTACTAACATCTTTGGAGGCCATGATTTTATGCCTGGTAACCTCACACTTATAAATATATCATTTACCGAGATCTGCTACGGTAGAGTGCCACACCCAATAATAGATAAAATGTATGTATATTTATTTTTATTTTTTACAGCCTTGTTTTTGTATTATCGGATAAGTAGATTTGTCATATTAAATTATATACATGATCTGAAGAATCACAAACCATTGTGTGTAACCTGGTCAATATTAATATATTGGTGGAGCAGGTGGCTCAGTGGTACCGAATCGGCCTGTAGATTTTAGAACCCGATTTCGATTCCCACAGCCGACAAACAATTTTCATCATATTAAAACTACTCTTGTGGCTCCTCTTCCATTATCATTTTAGAGGCCATGATTTGACGACTGGTAATCGTACTTCACGCGAAGAAATATATCACTTGCCGAGATTTGCTACGGGGAGTGCCACACCCAGTAATGGGTAAAAGGAGTGATGATATTTTTATTTATTTAATATTAATATTGAAATTAAAAATCTGATGTGGACACCACATGACTTCCTTGTACGCGTATTAAACTATAGATATTTTTTTAATTGCACATATTTGACATAAAATCTTTTATTTTTTATTTTTTGTTCTAATCATAGCAAACTTAATTAAAAAAAAAACACACAAAATATATACTATTTAAATTTAGATATCTCGCTTATGCAAAAGGCTAATTTAAAAATTCTTAATGTGCTAGACGCAGAATTTAATTCTCTAAAACTTTTATTTCAAGCATTTATTTCTAAAATTAAAATAATACCATTTTTTTCAAGGAAAACTGTTAGCAGCTTCATGTAATGTGTCACTTCCGGTTAGTGTATTTTAACCAAAATCTATTATATTATTTCCATTGATATAAGTAGTCTTATATACCAAATTTGGAAAGTTTTAAATTATATTTGAATATAGTTTTTCATGAAAATCTATTATAGGCTTCAAGTAAAGTACCACTTCCGGAAGTTATATAATGACCAAAAAGGTAGGTGCACAACTAGATGTTATAACAGTCCTAAATATAAAATTTCAATTTTCTACGGCTTACCGTTTTTGAGTTATGCGAGATACATACGTACGTACGTACGTACAGACGAAATTAGTCAAAATGGACTCAGGGAGGGCCAAAATGCGTATTTCCACTGAAATCTGAGAACCGAAAATTTTCGCGATAACAATACTTCCTTGTACGAAGTAAAAAGAGAAAAATTGGGATAGCATCTGCATTTCAATCGGATCATATATCTTGGTACTTTTTGACCTATAACCAAAATATCAGTGTTAATGTGAATATTTTGTCCGTCAGTACGGTGGTGTGGATGATACGGAATCAGGAGATTCCGAGTTCGAATCTCACTCAAGCTAAAAATTATATAAACTACTACACTGTGGCTCGGTGAGTGCGGACTCTATACTGTAATTGGGATTAAGTTCCTGTTGTATAGCGTTACATAAATAAATAAATATTGTCTGTTAACTACAATGAATGCGGGTAGACATGAGACATGAGCTGGAAGTAAAAAATGATAAACATTTCTGGGGGCAAGTATTTAATATGAAAAATGAATTAAAATTAGATATTTATCGATGGCTATTAAAGCTATAATGTGTTTACTGCATTCTTCCGCTTGTACAAAGGTTTACCTTAATAATGACTAAAACGCGAGATAAATTACTTGTCACAACTTACGAATCTATTTTGCATTCCAAAGTACTGCTTGACATGAACCCTTGTTATTCCTGAGAACCTTTGGATTCTTTAGTTAAGAAAATTCCAAAATATTGAGTTTGAATTATATTATGTTATAATACGGGAATGTACTCAAGATATAATTGTTGACATTTGAATAGCTTTTTATTCATCAAATGATATAAATAAATATATCATCACGCCGTTTACCCATTACTGGGTGTGGCACTCTGCCGAAGCAGATCTCGGTAAGTGATATATTTCTTCGCGTGAAGTGCGGTTACCAACCGTCAAATCACGGCCACCAAAGATGTTAGTGGAGGGGAAGCCACAGGGGTAGATTTAATTTGGTGAAATTTCAATATTTCTCAAAAATGCAACTATATATTTTGTTTATCGTTTTTGCTTATCGTTTATCGAAACAGAGAAGCCGTCAAATCACGGCCCCCAAAGATGTTAGCGGAGGGACAGCACCACAGGGGTAGATTTAAATTAATGAAAATTATTTGTCAGCTGTGGAGATCGAACCAGGGTTCTCAAGATCCACAGGCCGACTCGATACCACTGAGCCACCTACCCCATGTTATATATATGAAATAAATATTTATTTTTCAACAGAAATAAAAATTTTATTCGTATTTTAATAGTTAAATACAGGAATAATGATAAAAGATAAATTTTTTCTACTATTTTAGGGAATCTAGTAAGCATATTGGAATTCTCATTCGAGCAATCCTGTATGAAGGACTTGACATGATAGTCACCTTCAGTTACACTGTTATTTAAAAAGAATATTTATCAATTGAAATTTTAAATAAATACTTAACAAATCATGTCTTTTAATATATCATGTCATGAGATCGAGAGAAAAATTGAATAAAATCAGATTTGAATTACATGGCGACCGTAGCTTAGTTGGTTTAAACTTGAAGCATAAGACTGGAATTCATAGGGCCCTGGTTCAAATCCTGGCGGTATATCAGTTTTTCTCTTTATAGTTTAATTTGATTTCATAAATTAAATATCAACTACTTATTTATGAACTTGTCATGGAGCAGAAATGAATCCACAATACAAATTTGTATCTTAAGATATGGTTGATCCTATTGGGACTAATACGCACTAACAGAATTCGTAGGATACTAAATAAGTCTTCTCTGCAACCTCATCTGAATGCGGCCCGTGAGCCAGTCCCGGCCTTGGCTCTGATTGCCCACGAAATCGCTTCATCATCACGGAGACGCTGCCACTACGAACCCAGATTACTCACATTGCACTGAACACGAGGTGCTAGCGTTCTAAGATCAAATAAAGCATGTCTGAGTTGGAATAAAGTGCTTCTTGTAATTGAGGAAAGTGGGATTGTAACCGTGCCGAGACCAAAATCGAGTTAATTAAATTTCGTGTCTGTTCGACCGCTTTCGAAGTTTTATAGGTGACATGGTGTTGGTTGTTGATTTGCTACTCACACTTGGGATTTTATCCAAAATAAGGACCGGATTAGTTGATTTCGTTATGAGTTTATATATTCATCCATTATTATTACAGCCGACAAACAATTTTCACCAATTTAAATCTACCCCTGTGACCCCCTTTCCACTAATATCTTTGAGGGCCGTGATTTGACGGCTTACCGAGATCTGTTTCGGCAGAGTGCCACACCCAGTGATGGGTAAAAGGCGTGATGATATTTTTTTTATTATTAGTTTAGCTTGGGATTACGGAGATTCAAGTTCATGGCTCTACACAATAAAAAATTAATTGCAATAACAATACGGGGAACCTGCATCTTATAATGAACTTGAACTCACGCCAAACGAGAGTAAGAGCGCAACCATTATGTAACAACTCCTCAGTTGCTTAACGTGAATTATGTGCCCATTTGGGTTTGAAGTTGGCATCTGAACAATGATGTTTTTGAAACAAAATATTATTATTACTCGTATTATACTTATTTATCTTGATCTTGAGTACCTTGGTTCGATTACCACAGCCGACAAACAATTTTCACAAAATTAAAATCTCCCCCTGTGGCTTCCCCTTCACTAATATCTTTGGGGACCGTGATTTGACGGCTGATAACCGTATTTCACGCGAAGTAATATATCACTTACTGAGATCTGCTTAGACAGAATGCCACGCCCAGTAATGGGTAAAAGGCGTGATGATATATTTAATTGTTTATAAATAAAGCAAATTATATATTGTATATATTTTTAGGTTAAAGGTTACAGTATTATAATAAATTTTTTCTACTTCCATTAGGAAATAGACGTTTTATTTCACTGAGTGAGGTAATGAACTGCATTATTTAACTAGTGAAATAAAGAGGTAACATAGCAACAGATATCTTGGTATACGAATTCTGATGTGGTATTCTTTTATTTTTTGAATTTATAACTGTCATTAATATGTCAAAATTTCATAATTTCAAAAACGCTCTTTCGTATTTATTAGAACGAAAGTAAAAAAAATATTGTATGAAACTAGTAAGGAAATAGGTTATTACCTTACTTATGTGTTTACATAACTCGACTACGCCTCGTTCTGCAAATTTCACATGCGTAAGGTAATAACCTTCATTTCCTTACTAGTTTCATAAATAGCTGTAAAAATATGAAATTTGTGCGCAAATAATAATGGAAAAGACTTAAAAAGAAAAGTGTTACGATTGAAAATATACTATGTCAAATGTACATTTTGAAAATACTGAATGTTTACAAGAAACTGGCGTACAACAGTGGCGAATTTTTCGATTATAAAATCTGTTGTGTGAATTAAAAATAATAACTGCAATTTTAATATATGATTACAAGATAAATGAAATAATTGATTGCAACTAAAGATGGTTAATCGCTCAAAATGATCCCTGAAAATAAAATTAACTTTAATTCATTCAGAACACCAAGCATCGAATCAGGACTGGTCCCGTTCGAGCGTAAAATAAAACATAATTACCGAACTAAACGCTTTGCTTCCCAGAAGCGGCTGCCCATCATACTCTATAGTAATTTCCCACGATTTAAGAATTAAATTAGATCACGAATTTTGGAACATCGGCTAGCGTAATATTACTGAACATCGGACACGTTCGATGCAGAACAACTTTATTTTACACGAACGATTATTTTCTCGAAATTTTAGTCATTATTTTCAATTGCTCCATACAGAAAGAAAAATATAGTCGACTTATTATAGTTATTAGTTTTTCTAATTTCTTTTAATATATAAGTTTTAACTATTCTTCGTTTTTAAAAGTGTTAAAATTTGACCTCAGGGGTTATAAGTTCATGAAAGCTGAATATTTACCCTAAAATCATCTTTGAATTAGGACGACGAATAGTTCAACAATAATTTAACAACATACTGAATCTGTGTCTTGTTATGTTGACACTTTCGCCAATCTGAATAAATATATCATCACGTCTTTTACCCATTACAATAAGTGACATATTTCTTCACGTGAAATGCGGTTACCAACCGTCAAATTACGACCACCAAAGATGTTAGTGCAAGGGAAGCCACAGGGATAGTTATAATGTGATGAAAATTGTTTGTCGGCTGCAGGAATCAAACTCGTGTTTTCAACTCCAGAGGCCGATACCACTAAAATCAAATTAAATGATAGTAAGGAGTGTTAATAATTTAATCTACATAGTACTATGATCACTAAAAGTTTATTAATTAAGGGGGTAGATAGCTCAGTGGTGTCGAGTTGGCCTGTGGATCTTGAGAACCCTGGTTCAATCCCCACAACCGACAAACAATTTTCACTAATTTAAATCTACCCCTGTGGCTCCCCCTCCACTAATATCTTTGGGAGCCGTGATTTGATTGCTGGTAACCGCACTTCACGCGAAAAAAAAATCACTTACCGAGATCTGCTTAGGCAGAGTGCCACACCCAGTAATGGGTGAAAGGCGTGATGATATATTTATTTATGTTTATTCTTTTTCTAATATGAGCAATTCTTGCCTGTCTATCTATCTGTATGTGTCGAAATCGGTAATGAATGCAATGGAACTTGGTATTCTAATATTTTTTTGCCTCGGAAAACGATCTAACTAGGTTTCAACTTCAGGAAAATTTATTTAGTACGTAATTTTTTAAAGGAAGATAATGAAAATTTAGCTATTTAATGTGAGTATTTTATTACTTAATATCATTGTTTTCGAGATATGAGCAAAAATCCGAAAAAAATTTGGAGAGAAAAGTTGTTTCTGTTATCTGGTTTTTGATATCTTACTTTTCATTTTAAACTTTCCATCTCCCGTTATTTTCTGAGCAAAGCTCGGGCTGGCAAATATTATATATTAAAAGTAACGAGAAACTTTACTACTCGATTACGTTTTTTCAGGTAATTCGTAAAAAGTGGCATATCAGGAAAAACGTTTAAAATGAAAAAGGTAATCAGTAGCGTAGGTAAATATTTTTATATTGGTCACATTTTAATTATTAATTAATTAATTAAGTATTCATGTTAAAAAATATTTTTTAAAAAATATAAAATAAGCACTTGGCTATGTTTCATAAAATTCAGCCTCCAAGTCACCTTATGAGGACATCGTCAGAGGCTGGCCAGCACTGTTAGTAACCATAGACGCGTTATTAGAGCTCATTAGTTGAATTTTGTGAAACATAGCCAAGTGTTTATTTTATATTTTTTATTAAACCTTGTTTCACCAAGTGTTGGATGACAATTAATTTTGTCTTTGTTAAATAAAATAAATAAATAAATATATCATCACGCCTTTTACCCATTACTGGGTGTGGTACTCTGCCTAAGCAGATCTCGGTAAGTGATATATTTTTTCGCGTGAAGTGCGGTTACCAGCCGTCAAATCACGGCCCTCAAAGATATTAGTGGAGAGGGAGCCACAGGGGTAGATTTTTAAATTGGTGAAAATTGTTTGTCGGCTATGGGGATCGAACCAGGATTCTCAAGATCCACAGGCCGACTCGATACCATAATTTTCTGATTGCTAAAATATTATTAGTAGTACTCGTACATATATAATACATTTGAAATGATTGCGTTATTAGGTACAGTGAGGTTGTAATTACTACTAGTGAAACTTTAATAGACCCAATGAAAATAATAACTTACTAGCATATTAATGTCACTCACAATACTGGCATACATCCTAACAATTTCCATTAATGTTTACAGTTTACAGTTACACAAATTAACCTGTTAGCATACATAAATTACAATTTACAAATGTTTATTATGATTATTTTATGTATTGTGTATACTTCTGTAAATCATATCTTCGATATACCTAGGTAATGAAATCTTACGAAAAGACTAACCATTGCAAATATTCAACATTTCAATAGAGTTGAAAACAATCATATCTGAACCTATTACAATTTCTTGGAGTAAATTCAACATTATTATCTTAATTTCTTCCATACAAAACACATTCATTTCTTGCTTTTTATATCTTATCGGAATATAAGCATAAGATTTTTTAAATTATTACAGTTTTTGCTTTTCATTTTGCGTTGAATGCGTAAAATACACAAAAGTTGGAATACATGCACACGCAACTGGCCTCATAAAAGGAAAGTAGAACAGCTATTATTTATCACAATTATCGTTCTCCAAGTTGAAAATTACGTATTTTATAAATAAACCATTGTCGACGATTATTATACATTTTCTATTATGTATATGTAATCGTTCTTTCATTTCGTTTCTATACAGGGTGTTTCACAACTTAGAGCAAAAAATTAAAGGGTATATTCTGTATGACGTGCTGATCATGAAACAAAAAGAATTTTTTTTAAATCGCAAAACTATTTTCCATGTTTCCCAGTCAAAAATTTTTCGTAGCCACTGCCACTGGGTGGATGATTATGTTAAAGTTATTAATTAAATAAAATTCTATTATAAATAACTGCTAATAATTGAATTGTGTAATTATTCTTTCGTAGTTGATACCTACTTCATTGTTTGTGTTTAATAGGAAAGTTAATTCAGTGTAGTACTACAAAAAATGTTTTAGGTTAACAACCCTTAATTTTTCGAATTAAAAAAAAAATATTTTTGTTTCATGATCAGCACGTCGTACAGAATATACCCTTTAATTTTTTGCTCTTAAGTTGTGAAACACCCTGTAGATCTATATCCTAGTTTTTCATTCGATTGTTAATATTGCTGTTAAAATTATAAACCTGTCATTAGTTAATGTTTACATTACTAGTCAAATAATAATTGGGCATATGTCATATAACTATAATGACTTTTAACAGTTTAATAACTGTTTATAAAATAACTGGTAATTTAACACATTCATTTGGCATAAATTTGACTTACAAAATATACTTAATGAGTTGCTGAATAAATACAGGCGTAAATATAACAAATATTTAAATTTTATAACATCGAAGTAATGAATATAATTATTGTATATCATATTACAAAATGGTATAAAAAACATTTTTTATACGGAAATTGTGAAATTATGAATATTAACTTTGACATTCTTAGAACCCATCTGGCATACGATTTCTTGCATTAGATTCTTCACCATGCATTAATTCCAATTTTTAGAATATCAATATAAATAAATAAATATATCATCACGCCTTTTACTCATTACTGGGTGTGGCACTCTGCCTACGCAGATCCCGGTAAGTGATATATTTTTTCGCGTGAAGTGCGATAACCAGCCGTCAAGTCACGGCGTCTAAAGATATTAGTGGAGGGCGAGCCACAGGGGTAGATTTTAGAATATCAAATCAAATAATTGTTTTTATAATGTGTCGATTATGTGTATCGATGCATTTATGTATTTTGAAAAATCGTTACAATCTTACTACCAAGTATTATGTAATCAAACTTACTAGGTGTCGGCAGGAAGGTTCAAATTATCACATATTACCTTTCATTTTCGGTTAAAAAAACAAAGTATTCGGCGTATTAATTTCCTCATCTGAATACATTTACTGAAACAAATTATTTATTTTAAATAAATGAGTTGTCGACTGTAGCAACCGAATTCATGTTCTCATTGTACTAAATAATACATAATACAGGCGTCTTTAATAGTAACATATGAAAAAGCTTTCAGAACCTATGTATAAAAATAAAAAATTAATAAATATATCATTACGCCTATTACCGATTACTGAGTGTGGCACTCTGCCGTAGTAGATCTCGGTAAGTGATATATTTCTTCGCGTGAAGTGCCGTTAAATCACGGCCCTGAAAGATGTTAGTGGAGGGGGAGTCACAGGGGTAGTTTTAACTTGGTGAAAATTGTTTATCGCTTGTGGATATCGAACCCGGCCTCCCAATTCCACAGGCCAACTCGATACCACTGAGTTATCTACCCAATGTATACAAATAAATAATTAATTCGACGTTTCGGTACATTAAATGAAAAATATTATTAAAAAAATTAAATTAGTAGAAGTGATATATGGAAAGGCATACTGGAAAAGAAAGATAAATTTTGTTATCAAAACTAACCTCAAATTATCACGTGATATCTGTCATCCGTCAGTTTCAACACTTAAAGAGAAACATCGATTACAAATAGAAAAGAAGAACAAAGCGAGACGTTTTTTACTGTCATTTCATGTTGCTTCATTCCTACGTGACGTTAAATGCATAATGGAATTTCAAATTCAAAATAAAATACAGTGTTTCAGGAATAAAATTTAATAGTTTATTCCTGACCTCATTTTAAGGAAACCAAATACGGTAAGGGTAACAAAACAAAATAACACAATATGACATATAAATTAATCTAATTAAGCATAGAATAACATAAAAAGATATGGAATAAAACAGGATAACATAATGTAAGAAAAAATTCTATAATTTGTACAATAAATGTGTACGCAGTACTAAATTCATCCATAGTGAAATACATAAGATGCAAAAATGTTAATATAAATCAAGGTTTAATTTTCTTACTGTATCTCTAATAGATTAAAACGGTTTTTTTTTAATTTTCTGTTTTTTGTTCAGCTTCAATCTCTTTTATTTCGGAAAAGGAATAGGACTTATGTTCATATGATCAAATGTACTCAGGAATAATATATTAAATTATGTTATACTAATCCTGAAACACAAATAAATAAATATATCATCACGCCTTGTACTCATTACTGGGTGTGGTACTCTTCCTAAGCAGATCTCGGTAAGTGATATATTTTTTTGCGTGAAGTGCGGTAACCAGCCATCAAATCTCGGCCCCCAAAGTTATTAGTGGAGGAGGAGCCACAAGGGTAGATTTAAATTGGTGAAAATTGTTTGTCGGCTGTGGGATCGAACTAGGTTCTCAAGATCCACGGTCTGACTCGATACCACTGAACCACCTACCCCATAATCCTGAAACACCCTTGTGTAATTATAAGATTATAAGGAATATTTTTATTAATGTTCAATTTAGTTATTTTATAATTTGTTTCTTTAAATTAAACTATGGTTACAAACCTTATTTGATAAGTTGTAATCGGATTTCAGCGTAAATTTGTAGTGTCTGGCAAATGCAATACTTCCGAATTTATCTACAAAGGAAAAGAACGACATCTAAACCTAAGAAATATTTTGAAATGATATGTATCGTCAGTACGGTGGTGTAGATAACGATATGGAATTCGAATCCGGATATCCCGAGTTCGAATTTCATTCAAGCTAAAAATTATATAAACTACACTGCGACTCGGTGGGTGCGGACCCTGTACTGTAATTGGGATTAAATTCCTGTTGTACAGTGTAACATTAATAAATAAATATTGATTTGTAACATATTTATTCGTCCTTCCACATCACCGATCTCTGCACTAACCCGTAAATATCCCACGTAGTACATCAACCAACGAGGCAAGTCCAACTAGCGTGCAGTAGCAACCACGTCTCTCTTCTCTTCTTTCTTCTACCATCGCCGTCGCCCACCTGATGGACAGATACATGCAGTTCTCCTCTACCACGTAACGCCAGTAGTGATCACTATAATGGTTGGTTAGCGTTAGTTTAGCGAGCGCACGCTCAGGATTTGCATTGCCAAGCGGTTTTACATCTGTATTTTACCCTGTTTTTATTTTATTTTTAGTTTCGCGTGTTCTGAGGTATGATTCTTACACGAAATGTTTGGTTTTTCGCTCGTGGAGGGTTATTATTGACCGGGTTGGTTAATTTAGTGTTTTGGATTAATCATCAGTTGGAGTACAACTGGTTGTTAGGTGTTTTGTTTTACTCAGATTTTTTTTGAATAAATTATTATAATTATGAGACGGGAAAACTTGTAGGTAAATTAGGTTGTTACTTCTGTAGAACTAGTATTTCTGGAAGTTTAAATTACTAAAATTAGATAATACTTCTTCTTTGAAGATGCAAAGATAAATTCCTTATTTTAACTGCTGTTTAAATAATTAATATTCAACTGTTTTGACAGTTTCCATTTTGAAAAAAGTGCCAAAAATATGTATACAAATATTTTGTACCGGAAATGTTAATTAAAATTTGCGTAGCGCTTGGTACAAATTATTTCTAGTTGTATTTTTAAAATGGTCTTGTTATGTTTGTATAAAGGAAGATCCGGTATCGAATTACTGTTTGTCTTAGAGTATCAATTCTTTTCAATGGTTAGGAAAAAGACATCTTCTAATGGCAATCAAGATACGAATAAAAATAAATTGAATACGATATAGAGAAAACAGCTTTAAAAAAAAACTTAATAATCTAACCAACAAAATTAAAGAGATTTAAATAGACGCTATTCTGCGATTAAATTTTATTTATTTAGGTTTTAATACAAACTAAAATTTTATTATTAACCATAATATATAAGATGTTTCAAAATTATTGCAAAAAATAAGAATATATTGTACTCGTAAGTACAACGCAAAAAGAATTTTTCCGAAATTCGTAAAAATAATTACACATTTTCGTGCCATTAGACTGATACGTTACAGTAATGAATAAAAATTAGTAAACATTAAACATTGAAAGAACTGTTACAAAACTTTAATAAAATAAAATAAATTTTAATATTTACTAATTCTTATTTAATACTAACTTAACAATCCAGTGGCTCGATAAATGTTTGCTTTAAGTAATGTGCAATTATTTTTTAAGAATTTCGGAAAAATTCTTTTTGCGTTATATTCAGTACATCAAATAGTATATAATCTTTAATTTTTCTACAATCACTTTGAAACACCCTGTATAAATTTGAAAATTTGTCGAGGATCATTTTTGAAATGTGTATAAAATATGCTTAAGTGACAATATGTTTTAATTTGAGACATTGTGCCAAATTTTGCACTCTTCTTAACTTCAAATCCAACTGTAATTGCCATCGAAACATCTTGTTTGCAATATTTGTCTTATTTATAATAAATTCATGTTTTTCTTTTTTTGTTGAAGCTAATTATCACTAATTATCGTTATGGGGTAGGTGGCTCAGTGGTACCGAGTCGACCTGTGGATCTTGAGAACCCTAGTTCGATCCCCACAGCCGACAAACAATTTTCACCAAATTAAATCTACCCCTGTGGCTCCTCCTCCACTAACATCTTTGGACGAAGAAATATATCACTTACCGAGATCTGCTACGGCAGAATGCCACACCCAAGAATGGATAAAAGGCGTGATGATATTAATTTCAAACAATTTAAGCATTTTTATTAAATATGTCAATTCATAAAATCAAATTAAATTATAGATAGTAAAATTGGGATACCTCCAGGATTTGAATATGAATTTCACAGAGATTTTCATCGTCTACAAAATTCAATCCGTTTCCAATATTCTAATTTACTCCCAACAAAGAACTTATTAATCTTCATCATAACAATCTTCCAATAGACTCATCACAAAAACACCATCCAATAATCTGAAAACAAGGCAACATCGAACTTTTTCCCAACGGGTTTGCTTGCACCAGCGCAAAAAACTTGTCGCGCGGTTCTTTGTTCGCGTGTTGTCGCTGGCGCTGCTCGGTGCACGGTGTACTAGTATGTTACATGACGGCGGCGGCAGCGGTGGCGGTAGCGGCGGGCGAGATGATTGAGATGCTGAGAGTGCAGAGTCTGCAGCGAGCTGGAGACGGGTGTTCGGTGTTCACTCCGTGGTTCGCAGGCCGACGGTGTGCCCTGTCCAAGGTTGTCCATTGTCTGAGGACATGAGTTGTGGTCTGCTGTGACAGGAATGTTGTTTGTGATAAGTTGTAGATGAGGATGAGGATGATTCGAGGAGTGGATGATGATTTCTGGATTTGTTTATTTGTTTGCTACTCGGAACAACAGGAAATTCATTATAATATTTGGAGCCTACAGCTTATAGTCGAATTTGAACCACACAGTCGTATTTTTGGAGTAAATTTGAAATTGAACTCGCGTATTTTTCGCTTAGAAGGCGATACTTTGTACAGAACCACGATTGGCTGTATTACACACAATTATTAGAATAAGATCGCCTATCATGAAGGTACTTAAAATATTATAAATGGGAATTAGAACGTTCCCTACACCTGAACACTGCCAAGTGTAATAATGATTTTTAATAAGGTATAACAAACATGAGATGGTACTTAGTTCACACGTTTAGTAAAGTTTGTAGGATGAGCCCAGTGCAGGATTAACACTAGGCGGGGCCCTAGGCAATCGAAAACGAGGGGCCCCTGACATGAAAATACAATAATTAAAATTCAAATAAACTTTATTCATAATTCAAATAAACAGCGAATATAAAACTTGATATATAATTATTCATAAAGAAAAACAAACATTTGCAATTACTACTCTAACGGTCAACTCAGAAGAAACGTTTTCTGCATTTCAACTCGCTGAACTGTACAATTTTTATAAAAATTCATTTTGCGGGGTCCCTAGGCAATTGCCTAGTACTGTCTATTGGTTAATCCAACACTACATGAACCGGAAGCAAATGCAACAATTCATACGAGTGAAAAATGGGATATTCTATATGTTTATTCTACGAGGATGGTATTGTTGCCCCATTAATTTATATTTTAATAACAACCATTAAGATATGACATTCATATCTTACAATGCACATAGCAATAAGTATGCAACAAACAGATAAGTATCTTAGTGGTTGTAGAAAGAAATAATTGTAATTATTTTGTTCGAAGTATCTTTTTGAGCGAATGGATGATTTATATTAATTAGGGTTAATTAGAACACTTCGGGATTCAATTACTTCAATCCTTAATTAATGGGCTGCTTTAAATTTGCTAAGTTCCAAATAATGAGGTACTAAAATGGGGTAGATTGCTCAGTGGTAACGAGTCGGTCTATGGATCTTGAGAACCCTGGTTTGATCCCCACAGCCGACAAACAATTTTCATCAAATTAAATCTACCCTTGTGGCTCCCCCTCCAGTAATATCTTTGTGGGCCGCAATTTGACGACTGGTAACCGCACTTCACGCGAAGAAATATATCACTTACCGAGATCTGTTACGGCAGATTGCCACACCCAGTAATGGGTAAAAGACGTGATGATATATTTATTTATTTAAAAAGAGACCAACAATAATCTAAAATTATAATTAACTTTTAAAACATGCATATTTTGATGTCACATTCACAAACTCAAATAAACTAAACAAATTATTGTTATTTTCTCAATTGATTGTTGTTCTTTTTTTAATATTTATACACAAGTAAACGGCTGTCTCGATTAAACAATTGCCCATTTAATCAGAATTGACTTATATATGAGTGCAATTAACATGAACTAACTAGATTTAAACTTCCGATTCAATTAGATATTTTAGTTAAATATTTTGGAATAAAAGTAGGTAATCTGAGGGATATTGTATAGGCAGTTGCACAGTTAAACATTGTGTATACATTGCTAAGCAAAAAAATTGTGCATTGAACCAGTATTTTACTGGGCAAGTACGGTATTAATAATCCTCCATAAACCGTTTGTCTATTTAAATATATTTTGTACACTGCAAAGAGAATAAATATATTTGCGAAAAATTATTAGTAAACGAAAAATGTTTATAGTAGCAGCGATTAGTATTTATAGACGGATTTTAAATAATTTTTCAAAATTAACGCTGGATCAACTATACTTTTAGATTTTTTGATCTTTTTCAGAATCAAGACAAAGTAGAGTTCTTTGTTAACCAAACTCTGGGCTAGTGCCTATTTTGATTCAAACTGGGTTTATTTATTGTTTTCTGTTACTAGTATCTGATATGATTTCCGCCATATTTCTTTTCAACTGACGCTAGTGCCCTCTAGGACAAAATAAAAATCATACAATCAAGTTACTGAAGTGAATAAAAAACTATATTTCTTTAAAATATTCATTGCCTATAATTATAGGTATAATATAAGAAAACTACAGTGTTTATAAGCCAGATATCAAGTATACTATCAAGATGTTTTTATTACTGTCTACTCTATCTAATAATTAGTTACAGAGCATGTTTATAATTTAATGTCTTTATTAGTTAATTGTACAACATTTTCAAGGACGGAGAAGGAAAATATAAATTGTATCTAATATATGCAGCATTAAAATCTTTACTGAATATATACGAGAAAATCCTTACGAGAATACCCTTACGGAAGGATGATGTACTTTATAAATCTGAATAGTTTATGGTAATAAGTAGAGAAAAGCTATGTAGTCTTCTATTTCATAATTTTAATATTGCAACTTGTAACTAGCACATACACCAATAGTATATAAGTAAAAGATAATTAAAAACAAATATAAGTTCTAAACCAGTGATTCTTAACCAGGGGTCCTCGAAACGATCTCAGAGGGTACGCGAAACTTGAAAGTTATCTTAAGTTTTAAGTAGAATAGCGTCCAGTAATTAGTAGTTACCAAATAACCAACATGTGGTGTCTTACTTTTATTGTATTTTTCTGAAATTTTGTTGTAATGTTTTTTTTACGATTGTTAATTTGTTTACTCATTGTACTTCTACCTAATGGTACGTATTTATTGTATTATTGTTTTAGTTTACTCAAATTTTTATAAATTATGTTATTTTTATCCTGAGACATTGTTATATTATATGTATTATATCTTTACGTTTCTCCAGTGTAGTTTCTCGGAGGATGGTAATATTGTTACCGAAATGTTAGAGTATTTGAAGTGGTTTTATTTACTCCCTTGTCCAAATTCCGATTATTTTAAATTAACTTAAGTTTTAACTTTAACTCTACGTACTAACCAGTATTTTTGTCTCTAATTATTATTATTATTTTAATATTTTATTTTGTGTTATTTAATTTTTAGTTCGAATCCAATTTAGTAGCAGACACTTGCTGGCGCAATATTATTTATAGTTTTTTTTTCCAATATTTTTTATAATAAAAATAATATAAGTAGTCGTTTTCAAATCTAGAAATTTTAAATATTGCAATAATAGTGTTTTGTCATCAAGAATCGTGTTTTATTTTTATTAGAGTAAGAAACAAACTGTTTTTCATTTTCTTCCTTAAAATATAGATATTTGAAAAACTTAAACACTTGTAAACATATAAAATAAAATAAATATATCATCACGCCTTTTACTCATTACTGGGTGTGGCACTCTGTCTAAGCAGATCTCGGTAAGAGATATATTATTTCGCGTGAAGTGCGGTTACCGGTCGTCAAATCACTGCCCTCAAAGATATTAGTGGAGGGGGATCCACAGGGGTAGATTTAAATAAATAAATAAATATATCATCACGCCTTTTACCCATTACTGGGTGTGGCACTCTGCCTAAGCAGATCTCGGTAAGTGATATTTTTTTTCGCGTGAAGTGCGGTTACCAGCCGTCAAATCACGGCCCTCAAAGATATTATTTGGGGGGGAGCCACAGAGGTAGATTTAAATTGGTGAAAATTGTTTGTCGGCGGTGAGGATCGAACCAAGGTTCTCAAGATCCACAGACCGACTCGATACCACTGAGCCACCTACCTCATACTTGTAATAGTTATTTACATTGTAAGACCGTTATATAGAAATTTACAGGCGAGCATAGAAAGGTAACGGGCGAGCCTGTAAATTTCAGTTAACGGTCGAGCATTGTACAATGTTTTGTATATTTGAATCGCAATATATGTATATTTAATCAAATTAATTGCAATAGTATAACGCAATAACTAAAATGTTCAATCAAGGTAGACTTTGAAAATCTGACAGATTTTGTTTAATCAAAAAATATTTAAGTGTCAAACGTTCAAAATTAGATATATTGTCATGATAACCAATGTCAACAGCCCGTTATAATTTTTACACGGGCTAGCTCGTTATAAGTCTCGTAACCCCTAGAAACAGAGTTAAGTAAACAGTTCATTACGATTCAAATGTACGTAAACATAATTAAATTTATATATTTGAGGTATTTATTAGAAATATCAGTCCTAATTTAAAATCAATATAATATTCGTAATTTCAGTAGAAACTGGGGAACCGTGAAAAAAATTGGTAAATAACAAAAAGGTTAAGAATCTCTGTTCTACACACATTGAAGGCTGAAGTAGTATTTGCATGATTCTATATAAGAACATAGAAACAATGTAGCAAGGTAATAATATTTCTCCGTGCATCAGTAATCAGTAGATGAAGATGCAGAACATAAACAAAATAATTTATGCATTATGTATTCACACTGCTATCTAACTCAACTTTTAAATTACATCCTATGATAGAAGAGAACGTTTACCCACACTTCACGTTTGAATCCACGCCTGTCACGCATGTAAAGAAACAACAACATTTATCTTGCCGGAGCAAGTGAGACAACAATACAGGTGTTTTATTGTTGAGTGTACAACGACACTGCACCCCTATAATCATCTAAACGCATGCGTGCGCGATGAATGCTTCGCTCTACGACGATTGTCGTGTCAATTGGAACGTTTTCTTAGTTCATAATTTGGGAAATTATGTCTTTATACCTTAGAATATTCTTTATTTTTATCTGTATTTGTGTTTAAGGGATAATGTTACGTGCTCTGAGTTTTAAATTGATGTGTTGGTGTTTAGGAATATTTATTTTCTTTTATTTTTTTTGTGGTATTGAACTTTGGAACTCGGATGACTTAATGTCATTATATGTTTGGATTCTTCGAAAACATTTCTATGTAATTTATCTGGAGATATAAAAAATATATTTAGAGATATACGATATAAATGATGGTGATGCGTAAAGTGTCTATTTTTATTTCTTTTTAGACTCGACTAAATTTAATTAGATATTTATGAAGTATAATTTAACGCAATATGTAGCTGTATATATATATATTCATAGTGAAATTGATATGAAATGGTTGATTAATATATAACGTGTTCAATAAAAGCCAATTAAAATTTTGCGAGCTCAAGTTTCTCTGTGCATGAAATATGGATGTATCCCCAGTTGCTTAAGCAATCATTATGAATCATTAAATATTTAAAATTGATTTTAGACCTTTATCACTTTGCAATATAATTTTGATTTATTTTGCGGTTGTTTTTGTTGGTTAATATTTAGTTATTAGTTAGTTGATGTGAATGAATTATGATGAAATTGAGGAGAACGTTGGTTTTAAATTTCCGTGCGTCATGTTATCGCAGCAAATATCAGGTCGTAAATCGTCTTCAGTTCATCGAGCGGCCAGAAATGAGACGATGAAGACATTGATTACCTCGTGAGAATCTTCTCAGGAGGATGATGACGAGGTGAGGTGTTCGCAGCAGCGCAGCATCCTCAGAGAGACCGAGTGAGTGCTCTCTCTCCTGCGCCTCTCTTGCAGCGCCACTAATCAAAGAGTCTGCGCTCGCGCGCGCAGCTCTCATATTTGATGTTCGTGATCGTTGCCGCGGTGTTTTATTATAATGCCCGGTTTCGGAGCGCGCTGGGAAATAAGACATTCTGCGTCCAGATTGGTCTAACGGCCGCCTGGGTGGTCGGCGAGTTCCGCCCGCGCCCCGTGCCCCCGCGGGGGCCCACCGTACGCCGGCCGCTCCGGTCTGTCTGCGGACACACCTCAGTCTGCCCGCAACCGTCGACGATGTCTTAACTACTACAAGAATACGTTACACTAACACATAAACAACATCATCACAGAGATCAGTGCTTGCGATTCTTTGATTGAGCCGTCCGCCATTGTTGTTTGTGATTCGGACTCGCGAGCTTCGACTTGAAGTGATCGTCATTTGATGATTGCGCATACGCGTAATCAACGTCCAATAACAGAAGAGAAAGCTGCATCCACTGCCTCTAATTGAGTTATTGGACATCATAACTTCATATAAACAATTCGTGATTCTACAGTTTTGTGATAATCATCACCCAGATTTTCCTAGTGATTAACATCTCAACAATTACTAATTAATTTACAGTCGTGATAGTGTGCTGTTATTGCTGCTTTATTTATAATTCATCATTTATCAATATCAATCATTGTGATTAAACGGTCATCAACTTTCTCATTGGTCTGCGTGATTGATAATAGTCAAATTGAAGTGATTGTCAAGAAGATTCTTCAAGTTAAATGATTATTTTGATTGAGTGATTATAAACTGTGACTTCTTGACTTGGATAATTAATTATCATTAACATAGTCAAGTGACCGTGACAGAAAGAATCCGCTATAAAAGTGATTAACCAGTGTGAAAACAGTTGTGAATTAGTATAAAATACTAGTGATCATGCAATGCACGTGTATCTGTCAGCACTACAACTTACTGAAATAGGATACCTCACTTATCTATTGGATTATCAAATTGCAGGTTAGAAAACTTTACATTTTTATCGTAATTACATAATAATAGCATTCCACAACTCGTTTATGTTCCATGCAATTATTCGCAAGAATGAAATAATTGATTTTAAATAAGTTCTGCGAAAAGCCATGAACAAGAAGCTAAAATACATATTCATCGCATTATGGGTAAACAAAACATGCAATTTTATAAAACAAAATTGCATTTTAACTCCCGTTGCAAATGACTCAATTCTTGGTTGTATTTTTTTATTTTGCGGTGAGAAGATTGCAAAAATTGCTTACTTATTTAAAATACATTTTTCCGTTACCTGTTCTTGAGTGTTTTTGCCGCCGAAGTACACTTGTCAAATCAGAACAAAAAGGACCTTATGTGACAACCATCTAAAGAAGAGTTTTGAACAATTTTCGTTGGGTTTTGAGGAGTGAATGTTCATACGCTTGAATGCTTCGGTGCACGCTAACGCTACCTGCTCTAAGCCGAACCTGTCAGCATGAAAGGACCCGGGGATAAAGAACTGTGAGAGAAAAATGTCCAACATTTTAACATACTTGTGCAAATTGAAGGTTTTGGGTATATGCAACTATATCTACAGGCATATTTCGGACAGGAATTTTCCAAGAATTTTTATTACTCTATCATCAGTTCTTTCCAAAGGAAAATAGTCAATTAAATATTTTAATTAGTAAAGAAACATTGGTAATATTGTTTCAAACTTAATTTGGTTATAGAAGTTACAAGTTTATTCAAATGTGACTTACATCAAATAGGGTAGCACGAACTTTTGAAACAATTATTAATTCATAACACAAGCTTGTTTATTCTTCCCACCTGAAATAATTCGTTCACGCAACAAACCTTCAATAATGATAATCACAGGCAAATTGTAGTCCAGTTGATAAAATCGAAATAAAACTTGCGTGTACTAATTAGCAAACAAGAGGTTGGGCGTTCAAATTTCGCAGACTTCAACTTACATTAAAAAATCGGGAAATAAAAAATCTTTTATTTATTTATGTTACGCTGTACAACAGGAATTTAATCCCAATTACAGTACAGGGTCCGCACTCACCGAGCCGCAGTGTAGTAGTTTATTTAATTTTAAGCTTGAGTAAGATTCGAACTCGGGATTTCAGTATTCGAATTCCGTATCGCTATCCACACCACCGTACTGACGGACATTTACTGGGTGAGTTACTTTTCTGTAGCACATCTGGGTGATGCGCGTGAACTGTGGTTATCAGTCGTCAAATCACAGTCCCCAAAGATGTTAGTTAGTCGGCGGTGTGAATCAAACCCGGGTTCTTAAATCCACAGTCCGACTCGATTATACAGAGCCACCTACCCCATTGTATCTGATTGAAATTCCACTATAAGCTATAGACTCTTTGTACTGTAATTTGGATTACGTTCCTGTTGTGCAAAATAACAAAGAAACAAATATACTAAATGAATATTAATGTTATCCCTAGGTCGTTCAAGCAATCTTTCATTCTCAATTTAACTAATTTATACTTGCTTGTTGCATTAAAAGTAATTTCAAAACAAGTAGAACGAAGACAATAGAAAATATTCATAAACAACAAAACCAGAAACCATAAAGATTTGAGTTCTACCTCATTCGTTATCAAAATCACCAACGTAAATTCTGTCAGACCTTTAAAACTGCCTAATGTCAATTGAATATGATAAATGCTGCTGCGATGTGATTTCGAAACTCAAAGTGGAGCATTGTCCGATCAAAGACTGATACCATACAAACCAATCTGAAGAATAATGATCCAGGTAGTTCACTATGTCCACAGTTGAATGGCATCGGGTAGGTGCTCAATGGAAAGAAATCGTTACGCAGTTCGGTCAACAGTCCGCGATAAATCTGTTCGAATATGATGTATGGCTTTCCGTTAGCATATTAAGAGAGATAATGCAGAAGTTACACGAGAAGACTTTCTTTTTGTTTAGTCAATATTATTTGGAATGCAAATGACTGATACAAAAAACAACATATTTTTAGCAGTCATCCCTAATGATTTATTTATGTATTTACCACCTCTGCAAAACAGGCAATTAATCCCAATTTCAGTACAGCTTATCTAGTGCAATCACATGAATATAGTTTTATTTATATATTTACTAAGTTACCGAGAATTGAATCCGTGAATTCTTGTGTATGAAGCGATCACTTAACCATAGCTCTACAACTACTCGTTGCTCTTATGCCTATGGCACACTGGTCGAAGAGCATCGATGAGCTCTTCGATGAAACAAAAGAACGCAAACGTCAACCAACGAAAATTAGAGGCTCCTCTATTTCCATCGAAGAGCTCATCGATGAAACATACGTATCTCATTTCACTCGTATCTTTTGTGTCTCATTTCACGTTAGCATATTTTTGAAATTTAGTTTTTCTTTCTCAACTTTAGAAGCTTTTATTTTTCGTCAATGGACCGTTCTGTTGTTTCATCGAAACTTCGATGCTCTTCGACCAGTGTGCCATAGGCATTAAAAATGAAATATAAAGATGCATATTTGTTGCAATGTCTTTCAATTCATTGACAAAATAGTCTGTCAACATCTACAGAATAGAAATATGCAATTATTCCTTTTGAATTATGAAAACAAATCGCATGATTGGTCACATTATATTGATGAATTTGTGATCCTCAATATTTTTAAGATGTTTGGCTTCCCAATATTTATACATACACCACTATATTGTATAATAGGTTAGGTACTTACAATACTGAAAGTAAAATAAAACCTTTCCAAACAATTACTAATTTATTGTATGTCATAATATGCACAATACGATAAGAAAGATTGCAAGTATGAACACCAATTAAGCGTGCTTGATTAACTCTATTTTTCAGTTGAAAAGTGTTTTAAATAAAAGTGCTTGAGTTAATTTAGTGTAAGTTTTATTTAAATCAAGTTTGACGGTGAAGAGTAAAGTTAGTTAACTACATTTAGTCACCCATAATTGGTTGTTCATACTTGCATTTCAATAAGTATACATTCTGCGAGTGGATTTTATTGTGGTTGCAAGTTGCAAATTAAAAAGGAAAAGACCTCTTTGAACGAGCGTTGTTGGAAAGTGTGGACTCGTGCAGTGTTAGTGGCGATGTAGCTAACTCCCCGTTAATAGACTGGTAAATGTAGACTCGTTAGTGGATGTGCTTATACCGCCAACAAACTCATGGGCGTATACCATCATTTTACCACTCTCTAATCATTATTATTTAAACATTTTCTACATAAATTCACTGGAAAGAAATAATGGCACATAAATTGGATAAATTACGACAATTTTTAGTGTATAATGTTTATTACTTCCTATAATTAGATAAGCTATTTAGCTTTATCTCTATTCCACTACTAGTATTCTTTCAGATAAGGTAGCGGATGAAAAAACCTGTATACGTACTACTGTTAATTGGAAGCAAATTAAAGTGTTTTGTGAAGGATGATGCATTAATTTATTTTCCTATTCTTCGGTCTTGAAAGGAACAAAAAATAAAACATGCCAATTCATCTCAACATCATTCAGTTTATAATCCAATCTGGGTACATACATCTTTTTACTTGTGTTGTAACTTCTTTGCTAGGAAATACACATTCCCGTGTCGTTTTTATAACAGATCCGTTAGTCTTTGAGTACTTTGTTTACGCCGAACAAAAAGATAAAACAATAATCGAGTCATCTCCGATTACCGAGGATTCACTGGCAGCCAATCAACAGGTTTCCCTAAAAAACTTTCACCGATTTAATACATTTTTTAATAAAGCTATTAAGTTGCACGGAACCACGGCGGAACAAAACAATCTTCTGCTGGCTGCAGCCGAGATAGAAGCAAGAGGCCGGTTCTCGGGCTCTCCTCGGGCCGAGAAACAGAGAGCTTGATAGCTTCAGCTCGCGTAGCGCTCACAAAAACCAACTCATCTCATTCTCTCTCTCGAGGCGGAGAAGAACAAATGAACAACGACGAAAAACGAAAACAAAACAGAAACAAGAATAAATCGACGACGTGGAACAAAAAAACGCATACACTCTCGGGGAGAAACAGCCGACAACTCGAAAGACAAATGCTGTGCCTCATTCGTAGACTGCAGTGGCGTACCAATAACTGCATCGGCGGACGTTCGCAAATAAAATCACTTTATTTTTATATTCAATTTAATACAAACGGATACAACGGATTATTTAATGTTAATTTCCATCTCTCCGCACGTCAACATATTTTCAGTACCTATTTGTGAAGCAAACAAGTAAATTTATATAACATTCTTAAATGTCGAAGACCAGTTGGAAAAACTGAAAAAGAAAATCTATATAACGAGGTATTTCTTATTTCAACAGATATTTATTTTGAGATCAATATAGGGTTTATATTTTAACGTAACGCATTTTTTTTTTAAAAAAGAAGCGATTAGAACATAAACAAATCACCGCCATCTTGGAATCATTTATATTTTGATTTTCTTCTCTTTATATTTTTGTCTATAATTAAGTGTTTTTATAAATATGATAATAATGATCAACTAAGGACTATCAACGATATATTTATAAAAAATATTAAATAAAACTCTAGGCAAAGTCTCACAAAATTCAGCCTCTGAGTCACCTTATGAGGGCATCGTCAGAGGCCGGCCAGCACAGTTAGTAACCATGGACGCGTTTCGCTCTTGTTAGAGCTCATCAGCATGGTATAACTCACTTCTTCACCTAGAACAAAGTTCATGTGAAGAAGCTGGTGACGAAGAACTGTGCCAGCAGAGAATAAGATCTCTAACAAACGGTAAGATGACATGAGAAGTTCTGTCGAACCAGTAATGCCATCTACCGAAAAAAATGAAAAGCTACGCAATAGCAATTTAAATAACAACAAAGACAAAATTAATTGTCATTCATGCACTTGGTGAAACTTCACCAAGTGCATGAATGACAATTAATTTTGTCTTTGTTGTTAGATATATTTATATTCCATTCTGTGAAAAGCTTATCCAATAACTACATTGCAATCTTCCTCGATTGACACATCTCTTTGAAGTATTTTGTGCACGACCTGTATCTGGTACTGGTATCTAACTCATCGGCTATTTGGTTTTCACATCAAGTTCGATGTCGGATGCACGTCTGGCGTGCTTTTTCCATGTTGTCGTGTCCATGGCACACAGACAACCGTGCATTGCTACACGCTCTTACATAATTCATAAGGTCCCGGTGGTGCGTCGCTCCGGTCGCCTCTGTCTCTGTTGTCCCAACCGAGTCGAGGCTTTAAGTCTTCGGATACCTACGCACGGTGTCTGATCCACCGTCTTGATATATTAATCTTCATAAATTGAGCGTAACATCCTCCATCCAGGTATCAAATTCCTTCTAATGAATGCGCGCGCGGCCGAGACCAGTGACGGCGGGAGTAGGGATACTTTCATTGTTTTACTGACAGAAATTCAGATAAAATCACAAACTGAACATAGACTATTGAACCTTTCTAATTATAAATAAACGTCCTAGGATTAAATGGATGGTGTATTAGGCATAGGAAAGAAGTCACGAAAGAATAGAATTGCAAGAAATTACAGTATAATTCAATCGTAATCATATTGTTTATCAACCTGAATTATTGGAAATTCTGGAAAAACCTTGGAATGGAAAAATCTGACTTGAAATCCTTTAAAATTCTTGAATTTGCACAAAATACCTGAAAAATTTATTACAGCAAAAAAAAATTGTTAATTGAAATTATTGTCTTCCACTTAATTGAATTTTTTTATTCAGTTTATACATTAATTAACTAAATAAATTATAAATTCTCTAAAACTCCATAGTTGTTTGCATATCCTTTGACATCCGTAAAGTGTTTCTTTTACGATCACATTTACTTCACGACCGCTATAGTAATTCGTTTGTTTAAATAACAAATTTATTATTTCTTTGTGCTTGCCTTACCGCAAATAGATTTTTTTTGTTTACACGTGAGCCGCCTTAAAATTGTTACATGAATTTCGTTTGAGTTCTTTTTTAACCTCAATTGATTTGCTAATCTCGGCTTTCGCCTCGGTTGCAAACTTAAGATTTGGTCAAAAAAGAACACTTTTACAACCTTTGTACACAAATAATTATTAGCGAATTTTGGGATATATCACGAAATTTTTTAATCTCCTGCAATTATAAAACTGATTCGTTATTAAATTGGTTCATTATGGGTTGGTGCTATCATATTTAGTGGGATATCATCTAATGATATGCATATTAATTTATAGATAACTGAAAAACTAAAACACTAAAAAGTTGTTGAAATGAAATCATATTTAATGATTTGAATTTCTTTAAAAATTACAAAATTAATAAAAATATAGACAATGATAAATATGTATTGTGTTATATAAGATATAAGATAAATAGTTACCCTATTAAAACAATCATAGGTTTGAGACGAGTGCTAAATTTGTCTCTATGTCGGTAATTAAAATAATTAAATGAGAAACATTTTTAATTAACATACAACGATATTTAAAAAAATCTACAGTGGAAATATTTATTTGAAAATGATATAATCATCTATCTAAGTATGACAGATTTATAAAATCTTCATTAACACAAACTTATTTGAAATATTATCATAACAGAGTCAATTAAAAAGTGGCATCATATTCCATAATAATATAATAATCACGTACGGCACTGGTCAATCTCCCCCACACGTCCCGGTGTCCATGGGCGCGCTGGCTTAATTGGCACCACGCAGGTAGTTTGGTACTATCAGATTGTTGGACACACTGGACCACTTGATTCATACACCTGAAGTTGCTGATTACATGATGATGGTTCGAGGTGGGCCACTGTCCAGGACCATTGAGATATGTGGCCCGCGTGCGCTTGTCAGGGGGGCAGAAGGAGATGCAATGGTATGGAGATCGAACTCGAGGTGTTTGTGATTGTGGTATTTCGATGAGCTCAAACAGTTGAAAGTGTTAATTGTTGGTGCAACGACTTTACTCCATTTAGAAAGGAGATTGGGAAACTTTTTATTGAAGTGTACATGCCACTTGTTGAATGGATGGCATTGGATAGCACGCTAGTCCATTTAGCTGTAGTTTAAATCTTGTTAATGGCAAGTACTAACAAAAAATACAACAGCATTCCAGTAGTTCAAAATATTATCGATGTCGTATTTTCAGCTAGTATTTCTCATCTTGAGTTTCGTGAAAATATATGCAAGAAAATATATTTGCGACTAATAAAAAATAAAAAACTGTTACTATTAATTTTCTTAAAATAAATACTATCGAATTGATTGGATAATTTACATCTCTCGACACAAACATTGTTGTCGTTTTATGTTTGGTCACATGTCTACGTAGACCAAATAATAATAGTAAAATACATTTTTAAATATAGAATATTAGCAAACGGTAGTAAACAGGCGCGGTGGCCTAGCGTGTTAAAGCACATCTCTTAACATACTGTGACGTCAGCCGAACCAAGGTTCGTCAGTTCGAATCCGCCTGTCGACAATGTGTTATTTGTTGTAAAATATAACAAAAAATACAGTTACATGTATTTATCACATTCGGGCGCTATAATCTAGTCACTTATACGCCTAAAATAATGTAGCATTCGATTCCGGTAGGCCCAAGCCCGATTTGGGCTGTAGCGCCATGAGAAGAAGAAGAAGTAATTGGTTTGTATAGTTTGCTACTATTTTTAGTTTAGTGTATAATTGAAGAAATGTAACCAAAATTATTTTTTTTAGGTTAAAACAACGGCAAAACATAGACAAAATTTTGAAGTTTGCATTCTTTTATGTTTATGTTTATGCTTAGAACACACTAAAACTGTAGTTGGGAATGGTCTTGCTATATTACGTATGTAACATATTTCAAGGTTATGACAAACAACAAAAACAGTGACTAAGTTAAGAGCTGTAAATGAGACTTAATCATATTTTTCAAAAAAATATTGGAAAAAAAAGACGGCACGATAATTATTTATTTCTCATCTATTGATGAGATTAAGTATAGAAATAAATAAAAATATAAATAAATATATCATCACGCTTTTTACCCATTACTGGGTGTGGCATTCTGCTTACGCAAATCTCGGTAAGTGATATATTTCTTCGCGTGAAGTGCGGTTACCAGCCGTCAAAAAATAAATAAATTTGCTCGAAAATTTAAGGCGAAACAAAGATTTATAATTGCGTATTTCGTCTCGCAGAATAATTATAAATCTAGTATAACCAAATATTAATATTACTTTATTAATGAAAAACTTGCTGGAATCAGTCAAAATAGTCTTTATTAAATCAATTCAACCGGTTTCGGTGCCACCTGCACCATCTTCAGGAGATAACTGTCAAAATTACTTTGTCTTACAAATAAACATGTTAAAATAACAACCATAAATATTCATGGGTTTATACATCAAAATAAATAAAACAATTTTCCAATTTTAGTCACAAAATCTAAAATTTTAAATAATAGAACCACATCTTGAAAAACATATATCATTAATTAACAAATAATTTAACCCTTAAGACTATTTAAAAATAAACATCGGTTGATTAATTCTGACCCTTGTCCCATACGTAACAGTAAATTGTTCGATTTCTTCGGTAATTAGGTTTAGTTGACTTAAGCGTTATGCTTATTAATTTCTTAGACACGGCCCATTGCTTCGTTTTTAGTATAAATAGGTATGTCCCTTTTGGGCAAATTAGATTCTGTCGTGACCACTGACTTGGTTCACAAGTCGTGTAATCTTGATTTTTTCCCTTTTTTATTGAGGATGAGAATTTAGTTATCGAAATACGTATCTAATATGATTCATTTATTAAGGCTTAGGGGTTAAATTCTTTGTAAGTTAGTTCTTAGCCTTAGATTTCTTACATTTATCTTATATCATTACTTACTTTATTGATTATGAACTTATTTGCCAGAGATTTTAAGCTTTAATTATAAATTTTTGTGAAACCGGTACAAAATTCTAATTAGTAACATCAAAGATAAAGGCCTTAAGGTTTAAATTTATATATGTGGAGGAAGTGAAAATAATAACCAAGTGTGTATCATTCGTTAATTTCAAAACTCCAATCAAAATAATTTTAAAATTGCCTTTAACTATAAGTTATAACGAGAAAATATTATAGCAATCATAGAGGTTCATATCTCTCACGAAACGAAACTCGAAGAATTATACACCTTTACAACACATTAAGTAAAAAACAAAATTGATAACATACTCATTATATTCTATCATGGAACAAATCCATCAAAATTATAGGAAATGAATCATTTAGACATTCCAGATAATCACAATTTACCAGAAAAGTACCTCATTCTTCTAAGTCTTCACAACAATTGATAATAGTCCATTAAAATAGTACATCCTCAACTCATTATGAATTCAGTAGTCTTACTACGTGACAACATATAAACAATCAACAAATCAAAGCAAACAAAACAAAGGAAGATATAAAAACAAACAGAATCACATCGCGTGGGAACCTCAGTTGCCGGTTGCATATTCATGAATGAGTTCTTGGCCAGCGGACAATGTTCGTTTCATTAGCAGCGACTATTTAACTATCGCCACGCCACTAGACCTGTCGATCGGCGTGTACTCTCGTATATCGTCCGCGACAAGGTCGAGTAGAGAGAAACCCGTAAGGAGATGTAGTATGTTAAGTAGGTGTTGATTAGGAGGTTTAATGTCTCTAGGAATTGTCGGACTGAGGTGTCCCTGTGGTATTCCTCAACGCGTTTAATTGAAATTGACGACTGGTGTAGCGCTAGTCGGGGAAGGGAATGGGATGTTAGGTAGAGAGGAATGATGTATGGTATTAATGGTAGGTTTTGATTTGAAGGGGATCTTCGGTTTATCATATTTTGTTTGGATTTAGACAAGAATAGAAAGTGAGCGATTAAGATGTGTATGACTATGAATATAAATTGTCTTATATGGATTATGGTACCTTCTTCACCATGAATATGACATTTAATTTAGGAAAAAGTGCTGTATTAATTTTACCTGATAATATTCAAACTGGAATTATTTGTAGTCATAATTTTTCGTAATCATACCGGTAATTTCCTTGCAGGTATTTCATCTCGGCATAAATTCCCGTCTGGAAATTTAATTTCTACTTGGAAATTTGATTTGCAAAATTCGTGAATTCAGGTAGTTTTACTTGTATATCCAATAACTTTAACTCCCAGCGAAAATATCATTTAAGGTACTTTACGAGTACTTCATTAGATTAAAATTTTAGTCTAGATATTAATGTGGAGTGGAAGGAAGGATAGTGGTAAAAAAAAATCAATTACACGTTTTATTAAAAAAAATCAACAAGTAATATAGTATGTTATGCATCAAGGGAGGGAAACAAGCGATTATTCCCGCGTGTGAAGTTGACAAACCGAGACGTAAGTGAGGGCCGAAGGCTCGAGCAGAAATCGTGAAGCATATTATACTTTTCGTAACAAGTGCACAAAAATTACTGTCTTATCGGGATAAATGTCAAATATGGGTTGCGTAAGTAGTTACCTAGGACACACCACAAACAGCTAATCTCTCTAGGGAGAGAACATCGCTCTAGGGAGAAAAACATGGTACCTATGGAAACATAATGTTTCTCTCCCTAGGGGAGAAAAGCAGTGTTTCTCTCTCTAAAATTAGGGATTACGAACGTGTTTCTTGTGCATGTATTATGACAAATAATTTTAAAAACGTAAATTTGAGAAATAAAATATTCACAACTATGCATCACAATTTAACTACTTGACATCATTAGGAGAAAATGCTAATGAATTTCTACTAAAAATAAATAATATTGGAAATGAAATTGCAGATAATGAAATTACTTATTTGGCAATAATGATATAAATTGTATGATAATACGAGCAGATATATTTATTTATTTATGCTGTTATGTACAGCACGAATTTAATCCCAATTATAGTATAGGATCTGGACCGCAGTGTGGTAGTACATATATTTTTAACTTGAGTGAGATTCGAATTCAGAATCTTCGAATGCCGTAATGCTAACCATACCACCGTACTACATAATACATAGTTAATTTTGTTTTTTGATGGTTTTGTTTGACAATTATTAGATTTGAAGAAAACCACGTAATTATATTAAATTTACTATTATTTTGCTGTTATATGAATGAATGTATATATTTTTTTATTAATTTCAATAGTATTTCTGATGCAGTTATCCAATGAAGCTCAACTATATTAAAGAGAATAGTATTGTTCAAATACTGCAAAGATAAGCGCTTTGGTATAATTAAGATCGGATGTAAGTAGATAATAACTTTATCTATAACCATAGTCTAAATTATTTATTGTTAAAGTTTAATAACATAATTCACCTTCAGATATTTAAACAGTAGTATTTAATTTTGGTTGTTAACTGAAGAATAATTTTAATTTATATTTTGTGCTGTGGTCTTGAGATGTGAACAATAAATTGAAATTTGCTTGTAATTATTGAGTAAACAGGTAAGCTGCTACATCCTCTCCGATCGTTCGATCAGCGATAGGAGTAGAGCGTGAAGGGGCGGTGCAAAGGAAGGCACGTCACCGCACACCTAATTGCACGTAATTAAAATGCCTGGTGCAGTCCAGAGTACATGTAGTGCTCACACTGCACACTCACATACGAACCTCAACTCAACTCAACTCAACTCTCAGTCAGCATCAGCATTGCCATGTCTCCTCGGCTATGGTAATCCGTACTCGAGTCGTGCATCGTGCCGTCCGGTCACGGTTGAATTCCTGTGGGTGGAAATTATATTGACTGCTTGGTTGCCCGATCGAACTGATCGGCCCATCTACTGCCACACTGCCCGGTTGTTATTTTAATGTTATGGCTTCGTTTGTTTTGATCTCTTGATTGCGATATGATAAGTAATCTGATGCATAAATTGGCGAGGAAGGCAAGATTGAAGAGAAGATTACTGGTTACATGCAAGGGATGCTATTTACGAAATGTTTTGTATGGGTAATGGGGATTTTATTATTGTTTTATGCATTTATTCATGAGCAACTGTTTTCTGCTGGTTTTTTTATACGGTATTGGAATACCGTTCAAATGGTTGATGTATGATTGATATGATGCAAGGGCTATTACCCTTTTTTCGTATCGATAAACAAGAATAAGAGTTTTAGACATTTAGATTTTTAGGTTCAGGATATACATATATTTTAAACCGCTGTATCCTCTGTCTCTATACAATCGGATGTAAAATTACTATATTACAACGTCTGTTTTCTGACCTAGCGAATCTATCTAATATGATTTCAAGCTTTAATGAAATGTCCTGTATCAAAGCAAGTCTTACAAGACGATCTTCAAACATGTGACTTCTATTTCTTCCTAATTCGAATGGCACAAATAAAACTTATACAAAATTTCAACCAAATAACTAACTCAGGAAATTCGCCTTTAATATGATGACCTCTATGTCGTTGTCTCATAAATAAGACTCGCAGAAATAATGCACCAGTTAATAGTTCAAAATAGAGAGAGATATTCCGGTGATAAATACACAACTAGTAGATCTCAGGATTAGATCTTGAAGCTGGAAAATATTTCTATATTATATTGAATAATTTATGCGTAAGTGTAAAGTGAGTGATTGATTATGAACATTTACATCTCTGCAGAATATATTTTAAATTATATACTATCATCTTTGGGGTCGTGATTTTACGCGAAGAAATATATCACCTACCGAAATTTGTTTCAGCTGAGTGCCACACTTAGTAATAGGTAAAAGGCGTGATGATATATTTTTTAAATTATTTACTTTTGCATATTCAGTATTCCTCCGTATTGGCTTCGTGTTCATTCTTGTTTTTTTAATTACAAAATAAGAGTCTCAGTAAGATGATCTGTATATAAAAATTATAATATAACTTTTAAGAAAGATTTTTTATACCAACTTACATTTTTGCATTGGAAGTTTTTGATAAAAGGATCATAACGCTTGTGTTCCAGACACAGATCCAATAATTTTACACATCTCATATGGATAACCACAAAAGTAATAACCAGGTTGTAAATCAAATCGGAACTTGAACCGAAACTGAATCGGCTCGTTTTCTTGTACTTCGTATTCGAACCGAACCCTTCATGTATAACTGGGCAATTGTTCCAAAATGTAATTAATTTAAACTGGAACAAACACTTAATCACAAAATATGGTGCATCGCGAACCAAATCCGAACCGATCAAAATGTTTTCTCAAATTATAGTTTAAAATCTACAAAAGTTTGGTGTTACCGCTCCCTTTTATATATTATTTATTTTTTTATTATTATTTATTTACGTTTTTACCACAACAATTGTTATGAAACAATTTTCATCAAAATGTCACACCATAATCGAAGAAGAATGGGGTAGGTGACTCAGTGATATCGAGTCGGTCTGTGGATCTTGAGAACCCTAGTTCGATCCCCACAGCCGACAAACAATTTTCACCAAATTAAATCTACCCCTGTAGCTCCCCCTACACTAACATCTTTGAGGGTCGTGATTAGACGGCTGGTAACCGCACTTCACGCGAAGAAATATTTCACTTGCCGAGATCTACTTCGGCAGAGTGCCACACTCAGTAATGGTTAAACGACGTGATGATATATTTATTTATATTATTTGATGAACAAAAAGCTATTCATTCCCGTATTACAACATAATATAATTCAAATTCAATATTTTGAAATTTTCTGAACTAAAAAATCCAAAGGTTCCCAGGAATAAAAAGGGTTTATGCCAAGCAGTTATTTGAAATGCAAAATAAAATAAAAGTTGTGTAATGGGTAAAAGGCGTGATGATATATTTGTATTTTATAATCGAAGAAGAAATAAGTGATCATTTAACTGTTTTCCCTATAAAATTAATAAATATGTTTCCTCGTTATTAAATGATAAGATTTCGAGAAAGCCAAGAAATAAAACAAAAAAATGCTAATAAATGAAGGTAGCAACTGGCACTAATTTCTTCATCAAATCTTCAACGATGCACTAATCATTCCGGTGCTTATCAACTCCATGAATGAATGCAACTGTCTGGCTGTTGAACGAGAGCCTGGGGCGCATGCTAGCCACACAACACAGTCCGAGGGGAGGGTTAGCGGGTTAACCCAATGTTAATGATGCCATTCCGATGCCAGACAACTCGCCCGATAATTGCGGCTGTTTTCTAAAACGTAATTACCGACTGAGAGGAAGCTATAAAGCTGCTTGGAAATTCGGCTGCGCTAGCAGAGGTCTAGCGCACGGCACAACCGACAGAAATGTCGACGTTTATCTTTTCCTTCTTTTATTTTTCGTTTGATTTCTTTGTATTTTAACGAGACCAGGGGCGCCTCGTCAAAGTTGAAATCAACAAGAGATGCTTAATGCCATCATTTACTTAGTATGTTGTGACGAATACCTTGTAAAATAGTGCAGATCGCATTGTATGCGCTAGTTACTAGCGCCGCTAGAATTATTTTATTATAAACTGTTACGTGAATGAATGCTCATTTCAACTTTATTTAATTTGTTTACAATTATTATTACTTTTATGGGCATTTGAATAGTAAAGAACTGTTTATTTAGCTCTGTCTCTAGGGGTTACGAGACTTAACGGGCTAGCCCGTGTAAAATTTATAACGGGCTGATGACATAGGTTATCATGACAATATATCTTATTTGAAACGCTTGACACTTAAATATTTTTTGATTAAACAAAATCTGTTAAATTTTCAAATCTACCTTGATTCTCTATTTCTACTGTAGAAATACTCGTATAAAACGTTCTACTAATTTTGCGGTAATTATACTCCATTTGTTATTAATCCGAACTTGTAAATGTGAATACTTAAATAAAATAAATAATTATCTAAAGTTTTCATTTTTAAAATGGTTTTGAAGATATGTTATATTCCTAATGGTTACCCAAGTAATTAAATTCAACTATACAAGTAGTTCTTTGGCTGGCAAGTAGGTACGCATATTTGCATTTTGCAAGATATGAAAAGGCGCCATTCCATAAATAGGGCAATGATGTTCTGAGTACTGATATATTTAATATTACAAAAAGAAAGTGAGTTGGTCAGTCGTCTTTAAATCTATTTTTACTTTATCTTTTTAATTCTTTTCACTTTTCTTGTAGCATCATTTTTTTATATAACTTGCCATTTGGAGAAAGGTAAACCAAAAATAAAATGTTACTAGGTTTTAGTGCAGCCGTTATCCTCACTCTAGTATGATCCACAATTTATTGCAAATATTTATCTTACAACAGAGTGTTAAATTGTAAGCGCAGTTTATTCTCTTATCTTCTTAATTCGTTTTAAGTTAGTTCTTTTGTGGAATTTTCTTTCAAAACAAACGCAGACCGACGTTGGTTGAAACGAAGATGGTATATTGGAGTGAGAATATTTGATGAAGAATTATTATTTAATTAATCTAATGAATGAATGTTCTGTGATTGTTTCTATGGTTCGTGCTGCCCCATTTGATGGGGTACAGCATGGTGTTATGTTTGTATGTACGAGATGTGGCTATTAATTGCGAGACTGACGCTGTTTTAACGTTTAATGTATTATATTATTTAGCTATTATCATTTTGTTTTCCTCTAACCCACAACGTTACGTTTTATTCTTCATCTTTTACAACAATAATTAAATATCTAATTTACCGAAATCTATTCCAGAAATGTAAAATTATAAAACGATTTATCTATTAATTATTTTATCGTCACGATGTTTTGTTTCTTTATCTCTTCCAACAGGTTGTGAGAACTCTTAATTGGTTGTCGAATATTCCGCCAGCCTATTGAAAACAACAACAAAATTTAAAATATTTCCAAATTGGACAATTCATTTTGTATATCCCGGATATAGCTCGTAAAATATTATATTCTCATCATACGCATCAGAACTTATAGAACAACACAATCAAAGCCAACTGTAAAGAATTTAAAGAACTAATCTGATGTTAATATAAATACTAAGATGTCATTAACCTGTTCCGGACACAAAAACTTGTTTCTTTATCTCACTGTATTTACTTTTAATTAATTATGGCAAATCTTTAAATGCCGCCTGTCGCTTACACTATTAATTTTCTGTTATAATCCCGGCTGGACTAGGCCTTATTAGAGCTCTTTCGAATTGAATGATCTCGTTGTCATTTATTATGATCATCAGCTGGAAATTCCGACGTCGGTTTTGTAACTCTGCTTATGTTATGCTAATGATATTAATTTCTAATCAGGAGATTAATAAATGTATCATCTTCTTCAACTAATTGCCAGTTTTGGTGTTTTGAAATTCCTGTTACAATTTAACGATAAGGATGTTTCATATTAATAGAAAAATTTGAATAAGGAATTTGTTTATCAACAGTTTTATACATTCGCATTTGTTTTTAGTAAATCAATTACTACTAAACAATATAAACAATAGAATTAATAATTAACTAATTAGCTAATCTCAACATGTTGAAACCACCCTTATTGCACTCAGAAATTACGCTCGCGATTAATCCTTATTTTTAAAAAGTTTGTAATTGTGCAAATATTCAGAATTTTTTGCTAGTGGAGAGATTTGATTATTTCAAATGCATGTGAACAAACTTATCCAAACATACATTTAATTTTATAGCTTTATTATAATTTAGATTTCAACGAATGAAATGCTAACACCAATTTCAATATCGTCTATAATTCCATTTAAACTGTAAAAAAACTGTTCGTAATTCAGGTTAATGATAAAATAAATTTGTTTTCCAAATTAGAAGGAAGTTCAAGTAAAATCAAATGTGGTGTTACATTTCAACCATCTTGAAGAATCTGCATGTTTGAATTTGATTATTTAATAAAAGAACAGTCTTTAATTAGTCGTGAGTTTTACCCTTTATCATTTTTGAACAGCATATTACTGATATATCTGGACTTGAAAACAATAAGTTTATTGAGACTAGATTAATATGAGAAGCGATTCAAATTCAGACACATCCTATTAATTTTTATCAATGTAAAGGTTAACAATAGAACAAAGAAACTGTAATTAGAATTTATTGAATCTTGGTTGTTTGCTTAAGACACTTACATATTTATTGTACTTATCCTGATGCAGGTATACCGAAACCCAAAACGTCGATATTTTTATAAAACAAGCTAGAATCTCAATCAAAACTTTCAATCAAAAGTATATTTTTTATAACTATAACTTTTGAAAGATTTTTTATAATGTTAATGGTTATTCTTTCTAAAATTGTTTTTACCTGAAACTGACAGGAAAATAAACATTTGTCGGACCTTTAAGATTCAGGAAAGCTTTGCTTTGCATGCCTAGTCTGGAAAATAATATATATATATATATATACAGGGTGAGTCTGGGAAGACGCCCCCCCCCCCCTTTAACTTTTTTATTATGAGTAATAGAAAAAATGGTTCATATGAAAGTTTTATTATTTTAAATATACTATTTGATGGCAGATGTAGATATTTTTTATAAAGTCAGGTTTACAAGATACGACTATCAACTTTTATTTTTTAAATAGCAAGCTATAATTATTTTACTAAAATAAAAACCGCCATTTTTTTCTCTTTTCAACGGTGTATTAGTTTTTATTAATGTATCTGAAAAAATTCGAGAAAAATAAGAAAATTGAGAAATACTAGAAATAATTTTTATACAAATATTATAGGTGGCTATGTGAAAATAAACAAAATGTAACAGTGTTATACAACTTAACAAACTAAAGCAACAAATTCAGTAACAAAAACAACTTAAAACAAATTATTTTCACATAGCCACCTATAATATTTGTATAAAAATTATTTCTAGTATTTCTCAATTTTCTTATTTTTCTCGAATTTTTTCAGATACATTAATAAAAACTAATACACCGTTGAAAAGAGAAAAAAATGGCGGTTTTTATTTTAGTAAAATAATTATAGGTTGCTATTTAAAAAATAAAAGTTGATAGTCGTATCTTGTAAACCTGACTTTATAAAAAATATCTACCTCTGCCATCAAATAGTATATTTAAAATAATAAAACTTTCATATGAACCATTTTTTTCTATTACTCATAATAAAAAAGTTAAAGGGGGGGGGGCGTCTTCCCAGACTCACCCTGTATATTACCAGGTAATGAAAGAAATGTGAGTGTCTATTTACTTGGCAACATAAAATACTGACTGAATATGTAAGTCAAATATTTCTTTTAATTTAAAATATGTATTATTTGTTTATAAGTTTCAGCTAATATTTTAGCTCGAAACGTCCACAAATAAATATTTTATAAAAACATTGGATTCTGAAGCCTTTTCTTTATTTAATATTTTCAGGTAAAATGTTATACGTAACACGTCATGAAACTTTCTACTCATCCTGTAATTGAACGCTTTCTTGACTTTTTACGTAAATAACTATTGGTTATCTTCACTTTAATAGTTACATTTTTACATAAATAATATATAGGGTAAATTGACAAAAATATCTATTTATCCAGAAAACACTAAAATAAAAATAATCACGTTCAACCATGGACTAACCTTCTGAAGAGTATAACAGATTTAAAATAAAATGTAGAAATAAGATAGTTTATATGAAATCTGCCTCCTAAAATCAAAATGTGTATTTTCCAAGGAGTGTACCTATTAATGTCCGAAGTGAAAATTTAATCAAACATCATGAAACATTAATTCTTGCGCGGTTCGGTGTCCTTATTAAGCGGAATCGCGCTGACCAAGTTAGACCAGTTCATAAAAACGTCGTGGCATTATTTACAACGCGTCCAGGGCCGAACTCAGTGGGCAATCGAGTTATTATACCCAGCAAATATCGACAGTTAATCATAAACGAATTTTATATCTCTACATAAAAGTCAATCACAAATGTGTATGGTGCTGGGCTGGTATAACAAATATCCATTACCATAGATATTGTGTACATGGACGAGTTAATAACTGAACTTATTGTACCGGAGTACTTGCAGAAATCGCCAGTGTTATTGCCAATAAATATTTAATGTCATATTGTTGGAATTTTTGTTCGATGGGATTGGTTTGTCATAAAAGCATTGTTGTCTGAATTACGAGTGTAGTCACACTTATAATTCTCATTTCAAAAACTTTTCTCTGAAGATTTCAATGGATGTTTTATTTTATAGTTATAATATACCGCAAAGCTATTAACTCGATATAGACTAACAAAACTCAGTTGTAGGGCGTCAAATCCGTGAGGGCCATTGCTTTCTAGATACCGCATTTCTATTTGAATTCTTGTTCGCGTGTCACAAATTGGAATATAAATAACTTCTCCTAATTTATTAGAAATTGATCGTAAAATTGCATATGAAAACAACGAATATCATTCTGGTTGAATATGGATTGGAGTAACAATATCTGGTGATAGTATTTTGTACTAAATGTTGCTATTTTTCTACTGTTATAATGTGCTTTGAGACGGTAAACTTTCCATTTCATTCATTTATTTTGTTGTTATTATTGTAGTTCAAATAAAAAATATTGAGTAGTAATGGTAGATAAACGATTTAGAGCATATTTTGCTATCAAAAAGGTGGCTCCAGGCCCTTTGTGTCAATCGTTAAAAAAATAGATTTGTTCACTACACTTGGAGTGACGCAGCAGTTTTTTTACAGTAACTTTACGTCTATTTTAACATAAAAATTTTACAGCATATTACAATTTATTTCATATCAATCAAAAGGAAAAAATCAAAATTATATAAAACCAATAATACTCAAAGTAACAACTTAATTATGGAAAACTCCTGAACCATAAAGATATGAAGTTACTAAAATAGTAGATCAGTTTAACGGCATTTTGTTATACCATAAATATATTTATATATAAATATAGTAGAATTATAAAAAAAAAAAAATTAGTATACCATCAGGATTTGAATCTGGGATCTATGAACTCCGGTCATATACTTTAAAACAACTAAACTACGGTCGGCATTTTATTCTAATCTGATTTGATTCCAATTTTTCTTTCTATTTTGATAATACTAATATGTTTTTAATATGGGGTAAGTGGCTCAGTGGTATCGAGTCTGCCTGTGGATCTTGAGAACTCTGGTTCGATCCCCACAGCCGACAAACAATTTTCACCAAATTAAATCTACCCCTGTGACTCTCCTACCACTAACATCTTTTGGGGCCGTAATTAGACGGCTGGTAACCGCACTTCACGCGAAAAAATATATCATTTACCGAAATCTGCTTATCTTGGCGAGACTCGCACTTCTAACAAATAAATTCTAACTTTCGATTTTAGCTCAAATTTCATACATTTTTTTAAATATTGAAGGTACAAGACTCACTTCGCTCCCATTTTAAACAAACATCCTAATCCAGTAAAACGCGTGCTTAACACATACAAACCTTTATATTTGTTTCCGGCCTAAATTTGCATGATTAAATACTGCTTTTCACAATTTGAAGAATTACCCAATTCTTCCATATATCATGTATATTTTAGAGTAAAATTTGCAGAAATATTTATTGTTATTTTAAAGTTAAGATCATGTCACATATTACACACTTTCATGTCATTAATTTGAACACAATAAGTTAGCCAGCGACATAGTTTATTTTTGGAAGTCTGTGCTTTGTTGACATGACACAGAAGTAGAATAAATAGAATAAACATTAGATAAACATACAGTATGACTTACCATGCCATAACCTATTTGTATTTCAATTATAAATTTTTCATTTAAGGAACAATAAGTAAATAAGTGACAATGGTGTAACCAACTCTTGAACCTGTAGTCTAATACGAGCAATTCTTTGTCTGGCTTAACCTGAGAACGATATCGTAAGGCTCTAAAGATTTGAATGAAATTTAGTATTGCAATAATTTTGCCCTCAGAAAATGATCTTCGGAAAATTCATTTAGTACGCTTGAAACAAAATTCATGAAAATTTAGTTACTCTGCATATAGGTATGTGAGTGCTTTTGGGAAATGTAACCAAGAAATTGATTCAGACCAAAATCATCATTAAACGTTTTCGAGGTATGAGCAAAAATTTGAATCAAAATTGGAGAGAAAAGTTGCTCCTTTGATCTATTTCTTAATTTCTTATTTATCTCCTGTAATTTCCCTAAAAAAAACTTGGTCTTCCAGATATTCAATATTAATTTGACTACGATTTTATTAGTAGCATATTTAAAGTTTTATTTAAGTGTTAGTTTTTTGTCTTTATGTATATACATTTGTGCGTATAACTTGCAAACAATGAAACTTCGTGTTCTTGTCCTGTATAAAGTGGCATCAACATAACTGCACGTTGACAACATGCTGCTTGACTCCCGAGTAAAAACAATCCAATTAGCAGTCGACAACAGCGTGGTCACTTCTGCAGCGGCAGCTACAAATAATCAGGCGCAGTTATTAGCCGCAAAGCTTCTGCATCATCGGTACTTTAACGAACAATATCTACAAGAGATTTTTTTCTCATGAACGCTCGTCAATAAAATCATCTGATTTATACGATATTACCGGAGTTGTTTTCGAGTTTTTTTGGTGATTTCTTTTTTGATAGCTGCTGGAATTTGAGTTAACCGAACCGGAAAATCTTTAAAAGTTGTTATTTTTTTTGTTGATGTGTGGACACGATAAAAACGTCAATAAAAAGTTACTGTGACTTCATCATTTAGAAGTTTTTGTTAATGGACAATCTTCTGATAAGTTTTATGAAAAATCCGTGTACAAAATGAAAGAAAAGTTAATGATAATTATTGTAGTTTTAATAGTTGAGTATAATAATTACTATAAGTTGTATAAAATCAAAGTTTAATGTTTAATTAATGGAGTCTATAAAAGTTGATTGGTAATCAAAATTAATTACTTAATTTTCCGCTTCAACAAATTAAAATTTTAATTGACTTGTTTGAACGAGGTTTTAAATTATTTATTGCTGATAGATAGCATCAAATTAAAAAAAAAAGTTACTTTAATATGCAAATTTTAATAAAGCAATATACGTAATTTTGTTGGTTATATGTAATAACCTAACTTAATTTAACGAGATCACTTGAAAACTACTGATTTTGTGTTAATCTAGGCAGATGTTTATTGACCAATGTAACTTCAGTAGATTAGATATGATTATTAATAAAATATCATAATAAACACTTGTCTAAGTCTCACAAAATTCAGCCTCCAAGTCACCTTATTTTGTGAGACTTAGACAAGTGTTTATTTTGATATTTTATTATTAAACCTAGTTTCACCAAGTGAGCATTTAAAGACAATTAATTTTGTCTTTGTTGTTTTTTATTTAAATTGCTATTTCGTAGCTTTTGCTTTTTCCGGTAGATGGCATTACTGGTTCGATAGAACTTCTCATGTCATCTTACCGTTCTTTAGAGATCTTATTCTCTGCTGGCACAGTCCTTCGTCACCAGCTTCTTCACGTGAACTTTGTTCTAGGTGAAGAAGTAGGTTATACCATACTGATGAGCTCTAATAAGAGCGAAACGCGTCTATGGTTACCAACTGTGCTGGCCAGCCTCTGACGATGCCCTCATAAGGTGACTTGGAGGCTGAATTTTGTGAGACTTAGACAAGTGTTTATTATGATATTTTATTATTAAACCTAGTTTCACCAAGTGAGCATTTAAAGACAATTAATTTTGTCTTTGTTGTTTTTTATTTAGTTATTATTACTTCGAGTGAGAATGAATATTAACTTCTCATTTAGTTTATTAGTTTTTATGCTGGTGCAGTTATCGAGCGAGTTTAGTGACCACTGTGAATATTGTAGTAGTTTTTTTTTATAAAGATTAACCCAGTTCAACAATTGTAATGTGTTATACATGGTTTTATGGAATTTACTGTGTCTTGATTAGGGGCAGTATTGAATACTTCCTTGGGACTTATTTATATTACGTATACGAGAGATTAATGTTGTTTTATCTTGTTCCAAAATGAGGTAATCGCGTAATCTTCTAACGTTGGTGATTACTCCAGAGCTGTAGTGACTAGATCCTGAGCATTTGTTTATGTTTGTTAAAAAGTTTATTGTTAACTTATCGACAAAGTCTTTAAACAAGGGAATTTTTAATTCTTTGTGGATTTGTTTGTTTCGAATGAAATTGTAGTAGTTGATCTTAAAATAAGACTTGTGTTATTGGGTGTTGATACTAGTAGTACATAGAGTCAATGCTGTTGAAAACCGCGCAGTCGAAATCCCACCCGCCCGAAAAAAACTCTGCTGAAACTTTCTCCCACTTGTTTCTAGTACATTTATTTGAATATTGATAAGGTATTGTGTTGGCAAGGCTTGCTTCGCTCGGGTTTTAAACAAACTTTAATCTCATGGAACGCACTTTCCACACACGCATGCCTTTATACTAGTTTTTGGCATAAAACCTGGCGAAAAATTTCGGCAGCATGATTTTCGATGGAACGGATTAATTCTTTAATGTTTAAGAGTTAGCTAGAGGAGTATATATTTGCAATTAATTCCTCACTTTTGTGCTGTTAAATTATTATTTACAAATTTAGTTGAAGGTCAAACTAAGTACTTCCTTTAATTCGTATAATATTTAATAATAAACTTGCAGTCAAAATGCATGTTTTTTATTTTAATTCTAAGAATTTATATGACCGGATGTGAATAGTTCCAGTTCCCAAATTTAACCAGCAAGAAAATAAAATGAGCAGTTATGTTAGATGTTACAGAAACAATGTGATCATAGACGATATATCGCCTATAAACCGTGATGTCGGCGCACATTTTACGACATGAGTGTCGGCGCGTAAACACCGCTAGTTCGCACGACGGCCACCGACGCTACCGCTGGCGCTGCTGGATTTATTTCTGTCTCGTAACTTCTCCAGAGTTCAACGCATCATTGACTAAAATTAGTGACACATCAACGCAGTAGGCCTTGATATACAACGCGCATCCAACACACACTACGAGCATTTTTATAATACTTCCGTTATTTTTTTAACACTTCAACTGAATGCGTTTCTTGCTCACAAATCACCACAGAGAATAATGGACGGTAGAGATTTTCCTATAAAAATAAATAACTAAGATTTTTGTTAAACCCACAAATGTATTAATTTAATCTATTAAAGACACAAAACTGAACGAAATAATGATAAAATTGCAAGTCATTAAATTAACATCATTATTTTAAAGTTAATCCTTATCTAATAGATTCGACGATAAAAAAAATGTTTTGTATAAAGTCTACAACATAATTATTTTATTCTAGGTACATAGCATTGGAAACAATTATTGTTGAATTGATCATAAACAATAATAATAAATTATATGGAGTTGGTGGTTCTTGAGGACCCGAGTTCGATTCCCATAACCGACAAACTGGCTTTCACCAATTTAAAATCAACTCCTGTGGCTCCCCCTCCACTAACAACTTTGAGGGGCGTGATTTGACGGCTGGTAACCGCACTTCACGCGTAAAAATATATCACTTACTGAGATCTGCTACGGCAGAGTGCCACAGTTAGTAATGGGTAAAAGGCTTAATGATATATTTATTTATTTGATTATAAATGGTAGAAGAAATATAAATAATATAATAGTTATTTCAAGATCTGAAATAACTGATTATGCATTTATCTTTATTTATCACATACGAGAGTAGAATGGGTAGATAAACGCCCTTATGGAATCGTAGTCCTGTGGGTAAAACCAAGGCAAAACTTGCGTTTATTAATTAACAAACCAGAGATCGTGCGTTCAAATCTCGAGACATTTAACTTATATAATATACAAAAAGTATAATTGTGTTTGAGTGATTTGGAATCCATTATAAAGCGTAGGCTGTACTGTAATTGGGATTAGGTTCCTGTTATGCAGAGTAGATTCGATCCCAGTCGATCACTGATATATCATAAATATAATTCGAATCCATTATAAAGTGTAGGTTGTACTGTAATTGGGATTAGGTTCCTGTTATGCAGAGTAAATTCGATCCCAGTCGATCACTGATATATCATAAATATAATTCGAATCCATTATAAAGTGTAGGTTGTACTGTAATTGGGATTAGGTTCCTGTTATGCAGAGTAGATTCGATCCCAGTCGATCACTGATATATCATAAATATAATTCGAATCCATTATAAAGTGTAGGTTGTACTGTAATTGGGATTAGGTTCCTGTTATGCAGAGTAAATTCGATCCCAGTCGATCACTGATATATCATAAATATAATTCGAATCCATTATAAAGTGTAGGTTGTACTGTAATTGGGATTAGGTTCCTGTTATGCAGAGTAGATTCGATCCCAGTCGATCACTGATATATCATAAATATAATTCGAATCCATTATAAAGTGTAGGTTGTACTGTAATTGGAATTAGGTTCCTGTTATGCCGAGTAGATTCGATCCCAATCGATCACTGATATATCATAAATATAATTCAGCATTAATTCATCCTTATAATTAAACATGAAGCCTCCACTAAAATCAGTAATTATTCCATGATATAACAGTTGGTAAAAGCCGTATAAATTAATTACTTCATCATTTAAACTCGCAGCGCAACAACAAACGAAATACTATTCCGCTTGGAATTGGAAAATGGAAATGACAGATACAAAATGATAACTGCAATTTATAAAATAAATAACTATATCATCAACCTTTTATCCATTACTGGTTGACACTCTGCAGAAGCAGATCTCAGTAAGTGATATCTTTCTTCGCGTGAAATGCGGTTACCAGCCGTTATATTACGGTCCTCAAAGATGTTAGTGGAGGGGTAGCCACAAGGGTAGTTTTAACGTCGTGAAAATTATTTGTTGACTGGAGAAATCGAACCCGGGCAGACTTGATACCACTAAGCCACCTACCCCACACTGCAATTTATGACAGGCTAAATCTTTAATTATTCATTTTATAGATAGATATGGGGTAGGTGGCTCAGTGGTATCGAGTCGGCCTGTGGATCTTGAGAACCCTGGTTCGATCCTCACAGCCGACAAACAATTTTCACCAATTTAAATCTACCCCTGTGGCTCCCTCTCCACTAATATCTTTGGAGGCCGTGATTTAACGGCTGGTAACGGCACCTCACGCGAAAAAAATATATCACTTAACGAGATCTGCTTAGGCAGAGTGCCACACCCAGTAATGGGTAAAAAGGCGTAATGATATATTTATTTATAGTAAACTAACACATAAAGAATCTAAGTTAAAAAACTTATTGATATAAAGAAGATTATACGTGATGTACTCGTAGTAAAGCAATGCACCTTTCGTTGTTATAAACAACTTTCTGTTTCCCTATTTGACTTATCGTATGAAGGAGTATTTAATAATACCTTGCAATTATTATAATTATCTTACCATAAACAAACTAAAATAAACCTCTATCCTTCCTAAAAGCTTATGCATAAATTTACGAGGTCAAGTGCCCCTGTGGCCATCCCGTTTCCGCCGCGTCTGTTGGTGTTATTTTAGTCTTCTACTGAGCAATGGGATCTCGGGATGCAGAAGACGGATGATGGTACACAATATATACAGTACCACAAAACTGCATTGTACGCAAGATATCGTTAAGTCTGTCTTTAATTTTAACCAAAGTCTTAAACCTCAATCGTGAATAGGATATAAGTAAATTCTTGTCTAACCGCAGACTGACAGGATGAGATAGTAGATCATTGTGTCAATGAATCATCACCTAAATCCTAAAATAAATTAATTTAGAACATTTAAAAATGCGGTCATGGTAATGCAAAGATTCTAAAATATTTGTCGACGTCAACGCCGTGATTTCGATGCGATTTTATCGCTGTATCGAATGAATTCACTTAGTTTAAAGGCTCAAAATCGCATCGAAATCTTGCAGCTGCCGCTTTATTGACGCCACTATGAATAGACCTTAATATGCCATTAAATACGGAGTTGTGTTTGCACTAAATTTCCTTAATTTGTAATTACTGCACTGGATAAGAATTATTCTGTCAACACCTACTATATTTGTGTACTTAATTTCCGATAATTTTTTATTCATTTATTATGTTTTTGTTGTCTGTCTGTTAAATATAGCGGAATACATGTAATTTATATTGCTGTTAACATTTACTTAACAATCGATTAATAAATAGGTGATTCTGTATATTTCAGATGTCCGTTTTTTTTTTCATTATGTAACATATTGTTTGTAAATAAATAAATATATCATCACGCCTTTTACCCATTACTGGGTGTGTCACTTTGCCTAAGCAGATCTCGATAAGTGATATATTTTTTCGCCTGAAGTACGGTTACCGGCCGTCAAATCACGGCCCCTAAAGATGTTAGTGGTGGAAGAGCCACAGGGGTAGATTTAAATTGGTGAAAATTGTTTGTCTGCTGTGGGGATCGAACCAGGGTTCTTAAGATCCACAGGCCGACTCGATACCACTGAGCCATTTAAAGTCACTTAACGTTTATAGGACATACTCGTACAAAGATTTTTCTATCAACAGTAAAAAATAAATAAAAATATTATAAATATTTTCAAAAATATTTGTGTGATTAATGCTTTTTTATCATAACAGCAATGTCAAATTTTTCTTTACCAAAAATATAATGATATACTTACTGGGCTTGTGAGGGAAAACATATATGCATATGATAGATTATGTTTAAAATTTCACTGCATATATTAATTCTCGAAATCCGAAAAAGTTATTTTTCTACGATTGCTATGCAAAGTTGACAATTACGCTCGCATTCATCGTAAAGTTGACGTTTTCTGTGGAACAATCGAAAAATATCTTTTTTGCGCGTCTCCAATGGCAACGCGCGAAAAAGACGTTAAATTCGCGCGTTGCCATTGGAAAAGATATTAAATGTGCGCTTATTTCAATAGTTACCAGAACAGAAACTTGTCATATTGACAGTTGACAGAACGAATCTATTTTCAGTAGGTATACGTTTTTGAATAATTTTAAGATGCAATCGTAGAAAAAATTATGTGTGTATCACGAGCGTAAAGTGTCTTTGTTCCTCTTGCACTATTGCAGCTCTCGCCTTCGGCTCGCGCTGCAATTACCGTGCTCGAGTAACAAAGAATCACTTTACGCTCTTAATATACAAATGTGTATTAAGAGCGTAAAGTGATTCTTTGCTACTCGAGTACGGTAATTGCTGCGCGAGCCGAAGGCGAGAGCTGCAATAGTGTAAGAGGAACAAAGACACTGTACACTCGTGATACACACATAATTTTTTCTACGATTGCAAAATAAAATTATTTAAAAACATATACGTATTTAAAATAAATTCATTCTGTCAACTGTCAATATGACAAGTTTCTGTTTTGTTTGTATCCCTGGTAACTATTGAAATAAGCTCTCATTTAATATCTTTTTCGCGCGTTGCCATTGTAGACGCGCAAAAAAGATATTTTTCGATTGTTCCACAAAAACGTCAACTTTACGATGACAAATGAGAGCGTAATTGTCAACTTTTCAAAGCTATCGTAGAAAAATGATATATATTTATATCCGCTATCAGTTTTACGATATATTTTAATATTAATCTTTTTATATGCGTTGTAATTTAATAAAATCAAAGTATTATTTTAAATAATTTAATTATATTTTGTAATTTAATTCACAAGTGAGCTTAGCGCAGTGAATAAAACTTGCATGTACCAAGCAAGAAATCGTACGTCCAAATTATATATGAGTGATTTACATTCTACTATAACTTTTGGGTCCCGTGTACTGTAATTGAGATTGAGTTCCTGTTGTGCAGAGTAGCAAACAAAATGTAGCTTTTAACTGGTTAAAATTAGGAACCAATTTTCTTCAAAATATGAGTATGACAAAAATCGTAATTACATGATGATTCATTCACGTTCACGTACAAAGTAATCTGGGTCTAGTTTCATGTTTATTATTGTTACAAAGTGTGAAAAAGATACAAATGAAAACTGAAAGAAATGTTTACGTTATTATTATTGTTAGCAAGTTGAGTGATTTAGATTTTCGACAGCATTTTACGAGACGCGAACTAAATAATTGTCAGTTGTTGTTGACAGGTCATCTGACAGAATTCGGTTACTAATATTCTTGTTCGAGTTCCAGTAAACTACATGTTTATAAAATTACTTCCAAGTCTTTCTTGCAACACCATCATAAGATCAAAGTTGGTCTGTTATATTCATGTAATTTACGTAGTTTATAATTAGGAAATTGTTAGAACAGTAAATAATTATGCTATAATTTGCGTTTATCTGAGGGTTTATAGTAGTTCAGCAGTTAGACTGACTTAGCCATGCCTTTGAAGTTAGTGAACTGGAATCGTTATTTATTTTAATACCGAGATATAATTAATGATATTTTAATAACCAAGTACATAATTCATTAGACGCAGTTGACTTACACAAGTTGTTTAAAACTTCATAAAAGCTGCAATGCTAATTATATGTCGCCATGCTTCGTTATTAAGCAATAATTTCAAGTATTATTTATAAATGCTAGAAATACTAAAATCTTCAAACATGTCAGAGACTTGTAGGCACTCTTATTTCATTTCGCTTTGACGTTGTCTTTGATATAATTAGAGAAAATATTTCTTTTAGTTACAACTTCTGCAATTAATAAAACTAATTGCAAAACACTGCAGTATTTTACAACTAATATAATACTTTACTTTCCTCCTACTTGTTTTTCAATTGAATCTGTGTGTGTAGTTGTTGATTAAAGTGGTTATAAAGTGAAAAAGAATTTTAATTTAATAACAGTTAAAGAAGTTTCTTGTCTGTTACTGTTGCATTACTTTTTCTCTCGTCGTATATGTAGAATCGCGTCTGTCTGTGGATTTGCGAACCCAAGTTCGATTGTCGCAGCCGATACATTTTTCCTGTAGCTCTTCTACCACTGACATCATTTGGGACCGTGATTTAATATTTTGCAAAATATTTCACTTACCGAGATTTGTTATGGCGTAATGATATTTACAAAAAGTAGATAAAGCTAATGTCACATCTATTTTTTTTTTATTTGGTGAACCTCTCGGTGAACATGTTTCATAACATGAATTTGAGCAGGTACATACGTTATAAGACACCAGCTTGTATGAAAATATATTAAATTAGAATATAACATGCTCAATAAAACGAGTTAACCGTTAACACTATTTTTAATATCATCTATTACTCTGATTCATATTCAGACCTGACTTAATTTTAATGTAACACTTGCTTTAATGCAGATTAATGATGGAATTTTATAATAAACTCATTAGTTTTATAAGGTTTTTATAGGGTAGGTGACTCAGTAGTATCAAGTCGGCCTGTGGATTTGAGAAATCTGGTTCGATTCCCACAGCCGACAAACAATTTTCACCACATTAAAACTACTCTTGTTGCTCCCTCTCCACTAACATCTTTGAGAACCGTGATTTGACGGCTGGTAATTGCACTTCATGTAAAGAAATATATCTGTTACGGAAAAGTGCCACACCCAATAGTGGGTAAAAGGCGTGATGACATATTTATTTATTTTAGTTTTAAAAATAGAAAATATACAAAGGTTTCGTTGCGATTTTGTTCATCATTTACATATTTACAGATATACAAAACTTATCGATTTACACAGAATTAAATAAATATATCATCACTCCTTTTACCCATTACTGGATGTGGCACTTTGCCGTAGCAGATCTCGGTAAGTGATATATTTTTTCGCGTGAAGTGCGGTTATCAGCCATCAAATCACGGCCCCCAAAGATATTAGTGGACAGTGGAGAGGGAACCACAGGGGTAGATTTAAATTGGTGAAAATTGTTTGTCGGCTGTGCGGATCGAACCAGAGTTCTCAAGATCCACAGGCCGTCTCGATACCACTGAGCCACCTACCCCATAATTGTACAGAATTGTACCGTACAATAAACTTGTTTTACAAATTAGAAACCGAGCGACTAATCCACTTTGTGAATCAGCTCGTTAATGTTTATTAGCTCCATTTGTAAGCAACCCTTATTATTTTACCTTTCTTTATATGTGTGTCCTTCTTTATGAATTTCGGATTGTTGATGCTGATGTTTTTGTTTGTGTTGTTACAGTGTGAGCGGCGGAGCAGGCGGCGGCGCTGGCGGTGGTTCGCTGGCCGGGGGCGGTGAGCTCGGAGGCGGCACGCGGCTGCACCCCGCCCTGCACCGGCTCCCGCCCCATTACATGGACCACCTGACGGCTGCGTACTCTCTGCACAGTTCTGCGGCCATACATGCGGCTGGTAAGTTGGCTTTGGTTTCACTTTTCACACCTCTATAATTACCTGTCTCACAACACTAGCTTATAATGGTGAATTTTCATATATAATATAACAAGTAGTATGAAAATTGCTAAAAATATTTTGACATAAATTATGAGTTGTTATGGAAATGGAAACATAACGAATGCGAAGCACGAGTTGTGTTTCCTATTTCCGTAACAACGAATGTATATTTATGTCAAAATATTATCTGTCAATTTTCATACTACGAGTTGTATTCGGCTTGAGAATTTACCAACAAGAATAGAATTTAATTAACAAGAATAGTTAGGTATTTATTTGCACAATATTAATTAGGTATTACAGTGATGAAAATTTTGAATATTAAATGTACACTGAACAAATGTAGAATTGACGTTTATGAAAATATTGAAAATATCATTTATTTTATTCGTAACCAAGGATATTATTAACAGTGGTATTTCCGATATCAATTTCACTAGTGATGAATTTCCGACGAAATGTACATTTCATTGGTTCATTTTCAAACAAATTCGTGATCCTATTGGTTGACAGTGACGTGTGGTGAATTCTCAATAAAAACTTACTGTATGTAATATGAGGTACGTTATTACATGTATAGAATTATATTAGTATTCACTTGATAACGATTGAAGATTATATCAATCGAAACGTTGTTATATACTTTAAAAAAATAAAAGACAACGAACGTTCGAAATTTATCTTTTATTAGAATTATATTGTAGAATGCAAGAGATAATAATAAATATCTAAGTTGTAGTATACATATATTCTATCGGAGAATGTTATTTAGGTTTCTTGATTAATATGCTATATAGAGTTATAAATTATATTATTCTATTACTTAGAAATATAATATTTATTTATCTACGACCATATATGTAAGTAGGCCATTAAAAACAATTTGAAAGAACAGTAAATGCTTGTTTACAATTGCTAAGTTCTTACTGCACTAGTTATGTAATATTTTTTTCATTTGTTAGGCTGTAACACTGCTGTTTGACAGTTGATGTTACGGATATAACCTAACAAATATTCTGTAATTGTTCTTATTATTATTTATGGTTGTAGATAAAGTATAATTAATACACAACTCGAATTGTAATGCAATTACATTGCTCGTGAAATTACTGCACTCGCCAAGGCTCGTGCGCAACTTTTTCACTCGCATGTAATGGTGCTTGTTACAATTCTCGTTATGTAATATACTGTTAATTAGAATTATTTTGTGTAGCTATGTAATGTAATCCAATGACAAGTCTTATTATGGTTGAATCAATACTGTCTCTTATCTCTTAAAGCTGAAAATAACTATAAATTAAAATGATTATATGAAGCATCAAAACGCTCAAATTGTTATCTTCTATTTTTAATATCTGAAGAAATATAATCCTAACTTTAACTTATATTTAAAACAGTTCTAGGCAGAGATATACAAATAAGATTCCAACAATAAAAATAATAAAAAAGTCAAATTTTTGTCAGCAACAAGCAAATACATCGAATGTTTAAAAATATTTATTTGCCAATAAATTAATCAATATAAATATTTTATAATAATAAGAATAAATAAATATATCATCACGCTTTTTATCCATTACTGAGTATGGCACTCTGTCCTAGCAGATCTCGCTAAGTGATATATTTCTTCGCGTGAATTGCGGCTATTAGCCGTCAACGCAAATTCCTCATAGATGTTAGTAGGGGTAGTTTTAATGACGTGAAAATTGTTTGTCAGCTGTAGGAATCGAACCCGAGTTCTCAAATCCACAGCCCGACTTTACACTGCCGTACTGCCGGTTTTCGTAGTCGAATGCTACATTATTTAAGGTGTATAAGTGACTAACTTATAGCGTCCGAGAGTGATAAATACATGTAACTGTAACAAATCACACATTGTCGACAGGCGGATTCGAACTGACGAACCTTGATTCGGGTGACGTCACAGTATGTTATAAATAAATAAATATATCATCACGCCTTTTACCCATTACTGGATGTGGCACTCTGCCGAAGCATATCTCGGTAAGTGATATATTTTTTCGCGTGAAGTGCGGTTACCAGCCGTCAAATCTCGGCCCCCAAAGATATTAATGGAGGAGGAGTCACAGTATGTTAAAAGATATAATTATAAATATTACAATAGTCAATTTATTCATTATACATCAGATAAACGACTGTAGTCATAATAAACACTTATTTTTTTTCAAAGTGTAAAAACACCCTTATGTGTATGAAACCGTCAAATCACGGTACCAAAGGTCTTAGTGAAAGGGAGGAATGATTTTAATGTGATGAAAATCAGTTTATCGGCTGTGGGAATCAAACTTGGATTCTCAAATCCACAGTTTGACATCTTGCTACTAAACTATTTGGTCCATAAAATCAATTTTTTTGTGTATACAGAGTCTAGTAGATGTCAAGTTTTTCTTTGGTAATGTTACACTTAGTTTTGACATAAATAAGAAGTCAAACATAAAGAAAATTAGAATGACATTCCAAATAAACTCTGTAGTATATTTTCAACTTGAAACGTTTCGAAAATTTTATTTTTAAAGTAAAATAGCATCTCAGGAATTTTACACGTCATTTCTAATTAACTCGAAAACATATTATTTTAAACAACAAATCTTCATCCACATCATATTTATAAATGACAAAACAACAACAAAAAATCTGTAAATAAAAATAGGAAAGTTACAGCAAGCACAAGCACACGGCTGCATCCATCATAAGTTCTGACAGCGTACGCACTCATCTCTTTATTTTTTTTGGCTCGTCTGCCATAAAAACACTCCGAACAGCGAAAACGCCTACATATAACATAAGGTACTTTCATAAGATCTTGACACGTTCTGCATAACAAATATTCGTATATTTGACGTTGTTAAACGTTGATAATTAAAAAAATCAATCTCTCAACTTACCCATGAACATAGTTATCGGAGCAGTGTTTATTCCAACTTTCAATAAATCAATAGAAGTTTTCTTGAATTTTGTTGGTTATAATCTTATTTTTATGGGGTAGGTGGCTCAGTGGTATCTTGAGAACCCTGGTTCAATCCCCACAGCCGACAAACAATTTTCACCAATTTAAATCTATCTCTGTGGCTCCCCCTCTACTAATATCTTTGGGGGCCCTGATTTAGCGGTTGATAACCGCACTTCACGAGAAAAAAATATATCACTTACCGAGATCTGCTTTGGCAGAGTGCCACACCCAGTAATGGGTAAAAGGCGTGATGATTTATTTATTTTGTCATTGCTACTCACGCTTTTTGGTACAATCTTAAAAAATAAAGTAATTTATGGTTTAAAATTTATTTAAAATAAAATAAATATATCATCACGCCTTTTACCCATTACTGGGTGTGGCACTCTGCCTAAGCAGATCTCGGTAAATGATATATTTCTTCGCGTGAAGTGCGGTTACCAGCCTTAATCACGGCCCCCAAAGATGTTAGTGGAGGCGGAGCCACAGGGGTCGATTTAAATTGGTGAAAATTGTTTGTCGGCTGTGGGATTGAACCAGGGTTCTCAAGATCCACAGGCCGAGTCGATACAACTGAGCCACCTTCCCCATAAAAATTTTATTTGTTTATTAATATTACTTTTGTCAGCGTTATTGTTATTTTGTTTATACATTACAATTTTAGCATGAAACTGCAGTGGATGTATTTTCTTTTTTATTTATGTATTATTCTCATACGAAGTTGATACAGTCATAATGTTATGAGTAAAGCCCGGATTTTTAGGCAATTGCCTAGATTCAAATTTTAATATACTTCAGGCAATTTCGTTTTTTTATACATAGGTAATATGTTTACGTGTAATGGAAAGTTTTTTTTTTCGTGCCTTAGAGCCTATTTTTTCTATATTTTGGTTATTGTGCTTATTTTACCTTATACAGCCTATTTTGCCTATTTTTGTTGCCTATTCTAACTTTTATTGAGCAGACAAGGTTTATCATCTACTTCGTTGACTAATTCAGCACTCGACAAAGTGTTTCAACCTAACCTATAATATTTAAAGTACTTACTGTAATCAAGTTTTTGTGTGTGAATTTAAAATGCCGAAAGAAAAAACGTTTTTTAGTCAAAATTTGATGTGGCAATTCAATTGTGTCTTTGCCATTAATCAATGGAGCTGAGGTAACTTTAGACGATATGGCTAAATATAAGAACGCTCCTGTCACATTTTGTGATGTCGAACGAAGTTTTCAACTTACAAGCAAGTTCTGACAGACCGAAGACAGTCCCTTTACGAAAATTTCATAGAGCAATTGCTCGTAATATTTTGTGAATTAAAGTATACTACATAATTTGAATTTGCATAATAGTTAATCAAATGAGAACCTTACATTATTATTTTTCAATTGCATTAATTTTTGTTTAAAATGATTATTTTTTTCTAACGAACAGTAGATACGAGTACCAATATTAGAAAAAGGATTCGTTTATTTTTTTTAAAACAAATTATTTACATTTAGGCTGCCTAAAATCCCGCCTATTTTAGAGTAATTACCGGCCTATATGCCTGCTTATTTGGGTGTTTTTAAGAGCCTAAATATCCGGGCTTTAGTTATGAGTAATAAGTCGAATTGACAAGTAATTTATTCGGCTACTGATTGATTGCCAAGTAATTGTTATCGTATCTATTGATAAATTTATAAAAGTTTTAGAAAATATCAGAGTATTTTTGTCTAAATTAATGTAGGAACATGAACGTTTGGCAGCGAGAACAATATGAACACATATATAATGGCAGAGGTGTCAAGATCTTTTAAAAATACCGTATCATACAAAATACGAACTTAACTGTGATAATATTTTCATTTCACTTAGGTATATACTAAATAATATGAATAAAAAAAATAAACAAACATTACTTTGTAGCTACTTGACCTAGAAATAAGAATCATGCATGCATGATTCATGATTCTTTGCATTTGGCACTTGAAAAAGATATGTTATTATTAAATTCAAGTCGGACAAATAGAAAATTTTAAAATATCAGTCTGCGTAATGATTAAATGATTCTGGGTGTAGACGTAGATATTTAATCATAAAGAATTGGGAACACCAAAGATTTCATCGCTAAAATAATTATAGTGATTCGTCTTTTAGTAATATTCTTGGTCATAGTTATGCACTTTTGCTGATATCTACATTTATTTATTTATTTATATACTCCACGCTATATAACACAATAGGAACTTAATTCCAATTACAGTACAGGATTCAGACTTACCGAGCCGTATTGTAGTAGTTTATTTAATTTTAGCTAGGGTGGTATTCACACTAGAAATCATCGGATTCAAATCAGTGTTACCAACTTAAGAGATATATCCCTTTTCAAGGTTTTTTCTTAAGTTAAAAGGCACTAAGGAATTTTGCAACAAAATTGAGGGAAGAAACAGGGTATTATGTAATTTTTATATCTTATTATATAAAATTATAAATGTTTATTTTAATTTTAAGCAGTATTTAAATATTCGACTAATATATACTAATTTTTTGTTTAATAAATAATTCCTTCATAAAAAATGTATATTTTTAGGGTAATAAATAGTAGTTTTATTTATTCCATCTTGACTTAAAATGTATATTTTAATTTCATATTATGTGATAAAAATAACATTACATATAATAAATATTTTAAAGGAATTTTTCAGTTTCAACAGGAAAAATTTGAGAATGTTAGAGGAATTTCTGCTTTACAAAGTTGGAAATACTGATTTGAATGTCATCATAGTACTGCCAGACACACTCGCGCTAATTACAATAATACAATTGCTTTAGAGCAGCGTTTCTCAAACTGTAGTCCATGGACTCCTGAGTGTTTCTGAAAATCTATTAAGGAATGTTACTATATATTTTTGACAATTTATTACTAGTATAAATAAAAAAATAAATAAATAAAATGTATATTTATTAAATTTATATTTTTTTAATTTAAGTTAAATTTTAAACAACACTACTCTTTTCACTATATTTGTTATGGAAAACATTTAGTCTTTCATGATAAATATATTATTTATGTCAACATACATATAATTATTATAATTAAATGAATATTTGAAAAATTTCTGAGTTTTAGTTCGTAATAAGTACGGCAGATATAAATATAACTCTCAAAATAAAAATAAAAATCTGGAGTAGTTTGGATTTGAAATTTTTGCATACTGTGAACTAGCAACCCACATTACCTCTGTGCAAATAAGTATCTTGACAATTATCGTATTGCTAAATAAATAAAGTAGAGATTATGTCAAATAGGTAGACAAATATATCATCATCACAATTTTGGCAAGGCAATAATAACAAAATATGATCTTCTTTTCTTTATAAATATATTAAAAATTTTAAATAACAACTAAAATGTGTAAGGTATGTCAAACAAATTCAATGACGAAATTTCATGTTATTTATTTATTTATTTATTTATTACTATTACACTGCCCTACAGGACGAGCCCAATAAAAGGACAGGAACAAAAATATACAAATATACAAATACATAAGTGTTAGAAAGAAAGACAGACTTGGCTTATAAGAAAATGACTCATTGCTTTGCAGTGTTTGTTGTAAATAATGAAAACATTTGTATGTTCAGTTGTCGATTGATTGATTATCAAGTTTGCCATAAAACAAATGCTTCCATTCCACATATCTTGACATAACAACAGTCGTAAAACATGTGACACAAATCTAAACAAAAAATAAAGATTTGATATATCTTTAATGCGTCCACAGGCATTAAAATGTTTACTTGATCCCGAGCAATAAAAAACCAGACTGTATAAACTAAAAATCTTAATTTAGCTGATACAACGCCACGTTTCACAACGCTTGGAGCCATCAGCCATCCACAAACCGTTAAAGTATTAAAAAGTGGAAGGCGTTTCGTAATTTTATGTCGGGATTTACGTTGTTTGACTTTTGGCTGTCAGAGCTGCCGCGCCGGATACAAAAATGTCCAACCGAGGAAATATTAGTCTACGAGGGGCCCTGTTGACAGGATGTCTTAGACAGGGCATAAATTATTCCAAGGGTCGTCACGTCACACTCAACACGTGCTCTAATCTCAAATCACTTAAAGCTTGCGTGTTTCAAACAAACAATTGTTAAGCGTTGATATCAGATAAATTAATATCTTTAATCACTTCATTATTGTAATTATAGCTAGCAGTCTATGATTAACAAGATTTTTGTGTATGTGTTTTAAATAGTAATTAAACGTAGAGATCGTAGATAGTTGATTAAGATGTTAATTATTATTAATCTCAAGTCGTATACGGGATTTTCACTCATAATTCATTAGTCGTGTACAATGTTTACTACTAAATACATTAATTTTCTGAATTATTCATAAATTCATTGCTTTCGTACTAAAAAAAAATCAGAAAAACTTTTATACATATTATAAAGATAAACAAACAAAAAAGAATGGCTGATAGCACAAGCTCTGTTTTTGCTTGTTTTAAGAGCAGTGTTTTGGGTGTTTTAGCTATCTCCAACATGTTAAAACTGTGCTCTTAGAACACCCAAAAACAGAGCTTGTGCTACCAGCTATAATTTATGTCGACAAAATAAATATTTTTCAATAATATTAGATTGCACTCCGGATGTTTCTCATATTGAGCAAATAAGTGTAATAATTCGATTCTTTCATTTCAATTTAGCATTAGGATCGACTGAAATACATGAACATTTTTTAGCAGATTTTAATTTAACATGAAATGTATGCACTTAAAAAATATTCGCGATATTAAGAACATGGTTTTTGAAATGTGCATTTTAGTGCCACTGGTTAATACCACAAACAGTCATTTATTTGATATTATATATATCAAAACCAGTGGTAATAAAAATGTTTACCTAAGGTGAAGCGCTCTTAATTTTGCAAATTTTGAAACAAATCTTTTTGTTCTATGATCACCACGTTATACTATATAATATATACCCTTAATTTTTTCTCAAAGTATTTTTCTCGCTTTAAAATGTACCTATTTTATTGAAAAATACATAAATAAAAGTAGTAAAAATTTTAGATTTCAATATCTTTTATTAGAAATACTGCGTCCTAAAATAATTAACATTTGAATATCGGAAAAGATACATATATTTTGTTATGACGTCATATGCAATAAATTATAAATACAGTATACTAGAAAACTGCAACAAAATATTCATGCAAGTGTAAATAAAAAACTAACCGCAATGTTTTATTCTCAACTGTATAAATAAACATTGCAAACGGAGTTTCGTGATATCAAAACAAAAACAAAATATACATACGAAAACGTGCTTGACAAGGACAGATACATTTAGTAAAATTTACCGCAGTCATATTGAGAAAACAAACATGGAAAATGAAGAAAAACAAACACATAATGGATATTGCAATATACACCAGCTTACAGCAAACAGCGAACCTTCTCCATGCTAGTGTGTAAGTTTGTGTTTTCGTGTGCGTGTAGAAAACATAAATATACCAGTGGCTTACTAAAATAAATCATTATGTGTCCAGACTACGTCCAGAAGACAGATTTATAGGCCTGGAGTACTTATAGTACAGTAGGTGTAATAACGTATGCTTGAATATTGTAAATATTCAATATTGTCCACGGTTTATTTATATTCTTGACTGATGTTTTGTGCTAAACATTGGAATGTTAATAAGATTTGTACATTTAATTTATCGTAAAAAGACAAAATCTCTACAAACATTTATTTATCTTCTGTTAGGAATTTTTATTGGTGAAAATAAAAAACATACGTATCTGTAATAAAAATAGGAATAAACCTGAAAATATTACAAATTAATCTGCGTGCAAATGAAAAAATCCAGTGTTAATTACGCATAATTATGCTTATTATAAAACTTAGTAGATAAATAACAATAAATATACGAGATTTTAAATTAATCCTTTATTAAGAATCTGGCGATTACAGCACAATGATTTAAATATTTAAATTTTCTCATACAGATTTTCTGCTCACTGTATTAAGTCACTGCAAGTTGTTTTATTTCAACAATAAATCTACGTATTTGCTTGAAGATTAGCATTAATCCTCTTTTGTATATAAGAGGTTGTTATTTTAAGCATTTATAATGTATTATATATGTCTGCGCTTATAATAAGGCGGGTATTATAATGAACATTCTTTTATTAAGATTTAAGATGTTTAAGTTGAAGCTTGCACGTGTGACTCATCCGTATTGAATGTAACACGAGCATGCGGGTCTTTACCGGGATATGAACTCGAGGCTTCCGGTTATGGAAATACCACTTCAAATGTTTTTCATTATTCATTATACAGGACGAACTCCCCGTTAACTTTTTTATTATAAGAAATAGAAAAATTTTCTTCATATGAAAGTCTTAGTAAATTAAATATATTATTTTATGACACATATAGAAAGTCAGGTTTACATGATACGACTATCAACTTTTATTTTTCAAATGAGAACCTAGAATTATTTTATTAAAATAAAAACCGCCATATTTTTCTCTTTTCAACGATGTATTACTTGACATAAATGTATATGAAACAATTCGAGATAAATAACGTAATTGACAAATATCAGAAATTATTTTTATTCAATTATTCTAGATGGCTATGCGAAATTAGACAAATTGTAACAAGGTAAAATTAATGACAACAACGCAAATATTTATTTGTTACATTGTGTTTAATTTCGCACAGCCTCCTAGAATAGTCGAATAAAAATAATTTCTGATATATCTCAATTATCTTATTTATCTCGATTTTTTTCATATACATTTATGACAAGTAATACATCGTTGAAAAGAGAAAAAAAATGGCGGTTTTTATTTTAATAAAATAATTCTAGGTTCCTATTTGAAAAATAAAAGTTGATAGTAGTGTCATGTAAACCTGACTTTATAAAAAAATTCTATATGTGTCATAAAATAGTATATTTCATGTACTAAAACTTTCATATGAAGAAATTTTTTTTATTTCTTATAATAAAAAAGTTAAGGGAGGGTTCGTCTTTGCAGAATCAGCCTGTATAATACATAGTATACATTCGTAAATGTAGCCTATGTAGCCTATGTAAATTATCATTATTTTATAATAAATATTAAATGGTATCATAAGATTATTGCTATATTGAAATAAACAATAGATACTGTACATTTTCGTTAAGATTTCTGCTATTTATTTATAGATAAATTCTAAAGAACATTCTTTAGCTTAATTTGATAACTTAGTTTATACGCTCTCCCTCCAGTAATAACAACAAAGACAAAATTAATTGTTATTCATACACTTGGTGAAACTAGGTTTAATAAAATATAAACAAAACACTTGGCTAAGTTTTACAAAATTCAGCCTCCAAGTCACCTTATGAGGGCATCGTCAGAGGCTGGCCAGCACAGTTAGTAACCATAGACGCGTTTCGCTCTTATTAGAGCTCATCAGTATGGTATAACTCACTTCTTCACCTAGAACAAAGTTCACGTGAAGAAGCTGGTGACGAAGGACTGTGCCAGCAGAGAAATAACAACACAAGTTAAGAAATAAATAAATTTGAAAAAAATCGTTGTATTTAAATGATAGCAACTGATTTCCCGATCGAACGTTGTTGATTGAAAAATTTGACGCCACTCATATTCAGATAAAGCAAGAAATTCCCATTACACTTCGTCAAAATCAAAGTTGACTATGAAAATAGTTCGAGATTTTTAGTTATATGTCACTGGTTATATGTTAATGTTATATTAAATCATGCAAATTTTACCAAAAACAAATGTAAATGCTTGTGTGTGTGTGTTTTACTAGCTTAGAGTTTATTTGCTTAAAATGCGAGCGAAGCGAGTCTTCCTAAAAACTCACTCAATATGCATGAAGTTCAGAATAATTTGAAGGGCTTGTGTGGAGTATGTGTACTTCGGTTTAGGATTTGTTTATTTGTATGTGTTCTAATGTAAAAAAATACTTGTAAGTAATATAATTTTTGCATTTGGCATGTTGTAAATTGCTTGGATGTTCTTAAATAAATAAATATATGTCGACAACAGGGGACGTATCAATTGTTCAATAATTCGAATATTACTATGATTAAATACTATATCATAAATTGATGCACTAATAACATTTTATGACACCAGCATGCGTAAGTTGCTGAATGTGCGTGTCTGTATGGCCTCATGTCATCCAACATCCCGGTTAATGGGGCATCGTAAGCGTCGTTCCGCCTTGGGGCGTGATTAATTTTAACACCGACGCGCGACACGGCACTCGGCACATGTCAACGGAAAACACTGCTGATGTGGTGTTTCTCATCTGATAAAGCGCTTTTTATATTTACTCTTGGCTGCAGTCATTCACAAATATTACTGTTCTAAATTCTGTGGATTCATTAAATAAATAAGTCATAGTATAATGTTATTTTTGTACGGTCGGTAGAAATGAAAGTAATTGTAATAAAACTGTAAATAACTTCAGAAGCTGAGATTAATCACGCCGTCAACAGGGTATATGAAAGCATGTAGTTGTTTCGTTTATTTGTTATAGTGTACGACGTCGATAAATTGACCGACGCCGGCTTACAACTTTGAAAGTTGCGCCTAATTTAACAGCAAATTTATAATTTTGCTTTCTTCTTTTCAACATTTCAACAACACTGCCTTTACATTTAACGGGTGAGGCATGTGATTCAATTTATAAACATGATCTAAATTCTTGCCACTTCATAAATTATCTTAAAAAGATAATTATTTATTTAAAACACTCTACATGTCCTAAATGTACATCTACAGTATCAAGTATATGTAGATGGAAAGAAGTTTATTTATTTAGTATTTTATTCAATTTATTATCCACTATAATCTACGACACATAGCGAGCAATGTGTTATTCTACGTAATGTCATCTTTAGTATAGTAAACTTTTAATAAATTTATAATTCGAATAAACATTTTTCATTATTACTATACTTATGTTTAAGCTTTACGTTTACGTTTAATTAATTAATTTTTGTTGTTGCAGGCCTAGGTTTGAGTCCCGAGTACCTGACTGCACGAGGTTTGTCCGTGTCAGATTTACACCCGGCATCCACGCTGGCCAGCACAGAGTTTCCTTTCAGCATCGACGGTAAGTTATGAAATTCATTTCGAAATTAAACGCCTTATTTTCTACGTGTAAACCCGCATTACACACATGTTTATTTGGTTTCTACATTTATAAAATTCTTTATTACAATAATTGACACCGTTGTTACGAATTATGATATTAAAACAATTCAGTACAAAACTGACATTGTTAAAGTGTAGTTATAGTAACATTTGTGTGTTTTGGTGTAGGGTCCCGGCTGAACAGCCCGCGGCCTGGCGGCGGCGGCGGGTCGGTGCGGGCGTCCCGTAAGCGCGCGCTGAGCTCGTCCCCTTACTCGGATAGCTTCGATATCAACAGCATGATCCGTTTCTCCCCTAACTCGCTGGCATCCATCGTGAATGGGAGCCGAAGCAGCAGTGCCAGCGGCTCCTATGGCCACTTGTCCGCCGGGGCACTGAGCCCAGCCCTGGGTGTGCATCCCGGTGTCCACCTGCAGCAACTTCAAGCGCACTTGCTGCGAAGTGCCAGTGGATTGTTGCCGCCTCCACCTGTTCCACCTCCGCCGGTGTATGCCCTCGCACATCATCCCCTTCATGCGCATCCCGTTCCCCCGCCGCATTCTATACCCACTGTTACTACTAAATTAGAGAAACCAGATCATATCGGCGATGATTTAACGGCGATTAAGAACATCAAGACTCGAATCAAGAAAGAAGTAACATCAGGATCACTGCAGAATCAGTGTAGTGGAGTGTCGTCCACGCTTCCTGGAGCTGGTGATACTTCTGCGGCGGCTGATGCTGCAGGAGATCTCAAAGATGAACCTGGAGATTTCATTGAAACGAATTGCCACTGGAGGGACTGTAATACTGAGTTTCCAACACAGGATGATTTAGTCAAAGTGAGTAACACTTGTAATATTTTTATGAAACAATTAATTGCTTAGTTAGTAAATAGTGAATAATTATTTGTTATGTTTTGTAGCATATTAACAACGACCACATTCATGCGAACAAGAAATCATTTGTTTGTCGATGGGAAGGCTGTTCACGAGCAGAAAAACCTTTTAAAGCTCAGTATATGTTGGTTGTTCATATGCGCCGCCATACTGGCGAAAAACCACATAAATGCACGGTAGGTGACCGCAATATTAAAATTATTTTACTCGTGTATAACAATAGTTATGTTTAAAATTTGTGTTACAGTTTGAAGGATGTTTTAAAGCTTACTCACGCTTAGAAAATTTAAAGACACATCTCAGATCTCATACTGGGGAAAAGCCATACACTTGTGAATATCCAGGTTGCGCGAAAGCATTCAGCAATGCTTCCGACAGAGCCAAACATCAAAACAGGACGCACAGTAATGAGGTAAAAATTTAATTATATTTTTATTTCATTTACGATATTAAATTTAATAAAGTTTTTGATCCTTGTATCATATGAACTTTTAAATTATTATTTCCTGATATTTTTAAGTAATAAATGATTGTGGTTATTTTATCTGTTTGCACTCTTGGGTGCCGCAAATTGAAACAGTCCTGTAAGTACAGTCTGTAGTCAAAATCATGTTTTTTCATAAAATCTAAGGCATAAATGTTAAAATAATAATTTGCTGTTACAGAAACCTTACGTGTGTAAAGCACCAGGTTGTACGAAACGTTACACGGATCCAAGTTCTCTAAGAAAACATGTTAAAACCGTCCATGGAGCCGAGTTCTATGCGAACAAGAAACACAAAGGAGGCGACGGTGGTTCATCCGAAGATGGTGGCCCAGCTGGTCTAGATTCTAGCCCCAGAAGCGAAGACATGCTTAGTGGGAAGACGGCCAGTCTTAGCAGTCCCAGTATAAAATCAGAGGTAAAATTTAATACAAATAATTACATAAATACATATATTAATGTCAATTTTTATTTGTAGAGCGATGCGAATTCACCAGGTCAGCAACAACACGACAGTCCATTGGGAGGTTCAGGTCAGATTGGGGCTGGCGGTGGGTGCCATGATGATCTCGGAACCGGAGATCCTGTTTCTGTTACTACATCTCATCGAGGAGTTGGTCCACTTGATGATCCAGCTTGGCCCTATGACGCTGAAGATCTCGAAGTATGTATCATTTTATTTACTTATTTACTTTCTAATGTTTTATATCATATATTTATTTAATTTTATTATTTTCTCAGATTGACGACCTACCTGTGGTACTGCGAGCTATGGTTGGTTTAGGAACAGACAGAAATGCTACCATGGTTCAAGAAAGAAATAATGTGCGTAACCGTATGAAATCAAGACTGCAAAACAAATGCCTACCTTCGAATGGCGGATCTCCTGCGATTACGTCATTGCCTACTGTGCCGCAGAGACGCAGTGTTGCTATCACAGATTTGAATAGACGTATTACAGATTTGCGTATGGAAAGCGCACCACAAACTAGGATACAGATGGACAACACGCAATCACGTTTACAACCTCTCGGTGGAGGTGCCCAGATTAGAAGAGATAGTAATTCAACAGTTAGCAGTTATTACGGCAGTATGAGGTCTGCTGATATGAGCAGGAAGAGTAGTTTAGCATCTCAGGTAGATTATTATTATATTTAACAATTTATCAGTTTCATAATAACACACTCTTGTTTTCACAGGCATCTGGTTTGCGACCGGTTGGCGGTTTAGGAGTAGCAGTAACAGGTTCATTTTATGATCCAATCTCAGCAGGAAGTTCCCGTCGTTCTAGCCAGCTATCAACAAATGGTGTTGTTGCAGCTAATTGTCCACCAAACAACGCTTCAATACCTCCATCTCCTCCGTCACATCTTTTAGCTGGACATCTTCAGCGTTTGCAACAACAGCAACAACAACAACCACCACCTGTAGCTGTACCTGTCGCTAACAATAGCAACTTAATTGTTCAGCAGCAACAGCCAGTTCCGTGGCTCAATATCACTGCTGCTACTCCAGTTGCTGCGACACCGGAAACTGGTTCAAGAAGAATGTCGGAACCGTGCCATGGTCTTGTGAATGATCGAGGAAATTCTCCTCCTCCTCCGCGACCTAGTTCTGTGCAACTGTCGCCAATTAAAACACCTGGAGAACATCATCCGAATCAAGAAGTCATTTTGGATGAGGTATGTACACTTATCTTATAAAGTTGATTAATATTTAATACAATATTAAAAGTAAATAATGATTTTTTGTTAAATTGTGTTGCAGGTTGGAGAAGGTGAAACAATTGAGAATAAGTTAGTGATTCCTGATGAAATGGTCCAATACTTAAACCAAGTATCTGATACACACAACGATACAACAAATACGACACAACAATATTCAGCGAATACTGCAGGTACCAATGGTGTTTCTGGTAATTCATCTGCACCCTGGAACAACTCTCAGCCATCGCATACCAACAACTGTATGCCAAGTCCAGTTGCTGCTGTGCCACCCATGATGCCATCACCAAACTTGAATCAACTTCTTCCTTCACCTGCGTCGACCTATAGTCAATTACTACCGTCTCCCGGTGGACAAATGCATCATTCTCCATCGTCAAATCCACAGCACACCATGAATCAAATGATGTCGCCAGCTTCCAACGTAAATCAAATGATGCCATCACCTGCGTCAAATGTAAACCAAATGATGCCTTCTCCTGCGTCAAATATGAACCAAATGATGCATTCTCCTGCATCAAATATGAACCAAATGATGCCTTCGCCAACTTCGAATGTAAATCAGATGATGCCTTCTCCTGCATCAAATCTGAATCAAATGATGCCATCTCCAGCTTCAAATGTTAATCAAATGATGCCATCTCCTGCGTCGAATATGAATCAAATGATGCCTTCTCCAGCGTCAAACTATAGTCAGATGTTGCCATCACCTGCTGTTATGTCATCGCCAAGATCACATTCTCAGATGATGCCATCGCCAGCTCAACAAGCTATGCCCAGCCCGGGTTCACAAATATCTCTTCCTTGTGGGGTAATGCGATCTCCGGCACAACAAACTTGCTACAATAACAGACAACCAGTAGCCACACATAATCAGTGTTACAACAATAACTGGAATACAAGAAATGCATGTCACATGCAAGCTAGTGACCATCATCATTCGAATATGAACAGTGGCTGTCCATCGAGACAAAACCATAGTCATATGATAGATTATCCTCAACAACAACAAACACAACAAGTTTGTCCTAGCCAAATGCCGAACGGGTTCATACATTCTGGAGGCCAGTGTATGAATCACGGTTTCCAAATGTGTAATCAAAATCAAAATGTACCTGGTAGATACTCAGTTCAAAGTAACGGCGCTGTTTCCTATCAGCAACAGAATTCTGGATATCCTTGTGCCCCTCATATTAGCGAACCTTTATCGTCACCTGCAGTTGCTACTACTGCGCCCACTGATCCGATGGGTCCACCTCAGGCTGCTCAAATGTCAAGACCGTGTGCTCATATTAATTACGACCAAAATTCACAACAACAGTGTTATCCAACACAAACAGCATATAATTCAGCAGTTAATTGTGGTCACGCTTGTGGTATGGCTAAGATGAATTGCTATCAACAGCAACATCAAACAAAAATATGTTATCATCAGCACAATAATGGAGAAATCCAGTGTAATGATGTAAGCCAGTCTCAAATGTCCCCTGGAATTGCTCAGCAGGTCCAACAACAACAGCAGCAGCATCAACAACAACAGCAGCAGCAGCAGCAACAACAACAACAACCTGGCAGCCATATGCGACAAGATGCCTATCAAAGAACTTTAGAATATGTGCAGAGCTGTCAGTCTTGGGTAGGACATCCAGATACAGTATCTAGTAGCACAGGATGGGTAAATAAACAGGACACTTCGAATATGGTTGTAAATGATATGACTTCTTCGTTAACATCTTTATTAGAAGAAAATCGTTACTTACAAATGATTCAATAAGTTCAAGTGTTGCTATGAATACTGTGAATTAAATATATGATTTCTTCATTAACATCATTAGAAGAAAATCGTTACTAACAAATAATACAGTGAAGTGTTGTTAGTGTTACTGTGAATATTTATTATTGTACTTGAAAGACATATTCATAGAAATTTATTTATTTCATTTCATTGTTTTGTACAATTAAAACAATTTTCTTGATCACAAAACTAATTGACTTCTCAGTAAGGGAATAAAATGGTAAATATTACTTCTTACTATCGTACAAAAATATTTTAAATGTTATAAATGAAATGTCAAAAGAATCATTATTTATTTAGTTTCATTGTTTTATGTTCTAACAAGATAAATTTATTTTGAAGCATGTGATAATTATTTACGTTACAGATTATTATTTAACTCATAAATGCGGGAGTCGTTGTTTAGTTAAGACGAATTTTGTTTTAATTTTGTTTATTATATTATTTTCTCTTTGTATATTTGAATATACTTGATATTGTACTTTTTATATTCTGATCTCTTGGTGCAAATATGCGCGTGCGAAGAACTGATTTCGGCATTAGCGCAAGCGCTTATTATAATTCGTGTTCAAAGTTTTAGATTAGCTTTACGAAGCTACGCTACACAGTTTAATTATTTAAGTAAATTGTATTGTCAAACGATCTTTTTGTAAAATATAGTTTGTAATTTGTAAATATTTTTGAAGAATGCGTTAAAATAATATAAATATATATTCTTTGTAATTATATAATATATTGTGTTTCTTGTTTTTATTTCACCTCATCCAGATTGTATACGAACGATTCATCTTCTTCAGAATGATTCTAATAAAACAAAACATATGTCGATTTTATTAAGAAATCATAATAAAATGAATTGCTTACATCTTTAATTCTATGCCAGAAACATTCAGTAAATTGAAAAGCCCTTTCACATCGATCAACTGATGTGTTAGCTGTGCATCGATATAATATAAATTCTAACAGAGCTGAATCTATGTCTGTTTCTTCTAAAATACGCCTTATTTCGGTTATAAAAAATCCACCATCGTCGTCCATCTGGTTAATAAAAATATAGTAATTAAAATGAACATCTAAATACTTTTGTGCAACTTACCCAACCATATTTAGTAAATAAACAATGAAGAAAACATTTAAAATCACTTGATTCTGCCCCTGATAATTTTTTGCTGATAAGTACTTCATTCATAGTCACTAAAATGAATTATAATTAATAATATATTTAAATTATATTTATTTTTCAACAAACATAAACTTATTGGAGATGTTTCATTACAAATTCTAATAAACTTCATATCCGTATTAGTAGAATATGTTGTTGGTTTACTCCATACGCAATTTATTAATAACACAATAATAGAAAATATTCTTAAGTGTCCGTCCATTGTTGCAGTAAGTTTAATGAATACTAAATATTTATATTTTAAAAATTACACTGTATCTCTGTAATATCATATTATTTCCTGTTCTTCGTGATAATTTCTCTTTTGCTAAAATTTATGATTATAGTTCAGTGAACTCTTAAATTAGGGTAACTATTTTTACAAATTATTTTAATATATGATAACGAAATACTGAATATGAAAATATGAGAACAACAATTTGTATAATTTTTTATTAATAAATTGAATACTATTTTCTTATGGATAAAGAAAATCGACGACAAATCTCAGATTTAATTCTATTTATATTATTTTAAATTTTTTAATATATGTATTCAACTATACTACAAATTTTTTCAGTCAAAAGTTATCGCGCGTTCATAGCGTTGATTACAGCGCCGTTTTATTCAAAGCTTGAAATTGTTGTTGACAGTTGTGTACACGTGCTTTTTGAATTGTGGTTAAAGGTTGCGGGCAGACACGTGACCAATCTGAAGTTCCTGAACAGCTGTTTGGTGGGCAGACGTCAGAATTACCTCCCTTCTTTCTCCGCCTCATTACCCCGCATAGTATCGACTTATGCGCCATCTACATCATATATGTTTATTTGGGCGCTAATTTGAAAGTTCAATCACAGTATATGGAGTTGAGGGGAAAGAAGGGAAGTAATTCTGACATCTGCCCACCAAACAGCTGTTCACGAACTTCAGATTGGTCACGTGTCTGCCCGCAACCTAAAAATGTGATGAATGTCTATAAAGATTTATAGACATTAAAGAAGTATTTATAATTAGTATGTTTAATTAATATTTTACTATAATTCAATCTTATATTATCATGAATTTTGATATTTAACAGTTCTAACCTTATATTATTTCAAGGTTGAAGGGATAGAAACGTAAAAATGGGATTAACTAGAGAATATTTACGGTTTGCTGCTGCTGGAAATTTTAATATTATTGTTAGTCCACATTGCAATGTTAAGTATGTAACATTGGAAGGGCAAGAAGGCAGATATGTTGCAGTCGGTGCCTGTGAACATATTATAATATGGGATTTGCGTTTAGGAGAAAAAGTATAATATTGTTATAAGTTGCAAATAAATATTTCCTAATAATGTTTAATTGTAGGCTCAAGTATTATCTGGCGAAAAAGCACAAGTCTCATGTCTCTGTGCTAGTCCTAATGGACGTCAACTAGCGGCTGGTTACAGTGACGGAACAGTACAAGTTTATGACTTAAGGTCTAGTGATATTGTCAGTATATTCGCTGGCCATAAGTATGAAATTACAACCCTTGCATATGATCAATTTGGACATAAACTGGCTTCTGGATCAAAAGATACAGATGTAATAGTGTGGGACACAGTTGCAGAAACAGGTGTTTGTCGTTTATCAGGCCATAAAGGTGCCATTACTCAAGTTACATTTATGTCTGAACATGGAGTTTTGATATCCGGATCGAAAGATGGATTTGTCAAAATGTGGGATTTAGATACGCAGCATTGCTTTAAAACATTAGTTGGGCATAGGTAAGTAATATTTTTCCTTGTTTAAGTTAAAAACATCATTTTAATAAACTTCTGTAGGTCCGAAGTTTGGGCAGTATGTTTGACTAAAAACGACCAATATTTAATAACTGGCTGTGGAGATGCAGAACTAAGAGTTTGGAAAATAACTCATGGAACTGAACATTCTCAAGATTTGACTAAAAGACTCGAACAGACAGAAATTACTGATGACGATGATCCTCGTTATCCGCTGCGAATTATTAAAGCTGGTTCATTGTTACGGGCAGGACGAGGTCGAGTTGTATCTATGTATGTTTCCGCTACAGGACAAATTTTGACTTGTCATGGAACTGACCATCAAGTTGAGATGTTCCAGTTTTGTACAGATGATGAAGCTAGTCACAGGCTCAAGAAAAGAGTAAAAAAAGAGAAGAAAAAGGCCAAGTAAGATTATATAATTTTATTTTTTTTCATTATATATTTCATGAAAAGACTATCTTTATCAATTGAGATCATTAAAAAAGGAATAATGACTTGAATTGTAATTAATATTATTAGTAATAATGATAATATGTAATTAATTAGTATTTATTGTCTATTACACAAATACAAAATTTTAAGACATTGTCAAGTAAAGAAATTCTTATTTCTAGGAAGTTATACAAAATTGTTTTAATTTGGTTTTAAAACTATTGCAATTTGATACATTACTTATTTCTCTTGGAGTCTAGCATGTAATATAGTGACTAATTATTTCTTGTGTTTTGATACATAAATATTAGGTCTAATTGAAGCTGAAGTTGGCACTTGAACACAAATGTTTGTGAAACGAAATATTATTATAAATAAAACAAATTTTGAAAGTATTGTTATAAATTTGAAAATATTAAAATTTACGTTCGTAACGTAAAATAATGAACATATTTTGATTCAATTTCTAAAAAACTTTTGAGAGGTATAAAAAAAATTCAATATATTTATAAATATAGTTAACTTTCCTCCCAATCGTTTTTGAGCAGTAAACTAAAAATACTACAGAAACTTAATAATCGTATGTTTCATTTAAATTAACAATAATATGTCGTTAGACGGATTAGATGCATGTTTTACCTTAATTATTTCATTGCTCTGTAATAAATAAATTTATTGTTTTAGGGAGTCAGAACAAAAAACCGAAGAGCCAATGGAAGTAGAAACATTGAGTGTAACCGAAGAAGTAACCCTTCGTGATGAAGTTCGCCGATTACCATCGGTAAAAATCGGTGATAAACCAAAATCTATGGACGTTGTGTTCGGTGGTGGAGGCGAGATTCGTATAGTAATATCACTATCGAATAATGTACTAGAAATGTATAGTCTTCAATGCGGTGGGGCAGGCAGCAAAACAGAAGAACCACATCTTCTACGATCAATTCGCGCTCAAGGCCATCGAGCTGAAATTCGTACAGTCGCTTTCAGCAGCGACAACTTGGCTATTATTTCTGGAGGGGCAGATGGAGTAAAACTATGGAATCGGCCCTCACAAACTTGTTTGAGAACCACAGCTGAGAATTGTTACGTAGTATCAGTTTGTTTTGTTCCTGGTGATAGACACGTACTTGCAGGGTTAAAAGATGGAAGATTACTTATCATTGATATCGCTGCTGGAGATATTCTAGAAGAAATTCCGGCACATACAACTGGCACAGAGTTATGGTCAGTCTGTTTACAACCAGATTTACGTGGCTGTGTAACTGGAGGCGGTGACAAAACCTGCAAATGGTGGCAGTTTGAATTAATCACAGATGAATCATCAGAATCAAAAGCTAAAGTTTTGTCTCTTCTCCATACGCGTACTTTAGCGCTTGAAGAACCTGTTCTTTGCGTTAAACTAACCCCAGACGACCGGTATGTAGCCGTGGCATTGTTAGATTCAACAGTGAAAGTATTTTTCGCGGATTCTTTTAAACTTCATGTATCGCTTTACGGGCACAAGTTGCCAGTGTTGTGTATGGATGTGTCGTTTGATTCGAGGTTAATAGCTACAGGTTCTGCAGATCGAAATGTGAAAATATGGGGCTTAGATTTTGGTGATTGTCATAAAAGTTTATTCGCACATGATGATTCTGTAACTGGATTACACTTTGTGCCAAGAACTCATCTGTTGTTTACTTGTGGAAAAGATGGTTCCGTTAGACAGTGGGATGCAGATTCGTTCGTCAGAATCACTACTTTACCAGTGAGTACACATATTTATATTTTTTATTTGTTATGGGTTATATTTTTTATTTGTGAAGGGGCTGTGAATTTGAGAACACGGGTTCGATTTCCACAGCCGACAAACAATTTTCACCACATTAAAATTATCCCAGTGGCCTTCCTCCACTAATATCTTTGGAAGCCGTGATTTGTCGGCTGGCAACCGCACTTCATGCGAATAAATATATCACTTACCGAGATCTGCCATGGCAGAATGCTGCATCCAATCATGGATTCAAGGCGTGATGATATATTTATTTATTTATTATGCAGTAAATATTAAGAGCGTTCTAAATTTTGTTAAATAATACAAAATGTATTCATCCATTTCTTCATAATATGAACCATACATCTACCAATATGCATTTTGTTTTCAAACATTCTTGGTAAAAATTACGAAGGACTTCATTCATTCATATATTTACTATAATTTTTATTGCGGCGAGGCATAAAATTTACTTCTTTGAGTAGTTATTTTGGAACCAAGAACAAATATTATTGATGATGGCAGTGGTGTACTGGATCGGCTATTACGATTTTTAAAATAGGTGTTATTAAAATAAATTGTAATATGAACGAAATATTTTAATTTGAAAAATTTGTACTCTCAATCTTATTTATTTTTTTTAAATTACAGGAAAGAATATCTTTTTATTTTATTTGTATAAATACGAGTATATATTTTCTTGAGATCCGTTTACTAACCGTTTGGCAACACTTCACTAGGTGATAGCTAATCAAAATGAGTAGAGATGTTAACAGTCAATCCTCATTTTATATTACACAAAACTCTTCTAAGTATTTTGTGATCAAAATAAATATCTCATTACTCCTTTTACCCATTATTGGGTGTACTACTCTGCCATAGCAGATCTCGTAAGATGATATAATTTGCGCGTAAAGAGCGGTTATCAGCTGTCAGAAGATGTTGGTGGTGAAGAAGCCAATTGGTAAACAGAAAAAATGGTAGATGTTAATAAAATGCTCCAGGAAAATGTTTGTTATAACATGATTTACTAGAAACAAATTAATAAATAAATGATATTATTTTAAGATATAATATCTAAATAAAACATTCATTCACAACTCTCTTCATTTCACTATCACATTAACTATCTGAAGATGATATTAATCAATACCGAAATATAAACCATTAAGTACTTATTTCCTTTTTTCTTCCCAAACCAACTACTTTGATGTTTGAAAAATTAAATATTCATCCGTTATTTGATATAATCTAGAAATAAAACTATAAAATAATTTTAACAATAAGACTAAGACAATTTTGTGGAGAATAAATAGAAAATTCAGCATTGTAAATATGCTTAATAATGGATTACTAAGATGTTTTTATTTTTCAGTCACACAAAGGTGAAGCGTGGTCTTTAACCATTTCTCCCGATGGCCGCCACGTCGTTTCTTGTGGTGCAGACCGAGTCCTGCGTGCCGTAGAACGCACCGAACAACCCTTGATCCTTGAAGATGAACGCGAAGAAGAACGAGAGCGTGAAGAATCTGAACAACTAGCCACGGGCGATGGAACAGATCGAACTATTCCTGGGAGTAGCGCTCTTTCACTCCCGTCAAGAAAAACAGTCGGTAGCGAACGTGCAGCTGATAGCATCCTTGAATGTTTGTCCGTATGTACTTCGTACCGTGAACAACTTACAGAACATGGAGCCCTACAAGCCGCCTCGAAACAACCGATCCCAGTTCCAGCGCCACCTCCTTTGATGATGGCATATCAGGCAAGCACTCCTGAAGATTTTTTGCTGGAAATTTTAAAGAGAATACGAACAAGTGAACTTGAAGAATCGTTATTGCTACTGCCGTTTACATCTGCTTGTGAATTATTGCAGTCTTTGCCGGCATTGGTTGAAAGAGGCGATCAAACTGAATTAGTTTGTAGAGTTTTAATATTTTTGTTGAAAGTTCATCATGCTCCAATGGTAGCAAATCAGTCATTGCTTCCACTTCTCAGAAAGATTCAGAAACAAGCAACAAGTAAAGTCACTGAATTACGGGTAAACAAATTGATTCAAATAAATAAAATAATATACTTATGAATAATTTATATTTTAGGACATGGTTGGATATAATTTACATGGACTGCAATATCTTCAAAGAGAAATTGAAGTTGCCGAAGGAGTTCAATTATTTAGAGACGCAAGTCGAGAACAACGTACAAAAAACAAGAAACGGAAACAACGAGAAAGGGCAAAAAGATCGATTATGGTTTTAAATGGTTAACAGTACAGATATATTTTATTTTGTATAAAATTTTAATCTATTGTGTTTGTATAAATACAAATAAGGTAAATAAATTTTTATGAAAATTATATATTGTAGGTATTGCTTTTTTTTACTAATATATTTAGTTAGAAATACTAACAATAATTAAATATGTTTACATTTCTTTCTTGCCTACGGACTTTTTTCCGTCGTTATTAATAAAGGGAAAAAAATCGTATTTTAGATTCTGATGTTAAAGAAACCGACCTTTATACTCGATTATGAAAACAGGAAATTATATTCAACATTTATTTATTGAAATAATTTATTTACAAGTTGTATAACACAACATATTTTGCTGCAAAAAGAAACATTTAAGTTTCATTTTTTAATCTTTTATATTGTCGTTTGGGTAGCGTACCATATTTCAAATAAATAATTAATCCAATAGCTACTATAACAATGACAAGAATAATTATAGCAAAAAAAGTAATAACAACATTAGTTTCACTGCCAAGATTTCCAAAAATAGGTTTTGTAAATTGATCTTCCATTAAATGTGTAATCCAAGTTGGAGGTCCTTTTACATGAACTTGCAGCATATCTACAATCCAGTTTAATTTTAGATCAGACTGCGTAATTCGACAAGTCCAGTTTCCCGAATGTGAAAAATTTACAGATTCTATTCGTTCAGTAATCACAGCAGCTAATGTAGTAATACCGTAGTCAATATATTCTGTATCATTAAGTAACCAAACTTGCGCTAAATCTGTGTAAATGTAACCCAAAACTGCGGAGTTACAAACTAAAGTCATGTCAAGTGTTGCTCGAATTTCAATATCAGGTTTGTTAGAAATCACAGCAAGGGACACTACTTTGAGGACTAGCCTTTCACCTCCTATTCTATACACAACACAAGCATATATACCAGAATCTCTTGCACGTACTGTTGAATTTATTACAATATCATCATTAACGAATTTAATTTTTCCATGTTGTGCTTTTAGGTAAACTCCATTTAAAGTCCATTGATATGAAGCTTTCGGTGCTTCTTTATTTATTATAGCCAACATTTCTTTATCGTTTTTTATTTCTACACGATCACCTTCCTTACCTATAAGACTATAATGATTATTTTTAAGTCGTTGTCGAATTTGATCCATAGTATCTGGACTTAAATCACCACATTCAAATTCATTACATTTTCCGATTTCGGAATACGGTCCCCCACATAGGTTTCCTCGAATATTCGGACGTGGATTAGAGCAAGTACGATGTCGGACACCGGTGCCTCCTCCACAGGTGACAGTACATTGCCAAGATGACCATTCGGACCAACCACCATCACGTGGTGCTCCATCAATGTCTGGAGGATCGCAATTGGCCGCCCAAGTGACCCATCCGCTTTCAACAGTGACTGTGAACCAGTAGAAGAGCATGACTTCATCCTGGCGATATGTAAGAACGCTTTTGTTATCTTTGAATACTTCTATAGTGTGTTCAGAGAAGGTGAAGTAGTAATGTGTCCAAACATCAGTTTTTAAGACATCGTATCGTCGGGTGTATGCCAATGTTTTTGCAGAAGTGTCCATATTTAGTATAAAAAGTATATATGTTCCTTTGTCTCCAATTGCAAAAGCGTAGTAATCTAAGAACTGTAATTAAATATAGTTGTGATATTATTATACTTACTTTTTTATTCACATCTAAATAAAAACTGTGTTCATACTTACATCTCCTGGAAAAAATAAAAGAGGGATGAGTAAAACTCCATTGCCTCTTGCATAGATACTGAGGCTCGTGTACTCAGTAGCTTCAGTGGTGTTCCACAGACGAAGTGGCATAACTCTTGTAACAAATTGAGTAAAAGTTTTTTCTGTATGACATTCCGTACATTTGAAGTGAACACCAATGAAGTTTCCCTGAATTGACATATACGTGAAGAATCCTGGATCAAATGCTTCTGCCTTATTATCATGTTCCCATATAAACAGAGGTTCTAATGTGCCTTCGTATCCTAGTATGATTTCACCTTGACGCATTTGAAGCCAAAATGCAGCCCAAGATCCTGCTGGTATCAAATGGGGTAGTGTTTTTTCTTTCACAAGTTTAGCGCTCTTTCTGTTGGTTTTGCTGTAGTAGACTAATACGCGTTCGTTGTTTTCAGCTCCAATTACTAACTAAAATTAAATATGGAATTGTATTATATATTTTAATTGCATTTAATAAAAATGAAAAGATTTTTTTTTTAATATTATTAATATTTATGAAATATAAGTTCTAGTATACTAACTTTTATAAATCCAGGTTTATCGTCTAATGGTGTAATTTCAAATATGATTCCATCCAGTAAATCTGGGTTCCACTCTTTAAGTGCAAAATGCAATCCACCATAAATTCCACCCTCTTTCCATTCGGGTAAAATATAAATTGTTCTACCTTCACCTTCGCCTTTTGTTAAAATAGTACACTCTTCGGTATGAACACAATCACGGACGTTACATATATCTCTAAGAACATTTTTATCAGTTGTATAACACCATGATCCTACAATATTTCTAGATGGATCACGACAGTAGTTCATAGCAAGATTAACATCTTGATCGGCGAAATAAGATCCATTTAAATATGTTCTATTGACTTGATGAGGTTCATTTGAATTCCAGTATTGGCAAGTTCGATTTGATCGAGTTGTATTCAATTTCCCGATATAATCATTACCTGTTCCAGCCATTCGACATTCTGATGAGCGACAAAGCTCCAAGTTACATTTTTCTTTATTAAATTTTTCATCAGCTTTTTGATTTACAGTGTAACAAAATGTTCCTTTTTTCTCATCAAGAGGATCTCGACAATAGTTCCAAATTTTCAAAGTTTCTTTTTTTCCTGTTTTGGATTCAATATCAGGATCATGTGTCCACGGAAGGCAAGGATGTCCAGATCGTGTTATACTTTGAGTGCCTTTGTAGCCAATTTCGTCATTGTTCAGGACACATTCAGGTGGCCATGGAGGGGGAGGCGCTGCTGATTCTGCAGCTGAACAGAAAAATGTCCAAAGAGCTACGCTGTCGTCTGAACCGGGTGAGTACCATCTCATTCCAGATAGTTTGTAGTGTTTTGCTTCTAGGACTAATTGGGTACCAACTTCTCGGTCCCGGAATATCTGCGTTATAGTCACAATCAGGAAAAGTAGTAACATCGTAAATAATCCAAATATCATAATTGTTTTAAAATTAAAATACATTTTTAGTTTAAATTTTGTGTATCATAATTGTTTATTTAAAAATAATCCATGGTGGATAGTAGTTTTCTGCATTTAATTTTATATATGGAATGTAGATATTTACCTCGTACTCTTGTGGAAAGTACTACTTTTCGCACACGTCGAAGAGATTTTTTTGTTCGAATAGATCATCGTATTCATGGATACATAAAAACTTATATTCTTAAGCGAATTTCAAAAAAAAAAAATTATCTAAAATGATTTATAAAAAAAATATTTCTAAATGGTCCAGCGATAATAGTCTACTTTCTACTTTAAGTACACAAAAAGTTATTTTCGTATACTATAATCATGTATTCGACTCCATATTTTTCATGTATAAAAGCCATAAAACATACGATCTGTTTTTAAAACAGTGGGATATATTTGTTGTAGTTTCTATGTAACTTATACTTGTTAGAATAAAAATTGAAACAATTAAAAATGTTAAATGTACCTGCAATGTGTCTCCGAAAATTGTAATAGTAAACTGTCTCCATTGCCAATAATTTAGTATATTGAGAACTATATTCCTTTTTAATTCTTGTTCTCCCCCTTTTTCATTTTCATACAATACAATTTTTGTAACATTGTCACTGAATTGTCCTAATATTATTTTTATTCGCGGAAAATATGTAACAGGACTGGGTTGTAACAATATACTTGCTGAATGAAAAGCACGCACGTATACTTTAAGATCATGACTAGAATTAGTATGTCGTAACGGCCAAAACCGCTCAAAATTATCAGATGTTGTTCTATGAACTTCACATTCATAATCTTCTGTACAGAATGGTAGTGACCATAATATATTTGTTCCTTGAATGCTGTAATAAAAAAATTTATTGCGTTTTTCACCAAATAGACCTTTTTTCCACTTATATTCAGCCAAAAAAACAGGCTTTGGTTCACCATCAACAGTCAGCGTTACAAATCCTGCGTTCCAAACTATAGAAAAGAATGTAAATGAAGATGATTTTATTACGCCAACTGTAGGTTCGTAATCAGGTTTATCTTTGTTTCCTACAGTCATAGCTGAATCTTTGTTTGAAATGTAAATTTCAATACCGATTTGTAGTTCATCTATTTCATCACCTGTTAGTGGTAAAGCAAATAAAGAAAGTAATATTTTAGCGCTTGGTTCAAGTTCATCTGGATGCCATCTTTTAATACCAAAAGTTAAATTGGCAATGGTATTATTTAGTAAAGTATAATGAGTATAACTATCAAATTTTTTAGTAAATGTGACACAGTCTTCAACATCGCAGAAGGGAATATCACAAAACTGTTTTTCAACAATCCCTTTTTCGGCATCAACGAAACACCAAGGTCCCCCTGGATTTCCATCAGGATTACGACAATACTTATTTGCATCACCTCGTGTCTCATCAGGGAATAGACGCTTGGAAAATTTTTCTTGTTCATAATATTCACCTGAGGTATTTATTACCTTCTTACGTTTTTTATCCCAGGTAAGACATTTTTTATCTGACGTTGCTCGATTATGTTGTCCGCTATATTCCATACCCGGACCAGTTAAACGACATTCAGGAAAAGCACAGAGTGATATACCACAGGTGTCATCAATTAATTCTGCATCCATGCTGTAGCACCACGGTCCATCTTCCTTACGTTTAGGATTCCGACAATAATTACTTGCTTTTTGTTTAGACCTTTCGGGGAACATATCGTCTGCAATGCTATTATCAATTTTATGAATGGGATTAGTTGCAGTCCAACTTTGGCAACGAACTCCACCTTCGGTTTTGTCTGTTTCACCGACGTAGTCCAATCCAAGGTGAGTTAATTTACATTTGGATAAATCTGTTAAATTTTGCAAACTACTAACTAATATTAAATATGACATAAAACTTAAAATATATATATTCATTATTTTAAAACGAAAACTATAATAACAATTTTTGAAACGCACAAAACCCTGCGTGCGTGTATTTAAATAATTAAACAATGTAATCTTAAGGTCACCATGGTAATCTTATTGCTGTTTAACTTTTGTTTATTAATTTAACTCTTGTTAATAAATATATTATAAATAAATAAAATAAATATATCACGCTTTTTACCCATTACTGTCGTAGCAGATCCCGGTAGGCGATATATTTCTTCGCATGAAGTGCGGCTACCAGTCGTCAAATTACGGTCCCCAAAGATGTTAGTGGAGGGGGAGCCACAGGGGTAGATTTAATTTGGTGAAAATTGCTTGCCGGCTGTGGGGCTCGAACCCGGGTTCTCAAGATCCACAGACCGACTTGATACCATTAAGCCACCTATGTAATGGGTTGATGTGTTTAATAAGATATATCGTGAAGCTATGTATAATAATTATCTTTACAACATATTTATTATTTGTAATAACGATTCACTTTAAAAATATAATGATACTATTAAAATTTATTTTATTTAAACAAATGTGAAAACTGACAGAATTAATATTTACACATTTAAAACAATTACCTATTTGTATTTAAATATAAATAGGTAATAATTTCATTGGATGGTATTATAAATTAGATGATCTATAGAACCCCACCCTCTGAGGATACTCAAAATAAAATAATTTAATATATATATATATATATATATATATATATATATATATATATATATATATATGTATATATTGTAATTTAATATGTTAAAAACAATTATATTTAAAACAGATTTATTCTTTAAGAATAAGAAATAGGGTACCCATTGTAATAAGTTATACATACAACTTCTCCAATTTGAGTGTAGGATTTTTTTATATGAAGTCAAAATCTTGAAATGTCACTAATCGCTGATTGTGAGTTTTGTTGTTACGTTGCCATGGGTTGTTTACAAGAAAAGAAAATTGGAACAACCCATGGCAACGTAACAACAAAACTCACAATCAGCGATTAGTGACATTTCAAGATTTTGACTTCATATAAAAAAAATCCTACACTCAAATTGGAGAAGTTTATTAAGGCAAAATTGAATAAATAGTTGTATTACACTCACGGTTAAAATGTATGTTCAACTCGCGATATTAACGCGCTTGCGACTTCGCCGCTCGCGCGCTTAAACTTACCACTCATTAAACATACATTTACACCGCTTGTATAATAAATAACTATAAATACATAAATAAGTATGTAAATATTTAATTTAAATGAAAACTAGTACTTAAAATATGATTAAATTTACAACATAGGAAAAGGGAAACAATTCTTCAATTTCTATTGTACTTTAATAAAAAAAAAATCAGGGATGGTTTATCGGGATCTATTGCTAGGTATAAGTATGTCCATAACGCCTCATTTTTGTTGATAGTTTATTGAAGTAACCGTAATTGTTTATATGTATACAAAGTTTCATATCTGAGAATTAAATAGGGCTGTATTTATCGAAATCTGTTGGTAGGTGATGATTTTGTTTAAAAAATTATGTATATTTAATATGTAGTTTATTGCTAAATCTTGAAGTATTGGTTTGACAATAATGTACAATTCCTCATAAGTTTCATTCATAAATAAAGATATATTATTTGAAAGAGAACAAGTCAGATAAAGTGTTCTGCAGCTAAGATTTAATTAAGCGGATGTTTCACCTTAAATTCGTTTATTGGTATTTTAAAACTAAAAATAACACCAACTTTTATATTTTTGTCCCCTAAACTATCATTGCATTCAGTATAGATTTTTTGATAAAGATATAAATAATAGAAGTTATTTTAAATGTATTATTGAAATTTTAAAAATGTACCTATAAAAATACATTCACATTTATACTATATTATATTACAAGTACAACACAAAGAGCTAATATTATAAAATTCATTCCTTCTTGACCTGTTTTTGAAAATAGTACATCAGGAAACATATCCAGGTGTGCAGAGAATGTAGATATTTGGTCTGTGATGTAGAAAGAGACCGGACCTGCCGCAGAATCACTGTTAAAGATGATTCTAAACCTTCTAAATAAAAAGAAATTATATTACAATTTAATTTATTTGTAATGAGTAAACTTTACCCCAATTCTAGAGTAGTTAATTTAATACCGAAATTGTTATAATCTATAAAATGTTGTTATTAATATAATCATCGTGTAAACAAACATATTGGCTTCTATGAGTGACTTACCTTCTATCGTGTTACTGCTAAAATTTTACGCAGAATTATTGTTCCATTTAAAAAAAAATGGAAAAGCTATAGAATTTGTTTTATAAAAATTTTAACTTTTCAGTTTTTACAACAAATTTTTTTTATAAAAATTTATTACTACTATTTTATAACATATATGTTATGACATATATATATTTCGTCAGTTAACAATGTCATAAATATGTACATAAAATATGAATTCATTTAATAAATATGTGTCTATATTACAAATACAATAGATCTTAATAACCTTATGTAAAGTATACGTATTAAAACATTAAAAGAAGCAATAGTTATTTGGTGACGTAGTTTGATTACTGGGCCTTCGACGTTCCATAAAAGCTAAGAGTCTTCCGGAAGGTACAACACACAGTCCAGTAACCTAAAATAAAGAAATAAAAAGTAAATAAAGTTTAGTATATTTGAATTAATAAAATCTTACTTCTTTTATCCACGTTGATTCTAAACATTCTGCCATAGATATTCTTTGAGATGGCACTAATACAAGTAATTTATTGATCAAATCTTTGGCTTCTTTTGATACAGTCTGGAAGTAATCATCAGGAAAACAGAAGTCACATTTTAAAATATTTGCAGTTGTTTCTTCAACGGAATCATCCAGGAATGGAGATACTCCACTTAGTAAAACGTATAAGAAAACCCCAACAGCCCATAAATCCGTATGTGATCCAACTGGTTGACCTAATACTAGTTCTGGGGCAGCAAACTCTAAACATGCAGGTGGTAATACTTCTGTGCCACCGGTATTAACGCAGTCACCGAAATCTATCAGTTTTAGGACTGGATTTCCGTTGCCCAAATCAACCAAGATATTTTCAGGCTACAAAATTTTCTATTTAATATCAAACATGAAAGATAATTGTTAAATTTGTACCTTTATATCCAAATGTGTTTTATTGTTTCGATGTAACCAATCAAGAGCTGACATCAGTTGTCGAGTGTATAAACTAATTTCTGATTCGGTATATTCGTCGTTTTGACACAAATAAACGAAAAGCAAGGGACCTCGAACACTTTTAGAAAAATATAAAATATATCATTATTAAATTCATAATAATAAGCATGTTCATTTCACTTTCAGTGGCGTTTACGATGTGCCGCAGCATCTAAATTTTTATAGCTATAGTACAACAGACCGTCAATAAGTTTTGCATACGTATATACGAAATTAAAAATTATATTGCATATTATTTCGAATTAATCCAAAAGAAATCTACTGGGTTGTAAAACGTAGATGCCAAGTAGTCAAATGAACAAACGTAATAATAAACTTACAGTTCCAAAACAATTGTGTCGATGCCAGGTTCAGGAGCATTATCAAACAATGCCATGGCACGAATTATGTTTGTGTGTTGCATAGTAGCCAGCAGACTATATTCAGCATGACTGACTTTATGTGATTGTTTTCTTCTAGAAATTTGCTTCAATGCTACTTCATGTCCTGTCCCTCTATCCTTAGCTTTGCGTATAACTGAAAATCTACCTCTTCCAATTTCTTCTAATTCTGTATATCGTCTTTTGAATTGTTCTTGTTGCCATCGAAGACTATCAGCGACTGGAAGAGTGACCGCGGTACTCGGTGGTCCAACAAGTTTAGTTTCACAAGATATAATTCGGAAACTATATGTTTCTCCGGGTATAAGATGTTCCACAACAAAAGATAAAGCGTCTATTGATTTATTAAGATTAGCACATAGCCATTCTGCGGTACCTAGCTTACAATATTCTACTAGATAATTAGTGCTAATCGTGTCACTTTCCCATTGCAAAGAAACACTGGAACAAGAAATAACTTGGACTGTGGGTTCGCGAACAGGTTGAATATGGTCCGTTACAGTTAGTTTAGCGCAACATTGTGCCGAACCAATTTCGTTAGATGCAATACATAAATAGGTACCTGAATCTGATACTCTAGCATTATTTATAGTTAAAGAGGCAGTGAAATTGTCAGTGTAAGATATAAGAAACCGACCACTTTGTCGGATTACGCAAGGATCTGGTTCAGTTTTTCTCCAACCAAATTTGACATTTTTACCACACTGTTTGATCTGTACTTGGAAAGTTGCTTTAGTGCCACATTGAATAGTTATATCTTTCATTTTATTTCTGAACTCAGGAACTGTTATCTCCATAATAATGTTGTCTTGGTAAGAACTGCAGTCAACCGATTTCCGGCCATGTGTTGAGAAGCTTGGTTTTCGAAATCGAAATGACCACGGTTTTCGGTTCTGGTAAGAGAGCACATGCGCCGGAAGCCATACTTCTTCTAACTTACTGCTGGTGCGGACCAAGTAGCCTTGATTCGCATCGTAGCGAATGATGTGAACGACGTCGCCCAAGTGCAAGTCGAACCACTCACACACTAAGCGTGCTGGGGTGCCAGGTGCCAGAACACTATTTTCACACTAACAAAATTCCAATAGAACGTCAGAACACATATACTAAAGCAACTTATTTAGTTTTAATAACATTACAAATTAATTACCCAAGAATTATAGCGAAAAAAACAACATTTGAACACATGCATTTAAAATTGCAAATATACACTATACATTATTAATTTTTTTAAATTGTTATTAATAAAGTTATATGGCCAACTGAAAGAAAAATCATGCATAATATACAAAAGCAATAAAATGATCAACTTAATAAATATATATTTCCAAAAACAACTTACAAGCAAGTATAAAGAATTCAATAAATAGATAAAATAAATATTCATACTTTTATCTGTCAAATAACAAGTAAAATGAAATTGAATGAGTCTTACAAAAGACAAATCAGTAATGAAATAATACAAATAATTCATATTTTATCAATTATTTACAGTTATAAAATAAAAAAGCAACAAGAAAATACGTAGATAGATATTATAATAAAACATGAAACCAAGTATTCAACTAGAGACACACAGTTATTATTATACTTGTATGCTGTCAGGCATTAATGCTAAATAGAGTAGGTATCATTCCCACAATAATAACTTGCTAACTATTTTATCACAGACCAGATTAAAAACTACTCGCAATCAATTCATTGTGTGATTCTGTTTATAAAACCTGTACAAGAGAAAAAATATGTTAGAGAGTTCATGAGAAACTAGTGTTATATAGATGAGAAATACCCAAAGAGTTAAAATTGAAAATGGGAAGATGTATAATAGATCTAAACTACCCAAATATTCCAATAAAAAAAAGTTATATTACCGTTGCTGGATTTGCTTCCGACCATCGACGTTGCATTTCATTTTTATTGGAGGACTGATTGTCAAGAACTTCTTTGTTATGTTCGCTCAGAGGAATATCACTTCTGTGTTTGGATCGCAGAGTATTTCTAAAACCGCCCAGGAAGTTTAATCTCTTGGCGGGGCTTTGGCTTCGGGATGTATTTAAATTCGATCCCAACGAGTTATTTGCTAGGTCTGCTTCTGAGGGAATGCCAATGGTGTTTGCTTTGTGCACAAAGTGAGCGGTTTTCCGGTGCTGTTTGACGTCAACAGGATCCTGAGTGCCGTGATTGGGAACCGAAATTGTCTTTCGCAATGATGGACTCCAAATTGAGGATAGATCATTCGAGTAACTGTTGTGATAAAGTAAACATGGAAAAAATAATAAAACCATTGAACAAAAAATAACAATATGGTTAAATGGTTAAATAAAAGCAATATTAAACCAAAATGCACCAAAAACAAAAAGGACACTGAACTGAATTTGAAGGTGGAAACATAAATGCAAATCACAAAATGAAGCAATGATGAATGTCAAAGTTAGGTATTTAGAAATTAAAGACCCTTTCAATTTTACAGTTTATTCTATTGAAAATTTTTGTTTCCATTACTTATCAATAATATATTATATGTACAAACATATATACCTATGTACACGGCAATGTCTTATTTTAATTAAATACAATAATAATAATTATATGTACTTTATGCATGGACTTCACAGGAATATATCTCAGTTATTTATTACTTTTGTAGCTAAGTTTGGTGAAAATATACATGAAGGAAATGAAAGCTAAAAGTATATTTACACTATTATGAATTTACGACAAATATTAAAATGACTCAAGCAACATAAAATGTCTTGTAAAAACGCAATTAAAAGATATCCATCGATTACTATTCAGCTAAGCATATATGCAATCATTATCATCATCAAGCTAAATATATCAGAAATTTACAAATACTTTATTGTTTGCTATCTGCTTATATAAAGGTAATCACAGTGATTTATTTCTGTAATGCCCTGCATAGATTCAACATTTATCTCACTTCACTGTTCATCTTAAGAGAGTATTTGTTATTGATTTCGACAACATTATTTAGCTTAATCACTGTTCTCAGCACGAGATTATTACTTTTTGATAAAGAAATGCGCAGTTATTGCTCTCATTTAAACCATATATTGGTCCAGTTACATTTACAAAAATATATATTTAATATTTTTACAAAAGAATAACAATAAGACGCAAAACATATTTTTGTGTTTGATTTGCTGCAAATATTTACTCGTTTTTCTGTAAATGTAACTGAAAGTTCTGAACCATCAAATGAAATTATTTAATTGAAGTTTCGGAGTATTTTAAATGTAAACTTCAATTGTTAAAAATAGTAATTGCTAATTTCGTCATGATACAGTCTTACTTATTAGTAATTTTAAAAACATTACAAATAAATTTGATTTGGTAACATAACTGTCTGTTAAATTGAGATTATGTTGCATACAAAATATAGTCATGCATAGTCAGTATTCATTACAGCAGTTATGTTATTATATTAATCCTTATTATTGTGTCGATATGGGCAACATTTTATCCTAACTTATTATGATAGTAAATAGGTACAGTACTGATGGAAATGCAATGGATTCATGATGGATGAAATGTTCAACAGACACTTATGTTAAAACAGCTTAAAAGTTACATAAATGAATGAAAAAGACACTGAGTATGCGAATAAATTAGTATTTAAATAAACGAATTAGAAATGATATTCAAATAAAGTTAGTAAAATTACTATGCATCCAAATCGTCGAACATTTGATACAAATGATGATAAAATTGCTAAGCATAATATATTCCACTGTTGGTTCAGTTTTGAGAGCTAAAGAACAACCTAATGAGCAAAGAGAGATAGTGAAGTACATCTGTCGTGATAGAAAATGCAAAAATGTGCCTACTCGAGTCAAGGTACAGATTATTAGGAAAACACGAGCCGCAACCTCAGGGTCATAAGGTCAGGTCGTCTTTGTGACAAGCCAAACATTTTAGCAACATGAATTCAACAGAGTGTCCCAAACCATCGCAACCAATTCACTTCAAGCAAAAAGTGTGAATTTTCTCAATAATAAGAACTACAATAAGAAATGATATGCTACATGCAACTACGCTATCAGTAATGATATCACAAATTATCAGTGATAAATGAGATATGAAAATGCACAGAGTGTATTTGTATTGTGTAAATATAAAATATAAAATAATGAATTCCGATAGTCACACTTTTTGCCATAGTTCCAGCACACGTTCACTTAATAATAAATCACAACCAAATAAACAGATTCCATTTCGAGCTTTTGAATTTGAACCGAAGTTATTTGGTACTCACACATCTTTGGTGAGCTCCTTTTGGTACGCGATGGGACTTTGAATGGCTTTAAGGAAGTCCTTCTGTGTCTGCAGGATGTTGGTGATTGTGGATACCCACTCTTCGCGAGATTCGGCCGACGGTGCTTGGCACGTATAACCCATAGTTGGTTTCCGTGGATCGGTTGAACGGATTGTGAATGTGTCTTCCCCCCCAACGTCACTGTTCTCGTGTAAGCCCATTTTGTTTACCTACAATCAAAATATTTAGAATATGAAACAATATTTTCAAATTTATATATTTATAATTTAATGATATTTATTGACGATCGCATAACTAAATTAATTGTTTTATGAACATGCGATTTCAAGAATAAATCTTACCTGTATGTGAGCTTTGTAAATATATACTGGACTCGTGAAGGCAGTTTTCTTTCCAATTGCTTCAGAGAAAATAATACTTTGTTCAAATAAAAACACTTGCAATTCTTTGCCTCGGCCACCCAGAGTACTAGCAGTTCCTTGACCTTCCCAGCATGTCAGAAGACCGTGTAGTAACAGTTTGCCTTGTGCTGTGATCTTGCCCTATAACACAAAAAATATATATTTTGTTAAGTAAAGTTGACATAGTGTGAAAATGTCTAACTTACGTCGAATCCTTGCAACCGTCCGACGTCCATCATGTCATTGGCGGCTTTGGGTACAACGTGCATAACATGGAGCGCATCTTTCAATGAATCAGCTTCTGATTTTAATCCTGCGCGCTCTGTGTATTTGTACAAGTCTCGCAGTAACAACTGATACTTCATTATTCTTTGTACTGGTTTGATGAGTAAATCGCATAATTGCAATTTGTGTCCTAACTTTTGCCGAAGTTCATCAAAGTATGTATCTAGATGTTCCGATACGATGAATTCTGATACCGGTTTGTTTTGACAATATACAACGTACATGTGTAATTTTCGTTCATAGCGCCGAAATAATGGGCCCAGTTCTGCTGGGTGTTCGACGCAACGCTTCAACGCCTTTAAGAAGAAACTGCAAGAAGAAATAAATCAAAATACAACCTCAAAATTTTATATTTATTTCAGTCAGTATATACATACTCTCTGTGCCACTCGTAAATGACTTCAATATTTCCGAAGACCATTTTAATCTTTCCTTCTCTGAGATCTTCGGGCATGGGTATATCACATTCAGGATCACGCATCTGTGCGATGTATCCGTCGATAATGAGAGACAAATCGCGCACATACGCTTCTTCAGTGTCTATAAGCTCGCGCATCACAAACTGCCGGTTCCGGAGCGCGTTTTCGGTGCCTCCGGACCCCTCGTCGGATACCTGCTTATCGCTCTCGTCACCGCTGAGAGCAGCACCAGCGCCGGCTCCGCTCAAGTTACATTGATTTGGATCGCTCGTCTCGCCGCATTCGTTTTCCGGTGATTTCGAATCCCGAAGTAGACTGTTTCGTTCTTGGTTTTCTGTGTGTTGCTCCTAAAACAGAATAAATTATTACTAAATAAAATATACAATTCACGGATTATAAATAAAACCAAAATCTTCATAATACGGATGCATAAAACCTATAAACATGCATGTGGTTATTAAATAACAAAAAAAGTTAAGTGTTTATTATTCTACAAGTGCAAAATACTCTAGGCAAAAATATGAGTTCCACCTTACTTCTATTATTATAATATTCACAAAGGTAGTTTTTAAATACCGATAATTAATGTGAGCCATTACAACTGATATTTCAGTTGAATGTAGCTATGAAATAAAACTGCAACACTAATATGAAAGACATATCGTTTAAAACAATGTTCCATTAATAAATAGAAAAAGGTGAAGTCATACATGATTCATAAAATAATAATTATCATACAATGCTGATCCAAACTGCTAAGCTACAAAATCAAATTATGTATAATATACAAGTGGTGTAGAATGAACATGCTGAAATACGTAGTTTTTTTTAAAAAAGAAAAACTAATCAAATTAATATCGCACCATTCTTTCCTTGACTATTTGTTCAATTTCAGCTAGATCTGCCGATGCACCATCCAGTGTTTTCAAAGATAAGCTGGACACCTGAAAGTTTCCATGATTGTTTTCTGTCACAGTGTATTTATTCTATAATTTTATTTATTTATTTAGTAAAATACTTACTCTTTTACAAGGATTTTCCTCGATGACCGGTGCGGTGGTAGTGACCAAGATGGGCTCCTGAATGGGTTTCATGGGAGGTGGCAGTTCCACTTCATCCTCAGCCTCCTCACCACCGCCATTAGCCAGCTCAGGGGCAGCAGGAGCGGTGGCGGTCGTCGGAGGCACGCGAACTGTCAATGGAGCCCGTTCTTCATCATCCTCGCCCTCACTTACTGATGGCTTGTTACCCATGTCGCTTGGTAACTGCAAGAATAAATTATTATGAAATTGAAGATGGGTAAATCTAAATACTGTACGAATTAAAATACATAACTGTACAAGAATATTGCAGTTTTAATAATATAATAGGAGCAGATTAAAAATAACTAACGATGTTTGCTATTTTGATACAAACTTGTTCTAATAAAAGTGGTAGAAAATCTATTTCTTTATATATTACTTTTCAAAATAAAATAAGTATGTTTGATAGATGCAGTCAATATTTTTTATTTTTCAATATAGTTGTTTAATTTTAGTAGGTTCGGAATTATATAAATTTAATCTACTAAATGTATAGTGTCCATGTGAATATAGTATGCAAACGAGTTAATATGACGCATAAAAGTTTCAGATAAAAATTAATGAAATTGTAATGAGATGAATCATTTAAGTTTGTAAATAAAGTTATAATTTGTATAAAATGAAGGGTGCGAATGTAATTAAAGTGAAAAAATATCAATTGGATAAAATTCATGGTTTTTATACGACAAACTTTCTAAATTATTTCAAAACTCAAGATCCCAGAACACTAATTACTTCTTAAAAGTTTGGTAATTACATTCTGATGCATCTAAGGAAGTAGTACTTCACTCGACAAGGTAATAAATAATTCCTCGACTCACTTAGTATTACAAAAAGTTTAGTGTAATAGAATATCCGAGAAATGCTTACCAGAGAGACAAAAAAATTCGTAAACTTTTTGTATGGCATCACAAAAACATTCCGCGATAACAAACCAAGTAGAAGTAATTAATTAAATGTGTGAACCAAATATTTTACCGAATATAATGACCGGAAACCGCGGGAGTTAGCAGTGATAACAATTTGAGTCAAATTAATTATTTAAGGTCAAATTGCACTAAAACTATGTATTTTACTTCATTTGTAAACATTCATTCAAGTACTGCTCCAAAAATCGAACGACGGCCTTCCATTTAAAGATAATGTAACAAATTTTTTTAAACCAAGAATTTTAATTAGTAGATATTATTGTTTCTGCTTGATCAAACTATTTCTTTAACTTTGATAGTATAATCTTAAAATTGACCACTAACAGTAATCACAAAAAATACGATACACAAATATAAAACTTTACTCAAGATTTTCTCTCAATTAATATTAATAATATTCTGACAAATGTGCGAGCAAGCGTACATCTAGTAAAAGTAATGTTATCTCTGTTCAGCTGATGAATAAACACTATATCAAATTACCGAAGACTTTAAAAAAGCCTCACAGAAGGTCAAAGCAAAACTAGTTTAGAATAATGTCGATAAAAATTTTAATTATTATTTAATTGCACTGCGATTTTTACTGTGAATTTTATAATCTTGGTTCATATGACGACTGAACTTCAAACTTATTTTCTAACTATAACTGTGAATGATTAAAATCTTGTCACATGTTCTAAGTCATCTAACTTTTCTACTTCAAAGAAAAAAAATTTAAGACTGAATTTTCCAGTGGCGTTCCTCGCAAAAGTTTACTAGATATTTTATTTAATTATTTGTCTGTTGGAAATTATTCTCAATTACAGATCAGGGGATCTACAGTTCAATCTCAACACTTAGGCGTAATTACAAACCATTTATGAAATGACCGGGCTAACTATTTAATCACAACTGTCCGTGAATTATAATTAATTGAAATAAATACCAACCAATGATAAATAAAAAATATTAATTACAATACTGATAAATAACTGCAAATAACAATGTAAAGTTCATTTCATTTCAAAGAAGAATTAATTTGTTTCTGATGCAAGTTCGGAACCTACTTACGTCATTAAATTGATACTAACAATAAAAGAATAAATGAAATACGTTGTTGTTTCTTATGATATACCGAAAGAGGGATTTGAAATTTGCCCAGAGAATACCCAACCAGAAAATATATTACTCTTTTAGAAAGAAACTAATTTTTAAATAATAATTTGGATTAGTCCTGTTTATGTTTTCGTTTATTCTTTTTTCATTTACTACAATTTAATATATTTTAAAATTAAATAATGACGCATATTATAAATATGGTACCAATAAGTAATTTTTATCTGAAATGAAACAATCTTTATTGTATAGTGAACTAATGTATTCCTTTCTGAAAATTCATGTGAGCGCTACTGTTAATGTTTTACCTTAAACCGCTTATCTGAGCCGGTTTTTTTAAGGGGCGGTCGATCAGGGGCTGTGGAATTCTGTCCCTTTTCCACTTTGCCTTGAGACAGTTTTCGTAACGGTGGTGGTAGCCATTTTCGACTGGAAACAGAAAATAAACAAATTAAGTGACTGTTAAATGTTCATGAAAAAAAAACATCAGATTTATTTTCAACCGCGTATGTATTCATACGAATATACTAGTATAACAAGATGTGACATATAGTTTACTTTCATTAGTCATTACTATTATTGATTTTTGTAACCTACTAGTAAGATTATAAGGCAATAAAAATACTGATATTTGTGTCAAAAAGTTAATATTACAATAGTGATTCATTCCCTATATTATTATTTTTTTCCCATTCAGTTAAACAAAAACAATAGCCATAAATAATATAACAATTGAAAACGTATCGCGTAAAGATATAATTTAATTGTGAGAAACTAGACTTAAAACGTTATAAAAAAATACAAATTTTAAAAAGTAAATAAATAAATATATAATAATAAATAGAAGTTAAGCAGCTTATCTGACAACTGTCATTGAAGACGAACACAAAATTTAAAATTATACGAATTATGCCAATATAAAATTGATATTGCACCATTATTTTGTATAATTTACTTCACAATTTTCTCACTTCACATAAAAATAACAGCAATATTGTAAGTCAATATATTACATCTCGTACCAGCAACATGGAATACAGAAACAAAACTTGTTTGTTCTGCACGATTTGTCTTTTTTGTATGGCATCACGTACTGACACAATAAACAAGAACACATTACTAGTGGTTACAGCGAGCATTTAAAAATCTCGAACACTTATCGCAGAAATACAATTAACGCGTATCTCGCTAATTTGACAATGGTTCTACTAGTGAAATCTTAGGTGTGCCGTAATAGGTACTTTGTTTTATTTATCTTTAAGATAAGATTATGTTTTATCTGCGAATCATTTGTGTGGTCATTTTCTTGAAATCAGAATCATAAAAGCTGTATAAGGAAATCGTGTTATTACTAACAACCGACTTTCTGGTTCAATATAATTATTTTAAAAATAACTATTAATTATTATTTAAATAATTATACACACTACTAGAATATACTATTTTAAAATGCGGATTTAAAATGAATAAATATTTCAATGTAATAGTTACATATGTATGATTGTTAATTGTTATAAACTATTTATGATTCTTGAAAATAAAAATTTTATGAAAAAATTATAGTTTATTGACATTTTTAATGCAAAAACTTGAGATAGGCACAGAGAAGATCTTTAATGTAAAAGAGGTTGCATATACACATCGTATTAAAAAATAATAATTTAAATCTACTTTTTGTAAAATGATTTTGTTACCGAAACATGAATTCTACTAGTACTCGTATTTAATTTAATGTACATTCTATGGATTTAGATTTTGATTCTTGAAGATACGAATGAAGTGAGCTTTGAGAAAAATGCGTTTCAGAAAAATATTTTTTTCGTAACACATGCACTATGTTTCTCTCCCCTAGGGAGAGAAACAATATGTAGGATGTTTTTCTCCCTAGGTAGCATGTTTCTCTCCCTAGAGACTACGATTATTAGCTGTTTGCGGCGTTTCCTAGGTAAGTAGTTACGCAACCCATATTTGACATTTGTCCCGATAAGACAGTAATTTTTGTGCACTTGTTACGAAAATTATAATATGCTTCACAGGAGGGCGCGATTATCCCTTGTGTGAAGTTGCCAACTTCACACGCGGGTATAATCGCTTGTTTCCCTCCCTTGATGCATAACATACTATTGTTAATTGATTGAGTAATACAGAACAATATGTTGGAAAAAGAAAAACTATTTCTTTGCTAAATATAATGATTTATCTTGAACATAATAAATACTAAAGATTTAAATACTGAACAGGTTATTACATGCTACTATATTTTAGCAAATAAAATTTAAAATTATTATGCAATGAGGCTCATTCAAGAGAGATGTAATTATTCTAGTTACTTCGCATCACTTAATTGGGAAATCATCTCTATTTTTAATATATGAAGTTAGTGATTTGAAACAATCAGCATTGGTTATAAAAACTTACAATATGGAATTCTGTATTAAAACGATGTTGATTAATAAATGTTTTCTTATAATTATACCGCATTATCTTCTTTATGTCATTGTAGCTACGATAATATAGTCATTGATACCATTATATTCGAAATCAATATTCTGTTATTGTTCAGTATGTTCAATTCAAAATGTATAAAAAGTACATATTGCGCTACACAAATCAATAAAAATTAATATTGTACAACTTACCCGCTAAAACCTCTCCTTTTATTCACCGGAGATGATGTATTGATTGTACCGGAACTATCACTAGCAGTGGCATCTGGAATAAAGTAGAACATCCGTTAATAATTTATTTAATTATAAGTTTCTTTTTACACAATAACGATATTCATCAATAGTAATAATTTATTTTGTATCCATATTTTATGTAGAACTTATAGGAATAAAGCTAAATAATAACCATAATTTGAAACTTGATTGTATATTCTTTATTCAATTTATTATATCGAATAATGATATTAAATGAATTTCTGATTATTTTGTATATTGAAATTTTGAATTAAAATAAATAAATATAAATATATCATCACGCCTTTTACCCATTACTGGGTGTGGCACTCTGCCTAAGCAGAGCAGGAATTAAAAAAGGAAATCAAAACTAGATAGATTCAATTTTCACAATTTCAATATGATATTATTTGTTTGTTTAACAGATATATTTATTAGGAACTTTGTTAGGAGATTGTAATAAATAAAATAAATATATCATCACGCCTTTTAACCATTACTGGGTGTGGCACTGTGCCTAAACAGATCTCGGTAAGTGATATATTTTTTCGCGTGAACTGCGGTTACCAGCCGCCAAATCACAGCCCCCAAAGATATTAGTGGACGGGGAGCCACAGGGGTAGATTTTTAAATTGGTAAAAATTGTTTGTCGGCTGTGGGAATCGAACCAAGGTTCTCAAGATCCACAGGCCGACTCGATACCACTGAACCACCTACCCCATAAAAGAATGAAAGAGTTGTAAAAATTATTTATAAGCATAATATTTGCTGTCATTTTTTAATTTATGACAAATTTCTGTTTCGTTTGTTTAATTTAAGTTGAATACAGTTGCTCCTACTCTATAAATGTTTAGTTCATTCATTTAATTCAGATGTAAAATAAATAGTTTGTTTATTAGCAAATGTAAATCTTTTTCAAGTGAGTCGTACAATAGTAAACTTTACTTTCAAATTAACTCTACTACATCTCTTTTCATGTAATGCAATATCGAGATATTTATAAAGATGTTAAATTTACAAAATAATTTGGCATATACTTGTCTTCATATTAACGTTTTGATGACTAATTGAAAATGACAATATACGTGCATAAAATCCAATTATACATCTCAAATTAATTCTCTTATGTGCAATTATGTATAGGTCGATAAAAATTCCAATGTGAAAAGAAGTTATAAATAAAAAGGTGATTAAGTAATTTATCCAAATAAGGATAAAAGAAAATATGGTCATTAATTTAACGTTGCTGTTCGTTGACAAATATCTTTTAAATTGAGATCCTCAAACATAAGGTAAACCAGTGTAACAGTACACTTGCACTGCGGAGGTTGAAACATTCAACAATCTAATAAATATTTTCATCAGCATAATCCGGTAGCGATTTCGTAATGATCAACAGACCAACTTTTCTGATACATATTTGACACGAAACCAAACAATACATTTATCAAACATAACTAATTATCTATCTGTCACATTGGACAGACATGTCAAATGACAGAAAGTTCCTACGACAATTTTTATCGCTGTTCCCTTGAGACGTCAAAGCCTTCTTTGAATCTAGTATGTTATGTAGAAGAATTACTTTTCTCGCAAACAAATTTATATATTGGTGTTCACTTGTTCCTGTTCTTATCCAATTAGATCCAAATGTACTTGAATGGAATGTTCCAAATGTTTCTGTCAAGGATGTGGATTACTTTAGTATGACGTGATAGTTGTATCTTAGAACTTAGTGATTCTGTTTTAATATGAACGGGGCCTACTATAGTTTTGAACTTATTATACAGGGTGTTTCAGGACTAGTGTAACAAACTTTAACAGCTTATTCCTGAGGTCATTTTGAGCCAAAAATGTGATATGAACATAGGTCCTATTCCTTCTAGTTACTAAAATACAAGAGGTTGAAGTTCTATAAATAACACGAAATTTTCAAATTTTTGTAATCAAGATACTTTCGGAAAATAAAAATGCGCGCAAATAGGGGATGGGAAGGTTGTCTTCTATTTGGATATCTGTCTTGGTATTCTCTGGACGCATAACGGGCATTACCATTACATAATCCATAAATAAAAATCATATCTGCATATTCAGCAGTACTATAACCATCCATTATGAAACAATAATACAATCAAAAGTACAACAATTTTTAATTAAGACAAATAAGGTATGACTTTTCTATAAAATTCTTGTTTTCCGAAAGTATCTTGATTAAAAAAATTTGAAAATGTCGTGTTATTTATAGAACTTCAACCTCTTGTATTTTGGTAACTAGAAGGAATAGGACCTATGTTTATATGGCATTTTTTGCTCAAAATAACCTCAGGAATAAGCTGTTAAAGTTTGTTACACTAGTCCTGAAACACCCTGAATGTGTATTAACATAACTTATCAGATGGAAATCGTATCCATATATCGACGCATACTCATTTTCGCCATGGTAATTAAAATATAGCTAAAATAGTTATTTTTCTACTTCCGTTAGGAAATAGACGTTTTATTTCACTTATTTGAGTTAGGTAATGAACTACATTATTTAACTAGTGAAATAATGAGGTAACATAGCAACACACAAAAATTAAGATATCTTGGTAGACGAATTCTGATGTGTTATTCTTTTATTTTTTAAATTTATAACTGTCATTAATATGTCAAAATATCATAATTTCAAAAACGCTCTTTCGTATTTATTAGAACGGAAGTAGAAAAAGTATGCAACACGTAAGAAAACTCGGTTATTACCTTACTTATGTGTTTACATAACTCGGCTACGCCTCGTTCTGCAAATTTCACATGCGTAAAGTAATAACCTTCATTTCCTTACTAGTTACATAAATAGTTATTACGTAACCAGTTATGGTTAATATTGCATTAAGGTTGATATTGTTTGACGAACATAATATTTGTCAAAACGAGCGAAGCGAGATTTGCAAATTATGTGAGTCAAATAATATCACGTTTTCATAACGTATTACGTACAAAATTTTGTCTAATTCCGCTAAAATAATTTGTAAAATATATAAAATTCTAGGTTTATGACAGCTCAGTATATTTCAAAATCAATAAATCAATTTACCAAAGCGTTGCCGTGAAAATAAATGAATAAAATGTTTAAATTTAAAGCTTATGTCATCATTGAAAATGAGTTCTAAATCCGAGACAGACCTTCCTTCTGATATCGAAGAATCTGCTAATTTGCCCGTGAACTGTTTAATGCCAGAAAAATTATTAAATGTATATAATTCCTAAAAATTATAATAAATAGTTTTTTCCATTATTTGCAAACAGTTTTGAGAACGTTCAAACTGTCAACATTCATTACGTAATTAGTTATGTAAAGAATTCCTTACATAACTCTTGAATGACAGTTATGAAAAAAATACATTTCATAACCTCAAAAATTGATGTAAAACAAGACTTTTCATAACGGAATTAGGTAAATATATATTTTCACGTTTTTATTTCAGTTTCAGTTGCATTGTGCCAATTACAGATGTCGTAGATAATAAACTGCTGTTTCATCAATTTCCACAACTACAATGATGACAGTTTAAATTGAAAACCTTACTCGTTATGATTAAATTTAAAATTATTTTTTATGTTCATTAAAAAATCACGAGATCTATTAAAATCACAACCGAAAAAGTAAAAAAAAAGTCTAATTAAAGTTTATTCCATTTTCTTTGTTTTAAGATATGCATTTTTTTTATTGTAAATAATTAATATAATAACTACTATTAAAAAAGAATAAAAACAAAACAAAGTTGCACATTATTCAAAATGTGCTTAATTTTTATTATAATAACGAAAATGAATAAGACTTAATTTATTTTTTTATTAAAAAAAAAATTCAAGTGAAAATTTGAGATCTCGGTTATGGGATAGGATAAAAACTGATGCGGTATTCACAAATATTTGTGAAAAGCCAATAAAAACATTTTTGATATAATGGCGACAGAAATTGAATCCGAAATATTTTCGGCAACAAGCCATGATAATTACATGCAGGTTTGCAATTACCTACCAAAATATTTACAACAAATGCTCTTTATGTTATTGCAAACTTTCGAACGAAGCCAATTTTAACAGCGATGAAGAGTGAACTATAAACGTGAACATTGAATGCAACAAAAGTATACACCACTCATCAAGTCTGTCATGGATATTATGATTAATGTATTCCATATTTGGTCAAACGTCAACAGAATGTCGAAATCTGTGTAATTAAATTATTAAAACCTTTCATTTGAAATGGTGACACACAAAATGCTTATTCTTTACTTTAACATTTCATTTTAAGAAAGCGGTATTTACTTGAATGCTCAGAGAAACACAAAGAGCATATTTAAGTTCCAAAACGTTAACATTCAGTTTATGTAATTTTTAACGCTTTTCAACATGCTTTCTAAAGATATTTTGAATTTTGAGAATTTTGTAAGAATAAAAAAACCACATTTTGCTCAATTTCACCAGTCTTGTCATCAGAATTTAAGTTAAAATTTATTCAGTTATTGTATACATAACATATTACTCGTAGCTTTAATTAAAAATAATATAGGCTTAATAATATTATTATTGAGAGATGAATTTAGTTTAAAGTAAATTTGAATTATTTTTATACGCCTATTAAAAAAATTACGATAATTTATCAGTCTTTTGACAACGGAACGTTATCGTTTTTCCCGATTATTTCCAATAGCAATAAGAAAAAAAATAACATTCACGCTTGTTTTCAATAGCAACAAGGGAGAAAGTAACATTTCCGCAAGCTGCAATAAACTACTTTCTGCTCTAAGTACACAATAGTTATTTGGGTATTAAGAGCGTAAAGTAATTCTTTGTTACTTAATCATGGTAATTACAGCAAGAGATACAATAGTGTAAGAAGAAGAAAGACATTTTACGCTCGTGATACACACATAATTTTTTCTTTCATTGCATCTTCATTATTAAAAAGCGTATACGTACTGAAAATAAATTCGTTCTATCAATATAACAAGTTTCTGTTTTGTTTGTATGCCTGGTTATTATTGAAATAAGTGCACATTTAATATCTTTTTCGCGTATTGCCATTGGAAATGTGTGCTTTTAATACATTTTTCGCTCGTTGCCATTAGAGACACGTGACAAAGTTATTTTTCGCTTGTTTTACTGAAAACGTCAACTTTACGATGGCAAATAAGAAGGTAATTTTCAACTTTTCATAGTAAACGTAGAAAAATAACTATTTCTTATAATTAGGAACTTAAATATTAACTTTTGTATTAATATTTTTATTTGTTTTGAGAATTTATATTTATATACGTATTTGCACACAAAAAATTTAAGCTCAATTACAGTACAGGAAGCTTATAGCTTCTGGTGGATATCGAACCACTCGGACGAAGTTGTATTTTACGTGGTTTGAATTTGTGATTTTATGGATTATGAATCAAAAATATTTACTATTTCGGTAATATTCCTAAATAAAAATAAAATAAACAAACAGGGTGTATCTGTACTATGATAAAAAAATTAAAGGGTATATACTATAAGAAGTACTAATTATGGAACAAAAATAATTGTTTTTAAATTCACAAAAAAATTGCATCGTATTTAAAGGCAACATTTTATTAGCCACTGATTGATAGCTATTTTTTATAATTTTATTTAAATCTTCTTACAAGTAATTGTTTACATAAACCAAATAAATGTCTGATGTTGTGTAATTAATAATTTAATTTTGTTAAATGCAGCAGGTCAAGCAATAAAGTACGATAATCCAGTGGCCCTAAAAATGTTCATTTCAAGTAAAACATCCTTAATTTAGCGAATATATTTTTGTTCCATGATCAGTACATCTTATAGTATATACCCTTTAATTTTTTCCCCGAAGTACAGATACACTCTGAATATATCACACCTTTTTATCAATTACTGGGATACTTTATCGAAGCAGATATTGGTTAAGTAATATATACATATACAGGTTCTCAAATCCATAGTCCGACGCGTTGCCACTGAGGTATATACCCCACATAATCAAAAATATGCAATTTAATTTCAAAGTTTTCACCAATTTAAAATCTATCCCAGTGGCTCCTCCACCACTAATATCTTTGGGGGCCGTGATTTGAAGGCTAGTAACCGCACTTCACGCGAAGAAATATATCACTTACCGAGATCTGCTTAGGCAGAGTGCCACAGCCAGTGAGAGGTAAAAGGCGTGATGATATATTTAGTTATTTATTTAATTTCAAAGTTTGAGAGATATTTTGACTTGTAACAGAGATAGAAATCGATATACCAATTTTGTTTAAAACCAAGGATTGGTGTTTCTCGAACCAGATAAAATTCTCGATAACTATCAGTGGAATAATCAGCAATAGATCTCGCAAGTGACAATCTGAGTCTACATGATTGTTAGTATTTGTTATGATTTTGATGTAGCATTTTAAAATTTATTTGGGAACCTATAAAGATTTTCGAATGTTCTAAGAATCTCAAAATTGTAATATGTCTGGAAATATTATTTACAGTACGGATCCCGTTTGAAGAAAAAATACATAATGACAAATGCAATTAACGGTTATTTATTTATTTATGTTACTCTGTACAACAGGAATTTAATCCCAATTACAGTACAGGGTCCGCACTCACCGAGCCGCAGTATGGTAGTTCATATAATTTTTAGCTTGAACTCGGGATCTCCGGATTCGAATTCCTTATTGCTATCCACATTGACGGAGTTAAAGTAGTATAATAATAGTTTCACCAGTCGCAATAAAACTATTTCCATATAAATAATGAAAATATAAAGCATTGAGTTTCATCGTCAGTGGTATTAATTTAGCACAACAAAGTCCCTTGTATTTTCTAGTAAAAAAACTCGACAGCAAAAATGTGTTGAAGGAAATAAAAAACAAAATTAAAATATTCAAAATGGCGGTTAAAACACATCAGCAGAACAATGTATTCATAATAAACTTTTCCCATATCCTGGCATGACAACTGATCAATATTCTAGTTTTTTCTACTCTACTAATTACTTTCAGTGTGTAATGAACTAATGAATCCTATCAAATCGCAGCCAGTATATTAATTAAAACGCACAAAATCTCGGTCACCATAATATTCTTGTTTATTTTTAGTGCTGGCAAAACTTTTAGCGACGCGTTCGATGTACCGACTGGCTGTTGAAGTGACGTCGTTGTTCCTATTTTCATTTGCATTTGCGAATTTTGATTATGACGATGATCATTCCTGTAGTTGTGATTTCCTGTTTTGGCACATTAAAGGTTGTTGTGTTTTTGTGTTTATTTATATAATGCATGTAAACTTAATTTTATGACGTGGAGTCATGAATTCATGAACGGTGTCAAAATTCTATGACTATCTAGTTGATGATTTCATGTTTCATAGATTTTCTCATCAGCAACTTTCATTCGTCCTTTTGTAGATTTTAGTTGTAATAATTAATTCTTAATAACTATAAAAACATTAATGGGTAAATAAACGATTTATACATTTCAGTGTTAATTTTTTATAAATACAGGGTGTTTCACAACTTAGAGCAAAAAATTAAAGGATATATTGCTGATCATGAAACAAAAAGAATTTTTTTTTTAATTCGAAAAATTAAGGGTTGTTAACCTAAAACATTTTTTGTAGTACTGCATTGAATTCGCTTTCCTATTAAACACAAACAATGAAGTAGGTATCAACTACGAAAAAATAATTACACAATTCAATTATTAGCACTTATTTATAATAGAATTTTATTTAATTAAAAACTTTTAACATAATCATCCACCCAGTGGCAGTGGCAACGAAAAATTTTGGACTGGGAAACATGGAAAATAGTTTTGCGATTTAAAAAAAAATTCTTTTTGTTTCATGATCAGCACGTCGTACAGAATATACCCTTTTATTTTTTGCTCTAAGTTGTGAAACACTCTGTATACAATGGTTGCTTGAAAATATAACACCGAAACAATATTTGAATAAGAATTTGTAAAATTTAAACCATATTTGCATATACGAGTAGTAAAATGTTTCCGAATTATTTGTAAAGGTAAATTGTTCAAATGATAGCGATAGCACATTTTGTTTATATAATCGTACCTACGTAACTTTTATTTGAAGCATTTATCTCTAAAATAATTTAGAAATATTTAACAATGGAAAATGTCAAATGAGATCATTTGAAAATTATCAGGTGTTACACCATAAGAGCTCAAAAGTTATAAGAAAACTGTTGGTTGTTTCCAAGGCAACTTGTTTTTATCAGTTTTACGATACAAAATACATAATCTAAAAATTTCGTGAAACAAAATGAAAAAAACAAACAATTTAAAAGAAATAGTTATTTTTAATTCTAGATTGCGAAATGTTACTTTTGTATTCGAGAATGCAAAAGCATTACACAATCGAGTATCAAACAACGTTTTTTCGAAAACTATGTCCCAAAATTAGTAATAATGTAATGAGAAAATTTTAACGTTTAGGATTAATTAATGTGACATCTAATGTCTCCATGACAACAATGTATGTAATACAATTGCTATCAAATCTGGTATTATCTGACCAGCAATTGACAGCTGGTTGGCAATAGAAACCAAACAAACGTTCTGCGATCTATTGGGATTCGCATTGCATTTCTCAAGAAACTATTCCAGTACACCAGTTAGCTTCCTCAAGCGGGATAAATATGAATAATTGCTCAATTGGAACATTAAATATAAATTTTGTTAAAGAATAGAAGTATTGTTTCGAGGCAAAAAAATAAAGTGACAAATTTTATTAAATTGTGAGTCTTTCTTCTATCAAAAAATTGCAGGATGCAAAAAACTTTTTTCTACAACCATTAAAAAAAGTAGGCGTTTTTGAACTTATTTTTATTATGAAAGTAGCAGATTTTTGCACTAGTGCAAAAAATGTGAATTATTTCTGCACTAGTGCAGTTTGTTTGTCATTGTCAGTTGTTTCTAAATTAATAAAAAATTTCAGTGATGTTGCAATGACTGAAATTTGTTTTATTATTTTTATCAAAATTTGGTTTATGGTTGTAGAAAAAATAGTGTACGCAACTCGTGCAGAAAGGGGTTTTTTTAACTCGCGGTCTTGCAGCATTCGCTTCGCTCATGCAGTAACGGACCACTCATTCAAAAAAAACCCATCTTTCTGCACTTCATACGTAAATAACTATTGCATCCTGCATGGAAAAGTCTTTTGTGTTTCCGTAGACAAAAAACACTCATTTCGCGTGTTGATAATTGCCATGTAAATTTTAACTTTATATGACAATTTTCGAAAAAATTAATTTCGAGAGGTATTTTGGTAGACGTTTTTATTTAAGAAATTGATTTGCTTCTCTTTGTAATCATCACGTTACTTGTTAATGTAATAATAATTATATAATATGATATAATACTACACGGTAGAAACTACTAAAGTAGGTAAATGTCACAAAGTATCTGTTTTATATTTTACAAAAGATAACAAGTTAGTTTATGTGCTCAACACACGTCTGACCGTCCAACACAAAGTTAATTTAATCGAATGAAAAATATGATTAAATACATTTTAACGAATCAAAAATTAAAATTATTATACGATGACAGATCAAGCGCTTTTCAAACACGTAACAGCTCGTGCTAGAATACAAACTGTGTGAATTGATTAAATAATTCGCACATTTTTACAAATCGAGTTCTGTGAACCACTTCAAAGGATATTCCACATTGACAAATCTGGATTAAATGTTCAGATAAATGAAACTAAACGCGTAAAATTAGCAACATTAATCGGTAACAGTGCAAATTAATTTTGTTGCATTAAATTTGAATGAGTTTCAAAATTAAGAGAACTAAAATAACACGAGTTTGGTGATATGCCAAAAATGCAGGGAAAAAGCAACAACACGAGAAAAGATGCGAAACGACGCACGACGTTGTCTCTTAGTTCAGGGATTCCATCGAATCGGAATCGGAGCAATATAAATTTCACTTAAACGGAACGTTCTGAAGCTGAATGCCTGCCAAATTGATACATCGTGCGATTAGCCAAACCCGGTTGCGACAATCTACAGAAAACGAACAGCATTTTTTTCAGATTAATATCTGCTACGAATTTACTTTTATATCTTACATATGTATTCATCATTTTTTTTTATTTCTACCTGAAATTTTTATCTTCAATCCAAATATTGATATGTAAGTAAATAAATATGTATATTATCACGCCTATTACTACTTACTGGGTGTAGCATTTCCTATAGCAGATCTCGGAAAGTGATTTATTTATGCGTGTGAAGAGGAAGCTAAAGTGGTAATTGTTTGTATGTAGTTCTCATATCCACAGCATGTTTAAAGATTTCTCTGCCAATTTTTCAATATTTATGTGTATCAATTACGATCCTCTAATATGAGATAAAACAATATATATATATACCGAGTGTCTAATTTTTTTCCGAACATAGGAAATTCAATGTTAAAATTTTGATTTAGTGACATCTCTTTACCAATTAATTTTAGAACAAAAATGTACTGAAGAAAAATGTTCAGAATGAAAAACTGCATCCATAAAGTATAAGTTTGTTGTTCAATTGTTTCTTATGTCCGAGTTAGAAGCAAACGAAAATACACGCTTTAAAGCAATATATCAGAGTGCCATGAGAAATAAAATAATAATTTGTTTGTTATGTCTGACATTATTTGACATATTGGACCAGAATTGGAAGCTTACTCTAATTTATTTATTTATTTATTCGAGCATTTAATTTAATAATAAAATTAATTATGGCAGCTATTATTTTCTTTTTTCTACATAATCTAGACAAATAAATACCTATTATTAAGTTATCTAATTTGTTTTACAGAGAACAATTTTCACCAAATTAAATCTACCCTGTGCCTGGTAACCGCACTTCACGCGAAGAATTATATCACTTACCGAGATTTGTTACGGCGAGTGTCACACCCATTAATGGGTAAAAGGCGTGAACATATATTTAATAAAAACACTCTGTATATTATTTATTTGCTTAAATTGATTTTAAACAAATTTATAACTTTAGAAAAATATAGTTGTGATCAGATGTTTGTTGATTCTTAATCGACGGTTATACTAACGATAAATAATTAAAGTAACAATTTTTATGCTAGATATGTTAATGAAACGTTTTAAATAATAACTATTTTTCCTTCATTTATTTATATATACTTCTAAAAATTTTCTAAAATAACTTTATCCTTTTATTTAACAAGTAATTTAATCAGTAATTATATAGAATGTAATTAATAAACATTGCACATTGCAAACTGTAAACACAGTCAAGGGATCATTCTTAAGTTAACGATGAACGCAAACATTACGTAGTTAAGCCCAGAGAGACGTAATGGACCGAAGTAGACCGCAGGTGAATTAAAGTAATTAACTAATCGGCGGGAGTGAGTGGCGCCTCCACCCAACTACGGCTAAACAATGAACCAACAGTGTGGTGTTTCTGTTTGTTATCTGGAATCTATGTAGATTCCATGACGAGAGATATACAAAGGCGGTAGTTTACGATATGATAAGTGCGATCCGTATTTAGAAATGTGATGGTGATGTTTTGAAAGAAGTTATGTTTGATGAAAATAGGTATTTGCGAAATGAATATTGGATAAATGTATGTACGAATATGTTCTAATTTTAGATATGAAAGGTTAATAGATTTGATGACTTTATTAGGTTCAACAGGTTCATATGTTTCTCTTCCATCAAATTTAAATGTGAATTACGAAAGCTTTTTGAATAATTATTAGACAGAAATTATATCAGTTGTTCCAAATAACTTGTTAGTATTGCAGTTCTCGGCATTCGAAAGAGATAAGAAATTAGACCAAAATTGTAGTATTAGTAGTATACTACCGCTTTTGTTTGTTTTTCTGAATAAAAAAGCTGTAGATATAAGCAAAAATGTACTTTTAATTTTTTCCATAAAAATTCTATATTTTTTTATGCTACTATCAACAAAAGTTAACATTTACGTTTGCGATTACAGTCCACGAAGTAATTTTTTTTTTGTACTGCTTTATTTTCGTTGTTATCAGCAACGGTTATTATAACGGTATTATTGACAACGGGTACTAAGAATGACATAAAAATTTTAAAAAAATATATCATCACGCTTTTTACCCATTACTGGGTGTGGCACTCTGTTGGAGCAGATCTCGGTAAGTGATATATTTTTTCGCGTGAAGTACGGTTACCATCCGTCAAATCACGGTCCCCAAAGATGTTAGTGGAGAGAGAGCCACAGAGGTAGATTTAAATTGGTGAAAATTGTTTGTCGGCTATGGGGATCGAACTACGGTTCTCAATATTCACAGTCCGACTCGATACCACTGAGCCACCTACCCCAATGTTAAGAATGATAAAATACGAAATATTTTTTGGAAATAAATTTTAAATAAAGTTTACCATTCCTTGAATACAGATTCATATTTATAGATATAAAATAGTTTACGTACATTTGAATCGTAATGAACTGTTTACTTAACTCTGTCTCTAGGGGTTACGAGACATAACTATTTTGAATTAAATTATTAAACAAATATTGAAATTTCTTAATGCAATTGGTAGTACGATAATGTGGGTAGCGCCACGATATTCAAATTAAAAAAACACGAGTTCGAATTCCACTAAAGCTTAAAATATATGAACTACCACACTGCTGCTCGGTGAGTCCGGACCCTGTACTGTAATTGGGATTAAGTTTTGTTGTACAGCGTAGCATAAATAACTAAATAGCATTAAAAAAATGATTCGCGAAATATTATTAGAATGTATTTTGCTTCGACTATCGCCTTGGCCAATAAATTCATTCGTTGATACATTATACTCTAATTTCGCGGTTTAGGTATAAATGTAACTATTAGAATCCTAGTAAATTAGTAATTTAAACGGACATTAAAGATGTGCAAATCAAAAACGGCGTTTTACTTAAATTTAAGAAGTTAAGGACAAAAACAAAAATTCGGGAAATTTACAATTTTACTATATCTAGTAAATTATGCTGTTTTGCGAAAAAATAAAAGTTATCTAATTAAATCCACCACGTACGGTGGTGTAGATAGCGGTACGGAATTCGAAACCGGAGATCCCAAGTTCGAATCGCACTCAAGCTAAAAATTATATAAACTATCATACTGCGGCTCGGTGAGTGCGGACCCTGTACTGTAATTGGAATTAAATCCCTGTTGTACAGCGTAACATAAATCAATAAATAAGTATATCTTACGAGATTCCATCCTCATATCATAATTATCCATAATTTAATATGTTTCCCTGTCATTTTACTATTGATTTTATTATCATTGGAACTCACCTTCTACTATCTATAAATGTGGGTGCAGTAATTTGACGGATATTAATCAATAATCAACAACTACGTCTATATTAACAACAGTATTTATAGTTAGATAATTCACATAAATCTATCACATACAGCACTGAGCGAATAAATAAAATCGAAAGAATATATTTGTTGATTTATATTCACCTCTCCACAAAATTATGATTTCACTGACATGAAACGTATTTAATTCTGGTAAACAATACCTGATGGTATGTTGGCGTATTGTTTTTTTAGTGACTACGAATTTGACAAATAGAAAACTACAACCTAATGCTAGTTTATGATTTCACTAACGCGTGATTTACAAATTACAAATATAAGCCTACTGCTGACTTTCAAATTATGCTTATCTTTATGAATCTGAACTATATTAAGTCCTACACAATCGCATAAACATCATTCCATATACACAGCATGTAGATATTTAAACAAATGAATAAATATCTAAATTACTGGTAGGAAGGTGACAGGTTTAGAATGTTCAGAGATATTCCGTTATGGCTTTAACTTACTAAGCCTGTGTTGAACCGCACACAGTAAGAGATTCTACCTGTTGGCGCTCAGGGTAGGATTGCAAAATATTTAAATTCGGAAATCTCTAATCTCTGTGCGGATTACGTATTTTAGATTTACTTTAAATAATAACGAATTGTTCAAATTAAACCCCCTGTGAAACAGTATATGTGTGACAATTTAGCAAAACAATTTGGACACGATGTACTTCGATTGCCTCCTTATGATTGTATTTTTAATCCAATTGAATTAATTTGGGGGCAATTAAAATGCAATATAAGACGGAACAATACATCACCGACTGTAAGTGACGATGTTATCGAATTAATAATAAGAGAAATGAACAATATAACACCAGAAAATTGGGCTAACAGTGTGCGTCATGTGATTGATTTAGAAAATCAATATATTGACATTAATAACATTACTAAAGACTTTATTATAAATATTCAAGACTCAAGTGACGATAGTGAAATGGATTGTGATAGTGACAATGATATTGTCGAATAATTACATATGTATAGCAGTGTAATATTTTGTATTTATTGTTATGTATGACACTATTGTTTATTTGCATTATTTAACTAAATGACGAATTGTTATACAATGATACTTTCATGTAACATTTTTTTTTGCTTCATTATCAATAATAATATTTGTACAAAATTCTCTGTTTCATTATTATAATATATATAAAAATAAAATTAAATTGGGAAATACTGAATACATACCTGTCCTTGCACCCCTATAAATCAAGCTTAAATCCCTAACAATAGACCCGCTGAGAGGGCCATAACGGAGTATCTTATATACTATATATACTATAGTATACTATAGATGAAGATATTAATATACATATATTCAGCTTTTGTTTTTGTACTTGGTGGTCATATGATCGTTTTTATTATTATTTGAATTCTAAATGTTATAAATCATCCATAACTACATATATTAAACAATTATTTTCCATTGTTTTCTCGGAAATGACTAAACAAAATTGTAAATCTTTGAATGCGAATAAATACAATAACATTACTGTCAAGTTAAAATCCATTGAGATGGTGAGATCACATACAAGTAGACAAGAACAAAAAAAATCTTGCATGACATGATACGATGTCAATCAAATATTTGTCGGTAAAATATGCTCACAAATCCAGAAGAAAACTTATATTACAATTTTATTTCTTTTTATTGTGATACCAAGAATTGAAATTGCTATTACTTCGGTTAAATTAGATAAAAGATGTCACAATCTTCACCAATTTAAATCTACCTCTGTGGCTCCCCTTCCACTAATATCTTTGGGGGCCGTGATTTGACGGCTGGTAACCGCATTTCACGCGAAAAAATATATCACTTACCAAGATCTGCTTAGGCAGAGTGCCACACTCAGTAATGGGTAAAATGCGTGATGATATATTTATTTATTTATTATTTTTTACATTAATTGGTTATTTATCCTTTACATGATATTGGTTTGTAAATAAAATAAATAAATAGTGAAAGTGATGTTAGTTTTGCATTGTTGACAATGTCGAATGAAATGAGTAAATAAATAAATATAAATATATCATCACGCCTTTTACCAATTACTGGGTGTGGCACTCTGCCGAAGCAGATCTCGGTAAGTGATATATTTTTTCCGCGATAAGTGCGGTTACTAGCCGTCAAACCACGGCTCCTAAAGATGTTAGTGGAGGAGGAGCCACAGGGGTAGATTTAATTTGGTGAAAATTGTTTGTCGGCTGTGGGGATAGAACCAGGGTTCTCAAGATCCACAGACCGACTCGATACCACTAAGCCACCTACTCCATAAATATTGTTTTGCTAAAGAGAAAATGTAAATTTAAAGATATTTATTGAATAATTTTAATCTTGAACGATTATTGACACATTTTCAAATTCAAATTAAACAAGTAAATATATTAACACGCCTTTTACCCATTATTGAGTGTGGCACTCTGCAGTTGCACAATTTTTAATGTAGTGAAAATCAGTTTGCCAGCTATGGGAATCGAACTTGGGTTCTTAAATCCATAGGTCGACACGTTAAAAATAACAATTGTGATATTGGCAATGCCAACTTAGCGCTCGCCATTTGGCAGACACATTTGGAATCTTTTTACCAGGTTTTGTTTTCACGGTTTTTTATTGCGTTTGTCTAGAGTTGCGAGTATTTTCTTTTTATTTTATGTAAAATAGCTTAGTGACTTAAATTTAATGAAATATGAGTAATATGTATTGTTATGTAATTCGTGGGCTAAAAGAAAGCTAGCAATTAGTTTTCACGGGTTTCTTAAATATGGTATATATATATGCCTTTTACCCATTACTGCCGCAACAGATGCGCGTGAAGTGCGATTACCAGCCGTCAAATCTCGGCTCTCAAAGATGTTAGTGGAGGAGAGCCACAGAGGTAGATTTAATTTGGTGAAAATTGTTTGTCGGCTGTGGGGATCGAACCAGGGAAGAAAATGATAAATGAAAAGTGTTATTTGTTAATCGATTAGGAATAAGTATTTCGTATGATTTCAAAACTTTTTATAATATTCAATTGTTTAGTTTATGTTTATTAAAATAATTTAAGATTACACACTTTTAAAAGTCTTAATTATTAAAATAAATAGTTTTAACTTATAGTATGCTGTAATATTTACTAAAAAAAAAATAATGTATTTAATATTGCAACGTTGATAGGACACTGTTTGTACAATGTAAACAACAACAAACAATACCGGGAAAATAGGTTCGAATACTTGCCGCTTGCTAGATAATTAAAACAACTTGTTAATCTATTAATTTTTAAGATGTGACAAACTTGTAACTTTTTAAATGGAACGAATACATAAAAATTATAGAACCAACAATAAAATGTTACATCTGTATGATTCTGTTTAATGAAAATACGTGGTGTCGTACGAAATATAGACCAGTCGTTATTTTCATCGAACAAAAGCATAACGTTCACTACTGACAATATTTGTATACTTTTTTGTATGATACGACGTTTATTCTTGCTGATTGAATTGAAATAATACAAATGTTACATTACACATTGTTTACTAAATCTGTAGATATTAACGTCATTTTTATAGTCGATAATTATAAGAGAAGTGAGTATGCCATTAAAATTTAATCGCACACAATGTACTGTAATTTGGATTAAGAGTAGCAAATAAATAAAATAAACTACAAAAAATATTCGAATGCCTGGAGCTACATAATTATGATAAAAACATGGTACATTTATTTAATTAAATCATACACGGAGTAAATAAAGTTTTCATCGCTTGAGAAAAATGATGAAATTATCGTTGTAAGAAATTGCGGCTATCCACAATGTTGGTAGAAATGGCGCACGGTTGCACGAGCACGAAGAGAATCCCGGAATTCCGGCACCGAATTGAAAGGACCGATGCCGGTTCCGGTTTGGGGGGAAGCAAGGATGTGACTGGCCACGGACCCGCGGCTGTTGTCGAATCAATACTCGCACCTTCCGACGCAAGCTGAGGTATCTCGCTATCTCGTATTCTCAGTCGAGGTGCGGACGACGTCATCAGACAAATTGTAGAGGTTATAGCGAATACAAATTGACTGTATTCTTTTTGAAAACAATGGGATCAGCTTAATTATTAACTGACTGAGAATAGAAGAGATGTGAACAAATATGTATTTATACTTTTCAATTTTGCTTTTGAATGAAGAACTGATATTAACCTCGTAACACTCTTTGCACATAACCTCAAATAGGAACATTGTTTACAACAATACACCTGAGATTAAATCGCCTTCTATTTAACAAGTATTTTAGATCATTTTCAAGTAGATTCATAAAACAATTTAACCGCTAATACTATTTTTAGTTAAAATTTTAACTTCGCTTCGAATTATCTAAAATACTTTATAATTATAGAACCAAAAATAAAACCTAATATTGCATTTTTTAAAGCATTAACAAAACTTTTTTTTAGCTCTAATACATATAATTTTAAATCAGTTTTAAAATAAAGTTAGTTAACTCTGAATTTAATTCTGTTAATAAATAATCTTGTTGGAGTTTAGTTTTTGACTGCTGCTCCATCGATAAAAAAACATAAGTGAATTGAATTAGTTCAATTTTGTAATAAATTAGGAGTTTGTTCAAAAATAATACAGCGAATATATTTTTTATAAATTTAATGAGTAACTTGACATTAAATTCATTACTGAAATAAAATATTTTTTTTTATAAATTCCAAATGGTTTTTACTTCCTTGTACGAAGTAAAGAAAGTATTGTAATCGCGAACATTTTCGGTTTTGAGATTTCAGCGGAAATATTCATTTTGACCATCCCTAAATCCATTTTGACTAATTTCGTCGTGCCGTCTGTACGTATGTATGTACCTCGCATAACTCAAAAACGGCAAGCAGTAGAAAGTTGAAATTTTGTATTTAGGACTGTTATAAAATCTACTTGTGCACCTCCCTTTTTGGTCATTATATAACTTCCGGAAGCGGTACTTTACTATAATAGATTTTAATGAAAAACTATATTAAAATATAATCCAAAACTTTTCAAATTTGGTATCAATGGAAATAACATAATAGATTTTGGTTAAAATGGACTAACCGGAAGTAATACATCACATGAAGCTGCTAACAGTTTTTCTTGAAAAAAGGTATTAGTTTGATTTTAGAAATAAATGCTGCAAATAAAAGTTTTAGAGAATTAAATTCTGCGTCTAGTACATTAAAAATTATTAAATTAGCCTTTTGTATAAGCGATATACGTAAATTGAAAAATTATATATATATATATATATATATATATATATATATTTAAAAAAAAATAAATTTGCTATGTATTAGAGCAAAAAATAAGGAAAAAATTTAAAAATTAATGTCAAATATGTGCAATTTAAAATATATCTATAGTTTAATACGCGTACAAGGAAGTCATGTGGTGTACACATCAGATTTTTTTTAATAGTAAGGTGTGATCAGAATTTCTAATATATTTGAACAGCATTGTGTTTCATATTTCATAAAAATAGTACAGTTTTAAATTAATTCACGATTTTATAAAAATTAAATTATAACAGTTTTTCCTTCTATTAGCAACTAGTAAATGTAAAAATATTTAAAAATAGCCTTTACTTGTGTATTCCATTATCATTATTACGTAATATATAATGCGATTCTGAGTGAAATAATTATGCGGTTTAAAGATAAAATACTTACTCTACCATCCAGATTCTAGAACAATGTAAATTATTACGCAAGCAATAAAAAAGTTGCAGAATATATTGATATTTTTACTAGTCACGAACAATTAAATATCAAGGTTGTTATCAAGAAAAACTAGATGTAAGTACACAATAGAATTAATAAAAGAACAGAATAATAGCATCATAACAATGAACTACTAAATTGCTTGTAGCTATAATAGAGTTTCATCTAATAAAATTTGTTACAAAAATAGACAAGAAGAAAATTTTACGGAACAATGAATAAAAAATGTATATGAATTATATGGTAAGGCAAGGATATTAAATATTAATCTGTATTTGCTATTCTACGATGTTGGTAGATTTACCGTTACGTATAAATTAGAAATAAGCTGTTGTTAATGGTGGTTTATGTTTAGAGATGTCTGGGGTTCTATAAAAGGCAAAATCTGTAGGTGTCGTAACTCAAAACAGAGTTCAATACTCTCCTAATCTCTATGTATGTAAAAAGTAGAAGTTTTTATGTCTGTAATAGCAATAAATATATGTACAATCATATAAAATTGTGATTCCTTATTTGTAAATACACAAAATATAGTTATTTTTTGATCAAACATGAAAATAAATTAAGTGTTCCAGCTTTGTTAAAGCAGTTAATATGTACATATTTGCGCTTGAAGTTCAGGTCTCAAATGTCAAATTACGGAACCAAAAGAAAAAAATGAATCGGATAAAAACCATACCATCTATGGCATTGTGAAAGAAACATCGCAAAATTATATTAATAGCAGATATTTCACGCGCCTAATAAATGTATTTGTCTAACAAAAAAAGGAAATCAAAACTAGATAGATTCAATTTTCACTATGATATTCTTTCTTAACATACTGTGACGTCACCCGAGCCAAGGTTCGTCAGTTCGAATCCGCCTGTCGACAATGTGTGATTTGTCGTAAAATATAAAATACAGCTACATGTATTTATCACACTCGGGCGCTATAAGCTAGTCACTTATACGCCTTAAATAATGTAGCATTTGACTAGGAAAACCGGCAGTACGGCAGTGTAAAAAAACTGCGACTCGGTGTGTCCGGTAGGCCCAGGCCCGATTTGGGCTGTAGCGCCACAGATGATGATGATGATTCTTTGTTTAGACAGATATATTAATTAGGAACTTTGTTAGGAGATTATAATAAATAAATATATCATCACGTTTTTTATCCATTACTGGGTGTGGCACTCTGCCTAAGTAGATCTCGGTAAAAGATATATTTATTTTTTTTGGCGTGATATGCGGTTACCAGCCGTCAAATCACGGCCCCCATAGATATTAGTGGAGACGGAGCCACAGGTGTAGATTTAATTTTGGTGAAAATTGTTTGTCGGCTGTGGAAATCGAACCAGGGTTCTCAAGATCCACAGGCCGACTCGATACCACTGAGCCACCTACCCCATAAATATTATTTATTATTATTATTTATTGATATGACATTAGGTATTTCACCCATTACTTTACCAGAAGATATAAAAACATACACTTAATTAAAATAAAATTTACGTATATCTCTAATTAAATAATTGCATTTAAATAGTTCGAAGGCAAGTTATCATATCAGTAAATAGTAAGTTATATTTTATGTTGGCACTAGATATTTTGTTTTTCATGCATGCAGGCACTTGAAGCTATAGAACATAACACTATATAAATAAACAGGAATGAACTTCGTGTTAATGTACATACATATTCATATTGCGTTTCAGAATTACTAGATCCTCGGCGAAGTATTATAGAAACTAGAAAGTATTCATTAGTCCGAAATGAAAATACTTAAAAAACCTAAATTGAAATAGAGAAATGAGAACACAGTACATAAATTTGAATAAAATAACAGGCCTCATAATTTAGATAATTTAGTATCGTTTAACGTACGTAATTATCCTTCACATAATATCTTGGTTCATATCATTTTAGTAGTACGTATTTAATTATTCTAGAAATTCCCAAGATTAAGCAATAATGAGGTAAATTATTAAATTACTGTCTGGTAAAATTAACATACCTAATTGTCTAACTCGGCTAAAGTATCATTAGCCACATACATTTGAATGTAATGGATAAACTACGGAAATTTTAATTTTTATGATAGATAAATTTAAATTTATTTTCCTTATTGTTTCAGGAATTTCAGCGGTGTAAATGAACAAACATCAAAGTAAAGATAATAATAATGTTACTCATTTTATTAGTCCCAAAGGAAAATAAATATTATTTAAAAAAAATAAATAAATTTATTATCATGCCTTTTACCCTATAGGGTGTGGTATTCTGAATAAGCCGTTCTCGGTAAGTGATATGCGTGTGAAGTGCGGTTACCAATGATCCCCAAAATTGTTAGTAATGGGGAAGCCACAGGGGTAATTTTAATGTGGTGAAAATTCTACTTGTACCAATTTATTTTATTTATTTATGTTACGCTGTACAACAGGAACTTAATCCCAATTACAGTACAGGGTCCGCACTCACCGAGCCGCAATGTGGTAGTTCATATAATTTTTAGCTTGAGTGCGATTCGAACTCGGGATCTCCAGATTCGAATTCAGTATTGCTATCCACACCACCGTACTGACGATAAACAATTGGAATGCTTTAATTGATTATTTTCATACAGTACTTATATTGAGAGAGATTTTGTCTACATATCTCATCTACAAATGACCTCTTTTCAGTTTAGGATTTCAGTCATAGTAGTTTAAGGAATTGAAACCGAATATAATTCAACAAGATTGTATGTATTGTTTAATTAAAGTAATTATGTGCCGGAATTTATGAATAATGGAACACATATTCTTATAGTTTTTCTAAACTTTCGTATACAATTTAAACCACAAATTATTTGTTATTGGAATATAGTATATATGACATTGCATTAGACATTAAGTCACTCAGAATTTATAATTCAAATATTAATTTGAAAAATCATTATTTGTTATGGGGTAGGAGGCTCAGTGGTATCGAGCCGGCCTGTGGATCTTGAGAACCCTGGTTCGATCCCCACAGCCGACAAACAATTTTCACCAATTTAAATCTACCTCTGTGGTTCCCCCTTCACTAATATCTTTGGGGGCCGTGATTTGACGGCTACTAACCGCACTTCACGCGAAAAAATATATCACTTACCGAAATCTGCTTAGGTAGAGTGCCACACTCAGTAATGGGTAAAAGGCGTGATGATATATATTTTATTTTATTTGTTATACTGATTATAGAATTCCCAAAATTAATGCTCGTTACTCAGAGTAAAATTATTTGCTATCACTAGTACGTTCGTTATTTCTAATAATATTAATAATTAAATTATAATTGTCAACAGTACAATAGTCAAATTTTGCATCATACAACAGCAGACACTTAACTATTTGTATAATATATATATGTATATATATATTTATATACAAAGACCGCGGAACCTTTTTTCGAAAGGGGTTGCGAAAATTTTTTGACCGGAGTAAAAATAGAACACAGATAAATGTAGGTAATTAAAATGAATAATTAGGTGAGATACATTATATTAATCATATAATTTGTTTTTGTCAATTAATGTAACAGTTTTATAAAGTTTTTACATCTGTATAAATTGAAAAAGACAATTTTACTCAATAGAGTAATAACTCCGAAATTTGTCATTCGCTCTGCGATTTTATTGATTAATATTTTCATCACCATATTTAAATCAATGTCCAATGTTTTATATGAAGAAAAACTAAATGAAACAGTCGTTTTTGTAACATTGAAGTACGGTTCCAAGTCAAAATTCGACGAACCCCGCTGAATAACCTTTCGACTGACGATTCAGAAGCTGGAATTGAATTCGTACTCGTATTTTAGTTAGGTATTTTATTTTATTTTTTGTGTCCTGAACAGGGGTTGCAACCGCAATCCCTGCAACCCCACTTCCGCGGCCACTGTATATATATATAATACAGACAAAACAACACTTTCTATATCTAGCGCAATTTAAAAATGGTTAACACATTTATTGAACCACCAAAGTATTTTTAAAATATTAGCCACAAATAGGTACAAATCTTCAGGTAAACTCAAGTTAGAGATATTATTCACAAACAAATAAGTATAGGCTTTTCAAAAGATCTAACATTTTCAGCATGAATATTGGTTGTATATTTTATACTATTACATGTTTTTAAACTATTTTAAATTAAAATAATTCAGTTTGTTTCATAAGAATAAGTTTTATATAAAATAATGTAGCAACACTTGGACAGTATTTTCGATCTTTTGAAAACATCTTAACACTCTACACTCCGCGTACCTGGTGACAAATACTTTTGCATTCGATCATAAACCCTCCGCATCGACAACTTCCTCCTCGGAGTAGGTGACGGGACAAACAGCGAGGACTTGTCATTGTCCTTCGCACTCTCCAGCATCGTTAACAACATCTAGTCACCACTGTTCACCAGAACTCACTCATCACTCATCAGCACACCCACGGTACATTTGATCCACGGTAACATTACCGCACTGATGATGTTTGTCTACTGAGCAGCTTTCTGCAGTTCGGAGGTTTTTATCTGCGATTAGAATGTTATCGATGTTGGAATATCGGATGGCCATATGGTGATATTTTGTTTAGTTATATATGTGATTGTTTTTTAGTTTGATAACCTGATGATCTTAGCTATGATTAATGAAGTGTTAATTTAACGTAACAAGTGATTAATTTGATTGTAATTATGTAATGTTGCGGAGGTGGGTGGTTGAGTAATACAGATAGCAACCTGTGTAATTTTACCTAAAATTAATTTGAATAGATAACTATGATAATACGAATTTTTATTTCATAACTAAAATAATGACTTTTATAAATCGTTTTTAAATTATTCATATGCCATTTTTTTCAAATTTGTCTGACTTAAGAAAATAAATTTATAAGAGATTAGCTATAAATTTATAAGAGATTACCAATAATTTAAATATTATTACTAATGGAGGAGTAGGTAGTTCAGTGGTATGGAGTCGGCCTGCGGATTAGAACCCGGATTGGATTCCCACAGCCGACAAACAATTTTCACCACGTTAAAACTGCCCCTGTGGCTCATTCTCCACTAATATCTTTGGGGGCCGTGATTTGACAGCTGATAACGGCACTTCATGCGAAGAAATATATCACTTATCGAGATCTGCCACGGCAAAGTGCCACACCCAGTAATGGGTAAAAAACGTGATGTTATATTTATTTATTTATTTTTATTTGTCGTTTAAAAGAATATTAAAATTACCCCTGTGCACTTCACGCGCATAAATACATCACTTATCGAGATCTGCTACGGCCGACTGCCACACTTTTTAGGGCAAAAATGTGTAATCTTATATTTATATTTATTCTTTACGTTCTTTCAAATGAATGAAACAAGTAACCAGCGTTATGAAGAATGTTTAATCATAATTAAATTTAACTTTGTTCTTTGCGAATGTGCTTTAAATTGAAATACGAGTATATGATATTAAAAATAATGTTAACGGTTAACTCGATTTATGAATTTGTTAGTTAAAGATTAATCCAACTCTATGTAAGTACTTTTTTAATGTTAGAAAATCATGCCTCTAATTCAGTTTCCGCTAATAACTGGTGCCGCAATTTGACGATTGGTAATTTTATGGCAGCATACTTCATAGAAATATCTTTTAAATTTGATATTTGTTGTTCTATAAATTAGGGGTGGCAACGATATGAACTCTATGTATCAGAAATAGTCCACAAAATACTAATTAATCTAAATAATTTTATAAGTTTATAGTAAAATTTATGTTATTAGATAATTATTTTTAATGTTCAGTACTAATGTACTAATAAGTTATAGACAGATTTATTTTGTTTTTATTAAATTTTATATTTCCGTACGGTTTGTGATAATATATCTAAATTATATTTTTTTAAATTACTGATCATAATCGACTTTCTCACTCTACTGTGAGATATAACAAATATCAATAAAATCAATCAATATTAATTATGATTTTGTAGAAAGTAAAAGTAGTTTGTATTTGTATGGCGAGTTCTTACCATTTTGATAACAAAAGGGCGTTTAAATGCATACAAATCAACAACATAATTTATGCAGTCATAATAATTCATATCGATACCAAAATTCATAAATCTACTTTAGCACTAAATGCTGTTTTATCGTTTCACATAAACACATACTTTGACATTATATAACAACATAAAAGAGGTAGAAGCATATTAAATCAATTTTACATGCGCACTCCTTCAAGAGCAATTATTTTCAATGCGAAACAAAATTTATATACGTGTTTTGAACAATACATATGATTTATCTCAACAAACAAACAAAAAAATTTGCAAAACAATGGTAGTGGTAATGCAGGGAACTACTTTATGTTGTCGAAACAACACGATTCTAGACGCTATAATACAGTGGTTTCCAAACTTTTTCTCTCAGCGGACCCTTTTTGCCGTAAAAAATTGTCGCGCCCCCCTCATTTTTAACAGCCTAACTTCAAAAATCGTAAATAATTTATTTTATAGAATACAAAAAAAATCTTTTTCTTAACCTAAAATTATGTTTATTACAACATAATCATAGAACAAAATAATGTAACAACATTTATAAACATAAAATAGTAATAAGATTGGAAATTATATTTAATTTAAATTAGTCATATTTAATATAATATAATTTATAATTCTTTTTTAACGAATAATCGAGTTCGATATTTTGCCTTTAAAACAGCTACAGCGGAAAAGCCTGTTTCACACAAATAAGATGTTACGAAACGTAATAAAATTTCTAAGGCTTTGTTTGTTAAACTAGGGATATTTTACTGCGAACGCGAGTTAGAAACATGTGTGTGCTATGATGAAAATGGAGAATGTGTTCATAAGCCTCAATTATATTTTTATATAGCGCGCCTCCCTCGAAACAATCACGCGCCCCCTTTAGGGGGCGCGCCCCATAGTTTGGAAACCACTGCTATAATACCTGTTGTTTTGACATGCATATGTGAGCGGGCAACAACATATTGGCGATCGCCAAATATGGATGAAACATTAAAGTGTTAGGTTAAGTATTGTTAGCTAGCTTCGACCTTGGAATGAATTTTCATTTTTAAGACTTGGGAAAATACCTTGACCCAACCGGATTAAAAAAACACTTGACAAAAAAATCTAATTGTACGGGCGATACCATCCTTTAGTCATTGAACAAAAGAATGATCAGATATTGAAACTATTATACTTAATAATGTTATATCATCACGCCATTTATCCATTACTGGGTGTGGCACTCGGCTATAGCAGATGTTTCTAGTAAAGAAGATCATATATGATAATCGTGAAATGGTAATCATTTTGAAATATTTGATTAATTTAAAATACTCAAAAAAATAACAAACAAAACATTGTGTTAGGAATGTACCTATAATATCTTTAAAGTAATTAATGCAACAAAATGTAACAGATTTTGCTATATCCTAAACCACAAATTATAATGTACGGAATAATTTTCCATTAAATTAATTCGATAAATATCTTGCGGTTTACCTCTAATGTATTTTGTAATGGTATTTACTGTTTATGTATTAATAAAATTTATGTATTAAGTTTAGATTGTTTCGTTTGGATATACACATGTTTTCATACATATGCACGAAATTTTAATGAGTTATGTTTGATATACTGTTTATAGAACAAAACTATTTCTTTCTATAACTGTCAAAAAATATTAATTTTTTTCATTTATATCTATACGCGAAGTAGATACGTGATTTTTTTTTCATTATTTACATTACCATGACAACGCGTATTTTGCACATTATTTTGCACCCTAGAGCGCAAAATGAGTATTTAGCGCACGCTCCCAAATATATTTTTTGTCAGGTTCCATTAATTACGATACATCAATAGTATCAAATTAATATTTCTTAAATAAATCAATAATTATTGTATTTTAAAGTTATATTTATATAAAATAAAATAAATATAAATATATCATCACGCCTTCTACCCATCACTGGGTGTGGCACTCTGCTTACGCAGATCTCGGTAAGTGATATATTTTTTCGCGTGAAGTGCGGTTACCAGCCGTCAAATCACGGCCTCCAAAGATATTAGTGGTGGAGGAGCCACAGGGGTAGATTTTTTAAATTGGTGAAAATTGTTTGTCGGCTGTGGGGATCGAACCAGGGTTCTCAAGATCCACAGGCCGACTCGATACCACTGAGCCACCTACCCCATTTATATATGACAGAAAAATTCGGATGACGCCTAGATGCGAACCAGGGACCTTCTGCTTGCCGGGCAGAGATGCTGACCGCTACACCATATAATATAACAAAAAATTAGTTTAATTATTGTATTATTCTTTATATACAGTTGCAAATTCTTGTTTTTTCGGCGCGTTCGAATGACTTTTTTTGTCAAAAAGTAACATTCTCACGCGCAACAAAAAACACTCATTTTGCACACATAACACAAAAATAACTATTTTGATAAATAATTAAAATAAATATATCATCACGCCTTTTACCCATTATTGGATGTGGCACTCTGTCTAAGCAGATCTCGGTAAGTAATATATTTTTTCGCGTGAAGTGCGGTTATTAGTGGGGGGGGAGAGGCACAGAGGTAGACTTAAATTGATGAAAATTGTTTTTCGGCTATAACTATTTTGAAAGTCGCAAAAATAAGTGATCTTTATTTGAAGTACACTAGTTGATATATAAGTTTCGTGCATAGGTAGAGAAACACCCTGTGTATTTTCGATACTATAAAGTTCCGAAAGCACAACTTTTTCACTCGACAGCAAAGCTGCGAACATAAACTCAAGTATGAAATTTTATGTTGAAGATTTTAAATTTCATGTTGCAGTTGAATTTTACTGTAATCGATATATTCGATATCAAGGTCAGTTCTTAAATAAAACTCTCGTAAAATCAGTCACGTTTCCTCTTTTTATTTTATGAAAAACGACGTGTAACATGATCGCAGAGAATTTCACAGAAAAATGATATCGCTGTTTACATCTTGACTAATATTAGTTTGAAACCTTTCAAGATATTTACGAAACAATAATTTAAAAACTTATTTCGACATCTTTCACAATCTTACACTTTCTAAGATATCTTCAAAAGAAATATCTTGAGTTACCACTTTAAGCTCTTGAGATGCTCTTTGGCCGTTTTCGAACACTGTAGTTATTTATTTATTTACGTGTATTTGATATGAAATTAATTCCAATTACAGTACAAGGGAGCTCGAGTCTATTTTGGTATTGTATTACTTTGATTCAAGTTGAAGTCAGTGAGATTTTTAACTAACGAACTCAGCCACAATTTGCTATAAAATATATTATTACTCTGTCAATTAATAATCGATCAAATAAATAGTTATTTGACAAACTAGAAAGGAAAGAAATTTTCTCCTACAAATACGCTTTCCTCTTGTGTTAGACATAACATTTTTGACAGGACATGCTTTAAAAAAGATATATACTGAGGAAAAATCTAGTAGGTACACGGAAGGAATTTTAAATACAATACTTATTAAGCAAGAAATTTTTTTTTGTAAAATGAGATCTATGTAACACTGCAATTTTTTTTCTCTCTTGAGAGGGAAAACTAATTTTCCTCACTATTCTATCCTCGTACAAAAAATAATAAACAGATTTTACTGGCGTTTCAATAGATTGTAAAATATTTTAAGTATGAATTAAAAAAAATAACAATCTCTTATAACGTATTGAAACCTATCAAATAGGTATCAAGTTGATAAATGTCTTGTTTATTTTAATGTCTTCTTTTATATCCATTTATTACCAATTAAAGTCGCTATCGCTAGGAAGATATCAAGATAAACATATAAGATAGCAACTTGATATTTGAATTAGAATAAATATCATGTTAAATTAGTTACGATTATAACACAAGCGATGAATTATCAAAAATAAGGTCAAAATACATGAAGATTAAGTATAACATTTTTGTAAAAATAAAATATGTAATGAATATTGATGACAAGAAATGCCGGTAGGCAGGACTTTCGGATCCCGACTTGATTTCACCAAATTGTTCATTTAATTATGGTCAAAATTAACATAAATTTTAACGAACCACATTTAAATACAAACGTAACAATAAGTGACATAGAAATGATACAAATTTCAAGTTTTACAAAACTTATTTAATGAAATAATGTACTAGTATATATTTATTGTTTATGTCATAATATTTTTTTTTTTTTTTATTCTGGCTTCCTGGCGGACCAACTGCTAAGGTCATATGCCGCCATTACGCCCTGATCCTGCGTTTTAAATCTTAGAGTCAACAGCAACGCGGGTTTCTCGGGACGGTCACCCATCCAAATACTCCCCGCGCGCAACGTTGCTTAACTCGCGTTATCGCATAGATCAGTTCCAACGAGTTGAGCCATGGCCGTTGACATATAATATTTATTGCTTACAGGTTTGTTAGTAGATACAAATTCCCCGTCATAAAATGCCACATTTTATTTAGAAAATGTATTAATATATTTTTTTTAATCTATATCAATTTGCCAAAAAATATGTTGTTTGTTTTGCGTGTATCGGCTAGGTTGAGTATCATGATTCTCAAGCCATCACTGACAATAAATAAAATCTTTTATTTTTGAATAATATAAAATAAATAAATAGAATGAACGATCAAAACTCAAGATACACGCTTCTGTTGATTTTTGGAATGTATTGAACTATATGTATATTTTGTTTCTTGTTGTTTCCTTGTTATTGTAAATAAAATACAAATGTTATTGGGTACATACCTGCCAACTCGTAAATTTTAATATAACTAACAAAATTCCCATTGTCACATACTTTTTTAGTCATTTTAACTTGAACTTCCAACACCAAATATAAACTTCAGGTAGTGTAACCTACAAACTAAATAACTAAGTAACCAATGTCAAGCTGCGGTGGAATCCGAACGAAAAGTCTGAAGTCTGACAATGATTATTAGTTTATCGCGTTCCGGTAATGGCCGTTAAGGAAGTATGCGATGTGACACGAAGATATAACGTAATTGGTATTTGCGCGGCTGTGGTGAAGCACCGAGCTCGCCTAGTATCTAGAAGGCTTGCCTTGGCAGCAGTTAGAGTGAGTCAGTGTGGTTTCGGTAAACGATTATGGTTTTGCATCATGTGGAGCAAGTTCCGTCATTGTTTGTTTGGATTATGAGAAAAAGGATGTACAGTGTTGTCTTGAATTTTTTTAAGATTTTGGACTTTGATGTATTTGTAATATAAAAATATATTTAGAAAGGAAGGCTGGAAACTGTGGTGTTCAAACACTTAGAATTTTGATAAAATTTGAATTTGTAGAATTATACAATTAAGTCTATATAAGGACCTAAAATTTATTATCATGTATATTATGCACTTTTAAAAATTGTTGCTGTGTTCAGTTATTGTAGAATTTCTCAATCATAACATCAAATTTTATGTCAAATCATGGAATCTGAATTAATAAATCAGCTCAGAAAATAATCCGATATATTTATTTATATATGGAGTAGGTGGCTCAGTGGTATCGAGTCGGCCTGTGGATCTTGAGAACCCTGTTTCGATCCCCACAGGCGACAAACAATTTTCACCAAATTAAATCTACCCCTATGGCTCCCCCTCCACTAACATCTTTGGGGGCCGTGATTTGCCGGCTGGTAACCGCACTTCACGCAAAGAAATATATCACTTACCGAGATTTGCTTCGGCAGAGTGCCACACCTAGTAATGAGTAAAAGGCGTGATGATATATCTATTTATTTATTTATTTATGTTACGCTGTACAACAGGAACTTAATCCCAGTTACAGTATACTATTTTCATTTTAAACTGGAGGGATCGGAATAAAACGATTAAACGTCCCTGTCCCATATAACTACAATGAAATCCATTTGTGCGGCTACCCCATATCGCTTATCGATGGTCAAAATAGGTAAATTTTCAAGGGTCGTTTCGGCCTTAAATTATTCTTGTTTTTTTCTATGTTTGACGGACCAATGAATGGGGCTGTACAACCCTGTGTGAACTTTGTGAAACCAGTTATAACGGGTCATATTTTGAGTTCCTTTGTAAACGTAACTGCGGTGCATTTAATCGTTTTATGCCGATATAATTTTCAGTTTGAGTGCGATTCTAACTCGGGTTCTTCAGATTCGAATTTCGTAACGTATAAGTAAGACTACCTTAGGGTTTATTCAGCTGGTTAAGATGAAATAGCAACTTCATTCGGTACTGAATAATTATTGTTTTCTCTCATTTCTAGGAGAATAGCATATGGTATAACAAGCATGGAATAGTGCTCGTTACGCATGATTCTAAAAGTGAATAGTAATACTTATTGGAGTGTATTACTTTAAGCTAAATATGAATCAGTAAATCTAGTATTGGCAATAAAGTATGCGAAGTATTCCAGTAAAATAAATAAGTGATCTGGTTCGATAAATTTAAGTTAGATCTGATCCAACTGGCACATTGAATATGCCTATTCCCATAGCAAATATAGGCATACATTGAGTTAGGATTCGTAGAAAAATATATATTTTGATTCAAAGTTCTGGCATTAACATTAAATTTCGATTTCTAATTTACATAATTGACATCTTGAATTCCTATAAGATAATAAATCATAGCCTGAAAACATTTAGCAATTCGGTTGTTCATCTCACAAAATTCAATAAATAATTTATTGCATCCTATAAATAAAATATGTTCTATACAAATACTGTGATAATATCTACAAAATAAAATATTAAAATAACACTTGTCTAAGTCTCACAAACATTCAGACTCCAAGTCGACTTATCAGGTCATCGTCAGAGGCTGGTCAGCACAGTTAGTAACCATAGACTCGTTTCTCTCTTATTAGAGCTCATCAGTATGGTATATTTTAATATTTTATTAAACCTAGTTTCACCAAAGAACGGACAATTAATTTTGTCTTTGTTGTTTTTTATCTACAAAATAATTGTAAACAGTTATAATTTATTGCACAATTTATTATGTATGGAAGTGTTATAATTTAAAGAATCGTTTATCGAAATGATTCATTTATTAGTGGGCTAAAAATATATAGTTCTTTATCTCTTACACAACATTCTGCACGTAGCGAATGGAATTTTAGAAGAATAATTATTCCAAAGTAATTTCCTAATGAGCATTATAGAAATTCCACCTAATCTAAGTTCCAAATAAATATTATTTCTTCATCTTTGCGCTAAAACTGACAATTTAAATAAGGTTAAGGCAAATATTATTCAAGGTTGAAATTTAAAATATCAAAACTCATTTCATGGTTATCAATAAATGATCTAGAACTAAAGATCATTCAAACTTCTTGTTCAACCAAAAAAATTCAATAAACATAAACAGAACATCTTAACGAACTAAGTGTTTGCAATCCAACAATTTTTCAGAACAGAAGAGTTATTTCTAGACGCACAAAAACCCACTTTGAATCACGGCGCCATTTAATCGTTCATTAAAAAAATGTGTTGCGTCGTATACGAATGTTCTTGAATCTTGAAATAAGTTATTTTCAATAAATATTTGTGACAGAAGTGTTTCATTAGCACATGTGTTTGTGCTATAACGGAAATCCACACTTCGTGGAAAAACAAATGAATACATACGATAATAATCCACGCCTTCAGAGACTGAAGAATAATTATCGTGCAAAAAGCAATTAATTCTGAAATGTGTATAGTTATTTTGCATTTTTTTGGTGCAATAAATTAAGGTGGATATTTCTGTTGGTGCCGAAAGGTTTGAGGAAAAAGAATAAATGAATTTAAGATAAAAATGTTGATCAACATGTAAGGATAATGATTCTTTGTGATTTATGTCAGTAATTAAAATAATGACTTGTATGAAGAAGGACAAAATTAATTGTTATATTCAGTTAAAACAAATTAAGAAATAAGCTAGATTTAGGTTTCATATGCGTTCAATTGATTAAGTCGATTAATGTAATATAGTCGTCATTTAAAATTATATAATTACATAAATTGAGAAAAATGAGCGGAAGTTTATAATTTTGCTGTTTCCGTATGAAATTTTCCACTTATCATTGTGTACCTAAACATGCTATATTTAAAAACTACAGTCAATTGCGGGAATTAAAGTAATTATGTTCAACGCAAAAAATGCTTTTAATTTCATAATTATTGTGTGGAAATGTCGTATTATTGATTACAATACTACTTTATATTTGCATTTTCTTTTATTATACTTGATGCAAAGTTATATACACGTATATATTTCATATATTTTTATATATTCAAGCATGCATTAAAGTGGTTAAAGGTAAATTTTAAAATTAGATTTTATAAACAGATACAGTTGTCAACGTCATTATCCAATATCGCAACAATTCTGCAATTGCAAATCTCATTGCAGCCAAGTTTTTTTTAGCTAAAAAATTAAATAGAGTGTTTCAATACTTCAGGATAATATCTAAATGGCAAATAGAACATGATATACCAATCTTGAATCAAAAACAATTTTTTAAAAATTCACAAATCTATTTGCGGTTCAATTTAATCATGTGACTACAATTTTAATATAAAAATTTGTATTATGTAAAGTTCCAATAATAGTAATTATTTATTTATTTATTTAAACATAAACTTATTATTAATAATTTTTAAATTACTATTTTAATCAGTGGCACTAAAATGTGTACTTCATGTAGAGTACAAATAATTTTGCGAATTAAAAAATTCTTTTTTATCCATTAAATTTTTTTTATGAAGTACTGGAGGATTCTGTATAGAGCTTAAATAGTCTTTAGATGATTAATCTGCTTTTTAAATGCAAATATGTATCTTGTTCACTTGGAGACTCGATTTTGTTGGTCTCTCAAACACCTCATGCAGTTTTTAATAGATATCAAAAAAATATAATTTACAAGTTAAGTATTGCCTATAGATTTTCGATATTTAATTTTCTTGAAAAAAAATTCATTTTTCTATAACTATAAACTTATATCAATACGCGAAGGACGTGATTTTTTCGTCATTTACATTAATATTTACATCAATAGTATCAAATTAATATTATTGTTGATTTTTTTCCTTCAATTTACTTAAATAGATCAATAATTATTGTATTATTCTTTATTTACAGTTGTAGAAAAAATGTTGTTTGTATTTTGTGGACAAAATTCTTGTTTTTTGGCGCGTTCGAATGACTTTATTGTCTCGACCTGCGGTCTCGACTAAAAGTAACATTCTCACGAGCAACAAGAAAACACTCATTTTGCGCACTTAATACAAAAATAACTATGTCGCTTTGTTAAAAGTTAAGTACTATTCAGCTAATTATATAGTTTAAAATATAAATATTTTCATAACTACTTAAAATTTTGCAACTGATTTGCAATTATTCAGTGATCTTAAGCGCTAATACAAATTTTGACTTATCTGGGATCAAATTCTTTGTGTCAACGAACAATTATAGGTTAGTTTCATCAACAAAACTAAAATTATAAATCCGGCCTGCATAAACAAAAGTAAATTAAATTACAAGGAATCTAATTATCAAACATTCGATTCAAAATAGTTCATAAACACACTTAAAAGTTTTGTTAGAACTGGTGATTTTGCAATAATGCAATTATATCCTAATAATGTACAGATCATAACATTTATCTGCTCTAAATTACCTAAATAAACGTTTATATCTAACTTTACTAGTTACTATTCGGCGCAAAATTAAACAATAATAGTGTATAAAATTGTTTACTTTTCAATAAAGTTGGAAGCAGTAAATGAAAGTGTTTACATATCTCGTTAACACGATTATTATGCTCGTATACGAAAGTGAAACGTTAAAAATCTGTTAGTATTCCACGCAACTGCATCTCCAGAAATAAAATGTAAATGTTTCCGAGTCGCGTATTTGTGTATTACGCAAATTATTATCTATGTATGATCTATAATAAAGCTATACCAGGGTCCGAGGATGTAAATAACTTCAGTACCTCTCGGACTGCAAGATAAATAAGATAGCTGCTATTAATAAAACGTACACCTTACATAAATACACTCGGGGTAATTTTGTGTATATTGTGATAGTAGAAAAGACACGCTCAATATATTTTATTTGTTTTTCGTTTTTACAAAATTATCTGTTCTGTCAACGATTCTTAAACTGTGCGATGCGATATATTATGTTTATTTACCTGTGTAAATAATTGTATAAAATAAATAAATAAATATACCATCACGCCTTTTACTCATTACTGAGTGTGGCACTCTGCCTAAGCAGATCTCGGTAAGTGATATATTTTTTCGCGTGAAGTGCGGTTACCAGCCGTCAAATCACGGCCTCCAAAGATATTAGTGGTGGAGGAGCCACAGGGGTAGATTTTTTTTTAAATTGGTGAAAATTGTTTGTCGGCTATGGGGATCGAACTGATCCACCTACCCCATAAAAAATAAAAAATAATTGTATTATATGTAAAATAACAATTTTAAATTTTATAGGTTTGTTGAAATGAACTTGGTTGAAAGCCTGTCTTAAGACAATTATAAATTTATTTTTATGTATTTTTACTATTTCGCATTAAACATGACACGCTCAAATGCATTTAAAATTTTATTATTAATATGAAATTATACAAAAATATAAAATATCAAGGTACAAAAATAAAATATATATGGGGTAGGTGGCTCAGTGGTATCGAGTCAGCCTGTGGATCTTGAGAACCCTGGTTCAATCCCCACAGCGGACAAACAATTTTCACCAAATTAAATTTACCCCTGTGGCTCCCCCTCCACTAATATCTTTGGAAACCGTGATTTGACGGCTGGTAACCGCACTTCACGCGAAAAAAATATATCACTTACCGATGGGTAAAAGGCGTGATGATATATTTATTTTATTTATTTATAAAAATAAAATAAATTTTAATCGACGATTTTTTCAATAACATCATTTTAAAAAATCATGTCTCATCTGAAATTAAATTGCAATGTATTCTTATCATAACAAATCTATTCAATATCTTTTTGGAAATTATTGAAAGCAGGCAGGTTTTTACCTTAGATTGCTAAAATTCGTTAAATTGATGGTAAAGGTGAAAATAAAAGATTAAATTAAATATTTTTAGAAAAGCAAGGACTCTCCTTCGGTCCCCTAGAAATGTTTCAATTGTTACAAAAAACAAGATCGAATGATTTTCTGAAGTCTGGACAATTTTAGATTCAAGAAAAAAAAACACAATTTTCAAATAAAAATACAAATCAAGAGTACAATGTGTTTCGATGTTCAGCAACTGTTTTTAAATTATTAACTACCATAACCTTACTAACGAAAATAGAATTATGACATTTATTTATGATACGCTGTACAATAAGAACTTAATCCCAATTACAGTACAGGGTCTGCACTCACCGAGCCGCAGTGTGGTAGTTCATATAATTTTTAGCTTCAGTAAGATTCGAACTCGGGATCTCCGGATTCGAATCCCGTATCGCTAACCATACAACCGTACTGATGGATGATGTAATGAATGGGGTAGGTGGCTCAGTGGTATCGAGTCGGTCTGTGGATCTTGAGAACCATGGTTCGATTCCCACAGGCGACAAACAATTTTCACCAATTTAAATCTATCCCTGTGGCTCTCCCTCCACTAACATCTTTGAGGGCTGGTAACCGCACTTTACACGAAGAAATATATCACTTACCGAGATCTGCTTACGGCAGAGTGCCACACCCAGTAATAGGTAAAAGGCGTGATGATATATTTATTTATTCATTTTTTATGTAATGAAGGTTCAAATTATAATGTGTTACCTAGTTTTTTTTTTTAATTGAAAATTGATAGAAAATAATTATTCGAAACATTTATTGCAAATCTGCTATCGTATAGTTGTACTTATTGAAAAAACATGCAGAAAATGAGAACAGAAATTGAATAACATTTTAGCAATGATATGTTGACTCACGGATACAAGCCAAAATAAATAATTTACACATCAACAGTGTTTTGGTTCGTATGTTTAATTTAAGAAGAATTAAAATATATTCTACTTGATTATTTTTTAATAATATTTTTGTAAGCATTATTTTCCATGGCACATATTTATTTTCTTTTAATAATATTAAAATTATACAATTAAAAAAAATCACTTTCGTAAAAATTGATTTTTAGTTGATTTAAACTTATTCTAAATTGGTACCTATTAAAAATTAACTGAAAAAATTCAAAAAAGTGGTATATAATTAGATTAAAATTTGTTTTTAATTGTTTATTAGCATAATTTGAAAGTTCTAATGCTACCCTTAAGTTCTAATTACGTCATTACTTAATAAATAATATTAGCGCATAATTTTAAGGAAACGTAATGCGAGTTAATGTAACGTATTAAGAGAACATAGCAGTTCACGTTTAATGCTTCATTTTCTACTAATGGAAAAAATTGCAAAAAATGCGGCGTTCATTTATGACTCTACTGACCTGAATATCAGGGTGTGTGTTCGAAATATTTTGCATTTTACATAGTTCATCAAATTTAAATTTCGATGCAATTTTGCGTGGCATAAATTTAACTGGCTTTCATTTTCAAGAATTCATAACATCCTGACTGCTGTAAGTTTTTACGGTGCTCTACATATGCGAACTGCGCACTGTGGTAATGACATGTTAAATTCATGATCGTCAACATTAATATTATTTATTTGACCTTAATTATTAAGGTATCCTATCTAATATAAATATATGATGATAATTTCTAATATAATATCTGTGCTGTTTTATTTCTATGGGATTTTTTGTAGTTTATCAAACTTTCCGGAAATGTTTTAATCTAAATTTTATGACCAAATTGTTTGCAATTAATTATATGTTTTATCAACCTTTATTTAACTAAAAATAAACAAATATTTATATATAATAACGAAACGAATCCTAAATATAAGTATTTTTAAATGTCTATACAACAAATTGAATCGAATATTTGTTAGCAATGTTAATTATTTTTATTTATTTACGCTTTACGCTTTAAACTAATCTTAAAATTGATGTTTGGTTGATGCAAATTACTCGAGGTTTTTAAATCATTCATATATTTCAGGATATATTTCAATTGTAGCACAATACTGAATAAGTAGATCAATATATTATTTGAATTGTAGGAATATTAAAAACAACCATTTTCTGAATAATCTGTAACAGACAGTTGTAAAATCGTACTCTATGGAAAAGAACTTGCTATTTGCAAAGTTTCCTCACATAGAATTGAATAAATGGCGCAATTAATGTAAGAAAAAATAACCTTTATATTACAATTGAATATTTGAGTACAAATAATTAATATGGTATTTAAATACTACGCAAAATGAATCATACTCGTATGTTGGCCAAATAATAGGTAAATTTTACAATTATATTTATCGTTATTATGAACCCACTAGCTGATTTAACTAATGTAACTATTTTTTAATTATTAAATTTTCTCAAAAGAATATGTTTTAATATGAACCCACTGGTTGACGAATTAAATAACTATTTTTTCTTAAACTTTCCTAAATTAATGTAGAAAAATAATTGGAATATAGACAACAGAAAATTAATTTCTTTTCATTAGATAGTTAACGATCATTCGGTTCATTTGTTTCACTTTACTACGGAGTAGAGCAGTAAATTTACAGCTGTAATATACATAAATGTACATTTATTTATTAAAAATTATTTTGGCTTAAATAAGGAAAAAATATTGCTGCGACTACAAACCGCAGACGTTAAATGGTGTAATAAACAAACCCGTTATTTTCGTCCAAAAGCTTACTAATAACAAATGAGGTATTAGTTTGTTTATAACATACGAAATTTTCATGAAACCAAGATTAGTATGGTAACCACAAATATCGAACCATTTTTAAAACATAAACAATTAGTAATGCGACTTTAAACGAACACATTAATAACTGACAGATAACATAAACTGAAATCTTAAATCTATACAAATGAAATACCATGTGAAACAAATCCAATTCAAATTTTCATCAGCAAGTCCACTAGTAAGATCCAACAACTAGTTTCACTAGAAAACAGTAACCGTTTCACAAGCAATTAATCATAACAACCGTTCACAGCACAATCATAAAATAAGAACGACACACTATTCGTCACCACGTCACTTTTGCGAGCCACGCGAGACAAATGACAGTCGTAAAAAGAAATGACACCACAAAACAAACGCACCGCGGTTGGTTGTCCGCGATTGTATTCTGTTTCGCGAGAACTTATGGACGGTTAGTTGTACCGGTGCTCGGTGTGCTATGAATACGGTACTATGGCGAAGAACTGAGTTGTGTGGTTCTGTGTGCGAGATGTTGGCGCTAGCCCGGATGCTTACTGCCAACTTTTAGTTTAATCCAGAGTTTTTGTTATTTGTCAAAGTTTTATGCATTTTTCAAATAATTTATTAAGTGTAAGTTGGAGGGTACTGCTTGCCAAAAGAATTGCGGAATTCTTATACCTATAGCACACTGGTCGAAGAGCATCGATAAGCTCTTCGATGAAACAACAAAACGCACCCGTTATCGACGAAAAATAGAGGCTCCTCTATTTCCATCGAAGAGCTAATCGATGAAACGAACGTATCTCATTTCACTCGTGTCTCATTTCACGTTAGCATATTTTTGAAATTTAGTTTTTCTTTCTCAACTTTAGAAGATTTTATGTTTCGTCAATGACGGGTGCGTTCTGTTGTTTCATCGAAGAGCATCGATGACTTCTTCAATGAAACAACAGAACGCACCAGTCATCGACGAAAAATAGAGGCTTCTCTATTTCCAGCAAAGAGTTCATTGATAAAACGAACGTATTTCATTTCACTCGTATCTTTTGTGTCTCATTTCACGTTAACGTACTTTTGTATTTTAGTTTTTTCTTTATCAATTTTAGAAGCTTTTATTTTTCATTAATGACGGGCGCGTTCTGTTGTTTCATCAAAGAGCTCATCGATGCGCTTCGACCAGTGTGCCATAGGCATTATAAATGCAGTGAGATATAGTTCTCGGTTTTGAGAAAAACGTACCTACATAATTCATAATCAGATTAGAATCATCAATTATCTAATAAAACTGCAAATGCAATCATGAAATATTGTATCTTGTATGAAAAAATCTGTCTTAGAAGTTAAATACCAATTTCGTCCTATGTTGTTGTTCTTCAAATAGTGTCATACATTTGTGAATAATGTCCTAATGGAGCACAAGAGCACTGTAATTCCCAAATGATTTCACCTTAAACTGTTTCGATTAATTGTGTGGCTAGTTGAAGTTGAGTGATGTTATATGTGTTGGTAAAATAGTATACGTTAACTCGATATAACTATTTGTTCAACTTGTACTTGTTCGACTTCTTTACTGATAGCTTATAATTCAGCCATATATGTCTGCGTTAGACACTATGACAGAAGAATTCGGTTGACACCATATTCGTAGCAGAAGATCCCTGGTACAAATCTAGGCGTCATTCGAATTGTTCTGCCATAAATTTGACTTTAAACATATAAGTATACTTTAAATTAATTATTGACCTTTATAAATACTCAAATAATACTCTTTATTCAAATTAACTGTTAATGTCAATTATTTTGATAATTAAGTTTCACCCAAGTGTGAAAATGATTAATACCTGATTTGGAAATTAAAAAAATTAGGATAATATTTTCGTAGTCTTACACTGTTCTAAAAGCTAAAAATAATATATTAATTGTCGAAATCGGTAGTCTAATTTAAGTAATAAAAGACATCTTAAAACAGTGTAAATAAGACTTTACGATTTTTTCAAATCAACTAGTACATGAAAACTATTAGCAAAACATCTCATTGGGATCTAAATATCTCAAAGTAAACATACGAAAAGTTATGTACCTAATTAAACTTAAAAGTAAACATTACAATACATTATGGTTATATTGGCATAATACAAATTTGATTTTAAAAATTAACTGATTTGAATAATTAAGTGTTAAATTTATATAATATGAATACTGTTTACTGATAACAATAACAGGGCAGCATATCCAAAATCGATATACTTAAAATCTTTATTTTAAATGGAATGTTAGCGTAAAGCACCATTGGACACTTATTTAAAAATGTGAATTTATTTATAGAAAACAGGTTTCATAGAATGAGACTATGTTCTTATGTATGGAATAGTACATTACAACATAAATAAGTCCTTTATAACAGGATTAGAAAGAGTAAAAAAGAGAGACCCACAGAGGCGAGATTTTAATTTACGAATCTTATTGTGAAAGACTTAATAATCGAGTGTTGTATTATTATATTTATTTTATACTTAAACATTATTTATTGTTTATTTCTATGATACGAAGTATATAAACAACCGGCATTATGATCAATAACTCCTGCTGCGTTCATGAAAATATAATCATAATTTTTATAAATTAAATATAATTCTAGATAAGTTTAGTGAAAAATAAAATTTTGTATGCACCACGGACGTAACTAGATGCTAATACACAGAGGGCGATGATATTCAGCCCCAGGGATAGATGTTATTGATGCTATTACGTTATTTTCTTGATTGAAAAAAGAAAAATAACGATGAAACGTCAAAATTACAGCGAAATAAGGACCGTTATAAATCATAACGGACTTGATAATCACATCATTGCATTGTTTCAATGATGGACACTGTCAGTTCGACAAAATTCATTTGAACATGACAAAAACAAGGCTAGTAAATATAGAAAAATAAATCGATAGCACAGGAACATGACTTTTAAGCATTTAGCAATTAAATATTGGGTAGGTGACTCAGTGGTATCAAGTCGGCCTGTGGATCTTGAGAACCCTGGTTGGATCCCCACAGCTGATAAACAATTTTCACCAAATTAAATCTACCCCTGTGGCTCCCCTTTCACTAATAACTTTGGGGGGGGGAGTGATTTGACGGCTGGTAACCGCACTTCACGCGAAAAAATATATCACTTACCGAGATCCGCTTAGGCAGAGTGCCACGCCCAGTAATGGGTAAAAGGCGTGATGATATATTTATTTATTTATATTAATCTGATACCTTGTCAAAAGTTAGCTTTTAGCTCACATTTCCCTTGTAAATAAATCTGACAATAAAAATATGTTAAAATGAGATATTTGATTCCACATGTCTGTAGCAAGGAATGAGTTGGTATTTCGCGTCCTGGTCGGTTGTACTTGGTAGGCGCAAGGTTGGACGGCGGTTCGCGTCGTCACAGCACAAGAGCAAGAGCTCGGTGTTGGATGCCAACGGCGTTGGCCGCTTACCACAACACGGTGACGTTTCCCCGCCACTTGCCCGGCATGTGTAGCTGTGATATCCTTCGTCACCACGTTCGCAAGTCCGCTAGTCCACTGATAAAACCGACTGCAGGGATATGGAGTGGAAATTAAATTTATTGTGGAGATATACCTTATGTAGTTGTCACAGTGTGAAATATTACCACGGGACGAAGTTTTAGAACATAAATTATTTTGAATTTATCTGTTCCTTTGCATTTAAGCTCAGATATGAAACTGTGTAATTCACTCGAAATACCTTCTAAATAATATTTTAATTTAAACTATAATACTAAAACAAAATTAATACAATGCAAAGTGTATCGACTCAAAACACAATACATTTTGTACATTTAACAGCAAATAGTTATTTGTGAATTAAGAGCGTAAAGTGATTCATTGTTACTCGAGCACGGTAATTGCAGAGCGAGCCGAAGGCGAGAGATGCAATAGTGCAAGAGGAACAAAGACACTTTACGCTCGTGATGCACACATCATTTTTTCTACGATTGCAAATTAAAATTATTCAAAACGTATACGTACTGAAAAAAAATTCGTTCTGTCAACTGTCAATATGACAAGTTTCTATTTTGTTTGTATCCCTGGTAACTATTGAAATAAACTCGCATTTAACGTCGTTTTCGCGCGTTGTCATTAGAGACGCACAAAAAAGATATTTTTCGATTGTTCCACAGAAAATGTCAACTTTACGATGACAAATGAGAGCGTAATTGTCAACTTTTCATAGCAATCGTAGAAAAAATATTTATTTATGTTACGCTGTAGAATAGGAACTTAATCCCAATTACAGTACAGGGTCCGCACTCATCGAGTCGCAATATGGTAGTTTATATAATTTAGCTTGAGTGAGATTCGAACTCGGGATCTCCGGATTCGAATTTCGTATCGCTATCCACACCACCGTACTGACGGACAAAATATACCAATATTTAGTACCAAATATTATCACCAGATGCCATACTACAATGTGCAAACGTAAATAAATTTTAAGTATAATGTACAATGTACTTTTTTATTTAAATTTGATGTACAACAATTCCAATTACATTTCAGGAGATTTACAACTTCAAAGTAAAATAAAAGCCACTCTAACGCAATTGTATTCTTAAAACAAGAATCAAAATCGTAAGGGCCGATAGAATAATAATAAAGTTCAAATTTGAATTGGTTTCAGAATTTCGTATAACCATAGTTATGTTTATAATCTTGTTAGATCATTGGTTACGAAACTATATGAACTAGGTTTAAATATAATATTATACTATTGGCTCTAAGAATTGAGAAAATGGCGAGATAAATTAAAAATATATTTTATTTAATTGCTACAATAAACTAAGATAGTTTTAAAATATCTTTTTCCTTTAATTCAAAATTTATATCCGCACAAAAGTTAATATAAATTATTTACATAATTAAATAATTACTTTTACATTTCATAAAAAAAAGGTTTAAATTTAGCAAAAGAGAATTAAGACGCAGGAAATCATAGGATCTAAATACATACACCCACGTTCTAAAAATAAACATCATTTCCACATTTCAAAGCGGAATGGGACGAATAAAAAATCAGCAAACTTAAAATATTCAAATTCTGTCGTACAACGACAAGAGCAAACCAAATCCCTAATTTCCAATGCACATCATCACAGTGGCGACGTTGGCGCCGCCAAGCGGAGAATACACGGACTGAATATTAACCTCTTCACTTGGCAGTTGCTAGTGCACCCTGTAATCCGCGGCTAAAGTGGCTTATTAAGGCCATAGGCGTGCAAAGCCTTTTTCAACTAGGACACAAAAATATTTTTGAAATGTCAAAGTCTTGTTACGTACATCAGTACGGAGGTGTGGATAGCAATACGAAATTCGAATCTGGAGATCCCGAGTTCGAATGTCACTCAAACTAAAAATTATATGAACTACCACACTGCGGCTCGGTGAGTGCGAACCCTGTACTGTAATTGGGATAAAATTCCTGTTGTATAGCACAACATAAATAAATAAATTTCAAAGCTTGTAAACCAGTTCAAATTTAGAATTTTAACTTATTGTCATATTTTTCATTTTGTTTTGAAAAAATGATATATTTAATGATAAGTCTAATTAGCGATTTTCATGTTCCGATGTAGTACTAGAAATATGATTCTTAATTAAACCACACGAATCAAGTTGTATTTTAAAAATATTGTGAAGCGATTATTTTACCCACGCAACTAATAATATCTGTGTAAATTATAATTTAACGACTGATATCCGTATTATAGCATAAATATTTGTATACTAAGGGTTGAAAGTAGCCCTTTGTAGACCTCGATTATTTGCAGCCCTCGATACCACTGATCGTTGTGACGTAAGACACCCACGCAGTCCCGGGTTCGGGTCTCCCGGCTAGCAATCGTGTATGTCGATAAAATGACGCAATACCTGATATTTAATCGTACTTTCCGTACTGTAATTAGAATTAAATTCCTGTTGTGCAGAGTAACAAATTAAACTAAAATGAACCAGAGATGTATACTTTTTTCTACTATTGAAAATTAAGATTTTTAATTGTAATTATCGTTGCTAATGGTAACGGTCTTCAAAATTATTTGCAAGCGGTTACAATTGCAGCGGTCTGCAAAGAGCCTTGGTTTGATATTGTTTATTTTCAGTCACCAAATGATGTTAAAAAAGTTAACTTTTGGTAGATTGTAGAAAATAATATATTAAAGAACGAGTTTTATAAGTCAGGTTTTTTTTGCACGCGCCACAGGCGAGTTTTCTAAAGTGCGATAAAAGTCTTATAAATGAGTTATTTATACTATAAAATCTATTTTGTGTCTTTTATAAATTATAATTTAAAAAAATTTAGGGTAATTTGTATATGAAATGTTGTAGTTGATAACTGTTATTGATATTTATGTAATTATTCAGATTTTGAAATTATATTAAAATTTTGATGTTTCCAGCTTGATAGTTCCAGTATGTCATCCGCTACTGCCAACCGTCTAAAACAAAATGTTGCGTATCGTAATGAACGGTCAGTCTTTCGATTCGCAACTGGGTTTCGTAATGACTTCCTTTTGAACGCAAAATAGAAAAATATATTTTCTTTCAAAATCTGTAAATGCTAAACTGTCAAAATAGCTTATATATATATATATATATATATATATATATATATATATATATATATATATATATATTTATTTGATTATGGTAGTCAATAATAGTACATACTAGAGCGACAATACAATATTTTGAATTTATTTGGCACTCCATTTCGAAAAGGTTCAAGAAAAGATAAAAATACTCGTATATTAAATCAAATACAAAGTTCTAAATTTCATATCTTTTAAAATAAACTTGTTTACATCAATTTGTCTATTAATTGGATCATTTTCAACAATAAAGAAGTGCCTGTTCCCAGTTTTGCGATTTTATCATCCACGCCTATGATAACAACATTGTGGCGCGAGCAGACTGCCATTTAAATAATTTCTCGGAAATTTAATAATAAATGCCCCCTGGATGGTAAGTACAACTAGTCTCCCATTAAAATTGCGCAAGATAGCTCTCCATATACTCGCACCCGTATGATGAATTAGCTACTTTGCCTAGTTAGTTACTTAGTAATCATGAGTAGCCTTCAAAGTGATTTAGTTACATAATGGGGCAGTGATTAATAATACTACGTAAATTTAGTTAAAGGATTTATTATTCATGTGATGTATGACATTGAGAATTGCAATCATGCACTTTTTATTTCTTCTTGATGATGTCATTATTATTTTAAGTATTTGAGAATTCAAAAAACATGTATGAAATACAGCAAATATTTTATAAAAGTAAGAAATGTATACTATTTTCATTTTAAACTGGAGGGATCGGCATAAAACGATTAAATGCACCGCAATTACGTTTACAAAGGAACTCAAAATATGACCCGTTATAACTGGTGTCACAAGGTTCGCACAGGGTTGTACAGCCCCATTCGCCGGTATATTTAAAAGGTCAATCATAGGAAAAAACAAGAACAATTTTAGGCCGAAGACGACCCTTAAAAAATTACCTGTTGTGACCATCGTTAAGCGAATTGTGGTAGCCGCATTAATAGATTTCATTGTAGTTATATGCGACAAGGACGTTTAATTGTTTTATGTCGATCTCTCCAGTTTAAAATGAAAATAGTATAGCAAAAGTTTCTGTTCCTTTTTCAAGAGTTAGCTGATAATGTGTGTAAACAACTGAGAACACATAAACACTCGACACTCGACACTTGTAGACTCCAGACTGCAAGTCGCGATAGTTCTATTCTGAGAATTCAATATTTATTTTATTACACTTATTGTGACACATATTAAAGGCGTAGTTTTGATGTTTTATTACATATGTTACAGATATTGTTTTATTTATGCAGATATTATATCATTTTGTTTCAAGATGGCGGATGAACAAACAAAATTTGTGGACTATATTTAAAATGGACAAATTCACTAAATTTTGTAATAATGAGGTATAAATAACAACAAAGACAAAATTAATTGTCATCCAACACTTGGTGAAACTAGGTTTAATAAAAAATATTTTAAAAACACTTGGCTAAGTTTCACAAAATTCAGCCTCCAAGTCACCTTATGGTGGCATCGTCAGAGGCTGGCCAGCACAGTTAGTAACCATGGACGCGTTTCGCTCTTATTAGAGCTCATCAGTATGGTATAACTCACTTCTTCACCTAGAACAAAGTTCACGTGAAGAAGCTGGTGACGAAGAACTGTGCCAGCAGAGAATAAGATCTCTAACAAACAGGTAAGATAACGTGAGAAGTTCTGTGGAACAGGCCATGCCATCTACCGACTTTTGTAAAACTTAGCCAAGTGTTTTTTTTATATTTTTTTTTTATGAGGTATGACTTATTTTCCATAAAATGTTTATTTTCATTAATTAAACAATTAAAAAGATATAATGCAGTCAAGATATTCGGACAAACCATCAAAAGGACGGATTAGAGTTCATAGTCCTAAAGATTTAAAAACTAATTTTATACTTGGATACAATATTTCAATTTTATGCCAGAAAAATATTATTTTTGTTTACAACTCTGCCTGATTGTGTAATTAGGATCAAGTTCCTGTTTGCAGACTTGAGCTCATTTCACATTAAATTATATATTGAATAAGATTTTTGAAACAATCTAAATTGCCTAGTATCATACAGCGAATTGTTTGAAATATTGCGTTACTTCGAAAACTATTTGAAAAAAATCTGATGTGGACACCACATGACTTCCTTGTACACGTATTAAACTATAGATATTTTTTTAATTACACATATTTGACATTAAATCTTTTATTTTTTGTTCTAATCCATAGCAAACTTAATTTACAAAAAAATCAAAAAATATATAATATTTAAATTTAGATATCTCGTTTATGCGAAAAGCTAATTTAAAAATTCTTAATGTGCTAGACGCAGAATTTAATTCTCTAAAACTTTTATTTGCAGCATTCATTTCTAAAATTAAAATAATACCATTTTTTTCAAGGAAAACTGTTAGCAGCTTCATGTAATGTGCCACTTCCGGTTAGTCTATTTTAACCAAAATCTATTATGTTATTTCCATTGATATAGTAGTCTTATATACCAAATTTGGAAAGTTTTAAATTATATTTGAATATAGTTTTTCATGAAAATCTATTATAGGCTTCAAGTAAAGTACCACTTCCGGTAGTTGTATAATGACCAAAAAGGGAGGTGCACAACTAGATGTTATAACAGTCCTAAATATAAAGTTTCAATTTTCTACGGTTTACCGTTTTTGAGTTATGCGAGATACGTACGTACGTACGTACGTACGTACATACGTACGTACAGACGGCATGACGAAATTAGTCAAAATGGATTCAGGGAGGGCCAAAACACCTATTTCCGTTGAAATCTGAGAACCGAAAATTTTCGCGATTACAATACTTCCTTTACTTCGTACAAGGAAGTAAAAATAGAATACAATTTTCGAGAAAATTTGTATGCGAGAATGCGCACGTAGCTACTTCATGTAATATTTCAAACAATTTACTGTATGCTACTACGCGGTAATGGTTCTTGTTCAATATTTGTATGAATAATGAAAAACGAGTTAAACAAAAAAATAATAATAAAATATTTTGTGATTTTATTCCAGCAAAATTTAAATACTTTTGAATTAAACAAAGTTACAAAATATATGAATACTTTGTTTATTGAGTCGTGTCTCTTTGAAAATAGAAAAGGTAACAATAGACTGTCGGTTAAATATCTGTATGATGTAAGTAAAAAATAAAATACAAAAGTATGAAGAAAACAAAAATGTATTTCTGGAGTGAATCTTCAAAAGAACATCAGCTAACTCATCCTCGACACTAAATGATCCATATTCAACACCAGAAATATCAAAACATTCTAGAAATGTTGAAACAAACGACAAAATGAAGTAGGCTGAGTCATAGTGTCGGCGACTACGAACAGAAACAAGTGAACGCCGCTCTGTGGGTGAGGGCCACTCGAGGTGAACTGATCATTCTATCCGCACAGATACTTTCTGGCGCCAGTTCAGACATTTATTGCCGTGTCTAACCTCACTTTCTACGCTGTCCGTGACATAACCCGCGCCACCAAAATGGTGAACAGACATTTCATCTTTGAATAATTTATCTCCTGATAAAAGTGTTGTAGGACATGTGATTTGTTGATTGTTCTTGAAATATTGTTATTGCTGTTAAGACCATGAAGATTTCATATTTTAATTAACGTGTTTTAGTTAATTGTGTTAGTAACCTAGTTGGTAAATGAGATGAGCTATATACTTTTAAATACTTTCCAACAAATAAGTTTGTTACATTAATCTGATTGAGTCAACTTTGTAAACTAGACTATACAATGCGGTTAACATTTTTCAAATCACGTCACCCAAATATACTAATTTTAAAGGGTGAGTCACAGGGGTAATTAATATAATGCTAAATTAATTAATGATTAAGTAAAATTAAAGACAAAGGCTGTTAGTACAAGTTCGATTTTTTGAGTGTACCAACGGGTAGTTGTAGTTATTTTTAATATCTAAAAATCGAGCTCGTTTCAAAAAAAGATAATGAATAGAATAAAAATTAGTTATTTATGAGGTACGTAGCCTGTAGACTTGAGAACCCGGATTCGATTTCCATAGCCGACAAATAATTTGTACCACAGTAAAACTACCCTTGTAGCTTCTCCACCACTAACATTTAGTAGGTTGCGATTCGACGGTTGATAAATGCACTTCACGTGAAGAAATATACCACATACCAAGATCTGCTACAACAGAATACCACATCCAATATAATATATTTTTTAATTTATTTATTTGTTTATTATGCAGTACTACAAGATATAAATAATAAATAAATATATCATCACGCCTTTTACCCATTACTGGATGTGGCACTGTGCCGTAGCAGATCTCAGTAAGTGATATATTTCGTCGCGTGAAGTGCGGTTACCAGAAGCCAAATCACGGCCCCCAAAGATGTTAGTAGAGAGGAAGCCACAGAGGTAGATTTAAATTGGTGAAAATTGTTTGTCGGCTGTGGGGATCGAACCAAGATTCTCAAGATCCACAGGCCGATTCGATACCACTGAGCCACCTACAAGATATGATTTCTAATTATAGTACAAGAAACCAATAGCTTGCAATGAAATTAAAAACATTTGAACGCAGGGTAGAAGTTGAATTTAGCGAGGTTGTAACTAGCGAATATGAAGTAAGAACGTTAACCACACAACCACAGTCACAAGAAGAAACAAGGAAAATCCGAGATACACTCAAAATTAAAATGGGCTACAATATTTTAACCTAATTTCTTAAATATCGAAGTCATCGCCGCAATCGCTTGATTACTTGCTTAAAATATTCTATGAACATGTTGAATATTAAAAATGAATTGCTTTGTATAATTGACTTCATGATTGTTTTAAATATGACATATCTTTAAGGTTACAAATTATAGATGTAGTATATCTTGTACCCACAATTTCGTATTACTACACCCATACGACCGCTCTTTATACGGCATTTCGCTATAACGGCCCTGTTCAATTAAGGCACTTTTCGATTTACGGCCTAAAATGTTTCGATATAAAGGCAAAAAAAACTTTTTTCCCCATTGGATTTCTATGAATTTGTATTAGAATAATTGAATTCCTTATACGGCTTTTCGCTTTGCGGCCAAGTTTCGTGAAACGTATCTAGGCCGTAAAGCGATGTATGGTTGTATTGTATTTCTAAAAAAAAATATTTTTGTGAATTAGATTAAAAGAAGAAATATAGATAAACAAATTCGGTATTTATAATTTTGTTTAGGGAAACACAGTCTTGAAATAAATGTGTCATGATGACTATGACGTGTTGTGTTGCAACAGAATTAGCAACAACATTTATTTATAGTTAAAGGACAATACTTTTTACAATAATGCACGTAGACCGAAGACACTGGCCGATTTTACTTTACTGATAAAGTATAAGTGCAAACTTGATAAGAATTTATTTTCAGAAAAAGATAAATTATATTAAACAGAAAAATAATATATTATGTAACATTTCAATACATACAATAACGTAGGAAATATTCATGTCCACCTCTCAGTTACTGTCAAATCTGTCAATATCATTTTTACATTAATATCTTTCCATGTATCCACGTGAAACGTCAAAACTTCCGAAGATAGAACAGATTATATTTTCCTGAATCGTTTCCAGATCAATAGATGTCACTCAAAATCCATTTAGAAATGACACAACAAAGCAGGAATATTACTGCACTATTCAAAACTCATTAATAACATTTATGCCCAATATAATTTCATCTATAATTTCACGATGTTTTTATGTTACATAAATAGTGAAAAAAAAAGACAGAAAAACAAATCGCTTTTGGCAAACTTATACTTATATACTAAAACAGTTTGACGAACAAAATAAATAGGTGGGTTTGCTAGAACTATTTCTGAAACAAATTTATTCATTGAGAAAGATAAACTTAATGATGACTGAGGTTTACACATATTATTTAAATAGATTATAAATTCACTAAACTAAATATAATATATATTCTTTGCACTTGCGTTTGAACACAACAAAAGATAAGTTAACTTCATATTAAATTGCTTGAGAATTATATCATTTGTTAAATCATGACAGTATAAAAACAAATGAAATTCGTTGTTTTCTTGAGAAATATTGAAAATGAAAACCTCGCCGTAGCAGATCTCGACAAGTGATATATTTTTTACGTGAAGTGCGGTTACTAGTCGTCAAATTATGATCCCCAAAAATATTAGTGGTGGGGGAGTAACAGGGGTAGAATTAATGTGGTGAAAATTGTTTGTCGGCTGTGGGAATTAAATCTGGGTTCTCAAATCCAATGGGCGACTCGATACCACTGAGCCACCTACCCCATAATATAATTGATAAAATATTTAATATATAAACGGTTGACCTCTTGCTTGAGACTCAAGTTTTATCTCGGTTTTTTCTACTGGGCTACGATTATATATATATAGGGTGTTTCTATACCACTGCACGAAACTGATTCGCAAAAATTAGGATATTTCATTCCTAGCGAACATTATGTTACTAATGAAATAAAAGTATAAACACTGCCTACTAATAATCATTTATTAAATAGTTATTATGTAGGTACCTGGTGTAATGCCTTATTTTTATTTTAAATTAAATATAGTCCCGCGTGAAGGCCGCGCGGGTAGAGGGCTTGACTCACGACTACAAGGTCGTGAGTTCGGATCCCGCCCGTGGCGGTCATACAAAGGACATATCGGCATATGACCTGAGTAGTTGATCCGATATAAAAATTAAAAAAAAAAAATATACTATTAAACCAGTGACACTAAAAATGTTCGCTAGGAATGAAATACCCTAATTTTTGCGAATTTCAAAAAAAATCTTTTTGTTCTATAATCAGTATATCAAATTATATATGTCACTAAAGTTTCGTGCAGAGGTATAGAAACACCCTGTATGTCTAGACAAAACTAAGTTTAATTATTAGCTTGCATTTGAGGCGTAAGATTTGTAATTTTACAGTTTGAATCAAGAAAACTACAAGCGTGGCGGATTTTATAACCCGATTCTCAAAAAAAGTTTATTTTATTCTGAATATTCTATTAAATATTATTTTTCCAACTCAGTATGAAAAAAATTAACCTAAATCATGTTCTGAAATCAAAATTCAATTATCAATATTTATTTAATTTTGTAAAAGATAATGAATTAGCTTAATTTGATTATATGAAAATTCAAAATGGTTCAACCTATTTGAGAATCGGGAAGATATTATTTATACTGAATAAAACATTATTAAATACAGTACACAGAACAGTAAATAATAAAACTAAAATAAAATCGTAAATAACTCACTAGTAAATTTCAATAATTTCACGCCATTACTTGTCATGATGTTCACTTCACAGCACTTAAGTCACAACTAACTCCAGTACGAAAAACTGACTCAGACATTATTATCAGCGCAAAAAAGGAAATTATTAAAAAACTCGCTTCCGGTAAGTATTGATACGAAATGTTCACGGGATGCACGGTTAATCTTTGCGTAATTTCGTCACGAAGGAAATTCCAATACTGTTCAGGTTTTTTATTTATTAAGTAAATATAGAATTATTGTTGATTCTCTATTTTGAGAGAATGTCTCATATATTGATATAATTAACCGCGTATGTTGTAACATTCTTTAGAATTTGATGATTAGTATTTTTTATTTGTGAAAAGTATTTAACCTCGTACTATATACTTCCGAAGAACTACGTAAGAAGAGAAGAATTTTTTATTTACATTTAGCTATTTATATACCAGTATATTATTTGCAGTTCATTTATTTTAAATTGATGCGCAGTACTATATAATTTTCATTATTCTGAACTTAAATTAACAAGCAAGATAATTTTATGGTTTATTTTTAACTTTGATAGTACTCAAGAGTTGTTTGATTATTTCATACTCATTCATTCATAGTATTTATTTTAATTCAATATCTAAATATGAGATATTTTCAAAAGATCTTGTCACAGTCGTCATCAAAAATGTTTTATTGTCAAACATTTTTAAGTTAGTTTAGAAAAAAAAATTAAAAATAGAATATGTTATCGAATCGTACTGTAGATTTGAGAAGCTGGGTTCGATTCCCACAGTTGAAAATTTTCATCAAACTAAAATTACCCTTGTGGTTTCTCTTTCGCTAACACTTTTGGAGGGCGCGATTTGACGGCTGTTAACTGCATTTTACGTGCATAAATATATCTGTTACTGCAGAGTGCCACTTCCAGTAATGGGTAACAGTCGAGGAGCTTCTTGGATACGCTCAATTTTATTTTTTTTAGAATACCAAGGTAACTCCTGAATCCTAGTAAGATTCGTACAATCTGTCCTGTTATTGATAATATTTAATATTTGTATTTGTTATCAATATCTTGATAAATACGATATTAAGTTAAAATCATTGCCCTATTATATGAAAATAAATAGTACAATAACAGATTGTCGATTATGCTTTTATATCACGTCAAATAAACTTTATGCTACAATAAACATTTTATACTTCAGGAAAATAGATACGTCAAGAGCTGTATCACAACTTTTTTCCTTGAAACAAATAAAAGATAGTTGAAGATTATTGATGTCATCTGGGTAATAATATTGTTTGTAACTGGTATTTCTTTAATTGGTAACACATAAGGAGTAATTCAGTTATTAGAGTGATATCTGAGTGTCTTAATAGTCACGTCTGTGAACTGACTGTTACAATTTGTTTTTAAAATAACGTATTTATATAATTAAATCTTCAACTGTTTCTTTTAATTTATTATTTTATCATAGCAGAATTAAAGAGGTTACAGCGGAATTAATGAGACATTTATTTATATATATATATATATATATATATATATACCGAGTGTCTACTTTTTGTTTCCGAACATAGGAAATTCAATGTTAAATTTTTGATTTAGCGATATCTCTTTACCTATTACTTTTAGAACAAAATTGTACTGAAGAAAAATGTTCAGAATGAAAAACTGCATCCATAGAGTATAAGTTTGTTTCTTATGTCCAAGTTAGAAGCAAAAGAAAATATACGCTTTAAAGCAATTGTCAAAGTGCCATGAGAAATAAAATAGTACTGTAATGACCTGAGTAATTTAAACGTATGTAGTTGAAAAAAGTTATGTGGCAACAACGTGCTTTTGTTTATATATGTAGGTATGTGCTTGTGAGATAAGACTGTCGAATGTGAAGTTAAGTAAGACACTTTAAAAATATAAATAACTGGAATTTTATTTAAAAAATTGTTGATTATATTTGGAAATAAGTTAATCATGAAATAGATACGAATTATATTCCTATTTTTTTTTCTTTTCTATCAGCTGTCCTGTGCAAAATTGCCAAGTCGTTTTTCATTTGTTTCTCTACTATCAATCGAAAATGAAAAAAAAATTAACTTTAATTTTCAGGTTAATTTGATCGATAAGAAGGCATTATAAATCTCTGATAATATACTACGGGTCTTCAATTTTATTATACTTATCAAAGTAACAACAAAAACAAAAAAGTCACTACGGAAATGTTTCTACTATAAGAGCTTATGAATTAGAACGTTGAAAACGTCAAGTTCATAAGCGTTTTTCTAAGAAACTAGATGGTGGATCATTTTTTACATTAATTTTTAAGATAGTTGGGTAAGACATCCTTCATGATAATTACAAAATTTTAAACCATAAAGTTCAAAATTAATTTTTACGTAAGATTCGTTTTAACTTCTTTAGATGATTGTTTTGTAAGTATATGGTTAAACTTAGTATAACTTTAAACTGCTGACTACATAATCCGATAGTACAGAGTCCGAACTCAGACTCGCAGTCTGGTAGTGAATATAATTTTAGTATTATCATACTAAATAAAATAAATAAATAAATATATCATCACGCCTTTTACCCATTAATAGATGTGGCACTTCGCGTGAAGTGCATTTACCAGCCGTAAAATCACGGCCTCCAATGATGTTAATGGTGGGAAAGCCACAGGGGTAGATTTAATTTTGGTGAAAATTGTTTGTCTGCTGAGGGGATCGAATTACGATTCTCAAGATCCACAGGCCGACTCGATACCACTGAGCCACCTAAACCATTATTATTATATTATACAACTACATAAGATACAGTATTGCGAATCCCTCTTTAAAATAGATCTATTTAAAGTATGATGAAAGGATACTTTAAGAAACGATGTCCTTCATTAACTTTTGTAGAAACGGAGTATAGTAGAAAGGACTTCAATTCCAATTGTCTTTTTAACCAAGCAAACAAATCTCAACGAAACTCTCCACTCTCAAACAACTGAAATCTCCCCATAACAATTTGGCTAGGCGTTCGTTCTAACACTCAGGATCGTTAAATCTCAGTGATCTGGCTGAAGCTGCCAAGCAAACCAGCAAACGGCTGACAGCAGGCAAGCGCTTCTAACTGCCTGCCAGTGCAGAGCCTGCTAGGTTAAACACGTTACGACCGCAGATGGCCATCCTTTCCGTGTTTCCCAACAAACTCTAGCGTTCACCAATCTCCGGACCAAATATTTGCCAATCGAATCAGAGGGTGAAACGATCATGGATACGGATACTGGAATTTTAGGCTGATGTGGGAGGAAATATGCCTGTGTTTCACCAAAAGATAGTTTTGCTATTTTTAAATGGCAGCATTAAGGCGCGGTTAATAGTCTTACAGATTCCGGGTGCGATTCCTTCCATTTAAATCAAAATAAAATAAATATATCATAACGCCTTTTACCCATTACTAGGTGTGGTACTCAATCGTAGCAGATATCGAGAAGTGATATACTTCTTCGCGTCTAGTGCGGTTACCAGCCGGCAAATCACGGCCCCCAAAGATATTAGTGGTGGAAGAACCACAGGGGTAGATTTAAATTGGTGAAAATTGTTTGTCGGCTGTGGGGATCGCACCAGGGTTCTCAAGATCTACAGACCAACTCGATACCAATGAGCCACCTACCCCATTCCGGTGTGAAAATTTACTATATGGGCGCGGTATTCCTAGTAAAATCTCAAGAACTTCTTGTCATTATTTAATTTTGTTTATTCACTATGGGGTAGGTGACTCGAGTCAGCCTATAGCTCCTCCACCACTAATATCTTTGAGGGCCGTAGCTTAACGGCTAGTAATCACACTTCACACAAATAAATATATTACTTATCGAAATCTGCTACTGCAGAGTGCCATATCCAGTAATGAGTAAAAGGCGTGATGATATATTTATTTATTTCACTTCGCTATAGTTTTTTTATGAATACGACAATCTTAAGATTTTTATTTGATTTTTGGATTGCCCAAAAATAATTTAATTTAAATGTGATCCTTCAAATATATGATTCTAAATAAATAAATATATCATCACGCCTTTTACCCATTGCTGGGTAAGCAGATCTCGGTAAGTGATATCTTTTTTTGTGTGAAGTGCGGATACCAGCCGTCAAATCACTGCCCCCAAAGATATTAGTGGAGGGGGAGCCACAGGGTTAGATTTGAATTGGTGAAAATTGTTTGTCGGCTGCCCTGAGGATCGACCCAGGGTTCTCAAGATCCACAGGCCGACTCGATACCACTGAGCCACCTACCCCATATATGATTATTGACAGTAAATACTTAATTAATACAAATGAAATTAAATTATAAAAACAAAAATTGGGATACCGTCAGAATTTGAACCTGGGAACTTATGAACTCTGGTCATATACTTCAAGCAACTAAGCCACGGTCACCTGTGATTCAAATATGATTTTATTCCAATTTTTCTCTCTATTTTTGTTTGTTGTGTCATAGGTCACCTCGATCCCAAGACTCTTTCATAAACTATAAGACTTGACTATAGGGTATCCATAGGATCAAACAAATCACGTCATAAATACAATGTCATTAAAAACAATAACGTCATGTGTTATTAAGACTTGGTTGTGACAAGAGTTTTCGATATTTTTACAATGAATAACAAAAACGAAAATTATAACAACAATGACAGTTAAGGTTAGAAGTACGATATTCAGTAGGTTAGTGTTGTCAATAGCAAAAAATAAAAATAATTTTATCTAAAATTAATGCAAAATATCTAAATTAAAATGACAACAATAATGACAGTTGAAGTTAAAAGTGCGATATTTAGCAGGTCAGTGTTGTCAATAAAAAAAGTAATTTTATCTAAAATTAATGTAAAATATCTTAATCTGAAAGTTGTTTTTACAGGTTTTATAATTGGAGGTAAAAGAAAAGTTGTAAATGTTAATTTTCTATTTATTATATAACGTTTCGGGCAATGGTTTTAGTCATTTTTAAACAAAATAAATACGAAAATTAGTTTTTTTTTAATTGTATGTTTTTTCGATTAGAATAGGAACAGGATAAATAGTTAACTTAATAAAAATATTTCCAAATATAATAATTTATATGTTAATGTTTTCAAATGCATATTCACAATGAAAAAACAATAAAATACCATTAAAAAATACATAGAACAAATTAACATTTTCCTAAATGATGACGTAAATTGTTTGGATGGATACCTCGGATTACATAAAATTTAATCTAGGGTGTACATAATTCTTACTTTATCCTGAAAAAAGCGAAAAAAGGGTGCCGAAACTTCGGTTTTGTAAAAAATTTATAAAAGTGTACTTGCATTTTGAGTATTTTTTATGTTTATTATTATTATTTTATTAATGGCACGTACTTTGAGGAACTCGCTGTATTCCTACTTCAAGTCGACACCTATAACATATAGAACTCACGCTCGACATATTCCAGTCAGTAAAATCGGTTTTAATGTTTAGCAGAACTTTGAACTGTAAATAAATAAAATAAATATATCATCACGCCTTTTACCCATTACTGGGTGTGGCACCCTATAAATGGAAAGAAACTATAACGCCTTAAAATGTAAATAAGCTTGTTGATATTTCAATAAGTACGAATTCGTTCGCATTTATTTATTTAGTTATGTTACGCTGTACAACAGAAACTTAATCCCAATTACAGTACAGGGTCCGCACGCCCGAGCCGCAGTGTAGTAGTTTATATAATTTTTAGCTTGGGATCTCCGGATTCGAATTCCGTATAGCTATCCACGCCACCGTACTGACGGATTTAAAGCTCTAGTTCCCGTGGTAATTAGGCATATTTTAAGTAATTATTTAGAATAGAAATAACATCAACCAAAACATATACCTACTAAATGAAAGAGAATTCTTTACCGATAGCTACGTAGATACTGACAAATAGTGTTCTATTTAAAGAATCCACGAAAATTTGTTTAACAGTGACATTGACAAGTAGATGGCAGTAATAAATAACTCGGCATTTTTGTTGTGCGTAAATAAACATTGCTTTCCAGAAACAGCGACATTGAAGTTAACATAAAACAGTCAGTGTGGCTTTAAATATGTTTTTATTATATCGGACAGAATATATTTCCATAATGGTGGAACCGAAACCTTACTGGGTTATTTTTATGCTTTGAGATGATTCATAAATAGATAGTTGGCCATGATCTTCACTTACTCACACGCAGACATTTACGGTCAGATGTAAATAAGATTTGGCAAATTTTTTGAAGAGGAAATACTATTTAATTACGTCGTACAATAATATTTTGAAAGAATGATAATATTTATATTATTATAGAATTCCCTTGAACAAGATTATTTATGCATATTTAAAATATTTTTGACAACTTACGACAGTTTGATACTTTAATCGTATGCAATTAAAATTTTTATTTTTGGTTCAGAATTTTTACATCAAGTTAATTTTTGATGTGTAAATTTTTAATGACTTCTTGGCAGTAATTTCTGTTGCTAATTAGTGGTATTACGCATACGTTTCCATAATAACTTCAATTTATTATCTACAAATATAGTAAACATTACTTACGTACATTTTTATTTATGTTTATTTACATTTAAGTCGTTATTTAGAGTTACAATTAGTATTGTTTTAGTTCATATTTATTTGGTTTTACGACACTGTCAACTTGTCATAATGAACTACCTACTCGAATATTATTTGTATATTTACCTTATTATTTACTATTAATTAGCGTATACTTCTTTGAACAATAATACTACTTTTAGGTGGCTCAGTAATATTGAGTCGGCCTGTAAATCTTGAAAACACTGGTTCGATCCCTACAGTCGACAAACAATTTTCAACAAATTAATTCGACCCCTGTGGCTTTACCTCCACTAACATCTTTGGGAGCCGTGATTTGACGGCTGGTAACCGAATTTCACACGAAGAAATATATCACTTACCGAACTCTGCTACGGCAGAGTGCCCCACACGCAGTAATGGGTAAAAGGCGTGATGATATATTTATTTAAATACTGTATTTGAATTCTAGTTTTAAATTACAATTTTGTGTTGTTTTTGAAATTAATATTTATATTATATTAGACATTTACAAAACAGGTCGCCAATAAATAATTTTAAAACATTTGTCCTGTCGAGTATTTAAACTTCAAGTAAATTTTGATTGGTGCATTTCTATAATTTAAACAAAAAATGAATAAAATATTACTTAATTACTCTTTGTTGGTACACATATTAATAGCATCATTATATTTAATAAATAAATAATCAACTAGTTAATGTATGTAAATTTATTTTGTCCAGTATAAATAATAAATGATCAATTGTTCAGGATGAAATTATTTGTGTTCAATAATTTTCATAATTATTCCACGTAATTTGTTGGATCGATTTTGTATAGTAATTAACATTTAGCATCGTATATTTACCGCTGTCAAACGTTTCTAATAATTAAAAAAACAAACAAAAATGGTTCATATAAAGATAAAGAAAACGAATTTATCTAATAATTTTATTTGAAACATTTTTCTTTAAAATAATTTGCAACGATTAACAGCAAAAAAAACATATGATGTCAAATATGAAAGTTGTTTTGAAAATACCTTAGTTTTTTAGAAAAATTAGATTGATGAACACATTTTTCATAAAGCTCGTCGCGCTCGCACATCTTTCCAAACGTCACCATCCAAATCATCTCTTCATGAAGTCAAGCATACATCCATACTTCGCTGAAGAATGAAGAACCAAGAACCTAACATCTCTTGCTTAGCACCTCACTTTACATTTCTCCATTCTCGTCCAACCTCGTGTTCACTTCGTACTTCGCACCGAGAGCGCGGGATGCTGCAGAGAGGTCGGGTCAAGGTCGAACGCGGCCAATCTATTGATCCCGTCCGGCGTCGCACCCCCGACACCGCGACGGCGGCGGCGGCGCAGGCATCGTCACACCGCCACCGTCGCCGCCCGCGATGCCAGCCAGAAACAATCAAATTGTCACGTGTGCGATGCGAGCTTCAACGGATGAAGGTTTCGGTTATTGGGAATAAAGATGGAATTGGTTTTTTGATGGAGTTTTAACGGAGGTTTAAAATGTATTGTTCCTCAAGATTTTGGTCAACATACTAATTTTCTTTATGTTATTCTTGTTATATGGAAAATTTGTAAATACTGGGTTTATATTTCTTTATACTTCGTTCATAAAATGGCAATCAAAATTTATCGTAATTAATCAGGTTTTGAGAGTTCATTAATACAAGATGTTTTGTTAAGTTTTATTATTTTATTTACCAAACATTTTTTATTTGAAAATTTGGAAACTCATTTCTGTAGAACAGCCATTCACAAACATATAGATTTTAGAACTGAATTTTGGACACACAAAAAATATACATTTCCAGGATGTCTCACAGTTTTAGATATTTCAACACAAAATTCAACCATAGTTAGAATATCAAAATTATAAAATTAATTTTGTAGTCTGTGAGCTTTTTTAAATATATATTTACGAGTAGATATCATGATATGATGGCTAAATAAGTCCTGATATTTTCAGTTGAAAGATATATCCGTATATGGGTAAAAGGCTGACATATTTATTTATGGCCAGATTCACATTTCTTTATGTTTTGTTTCTCAAATAATAATCATATAAGCAATGTGTTAATATCTGTTATTAAAATACCAATTATATAACCAAGTGCAGTTTTCGAAATATGAAGTGCTTTCATCCCTCATGTCCCTCTTTTAATGTAATAATTAAAACTTTCAAAGATAAATGTTAATATCTTTATTGTAATGTTTATGTACATTTTAAGAATTAATAAAAATTGTGAAAAAACATGAGATCAAATCGCTGTTTCACAAATTCTCTAATAGTACTTTATTTATTTTATTAGTAAAATTAAGAAGAAAAATAAGCAAAAAGATTTATACATTTATATTTTACCTTAGTCCTTAAAGTTAGAAGTCACAAAAAGGGCGATACAATATTTGTTTATGTGTCAAACTTAACAATATGCTCAGCATTTTATTATTTCTTGGCAAAAAAATAATTAAAAACTTCTTTTTGCATATTGATTATGATAGTCGTCTTCTGTTTAACGATAAAGCGTATAGAAAGTGATACATTTTTCAATTATCTTTTAAATCATGAATCGAAAAAAAGTTTCATAAAAAACCTACTTAGTTTCAGCCGTACTATCCGAATGTACAATAAAAAAATGGGGGTTCCTATTTAAGATTTCAAAATGGCCCCCCGCCCCACCCCCAGGGGGTAGCGGTGAGAGATCGTGCTTGGTGACATAAGATAGGTTTTTGAAAAATATTACACACGTGATTATTGTAATAATAATATTTTGAAGTATTCAGTTAATATTTATAAATCTTCAATGATTTAGATTAATCTTTAATATAAACTATAGCAGGAATGAAAAATTAAACTGTAAATATTTTCATAATACGTTTTTGACTGCAAACACTGGCATATGTTTAGTTGTTTACTTCTTGTCGTTGTTGAATACAACTTTTAAGAAATTTGTAAAAATTGGATTATTTAAGTATAAGTTTAACGAGAATCAAAATATGTATTTACAAAATATACATATACAAATATAAACTAAAGTGTATCTAAAATAACCACAATTTACGTAACAATAACGTTTCTCTTTCCTGACTTTGATCCGGCTATGTTGAAATACTTTTATTATAATTCATAAAAAAGACTATCAACGTAATACAAAACCTAAAACCGAATATTTGTGGTATAAATTATCAGATTACTTATTTTATAAAAGACAAGCAAGGTGGCGGTGTTTGTGTAATCCGTGAAGGAAATTTCCTTGTTCCTATTCGTAGCACTTGCGATTTGCGTTTGCGGTTCTTAGCTTTAGAATGGCGACCGACGCTTGAGAATAGTGGAAGATTTTATCTTACTTTTATTTTATGGCCTGGTTTGATTTTAAAACATGAAAGTTTATTGAAATCGTGATTTGCATACTTAATGCGCATTCAGACGTGTTGAACTTTACTAATTGAGATGTGGAAAGTATTATCACAAGGTATTTAAACGTTTGGCATGCAGCGAATAACGCCATTAAAATTACTTCATTTATTCTATTTTATTTATCATGTCTCGAAGATTATTGTTAAACATTCTTGTCTCTTTAAATGTAAATAAATTACAAACTGAGGACGATACGGATTAAGGATATACATATGCTTACGTGCTAAAATGATAACCACATTTTCATTATTTTCCGTTTTAATATTTTCCTCATGGTTTAAAGAACACTTAGAATTTCTAAGAATATGAAAACTATTTATTTTTACAACAAGATATAAAGATAATCAGGGAAATAACATATATTGATTATTATTTTTAAGAATATTGATATAATTACTTCCTGAAATGTTAAAAAAACATTTCACGATAAATTCTTTAAAATTGCAAAATCACAGTTAACAAATATTTAAGTTAGATAAAATAATACAACACAGATGATAAAATAAAAGATTGATTAAAGTTCTTCTGTATTGATAAAGTAAAAGTAATTCACTATTGTCCCGCGTGATGGCCGCGCGAGTTGAGGGCCTGACTGACGACCATAAGGTCGTGGGTTCGGGTCCCGCCCGTGGCGGCCATACAAAGGACATATCGGCATATGACCTAAGTAGTTGGTCCGATATATAAATTTTTAAAAAATCACTATTTATTAGTGTTGTATAAGTGGACCTTATATTTTAAGGATCTTGTATTGAAAATTATTGCAAAAACACTAAAGATATATATTATTTGATGTACTGAATATAACGCAAAAAGAATCTTTCTGAAATTCGCAAAAATAATTGCACATTACTTGAAGCAAACATTTTTCGAGTCATTGAATTGATAGGTAATTAGTAAACATTAAAATTAATTTAATTATAATTATGTAACAATTCTTTCAATGTTTAATGTTCTCACATTTATTCATTACTGAAAAATGTTTGTTTCAAGTAAAGGATATTTTTTGTTGAGAATTTCAAAAAAAAATTGCGTTATATCAGAACATACAATATACAGGGTGTTTCACAACTTAGAGCAAAAAATTAAAGGGTATATTCTGTACGACGTGCTGATCATGAAACAAAAAGAATTTTTTTTAAATTCGAAAAATTAAGGGTTGTTGACCTAATACATTTTTTGTAGTACTGCACTGGATTCGCTTTCCTATTAAACACAAACAATGAAGTAGGTATCAACTACGAAAGAATAATTACACAATTCAATTATTAGCAGTTATTTTAATAGAATTTTATTTAATTAATAACTTTAACATAATCATCCACTCAGAGGCAGTGGCAACGAAAAATTTTGGACTGGGAAACATGGAAAATAGTTTTGCGATTTAAAAAAAAAACTTTTTGTTTCATGATCAGCACGCCGTACAGAATATACCCTTTAATTTTTTGCTCTAAGTTGTGAAACACCCTGTATGTGTATATATATATATATATATATATATATATAATCATGGCTCTTGGTCATTACTGCAAGTGACATTTTTTCTTGGTAGCTGATAAATTTTCGTGTGTAGTGTGGTTTCCAATCGTCAAGTCAAGATGTCTAAAGATTAGATGGGGGAACCACAGAGGTCATTTTAATGTGGAGTATAGTTTGTAAGCTATAGGATTCGAACTCGGGTTTTTAAAACCACAGGCCGACACGATACTTCTGAGCTATCTATTTTACTAAACAAAAAATAATACCAATATGATTAAAATCATATGAATTGTTCTGTAATTGTTAACAAAAAAACAAGTCGATACGAACTACAAAAAAATAAAATTTATATAAGAGAGTGTACTCCATAATGAAGCTATTTCAAGATTAGAAGCTAACTCGAGAATAGTCTCACGTTACCTCGTCGTTTCAAATTTCACTAGAGATCTATCAAATATTTTGACATTTGACAGATGTGTTGTTTGTTCAATTTACTGTAACTTTAGGTTCATGTTTCAATTGTTAGTCTTAGTTTAGAAAAAAACTTGATCTAACGTACACTTGCTGAAACAGATCACTTATCTTACTTCGCTTACTTTCCTTCCAGCACTAGGTTTACTAATTAAGAGTTAGTTTGAAGTAATTCACTCTAACAATTCCATCTGTGTTCAGTTCAGTTAGACATGTATTTAATTTATATGAATTGATATAAGTGAAATAAGCAGAAAATAGAATTCCGGTATTGTACTTCTAGTAAATTAATATTTAAAAAAATCTAAGGCAGGCATGTCAAACTGGCGGTCCGCGGGCCGCATACGGCCCAAATAAAGTTTTCTGGCGGCCCACACCTTCTTTTTAATTTATATATTAAATGCGGCTCAATTGCACAATATTCATATTTCCAAAAATTAGACAATTTAAAAAATTTACCCCTGTGGCTCCTCCACCACTAATATCTTTGGAGGCCGTGATTTGACGACTGGTAACCGCACTTCACGCGAAAAAAATATATCACTTACCGAGATCTGCTTAGGCAGAGTGCCACACCCAGTGATGGGTAAAAGGCGTGATGATATTTATTTTAGATATGTGCAATGTTTGGTAGTACGTATTTATGTGAGCAATTCTTTTCCATAATGAACAGAAACAAAACTCCCGAAAGATCAAGATTGACAGACATACATTTGTCTTCCATAATAAAAGTGGCGTGCACCCAACAAATAAAACCTAATATAGATGTCCTTTGCAGCAATAAACGGTGTCAAATTTCAGGAAAGAAAAATTAAATATTATAATTATTTGTATTTATTAAAAAGTAGAAACTTTTAAAATATCCTTTCTTTAATTTCAATTTGTCGTGGCGGCCCAAACTCATACCTTTAGGATTCAATACGGCCCGCGCGTATCAGTGAGTTTGACATGCCTGATCCAAGGCAATATTAGACAGAACGTAACACAATAAAAAAATATTTCTCTGCACATGTTTCAAACTCATTCCAACCCAGAACCATCGTATCATATTTCAACAAAATAACCACTCAGGATTCCTCATTACTTTTCACATAGGTATTATTTACGAACTCGCAGTTACAGATAATATTCGTTTGTTTGGTGGGGTGTGATCGCGCGTGCGCATGTATTGATTGACAGGGGGTGCGACGTGAGAGACGCAGGGGTACACAGGACGCGGGGGTACGGCGAAACACGGAGCCTTGACCGACCACTGCGGCCCGGATGCGGATGTTAATTGTAAGTCATATCATGTGAGCACATACATATATACTGACTGTTTACTATATTAGTAGTAGAGACTCGTATACCACTACCTACAGGTTCCAGTTTTCGTAAACCTATACCTACAGAAAATACTCGTATCTATGATTTTGTTCGAATCTCTAGATCTAGAAGAACCAAGATTTGAAATAGGTAATAATTTTTACCGGTTTCAGGATATTAAACCTATGTTTACATGCACAAAAGTAGGCTGGTAAGTAAGTAATAACTGTATTCTGTACGGTAATATTACCATACTGATTTGTCAAAACAGTCAAGAAAATGAAAATAAAACACAATGATAATATAATAACAACGAATAAATAAATATATCATCAAGCGCTTTGCCCATTCCTGTGTGTAGCCATCTGTAGAAGCAGATCTCGATAAGTGATATATTTATACGCGTGAAGTGCGATCATTAGCCGTCATTAACGGCCCTCAAGATATTAGGGAAGAGGGAGCCATCGAGATAATTATAACGTGGTGAAAATTGTTTGTCACATTTCGACTCGATACCACTGAGCCACCTACCCCTTAATAATAACAACGAAATAGTTTAAACATACATACATAACATCACGCTATATCCCATTAAATGGGGTAGCAAGAACCCATCAACATTCTCATCCTGACTCGTTTCGACCACATTAACACTTCCTCCATACGAACTCTTTCTTTCCTCACAACCAAAATCCATCATCACGCAACAAACATCCATCCATTCGCTTCCGTACACCTGTTTCGTAAATAATTTAAAAATTGAAATAATATAACAGCTCGATTCTCTATATATTTTTATTAATTTTGTATTAGTTGATCTTATTCTAATCACAATTATTTATATTTTTTTGGTAATATGGATTAGAAAAATTTGAATAAACAAAAAATCAGGATTAGCAAAATCTTTTTTTGGGAATTTAATCTTGTGTGGAAATAATTTAAAAATCGATATAGGCTATATTCAACTAATCTAAATATGTAGCATTTTTTAGAAAAAATTCTACGCTATAGGAAAAATTTAGACACAGTCAATTTTTTTTATATCCGTGAAATCTGCAAAGGAATGAACTCAAAAACTTTCGATTCAAGACCAAAGTTTTATCCAATAGACTTATGACTACTTTATTATTTATTCTTTCTATTACTTGATATAATAATAATAACTTTTTTTAAATCTTCAATATCTCAACTAATAATACCAAAGCGCCTTTTGTCTAAGAAATAGTACAAACATACTATTATTTATTATGACACTAACAATCAACACCAAGAATAGGATCAAGACCTTCTTTTGCTCCTCTGAGAACTTGATAAAATAATCGTCTTGCTAAATCGCAGTGTTCCTGTTTAACATCGCTTGTTATTTATTTATTGCAACAGTATAATGATTAGTGTTGCGAGATAATTTATGTTTGTTTTATTATAGATAATTTCACTCTATATGCAACTGTCATGGTACTATATAAATCACTAGAAGACATGAAGTAATTTTTAGGTTTTTACTTGAAATGAAAAATTCATCATCATAATTCAACATGGATTGTGCGTAATAGCGGAATAAGAAAAAATAGAAAAATCAATCTATTTTAAACGATTTACAAGAATTATTGCTGCAGGTAATTAAATACTGCGTGACATATTAATAATTAAGCAATTTATTTTTTTTTAAATTAGTTTTCTAAAAAAATAGTTATTTGTGTATTAAGAGCGTAAAGTGATTCTTTGTTACTCTTGCACTATTGCAGCTCTCGCCTTCGCCTCGCGCTGCAATTAACGTGCTCGAGTAACAAAGACACTTTACGCTCGTGATACACACATAATTTTTTCTACGATTGCATCTTAAAATTATTAAAATATGTATAGGTACTGAAAATAAATTCATTCTGTCAACTGTCAATATGACAAGTTTCTGTTTTGTTTGTATCTCTGGTAACTATTGAAATAAGTTGCCATGGAAACAAGCGTATTTAACATCTTTTTCTCGATTGTTCCACAGAAAACGTCAACTTTATGATGACAAATGAGAGCGTAATTGTCAACATTTCATAGCAATCGTATTTATTCACGCCTTTTACCAATTATTGGGTGTGGCACTCTGCTGTAACAGTTCTCGGTAAGTGATATACTTTTACGTGTAAAGTAGTTACCAGCCGTCAAATCACAGCTTCCAAGATTTTAGTGGAGGATTAATTTCGATACAGTGAAAATATTTGTCGGCATTGAGAATCGAACCCGAGTTCTCAAATCTATAGGCCAACTTGATACTACTGAGCTACCTGGAATTACATTTTCAATTCGTTTTATCAATACTCACTTCTTTTAATTTAGCAGGAAATGTATTTAAATAATCCGATAAATGAATATATACAAAAACAAGGATAATTCATTTAGTTGACGGAAGGAAGTCAAAATTAGTAACTTTGTTGTTGTTTTATTTTACCGATGTGTCGGCTTTTGGTTTAAGCCATTTCAGGCTATAATGTTATACAGAATTTATTAGTTTAGAGCTACCTACCAAACTTGCTCGGAAGTCTATTCTCGTTTCACATATTGCAATATGACGTCTGGTGATACAATTTGGTACTCCGTATTGGTATTTGTCTGCTGTCCAAATGTTCACAAATTATTGTAGTTTTATATTTTATGAATTTTGTTGTTTTTATGAGGTAGGTGGCTCAGTGGTATCGAGTCGGCCTGTGGATTTGAGAACCTGGCTTCGATTCCCAAAGGCGACAAATAATTTTCACGACGTTAAAATTACCCCTTTGGCTCTCCTTCCACTAACATCTTAGGGGGGCGTGATTTGACAACTAGAAACTGTACATCAAGACCATAAAATATCATTTATCGAGATCTGCTACGGCAGAGTGCTATAGCCAGTAATGGACAAAAGGAGATTATATATTTAATTATTCATAATCTAATACGTTATTAAATAGAATGCCACACCCAGTAATGGGTAAAAGACGTGATAATATATTTATTTAATTTTTAATTTTGTTGTTATTATTTGTACTCTACAGTAAAGATATTAGTAAATAGAGCTTTAGAGCACTCAGTAATGGGTAAAAGGCGTGATAGTATAATTAATTTTGTTATTATTATTTGTGGATTTGAGAACCTGGGTTCGATTCTCACAACCGACAAACAATTTTCACCAAATTAAAACTATCCCTGTGGCTCCCTCTCCACTAACATCTTTGGGGGCCGTGGTTTAAAGGCTGGTAACCGCATTTCATGTGTATAAATATATCACTTACCGAGATCTGTCTCGGGAGAGTATCACAGTCAGGAATGGGTAAAAGGCATGATGATATATTTATTTATTTATTTTAAAATTCATTATTCAATCGAGAACTTACAACTCATTAAGTTTCGTTAAAACTGGGGTCAATTACAAAAATGCAGAGATCAATATGAAAATATGACTTATTGTTGGCAAAAAGTTATGTTGTTGATAAATACTGTATTTGCATACTACTCACAGTTTTATTGATATTTTGTTATTATTGTTTTGTTGTTCACAGCAACGCAGAACCAATTTATTTGCAACACATGCGCGATTCTATATTTTTAGCTCGCAATATTAAAGAGGAAAAACTTCATCTCGAACAAAATTCTTCACGGAATTAATAACTAAAGTTTTCTTTATCTTGTAAGTTACGCGAAGCATATATTGTATACCACAGAGGCAAAAAGTTTTAATGCAACTGGAAATATTATTCTTTCGTCGAATTGTCTTAAAAATTAGCTGGTTCTCTTGAGAAAAACACAAGAAAGTTTGTTGATTAAGACGAGAATATGGTAAGTTAAACAATGCTTGCTTTATATCAAAGTTTAAAAGTAAATTGAAAATGGAATAAATGTAAACGTCTACAAGAGATTAAATAGGTAATTTTATTGAATTTACTTATTAATCATTGTTTCAATATAGTAATTATATGTATGCACATGTTTATCTACAGTGTAATATAAAAATGTATGTTTTAAGTATGAAAAATATTAAAATATATTGATATCAATGAATTAATTTATTAACGATAAAGTAAAAGCAGTAACTTGTTTAAATTTTAAGGATGGGTTAAATGAACAATATCGTATTGAAACAAATTTTCAAGTAAATTAATATTGATGTCAAATATTTAATTCAATATATTTCTTTAAACAATACTTAAAATACTCGTATAAGTGTAGGCGGTAACTGACTATTAAAACTTAAATTTAAATTACTCTGAAATATATATAAAACATGTACTTCTTATTATTCAATAATATTAACTTGGATTTTCAGATTTTTTCTTTTTCTATTCGATTGAACAAATTTATGTACACTATTAAATGAAGATTAACATTCAATTTAGTCGAGGAAATTTGAAAATGAATAGATATTTTATATAAGAACTTCAATTTCCTTTTAAGAATCATCTATTCCAGAACTGTACTTCTATGCGATACCATATTTCGTTTTAAATTTAGTTTTGTCGCTTTAATGTTTACTAATTGTTTCAAATTAAATGTTTCTATAAGGTATATTACATTAAATCTATATTATAGTTTATTTGACAGTAATTTCTATGACTTGAACATAACCTTACATCATATTTTTGAAGAAACATTAAGACACATTGCAAATTAATTCATGGATTCTTAAATTTGTTAATTAATATTGTAATATGTCATCCGTGAAACCGTTGATAATAATGATTATTTTACTTCGGTCAATTGTACTACAAAACGAAGATAGGATAAAAAATCTTTTGGTCTCCAATCTACTATTCCAGATATTCGAATGCAATTTTCTTATGACGTCAAATTCAGTATGCAACTTTTTTCTTATTAACAGTTATGTCTTCTGTCTTCAATCAAAGCGCGTATAAGATATAAGTGTAAAGAAAACTTACCAAGATCATGATCAGCATTGGGCCTCCTAGAGGGCGAGGATCGCTGCTGCGGTGGCTGCTTGAGCACGGCGAGCGGCACCAGCCCCTCGGGCGGATCGTGCTCGTGGCCCTGCGTGGGCATGCGCACCAGGCAGTAGTCAGGTCGTGCCGCACACACCTCCACCACTTCTACCTGCTGACCCTTGCTTACTGACAGCTCGGTTGCGCCGGCCGCCACGTGGTCCATCACCACCCAGGTCATCTCCACGACACCGGTCTGTAACAAAACAAAAACAGAAATGTTACTTGATTACATCTACGTAAACTAAATTGAACGTATATTTTGGTTTGACATATAAACTATAACAAATCTTTTCTATTTACTTTTATTTATTTAAGTCAAACTTAAAAGCTACAACTTATTCCACGTAAGAAGACAGTAAAGAGGTAGTTATGAAGATGCCTATTCCCCAATTACTGTGATAATAATCCGTTTTAAATATACAAATACCTATAGTTTCTCAAACTTTTTAGAGTTTTGATAGTCAATTCAAATAGACAACCTATGAGTATATATTGAATAGTACATTTAAAATTACTGCATTCTAACATGACACCAAGTATAAGTTTCATTGGTGCAAAGGAGACTTAAGAACAGAGTCATTCAAGTAAAAATAAATATTTTCAGTTATTTTATAAATAGATCAATTTGTCAAGACATTTTTCTACTACCAGCACAGCAAGTATATCATTACATCCTTGTTAACAAGGATGTAATGAGTCGATTACAGCGTATGGCCGAAAATAGTTATTTACATATCAACACCTAAAAGTGATTAGAGGAGCAAGCATATTTTTTTTTTAACTATTTAAATTTCTGTTGATGCTTTTGTTATCAAAATGTATTTTTCTTATACACAGTTCTGTAAATCCGTGTCTTATAATTGTTCTACTTGTAAATTTAATATTTTGTATCTCCGACCCTCTGTTATTGGGATACTTTGTATCCTGTAGAGTGGTTGTAAATTAAATAAATAAATAAATATTCCAGAGTTGTAAACGAGCATTGGAAGCATCTAAGCTCAGTAAAGACACTTTCAGGGTGAGGTAAATACAATATATTTTTGCGATCATCACGATAAATTATTCATAATTTGACACACAAATAAATATTGTTTGCGTAAAATAAATAAACTGACCATCATGGAAACATTCATTTTATGATCTGTTTGCAATTTAGGGATCGGTAAAGTTTTTCCGATTCCTCTGGTTGTAGTTACCGATTTAGGTCGGAAAATAAAGATTTTTCGGACAAAAAAATGATCAGAAAGAACTAACTATACGTGAATATATTTTAAAATATTGAAGACGTTAAAATTTTATTTTCGCAATTGGTAAAAAAAAATTGAATGTACAACGAGCGTTAGTGAATTTAAAGGTCTTTAAAGCTTTTTGGGGCCTCGTGTTCCAAAGGAAACCTTCGACCTTAAAACATCACTTCTGTTATCAAACATTTCTAAATTATTGTAGAGAAACATGTTTGATATAATAGGGGTATATAACTTAGTTCTTCGTACCCTTAACTATTATTCCAAAGATTATTGAAGATGAACATGTTAAACGTTCGAAACGTTCATTAAAGTTTCAATGAATCCATTCTGTTAATTTATTTCACTATCCATGGATTACTAAGGCCTGATTACCTGTTTTCAAGAATTGTTTTGGATCCACTTAACCTCGAAATTAAATAATTTAGAAACATAAACAGAGGAAAATTAAAATAGATGAAATAAATAATATACAATGCTGCTTAAAATTGTAAAAAGATAAATACTTTGATAGATACAAATGCATTAAGAGAAAGAATCGTTAGATACCATTGACATAAATGCAAATAAATTAAAGTGTTCACAATAAAAACACATTCTTCTTGCTAGTACTGAGTACTGTTGTGAGATTTACTACACATGTTTGTGTTTCCTTTGATCTTCACCGCTACATATAAAGGATGCAAGATACTTTTTTACTTTTTGTTTTCTTGTTTCTATCTATTCTACCATAAACAGACATTACGAATGTTGCAATTATTATAAATAAGTATCCAGCCTTACAACCAAGAAGGTAGAAAGGCCTTAGGATTAAATAAGTAAGTATAAATAAGTATAAAAAAGTAACGCTACAATTTATTGAAAATAAATTAAACATTATATTTTATCAAATAATTCGAAAACAATCTGATGCTATAAATTTGCATAAAAAAGAAATAAATAATGATAACTGCTTTTTCAATACTATGTTTGATCAAAATTTGTATCAACTAATGTGTACATTTATATAAAAAAGTGTAGTATAACTATCCCATTAAACTGTCCACCTACAATGATTACAGAAGTTGTAAAACAAATTAAGTTTTCAAAATATAGAGCTAATCTTATTAAAACTGATCCGGATTTTTTAAACCAAATCATTTAAATTTTAGACACGTATCCCATTAACGACACCTTTTAATCCAAATTACAATCTAGAGCTATTTTTTTCGTCTACTTTTTTGTCAATTTATAATATTATTATAATAATTTACATATACAAATTTATAGCATATTAACAGCAAAAAAAACCTGTCAACAAATTCATTATATGTTATTAGTATTCAGGCAGCTTAAGAACATTATATTATGTAAGTCGTATTTATTAGAATGGCGTTAATAAAAAGAGGTCATGTTAAATAACAGCCATATTTCATTCCACTTGGCAAATACGCTGAACACCGATAATTGAACTAATTAATTTATCACAATATATTCATAATTTAAATTAATTAAGCTAAAGGAGTCATATCTGTATATATAAATATCAATTTATGAATATTAATGTTAATCAATCATGTTTCATTCTTTGCAAAAAGAAGAATATGTAATCTAAGCTTGTAAAGCTAATAAGAGATTTTGTAATTTATAGCTATTAACATACCTAGGATTTGAAGACATCTAAGGTCTGTTATGACTCATAATATCCGTGGTTTGTTCAATAGTTGACCGGTTTTAGAAGATAAACACGTTAACGTCATTAATGCATATTATTTTTTGAAATTATTTTATGAATAACGTCATCATTCATCTCTAATTTGAAAGACTGTACAATTAATATATATTATGATAAGCAGGAGAAGTAATCTTTGTATTATTGTTGTTTTAAGTTCTGTTTGTATTTATGTTTTATTTTCTTATTCTTGATTGTTTTGACAAGTCTGTATTGTAATATTACCGTACAGAATACAGTTATTACTTACTTACCAGCCTACTTTTGTGCATGTAAACATAGGTTTAATATCCTGAAACCGGTAAAAGTCATTATAGTGATCTATTTAATATTCAGAATGATTGAAAATTAATATTTATTTATTTATGCTGTATAATAGGAACTTAAGAGGCGCGGTGGCCGACCGTGTTAAAGCACATCTCTTAACATACTGTGACGTCACCCGAACCAGGGTTCGTCAGTTCGAATCCGCGTGTCGACAATGTGTGATTTGTCGTAAAATATAAAATACAGTTACATGTATTTATCACACTCGGGCGCTATAAGCTAGTCACTTATACGACTTAAATAATGTAGCATTCGACTACGAAAACCGGCAGTACGGCAGTGTAACAACTGCGGCTCGGTGTGTCCGGTAGGCTCAGACCCGATTTGGGCTGTAGTGCCATCAGAAGAATAAGAACTTAATCCCAGTTACAGTACAGGGTTCGCACTCACCAAGCCGCAGTGTGGTAGTTAATTTTTAGCTTGAGTGCGATTCGAACTCACGATCTCCGGATTCGAATTCCGGAACGCTGTCTATATTATTGATGAAATACAACATACTACGAGATATGCCTTTCATAATAATAACAAAGAGTATGCAAAATAACATCACCCCTGCAAAAATATGAAGAACAGAAGAACTCTTATTGCAATACATATTTTACATAACATTTGTTGTCATTCAGTTGTCGTAGTGAATTGTTTGACATTGTTACAATTCAATTGCTATTTAATTTGCATACAGCAGAGATCTAATCTAGCGGAAGAGAATGAAGCTACCTACCAATCTTGCTGGCTAGTCTATTCTCGTTTCACATATTGCAATATGACGTCTGGTGATACAATTTGGTACTACGTATTGGTATTTGCTGCTGTCAAAATGTTCACAAATTATTGTAGTATTTATGAATTTTGTTGTTTTTATGGGGTAGGTGACTCAGTGGTATCAAGTCGGCCTGTGGAATTGAGAACCCGGCTTCGATTCCCCCAGGGGACAAATAATGTTCACCACGTTAAAACTACTCATGTGGCTTTTCTTTCACAAACATCTAAGGGGGGGCGTGATTTGACAACTAGAACTTGTACTTCAAGACCATAAAATATCACTTATCGAGATCTGCTACGGCAGAGTGCTATAGCCAGTAATGGATAAAAGGAGATTATATATTTGATTATTCATAATCTAATACGTTATTAAATAGAATGCCACACCCAGTAATGGGTAAAAGACGTGATAATATATTTATTCAATTTTTAATTTTGTTGTTATTATTTGTACTCTACAGTAAAAATATTAGTAAATAGAGCTTTAGAGCAACTTTGGGTAGTCAAAACTCTGGATCTTACTTTCGAATTATTTTTTAGACTAATTAATAGCAATATCTCAAATTTGTAATAAAAATATAGTATGTTATGCATCAAGGGATAATCGCGCCTTCCCGTGAAGCATATTATACTTTTCGTAACAAGTGCACAAAAATTACTGTCTTATCGGGACAAATGTCAAATATGGGTTGCGTAACTAGTTACCTAAGAAACGCCGCAAACAGCTAATAATCGTAGTCCCTAGGGAGAGAAACATGCTACCTAGGGAGAGAAACATCCTACTTAGGGAGAGAAACATAATGTTTCTCTCCCTAGGGGAGAAAAGCAGTGTTTCTCTCTCTAAAATTAGGGAATAAGAACGTGTTTCTTGTGCATGTGTTACGAAAAAATAATTACTGTTTAGTAATTTTGCATTGGATTAAGTTACTTATGGCGAGTTGTACCACCATCTCTTAAATATTAAATGTCATTTAAGTAAAAAAAATATCTAATTGAATTGTTGAAAGCAATGTTTATTAATTCATTTGACCTTATATCTCGATTTTATGTTGTTTTATTTCATTTACATTTTATATTTGAGAAACAAAGAGAATATTAATAAGTATACTCGTATTTATGAATCGTGAAGTGCTAAAAGTATTTGAATAAAAAGGTGATAAAACAAATCAATAATTTCTGTCGGACATTGAAGATGAAGTCTGGCACCTCTTCTCATAATATTTCGTTAAAACAAAGTAGATAAGTCTTTCGAATTACATTTTCCGCCGTTCGTTCAGTACGTAACGAAATTATTTTATTCAGTATTGATTGTGTAGCGTACTCGGCTCGGATGTTTGAATAAAATTTAAATGAAATCCATTATAGAGAGTACAAGACTAGAAAGAGAAATTAATGTCAAATATTTTTTAGTTATGACTTATTTGAGGACTCTTATTTTTTGCTTGTATTATCGAAACACCTGATTGTTAGACTAAGTTTTATGTAAATATAATGGAAATTTATTTCAAGGATTTGTGAATAAAAACAGTAAATGGTAAATATATATACATACAAAAGAATGCACTTAAGAATAAGGATTTTACATATTTGATTAATCAGGACTTTCATAGCTACGTAACGTATATTCTTCAAGATGTTTTTATTTGGTTATCTACTTATAAAATATTTAGGACGTTGAAAATGATTGATGGTTCTTGCAGGAACACTTCGATTGAAAGGAATGGAAGCAGTAATTTGAAATTTCCGTAATATACCCGTACGTTTTTCTCTTGGAATTTATATACCGCTCGCTTTCAACTAATTTCCATGGGGAAATATAATCAGAAACTACTTTTAGCCAAACATACTTTTCTGATTAAAATTTTACATTTCGTTTTCTTAAATAGATCAACAACTGTACTATAATCAAACGAAGAATGGTGTTCGCAAAACAAAACGAAGTCATTTTCTGCTTTACAGTTTTGTTTGTCCTGGCTTGCTTGTTTTAATAATACAGGCAATATATCAATAATGAAAATACGAGTTTAATCGATAAGCTAATTTCTTTTGCGTAATGCTTTTCTTTCATGTTTTATCCCTTTGTTAATTCCACATGGCTGTAATATAATTATGGGTGTATAATGTAAATACCAACTTAGATGAAACAACTCTGCCTATTGGTCGGGGTGTAATAAACCGCTCAAATGATTGGATGCCACCGCTACACCAACCAATGAAAATATAATTAGTTCGTGACTTTGATGTGGCAGTTTGTAGAGTTCATTTCATGTTAATGACTCGTCGCTGTGCAATGTAAGTTTTGTTGCGCGACGCGGCACTCGGTATTATGCATTTGTATTAATTGAAGCTATATTAATATATGCGCATTCGAAAAATATGTGCATAATGACGAAGCTGTTTTATGATTTTAATATACCGAGTACGTTTGCGCTGTTGCTATACAACATTATGCTTATTGTAATTCATACATTATAGTATTCATCATCATCATCTGTGGTGCTACATCCCAAATCGGGCCTGGGTCTACCGGACACACCGAGCCGCAGTTTTTATACTGCCTTACTGCCGGTTTTCGTAGTCAAATGCTACATTATTTACTAGCTTATAGCGCCCGAGTGTGATAAATACATGTAACTGTATTTTATATTTAACGACAAATCGCACATTGTCGACAGGCGGATTCGAACTGACGAACCTTGGTTCGGGTGACGTCATAGTATGTTAAGAGATGTGCCTTAACACGCTCGGCCACCGCGCCTTTACATTATAGTATTCGGAGCTTATACAAAATAGTAAATTAGTCATTTATATTCAAACTGAACCCAAAAACTTTCAATAATGTTATTGGTTTTTAAGATATTTGCGTTTTTAATGGCATTAAGTATGACGACAGAATATTGCGATTTATTTTTAACCCTCTCTCTTATATAGCTAGTGACTAGACTAGATTCTAGTCTATCCAGAATTCTTTCATCATCTAACTGACAGTTAATTTTGAGGTTATTGAGTTCATTACGTCGTTATATACAGGAATGACTGAGTATGTTTTAAATACATATTTAAACTATTATTTATTTTTTAACTAATTAATATGTCTAGCTAGTAAAAATGGTTGTTAAATATTGCATAGTTCGAAACTTAGGTTATATTTTACAAAACCGTGAGAGGAAAGATATGTTGAATAGTTTATATCAGCAAATTGTACCAGTGGCAATCAAACTTTTGAGATAATTTTCTTCTTCTTCTTCTGATGGCACTACAGCCCAAATCGGGCCTGGGCCTACCGGGCACATCGAGCCAAAGTTTTTATATTGACGTACTGCCGGTTTTCGTAGTCGAATGCTACATTATTTTAAGACGTATAAGTGACTAGCTTATAACGTCCAAGTGTGAGAGATACATGTAACTGTATTTTTATATTTTACAACAAATCACACATTGCCGACAGGCGGATTCGAACTGACGAATTTTGGTTCAGGTGACGTAACAGTATGTGCTTTAACACTCTCGGCCGCCGCGCCTTTTAAGATAATTTTACTGTTTTTAATTTTCTTTCTGAAATAACTTATTGGTACACATATTTCTCTTCATTTATATATTTTTCTAAATGACAAAACATTTATGTGACTACAATAATTATAAGCGAAACTCACTGTTTGAGGTCCAAATATCCTTCATCTGACATAATAAATATTTTGAAAAAGCATTACGGCTTAATAAATGACAATTAAGACTTCCTATAACTGTACATTGTTTTCAATTTAAAAGAAGTTTCATTTTTTTTTAAATAGTGGGGCACAACACTGACAATTTTTATTCTCTTCCTGGTTTTGTTGTAGAAAAAGTAAAAACCGCAAACGCGTCTAGCCGTTTACGGCGGCGCTGCTAGTCAAAAATATTACATTTAGTTCTGCAAATGATAAACTGATCGATCTTTATTCACAAACTCAAATTTTTAAAAAAATGTTATCGATTGTTTTGTTTAGTTTTTTCGATACATTATCATAACAACAGACAATTTGTATATTTTTATTTAATTTCATTTTTATTTCTAGTTTAGATTTTTATTTTTAATCAAAGATCAACAAGCAAAAATTAGATCAATTAATCGTGACAAATCGATTTCAAATTAATACGATTAGCAATTAGAGTCAAGGTAATTTATTCTGTAGTTTACCTGACATTTTTTATAATATTCTGCATTATATATATATATAATTGAGTTTGAAGTTGGCATCTAAATATTGACCTGTTTGAAGTAAGATATTATGTATTGCATATTATATAATTCCAAGATTAAGAGTATTGCAATAAATTTGAAAACTGCAACTTGTGTGCAAATGGTAAATGGTTTAAAATTTTAATTTAATTTCTCATAAACGGTTCGGAGAAAGGTAAGAAATTCAGTATATTTATAAGTATACAGGCAGATTAGCGACAATACCACTTTTAATATAATCTATAACTCTGTTTTAAATTAAATAGATTCATGAAATGAAATTTGATGCTAATTAACAGCAACCCAAGTTATAAACTCGTTTCGAGAACTGGAAAGAGAGTTACAAACGAAATAAAAAATGGTATTAGCGGTAATCCGCTTTATGAATAAGTCTGATAGTGATTTATATTTTAATTAATTTTTTAACTCGACAATTTTGGGTATTTTCTTTTTTTCTCAAAATTGTCGTATTCAAACATAATAAATAGTTATTTGTGTATTCACAGCGTAAAGTAATTCTTTGTAACTCGAACACGGTAATTACAGCGCGAACCGAAGGTGAGAGCTGCAATAGTGTAAGAAGAACAAAGACACTTTACGCTCGTGATACACACATTATCTTTTCTACGATTGCATCTTAAATTATTACGTATACGTACTGAAAATAAGTTAGTTCTGTCAACTGTCAATAAGGCAAGTTTCTGTTTTGTTTGAATCCCTGGTAAATATTGAAATAAGTACGCATTTAATATCTTTTTCGCGCGTTGCCATTGGAAACCCGCGTATTTAACATCAGATATTTTTCAATTGTTCCAAAGAAAACGTCTATTACGATATGCAACATTTTGTTTTAGACGGATGGTAATAGCGGATGATAACATCAAAAATTTAATATAACCTCAAAATCTAAACAATTGCATAAATGTTAATAACAGTTACCAAATACAACATTTCATATACAAATTGCCCTGAATTGACTCGGTTTAAAATATCGCAGAATTTTTTAAATTTTAATTTCTAAAAGAGACAAAAAAGAAAAAAAATAGTATAACTCATTTTATAATGTTTTTCACACCTATCCTTGCCTGCGGCTCGTTTTCTAAACTTGGACGCGTGCGAAAAAACATGTCTTATAAAACTTATTTTTCAATATACTATTTTGAACCCGAACGGGAACTGAACCCATTTTCTTTCGTAGTTTCTGAACCCGAAACCAAATCGAACACATTTTTCTGCGTCTCCCGATCTATGTTTTCAATCTATAACACTTCATAAATATGTAAAAGTAATGGCTGGTAGCACAAGCTCTGTTTTTGAGTGTTCTAAGAGCACGGTTTTAACATGTTAGAGATAGCTAAAACACCCAAATACACTGCTCTTAAAACAGGCAAAAACAAAACTTGTGCTACCAGCCAATATGTTTCACTTATAATAACAGTAATATCCCTGCCATTAAATGATCAATATCATACATTCACAAGCAACGTATTATTTCATCCCCAATCGATAGTTTTCACCCGAATCGAGCAATCCACTCATGAGCTCTACAGCATCCAACGCAACATAACACAGTGGTACTGTTCAGTGTGGATGATCATCCCGCGTACGGTGGCAGTGGCATGTGGTAGCTAATGTGGACAGCATTGTCAATATTGTGAAGTGAAGTGTGCTGGCCCGAACAGCGGGGTCGGATGATATTTATAGCGGAATCGATGTCACGCGGTGGTCGGAGGGAACCAACCCCTAATCGCCACTAACCGATTCCAGCCACCGTCAACGGTTTTATTACTGTTTATGATGAGCGGTGTCAGCGAGAATATGCTTGAGTTGGATTTTAGTTCTGGATGAACAAGAATAGAAGGGATGGTTTTGATTTGTGTTTTTTTGATACAGATAGCTATGAATTGTGGTTTTGGTTAAGATGGCTTTCATACAAATGGTAAAATAAATAAATAAATATACCCATTACTGGGTGCGGCACTCTGCTGTAAGCAGATCTCGGTAAGTGATATATTTCTTCGCGTGAAGTGCGGTTACCAGCCATCAAAACACGGCCCCCAAAGATGTTAGTGAAGGGAGAGCCACAGGGGTAGATTTGTAAATTGGTGAAAATTGTTTGTCGCCTGTGGGAATCGAACCAGGGTTCTCAAGATCCACAAGCCGACTCGACTGAGCCACCTACCCCTTACAAATACAAATGGTGAACCAATACAATCACAGTTAACGAATTCGTATAGATGAAAGATTTCGACATTGTTTTCTTCTTTATCGACCGTTTCTAAATTATAAAAAAAAAAACGTAGTTTACTTAATTATTTGCTACTCTGTCCAAGAGAAGGGACCAATTAGGAACGGATGCGTAATTAACTATAAACCGACGAAATTATTTTTTGGAGCCTACATTACATATTTACTAATATTTGAACTCAAATATAATGGAGTAGATCGCTCAGTGGTATCGAGTCGGCCTGTGGATCTTGAGAACCCTGGTTCGATCTCCACAGCCGACAATTTTCACCAATTTAAATCTACCCCTGTGGCTTTTCCTCCACTAACATCTTTGGGGGCCGCGATTTGACGACTGGTAACCGTACTACGGAGGAGTGCTACACCCAGTAATGGATAAAAGGCGTGATGATATATTAATTTTTTATTACGAAATCAAATATAAAAGTTATAAAAATTTAAACAAATAATAATTGATGTGATTTCACGGCTGGAAACTGCACTAACTAAACGTTTTTTTGAGTAGTTACGTACTAAAATCTTCTAAATAAATATGCACAGTTACATGCATGTGAGTAGTTTATATTTCCTTGCCATAGATTCCTAATATTGTAATTAGTATTAATTTCTTACTGTATAATGTAATAAATTTTTAAAAAAGGTATAAAAATCATGTTACATTTTTGTAACAATAGTGTTCAAACCCGTAGAAAGTATGACTAAAATTTGGTTGTTAAGTAAATGTTAACTAACAGAAACATAAAAGGTAAATGAAAAACTGAGCATAAAACAATTAAACCATTAAACGTTCATGTATATACTAAAAAACTATTAGAAGTGAAGAAAGAAGAAATACATTTCAGACGAAACTTCGTTTCATTTCACCAACGAACTACCGAACACATCACCGAGCAGCTTTACTGGTGGATATTATTATGTGTAAATGTGTTGAGTTTACTTCAATCTCCATGATTGAATTTGATGCATGAGAGTATTTAGAGTATGATCAAAAAAATTCATTTCCAAATGAACAGGTTGCGCGGCTAATGATCTCTTTGTACACAGTGTCAATTCCAGTTAAAATAGTATAGACATGAAAGGTACCTGTTGCATGTGCAAAATAGTTTATTAGAAATGTAACTTTTACGACAAAATAGATATATAATATATTTGTGACAACTAAAACATTTGATTAGTATTCAGGTTTATATTTTCGTTTATCTTCTGATATCTTTTTTATTACTAGTTACAAAAAAAATTAAAGTATTTCATGATATTTTTTCTTTAAATAAAAAATAACAAAGACAAAATTAATGCTCACTTGGTGAAACTAGTTTTAATAATAAAATATCAATATAAGTTGACTTGGAGGCTGAATTTTGTGAGACTTAGACAAGTGTTTAGTTTGATATTTTAATATTTTTTCTTTCATGTAAAATGCGAGTACTAGTTACCAAATTGCGGCCTCCTAGTGCCATAAAGTTTATCGGTTGCATGAATCGAACTCGTGTTCTCAAATCCACAGCCTGACGCGTTGCCACTAAGCTTTTTACAGAACGGAATAATGTCAAACATTTCTGACTAAACAATACACATTTTCATTTTGTACTTCTGCATAATAAGTTAATCTTAATTACAGTACAGTGTGTGTTATTAAATGTCAGGTATTACGGCATTTTAACAATATACACACTTGTCGATTGGTAGACTCGAACCCGAGACTACACGCGTCTTACGTCACTACAAGTAAAGATCTACGATTTAACGCGTTCGACTACCGCATCGACTAAATATATTTTATATTTGCACGAAACTTTAATGAATTATTTCATTTGATATATTAATTATAGAAAAAGATGTATTTACTTGAAATTCGCAAAAATAAGTGCTCTTTATTTAAAGTATACATTTTTAGTGCCACTGGTCGACACTACAAACAGTCATTTATTGAAGTTGTATAATTAATCAATTCACTATTGTAGTGTTTATTGGGTAAATGGCTCACTGGTATCGAGTCGGCCTGTGGATCTTGACAATCCGAGTTCGATTCCCACAGCCGACAAACAATTTCCACCAAATTAAATCTACCTCTGTGGCTTTCTCTCCACTAACATCTTTGGGGGCCGTAATTTGACGACTGGTAACACTTATATAACACTTACCGAGATCTGCTACAGCAGAGTGCCACACACCAAGTAATGGGTACAAAGCGTCATGATATATTTACTTATTTTATTGATTATAATTATAATTTAATTTTAATATATTAGAAATAATTATAAAATTAGTGGTAGTACACTTCAAATAAAGGATAATATTTTGGCGAAATTCAAAAACATTGTTTTAATTTTAAAATCAGTAAATCAAATTATATAACCCATTAAAGTTTCGTGCAAAGTTATAGAACACACTGTATACAATGTTAATATTCAAGTTATATCTGAATTTGAACTTTGGAAGATGTTATCAATTCCAAGATTTTAATATTCTTTTATTTATTTTCATAAAATATAAAAACCATCTGCAAAATAGTAAGAGATATTAATTCCGATATTTAATTATTTCAAACTAAACATCATCATTAAAATCTGAAACTTAAGAAAAATCACCACCAGAATATTTCTTATAAACCGTTAAAGACATAAAAAACTGTAGAAATTCTTAGTACAACTCCAGTATCACTTCACCAAACAAACAAACACCTCAACGGAACTTCGCTATTCGATCCGGCTCTTCACCATCCACTAGCACCGTTTCCTTCCTCGTTCCTCGCATCAGCAGAGCTAACGATCTTGCACCTACGAGGACTTTTACGCCACACGAGCCACGAAGCGATTAATTCCCGTAATTGGAACATGAACACTGGTAGTGGCGGTGGACTTACCACGGACCACTACAAATTACGTTACAAATTCCGAACTTACTGCAGTGACCGCGGTGCTACCGCGGTTATTAATATAGCTTAGAGCCAGGGCAATGAGTCTCTGGGGTGTTCAGATGGACTGGACGATGTGGAAATACATAATTGGTATAAATGTTATTACATGAGATAACACTGATACTATAAATTAACGATATTTTAGACTTAATTGTTTTATCCATATAAATGTAGGTATTTAATATAAGTCTAGTTTACAATTCTTATGAATTATATTGTATTTAATTTAATTTTATTCCATTTATGCTACACAACTGGAAATGAATCTCAGTACAAGTACAGGAAATTTACAGCTTAAAATAGAATACGAATTACTTGAACGCAGTAGCAGTATTACTTCGTTATTACTATTTATGATCATGTCAAACTACATGATCTTTTTAAATATAAATAAATAAATATATCATCACGCCTTTTTACCCATTACTGGGTGTGGCACTTTGCCTAAGCAGATATCGGTAAGTAATATATTTTTTCACGTGAAGTGCGGTTACCAGCCGTCAAATCACAACCCCCAAAGATGTTAGTGTAGGGAGAGCCACAGGGGTAGATTTAAGTAGGTGAAAATTGTTTATCGACTGTGGGGATCGAACCAGGGTTCTCAAGATCCACTGGCCGACTTGATACTACTGAGCCACCTACCCCATTCTTTTTGTAAGGTCTATTTGCTAAATCAGTATATAAATGTCATAATTTTGGGGAAAAATTTGCAAAGAAAACTCATTTTATAAAGCGATTTTAATTGCAAATATCAATATTTGTTTATATACAATATTAAGTATTAAAGTGCAACAAAAACTGTTTTTTAATTTTAGTTCTATCGAAAACACTGAAATGTGACTCTACAATGTTTATTCGCTATTGTCAAACAGCGTATTTTGACTGTTTCATTTGTCTGATGAATATTGAATGAATACTGAAAATGAAGGCTTTGTGTCTGTAAAGTCAAGAACTCATTGCGAAGTTCATTGAATATTAAGATGCGATCTGTAATGACAAGATTACCGTACTTACATATGAACGTATATAAGATATGGTGTCATCATTTTTAATTACTTTTATTTATAATGTGTATAAACTGATTCAGCAAATAGATGATATACATCTTTTTTTGACATAAATGGTCCTAGGTTCAAGGCCTGTATATTTTAGAGGCACACATGTACAAATGAATGAATGAGTTAGGTTATTAATTTAAATCTAAAGAATAACTTGCTACTAATGCTTTATTCTATCAATAAAGTATTCGTATTTGTTACTTTTGTACATAAATGGCGCCTTTTACGTACACCGTAGCAGATCTCGGTAAGTGATACATTTTGCGTTTAAAGTGAAATTACTAGGCATCAAAGCTCCTCCAATGACGTAACTGCAAACGGAGCCAATGAGAAAATGTTGATGTGGTGTAAAGATTTGTATTTTTTTTCAATATGATGAATTACCAATGTATTATTTAATTAAAAAATATTTGACAGTAATATAAATTATTCCATATATCATGTAACTTCGATTTGCTTTGATTAATTTAAACCAAGTTTAAAGAAAGTTTTATTGGCGCAACCGATCATTAAACAAATATTCATAGTTTTTAGTCATTTCATATTGAATAAGAATTTTTTCAATGTCAAATTATTAGAAAAATATATACAAAAAAATTTACCACCTTTAAATATAAACAATGCTCTAATGCTCAGTTTTATAAAGGACAACATAAATTTACTTCCATAGTAAATGTAATTAAAATTAACAAATTCAAATAAATTTTATTTAGTTTATAGTATATATATTAAAAGTTCGACATTCCTTTAGAATGAATAAATTTTATTTACTTGGAAGTAAATTAATTTCATCTTTATAAAATCAACCATAAGCAAAATATTTATATACGAATATTTTGTAATTATTTATAAGTAGTGTAATGAAGTGTTGAATTAAATAGAGCATGAGATTATATTATCAATATTTATACAACTTAATTAAAATTAATTATGTATTTACAACAAAAGTCATAAGATAAAGGATTGTTACTGACCCTTTCACTCTACAACAGATAAATGCAGTGAACGAGTACTGTCTAAAAAAAAGAGTTAATACTCTAATTGAATCACTTAATTAAAATAAAATTACAGGTTATTGGCCTTACGGCTAATATCATGTGTTATGGATAAATGCTTGTTGTTATGTTTAACTGCTTTTTATTTGTCTTTTTACACCTTTTACTTGACATATATTTTTACTAACCAAATCACACCTTCTTTCTCTTCTACCACGCATCACACAGTCATGCCAACTATATAATTTCAAAATGTTTGTAATGTGTTTTCAATGTTACCAACTATAGTCTTTATAATAGTTTACATCATGAACAAATAAATTGAATAAAGTGCGAAAAAGATGAACCACAAGAATTATTTTAAAAAAGTAAAGAAAATGAAACAGATATGTAATTAAAACAAAATGACGTAAAATGTCAAAACCTCAGGAATTCGTGTTTATAAATAGTTATATCCGCAAAAATGTTATTAACGGATACACGCAGATTCAAAATGAATTTAAAGGAAACATTTGAGTCAGTCTTGCTATTTTTAAGTCAAGTATAAACTAAACTAACTAATAGTCCATCCATAATCCATGTTTCGCTCGCTGAAATGATGACAACATAACCTCAAAGATGCTATTTACTTAAAGAAAATAAATAAAGCGGCATTGCAACACGCGTTGCCACGTCTGTATTCGGTTTTACTTTTGCAAGAAAGAATTCTCCAGCCTAGAAACAATTTATTTTTATGTGCACTGAAATGACAAGAGAATTGAATACATGGCTTTAAATGAGAAAGATTTATTGGATTACCTTTTATGTTTGATTTCTTGAATGATATATGAATTAAATACCGTAACTTTTTCTCATTATATCAATTTATTGCTTATAGTAATGATTAACATCTGTAACTAAATGAATTAACGGCGGTCTTATTTGGATTGTTTTACAAGTGTGTTCTCTAGTAATAATGACATAATGAATAATTATACTGTTTTACTCCTTTAAAAGTAAAATACTGCAAAAAAAGTGCCAATTCATTTACACTGCACTTTTTTATATCTTTGTATATCTCTCAATAAAAAAATTCCATATGCAATTAGATTTTCGTCGAATCTCAGTAGGTACTGTGTCTGTATCACCGGCAAATATATATATATATATATATATATATATATATATATATCATCACGCCTTTTACCCATTACTGGGTGTGGTACTCTGCCGTAAGCAGATCTCGGTAAGTGATATATTTCTTCGCGTGAAGTATGGTTTCCAGCCGTCTAATCACGGTTCCCAAAGATATTAGAAATTGTTTGTCGGCTTGGGGATCGAACTAGGGTTCTCAAGATCCACAGGCCGACTCGATACCACTGAGTCACCTACCCCATATATACGAGTATATATAATTTTTACAATCCGGCAATTTTCTACCAATGTTAACCAAATTTTATTTATCGAGTTTAAAATATGGATAATTTCAACATTTTTGGACGACTCCGATATAGGACTGAAAATTTTCTATCGGTAATTAAAGTAATAGGCTGGTAGTAAGACCTCAGTTCTAATTATATTTTAGTAACAGAAATGGGGATTATACAATACTGTTTATAATGCCACAAATACAAAATATTGACATTTATTATATGATTTACTTCGTAAAAAAGTTATCGAAAATTTAGTATTTATTGTTCTTTACCGTATTAAAATTAATTAATTTCTTTTTTATAGTTTTAGTTTATACCGCCATCTACATTATATACAAGGCCTGGAATGTTACGCTGGTTTCCAAATAAAAATGAAGAAACAAACGTTGCAAAATTTTCTTCGTTTCAGACGATTTTGGTGATTGGTACAATATTGATCAAGTCATCTTATGTAAACATTTCTGTTGTTCCAGTTAATTTCTTTGACAGTTACAGTAAAAGAAAACATATTACTTTCATAATTTTAATTGTACATACAGTAATTATGTATATAGTAATGAACCTACGCATTTCCTACAAAATAAATATTGCTAAAATTACTATTTTCGGAAAAAGCGCCTCTTACGGCCAAGTTTAGCACTCAGTTTTTTTGTTTGTTTTGTGACTTTCCAAGGCTTATTTAATATTAAGTAGGCGACGTTTATATCCGACAAATGTAAAAATTTCTGTTGCTCGGTTTGAACTAAAACTAAGTTAGAACTGAGCTTCGACTACCAACCATCGTGTCCGGTATCATAAGAAAGAATTTTTGAAAAATTAAAAAGAAAATCGATTGTCAATTGTTTCACGAATGTGAAGTAGTGTCCGCGGAGCCCAGTGTGTGAAGATTGGAAAAGCCGATCAAATCCCTAGTATATTAAATACTTGTTCGCAGAATTAATTAAAATTTAGAATTTCTTCATAAAATATGAGAAATATTTACCCAATACTCGAACTTGAACTAACCTAATGTATATGTTACAACAAATGCGGGTACTTGGCTATTTTATAAAATATCGAACTAGTTTCTAACTGATTAATCAAAGTGAACATAGAAAAGTGAAATTATTTTAGCAAGAATCGCTTCGCTTGAACTTATAACAATCAAATTATCAACTCACTGAATTCGTTCTACTAAACTCCATTATATTCGACTCTTACATCAAATACTATATTAGACTGTGTTTCTGGCACGGATAATTAGTAATTAAAATAGCCGGATTGTTTATAATTTACAACATACGTTTCTGTTGAATGATTACTTCATAGATAAATAAATAAATAAATAAAATAGCAAGCAGTTGGCTTTGTGGTAACATATATATACATTCTTAAATTAAATTACCTTTAGTTGAGATGATTTCGATATTTTGGATTCGATAAATTATTCACAATAGTTTATAAATTGAGCAAATTAAATGTCATAAAAATAAGTAATTAATTTGAATGATTGCACAAAATAAAAAATAGTGTATTATTCAATGAGTAAGTAATATAAGCTATTACTCAAGAGAATGAAGTTTGCAACACGAGCCGAAGGTGAGTGTTGTAAATCATTCGAGTGTGATTGGTCGTGAAGTGTTGAGTAATGAATTATTACTTAACAATGTCAATAATGATTAGTATTACTTATCATAAATTTCATAAATAATGAATACATTATTTAATAAGAGTAGGTAAAAACTATTACTACACAAAAGGTACTATAAAAAAAAATTAAAAAAATAAAATAAATATATCATCACGCCTTTTACCCATCACTGGGTGTGTTACTCTGCCTAAGCAGATCTCGGTAAGTGATATATTTTTTCGCGTGAAGTGCGGTTACCAGTCGTCAAATCATGGCCTCCAAAGATATTAGTGGAGGAGGAGCCACAAGGGTAGATTTTTTTAAATTGGTGAAAATTGCTTGTCGGCTGTGGGGATCGAACCAGGGTTCTCAAGATCCACAGGCCGACTCGATACCACTGAGCCACCTACCCCATACTATAAAAATGTAGGTAGGTAAGTATAATATCGTGATTAAGTATTAAAATTTGTTAAAGTTTTAGGTTTCGTCCGAAAATTTACTAACTGACGATGTACAAAATCTTCAAAAAAGTTTATGTATTCTTAGCGAACGATGGGAACTTTTAACTTTGTTTATAACCATAAGATTATTCATCCCTTGTCTTAAAATTATAATTTCTAAATATTAAGCATAGAACATTATTAAACCGTGATATTTAATATTAATCATCTTTTCGGAGAACGTTTACTGAGCGCTATAACATTTTTAAAGGCGCAATTTCGCTCATCCCTGGATCTTAAACAACAATGAGGTGTCCTCACCCCAAGTCACTTGATTAATTAGATGTTAGCGCATCAATACACAACACCGAGTACGCTATCATTAATTATATTTTCATTATTTAACTACCGTTCCTATTTATCATTTACACTATGAAGTGTTGATCAATACTTGTGTTATTGATGTCTTTCTTTAGCAAGAAAAGGCTGAAACAGTATTCATTTCTTTTCTGTGATTGTGATTGTTTTACTGAAAAAGTGAATCGGATTCAAACTTAATGATTTTGTAGATGGAAAAGGGCCTAAATTATTGTGCCGAAACGTCGCCTTCTACAATTATAAAAAAAGAATTAAAATGAATATTTAAATTTACCTTTTTTACTAGTTATTAAAGCCTGAAATCCAACTACTATTTTTTATTTAATATACCATTCGGTTTATTAAAAAGAATTAGATTCCTTTTGATTTTAATAAATTCTGGATAATAAACAAGGATTGTGATTTATATTCTCAAAATCTTAAAAAAATAAAAATATATAACTGAAATTTCGGAGTTTTGAGGATCTGTATTTACAATTCGATTTATCAACCTCTAGAGAATTCAATTACAATAGTCTGTTTTTTTCAAAAGTGGATGGTGTCTACTAGTTTCAAAATTTAAAATTCCAGAAGATTCAAGGATTATAAGAATATTACAAAAAAAAACTAGGAAGTTTCATAGGAAAGTCGGTTTTTGAATCTCAAAATTCACCGAAATTATTTGATAGGTAGAATTATAGAGGATTAGTGCTAATACCATTTTTAATATTGTTTACAATTCTGTTTCAAATTAAAACAGATTCATGAGATGAAGAAAAATTGATGCAAATTAACATTCTTTTTAACCCAGGTTAAAATAAACTTACTTCTTGAAATAGAAGTAGAGTTTTTAGCGAGATAAAAATGGTATTAGTGCCAGTGCGTTTTATGCATCTGTTTATTAGTGAAAAATGTTTCAAATTAAAGTTGTAAAAAAATCTAAATATTTTGTAGTTTAGTTAATTAATTGCTGCAAAAACTAGATTAAAAATTGCCAGAAATACCAATTTTTTTCAACTAATTGGGAGGCAATTTCTGCGTAAAAACGGATCTCCCTGAATATGTATATAAGAAAAAACTAATTTAAACAATTTTACTTTAAATATCTTTTCCAATATATGTATATTAATTCAAGGATTTTGAAGCATTTTCAGGTAGGTTTCTCAAATCCAGACTTTTTCCAAGATTTCCAAAGAATGTATGTCGATAAACATCATGGATATTTATGTCACCGGCAAAGTACTAAATCAGTCAAAATGCAGAATGTAAATAAATAAAATAAATATATCATCACACCTTTTACCTATTACTGGGTGTGGCACCCTGCCGGAGCAGATCTCGGTAAGTTATATATTTCTTCGCGTGAAGTGCGGTTACCAGCCGTCAAATCACGGCCCTCAAAGATATTAGTGGAGAGGGAGCCACACGGGTAGATTTAATTTGGTGAAAATTGTTTGTCACCAGTGGGGATCGAACCAGGGTTCTCAAGATCCACAGGCCGACTCGATATCACTGAGCCACCTACCCCATAATGCAGAATCTAATGTTAAATTATACAAATTTTGCCAAAAACAAGTAGAAAGGCTTGCGATTAAGAACCGCGTGTTCGGTTTAGGATTTGTTTGATAAGAAGGCGTTTAAATACAATATTGAAATAAATGTATGAATCGTAATAATTTGAGCTAAAATCAAATGTAACAGCTTGCGTGGAATATGTATTCTAAGTAACTTTAAGTTGGTTAAAAGTGTGAGTAACCTGGCAAATAATATAATTTTTACAACGAGTATCCATTTCTAAATGCTTTGATTTACACTATAAGCTGTACCGTATTAATTCGGAATAAATAAATTTATGTTGTGATTTCGATGTAATATTGATTTCATTTGTCTGACAGATCATTATCTGGCACTTTAATATGATAGAGAAATCTATGATCAATGTGGCTACGTTTTAATATAAAATAGTATTTGCAGGCGTTGTAAATATCGTCAAAAAAATTTGATGATATATTATTACAATATTTATCGTTAATTTAACAAAATTTACAGCAACAAATGGTATGAATAAACACAAAACATCAGTGTTAATATTTGTAAATATGTAAATGTAATCAACAAATCAACGTCCAAATCGCTAGATCTAGATTAATAAATTTAATGCGATGAATAGAGGCGAATTCGTGGAATAAATGATTTTATAAACGTTTTAATTACTTAGCACACTTAGTGATATTATTACGTCGAAGTGTACGACATTATTTTACTCGGAAAAAAGTGTGTTCACGTTTTTAATCAATCATATATAGGTGTCGGACTGCGGGGATCAATATTTTCATAGTTAATATGCTCTTAAGAACACAGTGAAGAATTAGTTATTATGCTAATAGAGTTCTACTTCCCGTAATTACCTGGACTAGCGAATATGATTATGTAGATATTCACCAACTAACGCGATTGGGGTTACATTTGTTTGATGGATTTTTCACGTGAATGTGGAGTATAAAGTTTTTGTTATCGTTTACTCGTTTTCTTTTTTGTATTCATTACAATTCAATAAATTCTGTAAGATATGAGAAATAAGCAACTTATATTTACGAATATGTAGTCGTATGATATTATTTATGAATGACAGTATCATTCTTGTCATCCTGAGTCATGAAGTAATAAATTATTTAATCTGTAACCACCACGTTGCTTTGATGGTTATAAAGGCTTTTGGTTTCAATTAGTCAATGGATTTTTAAATTTTAATCAGCTCTCTCTGTGACTCGTGTAGTATTTACCATTTGAATTATTAATAGAACTGGGGATATATGTTTATTTGTTTGCGTCAATTAACGAATGAATTTATGAATGATACAGACACGATGCATGAAATAAAGGGTGTATCGCGTACACTGCTTTTCAACTTTTTGTACTCCAATCTAGTTATCGTCACTGGTATTCTAATGATATCTATTTTTAAAGTTTAAATAAATCTATTCTAGTTTAAAATTGTTCTTTCTGTCTGCGGATAAACTTCTAGATACTTTTTTAAAATGTCTCATAAAAATGACATGTTACAATGATTTCGATGCGATTTATTTCTTTACTACCCCTATAATTATTGATAACATTAGTGTGATGAGTCTTGCAATATTTTAAAGAATATGCTTAATGTATTTTTTTAAATACGGACAATAAGTTACAAATAAGGTTGGTTGAAACAACGACATAATGAATCATATGAAAAAACCTCGTGGCAACTTTAAATTATTCTTCAATTTTTGATTGAATGAATAAGAAATAGTAGGATGTAGGATTTGGCATGAAAAAATTATTGAAGATGGTAATGAAGCAACTACAAGTGTGAATAAGAAATTTACAAAATAATGAACAAAGTTGAATGTATCGAATGAAGAATATGAAAAAGCTGAGGACAAGTTTGTAAAGGTATGATGTAGGGGTATGGTGAAGTAAGTACCATAGCATGGTGGCTGGGCTGCCGGCGGAGGAGCCGAGCCTGGAATGAGCCCGGCGTGTCAATGGTGTGCTGGCGGGTGAGCGCAGGGTGCGGGGGCGTGACGGAGCCCTGGCGGAACCACGGCAGCGAGATCTTGCGGCGGGCCTTCTGGGGCTTGGCGCCGCCACCGCCAGCACCGCCGTCCGCACCGGACATTGTGCTAGCACTTGGACATCACTGTGTCGGCACTGGACGCACAGCATCGGTACACGTACACATCACACGGCCATCACTCACGGTCGGTCGGTCGGTCGGTCGACACTCGGTACGGTGACGGTGACGATGAGAACGCGACAACGGACAGAGTGTTACAGTACGGAGCGCACAGAACGCACAGGCGGTCGATGCGGCCGGGCCAGCCGGCATCCCCCGGCTACCACCTACGGCACGGTGCGGCACACGTGGAGCGCACGCGCAACTCACGATCAACATAACACAACAATCATATCTGATACATCCACCAACCACCATCTCCAACAACACACACATTTCTACCGTGTAAATGAATTATTCAACCAACCGGGGAAATCATTTACATTACACACTCACGACTTACAATACAACAAACAAACAAACTTCCGACTCTCTGCAACAAACAATTCCGTACGCAGTATTGTCACAAGACAATTGCGATTTGTACTACTGATATTCTGCATTCTCACCGACAATCACAATTATTACTTTCAATAAAATTTGCAATGGCCATCACAAGATTCAATGTTACGATTAAATAACAACAAAGACAAACAATTTTCACCAATTTAAATTTACCCCTGTGGCTCCCTCTCCACTAATATCTTTAAGGGCCGTGATTTGACGGCTGGTAACCACATTTCACGCGACAGAATATATCACTTACCGAGATCTGTTTAGGCAGAGTTCCACGCCCAGTAATGGGTAAAAGGCGTGATGATATATTATATTATTATTATTATAAAGACAAAATTAATTGTCATCCATACACTTGGTGAAACTAGGTTTAATAAAATATAAACTAAACACTTGGCTAAATTAAATTTTGTGAGACTTAGCCAAGTGTGTAGTTTATATTTTATTACAATTAAATACTTTACTAAGCAATACGAAGTTATCCTCAATTATAGTGCAGCAAACCTACTATTTCTCCGAATAACTTTAATGTAATATTTATTTGGTCAGAAGTTAACATAATTTGATTTGGCTAACGCCTGCTTACGAAATGAGCCAGCGAAATATTCAGCTATATCATTCCGTTGTATATTTCTATTTAATCAAATACAAAATTATTTTTATATAACACTAGAATTTGTAGGTACTAGGAGTAGTTCATACTTGAATTAAAAGTTACATTAAAATATTATATTTTATACCAAAGACGAACGGGATCCAATGTACACATTACCTGTTTTTAAACCTTGCTAATTTAAGTTTAGTACAACGTTTACTATAAAAGCAATGAAGATTCGTCAAAATCCCTAGATTCCTAAAACTAACAATTAACATTACAGCTCTTTGTAGATAAAGTAAAACTATTACGTAACCAAGAGAATGTCTCTCAACCGAAAGTGAACTACTTGATATTTGTTAATAGCTATTTATGAAACAAGTAAGGAAATGAAGGTTATTACCTTACGCATGTAGGCTACGCCTCGTTCTGCAAACACATAAGTAAGGTAATAACCTTATTTCCTTACTAGTTTCACACAATATTTTTTCTACTTCCGTTCTAATAAATACGAAAGAGCTTTTTTGAAATTATGAAATTTTGACATTTTAATGACAGTTATAAATTTACAAAATAAAAGAATAACACATCAGAATTAGTCTTATCTTAATTTTTTTGTGTTGCCTCATTATTTCACTAGTTAAATAATGCAGTTCATTACCTAACTCAAATAAGTGAAATAAAACGTTTATTTCCTAACGGAAGTAGAAAAAAAAACAGTATAATCCTATATTTAATTCATAAAACCAGTTAAAAATAAATTGAGTTTTTAAATCTGACATGAAGTTATAATGAATTGATTGTAAGGTGACATAAATAAGTCAAGTTAAATATATCTGATTTTGATATATAATATGGTATTTCAAAAGCAAACCTCAATGATATACTACTGCAAAACGTCAAAATATTGACAGTTACTATCGCCAGACTGTTACCTACGTCAAGCGCATTTTATATTTAACATTATCAACCCATTCATTAATCGCAGCATCGAGCACCATAAATAAGAGACGAACGTGAGATAAAAATGACATCCTTTATTCAATTTTTCCATTTTCAAGTGTAGATTAAATTGTTATCAGATAATTAGAATGTTATAACCGTTGGCAGACACGAAGAGTGTAACAAGTTGCTGTAGGCATCAGGCACTACAACGCACAACATCTATTAGTTCCGAACGGAAACGCGATAATTTGCTTACTCACGAAACACAGCTAGACCTGTTGATTAAATGCCACCATCAGGTCACTATTTTTATCATTTCAACATCGCCACCCTCACGTTGCAAAATTACTATTGATTCAATATTATTTCAATGATATAATTATATACAAACAATTAGTTAACATAAATATTGAAGTAGAGACTGACAATTTGACAAGGATAATTGTATTTCCTTAGTAAATAAGGGGAAGCATGAAATTGGAAAGAAAAATAATGATCTATTTATTTACTTATATCATCACACCGTTTGTGTTTATTTATTATAGAGGGAGGAGCAGCTTTGCTCACAGACTCCAGTGGATTTCCGTAAACCTTACATTTATTTTTTGTCATAGCCACCTGCTAAACATATAACCGGATTACATTATTGTTGTAAAATATTGTTTTAATTTCGAAGATAGATATGTCTGATAGCTCAGTAGCCATATGTTGGATTATGAAGTTTGATCAAAGTAAAAAAAAAACCCAAAGGCTCTCGCTTCGCTAACGTCTTTTGGCACCGTGATTTGACAGCTAGAAACTGCACTTCAGGTCCATAAAATATCACTTATGGAGATCTGCTATGGCGGAGTGCTATGCCCAGTAATGGGTAAAAGGCGAGATAATATATTTATTTATTCATAATCTAATATACTATTAAAAAGAAATTAGAAAATATTACAAAATACAAGGGATGATTTTGAAAATAATCATGGACTCGAACAGAAAAATTTTGGGGTTAAGTTACTGTTAATAGTTTTTATATCAGTGAAATTTCGGTTTCATTTATCGGTTACGGTTAAAAAAATATTATATACGTTTCGGTTTCAGTTTTTAATTATAAATTTCGGTTTGTTTACGGTTACGTATTTTTAGGTTTCGGTTCAAAATAAACATTTTTTCAAACTTCAAAATAAATATAATTTGCGTATTTGTTATAATATAATTCTCAAAATAGGTAGATACTATATCAAACAAATAATATATTATTCGCACTGTACAATTACAAAATATTTTAAATAATTAATTCGCAAATTTTGCTAAAATTATTTGTATTTCTGTTTTCTTCAAAAATAATTTCTACATACGCCATAGCATCAATCTAGCTTTCACTTACCATTCATATCCAGTGTTGCCAACCCTATAACGATTGTAAGGACTTCAACTTTATAAAAATATAAAAACTAATAACTTATATTCTTCTTCTTCTTCTTACTATTTCCGGTTCAATATATTATTTATACCGATTTAAATTTACGGTTTAGAATCGAAATAATATCGTTTCGGTTACAGAATCAATTAAATTTTCGTTTCGGTTTCCATATTTCAAAACAAAAATATCGTTTTCGGTTTTTTGGTTTCATAAAAAGAGGAATATCGATGCGGTTTATGGTTACGGATTCGTTACCGTTCGGGTCCCTGAAAATAATGGATACATTTTTTAAGTGACAGTAATAATTTGAATCTTTCTTGCGATATTTATATCTAGTTTGGCCAAATTTAATTAAGGAATTTAGGACTACAAAACTCCACAAAAAAGGTACAAATATACTCGTAATATTTCATTTGACAAGTAACATCACTCATTATATTACAAAGTTTTTCAATAAAAATTTTAATACATATTGATTTCATCAAATATTGCACAAGGCTGATTTTTGTGCTGAAATATTTCGTCATACTTACGAGTTAGAATCAAACCACCGTTTTGAGCTATTTTGAAGTGACCAATCATTGAGCTTAGATAAGAACAGTCCTTGTTTTGGAGAGCTTAATCTATATAATTATGTCCTTCTTTTAATAAAATGTTCCACCTTGTTCTACTTTGATAAAATGATATTGTACCTTAGTATCTATTTCTTTTCTAGAATTATAATAATACGTCTATTTAACAACAATTTTGTTTTTATAGATTTAGGTTTAAATTTTCTTTAAATAAAAAATAAAAAATATATCATCACGCCTTTTACCCATCACTGGGTGTGGCACTCTGCTTAAGCAGATCTCGGTAAGTGATATATTTTTTCGCGTGAAGTGCGGTTACCAGTCGTGAAATCACGGCCCCCAAAGATATTAGTGGAGGGGGAGCCACAGGGGTGAAAATTGTTTGTCGGCTGTGGGGATCGAACCAGGGTTCTCAAGATCCACAGGCTATTTTCTTTATGCTATTATTTTAGGAAAAAATAAAGTTTTGGGTATAAAATTTGACATTTAAATTAATTTGGTAACAAGAAACGCCACACAAGTGATTTTAAATTTATAATTTCTAAAATGGATAACTTTTAAATTTATATAGGTTGTTATTAAATATTTCTAACAAAAATTGATATCGATATAAATAATAAGTCCTATTTCTGATTCTTGGTCACATCTATATAAATAGATGTGAACTCTGAATATACTGAAATAAATCTACGATCTGTTGTTTTGATGTAGATAACTTTAAAAATGATCTGTCACAAAAAAACAGTTGGTCAGAGAGTAAGAAAAGTTGTTAAAAATGAAGGATGATGAGACAAAGAGAAGATATATAAAGTTAATGAGAATTGTCTGAATAAAAATAATTCTGTCCACGGAATGTATCATGTAAACAAACGTCAGAAACAGACAAAAAATTTTAAATAGGAATTCTACGTTTCATGTTTGGCAAAGATCCAAATCCATAAAAATATAACTACCAAATTTACAAATCCGTATGTTTCACATCGATTGCAATACTTGATAACTAAAGCCCGGATTTTTAGGCAATTGCCTAGATTCAAATTTTAATATACTTCAGGCAATTTCGTTTTTCTTTACATAGGTAACATGTTTACGTGTAATGGAAGGTTTTTTTTCGTGCCTTAGAGCCTATTTTTTCTATATTTTGGTTATTGTGCCTATTTTACCTTATACAGCCTATTTTGCCTATTCTAACTTTTATTGAGCAGACAAGGTTTATAATCTACTTCGTTGACTAATTCAGCACTCGACAAAGTGTTTCAACCTAACCTATAATATTTAAAGTACTTACTTTAATCAAGTGTTTGAGTGTGAATTTAAAATGCCGAAAGAAAAAACGTATTTTAGTCAAAATTTTACGTGGCAATTCAATTGTGTCTTTGCCATTAATCAATGGAGCTGAGGTAAGTTTAGACGATATGGCTAAATATAAGAACACTCCTGTCACATTTTGTGATGTCGAACGAAGTTTTCAACTTACAAGCAAGTACTGACAGACCGAAGACAGTCCCTTTCCGAAAATTTCATAGAGCAATTGCTCGTAATATTTTGTGAATTAAAGTATACTACATAATTTGAATTTGCATAATAGTTAATAAAATGAGAACCCTACATTATTATTTTTCAGATTGCGTTAATTTTTGTTTAAAATGATTATTTTTTTCTAACGAAGAGTAGATACGAGTAATAATATTAGAAAAAGGATTCGTTTATTTGTTTTAAAACAAATTATTTACATTTAGTTTGCCTAAAATCCCGCCTATTTTAGAGTCATTACCGGCCTATATGCCTGCTTATTTGGGTGTTTTTAAGAGCCTAAATATCCGGGCTTTATTGATAACGATTGATGATTATCGAAACGTTGTGTAATATATTTCTAAAAAAAAAAAAAAAACAATGAAAGTTCGAAATTTATGTTTTATTAGTAATTTTTCACTTATGCACTTCAAATGAATATTAAACTTCGTGAATATTTATGGATGCGGTTAAATAATCTGACCTTGTGTTTTATCGCACCTAGTTCTCATTTTACGTGTTTGCCCTAATTAAAATACATCACTGATATCAAACTCTGAAAAATACTAGTCATTCATTTACAAAAACCAGAAAAATGTGTCACAATTACATGATGAATTGAAATTACATGGATTATACAAAAACATATTATGGGGTAGGTGGCTCAGTGGTATCGAGTCGGCCTGTGGATCTTAAGAACTCTGGTTCGATCCCCACAGCCGACAAACAATTTTCACCAATTTAAATCTACCCCTGTGGCTCCCCCTCCACAAACATCTTTGGGGGCCGTGATTTGATGGCTGGCAACCGCACTTCACGCGAAGAAATATATCTCTTACCGAGATCTGCTTAGGCAGAGTGCCACACCCTCTAATGGGTAAAAGGCGTGATGATATATTTATTTATTTATATCTTATATAATAACAATATTTGTTTATAGTACTAATTTTTTTGTGTTCTATAAAATAAATTATTACGATTTTTGAAGTTAGGCTGTTATAAAAAATGAGGGGGGCGCGACAATTTTTTACGGCAAAAATGGGCCGCTGAGAGAAAAAGTTTGGAAACCACTGGATTATACAAAAACATGAATAAAACTAACTGAAAGTTGATTGCAAAATCATATGGAATTTAATTACATTTTTATTCCCTGTCGAGATAATTAAACTAAATGTGGGCATAATTAAAGAGGAGCTCATATGAAAATATTTGCGGTGGAATGGCATTGGCAAATGGCGAGGCAAGCAGAGAGCTCGCATGTGGTAAGTTACGAGGTAATGCGCGCGTGCATTTAAACTATTCAATTACTTGCTCCCCGATGGCTTGTAGTACCAGGATGCGTTCAACTAAATCCTACTACCATTAAGCACTGAAACCTTGTAAGGAATTATGTATGTTCACACATACTATTCATTTTATGTATTGCCTCTAATGATTAGAATGTCACATATCCATTTATTTATGCTGAGATAAAAGGTCAGATAGATTATCTATCAGATAAGTAAAAAATATACTTCCTACGAGCAATTCTTGACTTGTCTGTCTGTATGTCTGTCAATGATATCGGAATCAATGTAACTTGGTATTCTAATATTTTTTTGCCTCGGAAAACAATTTAGCTAGATCTTATCCTCCGGAAAATTCATTTAGTACGTCTTTCAAAAAAGTAAATTGAAGAGAAAATACAGGAAAATGTAGTTGGTAAAATATAGTTATGTGAGTATTTTAGGGCAATGTACTTTTACCCAAAAAATCGAATAAGATCAAGATCAACTCGATATCACAAACGGTTTTCGAGATATGAGCGATAAGTCAAAAGAAAAGTTGTTTCTTTTATCTATATAATTTTTCATTTTAAATTTTTCATCTTCTATTATGGGGTAGGTGGCTCAGTGGTATCGAGTCGGCCTGTGGATCTTGAGAACCCTGATTCGATCCCCACAGACGACAAACAATTTTCACCAAATTAAATCTACTCCTGTGACTCCCCCTCCACTAATAACTTTGGGGCCGTGATTTGACTGCTGGTAACCGCACTTCACGCGAAGAAATATATCATTTATCGAGATCTGCTGCGGCAGAGTATCACATCCAGTATTGGGTAAAAAGCGTAATTATATATTTATTTATTTTATTTATCTGTTATATCACGAACGAAGCTTGGTTTTTCCAATATTTGTATTAATAAAAGATGACAGGTTGTGCGGAATTCAAATCCGAAGATACCGAGTTCCAATTCCACTTAAGCTAAAAGTCTTGAACTACCAGACTACAGGTTGGTAAGTTCGGACCCTTTACGGTAATTGGGATTAATGAAGCTATTCTGTAATTTTCTATAACGCTACAGTTCTGTAAATTTGAACAAAAGCGCATAGATTTCTATTGACAAATACATTTAATGCCATTTGACAACCAAATATGATGCGGTTTTGTTTAGATTTACAGATCTATAGCATTATAGAAAATTAGAGAATAGCTCCATAAGTTCGTGTTGCAGAGAGTAACATAAATAAAAATTTAAAAAATATATATCATTACGATATTTTATCTCTTATCTAACAAATAATTAAAATGTCATTTTGTTCTTGCATCGACAAACAGGACCTTTTTGAAGTAATTTTACTAGAAACAGCAAAAATAATTATGAAATAATAAATCATAATTTACAATTTTCTATGTTATGCCACAACTCGTTATTTGGTTGAACCAGAAAATGTTGAAATCACGCTCTTATACGCAAAAACTACGCTCATAATACCAACCGTAGATATTTATTCAAAAAGTTGCGCATTTAAACTGTTATAAAATTAACAGCTATAAGTTATGATATTTTAAAACCTATTTATTATTTATAGACTCTAAAATTAACTACCTAGAAGGTACTAACGCAAACTACAAACATCAAATAATACTTGACAGTCGCACTCAACTCGACTCATAAACCTCATAAACTTGTACAGCAAAACCAAAGGAATGTCTTCCGGCCAAAAGGTGAAATAACTTGACATTTCTTATAGAATTTGTATTTCCGTATTTATTCCATTTAACTTTTAACTGAACTGGATGAAATGTACTCGTGTTTGTTAATGTTTTTGACTTCTTTTTAAACTTATCGCGGTTTAATAATGTATGTAATAACACAATAAGATCCGGTTGCACAAAACCTTGTCAGCTAATTACGTCATTAACTATGCGAAAAAGTTGAATTATAATTTTTTTAAACGCTAAGAAATGTCAAAATCTTATATTTTAAAATGTTATAATTTCTATAGTATGCATTAAATTAATTATTATTTGTTACAAATATTGTTTTACGAACACATTAACTTGCACGACTTTAAAGAAAAAACTTGAAAATTTTTGATCTAATACTGCAGAAATAAATGTAAAAAAATCTAAGGCTAAGAACTAACTAACCAAGAATTTAACCCCTAAGCTTTAATAAAAGAATCAAATCTATATACGTATTTCGAGAACTAAGTTCTAATCCTCAGTACAAATTTTACTGTTATGACTGTCTGAATATTTGGCATTTTTGGTGCATTTTCAAGTGATGCGTTTTTTGTCCCGAGTTGAATTGCAAAAAAAATTAAGGGTATATATTATTATATAAACTGGTTATAACGTGATTTTTTTATCCGAAATTCTCAAAAATAATTGCACAAATACTTGGACCCAACATTTTTGTATCAATGAACTAGTAATTTACAATAATGAATTAAGTAATAATAAGAGTCAACATGAAATAACATTGAAAAAATTATTACAAAACTTTAAATAAAATAAATTTTAGTATTTACCAATTTTTATTCATTCCTGTATCCATACAATTTAAGAAAGGAATTACATATAACTCCGAACTGATATTAATTTATTTATTTATATTACGCTGTACAACAGGAACTTAATCCCAATTACAGTACAGGATCCGCACTCACCGAGCCGCAGTGAAGTAGTTTATATAATTTTTAGCTAGAGTGAGATTCGAACTCGAGATCTCCGGATTCAAATTCCTTATTGCTATCCACATCACCGTACTGACGGACATAATCATAAAGAAAACTCGAAATTGATTTTCCTACTACTTCAATTTGTCTTCATTTTGATGTTTTGTGAGCCAATTATAATGAACATCGAATACGTCATACTTTTCACACTTATCTCTCGCTGAACGAACTACAGGTACAACCCATAGATCGATAGAAATTTCTTATTATGCGAGTTTATGACATGCAGAAATGGTAAGAAATGTATTCAGTCTCGTTCACATGAGTTGAGTGTAGTTGGAGTGCACTTGTATTGTAATGCAGAATTCTTGTCTAAAGAATGTAACCGTTCACATTTAGAATTAGATAGAAGTGCTTGCAAGTCCACGATTCTGCACTACTGCTACACTGTTCCGATGCAACAACCAATCAGAATAAAGTATCAAACTGTCGGAATATAGAAACGTGAAATGTTAAAATATATTTATCATTTAATTTTGTTGATGATAGATTAATATGTTGTTTGATAGTTAAATTTGTTCAGTATTTTTTTGACTTTAATAATAAAAATGTTGTGTACATTTGTAATGTACTTGTAAAATATGATTATTTGACATGTTAATTTAGAGGTATATTACAATTTATTTGGCTATGATCATACTGTACTACAATACAGGGTGTTTCTATACCTCTGCACGAAACTTTAATGACATATATAATTTGATATACTGATTATAGAAAAAAATATATCTTTTTAAATTCGCAAAAATTAGTTTTTAGTGTCACTGGTTTAATAGCAGATTTAATTATTTTTCGTAACACATGCACAAGAAACACGTTCTTATTCTCTAATTTTAGAGAGAGAAATACTGCTTTTCTCCCCTATTGAGAGAAACATTATGTTTCTCTCCCTAGGTAGGATATTTCTCTTCTTAGGTAGGATGTTTCTCTCCCTAGAGACTACGATTATTTGCTGTTTGTGACGTTTCCTAGGTAACTAGTTACACAACCCATATTTGACATTTATCCCGATAAGACAGTAATTTTTGTGCACTTGTTACGAAATAGTATGTTATGCATCATGGGAGAGAAACAAGGGGTTTGCCAACTTCACACAAGGGACAATCGCGCCCTCCCGTGAAGCTTATTATACTTTTCGTAACAAGTGCACAAAAATTACTATCTTATCGGGACAAATGTCAAATATGGGTTGCGTAACTAGTTACCTAGGAAACGCCGCAAACAGCTAATAACAGCTAATAATCGTAGTCTCTAAGGAGAGAAACATCTCCCTAGGGAGATAAATATGCTACCTAGGGAGAGAAACATAATGTTTCTCTCCCTAGGGTAGAAAAGCAGTGTTTCTCTCTCTAAAATTAGGGCATAAGAACGTTTTTCTTGTGCATGTGTTACGAAAAGTATAATATGCTTCACGGGAGGGCGCGATTATCTTTGCAGTTTGATAATCGACAGTTCTTGGGTTCATCTTCAACTAACGGCCATGTCAAATGACTTGGCAATTGAATTACGTCATTGATTTAGTTTTTGATACAAGATATGCATTATTCATTTTGTTTTTGCCATTTATATACTTATAATTTCAATATATGTCAAGAAAACGGGAACGTATTTTGTTGTATTGTGTGGTGTATTAAAGGCATGTTGATATTTACATTTTTAAACTAAACTATCTTAAAAAGTTTGAACCAATCTAGAAAATCCGTATCCACTTTCCGTTCTCATCACAGCACCCCAGGACAACATTCACACAAGGAAACATCTACACTTCCACGTTCACCCGTTCATCTACTAGAGAATTACCATAACAGATCGATTCTCGCGCTGCACGCGGCGTCGCTTTACGCTGTGCGCTGCTGGCGAACGACGCATCAATTATTCCGAACGGACACGCCAGTCGCCAGTCACGGACTCGGGGTTGTCCCGTGGTTCGTAGGGTGCTCAGAGGGTGGGAGACACAGGGCAGTGATTTGAGCGAGTGAAATGGTTAACCACTTTGGTATGACTTGTTTGAGACTGATGAGGGCAGAAATTGAAATTGTGCACGGTGATTTTGTGGTTAGGTTTGGTTATTGCATTCGGAATTGTGTTAAAGAGAAAATACGTACGAATGATTCATTATTGATTAATATGAATATCAAACAATCGAGAAAACTTAGTTTCAATCATCAGATTCATAGATTTAATAAATCAGAGGCGAATATAGAAACTTTTCATGAGGAATCGCTCAAATTTTTTCGTAGCAAACTTTTTTGATTGAAGATATAGAAACTGCTGTTAAATAAGTAACGTAGTGCCATTTTACCACACAATTAAAAACCCAATAAAATAAATAAATATATCATCACACCTTTTATCTATTACTAGGTGTGGCACCCCGCCGTAGCAGATCTCAATAAATGATATATTTATTCACGTATATATATATATATATATATAAATAAATAAATATAAATATATCATCACGCCTTTTACCCATTACTGGGTGTGGCACTCTGCCTAAGCAGATCTCGGTAAGTGATATATTTTGTCGCGTGAAATGCGGTTACCAGCCGTCAAATCACGGCCCTCAAAGATATTAGTGGAGAGGGAGCCACAGGGGTAGATTTTTAAATTGGTGAAAATTGTTTGTCGGCTGTGGGGATCGAACCAGGGTTCTCAAGATCCACAGGCCGACTCGATACCACTGAGCCACCTACCCCATTATATATATATATATATATATATTATCCGTCAGTACGGTGGTGAGAATAGCAATATGGAATTCGAATCCGGAGATCCCGAGTTCGAATCACACTCAAGCTAAAAATTATATGAACTATTAAGTTCCTGTTGTACAGCGTAACATAAATAACTAAATAAATATATATATATATATATATATATATATATATATATATATATATATATATATAAATTCGCAAAAAAAATTTGCATCGTATTTAAAGTCAACATTTTGTTAGTCACTGGATGATAGCTATTTTTAATAATTTTATTTAAATCTTCTTACAAGTAATTGTTAACACAACACCAAATAAATGTCTGATGTTGTGTAATTAATAATTTAATTTAGTTAAATGCAGCAGGTCAAGCAATAAAGTACGCTAATCCAGTGGCCCTAAAAATGTTCATTTCAAGTAATCCATCCTTAATTTAACGAATTTTAGGAAAATTCTTTTTGTTTCATGATCAGTACGTCTTGTAGTATATACCTTTTAATGCAGATATTTATTTGTTTATTGTTTCACGTATTTTGTCATTAATTTTATCTTGTTATATTTTGTTTAATTTCGCATAGCCACCTAGAATAGTTGAATAAAAATAATTATTGACATTTCTCAATTATCTTATTTATCTCGATTTTTTTAATATACATTTATGACAAGTAATACATCGTTGAAAAGAGAAAAAATTGGCGGTATTTATTTTAATAAAATAATTCTAGGTTCCCATTTGATAATTAAAAGTTGATAGTCGTATCATGTAAACCTGACTTTATAAAAAAAATTCTATATGTGTCATAATATATTTAATATACTGAAACTTCAATTAGAAGAAATTTTTTCTATTTCTTATAATAAAAAAGTTAAGGGGGGTCCGTCTTCTCAGACTCACCCTATATATAATTTTTGTTTTTTTTTCTTCTTTGTAGATACAATTATAGTGTTTATTCTCAACGAGAAGAAGAGTAATGAAACCTCATATATCCTTCTTATATACGCGCCTAAAATATAAATTTTCTTAGCGCATTTCATCCATATTTTTTAATGAGAGGCCTGACAGCTTTACCATTTATTGTTGAAATAAAGCAACATGTCATATGTCGGCAAAACCTAACAGCAACCTTAGGTATACGTAGCTGCTGCTGCACATTTGCGCGTGTACTATGTAAGTAAATATTCAGGTCTAACATTTTGAATATTTTAATAGGTACTCCAACTTCAGTGTTTACTTGCAAAGTACGATGTATAAAATGTTGGTATAAAATTGTTTTATGATTCATAGTGCTGCTACAAGATGAGACAAGATTTAGGGGTCAGTTTCGTCTCGATCTCGAATAGCCAATTTTTAAGTTTCAAGAAATTATGTATTCTGTTAGATGGAATAGATAGCTCAGTAGAAGCATGTGGGCCTGTGGATTGGAAAACCCGAATTCGATTCCTGCAGCCGACAAACTTTACTGTATATTAAAATTAGCTTTGTGGCTTTCCCTCAACGTATATCTTTGGAGTGCCAATATAAATCACTTATCAAAATAAGCGTGATGATATATTTGTTTATTTTTTCTGTTAGAACAATATTCTATTATATGTATTTATTTCTTTTGTTGTTATAAATGCATGTACTTAATTTTTCACATTTATTTTGTTGAAAACAAAAATCCAAAATGTTCACAGTGAAATTAAAATGATCGTCTTATTTTTAATAGATTTTTCATACAGAAAAATAAAACCAAAATGGTTAAAAGTCAATTTATATAAACGAGACTTAATTATTCTCGACTCGGTTACGAATTTGATCTTGGAAAGCAGAGACGAGACGATACCAAGATTGCTCAATTCTCGCAGTTAAATGAAAGATTCACAAAAATAGTTTTTTTTTGACACACATGTATTGAAATTACCCCTTTTTAATGCGTGTTTCTGGAACGAAAATAGCTATTTTTCAAGTGGTTTCATTGTCGTTTCGTTTCTGGCCGGTAAAACAATTATAGCCCTAAAACTGGTCGACAAAAATTAAAACTAAGCGGTAATGAAATTACGTCACAAAACAAGACACGCATTAAAAAGGGGTCATTTCGTAAAGTTGGCAAACTTGTTAAAGTCGAGCTCGTTTCGGTCTAAAAACGTAATATACTATTTTTTTTTTGTTTATTTATTCATTCATGCATTTTACATAATTTTTCATTAAATTTATTTTATATGGAATATTGAATACTAATACAAACACTCATTTGGTTATATGAATTATTTAACATTACATTATTATTTGTGATATTTAAAAATAAAAATTAATATTAATAACGTGAAAAAGATCTAAATACGTACGATAAATATATTTTGAATATACCTGTAAAATCTTTACGAAAATGTAAACCAATATTCTTGTCTCTATCTGTCTAATTATGACCTACGAGTAAACATATATGTTTTTCCTTTATTAGACAACTCAGAAATTATTGTTGTTTTATCGAACTTCACCGGATTTTGTAACTAGCTGTTATAATACTTCAATCAAGAATCGAATATTGGAAACGTTTTACTCTGTATTTATTATATTATAAGGACAGTTAATACATATTTATCATAATGTTTTTGTATCATAACCAGAAAATTTAAAGTAAGAACAATTATTATTGTTATTAAACAACTGAACAAATGTGCTGAAGTATGTTGACGGTTTACATTCTCTAGTTTTATAGCGACATTTTGAAGGAAATCAGATTTCGGTCACTGATACTAATAACATAGTTATTTAAACAGAAAAATACGACACTAAGCATATGGAAGTGGTGAACAGTACGAAGGCTGCCAATTTATCTTATATTTCGTAAGTAAATTTATCCGGCAATACGGTGGTGTGGATACCGTCGCGGAATTCGAATCAAGAGATCTTTCCAAAATGCACTTAAAGTTTATTATTATTATTATTATTATTATTATTAATACATTACCCAACAGGCAAACGCCCAATTCTAGGGTAAGGAAGAAACTCAGAATTAGAAAGAAGTAATAGATTTCTTTACATCATTAATGTTGTTATGAAAAATATCAATTTCATCCTCAATGACATTGTGAGAATTGATCATTTGATGAATTGGTGACTTCGATAGCATAAGAGTTCTTGCCGCGTGCAAGTAGAAAACGTTCTTATATCTGGATGACACTCTGGAAACTTGAAATAGAATTCTACTCATGATGAATATGCAATCAATTGTATTGTGAATAATCTTGTGTAAAAATGTTACAGCAACAATATGTCGCCTCTGCTCGAGTGAATTTAATCGAAATGTATCCAGTAGTAAGGATTGCGATATCCCTCTAGGAGGATAATATCCTTCCAGGATAAAAGTCGCAAATTTCAGAAACTTCCTCTGTACATACTCTAATGACTCAATTTGATTACTATACAGCGGATTCCATATTAAAGAGCAATACTCCAGATGAGGACGAACCAAACTCACAAATAATAGACGTAATGTATTTGCTGCGAGAAACGAATCAGAATTACGAATAAAAAAACCAAGGCACCTCAGGGCAGTTGATACTTTTAATTCAATGTGCTTAGAAAAAGATAATTTAGAATCAAACATAACTCCTAAGTCAACTATCGTATCTGGCCTGCCTAAAACAGAATTGTTTATAGAGTAATCAAAAAGATTCGGATTGAATTTTTTCGAGAAAGTCATACAATGGCATTTAGAGATATTCAGGTAAAGTTTGTTTCTGCAGCACCATCTGAAAATTAAATCTAAATTTCTTTGCATCTTTAGACAATCATCCAAAGAAGAAATAACACATAACAGTTTTAGATCATCTGCATATAGTAAGTGCTCAACGTCAATGTTAGCCGTAATATCATTAATGAAAATGTTAAAAAATAGGGGCCCTAAAACTGATCCTTGGGGTACACCAGATTTTTGTAGAAAATAGTCAGACTGAAATCCCTGTATATTAACAAATAAACGAGGTTTAGGACTGGCTTACTAATAGTTGAGTTGCTTGCCCAATTGCTGTTTTGCTATCAAATTTTTTAAATGTAGTTATTAATTAATGGTAAACACGCATTGAAAATTTTGGTAATACCAGTCATTATTGTATGGATAGCATTACGGAATTAGCATTCGGAGATCCCAAGTTTGAATCGCACTCAAGCTAAAAATTATATGAACTACCACACTGTGGCTCAATAAGTGCGAGCCCTGTACTGTAATTGGGATTATGTTCCTGTTGTACAGCGTAACATAAATAAATAAATTAATTACTTAATTACAAATACTAAATAATCTATTCTCTCTTCCATATATTGTTCAATAAACTAATAAGGCAGATTTAAAGGTTTCTTCTGCTTATTTCTATCAAGGATATATTAAGATGATAATGAAAGATAAACTTTGTTCATTATTTTTAAGAATCATCCTCGTTTATTTAGTTAAAGGCTTGTCATTGAACATAAATGGTATAAAACGGACAGTTGTTAATAATAAATCAGCGTCCTTCTGTGGATTAGATTTTTGTATTAATCCGGTACTGCAATGTCGGCATAGAGTAAAGCACTGCCTGTCTGCTGCACACTTAAATTATTCTGTTCAACAACTAGTTTTTCTTTGTGCTTTTTTTAAACACATGTGCACTATTAATGGCAGTATACTATTGCAATGAATAAATATCCATTACTGGATATTGCACTCTGTCGTAGCGGATCTTGGTAAGTGATGTATTTCTTGACGTGAAGTGCAGTTACAGCCGTCAAATTCCTCTCCCCCAAAGTTGTTAGTAGAGGGGAAGCCACAGGGATAAATTTAATTTGGTGAAAATTGTTTGTCGGCTGTGGGAATTGAACTAGAGTTTTCAAATCCACAGCCCGACTCGATTGCAATGCATTTGTTAAAAAGTATAATTATTATCAATATGGTGATTGCACAAGTAAAAAAATAATAATTTTATACTAAAATAAAATTACCTCTTGTGATATAATTTTACATACAATCACTGAAAAAGTATCCAGCATTGAATTTAACGTAATTGTTGAAAAGACACTCTATAACAGCAACAATAGTAAACTAACTTTAAAATTGCGAAATAGGTTTAGTTCAATTTGTTTAAAATCTGAAATAGTATAGATTTTAGTCGCTTGGAGATTCTGTGTGAAATATGTTTTCTTTTAAATCACGTGTTTTATTTAAAATATATGCATTTATATCAGTTAATAATTCTTTATTTATAGGATTTTTTTCAATAAATAATGTTTATGTAACCAAAATTATATATATTGATATGGGGTAGGTGGCTCAGTGGTATCGAGTCTGGCTGTGAATCTTTAGAATCCTGGTTCGATCCCCACAGCCGACAAACAATTTTCACACCCCTGTGGCTCCGCCTCCACTAACATCTTTAGGGGCCGTGATTGGACGGCTGGTAAGCGCACTTCACACGACAAAATATATCACTTACCGCACTCTGCTACGGCAGAGTGCCACACCCAATAATGGGTAAAAGGCGTGATGATATATTTATTTATATATTGATATTGTTTTACAAATACAGAAATCTTGTAACCATCCTATTAATATTTAAGTGAAGTATTTTGAATAAAAATTGTAAATAGTTCGATAAACCTAAATCTTCTGTTCAGAAATGCTACAACCCAGTATAATGATAATAATTAAAACTTACAACTAGCATTAGATGACATCTCGACTTGAAATAAGTACCGTGCTTGAATAGTTTCACAAACAACCGAGTTCTTCAAGTCCGCCCGTGGGACGTATAGTCTTTAATACACCCTGATAATACATACATAACTGACTACACGAACTGTTAATTACAAACTCATTCTTGTTAGTTCATAGTTTGCGTCAAAATCAAGCCTTTAGATATCACTGAAAGTAGCAGTTATTTAACAAAATTTAATAATTTATCGATGACAATATTATTTAATTAACACAATTTAAAAATAAAAATTTAATTCATTAAAAACTAGACAACCTATTTCAATATTTTCGGAGAATTCGAAGATAGGTATATCGAAGTAGAGATAGAGGTATAATAGGTTATCCAAAATACCGTTGAAACAGGATTTATAAATAAATAAATAAATATATCATCACGCCTTTTACCCATTACTGGGTGTGGCACTTTGCCTAAGCAGATCTCGGTAAATGATATATTTTTTTCGCGTGAAGTGCGGTTACCAGTCGTAAAATCACGGTCCTTAAAGATATTAGTGGAGGGGGAGCCACAGGGGTAGATTTAAATTGGTGAAAATTGTTTGTCGGTTGTGGATTTATATTGAATTTAAATTTTTTAAATGCCTTAGGTGAACACTGATTTAAAAAAAAAACAATATAAAAATAAGTTCCTTCTTAAATTAGGATTAATTCTGTATGCTACAATTAAGTCTCAAAAACATATGCATTTTTGTAATTATTACAGATTTGATTTAAATTTGGATTTTATTCTCAGCAACTTAAAAATTTGAAACTATTTCTTTAAAACAATTTATGAAGTAGTTAAAAAGAAAATTTTGTAATTTCTGCAGTCCGTTTAGAACCACCATTTAAACTTGTAAAAATAAAATTGTTATTAAGTTAACGCTTAGTAAAATTTTTTTAAAGGTCATAATTTTATCAAAGTAATAACGACAATTTTGCTGAAAGCCTGGCCAAAACGAGAACAAACTTAAAACGGAGGAAAAGCTTTTTAGCTCGGGCCACCCTTATCATGACAGCATAAATATAAATAAATCATTAAAAATGAGTAACAGAGACCAGAGTGAAAGTCATTAAAATAATAGTTTTTCAACACGAGAAGGGAAACTGAAGTGCCTATAAATTATTCACCATTTTGAGGGGGCATGTGAGTAATTTTAACCTTAATATATTATGCTGAGTTTTACATGCCATATTTTTATTATACTTATCATTCTGTGAAATGTTAGACATTAAATATATTTTGCTTATAATTAACATAACTGTCGAAAAGTAGCGCATTAGTAGAATAAATGAAAAATTAAATTGTTTTATTGTTCAAGTATTTTCACTGTTTAAATTTTAATGATTGGTATAAAATTTAAAAATAAAATATTTATCTATTAAATCAAATAAATATATCATCACGCCTTTTACCCATCACTGGGTGTGGCACTCTGCCTGAGCAGATTTCGGTAAGTGATATATTGTTTCGCGTGAAGTGCGGTTACCAGCCGTCGAATCACGGCCCCAAAGATATTAGTGGACGAGGAGCCACAGGGGTAGATTTTAAATTGAAGAAAATTGTTTGTCGGCTGTGGGGATCGAACCAGGGTTCTGAAGATTCACAGGCCGACTCGATACCACTGAGCCACCTACCCCATTTATCTATTCTTATATTTAAATTCATTTCTCAGTGGTATCGAGTCGGCCTGTGGATTTGAAAATCCGGGTTCGATTTCCACAGCCGACAAATAATTTTCACTATATTAAAACTACTCCCCCTCTACTAACATCTTTGAGGGCCGTGATTTGACGGCTGGTAACCGCACTTCACGGGAAGAAATGTATCACTTACCAAGAACTGCTACAGCAGGGTGCCACAGTCAATAATGGGTAAAAGGCGTGATGATATATTTATATTTATTTTATTTATAAAACTACTCTTGTGGTTCCCGCTCCACTAACATATTTGGAGGCCGTAATTTGACAACTGGTAACCATACTTCACGCGAAGAAATATATCACTTACCAAGAACTGCTACGGCAGAGTGCCACACTCAATAATGGGTAAAAGGCGTGATGCTATATTTATATTTATTTTATTTATAAAACTACTCTTGTGGTTCCCCCCTCCACTAACATATTTGGAGACCGTGATTTGACGACTGGTAACCATACTTCACGTGAAGAAATATATCACTTACCAAGAACTGCTACAGCAGAGTGCCACACTCAATAATGGGTAAAAGGCGTGATGCTATATTTATATTTATTTTATTTATAAAACTACTCTTGTGGCTCCCCCTCCTCTAACATATTTGGAGGCCGTGATTTGACGACTGGTAACCATACTTCACGCGAAGAAATATATCACTTACCAAGAACTGCTACAGCAGGTAAATGACGTGATGATATATTTATTTATTTTATTTCATTTCAGTTTAGCATATTGTACTATAAATAGAAAATGAAATATTTACAGCTCATTCTAAAATCGTAGGTAGAACATCGTATCAAAACAGATTAGCTTGAAAGTGGAATTTTCAGCGCGAAGATAACAAGTTCCGCCAATTAACGAAGCGAGAGATGTAATTACCTGATAACTACCTAGAATCGAAGAGTTGCGCTATAAACAAGAACAAAAATGCATTTATTTGTGTTTCGACTTATGAGAGTTACAAATTTTAAATGCAAGCCACGTTCTCTACGATTAAATAGCAACGGTAAATAAAATACTCTTACATTTGATTTGATCTAAGCTCAACTTCACTAGAAAACTAGATGTTCAACATTATTTTCGTCGTTTTGCACAGTCAGGTTGATTGTAATTTTGCTTATTTTTCGACCTTCATTATTCAGAACTAGAACAGTAATTATGTAAGAATTTATATATGTATCAGTTTAAAAGATCAACGTACCTTTTATTACAAAACAAAGTGTCATTTTCAGGGTTTACAATGTTTGATTATACTCACAAATGAGTACATAGAAATTTCAGTAAAAATAACTTACGTCGCGCAGTACACCATCAACCAATTAAATCTGTTAGCGTCTACTATAATCGAAAACAATTTTGATAGAATAGAAAATAATAAAAGTGAACAAATAAAATATTATTATTTGATTAATAAAAAATATGTTACATGTGGGATGTGCATTTTTCAAAGTACTTTTAGTTAATTAAACTTCCTACTTACAATTGTTACTAACTATAAATTTTAAAGTTTCTAACTCTATTTATAATTTAGCAACTTTGATTAAAAATGTAAACAAAAAATCCGACTGCAGTGATTCAGGGCAAACATTATTTGATCGCTCAATAGATGACGGAAAAATCCGTCCGGTTTAAAATTAATTTTATATATGAGAATATTTTTATACACTATTCACATTCTGCAATATAAAAGGAAAAATATTGAATAAATTCCAGTTATATATTGTTAATCTATTTTAAGAGATTAATAATCAAATGCATATATAAATAAATAAATATATCATCACGCCTTTTACCCATTACTGGGTGTGGCACTCTGCCGTAGCAGATCTCGGTAAGTGATATATTTCTTCGTGTGAAGTGCGGTTACCAGCAGTCATATCACGGCCAACAAAGATGTTAGTGGAGGGGAAGCCATAGGGGTAGATTTATAAATAAATAAATATATCATCAAGCCTTTTACCCATTACTGGGAGTGGCACTCTGCCGTAGCAGATCTCGGTAAGTGATATATTTCTTCGTGTGAAGTGTGGTTACCAGCCGACATATCACGGATTCCAAAGATGTTAGTGGAGGAGAAGCCACAGGGGTAGATTTAATTTGGTGAAAATTGTTTGTCGGCTGTGGGGATCGAACTAGAGTTCTCAAGATCCACAAGCCGACTCGATACCACTGAGCCACCTACTCCATATGCATGTATATCATTTATATATAAAAGACACAAACAATTAAAAATGAAATATAGTCGTTAATATGAATACCATTAAGGTAGAACTAGCAAGCAGTTAACAATTTGTCTAACAATATATTTCGCTGTTAAGCGTGTCTTCATTATTTTATAGAATAATAATTAATATAAAAGTAATAGAATATTTAGTTATGTGTATCTTTAATTTGATATATTGATCTTAAAAATAAATTAGGAACGTTTACTTCCGAAAAATAAAGTTATACAAGTTCACAATCTATGTTTTTACATTCTAAATAATATTGAATACAATAGGTCTGCAATGACAGATCTCGGTTGGGTAGAAATATAGTATTTATCAGTAAGATTTTTTGTTAATACTGTCTGTTTAAAAAGCGACTATTTACAATCAACTTTGTCTAATTAATCTACTCGTACATTAATTTCAAGAACTATATCGTTTTGTACTTCATATTCATAAAACAGATATTTAATTTAAAATTTAATTCCTTATTGAATTCACAACACTATCTTTTAGTTATTATTAAACCAATAAATAGTTTTAAGGCAGCAATAATATTAAAATGTCGCTTGAAGAACTATTTGTAACTCAAAATTAAACTACCTACAATCTTACATTTTTTTTAATAGCTTTAATATATCAAACATTTCAATACGAAATAAAAATAGAGTTAATTAAATGATCATAAATCTGTTTGCAAGTTGTGTAGCGGCAGTGATTTTCAGCGCAGAAATAATTTTTAAATAATGCCGGCTTAAATTCAAGACTTCAACCACAGATAAAATATTATACAAACGTCCAAACTAAATGTGTACAAATAGCAGCGCTTTTTATCAATGATATTTGTAGTTCAAGATGAATCTGAATTGCAGCGCTAATGTCGTCTACTTAGAACTTAATTTTAAATTGTGAATTAATTCCTTTTAAATGAATTGTATATTGCGAATTATAATACTTTTTTCTAGTGTCCTAATTTTTTGTCCATGAACTAAATCAACATTAGCGCTATGATACAAATTCATCCAGAACTACAAATTTCATTGATACAAATATAAATATATCATCACGCCTTTTACCCATTACTGGGTGTGGCACTCTTCCGTAGCAGATCTCGGAAAGTGATATATATCGTCGCGTGAAATGCGATTACCAGCTGTCAAACCACGGCTCCTAATTTTTTGTCTATGAATTAAATCAACATTAGCGCTACGATACAAATTCGTCCAGAACTACAAATTTCATTGATACAAATATAAATATATCATCACGCCTTTTACCCATTACTGGGTGTTGCACTCTGCCGTAGCAGATCTCGGTCAGTGATATATATCTTCGCGTGAAATGCGATTACCAGCTGTCAAATCACGGCTCCTAATTTTTTGTCTATGAATTAAATCAACATTAGCGCTACAATACAAATTCGTCCAGAACTACAAATTTCATTGATAAAAATATAAATATATCATCACGCCTTTTACCCATTACTGGGTGTTGCACTCTGCCGTAGCAGATCTCGGTCAGTGATATATATCGTCGCGTGTAATGCGATTACCAGCTGTCAAATCACGGCTCCTAATATTTTGTCCATGAATTAAATCAACATTAGCGCTACGATACAAATTCGTTCAGAACTACAAATTTCATTGATAAAAATATAAATATATCATCACGCCTTTTACCCATTACTGGGTGTTGCACTCTGCCGTAGCAGATCTCGGTCAGTGATATATATCTTCGCGTGAAATGCGGTTACCAGCTGTCAAATCACGGCCCAAAAGATGTTAGTGGAGGGGGAGCCACAGGGATAGATTTAAATTGGTGAAAATTGTTTGTCGATTGTGGGGATCGAACCAGGGTTTTCAAGATCCACAGGCCGACTCAATACCACCGATAAAAAGCACTGACATTTAAATATATTTCGTTAGACGAATTACCCTGAATAACAAAACCCATTAATAACTCATTCCGGAACTGACTAAAGACTCAATCTTACTTAATCTCATCACAGGTAATTTTGTTGTAAAATAAACCTATTAAAAATTTCATCAAGGAAAGACAATCCCTTCCCTGCTCTAAATCTCCGCTGTCAGGGTATCTGGCTATCACCAATCGCCTATCGCGTCTTTAACATATTCACGAGTCACGTCCTCAGATCTGTGCCTATATGTATGCAAGCAAGAACCCAGGGTACTGGCTACGGACGTACGACACAACATTCTCCCTCCTGGGAAACTGGGGCAATGAGAAGCTGCAAACGCAGAGGAGATTGTGCGAAGGGCGTGTACAGGCTCGGCGTAGGAGGAGGGTTCACAGTGACGTGAATGTCAGGGGTCGTGACCTGCTGCGCCTCTCAACCACCGAAGTTTTTGCTAACTGAACATTTTCCACACCCAAACTACGCTTTTTAAACAGGCAGTTTTTGTAAGAACTTCACTGACATTTAAAAATGAACTCAGCAATTTTATTCTAATTTGGATGAAGAGATTAGGGTTATTTTCATACAATTACAGTATATAGCAGAAAGTATCAATAATATTTAGAAAACCTTTTTTTATTCTAATAAAGGAAACGCAACACAACAAATATGGCCCATGAGAAATTCGGTTACAAATTATTTAAACCTGTTCTACTTAAATTGTAGATATTTTATTAATAAATAAACAAGGCTGCAACATCAATTGAATTGAAAAGGGTCCTAAATTACTATTTTTTCAAATAAAAGATTTATGAGATACACCCTTCCTTCCTCATCTTTTTTTACTTCATTTTCAGTTTTTATTATACAGTGTGTAACTGCAATTGTGTTAAATGTATTTTTAAACAAGCGCAGGTGATGCTGCCTTCATTTCTTATAGATTCCTTGTTAGAGAAGTGGGCGTAAGTGAAGATTTAGGAAACAGGTGTACAGGAGCGAATGGATGAATGTTTGTTGCGTGATGATGGATTTTGGTTGTGAGAAAAGAAAGAGTTCGTATGGAGGAAGTGTTAATGTGGTCGAAACGAGTATCGTGTCAGGATGAGAATGTTGACGGGTTCGTACTACCCCATTTAATGGGATATAGCGTGATGTTATGTATGTATGTATGTATGTATGAACTTTTCCATCAACAAAACTAGAATTTAAATAATTTACATTATTGTAAAAATATATTTTTTTTTCAAAAATCCATTAAAGGTAATACATCAAACGTAAGTTTTTCTGTTCGAAATAATTTCGCGTAACGTAAGTAAATCTTGAAAAATAAATACTTGTACCAGAAAGTGGAAACAGTTAATTAGTAAAGGTCAGAGGGTACATAAACTACACAAGTTGATTAGACAGGGAAAAAAGTTTAGACATTTTAATAGGCTTAAAAATTAAATCATAACGTGCTTTACCAACGCTGCCATAGGCATATTAAAAACTGTAACATAAATCTACACATTTGTACGTAACTCGTGCAAGAAAATTCTTTATTTGATGTACGGAAAGGTCAAATTTTACTTGATAATAATTCAGAAATGTATCTTTTCAAATGTGTAACCCTAAAAAAACGCAATAACGAGTTTATAAATATTATATAAATAATAAACCACAACTTCGGACTTATGGCAATCTCTCGCGAAGTAAATGTTTATGTGAGCCATAACCGGGCGAAAACTCATTCTTTATTCGAGAGAAAATGAAGAGTGTTCGTGAAGGGTGAGACGGATCCAGGAAGGAAAATATAAAGGTTAAATTCGGGTTGGGGTGTAAAGTTACGACAGCGAAACGACCGCTCAAACTTCAGTCAATTATGCGTGACGGTGGCTACACATTCGTGGCGAGTAGCGGACTTGGAACAAGAACAAGGAATCTCTAATTTTATTTGTAGTAAAATCAAAGTTATAATGCTGTTGAAATCAATTTGTAAATATAAAAGCATAATTAATTATTATTAGAACTCAAAACTCTATTGTTATTTTCAAAGATGAAATAAAATATCTTGAATAATAGTTTTTAGAACTGATCTTTCCATTCTTGGATAAAGTTCCTAATCACGATTGGTGAAATAAAAGTAAAAAATTAATCAAAATGTTAGTCAATATTTTTGTATATATGCTGTCCATAATTATTGGAATCTAACCCTTACAATTTATATACTGAGTAATATAATTCGTTTTCGAAAACAATGCAAACTCTAATTGTAATAATTTCAACGTATTGCTAGTGTTTTTTCAAGAACTGAGATATTACATAATTTTATGATTCCATTAAAATTTTATATTTTATATAAATACTTTTGTCTTGATATAAAGAATGCAAAATCAATACAATTTGACGACAGTTCTCCAATACTGTAAATATTAGTTATTTCAAATCTTTATCAAAGATTTTAAAAATAATCCTTAACTTTGTGAATCACCTCAAACATACAAACTCAAATTTTAAAAAAATGGTACTATACGCATCATAAAACTTCCGATCTTTTACTATAATAAAAAATAATTGCGCATAAAATATCATCATTTAATGGTACATATTCTCCTTGTTTTTCTATAAATAATATTTACAGAATTGTCACACCGTGATTTTGAGTATAATACAAGATGATATAATAATTTATTTCATTTATTAAATCATCCCAAAAATCATTTCAATGTAGAATTCTGTTTTTAAATAAAATGATAAAAATAACAAAGTAAATAATGTGAGCGGACTAAGACAAACAATAAAGAAAAGACAAACGGAAAACGGAACGGCTGAATTAAGGGAATGATCGACTGTGACAGGCACCCACGCACTTTCCAAACTCTGCTAAAACTACCTCAAGACGCAACCAGAGAAAAAAATCGAAAAGAACACAAGGATAACCACAACATTATTGAATTGTATCTAATCAGATATTTTTCTGTAATGTCTGTTTGAAGTTAGACGGCAAAATACAATAGATAATAGTTGATTTAGGTCGTTTGCCCGTATATGGATAAAAGTTGTACTGATAGAAAGTAATGTTACATGTGTTCGATCAGAATGAGTACGAATGGTAAAAACTGACCAATCACAGAAAAGCAACAATTTCATTTGCTAATTGAAGTAGATAGGTACCTGTTTTTGCGTCACCTGTTGTAAATATATTGTACATGCTTACTAATAAACACCGTAATCAGAGCCGTATTTTAATATTCATCGGCCCGAAACGCAAATAATATTAAGTTCAATAATTAATACAAATTTAAAGAATCTTTACACAGTTTATTAATGTATTAATTACTCCTGAACTATTACCTTTCGTAGTAACATTCAAATGCTATATCTATAAAGACAAGTAATTAAATATTTTCATTCATTATGATAATCTTTTTAAAATAAAATAAACCGCGAATTCTTCTAATCAATCAGCGACTGAGCAGTAAAGAAGTAAAATATACAAATAGTAAACATTAGTCTGTTGATTATTAGTGTGCAAATAATATGAATTTTTAAAAGGCAGAAACAAAACTGATATACATATTCTGACCGTTGGAGTGTAATTTTATTTGTCGCATATTAATGGTAGAGTATAATATACAAAGCAATATTTTATTTATGAGCATTTAACTGATATGAATAATAAAACGTAGAAATGGAGTATTTACCCACAGGCAAACAAACTATAAAAATGTAATCAAATATTTACGCGGTCCAATGAAATATACTAAATTTGAATTTACCTCATAATTTATAATTTAACCATAAAATGTTCTGCAATACATTTTCCTCTATTATTTAATTTATTAAATTTTATAAAATGTATATTATATCGTTTATCAAAAGGAAATCAACAGACAATTTGAAAAATTTATTTTCTTAAATATCTATGTTACGTACCTATAATAATAATAATTAAATGTTTCATAAATATTTATTAGTTTACAAATTAAGAATATATAAAATGAAATTTCTGACCTTGTCGGAGTCCGTCGTATTCCCAGATCCGAAGGACGTTAAAGAATTTCGGTCCAAGTTTTCAACACTCTCATCTAACGATGTACACTCCTCCAAATCTCTGTAACAAAAGAATATAATTTATTAAAATAATGCATAATGTCAACGACTGATTTCAATTTTCAGATGTACGTATATAATGAAAAAGATCTAAATCTACATTCCAAGAAGGCTTTTGTACAGAAGTATAAATAAATATTAGTTATCAGTTAATTAATCTGTTTTTGTATAAGAAGTCTAGATGTTAAACGCTAATTTTTAATCTAATTAAGAATATTATTACAATTATGTCCGAGTTCGTATGGAGGAAGTGTTAATGTGGTCGAAACGAGTATCGTGTGTCAGGATGAGAATGTTGACGGGTTCGTGCTACCCCATTTAATGGGATATAGCGTGATGTTATGTATGTATGTATGTATGTCCGAGTCTAACAAAACTAATAGAGTAAACTGCTTACCGGCTGGATCGCTGACTATGCGGCTTTAGTTTAGCAGGACTCTTAGGTAGGGAGAGTGGTAGTGCTCCACTGAAGTAAGTCTCCTGAATGACTTCCCTGAGTTTCTTCACCCACGTCTGTTTGGTTTCAAGCGAAGACGCTCGCAAAACGATACGGTAATCGGAAATAGGCGCTCGGCCAGTCCATACGGCGAATTTGCATTCGTCGCCTTCCATATGCTCTGTTACCCCCAACTCAGATGTCTGAAACAAAAATAACAAATTGATTCATATTAATAAGATATTAGACATTGTTCATAAATCTTTACTACAATCAGATATATTCTTCTTGTTATATAGCATGATTAATAAATTAGATGTTGAGAACGAACAAATATATATTTAGATATACTATTAAATTTAGTTTTTCAAACAAGAACAAAAGTCAAGTACATAAAATAACTAACCGTTAATAAAATATTATTTACAGATGGCAACATTAAGACTGCTAAAACCAGGAATCTCAAATCATTTTAAACTTATGATATTACATCGGTAAACGGAAAGTCTTAATTTAAGTTCAGTTGTGATAAAATAACATCAACTTTGCTATTGAAATTAATTTCAATTTTAGCTACTAATTTTAATTACATAATAAATAAAACATTTTTCTAATAACTTTCCATCGACTTAAATAGTGATACAAAAATTAAATTTGAAACTAAGTTGTAGTTTTTGTTAATAATTTATTATTAGTCTGGAATATGTTCTTTTTTTAACTTACCATGAGTTTATTCTTGTAAATATATTTAACTTTGCCAGCGGAGTCCTTAACTTCCTTGGTGAAAAGTAAATACAATTCGAATAAGAAAATATGTCTATCTCTGCCTTTTCTAATAAGTTGTTTTGGATCCCAGACACTGAAGGCGTCTTGTAAAACTACTTCTCCTAACTTATCCGAAGAAACATCGCAGCCTTCCACTAGTGACAGGTACATGGCGTCGTTTGCTTTCTTTGGAACGTTCAACATCACTTCTAGGCCGTCCTGAAAGAATTCAAACATTCATTTTAGCTTTATTATATCACAAATATGTTATTATAAATTATAACAAAGGATTTTTTTATCGTGTGATTATTTTTATATTAATGAATGATTTATGTATTTTTATTATATAATTATATATCGTAGATAATTGCACGACAAAAAAAGTAACAATTTATTATTTATTTAGAACGTTTATGCAATTGTGAATATAATAATACGCAAAAGTATTTATAAACTACCAAGAAAATTAAAGGTCTTTAGTACGGTAGCAGATAAAAGAGCCTAATTTTATTCTACTTCGATTAACTATTATGTTTCAAATAAAATAAATAATAATGAAAAGAATGAAAATAATTTGTACCTTTATTTCTCCTTGTCCTTCTTGGCAGCAAGACTGGAGATCTTTGAGCAAGAGTTGGTACTTCGTGATGCGTTGAACAGGTTTAATAAGATAAGCAGCGATGGGATGTTCTACCTTGTGCTTCTTTTGCAAGTCTTCGAAGAAGCCACCGCCATGTTGTACTAACAGACTATTTGATTCTGGCTTATTTTTACAGTAATGCACATACATATCAAACTTAGAAGCCCAAGTAACAAAACAATGGCCCACATCTTCAGGCATCGTTTCATATTTTTCTAACTCGCGTATGAAAATAGAGTTGTGGAAATTATATATTTCTTCCATGTTCCCAAAAATGGTGTCCTCCTTATTACATAAAGCTGGAGGAATATTGTTGCTGATACGCATTTCGGATAAGAAAACTTTTATACAAGTTTCCAAATCTTTTACGTATGTTCGTTCAGTTTGTAACAGTTCTGCCATTATAAACCTGTAACAAAAATAAATATATTTAATATTATGTTGTTAAAAAGATAAAAGAAAAATAACTTACTCTTTTCTTCTTGCCGATTTTCTTTTTTCTTCGTTTAATTCTTTTAGTTCTTTCGCGGCAGCTTCCTTGACTTTTGCTTCTAAACTTGGATCAGAATTCCTATCGATAGATAATTCTTTTTTCTCGCTTTCTTCAGCCTGAATACCTAAAGTCTCTTCCAGTTGTTGTCTATAATGATCCATCCGAGAACTGAAATCTTTGTATCTGTTATCAACTGCCGCAACCCACTGCTTGATTGAGTTAGCGTGGGCATGACCTTTTTCAACTAAACTATCCGCCAACTGAATTAAAAGTTTAACTCTTTCGCGAGTTTCTTTCGCCGTGCCCTTAAATTCGTTGTGTTCACGCAACAAACTCTCGGTTTCTTCTTGACTGTTGCCGAGATTAGTTGCGTGCGTTGTCAAATAGCATTCACCGGTTTCATGAATCCACTCGATGGCTTGTTTCGCTGATCGTTCAAACAAAACGAATTGCTGACATTGATCTAAGCGCTTCTTGCGCTGCGTCCAGTACTCTAAAACTTTGTTCTCTTGCGTGAGAAGTTTGTCGAGGATATTTTTAACACGAGTTTCCGACGTTCCCGTTGACTGATAGTTGTAGAATTGCAAACTTCTAGTTGTGTATTTGAGGAAAGTTTCTGCGGTTCGCCGGGCGAGAGTACATGCTTTCAAAAATGCTTCTTTCTGTTCTTGATGTTTGTTTATAAATTGTGACACAGCTGTTGCTTTGTCAGAGTTACTACCTTGTTGACCGCCAGCGCACCAATCTTCATCCCTACGGTACTCCCGCTCTAGGCTATCCAACACCGAGCAAACTTGTTCGGCTGTCTTATAAAAATTTAAGCTGGCTGTGACTAATTTATGCCGCTCTTCCGCACAGGTAACAAGCTGCTGCCACCTTTTAGTAACCTCCTCGGAGATTTCTCGAATCGATTGCGGATCATAGTGATTACCGTTGATAAGTGCATCGGCTCTGTATTTGACCTGAACGGCTGATGTGTGAGTTTTTTCAATGGCCACTTGAAACTGTTCGTGTTCTTTCTTAAGTAATTCGGCATCGGTAAGACTATTAGGAACTGCAAAACTAGCTAACAACATCGATTCTCCATTACGTATCCAACTGATGACTTGATTCGCGTCGTTCTGGAACTGGCCTAATTGGACGCATTGCTCTAACTTAATTCGTTTGATTTCAGCTAAATCCTCAAGCTCGATTTCACGCTCATGAAGGAATTCCAGTAAAACTTGTACGCGGGTTTGAGCGTTGTATTGTGCGTCTGCCATGATACATACTCCTGAGGATTCGAATACGTTAACCAACTCTTGCCCTTGTTGAAGGATTTGGAATGTGGTGTTCTGCATCTGACTGACGCTTTCGTTGTGCAACCGCAAGAACTGTTCGGCTTTTGCCACATCACGGGTAAGTTCGCTATGCTGAAGTTCTTCCGACCACATCTCTAGTTGTGATGATACCTGAGGACAATTATTTTCAATAATTGTACTGTACACACAAAAGCAATAAAATAAGTGTTACATTGTGCAAAACGGAAATGTCGTTTTAAACGCAGGAAGTAACTATAAACGCAAGACTTTTTATTCGTGTTTTTAATATGAAACTAAAAATTTAGTTGTGTGAGAAACTGCATTAATAAGGCGTAAGGTACTTTTTATAGAATTTTCACTTTCATCGTAAAAAACCTTTATTGCACAAGCAAATTACAAAAACTTTCATCATTTGCATTTTAAACAGCAACATTATTATTACTATTTAACTATTTTAATAGCTACTAGGTACTATTACAGAACAGAGTAATGAAAATTTTAATAAAGACGTTGATTAGGTTAATAATCTTAACTTACCTCCAGAGCGTCTCGTTCAAAGAGTCGCAACCGCAGACAAAGGTCCAGACGCATTTTCCTCGTAGCCCATAGTTCCTCTAGGTCTCCGCGTTGTTTCGCCAATCGATCGAGAGCGGCTTCTACGGCGGATACGGAACCAGTTGTGTCCATATCGCCCACAGATCTGTAACACAATTGTATGTCTTTTAGTATTAATTAAAATTATTGATTAATTTTTCAATTACGTATAACTTAGTAACTTGAAATCACATTTATTAAATCACTTCCGGTAAATATAATATAAAAAATTATTGGATTCAGTTATTATGGTAAAAGTTATTTCATGCTCAAGTCATATTTTATTAACGCATTATAAGACTTTAATAATAGATTCGTTGATATTACTTAAATTTATTACATATTAAAAATATTAAAATGATGAATGATGGAGAAAGTAATAATATTGAACATTTTCTCTAAACAAAGTCAGAAGAATGCAAGTAATGGGTTAAAATTTTGGCGTCATACAGTTCTTTGATAAATTTGATTTAATCAACTGGTGAATTTTTATTTTAAAAACATTGGCTGGTAGCACAAGCTGTTTTTGCCTGTTTTAAGAGCAGTGTATTTGGGTGTTTTAGCTATCTCTAACATGTTAAAACCGTGCTCTTAAAACACCCAAAAACAGAACTTGTGCTACCAGCCAATATAAATAAAGTTAATTTAACATACCGATGAAATTCGCCCAAGTTTTCAATTTACATTTGATTTTGAACCGGAAGGAAACAATTTATAAAAACTTAGTTTAACATTTGTGTTCGTCGGGAAAACATCTATATTATGTTGGATATATTGATCAAAGAACAACATTAAAAAGTTCCACAAAGTTTGCTTCAAAGCCTTAAAAATGTTTGATTTTGTATGGCAATGTTAACAAATATGTGAAATTTGCTACAACTTTCAAAAATTTAGAATCATGTATAACTTTACTTTATTTTCTTATAAGACGGAAACAGATTTTAATTTTAAATCTAGTTTGCATAATCATTTAATCTGATTAACCGTGCTGAAAACTACTAGAATGTAAATTATAATTATGAAAATAAAACTTCAATATTCTGAAGTTAATCTATGATTTAATATTTAGTGTACACTATATCGAGTTACAGCATAGTAGCGTAACTTTACATATCACATTTGGTTGAGGGGGGCGACGAGGCAGTCAACACTCGAAGCATTGAAAATGCGAGCAATACCGTTCAGTGATTTGACTGAATAATGATTGATGCCCGCATTAATTTCGATCGGGATTTATACTGTGACAACGCATATTGAATTACTAATGTCCGGATTTGAATTCATGTTGAAGTACCCGGTCATTTTATTAAATGTGTTTCATTGGGGGTGGCTTAAAAATTTAAATATCCTGTTCCATTATTGTGAAATGTGATTCGTGGTGAGTAATTTTGAGGCATATGGGAGTTTTCAAGTATGGTACACTTAAAAAATGTCAACTGTATCAATTTTTTTGAATAAATTACAATATTTTCCTTTATGGAAATGAAAATGCAGAATTATTTAAAAAGGAATAAATAGCTCCGAGGTAAAACATTGGAATGTTGAAATGAGAAACCAGGGTTTGAATCCCTCAGTCCCTGGTTTCCTCTTCATTAATACTTTTATGGATTCTGATTTAATATTAATCATCTGGACTGAATGGGGTTGAAGTTGAAATTAAATATATATAATTTTTATTAAAAATCTAACATATGTATTATAATCTCGTACTTACATATTCAAAGTTTTATAATAATTATACATTTCTTTGATATATTAAAACGAATATTTAATTTTTGTTACTCCAAATATGATTTGAATTTACTCAAAAATTTCAATAAAAAAGGTACAATATAATTAGATAATAATAAGATATATTAGCCTCACAAAAATACTGTTATACAATTTGACTAAAATTTTTTCTTTTATATACCAGTAGTCTTCAAACTTTTAATTAATGGTACAAAAAATTAAAATGTCATTTTACCTACAATAGTTTTCAGAAATAGTGATTTTTAGAATGCGTATGCATACAAGTGTAAAATATCATAAATATTAAAGATCATAGAATATTTTATTGACATTAGTTATTCAAAACAGTAGATTTTATTTAAAAGAAAAAACCATGTAGACCAGTAGAACTCTGAGCAATATTTTAAATTTTCAAAAGAAAAAGAAACAAAATTATTAAATTTTCTTTGCGCACCCCTATGTATCTACGCACGCACCCTACATTGGTAATCACTGTTACTGATTATCTCCATAAATTACATAAAGAAAAACATTTTAATTTATTTTTGATAAAATAATACTTTAATTTTAGTTTTAAAATTATGTACATAAATAATGTAATTTGTTTAAATATGAACTTCCTGTTTTAAAAACATATCATTTTGAGGTGCATTCTACAAGTAATCAGTTAATCCACTAATTGTATTTTATACGCAAAAATTATAAATCGAAATCTGCTATTAGTAGAGCTGGCATATCCACGAATAGATGAAGTGAACATTGAATAATTCTTTCTATTATTTAAAATAAGAAATAAATTTATAAAGAAAGTATGTAAACTTTTATCTTCTTAAACGCAAAAAAATATGTAATTTAATAATTTTTTTTAATTTATAATCAAATAAAATTAAATTTGAATGTTAGTAATTGTTTTCATAAAGCGTAACAATATCGTAACATATTACAAGAAAATTAAATGATTGCAAGATTTATTATTATTATTTTATCATTGATAACATGTTGTATAAATTAAATTTTAATTACATAGATATTACATATTTTCATAATATTTATTGTTGTAATTTATTATAACAACAATATTTGAGTTCTGTGGCGTATAAATTAATCAAATCTGCATAGTTCAAAATCTGAATTGATTGTTTTGTTCCAAACAGTAAAAAAAACTATAATTGAACTCTCGTCGATGGCAAATCGAACTAAAACTAAATTGGGCGTCTGAAGTTTAAATACGATGAAATTCCATTTGATTTAAGTTGAGCTCATTCATTTTCACAACCTATTCTCCCGAGTAACAAGAAGACAAAGGACAAAACTGACAAACTAAAAAAAAAAAAAGTTGGACCCGAATTCGTTAAGAAAAAAGAAAAAATTCAACCACGTCATTTCTAAAAAGATCGTTAGATCTGCGTTTCCATGTTTTCAATTTGATTACTTGAGGGAGATAACGAACCCAGCTTAGAAATCGGAAAAACGAAGTCTATGGAAAAGATCGATACTGATTGTTCTTCTCTTCTCCGTAAATTTCCAGACTGTATTGTTTGTTATGTTAGCGGACAATAAAAAAGAAAACTGCGGGATTCATTTTTACTGTCAAAGACGATAAAACTACATGCCAACAAAATTACAAGATTGCTCTTATATGATTGTTTATATCGTCTGAAAATGTCATAGATTGCTGGACAATAAATCTTTATTTTTGTTCGAAGTTTGTTTCTGTTTTTGTCAAAATGGAAGATATATTACTTTTGCAGATATTATTTCGATAGTTTGTAACTGTCACTACAATATTCGCAATAAATCACGAAATTAATCAAAAACCAATTCGTTTGTACACACTTTTTTATTTACTGATGCTAGAGTTGAATTTCAATATAAATGCAAATTTTAATATTATAAAAATGTTTTTAAAATAATATTTTTCCGTGAATGATTTATATAAACACAAATTAAAAGTGTTTTATTTTTCAAATAAAAAAATAATCAAGAAGAGTGCTCTGTAAGATGCATTGTTGTTTCATCAACAATCCAGTCATGTTCCCATGGCATGTTTTTATTTTCCTTTTTTGTTTTCCAAATTAAGGTCCCGAAATTGGCAATTCTTTAGGAACGAAAGGGGCGTCGCAAGCCGAATTCAGCGCACAAAACAACCTACCCACCTCCATCGTCTGTGTTTTATTTGTTGTTTTCTACTCTTGTAAACCCGTCTGCCCAGGTGAATCATCTTGTTCATCCACTCGAGTTAAACATTAGCGATATAAAAGAACATTCCAAACTATATTCACAAAGAAATTCCACTCTGAAGTACTTGTTTCCGTTCATCTTTATCTAACATCACACAGTTTTTTATAAAAATGTTTATTCATCAACATAACCTAATTTTTCACATTTTGTTGCGCCAAGATGCGACAGTGTAACTGATAGTGTTTAACGTTTCTTCCCACAAAGATGCAAGTAAACAATACAAACAAACACTAATTGAACTTTGTGTAATTGAAGTTAATTTCTAAATGTCAAGGGAGCGAACGCAAACAGCGACCAAGCAGCCAACTTCACGGTTCTTCGCAGACTGACCTGAAGTCAACGGTTGAACCAGACATATACCATTTTACCATTGGCTGATGAATTCGTGCTATCGTACTGTGCTTTGCCAAACAGAGAACATATGAAACTGTTTCATAAATACTAAATAAAATTAATTAGTATTGGAATAAATATGTATGAGTTTATAATTAATATAATTAAAAATAAATTAAATATATCAACATTATGCCATTTGTTATTTTTGATTGCAAATAATTTCAATATCGTTGTAAACCAGTTATAAAATGCATACATGATTTTGTATATATCATTAATTATCGGATACAAATTTGTTGCATATTAAACATTAAAGTACATTATGCAATGAACTTGTACTATTTCCATTTGCAGATTCTTGGATTCTGTATTTTAAATTATGTAAATTGGTTGCATTCCTCTTGGGAGCAAAAATCTTTAATACACTTCTATCATTAGTTATTCAATTATTTTGCATTTCTTGAATAATTTATATTAATATTCTGTACACTTTCATCTTATTCTTATTTTATTTTAATATGTTCCACGTTTATGAGAGATGAAACAAACAAAAATTTAATTTAATTTTCTTTCATATCTTAACGTCTAGAGATTCCAAATTTTTAGAACACGTACGTCACGTATAAAATGAATTAATTTTAATTTCAGCAGATTACAGAGTAATGAAAGTAAAAGAAAATGAAAGGCGAAATGAAACCTCATTTTAAATAAGGTATTTGCATTTTACTACGGAGATCTACAATCGTAATGTCTGCACAATCAGAAATAACAAGACGTTTAATTTGAGTATTTTTAGAGCGATAATAAAATGCTAACGACAATGTTTGCGAATAAACGAATAAAATACGTGTAGTTCGTCGTGTGACACTTTGGTTTCTTTGGATCTCGTTAGAAATAACGACAGGAAACAAGATGTGCAAGGGAAGCATTAAACGGTACTTTAAATCCCCGTTTTGAGATGAAATGAGAGCGTAATTGAAATGCATTACCATGGAAAGATCAAATACTACACTATCGCAGGAAAGGATACTTAAATAAATAAGCAGCTATTCTCTTTCAATCGTAAATTGCTTCAGATGCACAGATCATTTTTAGTAGGTCGATGCAGATGTTATTGCCTCGTTGATATCGTTAAACTTTTTAAACTGCCTGAATTTAACATGCTAGACAAACTATCTATGAGTAGAGCCAGGAACAAATATTAACAATCATGCAGGCCTGGTCAGGACTGCGTGAACCTTGTTTAAAAATCAGTTAACAATTCATTAAATATTGACGTTTACAATGTGTTGCCAGAACGTATAAAAAAATCTCGATAATATCAAATTTAAAACTTATTTCTTCAAATAACTTGTTTTTATTCGATAGACGAATATTTGATGTACAATTTTGCTGAATTTTGACTTGAGATATACCTACTTATATACGCTATTTTCCTTTTTATATTTTTATCGCAATTCATTATATTGTATATATAATTTCTGTAACCAGTGATACCCATAGGGTGTCGTGGTAATGTAATTAATCTTCAATAAATTGTTTCCATCTCTGCCTGTCTTTAGCTATAGTTGTTTCGTTTCTCTTGTACTTTTGTCCTTTGCTTTTAGGATGTTTATGATATTGTCATTCCAGTTTTTCACTGGTCTACCTCTTCTTCTCTTTCCTATCATTCTGGATTTCCATACTGCTTTCATTGGTCATTGCAAGTTATTTTTCTTCAATTAATCTATAAGCTAGTTTTACTTGAAGTCTATTTCTGATGTCGCTTCTTGTTTTGGCCATTATTGCCACTCCTTCAATTCTAGGTAGACACTTCATTTTCATTGCTGGTATTTTATCATTTTGTCTATTTGTAGTGACCCAAGTTTCACTTCTGTATAATAATATAGGTAGGTATATAGTTTTATAGATGCACATTTTATATCTCTTTCCTAATTGCTTGTTACCAAAAATTGTTTTATTTAGTGCATAATACGTTTTTGCGGCTGCTTGTACTTTTTGATTTATTTCTTTTTGTTCTAAATTTATATTGTAACCTTTTTTATTTTTACATGTAATGTAATTTAATGATTTATTATAAAAACTGGGGTAGGTGGCTCAGTGTTATCGAGTCAGCCTGTGGATCTTGAGAACCCTAGGTTCGTTCCCCACAGGCGACAAACAATTTTCACCAATTTAAATCTACCCCTGTGGCTCCCCTTTCACTAATATCTTTAAGGGCCGTGATTTGACGGCTGGTAACCACACTTCACGCGAAACAATATATCACTTACCGAGATCTGCTTAAACAGAGTGCCACACCTAGTAATGGGTAAAAGGCGTGACGATATTTTTATTTATTGTGTATTATAATCAAAATAAAATATACAAATTGTTTAAATTTATAAGATCATTATTAGGATTTTAAGAACATATAAAAGTTAAAAGAAGTCATATTAGTTAAATATAAATAAAAATATATGTCATCACGCCTTTTACCCATTACTGGATGTCATAATCTGCTGTGTCAGATCTCGGTAAGTGATTTATTTATGCACGTAAAGCGTCGTTACCAGACGACAAATCAGCTTCCCAAATATGTTAATGAAGCAGGAGCCACAGGGGTAATTTTAATGTGTAAAAAATTCTTTGTCGTCTGTGGGAGTCGTACACCGCTTTTCACCTACCCAATAAAATAAAACTGATAAATATTTATAGTATTTAGTTATTTATTTATTTTAGTGGCAACATGTCGAACTTGAGAACCTAAGTTCGATTCCCACAGCTGACAACTGCACAGTAACGGAACTGTTACGCCCAAAATAAGTTATAAACCATAGTAATATATTAATTATTACTAGCACAGATTTCATGTTTATAATAGAAGAAGTGAATCGCATGGTCAATATTCACCATCATATACGAATACAAGATATTATGTAAGAGAGTCCTAGATAGATCTTTGTTTTCATTACCGTCTGTAATGAATTAATGTAAGTATGTTAACCCTAAACACTGAACGATCTCATTAACAGTTAAACAATTAAGCTGGTGCGGCGTATATGTATGAAGGTGCTATACACGCTGTACACGTGCAGCCACGAGACACGCACGTGTTGCTTGCGCATCAGCGCTGCCGAACGTGATTCGCACCCGCAACTATTATACAGTAGTGAAATTGAGATAATGTAACTACACATGGTTTGTCTAACTGCTGTAGAATATGTAGATTATGTAATCATTCCTAATTCTAATTTTATTTAGATTTCTCGCAATTTTATATGTCTATTTAACCGTCTTTATATTTCTTCAAATATAAAATTAACAATAATGTGCAAGTTATTTAAAATGTTGCATAACAAATATACATGTAAATTCTATTTCGTTTATTAATAAATTTTTACCAAATAAAATAAGAAACAACATAAAGATGAAATGGTAAAATTTACAGAATTTAAACAGGTTATTTGGAAATGAAACAAATTGACCGAAGATAGCAAACATCAAGAACGTATGATCAAAAATATTACTTAAAGTTACTAAGTCAAATCTATCTAAGATCAACGCTCAGCTAGTAATTTGATTTAAATAAATAATATCAAAGCGAAGTTATATGTCAATAATTATTTGTGTATTAAGAGCGTAAAGTAATTCTTTGTTACTCTAGCACGGTAATTGCAGCGCGAGCCGTAAACAGTCCGAAAAAATTACCGGGCTACTTTGACGGACTGTTAAAAACCAATCAAAAACATGATTACAAAATAAATAAACAACTTGTTATTTTTTTCTGAAGACATCTCCTTGGTTACAAATTTATATTTATAATAACCATCATTTCGAAATTAAATTTATAATAAATTTTGAGTTTCTCTTCAACGCACACAAACGATCATTTCGTGGCTTATGCCTATGGCACACTGGTCGAAGAGCATCTCTTCGATGAAACAACAGAACGAACCCGTCATCGACGAAAATTAGAGGATCCTCTATTTCCATCGAAGAGCTCATCGATGAAACAAACGTATCTCATTTCACTCGTATCTTTTGTGTCTCATTTCACGTTAGCATATTTTTGAAATTTAGTTTTTCTTTCTCAACTTTAGAAGCTTTTATTGTTTGTCAATGAAGGGTGCGTTCTGTTGTTTCATCAAACAACTATAAAACTTGTGTTCCCATCAACCAAATAATCTTGCTTACCTCAATTCCTGCAGGAGTGCGTCACCCTGCGCGATAGTGGAGGCGCAGGCGTCGAGGCTGGAGTCGCGTTGCTGTGCCGTCTGCTCCAGCAGGCGCTCCGTGGCCTCGAGTCCTTCGGCGCAGCTCTCCTCTGCTTGCAACTCTGCTCGCAACTCGTCTACCCACGTACCAAGCTGTAAACACAACGTGCATCAGAGGGGAGTGAACTAACTACGAGATGAGTATCACACATGGCTCATTATACAATTACAGAGGGAATTTATTAGGACTAGTGGAGAGTTATTGGGGGAAACTATTCATTAGATGGAATGTTTACTTCAGAAAATGTAGAACATTAAATTAATCTAATTAGTGTTTATGTTGACTCGTATATTTTATATAGAAATTTATAAACTGACAAAGAATTTAAAATGAATCAAATTTAGATACGTATTTCGAGAACTAAGTTCTCATCCTCAGTAGAAAAGGGAAAAAATCAAGATTACACGACTTGTGGATCAAATCAGTGGTCAAGATAGAAGTTCTTCGTCACCAGCTTCTTCACGTGAACTTTGTTGTAGGTGAAGAAGTGAGTTATACCATATTGATGAGCTCTAATAAGAGCGAAACGCGTCTATGGTTACTAACAGTGCTGGCCAGCCTCTGACGATGCCCTCATAAGGTGACTAGGAGGCTGAATTTTGTGAGACTCTGCCAAGTGTTTATTTAATATTTTTTATTAAACCTAGTTTCATCAAGTGTATGGATGACAATTAATTTTGTCTTTGTTGTTATAGAATTCAATTTGTCCAAAGGGGGACATACCTATTTATACTAAAACGAAGCAATGAGCCGTGTCCAAGAAATTAATAAGCATAACGCTTAAGTCAACAAAACCTAATTACCTACGAAATCAAACAATTTACTGTTAGGTATGGGACTATTTATGAAGTTTAAGCACAGAAATTCATCGTGCCATTTATTCATTCATTTTATGCTAATATTTATACTCGTATGTAAGATAAGAAAACTTCCTGACTAAGCTCTGAATTGCAAAGCTAGCAAGTTCAAAATTAAATATAAAATATAGTACCATATTAATTTTTTTAAGTTTAAACTGATTTTTATCTTTAATACTGTCCTAACTTATTTTAACTAAGTGAGAAAATAGAGATAAAAGAACACATATTTACTTACACCTTTCATTTTTAATAAAGAGCTGATGTCTACTTCATAACACACATAACCTAAATAAAATACTATTTACAATTGACAACTGATATTTTATCCCCTACACTTAAAATGAATATCTAGACCATTTTGCAGATGGCGCTGCATTGGAAGGGGGAAAATAAGTAGTCAGATTTCAAGTCAGTTATGACAAAAATTTATTTGAAATGAAAATAAATTGAGAACGGTTAATAAAGAGCACAAATCTCGTGTATTTGTAAATTAATAAAAATTTACCTCAGATTCTATTAATCTTAACTGTATTCAAATTTAAATTTTTAGATTTTATATTTATGTTAACTATTATTATATTTGATTAAATTTTAATGTTACTTAAAAATATGTAACTTTTAAATTTTCTCAATTTTTTATTGTAAATTTCAGTGATCTGGAGTAAAGTTCGTAGCTACAGTATAGAGTATGGAGTATGGAGCATGGAACATGGAGCAGTGGTTACAAATTTCATAGCAATGAGCATTTATTTTAAAATAAAACATAGGTTGAAAAATTAAGATTTGTATTAACATTATTATTAACTATGTTAGAATTTTTGAAAAATCATGAGCATTCGCCGGGATTTGAACCCAGAACCTTTCACTCGCTAGGTGACTGCTCTACCACTTGAGCTACAAATACTCGGCGAGTATTCATGATTTTTCGTGCATTATAATTTAGTTGTTAAGTAAATGTAAAGTGACATCAATACGTCAATTCGTTACAAATCAACAACTGTAGTATGCAGCGGCCAATAGCCAAGGAAGAAATAGTTTAAGAAGTATATTTTCGACATCTCTGTCTGTCTAGTAAATATGTTAGAATTTTTGACAAACAGAGATGTCGAAAATATACTTCTTAAACTATTATTATTAACGTTTTGTTACCTATAAATAATTAATAATATACTCGTATGCAGTTGAAGAAAATGTTTAAATATTTAATTGTTTAAAACCGATCGGTGAACAAATTTTTTTTTTATTGGAGATATTTAAAATCCAAAGTATACACAGATAACATTTTTAATTTGTAAGAATTAAAAACGCAGATTCAAAACGTAACTGCAAGTATTACAGCTGCTTAAATATCTAATGTTATGAATGAGTTTTATAACCGACTAGGAACATTCTTTGGCAGTGAATGGAGAGATTTTGGAAAATTTATTATAATTATTGTTTATTCAATATAATAGTTCAACCAATATATTTAGTAACAATTCAAATAAAAAGACAAAATATGTATTAGTCATAATGTGAATACTTACAAGTGTTTTTTTTTAATATTTCAATATATTTAGCTTCCTATTATTTATGTTAAAATGAACGTTCTGATACATTGGTGTAAAATTCATAACCATGGATATGGCAAATCTCATGTTTCATGTAAAATTAAATTCACCATTTTTTTGTAACTTGCATAATTTGGTTCAGTTCCTGAATATGTCCAGATAGGGTACGAAATCGTGTCAAGATTGAGTTTCAATAGTTATTTGTACAACTAGTAATTAAAGCAATATTTGTTTCCCAAATTTGGAGGTTAATGCATGACGGCGATGTATTTTTTTTTTATATATTAATAATAATAAAATTATAGATGCTCTTACTTTACTTTAATGAATTTTAATTCACATATCACAAGTTCTGCAGAACTGATTTTAGTTAATTTCAAATCTATAAAATATTTTCGTCCTAACAACGTTAAGCTTTAGGCGCTTCTAAACAATCTTGAAAAACTAGCAAATAAAAATAAATATCGAGTCGGCCTGTGGATCTTGAGAAACCCTGGTTCGATCCCTACAGCCGACAAACAATTTTCACCAATTTAAATCTATCCCTGTGAGTCCCCCACCCCTAAAATCTTTGGGGATCGTGATTTGACGGCTGGTAACCGCACTTCACGCGAAAAGTATATCACTTACCGAGATCTGCTTAGACAGAGTGCCACACCCAGTAATGGATAAAAGGCGTGATTATATTTACTTATTTATTTAGTAAGTTGATAAATTCTAAGATAAACGAAATAAAAATTGTAAAACCTAAAACATCTTTACCCTCATTGACTTATAACATCTAGTCAAGCTATTCCGAACTACAATCCCCTCGTTCCCAAACAATGCCAGTACGCTTAGGAACAAGACGAAGACCAGACCGCCAGACATACCGAGTCATACAATGTCAGGGTAGGCCATGGACCGCTGCTCTCGCCATTAGCAACGCGAGTGCTTGTGAACATCACACATCTGACCGGACTTGGGCAGTGTCGAGTGTCAAGTCCTGCTTCCGCCCACTCAGAGTGGACGTTGGTGATGCACACGGTAATTAGATTTTAATGGCTGCGCACTTGCTTAAGAGGTGTGGAACTTAGAAATTGTGATTATTATGATTTGTTTGCATTTGGATTCGTCGTGTATTGTCTGGAGGTAGACGCTGGATAATGTTGGACTTAAGTGCAGTGTGCAGCGATGTATTGTTTCGGCTCGGTAAAGGATGTTATTAGAAGTTTAATCGTTTAATGTAATTGCTTACGTCTGGAGTCTGTGGTTTGTGCGACAACAACAGACTTTGTTCAAATTCTATTAAAAAAATAATTATCTCTAAGAAAACACAGAAAAATGCTACATACAATTTGATTAAAACAAGGATTAAAATAATTTAATAATATAATGATACATTAACAACTTAGGCATTTTTACTTGAGGTAGACTAAAGTATCGGAAATAACAATTTAATATAAATAAATATATCACGCCTTTTACCCATTACAGGGTGTGGCACTCTGCCTAAACAAATCTCGGTAAGTGATATATTTCTTCGCGTGAAGTGCTGTTACCAGCCAATATATCATGACTCCCAAAGATGTTAGTGGAGGGGGAGCCACAGGGGTAGATTTAAATTGGTGAAAATTATTTGTCGGCTGTGGGGATCGAACAAGGGTTCTCAAGATCCACAGGCCGACTTGATACCACTGAGCCACCTACCTCATTAATATCTTTATCTAAATTTAGTGTTTTTTATAGTTCAAATTTTATTAACTGACCTGGTTAATACTGTCATTATTTGATAAAACTTTTAAATGGCAAACATAAAAATATGACGTCATTTGTCATATACTCGAAATAGAAACGTCTGTTATTCAGTCACCCAACTTAATTTGACTTGAAGGATCGAGTAAATAAAATTAAAATTTGATCACTATACTTCAAGTTTTTAACGTAATTAAAATAGTAATTAGAAGAGTTTTGTAAAGGGCAAGTGCGATAGAAGTCTTATAAAATTAGTTATTTATGCTATTTTTTTTCTATTTTGCGACTCTTATAAATTGAAATTTTCAAAAAATCTGCGATACTTTAAACCGAATCAATTTATGGCAATTTGAATATGAAATGTTGTGGTTGGTAACTGTTATTAAAATTTATGCAATTATTCAGATTTTGGAATTGTATTGAAATTTTCTCAGCTTGACAGTTTCAGTATGTCATCCGCTACTACCAAATCAAAATGTTGTGTATCGTAATGAACGCTCTTTCGATACGCAACTGGGTTTCATAATGACTGCTTTATGAACGCAATATAGAAAAAAAAATTATATATTAATATTTAAATTACTGTATTTAAATAACTTTTTAGCTGATGATGGTGTGTTCGCAAACTAAAACGTCTAAATAAATTTTTATAATAGAATTGTTCTTCATGATCCTGGGACGTCCTTCCTACTCGATTATAAACTCTAAAGAAGGAGCTATTCCTGGCTAATTATTTTAATTAAGTATCAAAAAATGTCGAAGATTTTATGCAAGATTGTTAATAAACAGTTTTGTTTGAACCACATTAAAGTGCAAGAAGCTAGAATTTGCTAATTTTCAAAAGACGTCTATTATTATGACATAAGTCTAATTTTTCATACATAACGCAACTTTTATTTTTAAGTATGAATAATACTTCGGTTACATTCGCGTTTATAGTTGTACTTTCATTTCCTTTCCTTGTTCTTCTGATGGCACTACAGCCCAAATCGGGCCTGGGCCTACCGGACACACCGAGCCGCAGATTTTACACTGCCGTACTGCCAGTCTTCGTAGTCGAATGCTACATTATTTAAGACGTATAAGTGACTAGCTTATAGCGCCAGAGTGTGATAAATACATGTAACCGTATTTTATATTTTTACGACAAATCACACATTGTCGACAGGCGGATTCGAACTGACGAACCTTGGTTCGGGTGACGTCACAGTATGTTAAGAGATGTGCCTTAACACGCTCGGCCACCGCGCCTGTTATACTTTCATTTATTATTACAAAAATACTATTATATTTAAATCAGAAAGTTAAGTTAATTTTTGGGCTACCCTTATCATTATAAGTATATGTAGATGATACGAATATAAAAGAATATAAATCTGATTTGTAAAGACAAGACAGAACATAAAACTGGCAATTGTGGTAATGTAATTCCACACAATCATTTATCTTACCATTCAGTTTATCATTTGTCTTCACAGAAAAAAACGTGAAAGAGTAGTTTAATTTAGCCGACAGACAAATGGGAGCAGATGTACGTAGACAACTCAGACTTACCTCCTTCTCGTGCGTATAGAAGAGGACGGCGAGATCGAGGCGGCGGCGCCGCTGCTCGACGCGCGCGGCAAACGAGGCCACGTGCGCCTCCAGCTCGTGCGCCACGGAGTAGATGTCGTCCGCGTCGCACTCGCCGGTGTGCGCCAGCTCCTCCGCCGCCGCCAGCAGCTTCTCTGCGTTCGTGTACGTATTCTGCAACAACAAAAAATACATCAGTAAGCTGTCAAAAACAAATCAAATACATTCATATGTAGCAAATCTATGTAAACGTGATAATATAGACTTTTACATGAAAACTTTAGTTTATTGCCAAACTTTGTTTCTTACTACTATCCTGATTATTATTTACCTATATTGTGAATTATTATTCAATAATCCCTTGCTGTCTTACTTTTTGATTCGTTTTCAGTTCTTTTTACTTCCTTGTACAAAGTAAAGGAAGTATTGTTATCGCGAAAATTTTCGGTTCTCAGATTACAACGGAAATAGGTATTTTGGCTCTCCCTGAATCCATTTTGACTAATTTCGTCGTGCCGTCTGTACGTACGTGCGTATGTATCTCGCATATCTCAAAAACGGTAAGCCGTAGAAAGTTGAAATTTTGTATTTAGGACTGTTATAACATTTAGTTATGCACCTCCCTTTTTGATCATTATATAACTTCCGGAAGTGGTACTTTACTTGAAGCCTATAATAGATTTTAATGAAAAACTATATTAAAATATAATCCAAAACTTTTCAAATTTGGTATATAAGACTACTATATCAATGGAAATAACATAATAGATTTTGGTTAAAATAGACTAACCGGAAGTTGCACATTACATGAAGCTGCTAACAGTTTTCCTTGAAAAAAAAATGGTATTATTTTAATTTTAGAAATAAATGCTGCAAATAAAAGTTTTAGAGAATTATCTAAATTTAAATATTATATATTTTTTAATTTAAAAAAAAAAAAGTTTGCTATGGATTAGAACAAAAAATAAAAGATTTAATGTCAAATATGTGCAATTAAAAAAATATCTATTGTTTAATACGCGTACAAGGAAGTCATGTGGTGTCCACATCAGATTTTTTTTTCTGGTTTCCTGGCGGACCAACTACTAAGGTCATATGCCGCCATTACACCCTGATCCTGCGTTTTAGGTCTTGTGGTCAACAGTAAAGCGGGTTTGTCTGTACGGCCACCCATCCAAATACTCCCCGCGCGCAACGTTGCTTAACTCGCGTTATAGCATAGATCAGTTCCAACGAGTTGAGCCATCGCCGTTGACAATTTCAGTTCTTACAATATCTACGATTGTGTGAAATATGGGGTAGGTGGCTCAGTGGTATTGAGAACCTTGGTTCGATCCCCACAGCCGACAAACAATTTTTACCAATTTAAATCTACCCTTGTGACTCCCCCTCCACTAATATCTTTGGGGGGCGTGATTTGACGGCTGGTAACCGCATATCACTTACCGAGATCTGCTTAGGCAGAGTGCCACACCCAGTAATGGGTAAAAGGCGTGATGATATATTTATTATTTATTTATATTTATATCATAATATTATTTATTCCATAATTTATATTATGTCCCATATTTATAACAGTGGTTACAGTCCGGAAAGTGAGACTTTACATAGTAGGTACTAGATACCGAAATAAATATTACGATATTGTTTGTTACCGTTAATTTGCTAGATAACAAACAGTTTTTATAACATTTAATTATAATTATTTTAAAACGTAAATTTCAAGATTAAGATATGAAAATAATGTTCAATAATTAAGTGCGACAAAGTATGAAATAAACCGTTGTAAGTCATACGTTCGTGAATAATTTTTAAAATAAAATAAATATATGCAATGAATAAATACCCATTACTGGGTGTGGCATTCGCCGTATTAGGTCTCGGTATGTAATATATTTCTTCACGTAAAGTCCGGTTACCGGCCGTCAAATCAAGACTCCTCAAGATGTTTGTAGAGGGGGGCCACATGGATAGTTTTAACTAATAATAATAATTTTTTACTCTACTCATTGGAAACATTTTAATCGATTCGTCAAAATTTATTTACCAGACAATAACATAAATAACTATTAATAAAATTTTATAAATAAATTATTATGTACGGTTTAAAAGTGATAATAAACGCTATGTTTCTAGTTTCTTTGCGTGAAGTTGGAAGAAAATAGAACAAAATGTGCTACGTACATTTAAACTGTCTGAATGTGTTGACGTTGATAAACAAATTGCGAAATGAAAAATGTATGCCACAAGTTTACATATTATCTGATCTTAAAATGCATGAAAACCATATGAAATTAATTAGCATTAAATACATTTAACCTTGTTTCTAACGAAAACAGAAATGCACTAATTATTAATTAGCCTGATGTACATCTCTACTTTTTATATAAAAGTTTTACATATTTAAGACGAAGAAATTTACATTCTTAGAACTTTAGAAATTTAGTATATGCTCTACTCAGGTTTCGATTAAGCAGTCTTTAAATTATCGCAACTCGCCAAGGAACCCTTTTAGGAAAACGAATAAAACTAGAAACTTCTAGATATATTCTAGCGTAACCAGTTTACCCACAGCATCTGCATCTAGTTTGCAACATTTAATAACGTAATAAACTATAATAAACCATTTTACAACCCGCTGATTAAATACTTTTACTTTATCACTCGTTACATCCCACGTTTTGCTTTAATAAATTCTGTTTAAAAATGACAAAAGACACAAAAAATACTTTCCACGATGTCATATAGCAAAGTCAGAAAAATGGCCAGCTCCTTATAATAGCGCTTGCGAACAGCTCTTTGCATAAAAATTTTGATATTAAGAAAAAAAGAGGCAGTTAATAAAAAATAAAAAACCGCGGAGTATAAAAAGCGAGGCAGGACGTATAGTCAGCCTGTGCTCGTGCTCAGGTCACCACCGGAGCCCTGTGCACGGATTCTGCAAAAGTACAAAACACATACTTCGCATTGTTAAAGTGCTTTAATAGCAGTGTTCTTAAATCATTTTTCAAGTGTCTCAACAACAATTACATTCTTAAACGATATTACAGAAACGTTGTATAATGTTATGTTAAATAACTTGACAATTCCGTCATTTTTAAAATCATAACAACAGTACAAACAAATAAAATACGTTACTATATCTGTTTCTTGTCATTATTTTTAATTTTCCATCATTTTTACTTCCTTATACGAAGTAAAGGAAGTATTGTAATCGCGAAAATTGTTGGTTTTCAGATTTCAGCGGAAATTTTGACCATCCCTGAATCCATTTTGACTAATTTCGTCGTGACGTTTGTATGTACGTACATACGTATGTCGTATGTATCTCGCATAACTCAAAAAAGGTAAGCAGTAGAAAGTTTAAATTTTGTATTTAGGACTGTTATAACATCTAGTTGTACACCTCCTTTTTACTTCCTTGTACGAAGTAAAGGAAGTATTGTTATCGCGAAAATTTTCGGTTCTCAGATTTCAGTGGAAATACGCATTTTGGCCCTCCCTGAGTCCATTTTGACTAATTTCGTCGTGACGTCTGTACGTACGTATGTACGTATGTACGTATGTACGTACGTACGTACGTACGTATGTATCTCGCATAACTGAAAAACGGTAAGCCGTAGAAAATTGAAATTTTATATTTAGGACTGTTATAACATCTAGTTGTGCACCTCCCTTTTTGGTCATTATATAACTTCCGGAAGTGGTACTTTACTTGAAGCCTATAATAGATTTTCATGAAAAACTATATTCAAATATAATTTAAAACTTTCCAAATTTGGTATATAAGACTACTATATCAATGGAAATAATATAATAGATTTTGGTTAAAATACACTAACCGGAAGTGGCACATTACATGAAGCTGCTAAAAGTTTTCCTTGAAAAAATGGTATTATTTTAATTTTAGAAATAAATGCTTCAAATAAAAGTTTTAGAGAATTAAATTCTGCGTCTAGCACATTAAGAATTTTTAAATTATCCTTTTGCATAAGCGAGATATCTAAATTTAAATAGTATATATTTTGTGTGTTTTTTTTAATTAAGTTTGCTATGGATTAGAACAAAAAATAAAAAATAAAAGATTTTATGTCAAATATGTGCAATTAAAAAAATCTGATGTGGACACCACATGACTTCCTTGTACGCGTATTAAACTATAGATATTTTTTTAATTGCACATATTTGACATAAAATCTTTTATTTTTTGTTCTAATCCATAGCAAACTTAATTAAAAAAAACACAAAATATATACTATTTAAATTTAGATATCTCGCTTATGCAAAAGGCTAATTTAAAAATTCTTAATGTGCAGAATTTAATTCTCTAAAACTTTTATTTGAAGCATTTATTTCTAAAATTAAAATAATACCATTTTTTTCAAGGAAAGCTGTTAGCAGCTTCATGTAATGTGTCACTTCCGGTTAGTGTATTTTAACCAAAATCTATTATATTATTTCCATTGATGTAGTAGTCTTATATACCAAATTTGGAAAGTTTTAAATTATATTTGAATATAGTTTTTCATGAAAATCTATTATAGGCTTCAAGTAAAGTACCACTTCCGGAAGTTATATAATGACCAAAAAGGGAGGTGCACAACTAGATGTTATAACAGTCCTAAATATAAAATTTCAATTTTCTACGGCTTACCGTTTTTGAGTTATGCGAGATACATACGTACGTACGTACATACGTACATACGTACGTACAGACGTCACGACGAAATTAGTCAAAATGGACTCAGGGAGGGCCAAAATGCGTATTTCCACTGAAATCTGAGAACTGAAAATTTTCGCGATAACAATACTTCCTTTACTTCGTACAAGGAAGTAAAAATATCTATAGTTTAATACGCGTACAAGGAAGTCATGTGGTGTCCACATCAGATTTTTTTATCATAATATAACTTCCGGAAGTGGTACTTTACTATAATAGATTTTAATGAAAAACTATATTTAAATATAATCCAAAACTTTTAAAATTTGGTATAAAAGACTACTATATCAATGGAAAGAACATATAGATTTTGGTTAAAATGAACTAACCGGAAGTGATACATTACATGAAGCTGCTAACAGCTTTTCTTGAAAAAAAAAGTATTATTTTGAGTTTAGAAATAAAATACTGCAAATCAAAGTTTTAGAGAATTCTGAGTCTAGCACATTAAGAATTATTAAATTAGCCTTTTGTATAAGCGAGGTATGTAAAAAAAATTATATATGTTTTGTTTTTTATAATTAAGTTTACTATGGATTAGAACAAAATAACAAATTTAATGTCAATGTCAAATTACATCAAATATGTGCAATAAAAAAAATGTAGGTGTAGTATAATACGCGTACAAGGAAGTCATATGGTGTCCACATCAGATTTTTAGTTAAGCGATCCATAAAACTTAAGCGAAGGCTAACTATCCATTATTAATTAAATTTAGCTCAGTTATAACTTATAACACTATAAATTTATCTTATCTGAACTAAGATTTTGGCGACAAAAAATATGAATTTTGACATATTATAATGGGATAGATAGTTCAGAGGATATGAGAACCACAGTTTAATTCCCAGATCCAACAAACCACATTAAAATTACCCCTGTGGCTCTCCAACCACTAATATTATTAGGGACTATGATCTTACAGCTGGTAACCTCATTTCACTTGCATCAATTTATTCCTTATAGAAATATGTTACAGTAAAACGCTACACCCAGTAATGGATAAAAGGCGTGATGATATATTTATCAATTTTATATTGGACAGGAAATTTGGAAGAAAAGGTGAAACTTGTTTAAAAAGACCTTCGCGATACCGAGCAATTTGTTCTGTAACTTTAAGTGATAGGTAGGATATCTCACAGGATATCAGAACTTTTAGAAGGCTCAGAGAATAAAACGATAAAGCAAACTGCATTGATACGAGTGTACGATTATACGGACGAGTATTTCTATTATGTTATCAAACAACACGTTTAGATAATATAATAGCCTGCATATAACTGTACAAACGTGAATGCATGATATGTTTTTATTATATGGAGAACGGTTTTTCTATTTTCAGCCATGACCTAGGTAAATGTTTTCCTTGTAGATATACAGTGTCAATGAACGAATTAGTGTTTACAAATTCTTTATATTAGTACAAAAATAAAAGGTGAAATTAATGATTCATTATTAAACCTTTTATGAACCTAAGAAGGCGACTTTATGGCCAATATTTGGGCCATTATTAAGCAATTTTAGTATGAAATAACAATTAACAATTTAAATATTGATGTCAATAGAAAAATTAAAAAACTTGTTGCGGTGTACACCTCAAGAGTCACATAGTAACTGAAATTTATCATTCGGCTTATTAAAAAGGAATTAAAATCTTTCGATTTTATAAAAAAAAATTCGAAAAAATACTGTCAACCAATTTAAGACAAGTTTATCAATGAAGTAATGAATTCATTTTATATTAGTAAATAAGGAACTATTATCAAAATCGGAGCATAAAATCTACAAATTATATTAAATAAATAAATACATCATCAGCCTTCTATACATAATTGAGTGTTTTATAACGCTAGTAGATTTCAATCAGTAGTATATTTTTCACGTATATTTAACATCTATTTAATCACAGCCCCCCAAAGATATTGGAAACGGAATCAAATAGTTAATTTTAATGTGGAAAAATCAGGGAGTATGAATCGAACTTGGATTCTTAAATCGTCAGTCCAACCTGTTAAGCTGAGCCGTTACCTACGTTATTATACAAAGTATGGAATATCACAAAAATAGGACCGAGAAACACTGAGTTTAACAGCCGCCTTTAATTGGCATTCAAATTAGCTTTAATTCTTATGTCTCAAAATATGTTGACTTCAATGCGTTATAATAGTTATTTTTGTATTAAGTTCGTAAAATGAGTGTTTTTTTTTTTGTTGTGCGTGAGAATGTGACTTCATTCGAACGCGTTAAAGAATAATAATTTTACCCACGAAATACAAACAACATTTTTTCTACAACTGTATATAAAGAATAATACAATAATTATTGACTTATTTCAGTAAATTTAAGGAAAATAATCAACAATAATATGAATTTGATCTTATTTATGTGTTTTAACTAATGGAACGTGACAAAAATAATTTGGAAGCGTGCGCAAAATACTCATTTTGAGCACTAGGATGCCAAACAGTGAGCAAAATACGCATTTTGCGCTCTAGGGTGCAAAATAATGCGCAAAATACGCATTGTCATGGTAATGTAAATGAAGATGAAAAAATCACGTTGATATTTTCTGTTTTTAATTACAAATCTTAAACTCGAAATATTTTTAAAATCTAATTAACTATTTATTGCTGGTAAATGTTACATCCAAATTGAACTTTATATAATAAATAAATATGATTTTTTGAAAATCAAATTAGAATTAATTTTACAACATACCGTAGGTTAATAACTCTACCAGAGTAACACGTACAACATTTCGCACACATCCCTCGGTAGCGGTGACCTTTGCCGACTCCGGGGCCAATCCGGGCCGGAACCAGCGGCTCGCGGGGACAGGGGCAATGACACGGAACAGCGCGGGCTTGTAGTACACGCATGCGCTGTACCGATACCGGCTCCAGCACCAGGCTGGGTCGCCGAGCGCCGTGGCCACACAACAGTGTCACGGTCAATTTTACTTTCGTTCCTGGCTGGCCTAGCACTGGCTCTGGCTCTGGCACGCATACAACGTACTCAAGTTATCGTTATCACAATCAAATGTACAACTAGAAACGATATAAAAAAGGTTTATGGAATAGTTATGGAAAAGAGTATTTACTCAGTCAGGCAATGTCAGCAGAAATGAACATTGTAAGACATAAATACATGTCATGTCAAATGATATGATGTTTAATGATTTTGTTTGTGGTAGAGAAACGTTACTTATATTGTTTCTGTTATTTACATTTCTAATGCCTATGGCAAACTGGTCGAAGAGTGTCGATGAAACAACAGAACGCACCCGTCATCGACGAAAATTAGAGGGACCTCTATTTCCATCGAAGAACTCATCGATGAAACGAACGTATCTCATTTCACTCGTATCTTTTGTGTCTCATTTCACGTTAGCATATTTTTGAAATTTAGTTTTTCTTTCTCAACTTTAGAAGCTTTTATTGTTTGTCAATGAAGGGTGCGTTCTGTTGTTTCATCGAAGAGCTCATCGATGCTCTTCGACCAGTGTACCATAGGCATAACATATCTTTAAAAAAAACAATTAGGGTGCGATGGTTTAAAAATGGCGTAGATAATGGGGATCCTTCACTGTAGTCACAAAATAATAAATTAGTCACTTATTAACGCTACACTCAAAAACTAGGTGCCACAGATGATCAAAGTTTCCAAAATAATATTGTTTTATTAGATTGTTGAGTTCTTAATGCCAATGACTGGTACCACAAGCTCTGTTTTTGTCTGTTTTAAGAGCAGTGTTTTGGGGTGTTTTAGCTATTTCTAATATGTTAAAGCCGTGCTCTTAGAACACTCAAAAACAGAGCTTGTGCTTCCAGCCAATAAGTTTGCCATCAGAGCATTGCGATATTTCTTTAACCCTCTCTCTTACACATCTAATCTATTCAGAATTCCTTCCTTTATTCATGTCTTCTTTCTTTGTTCAACTGACAGCTACAGAATTGACAAGAATATATATAAAATAGATTCAGCGACCCCAAAAACCCCCAAATAACTAGTTTTTAACCTAAAACTCTATTTCAGTTGAATATCGTAATTTCATTCCCCCATCTTCTTTTTAACCCCTTCAAAAAGTGTATATGATCAAAATGACCCCGAAAATAGGTTTTGGCGATCTCAAAAACACCTGGGTAGCCAATGTTGAACGCGTAATATTTTGGTATCATTTAATTTCATTTATGGCGATTTTTACTTTTACCACGTTTCAGGAGTGGTTTGTACCCTTAAAAAGCAACTTCCGGAAGAAAAAAAATAGGGATTCAATATTTTTTAGAGTTCTATTAGTGTGCCAAGTTTCATTTAAATCAGTGAGTGACAGTCAGGGGCGGATCCAGACTTCAAATTAGGGGGGGGGGATGGAGTGAATTTTGTCTCGGGGGGGGGGGGGAGTTGTCCATCTTCTAAATATAAAAAACGGTTCTTCGATAGAATACAAAAATTATTGAATTAGAAGTTGACGTTTTAAGTGCAAATGTCGGTAGTCACATACTAGACTAGGTCTTAAATAGAATACCTCTCCCATCTGCGGGTCGAAATAATATCCCACAAAATATTGGTTTTTGGCTATTTATTAAAATAATAAATCAAACAATAGTTCTTAATTATCTTAGAATTTTAAGTTCTTAGATAATATTTTCTATTTAATTTGTTAACAAATTGAGTTATCGTAAATAATGACATCATTATTATGTATTAGGGCCAACATTTAAAAAAAGTCCATGCTTGAGGGGGGGGGGTCATGACCCCCATGACCCCTTCCCTGGATCCGCCCCTGGTGACAGTTGGGTAGTGTTACTTGTAAGACCTACAGCCAGTATTCACGAACAAAGTCAGTAACAATGCACACCACAGATCGCTTTAAAATGAATCATGATATGACTAAATAGTCTTGGATAAAATTCTACCTACTATATTGATATGTATGCTTTAGTTTCGAATAAATAATTAAAGATGACTGATTAACATATCAACTTTGTATAAAGGAGTAGAAGTGACAGGAATCAGAAATTAAATTATGCAAATAAATCGCTAGAAGAAATAATTATTTACTTTAATATTTAAATGAATTATGAATATGTACGAGAAATACAAACATAATTTATTATTTAGGAGAGGATATGAAAACACCAGAACCAGATAAAATAATGAGGTGAAGAGATTCATAATCTAGATTAAAATATGACTTGCCATGGAAAAACCGATAGGAAATGTGATGCTTAGTTACGAGTAGATTAACAAGCAAGCCAGCAAAAAATTAATTGAAAGAAACAAAAAACAAAACCTTATTTGTTTCCCTCGTATACCAGTATTTCTGTTTTCATTTCATTAAATTTCTCCTCCGCTCATATATTACGTACGGAACATATTTTTCATTCCACTAAATAAATATAATAAACTTCCCAACAATGTATGTAATTTTATCCTCTGTTTCAGATGAAATTTTTTATTACATAACTTGAGATTTCTAGAAAATGTCATTGCTTCTCCTTGGCTTATTAAAATATAACATTTAATATTACATTGAAATTATACAATAGACGTTCTTGTTTTATGCAATATTCTCTTTTCATACTAAATTAAAATATTTATCATTTTTCTGATATTTCTATTCAACATTTTTCTTAGTACCTCTTAAATTTAATTAAACATACAGACGAATTATAATCCACAATTTTTTATCAATTACAAAATATAATCTAAAACAGCCAGATTCATTAAACCAATTATATCAGAAACAAGTGGCATTTCTCTCGAACGCTGCTGTCAGTTTTTTTTTGTCATATTTTTACTGTACAATTATTAAACCTCTATCAGTTTTAAAATGGCAATAATGCTAAGAAATAATATGTTCAATTAATTTGTCCGTCAGTACGGTGGTGTGGATAGCGATATGAAATTCGAATCCGGAGATCCTGAGTTCGAATCGTACTCAAACTAAAACTTATATAAAAACTACCACACTGCGGCTCAGTGAGTGCGAACCCTGTACTGTAATTGAGATTAAATTCCTGTTGTACAGCGTAACATAAATAAATAAATTTAGTACCAATTTACCAAAATACTAAATTAACAAATATAAGAAAATCTGTAATTAATATTAGACAATAGTGTAACATAATATAACAGCTACTTATTTTTCTGTTCAAAGTCAATGGCTGGTAGCACAAGCTCTGTTTTTGGGTGTTCTAAGAGCACGGTTTTAACATGTTAGAGATAGCTGAAACACCAAAATACACTGCTTTTAAAACAAGCAAAAACAGAGAGCTTGTGCTACCAGCAAATGTTTTCACAATTAAAATGACAGTTCATAGAAAAGAATTCTGTCAAGCTTTTGATATTTTCTATAAAAAGTTAATTATTAATTTTCATTGAATCACATTTCACATTAGCCAACAACATAATTGCTAGGTAAGACCGCGAGCTAATTCTAGCTGCCGGTTGATGTTAGCAAGGTAATAGTGGTCATTTGGAAAACCTGTATTCTTTAACCCTAAGTGAAGTAGAAACCTGAATAATCTGAATGTGATGAAAATCAATTGTCGGCTTTTTCAAGCATAAAATATTTAAAAATTTTTCGTATATGCACAATCGAATTTTGCATAAAACGTATGTATAAAGAATTTACTATCAGTACTATTGAACAATGCATATAAAACATAAAAATTAAATGATCACAGTCAGCTGTTTAAAACAAATACAATTACGAACCCATTTATCATCATATAACAAAGAAACATCAAACAAAACAAAGCATTATTTTCATAACAATGAACATAATTATACGCGCTATAATAGCGAGATTTTGGTGTCGTAAAAAAGCAGTTAATCAGACTTGCGGAAATCCGTTAAACGACAAATGAAACAAATGCAAGTCTGGAGACCCGAGAACACTTAAATGTAAATACGTAAGATCTGTAGCAATGACGGTTGATACTTGTTACAGACTTTTATTTTTTACTTGACGTTTTCGTCTACGGTCTACGCCGCCTAATCTTGAGACGCGGAAACCATTCATCACTCCACTGGATGTAATTTCAGATGTAACTAGATCGTTGGATCCACGACAACTATCGCATTTTGACTAATTTACCTGTCATGAAAATTACTTTATATTACGCTGCTACATATTTGATAATTAATAATATTTTGATTAATTTCATTTTACTTTCTCTGAAGTAATTTGTGAAATATATCATTAAAATTATTAATGTTATTATTCAAAATTACGATTGTAATGTAAGTTCAATAACATTTGATTTGGTATAAATTATAAACACAGCTTAACCTCAAATATAATTTGTTTCCAGCAGACTACTTCTTACTGCGAACTAATTTAATGCATTTTAAATTTCAAGTGGGTAAATCCGGTATAAAAAAAGAAACAAATTTGTTAAGTGTACCATCTCATTTAATACTGACCTGAAAATATAAATTTAAATATTGTCTGTTAAGGAACAAATTTCTTTATTGCTGGATGTTAACATTTTTTAATTAAAGCAAGCTAATTTTATCTTTTGCTACGCATTGTAAACATGAGTTTAATTAAGGTCTACTTACGGATATTTGTTTAGCAAATACTGAACATGCAATTATATAAAAATAATTACTTATATATTTTTACTTCGTGTTATCGAAGGATTACAGTCTTTCCTTTGTCTTTATCAAAATTTATATAAAAATATGAGTTGTTGAAATATTTAATGAAAAAATTTAGTGGATTTCTAGAAAATCGTTATCAATGTCTGTAAATATTTCATCAAATCAAAGAACTAACACTTAAATCGACGACAGGGAACGGATATCTGTTTAAAAAGAAACCAAAACTAAACAGTTCGTTTTAAAAAAGAAACCAAGTCTTTATTCAGCCCATCCGGCTATAAACCGTACAAACATACGAGGATTTTGTTTCTTCGGCAAAATTAGAACACTGCACTAACTTGTCAAGTTTTTATACTACTGCTACTAGTAGTGCCACATAACTATATAAAGAAGTAATTTATATGGATTCTTTGAATTTGGAATAACTTTTTAATTAATAAACTATAAATATGTTACATGTGTGCATTTCATTTGGCATTTGGCCGCATAACAGAAATAGGAATTAATCACACAATTATTGTGTAACAAATATCAAAGTATTTAGTTACTTATGATATTATGTAGAGGCCTTTTTGTTCGGTGTTAATAAAATTGTAACAAAATAGGAATTATCGTTAAATACCATTTAAGTTTTTGATAGTCATATTAATTTACCATAAGTGAATGCTACGTGCTAAACAGATTGAGAAAATTACTTTGATGAATCCGAACAACTTCGACACAGTTATATTTTCTGTTAATAGTTGAAATTAGCGAAATTTGAGTCTATTAACACTCAATTATGAAGTAAACGTGCTAACCACAGTTTAATAATAATAATAATAATAATAATAATAAATTTCTTTTTATTTCACAATGGCGAAGTTCAGCTTGCGCTGTTCTACCACTTAACCATTGATACAGTTGATTACATAAGTAAAACTGTTACACAAATTACAAAAATAAAGTTTAACATGTATGACGTAAATATTTACAAAGATATTAATACATATTTACATCGTATAAGATGTGTGAAAATTAAATTACAATTGAATACATGAAGAGTTACAGCTGATCATTGAATAGTATGTTTCTCAGGGTCCGTTTGAATGATACCAGATTTAGACTTTTTAATTCATGTGACAAATTGTTATACAAATAGGGGGCATAGTACGAAAAAGAAGATTTAAATCTAGCTGTAGAATATTTGAGGATGTGTAATTGAAATTTAAACCGCGTATTGAGGGAATGAATTGAGTCACGGGGCCTCAGTTGACGAAAAAGGTAATTCGGTACTCCAGTTTTCAATATTTTATGAACAAAACAAGCGTAATGAAGTTTACGTCTGTTAGACATATTTAACCAGCCTAAATGATTGATTCTACTACTTATATGATCATATTTCCGTAAGTTATAAATAAAGCGGACACACGTGTTTTGAACCCTCTGAATTCTTTGGTACTGTATATTATGAAGATAAGATCCATATACCACATCACTGTAATTGAAACGGGATAGGATGAGTGATTCAGTGAGGGTAGATTTAATTTTTTCACTTAGGTAATCTCTATATTACTTACTAAACTCAAATCAATTGTTAAATAATAATAATTTCTAATTATGGGGTAGGTGGCTCAGTAGTATCGAGTCGGCATGCGGATCTTAAGAACCCTGGTTTGATCCCCACAGCCGATAAACTACCAATTTAAATCTACCCCTGTGCCCCCCTACCCCACAACATATTTGAGAGCCGTGATTTGACGGCTGGTAATTGCACTTCACGCGAAAAAAACTATCACTTACCGACATCTGCTTAGGCAGAGTGACACGCCCCGTAATGGGTAAAAAGGCGTGATGATACATTTATTTATTTATTTATACAAATTTTGAGGCTACAACACATTATTTAATGATGTGTGTATTGAAGCATAGATTTCTAAAGAAATTAAGAAATTATCAATTTTATTAAAATATTAGAAAGCATGTTATAACCAAAACAGAAAAAAGTTATGAGTCATCTCAAATCAAGAATAATAAATAGAATGTTACAGTTTTGTATATGAAGCATAAACTTTGTATTAATAAGTGATTTACATGTTAATGAATATAAGGATAATTAGAACCTACACCAAACATGTGCTACATCCTTAATGAGCAATCTTAATGCAGAGCTCTAATTCGCTTCTTGGTTAATAATTATAATTAATCATTACATAATCGCACATGTGCGCCATTACTAACTAATCTACTGGGAAAAATAAAATCAAGGAAAGCAAAAACAGTAGCTCTCCTCCGATATGAAACCACTACCTGCGTAATAGTCTAGTAATGAAGTGCCTACGTTGTATTTATTAACCATTATTAGAGTCTTAATCGTTTTTCGGATCATAAAATTATTTTTTATAGCAGATGTATTCCAAAAGTAAAAGAGAGAGTTTTAGTTTTGTGTGCTACAGTTAAATGCTTAACGGTTTATTGGTTTTATGTGAAAAATGACGCTATATGAATTCGTAGGAGTGATTCTGATTCAAATGTGGTTTTATTATTACAAAACAGACTCAAAAATTTATCATTATTTTTAGTCTTATGTCATTTTTATAATGTTTTGTGTATATTTAATTCATAAACATCCATTTGTAAATTATGAATTTCTGTAAATTAGGTACAGCTACAAAATAAGTACCTACTCGTATATGTTGCTCAAATATTACGAATTATGAGTTATTATCACTTGTGATGAATTAACAAAAGTCACACATTGATTTGGCGTGAATACAATATTTCGATAATACGAGGAGACTATTTATTTATTTATTTATTTATTTATTCATGCTACGCTGTAAAATATGAACATAATCTCCATTACTGTACAGGGTTCGGACTCACTGAGCCACAGTGAAGTAGTAGTTCATATATTTTTAGCTAGAGTGGCATTCGAACTCGGGATTTGTAGATTCGAATGCCGGAACCACACCTTCCGTATTACCGGACTATTTTACGTATTATCTATTACCTGAATAATATTTATAGATAATTTGTTTAACAAACTACAACATTACATCTGCTGTTGAAATTTCATACTAAATATTGGTATCTTTCTGGTGTCTTCAACACAATTTTTCACGTTACATATTATACGCCTTTTACCCTACAGGGTGTGGCACTTTGCCGTAGCATATCTCGATAAGTGAGATATTTTTGCACGTAAAGTGCAGTTACTAGCCATCAAATCACGGTCCCCAAAGATGTTAGTGGAGTGGGAGCCACAAGATTTTTGTTTTGGGTTTGAGGAGGTACATTTTGCATTTTATTCATCTTTTGTTGTTATTTGGTGAACTTTATAATAAATATTTTTGTTAGTACTACAAGGTTTAGAGCAGTTCAAGCTACCAATATTTTGCCAATGTTTTGCTGCCAAAATGCTGGATCCACCCATGTATCAATCGCGAATACAAACTAAATATTTTAAATTTTATAAACTACAATGACATTGAAGAGCTTGCAGTTTATATTAAATGTGGTAATATTAACATTTTTCGGATAAAAAAGACAAATATATATATATATATATATATATATATATATATATATATATATATATATATATATATATATATATATATATATATATATCATGTTTACTATTGTCATTTAAACCGAATAAATATTAATAGTGATACGAACATAATTTAATATACATTGCTATGGTATTAAATTACTAACATTTATGTTGAGTTTCATGATTTGATGGCTAATAATCGCACTAAAAAGTAGAAATAAGCTGAATTGACATATTTTTTATAAAAATTTCATTTTGATCGGTTAAGTTATTCCTTATTGTCCTACAGACTACCAAAATGAGGCATTTGAGTAAATTACTTTTTATTCAAAGTCGTAAAATGTAAAGAATTTCATGTATACATACACCAAAAATGGATAAAAAGAAGTAATCATGTTTTACATTAGTTATAGAAAAGAAAAATGCGAAAGTAGCTCTTTATATATCTTCTTTAGTAAACAAGATATGAAATACAACATAAACAAAAGATTAATTTTAATTAATGGTGCCAAAATTTGTTTAAAGTAACAGATGATGACCATCAGTGGTTTCTAACAAAGTCGTTAATATTCACAACCAATTTCACTTGACAGAAGACCAAAACACGTTCGCTTCGTTCGCAATATGTTATTTATTCTACAGAAACTCTTCACTTCACTTCAGGTTACTTTTGAGACGTGTTACATTTTCTGAACCGTCAGTCATCGTTTAGTGATCGTGATTTTCGATCGGAATGAAGTAGCCCGTCATCGTGACTCGGATGTTTTCACTACACGTTCTGATTGTTGGGTGTTTGCATATCGTTAATAATTCAGGAATGTTCATTTATGGCTTTTTGTGGATTATAGTGGATAAATTATGCAAAGCCTTTGAGATTTAGTGATTTAGCTAATGCACATGTTATTATTTTGATTATCCTATCCTATTCCTATACTCTAATCCTAGTAATACTTGTATGTATGTATGTGTCAACGATCTCTGAATCGGCTCTAACGATTTTGATGAAACTTGGTACTCTAATATTTGATGATCTCTGAAAACGATTTAGCTAGGTCTCATTCCCCGGAAAATTCATTTAGTACGTCATTTCAAAAGAATATCTTAGAGAATTTAGTTACTTAAAATATATGCATGCGATTATTTTAGGGCAGCCGAATTAGAAAAATATAAAAACGATGTTACCTAATTGTTTACGAGAGAAGAGCGAAAATTCGAAACAAAATAGAAGAAACATTGTTTCTTTTACCTATTATATTAAAAACACAAACATTGTTAAAATATTCTAGATTGGTGAACAACATGTGTAAATTCCACAAAAATAATTGTAAATTATATTTTACTTTTATACTTATTTAAATATATATACAGGATGTTTCACAACTTAGAGCAAAAAATTAAAGGGTATATTCTGTACGACGTGCTGATCATGAAACAAAAAGAATTTTTTTAAAATTCGAAAAATTAAGGGTTGTTAACCTAAAACATCTTTTGTAGTACCGCACTGGATTCGCTTTTCTATTAAACACAAACAATGAAGTAGGTATCAACTACGAAAGAATAATTACACAATTCAATTATTAGCAGTTATTTATAATAGAATTTTATTTAATTAATAACTTTAACATAATCATTCACCCAGTGGCAGTGGCAACGAAAAATTTTGGAATTAAAAAACAACAAAGACAAAATTAATTGTCTTTAAATTCTCACTTGGTAAAACTAGGTTTAATAATAAAATTCTTTTTGTTTCATGATCAGTACGTCGTACAGAATATACCCTTTAATTTTTTGCTCTAAGTTGTGAAACACCCTGTATATATATATAGGTGTGGTCGATTGGATACCGAGATGAGGAGACTTATACATATGTCTAGATCTAGAATATTTATCAAGGCATTTATCATTCATTTCTAAAAAGACAACTGTCAAATTAATAATACATTTCTAATGTTCGATAAGTATTTAAAAATATTTAAGATTGGTTTTAGTGAAATTTAAAATACTATCAATAATAATAAAACTGAAATATGTTATGATGCCATAACAAAACAGAAAACACGTAAATAACAGATTTAATCCAAACTTAACATTTCACGGCATATCTTTTTGCGTATTACGAGACGGCGAATTCAAAATATGCAAGCTGCAAGAAGAAGTATAAATATCCTTTGACTGTAACGGTAGGAGAAATAAGATTTCTGAAAAGGCACTTAATCTTGAGATCCTGAGAAACAGTATCAGCTTAGATTTAAAATTGCAAAATCTCTAAAGACTTACAAAGGAAGAAATAAAGTTACAATTTCAACGAAACGTAGAAATAAATAATTTAAGAAGATTCGAAATTCCTAACTAATTTCCTGTTGTAATTTACATAAAATAAATATTAATGACATAAACAAAAACATTGTTTCTTAAAATACTTTTGTGAATTATTACTATTATTCACTATACTTGGACAACAAAACCTTAATCCCAATTATAATACAAGAAACCTAGAGCTTATAGTAAGTAAAGTATATTGAAAATCCGAACTACTTTAACTTTTGATTTGAAGTTTAAGTTAGTAAAGTTTGAATCCGAGAACAATTGTGCATCAATTGCCCATTGCTTTACTAAGTTTATTTGTAGAAGTAATTATAATTATATTAAAACAAAAATATAATGTCGTTCAACTCATATTATAAATAGAATGCGAAAAAAAACGAGATTGTTGTAGTTCAGTATTCCTTCAATTATAAAAAATTGAAAGAAAATCGAATTACTTTTAGATTGTCCCTCGCTAAATAAAAAACTAGAAACACTTGCTCAAAAAATTCCAATAAAACAAAACATAATAAATTCAATCGCACCCTCCAATTACTCGTGACGAGACAGAAGAAAGGCGTGTCCAGGGTGACGGGGGTGGCCATCCTGGCACACTCGATGTGATGAAATAACAACACTGCGTGGACACCATTCACAATAGACGCGACGAGTGCGAACTCCCAACATGTGATACAGCAAAAAATAACTCAATAACAATAGAAACCTCCTCACCCCACTTTAGGGGGTGTTTGGACAGATTATCCCTGAATGCCTTGACGTAGTGTCGGTTTGCCGTGAACTAAAGAATATTATAGATTAGGATCGGAATAGACGGTCAATATTTTTACGGCAGGAAAGGAATACATTTGGGGGTTATTTGGAACTAGGGGTGACTTAACCTACAATCAAAATACGGCAGCTTGAATTTTGATGCACAATGGGGAAAGTTACGTAAAGCTTTTATTATATTTTAGAGCCATGAAAAGACCGGTTATAAGTTACAACGTTCTGGACTGTGATTTATTAACAGTGTTATTTCAAGCGAATAAAATACAAATGAGTTTCTTTTATAATAAACTGAATAGTACTTATTTTATTACAGAAGAAGAACAGTTGTAAATTGTAGCATCGTGATAGAACTTTCGTTATACACGTATTTCGCGAGTTCAAACGGCCGCTTATTAATTGACAACTAAAACAAAATAATGTGATTAACCAAAACAATAAAATGAAAGAGAAACTAAGGAAAAATGAATTTAAGTTAGGCTAAAAATTAAACCCTACCCTGAGGACGAAATCTAAACAAAGTATCATGAAAATTGAATCGGTAAATATTTAATCAATGATTATATTTCAGGTATTTATCAAGAAGAAAAATGAGAAAATATAGAAAGTAAAGGAAATAAAACAAAACGTGAAGAGTGACAAGAATAAATCGTGACATCTCGATGACTTCAACTCCAATACATAGCCATATTTTCAATTCCGACAATAATATATATTATTAAAAATATATGTTTATAAAATTAAAATATATTTAGAAGTTTAAAAATATACTTAAATTTATATCGAAATTAATTGCTGATGTGTTATAAAATATTGACAGCATTATTCTGACACATTCATATTTGACAATTAACAAAATAATAACAACATATATGAATGAATTGGACAGTGTGGAATAAAAACTTGTTCAACTTTCAAGTCACATATTAAAAATTAAAGCAACCCCATTAGTGAAATTAATAGAAGACGACTCATAAAACAGTTGAGTATACCGCGAAATATACCAAATATAATAGGTCCGATGAATTCAGATTCCACTAAAAATTGTAGGTCTTCAGTACTACAATTGGGACTAATTTTTAGTTGTATAAATATAATAGAAAATATGTATGTCATTTTTTAAAATTATATTTGCGTTTAATTTGAGATTGTTAATAAAACGACGAAATAAAATATGCTGGTCTTAGATTGTGTTTGTAATACGTACAAACAATGCAAAATAAAATTTCATCATTCAATTGTTCTGGCATGTATTGTAATTGAACTCTCATTATACTAGTTGCCAGTAAGATCAAATTAATCATATACCAATAAAAACACATATAAATCAGGCCATTACCCAATCGAAAAACAATAAAACAGTCACAACTCAAATTAAATTAAACACCAATTCTTCCAAACCGTTACCCCTTGTCTGTCCCCATTCCCCATTCTAATAAGAGGCAATATTTTTTATAAATTCGTCTCCAGAGCACTTGGAAACACTCCTATCCCTCCTCCACATTAAGCTATACCAGTGTTTCTCAAATTGTTGTCCATCCATCAGATGGTACATAATTACATTTAAATATTCAAGTTCGTTTTATAAATAAAAGTATTAAGAAGTAAACTCTATAGGCAAACACGATTCATTACTGAACTTAACCTTGATTATAGTAGTAAACCTAAATACGTTTATGACGTTTCATTTAAAATTTCGAACTAGTTTTGTAAATATTTGTATCGTGGAGAAATAGGCGGGTATTTTTAAAAAATAGTAATTCAAATGTCAGAAAGTTTTTTAAACTTTTGAACCAGTGTACTCATCTTTGCTTGTTGTAATGGAAACGTCAAAGGCGAAATTAGTTCAAATAGTTTCATATGTTTTCAAACCGGTCATTTTAGTCGGTATCATAAAATCTAATAGCAATCTTTAAAAAAAGTCAAAATGAACAACTACAAAATATGCTTATTTCACATATGTTTGTAATTTACATTTGACAGTTGGTGTAACCTTAAACCATACTATTTTGCGGTATTATTTTTTTAAAACTTACAAAATCGCTAAACAAGAAAACTCTAGTCTTTTACATTCTAGATTTTTATCATACCATAATTTCAAACAATTTAACTACAATTGAGTGGAATTCACTTTAATAACAAGCGCAGGGACGTTCCCTTCGTTGTTTAAGGAGTTGGCGATAGTGAAATATTGATGAAACAGGTACATAGGAGCGATGAATGGATTTGATTGAAAGTTTGTTGCATACATACATAACATCACGCTATATCCCATTAAATGGGACAGCACGAACCCATCAACATTCTCATCCTGACACACGATACTCGTTTCGACCACATTAACACTTCCTCCATACGAACTCTTTCTTTTTTCATAACCAAAATCCATCATCACGCAACAAACATTCATCCATTCGCTCCTGTACACCTGATTCGTAAATCTTGACTTACGCCCACTTCTCTAACAACGAATCTATAAGAAATGAAGGCAGCATCTCCTGCGATTGTTTAAAAATACATTTAACACAATTGCAGTTACACACTGTATAGTAAAAACTGAAAATGAAGTAAAAAAAAGATGAAAGAAGTGAGGAATAAATGAGCTTGTATGGAGGGAACTATGAATGTGGTTGAAGCGAGAATGGTGTGTCAGGATGAGAATATTATATGAAGCAGAGTCTTTGATAAATCTGATGAGTGGATGTTCTGTGATTGTTACAGAGGTTCGTGCTAGTCCATTTGATGGGATATAACATGATGTTCTGATGTGATGTATGTAATTAACAATGGTTCATTGGCACATAAACACCAAATTAAAACCAATAAGTACTAAATTAATTGCTACTGTATAAAGAACAGATAAAATTAAAGAAAAGAGGAAAAAAGTAAACACTTTTACGAGCTTAACTTTACAGTTTAAATGAGTCTTCGATTCTAGTCCTCAATCAAATCTGATTATCTAATAATACAAACTTGAATATCACTTTCCTGGTAAGTGGTAGTCAACATTTTACCCGTCCATAAAATGTCCCGCTACAGTTAAAACTTTTGGAAACCCTGAGTTATACGAGAGTAGTAACAGCAGCAACACAAGCACAAGTAGTGAGTCCGAGGGCAGAGGAGCACGAGATCCCCTATAAATCCGGGGTGGCCATTCTAAGCCATCTGCGACCGCCGTGATACTGCCAGCGCCATCGCTCACACATGAAGATGAACTGCTGCTTGCTGCTGCTGGAGACAGTCTGGACTGCGTGTGTGAGGCATGGTTCGCGAGAGAAAGGATTCACGAAGTGTAGACGATGGAGAGAATTGTCTAGGGACTTATGATTGTCACTATAAATAGTTGATATAGATACGTAATTCATTGTTGGTTGTTCATAAATTTTGGATAATAGAGAAACGAATTGGACTGGTATTTCTAAAGATTAACGGGCGTAAAAGACTAGATTATATTTTATTTTATTTTATTTATTCATTCGAACAGGCAATCGCCCAAAAATACAATATGTGCGTATAAGTAGTACGACTTTACATATTTCATTTCACATGTAACATAGGATACAGGTCATTTCTCAGGAGAAATCATTTAATAGCATATTTTTGGTTAAGTCTATAAATCTGGTTAACGTGGTTGAAATCAAGTTGCTGTTTACATCATTAATATTAAAATTTAAACTATTAAAGCGCCGACATATTCTCCATAAAGGAGCATGAAACCAGTAGTTAGCGGTACAATGAGGAATACAAAATATAGGTTGAGCATTTCTCAGATTCCGTGACGGAATCTACCAAGACAGTTTAGATAATAAAAACGGACAGTCGATGTTGTTATTAATTAATTTAAATAAAAATAATGTATCATTGTAATTGATATTATTATATGATCATATTTTTTATATATATAATGTAATATAGTGAAATTCGATGCACTCAGACGCAGTTATATTATCGTTATAAGTTTAGGGACCAGTTATAATAGTGTCTATTAGATTCAAAATATAAAATTCCAGAATATTTAAGGATTTCAAGATATATTTTACAAATATAAATAGCAGACGGTTTTTATATCACAAAATTCGACAAAATTATTTGAGTGAAAAAAGTTTCAAATAAAAGTTGCACAGAATACAATTTTGCGTCTAAACATTGTGTAATTAATGCAAAAACTGGATTAAAACTTGTCAGAAATAATCATTTTTTTTTCTTTTAATTAAAAGACAATTGCTTCGTTAAAACTGATTTTCCTATATTCGAAAAAAGGAAACTAAATTAAACAATTATATTTTCATTGTAAATCATTTTTTCCAGGTGTAAAATATATATTCAATATTTAAGGATTTGAAGTAATTTTTTTAATTTCAGGTTCTTTCCAGGAATTCAAGGTCGGTAGACACCATGTTTTCTATCAATTAAGTTTCAATGGTAGAGGTAACTTCGAAAATAGATTCAGCGACCCCAAAAACCCTCGGGTGATTTTGAACCTAAAACTGTATTTCAGTTGAATATCGTAATTTCATCACCCCATTCCTTTTTTAATCCCTTAAAAAAGTGCATATGATCAAAATGTCCCCGAAAATAGATTTTGGCGATCTCAAAAACCTGTGGGTAACCAATGTTGAACGCGTAATACTTTGGTATTATTTAATTTAATTTATAACGATTCTTGCTTTTACCACCTTTCACGGGTGGTTTGTACCCCTAAAAAGTAACTTCTGGAAGAAAAAAGAAAGGAATTAAATATATTTTTTAGAGTTCTATTAGTGTGCCAAGTTTCATTTAAATCGGTGAGTGACAGTTGGGTAGTGTTACTTGTCAGTAAATATTAAATTGTTTTCAGTCGGTAAATATCCTTTACGTTTCTTGATACTTAATACAATATTGTACTACTTATACTTTTATTTAGATGCAATATTATCTCGTAACTACCAGATCGGTTATGTCTCATATTAATTAAGTTCAAATTCGCGACCTCTCGCTTATGAAGCGACTACGCAACCATGATGTTACAATTGCCCGTTTATGAAAGATAGTATCTGGTTAAATTAAAGTATGTACATAACGGTATTCAAAGCATGTAATTAAATAAATGATAAATTATTTGTATATTTTTGCGGAATGTAATTTTGAGTTTGGAATAAAAGCAATTACAGATCGCCGGGTTGGGACTCGAAATTTGTGAAATTCTTATTCCAATTTACGTTAAAACTAAGCACATAAAAACACATATAATCTAATTAGTTGATGTTATCTTAATCCGGATATGTAACGCGTCATATAACTAGAGTATAGATACAGTAATGTCGTATCTATTAATAGAGTAACTTGTCTATTTAAAGAAAAGTAATTGAATAAAGGAAGCAATGTACGGATATACCTCCCAAGTATTAGAGATAAGATATTCAGCTTCTTTTGTCTGCAGTTATTATTTCGAACATGAACATGGCTCACGGGCTCATGGTTGCAATATAAATGTATACGTTATAGAAGTGCATGCACATTACTTCACGTAAGCATTGTGCAGTCATGGGCAGCAGAAGCTATTAAATAAACTCTGAATACTATTGTGTCTACAGAAATCCAATGCTGTTTAACCAAGCATTGCTATGTCATTTTTATGCAACAGCACTGCCACCATTTTTTTGTTTTCTTGTTTAAAGCTTATACGGTTCACTTGACTTGAATCAAAATATTACCTATAAAAATCATATTTCCAGTAGAAATTGTTTTAAATATAAATATATATATATATATATATATATATATATATAGATAGGGTGTTTCACAACTTAGAGCAAAAAATTAAAGGGTATATTATGTACGACGTGCTGATCATGAAACAAAAAGAAATTTTTTTAAATCGCAAAACTATTTTCCATGTTTCCCAGTCCAAAATTTTTCGTTGCCACTGCCACTGGGTAGATGATTATGTTAAAGTTATTGATTAAATAAAATTCTATTATAAATAACTGCTAATAATTGAATTGTGTAATTTTTCTTCCGTAGTTGATACCTACTTCATTGTTTCTGTTTAATAGGAAAGCGAATCAAAAAATGTTTTAGGTCAACAACCCTTAATTTTTCGAATTTAAAAAAATTCTTTTTGTTTCATGATCAGCACGTCGTACAGAATATACCCTTTAATTTTTTGTGAAACACCCTGTATATATATCATCACGCCTTTTACTCATTACTGGGTGTGACACTCTGCATAAGCAGATCTCGGTAAGTGATATATTATTTTCGCGTGAAGTGCGGTTACCAGCCGTCAAATCATGACCCCCAAAGATATTAGTGGAGGGGGAGCTACAGGGGTAGATTTAAATTGATGAAAATTGTTTGTCGGCTGTGGGGTTCTTAAGATCCGCATGCCGACTCGATACCACTGAGCCACCTATCCCATAATTAGAAATTATTATTATTTAACAATTGATTTGAGTTTAACAAGTAATATTGTTACTAAACTGTGGTTAGCACGTTTATTTCATAACTGAGTGTTAATAGACTCAAATGTCGCTAATTTCATCTATTAACAGAAAATATAACTGTGTCGAAGTTGTTCGGATTCATCAAAGTAATTTTCTCGATCGGTTTAGCACGTAGCATTGTAATTGGCAATCATTTCCTGTTGTGGCTTCTGTGACCAAATAAATAAATAAATTGGTTCAACTGTCACCTCTTGCCACTTAGTTATTTAAATATTTAGTGGGTCCAGCTGTCCGGGTTCTATAACCTATATCAAGATTTTTTTTTGTGGTTCACCCTAACATCCTTAATATCCTGTTAATGTTGGGATAAAATGATTGAAAACTCAATTATCAGATGATATTAAAAAAGGTAAATATATCGACACGTCTTTTACCCATTACTGGGTCTGACATTTTATTGTGGCAGATCTCGGTCATTTTTAATGTGATGAAAAGTCAGTATGTGAAAAAATACAGGATAAATATCTGATGTGGACACCACATGACTTCCTTGTACACGTATTAAACTATAGATATTTTTTTAATTGCACATATTTGACATTAAATCTTTTATTTTTTGTTCTAATCCATAGCAAATTTAATTTAAAAAAAAATCAAAAAATAAAAATAAATAAATTTAGATATCTCGTTTATGCAAAAAGCTAATTTAAAAATTCTTAATGTGCTAGACGCAGAATTTAATTCTCTAAAACTTTTATTTGCAGCATTCCTTTCTAAAATTAAAATAATACCATTTTTTTTAAGGAAAACTGTTAGCAGCTTCATGTAATGTGCCACTTCCAGTTAGTCTATTTTAACCAAAATCTATTATGTTATTTCCATTGATATAGTAGTCTTATATACCAAATTTGGAAAATTTTAAATTATATTTGAATATAGTTTTTCATGAAAATCTATTATAGGCTTCAAGTAAAGTACCACTTCCGGTAGTTGTATAATGACCAAAAAGGGAGGTGCACAACTAGATGTTATAACAGTCCTAAATATAAAGTTTCAATTTTCTACGGCTTACCGTTTTTGAGTTATGCGAGATACGTACATACGTACGTACAGACGGCATGACGAAATTAGTCAAAATGGATTCAGGGAGGGCCAAAACACCTATTTCCGTTGAAATCTGAGAACCGAAAATTTTCGCGATTACAATACTTCCTTTACTTCGTACAAGGAAGTAAAAATGTATAAACTGTCAGTTATTGATATGTATCTTAAAATAAGCGAGCTGGCGTCGTTTCTTTGTTGTTTTTTTATACTATGAGTTTATTTAAGTAAATAAATAAATATATCATCACGCCTTTTACCTATTACTGGGTGTGGCATTCTGCCAAAGCAGATCTCGGTAAGTGATATTTTTGTTCGCGTGAAGTGCGGTTAACAGCCGTCAAATCACGGCCCCCAAAGATGTTAGTGGAGGGCGAGCCACAGGGGTAGATTTAATTTGGTGAAAATTGTTTTAACGTGAAATATATGATTTGCCATATCTGAGCTAACACTTGTATTAATTAGTGTAACAATATTATTAATGATTTGCTACCTGTAAATAATATACGCAGTTGAAGAAAATTTTCATAGGAGAAATAGAATGACCTGCCAGGTCTTCCGATTTAAAGTCAGTTCAGTGTGAAATTATAAGTACAGTGTAGTTGCACAAGACCTATTTATTCTGATTAGCTGATCAAAACGTCAAAAATAAGACATATTTACATAGCTCAAAAAATTGTGACATGACAGCGCCAACTGTTCTCTAAATAAAAATGGCGTACAATTTACATGTTCTATAGATTTATTTTATAAAAATTTTAAATATTATCTATCGGTATTTATAAAAATGTGAAACAATAAAATTGGTACAGCGCTACGGCTGTCACAAGTTTTTTTTTATATATTATTTTAAATTTAGTAGAATAAAAAATGAAGATGAATGTTTTTTATAATCGATTAAGGCATTGGTTGGCAATGGATAGAGATATTTTTGAAAGTTTGTTATATTTATTATTTTAATCTATCAAAATATTAACATCTTTATTTTCAGATTTTATATTATAATCACATAATTTGCACGAAAATTACTAAATTATTATCTATAGACACATGTAAGGTAAATTGAAATGTATGAAAATATTTCAACTATATTCATTGGAATTTACAGATGAAAAACGTCAAAATGTATTCGGCAACATTACCACATGTCACAACCATAGATTGTAGTTCGATCTTTTTTGCAATTTCGATAAAATGAATGTTACAAAGTAAAATAAAATAGTATATTATACTCGTTTTATATGGCATATTATACAACTTATATAATAATATACTATTTAATTACCGTATTCATTTTTAAATTGTCTCTAAAATCTTAATCTAATAATTAATACAAGACTATTCTAAAATGAATTATGACATGCATATAACCTAGAAACGTCAAACCAGAAAACCTTAAAGTACCTAATTAATCATGTTACAAAACCTAAAAAAAAGAATCTCTCATCTCAACTTTGTTTACAAATGATACATAAGATCCAATCCCACTTCCATTACTAACGTAAAATGTTGGTTAATGCAAGAGAGCATAATAAAAGCTCTTTGAGAAATCTCCTGTGTGATCTGGTTTGGCGCCGGACGTACAGCCACCAGTGGCGTGCACCGGGAGATTAGCAGAGCCGAAGGGTTTGCAGCTAAATATCAATTCTACAGCCCGTTAAATCTCGCACTGCCCAGTGCCAGAGCCGTTGATACTAATCTTGTGTAATTTATGTTTATATACGGGCTGGGAGAACCGGAGTTTTTAAGCGAAATGGAGAGATATTTATCGTTCTGATTTCGCAAGGTTACAAAAACTAGTGGTAGTATCCAATATACGAGTGTGTGTTTGGTTCATAGAGATATACAATGGTTTATATTGGTTACGCGGGAGTTTCAAGATATTTATTGGTTTCAACTTAATTGTTATCTGTTCTCATACATGCATGTTTTAAAGCCTTATACTTTATAATATCATTTATACGCATTTTAATAGTAAAGAACTGTTTATTTAGCTCTGTCTCTAGGGGTTACAAGACTTTTAATGGGCTAGTCCGTGGAAAAATTATAACGGGCTGTTGACATTGGTTATCATGACAACATATCTAATTTGAAACGTTTGACACTTAAATATTTGTTGATTAAACAAAATCTGTTAGATTTTCAAAGTCTACCTTGATTGAACATTTTAGTTATTGCGTTATACTATTGCAATTAATTTTATTAAATATACATATATTGCGATTCAAATGCCCATAAAATATTATACAATGCTCGACCGTTACCTGAAATTTACAGGCTCTCTAACGTTCGCCTGTAAATTTTTGTAAAACAGTCTTGCAATGTAAGTAACTATTATACCTTTTTCTACGATTGCTATGAAAAGTTGAAAATTACGCTCTCATTTGTCATCGTAAAGTTGAGGTTTTCTGTGGAACAATCAAAAAATAAATTTGTCGCGCGTTTCCAATGGCAACGCTTGAAAAATATGTTAATTGCCCGCGTTTCCAAAGGCAACGCGCGAAAAAGATATAAAATGCGTGCTTATTTCAATAGTTACCAGGGATATAAGCAAAACAGAAACTTGTCATATTAACAGTTGACAGAACGAATTTATTTTCAGTACGTATACGTTTTCTAATAATTTTAAGATGCCATCGTAGAAAAAATTTTGTGCGTATTACAAGCTCAAGTAACAAAGAATCACTTTACGCTCTTAATACACAAATAACTATTTCTTTTCTGTTCATCTCTTTTCTTTACGGGATGAATACATGTTATTACATTTTGGCCTGAATCAGATATTTAGCAATCAATAAGTTTCTTTTTCAAGTAGAACTTTCTTACATAATAGGACTATGAATACGGTTACCAACTGCCAGGTCACAAGCTATAAGTTGAATTTAATATTACAATAGTTTTGTTGGATTATGATAGATTGCAATCTTATTCACTTCTAAGAATGAAGCAGCAGCAACTTCAAATGTAGAAGGAAGAAGCACTTAAAATCTATTAGAGATATAAAAGCGCAACAGGGTCTTCTGCACATTGTAATAAAAATACCCAACAATTTTATTGGTAAGTTCGAAGTATTACATGTGTAACAGAAAGGATATAAACTAAATGTACTTGAAATTCTCAAAGAAGCTAGTTCAAAGAGAAATACTGTCAATGAGCAGTTAAATCTTAGCACGTTTCCAGTATTTAAGTTACTACTTTTGTACATTTTTTAACAGTGTGCCTGAATATGACAATTATCGAAATATAAAAACAAATCTGAAACTTTACCAAGTATTGTTATTATAATTTTATTTTAACATATATTGTAGTTTGAACTAGGGTTAAATTAGTGTAGTAACTTGCTTGAAGTTAAGTTAAGCCATTATTCTAATTTACTTGAATACGATCGAAGTACTAGTTCGTAAAATAATTTGAATTAAGTTGTTTGATTAATATCACCCCAACTTTAAACTACTCACATAAGCGTCAGTGCAAACAAGTCTTATCCTACATCAAATTAAATAGATGTTATGAAATGATTGAATGATTCATGTATCTATCAAAAACTATGACTGTACAGCAGATTTATTTTCATTAAACTTTTAAGATGACATGTTATGTTATCTTGATATTTCCGTATATTTTCAAAAATAGTTATGTTTGTATTAAGTGCACAAAATAAGTGTTTTTTTTTATGCCAAAATCAATAATTTTGCCCACGAAATACAAACAACATTTTGTCTACAACTGTAAATAAAGAATAATACAATGATTATTGGTTTATTTAAGTAAATTGAAGGAAAACAATCAACAATAATTTTAATTTGATACTATTGATGTGTTGTAACTAATGAAACCTGACAACAAATAATTAGAGAGCGTGCGCGAGATACTCTTTGCGCACTAGAATACGAAACTGTGCGCAAAATACTTATTAAATACTTATTTTGCGCAGTAGGATGCAAAATAATGCGAAAAATACGCGTTGTCATGGTAATGTAAATGATGAAAAAATCACGTACTTCGCGTATTGATATTAGTGGAAAAAAATGAACATTTTTTTGACAGTTGTAAAAAATAGTTATTTGTGTATTAAGAGCGAAAAGTGATTCTTTGATACTCGAACACGGTAATTGCAGCGCGAGCCGAAGGCGAGAGCAGCAATAGTGTAAGAGGAACAAAGACACTTTACGCTCGTAATACAACACACATTATTTTTTCTACGATTGCATCTTAAAATTATTTAAAAAACGTATGCTTACTGAAAATAAATTCATTCTGTCAACTGTCAATATGACAAGTTTCTATTTTGTTTGAATCCCTGGTAACTATTGAAATAAGCGCATTTAATATCTTTTTCGCGCGTTGAAAATGGAAACGCGCGCATTTAACGTCTTTTTCGCGCGTTGCCATTGGAGACGCGCAAAAAAGATATTTTTCAATTGTTCCACAAAAAACGTTAACTTTACGATGACAAATGAGAGCGTAATTGTCAACTTTTCATAGCAATCGTAGAAAAAAAACTATCTTTAAAATGAACATGTGGCATATTAACTTGATGTTAATGAATAGATTTCCTGTTACATAACTAAACTGTGTAAAAGATGATGATATAATTTCTTACTGATTTCCAATTTCACCTATGTATTGTTCTAAAATTGTGGTTAAAAAGTAAAATTCTCTGAACGCAGTTGAACATACCTAATGTTTCCAACGTTTACAATTTCACTTTCATGTTTAATTGTGTTATAGTGTGGTGACAAGTTAATTCGATACCTCGAGCTCGATGCCATAAATAGGTTCTGATCACCCGTATGAACACAGACGCGAGAACAGTGAAAGCGATAGCTTCATGTTATAAAATCAAACCCGCATATAGCTTGTAGCGTGTAATACGTGCTTATCTCAATTCGAATTTAAAATACTGTAATTGCTCGTACATCTATTTATAGACTCGACTTTTATCTCCTCTATATATGGAAACAAATTGCTGTGTACAGGTATTCATAGAAATAACATTCTGCAATTGGTAAATTTATTAACATTAAAATAACAGTTTTGTCATTCAACAAATGAAAATTTATTTCATGAAACCGTAAAATGTAATTTATTTTACACTGTTATGTCAAATATTGCAAAATTGCTAATTACAATTTTTAGGTGGTCTATTGACTATTGTTAAGTGGTACATACTTTTTAAGTTTATACAGGGTGTTTCAATACTTCAGAAAAAAATAATTGAATATCAAATACTATATGACAGCGTTTCCCAAATTTTTTTGACCACGACCCACCTTAAAAAAAACACATTTATTTACAAAACAAATTGTATTTTTTAATAAAAATCAAGTTATTTGTTTGTTTATTTCATATAAAAAAATTGCAAAATAATTATACAAGAAAAATATAAGTAATTAAAAAATTTACAATTATATTCATTTAAAACTTAAGTAAATTAAGTAATTTTGTTTCCACATATTTTGTCCTTAGTGCGAAGGATGATGTTGTTTGTCATCACATAACAATTTCAAATTAGGAGGTAATGATGTTAATTTTGTTCTCAAATTAGGTTCGAGATCTAATCTGTTTCGATACTTATTTTTTAAGTATACCAAGGCTGAGAACGCAGCTTCACACGTATAAGTGGTGACAAAAGGCATTAAAAATTGTATCGCTTTTTCACGTATGCTTTTTTTTGTTTTTTTCCCCGACCCGGCAAAATTTATGATATGCAGATCTCGGATCAAAAATAATTAAGTACTGTTTGTTAGTCTACTGATTTCAGAGTTATTTATAACATATTATTAATTAAATTATAATTGTAAACATTGCGTAGTCGATTCATTAATTAATTTTATTTATAATATTAATAAATTAGAAATAACTTTCAAAGCAGTGGCACTAAAAATGTGTCCTTCATAAGAAGTGCAAATAATTTTGTGAATTATTTACAAATTATTTTTGATCCAAGATCAGTACATGTATATCATATAATATCTGCCACTTAACTATTTCCTAAAGTATTGAAACAGTCTGTAAAATGAGTATTATTTTATGCAGTAAAATACTAAAATTAATATTTGTTTTGTTTGTAAGACAAATTTAATGTAAATGAAATTAAAAAAATTAAATATTCATCAGCAGACACGAGGGTTAAAGAGTATTATTATTTGATTGTTTCATAATTCAATTTTAATGGAATTTCTGTGACTTAATTTCATAAATTTGAAACTGAAATTAAATTAAAATTCATTTCCGATTATTAAAACAAAGTTTAGCATTTCCAAGCTAAAAATAAAACACAAAACATGTTACAAACTTCGAAAAATGTTTGTGCCAGGTGTATAAATTCATTACGAGTTCACGAAAAATTCTCCATTATTAAATGGTAGAATATACATTTGTAATTCGTGTTCAACTAGTAATTTATGAAATTAATCTTTCGGCTCAAAATCTAACAAAGGAAAGGGATAATATTTTATATGCTATCTTTGCAAGAGCATTAACCTCAAATTCCTTCTTTTATAGATAAGAAGAACACACGACAAAGGGTTGAGGGTGGACATTGACAGTCGTTAAATGTGTGGATCCTTCCCATGAAATTTAAAATTGACGTTCATGCAGGCTGCTATAAAATTTGATTAACATTTTAAAATTTTCAGTGACAATATTTCGCAGTTACTATTACGAAGTTTGATAGTACGTTAGCATTATGTTGGCAATGATTTATTTTACATAAAGGAAATAGGTAAATAGATTTACATTTACAGCGAAAGAACGAAAAAGCGTACTAGAAATAAAAGTCTTCATTACGTATTTTTTTGCATATTGATATTAGATTAATTTTATGAGATAAAAATTAAAAATGATTATAATATGTTAAAATTTCGGTAGCATATTGATAAATTTTTAATAACCTCCAAGGAAATAAATAAATAATAATAGTGAAAAAAGTATAACGCAATTTATGAAAATTAAGTATTTATTTTGTTCACCTTCAAAAACAAGCGCAGAGGGATGCTCCCTTCCTATCTTATCTTTTTGATTCATTTTCTGTTTTTACTATAGAGTATCTAACTGCAATTGTGTGGAATACAGTTTCAAAATCAAGCGCAGGGAGATACTTCCTTCCTTCCTCATCTTTTTTTCTTCATTTTCAGTTTTTACTATACAGTGTCTAACTACAATTGTGTTAAATGCATTTTTAAACAAGCGCAGGCGATGCTGCCTTCATTTCTTGATAGATTCGTTGTTAGAGAAGTGGGCGTAAGTAAAGATTTACGAAACAGGTGTACAGGAGCGAATGGATGGATTTTGGTAGTGAGGAAGGAAAGAGTTCGAATGGAGGATATGTTAATGTGGTTGAAACGAGTATCTTGTATATGAATGTTTCAGGGGTTCGTGTTGCCCCATTTAATGGGATATAGCGTGATGTTATGTATGTATGTACGAACACTATTTTAACTTTTTGACGTATTTTTTGAATAAATGAAAAAATGTGTTACTATCTATAAGACTTTTTGTTAAAAAAAGACGTCTTTTATGACATGCAAATATACATAATTCCCGTTTGACACATTGCATAGTTAGTTTTTTAAATGAAATATTGGTATCTTTCTGCTGTAATTGACTGGGTTTTGAGTTGGTAAAGTATACATTTTATTCATTTTCTGTTGTTATTATTGTAGAGATATTAAAAATATTACTTAATAATAAAAAGATGCACGGATTAGAAATGTTCGGGATATCAATATTCTGCTATGTTTTACTGTCAAGATATTGTCCATATGTCAATCGCGAACAAGTAATAGATAAAATAAATAAATATATCATCACTCCTTTTACCCATTACTGTGTGTGGCACACTGCCGAAGCAGATCTCGGTAAGTGATATAAAGATATTAGTAGAAGGGGAGCCACAGGGGTAGATTTAATTTGGTGAAAATAGTTTGTCGGCTGTGGGGATCGAACCAGGGTTTTCTAGATCCACAGGCTAACTCGATACCACTGAGCCATCTACCCCATTTTACGTCTAATAATTATTTTCATGATAAGTAACTTTTACTTTGAATTTTTCTTATCGTCTGTCAGTCTGTCTTTATGAAAACGTAGAAATAATACAATAATTTTTAAAACGTTTTTGGTATCTTTTATAAACATCTACTGTCCTCCATAGTAAGATTTTTGTTATGAAATTTCTTTGTCATCGTTACGAAGTTGAAGTTTTAAAAGCTTCTTTGGCTGATAAAATCTTTTAAAAATCGTTTTATACGTAAATACAATACAGATTCATTCTTCGATATACCTAATCTTTTTCATTTTTAACTGAAAATTATATAGTGGTTTGTTTTAAAATCCTTTATAAACACAGTATTTAATAAAACCAGCTCTAAAGAACTGTCTGTTGGTTTTCGTAAAGCCTTTGCGTGAAACACCACATCGCTAGTACGAGTATGTTTATCTCAAGCAAACGATTCGTTACAGGCAAGGTTCATTTCAATCTGAAGCGGATTAAACATGCTCATTAATCGTAGCCGTAATTAATACAGCTACGGCAGCAAATCGATCGCAACGGAACGCAATGTAATGCGTAACGTAGTTGAGTTACGTTACGTCTGAATACAGTTAATAATGCGTAATTACAAACAGATAAGATTAATTATTCGTCTGATTGTGCTATTGATTGAAATGCGAGAGATAGAAATGTGAATTAGTTGCTAAGGAGTAATTAAAATCTTCGGTAATGGACTGTAATTAATTAGTATTCAATAATAGATGATAGTTATTAAGTTTTAAATGAAAATGTTTGTGGTAGAATGGACTTGTTATAAGTTTAATCACTTATCGGAAACTTACAAATTATAATTGATGAACGATACAGAAATAGAACGCAGTAAATTAGTAATTTGCGGTTTATTTTTATACACTTTACTGCCAGTTTCGGTTGAATGGACATCCTAAGCAAGAACCAATCATATTTTATTAATTTCATCTCAGTAAACTCAAGTGAATGCCTGCGTGGAAAAACTTTGGAATATTGGCTGGTAGCACAAGCTCTGTTTTTGGGTGTTCTAAGAGCACAGTTGTAACATGTTAGAGATAATTAAAACACCTAAAAACACTGCTCTTAAAACAGGCAAAATTAGAGTTTGTGCTACCAGCCATTGTGTTTTAGTTTATCATATATTTAAAAAAATTAATTAAAAATAAAATAAGTGAACTAAAATTCTGGGTCTAGTTAGCTTAATTTCGTTATGTATTATTTACGTTTTAAGTTTCTATCATGGCTATGTCCATATTCAGAAATAACTACACTAAAATACCAACAAGAATAAAGAGAAAAAGAATCTTATTTTAAGTATCTACATTTGAGCTTAATAAATCTTCTCATTAAAAATAAATTGAATAAAATTGAATATAGCACCGTCCTTATCAGATCTCGGTAAATGATATATTTTTGCGCGTGGAGTGCGGTAACCAGCCGACAAATCGCAACCTCCAAAGATGCTAATGGAAAAGGAGGTATAGAGACAATTTTTAATATGCGGTAAATTAGTTTGTCGGCTGTTGGAATCGAATTAGAGTTCTCAAATCCACAGAGATATCTGCCCCATTTTATTATAAATATTTTTCTATTAAATAGGGTTGAATATGTATAACTTATGTTACTATTACTTAACATTTATACACAAAAGGGGAATATAATTTGATAGACTGGTTTGATAGTCATTTCAAATAAATTAATAATTAAATTATAATTACAAAGACTACAATAGTCAATTTATTAATTATAAATCAAATAAATGACTGTTTGTAGTGCCGGTCAGTGACACAAAAAAAAATAGCACTTATTTTTGCGAATTTCAAAAAAATAATTTCATTTTATTTTATAATCAATCGTATATCAAATTATATAACCTATTTCAATTTAGTGCTTAGATATAGAAACACTTGATAAACCAGACAAAATTGTAAATATATGCCTACTGATGTACTGGTATATTTTTGAACGAATTTCAAAATATTAAAAATTATTTATTCACTTAAAGATGATTTCCTAAGTTTTTGCTACGAAATTCAAACTTTAAAATACACAGGAAATTAAATCAGAGGGTGACGACTAAAGCGGAAGAGAGGTTTTATTACGTTCAAAATTCTTGGACTGAAAACATCGAATATGCAATGGCGTTATGATAATCGTACAAAGAAATGCTACGAAGTACAGACACTACCAAAAAGAAAAACACAAGCAGGAATCATTTGAAGGCATGAGTTTTAGATTACCATTTTTGAATAAACTTTCAAGATTTTTGGTAAAAGTGTTTACAATATTGCACAAATAATCACAATAAAAAATTGTCAACTGGGAAAGTATTTACCACACTAGTATCCTTGCTAAACTTGCGTGTCCACAAAATTTGAAATCATTAGTTTAATCCATGATTTTGTTTTAGTTGCCTTTTGGACTAGTATCTCACGATATTTCAAATGAGAATAATAAAATTTGATGTATTGTACTACAATTTAGTTTTAAAAGTTGCAAACAATACCTACAAATAAACCAAATATTTTTTTGATCGTCCAATTCTAATATAGTGCCCAATTCTATGGCAGATAAAGAATATATCGCATAAAAACTGACAGTCGGTATAATGTTTACAAGTGGTTTACAACTTATCGTTTTGACTTCGATGCGATATTTTTTATTCATCGGACATTTTATCCAATATTCTAGAGAAAAGTGGAATAGGCCCTTAAAATAATATACTTTTTTCTACTTCTATACTTTAATTTACTTAATTTTTGGTTTGGAATATGTTGATCCTGAGTTTAAATTTTGGGAAGGAATATATGGCTTTAGGATCGTTGAATACTATTATTTATTTATTGGACGTTTCGATGGTTAACCCATCATCTTCAGCATTTATTTGTACAAAAATATTTTCCAAACCTATAGAACATCAATTTTTATAATACTAAAACAAATTGTTATCAATATATATTATAAAAATTGATATGTTGTATAGGTTTGGAAAAGATTTTTGTAGAAATAAATGCATAAGGTGACTTGGAGGCTGAATTTTGTGAAACTGAGCCTAGTGTTTATTTGATACTTTTTATTAAACCTAGTTTCACCAAGTGTTGGATGACAATTCATTTTGTCTTTGTTGTTATTTAAATCTTTTATTTTTTGTTCTAATCATAGCAAACTTTTTTTTTTAAATCAAAAAATATATAATATTTTAATTTAAATATCTCGTTTATGCAAAAAGCTAATTTAAACATTCTTAATGTGCTAGACGCAGAATTTAATTCTCTAAAACTTTTATTTGCAGCATTTATTTCTAAAATTAAAATAATACAATTTTTATTCATCGGACATTTTTTCCTATATTCTACGGGAAAGTGGAATAGACTCTTAAAGTAATATACTTTTTTCTACTTCCATACTTTAATTTATTTAAATATGTATTATCTGTACTTCAATGACACTCATTAACATACAGATTATTGATCATTAACAGCACAGCATTTACCATTTCCATGGTTTTTTTCAATAAAATAGTATAATGGATATTACTACAAACGTATAAATTACGATACTTGCGTATGAGTCGTACCGTACATTTAGCATTATAAACTTGTTGCATAATATACTATTATTACGCTGTAATAGTCTGAGGTATTCGCGATATTTTTTTGTTTTTATTAGCTTTACTATAATTTATATAAAAATATTAGTAAATTAAAACACTGACTATGTGGCATTCGTAAATAAGGCAAAGTTAGATTATAAGTACACACAAGTTCTTAACGTCCTTCTTCTTACATGGTCAAAGTGAAATTTGCTACCAAATTCAAATCATATTATATATGAGTCCAGCATTCACCAAAACCAGCCTAACACAATTAAACTACAGCATCAGCCTCATCCCAGCTACAACATAGAACATACATAGCACAAAGAGAAAATCCAGAAAACAGCAAACATAAAATAATTAAATAACTCTGACGTACATCCTGCAAATTCGAACGCGGAACTCGGCTGTCGTGGCAACATTTCCACCCTGGACCAGGATTTTGGTGTAAGGACCGGATTACGTAAAGGGATGTAAAGCACCAGGTGTAGTAGTGAGTATAAGGGAATGTAAGTGGGTCTTAGAGCCAGGTAATGAGGTCCATTAAGTACGGAGGGAGTGTTTTCTGGAGGCCCGGCAGGGAGCAAAACCGCAGAAACCGGCGTCGTCATGGGTAACAGGAAGCAGTGCAACCAGGACCGGAACAATTTGAGAATGTTTCAAAGGTTGCTCAACTCTATTGAAATTTTAGTAACTCTAGGCGAAGCAGATAATACATGTTGAAGTATAAGTATGGATTTCAATAGCATAATTACATTTCATTGGTATAAATCACGTGAAAACTTATTAGTATCTTCGTGACGATAAATGAAAATAATAAATAAAAGAACATAATAATTATAATAGAGACTGAATAAGCCTGGGACCAAAAGGAACAACAGGTGCTTTTAAAGTAAGTTATTTATTTGAAATTGGACTGTTAAATTAAATTATAAACTAAACACTTGTCTAAGTCTCACAAAATTGAGGCTAAATTATAAACTAGGTTGAATCGAATGTTTGACAACAGACATAAGTAATTCCATATGATATGTAACTTTACATTTCTTATATTTATTTGCACCAAGTTTAAAATTTAACTTCTAGGGCTGCATTTGGCCATAATTAACAAATAAGTAGTAAAGAAGTAAATAAGTAACAAATAATTATAATTTCTTGATCAAAAGTAGAATAGTTATTTACGTAAAAAATCAGGAAAGTGTTAAATTAAGCTCAACCATACTCTCAACAAAGTTCATATAATCTTGTTACCATTTGAATTTCGATGAAGTTATTTCTATTAGCGTTTTAAAATCAGATTATAATAAGATTACCTAATCCAAAATTCAGGATAGCTAAAACTTTTTAAAGAATCGGGCTGTAACGCATTAGACTACTTTTCATTGTCCTTTCAGAATTTTATTCTTTTTTATTTCTTACACAACAAAAAATTAAATACAATTACAGCAAAAGAGATCTACTGCTAGCTTATTACGGAATCTGAAGCATTCAGGATTAATTATATTTATGGTAAACTGGAACTAACGAGGACTAATCTCGCGATCGATTAAAAAGCAATCGTGCCACAAGTGAGCCACAATTTTGCAATTTATAATACAATGAATACTTAAATTTTAAATTAATTGTTATTAAAATTATTTTAAACTCTCTAAACTGCAACTGAGGAAATTAATAAATCTCTAGTGATTAGAAAGAAATATTATAATTCAATATGTCCGTCTGTATGGTGGTGTGGCTAGCAATATGGAATTCGAATCCGGAGATCCCGAGTTTTAATCTCACTCAAGCTAAAAATTATATAAACTACCACACTGCAGCTCGGTGAGTGCGGACCCTGTACTGTAATTGGTATTAAATTCCTGTTGTTCAGAGTAACATAAATAAATAAATAAATATATTCTGCCCCAAATTCGAAGAGTGAAATAACCAACCACTAAAACAAGAGTTGTCAAAATATATTTTTAATCTCAGTAAATTGCAAGGAAGTAATCATGACGTTAACTCAATAAAACTCCTGAAATTCTATAAAGAAGAACAAATATTAGGTTTCAGAATACAGCATCAATCTATATAGACGGATATTCTGCCCCAAATCCAAAGAGTGAGATAAATAACCACTAAGGAATGTTCTATCTCAACCCGAAGGTCGCCAGATCCATATCACTTGTCATGCCAACGCGGGAGAATTTGAAGAAAATAAAATTATGTTTATTTTTTCAAATACCGTTGATATTAATACCCAAATATGTCTTGTGGCATTATAATAATAATAATAATCATATAATGATGAAGACATTTATAAAGAAAATCAATCATTGTCCCTATAGTCAATGATTGATTTTATTTTTCTAGCAAAGACACATAAAATATAATAATTTGGTAAATTCGATAGATTTAACTGTCGGTTCTCGTTGAAACATTTTATAATAAAATTAAATTAAAAAATCAACACTAGGTTAGATTCAAATATTGTAAAATAAACTTTACATTATTTGAAACTAGTGTTGATTTTTTAATTTAATTTTATAATAATTTGGTTCAAAATACAGAAGATGATATACTTTGTATGGTACCTAAAGTCTTAAAACATATTTTTGTTTTTGTTTTTAATTGGTTTGTTGTACGAACGTGATTCCGATTGAATTGGTAGAGTAACCTTGAGTTTTATTAAAAATATCCCTTTTATTAAGAAAAATTGTATATTTACAAGGGTTTAAAAAAATAAATTTCATTTTTAATGTGTGACTGAAACGTTGCCTTAGTAAAATATATAAATAAATATGTAAGACTAAAACTAACATCAACTAAAAAAAAAATCTGATGTGGACACCACATGACTTCCTTGTACGCGTATTAAACTATAGATATTTTTTTAATTGCACATATTTGACATTAAATCTATTATTTTTTGTTCTAATCCATAGCATAGATATCTCGTTTATGCAAAAAGCTAATTTAAAAATTCTTAATGTGCTAGACGCAGAATTTAATTCTCTAAAACTTTTATTTGCAGCATTTATTTCTAAAATTAAAATAATACAATTTTTTTTCAAGGAAAACTGTTAGCAACTTCATGTAATGTGCCACTTCCGGTTTGTCTATTTTAACCAAAATCTATTATGTTATTTCCATTGATATAGTAGTCTTATATACCAAATTTGGAAAGTTTTAAATTATATTTGAATATAGTTTTTCATGAAAATCTATTATAGGCTTCAAGTAAAGTACCACTTCCGGTAGTTGTATAATGACCAAAAAGGGAGGTGCACAACTAGATGTTATAACAGTCCTAAATATAAAGTTTCAATTTTCTACGGCTTACCGTTTTTGAGTTATGCGAGATACGTACGTACAGACGGCATGACGAAATTAGTCAAAATGGATTCAGGGAGGGCCAAAACACCTATTTCCGTTGAAATCTGAGAACCGAAAATTTTCGCGATTACAATACTTCCTTTACTTCGTACAAGGAAGTAAAAAGGCGCCACAAAGACGATTTATTAATGACGGTAAGACAAAATTAGTACAAGATTGAAATAGTTGATGAAAATTGATTGTTGATTGAATCTATTTTAAGATACGCGCTACTCTACTAAGAGAAGCTATGTATGTACATAACAAAATTAACCAAACGTAAACTCGTACATCTGTTCCTTACTATTAGATTCCAAGTTAGTACCTTGTCCTTCTGGACATATCCTATATTATAAAGCTCCTTGTCAAGTTAAGGTAAGATACATATTCAGTTACGAAACATTCCATGTAGTCCTGGTGATATATTAGTATACATGATATGAGAATATGCTGAGAGATTCTTGTTAAACATAATACAGCACACGGAGATGATAAATTAGTTTTTGTTTTTAGCAGACACAATATTAAACCCAAGACGCTCGTGATCATCAATTTACTTAGTCTTATACAAAATAATTACAAAAATAAAGTACTATTTAATCTGCTCATCATTTTAATAACCATAATGCACCATAAATAGTTTAAAAAAACCTATTCATCACTTTTTGTCTGTCTGGTGATAAATTCCCTTCTGCCGGTCCTGCATTACAGGGGAGGAAGCGAAACCCGGCAAGGATCTGAATATCGGATCGCGAACTAATGGCGAATGTACAACCGCTGAGCCCAGCCCGGAGGTAAAGTTTCCTTCGTCGGCTTCAATTAATAAACTTCAGCAATGCCTTTGTCGTTGTCGACGCGCAAAGCCCATACGAACAAAAACAAACTCTTGCGTTGGTCGATTGCCGAAGGCCTGGGCCATACACCCCGAGATTCACAACTTCTCATTTTTATATTAAAATCAAGAGATGAAAGGTTTAAAGGTCTGCATAGGAATATTTGTGCTTTTATCTTTTTGTGAAGTTCCCTCTTATCATTTCTAAGAATGTAATGAGTTCAAAGCGTTGACCTTTTACGTAATTGAAATTTTCAGTATTTCATATTTAATGTATTCACTCAAAATGTCGCTGAGCGAAAAGAGGCAGTGAAAGGTTTACGAATTAGAAATGCAAATTTATCCGATTACATCTTTAAATTGACATAAAACCATCATTAGTTGAAAGGGGTAAAGACCAAAGACCTCAGCAAAGACGTAACATAAACAGTGGTTAGATTTAAAATTTTAACTAGCTATTTATTCTATCACGAGAGGAAGCACTTCAAACAATATTTGAACAAAATTATCTTTTAGCAAAGTACAGCACATTGTTTCAAAACATAACACAGATTTTGAAACTAACAGCTATCTTTCAAATCATAATTTTGGATGAACAGACGAAAGATAATTTACTACTCTGTATAACAGGCATTTAATTCAAATTACAGTTCAGGAGACCTACAACTTATAATGGAATTCGAACTACGCAGAAACAATTTATGTTTTTGGATATAAATTCAGCAAGATTTGATCTCGTGAACTTTCTTGTGCTGTGATTGCCTGTATTTAATACTGCCAATTTATTTTTGGATAAATAAAACACTGTTACTTTAGAGTAATATATATTTTAACTGTAAGAGGAGTTTATTTGTGTAATTCTTCTAAAATTCATTGTAATAAGAGTCTACTTTTGAATGTTGAAGCATATACACTTTAATATGTTTTATTTTCTATCGTGTGTAAAGTAGGATTTAACACAAATCAGCGTGCAAAGTTTTGCATTACACACTTGTGCGATAATGCACAATCAGTGCGTAAAGAAATTATTTACACACTGTTTAGCATGATGTCTGTGGTTAGCTCAATCAAATAATTATGTATTTTTCAAGAATGAAAGATAACATTTATTTCAATTAGGATCGGTTATTCCATCTCCGGATAAAGTTTCCAAACATTACAAGCAGAATAAATAAAAAATATCGCATCGAAATCATATCACAAATATATCCATCATTCCTAGTTGGAACATAGGGCCTCTACGAGATTTCTCCATCGGATTCGGTTTTGTGCTAGGTGTTTTAGTTATTGTCAGGATTTTTCAGTAATTTTCGATTCATCAATAATTGTTCTACGCCACGTTATTTTCGGTCTGCCTCTTTTTCGGCTGCCCTGCGGGTTCCAGTCCAGAGCCATTCTACCTATATTTCACAAATAGGGATAATTATATTGAATGTCATTTTCAGATGCGATATTTTGTCAATTATCATATCAACAGTTATCGGGAACTTTATCTGAAGATGGAAAAACTAGCCCTTATATATTTTTGCTAAGGTTTTCGGTCATAAATATTAATATGTAACTCGTGTATAAATCTGTTACAAACGTATCAATTTACATTATCCACTAATTCAAAAATGTAACACTTTAAACACATAAATAACTATTTCTTGTTTATTGATCAACATAAAAATTTTGTATAAATGTCATTCAACCAATAATGTAACAAATGTTTCAATGTTAGAAATAATAATTGAATTTATTGTATCAACTTTGTAATCTTTACAACTTAAAAATGACCAAATTTAAACTTTTCACGTAACTAAATCTAAAAGTAATATTGAAATTGTATTTCATTCTTTTCAAAACACTGTCAATACACCTTTACTAACGATAGTACTACTGTACTATAATTAAAATAAAAAGCAAAAATCAAAATACACCCTGTACAGTTAATTACCTGGGTTGATATATGTATAACACATTTATTTTTAGTAATAAGCTTTACAGTTAAACAAAAAAAAACCAATCTGAATAAAAAATATAAAAGCTTTGAATAACATTGTATTTTAATCTCCAAAAGCATATTTACTGAAAACTCTCCGGAACCAGAGCACCAATTTTTTCATGAAAACCCAATTTACTGGATCAAATTATGCACTCTCGGTACTAAATTAGAATCCTATCGAAAGTGAAAATTGATTCTGCTGACGTGGTTAGATTATCGGTGAAATCCAGGACAATTCGAGGCCGGTCGTTGCCATAACACAAAGGACAACACAATCCACTTATCCTGACGCCAGCGGCTCCAACACGAGCAGAAAGATGGCGACACTGAAGCCTATGTGTGTTTATTCAGTGTAAGCTATAGAGCAGACCGTCAAACTACATAAATTTACCCGAGTTGGATGTATTTACATAATCATGGCAGGCATACACGATGACTTGGGAACACTGGAATTTTTTCATCGTTTTGTAAATTTATTTGCTTTACGTTTTAGCTGAATGTGCAACTTTGTTATTTTATACTCGGCTGTAAATTTCAGTTACCTAAATTAATTAACTGTGAAAATAATTTCACGTTGGTTGCAGGTTTCACAATAACAACAATGCATTATTATATTTTTTGTTTAGATGTTTAAATCATGAACTAAACAAATGCAATGGACAATTTTAATTAAGATAACAATACGAACAAATACCAAATGGCAATTCTATGTCAAAACTTTACAATTTTGATTGATATGTTATGAATTACATAAGTCATATTTTTTTTATATTTATCTGTATGTTCATTATAAACGTGTCCTAAATTTTGAGCGTCACAATCAGAACTATAAGAGATTTGAGGTCATTTATATGGGACAAGTTATGTCACATAATAGTAGGCCAAGAACAGTGCTTTTATTTTAATCCAAAATTAAACTTGACAGTTTACCAAACAGAAGAGAAATGCTCGCATTTTCACAATCAGAACTATTGTACGACGTACGAGTACATTTATATCTCAGCAGCTCTATGTTCTCTTCATTCATTTTCTACTAACTGGACGAAGGAAAACATTTTAAAGTTTTAATAACACTAACGATTAGAAATAAATTTTTACAAGATTGTTTTTTTAAACTTTTTTCCAATATCAACTTTTAAAATTGTTGAAATACTGTAATAATTATTTTGTTACATTTTTACGTTTTATAGATCCATATAAAAAATATATATTTTTATGGGTTATATAGGGTAGATGCTCAGTGATATCGAGTCGGACAGTGGATTTTAGAACCAGAGTTCGATTCCCACCAACACCAAACAATTTTCACTAAAATTAATCCTATGATTCCTTCACCATTAATATCTTTGGGGGCCATGATTAAATGGCTGGTAACTGTATTTCACACACATAAATATACCACTTACTGAGCTCTGCTACGGCAGAGTGCCATAATCAATAATGGGTAAAAGGCGTAATAATATATATGTATGTATTTATTTATGTATTCGTTGTTAAAACAGTTTACTTAGTACTGCAAAATTTTATATATATATTTCCAAAATGAGTAGGTACCTACGAATAAATTAGAATTCCGCAAATCCGAACTAATTGGGACCGGGAGCTGTTCGGATTATCCGAAATTTCGATATAAATGAATATATATCATTACTATACAGGATGTTTCTATACTTCTGCAAGAAACTTTAATGACATATATAATTTGATATACTGATTATAGAACAAAAAGATTTTTTTTGAAATTCACAAAAATTAGGTTATTTCATTCCTAGCAAAACTTTTTAATGTTACTGGTTTCATAGTACATTTAATTATTTATAATTATGTTACTAATGAAATAAAAGTATAAACACTGCCTACAAATAATCATTTATTAATTAGTTTTTATGTAGGTACCTGATGTAATGCCTTATTTTATTTTCTTTTTAATTACATGTACTATTAAACCAGTGACTTTAAAAAGTTTTGCTAGGTATTAAATACCCTAATTTTTGCGAATTTCAAAAACAAATTTTGTTCTATAATCAGAATATCAAATTATATAAGACATTAAAGTTTCGTGCAGAGGTATAGAAATACCCTGTATATGCTATTATTAGTATATGATATTAGGGAGAAAACATGAGTATATTATATATTTACCTAATTTCGCAAAAGCTGATAAATTTCTTAAATGCAGAGAACCATTAAACTTATGATTAATTGGTTTATTAAGAAATTTAATATTTTCGTTTTAATTTTTGTTTTAAATGCATAGCATGAACTTGAAAACATAAAACTGAAATTGAATTATAAAGAGAAAACTTGGGATGCCGCCAGGATTTCACCCTAAGATCTATGAACTCCAGTCACTTGCTTTAACCATTTAACCAACTAAATTCCAGTTGTCATGAAATTCTAATCTGATTTTATTCCAATATATTTCTCTATTTTGTTAGGTACTATAGGCTCCTTCTATCCCATACATCTACAGGGTGTTATATTTTAATAGACCCAGCAAATATCTCGCTTATTTATCAACTTAGCAATATCTTTCATATAACATGATTTATACAATTATTAAGTGTTCCTTATTCTTATTTTCTGTATTATTATGACAAAAAAATATTATTTCGTTTAATAATAATAATTAAAATTGTATTAGTTAATTGTTTTATTTCAAGTCACAGTCATGGCTCACTATTCTCTTTCCGATTTGGTGTATATTAAAGTGCCCGCCATTTTATTTTTTAATCATGTAACATAAGGATTATTTTATAAGATTGTAAAGCAAATTTGATGCACTTTTCAAATTTGTAAAACAATATAGTATGTTCCATTTGAAATTTCAAAGTTGACATTAATTACTAATAAACCGGAAATGATATCATAAATTTACATCCGTCATCAACTAGCTTACATGTTGCTGTATAAATCATGTTATATGAAAGAAATTGCTAAGTTGATAAATTAGCGAGATATTTGCTGGGTCTCTTAAAATATAACAACCTGTATACACTGATATCATCAATTATTAAATATATTTTCTTAAAGTACTAATTTAATAATTGAAAATGATTTTAAGTTTCTAAAATTATTTTTCTTTTCTGTTAAAAACATGTTTAAAATAATAACAATGATAAGGATCGCATGATGATTTGAATGAAACAGATTTGACTTATTTTATTTTTGATTATTTTTTATAATGCTAAACACCGAACCACAAGAAATCTAATCTGAATTATAGTACAGAGGATCTTCATGATACATGAAATGGGGTAGGTGGCTCAGTGGTATCGAATCGGCCTGTGGATCTTGAGAACCCTGGTTCGATCCCCGCAGCCGACAAACAATTTTCACCAATTTAAATCTACCTCTGTGGCTCTCTCACCACTAACATCTTTGGAGGCCGTGATTTGACGGTTGGTAACCGCACTTCCCGCGAAGAAATATATCACTTACCGAGATCTGCTTACGGCAAAGTGCTACACCCAGTAATGGGTACAAGACGTGATGATATATTTATTTTATTTGAAATCTGAATTATTTAGATGTTTAAACCCGCAAAATAACAGCGCAACCATTGAGCTACAATTGAACAAATGAATCTGTTCTGTAACAATATTACGGATCAATATTGTTATCTCAAAGTTAATTGCAAACAAAACAATGCTTTTCATCCCGTTTGACACAAGTAATTATTTTCCCTCGAACTTTTTGACAAGGATCATCAGTCAATCAACTTCAAAATCCCTCAATCTGTCACCGTACCTCATCCAAGAGTCACCATACCATGCCTCTGTCAGAATCAGCAACCAATCAGATCACCTTAGAATTTCCGTTACCCGTTACTTCGTTCGTACGTTACCGTAGTTCAGCATCTGCAGCCGACATTCAATTGCACGGCGATGCTATTGGAAATATAGAATGAAATCTCTTCCATGGCTCGCTGGATGTTGTCGTTGTTTGGTTCAGTGTCACGTTTCGTCGTCTCTAGCTTGTCACGTGGCTCGTTTACGGTTACTATGCTGGCTTTGATATTATCGAGCGTGGTTTTGAAAGTTTCGTTTCGCTGTCATGATCATCGGTGCTTGTTATTATTGCTGAATAGGAATTTATTTTTGTTTATTTTTTGTGATGGCAGTTGGCATAATTGGAATGTTTTGAGAGGTTTCTTTTTATTGTATTACTTCAAAAGCAGAAGTACGCGAAATACAGTTATATAACGTAGCCAAGGAATTATTAAATTTCCTGCTCAAACAGATGTAGATTTATTATTTTGATAGCAAAGATATTGTTCAGAGATTATTCACATTACAGTTCAGTTACTTTCCTGTTAATCGACAGCAACTGAGCTAACATAGTAAAAGTACTTTAAACTGAAGTATCTATATCCAATTCTAAAATTTCTTACAGGCTTTTAAAGAAATTCATTTTTTCTGTAAAAGACTGTAAGTACTTTCAGTTAAAATAAAACAATATGAAAGTGTACAATGTAAAGTAATCTAAGTAACATACAGAGGGTTTTTATATTTCGTGAAAAAAATAATACAAATTATATAACGAACTGATTCTACGAGTAGAAGAAAAAAGATTTTTCTTCAAAATTCGTTAAATTAAGTACACATTTTAAGTACCACCTGATAGTTATTTCTAATATATTAATAAATAAATTATAATTATAAACACTAAAATAGTCAAATTATTAATTATACTCGTATAACATCAGATAAATCACTAATGTCGAAAGACGGCACTAAAAATGTAAACTTCAATTATATTGTCCATAAAATAGCAAGTTTAAAAAAAAAAACCCTTAATTTTTTTCCCGAAGTATAAAAACAACCTGTATATAGTTCTATATTTGCACGCACAGTATTTCAATATACAGGCTGTGGCTCAGTGGTATCGAGTCGGCCTGTAGATCTTGAGAACCCTGGTTTGATCCCCACAGCCGACAAACAATTTTCACCAATTTAAATCTACCCCTGTGGCTCCCCCATCACTAACATCTTTAAGGGCCGTGATTTGACGGCTGGTGCCGCACCCAGTAATGGGTGAAAGGCGTGATGATATATTTATTTATTTTATTTAGGATGTTTCCTTTATTAGATATGCTAATTACGAATCAATAAGAATTAAGAAAAAAATCAATAAATAAATAAATTACATTTTTCGTGCCACTGGATAGATAACTTTACTACAATTATTATAAATCGATTTAATTAAAAATAATTTAATTTTATTTTTTCTATAAGTATTATGTAATTTTGATTGCTACTTACTCGTAGACTGTTTCTAATAGGAAAGCAAGCGAATCCAGTGAAATTAAAAATGAACATTTTGGATAAACAGCCCTAAATTTTTCGGTTTATAAAAAAATGATTAGTAATCAGTATATCAAATAATATATACTCTTAACATATGTACCCAAAGGTATAAATAAATAATAGATAGTACTCGTACATTAACTACGAATTGATCTTTTTTGTTTAGTATATTTACTGTTATTAGACGGCTGGTAACTGTACTTCACGCGAATAAATATATCACTTACCGAGATCTGCTTGGGCAGAGTGCCACACCCAGTAATGGGTAAAAGGTGTGATGATATATTTATTTATTGTTATCTAGAAGACATGATATCTTGTTTCTCTTAGGATGGTTTTCTTAATATGTTTTCTTTTAACTTCATTGGTTAAAAACATTAATAATGAGAAAGATAACAAAGATGACTTTATGCAAAAAGCTGTTAAATAAACAAATAAGTTCTAAGAGTAAACAACGAAACCAGAATTGAAATGTAGTTATAAATTTCTAATGACTATGACCTTTAAAATATAATTTGTTCGCGTCGAGATTCATTGTACAGGGTGAGTTAAGAGGAAAAGTGGTCGGTATTGGGAGGTCATGAACTTTGACCACTCTCCACCCAAATGGATCCATCTGTCAGCGTCGCCACCCGTCGGGTGAAAAGTGGGAAGGAAATCGCGGTTAACCATGAAAACAGGGTAGAAGTTTCCCACAGGACAGCCTACTGAGTACTGAATACCGATGATAAACAGTGCGATACATCAACTAGCAAATCGTCGACCTACAACCGCAGCTATCAATAGACTTGTTTCCTACGATGTGAAGGTGGCGGCCCACTCAATATTACATATACACATTATTATCCTGTAGGCTACTATTGTATTATTTATCGATATTGGTAAAGTTCAAATAAACATACAATTTTCACGTTGACAGTTTATTTTAAATATGACGATGTTTACTTCATTACTGATCTCGTATAAATGAAATGAAAAGTAATGGATGTGAGGGATTACGTTATACAGTTGTAACATATGTGTTTGACAAAGAAGGTTGTCATTTCTTGATTCGAAAATATAAACTGATCATGGTAGATAAGTATTAATTAGTGATAGGACAAATTGTATATATGTCCGATTTAAATTCATGTACTTAATTTAAAATGGACAACAGATTAGTACAAACTTAACAATATAAAATAAATAAATATATCATCACGCCTTTTACCCATTACTGGGTGTGGCTCTCTGCCTAAGCAGATCTCGGTAAGTGATATCTTTTTTCGCGTGAAGTACGGTTACCAGCCGTCAAACCACGGCCCTCAAAGATATTAGTGGAGTGGGAGCAACAGGGGTAGATTTAAATTGGTGAAAAAAGGTTTGTCGGCTGTGGGGATCGAACCAGGGTTCTCAAGATCCATAGGCCGACTCGATACCACTGAGCCACCTACCCCATAAACTTAATAATATGATAAACTATATAATAGGAAAAGTATTGTGATAATGATTTCTTTTTCGGTCTAGAAAGTTTGATGAATCTTCATCTTTTAGATCGTAATGAATTAAAAAAAAACATAGTCGGAACAAAATCGATGTGTCTTGAAGTATAATAACTTAAAAACATGGTGAAATTTAGGATTAATACTTTGTATTTAAGCTTTTACGAAAAAACGGATGTTAATAGTTAATAGGCTATATAAAACCAGTGGTAGAACAACTTTACTGATAAGACTTTTTAAATTTTCATCCTAAACAGGAATGTTTATAATAAGTAAGTAAAATAAACCTAAATGTTATTTAAAACAAGTATTCGAAAATGTTTCGAAATAATTATTTGGTAATTAGTAACATTTTGACAATTTTGAAAATCGTTAAATTGTTTTAAAACATGTGAAAAACAAAAGCTATTATAATCTTATTACAAAATTAGAGTCTTCATGACTGATAGTAACAAAAATGACATTTAGGTTAATTGTGTTTCTCAAAAGTTATTTAACCCTTTGCACTCCGTTGTCGCCGTAATTGCGACATATTTTCATTACATGCATGTACTTGTATACTATATATGTATGTAACTAATATAGTGTTGGAGTTATTGGTATCCTCTATAAGTATTTAGGCTGGAGTGCAAAGGGTTAAAATATACCGAGTTTGGTATCAAATTAAAGTTCTAGGACAGGAAATACTAATAAAAATGTCAAGAATGATATTCAAGCGATTCTCAATTGTTTTCCCAAAATTTGTTCAAATTGCGTCAGCGAACTTTTAAAATAAAACAATTATGTGCAAAATTTTAGTAATAACATAAAAAATTCCATTTAACCAAACATCAATTTTTTTTCAACAAAAATTATATTTAGTTTATCTAACCTAATGGTCGGGAAAGTACTGTGTTGAACATGAAAGTAACTTTTATCACTTATTTATTAATAGGTATTTACTTGATTACAATAGATTATTAGAACTAAAAATTATTCCTAACTGCAATGCAGCAGCATAGATATAGATAGTGGTGTGTCTTGTCAGATCTTTGCAAAGGATAGATTATATTGGATTCCAATTCACTCAAACGTAGTTCTATGTGTATGTTGGAATTCGCAAAATTTCAATCCAGTAAAGCCCGTTTATTAAACGAACGTGCTAACCAGTACGTTTCAGTCGTATGACAAGAAAGACAAATATTTTAACAATTCTTATTAAAAGAAAGTTGTAATAGTGATACATGTTTCAAATTAGGAAACTCCAAACATAAAACGTATTTATTCGTTTAAATTGTGTTTGTCAAGTAAATGGAATTTGCAAATATTTTCCTTATCAATTTGACCTCAAGAGCCTAATAGATATTATTTTCCCTATTATTCCAAGTCAATTGTCTAATATAGATAATAAATATACCGAAAAATTTGTATTTATTTATCTTAACTATATTTACTTAACTTTTGACTGATAAACCAGACATATAAATAAATAAATAAATATATCATCAAGACTTTTACCCATTACTGGATGTGGCACTATGCCGTAGCAGATCACGATAAGTGATATATTTGTTCGCGTGAAGTGCCGTCAAATCACGGCCCCCAAAAATGTTAGTGAAGGGGGAACCACAGGGGTAGATTTAATTTGGTGAAAATTGTTTTAACGTGAAATATAGGATTTGCCATATTTGAGCTAACACTTGTATTAATTAGTATCGCATACCAGACGTCAAATCGCAACCCCGAAAGATATTAGTGGAGGGGGAGGGGGAGCCACAGGGGTAGATTTAAATTGGTGAAAATTGTTTGTCGTTCTCAAGATTCACAGGCTGACTCAATATCATTGAGCCACCTACCCATATAAGATATAAAGTACTATATTATGGTTTTTAGGTATATCTAGTGAATTAACTAAAAGGGACCATATCTTTTTGTGTAGCCCTAAAATTGAAAATTAAGAAATAAAATAAATATATCATCACGGCTTTTATCCATTATTAGGTGTGATACTCTGCTGTAGTAGATTTCGGTAGGTAATATATTTATGCGCGTAAAGTGTGTTTACCAGCCGTAAATCACGTCCCTCAAAGATGTTAATAGTGAGAGAACCTGAGCAGTAATTTTAATGTGGTATAAAGTTTGTCGACTGCGGGAATTGAACTCGGAGTCTCAAATTAATAGCCCGACTGAGGTATCTATAAAAGTTCAAAAATGTGTTTTATTTAGATAATTATTTAACATTTCTATATTTTTATTTACTGTAAGAAAAAATTGACCGTCTATAAACAATTATATAATTATAAAGTTAATCAATATTATACCAAATAAGGACTTGTAGGAATAACATTCGGTACAACAAATTAACGAAGTTTTAAAAAAATCCAATTAATTTCATCAAGTTATTCACCAAAAATTGTCCCCTTAAAAATAACACTACACAATCATCAAGTTTTCTCTTATTCAGAGTTGAATCCAAAACATCAAACAACTTTTGAATAAAACATCATTCCCTCTCTTCATTTCTCCCTAACCATACAATCTACAAAAATTCCTCTCAATCCTCAGGTACCTTCTTCTGCACCATCTGCAGTAACAAGGGTCCCGTAATTTCTGGTTTCTACACCCGGAACCTTTCCGGGATTCTCACCCGGACACACACAAACCCAGCCATCATACAGACACAGACACCCGATCAGTCACGACACTTACAATTATCGATTGTCACGGACTGGCACGGTTGGAGGATGGATGGACAGAGGGGATGAAGCAAGGGGATACATCACAGCAAATGTCTCCTGTCTCCCGGGATCTGGAAACGGAGATGTTTGCAGCAGTGCCCGGTAGATGGGAGGGAAGTCTCTCTGCTGTGATTTCAAGGAGTGATTTGTTGCGAGCTAAGGTGACACAGGTTTGCAGAGTGGATGGACTTATGAAGTTTGCATAGTACCTATTAACTACCTGAATATTGTATGCTCTAGGTGTGTACCGAAGGATTTGAGGTTATTGACTTGCATAATTTCATTTTTTTAAAGTTTTTTTTAGTAGTAAAGTAATTTTATAGTTTTTTTCTACTTCCGTTAGGAAATATACGTTTTATTTCACTTATTTGAGTTAGGTAATGAACTGCATTATTTAACTAGTGACATAATGAGTTAAAATAGCAACAGATATCTTGGTAGAAGAATTCTGATGTGTTATTCTTTTATTTTTTGAATTTATAACTGTCATTAATATGTCAAAATTTCATAATTTCAAAAACGCTCTTTCGTATTTATTAGAACGGAAGTAGAAAACATATTGTATGCAACAAGTAAGAAAACTCGGTTATTACCTTACTAGTTTCATAAATAGCTATTACAACCCTTGACTAAATAATACAAAATTCTGGCGGGTTTTTACTGTATTGTAAAGTCACAAAAATATTCCAGTTAAATAGAATCAAATGAAAACAAATTATTATTAACATTGATTCAAATATGTTCTTTAAAAAAAAACAAGTGCAGGAGACATTTCCTTTCTGTCTCAACTTTTTTGATTCGTTGTTCAAGGAATGAGCGTGACTAATTTAGTATGTTGAATGAAAGATGAATGAAAAAGGTGTATAGAAGTGAATAGAGGGATGTGATTGAAGACTTGTTGCGTGACGAATGATTCCACATATAAGAAAGAAATGAGCTTGTATGAATATGGTTGAAACAAGGATGGTATGTTACGATGATAATGTTTGATGAATTTGATGTACCTGATGAGTTAATGTTCTAGGGTTCGTGTTACTCCATTTGATGGAATATAGCGCGATGTAAAGAAAAACTGATAAAATATACACAAAATTCAAAAGCTAATCAAAAATTTTGAACATATTACGAAAAAGAGTTTGTAGATAATTAAACAAGCCGTTCATTGCACAAATCGATTAACTCCATAAAACAAAAAGTTGAGAAATACGATGAAATAATGTACATTGTTATTTAAAATTCCGTTTATAATATAAATTCAAATATATGTATATGACCGTTATTATTCAGGGCTTGCTAGTACGATTTACATTATAGTATGGATTTAATCAAAATGGCCTTTTGACATAAATTATTTATTAGTCAATCGCAAAAAAAAATTGTCATTAATGGTGTTAATATTTATTATTCAGAAAAGTTATTACAATTATAAAAAGTTATGACTATACCAAGTGCTTTGACTTTTAACTTTAAGATTTTTTAAAAAGTGGAGTTCATCGATTTGTGTACTGAACGACTCAAATGTTACTTCTAAATTATAAATGTATATCTCGTATATATGTCACCAGCAAAGTACGAAATGTAAGGTTAAATCATACAAATTTTACAAACAAAGCTTCATCTGCGCGGATGTGTATTCCATAGGCTTATTATTTGTCCACAACGGAAGCGAAACGACCTTGTCCAGTATACGTTCAATAGACAAATAAATGTATGAAATTTGGAATAAAGCTCAGGTCAAATGTAACATGCATTCGTGATTTGTTTGTGGTCAATGCGAGCGAAATAAACCTCGCCAAGAATGCGTTCTAATATAAAAAAATAACTAGTAAATAATATAGTTTTGTATATAAGATCCTGCAATATTTGTCCGTCAGTATGGTGGTGTGGATAGCGATACGGAATTCGAATCCGGAGATCCCGAATTCGAATCGCACTCAAGCTAAAAACTATATAAAAACTACCACACTGCGGCTCGGTGAGTGCGGACCCTGTACTGTAATTAGGATTAAATTCCTGTTGTACAGCGTAATATAAAATAAAAATATTATCTGGATATTCCGTAAAACGACAGACTTCACATATTAACGGTAACATATTAATCCAGCTTTCTTCTGCTGTATGGCTTCCAGGTTTATGTTGGCATATCTTCAAAAACATGAAAATTGTATTGAATATTTGAAAATAAAACATCTTGTTTCTCTGTCAAGTTTAAACAAAATAGTGATCGTATAACATCCTTTCTGAGATTCTGAGTAGTTTCAGGCTCAAAGGATTCTTATAGCATAAACATTATATTAGATATCTTCTGAAGATGAGCTTAAAATGACATACATAGATCATGTTTCTCTGACATTTTAAAACAAAATAGCGACCATAAAACATTTTTAATACTCGCTACATTTTTTAAATAAAATTTTATAGTTTAAAACTTTGAATGATTTCAGCCTTTGCTTTGTGATACATTTTTAAAAATAAATAAATTGTAGTAATTTAGTTTTATATCACTGTATTTAACAAAATTTGTAACTAGTTTCGACCTGTACGGTCATCATCAGACAATATGTACTATAAATTATACTATAACTTATACAGGGTGTTTCACAACTTAGAGCAAAAAAGTAAAGAGTATATTCTGTACAACGTGCTGATCATGAAACAAAAAGATTTTTTTTTAAAATTCGAAAAATTAAGGGTTGTTAACCTAAAACATTTTTTGTAGTACTGCACTGGATTCGCTTTCCTGTTAAACACAAACAATGAAGTAGGTATCAACTACGAAAGAATAATTACACATACACACATACATACATACATATATAACATCACGCTATATCCCATTAAATGGGGTAGCACTAACCCGTCAACATTCTCATCCTGACACACGATACTCGATTCGACCACATTAACACTTCCTCCATACAAACTCTTTCTTTTCTCACAACCAAAATCCATCAACACACAACAAACATTCATCCATTCGCTAGTGTACACTGCGCTTGTTAGCAGTTATTGATAATAGAATTTTATTTAATTAATAACTTTAACATAATCATCCACCCAGTGGCAGTGGCAACGAAAAATTTTGGATTGGGAAACAAGGAAAATAGTTTTGCGATTTAAAAAAAAATTCTTTTTGTTTCATGATCAGCACGTCGTACAGAATATACCCTTTAATTTTTTGCTCTAAGTTGTGAAACATCCTGTATAATTGTAAAAGTACCGTTATGTGCAACTATTGAAGAGAGAGGAATATATTAAATTTTATAGTTTATATTTTTAAAACACTTATAGACGAGAAATTGTCGATATATTTGAAATTCAAACATGCGACATATTGGGATATATTACTTGCATAGTGGTTATTAAACCACAAGCGATTGTAAACTTTTCTCCGAAAAACAGGAAAATATAAAGCCGCAAGTCATATTATATAAGTACGAGTAGGTAGCAATATCCGCCATGTTTTAATAATTCTTGTAAAAATAAACTATTTCAAAAATCTCTAATTAGTATTTGAATGATAAAATGTAAGTAACCAAACACCTATTCATTCAAATGCCATATTACAGATAATAAAACAGCATCACAAAAAATCAACAGTTAGAAATTAAAGTAATTTAAACGAATGTCCAATTCAGCATTTATTGAATTTCGCCCTGGGGCCTGGAACCAACGCGCATGAACTACTAACTAGGAGTTAGAAGTAGCACAACGTAACGATATCACATTTCGGAATCCAGCACCGAAGATACAAGGTCAACTGAATATAGTGAGACACAGCTGTTGGTAATATCTCTAGGTTCGCATCGGTGGCTTATTGCAGTTTTCCATTGTGAGAGGTTGGAAACTGTGCAATAGTGTGCAAGAATCTGAATTTGTATTTACTAAAATGTCATAGTCTAAAGTTTAGATTTGAATATTACAGGCACCTGAAAGGTAACTGACTTTGCAGTTCTCATCAGCAGGGAAAATAATGAAATTGGAGAAAAATTAAATATAAAATTGTTTCTAGCAAGATTATCCGCGTATCTATATACTAAATATTAATCTTAATATCAGTATGATTTAAATACGGTTCAAAATATGGATTTGAAAATCTGATTTCCGGTAGGCGACAAACTGATTTTATCACATTAACCTCTGTGGCTCTCCGTCCGTTATCTCTTTGGGAAGCAAGATTTGATGGCTGGCAACTGAATATTTATCAAATAAATTTACCTATTACTAGGTGTGGCACTATGCCATAGCAGAATTCGGTAAGTGATATATATCTTAGCGTGAAGTGCGGTTACAAGACGTCAAATCACGGCCGCCAAAGATGTTAGTGGAGGGGAAGCAACAGGGGTAGATTTATATTGGTGGAAATTGTTTATCGGCTGTGGGGATCGAACCAGGGTTATCATGATCCACTGAATATTTCATAAGCAAAAATACATCATTTATCAAAATCATCTACGACAGAGTGCCAAATCAAGATATGGGTAAAAGACGTGGTTATATATTTATTTATAATAAAAATTTTAAAACAAAGTATGTAGAAATTTGTGAATATTCTGTTACTCTGCACAACAGGAACTTAATTCTAATTATAGGAGTATTTGAATTATTAATATAGGTAGTCATATTTGTTTGATATAAGTTGAAGTTAGCAAGTTTAACTTGCAAAATTTTGTTCGTTCAACGAAAATGTTATCCACTAAACTACAACTGCACGTAAAAAATGTGACAACATATATTCAGGTGGTTCTAACAAACTAATGGTGCTATTCTGTAATTTTCTATAATGCTACAGATCTATAAATCTGAACAAAAGCGCATCATATTTAACTGTCAAATAGTATTAAATGTATTTGTCAATAAAAATCTATGCCCTTTTGTTCAAATTTACAGAACTGTAGCGTTATAGAAAATTACAGAATAGCACCATAAATAGCATACTGCGTTGAAATAAACCAAAAAGTTGGGTTAGAGCTTATTCGGTGTGAATTTCTTTCACTTTCATTTTCTAATTACAAAATACAGCGGTCCAGATGAATAAAGCAAACATCATTATACGAACCATAATTTGACGGTTGATAACAGCACTTCAAAATATATAATTTACAGAGTTCTGTTTCAGTAAATTTGCTACACCGACGCAAGGGTAAAACAATAGTAAAAATATGGTATTAATTTTTTTATTTAGCTGAAAGCGAAAAACAATTGTCGGAAAATCATTAAAAAAAAGCAAAAACTTATTGTTTCTTGATACGTATACTTGTAAAAAGAAAACGATAAAATTTTAACAAGTTTATTACAAATAGTATCTACTCCATAAAATATAAATAAAATGTTTTGTTTCTACATAAACAATTCATTGTTTTACAGTGTTATCGAAAAAGTATACTCGTAATAACATTTTGGTTAACTAATCATTTTTTATCTCGATAAAGACGGAAACACAAACCTGTGGTTACAGTGCATTTCTTATCATCTCATTATCATTTTGCGTCTAAATTTTATGAATATTATCTTTACAGAAATGCCTTCTATATATTTACAAAAATTTAAGCTTAATTTCGTATCAAAATAGTTATTTGTGTATTAAGAGCGTAAAGTGATTCTTTGTTACTCGAACACGATAATTGCAGCGCGAGCCGAAGGCGAGAGCTGAAATAGTGTTTACTTTACGCTCGTGATACAGACATCATTTTTTCTACGTTTGCATATTAAAATTATTAAAAAACGTATACGTACCGACAATAAATTCATTCTGTCAACTGTCAATATGACTAGTTTCTGTTTTGTTTGCATCCCTGGTAACTATTGAAATAAGCGCTCATTTAATTTCTTTTTCACGTGTTGCCATTAGAAACGCGCGCATTTTATATCTTTTTCGCGCGTTGCCATTGGAGACACACAAAAATAGTTATTTGTGTATTAAGAGCGTAAAGTGATTCTTTGTTACTCGAATACGGTAATTGCAGCGTGAGCCGAAGGCGAGAGCTGCAATAGTGTAAGAGGAACAAAGACACTTTACGCTCCTGATACACACATCATTTTTCCTAAGTTTACATTTTAAAATTATTAAAAAACGTATATGTACTGACAATAAATTTATTCTGTCAACTGTCAATATGACTACTTTCTGTTTTGTTTGTATCCCTGGTAACTATTGAAATAAGCGTGCATTTAATTTCTTTTTCACGTGTTGCCATTAGAAACGCTCGCATTAAATATCTGTTTCGCCCGTTGCCATTGGAGACGAACAAAAAAAATATTTTTCGATTGTTCCACAGAAAACGTCAACTTTACGATGACAAATGAGAGCGTAATTGTCAACTTTTCATAGCAATCGTAGAAAAAAAAAATTATATTACTGGGTGTGGTACTCTTTCGAAGAAGATCTTGGTATGTGGTATATTTCTTCGCGTGAAGTGCAGTTACCAACTGTCGGATCGCGCCCTTCTAAATGTTAGTGATGGGGAAGCTACAAGGGTAGTTTTACTGTGGTACAAAACACAGAAAACTTCAACTTTACGACGACAAATGAGAGCGTAATTGTCAACTGTTCATAGAAATCGTAGAAAAAGGTTATTAATTGCAATAAACATTTGTGATCATATTAAAATTAATTGTAAAAGAACAAACTTATAAACAGAGTTCCAATAATTTAATATAGCAATCTACATCAAATATTGATCCGAGAGTTGGCAGCAATGTCCACCATCCATGCGTATGCAAAATGAGGTTTGTTTGGATGCTGGCCAATACGATATTATAATTCATGATTGTGATTGTCTACTACAGAAATGAAATGACCAACTATCGAATGTCAATATCAGAGTACAAACTACAAAGATAATTATTATGTAGTTAATTCATTCATGGTAAATTTCATTATTACTGTTGCGAGTAACTAATGCTCGTTATTCTATGTTTACACTAAATGGAACCGTGATTACATCAGTTTGAATTATCGGTAACTATTTGATCATTATAGTTATTCCTAATATAGTATTATGAAAAGTTTCTCCTAAAAAGGAACTTTAAAATGTCAAATATAGAAACTAGATTGCTTATATTTGACGAGAAATAATCATTTGAAATATCGTCTCGAATTATAGTTATTTATTAGAAAGAAACGATTCAACATTTGGATACAAATTTAATTAACAACGAAGACAAAATTAATTATCATCCATACACTTGGTGAAACTAGGTTTAATAAAAAATATAAAATAAACACTTGGCTAAGTTTCACAAAATTCAACCTCCAAGTCACCAGCTTCTTCACGTGAACTTTGTTCTAGGTGAAGAAGTGAGTTATACCATACTGATGAGCTCTAATAAGAGCGAAACGCGTCTATGGTTACTAACTGTGCTGGCCAGCCTCTGACGATGCCCTCATAAGGTGACTTGGGGGCTGAATTTTGCGAAACTTAGCCAAGTGTTTATTTTATATTTTTTATTTAACAAATTTAATATCAAAGGTTTTTTTTATTAATTGCAAAAGTTTGTTTTCTTGCAAAACTAGACAACTCATTTTTAATTATTGTTTTAAGTACATGCTAACAATTGATTGAATAAATAAAAATAAAATCATTAAGCCTTTTACCCATTACTGGGTGTGGCACTCTGTTGTAGTAGGTCTCAGTAACTGATATATTTATGAGCGTGAAATGCGGTTACCAGCCATTAAATCACAGCCTCCCAAGATTAATGGAGAGGGAGCCACAAGAGTATTATTAATGTGGTGAAAAATGTTTGTTGATGTCGGAAAATGTATTTGAGTTCTCATATTCACAGTCCGACTCGATACCACCGAGTCACCTACCCCATACAAAAATATAACGAGGAATATTACGATACCGCCAGGACTTGAGGACTTGAACCAGGGATTTTTAAACTCTGGTCAAATGCTTTAACCAATTAAGTTATGATCGCCATGTAACTCAAATCTAATTTTATTTAAATTTTTCTCTTTATTTTGTATTTAAATACAGTGGCTGATAGCACAAGCTCTGATTTTTCCGGTTTTAAGAGTAGTGTATTTTGGGTGTTTTAGCTATCTCTAATATGTTAAAACCGTGCTCTTAAAACACCCAAAAACAGAGCTTGTGCTACCAGCCAATGTCACTGTAGGTGGATCAGCGGTATCGAGTCGGCCAGTGGATTTGAGAACTCGGGTTGGATTCCCACAGCCGACAAACAATTTTCACCACATTCCACTAACATCTTTGGGGGCGGTGATTTGACGGCTGGTAACCACATTTCACGTGACAAAATATATCACTTACCAAGATCTGCTTCGGCAGTGTGTCACACCCAGCAAGGGTAAAAGGCGTGACGATATATTAATACGAGATTTCATAAGTAAAATTTAGGATAACAACATGCAAACAAATTAAATAAGAAACACGTTCTTTTATCCGTAATAATAATAATTTAGTTTCCAAAAGATGTAATTAACAAAATTACTTCTCAAAGTGTTAATCCTGCGGCAGTAATGCATATATAAAGTAGTTACAAATTACAAATTTTAAATTGCACTGATTTAATTTCAATGTAATTATTCATTAAATTACAAACAGAGCAGTTTCAATTTATTTTAATTATAACGAAATATATGTTACCAGAGGCAATTTAAATACCATATCTTGTCAATCAAGTTGACAGTGTGCAATTTCAGCCCTTTTAAAGGCATTAAACCATATTGCAAAAACCAGAAAATGTTATTTAATTATGGGTTTGTTTAAACACAGTGAAATATGAATGCTAGCTGTTGTTACATATATTCCTATGGCTATTTATTGGCAATATTAATATTTGTTTCGGTGTCAGGTATCAGGATAGTTAAATATCCGTATAAATTCTGTTGTTTATTTAACAATGCAACATAACAGTAACAGTATACCGTGTAATAAACAAATTAAAAGATAAAATAGCGTTAAAGTTTATATTACGTGCTTGTGCATGAGCTTTTAAATAATGAGACACTTATTTTTTAATTACCTATTATAAATTTTAGTTTAGTTAGTATTTTGAAAAAAACTTAGAGCAGTTAGAGATAAAATCGAAGCTAAATATCATCACACCTTTTACCCATTAACGGGTGTGACACTCTGCTGTAAGCAGATCTCGGTAAGTGGTATATTTCTTCGCGTGACGTGCGGTTACCAGCCGTCAAATCACGGCTCTCAAAGATGTTAGTAAAGGGGGAGTAGATTTAAATTGGTGAAAATTGTTTGTCGGTTGTGAGGATCGAACCAGGGTTCTCAAGATCCACAGGCCGACTCGATACCACTGAACCACCTAAATAATTGTTAACAATTTTTTTCTACGATTTCTATAAAAAGATGACAATTAAGTTCTCATTTATTATGTGGAGCAATCGAAAAATAACTTAAAAGAAAATAATTAAATGCATACAATAGTATATTGTGTGGCAAGGGGTGAAACAAAACGATTTCTGACGAGGGCGAGAGTTGACTGCCCGAGCGAAGCGAAGCTTTTGTTTGTTACAAATGCGATTCTGACAGACTTGAAATAAAGACATAAATAATAAATAAATGAATGTGCCGGGCAGAAACAACGTTGTTTCTGATTGACACAGTCGCATTGGTCTGAAATTGTCTTATTTCGACTGGCAAAACAGAGATCAAAACTCGCTGTTTCAATGCATGTGATATGAAAATAAATATTGTATAAAGTCTACGTATAAATAAATTAAATGATTAACTGATTCATAAGTAGGTTTGTGTTTGTATTTTTTGTAATACTAACGCCATGTGAAATCTTTAACAAGTTTTTCAACTCAAGCAGATTGATGAACTTCATAACAAACTTTTTTTTGTAAATTAAAAATAATTGAATTGAAATAGTGCTAGTGAGAAAATTATTTGATTTTACGAATCTAGTTCAAATTTAATTTCCCCTAATAAAGTGAAGTCGTGTTAACGAGATGAGAATTTTGTGTAAAACACTGGGAAACCTATAAAATATTAAATTAGTTACTAATTTCCTCATTTGAATTTTAGATGTAAGAAGCAATATAAAATAAAATTAAACGAAAACCGCCGTCATGATGGGTATTTATGGCAGAATAATTAACCAATTTGCTTCAAACGCGCTCAGTTAAAACGCAAACTAAAATAGAACTTTATCTGAGTGATCTGAATATTGGAACTACTACAAATTCGCGTTTGATATAATTACAATATTACATCTGCTGATAAAATTGGTTATTCTTTTGCTGTGAAATATACATAACAGGATCATACAGAACTTTTTTTATATGAAACATTATCTAAATTATCCGTCAGTACGGTGGTGTGGATAGCGATATGGAATTCGAATCCGAAGATCCCGAGTTCGAATCTCACTCAAGCTAAAAATTATATAAACTACTACACTGCGGCTCGATGAGTGCGGACCTTGTACTGTAATTGGGAATAAGTTCCTGTTGTACAGCGTAACATAAACAAATAAATAAATAAATAAATTGAAAACAGTGTTCATATTTTGAAAGTCTTAATTGTTATTAATTAAGCTGTAATGATTTAAAAAAAATTAAAGAAATATGAATCTCAAACAACGGAACTCGCATATAACTGTAGTCACATATATGACCTACTTTATTTTTTTTACAAATATATAAATGGAGCTTAAATAAATTTCGTGGCAAATAATTTAAAAATGTGCATGATGCTCTTTTATGGAGAATATGTCGGCGCTTTAATAGTTTAAATTTTAATATTAATGATGTAAACAGTGACTTGATTTCAACCACGTTAACCCGATTTATAGACTTAACCAAAAATATGCTATTAAATGATTTCTCCTGAGAAATGACCTGTATCCTATATTACATGTGAAATGAAATATGTAAAGTCGTACTACTTATACGCACATATTGTATTATTGGGCGATTGCCTGTTCGAATGAATAAATATCAGCTATTACAGTAATAAAAATAAATAAACTGTAAGATTATCTTAGTCAAAGATTTAATTACTACTGGTAGGATTTCCTGATCTAGATCACTTAGCTTGATTATCCTCGCACTGATTTGTATAAACCGAACCAAAACTATCAAATATGTAAAAACCATTTTATCTAAATAACATATTCATTAATTAAGAAATAATAATATTATTCTGTATCTAACGACTTAAACGAAACAATAGCGTCAAAATTTACTGGCAGTTAGATGAAGACAGAATACATGATAAGTAGAAAGAATTCTGAATAGACTAAATAAATGTACGACAGAGACGAGTAAAGCAATGCTCTGACGTCAAACTTAAAGACATTAGAAATTCAAATATTTGAAAAACCACTAATATTTTTTAAACTTTAATTGTCTCTAGTACAAAGTTTTAGGTCTAGTCATAAATAGTAGAAGACCCCATTGATTGTGTTATTTTAAATAAGTAAATTTTGCAATTTTTTATAAATATAAATAAATAAATATATCATCACGCCTTTCACGCATTACTGGGCGTGGCATTCTGCCTAAGCAGATCTCGGTTAGTGATATATTTCTTCGCGTGAAGTGCGGTTACCAGCCGTCAAATCACGGCCCTCAAAGATATTAGTGGTGGGGGAGACACAAGGGTAGATTTAAATTGGTGAAAATTGTTTGTCGGCTGTGGGAATCAAACCAGGGTTTTCATGATCCACTGAATATTTCATACGCAAAAATACATCATTTATCAAAATCAGCTACGATAGAGTGCCACATCGAGATATGGGTAAAAGATAGGCCAACTCGATACCACTATTTTTTGTAATTATTATAATGTATATTAAAAATACTAGTGAATTAATCTGCTTTCAATGATTTAAACCAAATTTAAAATGTACCTTTTAGCAATTTATCAATGATGAAAACTATACTACATATAAGAATTACGCATTCCTCCCCCATGAAGTAACTCCCACAACCACAATTACAAAATTGACTCAAGTTATACGACCTTGAAAACACACAATCATTCCACACGATCGCAAACTTTCACATCAAGTCGACATCTGAAAGAAATTCATTAGGACACAAAGCACATCTAATCGACAGAATGATTCATCCCTGACTCTGCTAAGCAGGCGAAGAGGGTTCAGACCTCAGAGTGTAAGAAGTAGAAGTAGCAAGAAACGATGGGTGGCCGGGACAGACAAGTCGGGAGCTTTTCGTGATCTTTCTCCCCTGTTTAATCAGCTCGACAACCACCAAAACCCGCGGAAGGATGTGAAGGATGAGAACTTCGTCATACGTGCAGTTTGTGAAGAACGGTACTATAGTTTGCTCAGAAAGCATGACATTGTTATATACTTAAAGAGTACTTAAATACTTTCTTAATACGATGGAAATAGAAAAGTTCATTGAAACAAGATATTTATTTGTTATTCTGAACAACAAGAAATTAATCTTCATTAAAAACTTGTAATATTTCCAAAATTTAAAAAAAAATACTATTATTCTTGATTGAATGTGTTGACCATTAACTATTGTTTCAAAGCCCTGAACAGATACAAAATGTAAGTTTTATTTTGAATCTATCGCATTGTATTATATCAATAAATTTAGGGTTATTGAATGAATGCTGTTTTCAATTCTGATCATATTTTGTATTTACATGTCTGTTCTAATGCCTATGGCACACTGGTCGAAGAGCGTCGATGAGCATCGATGAGCTCTTTGATGAAACAACAGAACGCACCCGTTATCGACGAAAATTAGAGGCTCCTCTATTTCCATCGAAGAGCTCATCGTTGAAACGAACGTATCTCATTTCACTCGTATCTTTTGTGTCTCATTTCACGTTACCTTTTTTTTGAAATTTAGTTTCTCTTTCTCAACTTTAGAAGCTTTTATTGTTTGTCAATGAAGGGTGCGTTGTGTTGTTTCATTGAAGAACTCATCGATGCTCTTCGATGCCCTTTGACCAGTGTGCCATAGACATAAGATGAAATAAACATTTTACCACTGTGTTGTTTATGAAATAAATCCCCGGTATAGTAATATATGTACAATAATTTATTCGTAGAAAATTTTGGAAAATTTATGTTTGCTTTAAATATTGAGTGTAAACAAAAAAGCTTTACTAATCAATTTTCATTCATTACCTATCAATCTATGATGTATGACCGTTAACAAAGATGGTATTGAGCAATGTACGTTTGTTATAACAGGTAAATTAAATTATATCTTGACTATTTATTTATTTATTTATTTATGTTACGCTGTACAACAGGAACTTAATCCCAATTACAGTACAGGGTCCGCATTCACCGAGCCGCAGTGTAGTAGTTTATATAATTTTTAGTTTGAGTGAGATTTGAACTCGGGATCTCTGGATTCGAATTCTGTATCGCATTGATATTCGTTATTAGTTAAAGAAGTAAATATTTCTGGAAAAATATGCATACCTACGAGTATTCTCTTGTCTTTGACGATACGCTGTGAATACTTGTACAATATATTTTCATTAAATGAATACAACAAAAATTGAATGAACAAATATGATACTGGGTGATCACTTAGATGACGCAGTCTAAAGTTTTCAATGGTAAATAAGATTTTCAAGGAAAACGCATCAAATAATAATTATAGAGAATAAAGTTCTTTATTTTGTTTTTAAAGATTTGTAATCTCAAATATTAGTATAAAACTTTCAATAAATTACTGTTTTTTTTATTACTTTGTAGTACAGTTCGGAACACAATACGAATAAATTTGGGTTGTTTTGCTGTCAAATCAATATTTAATATTTGTTAAACCCAATTAATATAAATTTGAATAAAATAATAGTACTTTTGTCTGTTATAAAATATGTAATAATACCTTATACGAGTAATATTTATGAGAAAATTAAAAATAAAACGTCAAACATTTAGTCGAATTTTGCTCAAATTAAATAGCTACCAGTTATAAAATCGGAATTTTCGTTAACTTGTAAAGCTAATTGTTCGTAGTTATTTATTTAATGAGTCAAATAAAATCTGTTGATTTACACGTACGCATGTATCTGCAATTAACTGTAGATTCACTGCAATTTCACAAGTTTCGTGTAATTTTTCACTTGTGATTAGAACTTACTTCAAGCAACTAGTTTCCAAATATGTTTGAAAACTTGGTAAATAAATCCAAGACTAAAAAATATACGCATCCGCAATGTGTAGTAATAGTAAAAATCACCTACAATTTGCGCGGTATTTTAAATGACTAAAAGCGAATGTGTATTGAAAATAGAAAAGAAAGTTGAAATAACAGAAGCAATTGTTTATTATTATAATTATCATTAGATGAAGAAGATAATGAACAACATACTACTATCAGCAGACATTTCCTAAAATCATTGCAACTTCGTTTAGGTCTGATTGCAAAAAACCTCTTCAGATGCATAATTTTAATTTCTGCAACTGTTCAAGCAGTTTTCACTAAAATAATTTGGGACCAATGTCGGCGGAAAAATTGATTTTCAATGTTAAATGTCTACGGTCCTTTAAATATAGGTAATGAGAGTTTGATAATCAAGTTTTAATTGTTATCAGATTTCCTAAAAGAAATAGGTACATGGCTAGAACATATCTTGTAAAATTGCATTGTTTTATTATAATTATCTCCTTCCTGAGAATCAGATTACCATCGACATCAAGCGATAGCTATTTTAATTCTCACTACTCCATAATTCATCCAACAACTCTAGTCCTTTTTCATCCTAAACTATACCATGCATTAGCGTCGCAAATAACATCCGTTATCAAATCAAGCAAGTCAGTGAACTGGTAACGCGGTTTAGTTGATGTATTCTTCACTGTTCATTCATCCACTCTTCACTACTCTCATTCGTTGGACAAAACATCAACGAAATTAAAGCGCAATTCGGCGGGCGACGGAAGTTTTAGTGGCAAGTTCTCAACTTGCGGATTAAGAAGAGGGTGAGTCCTGAGTCGTAGTACGACGAGTGACTGATGCGTAAGTTTCAGAAATGACAGATGGAAGACGGAAGATGAAGCTACACCTGGTTGTAATGTAAAGAAGAGTTTTAATGCTTTTTGTATGGAGATAACTTTCAATTTAGCTGTAAAGTTACATGGAATGTTTTTTATGCTGAGTAACAGATGAGCAAAATGTGGATGTCATAATTATGTGCTTGTTTAAATAAAGTTTTTTATTTTTATTCATTTACACGACTGGTAAAACTGTTAATATCAAGTTTAATTCCTATTCTAATTCACAAACAATGATATCCCAAGTGTTAAAGCAGAAAATATGACAAACAATATGAAGTATGAACAAGTGGTGATTCTAAATTTAACTACAACCATATTTTGTTTTATGAATAGCTCTAAACTTTATCGATTAAAACTTATACGTGATTGTATCTTTCATATTTAACTGTATGTTTGGTTTAAACAGTAATATTAGATATTACAACAGTATGGAATAAAATTGGAGTCGGTTAAATTCTAATTTATAAATTATTTATTAATACTAATAACAAATTTATTTTACAGATAAATATTCGGGCACCTGGATACGAACCTAAGATCTTTTGAACTTCGACTAAACGCTTTGCCACTAAACTACACCGTCCATTTAATATAAGTCTAGTTTAATTCTAATTATTACTCTCAAATCCCAATGTTGTCCGAATTTTTTTCCAAAATAAATTTGATTCTTATTTATAACAGGACAGAATAAATTTTAAATAAACAAATTTGAATAAATTTTATTTATTTTGGAAGAAAATTAATTTGTCGTTTATTAAACCAGCCATAAGAATTATAAATCTATTATAATTTAAGATATAAATATTTTTTTCGTGAATTGTGGTAGTTCGTCTTTTGTACCAACTTGTTAAAGTTCAATTTTTATTAGTAAATTGTGAGAAGGTACAGGTAATATTTTATTTTTATGATAAATACACGAAAACCTCAACATTAATATAATGTTTCATAATTTATCATTTTCAAATGTACTTACGAACTATAATATGTAGATAGGTATAGTAAACGAACATGTAATATATCATCTAGTTTTATCATTCTATACAATATACAACACGAAATTGACCAAATAACAATAAATATTTTAATGCTTCTATCTACAGCAATAAAACAAAATATTCTTCGCAATAACAGTTTCAGTTACTTAATAAATTATACCATAGTGATGAGCTCCAAAATGACGCGTGAAAACTGTACTGGCCGGCTTCTGAAATGATGACCTGTTATGTCGACTTGGAGGTTGAAATTTGTGAAACTTTGACAAATATTTATTTAAACTTAGTTTCACCGAGTGTTTACAATATGGACAATAATTTTGTCTTCTTTGTTTGAATTGTTACTTAATAAATTCATGTAAATAGTGATTACTAAACATAAATACTTCGTTTAGTAACGCTGCGCGTACTATATGTTTATATGGACGGACACACGATGGTTGTATATAGTCAATTTAGAAGGTCAGTGGCCTTTTATCACTACAATTTCATTCAATGCCATTACAGATTACGCTCAATTGCAATCTAATCATAGCTGCATGAAGACATAATGATCCAGTTGTCTAGTCACAGCCACTTCCTACATATAATTACGCACGCTGGACTGTCTACAATTAAATATGATTTGTTGTGTTTCTCACGGCATATCAATAACTTTACTCTCATTACCTACAGGTATTCGATTTTTGTAAGTTAATAACGATCAATTTGCATGATTATACAAGCAAATAGTTTTATACATATACGAATAATGTGGTACGGTTATAACGAGTAGTTTAGTTACTGATACTTCACTGTACAACCTAGAGATTACAGATACAAGTTTAGTTTTCACGTTTATAACGATCAATTGTACTTGTACTTTTGTAGTCTAGTTTCAGCTCAGTTGGTAACTTTTTCTAAAAAGTGAAATTGAGAATAAGTGATGTGTTCAAAAAGACCAAATAATTATTTATACCTTTCAATTTTGTATACAAAAAACTCAAGTAATCTCATCGCACAAATACTAGCAAAATGATTAACTAAATAACTAATTTTGTGTTTATTTTGCAAGTGGTACATCATCGGAAGTGCTCAGTGAGAAAAATCAATCAATGTATCTCACGCCTTTTAGCCATTATTGGGTGTGACATTCTGCCGTAGCAGATCTGATATAAGTATGAACGTGAAATGCAGTTACCAGTCGTTAAATTACGGCCATCAAAAATGTTGGTGGAGAGGAAGCCACAGGGGTAATTTAAATGTGGTGAGAACTGTTTATCAGACGTAGAAATCGAACCCAAGTTCTTAAATCGATAGTCAGTCTCGATAAAACTAATCGAAATTAATTGATATTTTGTATAAAATTAATGTTGTCGTTGCTGATTTATATAAAAAAGCTTTTCAATTAAAAAAGGTTACCCGATAATAAAATCAGCAATAAAACAGTTATTTATGAGGGCTTGACGTATCGAAGAATGAACTTGATCAAAAAAATATAGGCGAATCAGGTGATACCCTGAAAACTTCAAACACATTCTAGAGACGAGATGTACACACTATTTCTTTTCTATAACATCAGAAAAAAAAATGGCTTTTCGAATGTCATTTGGCGACAAAAAGTGTACCGTGGCAGATCTTCGCAGAACGTTGCTACTGACAACGTAGCTCTTTGTTGACCGTTGCTATTGAAAACTGTTAAGAAAATTAACATACATTTTTGTTTTATTTGTATTTTCTCCGAGTTACCTGCAGTCTAATTTTTTATTAATTAGAAATATAAATCGGCAGCTGCTAATAGTAACGAAAATTAAAGTAGTATTGCACCAAAAGATTGAACTTTATGGATAGAACTGCCTATGTAAATGTTATTATTTTTGCCAATTGTTGACAAAAGTTATTTGAAATTGAGGTATGTAATAATTAAATCAGCTATCACAATATTTGTTAATACATATGCATGGCGTTTTTCCTTTATTTAAATACTGTTAATTGACATAAATCAATAAAAAAATAAGTAAATGAAAAATACAATTATATTTTGCATTTTTCACACAAATATTTTTCAATACCTATTGAATTAACTATGTTCAAAAATGTTTATTTTAACATACAACCATATCTACATTTATACCTTATACTAAAATTATCATTATTATTGTTTTTTTGTTTTATTTATATATCGGACCAACTACTTAGGTCATATGCCGATATGTCCTTTGTATGGCCGCCACGGGCGGGACCCGAACCCACGACCTTATGGTCGTCAGTCAGGCCCTCAACCATCGCGGCCATCACGCGGGACATCATTATTATTATAAACCGCATTGTTGCAACAGGTACAAAATAAAAATTTAATCACCACAAAGGAGATTTGGCGTGTTGCCCGAAAACTCTAGAATAATAAATTGAAACCAAATTAAAATAAGTACAAACACTATGGAAAAATTTAGAGAATTGAAATTGAAAAATAATAATTATAATGTATTTTTCTTGTCCCAACAGTAGTTAATATTTATATTATTATATTTAAACAGAGTAGACAGGTAAGTAATTACCTAGATTGGTAAGTGAAATAACCAAATACTGATATTTAAGTACGGTTACCAATCGTCAAATCAAAACCTACAAAGATATTAGTACAGAGGGAACTACAGGATTTGTGTGGTGCAAATTGTAATTGTCGATTTATTTTAAGATACAGCCTGTCTCAGGAGGAATAGTAAATATTTTAGGAACTGGTATTGTGAACTAATTTGAATTGAAAAAGTTCATTTAAACATGTATCCAATTCTCAATTTTTACGAAAACATAGATGCTGCTTCATTATTATCCACAAATTTTTGAAAACACTAGTAAATACTCTTGATTCTTGTCCTCCGTGATTAGAAAATCGTTGATATAATTCTCTACAAGCAGCGAGAGCATTTCCATTGCAAAACCAATATACAAATATCATATCGACATATTCAACATGTGTACAAATGTGCGGCATTAGTAGAAACACGTGTACAACCTATTATTAAACACTTGTAATACTAAATAACGACATGTTACAACTGTCACATGTGCACAGTGCGTTTGAATTATTATTAATTATTCGTTTATTTTTATAATTTAAATAATCATTAAATTTATGGGTAACTTTCAAGAACATATATCTTTGTAAACATTGAGAATTGGATACATGATTATTTGAACTATTTTACTCAAAATAATCATACTACCAGTTCCTAAAATATTTACTACTAGTTTACACTGTTATCTAAATTTAGTATTTTTTAATTTTTATATTAGTTTGATTTCCGGCTTTCCATAATAATACAAAAGTTATAAATTAATTATACATTTTTTTATTGAGGTGTACACCTAAAAAGATTTTATCCATTAACCTTTTTTTTGACTTCAATTATGTTAATTTAATTGTTATTTCACACTGTTGCTTGAAAATGGCCCAAATTTTGGCCGAAACGTCGCCTTATTAAATTTAATTAATAAAAAAATGTATAATTAATTTATAACTTTTTTATTATTATGGAAAGCCAGAAATCCAACTAATATAAAAATTAAAAAATTACCATTCGGCTTATTAAAAAAGAACTAAAATCTTTTGATTTTATAAAATTCACTAAATTTAGTATTATTAATCATTTCATTATAGTTCTGTTCTACATATAAAAAATATAATTAAAAAAAAACAATGTCTGAAATTACTCATATGTGTCTAAAAATTCACGGCCTCGACTTTGAAATCTGCAAATGAATAAAATCTCTCGTGAGTCGTTTTGATATTATCCAACAATTTTCACTTTTCATAGTCATAATACTCCGTATAAAAAGTGAAATATATCTCTGAAAGGATAATGCACGCGAGCGGTATAATTATAATTTTCAAAGCATATAATCTCGTGTATAAATCACCCAAGAGTTTCACTGAAAGTACTTGGAACATGTTAATATTGTAGCATTATAAAATAATCAGATCTTTTTATAACAATGAGAGAAAGTATTTTCCACAAAAACAGTATTATCCAAATTAAATTATGAGTATCAGCAGTGTGTTTAAAATCTGTATCATGTTTTATTTTCATAGTAAATTAATCTCGTAATGGTTTTGTGATAAATTAATTTATTTTTTATACTTTATGAGTATGAAAACTTTGCTTTCAGAATATTGCATCTTCTGAATTGTTACCATATTTTTATGTAGGCTCTAAACAAACTTTCTACAAGATGAAAATTACAAAACAAAGAAACACAATAACAAAAGTTTTGGACTAATGTGGCATAACTTTGTACATTAACTTAACCTAATTTAAAATAAATAAAATGTCAAGTTTTACGTAATCGCGTGTCTAAGGAAATACTGCAAAATGAACACGTTATTAAAGAAAAAATTGTTGACAAATTTAATTTTCTTGGCCAACTTTTTTAAATTTCATTTTGATAATCTTATATTAATATTTCAATAAATAAATAAATAAATATTCATATATATCATCACGCTTTTTATCTATTACTAGGTATGACACTCTGCCTAAGCATATCTCGATAAGTGATACATTTTTTTAATATTTCAAAGAATTATAAATACAAAAATTTGGTTCAAATTATGTACAATAAACTACACTTTTAAGCTGCAGTACTTAAAATATAATGAATTAACTAACAACATGATGTTCAATTTCATTTTTAACTCACTTGAATTGGAAAAAATTTAACCTAAATATCTTTAAATTAAAACAGAGTTAACTTTTGTATTAGCAACTTGGACATTTATTTGTCTTTTTGTTTGATCTTAAAATGCTTTTGTTTATTATCTCGTGACAGACTATAAAGGCACAGAAAGCCTTGTCTTAGTGTAACGAATTTTATACAATACTTCTACGAAACAGGAAGCTAAGAAATCAGGCTTCTTTCGCCAAAATAGTATACAGAGAAGAAAACATAAAAAAATATGGGGACGAATTTTGTCTTACATAAGAATTATGTCCTCATATCAGCTCAAAAACAGGACATAATTAACTTCTAATATCAAATTTGTTCCATGAATACTACCCCGTCTTGATGAAGAAAAACAAAAAAATATCTTCATATGATTTCTGTCACAAATTGGCAGCTATCTAAATCAAGTTAATTCATAATTTGATCACGAAATGGCAACCAATCATCCCTCAATAAATAAAACATAAACTACATCAATAATTCTAATCAAATAAACCCATTTTATATCTCTTCACCCCAAATGACAAAAACATAATCCTTAAGACAACCATTCGGCAAGTGCTCTCCTCTGCATTCTGAGGGAATAATAATTTTGTAACCGCAAATTATCGATTTAATTAAACTTGAAGCATTCTTTGCGCGATGACGAACAGAGGCGTAGGTTAAGGGCTGACAGGGGGCCAAATTTAAGTACAGCAATTTACGTTGCCATTTGCTGAAAACACGTTCCGAGCGGCAATTAGCCGACGAATGAGCACGTAAATTACTATTCTACTTTTAGGAATGCTGCGAGGCTTGAGCTTTGAGAGCTATACAGGATTTCACAGCTTTTGAGGAGACGGAGATGTTATTGCACTTTTAGGAATTTCTGCTGATTAGCTAAAAGCTTTGAGATATACGATTTCGCAGTTTCCAAACTGTACTATTTTTATTTCAAATGTTTAAAATATAAACTTATTTTGACGACATTCCGATTATTTTTTACGGTTCAAACTTCTTACCATTCTCGCTTTATTCTAAAAAAAAAATTGAGATAATCCTGAGTTTTAGATTAACTCATATTATTCTAGCACGATTTTTAAAAGTCCAAATCACTATCTGAAAATTAAATGGTAACAATATTATTTTAGAGTATATATAAAAATGTTATAAATGAGGAGGGTGGCTCAGTGGTATCGAGTTGGTCTGTGAATCTTGAGAACCCTGGTTTGATCCCTACAACCGACAAACAATTTTCACCAATTTGAATCTACACCTGTGGCTCCCCCTCCACTAATATCTTTGAGGGGCCGTGATTTGACGGCTGGTAAACGCACTTTTCGCGAAAAAATGTGCCACACACAGTAATGGGTAAAATGCGTGATGGTATACTTATTTTATTTATATTTATAAACATTTTGTGAATATTATTTAGCTTAATTTGACTAATCCAAAATTGAAAGTAAGCTAAAATTCTTTCAAGAAATGAGCTGTAAATTTTTATCAGGCAAATTTACAAAACGTATTACTACTATTTTTTACTGCGTTTTAAATTCTTTTTCTAATTCACGAAACAAGTTTATTTTAACCTGGTTTAAAAAGAGTGTTAATTACCACCAAATTTCATTTATTTAGTGAATCTGTTTTAATTTCAAATAGAATTATAGATAATATTAAAAGTGGTATTAGTGCTAATCCGTTTTATGAATCTGCTTGTAAGATAAGGTAGAGCATACTTTTAAAATTTTCTTTGTTAATTTTCTAATAATTTTATCGTAAATATTATAAACTCTATTACAGGTCAAATAAATACAAACTAATTGACCTTTTTCCGCAATGAATATAAAATCAGACTACGGTTACTAATGTTTGTTTGAAAGTCGTGATATTTTGAACTTTCCTGTGGGCAGTTTGTCAAAATTAAGACTGTTATTGATCTGCGCAAAAACATAATTTTAATACCGCAAAAAATTTTAGGTCAGACTGATGCTTCAAAATTCTTCATATCATACAGTTTTCTAATGAAAATATATGTATAATCAAGTGTTTCGAAGCATTTCAAGGAAATAATTTTGATAGACTTCCACAACTTTGCTATCTACTTGTACAGCAATAAAACTTGTTAGCTGTCGGAAGGAAAGTTCAAATTCATCATTATGTGAAATATGAGGGTGAAACATATTTGTTTGTTATACTCTCATACATTTAGTTTTTTCTACAACTGTAAAAAAATGTTCTTTTTTTTCACTAATATCAATACGCGAAGTACATTTTTTTTCATCATCTACATTACCATGACAACGTGTATTTTGCGCATTATTTTGCACCCTAGTGCGCAAAATGAGTATCTCGCGCATGCTACCAAATTATTTGTTGTCAGGTTTCATTAGTTACAACACATCAATAGTATCAAATTCATATTATTGTTGATTGTTTTACTTCAATTTACTTAAATAAATAAATAATTATTGTATTATTCTTTATTTACAGTTGTAGAAAAAATGTTGTTTGTATTTCGTGGGCAAAATTCTTGTTTTTGTTTTGTTGTTTCGAATGACTTTTATTGTCTCGACTAAAAGTAACATTTTCACGCGCAACGAAAAAAAAACACTCCTTTTGCGCACTTAATACAAAAATAACTATTTAAAAAAAAAGATATAAATAATATTTATTTATTATTCCATTATTTTTCGAGGCTGAAGTGAAATGAAACAAGATATAGCAGCTAGCTGCAAGTTGCAGTTGTTGCAATTCAACCCCACTGCAGTTTATCGCTGATGTGTTTTTGTTTCTACGTTTCTAGTGTTTCAACCATTAGCGCAATACGGTTGCGGTAATAAAACGTCCATTCTACTGCGATATTGTTGTGAAATTAAACGACTTTATCCGTTTGATATTAAAGATTCAGATGGTAAAGTTTGGTGTGGGTGTTCGACTGAAAGTTTTACTTCAGTGAAAAGTTGTTTCTTGTAGTTTGGTAAGTTCGCGTGATATGTTAACCCCGATTTTTAACTAGAAACTTTGAAATATTTATAATTTTAGTCTGAGTTTGACATTCTGATTATTGTGTGGTTAAAAAAGGAAATGCAGATAACAATCACTATGCAGAAAGCTGATAAAATGTGTTGTTTCCAACAAAGTTATAAAATACGACCTAATTTCAATATTATACGTTTTATTCTAAAACATTTTTGATAATATCCAACATTTATTATTACCTGACTTGACCCCCCAAAACTTTAACAAGAAGTACATTATTAAATAATTTACAAAATTTTAGCCTTAAAGACAGTAGATAAGGAGCATGTAGTTAACGACTTGTAAACCTGCTGTTTACGGATATAATTTTTGTACACAGGTTTAATTAAAAACATTTCAGTGTATTATACTAAAGAAGGGAAAACGGCTTTATTATATCTCTAGTCTTTTCCTCTATTTTCATTACTAGAATATGAGCATCATTAGTAGGTACTAATTTGACGACTAGTAGGCAGAGACTTTCGTATAAAACATTTGACTAATTAGTCGCTACATCCAGAACTGTGTAGGTGAAGTAAGCATCATACATATCTTGAGAATTTAACATCGAAATATGTATTTAGTACAGTAAAACATAGTTTGTCTGGGGCTTAATAATTCTCCATGATTTGGATTAAGCGTAGTCTTCTGTAGTCCCATTTTTTTATTCCGAAAAATTAGCAAAAATCCATAAAAAATCAGAAACTTTCTATAAATATAGATTTATGCTCCTGAATGCTTATCTTATGTTTTTTTCCGTATTTTTATATAATAAATAAATATATCATCACGCCTTTTACCCATTACTGGGTGTGGCATTCTGCCTAAGCAGATCTCGGAATGTGATATATTTTTCCGCGTGAAGTGCGGTTACTAGCCGTCAAATCACGGCCCCAATAGATATTAGTGGAGGGGGAGTCACTGGAGTAGATTTAAATTGGTGTATTTTGTTTGTCGGCTGTGGGGATCGAAGCAGGGTTCTCAAGATCCACAGGTCGAATCGATACCACTGAGCCACCTACTTAATTTGGATTAATTATTTGTTTAATTATCCTGTTCGAAGGACCAGATGAATATTTAATCAAATAATTGTGTTTGATTTTTTGTTTATTTGTTTATTGACACACAGACAATACAGTTATGTATTCTTACAAAGTTGTCACAAGAATGCCCGCATACATAGGGTTCAAGGCTCCAAGAGCCCTGCTACCCCCACCCTCAAGGGCAATGATTTGGGGTGGGAGTAAAAGGAATGGTTGCCACCTCAACATAACCGGGTTCGAATGTTTCTAATTTCTACGGGTAATTCATGAGTGACTGTGTTAGTTTTTGCATCAGCACGTTCACTTCCTGAAAGATTTGTTTAAACTGCTATAAGCTGTACACCGAGAACTGGTGCCTGAAGTATACCTGTACAAAGGCACAAAATTGCTATGGGAGAATTTACTAATGTACTGTCCACCGTTCTTTATGTATTGTCACTCTAGTATGATTTACATTTTCTAAGCTTAAAGAGTACAATCGGCGTAGAAATGAGTAAAATGATGCAATATACAGAATGAACTGTTTTACACGTAATCGTATATATTTTGTTATGTTATTGTTTTAATACTGTGTTATACTTCCAAACTGTATTTGTCTAATAAATTTGAAGCTCAGACTATACCTCCGGATACTATTTCACAACTAACCCGACTTCGTCCAGTCAGCTGCCAGTTCTCGCTTTACCGCCTATAAGAACGAGAAAGGATTACGATGGAGAATATTTTTGTTTAATCCAGGCAATTTGAATATTAAATTAAACAGGCTTCTAAATTCAATAAAGAAGATGCTAGATACCAAATAAAAATACTGCTGATATTTCATTAATTTCAAGTTTTGTTCAAAATTTAATTTAATTAAGAATCAGCATATTTTAGAGACAATTCAATAATTATCTTATTCTCTTGCTTTGTATTAATTTAACAGAAAAACTATGATTTAAAAACATAGTATTCTGTTTTCTATTCTATTTAATATTCTGGTGCATAATCAAAATTTTCCTTCAAAACTAAATTAAAATTCCGTGCAACCGGAAATAAACGAATATTTCTTGCACAAAACCAATTTCCATGCCCCATACAATAAAACAATATTTAATTAAATCTATAACGACAAAATTATCTTTTCCATTTGGCGTCAGCAATTTGTACCACAGTTTATTGAATTGAAAACCGATACCTTTCCCATCCCTCGACGTCGACTATCACCCTCAATTTAACTGGCGCCCATTTATGTGTCGACTCGCGTACAACAATAATCTAATTTTTAATAAGTACCGACTGGTGATATTATTAAATTAGGCGATTAGGGGAAAGAGAAAAGAGGACCCCTACAGATGGCAGCAGTGACGTCATTATAACTGTCCTAGTAGAAGCACACCAGTGGCGCACGATGTGGCTAAGAATAGAAAACTACAAATATGATTCGATTACCGATTTATGAAATTTAATTTATGAAAGTCATGACATGTCATTTAGATGGTATTTTTTTCCTCACTCGTACATGAGATATCTACTTAAAGCAATGATTAATTTAATTACGAAAAATTCAGGCATTCTTGGGATTTGAACCTGGCTTTCTTAGATTCTAGAAAATTGTCTCTCATCTAGACTACGCTCTCATTTAAATTTTACTCTATTTTTTGTTAAATGTCAATAATAGTCACCATTCTAATTAAATGTCTTTGTCCAAATTAATTCAGAATTTAAAGAAAAAACTACTAATAAAATTAGCTGTCTAATATTTATTTTTAATTAAACATTTCTTCATTAGTTGTTTCTTAAAATAAAATACTCATCATTACTAACAGTGATACTATTGTTTAAATTTAAACTAAGATTTTTTTTCTACTACAATAATAAGACCATTGGTTGAAAAATTGAAAACCTATTCTCATAATTATTACAAAAATAAATAAATAAAATAAATATATCATCACACCTTTTACCCATTACTAGGTGTGGCACTCTGCCGAAGCAGATGTCGGTAAGTGATATATTTCTTCGCGTAAAGTACGGTTACTAGCCGTCAAATCACGCCGCCCCAGATGTTAGTGGAAGGGAGCCACAGGGGTAGATTTAATTTAGTGAAAATTGTTTGTCGGTTGTGGGGATCGAACCAGGGTTCGAAAATAATGTAGTATAACTACTAAGACATATATTTATTTACAACACGTATTTATATTCACATTAAAGTACTAAGCAACGACTTGCACTGTTTACACTTCAATACAGACTGACTGTTGTCGGCCCAAACTCTCCCTTTTACACTGAAACATGTTATTTCTACAATATTCCAGAATATGCTGGAATATTGTAGAAGTATTTCATTATGCCACGGGTATAGGAGTATTTCAACAAATTGTGGTGAGTCATAGTTCTGACGGACAGCGTACTACGTCATATCGACTGGTCCAGAGAGAAGAGTGTCGTACTCGTTACAGTATATTGCTTTTACCTTTTAAAATCAATGAAAAAATACTACTTAACAACCGTGTAATAATAGCTATTATTCAGGAGGATAAGGTGTGCGATATTCTGTAAACGAGTGGCGTTACTTATTCGAGTGAGCAATGGGCATTACTCCCGAGTTCAATACTAGAATTACACTTTTAGTTCTGGATAAGTTTGACAAAAATAATAATTATTAGAGGTCACAGGACGTGAATATCAAACTTGTGTTGCGTTGTAATAGTATCCTCGATGTGTTTGTAAATAATAAATTATTACTCTTGGTTGTCGCTGAGTTGGTATAGCAACCGCAATATGATTGGTTACAATCCGTTAGTAATATATTAATACTCACGACCGTGAGTAATAGTCTAGATTATCTGACAAGAAACATATAATAAATGTATTAATTAATGAGCATAGAAAAACCAATAATATACTATATAATATTTTTTAACAATATACATATTTGAAAAAAACTGAAATTTTAATTCTCTTCTTATGTGTACAACTTCGTATCAATACCTTTGTCCCTCCCTTAGTGAAAAAAATTCGTAATGCGCGTCACGGCGTCAAGGATGATGTGATGCAAGTACAGTAAACGCACCCCAGAGAGAGTATCTATCATGGCGACTATAATTTGTCCATGTGAAATTCGATTCTACGACGGAAACAATTACATTTTTACGGTTTCCGTTTATGTGCGGCACGCTGCTGCGACTGCGATTATAATTTCACGTTTCGCGCCAAGTGACGTACCACTGTTACCACTCACACCCCGCTAGAGAGCAAGTTATGGAACTGTTGATTAAGCCTAGTAAAATATATTTAGTACTGGCTTTTCTGCGGTATTTATGGCTAGAAATTAAATTAAATTTGGTGTGCTTACGGTGGAAGTAATTAAGTTTTTTTAATTGGTTGTTTTTATTACACTACGCACCAGTTATGCTAATTAATTTATATATTATTTTGTAATTTACGTCAATATGCTAAAATTTTTCGCATTATACATATACTACTGTTTTTTTCGTGTAGTTTAAAAATGAAGCACGATGCGAAGCAGAGGGCTACACTACACCGAGAAAACAAAGAAACACTTTGCGCTTGTAACACATAAATAACTGTCATGCTGTTTATCCATTACTGGATGTTGTACTTCCAATATACAGGTGTTCATTTTATTTTGTCCACTCTTGCTATCTCGAGAACTATAGACCTACGAAGTCGGTTAAATTAGTAAACAATTTCTATTTTATAAGACTATTTTAATGAGCATAATTTTTTTTAACGAAACTGTGGATACCAAATTTGTTATTTTAAATGAAATTATATTTTTTTTATTTGCTTCTTCTGTAGAGAATTTTATTCTGAATTCAGTGATATAATATTTGTATACCCTTAGATAACAATTTTTATTAAAAAAATGTATGTTTAGATTTATTTCATTATAGCTAAAATAAAGGAGCCATGGACGAAACAAGTTGAATATGGATTCAGATTTTAGAGTGCTGTGACCGAAACAATAGCACTATTTATTATTGTTTACATATGTCAGTTGCTACTATTGCATTATTATTGTTGTGTGAATACGAATAAGCTTAATAAAATAGAAAAAATACATAATTTTACTCATAATGAAAACGTTGATATTCGTCCATTATTGAATAGAGGTTTGGTTTCGTCTTGGGTTTCGTGATTTACTACCTCAAGTTCGTTGACAAATTTTCATTTGTTTACAAATGTCAGTTGCTATTATTGAATTATTATTGTTGTGTAGTTAAGATCAGTAAGACGTATTTTTTTTTAAGAATACAATTATGTATTAACAAAAATGGAGGATAATTTGAGCATTATTTGTAAATTGATGTATTTGTTTCAAAATAATTGTTTATCACATTCATTTGTATCGTCCATGGCACACTTATTTCAGCCATTTTAAAATAAAATTGATATAAATATCAATATGCATTTTTCTCATAAAAATTGTTGTCTAAGAGTGTACAAATGAATTAATGGTCGTGGGAAAAACAAATTTAGCAGTGATATGTAAGTACCTCATTACTAAATTCTGTATTATACTTACAGATAATCTAAAATACTTGAAAATGTTATATGATTATAATCAAAATATTATGATGTAAATTAAAATAATCTAATATAAAATATTAAACTCGATTTTTTTAATCTTAAAAAAAATGATTTTTATTAAAATATTTTGATTTAAAATCATTTTATTTTGATGAAAAATCATGATTATTAATCATTCTGGATATATCACATGTAATAGAAAATATGATTGTAGAAATCGATAAAAAAAATAATATAAAAAGGTAATAAAAACAATATATCACAAAAAAATACAAATCTAAATTTTTAAATATACAAAATTTGTAGAATTTCTAAAATTGTTTCATGGAAGTCCAGATTTTGGTGGAACTCTATATGAATATTCACTGCTCACTTTAGACTTGACGTCTTAAATAAAGAAGTGTGATTAAGATGACAATAATAATTATATAGGACCTATATAATTATTATTGTCATGTTAATCACACTGTATTATAGGTAGATAAATGTACCTATAAATTATGATTAAGAACAGCAAACAGTAATAATTAAATATTTATAATACCTATTATTTTTGATATTGATATATAAACATGACAATTTATACGAATAGCATTTCATTATTTTATGTTGTTTTTATTTACAACTACTGTAAATTTAATGAACAGGCAATAATAAATAAAACACTAGTTTCAATAAAACGATACCGTACAATCGTCTAAATTGGAACATTTTTGCCCACATTTATTTAAGTATGAGAACTAAAATATTATAAAAAAAATGCTTTATTTGCAGTCCTGCATAAGGATCATAGTTCTTATTTATATTTTATTTTATATTTTGTTGCTGTCCCAATTTACCATACCCTCATCACACATTGGGAGACTTGTAATATAATTCATTTGAGCTATACAATATTGAGACTTTATAGATACAGATATGTTAAATTGGGACACCAAAGAATTATTATATATAAAATAAAAATAAGGCATTACACCAGATATCTACATAATAACTAATTAATAAATGATTATTTGTAGTCAGCGTTTATACTTTTATTTTATTACTAACATAATAATATATAATTAAATGTACTATTAAACCAGTGACATTACAAATGTTCGCTAGTAAATAAATACCCTAATTTATGAGAATTTCAAAAAAAAGTTTTGTTTTATAATCAGTATTTCAAATTATATATGTCATTGAAGTTTCGTGCAAAGGTATAGAAACAGCCTGTATATAATTAATTAGCATTTTTTCAGCAACTTTTCGGAATTTTTTTCTCCAGTGTACGGATGATTCCACACTATCTCAGATATACCAACATCAAAGAATGTAGCAATTTTGTTTTTGTAACTCTGACTTTAAATGGAAAGACCAGTATAATACTAAAGAAATGACATTTGTCCCAATTTACCAGACTGTCCCAATTTAGATGATATTACAGTACTCATATTTCATTAATAACAAGTTATAAGAAAATAAATTTATTTGTCTTTTTTAAATATCAAATAATATTCAATAAATAATATTTCATTATTATTAAGAAATTTCGATAAATGAAACAGATATTTTAGAAATTAGTCATGAGCTAAAATCGTGACAAGGTCACTAAATTGTCAGCTTTCAGTTTCTAAATGAAGTTTAACCATTAATTGCATTTAAAGCCGTATCGGGATGTATTTTTAAAATCCATATTATTCATAGGCTGGTATTTCCAAAATGCAAATATTTGCGAAACAAACAAATCGAAAACCAATAACGTAACAAGCTATTTCCATATAAATTACACTTGATCCTACAGAACTGAAACTCTTCTTCCCTTGCAGTTTGTAAATGTACACTAAACATATTTACAAAGGTATACAACAGAAGTTTTAATTTTTAATATGAGAAACTTAGATAATGAACTGTTAAAACTTTAAAACATTTGGACAGAACAATGTACTTGTTACATTATTTTCCAGAAAAAATTTAATTAAAACTCTTAAAGTTTAAGTACCGGAGGAGAGTAGATGAAAGGTTTCATCTAATTAATCCGGGATTACAAAAAGTCTTTTTATATGTCCGTTTCTGCTCTTACGTTTAAATGTTCTTGCAATATTAGTATTAGTATTAGTAGAAGTAATAAACGAAAGAAATTAACATTATTTTGTTTGATGTACAACTATTCAACAAGCTAGTACTTTCAAGCAATTATCTCTTCAATATTGTTACTAAATAAAATAAAATAAATATATCATCACTCTTTTTACCCATTACTGGGTGTAGCACTCTGCCGAATCAGATCTCGGTAAGTGATATATTTTTTCGCGTGAAGTGCGGCTACCAGCCGTCAAATCACGGCCCTCAAAGATGTTAGTGGAAGGGGAGCCACAGGGATAGATTTAAATTGGTGAAAATTGTTCATCAATTTTTAAATTGTTACTGTGCACTGTAATAAAGCAGATTAGCCATTATTATTATTATCGATTTCTATCTTTTTTTTTCTAAATTCTTGATTTGAATTGCTGTCTAATTTCCAAATAATGTTATTAACCCATTTTTCCAAATTTTTCAGACTGCGTAATTGTTTAGGAGGGCAGAACTGTAGACTAAACTTAAGTACTTTAAATGGTAAAAATAAACTATGAAGAATAAAAGTTGATTTTTTAAGAAACAAATAAATCTAAAAGACATTCTAAAATAAAGGACGTATGGTCACTATATTTATAGGTACCTGGTTTTGAGTCTGTTTCATAAAAAATCTGAAAATATTAGAATCCGTCCGTCGTCAGTACGGTGGTGTGGATAGCGATACGGAATTCGAATTCGGAGATCCCGAGTTCGAATCTTACTCAAGCTAAAAATTATATGAACTACCACACTGCGGCTCGGTGAGTGCGGACCTCGTACTGTAATTGGAATTAAGTTCCTGTTGTACAGCGTAACATAAATAAAAAAATAAATTGAAAACAGTGATTTCGTAACATAAATAAATAAATAAGTATCAAACATCTTAGAATAATGAAATATATCACTTACCGAGATCTGGTAAGGCAGATTGCCATACCCAGTAATGGATAAAAGGCGTGATAATATATTTTATTAATTTTATTTATAGAATAATAAATAAAATATTATTTAATTTCAAACTAACAGTTTTATTTTATTTATTTTTTAAATATAATTTGTGTATTTATTTTTCATGGTGAAAAATATTTATCAACAAATTTAATATTTTTTAGTTAGAGGGAGTAAAAAACAAATAACTAATACATCAAAATTTAACAACATTTATCCATAAAATGTTTTATTAATATTTGCATTCAAACAGTGAAGTTAAAATTGAAATCAAACAAATATTAAATTGCACAAAATTCAAATATTGAAGTTTAATCAAATTGAAACTTGTCTATATTTAGTTTTATGAAACACATATTTTTCAAAACGCATAAGACCACAATTTTACAAAACGTTCCAATCTATGATTTCAAACAAAAAAAATCTTTGAACCCAATAACAAATATCACATTGTCAGATTGTCACCCTTCATAAAAACCACTCTCCTAGCCAAGCATCTAAAAGCTAAAATCAAATTCTCGTAACCTGAAACACGCGCCCATAAAACGGTGTACCAAATCGGAGATCTAAGAGATCAGAGGCGACGACTGGAAAATTGTTTGATAACAGACATGACAGACAATATGTTAGAAAATAAATCAGAGAAAAAGGTGTGATGCTTACACAAAAACTCTTACATAATATTAAACTCTTTCTTTAATTATTTCATTGTCTGACAAAACATAATGGAAATATGCATTCAAATGGATTTGTAATGAAAGCTCACATTTTACTATTATTATTTACTTTCATGAAATAGTTGCACGTTTAAGCTTAGGTAATTAATTTTACTGACATGCAATAATGCTGTTTGGAGTTAAATTTAATGTTCGCTGTTAAATGAACAAGCTGAAACATTTTATTTTATGCTACGGCTATGTGACATCATGTTAAATGTGTAATAAAAATAAGCAACTGTCACGATTTTCATTTTTATTAGATCTGTAATTAGTATGAAATGTACACTTTATTTACGCATATATACATACATTTTAGTTGATAAATATTTTAATATTTAAATAAAGTGTACTAGTTTTTTAAATATGAAAAATTATTTTCCACGACTAGAACAGAAATTTGGTTTCTATCACATCAAAATCATAAAATAAAATAAATATAAATATATCATCACGCCTTTTACCCATTACTGTTTGTCATAATAGAAATAATATATTTTAACTCGTCATACTGTTATTAATCGTTGCCAATAACGATGGTAGTCAAGTATTTTAATTCAATTGCTATAAATATTTGAATTCCTGTGCTATGGAAATAATTATTGTTAAAATTCTTACAAAACAAGAATATTACATTTTTGTTTCGTTATTTACTTTTTTATATCTTGGAAAAAATAGTATATACACCGCATGAAACAAGTGTATTTTTAAATTATGCACTTTTTTCCTTATACTATACAGGGTGTTTCTGTACTTATGAATCAAACTTTAAGGGTATATATAGTTATTATTTTCCACGACCAGGATAGAAATTTGGTTTCTATCACATCAAAATCATAAAATAAAATAAATACAAATATATCATCATGCCTTTTACCCATTACTGGGTGTGGCACTCTGCCTAAGCAGATTTCGGTAAGTGATATATTTTTTCGCGTGAAGTGCGGTTACCATCCGTCAAATCACGGCCTCCAAAGATGTTAGTGGAAGGGGAGCCACAGGGGTAGATTTAAATTGGTGAACATTGTTTGTCGGCTGTGAAGATCGAACCAGGGTTCTCAAGATCCACAGGTAATATAAGAAATAACTTAATATTAATATGTCCTATCAAAATATGTCGATATATCGATATTGAAATTTTAGTATCACCCAATCTCTATAGGATACCATCGCCCTTTGTGCATTATCATCTACATTACGCCCCTGGTACATAAACAACTATTCTGTAGGTTACTATAATTTAACCTAATATTTCTAGATGTCAGAATCTGTATTCGTCCAGCTACATCAACCACAAATTTTATAGCAATAATCAATATTTAAAATTAGCAAAATTAATTATACTGAAATACATCCCCTATGGCTCACCCCTCACTAACATCTGCAGACAGTGTAGTGCAGTGCAGTTCAAAAGAAAAGTTTAAACTCACCACTAGTGCAAGCGTACGGCCGTTTAAACTTTTTCAAACAAAATATTATTATTAAACGAAATTGATATTTTCATTTTCAAAAAATCTAAGCAAATATAAATTAATTTTGAAACCGTTTCTAAACTGAACAAGGAACAATTTTTTAAATTTACAAGAATATAAAATAATCTTGAATTTGATAATAATAACCCATTAAAGAGGTCACTTATCAAATTTAGTTTTCTTTTATATAAATATAAATTTATTTTAATGTTTCAAAAACAATAAACCCGAGTTTTCAACAAAAATCATTAAAAATATATCGATCTTCGATTTCGATTAACCTGGTATTCTATTGTGTACTCTGTTCAATTGCAGAATTGTGAAACTTAAAACTATTTATGAAGGAAAATAAAAACTAAGTGTTTTAAATTAATAGCGTCTTTCTTCACGTTTTTAATAGATGTTAGATTAAAATCGACCGGTTTCGGACATTAATATGTCCATCATCAGGACCGGTGAAGACTACAAAAACACAAAACAAAATGGTCAAATAATTAAAAACAAAAAATACTTACAACAAGAGTACAGGCTAACTTAGTTTTTATTTTCCTTCATACTTATCCACTTCACGATTTTGGGCATTTTCATTCAATATTAAAACTATTTAGTAAAATACATCATAATCTAATTATTTATTAATTATTTGCAAGTAGAATGTCATGTATTTAATGTATTAGTGTTAATAACATCGGAATTATTATTTTAAAAAGCATTAAAAAGCAATTAGTTGAACAAATTAAATCCAATTCTATTCAATCTAATATAATACAATCTTTGAAGTTTTGGCTGTTACAGTGCGAAATATGTAATCAATAATGCAATAACCAATATTTAAAATTGAAAATATTTTAGTTCTTGTTTTGCACGTTATTGTTTTAACTTCCTGCAATACCCTACGCTACTGCTTCTACCTCGTGGCCGGTACGGGTATTGAAATTCTTGAGCTGTTGGCGCGCGAATTCTCGTTTTATTTGCGGGGTTATATTGTTTGTTATTCAGCGAAGTAGAACGTCGAACGCCGCGAGTTCCAGGTAGATGTGGCCGTCCACACCGCAACACCAACAACCGTTCGACGAATGAGGAACAAACGATTGGCAAAGGTTTTTATACTGTCTGTACAGCGCACAGTGTAGTGTTATATTCGTATGTATAGCCAACGTTGGCAGATGTGTGGAAGTACCAACAACAATAGCTTGTATATTATTGGTTATTTGGTGTTTGTCTTCTAGGTTTATTGTGTTGTTATTTATAAATAAATATTTAATTTTAAAATACCGTTTGACAATTGCAATGCTACGTACGTACTCGTAATTAAGTAGAATTATACACGATATTTTATTACTTCCTTATTTAAAGTGTAAAATCAAGACGACCAATGTGGAAAAAATAATCACCACAAATTAAGAATTGTTCATAGCAGTATAACGAATTTGAGTTTGCTGAACTTTACTCTTTATTTCATTTCGATATTATTCTCACTACTGGATTAACCGTTGTAAATTGGTTCATTCATGCATAGGTAATACTTTATAACAAATAAAATATAATAATATGGCTTTTATTCCTTTGTGTTAAACACTAGCATGCATGCTTAGTTAGTTTTTATTATTCTTTTCTAGTTTTTGATTGGTTTATTGTTGTTTTATGTACGCTAAATATACTGACGTTATTATACTACTTTATTATTATTATTATTTACAGAAAGATGCATAAACTAACTTTTAGACTTGCTAAAATGGAATTTGATTTGAAAATATGAAATGTGCGTTATTTTAATTCATCATCTTACAGACCATATACATTTTATTTTGTGCACTATTGCTATCTCGAAAACTATAAGATCTACGACGTCGGTTAATTTAGCAAACAATTTCTATTTTACAAGACTATTTTAATGAGCATCAATTTTTTTGAACCAGTGGTTCACAAACTGCGGATACCAACTTTGTTATTTTAAATATAAATAAATAAATATATCAACACGCCTTTTACCCATTACTGGATGTGGCATTCTGCTATAGCAGATCTCGGTAAGTGATATATTTCTTCGCGTAAAGTGCGGTTACCAGTCGTCAAATCACGGCCCCCAAAGATGTTACTGGAGGGGGAGCCACAGGGATAGATTTAAATTGGAGAAAATTATTTGTCGACTGTGGGGATCGAACCAGGGTTCTCAAGATTCACAGGCCGACTCGATACCACTGAGCCATCTAACTCATTAAATTATTTTAAATGGAACTATATTTTTTATTTGCTTGTTCGATAGAGAATTTTATTATGAATTCAGTGATATTATATTTGTATACCCTTAGATAACAAAAAAAAAGCATGTTTAGATTTATTTCATTATAATTAAAATAAGAGCGTTGTATACAAAAATCCAGCAGATAAAACGAGATAAAACTTACACTTATCTTAAAAATACAATTGAGTCCGAATGGTTCGAATTCTACTATAAGCTATAGGTCTCCTGTACAGTAATAAAATTAATAAAATTTAATATTTGTCGTTGGAAATAAATTGAGACATAACCTTAAAATTCTTCATCTTGTAATTTGTATATAATTCACCCTTAATTCTATTCAAATCTAAACTATTTTTTTCTCTTCATCAATCATTAAATATCAGGCTACTCGTATATATATTACGTTCGCTCATATATTAAAATGTAGTAAAGCGAAAACGAAGTTAATAATTATTTAAAAATTAGGAGTTAAAATATTTCATGCAAATATTATGGATATGTCAACAACGAACTTTTGCACACAACACAACTCATAAGTAAAAATATAAAGTTGCATTTGCACTCAGTAGTTTTATTTTGTATTAATAAGGATTAAAAATTAATTATGAAAACATGATACTTCAGCTTTTGGGGTATATTTATACTCCATTTAAAATTTCTAAAAAGAGGCATTTATAAGAAATATCTCAATAATTGGGCTACTGCACTCCACAGTGGGGTACGTCTGACTACTCTACAAATATTTAGTCAACATTTTTGAAACATGTGTTTATTCTCTCATTTAGTTCAATTTATTTTGCATTTCAACATATATCTTCAATGTTCTCAAAATGAAATAAATATGATTGTAAAAACATGTTATTAACTACGCTTTTTGAAAAAGTTACTTATTCGTACTTAAGATTTTATGATAATGCAAAATAAATAATCGATAGCTGAAAAGTTTAAAATATGTAGGACGAATATTATACTGGGGGTTCGCGAATTCAGAACATCGAAGACTTCAATTAATTTAATAAATAAAAATATAACTGCATTCAAGTGATGGTTCTAATTCCACTAAAATGTGCTGGTCCCCTGATGTGTAATAGGAATTATGTTCTTGTTGTGTAAATAAATGTATATTGTGTTTTAAATATATACGAAACATTGAGTAGATACAAGAATAGATAGCAGATATAAAACAGTATTAAAGTACTGAAGATCTTTTTTAATGTCCTCATAAAATCTAATCTTTATTACATTTTGAACTTTTTTAATAAAAGTGCAACACTTTATCTAGTTTATTATCGCACACATTCACATTACAATATCGCTATTTCCAATAATTTTCTCGGTGAAACACAAACTTGCCATCAAGAATCCAACATTTCAATTACTTTAATCCTTAAACCCAATAAAATCATAACAAAATGATTCTCTCGCGCTTCTGGAACATGTAATAGCACTCTGCTCAAGTTCCATCTAGAGATTCTAGAGTGCCTGGTAACATTCACGCACAGCGAACTTTGCGATTCACAACTCAGTGTTGCTAGAGCTACATAGTGACAGTGGTTTATTTAGTGCTTCAGGCCACAGGTGTTTGTTTTACACTGATTGAAATGTGGAACACCGGATGGTTGCGAATTGCGAATTCGAGTTGACTCTTTCCGTTACCGGTGTAGAAACCTGCTGCTTTGTTTTTTGTGGGTTCGATTCGAGTAAATTTTATTGGATTTACTATTACTTCCTTGTACGAAGTAAAGGAAGTATTGTAATCGCGAAAATTTTCGGTTCTCAGATTTCAACGGAAATAGGAATTTTGGCCCTCCCTGAATCCATTTTGACTAATTTCGTCATGCCGTCTGTACGTATGTATGTATCTCGCATAACTCAAAAACGGTAAGTCGTAGAAAATTTAAACTTTATATTTAGGACTGTTATAACATCTAGTTGTGCACCTCCCTTTTTGGTCAATATACAACTACCGGAAGTGGTACTTTACTTGAAGCCTATAATAGATTTTCATGAAAAACTACTCGTATATTCAAATATAATTTAAAACTTTCCAAATTTGGTATATAAGACTACTACATCAATGAAAATAACATAACAGATTTTGGTTAAAATAGACTAACCGGAAGAGGCACATTACATGAAGCTGCTAACAGTTTTTAGAAATGAATGCTGCAAATAAAAGTTTTAGAGAATTTAATTCTTCGTCTATCACATTAAGAATTTTTTAATTAGCTTTTTGCATAAACGAGATATCTAAATTTAAATATTATATATTTTTTGATTTAAAAAAAAATTAAGTTTGCTATGGATTAGAACAAAAAATAAAAAAATAAAAGATTTAATGTCAAATATGTGCAATGTAAAAAATATCTATATTTAATACGCGTACAAGGAAGTCATGTGGTGTCCACATCAGATTTTTTATTGTAGTGAACATAAAAATAAGAAAAATATTAACAAATACATAAACCTTAATTACAAAATATAATTACTTATAAGCAATCCATTTTATTAAGACAAACAAAGACTATTAATTCTTTTAAAAAGTATGGTCAGAGTCTCTTCAACCGGGTTACGACAAACAACTTAATTTAGTGTCGAGACATCAACAGTCGTAAACAACATCAACAAAACGAAAGAAACAAGTGAAACAGCATAACCTAACTGCAACTTAATCAAATCCACATATATCTAATTAATGGACACAGCAAACTGCAGAGCGACACAGAAAAACCAGATCAGTAGTACGAAGAAATCGACATATGTGCACACTTTGGTTATTACACAAATAACACGTATCATTATAAGATGTTTCAGAATTACAGGTCTCGTGCTGAGGAGAAAACAGTTTTTATTTGTGTGGCGTCTTATCGACACACTATCTTTCTTGGTAAACCATTAAAAATTAAGACAAAATGGTCTTATTCCGACTCTGAATTACTACGACTGCCCGTTAAAAAGTTTTTTTTAATACTTATCTACTTTTAACTTTTGACCATACAATGACTGTCCTGACTTTGAATTAATTTAGATTAGTCTTGAATCAAAATACGTGTTTTCATCTCGAATATCTAATTCGATACAAACGTAACTTCAACAGAGTTCTATTATTCGATGTCTTAAAGCCGCTACATACATACAATGCATCGTTGTGCTAGCGAATCAACTTTGGACTCAAATAAGTGTCGTTACCAGTGGTTGAATTAAAAATAATAATAATAATAACCACTTTGAACACTGAGCGAGTTATTAAAGAAAACATTTTTTAGTAACGACATAACTTGAGGGGCATCTAGATCTTACTAAAATAGTATGTTATGCATCAAGGGAGGGAAACAAGCGAGCCTTCGGCCCTCGCTTACGTCTCGTTTTGCGAACTTCACACAAGAGATAATCGCGCCCTCCCATGAAGCATATTATACTTTTCGTAACAAGTGCACAAAAATTACTGTCTTATCGGGACAAATGTCAAATATGGGTTGAGTAACTAGTTACCTAGGAAACCACGCAAACAGCTAATAATCGTAGTCTCTAGGGAGAGAAACATGTTACCTAGGGAGAAAAACATCCTACTTAGGGAGAGAAACATGTTGTTTCTCTCCCTAGAAGAGAAAAGCAGTGTTTCTCTCTCTAAAATTGGGGGATAAGAACGTGTTTCTTATGCATGTGTTACGAAAAGATAGTTTAATAATATGTACATATAAAAAATACATACATATATCATCACAACTTTTTACCAATTACTAGATGTGGCCCTCTGCCGAAGCAGATCTCGCTAAGTGACATATTTATATACGTGACGTGTGATTACCAGCCATCAAATCACGGCCCTCAAAGATGTTATTAGAGGGAGGAGAGTCATAGATGATATTTTTAATGGGTTACAAAATGTTTGTCGTCTGTGAGAATCGAATCCGGGTTCTAAAATCAACAGTCCGACTCGATACCATTGAGTTTATGCGTAATATGTGCAAATTAAATAACGTACAATTATTGATATTTTTTGTAGTATCACCCAACTGTTTAAATTATATAAATATTTACAACTTATAGCAAAAATTTGTAATAGAATTGAGTTGAGTAGGCCAGAGTAAGTTGAAATCATCTGAGCATGTGAAACGTATGTCGAATGAAAGATTAAAGAAACAGGTGTATAGTTGCGAATGAATGAATGAGATAAAAGGTTTGTTGTGTAATGTAAGATTCCGAGTGTGAGGAATAATTGCATGGAGGAAACTATGAAAGCGAGGATGGTATATTTGGATGAGAATTCACCACACGTCACTGTCAACCAATAGGATCACGAATTTGTTTGAAAATGAACCAATGAAATGTACATTTCGTCGGAAATTCATCACTAGTGAAATTGATATCGGAAATACCACTGTTAATAATATCCTTGGTTACGAATAAAATAAATGATATTTTCAATATTTTCATAAACGTCAATTCTACATTTGTTCAGTGTACATTTAATATTCAAAATTTTCATCACTGTAATACCTAATTAATAATGTGCAAATAAATACCTAACTATTCTTGTTAATTAACTCTTGTTTGGTAAATTCTCAAGCCGAATACAACTCGTAGTATGAAAATTGACAGATAATATTTTGACATAAATATACATTCGTTGTTATGGAAATAGGAAACACTACTTGTTATATTATATATGAAAATTGATTATTTGTTGCATCTGATGAGTGAATGTTCTGGAAAGTTTCAAGGGTTCGTGTTTCCCTATTTACTGGGATATAGCGTGATGTTATGTATTCTTTAAAAAGATATATCTCACAACTCGTTTTCACTGCCGTTTTGAATAATCCGATTTCCTTCAAACAGCAATTGAAACTTTTTACTGAGTTCGGTTTATTTATTTTAGATTTCAAAATTTTCTTTTAACTTTTAAATGTCTTAAGATTTCAGAGAGAATGTAACAAAAACACCTTCAAAAATATGCTTGTATTTAACCAATGACAAACTATTTAGCTATGGTTCCAAATTTTTATTTAAATTACACAAGTTTCAAATAAAAATAGTAAAAATAAAATTCATCGTATCTCTTATCCGAATCATTTACTTCTAAAATACAACAGAGATGATAAATAGACAACGGAAAAGATACTTACAGTTTTGATAACATCATTGTAAAGTTTCTATCTGAGTACTTCTAACGTTAGTCTACACCACATCATTAATAATCAGTAACTAGATTAACTCTACTCACACCTAACTAGATAAAATAAAACGAATCATTCACCATCCACTCCTCATGATGTTAGTGTGTCCATTTCCTAGCAACTTGGTCTTGTACAAACTTTATAAATCACGAGTGACATACGAGCGCGGAAACGGCGTTATAGCGTTACAGCGACCGTGTTTTCTATCAATCATATCGAAATGCATTTCGTGTTCGCGGCGTATGGATGAAGTAATGGGAAAACTGCGCGATTTTCTTGGTTTTGCAGAGCCGTCGTGGTTTGTTGAACTTGTTCGCGACAGGTTACGTGTGTGGACGACGTAGACGATATTTTTTTTGTTTCTTGTTTATGTGGTGAAAATATGAATTAGGTGAAAAGTGTTACATTACGTGATTTGGTTTTATATGTGTTTTAATTTATAAATTTATTTATAATTGATATCTGCAAATTATTTTCCCATATATGAATTTTGTAATGTATTTCGTGTGTATTTTATAGATTTACGACATAGCTAATTTGGCGTCGGGATTAGCAAAATATCTTTTTAAAATATTTTTACATTTAAAGCAATATGATAAATAAAATTTAAATTTATGATCGCTTTCTCTACATTTTGATATGATATGAAACAAGAAAAATTATTTGTAGCGTCGCTATCAAGTAGTTTGGCAACGTTACATTATTTCGTCTCCAAGTAACTTCTTATTATTACTCTATTGTGTATGTTTACTTTTCTGTCAACTATTTATTTATTTTCATTCTTCTTCCAAACTTCAAAGTGTAAACATCTTCCATATTATATATTTTTATTTTATTTCTAAATTCAATATTATTATTGTCATATATTTAAATTAAATGAAGCTACATATAAATTAATTGTTTTACATATTTATATATAATCTACAAATTTGTTTCTAAAACTAATTTAATACTTGATATTGGAAATATACAGTGTCTCATAATTCCAACATCATTAAATGCATTTAAATAGAATATTATACACATTTATCATCACATTATTGACTGCTTTCTGGATATGGTACTTTTTCTCGTGATCTGTGCTTACCATTCGTCAAATCTTGCCCCCATAAATTTTAAGGAAAAAACACAGACGTATTTTTACTTCCTTGTACGAAGTAAAGGAAGTATTGTAATCGCGAAAATTTTCGGTTCTCAGATTTCAACGGAAATAGGTATTTTGGCCCTCCCTGAATCCATTTTGACTAATTTCGTCATGCCGTCTGTACGTACGTAATTGAAAATTGAAACTTTATATTTAGGACGGTTATAACATCTAGTTGTGCACCTCCTTTGGTCATTATACAACTACCGGAAGTGGTACTTTACTTGAAGCCTATAATAGATTTTCATGAAAAACTATATTCAAATATAATTTAAAACTTTTCAAATTTGGTATATAAGACTACTACATCAATGGAAATAACATAACAGATTTTGGTTAAAATAGACTAACCGGAAGTGGCACATTACATGAAGCTGCTAACAGTTTTCCTTGAAAAAAATGGTATTATTTTAATTTTAGAAATAAATGCTGCAAATAAAAGTTTTAGAGAATTAAATTATGCGTCTAGCACATTAAGAATTTTTAAATTAGCTTTTTGCATAAACGAGATATCTAAATTTAAATATTATATATTTTTTGATTTAAAAAAAATTAAGTTTGCTATGGATTAGAACAAAAAATAAAAGATTTAATGTCAAATATGTGCAATGTAAAAAATATCTATAGTTTAATACGCGTACAAGGAACTCATGTGGTGTCCACATCAGATTTTTTATTAGTGAAAATAGCTACTTATTGTTGGTATGCAAATCGAAGATGGAATCTCATTTTCAATATTTTATCAATATCAATATTTGTTTCAAGGTATCGTTATAACTATACACCTTTGTGCACTTGAAAAAAAAATACAATTGTGCACTTGATTCTAATTAAAAAAAATGACGTTATCTTGTTTTCTCACGATATATACCGAAATAAATTTTTTATTTCGTAAATTTCCAATTTCATTAAAGCAATTTACTTGACAAAAAAGTGAACGACACTTAAATAACTTAGTTTAAATAAATATTTTACAGCAATATCAATGATTCCATAGGATATATAACTTCGAGTTGCTTTTATTAATTTAAACCCAGTTTAAAAATTAAGTTTATTGGCCGCTAATGTCAAATGTGGGAGCTATTTGAATTTGTGACCCATTTGAAATGCTGGTATATTTGATAATAATTATTCACTATTCAGAAACAATAGATTATATATTTTTTTATCATCATAAAAACAATCCAAAACATATGAAACATTACATCTGTCACCCTCGCATTTGAACAAAAGCACGTAGCAAGTTTTTGTCAACACGCACACTATCACTATTATATGATTTTGAAGCATATAATTAAAAGACGGAAACCATTGGATGTTCAGTGAATGGAACATCAACAGCAACATCAGCGGGTCAAAACCACCGAACTACGAACTAAATGTGAAACGCAGGATGACACGACATGACGACATGGGACGTGCAATTATATGAGACCTTCGTCAAGAATGAAGGATGACAGTCAAATTACTATGCTCTATGTTCACATGTGCTTCTAGCATTAGTCCCAGAATGACAATATACAGATTCATTCGGAATCGATTACAATTTACATGAACATTGGAATTGATGTACTCCGCTTATGATGTAGCAAGCGGGACGACCAATCTAATACAGTGGAACATTTAATATACCTAGAATTATTTGTGTATGTATTGCAAAACGAGACAGTGGCAATATTGTTTAATTAACTTTAAGATTTTCCAGTCATATTATTATACAGGACGTCAAATCATGGACATAAATATGTTAGTGTAGGGAGAGCCACAGGGAAAGTTTTAATGTGGTGAAAATTGTTTGTCGGCTGTGGGAATCGAACTCGGATTCCCAAATTCACTGAGCCACATACACCATAAATTGATAAATCTGGCATAAAAGATATTATACTATTAAGTTAATTTTTGTGCACTTGTTTTAGCTTTGATGAAAACTTACAAAAGTTATTGTTAGTTATTGTTAAATTTGTAAGTTTCTAGCTAGGGGTCATTGTTTACAAATTTAATGATTTTATTTTGCATTGCGGTAAATATGAATAAAAGTTCTGAACACTATTTTATTGTAACATATTTTTTTACAATCAAGTTTTTCAAAAATATTGTGTTTTATAGCTATTGCACTTATACTTAAATAATGGTAAATAAATTATTATATATATCGTAAAAAGTACCAAATAAAAATCAAATTATCAAAACTGATAGTATTGCTAAACTAAAGCTAATTCTGATATCCCAAATTTTATATATAGTTACAAGCTTGCAATTAGTTAATAAACAAATATAAATATAGCGAACAGAATACAGTTCTTTATTTTGCAATATGAATTGAAATATTTAGTTGCATTCGTGTTATTTGCAGTCAAACTGCAATGACAGAAAGCGACTATTAATGAAGTAAAATTTAATTACCTTACCGAATCTACAAGTAGTTCAATCATAGATTGATTTTTATCTCATTCAAGATTTTTTTTAGATTGTCTATCTCAATTAAGGTACATACTAATTCTCTAAAAGTCTGACAACGAAATTTTAATTTAAAATAACCTTTAAATAAAATAGAAAAATTTGATTTGATGTCGCAGTTCCAATATTCATTATTAAACTTATTATTATTTGGTTCCATTGGCACAACGGCTTAAGATAAAGTTCAGCCTACGGTTTGTATTTCAACATAACCAATAATAACAAGTAACACTACCCAATTGTCACTCACCGATTTAAATGAAACTTGGCACACTAATAGAACTCTAAAAAATATTGAACCCCTATTTTGTTTTCTTCAGGAAGATGCATTTTAGGTGTACAAACCAACCCTGAAAGGTGGTAAAAGCAAGAATCGCCATAAATGAAATTAAATAATACCAAAATATTAATAGTCCAACATTGGTTACCCAGGGGTTTTTGAGATCGCCAAAATTTATTATCGGGGTCATTTTAATCATATGCACTTTTTTAAGGAATTAAAAAAGGGATATTGGGATGAAATTACGATATTCAACTGAAATAGAGTTTTAGATTCAAAACTAGTTACTCGGGGGTTTTTGGGGTCGCTGAATCTATTTTCGAGGTTACCCCTGGGTAACTAATGTTGAACGCGTAATATTTTGGTATTATTTAATTTTATTTATGGCGATTTTTGCTTTTACCACCTTTCAGGGGTGGTTTGTACCCCTAAAAAGCAATTTATCGAAAAAAAATAGTGGTTCAATATTTTTTAGAGTTCTATTAGTGCGCCAAGTTTCATTTAAATCGGTGAGTGACAGTTGGGTAGTGTTACTTATAACAACTATACCCTGAACAGGATTTGAACCCACCACCACTGAACTACTAAGGCTGTTAAAAACTCAATCCTGCAATTAGGTTAACGATTCAATCTAGATCAAATTCATCATGTGAACATAGTGAACATCGTCCTTGTCAACTCAGCAGCTGCAGCATCATGCAGGGCTGTAGTTAGTGCTGCTAGGGCTGTTAGTGCGTTAGTTCTGATTCCCAAACATAACATGCTGCATTACGTGTATCTCCGGTCGTTATCATTGTTGTATGCATCACTGGCTGCGTATTAAGAAGTGTTACTTTATCTCAGCGCAACTTCCTGACTAGACAGGTTTTTGTTGATGGTTTTTGCTCTAAGGAGATTTTGAAGGATTTTTTATGGTAATGACAGGTTATTCACCGGTGTGACTGTCAGAATTTCTTAAGGTTTTAACAATGGGTAAATATAAGAGGTTCAGAAGAAGAAAATATACAATATAATAATTAAGTTTCAATGTAACAGTAAAATTATTGATATGCTGTCAGAAAATAATCAGAGATACAAGAACTGTCTTCAATTATTACTATAAAAAGTAGCGTCCTTCTAATATACCATCTAAAATCAAATTATTATTTTTGTTTTATTTCAAAAAAAAAAAGAAGAAAACTTCATTAAGAATAGAAAATATCTAAGGAGAAACGTCGTTAAAAGTGAACAAGATATGAATAAATAACACTGGAATTATAAATATTAATTCGTTCTCATTATAAAAGTAGATATATTCTAAAATAAAAATGCCAAACTGTAAACATTAGTAATAAATATATTATTACGGGCATTACCGATTACAGCATAAAAATATTATATATAAACTGTAAAAAAAATTAACAATAACTTGCGCGTTGTATACACGAAATTAATCTCTTATACACAAAACTACTATTGCTGCTATTAGTGCTAGTTAAAACAATTTTATTGACCATTGCTATTGGAAATGTCGGCTAAAACTGCTAAAATACTAAATATTTGTTGTAATAAATTGTAAACAAGATTATCATTTTATTGGTTACAAAATTATATTGAAAGGTATAAAACAGGTACGAGTATTTAGGTAACAAGTTAATGTAGGACTTACAAAGCTTTTTGTTAGATTGCCTCAGAGGAGATTTGTTTTCTTAAAATATGTTAATGTAACGTGAAAAACTTGGTTGTATCTTACATTTCAAAGTGTGCAATGTTATTTTCGTTGTTGCTTCTATTTCACATTTATTTATTATTATCAAATTGTAAAAAAAAGAGTTTACAATATATGAATAGTTAGAATATCAGAAGAAGTAAAATAAATTTCATTCAATGCGAAGGAATAAAGTAATTAAATAGGTATAATATTTATTTTGTCATAAATCAAGTACTCGTGAATTTGAGAACCAGAGTTGACAATCGATTTTTGCTCCAATAAAATTACTCCTGTGGCTTCTTCTGCACTAATATCCTTGGGGTTGGTGATTGACGGCTGCTAACCGCACTACGAGCAAAAAAATATCACGGACAGAGATCTGTTATAGCCAAATACTCAAGAATGGATAACATGGCTTGACGATATATTTATGTATTAAATATATTTTGGTTATGATTTAAATATACCTCTGTGACTACCCCTCCAATAACATCATTGGGGGCCATGATTTGACGGTTTGCAACCGCACTTCACGCAAAAAAATATTACCGAGATCTTATTAGGCAGAGTGCCACACCCAGTAATGGGTAAAAGGCGTGATGATATATTTATTTATGATTTAAATTATGATGGAATTAAATAACTGCTAAAAATTATTAAGTATTGTTAATTTAAAACGGAAGTGATGAAGCAGCACATTCATAAATAAATTTATGTAAAAACTACAAAACCTGCATACACTTTCAATTATCTGTATGAAAATAGAAATTGAAAATATGCATACTGATTCATATGTCGATGACTATAATTATAGCAGAGCTTGTCGCGGATATTGAGTACCTTGTTAATGCATAATTAATCTCAATTAACTGGAAATGCTTCTGCACAAAACGGAAGCATGTTATTATATCTTCATTTCTCATCTCTCGTTCAGTCAATCTCGTCTCGTCGTTGCAAATAACTTATGTTATTTTTACTAGAATACAATCATGTTGGCGCGGACGCCAGTAATAACTGATAATTTTATAATAAGGAGATTAATAACCCCTTATTATTAACATACCTACGTATTACTACAGCAAGTAAGTTTCAATTAAATTAATCATATCTCATTTGTATCAAACAGTGCGATTTTTAACGGATAATTCATACTATTTTTACTTTTTTACATATTCGCCTCATATAATCATGTTAGGAATATTGCAAAAAATAATGTAATGAATTATTCATGAATACTTTTCAACAATAAAAACTATTTGCTCTTTTTATATCATGTATTATAATTAGTGCAAAGTACCTGTTCTGATAGACATATGCAGATATCTATAAAATGTATTTTATTTATTTTTAATTTGGTCGTTGACAGAAACCTGTGTTGATATGGTAGGTGTATCAGTCGCCTACATTTAAATTCCAAGTAGTTCGATTCAGAAACTAAATGACACTGCAGTACTACGAAATCATTTATCTAATTCAGTGATTCAGTAGCTATATTATTATTTATTAAGCTGCAAAATAGGAAACAGGAAATTAATGAGGTCCTCAGCTATAGTCACAAAATGGTAAATTAATCATTTATATTAAGACTAGACATAAATCAAACCTATTAAACAATTAAATTTTTTTTAAATGTTATGGGTTTTTCATATATTTGAATTTTTAATATACTAAACATTTAGGTCAGAGCATTACAATATCTCTTCAATCTTCTTCCAAATTCTATCTACTTTTTATGTCAGCAGTCTTCGTCTAAAATACATATAAAAATATAATTTTTATTAAACCTTGTTTCACCAAGTGTTGGATGACAATTAATTTTGTCTTTGTTGTTATTAAAATACATATAATTTAAAGCTTATTATTTTGTTTAAGTTCTTAGGTATAGAATTGAGGATTGTTTCAAATAGTCCGTCATTACGATGGTGTGGATAGCGATACGGAATTCGAATTCGGAGATCCCGAGTTCGAATCTCACTCAAGCTAAAAATTATATGAACTACTACACTGCGGCTCGGTGAGTGCGGACCCTGTACTATAATTGGGATTAAGTTCATGTTGTACAGCGTAACATAAATAAATAAATATCTAATATATAAATAAATAAATATATCGCACGCCTTTTACCCATTACTGGGTGTGGCACTCTACTGTAGCAAATCTTGGTAAGTGATATATTTTTTCGAATGAAGTGCGATTACCAGTCGTCAAATCACGGCCATCAAAGATGTTCGTGGAGGGGGAGCCACAGGGGTAGATTTAACGTAGTGAAAATTGTTTGTCGGCTGTGGAGATCGAACCCGGATTCTCAAATTCACAGGCCAACTTGATACCACTGAGCTACCTACCCCATACATATCTAATATATTATTTATTTCTGAACTAATATAGTTATTTGTGTATTAAGAGCGCAAAGAGATTCTTTGTTACTCGAACACGGTAATTGCAACGCGACCAGAAGGCGAGAGCTGCAATAGTATAAGAGAAACAAAGACACTTTACGCTCGTGATACACACATTATTTTTTCTACGATTGCATTTTAAATTATTAAAAAACGTATACGTACTGAAAATAAATTCGTTTTGTCTACTGTCAATATGAAAGTTTCTGTTTTGTTTGAATCCCAGGTAAATATTGAAATTTAATATCTTTTTCGCGCGTTGCCATTGGAAAAGCGCGCATTTAACATCTTTTTCGCGAGTTGCCATTGGAGACGCGCAAAAAAGGTATTTTTCGATTGATTCACAGAAAACGTTAACTTTATGATGACAAAAGAGAGCGTAATTGTCAACTTTTCATAGTAATCGTAGAAAAAATTAATTTGTTCACTATGAATCATTAGGTCGGTGATAAATTTTATTTTTGTCATATAAAAAAATTACTATATAAACAAACGGCATTAAAAATGTGCACTTCATGCGAAGTGCAAATAATTTTGTGATTTTTGATCCGAGATCAGTATAACATGTAGTATCTAGCAGTTACTTATTTTTTAGTACTGAAGTATACAGAAAACACCGGTTTGTCGCATGATTTCCGCGATTCCAATAGTGACAAACGAAAGTAGGATCTGTATACCTGCATTATATAATATCAATAGATTTTTAAAAAATATTTAAATGAAGAATATTCTTTACTACCTTCTTTTTTTATTTTGCTATAATTGGCTCATTTAATAAGAAAATTACCTTTGCCAATCTGCAATATGCTAAACTCCCACATATAATTAATTTATATGAAACAGCGTACTTCATCAACAATTATTATTTTCTCTTTAATAATCCCAACTTTGACATCAGCAACACAAAGTAAAATTAATAAACATAGTTTCTGAGACGTATACCTGCTTCGTTCTTCCCTTTACATACGATCCCTAAATTAGCACGATACGAACAAATTTAATCAAAACATCATTAGACATTCCCTTTGCAACTTAACCTATAAACAGCAACATATATCAAATTCTAACCACACCTCACACTTCACCAAATTCTCCTTACAGCGAAATTAGGACCGTTTCACAATGCCAAACATCTCAAATTACTTCTGCGAACTCGAACATTGACGCAGGGAATATTAACATAGACTGCGTACAACTCGCGAAGTTCAAACACCCTCAAATATCTTCAACTTAACACAGCTGTTTATTTGAAACTATAGGAATATAGACAGGTCAGTACGTTCGTACTTGGTCTTAGAAATACTGGATTAATTCCTGGTTGATCTTAAAAATAATTTCAGCGAAATATAGGATATTAAATAGCTCCATATTGATATTATCGAACAATGGAAGTTTTTATACTATTAGTATCATTAGAGGGCATGATTTAATGGCTGATAATCTTGCTTCACGAGGCAAATATAAAGGGGTGTAATACGAGAAGCAGTATACGATTCAAATAACAATTAAAATTCTGCATCTAAACACAGATTAAATGTATGCAGATGCTTCATTAAACGTATTTAAATAGCAGCTTTTATCATTTTAGTTTTTAGTTCTGGACAAGTCTACATAGCAACGTTAATATATAAATAAAATAAATATATCATCACGTCTTTTATACATTATTGGGTGTGGCACTCTTCCTAAGCAGATCTCAGTAAGTGATATATTTTTTTCGCGTGAAGTGCGGTTATCAGCCGTCAAAACACGGTCCCCAAAGATATTAGTGGAGGGGGAGCCACAGGGGTAGATTTTAAATTGATGAAAATTGTTTGTCGGCTGTGGGGATCGAACCAGGGTTCTCAAGATCCACAGGCCGACTCGATACCACTGAGCCACCTACCCCATTAAGGACTAAAAATAACAGAATTATAATTTGTAATATACAATTCATTTTAAAAGAAATTTATTTATAATTCACAATGAATTATAATTACATAAATCCTAATTTATCGTCCATGAACTCATAATCGACAAAAGCGCGGTCATATGAACACATATCTATAGATTTTGTCTGTGGTCTAAGCCAATGAACAGATTTCATTTTATTTATTTAATATGGATGCAAATTAGATTTAAAAGTTTCAAAAAATATTGGTTTTATAACAGGTAGCTATTTATAGTGACATATAAAAATGAAGTCAAATATATGTTAGACTAATTGATACACAATCATGTACAGAAATTTAACATTATTTCTACAAAATAAAGAAATTATACTGAAAACAGTTGACTTTTTAGTTGTATACATTAAAAACAATGTTGCACAGTAGTCATAAAATAGTAAATTAATTATTTATATTACGACTAGCCCCATAAACTACATACCAGAGATGATTAAGGTTTCATAAATGTTATCAGCTTTAAAGATATTTGAGTTTTAATGCGATCATTGCTATCTTTCTTTAACCGTCATTCTTGCACATCTAGTCTATTCAGAATTCTTTCTACTTTTCATAACTTTTGTCTTCCTGTAACTGACAGCTAATTGTGAGGTTATTGTTTAGTTTACATCATCGTCAGATACAGAATTAATAAGTATAATATTTTAAATAAATATTTATTATATTATTATTACTTCATTTATTAATATGTTACTTATGTTAAATGGTTGATAAATATACCTAGTTCGAAACTTTGGTTAGGTTTACAGAAATCAGTGAGGGGAATAAATAAAATAAATAAATATATCATCACGCCTTTTACACATACTGGGTGTGGCACTCTGCCGAAGCAGATCTCAGTAAGTGATATATTTTTTCGCGTGAAGTGCGGTTACCAGCCGTCAAATCACGGCCCCCAAAGATATTAGTGAGGGGAAAGACAAGCTAAATGGCGTAGATCAGGAAATAGTACCAGTGGTAATCAAATCTTTGCAATATATTTATTTTTCTTTCTTAAATAATTGATATCCATCCATATTTTAATCAGTTGTCACGACAGTTATTTAAAGTCCATTTACATATTTTTATAAATGGTACAGTACATAATTTATGTGATTACAATTATATGTGAGATATTCACATTTCCGTAAGTCTAACTATTCAGAAAATTTTTAAAATAGCACAATGTTTTTAATTTAAATGAAGCTTCATGATTTCTATATAGAAATAAATAAATAAATATATCATCACGCCCTTTACCCATTACTGTGTGTGGCACACCTCTGAAGCAGATCTCGATAAGTGATATATTTCTTCGCATGAATTGCGGTGACCAGCCGTATATATTTAATTTCTAAATTCAGTTAAATCTGGCATATATCTTTCAATCCTCTACATTTGAATATACCAGTCAAATTTTACTTCGAGATGATTACAACAAATGGAATTTATTTCATCATCAATGGACAAAATATTTGGTCGCTTCAATTTACTAGAATCTCGATAACTGTAGTGAATGACGCACCAAGTAAATTTGCATAGCATAGTAGTCTTCCGAGATAACATTTTACTCTGTGTACAGTATAATAGCGATCATAAGTCTTGACTTTCATTATGTGCGGATTTTTATTTTTTGTTTCTTCTTTCGCTTGTGGAAGTTTTGTGATTAAATGCTAGATATACTGAACAAATAAAAGCTTTGCTCTCGCTATTGTTGAGTTTTTAATTTTCCGTGGGTTGCTAGAAACCCCGTGGCTACCCCAGCAGATTCGAAAAAGGAAGGCTTCAGGTTTGTAGGTTTGTTAGGTACAACCTATAGCTTAGTCGGAATTACAGACGTAAATATTTGCACTTGGTGAACGAACAATGTGTACTAATGCTTTCTATATGGAATGAATTGATTTTTGAAATCAATAGGGATGTTACATTATTGATGCTGGGGTAGGGGACGTATTTTGTAAGGATAACATAGGGGACTCTTCTTTACGATGTTTGATTCTTTTTTATTTCCAATTACTTATTTAATTATAAGTTATTTGTATTCGTTCATGATTACATGGGATACGAGATTGAACCTTTTTAATGTTTATTTAGTGACGAGATCCTTCTTAAAGAAAATTAAAAGAAAAACAACAAAGACAAAATTAATTGTCTTTAAATGCTCACTTGGTGAAACTAGGTTTAATAATAAAATATCAAAATAAACACTTGTGAGACTTAGACAAGTGTTTATTTTGATATTTTAAAATAAATAAATAAATATATCATCACGCCTTTTACCCATTACTGGGTGTGGCACTCTGCCTAAGCAGATCTCGGTAAGTGATATATTTTGTCGCGTGAAATGCGGTTACCAGCCGTCAAATCACGGCCCTCAAAGATATTAGTGGAGAGGGAGCCACAGGGGTAGGTTTTTTTTTTAAATTGGTGAAAATTGTTTGTCGTCTGTGGGGATCGAACCAGGGTTCTCAAGATCCACAAGCCGACTCGATACCACTGAGCCACCTACCCCATTATTAAAATTAAAAGACCACTGAATTTGTTTGTGGTACACGAAATACGTAACTCATTTTCAATCTCAACATCACCGTATTTTCTTTGTTGTTGTGTAAAAATGATGTAATTGTCAAGCCATTTGACATATTGTATATGTTTATTTTCTATCTACATAAATTAAATAGCGACATTACCAGAAAATACTACTGATTTATAAATAAATATATACCCCTTTTACCCATTACTGGATGTGGCACTCTACCGTAGCAAATCTCGGTAAGTGATATATATTTTCGCATGAAGTGGCGTCAAATCACGGCCCCCAAAGATGTTATTGGAGGGGGAGCCACAGAGGTAGATTTAAATTGGTAAAAATTGTTTGTCGGCTGTGGGGATCGAACCAGGGTTCTTAAGATCCACAGGTCAACTCGATACCACTGAGTCACCTACTCCATATAGTACTGATTTGTAGTTTATAATTTATGAATATTGACTACTAACTAGTAAATAGGAGAAAACATTAAACTAATTTTAGGTTCAAAGACCCACTAAAACAATATGTTAAAGAATACCGCCAACCCAAATATGTGACAAAATGTGTCTGTTAATTGCTGTTATTTACTTAATTATTACTTCAATTAAAGTTTTGAGTATACGGTTAAATACATTCTAGACAAGTAAAGACTAGTTGTACTAGTAGTCAGCTATTTTTAGTAAGCATTCATTGTGGAATACAAATATGTACTTCACTATTTAATTCATTGCAAAGTAACTGTAAACTGTGTTGAAAGGGAAGCGACTATTCGGTCAGCAGTCTTCAATACAATTAATAATTTAATTCTAAGCGAAAAAATTTATTTTTACTGAACTCGTTTAACTCATTTTAAATGCCAAAAAGAATATTTCCAATAATTTTCTGTTGAAAGGGAAGCGAGTATTCGGTCAGCAGTACTCAATACAATTAATAATTTAATTCTAAGCGAAAAAACGTATTTTTACTGGATTCGTTTAACTCATTTTTTTGCACATTTAAATGTCAAAAAGAATATTTCCAATAATTTACAGCAATCTTAACTATTTCATATGATATGTCACTTCGCCCGCTACTATTACTTATTTAAAGTAAGCCTTAAACTAATTTAAAATTTATTTGTGAAACAGGTTTCAATAAACGCAATCCATTAAACTTGGATGAAATAAAAACTGTAGAAATTAAATGCAATATAAGCCAATAAGCAGCTTGAAATCCACAATGAAATGTAAATATTTATAATTAATTATTATAAATATGTTATTATATTTCAATATTTATCTATAATAAAATTAAAATAATACATTTCATCTGTACATTTATATATATATATAATTAATTGGTTACAGATTACAGGGGCGTATGATAATATTTTCTGATTGTTTCATTAATAGAACACAAAATAAATTCGACATAAATAGTTAATAGCTATTAATGCTAATCTAAAAATAGTAATTCTACTATAGATGTAATAATAAATCTCACAAGCTACCTAAACATATTCTGTGCTACTGATCTAATTCATATCTGTCAGTTGTGGTGTCAGTTTATACGAAAAAGCAAAAACAAAAATAAACAACAATTTTTGAATTTGAACATAATTCCTCATATTGTCTGACATTTGTCGCCCGTCTGTCTGTGATTCTCGTTAGTAGTAAACAAATGCGGTATTGTTTCGGTCGCGGTTGGTGGTGCACATCAAGGTACGCTATGGTTGTTTGTTGTAAATAAAACAAAACTGTGTCGAGGGACAACAAACAAATGATAGTGTCTGTCTCTATGCTTATAGCATTGTTATTCGCACAATTTATCCGCGTAATGCTTGCTTTCATTGTGTTTTATTAGTAAGTGACAGTCACAGTAATCATACAAATTTATACTAAAATTCATATCAGTTACTATGAATATTTATAAGGATTACATTCCGTTTTGTACATAAAAACTATGTTAGGTAACTTTTTCTACAACACCAATACTTCAGCGAAAAAACTAGTTTCATATAGTAAAAACTGTAACTACGTTTTTCATCTAAATTAATGACAAAAACAAAATAAAATTTACATTTTAACACAAAATTCAAATAGGTAATGCCTGTAAAAAGTGATACGATATTGATTTTTCATTTTGTTATCACTTTTTATTGAATATGTCAATAAAAAGAGTCTGATATAGGTATTTGATTTTAAATAAATATTCGGAAACTGTCAAATCTTAAATTAAATCAAGTACGCCTAGTATAATCATAAATTATATATTCCAGATATGATCTTATAATTAAATTTACATATAAATGCTAACAATTTACCTTTTAGGGCTCCGAAAGAATTCCACAATCACCACAAATCACATCACAATTAAACATCAAAGAACAATTCCAGTTTAACACACAAACTCACGCAATTCTAATATTAAGTCCATATTTTAAAAATCAAGTAACATTAATTCTCACGACAAACGTCAACAAACAATTTGAAAATTGCACAACAATGCACGACACGTGTGTAGACCGGTTGTGTGACAGCAACTGTGGACTGTACTTGCATCGTTTTCAAACTGAGGCGCGCGCGACTAAACTCCAGGAGAGACGCGCAAGAGAGATAGTAAATGAGAGAGAATGTAACATGCGCGCGCACACAGTTGTTGAGTACGAAAACGTGAAAAAATACCCCGCAGGTCGCGAACATTTGACGTGATTAATCTTAACGTTTTATTATAATGATTGATCTGTTTCGTGGTTTGATTAATGATGCATGATTGCTTTAATATAATCATCATGTTGGCGTGATTAACGTTTGTAGTACGCGTCTAATGTGTCGTCGGATTCAATAAGATTATAGGTTATATTATCCTCTAAGTTAATAACAAAAGTTATGATCTAATAGGGTTTTAAAAATATGATTTAATATTTTGAGGATATTAATAACAAAATTTTAATCTATTTTCAATCTCCCTAACTTTGACTTATGCCTATGGCACACTGGTCGCTGAGCGTCGATGAGCATCGATGAGCTCTTCGATGAAACAACAGAACGCACCCGTCATCGACGAAAATTAGAGGCTCCTCTATTTCCATCGAAGAGCTCATCGATGAAACGAACGTATCTCATTTCACTCGTATCTTTTGTGTCTCACTTCACGTTAGCATATTTTTGAAATTTAGTTTTTCTTTCTCAACTTTAGAAACTGTTATTGTTTGTCAATGAAGAGTGCGTTCTGTTGTTTCATTGAAGAGGTCATCGATGCTCATCGACGCTCATCGACCAGTGTGCCATAGGCATTACAGTTGAATACAGATAAAATTGACTTTGACAAAAAACATTAGTTTGTAATTAAACTGAATGATTAATTTTTAGTTTCATTTCCGCAGTTAGTGAAAGGAATAATAACAGACCTATTAGTTTTACAAAGTATGAAATAATCGCACTGATCGCAATAATACTCTTGTAAATATTAATTTTCTTTCTTTTTAGCAAGTATGCTAATTTTGCTTTCTCTTCCTAAATGCCTCATTTCAACATAATTATGTGTATCGAGAAATTTATTGACGCCAGTATACTGATAATATCTGATTTACTACAACAATATAATATAATTTTTAAGCATCATGTATACAAGGTGTTTCACAACTTAGAGCAAAAAATTAAAGGATATATTTTGTACGACGTGCTGATCATGAAACAAAAAGAATTTTTTTTAAATTCGAAACCTATTTTCCATGTTTCCCAGACCAAAATTTTTCGTTGCCACTGTCACTGGGTGGATGATTATGTTAAAGTTATTAATTAAATAAAATTCTATTATAAATAACTGCTAATAATTGAATTGTGTAATTATTTTTTCGTAGTTGATAGCTACTTCATTGTTTGTGTTTAATAGGAAAGCGAATTCAGTGCAGTACTACAAAAAATGTTTTAGATTAACAACCCTTAATTTTTCGAATTTAAAAAAAATATTTTTGTTTCATGATCAGCACGTTGTACAGAATATATCCTTAAATTTTTTGCTCTAAGTTGTGAAACACCCTGTATAGGTAATAAGTTTAATTCGGCGCGCGCATTACACAAAAATAATTGGGTGGCGTGATAGTAACACGTTTATGTCATGCTGGTTGCGTGTACATTGTTCTAACTTACAAAAGCAAAATATTACAACAAATTACAATATTAAATTATAGCTTGTATACAAAATGAAGTTATTATTGTATTACTATAAACAGTAACAATAAAACATAAAGATATTATTATAAATATATTTAAATGCTGATAATAAATTATCTAACTCTGCGTTTTTGTATTTCCTTCTTTTGATTTGTGCCGAAAACTATTTACAAATGGTTTTTCCATTTCTAAATAAAATGTAGATAATCTATCTGTAAAATTTATAAAAATAACGGTATTGCATGGAAATAAACATAAATTCAACAAACACCGCTTTTTTTGTACAAATCTGACTATGAAATGACATCTGTGCAGATGATAAATATTCTTTGTTCACAAATCACAGATGTTAGTGTAGGATGAGTAAATAAGAACCGAACGGATATTCAATGTTGTATGTTCCAAATTTTGATGAAATCTTATTTGAGATCTTTAAGAAACTAGGTCACCTATAAAGCAATAACGAATATATAAATAAATATATCATCACGCCTTTTACCCATTACTGGATGTGGCACTCTGCCGTAGCAGATCTCAGCAAGTGATATATTTCTTCGCGTGAAGTGCGGTTACCAGCCGTCAGATCACGGCCCCAAAAGATGTTAGTGAAGGAGGAGCTACAGGGGTAAATTTAAATTGGTGAAATTGTTTGTCGGCTGTGGGAATCAAACCAGGATTCTCAAGATCCGCAGACCAACTCGATACCACTGAGCTACCTACCCCATAATTAATAATAGCGAATATAATAATTCAAATGTCTGGAAGACCAAGCTTTGCTCGAAAAACAACGGGAGTTTAAAACGAAAAATAAAGAATGTAGAAATAGATAAATGAAACAACTTTTTTTCCGAATTTTTGCTCATATCTCGAAAACAATTGATGATATCAGGTTGATTTTGGTCTCCATCGATTTCTTTGGATAAATTACATTGCCCTACAGAACTCACATGCCTATATTTTAAATAACTAAATTTACTTGATTTTATCTCCAATTTTCTTTACAAAATTAATTATTCTGAGAATGATGTTAGCTAGATCGTTGTCTGAAGCCGAAGAACATGAATATCAAGTTTTATCAAAATTGTTAGATCCGAGTTCGAGATCGTTGACAGACACAAGAATTGCTTGTATTAGAATGTAGGATATCGCGGATGTGGAAAACTGAATAAAACTTGTCAAATATACGGTAACAACATCTATTCAGTATGGTAAAGTGGCTATCGTATTTTTCGTAACACATGCACAAGAAACACGTTCTTATTCCCTAATTTTAGAGAGAGAAACACTGTTTTTCTCACCTAGGGTAACATTATGTTTCTCTTTCTAGGTAGGATGTTTATCTCCCTAGGTAGCATGTTTCTCTCCCTACAGACTACGATTATTAGCTGTTTGCGGTGTTTCCTAGGTTGTTACGAAAAGTATAATATGCTTCACGGGAGGGCGCGATTATCCCTTGTGTGAAGTTTGCAAACCGAGACGTAAGCGAGGGCCGAACTCTCGAGCTGAACTTCACACGCGGGCATAATCGCTTGTTTCCGTCCCTAGATGCATAACATACTATATGTAATCCCAACTAGCTGAATAACATATTTCGTAAGAAAAATCCACAAACGAAGTGATTATTCATTCTGAATTATATTCAATTTCTAGCTTTAGAATACAAATAGGTACCCAGAAGCACTCTGCATACATCAATAGCATAGTGGATAAAAATAGTAGCTATCGAGCAAAAATTTGCGCGATCTAAAAATCTCGAAGACTTATCTATAAAAAATGCAATTGAGCTTAAGAAGTTCGGATTCAATTATAAGTTGTATGCCCGCTGTACTATAATTGAGATAAAGTTCCCATTGTATAGATTAATAAAATAATTGTTTAAAATGCCGAACGAAAACTTAAAATCAACAATGACCAATTAAAATTTCAATCTCGTTTAAAAGTGCACAACGATTACAACAATATAGAATAGAAATTGGTTATTTACGCACGCGCAATCCTTACAGAATGACAAAATCCTACACGCAGACAATAGAGGATCGCGTGGCCTATCCCCAAGCCCCTTGAGATTCCGTCGGTCATAGCAGCGTGACCTTGAATCCGCAAACAACCTCATGAATTATTGCAGGGTACCAACTGAATTAATTATGAACTTACTTTGCTTAAAATAGTACCCCGTATATCAAGTACACTACGAGGTAAAAGTGCATCTACCGTCGTATTGGAAAAGTGTTTGACAGTTTGCGATTTATTACAGATGGTACATGAAATGTGTTTTATGATATGCACAATTTCTTAGATTTCTTAACTGTATTCATATATTATATGGTTAAGAGTACGACCAATTGTTCACCAACAAAACTTCGCGGAGTTAAACCCATTTTTAAAAAATGCATTCAAGTGGTTCAAATTTCATTATAAGCTGTAAATTTCCATAATGAAATTAATTTTCTATCGTACACTGGAGTAAGTAATTAAAATTAAAAATATATCATCATCCCTTTCACATATTACCGTAGTAGATCTTTGTAAATGATATATTTATTCGCGAAAAGTGCCGTCAAACCAAGGCACACAAAGATATTAATGAAGGTGGAGCCACAGGGGTAATATTTTTAACGTGATGAAAATTGTCGGCAAAAATATGTTAGTAGCAATGAGAATAAAATAAATAAGATATAATTATGCCTTTTATCCTGGATGTGGTACTCTGCCGTAGCAGATCTCAGTAAGTGATATATTTATTCATGAAGTGTTGTTACCAGCCGTTAAATCATGGCCTCCAAAGATGTTAGTGGTTGGAGAACCACACTGGTAATTTTAATGTGAGATTAAGTTTTTCGTTTGTGAAAATCGAACTCGGCTTCTCCCCCATTATTAAAAGAGATTATTTAAAAACAACATTATGGAAATATTCTTTTATTGTAAAATAATTACACAAGTGTATCTTTATGCAAATTCAATAGAATGATAGCTTTGTCATCAAATAGATGTTAGTAAAGTTTACAGGATAAGCGAAAAACAATATTTCTTGAAAAAAAGGTTTTTGATAAAATTGGCTAAGTTGGGATCAAATGTAAACCTACAAACCACACTTTAATGCAAAAAACAACATTATAGGTAAGCTGCTTTGAAACAATAACACAAGCGAGTAATAATTTTCTATAAAATACTTCTTAGAATCTGAAAAAGTGCATAACAATAATTTTCAACTTTTTCTTTTCAAACTTCTGATAATGTGAAAACTTAGAAGATTAATTTGCATTTATTTTCTACATTATAAATTACTCCAGACAAGGGAAAGAAATCGTAAAATTGCAAGTAATTAAAATGCCAAAATTAATTTACTACCAGATTATCTACATGTACATAGGTAACTCATTATTTAATTAAATCCATCAAACCCGTATGTTTGTTATAATCGGATTTGCCTTTAATCACTGTAAATACGTGCAAATTTAAAATTTATTATCGTACTCCATTACAAATTTGCTTTAATGCAATCAACCATACTAATTAGAAAGATAATGGAACATGTAATTTTTAAGCAATTCTCATTTATTCAATATTCATTACCAAATTAAAACTTTAAAAGGTACAGTAATCAGTAAATAACTAACACAAACTTTAGTAAAACTAATTTCCATTTTCAAATTAATTTATTTTCCAGTTTAATCTATATTAATTGGTATTTCTAGCAGATTAACCCAACATTAAAGACTGATACGCATGATTTTCGGAATGAACTGTTACAAATTTATGTCGTTATTTAAAATCTAAAAGGTAAATTTGCAAAAATGTTCTAATAAATAAATATATCAACATGCCTTTTACCCATTACTGGGTGTGGCACTCTGCCTAAGCAGATCTCGGTAAGTGATATATGTCTTCGCGTGAAGTGCGCTTACCAGCAGTTAAGTTATAAAGATTGCACTAGCATCAAGATCAATTCAAAAATAACCACAGGCCGAACATAAACCTCTGCACTAGTTTGAAGACCACTGCCATAGTCTTATACTGCAATTCATACGAGTGAAAAATGAACATTTCTTGCAAGTTGCACACTTTGCTTTTCTACAACTACGGTAGTGTCTTATTATTTTATATTTTAGTAATAAGTTTGTCTCGACTTCATTATTCCAATATAATAATCTTAAGTTAGTAGCTATCATCCTAGCAATGTAATAATATTTAAAATTCAAACTTCACTTGCTTATGAGTAGGGTTGTGCCGTGGTCAATTGATCGTCAATTGACCAAAAATATTTGACGGCCAAATAATACGGTCAAATAATCTAAATGGAACCGCCACGACATCTGTTGTTCAATAGAAATAGCTACTTACTATTATTACATGAATATATCTAGTTTGGTATTCTGGGTTCCGGAGAATTTGCTTACTTTACTTTACAAATAAAATAAATACATTTTATTTCATTTCATTACGTCTTTTATTTTATTTTCCACTTTATTTTGAATTTGATGTGGTTTTGTTTATTAGTTGTTGTTGGTTTTTCATTTTCAGTAATATTGGATGTAGTAAACAGTACTATATAAATAAATTACAATTTTAATTGTGATTTTTATTAAATGTTTCTTGGTCAATTGACCGGTCAAATAGTCGGTCAATTGACCGAAAAATATTTAACTGGTCAAATGCACAACCCTACTTATGAGTTATTGTGAGATATGAAAATGTGTGTACAATGTGCAGTATTTCCGTTGCAACAACAAGCATGCAATAACGAAATATCTTAGTGGTTGTAGAAAAACTGTTTATATATCTTAAGGACTGATTTCTACATTTCCTAATGAAGTTCCCAATAACTATACACGGGATACATAAAAAAATATCACATTTAAATCACAAATGGTAATAATTACACTGAATGCCATTTTCTGATGCGATATTTTTTAATTATCCTGCCGATAGTTATCAGGAAGTTTATCCGGAGAAGGTGAAACCGGCCCAAAATGAAAATAGTGTAAATACATTTGTGCGTGATAATAATAATAAATTAACTTATACTGAATCTACAAGAATAATAGTTATTTTTGTATTAAGTGCGCAAAATGAGTGTTTTTTGTTGGGCGTGAGAATGTTACTTTTAGTTCAGATCGCAGGTCGAGACAATAAAAGTTATTCGAACGTGTCAAAGAACAAGAATTTTGCCTACGAAATACAAACATTTTTTTTCTACAACTGTAAAAATACAATAATTATTGATTTATTTCAGTAAATTAAAGGAAAACAATCAACAATAATATTAATTTGATACTATTGATGTGTTGTAACTAATAAAACCTGACAACAAATAATTTGAGAGTGTGCGCGAGATACTCATTTTGCGCACTAGGGTGCAAAATAATGCGCAAAATACGCGTTGTCATGGTAATGTAAATGATGAAAAAATCAAGTATTTTGCGTATTGATATTAGTGAAAAAAAATAAACATTTTTTGACAGTTGTAGAAAAAACAATTTATGTTGTTAAAACTTGGTGAAAAAAAATTGATACTTTACAAACCTGAAAACATAATTATTATTTTTTCCTGCCATAATTATTCCTTTGACATCCGACTATAAAACCTTTCTGCTAAAAAAAGTAGTATACAAATAGTACAAATCCCTAGAAGCACGTTCATATCACACATCATATAAACTATTTACATTCTGCGCGCATCAATATTTGAGAGTGTGCAGTAACAGAACGCCACGTTCACGTTTACATGTGCGCGTCAAACAGCTCATGTTCATGTGCTCACGGTATAACATCGTAGCAACAATAAGCCGTTCTCTGTTCTGTGAACGTGAAAATCTGAACGAAGTGTTAAATATTCACAGGCCGTAACTGTCAAACACATGTTCGTCATGCTAGTGTTTACTAGAATACCTGAATGTATCGTACGCTGTTTTGTATATCAGAACAGCAGTCAAATGTATGGACCTTGTTTTGTAACATGACACCAAGCAAAACAGAAAAAATGAATGAGGTGTGTCAACTCGCATACACAAACTTTATCAAAAATATTTCAATTTTTTTTTAATAAATCTATATTTAAGTTATTTTGCTGTTTATAGATGCAATAACTTGAATGTTCAACTTTATTTTGAAATATTCACATACGCATTTATTTATTTATTTAAACACATTTTTTGGAGTCTGTAAACAGTGCCAGGAAATGATATCCAGATCCTTTATACAGACGAGTAACATTTTATATATTTTACAATTATGTAGATATATTATGAAATTATATTATATTAAATTTTTATAACAGTCATATAGTTTTAAATAGAAACCGGGTAAAATTATTTGTTTTAATTGTTTTTTCATTGTCCAACATTTTTAAATTAGTTTAGAGAAAAATGTTTCAAATACAAGAAATAGATGTTTTAGTTCTCCGAATCTTTTATTTGAACCACTTTCCTTTATAATAATTTAGGAACATATAAAAGAAATATAAAATGCTAATATTGCAGTTGTTTAGAAAATACCACAGCAGAATATATAGCAATTTTATATTTTTAGGATCATTATTTTATGGCCAGTTGCATCACTATTCCTTACGAGTGTAACTTCAGTAAAACAATACTAAATCGAAGAATAATATCAAATTAAATCATAGACATTTCTGTCAACAATTTGATTCGATATTTTTTTACATAAATGATAATTGATATTTAAAGGACAGCGGTGCAATTGACCATCAGTCTCCTAAGTTCGTAATTAATTTATTTCTTAATTTTTATTTGTTAGACGGATATTTTTTTTTAATTCATATATCGGACCAACTACTCAGGTCATATGCTGATATGTCCTTTGTATGGCCGCCACGGGCGGGACCCGAACCCACGACCTTACGGTCGTGAGTCAAGCCCTCAACCCGCGTGGCCATCACGCGAGACAATAAATTTATTAAAAACTTTATTAGGAGACTAAAATATCGGTCCTTTGTGTCATATATTTAAAATGAAATAAAATATTTGTTTTTATATTAATTGAGAAAGAAAAAATAACAGCCCGAAAAATTACTTAAAACCATCTACGATTTTACAAGTCTAAAGAGAAGGCTAGATTAAAACTATACACCATATTAAAAACAAAAAATAACCATTTTTGCACAGTTTTTTTTTCTTTACTTCTGAGTGTACATAGGCGTAACCCAGTATAAATGAGTCGCACAGCATGTATTATTTATGTTAAACATGAGTTTTGCTTTCATATTAAATAATAAGAAATATACTTATAATTGTTAACAGTTTCTAATTTTTTAGGTGAAAATTGATCATATACAAAGAATAAGAATAAAAAAAATAAGGATAAAAAATGAAAAAAGTAGCATTACCCAAGGTTCGAAGAAAATTTGTTGTATATTTTTCTTTGTTTGGCCATAAAATTAAATTGTGTTTTTTGATATTTAAACGACTAGTAGTCAACACCTCAAGTTGTAAATAATAAGATCAAATATATGTCCGTCAGTACGGTGGTGTGGATAGCAATATGGAATTCGAATCCGGAGATCCCGAGTTAGAATCTCACTCAAGCTAAAAATTATATAAACTACTACACTGCGGCTCGGTGAGTGCGGACCCTGTACTGTAATTGGGATTACATTCCTGTTGTACAGAGTAATATAAAATAAAATATTTAAATACTGTATACATTTTAACAAAGATAAAGATATAAAAACAATGACTGCGTTTTTGAATGTCATTTCTGTTTTAAAGAATCTTTATCGTGCATGGTTATTGAGTAAATTAATCTTCATTAGCCCTTTATTAACCTGTATCGAAACAAGTGAAATGAAGTGTAAATGAGAGATACGAAGCTACAACTTTATACTTATACATAAAGATTACAAAGTTCCGACTTTTACCCAATCGTTAAAACGATTCTGGTTCCATCATTACCTGCTAATTAATTACTCATGTTCCATTACACTCTGTGAAAGAGATTCTTCCCCAAGAGCTAAGATTCAGTGAAGTATCACAGATCACAGACCCATTCCACGATGCATTGTTAATGACTCCTGACTTGGAAATTATGATGTGCCTTTCTTAAACGGCTGTTAGACGACAGTGGTGCCATCGCTTGCATACGCGATGGCCGCGGAGATGTTTTCAGCGTCATTGAGCTGCTGAGCAGATTCAAGCGTTCCGTACAAAGACACCATTTATATCCAACGGTCTCTGTTCTTGGATGCAAATATTTACACTTTCCGGAACAAAATGACTTGTGCTTTGCACTCCGCCGGCACTTGTGACTCTGACGAATGGGGCGCAGCGTGGCATTCCTGCAGTATGCAGTTAGGGTTCATTTTTAATGCTGCTGCAGCGCTTCTGTTTTAAAGAATAAACAGAATTTTCGAATTATTTGTCTCTATTTAGTATTTAATTTACTAATAGTTATTTAAATTACAAATGGTTGTATGTTCAATGAGTACCTCCACTATTTTAAACTTCATAATAAATTAAAGGAGGTATATAATATTTTGTGAGATATATTTCAGACTATAGAAATGAGAACCTAAGTTCTATCGAGTTAGATTTCCATAGGAGACAATTGATTTTCACCACATTAAAAATACTTGTATAGCTCCTCAGTCACTAACATCTTTTCGACTTTGACTAATAGATAGAATGGCGTGATGATGTATTTCTTTATATTTTAGTAATGGGTAAGGAAAAATAGACGAATTGATAATTAGTATAATTGACGTTTATTAACCGGGTTAATTTTGGACATATAATTAACCAGTTGAATTTAGTAAATGAAGTAGGTAGTTCAGTGGTATCAAGTCGGCCTGTGGATCTTGAGAACCCTGGTTTGATCCCCACAGCCGACAAACAATTTTCACCAATTTAAATCTACTCCTGTGGCTACCCCTCCACTAATATCTTTGGGAGCCGTGATTTGACGGCTGGTTAGCGCACTTCACGCGAAACAATATATCACTTACCAAGATCTGCTTAGGTAGAGTGCCACACCCAGTAATGGGAAAAAGGCGTGATGATATATTTATTTATTTTATTTATTTAAATTTACTTTTCCTTCCATTTTCAAGTTTGGTTAAGTATAAAAAAACAAATGAAAAGAAGTTTTTCATTTTGTTAATATTGTAGCTTTGTGGAAGTTATAATATTTATTCTTATTTAATTAAAAAATAAATAATGCACTTATTTTGTATTAATTTCAGAGATGAAAAATATAGAAAATCATTGAAGTCCATATTTAAAGACAAATGACAAATTTGTGTTATTCTTGGTAAATAATTAACTACATATGCTGTATTTGGTGTTAAAATAATAAAAGATTGATTAAGATCTTCGCGACTGGCAAATTATGAATTTGAATTAACTGGTTAATTAACATAATTATAAATAACCAGTACATAATATTTTTGACAAAGAGCGACATGATGGTTCATAGATACATTTTTCTCCGCATCACTTCGCTCTTATTCACTACGTGACCAATAAGAACGTTGTTTTTTTAACCCAAATTCATGTAATCGCACTTCATCCTTCAATATCTCTTAATTGTAATTGTAACAACAACTAGTAACTTAAAAATACAATTGTGTACGAACCAGTCTTTTAGAGGCCACTATAAACTATAGGTTCTCGCATAAAATTAGACTCAATTTCCCTTTATATACTCGTAGCAAAACACATATTCTGTATCTTACTATTTTGCGATTATACTTGGATTAACCGTGGTTCTTTGTCTTTAGTACAATTTTTTTAATAAAACGTCAACAATATTGGCGTGTTTTCTATATACGTAATAATTAAATTGTTTACTTTCATAGTTAAATACTACTAAAATTTATTATACTTTCAATCATATGTGCGCGAATGTCGCCCACGGATAATTGTTTTACTATACTTTTTATTGTGAACATCAAGTTTATACGCTCTTAAAATAAGAATAAAAGATAATAATATATAAACAATAGTAATAACAGTTACAAAATTCATGTATGTATTTACTTACTTTCTTACACCAAGTATAATTTTTATTTATAGATAGACACTCAATCACCCATAATAATTTTCTGTTAAATACTTCTATAATCGTTATACTATAAATACGGGGAAAACTAAAAATAAAAACAAACACTAACGGACATTAAACTATCATTAAACGATAATAACACCGATAACTCTTACAATCCTTTGTCTGCATAGTAAAACGAACAAAACAACAGAGACTATCTTCACGATTTCGCTAAATGGATAATATGCAATATATTATAACGTAACAGGCGCGTTAAAACTCAATCTCAGTCTACGAGGAAGTTAGCAGCCCGTCCGGAAGTCCTGCGTAAATGCATAAATAATATATTAAAATCCATTAAGTATTTTAGTTCCCCTGACACTAAACGCGGGAGTTTAGTTTACTCTCTGTGAAATGAAATGCATAATACATAAAACATGCGGCATGCACAAATGATTTTCAGATTTGCAAGGTCGTTCTTGTTGTACTTCATTAAATACGCATACATTAAATTAGAACAACGAGGTTCGTTGGAAACTGACATCATAATTGAAAAATTACTGTTCAAGGCGTTTAAAAATCTATTGTTTACATCCTGATTTGCATTCTAACAAATTGACGAATTTACTATTTCTGTATATCCTACAGCAGTGTTGTTATCTACTATTTTTGTATATCCTGCAGCAGTTTTGTTATTTGCACTAATTGCTATGATTGAAATAAAGATTAGACAAATAATTATTTTCAGCTCGCAAATTAACATGGTGTATGAAAATCTGTATTAGATAATAAAAATGGCTGGTAGCACAAGTTTTGTTTTTGCCTGTTTTAAGAGCAGCATTTTTGGGTGTTTTAGCTATCTCTAACATGTTAAAACCGTGCTCTTAAAACACCCAAAAACAGAGCTTGTGCTACCAGCCTATATGTTCAACCAGTTATATTTTCATAATACTAATATAACAAGTGATATAGTACATGTCGATTATATTTTGACATGAATTATGAGTGTTTCGCACTCGCTATATTTCCTATTTCCACGAATTGAAATTCTTGTGAAAATATTATCTGGCAATTATCATATTACGAGTTATATTTTGCGTGAGAATGTAACAAGCAAACATTTATTCTATAGAAGCAATATTTGCCTTTTTGATATATATATATATTTTTATTGGCAAATATTTGACAGGTAAATAGAGCAAAAATTCTATCTAATATAGCTATAACTCCAAATTAGGGTCGCGCCAGAAGCTTGAATTAGCACAAGAACCGAATACCGAACATTTGGTGAGAATTTATACCGATGTGTCGAATATTCGGCCGAAGCATAAAACCGTATTATGTTTACGTAAAAACTAGAAACAAAAGATGCCGTTTATTTGAAAAACTGATATTTTATTTTCGTGAAACAAAAATTTATATTTTGACTCAAACCTTTATAAAAATATTTTTTTTTACAATTGTCAAAAAAATAAGATTACATCGCAATGGATACGCGAAGATTGTGTTTTTTCACGTTCCCTTGGTTACAACACATTGATGATTTTTTCCTTCAATTTACTTAAATAAATAAATATATAATTATTGTATTATTCTTTTTTAATAGTTATTGTAGAAGTTATTTCGCGCACTGAATACAAAAATAATTATTTAAAGATAGTTTTTCCTTAAGAAAAGATATATTTATAATAGTCTCAAAAATGGAATAAAATAGTAAAAATTAAAATAAAATTTTATTTTCATTCATTACATTTATTTACCTTTTGTAAAAAAAATTTTCGATTGAATAACCGAATCTTCTTATTGCTTCAGTCGAAGCAGAAGCCAACCGAATATTCGTATAATCCGTATTTCAAAATGTTTGTTTTTTAGCTCTGTTTAAATTATTTTAATGCAAATAAAAACGAAGTTATAACTAGATTACTCCAAATTTAATCCTTTTTCGCACAATTTTTCATTCGAATGTTACGTTAACTATTATATTTATGCTTCTGTTAAATAGATATACATAATCCAATTTAAGTAGCTGTTAAAAGTGTATTGATAAACCGGGTTTTTATGAATCCACATGTAAGATAAACATTTTTCTAAAATGAATTTAAAATAATCCACTTCTTCAACAAACAGAAATTCAAGAACGAATAATTTTAAATAGCTACGCAAAGTAAACTAAAATGCTAAAAGACAAGTGGTTATTATAAAACAACGTTACCTATTTCTATTGCAAAATAGAATGTAGTCATGATATCATCGATTTGTGAATATGAAAGCTAAATATTGTGCTTTCAAAGTGGACAAGCCCTCCCACAGATATTCAATTTTCGCTTAAAAAGACTTCCATTGTGTGAGTCTCAGACATTTTAATATATTGATCATATCACACTGTTGGGGACATAAGTGACAGCCCATTCAAGCGATGCGAACCCCTGCTATTCAACTTAAGTGAGATGTAAGAAAAAATAAACGAATGCACTAGAAACTAGGGGTATTGTCCGGAAATAAATATTGCATCGAATAACACAATACGCTATATTTATTCAAACACTTTATCGCCTAAAATATAAAAATAATATTTCTAGAACTGTATTAACCACCTTGGTAACTGATAATTCTATTGATAATAATTTCCGTTTACAATACCGAGATTACGGTTACAATGTGGTATTGTTCGATGAAAAATTTTATTTGAAAAGGTGCAAGCGTGGTATTGTAACCAATCGGTTATTAACCCGAATAACGTATATGTAAAAAGAAAAAAAAAGAAACCTTTTAAAACAACCGTCTACTTTTATGATATTATATTCATGAAACTAATATTTTAATGTTAAAAATTCCAGTAACTAGTCAACATTATATTTATAGGCAAAATAATTTAAACTTGATTCATATTTCTGTCTTTTTAACGAGACACTAGATGCGAAAATTTCGTTAACGATGATAATCTTTTCGAGTGACATGTTCTAAATTAGAAGATACAGTTATAGATAACTTCCTACTATGAACTAAAACTGTTTCTTATAAGGGTGGAAGTTTATTTTTAGAATACTTTTCAATCATGTGTGAAGTGTATTTTAAAGAGAAACCGTCAGCTAATGCAAAATTTTCTACATCATTTACTGAAGAAATAAGTGTGAAACTTTCCTACTTCGCTAAGAAAACTTCTTTTTTGAAATAGTTGAAGTATGCGACAGTTCAACATGGCGCATAAATTTATCACGATTGTAACGTTCAATGCTACATTACATTCGTAACATTCGTAAAGAGTTATAAAAATAAATAAATTTGAAAGCACTTACCTGGGCGACGTTCTCGAAGTGCTCGTGGCTCTTCTGATACACCCGTGCTTTCTGCAAATTTCTTCCGATTCCCGTATTTTTACGTATGAACACTTCACCATGATTGGAGAGCCAGTCCAACACCTGTAACAAAGAAAAACAGTAAAATAAACAGGTTCTATTAATCATAAAATCTACAATAACACATTGTAAAGACAAATTGCATAGTTATTATGCAAATAAAAATACATGTTTTAATAATAATCCTACATTCAGTCATTATAGTACCTAGTAAGACAGTATATTAACAATATTTAAATGTTTTATTATTATTGTTTTTAATTATATTACTTACCAGTAAGTAGTCTTACTACATTCTATTAATTATCTTCTTTTGTATACCATAACGTAAATAACTTGTAAATCTTGTACATAATAATGAATTATTTTATTTTTATATTTTCACCAATTTAAATCTACCCCTGTGGCTCCCTCCCCACTAATATCTTTGAGGGCCGTGATTTGATGGTTGGTAACCGCACTTCACGCGAAAAAATATATCACTTACCGAGATCTGCTTAGGCACATGGGTAAAAGGCGTGATGATATATTTATTTATTTATTTATTATTTTATTATACCTACATTTTACTTTTATTTTTTATGAAAACTATAATATTGAAATTATCCTGTAATATATCTAGTTCAATGAAAATACCATCAAATTTAGAAAATACTTGTAAGTAAATAAAAAAATAATCTCGGTTAGAAAAATGTTCCAATCCATCAGAATCAGTAGTTTGTGAATTTATGGTTATCCCTGTTTCAAATTTTTGTAATTTTAATAACAGTTGATCACCTAATAATACATATTTATAAAATATTTTTTATTGTTCTTATATTTCAAATTTTAATTTTGAAGAAACAGTGACTTGTAGCACAAGCTCTGTTTTTGGGTGTTTTAATAGCACGGATTTAACATCTTATGCCTATGTCACACTAGTCGATGAGCGTCGATGAGCATCGATGAACTCCTCGATGAAACAACAGAACGCACTCGTCATCGACGAAAATTAGAGGCTCCTCTATTTCCATCGAAGAGCTCATCGATGAAACGAACGTGTCTCATTTCACTCGTATCTTTTGTGTCTCACTTCACGTTAGCATATTTTTGAAATTTAGTTTTTCTTTCTCAACTTTAGAAGCTTTCATTGTTTGTCAATGAAGAGTGCGTTCTGTTGTTTCATCGAGGAGTTCATCGATGCTCATCGACGCTCATCGACCAGTGTGCCATAGGCATAAGAGATAGCTAAAACACCTAAAAATACTGCTCTTAAAACAGGCAAAAACAAAGCTTGTGCTACCAGCCAATATGATTCCCATTAAAGATAAACTACATTCTGAAAGGTGAACAATAATTACTAAAATATCATATAACCATCTCTTTTCTAGATCATGGATTTTATAAGTACTTAAAATTACTATTACAATAATTAAAATATATCATTTTTTAAATATTTTTACTGTTTAAAAACATTATTTCGGTGTTTTTAACCGTCGTTGCCGAGAAAAAAATATGATAATACGAATATACCGATAACAGCACACAGCTGAACATGCTGCTCGGTTCTGGTTTATAAAAAAAGTATTTTATTAGAATATAATTTGAGAATAGAAAAATAAAGATAGTCGACAGATAATGATTAATTATTCGGAATACATACTAGCGGACACTTTGTTTAAAAATATAATTGTAGTCTTTGCAAAACTTTGAAATATAGCAATACTCTCTTCCCTGTTTTGAAGTCCTTCAAACAATCATCTTTATCCCCAGAACAGCCCTACGTAATTCAGTAACTTTAGTTATTTACATCTCAAGCATCCTTGAACTATCTCACAATCCACTAATTAACGCTGACAACAAAGATCAGTCTCCCGTGCGTACCTGCTTGACATCCTCTTGGAAGAGCCGCAGCGCTAGCCGCTGGTGGAGCTTGATCTTCTTGGAGTGCCACTTCTGTTCGAGCGCACGGTGGTGGTTCAGGATCTGGTGGATGACAGCTAGCACGTGACTCGCTCCCTCGCTATAGTCGGCGGCGGGGTTGCCTCCGGTGCGTTGCTCGTAGCCGCTTCCGCTGTTTGAGCCGTCGTTCTAGACAAAGAAAATATTATTTAAAAATATAGAAAAGATCTACTGAATTAATAAAAAATATTTAACTAATTCTGACTTTTTATTTAACTACACTGATTCCAAATAGATTTCTAAACCATATTTGAAAACAAAATGAACTTTTCTGATTTTTACCAATAATAATTGAGTTTAATCACAAATCGTGTTTGAAAATTCGATTATATAAAATAAAGAAATAATAATTCTAAATGCGACAAAATTTTAATTTACATATGAAATTTAAAGGAAATCTAATAAGTAGCCAAATAAACTTAGTTTTCGTAATGAATTGTAAAAAAATAAACTTCATATGCTCGTAAAAACTTTGCTTTTTTTCTAACAAATATTGTTCAATCACGTTTAAAAATAGCTTATAACAAATGTATTCATAAAACGAAATAATCACTAATCATAAATTTAACTTTAAAATAATATTTTAAGTATGTTTCATTTTTATGAGATCCTTGAAACGGACTAAATTTTGTAATAACTATCCCGAGGTTAAAATTTATAAGAATGTTATAAAAATTTGTTTTAATACCTAGATTAATTCGTTTTGTGAATCAGCGTATAAGGACATTTGTTGTGATTATATATATGTAAAGAAAAAGTTTTCTTATTTAGAAGAAAAATTAGCATGCATAAAATTTATAGAAAATTTAAATTAAATTAAATTCAAGATGTCTTCAGACTTTGATAAAAGAGAATAGCTTAAGTTAACAATAAATAAGAATAATATTCTTGCATTAAAATTAGAGATAGAAATATTAAAAGATATTTACATGTTTCTTTTCCGATCCTGGCTGATTGCAGACTTGAACCAAGTGATCCAGTTGGTAAAGCAATTTCTTACTAGTACTATGAACCTGCACCAAAACCAACACCATAAGTTAGTAATCAGAATAAACGTAATTTGAACAATATTACATCTACTAATGTACATCGAATTAAAGATTTAACCCAAATCCACATTAGTTATGAAAATGAATACACTTAAAAGATGTAGAGAGTCCAGTGGAGATGGAGACTATTCTAAAGGAGAACTGATTAGTAAGGGAAAGAGTTGTTGAGACACCAAAACACCGAGGGCTGAAATGCAAACATAAATTTAGTCCATACTGTGGTCAGACTCGAGTTCCTCTCCGGGAAGTCAACTGGAGACGTTGGTAACTGATGACACACTTGCAGCATTACGTCTAACCCGTTCAAAAGTGCTTGATATGAGTTGTACACCTGGAATAATTACATTTTATGTATCTAACTATACATGTGCATATTATTATAGCATTGTACAATATTTTAACTCCCACCCAACTAGTGTCATCGAGTCAAAAAAATAATTTCTTTCCGAATGAAAATCTATATTTCATGACGCTTTAAAACACGAAAAACTAATCTGTTTATTGTGTCGGTCTGTATATACAACCACATTCTATATCTTAGATTATTTAGCAGATCAAGATGAAAATTTTATAGAAAATCAGTTTTACAGGACAGAAGTGAAAATAGTAAAGAAACTTTGTATAAACACAAAGGTGAGCATTTTTACAAAATCGTAAAGTTTATCCGGTTTAAGTGAGATGATTTTAAATTTGAAATAAAAAATAGTATACAGCTCCAAATATTTTCAAAATGGCCAAAAACTAGTATTAAATAAAATTCGGATTGTGCATTTACTTTTCATTTTAAAAAAATATATATTTTATGTATATATTTTCTCTACAATAAGTTTATTTTCATTATATTATTATTTGATGACTGCAAGATTTGAATGCGCTAACACTCGTTTATGCAACGAGCGTGCCAATAATACATTCCATCGATATTAAATTAATCAATTTATTTCATACAACTATATATACTAAACCTCCGATTTTCAATTTTTCTCTAACAAAATTAGTAGGTACGCAACAATATCTAATACGGACTTTCTGAAACTGTTCACACAAATATGAAGTAGTATTATTAAGTATCATTAATAGAAATTAACGTATCATTAATAGAAATTAACGTACCAAACAAGGAAATATAAGTAATTTCTTTTTTCGTGTCACGTTATATTATTACCATATTGATCGCAGAAAAAACATTATTGCAGTAATTATTACAGTTCACTGACTCCTGGATTGTTTGATTTTGTTAAAGTAAATATTAGTATTAAACTTTTGCTCATAAAGTAAATAACTAGAGGAAAGTTTTAAAGCAATAATTAAACATCATTATCTATGCTGTAATTAATGCATTATTGTAATTAAGGTACTAAACAGTAAACTACACATTTATTCTAGCTAATAATAATGTAAACTTATTGTATGAAAGTTATTACGTTTTCTATGAAGTTCATAGAAATAATGATTTGCAAATAATATTAAATTTTAATTATGTGTTAATATTTAAATTTTAATTGATTGAAACAATATATAAAGACAAGAGAGAGGAGATTCTATTTTTAGAATAAAAAAACACGGAATATAAGAAAAAATGTTTAGATATGTGACCAGTAGTATTATATTTACTAATTATTTCTTAATTTTAGAATGCATTTTTGCCGAGACTCGCTTCGCCAGTACTTTTAATAAATCTTAAGCTTGCAAAGCATGTGCTGTACTTACGCGGGCCATTATTATCCATTAAAAAGTTTTTGTTTTCATATTTACACTGAACGTATTACTTGAAGTCATTATTCTTAGCATGGTAAAATTTATAAGATCTAATAATGCTTTTCGCACATTGACTGATTTCGCATTTTGGCGGTTACATACAAATTGTATTTTTTTATAAGTATGACGTAAGCGGGACGAAATTATTAAATATATGTATATTAATAAAATAGAGAGAGAGAAAGAGAGAGAGAGAAAAATGACTAGGGCTATGTTTAATTTGTCTGTGACGGTAAAAGGATACAATTTAATTTCCTGTGTAAAATATTATAAAACTATAAAGGACGTATTCTGTATCTGGCTGTGTAAAATTTTAATGGCAATTAAAATTTGTAACCAATGAAAATATACAGAGCAATTGTAATTTTCTATATTTCTTTCGTCTCGTCGTTGTTGGTTACATTTTGTTTTTCAATGACCACTATTTGTTCATTGTGGTAATATTGTACATTGTACCCACATTATCAATTTTTCACGCTTGCGACAGACAACAGTGAGATATAAATGTCATATCTCACGGGTCTTTAGGATTGTCATATTGGAATAGTGAAATCCAAACAAACTTATTATTTAAATATAAATTAATAGGACAACAAGCATAACTTCCATGTAATGCACATTTCTCACTGACATTGCAGCATTCATTTGCGGCTCATGCAGCGAATTTTCATTCTCCTGCGAAATGAATACCATTCCATGCTTGTTGAACAATATACTATTTACAACCATTAAGTAATACATTCATTATATATGCGTTTCTTCATTGATAATGTAGATCATTACCTACGCCCATAATGCAGAAAAGACCGTAAGAAATAATTAATTATTGACAAATATAGCGACATTACTAGAACAACATAATTAATGTTTGACATCTCATATAACCTCTAAAAATTATTATTATTAAAAGTATAGTATTGAAATTGTGTGTAATGCGAATATATTACGGCACTCGCATATGACTCGTGTCACAATTTCCATTCTCATGAGTAATAGCTATCATTACATGCTTGCTGTATATTATATTATTTCCGGGCGTTAAAAATTAACAGTCAGTTGCAGCATACGCCCATTATATATGTATTTTTATTGTTATGAGAAAACATAATGGCTTCTTTAATTCGATTCTATTATTTCACGAATTACTAAACTCGAATATAGTGAAAGTACCTAACATAATACCATGACACAATATTTAAATAATTCGGGAATTATTTTTAAAAGTATAACATGAATATTCAAGAATATTAGTAAATTTATATAAAATGTTCTATAAATTATCGTTTAAATAAAACAATTTCGCACCTCAGTATAGGCCTGGCACATAGATTCATACAAATTCTGATGTTGATGAATTGACGTCTCCAGCATCATAATCTCCGTAGGTATGTTCGTGATCTCACAGGCTCCATTCCACGCAGGCACATTATCCACATACTGCTCAGCTTTGTGATGGAAGATGACGGACAAAGCTAGCACCGCCGTTCTCTCGTCAAGCCCGGCAGCGAATTCCTTCCACGTGCGCTCCAGGCGGCCGGCCACGCTGCGTATGTGTGTCGCTGCGTAGTGGCCGCCCTCAATCAACCGCCCCGCCACAGACAGGATGCGGTTGATATTCACGTACACGTTCATCGAGCTCATGGTGAAGTGTTGGTGCTCCTCTTGGAGTGATTTAGCGAGCTGGTATGAGTGACCGATTTCGACGTAGTTGAGGAGGAATACGTCCCGGTTGTGGCAGATCCAGTCGAACATCTAGAAAACAATCAGTTCGTAAGTTGTTGCACTAATGTAACTTTATACCGAAACAAAGGAGATTTTTACTTTGAGCGTTGTACTGTTTGTGCAAACAAAAAAGACTGTCTTTATTTTATTACCAAATAAATACGGAAATATACATTTCTTGTAAAATGTGCAATTGGCTTTCTGCGCAGAGGATATTCTCCTTTGAAAGAACAAAAATGAAGACTTTTATAGCATAAAAAGAAAGTGACAATGACAGCGCTAGTTGTCCTCCAAATAAACATGATACACAATTTGATTACATGTTCTATGAATTAATTTTATGAAATTGTTAACTAAATTTTATCTATAAATATTTATAAAGATATGAAACAATAAAATTGGTACAGCGTAGTCACAGGTACAAGTTTTTATGGTATGCCAACAAGTCTTCATTTTGACGTTTTGCTCAAAGAAGCACAAAAAAAGTAAAAAATAATTTTAATGAAAGAACTTACTATAAATATATATTTTGTATTACCGTACATTTAGAAAATTAATGACAAATAAGAATTTTAAGAAATGTACTTTAACTACGTAGGGTTTCATGGAATAAAAAGACTCAGGAAGGAACGTATGCTCAAAACTGTTGCGACCAAAAATGTAATGACTCAAAATGGCGGCCTCTAATCATTAATTACCAGTGGCGTAACGTAAATATTTTAGTGAAGCTTGAATTTCTGATCAATTTCAACTATATTAAAAACTGTTTTAAAGTTTAATTACCTTGTAAAAAAAAAAAACGTTCCTAAACTACCCCTCAAGTACATTTTTCTTTTGTTTTGTATTACTAAAGCGTATTTAAATTTAGAAGCTCACCATTTGAATCTCGAGAACTAAAAGAGCTACGACATTGATTAAATTAAATAATAGGCTAAATTAATGATGTTTTAATTTCCCCAGAAAAAATGCGTAGGTTACTACATATTGACAAAAAAAATATTTTCGTAGATTTTTTCATTTTTAAATCATTTCAAAGATATGGCTTATTGAGTAAAATGTAAAATTAGTATTTAATTATTTTTACGTACAATATTATTAGAAGTGTAAAAAGTTATACATTATTAAAATGATAAAAATAAGCTTTTTTACTATTAGTTCCATTAATTATATTATAAGTTTGTATCATATCTGGAATATGGACCACTGAAAAATATTTTTTCTACTCCACTGGTTAGATAATAAAAATATGTACCTTTCTTATTTAAAATATTTTTCTCAATATGCCATAGTTTAGAAATGATTTAAAAATGAAAAAAAAACTATGAAAATAAGTTTTTTGTCCTTATCTAGTGACTAAAACTAAAACATGATTAATTTGGCCTACTAGTGTGTCAACTTTTGTCTAATTTAATCAAAATCATAGCTCTTATAGTTCCTGAGATCCTAATGGCGAACCTCTACATTGAAACACACTATATATCTCACAACTACTAATAACACACTCCAGACATTACCTTCTCACAATCTTGTTCAAACAACCGAAGTTGAAAGCACTGGTCAAGTTTAAGTTTCTTGTGGTGCCAAAGCTGTAACAGGTGTTGTTGGGACGCGTGCACCGCTTCCAGGTTCTGCAGGACAAGAGCTCGCACATCATCGTTGTGAGAACCGCCGCCAGGGGAATCACCTTCTCTGCCACCACCACCGCCTTCACCTGATACCCGTTGCAGGAGTCGTTGCCCTAAAATTGTAAAAGGAATATTAGAAACGAATACGATTTTAAGATATTAATATGAATAAATCTATCTATACAAATTTAAATCTTAAATTTAATGTTAATAAATAAATAAATAAAATGAATATATCATCACGCCTTTTACCCATTACTGGGTATGGCACTCTGCCTAAGCAGATCTCGGTAAGTGATATATTTTATCGCGTGAAGTGCGGTTACCAGCCGCCAAATCACGCCCCCAAAGATATTAGTAGAGGAGGAGCCACAGGGGTAGATTTAAATTAGTGAAAATGGGGTAGGAGGCTCAGTGGTATCGAGTCGGCCTGTGGATCTTGAGAACCCTGGTTCGATCCCCACAGCCGACAAACAATTTTCACCAATTTATAAAATCTATCCCTGTGACTCCTCCACCACTAATATCTTTGGAGGCCGTGATTTGACGGCTGGTAACCGCACTACACGCGAAAAAATATATCACTTACCGAGATCTGCTTAGGCAGAGTGCCACACCCAGTGATGGGTAAAAGGCGTGATGATATATTTATTTATTTAAAATTATTTGTCGGCTGTGGGGATCGAACCAGGGTTCTCAAGATCCACAGGCCGACTCGATACCACTGATCCACCTACCCCATCTATATTATAGTTATTTATATCTTACTCGAAGATATCTAGAATTGTTTCTATGCTTGCATAGCATTTTAATTATTTCAACAATGAACATGTTTACTATACTTTTATTTATAGTGCTCTTCGAAAGCAAATGTTTATTTATTTATTATTACTATTTTTTGTTAAAATAAAATAAAGAAATATCATATTACGAGTATATTATGCTTTCTGTTATAAAAGTATGTAAACGAATAGTTAAATTATGTACGCCAAGGGTATCGACCCTTTGCCTTTTAGCCCTTTGCAGACAGAAATTAGAGATTGAAGCAGGAGCACAGCAAGGGCTACAACTACTCAAGGGTTGCAAAAATGCTTTCAACTAGAGTTATATGGGACAGGGACGTTTAATCGTTTTATCCCTCCGACTTAAAATATACACAAATTTTTGTTTATGATTCGAAATCTTAATAAACTGTTTATAATTACCCTCGTAATTATGTAACAAATTTTAATTCGAAGCGGTCGGCAAAATACTTTGCAAACGCAAACTGTCTGCAAAAAGCCTTAGTTTGCAATTTTTAATTTTCTGTTATCAAATGAGGTTTGAAAAGTTTACTTTTTTTACTGAGAAAAATAATATGTCATTATAAATTTGAGTCTGCTTATAAATTCTAAAGTTTATAATTTGCATTACGTATTTACGAGAGAGAACTAAAAACATAATAAAAACTAGTGAATTGTATAATTTTAGTTTTTTTCATTATTTAGTCCATAAAAGTTAATTAATCCCATTTCTATGCATAAAATATTTTTCCTGTTTATATTATACTGAAAATAAAGATAAGTAAATTTATTAGTGTTGACGAGACTCGAGAAATTACAATAATAATAATTATATATTTATTTAACAAAAACGTTATTTACAATATCTTTACATAAGATTATTACTTTTATTCTATAATAACAAAATAATTTCCGGGAAATGTTTGAAATATAGTGTGGTGTATAATAAGTGAAGAATATTCATTTATTCTCCTAAAATAATCATTTAATCTAACGTTTTGAGGATTTATGATTGCAAATATTTTGGTACGATTAGATATTTTTTATCGATAGTCATTTTTTCACAGTGAAGAGGCAGACATTTTTTAAAAATGACATGATATGATTTTTTTATACCATTGAGTAATTTTTGTTCTATATATACATATCAAAATATAATAATATTTATTTGAAAAAAATTGAGAATAATCATGTTGAATACTCGTAAATGGTAATCTATAGATTTTAGTGATAAAATAAACAAAAATCATAGAGAGACTTAATTCTCGTCATGACATTTTCTTCATTCACAGAAATACAAAAAAATAGAAACGAACTGAATTAGTTTAAAGTTAAATTTATGACAGAAAAATTCGTGTGACGCCTGGACTCGAATCAGGGACACTCCACTTGCCGGGCAGAAATGCTAACCGCCACATCATGTCACCTGTGTCCGACGTATGGTGTCTACCAAATTCTTCTGTCATAGTATCTAACGTAGCATCGATCCCAAGACTCATATATGTTAGGTATTGATAACTGAACTTGTTTATATCTATCTATCGAATTCTATTTATTCAACATGATTTTTCTCAATTTTTTTTCAAATAAAGTATTATTATTTTTTCATATTTTGTATAGAGAAAAAAATATTCAATGGTATAAACCAGCGGTTCCCAACCGGTAGGTCGCGACCCGCAAGGGGGTCGCCTTAGCTTTTTTGGGGGGTCGCCTTGGCTTTTTTGAGGGAAAAAAATATAATCACTAAGTCCTAAAATATATTTTGTCAAACCTTTTATTTTTTGTTTTATTGATCAAATATGCGAAAGGGGGTCGCGAACATTTTAAAAAAACTAAAAAGGGTCACGATTAAAAAAAGGTTGGGAACCACTGGTATAAACAAATCATGTCACTTTTAAGAAAATGTCTTCCCCTTCATTGTGAAAAAATAACTATCGATAAAAAGTATCTGATCTTACCAAAATAGTCGCAATCATAAATTCTTGAAAAGTATCTTTAATTATGTAGATTAAATGATTATTTCAGGATATAATATCAATATTCCTTTCTTATTTTACAGTCTGTATAATATTTTATTTATATATACTCGTATTCAATTTCGTATCCAGCTTCCAGCAAAAATGAAAACAGCATGAATTTCAATTTAGCGTAGTTTTATGGCACCACAAACAGTTACCGGCAGTGTTTGGTTGCCCGACATCCATTAAAAAAATACAGATAAAGAGTTAAAATAAATTGATACGTCTGGGAAACACGCGATTCGTTCGCCGCACTACAATTTCCATAAAAACAGAGTTACCCAAATTATAATACATTAAATTTACGACAATGGCAGTTGGAAAAACTTCCGCTTTTTAACTTCATCTAATCATAAGATAAACGCCGCAAAATTTCATCACGCGAAGCAGAACCGTCAGCGACAGACGCAGGACCGAGGGACAGGAACTCGATTCGGTATAATTTATGGACGCAGCCTCTGAATTTAATCGAACCGTTCACAAATGAAGCGGCTACGGCCAATGGTTGTGGCCCCATGTGCGCTGTGCACTATACGCGTAAATGGATCTCTACTCGACTTCGATCAAACTAAATTGTTCTTAATTACGTTTTCATTTCGCGGTTCGAAAAATTTATCTGAGTATTAATCTTTACACTTTAATTACGGAACAATTTGGGCTGAGTTTTTCATTGATTTAATAATTAAAATAAAGATTAAAATGTAGACATTAGCCTTAAAGTCATGAAACCATGGTACAAGATAAGAATAAAAATAAAATGAATATTCAAAAAGAATTGGACTTAGGATTTGGGTAAAAAATTGAAGAAGTAAATATTTGGACAATAGTTATTTGTGTATTAAGAGCGTAAAGTGATTCTTTGTTACTCGAGCACGGTAATTGCAGCGCGAGCCGAAGACGAGAGCTGCAATAGTGTAAGAGGAACAAATACACTTTACGCTCGTAATACACACATCATTTTTTTACGATTGCATCTTAAAATTATTTAAAAACATATACACGTACTGAAAATAAATTCATTTTGGCAACTGTCAATATGACAAGTTTCTGTTTTGTTTGTATCCCTGGTAACTATTGAAATAAGCGCGCATTTAAAATCTTTTTCTACGATTGCTATGAAAAGTTTACAATTACGCTCTCATTTGTCATCGTAAAGTTGACGTTTTCTGTGGAACAATCGAAAAATATCTTTTTTGCGCGTCTCCAATGGCAACGCGCGAAAAAGATGTCAAATGCGCGCGTTTCCAATGGCAACGCGCGAAAAAGATATTTAATGCGCGCTTATTTCAATAGTTACCAGGGATATAAACAAAACATAAACTTGTCATATTGACAGTTGACAGAATGAATTTATTTTCAGTACGTATACGTTTTTAAATAATTTTAAGATGCAATCGTAGAAAAAATTATGTGTGTATCACGAGCGTAAAGTGTCTTTGTTCCTCTTACACTATTGCAGCTCTCGCCTTCGGCTCGCGCTGCAATTACCGTGTTCGAGTAACAAAAAATCACTTTACGCTCTTAATACACAAATAACTATTCTCGCGCGTTGCCATTGGAAACGCGTGCATTTAACGTCTTTTTCGCGCTTTGCCATTGGAGACACGCAAAATATATATTTTTCTATTGTTCCACAGAAAACGTCAACTTTACGATGACAAATTGTCAACTTTTCATAGCAATCGTAGAAAAAGATTATTTTAGTCTGAAAACTTTCTGCACTGCATTTCTGATATTTCTGCTTTTCTCATTTTTTATGACTGATTGCTACAACATAAACATTAATATAGAATAATTTCTAGATTGTAAAACAGTAAATTTATAGTAATGATAACGCGACATCTCGACAGTATGAATATGAATTACAGATTAACTTGAGATTTACGAAACCAGGAAGTTTTGCCCGTTATAAACGGTGCTTGCTACATTCCAATTACTTATCGTTATCATTCGGTCTAAGTTTAATCGTAATCTAGTCTATCACGATTAATAACCCTTATTTTGCGGCACAAAAAACTGAAATATTACTTGAATTCAAATTGACTGTAAATCTTTCAAATCTATTATATGGTTGATACTATGAGTTATGAGTTAGTATCTATTGGCCGGCAAGTGTATAATACCGTTAAAATGATGCAGTATGTGCTATTTAATCGCACACACTGTACTGTAATTGGGAATCAACTTCTGTTTTAAATAACATCAATGAAAATAAAAATAGTTGACAGAATCTCCATTCAATTCAGTGAGAACCTGTTTCGTACTTAATTGTAGACTGGCCGATACTATAAGATAAAGTGTTGTATATTGTAGGTGATTGAAATGTCATTATATAAATAAAATAAATATATCATCACACTTTTACCCATTAATGGGTGTAGCATTCTGTCGTACCAGATCTCGGTAAGTGATATATTTCTTGGCGAAAGTGCGATTACCAGCCGTCAAATCACGATGTTAATGGAGGGGAAGCCACAGGGATAGTTTTAACGTGGTGAAAACTGTTTGTCGGCTGTGAGAATCGAACTCGGATTCACAAATTTACAAGCTAAATCGATACCACTGACACACCTAACCCATAAATGAGAATGTAATTGGTAAATATTTTTGAATTATGCCCTTATTTGAACCAAAGTAATATAATCAACATAAACAATTTCAGTTGGTGTATTATATAAATTAAAATTTATGAAAAAAACATTGGCTGGTACCACAAGCTTTGTATTTGCGTATTTTAAGAGCACGGCTTTAACATGTTAAAGATAGCTAAAACACCCAAATACACTGCTCTTAAAACAAGCAAAAAAAGAGCCTATGGTATCAGCCATTATGTTTTAATTTTAAATAATTGTAAATATCATTAATATGTACTTTCCTTATTATAATTTTATCAGTTCGGTGCAAGTAAATTTTCATTTTGTACAGTTTTATCCTCCACCAATGACGTCTATCTTCTGCTTAAAAAAGTTTTGTATAACTAATTTGTGGTATGATTATTCCATCATACCAATTATAGTCCAAAATAGATCCACACCTACATTTTCTATTAACACCTCCTATCCACTAATCCCAGCAGCGTCCGGAACAGAACATTAGTTACTCAATTCGTGCGTTGAATTCAGCTGAGCGCATTCGCCTCGGAAAATAAACACTCACGCCGCTTAGCGCCCCCTGCTGTCAGTTTCCTGCGGATCTCACGCCCTTTCGCCCACTACCGAATGGAGATTTCACGGCAGAAAATAAAATAGCGGTCGTCTGAACTGTGCAGAGTTATAGGCTAGCGTTTGGAGTTCGTGAGAACGTTCGGAAAAGGAATTTGGAATTTTTACTCGAGGAGAGCTTAAGTGGAAGATGATGAAGATGCCTGACCTGATGGAGAAAGCAGACGAAATGTTTCCGCAAGATGCGAAAGTAATTTTGAAGTTATTAATTGTGGTGGAAATTTAAGTACTTCAAGATTTTTTAATGGTTCTTAATGTTTTGATTGTACTGTTTATAACAAATAATTATTACACATAATCGTTTACACATTTACTAGCAAATACAACACGCGGGTTAGTAACTATAGTAACTATATTTAAATAACATCTATAATTTTCGTACCATTTATTTATTTATTTATGTTATCCTGTACAACAGGAACTTAATCCCAATTACAGTACAGGGTCCGCACTCACCGAGCCGCAGTGTAGTAGTTTATATAATTTTTAGCTTGAGTGAAATTCGAACTCGGGATCTCCGGATTAGAATTCTGTATCACTATCCACACCACCGTACTGATGGACATTTGAAAAAGATTCACCAAATGGAAGAAATTTATAATTTGTTGTTACTTAAAACTCACCCTACTTTTGACCAAGAAACAAAATTGTTTTGAAAATAAACTATAATTATTACTTACTAAATATTAACCGGATTTGTAAATCTATATTTTGAGTACTGAATTATTTCTACTCTAGTAGTTGCCAATAGTTTTTCTTTTACGGGAAGTCGTATTGTAGTGAAAACAACTTTTACCTCCCAAGCGAGATCCACGAGTTCAAAACACACACAAAATTTTTAAAAAAACTTTGTTGAATATTCTAAATTCCACAAGTTTCATAATATGTACGTTTAAAAAGTATGTTAAAATTGTTGTAAAATTTTCTATTATGTATGTTTTTTTTTTTTTTTTTAATTCTGGCTTCCTGGCGGACCAACTGCTAAGGTCATATGCCGCCATTACGCCCTGATCCTGCGTTTTAGATCTTAAAGTCAACAGCAACGCGGGTTTCTCGGGACGGTCACCCATCCAAATACTCCCCGCGCGCAACGTTGCTTAACTCGCGTTATCGCATAGATCAGTTCCAACGAGTTGAGCCATGGCCGTTGACAATTATGTATGTTAAAATTCAACTTATAATAATAAAGGACAAGTGCGATAAAAGTCTTATAAAATGAGTTAATTGTAATATTTTTTCTATTTTACGTCTTTCATAAATTAAAATAAATAATAGGGTAGGTGGCTCAGTGGTGTCGAGTCGGCCTGTGGATCTTGAGAACCCTGGTTCGATCCCCACAGCCGACAAACAATTTTCACCAATTTAAATCTATCCCTGTGGTTCCCCCACCACTAATATCTTGGGAGGCGTGATTTGACGGCTGGCAACCGCACTTCACGCGAAAAAATATATCACTTACCGAGATCTGCTTAGGCAGAGTGCCACACCCAGTAATGGGTAAAAGGCGTGATGATATATTTATTTATTTATTTATATAAATTAAAATTTATAAAATCTGCAATATTTTAAATTGAGTCAAATTGGGGTAATTTGTATATGAAATGTTGTGGTTGGTAATTGTTATTGACATTTATGCAATTGTTCATATTTTGAGGTTATAATGAAATTTTAATGTTCTCAGCATGATAGATTCAGTATGTCATCCGTTACAACCAATCGTCTAAAACAAAATGTTACGTATCGTAATGGACGCTCTTTCGATACGCAATTGGCTTTCATAATGACTTCCTTATGAAGACAAAATAGAAAAAAAAAGTTTATAAATATAGAGTTGAACTACTTCTTTTTTAAATAATATTTATATAGATTTATACTTTATACCTGAACCTTTTTCCTTGTTGAGTGAACAAATTTGTATTCAACAAATAAATTTACGAATTAAATTTTTTTATATTTCAGTTTTAAGTTTTAATTATAATCTTTTTATTCATGAATATTGAAATTCAGTAATAATATTTGCATTTATAGTTTAGTATTCATCTCATTATATCTGTATGCATTACAAATATCCATAAATTATGCTGTAAAAATATGAAAATCAGAATATTTTATCACAATTTATTATTATGTTACAAATGACAGAATTTCATAATATATATTTTCATTTAACTTGAACGTCTACAAATGTCCTTGCTCTGATCCTTTAAGATAACGGAAAGCCATCTCACAGTTTGGAAAGTGTCCAAATACGCCAGAATGGAAACTATAAACCAATGCAGACATGCGTAAAAAATGTATCCTTAAACTTCAGAACTTTTTACTGTTTTGGAAAATAGGAAGTTTTATTTATCGGCGAAAGAAAAATGAAAATCGCAGGAAAAAAATAGAAAAATATGATATCCACCATTGTTCGGTATAAGTGTTTACTCAGGTATATTTCCAAATGAACATCGACTGATATTTATTTAGTGAAAACAATTGAAAAACAAATACCAGAATTGCTTTTACAGTAAACATTCATTCGATATGCGGTATTAAAACAATGAAGTGTTATTGTGTAGATTGTATTTTCACATGCATATGTGTGATGCAATGTTATTTTTCCGTAACATTATTTAAAATCGATTTTAAATTACTCTGTAATTATTTAAATATTGTTCTGTATTTTTTATTCTACTAATGCATTTTTTAGTAGAATTATTCTACATTATCATAATATGAATTATAACATTATAAAAATAAGTTGTTCAACTTATTTCGAGTACAAAGCATACGTTACTAATTTTTATATGTCATTTATACATTATTGTTTTCTCATTTGACAATAATCCAGGGACAATAGGAAATGAAGCGGAAAAAGAGTTAAGAGTTCTGAATTTGCGTAAAGATGTTGGCTGTTTGACTAATTATTAAAAACAAATCTTCAACAATCTTAGAAAATAAAAGCAATCATCAGTTTTTATTTTATATAAACAGTTAGAAACAGCTACAATAATAATAATAAAATATTATGGGGTAGGTGGCTCTGTGGTATTGAGTCGGCCTGTAGATTTGAGAACCCGAGTTCGAATCTCACAGTCAACAAACAATTTTTACCATATTAAAACTACCCCTGTGGTTCCACCACTAATAACTTTGGCAGCCGCATTTCACGTGCAAAATATATTACTTACCATGATTTGCCTTTAATAAATGTCCTTTGGAGGAAACCAGAATATATGTATTATCTCAATTTGTCCTTTGCTAAATAACATGTTGGTGAAGTGACATGGAATAGATATTTATCAAATTCGGAAACTATATTTAGTTTGATATCTATACATTTTCGACAAAGGACAGATTTTCGATACAGCAATTTATGATATTTCATTTGTCACTATAAATGAAATTATATTCACGAAGATAAATTAATTTTATTGTATGGAACTTTATACGATTCATTCATCTACAATTAAAATTAAAACTAGGATTTTATCAAAATAACTTTAAAATCATTAACATAATCTGACAAAGGTATATTAGAACTACGAGACCATATACATATATAACAAATAACGTTTACGAATTTTAAATTGTATCTTCAATATTAAAAAATCTGATGTGGACACCACATGACTTCTTTGTACGCGTATTAAACTATAGATATTTTTTTAATTGCACATATCTGACATTAAATTTTTAATTTTTTTCTTATTTTTGTTCTAATCCATAGAAAACTTAATTTAAAAAATAAAAAATATATAATATTTAAATTTAGATATCTCGCTTATGCAAAAGGCTAATTTAAAAATTCTTAATGTGCTAGACGCAGAATTTAATTCTCTAAAACTTTTATTTGCAGCATTCCTTTCTAAAATTAAAATAATACCATTTTTTTTCAAGGAAAACTGTTAGCAGCTTCATGTAATGTATCACTTCCGGTTAGTGTATTTTAACCAAAATCTATTATGTTATTTCCATTGATATAGTAGTCTTATATACCAAATTTGGAAAGTTTTAAATTATATTTGAATATAGTTTTTCATGAAAATCTATTATAGGCTTCAAGTCAAGTAACACTTCCGGTAGTTGTATAATGACCAAAAAGGGAGGTGCACAACTAGATGTTATAACAGTCCTAAATATAAAGTTTCAATTTTCTACGGCTTACCGTTTTTGAGTTATGCGAGATACATACGTACGTACAGACGGCACGACGAAATTAGTCAAAATGGATTCAGGGAAGGCCAAAATACCTATTTCCGTTGAAATCTGAGAACCGAAAATTTTCGCGATTACAATACTTCCTTTACTTAGTAGAAATGTATTTAAAATTTAAAGCAAAGAGCATAACAAATGCGAAGGTAATAAAATCAACATTGAAATTCTAACAGTGCAACAAGAAACGAAATACGTTGTTGCTTTCTTGAAATTAATGAGGTCTTTTGTTTTATTTTAAAAGAAATATAAAAAAATATATACCATGCATTTTGTTTCTTCTCTTTTAATTATCTTAATGATATTAAAAATTAGAAATAATGTTACAATATTGAAGTAGGCTATGCAATACGCATATACAAACAAATGGTACAGATGAGATATAATTTTGTTATTTATGTTTATTGTAAAGGGTTGTAAAACAAAACTATATGTTAAAGCAGTGGTTGTTTTAAAGGAAACAGCCAGTATATATGCATGTAGTTATTTCCGGAATGAAATAAATTAATTACTCGAAAGATCATGCACCATAACTCTGAAATTATAAGGTATTTTTTACAAATTATCAAAGATTTATTAAAAGTTAATTACGTAATTACCAAGAAATTCAAAATAACTTTCTACAATAAAGTTTATCAAAGAATAAAGAATGTTTCCAGGGTAATGCCTTACAAACAAACCTTTGTCGAAGATCTACCTTCAAAGTTGAAAATTTAAAAAAAACACCAAAGTTGTAAGTTGGGGCGATTAGCCTCAAGCAACGCAAGAAGTTTCAAACGATGTTATATCTTGATTCAGCGACGGAAATTTACATAGTGGACTTATTTCTAAATACCAACAGCCTAATGAAGAGCTTTATCCCGGGGGTGTAAATGTAACGGTGGCTAGTATTTGTATGCACGCTCATTTATTTTGCTACCGAACAGACATTTCCACTCATTACATTTACAGTTATTATTTTGTACAAGAAAGTTTTATGAGATTCCCTTGATAATATATTATTTCGTTTAAAAAATATTTATTTTACATATATTACTTCTATTTTATATTTTGTTTTTCTGCCATATTTTTCGTTTAGAATATGTTTTTATTTAAATATTAAAATCTTTCAGGTAGATATTTGTAATCTAATAATAATAAAATTCATGTCTATGTCTATAGTTGTTATACTATGACTTCGTGAACTAATTTCAAAAAATTACTAACTTATTATTTTCTGATCGACCGCAACGATCAAATGATTTAAAATCAGTCTTCTAGGTAAAATGCTTTAGAAATTTCTACATAACAATATTTAATATAAAATTAATAATTAAATTAAATAATATACTTATTACAAACAAAATAAATTTTTAATTACAAAAAAAAAATTAAATAATTAATTATGCAAAAGAAAAGCAAATCAAAATGAAGCAAAACATATTTGTGAAAAAAAAAACTGATATTGCACAATTTGTAACACAGAAAGAATTAAAACGTAAGATGTTAAAGTAGTACAATACTAAATTTTAAATTGACTTATTCTTGCTTTTAATTCTTGTTTAAAATAATGTTACTGATGATATATTTTAGACTCAAATTATTTCGTATATAGATTTTAATTCTAAGGTCGAAAAAGATCGCTCACCGTTTGCATTAATTATTAACATTGTAAGAAATATTCTCAATAATATTTTAGTTTTAGGAAATATCGAAATCATATTGGCTGGTAGCACAAGCTCTGTTTTTGGGTGTTCTAAGAGCACGGTTTTAACATAGAGATAGCCAAAACACCCAAAAACACTGCTCTTAAAACAGGCAAAAACAGAATCTGTGCTACCAGCCATTATTTTTAATAATTGAAGTAATTATATCAAATACGTTATTACAATTAGTACATGTAATTATAAAAAAAAAACATGGACACTGGGCAGTTGCATCGTTTTCCCATTCGTAAAATAGGCCCTGAATGTAAGATAGACTAAATAATTTATTAAATATTGTGACAAGGTAGATCGCTTTTCTACCGCAGGTTATTCCCTTTCATACCACAGTAATTAATTTTAAATTAATCTTCAACTTTGATTTTAATTCACACTTTCTTCAGATATTTTTTCAAGAATAATTTGTAGAAATTCTCAAATTTTAATTGCTAATTATATAAATTATTCATTAACTATTTAAAATGGAATAAATAAAGTAGTTACCCGCCTCAAGAATCGTAATAAAATATAAACGCAACAGAAAAGTGAAATTTAATTTTGTCTTCATTAAACAAATAGATCATAAATAAATCTACACTAAAAGAATTCGGTAAAGGAAGAAAAAGTAGAAATCCCGATGAAATTCTGCATTGCAACAATCATAGAACATTTAGCACCGAATTTCTAGCGATTACGTTGCTGGTTTCACATTCACAGAAGCTACAAACGCGTTTGATGTGGATGGCCAAATTAAATTACAGTTACAAATGAAATTCAGAGCAGCGCAGCGACAAACTTTGTTCTGAATTTGTTCCTGTTACTTTGACTAGAACAGAAGACTGACCACCAAACTAATGACTGCACTACGGGAATACAATATTACTTTTCCGGCATTATTTTTGCGTTCTGCATTTTAATTTACGTTCGCTGGATATTCGAGCTGGTGATTTCGCGCTGTAATGGAGAACTGGATTGAAATGCACAGTGGAGTAAATTTGTAGATTTGATTTAATCCAATTGCATTAAATTTTAAATTTCGTTTCGTGCTGCAGTTTTATTCGATTTGTGTGATTAATCCCACTTGCAGAACACTTCGGAACATAATTATAAACGGAGAATTTTTCACGGTTTAATCTAGATGCATAAATGATATATCTTAATTGATATAAATGATAATATATTTTGAAATTCTTTGAATTTCCTACATTATTATAAATGTTCAATATTTGTATAAATATTTCTTAAATTTTAATTAAATTATTAATATATAAAAATAAATATAACATCACGCCTTTTACCCATTACTGGGTATGACACTCTGCCTAAGCAGATCTCGGTAATTGATATATTTTGTCACGTGAAATGCGATTACCAATCGTCAAATCACGGCCCTCAAAGATATTAGTGAAGAGGGAGCCACAGGGGTAGATTGAAATTGGTGAAAATTGTTTGTCGGCTGTGGGGATCGAACCACGGTTCTCAAGATCCACAGGCCGACTCGATACCACTGAGCCATCTGCCCCATTAATATATGAATTATTATAAGAATATATGATATTTAATATAGATATTGTAAACAGCACAACAAAATAAATATTAAAATAAAATATAAACACTTGGCTAAGTCTCACAAAAATTTTATTAAATCTAGTTTCACCAAGTGTATGGATGACAATTAATTTTGTCTTTGTTGTTATTAAAATAAATATTGTTATTGTAGTAATTAAATTAAACGATGAAGGTAAATGGCAAACCACAAGTTTTAATTAGGAAATATTTGCCGAAATTTAGTAATAATACGAATTCCAATTGAACAATTTACAGGGATTCCAGATTCCAATCTCTAAAATTAGGTCATTCAAATGAAACAAATTTTTTGCATGAACTTGAGAGAAAGTTTTTACTTTTGTAAAATATGAGAACACCGAATATTAACATAGATGAAAAACAAAACTTTTTGTCTGTTACAACGAAGTATAATCTGGCTGTAATAATAGCATGATTTTAATCTGTTAAAGATAACTAAACAGCCTTGTACACTGCTCTTAAAACAAATTGAACTAACATAAAATTTAAAACAATGTAAGTATGTTTAAGTAATATTATAATTTACAACGTAATTGCATGATAATGGCCACAGCCATTGGCCAAAACGTCGCATAATAAATGTAAAATGTACCTGAAATCCAACTATTACACATTTTTAATCTTGAACAACTTAATTCACATATAATTTTAGCTGATCTTGAATTTTGGATTAGTCAAATTCTGCTATACCGTATTTCCAAAATAGATTAAATAAAGTTTAATATTATCTCATTATAATGCGGTTTTTGGAAAGTGACTTGGATTAACTTTTTAATATCGAACTAGAATAATATTTATTAGCTAATCCAAAATTCAGGTTTACCTAAAACTATTAAGAATAGGGCTGTAAAATAGTATCATTCGGCTTTTAAAAAATCTCAAATAACTTCAGATTGCCATTTTAGATATTCTAAATTTTATTCTATCCCTGTCTTTGGGAGACGTGATATGACGGCTGGTCACAATTCATGCGTATGAATTTGTCACTTATCTAAATCTGCTACGGCAGAGTGATACACCCAGTAATGGATAAAAGGCGTGATGATATATTTATTTATGTTATTTATTAAATTACAGTTACTTAAAATTCAATTATTATCAGTAGTAGTATACACGTTAGTAAATATCTTTTTTTTAATTTCTTTTAAAAGATTTAAAAAACTAATTTTACTGTATAAGTATAGAAACGTTGCATAAATTGCGTAAATTATATTAACTATCATTTATTGATGCGCGATTTTTTTACTCGTCCAACAGATAAGTTATTTATCTTTTTAACTCGGCATTGTTAAGCGACTGTTCAATTAATGTTCACTTATTGACATTGTTAACAAAGAATAATAAAAACTCTCAACTTACCAAGCACATCAATTTCATCAACAGGCGCTTTCATAATTTTTTTCTTCATGTCATTGTGTAAATCAATTCCATGTTTGGCCCCAGTTACATCGTCCGCGAAGTCATTCCTCGCTAGGTCCTCCTGGAGGTCGTCGAGGCGGTCCAGCAGATCCGCTGCCTGCCACGCGAACTCCTCCACAGCTAGCCTCGTTTCCAGCCAGCTACCGTGGTCGTAGGTCAACGTGCCCTCCAGGTCCGAGGTTAGCTGGGTGGTGTCGATGATCTTAGGCAGGGCTTCTAGGCTTATCATGTTGGTCTAGACACAAAAAGTGAAATTATGTGATTAAATTATATACGACATTTTTGTAAAAAATATACAGTGTAAAAAATATGTCATGTAAAGTGTAATTTTGGGATAAAACATGAAATATTTGAACATTGATTATAAATAAATCTACGTAGCGCAGGAAATACTAGAATGTTGATAGATTTTTATTTCTTATACTATTGCAGCGCGAGCCGAAGGCGTACTCGAGTAACAAAGAATCACTTTACGCTCTTAATACACAAATAACTATTCTCTTCAACTTTTTGAAACTTTAAATAAAATTACATTACCTTTATCGGCTTTAGTTTATGTAAAAATGGGTTTAAAATTTTAGTTCAAAATTAAATAATTATAATAATATTTTATACGAAAGTAAAATATAAAATAATAACTACTAATTTTTTTTTATTATACCTATATAAAGAGGATATATTTGATGGAAGACCTCCGAATCTTGAAACAATTAAAAGCTATAAAATGAATTAATTTTTACGTTCTATAAAGTTGAATATATTCCCAAAACCGATAGCAATTTACTTATTTCATATTACGTAGCTTTTACATACAGCAAATCTGTTGCTCCAGTTCTGGTATATGAAAGCTTTCAGCGAAAATACTTTAAATTCTACTGAAATTTGCAAACTTCAATAAAAGGCCCGATGAAACATTTATTCATTAAAATTTTAATAAACTTCTGTTTCTAAACAAAACGTATTTTACGCTATCCTACAAAAATTATGCAGTTTAAAACGTTAAAAAATAAGTACAGTAATTTCCGTCTTAAACAAAATATAAAACTATTTAAACATCAAACTTGAAATATCTTGTACAAGTAAAATAGTTTTTGTTTAACATATTAAATAGTTTTATGCATATTAAAAGAACTTGCACTAAATTTCCCTTAAGAATTTATGCTGGAAGAACGTTTATTCCTTACGTTTACGACTGGAGTCGCGAAGTAATATTCATAAAATTTTAAATCATCTTTCAATCAAGATACACTATAAAGATAGTGTAATGTCGGATTCTAAAAAAACGCATTTTAATTCTCCCTTTAAAACTATTTTAATCGTCATATAAAACAAGAATATACGCGTCTATTAAAATGCAATATATCTCATGCAAAATATCAGTGCAATGAAGAATGCTATGCTAACAAAGTTAAAGTTACAAAGTGATGTTTATTTAGTTACAACGTTACGAGTTACTATAACCGTGACATGCACCAAAAAGCGTTCCGAAGATTAACTTTCAAATGGCTTTCATGCCACTTTATTGTTTTCGTTCATGTACTAACTGATCCAGCTCCATGCTTCTTGGACGTAAAATACGACACTTTGTACCAATCTTGGTAACAAATAAAAATTCGTCAAGCAAATAGCGCATTCGTGAACAATCTGCATACAGGCTGTTTCATAACTTCAGGTACATACGTTAATGGTATATGTTATTTGATATGCTGATTACGAATCGCAAATTTATTTTTCATGTTTCTCAGTCCAAAATTTTTCGTTGCCACTGCCACTGGGTGAATGATTATGTTAAAGTTATTAATTAAAATAAATAACTGTTAATAATTGAATTGTGTAATTATTCTTTCGTAGTACGTCAGTAGGTCAATTTATTGTTTCTTCCCTTAAATATACGGCAGCATGCACGGTTCCAGCATGATGGTGCACCACCGCACTTTACACGTAATGTGCGGCAATACTTAACTCAAACCTTAAAGGATAATTAAAAAAATAATTAAATTTTGTTTATTTTACTAGTATTATGTAATTTAAATTGTTGATTACCTACTTCATTGTTTGTGTTTAATAGAAAAGCGAATCCAGTGCAGTACTACAAAAAATGTTTTAGGTAAACAACCCTTATTTTTTCGAATTTTAAGAAAATTCTTTTAGATTCGTAATCAGCATATCAAACAACATATACCATTAACGTATGTACTCGAAGTTATGAAACACCCTGTATATATCGTCTATCAAAATTATGGTGTTGTATTTATAATCTACACAATGACTTAAATCATTTTGAGATACGGTATTTTCTGCAAAATATTTATAAAAATAAACACGAAATACAAATGAAATCCTCACTATTTAATTTTTATGAATTGAAAACTACGTACAGTTTTAGAAAGTCTGAATTATTATTCATTAAGCCGTAAGATTATTTTTTAAATTGTGACGTCAGACTTAAAGAAATGTGAATCTCAAACAGCGGAGCTCACATACTCGTATAATTGTAGTCACATACATGATCTACTTTTTTATTTTTGTATCCAATAAAAATGTCCATTGGCATCAGTTATTTCAGAAAGAAAAATAATTAACAATAAGATTATCTTAGTTAAAGGTTTGATTACTAGTGGTACGAGTTCATGATCTACGAGTAAACCATTCAACCTGACTTTCCCCTTACTGACTTGTGTAAGTCTAACCAAAGTTTTGAACTAGGTAATAGTTAACAATCATTTTACCTAAGTACTATATTTAATAATTAAGAAATAATAATATATTAGATATGAATTTAAAGTATACATATTAATTATGTATCTAACGACGTAAACAGAACAATAACCTCAAAATTAGTTATCAGATAGACGAATTTAGAAGATATGAAAACTAGAAAGGATTCTGAATAGACTAGATGTGCGAAAGAGACGATTACCCATTACTGGGTGTGTCACTCCCCCGTAACAGATTTCGGCAAGTGATAAATTACAGTTACCAGCCATCAGATCACGGCCTTCAAAGATGTAAGTGAAGCGGAAGCCACAGGGATAGTTTGTAAATAAAATAAATAAATATATCACGCCTTTTACCCATTAGGGGGTGTTGCACTCTGCCTAAGCAGATCTCGGTAATTGATATATTATTTCGCGTGAAGTGCGGTTGCCAGCCGTCAAATCACAGCCCCCAAAGATATTAATGGAGGAGGAGCCACAGGGGTAGATTTAAATTGGTGAAAATTGTTTGTCGGCTGTGGGGATCGAACCAGAGTTCTCAAGATCCACAGGCCGACTCGATATCACTGAATCTCCTACAGTCTAAATTATCTCATTATCTAACTTGACGTCTAGTTGGAAATTGGGAGACCAGAAAAGTAAACCTTAATTATTTACAACCCACCCTTGCTAATTTTACCTAGGAGTCGAACCGTAACCGAACCCGAACTCAAAAATCCAAATCAACCAAAAAATTTCAAAAACCTCAATCTGAATTCGTACCTTCATTTCCAAAACACAAACTGGTTAACCTGTATAACACGAATGGATGGATGTGATTGAAGGTTTGTTGTATAATGAAAGATTCAGAGCGTGAGGAATAAACGAGCTTGTATGACAGGAACCATGAATGTGGTTGAAGCTAGGATAGTGTTAAGATGAGAATATTTGACGAAGCTTGATTAATTGATGAATCAGATGAGTGGATGTTCCGTAAATGTATCCAGGATTCATAGTATCTCATTTGATAGAACATGTATGTAAGAATAAATAAATTTATTTCCTTAATTCAAATCTGTAGTTAACATTGTATTAAACGGTAAACCGGAAGCACATTTTGTTGTTTCTGAAATCCGGAGCGATATTATTGAACCGCTATTTTGTTTGTAACTAAATCCATACACTAACCTAAAAACAATGGCTGGTAGTAAGAGCTCGGTTCTAATTTGGTTTTAGATAAAACCGTACAACAGAAATTTAGACAACGTTGTAAATAATTCTCCTTTATTACGAACGAAATATAAATCATTTGATATTAACTGTTCATAATCATGAGTATAAAATAAAACTATAAGAAATAATTAATTATTTCTAATGTAGTAAAAAAAATACAATGAATCAGGGGCGGATCCAACTTCAAATGGGGGGGTGGGGGTCATGGAGTGAATTTTGTCTCTCTAGTATTGCCCATCTTCTAAATATAAAAAACATTTGTATTTGCTCATATTATATTCCTGCTATAAATAATTTTTACAATCACATTAAATCATCTTTGGAATCGCATTAAATCACAATAAATCATTTTTTCACCTCAAAAATTTCCTCTAAGAACGCCAACACTTTTTAAATCATAAAGTTTCAATATCTAAACGGTTCTTCGATAGAATACAAAAATTATTGAATTAGAAGTTGATTTTCTAAGTGCAAATGTCGATAGTCACATACTTGACTAGGTCTTAAATAGAATACCTCTCTCATCTGCGGGTCGAAATAATATCCGAACAAAATATTGGTTTTTAGCTATTTATTAGAATAATAAATCAAACAATAGTTCTTAATTATCTTAGAATTTTAAGTTCTTAGATAATATTTTCTATTTAATTTGTTTAACAAATTGAGTTATCGTAAATAATGACATCATTATTATATATTAGGGCCAATTAACTATTAGGGCTAACATTAAAGAAAAAGTCCATGCTTAGGGGGGGCCATGATCCCCATGACCCCTCTCCTGGATCCGCCTCTGCATGAATGAATTTTATGTAAGATAAACCAACATTTCCGTTACTCGGTGTTAGCTAAAATCAAGTTAGAACTGAGCTCTTAATACCAGCCAATAAGATTCGATTTCCTGAATTGTAGAACAACGATGAAGTCAAATAGGAGTGATACAGAATAAACGTAGCACAATGGATGTTTTTACTAAAATTATCATTAATGTCATTGTGGCTATTGATCATTGTTCATTTCAAAATATTTTGGAGCTCGACGATATACATATTTAGTAACCTTTCCTTGTTGGCAATATTTCATATTCTTGTTATTCTACCAGACCGAAGTTTATTTGAATACAAAATATATCAATATACTTCGCAATTCGTTATCGCACAAAATTTATTTCTGCGTACAATCCTGGAGTATCTATCTAAACAAATAACTTAGGCATGAAAAATATCTCTAATTTAACCAACAATCTTGCTCGGAATATAAAACAGAATGAATTTATTAGATTTCGACGAAATAAAATCCAACGGTACACGTATATATCATGGTAAATATTAAAACTGTCACTCCAAATATGCAGTAAAAAACTTAATATCTCACATACACAAAGGCATGAGCTTTGACGGTACAAATGAAAATTAAATATTTCATTTTAAAATATTGAATGGCGAAGGGATGATCGTCTGCAATGGCACTGGGCCAGTCACCGCAAGTAGAGCCCAGGACAATAAATCAAACAAAACTAGAGTGCAAAACCAGTGCTTCTCAACTAAATGACGTAAATTCTTACATTTAAGAGAAATGTATATTTTCAAGAAATATTTCATACTTTCAAGCATATTTGATTAATGGGGCTCAGTGGTATCGAGTCGGCCTGTGGATCTTGAGAACCCTGGTTCGATCCCCACAGCCGACAAACAATTTTCACCAATTTAAAAAATCTACCCCTGTGGCTCCTCCTCCAGTAATATCTTTGGGAGCCGTGATTTGACGGCTGGTAACCGCACTTCACGCGAAAAGAATATATCACTTACCGAGATCTGCTTAGGCACAGTGTCACACCCAGTGATGGGTAAAAGCAGTGATGATATATTTATTTTATTTATTTATTTCAAGATTTTCAAATGTACAAAATAATGACCTGGTAGATATAGATAAATATAATAAGAATCTTTGTAAATCTTGTTTTTATTCTTATTTTAAATTCTCTACATAATTTCTGGTATTTTTTCTGCTTATTGCCCTAGGAAATCTATCTTATTCTTCTTCTTCTACGTTACTTCGTCATTCCATGAAATTATACATCCTTGAGAACATCAGGTTCATTATTTTAAAATGTTTAATTCATATCTGATATTATATAACATGTAATAAAGTATGAATAATGAACATATTTAAAAAAATATGTATTTATTATTTATGATATAATTTTTTTTAGTTACAATAAAAAATTTAATTCAATCTTTGTATTTTTACATTACTTACCTATATACTATTTTCATTTTAAGCTCGAGGGATCGACATAAAACGATTAAATACAACCGCAATTACGTTTACAAAGGAATTCAAAATATGATCCGTCATAACTGGTTTCACAAAGTTCACACAGGGTTGTACAGCCCCATTCGCCGGTACGGGCAATCAGAAAAAAACAAGAATAATTTTAGGCTGAATACGACCTTTGAATATTTACCTATTTTGACCATCGATAAGCGATATGGGGTAGCCGCACTAATGGATTTCATTGTAGTTATATGGGACAGGGACGTTTAATCGTTTTATGCCGATCCCTCGAGTTTAAAATGAAAATAGTATATACAGGGTGTTATATTTTAGTAGACCCAGTAAATATCTCGCTTATTTATTAACGTAGCAATTTCTTTCATATAACATGATTTATACAGCAACATGTAAGCTAGTTGATGACGGATGTACATTCATGATATCATTTCCGGTTTTTTAGTAATTCATATCAACTTTGAAATTTCAAATGGACCATACTATATTTTTTTACAAATTTGAAAAGTGCATCAAATTTGCTTTACAATTGTTTTAGTTAATTGTTTTATTTCAAGCCACAGTCATGGCTCACTATTCTCTTTCCGATTAGGTGTATAATAAAGTGCCCGCCATTTTACTTTTTAATAATGTAACATATGAATTATTTTACATGATTGTAAAGCAAATTTTATGCACTTTTCAAATTTGTAAAAAAATATAGTATGGTCCATTTGAAATTTCAAAGTTGATATGAAGTACTAATAATCCGGAAATGATATCATGAATGTACATCCGTCATCAACTAGCTTACATGTTGCTATATAAATCATGTTATATGAAAGAAATTGCTAAGTTGATAAATAAGCGAGATATTTACTGGGTCTACTAAAATATAACACCCTGTATATATGTATTACATAGTTAGATAATATAGATTTAAGTAAAGATAATTCAAAAGTTTTAACCGTCAAATAAACATTAACTTTTTATGCTTCTACAACAATAAAACCTGTTTTATTCACCACTTTTTTTGCTCATCTCGTGATGAAAACGCATACAACCGAAGAAAACAAGTGTGTATATATAAAATTGCCTCATTTACGAGTACTTCTATGTATCTTTAAAACGTACATCGTGATCTGACTGTAAATAGACGACACGAAACAATACGTTTGATGTGCGTTTGTGGTTTACAAAAAACACACACATTGTAACACAACACACGATTAAACAACAAAAAACAGATGCATAAAAGGGGCGTCATCATCTACTGAACGCTGCTGCCACCAAAATTACAGTACAAGTAATTTAATAAATTAAAAAAACGTGCGACAGGAACAATTCGGTTTAGGAACCACTGGAGCTGAGTGTAGGCGCACGGGAGGCTACACCAGACCAGAGCCAACCTTGCACATAAATCACAGTTCACCGCTGCACGCCGCTTAATTTATTTCCAAGTACCAAGTGCGAGTTTTCTGTCTCTACTTCCGCGCATTCGTTTTTGTTTTCTATAGAATTAGGTGAGCAGTTCCACTGTTTGTATTGAAAGTAATTTTGAGTCAAATACTTGGAGAATTTTCATTTAATTTATAACGCTTTCCAAACTTAATTGAATGTGGGGTGGAATTGCTATTTTAATTTTTGAAGCTCGCTGATCTGTTATCTAATTTCGGAATTCGTATTTCCATTGAAAATATCTTCTAAATTAGAATTGGAAATTGTAATTCGGGAATATTATCTTTTTAAAGACTACCGTAAAAAGGTACTTTAAAGGATATTATAGATTTCAGCATGTTTATAGAGAAAAAAAAACAAGTTGCAATCAGGAAAAAAGTTGTTCGAGTAAATTTATTCATTTTGAAATTAGTGAATCAATTCATTTTTCAGTTCTATTGATTCAGCGTTCACCTCACAAATGAGCGTACCACGAGTTTAAAGCACACTAATATTAGTTTATATTCAAAATTACAATTGTTTCTAAGTGATTCAGATTAAGCTTAAAGTTGTAAACGCCATGGGCAATTAACATGATACATGAGTTTTTCGTTACCATTGTCTCCTTAATTATTTTATACGAAAAGTTTCAAATAAAAGTTCTAAATAAATTTAAATATTTCATTTTACTTATTTAATTATTGCTAAAATTAATTAAACGTTGTAAAAAACTGATATTACTTACATATAATTAGTTAACCAATTTAAATCTACCCCTGTGGCTCCCCCTCCACTAATATCTTTGTGGACCATGATTTGACGGCTGGTAACCGCACTTCATGCGAAAAAATATATCATTTACCGAGATCTGCTTAGGCAGAATGCCACACCCAGTAATGGGTAAAAGACGTGATGATATATTTATTTATTTTATTTATAATTAGTCATGAAAATAGAATAAATACAAACAAAAGTAGATTTTAACAGTAATTAAATAAATAAAATGAAATATGTAGATAAATTTAGAAACCGAAATATTATTTCTCATGTCAATAGCTTATTGTACAGGTTTCATATGACGTTCTGTTTATTTTTCATTATCGTAAACAGTTTTAAATTAGTTTAGAGAACACTGCTTCAAATAAAAAATATACAAAATTTAATTATCTATCACTGTTTTTGCAATCATGTTTATCTAAAATAGTTTGGATATGTTTACTTACGTTATACAATAAATATTTTAAAATATACAACACTATTCTTAAAAATATTTTAGTTAATCTTGAATTTTGGATTAACTAATCTAATTCTAGTCCGATTTGAAAAAATAATCGAAATAAACGAATAAAAAGATTATATTAGAGTTTTGTAACACGAGCGGGTGGATGCAGAGATGGCTAACACGACTGCGCCAATTATAACACGACTGGGTGGATGTAAAGATGGCTAAGTGAAATTAAACTGTATTTAATAAAAAGCTAAACATGTTACAAGTAATAAGTGATGTGGAAACATAATTATGAATTGATTTTAAATTATATTTTATTAACTATAAAAATTAATGTGAAGACTTTCACGTATTACTGTAATTATTCTAGTTTCAACTTAAATGAGAACATCGCGTAATGTGAAAATCTACATCTTCACTCGTTGAGTTGATGGACGAGACTGTTTCCACTAAAACACTTGCTGTTCTGGGCACAATCCCCACATCTGGAATCCATCCCTCACACATCGGGGTGGACACAGATGCCTCAAGTGTTTTGGTTATATAGTCTGACACTCTGGCACTGCAGATAACGCGAATATGAAATCTTGTTGGAATTCTAATAATATTAACTATAACTCTTACTTTTATAATTTAATGCCCTATATTTTAAAACCAAAAGATCTCAGTCAGTCTTAATGGCACATGTGGTCATGAGTGTCAAATTACACAAAACCAATATTTTACCTAAACACAACATAACAGCAATGCGATAGCTCATATTGTTATAGTTTATTTAATCTTTTTAGAGAATATGGTTTAGCTTAATTTGACTAATACAAAATTCAGGATTAGCTAAAACTCTTTTGCGAACTGAACTAGCTAATCACTTCATTACCCAAGTTTTTGAAATATTGAAGTTAAATTCTTCACATAAAAATAGTTTCAATTTAAACGCAAAAGAATATTTGAAATGTGTGTTGCTTTAATTTAGCATAAACTAACCTCGAATTTGTACTTATGGCTGCCGAGCGAGGTGCGCTGCTTCTGCCAGAAGTTATCGGGCTTGACGATGAGCGCTTGGTGCACGGCGCCTGGCGGGAAGTGCTCGTGCAGCGCCTTCAGAATCGGCTTCACAGTGCTCCACGTCGCGCCGCGCATGTCCACCAACACCGTGAAGCCCAGCGAACGTGCTTCGTCACTGCAACAAAACACAAACATAACATTAAAAATACTGTCACTATACAAAGATAATCCCTTACAAATTAACATTTATCTGGTCATATCAAACTTCCAACACCTTATTCTTATTTTATCCTCATTCATAACTTCTCTCTAGTTACTTTTATCTATGGTTGAACCTAATTAGAGAATCGTTCAATCACTGTTATAAAACAGCAAACAGCAATTCACATGATGATATTAATACGAATATAATTTCTGTGATTCTAATTAATATCTAGTTAATAATTACAATGTAGGTAAACGATCCAATTAAATCTAATTGTCGATGATACAGAATTGTAATGCTAGGGCGTATTAAATAATTACATTTGTCAGCCGCAGCATCAGTGTAGCGCCAGTGCTGGCCAATATCGGTGTGCTTAAGGTAACGACCTGTTAATCATTGCACAAAGTAGGAACGTAGAACGTAGCCGGCGGCTTGAATTTGTTTCGTACAAACGTGTATTGTGTAATTGTGTGCGTCCCACATTGACCTATTGTTTCCTATAATTTGTAACACATAATAGACATTCATTATTTGTTAAACGTAGTATGTGTAATAAATATGTAAAGTATAATATCAAGCTAGCCCAAGGCAAAAAATAGTGGTAGTACCCAATTTAACACGATTTATACAAGGGTAGCCTGAAAAGTAATGCACATATGCTTGTAGAGAACGAACGAATTGACTTTCAGAAGCGCGCCAGGTGACATGTGAAGTAACATTCCCCCTCAATACTCATGCGCAGTTTGAGACCGTTGCGTCTATATTAATAAATGCGTATTTGGAATGCAGTGAATTTTATCCAAATATGGTTTCAATTGCTTTTATGCCTTCCAGTGATGACATGCTCAGTTGAGCGCTCTTTTGCCATTAACCCAATACCCGCCGCAATTCAATGATCAATAAAAGAATACCTTTTCAGTAAAAATATCTTTATTTGAGTTCTAAAAAACAAGATTTTGATAATAAAAGTTATACATACTTAAGTGTTAAAATATATCTGACCTTGAAATATAATTGTTAAAAACACTGAAATTAAGTAACTAAATATTTTTAAAATTATTGGTTTTGCAAATATTTGAAAATTGGCTGTGACTGGCTGTCATAACATAACTAATTAATATATTCATTAAAAAAAAATACATTTTAAATGTAAAAAAAATGATTACAGCCAAATATTTAAGCGTCCCAAAAATGGGACGTTGGCGGTTAATGGGTTAATATTAGCGTTCTTAAATGACAGAAGAAATATTTTCGGGACTATCTTTAGTGTACATATGTACATCGGGATATAATTCTCGATTCCATGAAAGTTATAAATTTATATTGTTAAAACCAGGAAGAATGCAATTGGTAAATAGAGTAGATGTAGATTCATAAAGCTTTAACTTTTATTTCCAATGACAAATTATGTTTATTACGTTGCATGTATATCTCATTTCTCTGTTAAACATGTATTTATATTGTTTTTGATTATTTATTTTATTTTACAATGTGCATAGTATTGCATGCCGCATACAACTTATTTTTTCATTTGAAGGTTAGTTCATACAAGGAATAGATTCTAATCTTATTACGGAAATCTGATTGTCTTCATGTATGTATGTAAATTCACGTCAGTGAGATATTCGTAAAGTCACGAAATATTGTGAAAAATATTCTGAATAGTAGATAAATTATCTGTTTACTCCTGAAATATATTTTAGCACTTAATCCTACGAATGCTAATTTCCCAAAGTAATAAATAATCCATAAAGCCACGAAGAATATAAGATCGTTCATCCGTCATTACAAAATCTTAGGAAACTTTCATTGTTTTCTTTCGAGTGTTATAGAAAACCTTCATTCGAATAATCCGCTGAATATACAATGAATAAAACATCAGCAGAGCAGTGGCAGAAGCGCGTCCGTTACATCTCACCATTTATCTTGTAAACAAAAGTAAACGAACAGCAATCGATAACATTTCAGTACTCAGTCGTAGCCGTAGCACGTTATTTATCGGTGTCGTCTGCATCGCACGAGCACGAACACGAACGGCATAACCTAGACCGTGATTTGAATTTCACCGATCCGCCGATCAGTCTTGTGGCGCCACTGAGGTCAGAATCGTGCAGAGCCGTAACCGGTAACTAAGAGGGTGGTCTGAGAATTCAGGTGGTACTGACTAGTGTAGTAGTCCATCTTCTTGCAAGTGCTTAACTCCGATTATTTGCAGAGAGTACACACCGATGATATTGTTATTTTAAATTCGGTAAAAGGTACCACATATTTTAAAGAGTTTATTTCCCCTGATCTGTTTTCAATCAATCATAATGAAAAACATACAAAAATAGCACAGACCTCATCATCCATCATCACGCAACAAACCTTCATTCAAATCCATCCATTCGCTCCTGTACACCTGTTTCGTAAATCTTCACTTACGCCCACTTCTCTAACAACGAATCTATCAAGAAATGAAGGCAGCATCGCGTACGCTTGTTTAAAAATACATTTAATACAATTGCAGTTAGACACTGTATAGTAAAAACTGAAAATGAAGAAAAAAAGATGAGGAAGGAAGAAAGCATCTCCCTTTATAAGATTAAAACAGTTATTGAATGAAGTTTCCCCTTATTAGTGATGACTGATCCCTAAAGAAATCAATGTTTATTATTACTGTCATAGATAAATATAAATTTGTGTACAATATGCAATTTTATTCTTAAAACATCGACAAAACACATATATAAAAACTCATAAAAACGAACTCTGTATTTTTTTTTCTGAAAATTGTTAATTACAAATGTAAAATTTAAAATTATATCAACAGTCATTTTTTGATATGCTCGTTTTTATTGTTAAATGGATATATTTGTTAGGAGTATTTTTAAATGTGAATAATTGATTAATATTGGACTTAACAATCTCGAGCCTCTGAAATTTACAAATTTCCAACATTTCCATATTTTGCCTAGGTTAAAACACGGCCTTGCCCAAAAATACCTTCGCTCATTTATGCAATCGCTGATTATTTTCAATATTAATTTTCTTTGAAATTTAGGCGTTATATGAGATGCTTCAAACAAGAGTTATATACTATTTCACTCTCAATAATATTTGTTTAAAACTTTTTAATAATATAAATAAATATATCACATCACGCCTTTTACCAATTACTGGGTGTGGCACTCTTCCGAATCAAATCTTGGTAATATATTTATGCGTATGAAGTGCGGTTACCAGCCGTCAAATCCTGTCCCCCAAAGATGTAAGCGGAGGGAGAACCACATGGGTAGTTTAAATGTGGTGAAAATCGAACCTGAGTTCTCAAATCCACAGACCGACTTGATACCACTGAGCCATCTACCACATAAGAGTTCAAATATAAAAATTTATTTATTGAATTTTTTATTACCTTTCTACTAAACGTTTTCGAAAAAAAGAAATTAAAATGTTGAAATAATTTTTGAATTATTACTTGCACATAAGTTTAATGTTATCAAATTTATTACATTTTTTTCAACCTTTAAAAAAATACGTTCTTTACATATTTGGTTTCACGTGTAATAACAATAATATCTTGTTTCAAAAAGGTCAATGTTCTGATGACAAATACAATTGACCTTAACAAAATTTTTAATATCCAGTAAATAATAAATTTTACGTCAAAAGAAATCATGTAGAAACAAACTTAATTTTCCGAGCACTGCCACCATTTTTTGCGCTTGGCTACACTCTTCGGTCTTTCCATATTTATTTTATTGCGTACATAAAAACTACAATTCGGATACAAGCATAATATTCCAGTAAAAAACAGCCCCATTTAGATCCTTCCAAAAATACTCTGACTCCATTTCTGCATGGTGGGCGTGGCCATCTATTACAGGAGCTGCAGTCCTGCAGTCCTTCTGGCGCCCGGCGCGACAGCAGGAACAAATGCAGGCGATGCCGATTGTTACAAATGTGGTGACATGAAACGCGATATTACTTCAAATGTGTCCACTTCATTGCATTGCATTCTTTATGCTGCTGCTGCTTTTGCTACTACTGGTACCCAGCAAGTTTTTTTAGCCGGACAAGGATAAATAATTTCGGGGAATCCTGCACTTTATAGTGTAATAAATCACAGGATGTTTATGTGATTTTGGAATGTGTATAAAGGAAGTCAATAATGACATTTTCTGCCGAGCTCTGGTTATTTTTTACGTCGTCTAACGCTGCCTTCACAGCGATTTAATTATTATTTACATTTAACAATTACTGTTAGTAATTAGTTATGTTGTAAAACAACCGTTTAGTTGAAATAGATTTAGAATAACACTTAGTGGAAGTGTTCTATTGAAAAATTTATGCAGGAATCTAAATAAGCAAAAACAGTTAAAGGTTTTATTTATTTATGTTACGCTGTACAACAGGAACTTAATCCCAATTACAGTACAGGGTAGTAGTTCATTTTTAGCTTGAGTGAGATTCGAACTCGGGATCTTCGAAGTCGAATTCCGAATCGCTATCCACACCACCGTACTGATGTAATTGGTAATCGTAATTGATAATTAGATAACTGTAAATGCAAATTTAGTTTACCTTAGAAACATACGTATATGGTACAAAATTAATTTCGTAATATTTCAGAAAATAGATTTAAATAATTTCTATAAAGCATATCGTCTGTACGGTGGTGTGGATAGCGATATGGAATTCGAATCCGGAGATCCCGACCGGTTCGGTGAGTGCGAACTCTGTACTGTGACTGTAATTGGGATTAAGTTCCTGTGACAGTGTAACAGAAATAAATAAATAAATAAATACTCTACAGATAATTGTACTTTGATTAAAATATTTGTTGCCTATCAACATATATAGTAGTTAGAGCAATAAGATCAGGATTGATTAAAATGACAAAAAAATAAATAAATCATTATTTTATCCATTACTGAGTACGACACTTCCATAGTAGATCTCGGTAAGAGATTCATGTATGAGCGTGAAATGGCGTTACCAGCCGTTAAAATACGGTTCCCAAATATTTTAGTGGAGTGGAAGCTACAGGTTTAAATATGGTGAAAATCAATTTGTCGATTGTGCGAATCGAACTGGGGTTTACAAATCCAGAGTCCGCCTCATTGACACTAAACTATAAAAAAAGTAGTTCCTTAAAAGTTCCGAGTTGTCCAGTATGAACATTTTTCATGAGGAACTGAAAATTAAAATTTTAAAAAATAAATAAGGTTTTCTAATTGTACAACTTTTACTCGTTTAGGTCAAATTAAATTTTTTAAATCTGTTTCTTTTTCTGTTTAGATACGGTTTTAAAAACATTAGTATCGATTAAAGATTTTTTGTATGTAAATATCAATTCGTTTTCGGTTAAAAATTACATTTTGTGATTAACCGTTTTTTTGTTCTGGTTAAAAGTCACAAAAAGTCATAATTATAAATACTGCACATGCGTAGATTTTAAAGTTAGTGTATACTTGAAGTATGATAAGTCACAAACCTCACAAATGTTTTGGCTAAACCACCGGCTTTACTAACCTAACAGCAGAAAAGAGATATACGTAAGTAAAATAGTACAAAATCAAAGAAAAAAGCAAACACAAGTAAATATCAAATTGCATTTCAGTGAAACATATTTTTCTCAATATTGGTTTTTCTAGATGCTACGACCTCGCTACGTAACAATATCATTGGTTGAAAATTATGATTTTTAAAAGGTGCATAAACTGATCTTATTCCATGATGATACGACATATTTAAGTTGAGTAAAGTAATTATTTTGTAACCGAATGAATTTATTGACCTTTAATAAAAAGAAATCCATAATATTAGTTACATAGGATGTTTCTATACCTCTGCACGAAACTTAAATGACATATATAATTTGATATACTGATTATAGACCAAAAATATATTTCTTTTTGAAATTCGCAAAAATTAGGACATTTTATTCCTACCGAACATTTTTAGTGTCACTGGTTTAATTCGGAATTTTGCGCCGCTTCTCCATACACTAACATCATATCCACTAATTCACTGTTGCTATACATTTTTCTCAAATTTCTCCCACAACAACTTACCCTTTCAATAATAAAATAAAAATAAGGCATTACACCAGGTACCTACATAATAACTAATTAATAAATGATTATTTCTGGGCAGTGTTTATACTTTTATTACATTAGTAACATAATTATAAATAATTAAATTTATTATTAAACCAGTGACACTAAAAATATTCGCTAAGAACGAAAAACCCTAATTTTTGCGAATATAAAAAAAAAATTTGTTCTATAATCAGTATATCAAATTATATGTCATTAAAGTTTCGTGCAGAGGTATAGAAACACCCTATATATGTTAAACTGTCTATAGAACTTAAATTGAAGTAACAAAATTATACTATTAAAAAACTAAATTGCGTAAACCGTATAAAGGTTCTCTATTCAACTATATCGGATTTATGTCCATGTTCAACTGTTAATAAAAACTAAAATAGAATTGGAATGGTTTTTAAACTGAACTAATAGCTCTTTTCATCATTTAAAACTTGTTTTTCTGTTTGAAACAATTGCTTTTTTTATTACGAGTACTACGACATTTCACATAACAATGTTAATAATTAATTCACACACCGATAATTTTATTTGCACAATATAAATACTGTTTACTGTAATTAGTATTATAGTGCCGATAAATCTAATTAATTTCTATTAAATTATTGTACTGATAACAAACAATTCTGCGAAATATCGTATTTACTAATTGCATTTGCCGGTTATAACGGCTTCAGTTGTTACACATAAAGTCTGTTGCATTGCAGATAAGTTTAATTAATTACAAAATATTTCATTTACAAAAATTAACAAAATGCATGCTGCTTAACTATTTAGAGCAACGCGGCTTTAAATTTAATTGAAAATGACGTAGGACTAATTTCCGGAATCAGATAAAATGTAAAATATTTATGCCTTTTCCGTTCTATTTCTGTCAACAATTTATTAAATGCAAATAGGTAAATATAAACATATTACCATTCGATTTACAATAACATATTTAGAATTTAGCTGGTACAATTGTCTTAGTGTTTATACATAAAATTATTACAAATCAATTATCGAACTATCTATGTGCTAATGTTAAATTTGTTCATGAAGTGCATAGTTATCGTACTAGACAAGTAAATAACTTATATGTACCAAGAACCAGTAAAGCTACAACTTCGAAATCAATTTTTATAAAAGGTTTCAATATTTATAATGATTTACCGATTGACATTAAGAATTCAAAGTGATTAAAGCTTTTAAAACAAATTTAAGAGTAAATAAATAAATATATCATCACGCCTTTTACCCATTACTGGGTGTGGCACTCTGCCGTAAGCAGATCTCGGTAAGTGATATATTTCTTCGCGTGAAGTGCGGTTATCAGCCGTCAAATCACGGCCCCCAAAGATATTAGTGGAGGGAGAGCCACAGGAGTAGATTTAAATTGGTGAAAATTGTTTGTCGACTGTAGGAATGAACCAGGGTTCTCAAGATCCACAGGCCGCCTCGATACCACTGAGCCATCTACCCCATTAAATAAATAATAAATATATCATCACGCTTTTTACCTATTACTGGGTGTGGCACTCTGCCGTAAGCAGATCTCGGTATGTGATATATTTCTTCGCGTGAAGTGCGGTTATCAGCCGTCAAATCACGGCTCCCAAAGATATTAGTGGAGGGAGAGCCACAGGAGTAGATTTAAATTGGTGAAAATTGTTTGTCGACTGTAGGAATGAACCAGGGTTCAAGTTCCACAGGCTGACTCGATACCACTGAGCCACCTACCAATTTAAGAGCAGTTATGTAAAATTTAATTTTATTCTATATTATTAATTACCATCTTATACATACTTATTTATTAAATTAGAGATATTTAATTGTTATTTTCTTGTATTTAATAGTTTAAACCAAAATAAATAAATATATTATAATATGCTGCAAAATGATAAAAATTAAAAGTAAATATTAAAGGAAGTCTCGTTAAATACAAAACTTTTTTATTAGCAGCAAAATATAAGGTGAACCTCGAAGATTCTGTTAGAAACATTTACATATAAATAAGCACTCGAAGAAAATTTAATTTAAAAATTTACAAAGCGAATTGTCAAGCGTAAATCGTATAAATGAGGTTTTATTCAAATTTGAATCATTATTTCTGTAAAGTTCTTATTAGAAATATTGTAACTATCATAATCATATTTTATTTTTAAATAAAACATAATTCATGATATTGAATTAAATATTGAAATTACAGTGAAACAAAACAGTGGAATTCACGGTTCAATTATAAACTAAGAGTCAAATTAAAATCCAATTTGCATAACTTCATTCGTGGAACTGCATTATCGCTTTTCTGATTTTAATATAATTAATTACCAATTTGAAATTTAATTAATCTATACTCATACCTATCGTAAAATCAAAACATAATTTGCACAAAATTATAGACAACTCTGTTCATACAAACTAATTTGTATCTGATATCACTAGTCAACTTGTGTGTTTAAAAGTTTTTGTTTAATGCATCTGACTTGAAGAACCTTGTTATCTAATGGTGCTATTCTGTAATTTTCTATAACGCTACAGTTCTGTAAATTTGAACAAAAACGCATAGATTTTAATTGACAAATACATTTAATGCCATTTGACAATCAAATATGATGCGCTTTTGTTCACATTTACAGATCTGTAGCGTTATAGAAAATTACAGAATAGCACCATATGTATATTAAAAACTATTGATTTATTTTATTTTAATCTTAAATTTGTTATAAATATAAATAAATATATCATCACGCCTTTTACCCATTACTGGGTGTGGCACTCCTCCGTAGCAGATATCGGTAAATGATATATTTTCTTCGCGTAAAGTGTGGTTACCAGCCGTCAAATCACGGTCCCCAAAGATGTTAGTGGAGGGGGAGCCACATTTAAATTGGTGAAAATTGTTTGTCGGCTGTGGGGATCGAACCAAGGTTCTCAAGCTCCACAGGCCGACTTGATACCACTGAGTCACCTACCCCATATTTGTTATAAATATTGTAGTTTTATTTAATTATTTAGACATTTTAGGTTCTGAAACCGGTCAAAAATGACTTTCACTTATACCAGATCACTATTTTTTCTTTTATGGTTTCTTTCCTATTAATTTGAAATAAAAATTGTAAATACAAAACATGTTCAGAATTAAAAACTGCATTGCTAGTAAAGAAAATTTGTAGACACTGAGTATGTACTAGTATTTTTTTTACTTATGTTTATTTGATCTTTCCTGTAATTATTGTTCTTTTTTATAAACTATTTGGCAAGAAAATATGTATTATTATTAAAGATAAAAGCAGAACAATATCTTACATATTTCTTAAAACAATACATTCCAAAGTAAAAGCCTTTATCTACTGGCTGCACTCGTCTTGATCGTAGAGTTTGTTTTTCACATACGTATATTTTATGTGCACACTGAATAGTGTTTCATATGCAACTAGAAATTTTAGTATGCACTTGGCAGCTTTTTTCGATTCTTTGGGGTATATGCTGTATTTGCTTCTGTTAATTTTCAAAGGAGTTAAATTTTTTAACCAATTAAAAGTTACATAGCAACTACAACGTTCTTTTTTTTGATTAATGTTATCTATTGTTATTAATAAAATTGTTAATGGGTTAGATGGCTCAGTGGTATCGAGGCGGCTTGTGGATCTTGAGAACCCTGATTCGATCCCCACAGCCGACAAACAATTTTCACCAATTTAAATCTATCCATGTGGCTCCCCCACCACTAACAACTTTGGGGGCCGTGATTTGACGACTTCACGCGAAGAAATATATCACTTACCGAGATGTGCTATAGCAGAGTGCCACACCCAGTAATGGGTAAAAGGTGTGATGATATATTTATTTTATTTATATTGTTATTAAATAAACATTTTAACGGACTGCAAAAATTAAAAGAGAATACAATTATAAACGCTTATTAAATCACAGGTACTTATATGTCAACAAAGAAATCAAGTTGAAACAAACATTATAATGAACTACAATCTCTAACAGTTCTGACCAACTTTTAATTAATTAAATATGTTCAAAAAGAATAGAAAAGCAAATAAAAATGCTTTTTAATGTTGAAACTTGAATGGCGTGTTTATTTTGCAGACAATTCTTGCATTTATTAAATAATTATGGACTTATACACAAACCTAGAGAAAACTTGTGCATTGGTTGACGTAATTCATTCGTACTTTATGGTTTTTGTCAAGCTTTTTCTAAATACATTGAAATAAGCTACTCTTTTTTACACAATCGCATGATAAATGTGTTGCTGCATTTAGAAAACGTGTTGTAAGTATGCGGTTCACAAAACACGCTCAGAAGACGCATGCAAGTACAGTGAAATGTTTTATAAACGGACACCTATAGTGCGGCAATATTTGTTCGGTTAATGAACCGTTTTTAATAGAATTCATAAAATTTAAAATTTCTACTATATTTTTATCGTATGTTTGTTGCTGTTTTTCATTCTCGTTAAGTAACTTCAGTAAAATTTATAGGTATAGATTACTAATTATTTAATCAAAATGTGGAAAAGATTTCAGAACCCATGTATTTCTAATTCTATGTAATTTTATTTAAAATAAACTAAAAGTGTATCTTCCAAAAGGAAAGATAAAATAACTTGTTCATTATTTTTCCGGACGAAGATATACTATATGGGGTAGGTGGCTCAGTGGTATCGAGTCGATCTGTGGATTTGAGAACCCGGGTTCGATTCCCACCGTCGACAAACAATTTTCATCACATTAAAAATACTTCTGTGGCTCTCCCTCCACTAACGTCTTTGGGGACCGTGATTTGATGGCTGATAACCGCACTTCACGCGAAGAAATATATCACTTACCGAGAACTGCTTCGAAAGAATGCAACACCCAGTCATGGATATATTATTTATTTATATTTATTTAAGGTATAGTTAACCAACATTCATTTTGACAAATAACTATATGACAGAGACTTGAACCGAACCAAAATACAAACTTACTCGTAAATATTAAGCCAATTAGCTAATTTCAAATTGGTTTTTACTGAATAAATAAATATTGTTTCAAAAAATACATAAAACTGTGGAAATGTTACTCCTCATTTATTGGAACAACAGACGTCATTTTTTATCAAGTTAATGACACAATATTAAGTAGTTAATTTTTGTAGCACAGTCATATTTTTACGATTGGGTGTACAAAAAAAGTTTCCGAATAAAACCAACATACTTTTTTAAGCTCTTTCCGAATCTGCAATAACAAATATTGGTTCCCATTTAAGATTTTTAAGTCGACTCCCCATCCAGCCCCCCTAGGGGTGTGTGGGGCATCTTGTCAGAATCCGATGTCTCTCCCCCAAAACTATGAAAGTTTTGATTCAGCACACTTGTTGTTAAGATGCATTCTTTTCGAGATATTCAAGAACGTAATGTTATTTGGGACACCCAGTATATATACAAAACGAACATATTTTTGTCGTGGGTTTCTTGTCTTATTTTCACTAAAATAGATGTTTTTTAGACGTATCCATTTTGATACGTCTGGTGTATAAGAACAACGAATACTTTTAATATACAGGGTGAGTCTGGGAAGACGCCCCCCCCCTTTAACTTTTTTATTATGAGTAATAGAAAAAAATGGTTCATATGAAAGTTTTATTATTTTAAATATACTATTTGATGGCAGATGTAGATATTTTTTATAAAGTCAGGTTTACAAGATACGACTATCAACTTTTATTTTTTAAATAGCAACCTATAATTATTTTACTAAAATAAAAACCGCCATTTTTTTCTCTTTTCAACGGTGTATTAGTTTTTATTAATGTATCTGAAAAAATTCGAGAAAAATAAGAAAATTGAGAAATACTAGAAATAATTTTTATACAAATATTATAGGTGGCTATGTGAAAATAAACAAAATGTAACAGTGTTAAATTAATGTCAAAAAAGTATACATTTGCTGGTTACTTTATTTAACTTATTTTGCAAACAATAAAAAAAACGTTTTCAAATGTTTACGAAAGAAGAATTAATAGATATGATTCTAATAATTGGTGAATCGACTGGAATCATGAGAAGGGCAAAAAGAATTTACCGGGAGCGGTTTCCTAGACGTCGGCAACCGAAATAAAAATTATTTCTAGTATTTCTCAATTTTCTTATTTTTCTCGAATTTTTTCAGATACATTAATAAAAACTAATACACCGTTGAAAAGAGAAAAAAATGGCGGTTTTTATTTTAGTAAAATAATTATAGGTTGCTATTTAAAAAATAAAAGTTGATAGTCGTATCTTGTAAACCTGACTTTATAAAAAATATCTACATCTGTCATCAAATAGTATATTTAAAATAATAAAACTTTCATATGAACCATTTTTTTCTATTACTCATAATAAAAAAGTTAAAGGGGGGGGGGGCGTCTTCCCAGACTCACCCTGTATTTAGATTAGAAAATTCATAGCATAATATCATATATGCAGAAGAAGCGGATGCACAAAATTTACTCAAAAATTTCATCATCAGGCAATTTACTTCCAACTCTACTACTCAACACACAGGTGCATTTATGCTTTGTTGTCAATATACATCATCTCGCAGCGTTATTAGATTAACTATCAAACGAACGTTCACTACAGCAGCCATTACACTATCTCCTATCCCTGCTATACAGGGTGTAGCAGCGAAACTAACCACCGCCTACATCTTCTTTATTATTATAGTTAGAAAAAAATATTATAAAACAAAGTTGTAGAAGACCAAGGGGGACATCTGGTTAAAGAATAAAATAATTTTTTAAACCAGTGGTTCTCAAGTTACAACACAAAGTTATATTTTTTCAAATGGGATTATACATATTTTTTAGGCCTATTCGATAGAGTATTTTTTTCTGAATACAACCATGTAATCATTTTATATCCTTATATAACAAATATATTGAGAAAATTCAATTTAAAATTTCGATAAATTTTATTTAACATGACACAAAACAGTGGGCTATGATCAACAACAAAACAAAATAAGTTCATTGTTATTTATAATAACTAGTTGCGATTGTTGTTTTTATTGAGAAGATAAATTATGAGTATTGTATTAGATAATTAAATGTTTTTGGTTTATAATCATTATGTTTATTGATTTGTTTTGGATCAAGACCTACTGTTTTGTGTCATGTTAAATAAAATTTATCGAAACTTTAAATTAAATTTTCTCAATATTTTTGTTATATAAGGATATAAAATGATTACATGGTTGAATTCAGAAAAAAATACTCTATCGAATAGGCCTAAAAAATATGTATAATCCCATTTGAAAAAATATAACTTTGTGTTGTAACTTGAGAACCACTGGTTTAAAAAATTATTTTATTCTTTAACCAGATGTCCCCCTTGGTCTTCTACAACTTTGCTTTATAATATTTTTTTCTAACTATAATAATAAAGAAAATATAGGCAGTGGTTGGTTTCGCTGTTACACCCTGTATACCCTGCTGCTGTCTCACTATATTACAACTATCCTTGTCTGTAATAAACTTTATATTACATCCCTATCGTCAGTGGATGTATTCTCTGTTAGCGCCTGCTGGCCAGCAACCGATAGTGTGGAGTAACGAGCTGATATGCTGGTTGCAGACGCGATAGAAATTGGTTTTCTGTGTGATTTTGTTTTACATTTTTGTTCTTTCGATTGTTATTTCGCAGAATTTATAACAGGTTGAAACTTGCTGATTCAGTGTATTGGATTAAACCAGAGGTCTGCACTATAGGTAATGATGAGTCCGTCAGTACGGTGGTGTGGATGGCGATACGGAAATCGAATAAGGAGATCCCGAGTTCGAGTCTCACTCAAGCTAAAAATTATATAAACTATTACACTGCGGCTCGGTGAGTGCGGACCCTGTACTGTAATTGGGATTAAGTTCCTATTGTACAGCGTAACATAAATAAATAAATAATTATCAGAAAGAAAATTATTAAATGGTGTAGGTGGCTCAATGGTATCGAATCGACCTGTAGATCTTGAGAACCCTGGTTCGATCCCCACAGCCGACAAACAATTTTCACCAATTTAAATCTATCCCTGTGGCTCCCCCTCCACTAATATCTTTAAGGGCCGTAATTTGACGGCTGGTAACCGCACTTCACGCGTAAAAATATATCACTTACCGAGATCTGCTTACGGCAGAGTGCCACACCCAGTAATGGGTAAAAGGCGTGATGATATATTTATTTTATTTATATATTTAAAATTATCCTTATCCTTTATGATACAGATTAGAAATAAGGTATTTATTTCTTTGATTTTCAGAACCGACAACAAATTTTTACCATCTTTAAAATTATCTCTGGGATCTTCCACTATCTACGGAAGGGTGTAAGTTGAGAATTGATAATCATATTTTACGTACAAAATTATGCATTTACCGAGAATTGTGGTAGCCTCAAATTAGTATACTTATAAATGAATAAATTGGTGTGATAACAGTTTATTTATTTAAGTTCATTTTATTTCAGAAAACAATTGGCGTTAAACAACGACTCAGTGGTATCGAGTCGGCCTGTGGATCTTGAGAACCCTGGTTCGATCCCCACAGCCGACAAACAATTTTCACCAATTTTAAAAAATCTACCCCTGTGGCTCCTCCACCACTAATATCTTTGGAGGCCGTGATTTGACGGCTGGTAACCGCACTTCACGCGAAAAAATATATCACTTACCGAGATCTGCGTAGGCAGAGTGCCACACCCAGTGATGGGTAAAAGGCGTGATGATATATTTATTTTTATTTATTTTACTTCATCGTACCGAAATTTGTTTCGACATTTACATTTAAGTATTTCGAACAAAATTATGACGACCGATAACAAATTTATTTCCATTAAAAACGACACATTAACTTGCATGACCTTAAAGAGAAAACTTGAAAATTTACGGCATTCAAAGATTCATCAATTTTCGAACAAATTCAACCGAGTTATGACTGTTTAAATATTTGGCATTTTTTGTGCATTTTCAAGTGGTGCGTTTTTTCCCCGAGTTTATTTCGTCCCATTAAAATTATTCCTGTGGCTATTCCTCCATTTCTTTGTGCCGTGATATAAGAGATCTGTTACGGCAAAGTACCACATTTAGTAATAGGTAAAACGCGTGATGATATATTTATTTATTTGTGATCGCTTTATAAAATTTTTAGTGATGATGTAATTTCATATGACCTATACAATATTTGACTCTTTACTAATCTGTGAAAGTAGTATTATATAAAAACCATATACCCAATAATAATTTGTCATTAGAGTATGTTACCGACTGTGTTATGTAGAGAGGTGTTGAAACAATGCACGTGCATTATTAATTGTTCTATGTTTGGATGTTGTGAAAATCAATGTCATAGCAAATGGGTTTCCGGCCGAATCAAGTCATGAATCAGACTTAGAGTGTAATTGCTGGCGGCGCTGGACACTGATATCATCTTAATTAAGGTAAATGTAAATTAAATTTCTAGAGATAACTACAGGATCATTGTCTCAAGTGATATTTAATTATAATTGTTCTTTAGTAAAATAGCTTAACATTTACTCTAATTGTTATCATAACAAACATTAAAGAGAAGACATGAAAACAATACTTTGTTACACAATATTTTATAATGAACTTTTACCTGACCCATGAAATTTAAGAATTATTATTATTATTTTTTTAAATTTATATATCGGACCAACTACTAAGGTCATATGCCGATATGTCCTTTGCATGATCGCCACGGGCGGGACCCGAACCCACGACCTTATGGTTGTGAGTCAGGCCCTCAACCCGCGCGACCATCACGCGGGATAATTATTATTTTATTTACTACCTTGTGACTAAGAATGATAAATGTTGCATTTTCATGACATAATATAAATGTAGTGCGCAGAGGCGTAGATTAAAATTTCACTTCCGCAAATAATTTCTTGATGCCCCTACTCGTTCATATTATTTATTTATTTATGTTACGCTGTACAACAGGAACTTAATCCCAATTACAGTACAGGGTCCGCACTCACCGAACCACAATGTAGTAGTTTTTTTAATATAATTTTTAGCTTGAGTGAGATTCGAATTCCGTATCGCTATCCACACCACCGTACTGACGGACAATACTCCGCCATTCAAAGTTAATAACTTCAATCCGTTTAAAAATAACAATAATACATGTAAAAGTTTAGGCGCTATTATTTTCGATAACATATTAGATGAAGGAACAACATGCCTTCAGATCCAAAAATAAACCGACACTGCGTGTTCGACTATCGTATGTTAGCGGAATTGTTCGTATTCGACATTATTCTTTAGGCACTTGTGCATTTTATAGCACAGCATACTAAGGAAACATAAAAATAATCTTTTTTTTTCACTATTAGCCTAGCAACATGCCATTATAGACTTCGTTTTGAGTCAAGAAATTTTTTTTCTCTAACGCTTCCTTAGTAACGGTCAATATAAATAAATATATCATCACGCCTTTTACCCATTACTCTGCCTAAGAAGATCTCAGTAAGAGATATATTTTTTCGCGTGAAGTGCGGTAACCAGCCGGCAAATCACGTCCCACAAAGATATTAGTGGTGGAGGAGCCACAGGGGTGGATTTAAATTGGTGAAAATTGTTTGTCGGCTGTGGGGATCGAACCAGGGTTCTCAAGATCCACAGACTGACTCCACTGAGCCACCTACCCCATCAATAATGGAGTAAAAAATAATGGATTAAAAAACAATGTTAAAAACAAAAGAATTTCATTTTTGCCTGCTCAGTTTTTATAGATCCTAACAAGTATTCATATTAAATTGCTTATGTTATGATTCATAAAAAAAATCGTTAAACATGATTTAAGAGTGAAAAAATAGTATATAAACCACGGTTGAGAAGATCATTAATATGACCATGTGCCTAGTTTCTCTGGGTTACACCGCGGAATACAATCTTGGCGCTGGCTCAAAAATGATCATCTTTTCAACCTTGGCTTATAATATACTATTATACAAGCGTGACTAAAGGAAGGATAATATCCTCTGTCAAAAAGCAAACTAATTTGGATCTTACAAAAATTCTATGTATTACCGTGTTTTAATAATATAGTATGTTATGCATCAAGGGAGGGAAACAAGCGATTATTCGGCCCTCGCTTACGTCTCGGTTTGCCAACTTCACACAAGCATATTATACTTTTCGTAACAAGTGCACAAAAATTACCGTCTTATCGGGACAAATGTCAAATATTGGTTGCGTAACTAGTTACCTAGGAAACGCCGCAAACAGCTAATAATCATAGTCTCTAGGGAGAGAAACATCTCTCTAGGGAGAATAACATGCTACCTAGGGAGAGAAACATGCTACCTAGGGAGAGAAACATCCTACCTAGAGAGAGAAACTTAATGTTTCTCTTCTTAGAGGAGAAAAGCAGTGTTTCTCTATCTAAAATTAGGGAATAAGAACGTGTTTCTTGTGCATGTGTTACGAAAAAATATTTGAACTTGAATTCGATTTGCACAGCCGACAAAAAATTTTCTTTGGTACGCGTGATTTGACGTCTGATAACTGCACTTCACGCGTACACTTCCCCACATCTAATACACCCAGTAATGGGTAAAAGGCATGATGTTATATTTAAATAAATAAATATATCATCACGCCTTTTACCCATTACTGGGTGTGGCAATTAGTTTGTAATATTGATTGTGGTCTAACAATTTTACAGTAAGATACAAAACAAATCTGAATCAAAGAGATTTGGTTTTGGTACAATTTCTGTGGAAATTCTGATGACGTAGATAATTTGAACTTGGGATCTTAAAATATCTTATGAATATCCTCGTGCCTATGTTAAAAAATATGACATAAACAAAATGCAAAATTAAACTCATTTTTACTCTTTCTTTCTAAGACATTAGAAAGCATAATACATTTACTGTCTTTCAAGAAATCATTTCAAATTTGTATCAAATGTATACACAATCTTGTGATTCATCGATCGAATCTAACATCAACCCACATTCATTCCACAAAATTGACTTCGCAGATGACTCAACGTATCTGCCCGACATACGTCCGTTCAAGCATACGCTCCATGGTGCTAGGAGCTAACAGAGTAGCAGGGGCCGGAAACCGGAACTAGCTTGAAACTAACAAAGACTATGGCGACGCGTAGCGGCAGATTCACGCACTTAACTAGCAAGTTTATGCCAGAGCCACAGTTATGTGTCAAACGGCCTCGTAACCTGCCTCCAGTCTGTCATTCAGGATTTATCACTGCAATGAATTTGCTATGACATCAAGGATCCTTTGCGGGACGCTGGGAAATTACTAGGGGATTTCACATTTATTTACGGATATCGTATTTCACTATAAAAAGGTTTAATAAGGTTTACGCCCTCAAAGAATTGGACACTTTGGGGATTTAGACGTTTCTACTTTTCATTTTATCTGTCATTTAACTTTTCAACTCCGAACAATTATAATCATCATATATCCATGATGATATATTTATTTATTTATTTATGTTACGCTGTACAACAGGAACTTAATCCCAATTACAATACAGGGTCCGCACTCACCGATTGCAGTGTGGTAGTTCATATAATTTTTAGCTTGAGTGATATTCGAACTCGGGATCTCCGGATTCGAATTCCGTATCGCTATCCACACCACCGTACTGACGGACATATCCCATGAGATTTAATAACAAAACCTCGAATAATTTAAACTTCATCACGGTTTCTTCTTATTATAAATATAATTTGATACGACATAACGTAAATTAAACAAATTTAAAACAAAGTATTAGTGTCGTTCAACACTTGAGCTCCATTTCATCAATTCTTTATTAAAATCATACTTTGTTCTTATTTTGTGCGGTGACAGCTTGTTTACAATAATAATATATTATGTTAGGAATATACAGTTGATAACATCTGTATTTAAGTCAAGCGAAAATTAGATTTAAACGTTAATAAAAATTTTGTTTTTAGAACGGATGGCCATATAATTTGAACAAAATAGGATTAAATTTTTCACTTGGCATTGTAATATTTTATTTTTTAATTCAGCGGTAACCTCTAAAATAGATTCAGCGACCCCAAAAACCGCCGTTTTGGGGGTTTGAACCTAAAACTCTATTTCAGTTGAATATCGTAATTTCATACCCCCATCCCCTTTCTAACCCTTTAAAAAAGTGCATATGATCAAAATGACCCCGAAAATATATTTTGCCGATCTCAAAAACCCCTAGGTCACGTTGAACGCGTAATATTTGGTATTATTTCATTTATGACGATTATTCTTGCTGTTACCACCTTTCTGGAGTGGTTTGTACCCCTAAAAAGCAACTTCCGGAAGAAAAAATTGGGGTTCAATGTTTTTTAGAGTTCCATTAGTGTGTCAAGTTTCATTTAAATCGGTGAGTAACAGTTGGGTAGTGTTACTTGTTAGTAGTGAAGGTAATTTTTGACGGCTGTTGACATTTGGTTACTCATACTGCAATTAAGCCTCCCAAACTAATAAAAAATCATTAATAGAGAAAGTATACCTAATTTTTGAGATAGTTAAAAAATTGTTGAAAATCAAATTTAGAAAATTTAAATCTCTACAATTTTTATTTGAGGCAGGCGCGGTGGCCGAGCGTGTTAAGACATATCTCTTAACATACTGTGACGTTACCCGAACCAAGGTTTGTCAGTTCGAATTCGCCTGCCGACAATGTGTGATTTGTCGTTAAATATAAAATACAGTTACATGTATTTATCACACTCGGGCGCTATAAGCTAGTCACTTATATGCCTTAAATAAAGTAGCATTTGACTACGAAAACCGGCAGTACGGCAGTGTAAAAACTGCGGCTCGGTGTGTCCGGTTGGCCCAGGCCTGATCTCAGATGATGAGTGACCTCTAAAATACATTGTTTGTAGAAGTTGGGTAGAAATATAATTCGCTGTTTCATTATCAACTAACTCCATCATCCGCAAAAAATCCAGCAAAGCAATATTTCGCTTACCATATTTAATTAGAATATTTCGAGTTTGAGCGCAACTCGAAATAAATCTCCAAGATTGAAGACAATTTCAATTAGGCGCTTTCTCATCAGTAATCTCTGAGTTGGAAAACATTCTCATTATCTCTTAATATTGATAAACGAGTTTTATATACAGCGGTCGTAATCCCGCCATGCCGCGTCACAGAGCTGGCTGGCGTCTTTGCTCCGTCTGGAAATTCAATTCAAATGACCAGCGGACTAATTTCCCGCGCATTTAATGAAGTTGATTTGCGTGATTAACGGCATCTCGGCGGGCCAGGCGTCGCCGTCGTCTCCATGCCGCGGATTTAATTTAATCTGGAAGTGCTCCAAGTGAAGCTTGCGGAGCGTCCTGTGCCAGGGAAACAGGGACTTGTGAGATTGGAGAAATTGCAAAATAACTCGTCGTCTTTAATTTTATTTTTTATGCTGTTACCTAACTTCCGGGATTTGTAAGTGGACTATTAGTGACATTTTATGATGTTTTAATTAACGTTAGTCGTGTCTCATAACGTTGTAGAAGAAGTAGAAATTATAATTATCATTTTAAGTAACACGGAATTTTCTTAAATATTTCTAGATAATATACAGAATGGTGATCGTGACATCGAAACTTTAACATGTTTAATCATAATTTCCTGCTTCCCTTATTATTTTCGAGAAAAAAGCTTCAAATAAATGTTATAAAGCATAAAATTCTATATTAAAATTAATAAACAGAATTAATTTTGCATGCTTTATAACGATAGAAATTAAATTGAAATTGTTAACAAATGATTCAAGTTTTATCTGTCAGCAGAAAAATATTCCTTGTTTCATGAATTTATTTCGAGTAGTTATTTATTAGTCTTTAATTTAGTATAACAAAAATGTTGGATACTTACTCAATTATTGAAAGAAATGAATTTGTTAAGTTCCTCAAATAACTTTTTTATGGGGCATTTGAAAAATAATATCTACAAAACTAGACATGAAAATGCAAACTCTTTCAAACAAAAAATTGTGGAGAAGAGCAGAAAAATTACAAACCGAAAATGCAACGCAATTTTTATCTGAGACTTGGATTTTATTTAGCAAATAATGAAGATTTATTCGAACTTTATTCTGTATTAAATGTAAAATAAAATAAAAACATCAACAATATTGTTTACCTGAAAATAAACATTTGCCTGACCTTTAAAACTCAGGAAAACTTTGGTTTGCATACCTAGTCAGGAAAATAACATATTGCCTGCCTAAGTAGGTAAAGAAAGACACGTGAGTGTCTAGTTACTTAGCAACATAAAATACTATAATAAAAAATGTGAGTGTCTAATTACTTAGCAGTTAGCAACATAAAATACTGACTGAATATGTATGTCATATATTTCTTTTAATTTAAATCAATTTAAAATATTTATTATTTATTTACAAGTTTCAGGTAAAATGTTATACATAACACGTCAGTAAAGCGTCGTACAGGATTCGTAACCTGTTTCAAGCTATTTAAAAATCTTAAACACGTTGTTTTAGTAGTCTTTTAAAACTTTTAGTAAAATGTCAACTTAAGTTGATAATGCTTAGAAGTATATATATATATATATATATATATCATCAAAGGGCATTGCATTTACTTTAGTGATGACACATAACGTCTGTATATCAGATTACTGGATCCTGAAATTTCAGCGTTTTGACAGTCCGAATCGCCGGAATTCCGGGCAAAGAATTTTTTATTAAATTTGGGTCAAAAACGGATGACAGATAAGTTCAAACTTAGCTTCCCTCTCATAAAATGTCACATTTAATTCAATAAATATATTAATATATTTGTTACGAAATCTGACCAAAACCGGAATTCCATCCAAAATAACGAATTAGCCAGAATCAGTAATGTAATCTGAATATTATGTCATCATTAATTTATAGAGTAGATATCTCAGTGGTGGTCACGTGTGAAACTGAATTTGAAAACCCGAGCTCGATTCCCAATGATTTTCATTATATTAAAATTACTTCGCTAATATCGTTGGTAACCATGATTCGACGGTTGGTAGCCACATTTCACATATAAATGTATCCCTTTCCAAGATATGCACTGGTAGAATGCCTCATCCAGTAATAGGTAAAAGAAGTGATGGTCTATTTATTTGTATTTATTTTTGACTAATTTATTCCTAGATGCGTCAATTTTGTATTTACTGATTTCCGGTAGATGTTACCATAAACTATTTAATTAAATAGCATTCAAAGTTGTAGATGAGAAGAGTGAATAACAGATTTAGGACGGAAGGTATTATAGTAACCGAATTTCTCATGCCACAAACAATGATGGTATGAGACGACATTTCTATTCATTCTCAAATCTCTGGAGTGGTAATGTTACGATGTCTCAAAAGAAATAACCGAACTTAATTTCACTCATTTATAAACACTACGAATGGAAGGTAAATAAATATAATTCTAATTTAAAAAAATCTGATGTGGACACCACATAACTTCCTTGTACGCGTATTGAACTATAGATATTTTTTTAATTGCACTTATTTGACATTAACGTTTTATTTTTTTTCTTATTTTTTGTAAACTTAATTTTAAAAAAACAAAAAATATATAATTACTTCCTTGTACGAAGTAAAGGAAGTATGTAATCGCAAAAATTTTCGGTTCTCAGATTTCAGTGGAAATACGCATTTTGGCCATCCCTGAGTCCATTTTGACTAATTTCGTCGTGACGTCTGTACGTATGTACCTCGCAGAACTCAAAAACGGTAATCCGTAGAAAGTTGAGATTTTGTATTTAGGACATCTAGTTGTGCACCTCTCTTTTTGGTCATTATATAACTTCCGGAAGTGGTACTTTACTTAAAGCCTATAATAGATTTTCATGAAAAATTATATTCAAATATAATTTAAAACTTTCCATATTTGATATATAAGATTACTATATCAATGGAAATAACATAATAGATTTTGGTTAAAATAGACTAATCGGAAGTGACACATTACATGAAGCTGCTAACAGTTTTCCTTGAAAAAAATGGTATTATTTTAATTTTAGAAATAATTGCTGCAAATAAAAGTTTTAGAGCATTAAATTCTGCGTCTATAGCACATTAAGTATTTTTAAATTAGCCTTTTGCATAAGCGAGATATCTAAATTTAAATATTATGTATTTTTTGGTTTTTTAATTAAGTTTGCTATGGATTAGAACAAAAAATAAAAAAATAAAAGATTTAATGTCAAATATGTGCAATTAAAAAAATATCTATAGTTTAATACTCGTGCAAGGAAGTCATGTGATGTCCACATCTGATTTTTTAAAAATTTACATATCTCGCTTATATAAAAGGCTAATTTAATAATTCATTCTCAAATCTCTGGAGTGTTAATATTAGGATGTCTCAAAACAAATAACAGAATTTAATTTTACTCATTTATAAACAATATGAATGGAAGGTAAATAAATATAATTCTAATTAAAAAAAAAGGTAGTGAAGCTTTCCCCAGCAATATATCAGAGCAAATTAAGCAAATCAAGTCATAACTCCACTAAATAACTAGAACTGGCGTCAAACACAAGTCATCAATCTTTAAACACAGCACTGTGTACACAACAAATGACATCTGTTTGTCACACTAAAATGACATTCCACCAGTACTGAGACCAGAATCAACAATTCCACCAAACAGTATCCATCAACAAACGCAAATGTCATTGTTAACATGCCACAGATATTCCCGCTTGAATATAAAATACATACCAACGATAAACATGAGAAGAGATGAGCAGCCATTGCGAGTATTTATTCGCTAAGCGACAGTAATATGTCGGCAAAGCAGAAAATGAACGTGTGGCAGAGCAGCCGAGATTATGGCGGGGATTTCGAACTGCCCGGCAAAATGATGTTTTATTTTACTGGGAGCTTTCCGCACTCTGTAAACACAGTTTTTTTCAGATTCGCTCCGTAAATGTTATTTTCAATGTGGGTACCGCCGCACTACGTCGATATAAAAATATATTACGGGTTCCTCTGAATCGTATATCTATTGAACTAAGCCTCAGATAAAGTTTCATTAGACATACTTTTCGAATCTGCAATACTCCAGAGAAATTTAAATTAAATACTGTTTAGTGAATAGAACATAAATTCCGTTTAAATTATAAATGTCCTCATAAATTAAGGAAAATAATTACAACAGTCCTACTAAAAGATGGATGTTCATTTTAAGACATTTAAAATGGAATACGTCAAAATTGTCTTCAATGTACTACTCCTGAGCAAATGGAGTGATTACTATAAATTGAAATATTATTTGTTTGTATTTCTCGTCGAGATGTTGCAACTGAAATATAATTGAGGAAACAAATGACACAAAAAAATGTCAAAAATTTATGTTGGAAGTTATAAAATGTTGTGCAACACGTGTTTTACAACAAATGTTTTGGACGTGCTCTGAAGTTCGGTGTTCAAACGACAACTGAAACTTAAAACAGCCATAAATAAAGCCCTTTACTACGTGACTCACAAAAATAACTACTGCCCTTTAAAATATACATACAGAGATAGTACATAATTGTGTGCAAAATTTTGTACATTTGATTTTGTTTCAAGTATTCACCATCCAAACAACAATTAATTTCATATAAAATTTTCAATTATAGGCATATTCCGTTTGTTATTTGGATTAGATCTACCTTATTGTACCAGATCACTTATTTATTTCAATAGATTATTTCGCTCACTTTATTTTCAGTTCTAGATTTACTTATTCGTATTTAGCTTACTATAAAACACACTAATAAGTAAAGCCCGGATATTTAGGCTCTTAAAAACACCCAAATAAGCAGGCATATAGGCCGGTAATTACTCGAAAATAGGCGGGATTTTAGGCAGCCTAAATGTAAATAATTTGTTAAAAAAAAAATAAACGAATCCTTTTTCTAATATTGGTACTCGTATCTACTCTTCGTTAGAAAAAATAATTATTTTAAACAAGAATTAACGCAATCTGAAAAATAATAATGTAGGGTTCTCATTTTATTAACTATTATGCAAATTCAAATTATGTAGTATACTTTAATTCACAAAATATTATGAGCAATTGCTCTATGAAATTATCGGAAAGGGACTGTCTTCGGTCTGTCAGAACTTTGCTTGTAAGTTGAAAACTTCGTTCTGACATCACAAAATGTGACAGAAGCGTTCTTATATTTAGCCAAATCGTCTAAAGTTACCTCAGCTCCATTGATTAATGGCAAAGACACAATTGAATTGCCACGTAAAATTTTGACTAAAAAACGTTTTTTCTTTCGGCATTTCAAATTCACACACAAAATCTTGATTAAAGTAAGTACTTTAAATATTATAGGTTAGGTTGAAACACTTTGTCAAGTGCTGAATTAGTCAATAAAGAAGATGATAAACCTTGTCTGCTCAATAAAAGTTAGAATAGGCAACAAAAATAGGCAAAATAGGCTGTATAAGGTAAAATAGGCACAATAACCAAAATATAGAAAAAATAGGCTCTAAGGCACGAAAAAAAACCTTCCATTACACGTAAACATATTACCTATGTATAGAAAAACGAAATTGCCTGAAGTCTATTAAAATTTGAATCTAGGCAATTGCCTAAAAATCCGGGCTTTACTAATAAGTTTACTTTCAGTTCATTTAGTCATGTTCTCTAATTCATCTGAATTGATTACAGTGGAACCATGTGGTACAAGGAACATAGATATTTTTATTGAATATTTACTATTGCATATTTTCCGCTACCAGATGTAACGAAATTATTTTAGAGAAAAATGCTACAGATCATAATTTTCTATGACTTTTATTTAAGCATTACTATCTAAAATAATTCAGGAATATTTGTCAGCGAAAATAGGAACAAAATACTATGAAGTTAAGGTACCTAATCAATGTTTTCAAACAATTTTTAATCAACTTGTTGTAAAATAACGACATACTTTTAAAGATTAAACACCAATTAACAATTTTATTACAATCACAGCCAGATTAAATAACTTTTCAATAATAAAAAACCGGTCACGAACACAAATTTACGGTAATGGATAATAATTACAATAAGTTTTCATCTTTAAGGCGCCGTTTTTCCATCTTCGAATAAAGAAAATGGTATTCAGTATAATTATTACCATTTGTGCTATGATTTAAATGCGATAGTTTTGTATTTATTCCGCTGATAGTTATTAGGAACTTTACTTGGAATTTAAAAAATCAATCCTGAATAATGTAGCTTAGAACTAAATGCCAGATAATAATAATAATAATAAATTTTATTTTATTTAGCTTCAGCTAACAGAAAACAAAAAAGTATCCAGTACAATAAAAACAACTATTAACATAGTCTACACTTCACATCTAACATGATAATGGCATTTCAGTGCGTTTTTAAACGCTATAACTGAGTTAGATTTTTTTACATTTGATGGTAATTTATTATAACAATCTAATCCTTTATGAAATATGTTGTTGCAACTGCTTATTTTGCTTTTAGAATCTATATAAAAACATTCCTTTTGCCTTGTACTGTAATTGTGGACATCTTGATTTAACCTGATATTATCTTTTAAATATTTTGGTAACATTCCCATCACAATTTTATAAATAAATACCATTGTATTAGAGATGGGCGAATATCAAATTTCTCGAATTCGAATATCGAATACGAATATTAATCAGATCTCGAATATTCGAGGTACTCGAATATTCGAATACTCCTAAAAGTTAATATATTTATTATTAATAATTATTAAATTATGTCCTTTTTATTATTTGAATGAAATTGTTAAGATAAAATAAAATTAAAACAAAAAGTACAAACAAAAAAGAAAAAAATGAAAACTTCAAATTTAAGGTGAAACGTACGGGCTGATGTTGGCGAAAAACAAATTTGAAATATGGTACGTCTTCATGGTTTTGAAACAAAATATCTTTGTTATTAATAACTTCAAAGTATTGTAATAGCTTTAAGTTTATGTACAAATGATAAAGAAAAACATAGTGAAAAATTGAGGTAAACATATAGCGCGATATTCGAGGTATTTGAATGTTCGCTATACTGACGTTAATATTCGAAAATCTCGAATATCGAATAATGTCAATTTTCGCGGCATTCGACTATTCGCGGATGATATTCGCCCATCTCTACATTGTATTGTATTCACAATGCTGTTTAATATTAAGCTAGTGTACCGCGAACATTTTAATAAAATTGATCTTTATAATGAATAAAACAATAAAACTTTAAATAATATAAAAATAAATAAAATATTATTAGCAATAAACAAAACACTGTGTATAAGTACAATGCCCGTTCCGTTTATCAATCATGCAACGCTAAAGTTTATTAATATACACGCATTAATATAAATAAAATAAATAATATCATCACGGCCTCCAAAGATGTTAGTAAAGGGTGGAAATTGTTTGTCGGCTGTGAGAATCACTCCCGAGTTCTCAACTCCACATGCAGATTCGATGTCACGGAGCCACCTACTTTTTTTGTTATAAGTCCAAAATATCCAAATTGATCATTTCTAAAAGATTAGACAAATTTCGTACTCCTACGATAATAGTTTGATATAATTAAAACAATACGTGGATTAATATCCGTTATGAAGCAGTGTAGTGTTTTAATTGTAAAAATAAATGTTCCCAAGCGACTACAGCCTAACACCCTTGTATTAATTACGTTTCGGATCACTAATTAACTCTGTAACTTAATCCGCGGCTTAAATGACATAGAGAAACCTTATTTACAACGCTAAATGTGTGTTAGGCTGTTAGCGGTTAGCCTGTCGTAACATAATTAACATACAATCTAAAAGTTTTATAAATGACTAATGTCCCGGGAATTAAACAAATTTACATGTGTTTTATTTTACTTCATTTCACCATGGAGTACACTTACTAACCTACTTATACAGTAGGTAGATAGGTAATCTAGTAAGTATGTTATTTTAACAGAAATTTAAATCAAGATTCGATCTATTAAGAATAGAGGATTCTGCCAAGTATCAACTTTTCAAGATCTGGTTTCGAATTTTCGAGACAAAGCGAAAATGAAAATTCGAGATCTCGTTTTATGTCTAACTTTTTTAACATTTTCGTATAAACGTATCTAATAAATATGTTTCGAGCAATTTTTAACTATAATAGAAAGGATTTTATTTTATTTTATCTCCTGTTGTATACAACAGGAAATTTATTCCAGTTAGGACCGGTTTCACTAACAGACGTTAAATATTAAATAAAAACAAATCAAAATTACATGAAAAAGTGAATAATTGATATTGTTGTCATACATTTGATTTGCATTTATTTATTTAAACCAAGGATAAAATTTAACTACTGTTGGTGAAACCGTCTATTAGTGAGTTAACTAATTAATTTATTAATTTAAATACGATATTACTTATCTGCAAACATAAACACATTTGCTCATAACTCAGCGAATGTTTAAGAAAATCGAGAGTATCGAATCGAGATCAAGACGTGATGAAGACAACTCTATCTCCTCTCGAATTTTCGTGACGAGAAATAGCTATTTCCGTTTCATCTCCTCCCACGGCATACTAATTAGGAATTAATTATTCAACCGCTAGTTTGTAGAAACGTAATTTACTTCAGTGCTTTACTTTTTTGGACTCGACTCGCTTCACAAGTTCTATTAAAATTATAATCCTACGTCGCAGAACATGGAGCAACCAAACTATATTATATTCGAACTAAAATTTAAAAACATAAACCACGTACACATTTGTAATAGAACGTAATTTTAGCTCCTAAAAGCAGAATAAACAAAATAGTTTTTTTATTTATTGTAAAGCTATGTTTTATGAACACATATAAAACAATACTTTTGTGTTTGATTCAAGAAAGATAAACAGATTTGTTGTTTAAAATATGTACCTACTCACTTTTGAAAAATCTATTGAAGTAGTTAAATACGACTAAAGCAGGGTGGCGATTCAAGTAATATTAATAAATTCCCTGACTAAATAAAAAAAATCCCTGACTTCTAGAATATTGACTTATTTATGAATTTATGGATACATTTCATATATTATATCATATATTGTAATATAATTGGTTTTTTTTATTAAATTTATAGTAAAAGCAAAATCAATTTGTCTTTCTAAACAGGCAAAGACACAACCTTAAATATTGCATACAGAAAAAACATAGCGCGGTAGAAACGTTAGACAAAACAAAACAGTTTTCAATTAGTAAACATCCTTCGGTTATATTTTCATAGATGGCGGTTCTCACTATTAAGAAGCAATAAAGGGTATTTGTGGCCAATAAAGGTATACTATCTATCTAATAAAGGGTATTCTGCCAATTAAATCTAAAAATAACTAAATACATTTTGAAATAAAAGTTTGTAGTTATTTTTCTAAAATTAAATTAAAAAATTTAAAGAACAAAAAACTTTTTTCCCTGACATGGAATAAAATTCCCTGACTTTTCCAGAAATATAAAATTCCCTGACTTTTCCCGGTTTTCCAGGTTAGTCGCCACCCTGTAAAATTACGATACAATTATAGTTTTTAATTATTTACAATTAATTATTGCAAAATATACAGATTTCTGAAAGGCAGCATAAAATTTTACAGTGTCATCAAGAATTTCATTTCTGACCGTAATTTAAAAGTTTATTAATGAATTTAATTACTTTTTACCCTCAACCTTACTTTTATCATTATATAATCAACTTTTCCTAAATTCATTATCGACATGATGACTGAACGACTTTGTACAAACTTATCGATAAACTAAAAATTTCATTAATTAAACTGAACGTCACACCGTTGATTCATTTCATCGGACGAACGAAAACAAAACACGACTTCCCCTTCCTTTAGAGGAGGGGGTGCACCAGATAATTTCCGGTACACTGTAAATACACCAGTGTTGCATTAACATCAATCAGGAGCGCCGAAAATATCGAGCGAGATTCCGTGTTCACGCGTTCATTTAAATTAATCCGAAATTTGGTTATAATTTATCTTGATTACCTTACCACGAGTTTCATGATATGGTAGGAATATACAGCGTGTGATTTTAAACACCTGAATACTGAATAACAGTGACGTCGATGGTATAAACTGGCGAGGAATTAATGTTGATGGCTTTGTTTTCAAATTAGTTCAATGGATCGTTAAGTTTTTTACAGTTTTTGTTTTGCTTCAGTTACTGTACTTCAATCGAAAAAGGAAACTAACTAGAACACAATTAGAGTAAATTAATGTCCGACAGTTAGAATAGTTTTCCTTTTTTAGATTCTTCGTGAATGTTACTCATGAGTGGTGAATGTTCGATTGTTTAACGTACGTTAATAATTAAGATGTTTGCGGTCTATTTGCGGTTTTATAACGGGACCGGAAGTATAACTTCCTAATCAATACTTTTAGGTTTCTCGTTCTTTTGTTTCCTTTAGCCCCTCTAGGGAATGAGACAAAAATTTAATCAACTCAACAAACAAAAAATATAGAATTGCTACCTAATACGAAAATAAACAAATTTATTAATTAGTACCTACTAGATTGATTTTTTAATGCATTCTCTTTGTCTCCTATCCAAATTGTTATTCTTAAAATTAAGAACTTATTGATCCATATATTACGCCGTTATCGAATACAGAAATTCTGAAAAAATATTTCAATACATTTTCAACAACATGATATGCAAGAAATGATGTGCCAACTGAATTCTACGACTGTTAAAGCCAATTTTAAAGTTTCAAATGTCACACAATATTTAAATCTAAAAAATACTGATGCTCGTTTGTATCAACGAAATTCAAATTTTATGTTAGAGTTAAACTTATTTATTATTTTTATTTATGTCAATTGTTTATTTTTATGTCATTTATGTGTTATTTTATTTGTATTATTTCTGTCCTGATGAAGGTATTTGTATAAAGTACCGAAACGTCGAGTTTTTTAATTTAAATATATACAGAATTAAACCAGAAGCCCCTTTTATTTATAAACTTATAGATATAAAAGCAAAAAGTAAAATGTCATATAAACTATTAAATATTTAAATGATATTGTTAACTTATGTCAAACTTAAAATTTAAGTTTGATTTAAGAATGATACAGGGAAACAAGATGTTTCGATGTTCTCGTACTCCAAGGACAGCATCTGAACATTGATACACTTTACGAAATTAAACTTAGCTGAGATAATTTTTAAGTTTTGAAAATAAAGTGATATTATTATTATTCAGCATGCTAAAATAAAATAAATATATATTTATACCTTGTATCCATTACTCTTTAGGATAACAGATCATGGTAACTGATATATTTTACGCGTGAAGTGAGATACCAATCGTCAAATCCCGATCCCTAAAGATATGAGTGCAGGGCAAGCCACAGAGGTAATTTTAATGTGGTGAAAGTTAGAATGTCGGTTGCGAGAATCGAGTTCGGGTTCGCAAATTCACAGGCAGAAGCGTTGTCACTGAGCTTACCCTATAAACACGCTAAACAATAAATTAAGATTTTCCCAAAAAATTGGCATTATAAAAAAATATTGATATATGCGGTTATTTAAAAGCTAAACTTAAACTGTTAAAAAGGTTGAAACAATTATAAATTTGAGGAACAAAAAATAAACAAGAGTAACTTAATAAACTATTTACATACATATTTACAACTACTTAAACCAAGTCAAATTTATTATCTAAGGACTCCAACCAAGATATTATATTATATTATGAATAAAAGTAAAAAATGCTTCAGGAATCAAAAAACAAGTCACATACGAGTATAATTCGTTTTAATTTTTGACATCATCCTTTAAATCAGAAGATGTGTCGTTGCAGACGATACCCATTATCTATACTTATCATATAGGAGTCTTGGAATCGATGTTGCGTTAGATACTATAACAGAAGAATTCAATTGACGCCATATTTAATCCCTGGATGTCGTGGTGTAGTGGTTAGCATCTCTGCTCGGCAAGGAGAAGGTTCCTGATTCTAATCCAGACGTTACCCGAATTTTTCTGTCATAAATTTAACTTTGTCATATTTTTATTCTTTGATATTTTTTGTGTTATTTTGATATTGTTACATTTTTTATCTTTATTTTTTTAGTTGATGCTGAAAGTTGTATACATTCCAAAAGTCCATTAATAAAACGAATTACACTCGTATGTGACTTGTTTTTGAATTCCCGAAACCTTTTTTTAACTTTACTCATTTATATTTTTTATCCTGAACTTTAATTGTTTGATATATTATATTATTATACACTATTGCCGATGATAAATACGCCATATAGATTACGTACGTCTTTGAAAGTCGATGAACTAAAATTTGTTGCATGGTCCATGATCATGAATGGAAAATTAATCACAAGACATGATTCACAGTTCCAAATACAACAATATGAATCAATATAATGACTACCGTATATACATACATAACATCATGTTATTTCCCATAACTAGGGTAGTACGACGCCTTGAAACAGTCACAGAACATACAATCATCAGATTCATGAAATATTCAGTCTTCGTCAAGCATTCTAACATATCATCCTCACTTCAATCACATTAATAGTTTCCAGTTCCCACCCAAGCTCATTTAATCCTCACTCTGTAATTGAAGAAATTACTATTATTAGTGTAACGAACGTAACAAGTCTGTACTGGCCGGACTGTATCATCTCACGTACCAGCAATCGAGAAGTCTGTAGAAGGTTCCAGTAACAAGGAGGAAAGATAAAAGGCAGCGCGTCTGAAAAGCGAGGTTCAGTCCGTTTGAAACAATTCAGTGCGACTGAAGCTACCGTATAGTGCTGTAGAAAATAAATAGATCGTCGTAAATAAATATCGTTCGGCTAGTTTAAATAAATTGTATTGTTCAAGTATTCTTCAACATTATGATAAGTGTAAACTTTTATTTTTATTATTACAACTATTATTATTTGTTATTAACATTTCTTGTTTAAATAAAAACCCACAAACGTTACATTACTTTACATATTTGATGTCACTTATCTTTTAAATAATATTGCTTATTTTTTTTCTTTTTTTAATAGCGTAAGATATATTTATATTGCTACATAATAAAATTGCAAACAAATATATATATATATGATATTATTTGATATAAAGTATTCTGAATTCCACTTTCGGTTTTAAAGGACGTCTACAATTAACTATAAAGAAAATAACCACTTGTAGCCATCTCATTATATGAGTTCTGAAAATATTTTCCATGTATGTTATTTATCTAAATACAAAAGCACATTAATTAAATTCCGAATAAACAATATAATATTAAACCAACATTAAATCTCTAAAATTGGACGAAAAACCCAGTAACAGGCAATATTCAATTCGTCCACTATCCATCCTTCATCCCTTCATATATTCCTGGTCTGATCGCCCTCTGATCCTGTTCTACTGCTCTGATTCCGGATATTACGCTATCGCGACCAAATCGCATGTTATTTGCGCCTGGCACGCACGGATGGGTCACTTGAATCAACTCTTGTTGCACGGACACGGCACGCCATGTCACGTATCATATGAACAGTGTCCGGGATCCTGTGTGATGTTATGGCTTGGCGTATGTTGCAAGCTGCAGTTGCATACATTGTGTCCATTATCCTGTTTGTGCTGGCAGAGCAGGATACGAGGATTCAGAGGAGGTAGCTGGATTAATTAGCTGGTTAATTATGGACAAAGCAGGGTTTTTAAGCATTAATGTGTACACATATTATGTTCGTTTCACTTATGACGCTGTTTAGATATTAAATGCCGCGTTAAAAGTTTTGCAAGTACTTTACGGGCGGCTGGTTGAAAATTAAAGTTTTGTGTAAATATTGATTAAAATTCATTTTCCATATTTGACTCGACTAGAAAATAAGAATCTACTGCGGATTACGGTTAATAATGGTAGAAGCTAGAATGATGAATGAACACAGCATCTATGGAGTAGTGTTATCATGAACTTATCTCTTTAAATTATATAATATGTGAAGTACGAAGATGACTGTTTATTAATTTTGAGCTCGTCGATTCTAAAAAAAAAATAATTTGATACCAAACTCGGTATATTTTGAATAACTTTTGAAAAAAACAATTGACAAACGCTTAATGTCAATGGGGTAGGTGGATATGTGGATCTTAAGAACCCTAGTTCGGTCCCCACAGCCGACAAACAATTTTCACCAATTTGAATCTACCCCTGTGGCTTCTCCACTAACATCTTTGAAGGCCGTGAATTGACGGCTGGTAACCGCACTTCACGCGAAGAAATATATCACTTACCGAAATCTGCTTCAGCGAGTGCCATACCCAGTAATGGATAAAAGGCGTGATGATATATCTATATATTTATACAAACGCTTAAATATAATTATGATACTCAACTATGAGTCATACGAATCTTAATTTTTTATTATAATTTGAATAATTTTAATTCTTTACTTGTTTTAAAATAACAACTATTTTTAAAATTATAAAATGTTACTAAAATAAAAAATAAATATATCATCACGCCTTTTACCCATTACTGGGTGTGGCACTCTGCTTAAGCAGATCTCGGTAAATGATATATTTTTTCGCGTGAAGTGCGGTTACCAGCCATCAAATCATGGGTCCCAAAGATATTACTGGAAGGGTAGCCACAGGGATAGATTTAAATTGGTGAAAATTGTTTGTCGGCTGTGAGAATCGAACCAGGGTTCTCAAGATCCACAGGCCGACTCGATATCACTGAGCCACCTATCCCATAAATAAATAAATAAATAATAATAAATGTTACTACTTACAATAAATAAACCAATAATAATTTCGAGAAATGTTGCAAACAAAAGTTGTTTTAAATAATATTAGAAACCATTTTAGTTTTTACTTATTTTGTTATACGCACCGTTTACGAAATAAACGTCAAATTTTGAAAAGATTCATCAATAAAGTACCACAGCACTAGTTGTATAGATAAACTTAAATATAAAGTATTAATCCAAAATTGTATCACGACAGACCGATTTGTTAAACATATACCGAAATCCTGAGATCGAGAAAAATCTTCATCACAATACTTTCCCAATGATAAATCGATCGAGAAATCAAGTTTTATTATAGAAAGACAATTTTGGCCGGAAAAATAAGACCTACGCATATTTCATTATTGCACATATCTAGTAAAAATGCAGTAATATGAATTATTTTTATCATCCATGTCTTAATTTTAGAATGTAGAAATATATTTTTTCTCTAAATAGTCAAATAGAATAAAAATTAATTGAGCGAAGCATGTAATACAGCAAAGAAACGCTGAAAGAAACAAACAATTCACAATAATGAAAAACCTCGAGTAAAAGCTTTTTCCTCCCTCGTTGCGTTCAAGTGTGAATTAGACAGATCACCCTGGCACCATATTGAATCCTAGTCCATTGGGATGCAATTTTGTTTTGCTTCTGGGGTAATCGTTTCATGTCATTGTGTACTACGATCCAAGAAATCTTCGCAAAGTGCTTGAAGCCGTCAAGAGGGCCATGGCGACAAACGACAAACGCTCGCCGTCACAAGACTCGCGCCAGCAAAATCGATACGACGCCAAAGGCACAACGTGGACGTGTAACGTACAGACGTAAGCGCTAACCTGCAGCAGAAGCGACAGAACGTCACGTAACGTAAAACGAACGTAAGGATGACTACGCTATTGTCGCATTACGCATAGCTGCTTCTCTAACATACGCTGCAAATGTGCAAATATTATAAAGTTACATGTAGTGTAACTTTTGCCAAGCTGTACTGTGCAAATAAAACTTAGCGTTGTGGAAAATACGATTTTACTTCTTGTGGTTCATAATAAATTATCATTTTCATCATACGTTTTTGCAGAGAATTTATTTTCTGGTACATTACAGACATAATCGGATATAAGGCCGAGTTCGGAGTTATATGTATTTTCATATTACGATTTTAGATTTTATTACCAAATTACAAATTAATATAATCTTATTTACGTAGGAAATGATGAGCTGTATTAATAAATAATATAATAACCATACTTTAAATGTATTTTCGCACCAGATGGATAGATGGCTCAATGGTATCGAGACGGCTTGTCGATTTGAGAATCTGGGTTCGATTCTCACAGCCGACAAACAATTTTCACCACGTTAAAACTGCCCCTGTGGCTCCCTCTACACTAACATCTTTGAAAGCCGTGATTTGACGACTGGTTACCACACTTCACGCGAAGTAATATATCACTTACCGAAATCTGCTACGGGAGAGTAATGGGTAACAGGCGTGATGATATATTTATATATTTATGCAAACGCTTAAATACTCGTATAATTATTATACTCAACTATGAGTCATACGAATCTTAATTTACACCCAGTAATGGGTAAAAGGCGTGATGATATATTTATTTATAAGAGTCTAACTTTGGACCAACATAAGATAAATGTTGTGGATATGTAAGACCTAAAAATGCTGCTCTTTTAAAAATGGGTATTGCTCGCTTATCCTAAAAATGTAATATTATATGTACTGAAATTAGCGGAGTTACTGGAATGAGTAAGAGCTATGAATCTGTGAGCTGTGAATTTTCAACATAGGAAAATCCAAAAATTATTATTTTATAAATACATACATACATACATACATAACATCACGCTATATCCCATTAAATGGGGTAGCACGAACCCGAAAATCAAGAATCATACACTTATCTTCATTCATCATATTTATCCCGCAATTAATTTTCTCCAAACATTCCTATCCTGACACACCACTTTTGCTTCAACCACATTCATAATTCTTTTCATACAAGCTCGTTTATTCTTCACGCTCAGAATCTTTCGCTCACGCAACAACCCTTCAATCATATTCATCCACTTGTTCCTAGGCCGTCCACGCACACTTTCACCCTCAATTTCACCAACATACACCTGTTTCACCAATCTGTCATTCGACATACGTTCTACTATAAATGAAATAATAAAAACTATTTTAGAAAATTAAAATGTATATATTTTCAATAGAGTATTTTATTATAAATTAAATATTAAATAATGAGAAATAATTTAATAATCAAGAAAACTTGGAGCGCAGTGAATTTAGCTAAATATTTAACTTTTAAAAATTACGCATCATAAAATAAATATTTAGGAATATCATTTTCGATGTTTCGACATTTTAAAAATAAATGCACCAAAATATTACAATTAATATTAAATTAATAAATTAAGAAAGTGATAATAAAAGCTAATTCAATTTTAATTTTATTAATTACCTAAATTGATATTAACACTGAATTATCTTCATAAAATTTGAGTCCCTGTTCTGGTAGATATAAATAAATTAATTAATTTATCCATACTGTTATGCTTTATTGATAATCTTAAATGAATGCACAGATGCATATGAAGTGAATAGAATAAACAAGGTGTATTGTACATGTGCAACAGCTAATTTACACAGCGTCTATTGCCCCAGTTCCATGAATTATGTTCTACTAAATACGGCAATTGCAAATTAGCCATATAGTAATCACGTAATAATTGCTTTAATTACCATTCACATGACGTTTTATTGTCATTTCATTTGTCATGCATTATGCATTTTACGAGCAATTTCATTGCAAAGAAAGAACACAAATTCCTTAATTTAAATTAAACTAAGTACGAATATGTAAGAGTATCCATTTGAGAAATATATAACTGAGAAATGTATTTATGAGATAGGTACTCGTATACTGAGTTTCAATACCTCTGCACGAAACTTGAACATATAATTTGATATACTGATTATAGAACAAAAATATTTTTTTTTGAAATTCACAAAAATTAGGGTATTTCATTCCTGGCGAACATTTTAGTGTCACCGGTATAATAGTATATTAAATTATTTATAATTATGTTACTAATGAAATAAAAGTATAAACACTGCCTACAAATAATCATTTATTAATTACTCATTATGTAGGTACCTGGTGTAATGCTTTATTTTTTGTACTTAAATATTAAACCAGTGACACTAAAAATGTTCGCTAGAATGAAATACCCTAATTTTTGCGAATTAAAAAAAAATCTTGTTCTATAATCAGTATATCAAATTATATATGTCATTAAAGTTTCGTGCAGAGGTATAGAAACACACTGTATACAGGTTATGGTAAAATAGTTAGTGTTCAATCCAATTACTATTATCTACTAAATCAGTCATTTAAATGTGCCACTATAGCGCATTTAATAGCTAATACTAAATTTATTTAGTTTGAAGAGTGAATGAAGTGGAAAAAGAATATAATGGAATAACTGCATTGAAAAGGAAATGAGCCGGTTTCCATTATTTTAAAAAGTAGAGCAATACTTTTCCTGTCTCGCTTCGAACATTGATTAAAATTCGATTACCAAGATTTGTCTTATTAAAACATATATTTTACGCTTATACTTTTATTGTACTTAATCGTAGAGTGCTAAATTTGCAAAATCAACAATATTTCTAAAAAAAATTCAAACTCGTTTGAATATTAGGAAATAAATAAAACTTTAAAAACAAAATCATCAAATTAATACGGAGAAGCCAGAATAAAGCTTAGGCAGGATTAGGTACTGTTTTACATTAGCTGCGATTCTTTGACCAACAAGTTCACAAGATCAACTCCCTGCCACGTAGCGTTTTAACTTCCTGAAAAAAAAATCTATATTTTCATGCCTTTTTCTCTACAATAATATTTAGTATCCGTATCATTATCTGTAAATGATCGATAATTTAATGACAACTTTGATTTTTCATGATTAATCCGTCAGTACGGTGGTATGGATAGCGATACGGAATTCGAATCCGGAGATCCCGAGTTCGAATCGTACTCAAACTTAAAAATTATATAAACTATCACACTGCGGCTCGGTGAGTGCGGACCCTGTACTGTAATTGGGATTAAATTCCTGTTGTACAGAGTAACAATAATAAATAAATTACTTTTCTAATTTTATGTTATTTTCATGAATTTTGCTTATTTATATATTCGCTATTATTATAACAAATAATATAATGACAGAACACTGAAAACTTCGTAAAAAGTATGACTAAAAAGTAATATTTTTATATTGGTAGCTTGGTACGAGAGCAAAGCATAAACAACAGAATAAATAATTTCATCTCAGAATGCCGAATTTGTAGTAATCATAAATAATATTTATATGTGGATGATTTAGTGCAAATCTTAAATTCATTTGAAAGATAACTAGACCTATCTACTAAAAACTTAAATGGAAAAAATTGTCATCGAATTGTCCAAAAATACCTGCTACATTAGAAATTTTAGAATATTAATCCATGATTTTTATTGTAGATTTCATTGTTATCGTTAAATTGAAGACACGTTATGCAGAGTAACAGAAATTTTCTTGATGAAAATATTCGTCACAACCCTTCCCACTCATGAACAGCAGTAAAAACCTAACAAGATCCAGGTTAACAGATAAACATTTAGAAGCGATTTTAAATTAGCTACCACAAATCTACTACCCGTGATTAAGAAATTATTAGGAAACCAAAGAGCTTCATCCTTTTCATTAAATTTAATTGAATGTAATATTTACACATTTTTGTAAATTTTATATTTATTATTGTATTATGATGTAGAATAAACATTATAGTTTCCATTGTTAATAATAATTATAATAAGTTCATTAGGTGTAGTTTTTAGCTCTGAAAATATTTGATATATCGACATAAAAAATTGTACATTGTATTTCCTATATAATAAACTGTGTTGACAGTGGCCCGCGAAAAATTTTCCAACCAAAATGTGGCCCGCCGAAGAAAAAAGTTTGGCCATGTCTGTTCTATAGTGTACTACTTAATTACATTTTCTTTCAAAATGTTAAAAGATGTTTCAATTATTTAATACCAATCTAATAAAATTTATGACATTTATCAAGGAAGTTATATAATATTTAATATTTTATTAATCCATCTCGGCTTGCAACACATTTATATTTCATTACGAATAACTGTGTAGCTACTATTTTGTAAATAGAATACGAAAACGAATAGAATTCAGACTAGATAAAACAACTCCCTCACGACAACTTCTTGCTTATATTACAACGAAACATACTATTCAACAAAACGATATTCAGCACTGAATAGGTTTACTCACAGACATCAAAATAAAAAAAATTGTTTTATTCATTGAAGTCGTTCCGTTGTCATTTTTAAGTTAGAAAACCAATATGAGAAAGATTTCTATTTTAGTATCATTCATTCTTTTGAAAAGTATTGTTCACTTACTTGGGAATGGACATGAGGTACTGCAGCAGACGACGGTAGTCCTCCGGTTTAGCGCGCTCGCGCCGTGGGGAGGCGGGGAAAGAGAGCACAGGGCCGCCTCGCCGGTCGCGCCCTCCAGTCAGCACCACTAGCTTCTCCTGAAGCAGCGGCATCAGCTCCAGCGCGCGCTGCCCGTCCATCGCACACACACCAGCTCCACCTGCGTCACCTAAACATTAAAACAATATTGTCAATACATAGAACGTATACTATACACCGGTACAATATGTGAAATGTTCCATTTTAGGTTGTTCCTCAAACCAACCACAAAGATTATTGATTTCGTTAGAATATATGTTCAACGTACTGATTATAAAACTGAAAGATTTTTCAAAATTCACAAAAATAATTGCATATTACTTGAAGCAAACATTTTTCGTGCAACTGGACTAGTACGTTATCTGTGGCGCTACAGCCCAAATCGGGCCTGGGCCTACCGAACATACAGAGCCGCAGTTTTTACACTGTCGTACTGCCGGTTTTTGTAATCGAATGCTACATTATTTAAGACGTATAAGTGACTAACTTATAGCGCCCGAGTGTGATAAATACATGTAACTGTATTTTATATCTTACGACAGGCGGATTCGAACTGACGAACCTTGGTTCGGGTGACGTCACAGTATGATGTGCCTAACACGCTCGGCCACCGCGCCTGTTCGGTAGATTACAGTAATGGATAAAAATTAATAAACTTTAACCATTTAAAGATCTGTTACACAACTTCAATTAATGTAAATAAATTTTAATGTTTATTTATTTTTATTCTTTACTGTAAAGTATCAGTCCAGTGGCACGAAAATGTTTGATTTAAGTAATGTGTCACTATTTTTGCGAATTTTGAAAAAAATATATGTATGTTTCATAACTAGTACATTGAGTGTATATATGGTATTAAAATAAGTTATGAAACAGCCTGTATATGTTACTTGTGACCATCCGGAGACCATTATCATTGTCCTCCTATTTCACACCCTTCTTGAATTTGTTATGTGCCCTTTCAGTTTGAGAAATGTTATACTAAGGCATCTAAACTTCTAAACATATCTTTTTATTCCAAAATAGTCTCAAAATATAAATATTGGAATTGGAAAATATAAAATTTATTCAAATTCGTCTCTGCAATAATAACCGTTCTATTCAAGTACCCATTTATATTCTTTCCATAAAAAATGATATTGATAAACTTTTATGATGCAATTTTATGGTTTTGAAAATGATCAGAAACAAAACCAGAATTATATGAAATTTTGACTTAAAATTACTGTTAAAATATCCATGTTCCTAATCAAAGTACAAAGAACTTACATTTACCATATTATTTTAATAAACTAAACTTTGATTTTGAAAAACGAAGTTGTTTATTACGAACATATCTTCCACATTTTATTTTTTTTAAATTAAATATACCTATATATTTAATTTTTGTCCTTGGCATAAATGTTTTCTGAAATAAAAGGAACTACTTATATTTATATTCCTCATTGATTATTAGTAATTCTAGTTAAAAGTACATACAAAAAAGCAAATGATTTAAAGTATGAAAGCAAGTAATGAGATTTGGTCAGTTCGCTACTTGCCGTTTACATTTTATTCGCGATGATAATACGCACACGCTTGCATTTTAAAAGTAAATAATGGCGTCGTATTAATAGCTCGAGTTACTCTAAATCATGTACTTTTCGTTAATAACTAATATTTTCAATATAAACTTTAATAATATCGATAAAAAATAAATAAAATGTAAAAATAACCAACTCACAATACAATAAATTGTGTACATTTGACAGTGAAAAGATACTAATATTTCGTATTAAATTTTGTCACATGATGTCATATTACAATGTGTCGAATATGAATAGATATAACAGCTATTTCTTATGCCTATGGCACACTAGTCGAAAAGCATCGATGAACTCTTCAATGAAACAACAGAACGCACGTCATCGAAGAAAATTAGAGGCTCCTCTATTTCCATCGAAGAGCTCATCAATGAAACGAACGTGTCTCATTTCACTCGTATCTTTTGTGTCTCATTTCACGTTAGCATATTTTTGAAATTTAGTTTTTCTTTTTCAACTTTAGAAGCTTTTATTTTTCGTCAATCACGGGTGCGTTCTGTTGTTTCATCGAAGAACTCATCGATGCTCTTCGACGTTCTTCGACCAGTGTGCCATAGGCATTAGAGTTAAACACAGACATAAGCGAAAAGAACAAACCAATTATTAAATAAATGTAACCCTGAATGTTTAGAAAACAATCAAGCCCAATAATAGTTTCTAGAACTATTAGCCATATCAATAATCCACAGGTTTCAAGTCCACATCCCACAAATATCCCAAGGAAACCCTCCCAACCCTAATCCCTTGACGTCACAGCCCAGCGTCCATAGAACAACGAGGACATTACCAGTGGAGTCGCGTCGATCCGAGGAACAATGCCAGCTGTGGGGGCGGCGCCTGGGCGCGTGGGGCGTCCCACCCCCGGCCGGGCCGCTGCCCCGGGCCCTGCCACCACCGCTAGCCATCACCGCACCATACACTCACAGTCTCAGCTACGTTGCCGCGAGGGCTTGACATTGTACTAGCACGAGCACGAGCACACTCCGAAACTCACTCTCGGTTTTAATATATCGATAATGTTCTGAACACTCACGTGATGGTTGAACTTGGGTTTAATGGGGTATGTTAACGGAGAACTCTCATTTTATTGGGGTTGCATTATTGTAAAGGTTCTGAAATTACGGAAATTTCACTTGAGTTCTTGCTAAATGGAATGTTCGATGAAAATTACACAGATATCTGGAAACTACAGGTCATGGGTGTAGGCAATAATGTAATGAATAGCAAAATAAATGTCATTGACATTTAAATCATTTAAAAAAATAGTCGTTGACACATGGGGTGCATTTGTGCAAGTGCACCACACAAAAAAAAATTGCTACCAACAAAAATATAAATTCGAATATGCAACAATCTAAAATTTTGAATTTGTAAAGTTTGAAGCTTTCATTGTTGTTCAAAATTATAAATGACAGAGAGTAGTGTTACTAAATGCAGTTCGTACAACAATGAAAATTAACATATTAAAATTATTTTCTGATTAGGTATTTGATTGTTAAAATTACAATCTTTCTTTGTTGTAACATTTCAATGCTGTAATTTTCTATTGTTGTGAACATTCATTGTTGAAATCAAATCACTAGAAATGTTACGATATTGTTGTGTTACACTTTAGTGGTTCAATTTTTTGAATAATTATTTATATTACCTTTTTATATTGTTTTATGTTGGCGCCTCTGACCACTACTACCATAAACATCAATTAAGAATGTCTAACTATAGATTTACGCTAAATTATTTTAGAAGCATATACAGGATGGTGAATCGAATTACGCACCATAGCGTTTTCAATGCTATTTTTCAAATGTTCAATTATTGGCTTCCCTAATTTTTTATGCAAAAAAGCTTCAAATAAAAGTTTTAGGGCATACATTTCTGCATCTAAATCAATAAACATAATTTCTATTACATGCTTTGTAACGACAGAAATTAAATATTAAAATGTCGAAAGTTGTGTTGAAAATACAGACAGCCATGGAAGTGAACAAAAAATAAATAAATGCTTGGCGTTTTATCTGTCAAAACGACAACGTTAGACGTTTTATCTGTCAATCGTTGACGTTGATGTAATAGAAATGATATTTATTGATTTAGATGCAGAAATTCATGCCCTAAAACTTTTATTTGAAGCTTTTTTGCACAAAATAATTAGGGAAGCCAATAATTGAACATTTGAAAAATAGCATTGTAAACGCTATGGTGCGCAATTCGATTCACCACCCTGTATAATATGCAGAAAAAGTAAATCACTTTTACTTGGAAATATTTTTGTTAGCACTACTGAAGTATTTCGCTGTTATAATTTTGTACTATTTTCAAAACAACAAAGGTCAACAATACATGAAGAAAATAATTTAATGATATAATTCAAATTTTAGCAAATGTTAAAAATTTACAGAATTTCGCTTTGTTAATCCATGCTAGAGGGTTGGAAACAAATAAAAATTAAAAAAATAAAAATCCAGTCGAAATTTCAACATTTAAATAAATAATTATTACAGCGAATTACTTCAATATTCCTATTTAAATTGTTCAAAGCTGTTTAATCCTCATATTGAAATAGTTTTCTCTAAATTAATTTAACTGACTAATCATTAACTCGATGTTTATACACACAGTTATCATTTAGAAATTATCTGGAAATTTTAGTGTAAAATATACGGAAGTTAAGAATAATTTTCTATCACTTTTATTTCAAGTCTTTTCTCTAATATAATTTTGAAATGTTTGATAATGGATAACGGGGCTTATTATATATTTGACTTTATTAATTTTTAACGGCTGTTATAATTTTGAACCAATGAAAACTTCATAACAACTATATTTTTTTTTATTAGTGTTGTCTTTTGTTACTGGACGTAATTTCTTAATATTTATTTCGAATTTCGACGTATCAGTGTCATTAATTTAGAACTTTTTTATAGACTTTGATATGCAATATTCTTTTTACACATATACATGGTTTAAGATAATGCTAATATTATTTTAATGACCAGGTGCACGGCTTTCAATTGAATTTTAAAGATCCTATGAATTTATACATTTCATTTGCGAGTTCATCTCGATTGGATATTGTTCAAATAAGACCAAGAGAAAAACGACGACTTAACATTTAATGAATTTAAGTAACAGCGATACAACTGGTCATATATGTATGTGTAAATAAAAAATTCCATAGTGAATATATTTTTGACAAATGTAATAATTATCCCAAATTAATGTAGTAGTTATTATTCCATTACGTTTTAATTTTAACATAATTAAAAATCTAGTTTCAATGTAAAATCCATTTAACATTTTCATCAGTATGTATTGATATCGATAATTAAAACAGAATTATATTTCCGCATTTATGAATTTATGAATTTTCGTTTTATTTGTTGCAACACTTTTAATTCTGGTTGAAATAAATTACATGCGGATTATTTATTGGTTTATACTGCAACTAAAAATAATGCAAATTTATAAATAGAACTCAGTAGTTTTAATAAAACAAAATTTGCATAATTTCTGGAATATGTAAACTGTGCCAAACAAAAATACATCATCGTATTCCTGATAACGATACTTTGCATAGTTTTGCATAAAAAGCGTTACCTAATAAAACTTGTAGTTTAATCTTGAACCAGTTACCAGTTTCAAATTATCGAAAAGCAAAACTCTATTTCAGCTCTGAAACTTTGACGCAATTTATTGTTTTTCAGTTTCGAAACTTTATGATTCATCTGCTTCAAGTCGAAATCTAATTAAAAATCTCAGAAACACAAGCATTTCAGAACAATTGTCTTAAACTGAATACTGAATATTTCCGTTTTCGCGAAGTGACATTAAATATTATCAGACAGAAACTGTCACATATAGTTTACGGTTATAGAGAACATGAATCGTACAACCATGCATACCACCACCCAGACTAAATGTAACTAACTAACTAAAGAACAGAAGTGCTCGGAAGCATTAGGGAAAATTAATGGTCTGGGTGCTTCTAAAAATTAATTAAAACCCTGAGCCCAAAACTCTTAACGCTAAGTTTATGGAGTAAGAATGAAGATTTACAGAAAACAGTTGCATTATTTATGAAACTGCAAGCAAAGAAGGCTATTTTGGTTGCTACTTGGTGGGCAGATGCAACATGCTTTATGTCTAGTTACGCAGTTGCTTCAGATTTTGGCTTTAAAATTACTTATAAAGTACTTGTAATTATGTTAGTCAGACTAAATTGTAATCTTGAGCCACCCTTATATACTAGCAAAATATTGCGAGCTATTTAATATTTGCCTGAATATAGGGCACATTTTAATTAAGTTTCTAATTTCGTATTCCGCTTCTCGTGTGTATGTATCAAATGACAGCAATATTAAGTTTACTTTTATATGCTGGAAGATAATGAAGTATTTGCTGTGACGAATGTTGTTACAATAATGTTTTTTTTTATGTTTCACTCTTAATATCAAAACAGCCACAAGTAAAAGACAAAATAAACAAACAAATGTTGATACATAAAATTATAATTCAGTACATAAGAAAAATAACAAATATTGAAAAACATGAACTTTACATTTTTTAGTCAATTACTCTTGCTAGAAGGTTTCCAACTGACTAAAAAAATGTGAAATTTAAGTTTTTTTAACATTTGTTTTATTTTTTAAATGTACTAATTATTATTTCGTCTTATGACTGTTGCTGTTTTGATAACGGTCTATGTTAGGATCGAAACGTCAACAAGAAAAATATTGTAACAACATACACTACATACACCCTAATACTTTCTTACAAATAATTTAAATGTTTGACTTTTTAATTTACTTTTATATCTTATACGTATAACTAAATATTAAAAGTTCGTTTTTTACGAAGATTATATTAACTGTCATTTATTGCTGTAATATTTTATCATTTTATCCATGATATTAATTAACTAAGAGATAATTGTTCAATTATTTGTTCCTATTTACGAATAGAAATATAAATACCTTAAGTATCTACTTAGTAGGTTTTTCAATGAAATTTAGTAAGTTACTAGATTACTATCATTTTGTTTTTTATTCAAATTAATTCAATCAAGGTTGTATTCCGGTGATAGAATACTTCATCAATTAGATAAACAAAAAATATAATTTCTGCAATTTGAAGTGATATTTTTCACTCAATTTAATACTTTAATACGAGTACTTACGGTGATAAACAAAACCTGTCTTAATAGTAGCCTTTTGCTTCCTGTCTTTATATGCTTTATTAGTATTATACAAGTTTTACTACTTTAAAGTAAATGGCAGATGATACATGATGTACTAATTATGAATAAAAAAGATTTTTTTTTAATTCGAAAAATTAATTACACTTTACATGAAGTGCCGTTAGTTAATGAGTTAATTAATAATATTAATAATTAAATTATAGTTAAAAACAATTCAAAAGTCAATATTCGTTAAACACTATCAGATAAGCGCCTATTTGTAGTATTTAATGATTAATATATTATAAATAACTTTTAAATTATTGGCACTAAAATTATGTAATTTTATGTGAAATGTAATTAATTTTGCAAATTTTAAAAATAGTTATTTTTGTATTAAGTGCGCAAAATTAGTGTTTTTTTTATTCCGCGTGAGAATGTTACTTTTAGTCGAGACCGTAGATCGAGACAAAAAAGTCATTCAAACAACATTTTTTTCTACAACTGTCAAAAATAACAATACAATCATTACTGATTTATTTATGCAAATTGAAGGAAAACAATCAACAATAAAATGAATTTGATACTATTGATGTGTTGTAACCAATAGAACCTGACAAAAAATAATTTGGGAGCGTGCGCGAGGTACTCATTTTGTACACTAGAATCCGAAACACTGCGCAAAATACTCATTTTGCGCTCTTCTAAGGTGCAAAATAATAAGGAAAATACGCGTTGGCATGGTAATATAAATGATGAAAAAATCACATACTTCACGTATTGATATAAGTGAAAACAAATTAACATTTTTTGACAGTTTTGATTCATGATCAGTACATCAGTCACTTAATTTTTATCCAGAAGTTGTGAAACAACCTGTATATACTATTCTATTTCACCAACGACTAGGTTTCGTTGAATGGTCAGTGAATATATATTTTGTATATTTATGAATTATTGAGTAGTAAACATATCAGTAGTGTTGTTGAGACATACATACAAATAAGAAAATGCAAAGTACAAAGCAATATACCTTTCAAAACCAGAACTACAATATCCATCAACAGTACAATTTATTCGGTCCATTTACATTTATTTATGGATAAGCAATCATATCATACCTATACCAGTAGCATAAAAAGTAATCTGATAAATGTACGAACAGCTCAAACGGGAACTACAACACAACTCTGTTACTTATACTACCTTCATAGTTACTTCGTTGCAACTTGAAAACTTTCACATGAGTATTTAAATCGAAATCAATGAAAATTATAGCACCCAAAAATGGTAATAGAGCATAAGTAATAGTAGTAATTTTTTAAATAAATATAAATATAGCATCACGCCTTTTTACCCATTAATGGGTGTGGCACTCTGCCGTAGCAGATCTCGGTAAGTAATACATTTCTCCAAAGATGTTAGTGGAGAGAGAGCCACAAGGGTAAATTTAATTTGGTGAAAATTGTTTGTCGACTGTGAGAATCGAACCAGGGTTCTCAAGATCCACAGGCCGACTCAATACCACTGAGACACCTACAGTAGTAATTTTATTTAGTGAAAATCAATTATAAGCTGTCAAATCGAATTCGGATATAAATGTATATATTTTAAATTCACCTTTAAATAAATATCTTATATATATATTCTTTTTAAATACAAACAACTGCTATAAGGATATATACATACTTCTTCTTCTGATGGCACTACAGCCCAAATCGGGCCTGGGTCTACCGGGCACACCGAGCCGCAGTTTTTACACTGCCGTACTGCCGGTTTTCGTAGTCAAATACTACATTATTTAAGACGTATAAGTGACTTATAGCGCCAGAGTGTCATAAATACATGTAACTGTATTTTATATTTTACGACAAATCACACATTGTCAACAGGCGGATTCGAACTGACGAACCTTGGTTCGGGTGACGTCACAGTATGTTAAGAGATGTGCCTTAACACGCGCTTGTGTATATACACATATATTAAACACTTATAAAAATATGTTATTTTTAAATGCTATTTAAAAATTTTCAAGTTAATCCCAACAATTATAAATGTTGCTGCATAGTAAACGTCTTCAGTTATTTAATAAAATCATCATTAGTTAGCTATTTGCAGAAATGTAATTTAAACAGGATTTGTGATTTTCTGCCTGGCTATAAATTTCTTATTAATTCATTTCTCTTGAGCAGTAACACAATACACATAGTATTTGTTACCAATTAACAATTTCATGACAAATATACCTTTACAAGATAGTAAACAAGTACACCACTAATTTGTCACGTCAACCCTTATATCTCTGGCGTAACCATCCAAGGCTTCTCGACTGCGTAGTCCGGTAAACAGAAGCGACAAGTGCCTGTCAAGCAACGTATCTCCGTGCCTTGGTTAACAGCAACAGCTGTGCGAAGTAATAACACACGCACACACATCAGCTCACATGGATACATGATCTAGATACAGATCCAGATGTGCTGTTAGTGCTAGTGTTAAAGAAATAGGTGGCCGTGAACTATTATGCTGGTTTGCTGTTATAGATACAAGCACCGCATGCTGCGAACGAACGTACAAGTTATTAATTGTTTCTTGTTGTTTTTAATGTTGTCGGTTGTCACTTAGATTTGGTTTATTATTTGGAAGTGAGAACACCGTTAGAATCTTATTGATATATACAGGGTGTATCTGTACTTCGGGATAAAAAATTAAAGGGTATATACTATAAGACGTACTGATCAAGGAACAAAAAGATTTGCATCGTATTTAAGCAACATTTTGTTACTTGATAGCTATTTTTCATAATTTTATTTAAATTTTCTTACAAGTAATTGTTTATACAATACCAAATAAATGTGTGATGTGTAATTAATAATTTAATCTAGTTAAATGCAGAAGGTCAAGCAATAAAGTACGCTAATTTCAATTTCAAAAAAAATATTTTTGTTCCATTATTTTATTAGTACATCTTATAGTATACTGGGTGTCCCATTTTACATTATCTTATTGAATATCTCGAAATGAAAGCATTTTACCGAAAAGTATGCCGAATCATAATCGTCATGGTTTTGAGGGGGACATCGGATTTTGACAAAATGGCCCCCTTGGCCCCCCAAGGGGGGCCGGGAGGGGGGTCGACTTAAAATTTTTAAATGGGATTCTGAAAGAGCGTTAAAAAATATGTAGGTTTTATCTGATTACTTTTTTTTAATTTCCAACAGGTGGCGCTGTAATCGTGAAAGTACGATTTTCGTGCAAAATATTCGTGAATTAATATTGTGTCAATAACTTTATAAATAATAACATTTGGTGTTTCAATCATTACCTAAATTTCTGAAAATATCAATCCCTAACACTGGGGGGGACGAAAACAGGACATTAAATAAACTAATTATGAATGATTTGATTTTATAAATAATTTTCATGTTAAGTTTACTGATTGGTGATTAATTTAATTGTAAATTAAGTGTTTTAATAGGGTTATTTCGTGTTGGAAATTGAAAAAACGTATCCGGATAAAACCTACATACTTTTTAACGCTCTTTCAGAATCTGCAATAAAAAATAGGGGTTCACATTTAAAATTTTAAGTTGACCCCCCTCCTGGTCTCCCTTGGGGGGCTAAGGGGGCCATTTTGTCAAAATCTAATGTCCCCCTCAAAACCATGACGATTATGATTCGGCATACTTTTCGGTAAAATGCTTTCATTTCGAGATATTCAATAAGATAATGTAAAATGGGACACCCAGTATACCCATTATTTTTTTCTCAAAATACAAATACTCCCTGTATATATAACGAAAGGAATAGGTAGCTCAGTGGGACGACAAACAATTTTCACCACGTTAAAACTACCCATGTAGCTCCATGTCCACTAACATCTTTGAGGGTCGTAAATTGACGGCTGGTAATCGCACTTCACGCGAAGAAATATATCACTTACTTAGATCTGCTATGGCAGAGCGTCACATACACCAAAGGGTAAAAGGCGTGATAATATATTACAATAATTTTGTATCTTAAAGACAAGGACTGTGAGAATTTCAAAATACTTCTATCGTTCTATCATGATGATATATTTATTTATTTATTTTACGATAGACTGATTTTAGTGTTATAAAATGTACAACCACTGTTCAAATTTTGGAACATAGATATTGGAAGCATTATCTACAGAAGAATAAAAATTACAGAAAGTAGCAGAATCAACAATTGTATTTTAAATTTGGTTGTAAAAGATTGGGAAGTATTTAGAACGCTTCTGAAATTAGTAGGTAGTTAGCCATAAGTTTCATGAAACATGGCAACCTGATTAACGGCTCTGTTCATTATTCTTGAAACTTTTCTTCTTGGTTTTCATTCTTTGTTTTGGTTTCATGAAATATTAAACATTTCTTCATCTGATGTGGTTGTTTATTAAAACATAATATTCTGTTTTAAGCAAAAATGTAACATATTTAGGAATTACAAACGTCCATAGTTTGGTCGGAATTCGAACCCGCAGTCTACAGTGTGCAATGGTCATAGCTAATACGCTGACAACTGTAGCATCATGGCCGGTTATTGAAAAACCATTATAAATTTGGAATATATCTTCGTAATTGAAAAACTATTTTTAAATGTGCTCTACCAAAATAAATCATTATTGGCAAATTTAATTTTTAATATCTGCATTCGAATTGTGACAACAGGAATTTTATTAAATTTTTATTACAAATTCTTTATAAGCAAATAAAATAAGTACTGCACTTTATTGTTTATGTTTCAGAAATATTAAATTTTTGCCGATTGACATTAAAAGTAAGCTTATGTACCTACAATTGAGAGGCTCTAAAAGTATTATATAAAAACAACAAATTTGACATTTATAATTTAACTCAATAAATATAATTACAATAAATGCCATTTTATTTTGGGCGGGATTAACACTCCTTTGTTACTTTTAATTATATACGGTAAATTTAACATTTATAAAAGACAGAATGATATTTATATCAAATTAGTTTTTACATAGTAACCGCTTAACAAACACATGATGATGCCGATAACATTAAAAATATTATAAATAATTACAAAATTAATATTAAACAATCGGCAAAAAGTAGCAGATTTATTACCTTGCCTTGCTTCGGCATTTAAACTCTAACCGCGGCAGTAGATTTACTACTTTTTGCCTGATTAAACAAATTACTATTATATATATATATATATATATATATATATATATATATATATATATATATATATATATATATATATATATTGCAGAAGTAATTTGCGCCCTCAGTTTACAGGGAAGGAAACAAACATATTTCGTCGGTTTATTTATAGTTCACAATAAATAATGAAGTGAATATCTCTTCGTTTAAGTGTTAAGATTGCTTGTACTATTCGTACATAACTCCTGGTTGCCGAGAAGCAAAATGATTCCCTCGTATGTCATCCTTCCATTACTTCTGTCATGTCAAAACAGTAAATTAATACGATTGCGAATATAGCGCCGATTCATAAATTAATTAACCTACATGAGATAACTATAATATGAATCAACTAATCCATTTCTCGTATAGCTATTAAAATTCATCGCAATCCTGCACAAAACAGTAAATTCTCATAAAACTTAATTAAACCTTCATTCCGGCACACAACAATTAAATAAACCAATAATCACCATCAGTCATCAATCAAATGATAACATCTTACAGTAAAAACTTCTACCATCAAAAAGCGTTTTATCTAGCATTGAATCAGTGCAATTACAGCAACTTTCCTCACACAAATTCCCGGCGGTTTTTTGGTGTGCATTAATGGGTTTTAGAGCGGAGAGAATAGAACGGATCCACCAAAATCGGCTTTTCACAGATGGGAATGGATTTTTCCACACAGTGCACACAAGTGCGTCGTGCGTGGCCGTGGAACTGACTTTCTGCACGCATGCATTGCTGTTTCCAGTTTCCAGGCTCGTGAGCCCGTGGAGAATACGCGAATGGAACTGTTTGAATGGAAGAAAGATTTGTGGATGTTGTGGGCTGATGATAATATGATTGTAGATACAACAGACCATAAGTTCTCAATAGTTTTTGCGACGCGACATCTCGCTATATTTTTCCTGAGAATTTTGCGAAATTTATTTTAGTATGACCATTATAATTATTTATGCAATTCATGTTAAAAGTGTCGCTTTATTGCAATTTAACTTTTAACATACGTGGCATACTCTATTTTTTTACAAAAGAACTAACTAATTTTACTAAATACATTTCAAACGTCAAAAATATTTATTTTGTACATAATTTAAGGTTACGTAACTAAGTTTGTTTCGTAGCAACTACTTTATCGCACTGAAAATGAGTACATAATGACTCTCTTTTTGTACGATCATAAAATATTCATTACAATAAGTTCGTATTCTGATAGATAATGCAATTCATTACTCTCGGATTGTATAACAACGCACAACACAATAATTATTATTTTCGTTAAATTTATCTAAATCTAAAAGTGTATTTTCCAGTTGAATAGTAATAGAATATGTATGTATGTAGTATGAAACTCATTATAAATTTAGATAAATTACGCCACTTACCTAAGACTTGTGTAGCTAACTTCACCCTCATGAGTAATAGCTATCATTACATGCACGTTAAATAATATATTATTATTACATTGCAGTTAGACTTAATACGAGAATCTGAATAATTCGGATGCAGTTTTATGGTGAAATTCTATGTAAAAGTACAAGTTTTGTAGATCCATAAATCTGTAAATAGTGAACAAAATCGCATCGAAACATGACTTTATGAAATATTTTCGACTTATCAAGAAATGTTGATGTGACTTTTTCATTATTTACATATTTACGGATCTATAAACTTACCGATTTATCTTTTTTTACTATACAGTGTCTAACTGCAATTGTCTTAAATGTATTTTTAAACAAGCGCAGGCGATGCTGCCTTCATTTCTTTATAGATTCGTTTTTAGAGAAGTGGGCGTAAGTGAAGATTTACGAAACATGTATACAGGAGCGAATGGATGGATGTGAATGAAGGTTTGTTGCGTGATGATGGATTTTAGTTGTGAGGAAGGAAAGAGCTCGTATGGAGGAAGTGTTAATGAGTTGAAACGAGTATCGTGTGTCAGAATGAGAATATTGACGTGACCTGATTTTGTTTTTATGAATCTTTTAGTGGATGTCCAATGCATGTTTCAGGGGTTCGTGCTACCCCATTTATTGGGATACAGCGTGATGTTATGTATGTATGTATGTATGATTTATCACAGAATTCCACCATTAGCTACAGTTGAAGTTTGAAATTGAAATCAACGCAATTGAAAGCCACGAATTGTTGCTTCTAAAATGAAAGTGCAATAATTGATCATATTCATTATAAAGACAATCTTCGCCTAACTAATGGATTCATTTCCCCAACTAGATACTGTAATTAAATTATTCGTTAAAAGATATATTTCTTCCTCTATCGATAAGAAATAAATATAAGTTATTAATTATATGAATTTAATGGATCTTGACTTCATTCAATAATAATTAGATAATGTTCAAATTGGAGTAGAGGATTAAGTTCTTTGTGTCACATTTTGAGATTCACTGTTATAGTGCTATAAAGGAAGTGAAACAGAAATCTCATTCAACTGGATTTGTTCGTTTTAGATTTATTTATTTTTGTAAACACACAATCTTATGTGTGTACGAGAAGTATGAATGTTTATGTCTGTAAAGATTTGGAATGTTTAAAACTGTTTACATGCTTATCTGAAATGGAGTAGAATAGATTTGAACAGTTCTTTTCTAGAAGGGATTTGAATATGAGCACTACAGCAAATAAATAAGTACAGATCATGTAAAATGGCGACAAAATAAATTTGTTTGTGAAAAATATGATATATCATGTAAGTGTACACGTTTTCACGAGTTTTTCAACACATCTCCTGAAAAAAATTATTTGTTTGTGGTTGTGTTTTGCGATATAATTTGACATGATCTATACATACGTTTTTAATCTTCCAGTCCCATAATTTGTAATTAAAACAAGATAGTACATCTTACAGGCTTTTATAATTTCTATCATTTAAATCACACAGAAGAGACTTCCTGGAAAAATTGTGACTGCATATTTATTTTTACTATCTGCATTTAAATTATTTTCTCTTTTCTACTAATATTTCTTTAAGTACCATCTTGAAATAGGTCTTGATATTGTGAATATATTCCAAGTATCTACGGAAAACTGTTATTAAATAGATTTTAATATAAGGAACGAGTTTATCCGTAAACTTTGCTTCTCCGTGCATTTTAAAGTAAAAATTAAGTTGTAAAATATTATATTTTGCATCGAACTCAACGAATATAACTAATTTAACTGTTTATTCATTGTGAACACAGTGGTAATAGAGTAGACAAGCAGCCAAATGCCTAAGGCGCCGATTAATTGGGAGCTCAATGCTGTCAAATTATGTCGATGTGAATTTATTAGATTAGAAAAACTATATAATAGCTAGTTTTACACATATTTTATTATCTACTACTTTTATTTGAAAATATTTTCTCTAAAATAATTTAAAAGACTACAAAAAAATTAATTATATCTCGGTAAGTGATATATTTCTTCGCGTGAAGTGCGGTTACCAGCCGTCAATTCATGGCCTCCAAAGATGTTAGTGGAGAGGGAGCTACAGGGCTAATATTACTGATTTACTGATTTAGTTATATGAAATTTTCATACTATATAAAAAAATAAATATGTCAGCGCGCATTTTACCCATTAATATGGATCTCTGCAGTAGCACATCACGATAAGTGATATATTTTGCGTGTGAAGTATAGTTACTAGCTGTCAAATCACGACCCATAAAGATACTATAACAGGAGAAAGCACATGGGTAATTTTAATGTGGTGTAAAGTTTGTAGACTGCAGGAATTAAAATGCAGTTTTAAAATAAACATCCCGATGCGTTGCCACTTATCTATCTACCGTCTTCCGAGATATTTAATTATATAAATAAATAAATATATCATCACGCCTTTTACCCATTACTGGGTGTGGCACTCTGTCGTAAACAGATCTTGGTAAGAGATATATTTCTTCGCGTGAAGTGCGGTTACCAGCCGTCAAATCACGGCCCCCAAAGATATTAGTGAAGGGGGAGCCACAGGGGTAGATTTAAATTGGTGAAAATTGTTTGTCGGCTGTGGGCATCGAACTAGGGTTTTCACCTACCTCACATAATTTAATTTATATATTTAATTTAATTATTTAACAATAAGAATTAATTACAGTTTGTATAGTTTGTTTAGGTCGCAAAAATAGCTTACAATGCCTCTGAATGTAAACATTAGATTGAAAAGTTAAAATACTCTTATTGCAATTTTTATAAGAATAACCTTACTTGCAGAAATCTTTCTGACAATTATATTTACCTTATACGAGTAATACCCTAATTGGAATTACGAAACATAATAATAAATATCGCACAGGTAATATAATTATAATCAGTAACTCATACACGTTGTGGTATTATAAGATCATCAACAAACACAAGTTTATTCACAGCTCAGTAATAACATTATAAACATTTTAATCGACTTAACCAACCAAAGTCAAACATCCTTCTCCGAAAATCTGCAATACCTACCACCCTAAACTTTTAATCCGTAATTAGTAGCCAAAACTCTATTCTACAATATCACGCTGTGCAGACACTACAAACAATGCGACCTGTGCATACGTTAAATATATTTTTCACGGTTTAATCCTGGTGGCTCGGGGTAAATCCGCGTCCTCTGACGCTAATTCCACAGAGCGCACATCGACGCAGCAGGAGCATCAGCGGCCGGAGCAGCGGATGTCCGAGCGTCAGGACATTATTCAAAACAATGCTGCGATGTTTAAGCGCCATCCACGCGTGTAAAGTGGAAATGTGCGGACACTTCATCATTTTTCTTCCTGCATACGGATTTTGTGCTCTTCCGATAAAGTTTTGAGTTTGGAAAGGCTGAAAGAATTTAATTGCATCGGGTTTGCGGGAGGTAATGAGATGATTTGTTGATGAACGGATCTTTTCTAAGAGGGATTTGAGTATGAGTACTACAGCAAATAAATAAGTATAGATCATGTAAAGTGACGACAAATTAAATTTGTTTGTGAAAAATATGATATATCATGTAAGTGTACACGTTTCACAAAATTCAGCCTCCGAGTCACCTTATGAGGGCATCGTCAGAGGCAGGCCAGCACAGTTAGTAACCATAGACGAGTTTCGCTCTTATTAGAGCTCATCAGTATGGTATAACTCACTTCTTCACCTAGAACAAAGTTCACGTGAAGAAGCTGGTGACGAAGAACTGTGCCAGCAGAGAATAAGATCTCTAACAAACGGTAAGATGACATGAAAAGTTCTGTCGAACCAGTAATGTCATCTACCGAAAAAAATGAAAAGCTACGCAATAGCAATTTAAATAACAACAAAGACAAAATTAATTGTCATCCATGCACTTGGTGAAACTAGGTTTAATAAAAAATATTAAATAAAACACTTGGCAAACTCTCACAAAATTCAGCCTCCGAGTCACCTTATGAGGGCATCGTCAGAGGCCGGCCAGCACAGTTAGTAACCATAGACGCGTTTCGCTCTTATTAGAGCTCATCAGTATGGTATAACTCACTTCTTCACCTAGAACAAAGGTCACGTGAAGAAGCTGGTGACGAAGAACTGTGCCAGCAGAGAATAAGATCTCTAACAAACGGTAAGATGACATGAGAAGTTCTGTCGAACCAGTAATGCCATCTACCGAAAAAAATGAAAAGGTACGCAATAGCAATTTAAATAACAACAAAGACAAAATTAATTGTCAACCATGCAATTTTGTGAGACTTTGCCAAGTGTTTTATTTAATATTTTTTATTAAACCTAGTTTCACCAAGTGCATGGATGACAATTAATTTTGTCTTTGTTGTTATTGTACACGTTTTCACGAATTTGTCAATACATCTCCAGAAAAAAATTATTTGTTTGTGGTTGTGTTTTGCGATATCATTTGACATGATCTATACATACGTTTTTGATCTTCCAGTCTCATAATTTGTAATTAAAACGAGATAAAACATCTTTCACGCTTTTATAATTTCTATCATTTAAATCACACAGCAGAGACTTCCTGGAACAATTGTGACTGCATATTTAACGTGGAAATGTGCAGACACTTCATCATTTTTCTTCCTGCATACGGATTTTGTGCTCTTCCGATAAAGTTTTGAGTTTGGAAAGGCTGAAAGGATTTAATTGCATCGGATTTGCGGGATGTAATGAGATGATTTGTTGATGCACACAATAAATTTACCCTTGAGACTCTCTCGCCAGTAACAAATTTGGGGGCCGTAATTGCTACGTTGTACATACGTTTTCAAATCTCACGTTTATAATATACAATGTGAGATATGAATGTCATATCTCACAGGTTGTTGATACAATACTAATCAAGAATTGTGAAAAGAATAAATAATGAAATTAGGACAAACTTATTAATCAAATATTAATATTAAATATAAAATATATCATCACGCCTTTTACCGATTACTGAGTGTGGCACTCTTCCGTAGCAGATATATTTTTACGCGTGAAGTGCGGTTACCAGCCGTCAAATCACGCCCCACCCCCAAAGTTGTTAGTGGAGGGGGAGCCACATGAGTTGATATTAAATAGGTGAAAGCCAGTTTGTCGGTTGCGGGAATCGAACTCGGGTCCTCAAGAATCGCAAGCCGACTGCATACCCACTAGACCACCAACTCCAACCATATTATAGTAGCAAAAGTCTAAAGTATAACTTGCAAACTTTTTGTCATATGACAACTGAAAGTACAGTGATGATGATAAATTTAAAGTTAAATTTAAGACAGAAAAATCCGGGTGACGCCTGGATTCGAACCAAGAACCCTCCGCTTGCCGGGCAGATATGCTAATCGTTACACCACGTCACCTGTGTCCGACGTATGGCATCAACCGAATGCAGAGAATGGAATTCATTTCGCGCGAATATGAAACTTAGTTGAAGGCGAATGTTGCAATTCATACATGTGAGAAATGTAATATCAAATAAATCTGTATCTTGCTTTCAATAAACAGTTTTCCCGTTATTGTGATTCATTTATTTACGTCCGACAGTATGGTGGTGTAGTTAGCGTTACGGCATTCGAATCCGAACTCAAGCTAAAATATATGCTGTAAATAGGTTTAAATACCTGTAGTGCAGAGTAGCATAAATAATTAAATATTTAATATGTAATATTAATAAAAGCTGTATACGAAAACGAAGTTGTGTTAATTTGATTTTAAATAGCTTTCCTATCTAGCTATTAAATATTTATATATGTATTTCAAATAATGAAAAAAATTTAAAATAAAATATTTTTGTACTTGAAATATAAAGAAAATATATGAAACACTGTTTAAAATAGCTATTTATGTAACAAATACATAATGTAGGACTTTATTTGCCGAGATGAAGTTTATGGCAGAGAAAGGCTAATAAATAAGGCGAGTCTATAAAGTCCGATTATGTACTAGTTCCATACAAGGCTTTTGTTTGACTGCCCTACAGAAGATTTTCTATTATCTATAATGACATAATGACACATTTGACAAATGACAAATTCAAATTTAATATGTAACAAAGGGTGCCTTTCCTATTCCTTGGTTACCAAGTTGTTTGAAAATTTTATTTGAAGCAAAATGAAAACGCACAGTTCTAGTGAAGAAATTTTTGACGAAATAAAAAATATCGCTGCTATCGTCAAAGATTCCCTATTACCATCAAAATTCAGACATTTGTACGAAGACACATAATGCGTATCGCAAATTCAACAATTTTGAGAGAAGTAAAGAACAGCAACGGAATTGCAAGTGTGAATATTTCTAGTAATAGTAATTGCGTAATAAATGTGAATCATTATTATAATAATAATTAGTAACAGTGCATGTAATGTTTTGTAATTACAATTTAAATTGAAATAAATATATTTTGACATTAATTGACACCTGACAGTACCTTTATTTTACTTTATACTACTAGTAAAATAAAGTTACTTTATTTTACTAGTATTATAAAGAGGTGCTTTATAGCCGCATAATTGTATTATAATCAGTATTTTATAATGCAGTCGTACATAAAATATGCAACATTTGCATTTATATTCTTCATAATGGTTCATGAAAAATTTGTCACCAAGAAATGTAAATAATAGCAAATAAAAGTACGTATTTTCGGCAGATTTTCGCTCCCAATTTTAGTAACTCATCTCTAAGCTCACAAAAGAAAATTCCCGACAAACTCAAGCTGCTATTATAACAAAAATATTCTCAGAAGAATTTCTTAAGAGTAAAATTTTTCAAACACGTTGACATACATGTAAGACCGGGATTTCTATAGAAAGAAAATAGATTGCTGAGCCGGGTGTCATAACAATCACAGCTCATTACTTGTTGACAAGACTGAAGACGAAGACATATGAGAATCGTCGCACACAGATTACCGAGAAAATAATTATTGCCTATAGCCATCCGAAACATGGAAAACATGAATGCAAATGCACCACACAAACATTTTTGGAATACGAATGTTTATAATTACGCCCAACAAATTTTTTAAAAAGATTTTATTAATTTTAATATTATGGAAAAAACTGCAATACTCTAAAAAATTTTGTAGTTCGCACAACAATGAAAATTCAGATGTTAAAACTACTGATTATTTCATTGTTGAAATCACAATCTTTATAAGTTGTAATCTTCCATTGTTGTGACGTTTCATTGTTGTGACGTTTCATTGTTGTAACGTTTGATTGTTGTAATTTTTCATTGTTATAATCTAATAGGATCACTAGCGCTTTATGTTATGGTATGACCAATGTATCTACATGTGTTTACATAATAGTAGTACAATTTTCTTTTTACTTCCTTGTACGAAGTAAAGGAAGTATTGTAATCGCGAAAATTTTCGGTTCTCAGATTTCAGTGGAAATACGCATTATGGCTTTCCCTGAATCCATTTTGACTAATTTCGTCGTGCCGTCTGTACGTACGTATGTATCTCGCATAACGCAAAAACGGTAAGCCGTAGAAAATTGAAATTTTATATTTAGGACTGTTATAACATCTAGTTGTGCACCTCCCTTTTTGGTCATTATATAACTTCTGGAAGTGGTACTTTACTTGAAGCCTGTAATGGATTTTAATGAAAAACTATATCAAAATATAATCCAAAACTTTTCAAATTTGGTATATAAAACTACTATTTCAATGGAAATAACATAATAGATTTTGGTTAAAAGGGACTAACCGGAAGTGATACATTACATGAAGCTGCTAACAGTTTTTCTTGAAAAAAATTGAATTATTCTGATTTTAGAAATAAATGCTGCGAATAAAAGTTTTAGAGAATTAAATTCTGCGTCTAGAACATTAAGAATTATTTAATTAGCCTTTTGTATAAGCGAGATACGTTAATTTAAAAATTTTATATATTTTTTTGTTTTAAAAAAATTAAGTTTGCTATGGAGTAGAACAAAAAATAAGAAAAAAAAATAAATTTAATGTCAGATATGTGCAATTAAAAAAATATCTATAGTTTAATACGCGTACAAGAAAGTCATGTGGTGTCCACATCAGATTTTTTTACATAATTATTGACATTATTACTTCCTTGTACGAAGTAAAGGAAGTATTGTAATCGCGAAAATTTTCGGTTCTCAGATTTCAACGGAAATAGGTGTTTTGGCCCTCCCTGAATCCATTTTGACTAATTTCGTCATGCCGTCTGTACGTACGTATGTACGTACGTATGTACGTACGTACGTACGTATCTCGCATAACTCAAAAACGGTAAACCGTAGAAAATTGAAACTTTATATTTAGGACTGTTATAACATCTAGTTGTGCACCTCCCTTTTTGGTCATTATACAACTACCGGAAGTGGTACTTTACTTGAAGCCTATAATAGATTTTCATGAAAAACTATATTCAAATATAATTTAAAACTTTCCAAATTTGGTATATAAGACTACTATATCAATGGAAATAACATAATAGATTTTGGTTAAAATAGACTAACCGGAAGTGGCACATTACATGAAGCTGCTAACAGTTTTCCTTGAAAAAAATGGTATTATTTTAATTTTAGAAATGAATGCTGCAAATAAAAGTTTTAGAGAATTAAATTCTGCGTCTAGCACATTAAGAATTTTTAAATTAGCTTTTCGCATAAACGAGATATCTAAATTTAAATATTATATATTTTTTGATTTTTTTGTAAATTAAGTTTGCTATGGATTAGAACAAAAAATAAAAGATTTAATGTCAAATATGTGTAATTAAAAAAATATCTATAGTTTAATACGTGTACAAGGAAGTCATGTGGTGTGCACATCAGATTTTTTTTATATTATTACTGTGTAATAGTTTCCTCTTCACATATAAAATTTAAGAATGAAAGTGTACCGCACAAAAATTTATAACGACGGTGCCTCTGTCTACATTTTTTTTAAATTGCTGAGATATGATTATTCGCTAGCAATGCAGTTTATGAGTAAAATATTTATTAGTTACAAGGTTTCTGCCTTCGCTGTCATGTTTCAAAATGTAAATTTATTAATTCTGCATGCAAATTAGCTCTAATAATAGTTTCATTACAAGTTAGCGTATTCTCTAACTTCTAAATAGAGAACATACCCGCGTTGCGAATATTCGGTTGATTGATTTATATGGCGTGACATGTCAAAATTCAAGTAAAAGGATGAATTATGCCTCTCCGATCAAAAGGCTCAGTATCGGTGTTCCACATCACCGTATTCACCAATGTTCGGCATGGCTACATTCACACAGCCACACAGAATACGTATGCGAGTGAAATGAGGCAGAGTGGTGGTGGCGGTGTAGAATGTGGCAAGCTGGCAACCCCGCCGCGTACTCTGCGTGCCAGGCGGCATTGCCACCTCCCACTTATCGATTCTGCGTGGCGGGGAATCGTTCGATGGCACGCGTTTGCCACGCTGTCGACCATGTGCTGCGGAGGGTGGATCTTGTGTCGTGGTGGAGGACAAGGGATTCAATGTTGCACCCCTGTTATCGTGGAGGTGGTTCGTGGCACACGGTAGACCCTTCAGCGATGGGATTATTTAATGGGGTAGGTCAGAGATTTTTAATATTTTATGAGGAGTCTGAGCACTTAGTATAGTGCGTATATGGTGAATCATTGCATATCTAAATTTCAAGTGGTATTGACGTTTGTAACAAACTTTACAATAATGAACACAATACAGTAGGTTTGTACAGCGTGGTGGCCGCGCGGGTTGAGGGCCTGATTGACAACCATAAGGTCGTGGGTTCGGGTCCCGCCCGTGGTGGCCATACCAAAGACATATCGGCATATGACCTGAGTAGTTAGTCCGATATATAAATTTTAAAAAAATACGGTAGATATTTGTTTTTAGTATATGTACAAGTATGTAATTCGTAATTTATTTTAAATTTTTCCAAAAACACTTAGCCTTTCTACAGTGGCGTTTACTCCATGCAAGCAATGCTTTCCATTTTATAACTTTTAAATTATTTTTACAGTATAACTCTTTATATTTATTTAGAACTTTAATAATTTAAAACTTAAAAGCAAACAAAAATACACAAATGTATTTGCTGTTGTTGATCGCACCGCTAATCAAATGCATTCACTAGAATATAAACTGTTACGATCTTTCCCTGTTTACGTACTCATACCCCATACCTAAGATATACCGAACTTTTACAAACATGTAGCCTTCTATTCTGGCAATACTGCGTCATATACGTTGAGCCGAAAGCAGTTCTTAAATACTTACATGCAGAAAATTTCGCAATAAACATTAAGATAGGACAGAATATCAGTAAAATATTCGAGACCATATATTTCTATTTCACAGCTCCTTCATGTGAACATTGTTCTAGGTGGAGGAGTGGGTTATACCATACTGATGAGCTCTAATAAGAGCGAAACGCGTCTAACTGTGCTGGCCAGCCTCTGACGACCTTATAAGTTGACTTGGAGGCTGAATTTTGTGAGACTTAGACAAGTGTTTAGATTTATATTTTATTATATATTTCTATATTAAATTTGATTTAATTAAATTTTGAAAATACTAATAATCCTTATATTTTTCACAATTTTATTCTTACCGACCTTTTATTAGTCAAAGCTAGCCTTATTATAAAATGTCCGAGACCCCATTGCCTTTATACCACAGACAAACAACTCCGGCAGATAAATGAACTGTTACACATACGCATCTACCCACTCAAGTATTACTGAGGTACTAAATACATTTATATCATTATTTATTAATATAATGAAATTTAAAAATAAATATAAGTACCAATATTTTAAATACAAACAAACAAGTAGCGACACAGTTCCTAGAACTAAGCTATAAGATCTTGAAAATTGCTTGAATATGTGTATATCAGTGTTTTTTTTACTAATGAGGATAAGAACTTACTAATAGATTAATTTATTAACTATATCTCTGCATCCCATGCGACATACAGAAATTATTACATATCTATCAGACTACAAATAAAAGAAAATATCCTTTTCTATCTTTTAAATTTTTGTAATGGCCAAATGCATCTCGGTGTTTCCTGAATTTTTAATTTTCCTTAAATGACAAATAATATCAATTCGAATACATAACAACTATATTCACTACCTAATTTAATAGTTATTTACGTAATAAAATCTGAAAGTGACAACTGACTGAGTGAGCAAACATATTTCAGAGCGAGTCGTAGACGAGCTTTGGGTGTTTGAAAGCCAAGTATATACACTTTCAGGGTGTGTTACGTTCAATATTTTTTTGCGACCATCAATGACAAATTATTCATGATTTGACACACGAAGGAATAGTTATTTAGGTAACATGATATGGAAGTGATACTTTACTGGGTGAACAAACATATTTCAAAATGAGTTGAAGGTGAGCTTGAAAGCTTGAAAGCACAGTAGACACAAATGAAATATGTTTGCGTAAAATAAATAAAATGATGGATTTTCTAATAACTTTTACCATATAGAAATCGTTAAAGTTTTACCGTTTCCGATCGTATTTTCCGAGGTAATGTCGAATTTTCCAGTCCTACAGATGATTAGAAAGATTTAATTTTCTAAGCGATCACGAAAAAAAGTTTGTTTCAATTCACTGTTGTTGTTTATATAATACATAAATTAATAATGACTAAATTGAGGCTAAATCTAAAGTTATATATGTACAATGTAGAAATGAACGTAAATAGAAAAAATTAAAAAGAAATCCAACGACGAATCCATTATAAGCAATGCTGAAAGCTCATTAATTTACTGTGTAGTTTAGAAAGAAAAAACATAAATGTGAAAAGAAAATGGTAAACATAAGTTAATAACTGCATGAAGCAAGAAAGAAACGCCAACAAGCGAGCAATTCAGTGAAGTACATATTTATCTACTTAAACAAAAGTTAGATTCGTTATTTAGGAACTCTAATCTTCTTCTTCTGATGGCACTACAGTCCAAATCGGGCCTGGGCCTACCGGGCACACCGAGCCGCAGTTTTTACACTGCCGTACTGCCGGTTTATAGCGCCCGAGTGTGATAAATACATGTAACTGTATTTTATATTTTACGACAAATCACACATTGTCGACAGGCGGATTCGAACTGATGAACCTTGGTTCGGGTGACGTCACAGTATGTTAAGAGATGTGCCTTAACACGCTCGGCCATCGTGCCTTTCAGAATTTCTATATATTTTTTAATAAATATTACCGATCACTTATATTCGTGTCTTTAAGAGTCGACAAGTTTACAACACATTTATCTTTACTTTTTCCCAACCGCGGACAATTCAAGTATGCGTAACTAAATAGTTAAATTAAAACATACAAAACCGTCAAAAACAGAACTCGGAACACCTAACACCAGTGCTCTTAAAACATCTAAAAATATAGTCATTGTGTTTAGCTTTATAAAGCTAGACAGAATTAAAAGCTATGTACTTGATGCTATATTTCAAACAAGTCAATTATCTTATTTAATGTAGTCGAACTCATGCTTACAGTATTATTTGTAGAAATACAAACAGGAAACAAGCTCTTATAAGCTTTGCATCCAATTAGGTTGTAAACAGAGTGAAAACTTAAGAACAAATACACTTCCAAGTTTTTTTTTTCGAATATAAAAATATCTTTAAACAATAGCGATCAGATAAATTTAGAAATTATAAAGTTAGTAGATAGTTTATTATAGGTTAACATCATACGATATATCAAAAACAGCAGTTTAAATTTGAAAAGAAGAGTCCTTATCATAGTACCCTACTGAAAATTCAGAGCAGTCGAGCCAAGTGAGTGTTGTTTCCAAGCACGAGTTTTTGAGATAAGCACACGAGGCTAAAATTTACATTGCACCGAAGAACTTTTCACGGAGAACAGCTATTTGATATTTGCTGATTCCGAGGAAAAGGCACGTCCAACGGGAAGCACAAGGCATACGGCACAGTTATTCAGATGACGAGGATTGTTATTTTCTGTTCCAGATCCCCCTTCTTCATTCATATTCGAAGTTCAACCTGATGAGCACTACCTATGAGCATTCTTCTTTCGTAAACGTAAAATTCAGGATAAATATTAAACCAGACTTGAGCTTATTATGTTTAATTTAAGCATACATAATTTGGAAATCTTTTGGAGTTTGGAGTTTGTATGGAATTCGAAACAATGGAGATTATAAGCAAAATGAGTATTTACCAAGAAGTTTCTTTTTTTAATAAAGCAAGTAAGAAAATAACTTTAGTTTGAAACTGTACTGCACAAATATAAAACTGTAAACTGTAGGTACCACAAAATAAATCAAATTTTGCAAGTTGTACAGTAATAGTTATTTACGTAAAAAGTCAGGAAAGTGTTCAATTACAGGATGGGTAGATAGTTTCATGCCAAGCGACAGCGAGGCTTGAAACAGCTTACCAATGCTGTACGACACTATACTGACGTGTTACGTATAACATTTTACCTGAAACTTATAAACAAATAATAAATATTTTAAATTAATTCAAAGTAAAGAAATATTTGACTTACATATTCAGTCACTATTTTATGTTGCTAAGTAACTAGACACCCACGTTTCTTTCATTACCTGCCTAGGTAGGCAATATGTTATTTTCCTGCCTAGGCATGCAAAGCAAAGCTTAAAGGTCAGACAAATGTTTAATGTCCTGTCAGTTTCAGGTAAAATATTTTCTTTTAAACGGTCTATTGCGGTTTCTTGTTATCCGTCTTTAACACTTAGAATTGGAAAAAATAAATAAATAAAATATATCACCCATTACTGGGTGTGGCAGTCTGCTATAGCAGATTTCGATAAGTAATATATTTCTTCGCGTGAAGTGCGGTTACAAGCCGTAAAATCACGGTCCCCAAATATGACAGTAGAGGTGAAGCCACAGAGGTAATTTTAACGTGGTGAAAATTATTTGTCGGCTGTGAAAATCGAACCCGGGTTCTCAAATCCACTGGCCGACTCGATACCACTGAGCCACCTACCCCATTTTTACAGAAAATCATTATAAACAATTTTAATTGCAATAACAAATAAAATATTGATTAACGAATGTAATGCGCAACCTGAGACAAAGCTACTTGCATTATCGTTTCAGTCATTTATTCGCTTTACGGTTCGTGCATCCGAGCTGAGAAACCGAAAGCCGATCGGTTCTGTCTTTCCGTTAAACAATTGAACTGCTGCACTGATGAAAATCAGAAAGATGTATAAAGTATGATGGGTATCGAAGATACGAACCAATGAGTCGGGATCGAAATCCGCTGATCCGACAAGTCAAAAGATCTGACTTGTCCATCTCTAGAATTAACGAATTTTGATCCTAGTAACATCCGCTAATGAATCAAGCATGTAAACACTACTAACAACTCAACCATAACTTGTCTAAATGCACGTTCACTTCGCGTAAATAATTCTGGAAGTGATGTATCATGCACGTCGAATTTTATCTTTAGATTCAGTAGTTATACGAGAAAATGTATATCACAGAGAAACCGAGCACGCTGTTACTAACACATATCACGTGTAATTAAAACAAACTGCCAAGTTCTGTTACAGCCAATTTGGAGAAATAGCGAGATGTCATCCTGCGTGTGGTACGATGTGCTCCGTGCGCTTCAAACGAAATACGTGAGTGAAAAACGTACAACAGGACTACGTACACACAAATGAATACAAATATTTTAATTAAATTATAAATAACTACGTTTGTTTTACAAACAAAGCCTTTGCTACTTTATCAAGGAACAACATGGTTTTCCTGCAATGTTTAGTTTCTGATAGATAGAGAAAAAAATCACATGACATCCTTGCACGCGTATTAAACAATAGATATTTTTTTATTTGCACATATTTGACATTGAAATTTATTTTTTTATTTTTTTCTTATTTTTGTTCTTATCCATAGCAAACTTAATTACAAAAAACAAAAATATATATCTCACTTATACAAAAGGCTAATTTAATCATTTTTAATGTGCTACACGCAGAATTTAATTCTCTAAAACTTTTATTTGCAACATTTATTACTAAAATCTAAATATTACCATTTTCTTTAAGAAAAACTGTTAGCAGCTTCATGTAATGCATCACTTCCTGTTAGTTCATTTGAACCAAAATCTATTACGTTTTTTTCCATTGCTATAATAGTCTTATACACCAAATTTGAAAAGTTTTGGATTATATCTTAATATAATTTTTCATTAAAATCTATCTCAAGTAAAGTACCACTTCCGGAAGTTATTCAATGATCAAAATCTCAACTTTCTACGGCTTACCGTTTTTGAGTTATGCGAGATACATACGTACTTACGTACATACGTACAGACGTCACGGCGAAATTACTCAAAATGGATTCAGGGATGGTCAAAATGGATATTTCCGCTGAAATCTGAGAACCGAAAATTTCCGCGATTACAATACTTCCTTTTCTTCGTACAAGGAAGTAAAAACAAAGAATAAATATGTATCATCACGCAATTTTACAGTTTTCTGAGTATAACAATTAATGTTTTACCTAAATTTCTTATCTTAGTATATATTTTTAAATTAAAGAATCTTGATATTTTTGTACGTAATTATTATATTTTGTGTAATGGGGTAGGTGGCTCAGTGGTATCGAGTCGGCCTGTGGATCTTGAGAACCCTGGTTCGATCCCCACAGCCGACAAACAATTTTCACCAATTTAAAAAATCTACCCCTGTGGCTCCTCCACCACTAATATCTTTGGAGGCCGTGATTTGACGGCTGGTAACCGCACTTCACGTGATAAAATATATCACTTACCGAGATCTGCTTAGGCAGAGTGCCACACCCAGTGATGGGTAAAAGGCGTGATGATATATTTATTTATTTATTTCTAAATAAATATGATGTACTGTAGATCTAGTATAATAAGGACCGACAACTGTAATCTTATATATTAAAATTATTTGATTTCGATAGAGTTATTACCTGTTTAACCATTTTGAAATATATTAATTCAAAATATATTTTATAAATAAGTATTTAAAATATTGACTTTGTCATTGATTTTAATCAAGATCAAGAGAAGACTAATCTTTCTGTCTTATGAAACATTAGTGAGCCCCAGAAAAAATAATAACACATGTCTAAAAAGTAAATTATAATTAGGAACCTACTTATGAATCAATAATGACAAAATTAGAAATAAGTATAATGCCGTATAGGTTTTACTAAAAGGCCTATAATTTAATTTTTATCAATCTTATTTGACTGCAATTAACTGATTGCATGTTTTCGAACTTTCATAACGCTAAGTCCCATAAATTGGGGTAGCACAAACCCTTGAAATATTAAATAATTATGGTATATACCCCAGTTTGTAAAACTGCTCCCTACAAGAGACATTTTTGTATATAAATATAGTTGTTAATCGCAAAATATGCTAAGTATATATCCTAAACATTTCAGTTTTTGAATATTTGGATTATAACTAGTGTTCTCAATATTACAAACACTTCTAAAATATTAAAATATGCTCGACAATAAAAGTATAAGTAATATATACACGTATTAATATTAGTATAGTTATCAAAAATTAAAACGGGTCAAATACCTCAACATAATCGATACACTAATATTCTAATTACATTCTCGAATAGAAGCTTGAACATAAATAAATAATATAGTCGTAAACTCACAAGTCTAAATGTTGCGTGTGAAAATTAATCAATGCAGACTTAAGGCAATATATCACTTCTAGTAGGTATCCTTTATCTACACAAAATGCTTTAAATGTTTTTTAACATTCAACCAACAAAAACCTTACGTCCAGATTTACATATTTACACTTTTACCTTAATTAATCAAGATATCCAGAAACAACCACTTTTCCATTTAAACTAAATGTAAATTCCTCATTATGCTCTTTTACATTTTTTTGAAGGTCTTTTACTATTAACTTATAAGCACGCCAGTGCCAAGTTCGATAAACAACAAGTATTTTATAAATTACAACAATTATTTTGTAATTGTTTTGTTTTATAACTTTTTTTATTAGGAAACAATAACAAAAGTACAAAATGGAACTGTATAATATACGTATATAGATTATAATATAAAATATTCATTATAGTTATTTATTTGCTTCACTACACAACAGGATATTAATGTCAATTATACAGTTCAAGAAACCTATAGGTATTTGAACCAACGAAACGTTTTGGTTATAAATTGGAATCGGCACGGTTTGAATTCGCGAACGCTTACTTGCTCATCATCAGTACCAGTAATAATAGCGTACAACGATTATAAAAGAAATCATTGCCATGTTAATAATGTTAAGACTATATGGTACGAACAATTTTTTATTTCCATTTTTGTTGTGTACAAAAATTGAAATGAAATAATTCATGAAAAAAATGTCTTGAAATGACACGTATCAATTTTTATGTTTATGCACATAACCAATTATAACAATAATAATTTTGAAAATTGCAATTTAGCTTAAAGTGTAAAAGTTATTAATTATGAAAAACGACAATAATTTATTAATATGTTTGACCAACACATTTTTATTATGAATAATCTGTGTATAAACGTAAAACAAACGATCCAAACTAAATGTATGTGTATCTAAAGGTTGAAATTTATTTGTACACACCTATTGTGCATCTCTTGCATAAAATTGATGACAAGAAAACATGTTCTATTTTCAAATAAGTTATATTTCGAGCCCATTTTGTTAAAATTAATGAGAAAATTGATAGTCGTGTTGACTGTAGTGTAACAATGCGGTATCGCGGTTGATGCATTTCATCATGCACATTCATAATTGTTGATAGCTGATGAGTTGTAGACTAAATTATTATTGTTGATTTAGAATGAACATATTTGTAGCTTCAATTACTTGGAATTAATTGTTATTTTAATTGATAATTTCCTCAGCTATAAACAATATAGATTGACTTTTGCATATTCAGCGTCTGCGGTAGATCTTTGATATGCCGACAAGATGATGCAAATTATAATCCTTCTAGAAGGAACTGACACGTAGTCATTGATAAAGATGCCTAATACATCTCCCCGTAAGTTCTCAGCACCCTTCTGGTTGCTCCGAGCTTGGTGAGTTCTCGCCAGCTCGTCGGATGAGCTGGTGCCTGATCAGTAAGATATTGTTAAAGTTCTCACTAGCTCTTCGGATGAGCTGGTGTGCCTGTTTAGTAAAGTTCTCGCCAGCTCGTCGGATGAGCTGGTGCCTGGTCAGTAAGATATTGTTAAAGTTCTCACTAGCTCTTCGGATGAGCTGGTGCCTGTTTAGTAAAGTTCTCGCAAGCTCTTTGGAAGAGCCTGATCAGTAAATTGTTGTTAATCACTTGTAAAGGCTAAAAATGCTTTAGTGGTTAAGTTGTCTCGAACTACTGTTATTAGTTCAAGTGTCTCGAGCTCTTTGGAGGCGGGTCACCTGTTGTGACGCCAGCCCTTCGGATGGTGCCGGGTCAAGTTGTGACGCCAGCTCTTCGGATGGTGCCGGGTCAAGTTGTGACGCCGGCTCTTTGGGTGAGCCGAGACAGAAGTTTGATAATCACTTGGAAAAGCTAGAAATGCTTTAGTGATTGAGTTGACTCCAGCTCTTGAGAAGAACCTGGTCAGTAGATTGATAATCACTCGGGAAAGCTAGAAATGCTTTAGTGATTAAGTTCAACTCATCGTCTCAAACTATTTTGGTTTATAGTTTGTTTGAACTACTGTTTTTAGTTCAAGAGTAATTAAATTATATTGCTATAATTTAATTACGAGCAAGTGCTCAAATTCTGTATTTGTTTGTCCTGTGTTGTGTAAACTATATATCATATATTTATAATAAATAGTGTTAAACTCAATAGAAGAGTGGTTGTGTTTCTTGAGGAAAGTGTACCTATCCAAACTACCTTAGTGTGGTGTGTGTGTTTGTCATTCGTTGACACTCAGATGACTTCGAGACCCACCAGCCGCTGATGACTCCCGAGCAACCTGCCATCATCTACAGCTATTAAGGTTGGTTGAAGTTAAAGTACATTTTCCCTTGTTGTTAATATCCGATATCCCTTCGTCTGTCATTTCCGAGATTGTTCGTTGAAACGTTAGAACTATTATTGGGAGTGTTCCCTCTAATATTAGTTAGGCTCCGCGCGAATTAAGGCCGTTGTGCCCTGTTTTTCGCGTGTCACTGCCAAAGTGGCTTCTGTACAGCCACATACATTGGCCACTATTACAATTGGCACAATCGAGTAGAATTGGCCACTGTTACAGTAGTCAAGATGACTATAGGCAGTCTAAAATAGAAAATCTTGAAAAAATTTAAAATCTCGAAATATTAAAAATATAATCTCGAAAAATAAAATATAAAATCTCGAAATAAAATATATAAAATCTCGAAATAAAAATTATAAAATCTTGGAAAATAAAATATAAAATTTAGAAATAAATAATATAAAATCTCGAAAGAAAAAATATAAAATCTCGAAATTAAAATATAAAATCTCGAAATTAAAATATAAAAACTCGAAATAAAATATATAAAATCTCGAAATATGAAAAATAAAATCTCGAAATATTAAAAATAAAAAAATAAAATCTCGAAATTAAAAATATGAAATCTCGAAATTAAAAATATAAAATCTCGAAATTCAAAATATAAAATCTCGGAAAATAAAATCAATACTAACAAATAGGAGACAATCATTTACGGTGGAAAACATGGAAAAATATATAATTGTAAATTGTTAAAAAGACAATTATTAAGTCGGATTAAAGATATTGTTTATATTATTATTTTATTGGATGATATAAATATAATTTATAAATTAAGTACTCTAGTTATTACCAACAAATTATTATTATCTACATTTCGTTGCAATCAATACATTGTTCTAATCAATAAATAAACAAGTAAACATGCACCTAACTGTCGGAGTCAATAACTTTTTTATCTAGAAAATCAGTGTGGTGAAGATAGGACACAATTGTCTTTGTTGTCTGATTTGTTAAAATTACGGGCAAGTTTACGCACATGAAATCTTTTTCTTTTGGCATTTTAACCTACTCCAACAGAACCAGACAAATATATGTTTCATTAAACTAATTTTTAAAACCCATTATTTATTTATTTATGTTACGCTGTACAACAGGAACTTAATCCCAATTACAGTACAGGGTTCTCAGTCTCCGATCCGCAGTGTTGTAGTTTATATAATTTTTTAGCTTGAGTGAGATTCGAACTCAAGATCTCCGGATTCGAATTCCGTATCATTATCATGGCTTTTAATGCGGAATTTCTAGTAATCAATAATTTTTTTAAAACATGTAATTTATTTTTAAAATAAAATTTGAGTAAAATCTTTATATTTGAATTTAGTGCCGAATTATAAACTTTTTACCATAAATCAACCTTTTCGTTACTAATTTCTTTGACAAAATTAAGTATAAGAGCTAACTAGTTCATTTCAATAATTTAATAATGATAAAAATATAAATAAAAGCAATAAAATAACATCATTGAATGCAATATAATGAATCAAAGTGCCTTTCAATATCGGCAGAAATTAAAACTCTGACCTCAAATCCATTATCAGTCGATAAAACAAGAAGAGGTCATTTCTGTAACTATAATTGATCACATGAATATTCTAAGAGCAAACACATCATAAATTATTTCCTTCACTAACAGACACAACAACGCTATGAGAATCGTATTTAGAAGATCTGTTTTTCCCATCCCAACCACGGAATGTATTTACCCTATATCCCTAACATAAATACATCCACAAGGAATGACTAAATATTTATAAGCAAGTCGTATCGCAGCATGTGGTCCTTACCACAAACATTCTTCCTCAGCCCTCGAGTCTCGACTTCCGAACTGATATTTAAATGGTTGACATTCATATCAAAATTGAACTATTATTTATGGTAATGTACAGATAATAGTATATTATAAGCCAAGGTTGAGAAGATGATCATTATTGACTTAGCGCCAAGATTGTACCCCGAAGTGTAACCGAGGGGTACAAGGCGCATAGTCAATAATGATCTTCTCAACCGTGGTTTATATACTATTTTTTTCACTACTAGCTCTTTAATCCTGTGACCCGAATTTTTAAATAATCATAACAAGCAATTTGATATGAATACTTGTTAATATCTACAAAAACCGAGAAGGCAGAAATAAAATTCTTTTGTTTTTAGCATTGCTTTTTAAATATTTGGATTCCCGAGAAAATTTGTCCTGGTAGATTCTTTTTGGGTTGAAATAGTTAAAAAAATATCTAAATAAGAGGCCCACTCCTGACATGGCAAAAGTATTCATTAATTTCTGACATGGCAAACCTACAAGACAAAATATAATACAATAAGCAAGATGTCCGAATATAGTTCTAACATTTTTAAATTTAGATAACTCAGAAACTTACATTGGGTATTTATTGCGAAGTACTTTCGCTATCATTTTGGCAGAAAATGTGGGCGACATATTGGCTGGTAGCACAAGCTCTGTTTTTGGGTGTTCTAAGAGCACGGTTTTAACATGTTAGAGATAGCTAAAACACCCAAATACACTGCTCTTAAAACAGACAAAAACAAAGCTTGTGCTACCAGCCATAATCTCTAAAACGTCATAACCTCAACCAATGATGCCAGAAATTCCAAATGCAACTTAATATGGCCGTGGGTAACCTTACTGCAACTTCATGAAATATACGAAATACTCAAATTTCATTAAACACGGGTTCTGTAGCAATAAAAATGCAATTATAACCCTAAAATGAACAAAACTGTGCAATGTAAGATTATTCAATAATATTATAATAAACATTTACCTTTTCGACAATTTAACAATAAATAAATACATAAATACATATTTCACAATGTAACAGTAAAGCATACTCGCATGTAAAATGTGACAGTTTGAAAGATACTTAATATTCAAACTGAAATTTGGCTGGGATTGCCGACTTGAAATTAGGCGCCAATTTTAAATTCAGAATTAATTTTTTCCTTCCATTTAACAAGTTAAATAAGTTCAGAAGCTTGAATTTCTTTGAAAAGTGACAGTTCTCATTATTTACCTAGGTCAATAATAATTTATTATTAACCGTTGTTAGGCTAGTAGTGAAAAAAAACAATTTTTCATGTACGGAAATGTATGAGCGGTAATGTGATTCACCATCAAGGTATCCTTTATTTGTGAATGGAATTTATTTCATTGCTATCACGCTACCAATAGGTATACTATTTTCATTTTAAACTGGAGGGATCGGCATAAAACGATTAAACGTCCCTGTCCCATACAATGAAATCCATTAGTGCGGCTACCCCATATCGCTTATCGATGGTCAAAATAGGTAAATTTTCAAGGGTCGTATTCAGCCTAAAATTATTCTTGTTTTTCCTATGATTGACCGTACCGGCGAATGGGGCTGTACAACCCTGTGTGAACCTTGTGAAACCAGTTATGACGGGTCATATTTTGAGTTCCTTTGTAAACGTAATTGCGGTGCATTTAATTGTTTTATACCGATCCCTCAAGTTTAAAATGAAAATAGTATAGTAAGTTTGATATTTTTAAACTAGAAAGTGAGAGCGAAGAACAAAATTTGCGCCACGTGCAATTATAATGAGAAATGAGTTTTCCGCTATCATTGCTATCCGGATTACTTTACAGGAAAAATAAAAAAAATATAGAAAATTAAATTCTGCAATCAAAATCATTTAATACATTTTGTTTTACTTACTTTACTACTAAAATTAATATTAAATGTTGTCAAAAACTGATATTATTTACGTAGGATATGAAGCTAGAAACAAATGTATAATGTTTAACTGTTACGTATAGATTTTAAACTTATTTTAAAACTAAGTAAAATAAAATATCTAACTAGATTATATATAAGAAACCTCTATTATATTTATATAATCTGAAGTCCAGCGGTTTCTGCTATACAGTTGTTTATGTCAAAATATTATTTTAAATAAAAGGAGAAAAAATTAATCAAATCAATTCTTTTCACTTCTTATTTTATATTTCTATTGCCTAAATTTATTACTAGATTTCACAAAATTAAGAAGTCAGGGTCACATGAATATGATATTTAGTGTTACCACAATCATATAAATAGATTTTAAAAATTAAAATACTATTTTACAAATAATATTTTATCTAATTCGTAAATAATTTATTTTAATTAAATTATAACTGTATACATTGCAAATATTATTTCAACAGGACATATATTTATAGTTTTATTTTGTGAAACATTATATTTAATATTCATCACATAGACACAACAAAATATTTAATGTATGGCAATATAATTTGTCATTAATTTATTTAAACAAATTATAGATTAAACTTATCAAATATTTGCTGTACCTGCAGAATATTTGTATTTATAGGTAGTTTGAACTTTATCCTTTCATCAATATTTAAATAACATAAAATATTTAACAAATGTCCATAATATTTGTAATTTCAATTATATTAAATATAAATAAATATATTATCATGCCTTTACCCATTACTGGATGTGGCACTTCGCCGTAGCAGAACTCGGTAAGTGATATATTTCTTAAAATCACGACCTCGAAACATATTAGTGGAGGGCGAGCGACAAAAGTAACTTTTAATGTGGTGAAAATTGTTTGTCGGCTGTGGGAATCCAACCCGAATTGTCAAATTCACAGGCCCACTCGATAACACTAACAAGTAACACTACCCAACTGTCAGTTACCGATTTAAATGAAACTTGGCACACTAATAGAACTCTAAAAAAATATTGAACCCCTATTTTTTCCGGAAGTTGCTTTTTAGGGGTACAAACCACCCCTGAAAAGTGGTACAAGCAAGAATCGCCATAAATGAAATTAAATAATACCAAAATATTACGCGTTCAACATTGGTTACCCAGGAGTAATCTCGAAAATAGATTCAGAGACCCCAAAACCTCCGAGTAACTAGTTTTGAACCTAAAACTATTTTCGTTGAATATCGTAATTTCATCCCCCATCCCCTTTTTAACCCCTTAAAAAGTGCATATGATCAAAATGACCCCGAAAATAGATTTTAGCGATCTCAAAAACCCCTGGGTAACCAATGTTGAATATTTTAGTATTATTTAATTTCATTTAAAGCGATTCTTGCCTTTACCACCTTACAGGGGTGGTTTGTACCCCTAAAAAGCAACTTCCGGAAAAAATAGGGGTTCAATATTTTTTAGTGTTCTATTAGTGTGCCAAGTTTCATTTAAATCGGTGATTGACAGTTGGATAGTGTTACTTGTGAGCCATCTACCCCATATTATATTATGTGAAATATAAATTTTAAATTACAGTTTATGTAGAAATAAATTTCGAAAATGTATTTTAAGCTGCTCAAAATTAACTACTTTATGCTCATATTTAGGTATTCGTATTTGATTGAAATAATAAACTTGTCATGATTTAATTGAACCGCTATGTTAACTAACTAAATCTAATTATGTTTTCATTTGACAGCTGCAGTGTTATAAATTAATTGCCATTACAGTTAGTGGAATATAGATTTGTTTATAGCGAGTAAAAATAAATATCCTCGTAAAATACAATTGCAAGAAATCTAAGAACAGTTTAAATTTGAAACGGTAGAGACAATAAATAATTATCTTAGATTTATTACTGTTCAAAATTTATAATATAACTCAGAATGCAATTAATATTCTGTATTATTTAGTTGTTAACTGGAAATGGGCACTCTGCTATAGCAGATCTCGGTAAATGATATATTTTTGCGTGTGTAGTGCGATTACTAGCCATTAATTCGCGGTCATCCAAAGATGTAAATTAACTAATTTCCATCACGATTAACCTATTTGAATAGCTATATTATATTTGTAAAAGTTTTGCTCCTCTTATTTGATAAGATGCATCCAAAAAAACAATATTTTACATACAGAAAGGTAAAAGTGACAATACAAAATACAAATAATTTTAAATTTATCGGCTTTATCACAATTTCAGCAATTTATTTTGATTTATGTTAGTTTAGGTTGATTTTAGAATAAACTTTCCTATACACATAACCTACAAATATGACAGTTCTGTCACAACATTACCCCTTCCACTGAAGTACATCGCTCAGATCATTTTGAGTTTATTGCCTGAGGCTTACTGCATCGATAAACGGGAATGTAAGTTCTCTCGGTTCATCTCAGCTCAGTTGTAGTAAAGAGAATAATAATTTATTGACTGTATTACGCTAAGACTAACTAAAATTTTGACCCAAAATAACACAACTAATATTTTATTTTATTTTAAACATACACTACCCAACAAAAATCTACCCCTGCGGCTCCCTCTCCACTAATATCTTTGAGGGCCGTGATTTGACGGCTGGTAACCGCATTTCACGCGACAAAATATATCACTTACCGAGATCTGCTTAGGCAGAGTGCCACACCCAGTAATGGGTAAAAGGCGTGATGATATATTTATTTATTTATTTATTTACTACCCAACAGGTGAAATCTAAAAACAGGGTAGGGAAAAACATAATGAAAAGCTATAAAAAAATACACAAATTAGTTAAGCATACAATAATACTAATTAAGGGGAAAGAGATATATTATATATTTAGTAGAAAAAAGATCAACTTGCGGATCTAGTCTGTTAAATATGGTACACATGCGAACTATTGGAGATTATAAAAGCAGGTTCGTTCGAGTAGGCGGAAGATAAAAGGTATATTGAAGTATAGTTAGGAACGTCGGAACATAAAAGTTTAAAAGACTTAAACAACTCGATTCATCCATAAAATAACTAATTAATTTATGAAGATGTAAAACAGATGCTATATTTCGGGTAAGAATAAAACGCTGAACAGTGCTGATCGCAAAAACGCTGACCGACGTTAAAGAGCGCTGAAACCCGCTAACCCATGGTAAATATCCGCTGACCAATACTAAATAATAACAAATAGAGCCATACAAGTAATATTTAGTATATTTTAACCCGGCATCGCGACGCCGACCGACGCTGATCGGCATTAATACACGCTGGTCCTGATAAAAAATGATAAATATTCGCTGACCAATATTAAATAATATCAAATAGAGTCATACAAGTAATATTTGGTATATTTTATTCCGGCATCGCGACGCCGACCGACGCTGACCGGCATTATTACACGCTGAATCCGCTAAAAAATGATAAATATTCGCTGACCGATACTAAGTGATATGAAATAGAGTCATATAAGTAATATTTAGTATATTTTATTCCGGCATCGCGACGCCGACCGACGCTGACCGGTATTAATACACGCTGACCCCGCTAAAAAATGATAAATATTCGCTGACCGATACTAAGTGATATCAAATAGAGTCATATAAGTAATATTTAGTATATTTTATTCCGGCATCGCGACGCCGACCGACGCTGACCGGCATTAATACACGCTGACCCCGCTAAAAAATGATAAATATTTGCTGACCAATATTAAATAATATCAAATAGAGTCATACAAGTAATATTTGGTATATTTTATTCCGGCATCGCGACGCCGACCGACGCTGACCGGCATTAATACACGCTGAATCCGCTAAAAAATGATAAATATTCGCTGACCGATACTAAGTGATATCAAATAGAGTCATATAAGTAATATTTAGTATATTTTATTCCGGCATCGCGACGCCGACCGACGCTGACCGGCATTAATACCCGCTGACCCGGCTAAAAAATGATAAATATTCGCTGACCAATACTAAATGATATCAAACAGAGACTTGCAAGTAATATTTAGTATATTTCATGTTGGCATCGCGACGCCGACCGACGCTGACCGGCATTAATACACGCTGACCCCGCTAAAAAATGATAAATATTCACTGACCAATACTAAGTGATATCAAACAGAGACTTACAAGTTTTATTTAGTATATTTTATTCCGGCATCGCGACGCCGACCGACGCTGACCGGCATTAATACACGCTGAATCCGCTGAAAAATGATAAATATTCGCTGACCGATACTAAGTGATATCAAATAGAGTCATATAAGTAATATTTAGTATATTTTATTCCGGCATCGCGACGCCGACCGACGCTGACCGGCATTAATACACGCAGACCCGGCTAAAAAATGATAAATATTCGCTGATCAATACTAAATGATATCAAACAGAGACTTGCAAGTAATATTTAGTATATTTCATTTTGGCATCGCGACGCCGACCGACGCTGACCGGCATTAATACACGCTGACCCCGCTAAAAAATGATAAATATTCACTGACCAATACTAAGTGATATCAAACAGAGACTTACAAGTTTTATTTAGTATATTTTATTCCGGCATCGCGACGCCGACCGACGCTGATCGGTATTAATACAAGCTGAATCCGCTAAAAAATGATAAATATTCGCTGACCGATACTAAGTGATATCAAATAGAGTCATATAAGTAATATTTAGTATATTTTATTCCGGCATCGCGACGCCGACCGACGCTGATCGGCAATAATACACGCTGGTCCTGATAAAAAATAATAAATATTCGCTGACCAATACTAAATGATATCAAACAGAGACTTGCAAGTAATATTTAGTATATTTTATTTTGGCATCGCGACGCCGACCGACGCTGACTGGCATTAATACACGCTGACCCCGCTAAAAAATAAAAAATATTCGCTGACCGATACTAATTGATATCAAATAGGGTCATATAAGTAATATTTAGTATATTTTATTCCGGCATCGCGACGCCGACCGACGCTGATCGGCAATAATACACGCTGGTCCTGATAAAAAATAATAAATATTCGCTGACCAATACTAAATGATATCAAACAGAGACTTGCAAGTAATATTTAGTATATTTTATTTTGGCATCGCGACGCCGACCGACGCTGACTGGCATTAATACACGCTGACCCCGCTAAAAAATAAAAAATATTCGCTGACCGATACTAATTGATATCAAATAGGGTCATATAAGTAATATTTAGTATATTTTATTCCGGCATCGCGACGCCGACCGACGCTGATCGGCAATAATACACGCTGGTCCTGATAAAAAATAATAAATATTCGCTGACCAATACTAAATGATATCAAACAGAGACTTGCAAGTAATATTTAGTATATTTTATTTTGGCATCGCGACGCCGACCGACGCTGACTGGCATTAATACACGCTGACCCCGCTAAAAAATAAAAAATATTCGCTGACCGATACTAATTGATATCAAATAGGGTCATATAAGTAATATTTAGTATATTTTATTCCGGCATCGCGACGCCGACCGACGCTGATCGGCAATAATACACGCTGGTCCTGATAAAAAATAATAAATATTCGCTGACCAATACTAAATGATATCAAACAGAGACTTGCAAGTAATATTTAGTATATTTTATTTTGGCATCGCGACGCCGACCGACGCTGACTGGCATTAATACACGCTGACCCCGCTAAAAAATAAAAAATATTCGCTGACCGATACTAATTGATATCAAATAGGGTCATATAAGTAATATTTAGTATATTTTATTCCGGCATCGCGACGCCGACCGACGCTGACCGGCATTAATACCCGCTGACCCCGCTAAAAAATGATAAATATTCGCTGACCGATACTAAGTGATATCAAATAGAGTCATATAAGTAATATTTAGTATATTTTATTCCGGCATCGCGACGCCGACCGACGCTGACCGGCATTAATACCCGCTGACCCGGCTAAAAAATGATAAATATTCGCTGACCAATACTAAATGATATCAAACAGAGACTTGCAAGTAATATTTAGTATATTTCATTTTGGCATCGCGACGCCGACCGACGCTGACCGGCATTAATACACGCTGACCCCGCTAAAAAATGATAAATATTCGCTGACCGATACTAATTGATATCAAATAGAGTCATATAAGTAATATTTAGTATATTTTATTCCGGCATCACGACGCCGACCGACGCTGACCGGCATTAATACCCGCTGACCCGGCTAAAAAATGATAAATATTCGCTGACCAATACTAAATGATATCAAACAGAGACTTGCAAGTAATATTTAGTATATTTTATTTTGGCATCGCGACGCCGACCGACGCTGACTGGCATTAATACACGCTGACCCCGCTAAAAAATAAAAAATATTCGCTGACCGATACTAATTGATATCAAATAGGGTCATATAAGTAATATTTAGTATATTTTATTCCGGCATCGCGACGCCGACCGACGCTGATCGGCAATAATACACGCTGGTCCTGATAAAAAATAATAAATATTCGCTGACCAATACTAAATGATATCAAACAGAGACTTGCAAGTAATATTTAGTATATTTTATTTTGGCATCGCGACGCCGACCGACGCTGACTGGCATTAATACACGCTGACCCCGCTAAAAAATAAAAAATATTCGCTGACCGATACTAATTGATATCAAATAGGGTCATATAAGTAATATTTAGTATATTTTATTCCGGCATCGCGACGCCGACCGACGCTGATCGGCAATAATACACGCTGGTCCTGATAAAAAATAATAAATATTCGCTGACCAATACTAAATGATATCAAACAGAGACTTGCAAGTAATATTTAGTATATTTTATTTTGGCATCGCGACGCCGACCGACGCTGACTGGCATTAATACACGCTGACCCCGCTAAAAAATAAAAAATATTCGCTGACCGATTCTAATTGATATCAAATAGGGTCATATAAGTAATATTTAGTATATTTTATTCCGGCATCGCGACGCCGACCGACGCTGATCGGCAATAATACACGCTGGTCCTGATAAAAAATAATAAATATTCGCTGACCAATACTAAATGATATCAAACAGAGACTTGCAAGTAATATTTAGTATATTTTATTTTGGCATCGCGACGCCGACCGACGCTGACTGGCATTAATACACGCTGACCCCGCTAAAAAATAAAAAATATTCGCTGACCGATACTAATTGATATCAAATAGGGTCATATAAGTAATATTTAGTATATTTTATTCCGGCATCGCGACGCCGACCGACGCTGACCGGCATTAATACCCGCTGACCCCGCTAAAAAATGATAAATATTCGCTGACCGATACTAAATGATATCAAATAGAGTCATATAAGTAATATTTAGTATATTTTATTCCGGCATCGCGACGCCGACCGACGCTGACCGGCATTAATACCCGCTGACCCGGCTAAAAAATGATAAATATTCGCTGACCAATACTAAATGATATCAAACAGAGACTTGCAAGTAATATTTAGTATATTTCATTTTGGCATCGCGACGCCGACCGACGCTGACCGGCATTAATACACGCTGACCCCGCTAAAAAATGATAAATATTCGCTGACCGATACTAATTGATATCAAATAGAGTCATATAAGTAATATTTAGTATATTTTATTCCGGCATCACGACGCCGACCGACGCTGACCGGCATTAATACCCGCTGACCCGGCTAAAAAATGATAAATATTCGCTGACCAATACTAAATGATATCAAACAGAGACTTGCAAGTAATATTTAGTATATTTCATTTTGGCATCGCGACGCCGACCGACGCTGACCGACATTAATACACGCTGAATCCGCTAAAAAATGATAAATATTCGCTGACTGATACTAATTGATATCAAATAGAGTCATATAAGTAATATTTAGTATATTTTATTCCGGCATCACGACGCCGACCGACGCTGACCGGCATTAATACACGCTGGCCCCGCTAAAAAATGATAAATATTTGCTGACCAATATTAAATAATATCAAATAGAGTCATACAAGTAATATTTAGTATATTTTATTCCGGCATCGCGACGCCGACCGACGCTGATCCGCATTAATACACGCTGGTCCTGATAAAAAATGATAAATATTCGCTGATTAATACTAAGTGATATCAAATAGAGTCATATAAGTAATATTTAGTACATTTTATTCCGGCATCGCGACGCCGACCGACGCTGACCGGCATTAATACACGCTGACCCCGCTAAAAAATGATAAATATTCGCTGACCGATACTAAGTGATATCAAATAGAGTCATATAAGTAATATTTAGTATATTTTATTCCGGCATCGCGACGCCGACCGACGCTGACAGGCATTAATACACGCTGACCCCGCTAAAAAATGATAAATATTCGCTGACCAATACTAAGTGATATCAAACAGAGACTTACAAGTTTTATTTAGTATATTTTATTGCGGCATCGCGACGCCGACCGACGCTGACCGACATTAATACAAGCTGAATCCGCTAAAAAATGATAAATATAACTTAGTATCGGTCAGCGAATATTTATCATTTTTTAGCGGGGTCAGCGTGTATTAATGCCTGTCAGCGTCGGTCGGCGCCGCGATGCCGGAATGAAATATACTAAATATTACTTATATGACTCTATTTGATATCAATTAGTATCGGTCAGCTAATATTTATCATTTTTTAGCGGGGTCAGCGTGTATTAAAGTCGGTCAGCGTCGGTCGGCGCCGCGATTCCAAAATGAAATATACTAAATATTACTTGCAAGTCTCTGTTTGATATCACTTAGTATCGGTCAGCGAATATTTATCATTTTTTAGCGGGGTCAGCGTGTATTAAAGTCGGTCAGCGTCGGTCGGCGCCGCGATGCCGGAATGAAATATACTAAATATTACTTATATGACTCTATTTGATATCACTTAGTATCGGTCAGCTAATATTTATCATTTTTTAGCGGGGTCAGCGTGTATTAATGCCTGTCAGCGTCGGTCGGCGTCGCGATTCCAAAATGAAATATACTAAATATTACTTGCAAGTCTCTGTTTGATATCAATTAGTATCGGTCAGCGAATATTTATCATTTTTTAGCGGGGTCAGCGTGTATTAAAGTCGGTCAGCGTCGGTCGGCGCCGCGATGCCGGAATGAAATATACTAAATATTACTTATATGACTCTATTTGATATCACTTAGTATCGGTCAGCGAATATTTATCATTTTTTAGCGGGGTCAGCGTGTATTAATGCCGGTCAGCGTCGGTCGGCGTCGCGATTCCAAAATGAAATATACTAAATATTACTTGCAAGTCTCTGTTTGATATCAATTAGTATCGGTCAGCGAATATTTATCATTTTTTAGCGGGGTCAGCGTGTATTAAAGTCGGTCAGCGTCGGTCGGCGCCGCGATGCCGGAATGAAATATACTAAATATTACTTATATGACTCCATTTGATATCACTTAATATCGGTCAGCGAATATTTATCATTTTTTAGCGGGGTCAGCGTGTATTAATGCCGGTCAGCGTCGGTCGGCGTCGCGATGCCGGAATAAAATATACTAAATATTACTTATATGACTCTATTTGATATCACTTAATATCGGTCAGCGAATATTTATCATTTTTTAGCGGGGTCAGCGTGTATTAAAGTCGGTCAGCGTCGGTCGGCGCCGCGATGCCGGAATGAAATATACTAAATATTACTTATATGACTCCATTTGATATCACTTAATATCGGTCAGCGAATATTTATCATTTTTTAGCGGGGTCAGCGTGTATTAATGCCGGTCAGCGTCGGTCGGCGTCGCGATGCCGGAATAAAATATACTAAATATTACTTATATGACTCTATTTGATATCACTTAGTATCGGTCAGCGAATATTTATCATTTTTTAGCGGGGTCAGCGTGTATTAATGCCGGTCAGCGTCGGTCGGCGTCGCGATGCCGGAATAAAATATACTAAATATTACTTATATGACTCTATTTAATATCACTTAGTATCGGTCAGCGAATATTTATCATTTTTTTGCGGGGTCAGTGTGTATTAATGCCGGTCAGCGTCGGTCGGCGTCGCGATGCCGCAATAAAATATACTAAATAAAACTTGTAAGTCTCTGTTTGATATCACTTAGTATTGGTCAGCGAATATTTATCATTTTTTAGCGGGGTCAGCGTGTATTAATGCCTGTCAGCGTCGGTCGGCGTCGCGATGCCGGAATAAAATATACTAAATATTACTTATATGACTCTATTTGATATCACTTAGTATCGGTCAGCGAATATTTATCATTTTTTAGCGGGGTCAGCGTGTATTAATGCCGGTCAGCGTCGGTCGGCGTCGCGATGCCGGAATAAAATATACTAAATATTACTTATATGACTCTATTTAATATCACTTAGTATCGGTCAGCGAATATTTATCATTTTTTTGCGGGGTCAGTGTGTATTAATGCCGGTCAGCGTCGGTCGGCGTCGCGATGCCGCAATAAAATATACTAAATAAAACTTGTAAGTCTCTGTTTGATATCACTTAGTATTGGTCAGCGAATATTTATCATTTTTTAGCGGGGTCAGCGTGTATTAATGCCTGTCAGCGTCGGTCGGCGTCGCGATGCCGGAATAAAATATACTAAATATTACTTATATGACTCTATTTGATATCACTTAGTATCGGTCAGCGAATATTTATCATTTTTTAGCGGGGTCAGCGTGTATTAATGCCGGTCAGCGTCGGTCGGCGTCGCGATGCCGGAATAAAATATACTAAATATTACTTATATGACTCTATTTAATATCACTTAGTATCGGTCAGCGAATATTTATCATTTTTTTGCGGGGTCAGTGTGTATTAATGCCGGTCAGCGTCGGTCGGCGTCGCGATGCCGCAATAAAATATACTAAATAAAACTTGTAAGTCTCTGTTTGATATCACTTAGTATTGGTCAGCGAATATTTATCATTTTTTAGCGGGGTCAGCGTGTATTAATGCCGGTCAGCGTCGGTCGGCGTCGCGATTCCAAAATGAAATATACTAAATATTACTTGCAAGTCTCTGTTTGATATCAATTAGTATCGGTCAGCGAATATTTATCATTTTTTAGCGGGGTCAGCGTGTATTAATGCCGGTCAGCGTCGATCGGCGTCGCGATGCCGGAATAAAATATACTAAATATTACTTATATGACTCTATTTGATATCACTTAGTATCGGTCAGCGAATATTTATCATTTTTTAGCGGGGTCAGCGTGTATTAATGCCGGTCAGCGTCGGTCGGCGTCGCGATGCCGGAATAAAATATACTAAATATTACTTATATGACTCTATTTAATATCACTTAGTATCGGTCAGCGAATATTTATCATTTTTTTGCGGGGTCAGTGTGTATTAATGCCGGTCAGCGTCGGTCGGCGTCGCGATGCCGCAATAAAATATACTAAATAAAACTTGTAAGTCTCTGTTTGATATCACTTAGTATTGGTCAGCGAATATTTATCATTTTTTAGCGGGGTCAGCGTGTATTAATGCCTGTCAGCGTCGGTCGGCGTCGCGATGCCGGAATAAAATATACTAAATATTACTTATATGACTCTATTTGATATCACTTAGTATCGGTCAGCGAATATTTATCATTTTTTAGCGGGGTCAGCGTGTATTAATGCCGGTCAGCGTCGGTCGGCGTCGCGATGCCGGAATAAAATATACTAAATATTACTTATATGACTCTATTTAATATCACTTAGTATCGGTCAGCGAATATTTATCATTTTTTTGCGGGGTCAGTGTGTATTAATGCCGGTCAGCGTCGGTCGGCGTCGCGATGCCGCAATAAAATATACTAAATAAAACTTGTAAGTCTCTGTTTGATATCACTTGTGTTGGTCAGCGAATATTTATCATTTTTTAGCGGGGTCAGCGTGTATTAATGCCTGTCAGCGTCGGTCGGCGTCGCGATGCCGGAATAAAATATACTAAATATTACTTATATGACTCTATTTGATATCACTTAGTATCGGTCAGCGAATATTTATCATTTTTTAGCGGGGTCAGCGTGTATTAATGCCGGTCAGCGTCGGTCGGCGTCGCGATGCCGGAATAAAATATACTAAATATTACTTATATGACTCTATTTAATATCACTTAGTATCGGTCAGCGAATATTTATCATTTTTTTGCGGGGTCAGTGTGTATTAATGCCGGTCAGCGTCGGTCGGCGTCGCGATGCCGCAATAAAATATACTAAATAAAACTTGTAAGTCTCTGTTTGATATCACTTAGTATTGGTCAGCGAATATTTATCATTTTTTAGCGGGGTCAGCGTGTATTAATGCCGGTCAGCGTCGGTCGGCGTCGCGATGCCGGAATAAAATATACTAAATATTACTTATATGACTCTATTTAATATCACTTAGTATCGGTCAGCGAATATTTATCATTTTTTTGCGGGGTCAGTGTGTATTAATGCCGGTCAGCGTCGGTCGGCGTCGCGATGCCGCAATAAAATATACTAAATAAAACTTGTAAGTCTCTGTTTGATATCACTTAGTATTGGTCAGCGAATATTTATCATTTTTTAGCGGGGTCAGCGTGTATTAATGCCGGTCAGCGTCGGTCGGCGTCGCGATTCCAAAATGAAATATACTAAATATTACTTGCAAGTCTCTGTTTGATATCAATTAGTATCGGTCAGCGAATATTTATCATTTTTTAGCGGGGTCAGCGTGTATTAATGCCGGTCAGCGTCGATCGGCGTCGCGATGCCGGAATAAAATATACTAAATATTACTTATATGACTCTATTTGATATCAATTAGTATCGGTCAGCGAATATTTATCATTTTTTAGCGGATTCAGCGTGTATTAATGCCGGTCAGCGTCGGTCGGCGTCGCGATGCCGGAATAAAATATACCAAATATTACTTGTATGACTCTATTTGATATTATTTAATATTGGTCAGCGAATATTTATCATTTTTTATCAGGACCAGCGTGTATTAATGCCGATCAGCGTCGGTCGGCGTCGCGATGCCGGGATAAAATATACTAAATATTACTTGTATGGCTCTATTTGTTATTATTTAGTATTGGTCAGCGGATATTTACCATGGGTTAGCGGGTTTCAGCGCTCTTTAACGTCGGTCAGCGTTTTTGCGATCAGCACTGTTCAGCATTTTATTCTTACCCCTATATTTCTTCTAAAATCGAGAGAAATGAAAATTGTAATCACTTGAGCTAATCTGTAACAAGCTAACATTGTTTGAAAGTTGTAGACAATAGTAGATTATTAATAAAAGATGAATTTCGAACTTTCATTGTCTTTATTTTTTTTAGAAATATATATATAACACAACGTTTCGATTGATATAATCTTCAATCGTTATCAAGTGAATACTGTATTCATTTATGAAAAATAAAGAAAATGAAAGTTCGAAATTCATCTTTTATTAATAAGCTAACATTGATTCCATATAATTAAATAAAATATATCATCACTCCTTTTACTCATTACTGGATGTGGCACTCTGCAGTAGCAAGTGATATATTTCTTCATGTGAAGAGCGGTTACCAACCGTCTAACCACGACCCTCGAAGATGTTAGTGAATTGAGAACCACAAGGGTAGTTTTTTAATGTGGTGAAAATTGTTTGTTAGCTTTAAGAAATATTGACTTTTTATAAAGCAAATACATGATAATAATAAATTAATCTTCGCCAAACATTCCTATCCTGCTTCATCCATATTCATAATTACCTTCATAGAAGCTTATTTTTTCTCCTACTCGGAATTTTCCGTTCACGTAACAAACTTAAGCATATATGATAATTGGCTCAATTAATATTAAAACAAACATATTCTATTGATGTAACTTTTACAATACAATCATCACGCAACATAATTATGCTTTGCATTTCCTACATTCCTCATAAACACATGCTCTAATTACTCCATAAATATAAAACTTAACACTCAATTATATCTCACATATCTCATATCTCTGGCATTCACACATTCACAGCTACAAATCCGTAACTCGAGAATTGTTAACAAGTCGTACTAATTGCACGACATTCAGGCGACAACCGACGAGGATCCGACAGTGTAGAACGTTTCAACGCGGTATCTACGAAAAACGAACACATGCGATGTTTTGATTAATGCGATGCGATTTGATTTGAACTAAGTGAATTTGAAATTGAATGCATTAAGTACGATACTATACATCTTTGTTATTATATGTGAGCGAATGTGGCTTCCATATTACTAAAAGGTAGTCGTAGACAGAGATTCTGAGATTCACACAAGGGATAATCGCGCCCTCCCGTGAAGCATATTATACTTTTCGTAACAAGCGCACAAAAATTATTGTCTTATCGGGGCAAATATCAAATATGGGTTGCGTAACTAGTTACCTAGGAAACGCCGCAAACAGCTAATAATCGTAGTCTCTAGGGAGAGAAACATCCTACCTAGGGAGAGAAACATAATGTTTCTGTCCCTAAGGGAGAAAAGCAGTATTTCTCTCTCTAAAATTAGGGAATAAGAACGTGTTTCTTGTGCATGTGTTACGAAAATAATGTTTTACTTGCCACGACTATAAAACGTTTTTAAATTGCTTTTAAAAAAAACTGCTTGTTAATTATAAATAATTTATAATAATATATTGACTGATGTATAATAATTTAAATAGAAAATTTGAAGAAAGCCTTTTACATGATTAAAAAAATCTAATTTAATTAATATCACGCATGTATGAAGTTGCAAAATTAGCGTATGTAATTTTTTTTTTGCGCAATAAATTCATACGAACTTCAAATAACTTAGTTATATTTATGATCTCCATAAGCTGAAAATCTCGCGTGTATTCTTTAATAAGTCTCGCCTGAAAAAGAAACAAACGAACAAAACAAAGCACAAATCTAGAAATATTACAAAAAACCAGAGATATCAGATGATATTTTAAAACACCTGAATCACGCGATTCTTGGCGACGCTTCTGAATGGAAAGCGAAAATTTGAGTGGCCAAACTACGTCTCAAAGCTCGAAGCGCGATACAAAGTTGAGCAACGTAAAGGAACAACGAACAAACGACAGAAGATATGATAATGATCCTGCAACTTGATTCCAGTTTACTGCAAAAGGCAAACGATCACGTTTCAGACAAATGAAGCCCTGTTAATCAGCGTTATTAAACTTTGACAGGATATAAAGTTTTGAATATTCGTGAAGATCTGAAAATGATTGTAGATGTCTACACTTGTCCGTTCTGAGGTTTTGTAGTAAATGATGAGATGTCAAAAGTGATGTAATACTCATTTCTGGAGCAAGATAATGATGATTCAACTATCATTATATTGTAATTATAACACTCAAGAAATACTTCAACACTTATGCTAAAGTTTATACCAGTGATTCTCAACCACTGTGAATTTTGTGAGCCGCTAAATTTTATACTACAAAAAATATTGTTACAATTTTGTACACCTTATTTGTGCGAATTCGGATTTTCAACATTAACCAATATATAAACGAAAAAAAGATCGAGACTTTTAAATGTAGATAACGAAATTAGAGTGGCATTATCATTTTTACGACCAAATATAAACGAAATTTTCAAAAAACATCAAGCTCAAATTTCGTATTAAATATATTCTTATAATTAATTTGTAATTAATCACTCAATTAACATTCTGTTGTCTTTGTAGAACATATTATTTTATTTTACAGTATAGTCCAAAATTATTATCAAACTATTTTACATAGTGTATTTATAGGTAGGGTTGTGCATTTGACCAGTCAAATATTTTTCGGTCAATTGACCGACTATTTGACCGGTCATTTGACCAGTCAATTGACCAAGAAACATTTAATAAAAATCACAATTAAAATTGTAATTTATTTATATAGTACTGTTTACTACATCCAATATTACTGAAAATGAAAAACCAACAACAACTAATAAACAAAATCACATCAAATTCAAAATAAAGGGGAAAATAAAGTAAAAGACGTTATGAAATGAAATAATATGTATTTATTTTCTTTGTAAAGTAAAGTAAGCAAATTCTCCAGAACCCAGAATACCAAACTAGATATATTCATGTAATAATAGTAGTAATAGTCTATTGAACAACAGATGTCGTGGCGGTTCCATTTAGATTTTTGACCGTTTTATTTGGCCGTCAAATATTTTTGGTCAATTGACCGCGGCACAACCCTAATTTTAGGTAAGTAAAATTCTTTTAAACTTATCTTATTTATTAGTGTGCCGCCAAATTTTGAAATTGTTAAAAGTGTACTGCAACCAAAAAAAGGTTGAGAATCACTGGTTTATACAGCCAACCAAAATAAGAAAATAAATTATGTATTTAAATAAAGTAATAAATATAGAAACAATTGTTTTTAATATTGGATTTATTAAAGTAAAATTAAATAAAATATAGTTGAAACTTTTTTCAATTCTTTTGTTTCATTTTATTATTTGACGACTGGTAACCGCACTTCACGCGAAAAAATATATCACTTACCGAGATCTGCTTAGGCAGAGTATCACACCCAGTAATGAGTAAAAAACGTGATGATATATTTATTTATTTATTTATTTTTATTGTATGAATAAATAAAAGGTCGAATATTTATTTACAATCGTGTCAATAAAAATTGAATTAGTGGCGTCTGAGACGAAATGATGACAACGGAAACAAACAACCCTAAAAACTATTATAGCTTCCACAAAACATACGACACTATCACTCACTGACTGAACCGCAAAAAGTAATTAAATAAATGGAAATGAACATTCATTCACGTAACAATTAAATACTAACTAATCTAATTATATCGTACACCGATAAACCTTCAATTAGACAAATCGAATAGTTTACAATACATGAAAATACCTTTAAAAACAATCACAACAATATGAAATATTTTATATAATTTCCAATTTAAATTTTTACAAAAACATAAATTATAATTCATAAAGAATTCTGTATAATATTAATTAAACGAAGTTAAATAATAGGTTACTTAATTTAATTCAGTAAATTTGCATCTTAATAAAAACAGTAAAATGTAAAAAGATATGAGAAAATATTACCGGGTTTCATGTCTAGAAGTAATTTTAACAAATCATAAATAAACAATCTTAACTTATCAAACAAATCAATGATCTTAGACAGATTATAAATAACAAAATTCCTTTTAAACTACAGCAGCAAAACATTAAGTGAAAACATAATAAAATTAAAAATAAAGAAACAGTAATAATATATTCAAGTCTCCCAATAAGAGTTATCTGTAAAGTTAAGTAGAAACCGTTTACATACAATGAAATTAAATGTAAACCGAGAAATATTCTCTATTAAATTATGTTCACTTTCATTTTCGAACCTTTTCGTTAAATTTATTGTAATTTCTTATAATCGACGCAACATTCATTATAAAGATTACTTTCTCCGCACGTTTAACGGTTTAACCTTTTTCAACAACAAAACCCGCGTAGCTATTCCAGCTTTCCAGCAGTCGTCAATAAAGGCGCTCTTATCTCTTTTCAAAGAGAGCTTGCTTCTTTCGTTTTCCGTTTTAACTTGATAATTAAATATAATGGTAAATGAAGATTTCTGAATTTTGTTTAAATTACTGTCAAAGATTTGAAAGACTTTTAGGCACATTTAAAATTTAAATTTTAACTTATAAATAAACTCACAAAACATATGTAATAACTTTGAAGTTACTTTTTGTTCTGCGAATTTAGTTGAATAATATTTTTGCCGTTTTAACATTTGTGCAATAATTTTGCTAAGCGCAACAGGTACTTAATGCTAACTACGGAAAATTGTAATTTAGTGGGTAAATATTTCACTATATAAACAAAAGTTAGCCAGTTCAAATCTCGCTATATACAAATTTATACTCAAACACTGATTGTACTTGAAACATTCATATCTTAAGCCCGTCGATTAGCTTAGTAGTAGGTACGTAATTTTAGTTTTACCGTCCAAAGTTGATGATAGAAAAAAAAAAAATTGAAATTATTCGGGGACCTACAAATCGATCTTGCCCTATACGAAATTTTTAGATAAAATCGGTTTATACTATAGGAAGAATAGGAGAAAAATTCAATAAAGTTGATCTTTGAATTTCAAAATTCGCCAAAATTATTGTAGTGAAAAATAAATAAATAAATATATCATCACGCCTTTTACCCATTACTAGGTGTGGCACTCTGTCTTAGCACATTTCGGTAAGTGATATATTTCTTCGCGTGAAGTGCGGTTACCAGCAGTCATATCACAGCCCCCAAAGATATTAGTGGAGAGGGAGCCACAGGGGTAGATTTAATTTGGTGAAAATTGTTTGTCGGCTGTGGGGATCGAACCAGGGTTCTCAAGATCCAGAAGCCGACTCGATACCACTGAGCCAAATAAAAGGATAAAATTCTGTATTTAGTTATTTTAAAATTTATTTGATAAATAAATAAGCTTATATGGCGAGAACTGTGAATGTGACTGAAGCAAGAATTGTGTTAGGATGAGAATGTTTGACAAGGACTGATTATTTGGTGAATCTGATGAGTGAATATTTGATGAATGTTTCTAGGATTCGTGCTATCCTATTTTATTTATTTCCCTAAAAATCATATATGTGAAAAAATAGAATTAATTAAACAACTGTAAATAATTTTTCTTCGGATACTATAAACAAATTCAAGGATTTAAAATAAATATAAATATATCATCACGCCTTTTACCCATCACTGGGTGTGGCACTCTGCCAAAACAGATCTCGGTAAGTGATATATTTCTTCGCGTGAAGTGCGGTTACCAGCCATCAAATCACACCCCCAAAGATGTTAGTGGTGGGGGAGCCACAGGGGTAGATTTAAATTGATGAAAATTGTTTGCCGGCTGTGGGGATCGAACCAGGGTTGTAAAGATCCACAGGCCGACTCGATACTTAACAATTGATGACATCAAATTGAATTATAGGTCTCAGGTTCAAATCCTGGCGGTATCCCAAATTTTCTCTTTATAATTCAAGAATTTTTAAAGGTTTCAATTTCAAGATTTTTCCAGGCACTCCAAGAATTCCAAATCGACAGACATAAGCAACACTATAAGCTGTAGGCCCTGTCATAATTGGAATTAATTTTCTATTATGTATAGTAGCAAATAAATAAATTATAGTACAGGGAGGTCAACAACTTGTAGTAAAATCAGAAGCACTCGGGCACAGTGAGTGAGGAAAAAAGTTTTTCAATTTGAGACATGGTAGTTATGAATCTGTTACTCTAATTATATTTTCTGTCGTCCTGAAAATGCACCCTGTTCCACCTATTACGTTTATATATAAAAAAAAACCTAACGACGTTGCTGGTCATGAACCAACACCCGTGTAGGCATTTTGTCAAGATTACAGCAGTCGTCAACCAGCGTCAAACGAGCCCCACGAAATCCATTATGACTACTCGCGTAATGGCTTAATTATACAAAAACTACTTGCAAAAAATCGCGCTTCATGGCGTTCACATCAGCGATGAGATGAATGCAAATGACCTATTACAGATCTTGCAAATTCTCCTCGATATAACTACGAAAACATTGTACAAAAACTGTACCCTGAAACGTTAAAAAACTCTCATAACAGTTATTTTAATAATACTCATTTAAATACAAGGCGGCTTATCTTTAGCTCATGATTTTTTGTTTTGTTTTCTTGTCGGATGATAGAAATACTTAAGATGGTTCGTTATTATAAATACCACTGATATCATTTCATTAGCTGAAGTAAATGATACGGTACGGGTTTTGAGCATCGTTCAACGACCAAGTCAAATGTGTACAAGAAACTAAAGAAAATTTTGTAAAATCAAATACGTAAAAAGGAATTTGTTTTTCAACTAGGAAACATGATTATTTGCTAAACAGCAATTGGGAAAGCAACTCAACTACTAGTAAGCCAGCCCTAAACTTGAACTGCATTTTGAAAAGAAGCAACAAAGTGTGGTAGAATCCCACGTTACAAAAGTCACCCAACACTGATTTTACTTTGAAATTGGGGAGTCCTCTGGACGTTAATCTTTTTTGGTGTATCGTGGCGTCGGCTGATTTGCATTGCACTATGTCTTTCATTTAAGGTATAAGCAGGTCAGTCCAGCTCTTGCCAGAAACTGGGCGGAGTGTAGTGTATTGTCTTTATGTCTAGGGTGCATGGTCCAGCCTGGAGATTCTATTCGGATATTGAATAATTGTTATTCAATACTTAGCAGAATGTAAATAAACCAGGATTGGTTCTAGGGCCCGCCATGTATCTCTAACAGAACAGAACAGAACTCGCAAAGATGATTTTTTGCTAGACTGATTTAACTAGAATTTTATTGTTTATTAATTTCTTCTCATTATTCATTTCTTAATATTCTTAATCATGTAAAACACTTAGAATATAAATGATAACGCTAGTTTTGGCTTAAGACTAAATATCCGCGTAATTTAATTTGAAGTTAGCTGTATAACATTTGATTTGTCTTGATCTCTTTAAAATAAAGTATTTTATTAAAGGAAACTGTTACCTTTGTAGTAATAAGTTCAACATATAATAATTATTACAAAAATTTAATTTTTTTTTCATATTTCAACGAGAATTTAGTATTTATTTTATCCAATATAATTTGAATTTTCTTATAAATGTTACGTTCTCAGTAAAAATAAAATGTATAATTATAAATAAAATATGCTTGACGAATTTTTCAACCAAACTAAATACAAAACTGTGTATGATTTTCGGATGCATTTAACATAGTAATAAGTGAGTTGTTTACATCATTGCCGATTTTCGAAAAAATTTTAAATATTTTATTTTAAATATTTTATTTTAAAAATTCAAATGATGATGTGACGTGAAATGGTTGCGCATCCCTAATATACATACTAATGTTTTTTATACCGATTATATTAGTAGACTATCAAAATAATTTCATTAATCTGGGAGAAAAGAATATTATGTTTAAACTTTGATATTTGCTTGCTTGACATTTTAAATATGGAGATTAGATGTGGGAAGTAAAATATTAAATACATACGAGTATGGGGTAGGTGGCTCAGTGGTATCGAGTCGGTCTGTGGACCTTGAGAATCCTAGTTCGATCCCCACAGACGACAAACAATTTTCACCAAATTAAATCTACCCCTGTAGCACCCCCTCCACTAACATCTTTGGGGGCTGTGATTTGACGGCTGGTAACCGCACTTCACGCGAAGAAATATATCACTTACCAAGATCTGCTATGGTAGAGTGCCACACCCAGTAATGGGTAAAAAGCGTGATGATATATTTTATATTTATTTATTTGAGTTCTAATAACTATTTTGGAATGAAGTAATAAAAACAAATATTTCTTTTTATACGAATCCAACTAAACTAGAATTCCAGAATGATAGTACTAAAATTAAATTAGTTTGTTTACCAAGAGCAACCAACCCCTTTGACAGAGTTATGTTGTAATTCAGTTTACTGGGTCTTAATACTATATGAGAGTAGCAGAAACGTTGGGATCAATTCGAAGTGATAGCGATCTTTATTTGCTGGATGTCGCCATAAAATAGAAAATAATAAGAAAGGAACTTTAACTCTAGAAGCGGAAGCACACTGACAGAGTTCAGTTATACGAGTATCTCGAGTTTTGCTCGTATGCAGAGGCGTCGCAACATCTTTTCAAGCAGGTCTGTTTTTAATTTAATAATTACAGTTAATGGCAATTGATTACAAATTAATTTTGTTTCACATAATATAGCATAGTAAATTGCTTTAAATTTAAGTTTTAGTGACGCAATTTGCCATTAGGGCTCTTCACAACTAAATACGGTTGTAGGTTAATATATCATCTAAACCAGCCATGCCCAAATTACGGCCCACCTGATACTTTTATACGGCCCGAAAACGATATTTATAAAAATCTTAACTCATTATAAATAAATCTTCCAAGGCAAAAATTTATAAGAGCATGATTTTGTACAAATCTTAAATTCATTTAAAAGAAACCTTAATCTATTAACCAAAAAATAAAAGAAAAAATTGTCATTGAATGTTTCTCAAGAAAAAAAAAACTGCTATATTTGTAATTTAAGAGCATTATCATATTACTTTTATCGTAGATTTGATTGTTTTCGTTCAATTGAAGACACGTTGTACGGAGTGACAGAAATTTTCTCGGATTCTTATGGGGATTTAAATAAAGATAAATATTTAAATTTACGACAAATATTTAAAAACAAACTTTCTCACTCATGAACTGCAAAAAAGCCTAACAAGATCCAGGTTAACAGATAAACATTTGGAAGCAATTTTAAAATGGTGACCACAAATATAGAACCCGAGACTGAGAAATTATAGGAAACCCAAACAACTTCAGTCGTTTCATTAAATTTAATCTAATGTAACATTAACACATTTTTGTAAATTATATATTTCTTATTGTATTATGATGCAGAATAAACTTTTAGTTTTCATTGTTAATAATAATTATAATAAGTTCATTAGGTTTGAAAATATTTTGATTTTAAATTTCGTCCAAAAATTAATAGAACAGAAAATATCGACATGAAAATTTAAACATTGAATTTACTATATAATAAGCTGTGAAGTGATAGGTCCGCGAGTAATTTCCCAATTAAAATGTACATATGAAAAAGTTTGGCCATGCCTGATCTAAACACTAAATAGTGCCTACAATCCCAAACCAAATAAAAATCTAGTTTTAATATTAATAGTTTTTTAAAAATTAGATCGCATGTAATTAAAACATAAATCAAACTAAATTAATTAAAATCAATTATACTTCAAAATTTAATTATGAATAACAATGTAGAAATAATGATTACAACAATTAACTAACAAAGAATTTAACCGCTAAGTCTTAATAGAAGAATCAAATCTATATACGAATTTCGAGAACTAAGTTCTCATTCTCAGTAGAAAAGGGATGAGAACTTATTTCTGAAAATACGTATATAGATTTGTTTCTTATATTAAGACTTAGGGGTTAAATTCTTTGTTAGTTAGTTCTTAGCCTTAGATTTTTTACATTTATTTTACAACAATTAAAATCAATGGCTGGTAGCACAAGCTCTGTATTTGGGTGTCCTAAGAGCACGGTTTTAACATGTTGGAGATAGCTAAAGCACCCATATACACTGCTCTTAAAACAGGCAAAAACAGAGCTTGTGCTACCAGCCATTATTACTAAACGATACTGTATTACTGAAATTTTGTCATTCATTTATTTCCACGGCAATCTGATTTTTGCAGAAAGTGTCATATTTTATTTTTCACGTAGAACTACAGACATGCAATATGTTAGATTAACATTTAATTTTTAAACTACTTTTGTACTTTTGTTCGAAAATGTACAGAAGAGCCAATTTCTTCAACTAGGTATTTAAAATCCCATATCTCCTAAGTTCCGCGATTTGTTGTATTGTATATATACACATATTTTAGTCGTAAAAGTATGTCTGATTGCAATTTCCTTATTTAAAAAATCTAGTAAAACCTCTGCTCATAAGTCTCGGATTAACTAGATTCAAAGCGAGCAAATATACGGTTCAGCCAGATCAGACAGCATTAAGGTCATACAATTATTTACTGTAATCTTACATGATTCATTCAATGTATAACTATAGTAAGAATGCTAATGTAGACATAAATACTAGACTAAGCGGTTCTAGAAATGTAACAAATATGTCAATAAGTATTGTTTATTCTGACAAGAGCATATGTGTAAAGTGCAATGTGGTGAAACGTTAGAAATATTTCATTTTGTAGTCATATAATAAACAAGTTAATAAGAGAAATTATTAACAGTAGGTGTCAGCAGTTAGCTGGAATATATTGTCGTGCATTTCATCCGTTTGTAGGTGTGGCAGATCTTTATAATTTAGACCTCAGTAGAGAAATTATACTCGAATCACAACACATTTTGAAAGAGCAGTTACTTATCATATATTCTGAAGATTAGTTTTAATTATATGGAGTAGGTGGCTCAGTGGTATCGAGTCGGTCTGTGGATCTTGAGAACCCTGGTTCGATCCCCACAGCCGACAAACAATTTTAATCAATTTAAATCTACCCCTGTAGCTCCTCCTCTACTAATATCTTTGAGGGCCGTGATTTGAGACTGGTAACCGCACTTCACGCGAAAAAATATATCACTTACCGAGATCTGCTTAGGCAGAGTGCCACATCCAGTAATGGGTAAAAGGCGTGTTGATATATTTATTTATATTTATATTTAGTTTTAATTATGGATAATATAGCATGTACATAAGGTTCATGACCAAGTTTTTATTTTTCATATTATTCTAGACAAGAAATTAAAATATCCGTATTTTTTTAAACGATTAATTTATTATTGCTTACGAGGAAAAATATATTAAAAATTTGTGGAATTTAGGGAAACATTTATATATTAAATATTTGTGACTATGACGTACTAGTAGCAAGTTGTAAAGCATTTTAAGATTTGATCTCACCACTAATCTAACATTATACAGCGTGATACTTGAGAGAAAAAATTCAGATTATAAATATGGATGAAGAACAAGGAAAAAAATTATACTGCGATTTGATTTATAATTTATGATTAACCATTTCTGCGTCAAGTGAAATTAATAATTTAATTCAAAAAACAATATACTCGTAATTATAAAATTATATGTAATTAATATTATGGGGTAGTGGTATCGAGTCGGCCTGTGGATCTTGAGAACCCTGGTTCGATCCCCACAGCCGACAAACAATTAAATCTACCCCTGTGGCTCCTCCTCCAATAACATCTTTGGGAGCCGTGATTTGATGGCTGGTAACCGCACTTCACGAGAAGAAAATTATATTACTTACCGAGATCTGAGACAACAAAATATTTAATGTGTTTCTTTATATTCGTCTACGGTCATAGACCTCATTGCACATAAGATATATTCTTATGTTACTAGCACTGTGTGAAGTCAGTTAATTTGCGGAATGTCTAAACAATATGCAGAATTCCAAATGGAAAAACTGTATTCCTTACAAGTTATTTTATATATAAGAACACATTGATAACGAGACTTACTTCACTCGCATTTGTAGTAACAAACCCTAAGCCCGTAGAATCTAATTAATGCTACACACACGCAAGATATTTTATTCGATATTAGGCGCATTCTTTTTACCACAAATTTCAGCTCATCTCAAGTCACTTGAGATGAGATATAAAAATGATCGTTATTTTTACCCCATTTTAAAATAAGTTTACCGGTTTCATTGTTGTATCATTATGAATTATACCCAAAATAGATCGTATAAGTAGAAAATTTCTCATGCAAACTTATTTTGGACAGTTTCCAAAGAGTCAAATATATTCAAGGTTAATTTCTATTTTTAGATATATTTCTTAACGGAAATTTGTCCATTTCCCAACATTTCAAGGTTAGCATTCATTTTGATGGACAACCACAACTCTGCTATTTAGAGTGTCAGTAATTAAATTACTGGAGATTGGAAAGAAGAAAGGTATCACAGATTACTATTAGTTTCCCAAAATGAAATAACAAATTGGCGAAGAAATTTAGACATTCAGGTCTATTCTAAGACATTCGATCAACAATCGTAGCTACAAAAGATTCTATCAACATTAAATGCAGAAATGTAAGTCAATAATAAATAAATCAATAAATATATTATTTATTTATTTATGTTACGCTGTACAACAGGAATTTAATCCCAATTACAGTACAGGGTCCGGACTCACCGAGCCGCAGTGTGATAATTTTTATAATTTTTAGCTTGAGTATCACTATTCACACCACCGTACTGACGGACGCCTTTTACCCATTACTGGACGTGGCACTCTGCCGTTAGAGATCTTGGTAAGTGATATATTTCTTCGCGTGAAGTGCGGTTACCAACCATCAAATCACGGCCCCCAAAGCTATTAATGGAGGGCGAGCCACAGGGGTAGATTTAATTTGGTGAAAATTCTTTGTTGGCGGTGGGGATCGAACCAGGGTTCTCAAGATCCACAGTCCGATTCGATACCACTGAGCTACCTACCCCATAATGTGGTTAAACTCAAAGTTACTATATAAATAAGCACATAATTATTGTTACTTTCAAGTTTAAGGCAGATAAAAGTTTAAACTGTTACTGTAATATTTGAAAATGCGTATAATAATTGCATTTATTGTCTCCTAAAGAAAAACTTGTATTGCATGAAACATTCAACATTTACAGCAGAAAAGGAGTAAAACAAAATGTCAAGTTAGGAGGAAGAGAAATAGGTGAAACAATGTCACATAGCCGTTGAAATTAACACTAACGGAGAAAAATGCGAGATAAAATCTAGGCGAGTGGGTGAAAACTGAAAATTTTATAAAGCAAGACGTGGCGAGATTAAAAGTCTAACGAGTTTGTAAGCCGTCACTAGTTTTATTATCCGGGAGTCCGGAGCCCGGACTCGGCAGTCAGCGCCAGCGCCGGACGGACGGAAAAGAAGAAAACAAGTTTAGCTGGAGTCCAGCTGACTGCCACACCAGGATGTGGGTTAAAATTCATTTAGTCTGTGTAATTAAAGGCCGCTGTTGCCAAATAACTATTCGTGGAGTAATTAGAAATGTCCTGAAACTTTAATTAATAAATAAATATTATTACTTAGCAAGTTTTATTTGATCTTTCAGTACTTACTTCATTATTATATTTCATTAAAAACAAATACATAAAATGAATTTAAAAGAAAACTGTATAGCTATAAAAATTTATTTTTAAAATTTTAATTTTGTTTCGGATCGTACAGGAAATGTTAGTTAAAAATAGCGTAATGGCAGAACTAAACTTCCTGTCAACAATCCGATTTAAAATATCTAACAGAAAATAGAAATTTGGTCACACTGGGCCTATCTACTCTATTTCAATACTCTATTATTTCAGCTATTTATTTTTAAATTGCACCAAGTTTAAATTAAGTTTAATTGTGGATTTTAAATGGGATTATATAAAGTGAATGCTGAATGTGGTTAAGCAACGATTGTGTGCTAGGATGGGAATATTGGACGAAGATTGATTATTTGATAAATCTGATTAGTGAATGTTTCAAGGATTTCCGCTATCTCCTTTGATGGGATTTAGCGTGATGTTATGTATGTAAGTACATTTAAATTACGAATACAATAAATTGAGATACAGTTATACATATTCAGGTAAATTTGTTGCTCCAATTTTAACCTATTCACAAAAATAAAACTTAATATGACATATAGGATGAATCTGGGAAGACGAACCCCCCGCTTAACTTTTTTATTATAAGAAATAGAAAAATTTTCTTCATATGGAAGTTTTAATATATTCAATATACTATTTTATGACACATATAGATATTTTTTATAAAGTCAGGTTTACAAGATACGACTATCAACTTTTATTTTTGAAATAAGAACCTAGAATTATTGTATTAAAATAAATACCGCCATTTTTTCTCTTTTCAACGATGTATTACTTGTCATAAATGTATATGAAAAAATCGAGATAAATAAGATAATTGAGAAATGTCAGAATTTATTTTTATTCAACTATTCTAGGTGGCTGCGAAATTAAACAAAATGTAACAATGTAAATGAATGACAAAACACGAGAAACAAGTAACAAATAAATATCTGCATTGTTGTCATTAATTTTACCTAGAATAGTTGAATAAAAATAATTTCTGTAATTTCACAATTATCTTATTTGTCTCAAATTTTTTAATATACATTTATGACAAGTAATACATTGTTGAAAAGAGAAAAACATGGCGGTTTTTATTTTAGTAAAATAATTGTAGGTTCCCATTTGAAAAATAAAAGTTGATAGTCGTATCATGTAAACCTGACTTTATAAATAAATTCTATATGTGTCATAAAATAGTATATTTAATATACTAAAACTTCCGTATGAAGAAAATTTTTCTATTCCTTATAATAAAAAAGTTAAGGGAGGGTTCGTCTTCCCAGAATCACCCTATATAGGTTCTAACGATAACTACAAATTTATAAAAACCTACACGAATATACTATTTTCACATGCAAATAATTTCAATTCGAAATAAAAGTAAATAAATATATCATCAAGTCTTTTACTCATTATTGGGTGTAGCATTCTGCCGTAGCAGATCTCGCGTGAAGTGCGGTTACCAGCCGTCAAATCACGGCCTCAAAAGATGTTAGTGAAAGGGGAGTCACAGGAGTAGTTTTAACATGGTAAAAATTGTTTGCCGGCTGTGGGAATCGAACTCGAATTCTCAAATCTACATACCGAGCTGATACCATTCAGTTGCCTAAAATTGGAATTAGTTAACTACAAATTCCGTTTGATGTTTGATAAAATAGCAAAACAAAGCGTGTCATAAAAACAACAAAAGATATAAAAACATTCGCTACCGATTTTCCCTCGAATCACTGTTGTCACTGTTTGTATAATGTTTTGTGTGATACAACATACTTTTACCGAACATCGAATAGAATTGTGTAGATGTCAGTCAATCGTACCTACAAACAGTAACAGTAAATAAATTAGACTGCAAACTGTAACACGAATAATCAATAAGACATAGACTTATGTCATATTCTCACATCTACATGAATACTTCATTTTTGTTTAAACTAATTTCGATACGTTTTACAGTAGAAAATATTTCATTCCGAAATATATTATATTCAAATTACTTTATTGTTTTAATAGGGTAGGTGGCTCAGGTATACATAAACCGTAAACAATGTTTTGTTTTAAAATTCAACTGCACACAAAATGAAATCAATCAATCATGGCTTTGCCAATGGCTATATGCTGTAACTGTTGCTGAACGGGTCTATTCTGAATGATACACATGTAAATTGTTTACCTTAAACATTGTCTAGTACCACCTTTGTGTTTGCAAAATATTAATCAAGTTACTATAAATTTTAATATTGCGTTGTTACACGAAAACATAATATACGAGTATATGGGATAAGTGATTCAGTGGTATCGAGTTGGACAGTGTTCGATTCTCAGAGCCGAAAGTTTTCCCCACATTAAAATAATTCCTCCCTCTTCACCACATTAACAATTTGTGTACCATGATTCCATGCGCATTGATATATTATTTATCTAGATTTGTTACATCAGAGTGCCATACCCACTAATAGATACAAAGCATAATTATATATTTTTTCTACGATTGCTATGAAAAGTTGACAATTATGCTCTCATTTATCATCGTAAAGTTGACGTTTTCTGTGGAACAATCGAAAAATATCTTTCTTGTGCGTTTCCAAAAGCAATGCGCGAAAAAGACGTTAAATACGCGTGTTTCCAATGGCAACACGCGAAAAAGATATTAAATGAGCGCTTATTTCAATAGTAACCAGGGATATAAGCAAAACAGAAACTTGTCATATTGACAGTTGACAGAACGAATTTATTTTCAGTTTGCATACGTTTTTTAATAATTTTAAGATACAATCGTAGAAAAATTATGTGCGTATCACGAGCGTCAAGTGTCTTTGTTCCTCTTACACTATTGCAGCTCTCGCCTTCGGCTCGCGCTGCAACTACCGTGTAACAAAGAATAACTTTACGCTCTTAATACACAAATAACTATATTTATTTATATAATTTTCTGTACGCCTAATTGACTGTATTCAAATAATATTGTTTCTTGTTTGGTAAGATTAATTAAATTAAAGAATTGTCTTGAAATTTTAAATTTACAAATAACCTCGAAATAATATACATACATACATACATACATAACATCACGCTATATCCCATTAAATGGGGTAGCACGAACCCGTCAACATTCTCATCCTGACACACGATACTCGATTCGACCACATTAACACTTCCTCCATACAAACTCTTTCTTTTCTCACAACCAAAATCCATCAACACACAACAAACATTCATCCATTCGCTAGTGTACACTGCGCTTGTTTCTGAAGATCGTCTCCGCACAATTGCAGGTAAACACTCAAAACATCTAACCAATTAATCTAAAAACAAAAATCATACGCTTGTCTTCATTCATCATATTTATCCTGCAATTAATTTTCTCCAAACATTCCTATCCTGACACACCACTTTTGCTTCAACCACATTCATAATTCTTTTCATACAAGCTCGTTTATTCTTCACGCTCAGAATCTTTCGCTCACGCAACAACCCTTCAATCATATTCATCCATTTGTTCCTAGGCCGTCCACGCAAACTTTCACCCTCAATTTCACCAACATACACCTGTTTCACCAATCTGTCATTCGACATACGTTCTACATGACCAAACCATCTCAACTGACTTATTCCCACTCTTCTTACAACATTCTTCCCAATCTCACATTCATCATACACCAATGTATTCCGGACACGATCTCTTCTAGTATATCCACACACACCCCGCAAATATCTCATTTCCACAGCAGTTATACGCCGTTCATGTTTCTTCATCCATACCCAACATTCACTACCATACATCAACGTAGGCACTAACACACCATTATAAACACTTAATCGAGCATCTCTGGATACATTCACATTCCGAGTAAAGGTTCCCAGAGCACCCAATATCTTACATCCAGCAGATACTCTTCTTTCAATCTCTCGATCAATACGTATATGAGTTAGTTAACAACAATAATTTGATTAAATTTCAATTAACAAAATGTATTATATATTACATTAAATATATGGCATGTTACTGCCTACTCAAACAAGCTTTTAACAAAATAGATAATGCGTATAATAATTAAAATAATTAAATTTAAATGTAGTACATTATACGTTGCCCTACAAATTAACTCCAGTTACAATACACGGAATGTACAGCTTATATTGTAGCAGGATATAAACTACTCGAACTCAGTGAATAAAAACGAGATAAAACTTACGTTTATTAATTAACAGCAAGAGCAAAGGCGCATCCAGGGGAGTGGCAACCAGGCAATTGTCCTCGTCCAAAATTTTTAATAGTTATTTCATTACTTTTTTGTGAATTTGTTTAAAAGATTTAAAATTTCCATATATCAATTATGGGGTAGGTGGCTTAGTGATATCGAGTCGGACTGCAGTTTTGATTCTAACAGCCGGTAAACAATTTTTATCACATTAAAACTATCCCTTCACAAACATCTTTGAGGACTGTAACTTAACGATTGATAATCGCATTTCACGTGCATAAATATATGCCTTATTGCGATCCGCTACGGTAGAGTGCCACATGAAGCAATTGGTAAAAGGCGTGATGATATATTTATTTTATTTATATCTCAATTTTGAATCATAAAGATATATTACAATAATAAAATATAAATTAAATAAATATATCATCACGTCTTTTACCCATAACTGGGTGTAGCACTCTGCCTAAGCAGATCTCGGTAAGTGATATATTTTTTGCGTGATGTGCGGTTACCAGCCGTCAAATCGCGACCCCAAAGATTTTAGTGGAGGGGGAGCCACAGGGGTAGATTTAAATTGGTGAAAATTGTTTGTCGACTGTGGGGATCGAACCAGGGTTCTCAAGATCCATAGGCCGACTAGATACCACTGAGCTATCTAACCCATTATATTACAATAATTTAGTAACAACTTTCATAAAATCAATAACAATAATAAGGACTGTGACAATTTCAAAATACCGCTTTCGTTTTATAAATCAATTATAAATTTTTCAAAAATTGTATGAAAAGAATTAGAAACGAAAACAAATCTCAACTAAACAATGAACCATAATTAATAAATTGTAGTAAGTAATTGTATTAAAATATCCACAAACTTTTAAAAATATTTGTCATATTTACTGTCACAAATGCAACATTAGAAAGATCATTCTCAACATTAAAATAATTAAAAACTTACGCAATATAATGGAAGAAAGTCAAGTAAATAGTTTAGAATAGACAAATTACTGTACACAAAAACAGAAAAATTGACATCTTATAAACATTTGTAAAATATTTGTTTGCAGTAACTAATTAAATATATCATCACGCCTTTTATCCATTACTGAATGTGGCACTCTGCATAAGCAGATCTCGGTAAATGACATATTTTTTTCGCGTGAAGTGCGGTTACCAGGCGTCAAATCACGGCCCTCAAAGATGTTAGTGGAGGGAAAGCCACAGGGGTAGATTTAAATTGGTGAAAATTGTTTGTCAGCCTGTGTGAACCAGGGTTCTCAAGATCCCCAGGCCGACTCGATACCACTGAGCCACCTACCCCATTAACTAATTAAGTAAGTAAAAATACGACATATATAAATTATGATTTCACTTTTTAATATTGCTCCTATCAAAATAATTTCCTAAGTGTGCTAGTAGGCGTATATTCCAATCTTGCTGATTTCAACATATTTAAAAATAATACGATTGTGCCTAAATGGTTCGGATTCCACTATAAGCTTGTACTAAAATTGGGATTAAGTTCCTGTTGTGTATTCACGAAAGAAAAGCGCAACTATGGTGCTTCAAGAATAAAGAGAAAATATTTCAAAGTTTCAGGCTTGCTATTAGGTTCATCTTAACTTTATGAAACAGACAAATCTTTTAATATGTAGGTATATAAAAAATACCAAGAGGAAATGGCATAGGGCCCTTGAAGCGCAAGACCCAAAGCGATTAAACTGGTTTGCCTTAAAGTTAGTCGTGCACTACGAAGTTCGTTTCCAGCTCCAGCCAACGTCAAAAACTTTTCAGGGTTGTTTCCAACACATTGGTTCGCTCGTCGTCTTTCATGAATATCTGCGATTGTCATGATTTGACGAAATATATACAGACTTATATTTCACAATAAAAATATGTCATCTACTGAAATTAATATATATATATATATATAAATACTTGATATCTTAAGCTGATAGATATTTAATTAAGTTATATTTGCAAATAAATCTTTTTTATTGATATTTGATGATGTAAATCAGGCATGTCAAACTGGCGGCGAAGTTTTCTGGCGGCTCACGCCTTGTTTTTAATTCATATATTAAAATTCATATTTATCTGCGACCGATTTTCAAAAATTAGACAATAATTTGCATGAGAGATATGTGCAATGTTTGGTAGTACGTATTTATGTGAGCAATTCTTTTCTATAATGAACAGAAACAAAACTCTTCCATAATAAAAGTGGTGTGCACCCAACAAATAAAACCTAATATAGATGGCCTTTTCTGCAATAAATTTCAGGAAAGAAAAATTAAATATTATAATTATTTGTATTTTATATATCTATTAAAAAATAAACTTTTAATATAGCCTTTCTTTAATTTGAATTTGTCGTGGTGGCCCAAACTCATACCTTTAGGATTCAATACGGCCCGTGCGTATCTGTGAGTTTGACATGCCTGATGTAAATCCTTAAAATTGTTGAAATGAAATTTATTTGATGTATTCTTACAGTACAAGATAAATGTACTCTGACAAGTGTTTGTTTTAATTTTTTTTATTAAAAAGATGGTTGTTAAGAGGAAATAAATCAGACTATGAATTTTAGAATTAAAGTTAAAATTCCGCAGCCGATAAACATAACTCTCCCTCTGTGGTTTTCCGTCTATTTTTCATACATAAATATATTACTTACAGAGTGGCACATCTAGTAATGGAAAAAAAGCGTGATGTTATGTTTATTTAATAATTTTATAAATTCTACAGTTTTGTTTTATTCGTAAAGGTAAGTAATAAAACTTTATAATTATATAGCACTAAATGCATGTGATCATAAGTAGCAACAACACTTCAAGTTTCAAAGAAAAACTACCGCGAAACTTAATTCCAGAAGAAATTAGATAAAGTGATAAAGTTAAAACTGGTCACTTCTGCACGGAAAGGTGACACCACAAAGTTACACGCGTAAACTTTTAATCAAATCAAATTCTTTCAACCGAATCAATATACGGGAACACTAAGGGCAAATGAAAATGGAAATACCAAAATGTGAAGGTGAATCAATGGAAAGGTGAAAGAAAAATAGTACTAAACCTACGTTCTGGAAAATACGAGTCTGAAGCGATTTAATGTATGCTGAAATCCAATTTTGTTTTATTACCAAATATCGAGGAATCGTGAACATGAACTATAAAGTTTTCACTCAACTTTTGACTCTAATGAAATTCTCAAACATAAAGTGCTTATCTGAGGAGCCGATCAGAAATATATTTCTTTATTGCATGACAATACAATTACGTCATATTTTCACTTGAAAATAATTTAATTTCTTTAACATACAACTATCTTTCATCAAAAAAATTATATTCTTTTTTCTACGATTACTATAAGAAGTTGACAATTATGCTCTCATTTGTCATCGTCGAGTTGACATTTTCTGGCAAAAAAATGTTAAATGTGCGCTTATTTCAATAGTTACCAGAAATACAAACAAAACAGAAACTTGTCATATTGACAGTTGACAGAACGAATTGGCTTTCAGTACGTATACGTTTTAGAATAATTTAAGATGCAATCGTAGAGAAAATTATGTGTATCTTGCACTACTGCAGTGCAAGCCGAAGACGAAAGCAGCAATTACTGTGTTTATATAACAAAGAATCGCTTTACACTATTAATACACAAATAACTATTTTCTACTATCAGTAAAAAATGTAGTGTTTTTGAATGTCATTTGGTGTGTGAACAATTGCGGGCCAAGGTTTTTTACAGACCGTTGTTTATAGTAACAGAGATATTTGTTTTATTACATTTTTGTTTTATTTATTTATTTAATTTGATACATTGCAGATCTGCAGGCAGTGTTTGGCATTGATATCTAGACTCTACATTTATTTCACATTATATTTTGATGTTAAATTTGTACTGATAACAATTTTATATATGTAATTTATAGCTAATAGCATATTTATATAAAGCTAAACAAAAGCAAAAGATATATTTAACTAAATAAATTAAATCTATTCAACAAGATCTGTAACTTGGTAACAACATTTTTTTTAAATTTTTGTTAGACTTCTCTACATTTTCTAAATTATTATATGCTGTTATTTATATCGTTTTCCTCGTTACATACATTCAAAATTTTTATTAATACAAGTAAAAATTGATTAATGAAACAGGTGTACAGGAGCGAACAGATGGATTTGATTGAGGGTTAGTTGCAAGACATAGGATTTCGAGTTTGAGGAATGAATGAACTTGTATGGAAGTAGCGTTAGTGTTGTTAAAACGAATATAGTGTGTCAGGATGAGAAACGAGGACTGATATTTTAATGAATCTGTTTCAGGGATTCGTGCTACTCCATTTAATGGGATATAACGTGATGTTATGTATGTATGAATGTAAAAATCTTAATTTTCGATCGTAGAAAACATGTTGTGTATATTTCTAATTGGAAATATCTTTGCAGATCTCGACTAGTTTCTGCCCTCGCTACTATATATTGAACAAAACTAGAATAAAACCAAAGGCTAATATTCTCAAGAATTTGTTTCATATTTCGAAAAATGAAGTTTAAATAAACAACAACATTGTCATAACATTAAAAGCATCAGAAAAACAAATATGCATTTGCTGGAAAAGTAATTTAGAACACTTATTTTTGTTAAAAACTGCAAAGATTGAAGATATTCATTTCATGTTGACAAAAACTCCGCAGCATCTTAGGTTGGATTAATTACCAGGAAAACAATATTTGGAAGAATTAAGGCAGATGTAATTTTACCCACGTGACAGTGGAGAAGGCTCAAGCATTATCCCTTGTCAAAATGATGGACGTATCCTTCTACTTAATACCACCAGAACACCAGTGATATAAACAGCGAGTGAACCACTTCAAACGAACGTTCCACTGCAGCCAATTTCGATTAGGAACGATTGAATGAGACTGACAGAAAATTGACTGGCTTACAAATAAAATTGTTTTGAAGGAAGAAAATTACTATCGGATTTATTGCATTTAATTTGAAGAGAAAAAATACGATGAATTACTTGTTAGAAAGATCTAAAGTAGTGCTTCTCAATTTTGTTTGGATCACCGACTCCCTTCTTAGATGATAATAATAACGCCACCTAGAGGGCGATATCGCCTACTTTGACATACACTTATCTAAAGTTTAGGATCATGAAAATCTTTTTTTGAACCTAACCCATAAATTAATATTGTTTCTTAAATTTCAATTAGGTAAGGAGAAGGTAAATCTAGAACTCCTAGTAAAAATAAACAACCAGGAAACATTTAAATATAAAATATGTAATTTGATCATTAGCCTTGTATGTACAAGTAATAAAGTACATTTTATCTATGAAATTAAAAAAAATGGTTAAAATGTTTCAAAGTATTCGTATAAAATATTGAAGTATTTAAATTATTTTTAGTCGGTAATGGCGAAGATAGCGTTAAAATCAATTACTAGAAAATATTTATCTAAAATTGCATTTCGTAATTCATTTTCTGTTAATTCATCTGAAATGTTATTGGAATATGTAATTAATTAAACTGAGCGTATAATAACATTTATTTTCCATTTTACATTTATAATTTAGTACATAATTTTATTAGTTTTTCATTTTATGTGTAATATAATAAAAAATATTATTGCATTAAAAATTGTGTTTCGAATAAATTCGTGAAATAAAAAAGAACAAAAAATACGTTAAATGTTGATAAATAAATAACGCAAAAACAAGGTCAATTTTTAATTCAGTTAGATTGAAATAGTTTACAAATAAATTAAATGGTTACAAATTTAGCGAAAATTCTGTCTGAACTTACTCGCACATAGTGTTTTATTTTGATTTGCCCAGCAAATTCCAAATATAAAATTTTAAAAGATTTAACGATTGCAAGATATATATTACAAAAAAAATCTAGGCAATTTTCATAGCAAAGTTGTAAAGAATAATATTCGGTTTCTACATTTTTTTTTGGTTAATTAATATAAAAATTAGATTAAAAACTGTCCTAAATAGTTATTTTTTCAATATCCAAAATAAAACTAAATTAAACAAATGTTTTTGTCTGTAAATATTCTTTTCTCAAATACTAGAAACAAATCCAAGGATTTTAAAGGATTTTCAAGTCAGGTTTTTCAATTCTACGCTTTTCCAGGATTTCCAGGAATTCCAGGCCGGTTGACAGACACCATACCATATAAAAGTAGAATTTATTCATTACACATTTGAATTATTTTTGTGTTAGGACGTTTAGATAAGGAAAACTTAATTTCTCGTCGCTATGGCCCGCTTTTAAATAAACATCTGTATCGATGTAATAAACATGATATATAACTCCGATTTGTGAACTATGAACGTTATTTAACTCCTACCAAGTGAGTGATAAATCATATATAAATAAAATAAATATATCATCACGCCTTTTACCCATTACTGGGTGTGGCACTCTGCCTAAGCAGATCTCGGTAAGTGATATATTTTTTCGCGCGAAGTACGGTTACTAGCCGTCAAATCACGGCCTCCAAAGATATTAATGGAGGAGGAGCCACAGGGGTAGATTTTTTAAATTGGTGAAAATGTTTGTCGGCTGTGGGGATCGAACCAAGATTCTCAAGATCCACAGGCCGACTCGATCCCTCTGAGCCACCTACCCCATAAAAATAAAAATAAAATCATAACTATTGCAATTACCAAATTAATTCAATTATAGATTCATAGAAAAGCAATCAGTCGATGCCTAGATTTAAACTACATAAGATTTTATTTTCCTTACTTTTTTGTTACAACAGGTATGCAATTGAAATATGTAACATAAGAAATACAATGTTATTTGTTAATATGATGATTATTGTTTCTCTAATTAAATTAAATTAAAAAAATGTTAAGTATTAAAAACTGTATTTAATGATTATCTACTTGTTGCTCAATTGTTTTTCATGCAAGAGTAACAAGCAAACGAAAAATGGCTTTTATAAAGAAAATTTGGGATTGAGGGTGAAAAACAACGAAACAAAATAATTTTTATTATAAACTTTGACAGTTACTAAAATATCAACGCTAAATGGTTGAAAAATAACACTGAAAACTTTAGTTAACGTATTCATTGTTCAGAATTGTTTTAAATATGGAACGTTTTGGCTCATTTTTCGTAACAAGTAGATAGTCATTAGATGTACTTTTTAACACTTAACATTTTTTGTATTTACACTTTAGGTTTAATTTAATTAAACTTAACTTAATGTTGCTTCTTTAATTCACAATGGTGATTATATTGTACTATAGATTTAAGGGGTAAGGCCAATCTAGAATTTTTTTTAAAATGCTTATTTTTTGTATTTGCTTAAATTATAGTTTAAACCCTTAGGAATAAGGGACAATTAATTTAAATGCCGCGCGGAAGTATTTCAGAGGAAAAAAAAGCATATATCTATTAGTACTAGTATTTATATAGATATATGACTCGAAACTTTAAACGCGTTTTTCTCGAAATCATATTTTCAAAATCGGGCGAAAGGAAATCTGAAATACTAATTGATAGATCGTGCTGAATCTTTTTATTTCTTATTCTAGATATAAAATACTAAAAAACTACGGTGGCTTTTTTTAAAGTGCTTCATTCGTTTTTTATGGTCGTTTTTATACAGAAATTTAGTCCCGAATAATGAACTTTTTTTTCAAACGTGCGCCATTTTGTTAAAAATCAAAATTTTCAAAATCCGGCCCGTAGTTTTTTAGAGTATACATCAGAGATTAAGAAAACATATCCCTTTATGATCCAGGTCTATTGCTGTTCCCGGAATGTTTTCGCCCGATTTGCCCTACGCGCCGAGAGGAGTCGCCATTTTTTTCAATTTCTGACGACAATTTTGAATATTTTCTTTAAAAAAATTTTTTAAATAAAGTTTAAAGAGCACTAAATAAAGATCCAAAAACAGTTCTTAAGCAGCACGTTTAGATCTTGAAAATGACCCTTTTTTTTCTTGTCTAGAGTGGCCTTACCCCTTAAGAAACTTAATTGCCAACGAATAATTAATTTTCAAAGTTGCAGATAAATCACATCTATAAATTACATTAAATCTGAGCACTATAAATTTTACTACAACAATACTAATGCATTAGCAAAATAATAAAAACCAGCTACCTTATTTGCAGCAATTTCCATGATTTATAGATGCTATAAACATGTTACACAGCCATCTAATAAAACCAAACATTTCTCTTTCAACTACCTCCATTCCCTCCTGAATCTTAGATAAACCAATATCCACAATCACAATTACCAAACACCATTAAATCTGAAGGACATCATCCCGTACCATGTTCCTTGTTCCAAGTATCAGGATCCCAGAAGACAATAAATCCAATCAGACCACAATCACCTGACCGAGCACCTGACAAGCGACAGACATGGTTCGATCCGGCTGGTCAAGTGAGCGGTATACAATAGATCGCTAGCATTGGCCGATATCTGAACTGTCTGGAGAACACAACAGACAGGAAGAGACCCCACAGGAACCAAATCCCATTACCTATAGTGCCTGCAGCTGCTGTCCATCCTGCAAGATATTTAGCCTTGGATGACAGCAGGAATTGTGCTATCATTTGTCTTACAACCATTTTCTTCAAAGTCTCGTTAGGAGAGCGAAATAAAAATTGAGGAAATTATATTGTCACCTATTTATATATATATACCGTGCAAAAAGTAGCCTTTTCTGCATTTATTTCATGTAGAGAAAGTTGACATTTGCCGCCTATTCGTGTAAAAAATACTACTTGCAGAAAAGGGCGAAAAATGAGTTTTTCTGATCGAGTAAATCATCGTAAGGAAATTTCAAAACAAATATTGAAAAGATTATTTTAACTATTTCGTTCCTAGATGTTTCACTAAGAAATCCCTATTCAAAAAAATTACTTTATGCTTTCTACTGGTTACGTACTACCTACGTAGGTCACTGCTACCAATGCTATCTGTTGGCGCATAGCATTAGTTATTTCCAGATAACCATGAGTGATCATTTGTTTCATAAATTTATCTTTATTGTTTCAAAGTAAAAATATTGTTAAACATATTCAAGCAATTGCCTTACATTAGGGATTATTGGTCTTCTAACAAGAATTCGTGATAAGAATATTTTATTTTTTCTCAGTGGTCATTTGGGGAAACCGCCATTTTTTTCCAAATGGCCTACTACATTTACTTATATTAATCTTATTTGAGATTGAGAAAGTACATAAAATAAGTTTTTGAAAAAATATTTTAATTAAAATGAAAGGGTTAAATTCTTCTTCAAGCGTTTGTAAATGGTCGTAGAAAAATTATTGTGTGCATCACAACCAGAAAGTAATCTTGCCACACTACCATTGTTGTTGCCCTTGGTTGCGCCTCAATCAGTTGATTGCGAGCGCAATAAAGTACTTTCTGCTTTAGGTACACAAATTACTATTTTCTACCACGAGTATAGAAAGTATATCATTACTTCCTTAGTAACATAATGTAAATGAGTCATTTACCGTTCATAGGTGGTAATGAAAAAATTGACATTATTGTTTTGGTAACAATACATTTATTATTGTGTGATTTATTTCAAAACATTGAAGATATTTTAACTTGTTTTAGCTGTGGATATGTACCAAGTGAATTTAAAGATCTTAGGTTTTCGATTTCTGATCTGAAAATATAATTTACCGCAGTAAGTACAAAATAACTATTACATCTCTATACTCCTATCTTGATGCGATGGGTTAGAAATGGTAACACAACATTTTGACTACCATTGGTAAATAATGCATATCTATGAATGAAACAAATAATTTTTTAAGTTAACAATTTGGACAGTTGAGTTTAATTATTCTGCATGAAGTTGTGTATTTATAATAAGAGATGTAATTCGTATTATAGAATAGGTTAAAATTTAATTGTAATTTGTAGTATGAATTGTATTCTTCTTCATGTTTCATTTTTAATCATTTTAAATTATAGTAAGATGAAGCCCTGAATAAATATAAATAAATCTAGAAATATACATATTTATTTAACTCTTGATTAACTTTTATATATCAGAACATATTATTCATAAATTGTAAAACAGTCTTTAATGTTCAAAGGAAAAGTTTGAAGTGAATCTATTTGTAGTACTTTATACATAAAGCTATATGGTCCTTTTGACGACGTTTCTATTTCGAACAAGTTGGAATATTTAGTTTTCTTAAACGTTTGAGCTTACACGATATAAAGTACTTCAAAAGTCAAAACTAGAAGTACAAGAAAGTTTTCTTTTCTTTCGTATTCAATAAAGTAATAATATAATCTCCAGTTTTATTACTTTATTTATTTGTAGGAGCCGCAGTTAAACAATTTTTTAGGAGATAAGAGTCGGGTATTTCTCTTTATATCTCATCCTGTAAGTATCTCTATAAAAGACAATGAATTATAATAGACAACTGCAACAGATCTTTCAAAATAAAATACAACATTCAAAAATTAAATCAAAATATATAAATATATCACGGCTGTTACCCATTATTTGGTGTGGCCCTCTGTCGTAGTACATTTCGGTAAGTAATTTTGAACAAGAAAATTATTAGAATTGGGCCATCAACCATTCTAATTACAATTTTAAATGATCTACCTTCAACTATAAATTTTTGCTTATAAAACTCTATAACAAAAATATATCGATTAGTGAAAATCCAGTTTCAAAACTCTCAATATAAGGGGAGACATGCTTTATTTTCAGTTAAAAATTCATTTCTCATCTGTACTATTAGTGATACTTAAACTGTTGATTCTGATGAGCTTTCTATTTAATTCTATTTACATTTGTTGAAAATTTAAGTAGATATTACACCTTAAAATTGCTCAATATATACATTGAGTGAAGTTAAGATAAATTTATTTATATATTTAGACAGTTAAGTTAAGCATTAAACTGCTTCGGAAAACATGAACAAACTCAGTCAATGATTTAGTACTAAATGAACATTTAATAATTTTTCATTAAACTAAGTAGTTCACATATGTGGTACAAATTTGTCATATATTCATTACGGTTAATGAGCCCATTAAATCTAATTAAGAATTTTACAACAATTAGATACATGTATTTATCATAAAAAATTTTATTAGTTAATGTTAATATTTTCAGTAAAGATATTTTTAAAAAGCTATTTATAGAGACAGGAAGAATGACAGTGGCATCAAATATACCAATGTCGTATCAATAATGCAGCAATGTTTGAAATCGGGCAAAGACGTCTTCTTGTCAGTGCGTGTCTCTAGAGAAAACGTGAAAATAGATAAAAGTTCAAAGTTTACGGCTATTGTTTCTCAGCAAAGTTTTTCCGCGGAAAGTATTTAACGTAATGTAATTTGATGGGTGTTGAGGGATTGTTAGTTAAGTTGTCCCAGTTTGTTACATGATGTATCACCACCAGCGCAACCGAAGAAAGCTGTCGACGAGATAATGAACACTGTGAGATTCATTAGTTATTTACATCAGAATATGAAAAGATTTATAAATGCGAATGAAGTAAAAAAGATTTGCCATGATAAAAATTAACGATTTAGGTTGGGTCCAAAGATTACGAGTTGCTAACATGCAGAGGTACAGTAACCCTAAAAATTAAACAATTATAGAGTACAGTAACCTTTTGCATTAATTTTAGAATAATCCTTACGGCAGTGATTGATTGAACAGTTTTAGAAAATTTCATGTATCTATTTTTTTTTATTTACTCCCGTCTTTAATTTAATCTAAATTATACCTATTTATTTAATTTAATCCATATGGTGACATTGAAAAAACGGATGTTACATTCAAGAGGAACTGATCGGAACAGTTTAGAAGCGGATATCAGCAATTCTGGCTTCAAAAAGACATATCTGCTACTTATCCTGTATTATAGAATATCGCGAGAAAGTTTTTAATTGTTTTTCCATTCTCATATCTAGTGGCAATGGGTTATAGCGCAATTGCCAATCTCCTAACAAAAAAAAAGGAACAGAATGGACATCACTAACCAAAGAGATTTAACTAAATTGATGCCATATGTTGAAAATTTATTATTATTAAAGCATCAGGCTCATCCCTCACACTAAAAGTATTTATTTTTTGCTTAGCCATTTTATGTAACAGATACTACATTTTAATTTCGTTAATTTTAATTAGAATTTAATTAATAAATGCATGTGTTTTTTGTTAAAGTTTTTTACACTACACTTCACTACAGTTAGAAATTTAAATCTTTAAAAGTGAGTAGCACTATACCAGCTGTCAAAAATACATTTAAACTTGATGAATTGCAAAAATTCTATATTAGGTAAGCAAGAGGTCTACCCAAAACCGAAAATCATGACAAGTGGTCTACGAAACAAAAAAAAATATTAGACCTCTGTTCTACAACATTAAATAAATGACTATTTGTAGTGTCATCATTATAATTTCATTATTAATGTGTATATTAGAAATAACTCTCCAATCAGTGGCATTAAAAATGTTTTCTTCATGTTAAGTGATATTTTAAAAATATTCTTTTTGTTTCGTGTTCACTACATTAATGGGTATTAATTAGTATTCTGAAGTAGTGAAACACCCGGTGTATCACACAACTCATAATAACTAAAATGACCATAATTTAATTTAAAACAAATAAATATATAATCACGCCTTTTACCCATTATTGGGTGTGGTACTCTGCCGTAACCAAACTCGGTAAGTGATATATTGCTTCGCGTGAAGTGCGGTTACCAGCCGTCAAGTCACGGCCTCCAAAGTTGTTAGTGGAGGGAGAGCCCCTGGAGTAGATTTTAAATTGGTGAAAATTGTTTATCGGCTGTAGGGATCGAACCAGGGTTCTCAAGATCCACAGGCCGACTCGATACCATTAAATTAAATTAAAAACAGGTGTTTGTTATATCAATTTTGGAAATTATTATAAATTCATCAGATCTCAATAAGTGATATATTTATGTAAGGTTACCAGTCGTCATTATCATGGCCTCCAAAGATGTTAGTGGAGGGGTAATCATAGTTAAAATCAGTTTGTCGGCTGTAGGAATCGAACTTGAATTTTCAAATCTGACTCGTTGCCACTAAGCTACCTAGTTCATATTCAGTTGTTTTAAAGTAATGAAGTTTTAGTATTTCTAGTCGTATATACATATCATAATAAGGGTAGTATTAAATTAAACCTCTCATATGTTGTGGTTGATTTATTACAGCAATTTATTTATTATGTTTTTAACACATTTGACATATTTAAGTTTTAATTCAAATTTATCGCATTTTGTGCATCATGCGGTTCATTGATGCGTATTGAATTGTCGAAATGTTTGAATTCGAATGAGTAGCAAAATACGATTTTAATTTTGAAAGATATTTTAAAATTCATTACCGAACAATATCAAGTCGAGATTTAATTGTAATAAAATAGAACGTAAATCATTGTACGTAAAATACCTAATTTATCCAAATATATTAATTACAAAAATAATTGTTTTATTACTTTAAAGTTTAGAAATAATAACATGAGCAGGAGTAAGTAGATATTTTAATTTAGTAAATATATAAACAATTTCTGTCTGACCTTTGAAAAACCTTTTCATATTTCTAATTTTTTCTTACTTAATCCCACACTTTAACTTTCAAATATAAATTAAACATTTCACAAAATACTGTAGAATAATTAAAATGATATTTTGCGCCAGCTTTACATATTGAATATTTAATAATGACTAGCTTTCACGTTAAAATTCTGAAAACCATTTCAATATAGACATGTCTTTCGAATACCCTCCATTACGTATGTCAATCAAAAACGAGTTATACATCCATTCGAACTAAAAGTAATACAATATTTCGGAAAAGCATCTGTTTAAATTTAATATCATATATAAGAAACATCCTCTAGAAAGCTGAATCAGCAAATAAGTCAATTTCATTTCGATTCCTGAAACACAAATGAAAATTGTATCTTCCAAGCAAGCAACCTGGCAACATCGCATGCACATCACGTTCAAATAGCATAATCAATTCACTCACTTCAATTTTACAGCGTTGAATACAAATGGAATTACATAAATCAAATTTAAAAATATTCTCGTCTGGCTAAATGTGTATTTAGCTTTTAGTGTATCAACGTTTATAAACGTCAAACGCCAGATCATGCTCAAATTGCTGCAGTTAAAAACTGCTCAAATTGTGAATAACAAGAGGTTTCGTTATAATTGGTAAGCTGAAGTTGATATGAAATCTGTTGGGCGATTTGCACGCAACAATAAAACACTGTAATTTTGTTGTTTGCCTCCTATTACGTGTTTCTCGAAGGGCACGAATTATCCACGAAAAGAATTTCACTTTCTATTCATTTTATTAAACATGCACATTTCCTTCTTGGAGAACATAATACCGGAAAGACAATTTATTTATAGTTATAAGTAATTCATTCAATTATCTCAAAACTTTTCCAATTTTCATCTTCATTAATAGTAAAGTAACTTAATCTACATGCATAAAGTTTAGGAAACTACAGAACTAGTACAACTATAACAAGCTAGTTACTAAACTGTTACTGACATCGTAATCCGCAAGAAATCGAACAAGAAATTATACAGAGTCCGATTGTCACTATAACAGAGTTACAATCTTCATCTAGCAGTTAATTTATTCTGTTAGAACGGATCTTTATAATCTGATAATAACCAATAACGAAGTTCCCTATAGTAAACTTTAGCCTTTCAATAAAGAAGGAGTAGTAACTTGAATAAAAACTGAATAATGTAAATGATATCTATCTAGAATTCTTTTTGCATTTAAGTAAAAACATATAATCTGCCCGATTCTGTAAGAAAATTATTGTGAAAATGATGCTAGGATACTCGATTAACACTTGCTATCAAATTGATTTCTTAACAACGTTGCTAACGTAGAACATTTTTATTATTCGCCTAAATATCAATATTCAATACTGTTATAAAAAGGAATAGTATAATATATTAATTCTTTTACTTTGCCGTATTACAACGAAATTTTACAATTTCAATTGCAAAAATATCGAATTACATTAGGGATTTATGTAACATTTGGTAACGCTGGCAAATTAATTTTGACGCATTTAACTGAATATTCAGAAGAATATACTAGAAATTAAATAAGTATTCATCGTGAATTATTTTAGACATCAGAAATTTTAGTATAGTAATAGTATAGAAATTTGCGTTAAAATTATGTAGTAATAAACCCTGAAAAGAAAGATATTGATATTTTGATGATTTAAATTATGATAGCTTACCAAATTGTAATATTGTTTTAAATTGACCTTCTTAGTGGGGTTTCTTAATAATAACATTACGAACTAATTATTTCAAATTGTTATTAAGGACATTTAGTAATACCAAGCTTACAACATAAAAAATTACCAATAACAGTTTAATAATAACGCGTATTATTCAACTGTTTTCAGTTTAATAATAAACTGACTATGAACGCAAAGTATAAAATAGTATATTGTAAAACTAGTGAGGAAAGAGTACAATTGCAAAACGAGTACGAAAGTTGTACGAATTTTGCAATAGCCCTTTCACACGTGTGTTACATACTATTTATTTTCAACATTAAACGTGAAAATTACATTTAAATGATTGCGATACAAGAAATTTAATAATTATTTTATATAAATCAAAGAAATTGTATTTGCAAATACACATCACATTTCCTTGGTCACTATGTCAAATTGCATTTTCTTCATTCAATTTAGTTGTGATAGTAACTGTTTTCCTCACTAGTAAGGAAAATTACTTACTTTGATCACTAGTGAAGGAAACGGTTATCACAATTAGATTAAGCCAGGGAAATATCATTTTCACAAGTAATGTAAAAAAATACAGTTATCCTAATTTGTAAATTTCGATACTAAGAATCAGAACAAAAAAAATGAGTATATATTAGTTGCGAAGTTATAGATTTAAGGCGCATGGCAACTAGTAGTAGTCCAAATATTAAAAAATACTGTTGTAAGTAACAAATATATTGTACAGTAATTTAAGCTTGCCTATAACTTTGTCTAATGCCATTTAAAAAAAAAATTATCTACGATTTTTTCTATTCTTCGATTAAATTTACTTAAATTGTATGTGTAAGAATAGTATTCAATTTTCTACCAGAAAATCATAACATTTCAACTCATTTTTCTACTTGTCGTGCGACTCAAAGCACAATGGTTCCGTGGACATTCATATATAGAAATAAAGAGCAACATAGTGAGCATTTATATAATTTGTACATTAGTGGCAATACAAAATTTTAATTTTGAATGTATTTCAAGAAGTGGAAGTACAATTTTGGCCCAGGCTTTTCGCTACCTCCTTATTTCCACTTGCAATATCTTAGATGATTAGAGTTGACTATTTAATATAGGTAATTACTAGAGTTTTATAATTGTGAAGTACTTGATGGTATGAATATATCTATTCTTTAACTTTGTACTTTGGCATTACCAAATTTAATAGAATATATAAAGTAACAAATATATTTCTTTTTTCTAACAAGTTGTAATTTATTACATTTCAGATTTTATATTCTATTTAGTTTTGTTAGCACAGTTGTATTTATTCTAATCTTCATTCAAGTCGTTAATGAATTTCAAAACATTTGCTTAAGGAATCGATCCAGAGCTATCAAGATATAAATCTCATCACGCAACCACGCCTTATATCGATCTTCAAATGAACATAACTTCTACATAAAATTGCAATTTTTATACTTCCCATATACATATAAAACACATTCAATTTGTCCTTGGGTCTTTGCTACAGTTATAAAAATAACTAAATCGTTAAGTCTGAGTCTTGGTAATTCAAGAAATAAATAACACCTTGTTTCCAGGAGTGTGTCTGACCCTAATTCAAACTTTCCGTGATATCATCGGGTTTACGACCTCTCGGTTTCTGACCCCTGTGAATGCGTAATTTATGTTGCTTCGATATCAGTCACACATGGATTAAACATATGATCTTGCTAATTTACCGCGGAATTCAACTAAAGGAGAAGACAATTCTTTCATTGTTATTTAGTAACTTATGACGAAAAATATTTATTTATTTATTTATGTTACGCTGTACAACAGGAACTTAATCCAAATTACAGTACAGGGTCCGCATTCACCGAGCCACAGTGTAGTAGTTTAATTTTTAGCTTGAGTGCGATTCGAACTTGGGATCTCCGGATTCGAATTCCGTATCGCTATCCACACCACCGTACTGACGGACATATGAGATCAATAAAAATATAAATATATCAAGCTTTTTACCAATTACTGGATGTGACACTTTACCGTAACAGATCTCGGTAAGTGATATTTTTATGCATGTGAAGTGCGGCCACTAAAGATGTTAATGGAGGAAGCACCTACAAAGATAATTTTAATTTTAAATGGTGAAAATTGTTTGTCGGCTATAGGAATCAATTCCGGATTTTCAACTTTAGAATCTGATACCACTGAGAAAAGTTCCTCATATCTTCATTCTGTTTCTGTCATTTATATTTTCAATCTCTGAATAAAAAATATCTGATGTGGACACCACATGACTTCCTTGTACACGTATTTAACTATAGATATTTTTTTAATTGCACATATTTGACATTAAATCTTTTATTTTTTGTTCTAATCCATAGCAAACTTAATTTTAAAAAAAATGAAAAAATATATAATATTTAAATTTAGATATCTCGTTTATGCAAAAAGCTAATTTAAAAATTCTTAATGTGCTAGACGCAGAATTTAATTCTCTAAAACTTTTATTTGCAGCATTCCTTTCTAAAATTAAAATAATACCATTTTTTTCAAGGAAAACTGTTAGCAGCTTCATGTAATGTGCCACTTCCGGTTAGTCTATTTTAACCAAAATCTATTATGTTATTTCCATTGATATAGTAGTCTTATATACCAAATTTGGAAAGTTTTAAATTATATTTGAATATAGTTTTTCATGAAAATCTATTATAGGCTTCAAGTAAAGTACCACTTCCGGTAGTTGTATAATGACCAAAAAGGGAGGTGCACAACTAGATGTTATAACAGTCCTAAATATAAAGTTTCAATTTTCTACGGCTTACCGTTTTTGAGTTATGCGAGATACGTACGTACGTACAGACGGCATGACGAAATTAGTCAAAATGGATTCAGGGAGGACCAAAACACCTATTTCCGTTGAAATCTGAGAACCGAAAATTTTCGCGATTACAATACTTCCTTTACTTCGTACAAGGAAGTAAAAAAATCTGATGTGGACACCACATGACTTCCTTGTACACGTATTAAACTATAGATATTTTTTTAATTGCACATATTTGACATTAAATCTTTTATTTTTTGTTCTAATCCATAGCAAACTTAATTTTTTTAAAAATCAAAAAATATATAATATTTAACTTTAGATATCTCGTTTATGCAAAAAGCTAATTTAAAAATTCTTAATGTGCTAGACGCAGAATTCAATTCTCTAAAACTTTTATTTGCAGCATTCATTTCTAAAATTAAAATAATACCATTTTTTTCAAGGAAATCTGTTAGCAGCTTCATGTAATGTGCCACTTCCGGTTAGTCTATTTTAACCAAAATCTATTATGTTATTTCCATTGATATGGTAGTCTTATATACCAAATTTGGAAAGTTTTGGATTATATTTTGATATAGTTTTTCAATATATTATAGGCTCCAAGTATGGTACTTTACTTTCCGGAAGTTATATAATGACCAAAAAAGGAGGTGCACAACTAGATGTCATAATTATAAAATTTTAACTTTCTACGGCTTACCGTTTTTGAGTTATGCGAGATACATTACGTACGTACAGACGGCACGACGAAATTAGTCAAAATGGATTCAGGGATGGCCAAAATGCGTATTTCCGCTGAAATCTGAGAACCGAAAATTTTCGCGATTACAATACTTCCTTTACTTCGTGCAACTTCTCTTAATTTTTTTTATTCTTTCCTTCGTCTTAACATTTTCTCCCTCTTTATATTCATCTTTCTCTCTAAGAATTTTTATTCTCTTTTTGTTGTTAAAATTTTCTAGCTTTTTATTCATCTGCTTGTCGTTTTTCAGAAATGTATTTCTTCATTCTACCCTTCTTTTGCCTGTTTGATTGTTTCTTTCCCATCCTTTAATTATTCAATGAATACAACGAAAGGTGCACAACTAAATGTTGCTAATGCAATGACATTGACATTTAATTTTTTATTTTTTTCTTATTTTTTGTTCTAATCCATAGCAAACTTAATTTTTTTTAAAAATAAATATATAATTTTTAAATTTAGATATCTCGCGTATACAAAAGGCTAATTTAATAATTCTTAATGTGCTAGACGCAGAATTTAATTCTCTAAAACTTTTATTTGCATCATTTATTTATAAAATTTAAATAATATCATTTTTTTCAAGGAAAACTGTTAGCAGCTTCATGTAATGTGCCACTTCCGGTTAGTCTATTTTAACCAAAATCTATTATGTTATTTCCATTGATATAGTAGTCTTATATACCAAATTTGGAAAGTTTTAAATTATATTTGAAAATAGTTTTTCATGAAAATCTATTATAGGCTTCAAGTAAAGTACCACTTCCGGTAGTTGTATAATGACCAAAAAGGGAGGTGCACAACTAGATGTTATAACAGTCCTAAATATAAAGTTTCAATTTTCTACGGTTTACCGTTTTTGAGTTATGCGAGATACGTACGTACAGACGGCATGACGAAATTAGTCAAAATGGATTCAGGGAGGGCCAAAACACCTATTTCCGTTGAAATCTGAGAACCGAAAATTTTCGCGATTACAATACTTCCTTTACTTCGTACAAGGAAGTAAAAACAACGAATTTAATTTGTTAAGGTATCAGAACACAATGGCGACGTAATATGACAAGAAATACTTCATTATTTGTACAAATTAAATAGTTACTAATTGTTATTCAATTTGTCTACTTGTATAAGCTAACAAAATTTGAAACTTAATAAATTAAATTAAATGTTACATAATGAAGGATTTTTTAAAACTTTTATTAAACATTATATGGTGGAATTTTATATTTGTGTAAAACAAATAAGGCGTACGTTAACCTTGGAATTTTTGTACGAAATTAAATTTTAAGAACACGTGAGAAACTTTGTGACGAACTTCTTTATTATAAATCAGTGTTGCGATAGGCAATTGTTTTGGTGAGGAACAAAATAGCGAACCTTCTTTGTTACCAAGAAAGTGAGGAACGAAGGGAATAGTTTTTGTTATCAAAAAAGGGTTTTGAACAGAAATACTGGGTAGAACTTTTAGAATGATATGCGAGCGATAGTCAGTTGTCTAGCAAAAAGTCCTCATAGCCTATTGTGTTTGATATCATGTGAAAAATTACATTACAGATTTCATTTTTCTTTTTTTAATCGGTAATAGTATTAGCCAAAGATGCTTGAGAATAGAAAGAGCTTGCGTACAAGAGAAAATGTTTCAATCGGCAATGTGCTTCACAAGAAATCAAGTTTAGTATCATAAGAAAAGTCTTTAGAAAGGTTCGTGAATTGAACATTTTTCGATCCGCAATTGTATCACTGAAAAGTACTTCAAAACTATTTGTGCAGGAAAAAATTTTTCGATCGGCAATATTTTGAGGTAAAAGGTGCTTCAAAATGTACCCTGTTTAGTATTACAAGAAAGATCTTTTGAAAGGCTCACACTAAAAATTAGTTTGGGTTCAGCAATTGTTTTATTGAAAAGTACTTTAAAATCATTCGTGTTTAGTATCATATAGATGATTTTTTGTCGGATTTGTGAATATAACGAAAAAATGCTTTAATTACTAATTGTCTTATCAATATAAATCCTAAACTAATGTCCAATGAGTCAATCTGATCGCTAGTAATACACTAACACTATAATAGATAATCTACTTTTCTACAAACTAACCAAGTATTTCATAAACAAATGGTACCAATTTTAATTTTGTATTTTCTATTACAAATGATATATTTTTTTTCATTTCAAAAGATACATGTACATTTCAATTTGTCTTCCACATTCTGATATCGTACTTGTTGATGTATTTCTACAATATTAAACATTGTCGTTAGATCTAGATGTATATTAAATTTGGAATACTCGAGAATATATTTCATTTATTATTACAAAATAGAATAAAAAACACATACTTTAATAACGTCTATGATATCCTTCAAGTTGTAGCATTTTAATCTAAACACGAGAGACTTTTAAAAAAATTTTCGTACATCAATAATAGTAAAATTCTGTGAACGTTTTTTGAATGAAGAATGTTAGGGTGAGCAGCACTAGGACATAAAATAAATAATAGATATTTATAGGTATATACCTCAAATGACAAGAAAACTCATTTATTTTTCATTTGATTTACGGTGCTAGAGCTACTAGTTCAAAGTGTTTCTGAAGTGTACGGAACGAATCTATCATAGTGATAAATCAGAATTACAAAGCATAAAAAGACATAGAATTTATTGCACATCCACGATGTTGATTTTTATGTCGCAAATATATAAAATACAGAAAATGTAATGCAGTCGAATGGAAAATGTGATGTTCAAAATAATAATAGTCCAAACATCAAAATAATGTGCTTATACTGAGATTTATTTGTATTATCATTTTTACATTTTTATCAACTTCAATTATATACTTGCATGCCTACTAACTAACTTAGACAAAAAAACAATAAGAATATGTTAAATATTTTATCCCTACACAACCAATCAGTAAGTTTGTAATGATTTATTTGTCATTTATTTTTGATTTTCTCCCTATGGTATTCCCTCCACTAACATCTTGGGGGAGGGGCATAATTTGGCAACTGGGAACCACAGTAATAGGTACAAGCCGTGATAATATATTATTATTTATTTCAAGTGTTCGTCGAAATCTCATTTGGTAGAAACTATAAATTTAAACCAAAAAGTAGATACCACATTACCACATTTTATCAAAAATAAATCAATAACATTCAAATTTAATTTAGGTACTTAAATTCACATAATTATTTCATTTAGTATTTGAATAATAATTAATTCAATTAGTATTTTAAGTATATATTTAAAATATACAAATGAAGATATTTTTAATTTAATTCATCATTGGGGACGCAAAAACTTGGTAGTCTATAACTAAATAAATAAAATAAATATATATCCCGCCTTTTACCCATTACTGGATATAGCACTCTGCCGTAGCAGGTCTCAGTAAGTGATATATTTTTTCGCGTAAATTGCGATTACCAGCCGTCAAATCACGCCCCCCAAAGATGTTAGTGGTAGGAGAGCCACAGGGGTAGATTTAAATTGGTGAAAATTGTTTGTCAGCTGTAAGGATCGAACAAGATCCACAGGCCGACTCGATACCACTGAGCCACCTACCCCATAATAATATAAATTAGTAAAATGATAAATCTGATGCTACATGAAGCTGAGTTTAAAGACAAGCGAAACGGATGAATATGAAAACTTTTTTCTCAAGATTTAAATCATCTCAACTTATCACAACCACTACACCACCCAGTCCCCTCCTAACTCTACCCTTAACCGACATAATAAACCATTTCAACCAAGCAATTTCTCGTACAACAACAAACTGAAGCACGGTAGGTCAGCAAACCAGAACACAGACCTTCTAGCACCATTTACCTCTAACCTCCTACCATTCTCCGACTTACGAGCTCGAGGCTTCGTAGGTAAACTGCAATATGAATGTTGAAGATATATCATCTTCCTAGAGCGGACATTAGCGTAATACTGAAAGTTAGGGCTGTGCAGCCATGTTCTCCCTCGAGCAATAAATAAGGCCCATTGCAATTACGGGCAGACGGAGGTTTTTCTTTCTGTTTTCTGATGCGCACGGCAGAGGCGCACGACGAGGGACAAGTGAAGGTGCGGACGGTGATGATGCGTTAAGTGGAGATGTGTGAGAGTGTGTTATAGCGCAAGTAAAAGTGTTAGAAGGAAATTTATTGGGGTTGGCGGCTGGCTGGTGATGATTTTTTGGGGGTTATTTTTTATATTTTTATCTGGAGACACCAGGATGTAATATTTTGCGGACTAAGTTATTATTTGCTGCAATCTAATACCTAGGATTGGTGTCACAAATGTTCGAGAACTATAATGAGATAATGGCATTTTTTTGAAAACTAAAATCGTCGACCTCACATTATGTACAAAAACTAAATCAAAAAAATTCATAGATTAATTGATAACTTAAGTGAGAAGAATAGAAAAATATTATTTTGTTACGGACGAGGAAAAAAGCAATTTTTTAATGTTTTAAAAATATACCCTAATTATTTTGTAGTTTATTTAATTAATTACCATTTTTTTTAAACTAATTGGAAGGCAATTTCTGCGTAAAAACGGATCTTCCTAAATATGTACATATATAAGAAAAAACAAATTTAAACAATTTTACTTTAAATATCTTTTCCTATATATGTACATTAATTCAAGGATTTTGAAGGATTTTAAGGTAGGTTTCTCAAATCCAGACTTTTTCCAAGATTTCCAGAGATTCTAAGTAGATAAACATCATGGATATTTATGTCACCGCCAAAGTACTAAATCAGTCAAAATGCAGAATGTAAATAAATATAATAAATATATCATCACGCCTTTTACCCATTACTGGGTGTAGCACTCTGCTTAAGCAGATCTCGGTAAGTTATATATTTAATCGCGTGAAGTGCGGTTACCAGTCGTCAAATCACGGCCTCCAAAGATGTAAATAAATTAAATAAATATATCATCACGCCTTTTACTCATTACTGAGTGTGGCACTCTGCCTAAGCAGATCTCGGTAAGTGATATATTTCTTCGCGTGAAGTGCGGTTACCAGCCGTCAAAGCACGGCCCTCAAAGATGTTAATGGAAGGAGAGCCACAGGGGTAGATTTAAATTGGTGAAAATTGTTTGTCGGCTGTAGGGATCGAACTAGGGTTCTCAAGATCCACAGGCCGACTCGATACCACTGAGCCACCTACCCCATAACCCTAACATGAGTGTTCTAAAAGAAAGATCTCAATGACTTGAGACACCATATGGAGACCAGGAAGCTTACGATATATTCACATGTTAGTATTTCTACATTGTTGTACCGTAACATACCAATTCACAATTTGATTTACTAAAATGGCCATGATAGTTGTATTGGTTTTGCAAAATTTTTGCTCAACTCAGTTAATCAGTGAGTTAAGATGCTTCCAAAGAGAATAACTTTTACGTATAGAAATAGTAAAAAGATGAACGACAAAGTCCAATACCAATAATTTCAAATTTATCAGCCTTATCATCATTTGAGCCATTTATTTTGATTTAGATTAGTTTAGTTGTTTTTAATTACGATTTTAAAATATGCTTTCATATACACATAATCTAAAAATATAACAGTTCTTCTCATAACATTATCCCATCACTGAATTAAATGTCTCAAGATTATTTTGTGTTTATTTCGTGGGTGGTCCAGTATTGATAAGGGGCGATGTGCATTCTTTTAGTTTATCTCTGTTCAATTATAATAAAAAGAACGACAATTTATTGAATTCATCTGAAGTATGTTGAGAATTTAACCAAAAAGAATACAGCTACTGTTTGAAATGCCGCGGTGTGCTACTATTACGGACTGCCGGATTACAATTTGATTGATTAAATTGAAACTTGACAGTTATCTGTTTTACTTTTTAAGTTGTTATTCATCAACGGAGCCAATGAACCCATACAAGCCTATTAAACCCATGTCAAATATTTGTAAAAAACAGTTTTATATTTACGTTTAAATGTGTTCAGATTTTTTGTAAATATTACGTATCATTACAATTTCCTTATGCCAATAAAATATACTTGGCGTCAATAAAATCGGAAATTAATTTATATAGGAGCAAAGTTAGGCGGAACACGTTTTTAATATTTAATTAGAAAAGCATTTTAATTGACATACTTTATGTTGATACCTATTTATTTAGTTTTCTGCTTACATGAATCTACTATTTTGTTTTACCATATGGTAATATTTCTCCTGATACTTCTGCCAATGTTTTTTTTTTGTTCTATTTGAATTCCATATTTGTGTATCTTGCAGTTATCCAAAAAATTGAAACCCGCCGCCTCTATACGCCGCAGTGCCATTACATACTTATTTAAGTTTTTAAAAATATTTTTATACTTTATTGTTTTCATTATTCTACTCCACGTTTCACAACTGAAGATGGTATTAATCAATACCGAAATGTAGAAACAATTAAAAATTAAATTTATAGCCTTTTGCCTGTTTCATTCATCTGCAATAATCTCTCAAGTTAATATAATTATCACAAATTGTCAAAAGTATTTCTAACTTATTTTAGCATTTCGTATTTACAAGATTATAAAATGGACCGTATTGGCCTACGGACTGAAATTTAAACATCGTTGACGTACAGTTGACCAATTCTAAGAAAAAATTGAAAGTTTGTGAATGGAACAATAAATAATAATATTTGTTTTTAGTTTAAAGCACTATCTTCAACTAAAACTAACAAATTGCTGTGCTTTAATTTTTCTCTTTAACGCTGTAACTTGGTTCTCTCTGTAAAATTTATAGTGTATTATTGTACATCTCACATTTTAACTCATAGAACTTAATAGTGCTTATATAACCTACATATTATATATATAGAACATCAGGTCTTATATTCATATTAGTTGCGGCACTCTGCCTTAGCAGATCTCGTTCGTCGACTGTGGAAATCGAACCCAGGTTCTCAAATCTACTACAGAACACGATACTGAGTTATCTACTCCATCAAGAAAATCATTGAAATACAAATTTGAAGTTGTAGTAAATTAAACATATAAACAAATAAACATTCGGCAGTATAGTGGTGCGGATAGCGTTATGGAATTAGAATTGAGAGATCCCGAGTTCTAATCCCACTCAAACTAAATATATGTGTAAATGTAAAATCCAAATAAAATATGTTTATTTTTTAGGTTATAATACTGGAATGACAAGTCGTGAAATAGACAAAGAAATGAATTATGTTTTATGTTTATTAAATAAAGTGTACAGTGTAATTAAACTTATTGAAGATGTAAATTGATGAACAATAAATAATTAATTAAAATTAAAAGTACGGTTCTGACAATTAGATAATACCAACATAAAAAAATTCCCTGACATTTAGAATGTGAGTAATAAATTAAACTTTTTTATTAAATTTACAAAAACGTCGGCGCGAAAAATCTTGTGTATTACACGTCCAGAAACTATTTTGCGAGTGCTCGTATTTAAAGGCCTCGCCTGCGGCTCGTCCTTTCAAAATATACTCGCACTTGCAAAATAGCAGTTTCTGGACTAGTGATACAAATAACTATTATGTTCCTGTAATACAGAGTAACATAACTAAATAAAACACACTTATTTCAAAATATATGACGTTATCACATGTCAAAATCATTTAAATTACAAAAATATGCTTCGAGATATTAATAATTTAAAATTTACTTGTATTACTAATTAATTATTAATGGCCAATTGAACCTTGTATGTAATAAAATGTTTATTAAAATTATACAAAACATAAAATATGTATGACAGTCATGTTGGAATTTCAAACAGATTAACTCGCTTTCATAAAATTCACCCAAAACAGGTTAAGATGAAAACAGAATCAAATTCTGAGCAAACATAATAATGTGTATCATAATTTCAATGAGCTTTTGTTCTAATTTTTTTCGTTAACATCCAGCGTTATTAAGAACGTTAAAGCTGAATTTCAGAATCCCATGATAATTAGTTAGAACCTTTATCAACATCAAAATATCAAATAAAAAAAATGCCTTCCAGTCTCTTCCAGATCCATTATATCTCAAAACCTTGGTTATAATTCTTATAAATTAGTTTCTTATAAAAGGCAATCCATTATGGTTACAAAATGAGATCAAATATGTTTGTATCTCAAAACAAGGTCAAAAATTAAACAGACTGATATGATTCACAGTCTATTCTTTAATATTTATCAAAAGAAAGTGAAAGTAAAAAGAATAAGATGATGCATCAAACATACTAGATAAGAATATAAAATAGATTTTTATACGAAAAATTATAAAGAATGAAAGAAAAATGTCGCGTTCTTTTTGTTATTTTACACAGTACACCCATACCTCGCTTTACGGCCTAGGTACATTCCACGAAATTTGGCCGCAAAGCGAAAAGCCGTATAAAGAATCAATCAATTCTAATACTATTTCATACAAATTCAATGGAAAAAAAGTTTTTTTGCCGTTATAGCGCAACATTTTAGGCCGTAAATCGAAAACGTGCCTTAATTGAAAAGGGCCTTTATAGCAAAATGCTGTATAAAGAGCGGCCGTATAGCGAAGTCTGGGTGTATAGTAATTATGTATATAAGACGTACTGATCATGAAACAAACAGATTTTTTATTTAATTTGTAAAATTAAGGGTAGATACCTCAAGTAACTATTTTTAGTACCACTGTTTTGGGGTAGATGGCTCAGTGGTATCGAGTCGGCCTGTGGATCTTGAGAACCCTGTTTCGATCCCTACAGGCGACAAACAATTTTCACCAATTTAAATCTACCCCTGTGGCTCTCCCTTGGCTAACATCTTTGGGGGCCGTGATTTAAAGGCTGGTAACCGAACTTCACGCGAAGAAATATATCACTTACCGAGATCTGCTACAGGAGAGTGCCACACCCGGTAATGGGTAAAAAGTGCGATGATATATTTATTTATTTGTTTGATAGTTATTTCTAATATATTCATAATTATATACGCTACATTATTAAATTATCAGATAAATGATTGTTTGTAGTGTCGGCCAATGGTACTAAAATGTAGACTATATTCTTAATTTTGCGAATTTTGAAAAACATATTTTTGTTCAATAATCAATACGTTAAATAATATGTATTCATATATACCATTTATTTTTTCCGCGAATTATAAAAACATCGTGTATTATGAAAAATATATTTGCCATTGATACTTCATGGAAAACATTTTTCTAATGTTTACGCAAGTGTCTGCGTATTTTTTTGCTAGCGTTAAACTAAAAAGAACAAAACCTAAATTGAAAAAATAACGTACGCCACTGGATAGAACGTGTATGCGACAAGCGTTCGTAAACACGTCCGTCGATACCAACATCCTCCGAAAATAAATCGAACTGAACACACGAACAACGAGCACACAAGACGCCTGACACCGCGACGCCAGGACTTGGCAAAGGACGAGCGTAGGACGCGCCTACTCGATGAAATTCTCCAACACACACAAAGTTTTGTTTTTTCTTCACGGCTTCACGGCCGTCTAAGTCTGAGAAAACGGAGGAAACTTCGCAGTTCGATACGATTTGTTACGCTGATAAATTGATTCCCTTGAGTCTAATCTGAAGATTGCCGAGAAAATTGTAGAGGTTTGTTTTGTTATGCAAGAGTCAATTGTTTAGATTTGTTACATAATTTGTTAATTGGTTGCTGGTTTCTTCCAATTTTTATTTATTTTTCTCGTTGGCAACAGACAATTATTCCCAATACGGGAATACACATTTTACAAGAAATATCAAGTTAGTTCATTTACTGGTCGGAGAACATTCTCCATTTATCATTTATAAATTTAAATTGACAAGACTTCAGTCAAGTATAATAAAATACATCATATTCTTAATCGCTTGCAAATTAATTTTAAATTGGAAAATAATAAATCGGTCTTCAGAAAATTGGACAGTTCAAGTATCCATTATGGAGCTACTTTGCTTGATGAAAAATTCGTTTAAAATTTCGGGGATTTATTTCATTCGAATATTCATCATCTTATTTTCTTAATTGGTAAATTTCTCAAATGAAAGATTGTTTTCTTTTCTTGCATTTTAAATGCGTGCTGCAAATTACTTTCGAGATAAATCTCAATTTATTAGTTGCGAAGAATACTTCAAGAACAAAACAAATCATTGATTTTGTTTAGAATTTATGTTCCATTGTTTGAAAAACAGCATTTTAAGCCTTCGGCCGTCAATTTTATCCTCGCTTCCGGTAAAGTCGATCAACAACTTTGACATGATAACAGTTTACAAATTCCGTCGATGTTAAAAAATGAAAAAGAAAATGTCAAAAGTTTCAAAGGCAACTCATCCATATTAAAATACAACTTTTGACATGACAATAGAAGTTGTTTGTTTTCTTTTCTCGCAAGTCGCAGTTCAGATATTGATGTCTTTCAGTAGTTTCCAGAAATATTTATCCAAATAACAGAAACAAACAAACATATTATTCCAAAGGGACAATAAACCGATCATCAATTTAATTATACATACGAGAGTGCTATTCTGTGAATATATTACGGTACTTTAGAGATTATAATTTAGTTACGCTAAGGAGAAATCAATATCATTCCTCAAACTACTCCAGAGCTGAACTAGAACTCGAGAGAGTTTAAAGTTTCCGAATTCCTGGAATTTTACGCAATGGCAAATGTTCAAGTTTATTGAAAAAATGCCAAATGCACAGATGCGAAAACAGATTATTAAGAAAAGAATGACTGTAAAATTTCGTGGGCGAAGATTAAAATAAATTGATATGAGTGAAGACGTTTTGAGAGGTTGTTGGTCTGCAAACAAAAGGCTATGAATAAAAACAATGATGAATGTCAGAAGAAAGAAGTTTCAAGAGTGTGGTTGGAACTTCAGCTATTGTAACAAAAACGAGTAGTATAAGCTAGCTAAGTTTTATTCTACATGATTTGTTTTTCCTCAATCTTGCAACTTTTGAAGACAGAAATTATTCTGTCAAAATTTCCAAAAGGCATTTACTTATTTACATGATATATTGAATCGTAGAATATATATAACAATTGTGTTTTGCAACAATTTGCTAGTAAAAAAATAAAATAAATAAATATATCATCACGCCTTTTACCCATCACTGGGTGTGGCACTCTGCCTAAACAGATCTCGGTAAGTGATATATTTTTTCGCGTGAAGTGCGGTTACCAGCCGTCAAATCACGGCCTCCAAAGATATTAGTGGTGGAGGAGCTACAGAGGTAGATTTTTTTTTAAATTGGTGAAAATTGTTTGTCGGCTGTGGGGATCGAACCAGGGTTCTCAAGATCCACAGGCCGACTCGATACCACTGAGCCACCTACCCCATACAATTTGCTAGTGACTTGGCAAAATACGTAATTAAAGCAGTATTATTCATCTTCTTTCTTTTGTTCAAATTTTCAATATTTCTGACGACAACAATAACATATTTTGTTTGATGTTTCATTTCTCTTAAAACTAACAATAAAAGTTTTTAGCTTGAATCTTTTAACTAGTTATGAATGTTTGAGAATTATAGTTTTATTGTATGTATTTGCAGTCTCGTTGCAATGCATCACCTCGATTTTGGATGCGTCCACGACTTGAAATTTCAAGACATTTTTTTTTTTTTTTTTATTACTCTGCATAATCAGGAACTGAATTCTTATTACAGTGGAATCCGAACCACTAAGACACAATCGTATGTTTTATATAAGTTGAAATCAAGTTTTGAATGTACGATATGTTGCTTGCAAGTTTTACTTCGGTTTTATCCAATGGACTACGATTACTTGTGACAGCGATAAAAGGGATGAACTAAATTATCATGAATAAATTTAAATTCACATAGTCATATTGTAACATAGTTGGTTAATACTCAGAGGCGTAGGAGCCGAGAGACCAGAGGCAGCAGTTGCCTCTCTCCATGAATTTTGTTAGGGGGAGGCAAAAATTGCATTTTGCCCCCTCCATTCTTTCGAGTCGGCTTGTGGATCTTGAGAACCCTGGTTCGATCCCAAACAATTTTTATTAATTTAAATCTATTCCTGTGGCGCCCCCTCCACTAACATCTTTTGGAACCGTGATTTGACGGCTGGCAACCGCACTTCGTGCGAAGAAATATATTACTTACCGAGATCTGCTAGGGCAGAATGTCACACTGAGTAATGGGTAAAAGGCGTGATGATATATTTATTTATTATTTATTTTCATAATTTTGAAAATATAATGACATTATTAACTTCAAAGTCTACATTTTCGACAACTAACTTCGACTTAAATTTTGATAATTTTAATATTTGCAATCTTTGTGTTTGTTTATTTCAATTTTAATTTTTCGTTTTTGATTTTTAACATTTAAAGTAAATGAATAACGTATTATAATCATCAATTAAAAAACGCGCCCATTATTACGCTTGTAGAAATATCAGATAAAACTATGAAAAATTGTCTGAAAATTTAAAAAATTACAAATAATGATTGCAGTTTTGGAACTATTTTAAGTAAATCTTGTGTTTATATACTTATTAAAAAATGTATATGGGGTAGGTGGCTCAGTGGTATCGAGTCGGCCTGTGGATCTTGAGAACCCTGGTTCGATCCCCACAGCCGACAAACAATTTTCACCAATTTAAAAAATCTACCCCTGTGGCTCCTCCACCACTAATATCTTTGGAGGCCGTGAATTGACGGCTGGTAACCGCACTTCACGCGAAAAAATATATCACTTACCGAGATCTGCTTAGGCAGAGTACCACACCCAATGATGGGTAAAAGGCGTGATGATATACTTTATTTATTTTATTTAAAAAATGTATACCAGGAAACAAATGTTTTTCATAATGCAATTTGTTTATTTAAAAATTTACACTTCCCTCTCGTTTGCAGAATCGCGCAATTAGAAAATTTCACATTTGCCCCTACCCCCCAAAAAAAATTGCGTTCCCACGCACCTGTTGATACTTAATTGATTGAAATGCTTGACTTTTTGGAAACTGATTGTGGCCTAATAATCTTACAATAAAAATGTGACAAAAAACTGCCGAAAATGCTCAAGGGATTAGCCGCTTCGTTCTATTTTATCTCGTCTCAGCAGCCAATTCGATTAGAAATTTGAGGACACACAGTTAACAAAGTATCAGTGATAATAAGCACTGATACTTAATACCAAAATCGATATCGATACATAGTATCGATATCATATCAAGTATCGATATTGTAAATTTACAAAAGGAATTTTTTCTTTGGTATGTGGATACATATCGTGGGATTCCTGCAAAAACAAGATAACTTCAATTTTAAAGGTAAGTTAAGTGCACAAATATTTAAAAGTTCCTGAAGTAAAATAAATAAATAAATATATCATGAAACCTTTTACCCTTTACTGGGTGTGGAATTCTTTCGTAGCAGAACTTGGTAAGCGATATATTTACGTTACGTGAAGTGCGGTTACCAGTCGTCGAACAACAGCCTCCAAAGACTTTAGGAAAAGGAAAATCACAGGGGTAATTTAAATGTGGTGAAAATTGTTTGTCGGCTGTAGAAATCGAACCCAGGTTCTCAAATCCACAGGCCGACTCGAAAATACTGAGTTATTCACTAATGCATCTATATGTTGAAAAGTATTTAATATAAATAATGGTTAGATGAATTTTCACTTTTTAGTAGTGAAGAAAAGTGTAAAATTCAATTGATACCGATACTTTAAAACGAGTATTCATATCGAGTAGTAAAATAGTTATCGAAAAGAAGGTATCAATAGAATTGCAATATTCCTAACAGTGGGTCCTGTTGCAGGATATACTATGAATTAAAATAAAACTTCATGTTTAGAAATAAAAATTGTATATGACCTATCAAACAGTCATTAACAATTTATTTCAATTTTGTTTCAATATATTTTACAAACAAAAATCTATAAAACATTAATATTAAATAGCTTTGAATGTAGTACACAGAAGTTAATTACATTCTAATGAAATACCGTAAAGAAAACAAGCAAACTTAGCATAAAACACACTAGCTCAGTATATGGAAACCTCAAACTTCAAACAAGATTCAAACTCACGAATTATAATTAGCCCATAATCAGATTGCTGAGTGCGTATTTAGGCACACGAGATAGCGGATGCTCGATAATCCGATTACTTGTAGGTCACTGTCGAAACAGAATGGGAAATGACGTAGCCGCACCGTTACGTCCTTACGCTTGCCTCGATCAATAGCGGTTCAAGTTCAAGGAAAGTATCTTTGCATGTTTTGCGTTACTTTGTAGATAGTTGGTTTTCACTTTGAATGGATATATTTACTCTTTTTTGCATTTTATGAAAGATGGGCTAATTGGAGTAGAATCATATTACATAATATTTCAGGACGAATATCAGATATCACTTAAAAAAGACTAGTCTAAAGACATGTGATTATACTTATGGAATGCTTTCTTTTAAATATAAATCTAGAGACCTCTTAATCATGTCTTCCTATCTTGATATATCTAATTATTTATTCGCACATTCTTAATTCTCGTTGTATCTTCTAAACTAGTGAGTCTCTCTCCGGATTTAGCTGCTTTTTATAATCCCGATCCCCGGAATTCACGTTTTAAAACTTGGGACGAGACTGATGAGCACGACATAAATTATTAGGAACGGAATATTAACAATGAGAATGCTAAAAATATAAGAGTACGTTCACATCGAATGCTAATCCTAAATTCTCTGCTGTTCTATATTTTAAAAACTTATTTTAAAAATCAACCAGCCGTATTCATTAAATATTTATCTCGTGTTTTTTTTTATGAATCAAATACTATTTTTGTTTAATGTTTTCTTTTTTTTTTTAAATTATATATTTATTTTCTACTAAGTTTATTTTTTTATTTTTATGCAATAAAAATAATTAAATTGCGCTACAGAGTGAGTTTGTTAAAACAATCATTTTTGCTTGATAAGTAATAACTTAAAACAAATAAAAATTCATACAGGCTTATACAGCAAGGAGGGGTACATAATTATATAGTTGGTAAAATAAAATTGTTAGGGGATGTGTAAGTTAAATTTTCTTAAATGGAAAGGGAATGAATATCCCTAAATACTTCTTTTTCAACAATGTAACATATTTCCATAGCTACAATTAAAATTAAGGTCACAAAGTTTAATAAACATTAATATCTTTAATATGGAAAATAAAACTTCAGGTAATCTATGAAACAGAAGAAGTTATTGTTTGTATTATTGATTACTGTTGATTTTCTACACAATAGTAACAAAGGTTCAATTTTAAAATAAAATTTTCCGGTTCCTGAAAAATCTCGAACTTTCAATTCAGATTCTCGGGATTGAAGAAATCTTCGGGAACAGCATCCACTATTCCATACCCGTTAAAATTTCTTACTGTTTTTCTCCACTAACATCGTAGGGTTCTCTTGCTAACAGAGGACTGACGATATACGAGTAATATGAATACAACATATTTCCATTGAACGTTTATGAAACGCACACGAAATAGAAACATAAAACAGTACGTTCGATACGAAATTACAGTGTGGTTGATTAAGACGTATTTTATTTTGATTCTGATTAGCAGACCTAAACGTCAAAATGGAGACATGTTTACTTGTCAGTGACAGCACTGTATTAATTCACATTTTTATAATTGATGATATATAATATTTAAAAGTTTTATAGAATGAACCTATTGAGCGTATTTTAGAACATGTAACCAAATTGTACGACATGTTTATTTGGAGAATAATTAGCGCTATCACTGAAAAAAAAGTATTAATGCTATGTAAATATATCTTTAGAATAAATTATGTCCTATACAATAACACATAAGTAATCTTTAATCGAATGGATTTCAGTATACTCATGGCGAACTTCATTGAAATGCGCTACGCTTATTATGGCCGTTTCACATGTCATTAAAAATCTTAGTTTCAAATTTATATAGCGAGTACGTCAACTAGCGCCTTTGACGAGATACCTCGTAACTAACATAACCTAATAAAATTGAGTAAATAAATAAAATACACAATTTCATCAAATGTATTTCATATTATTACAAAAACTTCAATGTTCAAATATTTCAAGATTGTTTTACATCAATGTTCAAATATTTTATGGGGTAGGGGCTCAGCGGTATCGAGTCAGCCTGTGGAACTTGAGAACCTTAGTTTGATCCCCACAGCCGACAAACAATTTTCACCAAATTAAATCTATCCCTGTGGCTCCTCTTCTACTAACGAAGTGCCACACCCAGCAATGGATAAAAGGCTACGGCAAAATACCACGCCCAGTAATGAGTAAAAACAGGTGAATACATCCAGGCGTCAAATTACCAATGTTTTGTCAAACTTTACTGTCAAAATGCCGTTTCCGTCCATGTGTCAATTACGAATAGAATTTTCAAAAATGTATCCAAATTTTATAAACTATATTTGAAGGAATATATGAAATAAAAGTACTAGAAATTTTTCTTTTAAAGCACTTAGGAATCAACTAGCGGAAAAGAAGAGTATAACTTTAATGATGAATATTTTAAAAATTCTAAAATTTCAGAAACACTTCCACATGATTTTATTTTGAAATCCAAATTACCTCGCAACCTTACACTTAGCTTTACTCATCTCGTACAAAACATAACCCAATAACCGTTATTTACAATTTATCAACATTATACTAAACAGAATTCCTTCTAATTAGATGCACCAGCCTCCTATTACATACCATAGTAATTTAACTCTGAATCCTGTCAAAACCAAATACCTTTGAAGGTAGCATACGCGAACAGCCAAGAACTAGCTTTGGCTTCGAACCGACGTTACAAGCAGCATGCGCTTGTATCAAAATATGAACGGGTAGTTCCTTGCCTTTATGTAAGAGCATCATAAGGGTTAAATTTGCGTTGAAGCGCAGTGTTGCAGCGGATCTTGCAGAAATTTTAAATATTCACCACCGGATTATGAAAATAAAGATATTTTATGTGGGTGGAATAAAGTTCTTTTGTTATGAATAAATTTTAATATTTTCTTCTGCCGAATTTTGGCGTATTTTCGTTTTATCTTAAGATATATTTTTTTGTTAAATCCAGCATAAGACTGTTAAACTCTACGACAGAAGTTGAAGACAGTTGTATTATTACCAGTTTTAGGACTTTCGTAAATGAAAATAGCAAATCGAATCCTTGACATGGATTCACATTAAATGGTGGTGTAAAGTGCAAGCCGACAAAAGTATCACATATCCTTTTATGTTTAGTTTCTTTACGACTATGTGCACATTTTTAGAAAGGTTGCTTTTAAGCCGAAACTCGTCTACAAACTAAATGTTTCTTATCACTTGATACTTTCCATCGGTCTCTTATGTCTTCACTAATGCTTCAAATTAAAATATTACTGCAAATATTTTCAAGGACTAAAATTTGCTTCTGCATTCATGAGAGGATTAAGCGACAGGAAACGAGGGCTCTTACTCAAGGCGCATTTTTTTTCTTACTTTTTATATAATAAAGGCTGCATATTTGCGATGTCTACCTGGCACTCTCCATCTAGCGGATGAATTTGGAACTCTTTGTTTTCGTCATCATTGCGTTTTTTTTTAATTCGACATAAAATAACTAGTGATTTTGATTTATTCAAATATTACATAAATAATAAATAAATATATCATCACGCCTTTTACCCATGGGTATGGTACTCTTCTGTAGTGGATCTCGGTAAGTGATATATTTATTCGGGTGAAGTGCGATTACCAGCCGTCAAACCACGGCCCTCAAAATGTGGCAGAGGAGCCACAGGGGTCGATTTAATTTGGTAAAAATTGTTTGTCGGCTATGTATAATTTGCAGATTCTGGTGTATTTACACAAGTTGAAATTAAAGATGTATTTTTTTAAATACCAGTACTCGAACCAAAAATATTTTTCGTAACACATGCACAAGAAACACGTTCTTATTCCCTAATTTGAGAGAGAGAAATACTGCTTTTCTCCCCTAGGTAGCATGTTTCTCTCAATAGGGAGATTTTTCTCTCCCTAGGGACTACGATTATTAGCTATTTGCGGCGTTTCCTAGGTAACTAGTTACGCAATCCATATTTGACATTTGTCCCGATAAGACAGTAATTTTTGTGCACTTGTTACGAAAAGTATAATATGCTTCACGGGAGGGCGCGATTATCCCTTGTGTGAAGTTGGCAAATCTCGACTTCAGCACGAGCCTTCGGCCCTCGCTTACGTCTTGGTTTGCTAACTTCACACGCGGGAATAATCGCTTGTTTCCCTCCCTTGATGCATAACATACTAATACAAACTAGGTGCGTGAAGACGTCTTCTGCTCATTCGTGCTATTAAAGACACTCGCTCTTTGCAGTCGCTCGTGCTTTAAAAATGTGCTCATGCGGGAACATCATCTTCCCGCACTTAGTTCGTAAATAACTATTAAAATAGTGTAGATCTATGATAAGGAAGTGAAAAGCTACTTAATGATATATTTTTCTGTAATGAAATGCGAGATAAAAAAATCCCTACTTCAGACAAAACACCTCTTCACATTTTCATATTGTACAACCACACCATTAGGCAAAAAAATTTCATTACAACTCATGCACGGATCATATTTCCTACAAAAAAAGCCGCCATTTCCTTGAAACCTCCCCACACATGACAATAACAACATCTCTCGTCGCTCTCTTCATAATTCTTTCGCGAAAGATCGCATTCATATTCACGTACAACACTCCCGAGTGTGTCAAGCATGATACATGCGAGTTGCAGCCACCCCTCGCCACAATGGACGCTTCCACAGGGCTCTACGTCACTGCATGTGACAGTCTGACAGTCGACCGTCTAGCCCTGGCACTCTGTATAAGGACGGTGTATGTAACAAGGCAATGAGCAGTCGATGTGTGTGGTTGTGTAACAACCTAGTAAAGTGTAATTGCTTCAAACATGAAGCTGGGATGCTAGAGGAACAATGTGTGACGACAGTTTGAGATGGGAATAGATTGAAACGTATGTTTTGAATTAGGAAACTGTTTTGTTTCGAGATGTACATTTAGATTTGGAGTCTGTTTCATGAGATGCACTGTTTCTTTTGTGTGCGTCAAAGATGAAACACAAACAAATGTAATTTGGTTTACATTCACACAATCAAGTCAAAAGTGCAGACACGTAGTAATCAACTATTAACAATAAATTGTTTAACAACAAAGACAAAATTAATTGTCATCCAACACTAGGTGAAACAAGGTTTAATAAAAAATATAAAATAAACACTTGGCTATGTTTCACAAAATTCAGCCTCCAAGTCACCTTATGAAGGCATCGTCAGAGGATGGCCAGCACAGTTAGTAACCATAGACGCATTTCGCTCTTATTAGAGCTCTTAGCGATCTCTTAGAGATCTTATTTTCTGCTGGCACAGTTCTTCGTCACCAGCTTCTTCACGTGAACTTTGTTCTAGGTGAAGAAGTGAGTTATACCATACTGATGAGCTCTAATAAGAGTGAAACGCGTCTATGGTTACTAACTGTGCTGGCAAGCCTCTGACGATGCCCTCATAAGGTGACTTGGAGGCTGAATTTTGTGAAACATAACCAAGTGTTTATTTTATATTTTTTAATAAATTGTTTGTTTAGTTGATTGTCAATTTTTTTTGTCTTTTGTGAGTGCATATGTTTGACAATTTTCCTAGATATTGATACTGATTAACAAGTTACCCCGTTTCAGGCCCAAATTAAAATCTTTTTAAAAAAACCGAAATTTTATTTACTTTTTCAACTTAATAATAATAATAATATATCATCACGCCTTTTACCCATTACTGAATGTGGCACTCTGTCGTAACAGATCTCGGTAAATGATATATTTCTTCGCGTGTAGTGCTGTTACCAGCCGTCAAATCCCCCTCCCCACAAAGTTGTTAGTAGAGGGGGAGCCACAAGGGTAGATTTAAATTGGTGAAAATTGTTTGTCGGCTGTGGGGATTGAACCAGGGTTCTCAAGATCCACAGGCCGACTCGATACAACTGAGCCACCTACCCCTTAAATAATATAAATAAATGTATTAAATCATTTTTTGGAATTTCGAAAAAAATGGCGGGTTCTCCAAATGGCCAGTGGGAAAAAATAAAATATACTTATCGCAAATCTCTTCGTTAGAAGAACAATAATCCCTAATGGAAGGCAATCATTTAATCCCCATAAATATGTTTAAGAATATTTTTACTTCATCAAATTTTGAAATTTTAAACAACAAAGATAAATTCACGAAACAAATGCGTACTCATGGTTATCTGGTAATAAATGAATACAAAATTTATTTTACTTTTACATATTTATAAAATTAAAACTATAAATTATATTCAAGTATTTCTAAGAAAAATAATACCTTAGGTATCTTTACAAATATTTGAATATAATTTATAATTTAATATTTATGGGGTAGGTGGCTCAGTGGTATCGAGTCGGCCTGTAGATCTTGAGAACAATAGTTCGATCCCCTCAGCCGACAATCAATTTTCACCAATTTAAATCTACCCCTGTGGCTCTCCCTTCACTAACATCTTTATGGGCCGTGATTTGACTGCATTTCATGCAAAGAAACATATCACTTACCGAGATATGCTTAGGCAGAGTGCCACACCCAGTAATGGGTAAAAGGCGTGATGATATATTTATTTATAGTTTTAATTTTACATTCAATTTTCCCTGTACAATTTTGAGTAATGTATTTTTTCACCATACATTTCAAAGGTCCAATACATCTCAATTGACATATACTTCTAGTAAATATGTAATTTAACTGAATAAAATGTCTTGTACATTGACATTTAAATAATAGTAGATGTAATTACTTAATATTTAAGCTCGTCCACAGTACGCACTATGAATAATGAAATAAATATCAATATATTTTCATTTACGACGTTATCATTACATGACACCAGACAGCATAAACATAAATGCTTCCCACAATATTTTATTTCATTAATAATAAATAATACTCGTACAATAAAAAGATGTACATGATTGATAATACTTGATTGAAAATTTCCGAAAATGAAAAAATGATTAGATATCATCAATCATTATCAGTTTGCCGTTTACATTGAAAAATCTCTGAGAATAATTATATGCGCGGTGAAAATGTTTTACAGGCTTCATAGATATTCATTTGGTATCAACATACATGTGTACTTATGATAATTACTTGAGAGTCAGAGAATCTATTACGAAGGACAAATTGATTCAATCATAACATACTTATCGGAATTTATTACCTTTCTCGCTTCATTCAAAATAGAGAAACACAATTAGTAAATTATATTCTATCGCAAATCTAATTGAAATTCAAGAATTTAAATTATACAAATTTTAAAAAATTGCTATTTGTATAATGTCGACAGAAAACTCGACTCGATATGATTTTTCTATAGTCTATGTATAAAGTACGCATTTGCGCTTGGATTTGTCAACGAAAAATGTCACTTTGTCGCTTATACGCGACAACATAGAAAAATCGTTCACTCTTCGAATTTTTAACTCTAAGTCAAATGTGAAACTAGGGACAGCAAATATACAATTTTCTTTTTTGATATCTTGTAATGCTGAAAACTTGTAAAATTAAATTATTAAAATGGAAAAAATGTATTATGGCGACTATAAAAAATCTTGTTTGTTTCGAGCGGAAATATATATTGTCGATTTCGATCGACAGTGTACCATTTTTCTTTAAACGTCATAACGTGGTCATCTCTAATTTGAAAGACTGTACAATTAATATATATGATAAGCAGCAGAAGTAATCTTTGTATTATTGTTGTTTTAAGTTCCGTTTGTATTAATAGTGTTATATTATCATTATGTTTTATTTTCATTTTCTTGACTATTTTGACAAGACAGTATAGTAATATTACCGTACAGAATACAGTTATTACTTACTTACCAGCCTACTTTTGTGCATACAGACATAGGTTTAAACCGGTAAAAATATTAAAATACTTACGATATATGGATAAGTATCGAAGACTGCGCTGACGATTTCTATAAAACCAACCATAAATAAGGCCGGAAAACAGTTACTTTTCTCCCTAAGGAGACAAAGCCATCTTTCGACCTGCATATGATAGAAGAAAAATCTACTTTCGGTTAAGATAGTAAAAAAACACTTATTATTATTTTTAGGATTTAACCCATTAAATAAAACATTGAAATTCAAAACTAAATTTTTATTAAAAAAAGTGATGATTAATAAATTCGTAAATTAAATAGAAACAAATGCCCATACTTAATACTACTAAGATTTCGTTTTTAATAATTAGCAAAATCACAACACTGATTACAGGTGTACTAACCCCATAAGTTAATATATTACCAAACAATTACGTAAGAAGATAAAATCAGGTAAACTAGCAACGATCATATCCTCCAATCACGATAAAGTATAAGATAAACCATCCAATTACCGGTTTATAATCAATAATTACTTTCCGTGATTAATGCTAGTTTTCAAGCTAATCCTCCCCCTCTTTGCTGCACACTCCCACCTCGCTAAGAAAGGAGATCTGCATGCAACAGCTAAGAACGGACGACGGAAGACCTTCGTCAATTTCTCTGTGTTCCACAGACAGGGGTGGATTAAGTGAGGAACATGAGGATTCTTACCTTAGGGCGTGTCAGTGAAAAGGACGATACGATTTCCCTGATCTCTATCTTTTATATATATAAAGCTCAAACAGAGTGTAAATGATTTTTTTTTCTACTGTCGTTATTAAAATGTCATTTAATGTATTAGTTTCCCAGGTACTAAATAATATCTTGATCACATGCTGACAAGCTACGACTTGTATAAACTGATTCAGCAAATAAACTATATACCGGGAGTTTTTTACTTCCTTGTACGAAGTAAAGGAAGTATTGTAATCGCGAAAATTTTCGGTTCTCAGATTTCAACGGAAATAGGTGTTTTGGCCCTCCCTGAATCCATTTTGACTAATTTCGTCATGCCGTCTGTACGTACGTACGTACGTACGTATCTCGCATAACTCAAAAACGGTAAGCCGTAGAAAATTGAAACTTTATATTTAGGACTGTTATAACATCTAGTTGTGCACCTCCCTTTTTGGTCATTATACAACTACCGGAAGTGGTACTTTACTTGAAGCCTATAATAGATTTTCATGAAAAACTATATTCAAATATAATTTAAAACTTTCCAAATTTGGTATATAAGACTACTATATCAATGGAAATAACATAATAGATTTTGGTTAAAATAGACTAACCGGAAGTGGCACATTACATGAAGCTGCTAACAGTTTTCCTTGAAAAAAATGGTATTATTTTAATTTTAGAAAGGAATGCTGCAAATAAAAGTTTTAGAGAATTAAATTTTGCGTCTAGCACATTAAGAATTTTTAAATTAGCTTTTTGCATAAACGAGATATCTAAATTTAAATATTATATATTTTTTGATTTTTTTTAAAATTAAGTTTGCTATGGATTAGAACAAAAAATAAAAGATTTAATGTCAAATATGTGCAATTAAAAAAATATCTATAGTTTAATACGTGTACAAGGAAGTCATGTGGTGTCCACATCAGATATTTATCAGTAAACATAGGGATATGTTATTACCATAGTTACAGTTAAAAAGTTTGATAGCAATGCATTAGAGCGCGTTTATTTTAAAAGTAAACATAGGGAAAATAACATTGCTGTCATCTATAGTTGTCAAAGTAATAAAACTGTCCTCTTTCAAAAACAGGCCGGGTTAATATGGGATCAAATAGTGGGGTCTTGTTATATAAATGGACATTTAAATGGGGAAAATTATTTAGAGTTGTTACAAGAGAGAGTAATACCGGCAATAAATAATTTAAATATTGAGGAAGTGTGGTTCCAACAGGATGGTGCTCTCCCGCATTATACTCAAAATGTACGAAATTATCTGCACCGGATATTCTACCAGCGATGTATAGGACGAGGTTGAGAAGTGGAGTGACCTGTAAGGTCACCAGGTCTTGCGTCAAACGATTTCTTTCTTTGGGGCCACTTTAAAAATAAAATTTATAATGGTGATAGAATGAGCGTAGAACAATTAATGGGGATAATATTGAATAGTTACTAAATTAAAATTCCTATTTAAACTAATGTAATTCAAAGTAATTAAAATTAATTTAATTTGTTTAAACTTTAAATGTTTCTTTTATTATAATAGACTATTGCACTTCAATGCATTGCTGAAAATATTATTTTCCCTATGTTTACCTTTAAAATAAAAGCTCTAATGAATTGCTGTCAAACTTTTTAACTGTAACTATGGTAATGACATATCCCTATGTTTACTGATAAAAAAAACTCCCGGTATATATATATATATATATATATATATATATATATATATTTAAGCAACAAACTGAGGTTAAGTTTGGTAATGTACAACCAGCGGTACTACAACTTTATTGATGATTTCTTTTTTATTATTTTGTAAACAGTAGTGTTTATCGCAAAATACATATTAACTAGATTCTAATTTGATTTAAAACAATTTTTCTTTAAAACATGTAAATTCCAAATCCTGACTAATAGTCATGTAATCTTGGAAACCATAGTAATCTAGTAACTCATCTGTTATCTTGTTTAAATAATTCGTTGACAGTTCAGATTGTGACATTTGTTCAATTAATGATTAATAACGTGTAATTTAATTATTCTTTTCAGGTATGACTATTTTACTTTACTTACAAATGTAATATTTCCTAGTTTATTGTTAAAACTTATGTTTGTTTATTCTTTTCTTCTTCTGATGGCACTACAGCCCAAATCTGGCCTGGGCCTACCGGGCACACCGAGCCGCAGTTTTTACACTGCCGTACTGCCGGTCTTCGTAGTCGAATGCTACATTATTTAAGGCGAATAAGTGACTAGCTTATAGCGCCAGAGTGTGAGAAATACATGTACCCGTATTGTTTATATTTTACGACAAATCACACATTGTCGACAGGCGGATTCGAACTGACGAACCTTGGTTCGGGTGATGTCACAGTATGTTAAGAGATGTGCCTTAACACGCTCGGCCACCGTGCCTGTGTATATTCTTTTCAGAATAATAAAATCTGTTGTTAGAAACCCAACTTACAAATTAAATTACATCCTTTTATTAAAAAAAAAAAGAAAAAAATGGATAAAAAATTATTTGTCCATATTGTTAAAAGAAGTGAGATTGATTATAAGTTAGCTGGTCTATGTGAAAATAAACGACTATGGCGATCTTGCCAAACATTTTGCAAACATTTTCAATACTATTTTTTCGGACCAACTACTAAGGTCATATGCCGATATGTCTTTTGTATGGTCGCCACGGGCGGGACCCGAACCCACGACCTTATGGTTGTGAGTCAGGCCCTCAACCCGCGCGACCATCACGCGGGACAAATTTCAATACTATTACCGTTTCGTTTATTATAGTATTAATAATAATTATGAAAATCGCTATGACCAAAACCAAAATTATCAAAATACAATAAAAATACAATCAAAATCCTCATGACTCCTGACTATTAAATCTCAAGTAGAGAATTCTAGTAAAAGTGTCAAAAATTATATTTAACCGGTTGTCAATTGCTTTTTCAAATGTATTACAAATTATATCCTGTTTGATGTTAAATTAACTATCTTCAACGAAGAATTCTGGTGGAAGTGACTTATGTAGAGAAAATACTGTGGTGCCCACATCGGATTTCTAATTTTCCTATCTTATCAAGAAAACTATAAAACTGGTTATCTGTAAAAAAAAAAATGAAAACAACTTTGATACATTTTAAGAAGTATTAGAAAGTTGAATGTTCCTAACTTTTTTTTCATAAAATAGTAGAAACATGTAAGAAATAAGTAATTATTTTACTAGTTTTTGAATAAAATCGAATAGTTATCGGTTCATTTCTAATTTATACGAGTAGAGAGTCCCACGACGTAATATTTGATAATCCGGACCTGTCAACATTCGGGGTTAGGAGTAGAACTCAACTCGGGGTCGTTCAGCGCTCACGGAGTGCGCCAACTAATTCGGTTGATTAATTAGTCACGTGACGCGTTAACTAGGAAAATTACTGCGTACTGCAGTAACAGCCCATCCCTGTTTGAACGTGACAGTGTAATGGGACAGCGTGTGCCAAGACTCATGAGCCATGAGCAATTCAACCGAACCCAGCACGAATGAGGAAAGTGAAGGTAAATTGTAATGTTTATATTTAGATCTACTCGAAATTATAAATAAATAAACTGATTATTTGACGATAAAATATAACTAACAAATGATATCTGATACTTATAAGTCAAGTAGATACACTTATAAATGTGCCTTTGATTTCCTTATTCAGTTTTGTTTTATTTATTAATTACAGTACAGGGTCCGCACTCACCGAGCTGCACTGTAATAGTTCAGATAATTTTTAGCTTGAGTGAGATTCGAACTCGGGATCTCCGGATTCGAATTCCGTATCGCTATCCACACCACCGTACTGACGGACATTCATAATATTACTGATTAAGTTTAATCATTATGAATTTATTTATTTTGCTATATTCTATACAATGAAAATTAACTTTAGCAGCAAGACTATATGTCCGATAAACAAGATTTTTTTTCCTTTTGAGACGCCCAACCCGTTTGGTTGTAGCAGCTCGAGTTTTTTTTTATATCAATTTTTAATATTTATAAAATTGTATAATTTTTAATATTACATTTTGTGACAATATTTCGTGATTTATTGATGAATCAAATGTTTAAAGTGTAATCTTTTGACAAGATTACTTATTTATATAGTTATTATCAATAACCACAACAACCTTCATTCCCCGTTCATTCCATTGCAGTCATATTCTACATTTTAACTCATTTTTCGTATGACATTATTCCATGTTTATTGATAAGAACTATATAAATAAGTAATCCTTTCAATAGATTACAATTTAATCATTTGATTCGTCAATAAACAAGGAAACATTATCACAAAATACAAAAGATATGTATTTTTCAAGGATACTCCTAAAATTGCTTTAAATACAATTGTTTATATATTCAAAATTTGTTCCACGGTGTTATCAATTACATTATAAGATTCCTACAACTTTCAATGGCATCCATATACTTTTGATAATAAGTTGAAGTTAATAAGGTTTTTAATCGCGTACTCTTGCATTTGAGACAATTGTACTAATCATGAAGATGTATATATATTCTTATATTATCTATACTGCTGCAATACGCAAAATGTGTCAAAATTGTTTGTTTTCTTTTTAAATAAATCGCGTACAAGACATAAAAATTGACTGCAATTCTTATTTGAAAATTTTTGCTCTTTAATATAGTGGAAAAGTTGGTCTACGGAAACTATAGTTAATCAATAATATCGTCTCGATTATCTCTAGTTTATGAGCTAGCTTTGTAAAATAATTTCCATTGTTCTTGTGAAATGAAATAAAGCAAATATTCGGTTTATGCAAACAATTTTTAATTTAAAATATATTACTTACGAAGATACTTATTATAACGTTTATAAACAACTCTATCGTAATTGTTATTTTTTTAACTTGACAAAAAAGTTTCAGATTTACTGCCGCAACTAGAGTTTCATAGCCAAGGCATGAATCTAGCGAAGGCAGTAATTTTGCCTTTTTGTCACGTTGAACACATTATTTTTTGTAGGTTATTTAAAATTAATACTAATTTCGTGATTATTTTTAATGTTATCGGCATCCTCGTACTCATCATGTTGTTATGCATTTTTTAAACAATTGCTATGAAAACTAATTTGACGTTTATAATTTTATAAACATCATTCTAGTTTTTGTGAATGTTGTCCATCACTATATATTGATTAAATTTACAATATATAATTAAAAAAATGATGGAGGAATGTTTATCCCATCTGATATTAAAAAAGTGGTATGCGGTTGTAATTATATTGTAATTAAATAATGAATGTCAAATTTATAGTTTTTCCATTGCAGCTCGTCAATTGTCAGCAAAAGTCCATTTTTAATATCAGTCAGAAAAAATATATCTTAATTTGCAATTGTGATACAGACTTAAATATTTTCTATTTTAAGCACAATAGTACCATAATTGTAAGTTGCTTCAGATATCTGAATTCTTAGCTATAAAATCACTTGTGGTTTTAGTTATATTATAAGCTATAGATCTTTATAATGTATTAGGATTTATATTCCGTTTTACAGCTTATAGAAAATAAATATGTAATAGTAGTAACATTTGTATAAATATACGCAATGTTGTTTTGAAATACTTGCTATCAGTTGATAACATTTTAACGAGAATTTTAATAAATTTTAACGATTTTACTCCGAAAAATCTTTTTAAAAAATCTGATGTGGGCACCACATGACTTCCTTGTACGCGTATTATACTATATCTACATTTTTTTTATTGCACATAGTTGACATAATTTGACATTGACATAATTTTTTTTTATTTTTTTCTTATTTTTTGTTCTAATCCATAGCAAACTTACAAAAACAAAGAAATATATAATTTTTAAATTTAGATATCTCGCTTATGCTACTCGTAATTTAAAAATTCTTAATGTATGCTTGATGCTGAATTTAATTCTCTAAAACTTTTATTTACAGCATTTATTTCTAAAATTAAAATAATACCATTTTTTCAAGAAAAACTGTTAACAGCTTCATGTAATGTATCACTTCCGGTTAGTCTATTTTAACCAAAACCTATTAAGTTATTTCCATTGATATAGTAGTATTATATACCAAACTTGAAAAGATTTGGATTATATTTGAATATAGTTTTTCATTAAAATCTATTAAAGGCTTCAAGTAAAGTACCACATCCGGAAGTTATATAATGACCAAAAAAGAGGTGCACAACTAGATGTTATAACAGTCCTAAATACAAATTCTTAAATTTCTTACCGTTTTTGAGTTATGCGAGATACATACGTACGTACAGACATAACGATGAAATTAGTGAAAATGGATTCAGGGATGGTCAAAATGGATATTTCCGCTGAAATCTCAAAATCGAAAATTTTCACGATTACAATACTTCCTTTTCTTCGTACAAGGAAGTAAAAATAGTCTATTGATATACATACTAGATAAATTATACATTATGTATTTACAACGTTTGTAATAGTCAATATTCGATACACTAGAAATTAACAATCGAAATATTAAAACAAATATGTATTACTGATTATTGTAGGTGTATACGAAATTATCAAAAGGTAAATAATCCTTATCACTAATCCAATACTGATCTAGAGTCGGAATCGTGCCTTCATACAATACAAATCAAGCCAAAAATATCCAACATTCCAGACAAAAAAAATACATGGAAATAACCCGAATAAATCTAATATATGTCGAGATAAAACAAAGCAAAAAAGCAAATTCATATCAAGAATTAAGATTTCGGAAAAGGTCACTGGTATAAATTCACCATAATGTGACAAGAACAAAGTAAGCAGAGTCTCGTGTGTACCATATAATTCTAAAAACGTACGGACACGCTACAGTGAAAACCGAACCGTTCCTGCGTTCCCTTCTCTTTCAGAGTTTCTGATCGATCCAGATCCACAAATGAACTGAAGACTAAAAGTCAGGAAAACTTTCAAGATCGGCTGATTTTCCAGGATTACTTTCAGGGTCGTGAACTGGAAATATCAACGAAATTAGTAGATTATGATTATAGTGATTTACTTCTTGTACCTTGTAACAATTTGGTAACATGTTGGATTTCGGGGAATTGAACTAACAAGATCTGGACTAATAAGAAAAGTTTTAGCTGTCTCGTAATTCTGAAGTCAGAACTGAGTTGAACACGTGCTTGATTTGACAGAAAATTGGACGTAATTTAATTCTCAGAACGTTTCTAAACGTTTTACACTTAAATTTCCGTTTGCTTTCCTTGTATAATTTTATAATTCTTGTTTAAGAGGCTGCAGCCACAATCGCGGGAAAAAATTTTGGCCGGGACGTGCGGTGGCAGGTAGCAAGTAGGCTGGTCCAGGCACGTTCCCCTTCCACCATCTGATGAAGCGAAATGGGTTGTTCGTACAAAATGCACTGACACTGACACACTCACGTTTAATTCTGCAAGCAGTTTATTACACGGTCATTGTAGATTGAGTTATGAGCAAATTCGTTTCAAAAAATGTTTAACGTTCGGAAATTTAGGTAGGTATATGGCTAGAAAATATCATAATCGACGTAAACTTTCAAAGTTTTTAGAAAATACACAAATTTTTCCTCGTCTTAAAACTTTTTTTCGTGTTTATAGTAAACTAAAAAGCATACATAGTTTATATTTTGTAATAGAATTTCTGCAACTATCCAACATGCAAATATGTTGAACAAGATATTATATTGTTAATAATTAATTATTTATATATTTATTTATGTTGTGCGGCGCATTTGGTTATTTTGTATAACAAAAGCAGCATGCTACAAAATCACGTACCGTTTAGAATTGTAATTTACAGCGAGTAAAACATGAAGGAAAATTCAAACTTATTTTTAGTGAAGAAATATTGTCTCCAACTTGTATAGATTAGGAGTTATTTTTACAAATATGCATTTATTATGTTATAATAGGTACACAATACACATTAATGCATATTAAAAAATAAATTATATTATAACATTATTAAAATAAAATATTATATTTGACAAATAATATAAATAATAAAATAGGTAAACATCTGACAATGCTAAAATCTCAGTAAATAATAACAATAATAGTTAGGTATTCATGCAAATAAATATTTTATTGTAAATAGGTACTCATATAATTGGACTATTATTTATTTGATTTTGTAAATGTTCTCATTGGTAAATTTCTTGATTGACGCGGACATTGTGAATATGTTCAGCTAATTCATTTTCATACGCTGTGTATGTCTTATTTGTCATACAAGGGATATTACAAATGGAAGTTAATTCCTCAAGTTGTGAAAATCCGCAACCTACTGATGTTATACCAAGAACAGCAGCTCTATTTATATCCATATCTGTAACACCTTCAGATCTTACTTGCTTATTTTTTTGACACATTTCGCATTTTATTGTAAATGTACTAAAAAATCCGTCACGCTTTTCTGTACTAATATTTAAATTCTTCATGGAACAAGAAAATAAAGAATTATGGTCAAACGTTTTTAATTCATTAAAAAAATAAAATATGTCTACAAATATCCTTTCGCATGCATTTTGTTTTGCGGCGCTCTCCTGTATTACATTCTGAAAATATTTTCATTGTTAGGTATTTAAATAATAATTACATTAACTATTGCTTTACAAACTTTTCAATAAATTTGTTACAATGAAATATATTTCAAGAAATACTTTTTCTTGTTATAACTAATAAATGATAACTAAAAATGTACATAAATAATTACAACCAAATAAAATTGGCAGAAGATTGTTACGTTTTTGACACGTTTGCAGAAGAATTATGAATCCCGATAAGAATGCGTCTATTTTTATTTTGTCTATATGTATTATTGTTTTTCGCTCAGCAGAAATATTTGTGCACAATGTAGCATTGTCTCTGCCTACATCGGCTTGTATCGTGATTCATTTTAGTTTATTTATCTAATTTTATATTCTTTGATTTCTTGTGTATTTAGATTAGAAGCGATTTTAGAGAGTAACATGGCTGAATTTATTCATATGGGTGCATATTTGTAAATTATCGATAGGCATCAGAAATCCTAGTACCAGCCCTACCTGCCTGTTTATACATACCTACTTTGAAATAGAAACTTTAAAAAAATATACATACGGATAATTCATCGTTGTCAACGTCAACTTCATCTGATATTTCATCGCATGAAATAATTTTTTCCTACAAACTGCCACAGTAACCTGCTCTGTAGAATTTTCTGGTTCCTACATAATTATAAATTTTTAAGGGTATAAGTAGTACATACAATGAATAAGAGATAAAACCTACCAAATCAGGATTATCCTCAGATAACTTTAATTTAACTGCGTGCACTTTTTTTAATTTATTTTTTATACTTCTCACTTTTGTAAGTTTTAAATTTTTCGTATTTTTTCTGCCCATGATAAAAAATAAACAATAAGCGAGAAATCAAGATAATATGTAATAATATCCTACGATTATAATTGTCACTACACAGTCCACAAATAATAAAAATGATAGAAGTTTTAAATTTGTTGGCGAATGCATTATTCTTTCAACGCTCTCTTGAACATATGAAGCTCCACCCCCTACAGTGTTAGTGATCCAATCAAAATATAAGCCATTAATTGCTGGAATAGTGATCTACGCGCTCTATCTAGCGAGAGTGATATGAACTAAATTGCACGATATCGGCATGTTTCAGATGCAAAATATTGTTGTTATTAACGCAAAAATTGAAAATGTACAATATAAACTGTATTCAGAAATGTATAAACTTACGAATTGTATAAATAGATATGAATTTTTTATGATTGTAAGTGTTAAAAACGTTGTCCGAAAATGGTCAACTTGAGATTTAATTTATTTAATTATAGCAATCAATATGCCAAATTCTATCCTATAGCGTACTTTATATATAGTTTCTTATATAGTATATAAAATTTGAACAGTTTATTTGTTAATTTACAGGCTCAGGATTAGCCGAAAATTTGCCTGTTTCAAGATATATACATATTTGAATTGCATATTAACTCAATATTAAGTAAAAAAATGAAAAAAATGTTCTATAGCGCACTAAATCTATCCTTTAATATTCATTATACAAAATTTCAATAACCTAGGTTGTATAATACAGCTTCATGACTAGCCAGAAAATATGGCTTTTCGAGCTGCACCCTCTTAACGCACGGGAATAATTCGGCATACGTCAAACTGGTGTCGCATAATTCTTTCAGCGAAAAATAATGACTTATTTAGACTAGTAATTGACTAACTTATTATTATTTTTGATAAAATGCTTCAAATAACAATGTTAGAATATTTAGTTCTATGTATTATTTGTTTGAGAATTCACCACACGTCACTGTCAACCAATAGGATCACGAATTTGTTTGAAAATGAACCAATGAAATGTACATTTCGTCGGAAACTCATCACTAGTGAAATTGATATCGGAAATACCACTGTTAATAATATCCTTGGTTACGAATAAAATAAATGATATTTTCAATATTTTCATAAACGTCAATTCTACATTTGTTCAGTGTACATTTAATATTCAAAATTTTCATCACTGTAATACCTAATTAATATTGTGCAAATAAATACCTAACTATTCTTGTTAATTAAATTCTATTCTTGTTGGTAAATTCTCAAGCCGAATACAACTCGTAGTATGAAAATTGACAGATAATATTTTGACATAAATATACATTCGTTGTTACGGAAATAGGAAACACAACTCGTGCTTCGCACTCGTTATGTTTCCATTTCCATAACAACTCATAATTTATGTCAAAATATTTTCAGCAATTTTCATATTACTTGTTATATTATATATGAAAATTATATGAAAACATCCGCTTCTAATTTTACTACATTAAATTTTAATTGTAATCGTGTGTGTACAATATTTCTTAAAACACGATATACGATTAGTCTGTTTCAACAAACAGAATCTTTCATATGTGGCACGTGATATTAGCCTAATCGATGTACGTAAGTAAAGTTTTGTTTTTATGTAAATACCAATTCCTCTGTTGACAAAAAGGAGATATTTATGTATTTGTGTTTATTTAAATTGCATCAAATTTTCAAAGCTTATAAGTTTTTTGTTGAACTATAATTTCTACATTAAATATGAGCTTCTGAATATAAATGAATCTATTAAATATTAGAGAGTTCGTAGTTAGTTGAGATGTTCTTCTCTGGAATATAGTATTATTGCATATATTTAATGTATAATACAAGATAGTTGGCATAGTTTATATTCACAATTTAGCGCCTTGCCAAAGTTTAGCATTAGCATATTCACCAGAGAAACATTAAGCAAACTAAACATATACTAAAGCAAATAATAAAACTTTTGTATTTTCCTTAAGGAATTACAGTAGATGTAATCTTAATAAAAAGCTTTGCATACATATGTAAAACATACCTGTATTATGTTACAGAAACATATTTAAAATTAAAATAAATTAAAGCTAAAAGAATTATTTCACATGTTATAAATAATTCACTATTATTGTAAAATTTAATGTCGTTAACATGATTACAGATTACACTGCATCTTGGACATGAAGAAAAACTTGACGACATTCCGAATCAAGTCGTGTAACATCCGACCCTCAGTGGCAATAAAAAATCACGCATTCATGCGAAATTGACCAGTAAAATCGTATATCAAAAACTCATTTCCGAAAAGAAATAGAGTTGAAAAACAAAAAATAACTTTAACCGAACTTTCTCCATAACGCACGATTCAAAAGTCCAATAAAACACCAGCAAAAACCATGTGGCGACTTCAAAACGTCAAACAATTTTCTCCTTTTATTGGATAGTTTGAAGTGATGACGATAGATGGTAGTCTTGCACTAAGTGTTCGCGACGGCAGAAAACGGAAGAAAGAAGAGTTTCAGGTGACGTTTCGACACACTTCCGGTTGTGGACGCGATGGTCGGGTGACTGGTTAGCGTCGAGACGCGTATCGGAATCCGAGGGAAGGTCGCGCACGCGAATTGAATCAACGACCGATTCAAGCAGGTTAGAAGACTGCGCATGTGTCAACCACCACGTTGTTTGAATTGTTTAAATAATTGGGTAATTGTTGTGAACTATTTGCATACGGTTTGTTGCAGTTGGCAAATTGTTTGTTGAGGGATTTAATTAGTTTGCATGAAAGTGTGGTAATTATTCAATTAAATTGGTTTATTTCGCACGTGGTTTCACGGTGGAAAATAAATAAATGCAATAATACATGAATTGTTTTACGTTTAAAAATCCTACGTCGAATGAACAAACCTAACGCGGGCTGCTTTGGACACTAGATTTTTGTAGATTTGCTATAGAACATTCTTGCAGATAAGTATAATAAAATAACACTAAAAAAATATTTGTAACACATTTTTTTTTTATTTTCTAATAATTTAATAATATATAATATACATACTTCATAAAAATTTTAATACCATGTACCCATTATTGATTTGTATGCAATGGTTACGAGAAATATTTTCAATAAATAATATCGATATTTACCGTTAATTGTATAAAAAAAGTACACTGTTTACCTGTAAATATAATTTACAGTAAGTATCGACTACTTATTTAAATACTTCAACGTAATTTCATTAAAAAACAGATATAAACTACAGATAAACTCATATTACTAAATACAAATAATAAACATAGGTAGAATATATAAAGTAAATGAAAATATTTGTATAAAATCAGTAATTTACTATTCTTTCTAGTTAATTTGCTTTATAGTTATAACTTAAAACACAAAGCAGTAATTTATTCAGTAACAATAACAAAAAATCAAGGTTTAAAACCAAATTTCGTCCAAATTAAAAGAATCCAAATTTGCATACAACAACCTCTCAATTAATAAAATTACCATTGAAATCAAAAATTAATAGCAATATACCCCATCCCTCATTCACTACCAGATCTATATTCTGGTATTGCGCAGACGCATAGTCACGTGACACGACCGTATCGGCGCCGGAGGCAGCGGAACTGGGTACACCCACCTCCTCCACGCGGAGGAGAAGACATGCATCACACACGCACACAAACAAACAAATGCACACACGGGGGACATTGTTACAATGGTGCAGTTGGTTGAGATGAAAACTTGAATGAAACATTGACGATCACTAGATATTTATTTTCCGTGCTGCACAATAAGAAATACAATCCTATTATAGTACAAGATAGAATAATGAACGTAGACACTTGATGTAGTTTCACAAAAATTATTTATTAACAATAAGTTGATCGATTTCGGCTTATTAGGCCATCTTCAGAACGATGACTGATTAAAATACAAATTACACACAGTTTATATAGTACAGTGATTAACGGTAAAGTTCATTTACAAAGATCTTAAGGGTATGAAATGAAACAAATCCAACTGGTCATTGAGGACATTTAAGCCGCTATGAAAAGCTTTCTGAATCTCAAATGCTTCTAAGAAGTTCATTCTACGTCCTTTAATGGTGAAGTGTAAAATTTCCAGATTATCAATGTTGCAGGTGTGATTTTTTTCATTCAGCTGTATCGCCATATTGGAGTCAGTTTTTTTTAAATTTGAAGGATCTCATATGTTCGTAAAACCTAATCTTAAAAGATCTCCCTGTCTGTCCAATATAAATAGCATTACAATCATTACAATTTAGTTTATAAATACCACTATTATCTAATTTATCTTTAACGGTTAATATGCTTAATAGTATAGTTGTTATAATAGGCTGCAGTTATAGTACAAGTTTATAGTGTAATCCGAACCATCTAGATGCAGTTATATTTTAGCATTTTTGTGATAAGTTGAAGTTGGTGAGGTTTATATCTTTATTATAACCTTCAAGTAATCGCTTGTGAAACCAAAGAGCTAGAAGCAGAGTAGCTCTGGACCCAGTGGTGCAAGGAGTGCGGGGTACACGAGCGGCAAGTCAAAGGGGTGGCGATAACCGCCCGTCCTACATTTAGTTTCTTTCAGCAAACTTTAAAAAGCGTTATAAATAACTACTGTCAAAACTAATTTACTAGTAAAATAATTAATATAAAAGTATTCTGATTATACTTCATTTTAACTATTCTATGTATCTGGTTACTAGAATTTAGCAACGTAACAACGTAACATCGCGCGTCGGGTCGATCACAATTTGTTGTGAAATATGATTTTGTTTTGTCTACAAGTAGCGCCGTGCTGTTTATGTTTTTGCTTTATATTATTGTATCACAGAATATGTACTTTATTTTCTTTATACTTTATTATTATATGTTTATATCAAAAATTATTTATTAAATAAATAAAAGGCTTCAGAATCCAATGTTTATTTTTTTTAATATTTATTTTTCGGGCGTTTCGAGCATAAATATTTGCTCATCATCAGCTCCTTAAAATATAAATACAATAATTATAATATAAAACTAGCAAATTAATCAAAATGTCAAACCTTTAAAATGTAAAACAATATTTATAAAATGTCAATAATATCAAAAAAGAAAAAAGATACATATGAAAAATAAAAATAGAAAAAACAAAAAATAATAAATAATTAAAATAAAATAGAAAAAATTAAATTGTTAAATTTCTAAAAAAAAATTTGAGCATATTTTAAATTATTATACGCATCAGTTTGATAATTAATCGAGGTATCATGGTGTAAATTTATATGTAACGTTTCTAAAATAAGTCTATGTTTTTTTATTTTCCATAACATCAATAATTTTGGATTCAGAAAAAATTAAAAATATGTCCAGTCTCCTGATGGATTTATTTAATATATCATATAATTGAATCCTTTTAAAATATATATTATCAAAAATTATTGTATATATTAATGTATTAATTCTTGATTTCAATAAATAAAATGTGTATTTGTTACATTTTCTGTGTCTGTGTTTTATTTAAGGTAAAAATATTTCAGAAACATTCCAGTTAATCGACAGGAGGGAGAAATGGTTGCAAAATAATTCTCGCATACGGACGACACATACCCTACGAACGCGACTGGCGACAAGCTTCTAATTATAGCTGTTAATGTCAATAGATATTAATATATTACAATAGAAGATCGGTAAGTAGGGTAAGTTTATTTAATTTTCCAGTCTTTTTACCAAAGCATTATATAATTTATGTTTTGCTTTATCGACTATTAAAATATATGGTAACAAAAGAAAATATTGACGAAATGTCAAAATAACAGTCAAAGGAGAACCATTATGGATCACACCGCACTTGGTCTGCATTGTTTTCATGACAACCATTGTCAATTCGGTAAATTCATATGAACGTGATAATAATAAGATTGGTAAATGTAGAAAATGAGTCGACAGCAAAAATAATATATATTTTTGACATTAAAAGTGGGTTTTGTTGACAATTGACAGATTGTGATGTGCTACTTTTACAACCTGAGCTTGGAAAAACAATAAATTTATTATTTAATTTAATAAAAATAATATAACCGCAAGCTGTATTTTATTTTTTCTCGGATGGGGTGGGTTAACAATCCTTCACCACTTACCAATATATATTGTAAATTTAATTCCTATATAAGTGAGTGACAACATTCACAAAAAGCGGAATAACTGATGAAATTATAAACGTCAAATTTACTTTAAAAAAGCAGAACATGATGATGCAGATTACATTAAAAATATTGAAATTAATTAATTAAACAATCTGCAAAAAATGTGTTAAACACGACAAAAAAACAGATTTCCTACCTTGGCTAGATTCATAGCCTCGGCCATGAAACTCTAGCTGCGGCAGTACATCTGCTACTTTTCTGCCTAGTTAAACAAATAACTGCAGTATTATGTAAAATAAATGCATGAAAGATGCAGTAGCAATATATCAATCCATATAATTCACGGTTCCCAAGTAAAAATGGAAATTTGTGCCATGTAATACTTTTACAAAATACCTGTGAAGGAACCCGGGTTTAATGTCTAATGGATCCAATAATCTTTTTATTTAAGGAAGATATATGGAACATGTTGCGAAAAATAATACAAACTTACTTGTGCATCTTTTAAACTTGGGTGGTTTTTAGAGTTTGATTTGTTTTCGACAAATTAAAAGAACAGAGTAGCTAATAATAATGTATTATAAAATTTTAATTCACATTGAACTCCTTTTCTAATTCGCAAAAATAATAAATAATAATCATAGTATCAAATGTTTTAGATATCCAAAACACCAATAATTCAAGAGCTCAACTACTTAAATTTTATCAGTAAACTTATTTAATTTTTAAATAGCTTTAATACCAATCATTTCAATTCGGAATAAAAAAATTAAGTTAGTTATCTCCCTATAAAACGGAAAATATTTAACTTAATTTTGATGTCAAACTCTCAAGGAAAAGGAAGCTTGAAAAGAAATTCTCTTTATGAATCTACATGTTTTAATAATATAAAATATTTAACAAGATTTGGGATGTAGTTAGATATTGAAACCGGAGCAATTTACCTAGAAGATTTTAATTGTAACAACCTAGTTCATGTATGAGATGAATCATAGAATTGTGATTCTTTTCTAAAGTCTACATTGAATAACTTTTTGATTGTTTTTGTAGTAAGCAAGTTGAAACATCAATCTCCGTCATTTTCGAATTTTCCAATTAAGAAGATTAAATATTACCAGTATATTATTACGCAAAGAATTTTGGCCTCCATAAATGAAAAAATTAATATCATATTGGTATGTTCGGTTAGGGAGTAAGAAGAATTTTTCATAAAAATGCTGCTTTAGGAAAAAAATTCCAATAATATTTCCACTTTCCAGATATTGATTCGTCCAGTTCTGTCAAAATATACAGATTTAGAGTCCTCCCCAAATGTAATCCGTATTTCCCTTCAGATTTAGAAATCAATTTCATTTCTTTTTCGCCAACCAAAACAAAATAATAAAAAAAGCAGCAATCCTTTACGAATCAGATTAAAATAAAACAAAAACAGCTGCTCGTTGACAGGCTCTTGTCTTCTTCACGCTACAAGCATGCCTAACAACGTATCCTCTCACATCGTGAGTGTAGTGTTCTCACTCTAGTGTTGAGAGCTTTCTGTCACCCCTACTGACCCATATAGATGGCCGTGATGAGATAGTATCATCACATTTCTTTTGTTTGAGAGACCGGGTTTTGGTCAGAACCGTAGCTTATGTAACTTAGTTTGACTTGGCGCTCTGTTGCATAATGTATTCTTTTACCTCTATTTAGTTGACAATTCCTCGGAGAAGACAATTTTAATAGTCGACTCAATTTTCAATGCTCCTATTTTTCGTCATGTTCGAATTTAAAACAATAATGACCAGATGCACCAACAAAAAATTTAATCTATACTTAAATATAAATAAATCGGAATACATATATGCATGGAGTAGGTGGCTCAGTGGTATCGAGTCGGCCTACGGATCTTGAGAACCCTGGTTCGATCCCCACAGCCGACAAACAATTTTCACCAATTTAAATCTATCCCTGTGGCTCCCCCTCCACAAACATCTTTGGGGGCTGTGATTTAACCGCACGTCACGCGAAGTATTATATCACTTACCGAGATCTGCTACGGCGGAGTGCCACACCCAGTGATATATTTATTTAGTTATTTACATTTGTATGGATTTGTTAATATTGCTGTCAAACATTTGATTCGATATTGACAATATCGACAAGCTCAATATTTCAGTTATATTAGTGTAAAGCAGTATATTCTCTAACTCGATCATTACCTATTATAAATGAATGACAGTCCAGATATTTCATGATTACTCTATAGATTATAACCATTTCGGCTAAAATAACTAGAACCTTTTACTATGTTATTTCTGTTTTACTTTTCTGTATTTTGCTTTATTATGAATCTTCTGGCCGAAGCAATTACATTAAAATACAATCATAAAATAGAAAAAGTTATTTACATATCGGTCGATTACAGATAATTGATTTATTTATATGATTTATTCAGTGCTAAATAGCACGATATTATTTCTGTTATTATCGTAGTAATAATGTAAGTTCATAGTAATAAAACTAGAGAGAAAGAAAGAACGATTGATGAAAATGCACTGGATAAATCTACAATAAAAATATACTGGGTTTTATAAAAATTATTTTATTAAATAAAATAAATATATCATCACGCCTTTTACCCATTACTGAAGGTGGAACTCGTTCGTAGTAGATCTCGCTAAGTGATATATTTCTTCGCGTAAAGTGCGGTTACTAGCCGTCAAATCACGGTCGCCAAAGGTATAAATGAAGGGAAAGCAACAAGGGTAGTTTTAATGTGGTGAAAATTATTTATCGACTGTGGGAATCGAACCAGGGTTCTCAAATCCACAGGCCGACTACCCCATTTTACTAAAAATAATTCTAAGGATTGTGGCAGTGGAAGACGAAGGCTTAGAGTTGGTATTTCGACTCTTCTTATAAAGTTTCTAATAAATATGTGTGATAAACAAACAAAAAATATCAAATCAAATCAAAACGGGTGAAAAAACAATCGCATAAAATCATGACATGAAAATAAAAAGTATGACTCAATTTAATTAGGTAATTATCTGTCATAATTGAGAACGAAAAATGTCACTGATTGTTGAATTTAGAAAGCATTTTTTTAATCAAATAAATAATAATAATTATAAAATAATTCGTACAAATATAATTATTTTGGTGGTCAGTGAAAGTCATACTATTTAAATGTTAGGATAATCGACAAAATTCAATATCATATATTTGAAATTAATTATTTGCCACAATTGACAACGAAAAAATATCACTGATCAAATAAATCATGTAAATTATATTATCTGTCATTCTGCACTATTCGGTAGACGGATAAATTTATTAGGAACTTTTTAGATGAAATATCGGTTCTTAGTAAACCCACAAGACTAATTAAAAATATATTTCCGTTGAACTGTATTACCAAAATATTCTCAATCTTTTCTGTATCTTACAAATGATAGTATTTTTTCATTCAACGACTAAATCTAATATTATTCGTTGGTGGGCAAGACCACCTCTTAGTTTAAGCATTTATCAAATCTCAACTCTTATTCAGTCAAATAGTCTTGAAAATAAGTTCTCTGTTTCATGAAAATACTATCTTTTTTCGCTTTATTACAAAAAGAAAAAACTTTAAAAAGAAGTTTAAGAAAATTTGAATCCATAATATTCGAATATATTTGATATTCCAGAGTACTGTATCTATTGGTATGAGCCGCGCCACATACAACATAAAAATGATGAATGCACATAGATAAGTAAAATCATTTTAGAAAAGCATTAAATGCTTAAAAGGAAAAAAAGAGATAACATTCACATTTTTACTTTTTTATGCAATTCATTCAAGAGAAATGTTATAGTAGATGATGGATGCGATTTTTGTTTTCAAAAGAGTTATTTTCTTTGCTTATTCTCTTATCATATACATTCGGAATTAAACACATTTTCTCTCACGACGGCAAAAACAATTTTGCTTTCATTACGGTTGATTTCAGATAACAAAACTTAACCTATTTGGATATTTTAAATTGTTATTTTCCGTCTCCAGCCATCAATCAAATTACACGATACCGACTACATTTTTATTTATCGTGTGAGTGAGAATAAAAATAAAATATAGCATGAACATAATTTTCTATTTTTACAGGATGCCTTGTTTTAATAGTTATTTGTGTATTAAGAGCGTAAAGTGATTCATTGTTACTCGCACACGGTAATTGCAGCGCGAGCCGAAGGCAAGAGCTGCAATAGTGTAAGAGGAACAAAGACACTTTACGCTCGTGATACACACATTATTTTTTCAACGATTGCATCTTAAAATTATTTAAAAACGTATACGTACTGAAAATAAATTCGTTCTGTCAACGGTCAATATGACAAGTTTCTGTTTTGTTTGTATCCTTGGTAACTATTGAAATAAGCACTATTGGAGACGTGCAAAAAAGATATTTTTCGATTGTTCCACAGAAAACGTCAAATTTACGATGACAAATTAGAGCGTAATTGTCAACTTTTCATAGCAATCGTAGAAAAAAGTAATTTTGAATATTTACACTTTAAAGATAAATAAGAAACCAGAATCACTCCTCTTGTAAAAATTATAATTATAGATAAATGAATGTAATATTAAAAACATCTAAGTAGCTACGGTAGAACGACTAGTAATACTAGAAATAGTAAAACACAATTTTATTATGATTGCTTCTATCAGAAAAAAAATTAATATCTTGCTGCAGTTCAATAACGTAAGTGCACATGTGACACGATTCTTAAAGGCGTCAACTATTCAAAAGGAATAAATAAATAAACGACATGTATCTACTTTTGTCTTGTCAAACTGTCAGGGGAATAATGGAACAATTCACAATGAACCGAAGTGTTTTATGTTTCTGTAATAAATTGCATTTCTATTGTACTTACGTCAGTGTTTTTGAGATGGGTTCATCTTAATTTGAAACCTGCAACAAACAAAAAGTTATTAATCAATTACATTCGCGTAGTAGAATTTATAAAAAGACTAGCAAGAATAATTTAACATGTATTAGACAACTATGACATATTTTGTCTTTTTAACAAAATTGATAATAATAAATATTTTTTTACACACCCATGACAGAAAGTATGCAATCATATGACAACGGAAAGTTATCATTTCCCGCGTAACAAGCGTATATTTAATTTTCTGATACATAGTAACAAGCGGGTAAATAACATTTTTGCTTGTTCCCAATTAGCAACAAAGGGGAAAGTATTATTTCCGCTAATTTAAAAATTATTTTTAATTCTTTTTGAAGCATTATTAAATGATCGTTTAAAATATATTGGCTGGTAGCAAAAGCTCTGTTTTTGTCATTTTTAAGAACTGTGTATTTGGATGTTTTAGCTATCTCTATAACATGTTAAAACGGTGCCCACCCAAAATCAGAGCTTTTGCTACCAGTTATTGTGTGCATTTCAAGCAGAAAAGTCCTTGTTGCTTTTGGTAGATTACAACTTGATTAGGTACACAATTAACTATTTTCTACGACCTTAACTGAAAATAAGCTTCTCCCCTTATGTGGATTATAAATTGGCTATTCTCTCCGTAGAGAGGAAAGTAATTGTTTTCTTTTATTTTTATATCGTAAGGATGTTTATTTGACTTGAAAGAATGGTAGCAAAAAAAATCTTACGTATGGAGTAAAGGATCATTTGATCCATTATTGTCGTAGTATATCTTGATAGGTGATATATGTTTGTGCGTGAAGTGCATTTACCAGTCGTCATATTACGATTCCCAAAGATATCAGTGGAAAGAGAGCATGGGCATAACGTTAATGAGGTAAAAACTGTCATTTGTTGAAACCGAATACAATTTCATATGAGGTACATGGCACAGTAATATCTAATCGGACTGTGAATTTTATAACCTGGGTCCGATTTTCACAGCCGAAAAACAATTTTCACCACTTTAAAGTTACCCATGTCCACTAACATCTTTTGAGATCGTGCCATGAGTGCCACACTCAGTAGTTTGTAAAAGACGTGATGATATATTCACTTTATAATTTCATATATATTTATTAAAAAATGCTACTGAAATTGGTATTTTCAATCTCGTAAATTTCAAACCAGTGGTATAATATGAGCAGAGTAAAGCTTGATGAAAATATTATGAACGTCTTAAGAAATTAATTGGGCAGGCAAATTTATTTTTAAGAATATATTTATTGCATTAGGTAGTCAATAATTACAAAATTGAATTAAGGTTAAATTTTTATACCGAATTTGGCATTTTAAAAATGAACACAATAAAGCAATACAAAATGGCTACATGAAATTTAATATTTAACTAAAGTTATTTTAAAACTTATTAAAAAATGGCATGTATCATTAAAATTTACGATATCATTCATGGTAATTAATTATAACTTACTTTTTTAGCGTTCAAATATGAAATAAGAAAAAAAAAGTTATTCAATTCAATTTTCAAAAATCTGAGACATAACACCTATTATGTGACTAAAAAAAGTTTTATAAATAAATAAATAAATCACGTCTTTAAACCATTACTGGATGTGGAACTCCGCCGTAGCAGATTTCGATAAGTGATATATTTCTTCGCGTGAAGTGCGATTATCAGCCGTCTAATCAAGGCCTCCAAAAATGTTACTGGAGAGGAAGCCAACGGGATAGATTTAAATTGGTAAAAATTGTTTGTCGGCTGTGGGAATCGAACTCGCGTTCTCAAATCCACAGGCCGACTCGGTACCACTGAGCCAACTACTCCATAAAATTGTGTAAATACAGATATTATACCTCCGGGAAACAACAAATGTGTGAGCTACCTTTAATGATTTACTCAAAATAATAGATAAGCATAATGACATAAAATAAATTTATATTAATATAAGCTGCTCAATCATCTCTTATCTATGAAAATGAATCTCACAAGTTGTCATACTCAAGAAAATCTATCAACAAAACATATTTCCATTTAGTCCGTGTGAAGAGAACATATGAACTAGTTCACATGCAAGTTATTCCATGAAGTATCGGTACGTGAATGTCCTTATCGGTGTCGCAGTGAATCAAATTTCAAAATCGATTCAGGAACTCGATGAACGCGAAATTAAATATCTGTCATTGCTGATGTGGAATATCAGAGTGAGTAACTGAATTGTATATTTGAGATCCGACAATTCGATAACATGCGAGTTGATGCTGACCATATATCAAATGGATCAGGCGCTGTTGATTGCATTGCGACCTCGAATTTTGAATGATTCAATTTTCAGGATATTGCTTTTATATTTTTAAACCAAAATCTGTATATAAAATCAGAAGAAATTAAATTTTAAGCTTCTGGAAATGAATAATTTTAAATCGAATGTTTCGCAGTTATTTGAATATTCAAATTTTTATTTAATTCAAATTTATGTCTGCTAAGCTAATGTAATTTTATGTTGTCTACCAATTAAGTATAAAATATAAAATTCCAGGTCTTTCCAAAAGAAAATTATATTTTATTTTAGATTATTTAAACAATCAGATAATCATTTTATTTATTTATTTAGAATAAATAAATAAAAATATCATCAGGTCTTTTACAAATTACGGGGTGTAATACACTCCCGTAGCAGATCTCGGTAAGTGATATATTTCGTGTAAGGTGCAATTATTGCCAGCCGTCGAATCACAACCCCTAAATATGTTAGAGGAGGGGGAGCCACAGGGGTAGTTAAATATAGTGAAAATTGTTTGACGGCTGTGGGAATCGAACTCGGGTTTATAAATCCATAAGCCAAATCGATTTAATTTAATAATTATTTTAATAAATTTTTAAATTTAAATTAAAATAGTATCTAAATTAAATAACTCTTTTCACTTATTTATCGAAATACTATAGATATACTTTAGTAGGAATGCAATGAGCGTTTTTTTTTAAATTGCAGGGTTCGTCAAGAAAATCTAAAAAAAATAGACTGGTAGAAATCATGTTGAAATCCAATTGAATAAATAATTATTGAAATGTACGTTTGTCTTGCGTGATGGCCGCACGAGGTGACGGCTTGACGCACGACCATAAGGTCGAGGATTCGGGTCCCGCTCGTGGCGGCCATACAAAGGACATAACAGCATATGAATAAATAAATATAAAAATGTACGTAATGTGTTATAAATGGAATAACTTAATATATTTAATTATTGACAATAATAAAAATAAACAAATATATCTTTATCTATTACCGGGTGAAATGCGGTTACTAGCTGCGAGATCATCCCTTAAATCACGGCCCCTAAAGATGATTGTGGAGGGCGAGACACGGGGAAATTTTAATAATAATAATAACAGTATGGAGTAAGTGGCACAATGGTATCAATTCGGACTGTGGATTTGAGAACCGGGGTTCGACTTCCAAAACTAACGATTTTATAAAAAGTATTAAAAAACACTTGGTTAAGTTTCACAAAATTCAGCCTCCAAGTCACCTTATGTTGGATGACAATTAATTTTGTCTTTGTTGCTAACTAACGATTTTCATTACAAAATTACTCCTGTAGCTTCCACCGCCACTAACTTTTTTTCTGCTGTGATTTGACGGCTACTAACCACAATTCACACACATAAAAATATTACTTAAAGAAATCTGCTGCAGCAGATTACCACACCCAGTAATGGGTAAAAGGCATAATGATATATTTATTTCATTTAATATATTATCAATAATGAAATACAATTTGATACATGATTTATAAGAGTTTAATTAATTGTTATTTGAATAAAATGCAGATTTAATAAAGTATGTCAATAAGAATCCAATTAAAAGATAATTTCAAAAGTTATTTGCAAATTTATATGTATGCAAATTTTATCGATAATCATGTTTCATGTAAAAGAAATATGCAAATTTTTTGTTTTTACTCTCGCACTACCTTAATTGGAGAAAGTGTAAAAAGTTTTGAAAACATAATGTAAAAGTCTTTAAATTTTATTGTCGTAAATTATTCATATTAAAAATTACTGTCTATAATTTAATTTAATAACAAAAAAATAAGGACATGTACATATGTAAGTAGGTAATTTTAATAATGCACAATATTTACATTTTATATTCCCAATTGAGCACTTTTAAATATTAAACACTTACATACTTTTATAATGTGCTCTAACTGCTAACTACTATACGAGGTTACAGGATTACAGGTTTTCTTTTTTATTGAATATTGAAAATGTACAGCAGAAAATTATATTTGCTTACGTTATTGAACATACCGAAGCTATCTTTTTTTGTTAAAATTTAATAAATTGAAAACAATTCCACAAATTTACGAGAACATATTCTCAAATACGTTACAATATTAACATTTATTTAATTTAATTTGTGTTACTTATGGGGTAGGTGGCTCAGTGGTATCGAGTCGGCCTGTGGATCTTGAGAACCCTGGTTCGATCTCCAGAGCCGACAAACAATTTTCACCAAATTAAATCTACTCCTGTGGCTCCCCCACCACTAACATCTTAGGGGGCCGTGATTTGACGGCTGGTAACCACACTTCACGCAAAGAAATATATCACTTACCGCGATCTGCTACTGCAGAGTGCAACACTCAGTAATGGGTAAAAGGCGTGATGATATATTTATTTATTTAAATTGTGTAACTTTTTTTTTGGGATAGGTGGCTCAGTGGTATTGAGTCGGCTTGTGGATCTTGAGAACTCTGGTTCAATTCCCACAGCCGACAAACAATTTTTACCAAATTAAATCTACCCCTGTGGTTCCTTCACCACTAACATCTTTGAGGGCTGTGATTTGACGGCTGGTAACCGCACTTCACGCAAAGAAATGTATAACTTACCGCGATCTGCTATTGCAGAGTGCAACACTCAGTAATGGGTAAAAGGCGTGATGATATATTTATTTATTTAAATTGTGTAACATTTTTTTTTTGGATAGGTGGCTCAGTGGTATTGTGTCGACTTGTGGATCTTGAGAACTCTGGTTCGATTCCCACAGCCGACAAACAATTTTCACCAAATTAAATCTACCCCTGTGGTTCCTTCACCACTAACATCTTTGAGGGCTGTGATTTGACAGCTGGTAACCGCACTTCACGCAAAGAAATATATCACTTATCGAGATCTGCTTAGGCAGAGTGCCACACTCAGTAATGGATAAAAGGCGTGATGATATATTTTTTTTTGATAGGTGGCTCAGTGGTATCTAGTCGGCCTGTGAATCTTGAGAACCCTGGTTCAATCCCCACAGCCGACAAACAATTTTCACCAAATTAAATCTACCCCTGTGGCTCCCCCACCACTAACATCTTTGGGGCCGTGATTTGCCGGCTGGTAACTGCACTTCACGCAAAAAATATATCACTTACCGCAATCTGCTACTGCAGAGTGCCACACTCAGTAATGGGTAAAACGCGTGATGATATATTTATTTATTTAAATTGTGTAACAATTTTGTCAATGTTCTCTTCCTGGTACGCTCTAGAAAATAGCTAAATTATATTTCTAAAATGAATAATATTTCTCGCCACTGCAATATGTACATGCAAAATAGATTTGACCAATGATATGAAATTGCATTTATTATCATTACAGAACAAATCAATAATATACCTAAGGCAATTTAAAACACAGTACATCATAAACTATATTAACTTATTCATTTATAACAAATAGATATACAAATAAATAAAGATAGATATAATGCCATATACCTACAATATGACTGTTTTTTAGTTACAATATAATCACGTATTTATTATCTATCTGTGCGTATTTAGTCCACGCTTCAAACAGAATGCTGTTAATCCAGTCAAATGCGCCTATTAGCTACATGAAAGAGCTGTTTGTGCTAATTAATACTGAGCATGCAGAAGCCAATTAAAAATAATAAGCTCGGAAGAAAAACATATTGTAATTAAACATTATTAAACAGTCATATAATTAATGGAATGCTAAACTCATTAATTTAATCTTGATAAACTATTGTTTAGTATGAAATATCAAATTTACAAATAGAGATAAACGTTATAAATATTATTATAACACTAGATACCTCGACTACAGCTTAGAAGAATGCAAAGAGACAATTAAACCCATAGCTCGCTATACGGCCGCTCTTTATACGGCATTTCGCTATAACGGCCCTTTTCAATTAAAGCACGTTTTCCATTTACGGCCTAAAATGTTTCGCTATAACGGCTTTTTTCCCATTAAATTTGTATTAGAATTGATTGATTCCTTATACGGCTTTTCGTGGAACGTATCTAGGCCGTAAAGCGAGGTATGGGTGTATAAATGAAACTATAAATATCAAAAATAAAAATATTCAAGTGTCCTATCAAAAACGAATCAGTAAATATATCGTTTATTTTTTAATTTTTCTCCATGAAAAATGAATGTAACTTCGGATGTATTAAATCTACGTTACCAAGAACAAAATGTTATACCATTTTTATTTTCAGCATTTTCCTCTAAAATAATATCTGCTACGATAGAGTGTCACAGCAGGTAAAAGATATAATATAATTTAGGTTTTTTGAAGCAATTGACAGCAGAAAAGATTGTCATTGTCAAGTCATACGAAAACTCTACACAAAATTCAAGTAAAATTGAAGCCGATATTGCAATAGAAAATAAATATTTACTATTGTTTTCAAAATTATTATTTTACTTCTACTTACAATAAAGTTATTCACTGGATGTATGTATAATTGATAAAATATCAAATAGACATCAGTATTCGTTATGATATATTTGATAATTTTAAATTGAACCTCTAACATTTATGTGCAATAAGTATAAAATGTTATTGTTATTACTTTGTTTCAGCAGCAATCTAAAACTATCACAAACCATCAGAAGCACGTTCAGCTAGATTTTAGCGTTCAAGCAACGTAAAATCCGTGACTGATAAGTAAAGCCCGGATATTTAGGCTCTTAAAAACACCCCAATAAGCAGGCATATAGGCCGGTAATTACTCTAAAATAGGCGGGATTTTAGGCAGCCTAAATGTAAATAATTTGTTTAAAAAAAATAAACGAATCCATTTTCTAATATTGGTACTCGTATCTACTCTTCGTTAGAAAAAAATAATAATTTTAAACAAAAATTAACGCAATCTGAAAAATAATAATGTAGGGTTCTCATTTTATTAACTTATGTAAATTCAAATTATGTAGTATACTTTAATTCACAAAATATTACAAGCAATTGCTCTATGAAAATTTTCGGAAAGGGACTGTCTTCGGTCAGTCAGAACTTGCTTGTAAGTTGAAAACTTCGTTCGACATCACAAAATGTGTCAGGGGCGTTCTTATATTTAGCCATATCGTCTAAAGTTACCTCAGCTCCATTGATTAATGGCAAAGACACAATTGAATTGCCACGTAAAATTTTGACTAAAAAAACGTTTTTTCTTTCGGCATTTTAAATTCATACACAAAAACTTGATTAAAGTACTTTAAATATTATAGGTTAGGTTGAAACACTTTGCCGAGTGTTGAATTAGTCAACAAAGTAGATGATAAACCTTGTCTGCTCAATAAAAGTTAGAATTTAGAAAGTTAGCTTTACTGATAAGTAGTCAGTGGTTCAAACATGTACAAAATATGATTGAAAGCTCATTTCAAACTAACAGAATAATCTGTGGATTTTTATGAATTGTCAGTGAGTGACATTAATGTTTCATTTAATATTTGAAATTTTTCACTGAAGAAAAATTATTATCATATATGTCTCACACAGTTATATACATTCTAGTTTATTTAGAGTTCTTATAGATACTCAGTTTCACACCGTATCCCGAGATGCATCGTACTTTATATTTGTGAACGTAGTGATTTTGTACGAGGGTAAACATAAATATATTGAAATGTATTCGCAAGTAAACGAGTCACTTGCCACACTGAACATGTAGCAAATAACTAAATAATGACTGAAATGGATTCAAAATATTACGTTACTGTTCAAGCTTCACAACAATCACAAATTATAAATAATAAAATATCAAACTAAACACTTGTCTGGCTGGCCAGCCTTTGACGAGGACGTCATAAGTTGACTTGGAGGCTGAATTTTGTGAGACTTAGACAAGTGTTTAGTTTGATATTTTATTATTAAACCTAGTTTCACCAAGTGAGCATTCAAAGACCATTAATTTTGTCTTTGTTGTTTTTTAATCAAAAATTAATTATTGGATAAATAATAATTCGAAACATTCACAGTTAAAAAGTACATTAAAGTAATATCTGAATGATTGTTCGAACAAAACTATTATAACTAAACAAATAATTAATGTAAATACCTTTGCTCCTATTTTATCGAAAAATTCATTAAACTGGCACTATCACTAGCACAACACATAAACATATAAAATTATAAAAGGTTCAACATTTACAACAAGTATTATATTATTTGTCTGTACTACTGACTGAATCGTTCGTGCTTTTGTCGTATACGCAAGTCTGAACATCGTTCGTTAATTTGCAGTTTATACCGATAAATATTTAGTCATAAAATTGTATTTTAAATGCATAGGCGGGACACGTAGTTAACAATAATTAATATATATATATTATATATAAAATTTGATTTATAAGCCGGAATAGATGTATAAATAAAATAAATAAATAAATATATAATTACGCCTTCTACCCATTACTGGATGTGGCACTCTACCTAAGCAGATCTCGGTAAGTGATATATTTTTTCGCGTGAAGTGCGGTTACCAGCCGTCAAATCACGGCCCCCGAATAAATTAGTGAGGGGGAGCCACAGGGGTAGATTTAAATTGGTGAAAATTGTTTGTCGGCTGTGGGAATCGAACCAGGGTTCTCAAGATCCACAGGCCGATTAGATACCACTGAGCCACCTACCCCATAGATAGATATAAAAAATATAATAGCAGCAATGGATGGATTACATGGCTTGAAATTCGTGTTTATTTTAACTACGTTTCGACCCTTTTTTGGGTCATCTTCAGGTCCGTAATAGAAATTTAACAGTAAGAACTAATGTCACTACCAGAGTCCACTTGTAGTGTAACTTTGTTTATCAAGAAACCCGAGATAGGTAATTTATTACTTTATTTTGTTTCAGTTAAAATTTCCCCTTCGATTTGTCTGTTTTATCCAAAATTAATATATTTATACTTTGAATACTAGACTATACTCTGCCCTACCGTAATTTTATAGCATTGCACACAGGGACGGATCCAGACTTCGAATTAGGGGGGGGGGGTCCATGGAGTGAATTTTGTCTCGAGGGGAGAAATATAAAAAACGGTTCTTCGATAAAATACAAAAATTATTGAATTAGAAGTTGATTTTCCAAGTGCAAATGTAGTCACATACTTGACTAGGTCTTAAATAGAATACCTCTCCCATCTGCGGATCGAAATAATATCCCCACAAAATATTGGTTTTTGGCTATTTATTACAATAATAAATCAAACAATAGTTCTTAATTATCTTAAAATTTTAAGTTCTTAGATAATATTTTCTATTTAATTTGTTTAACAAATTGAGTTATCGTAAATAATGACATCATTATTATGTATTAGGGCCAACATTTTAAAAAAAGTCCATGCTTAGGGCGGGTCATGACCCTCATGACCTCCCTGGACCCGCCCCTGATGACCCCCCATGGACCCGCCCCTGATTGCACATCGTAGAGAATAAATTTTCATGTCGGTGATCAGTTGACGATGTAACAAAAAATGCATTAATGACTACAAGTGAGATTCATTTGAATTTTTTAAATTTGTATAAATTCTGTAATTGTGGTGATATTTCGAAGATTTTTAAATTTCTTTAAAAATTTTCGCTGTGTAAATCGGTCTACTATGAAATTACGGTGAGACAGACTATAGTTACAATACCAAGTAAGTCAAATGTAAAAATACCTCAATTCTTATCTTCTATTTCTCATTTAGTGATAGAAATTTTAATGGAAAATGTCTACAAAAGGCGATGATACACAATACCTTTTAAAAATATTTTACTGTAGACAGATAAAAAGACCTATGTGAAATGCGAAATTATGAATTGAAAGAGAATAAAGATAAAAAGAAATTGGAATGAATAGAATGATAAACAATAGTGTCGACGTCTGCTAAGACTTGTTTTTCTATCAGACAAAATGAATCTCGATATAACTTCGTCACAAATAACCTATCTGTTATACGAAGTCAAACATATTTAATTTCATTCTTCCCACATAGGACTATAAGATTATATAAAAAGCTATTATATAACAGTAATTTTAATTCGTAGGTGTTGAATTTCAAACTTGATTAAGCAATATTAATGTATTCAAGATTAGTTTTTATTCGATTTAAATTGTTACCATTGTTAAATAAGTTGATAAGCAAGTATTCTAAACATCCTGTTCAGTCACTCAATCGAACAGAAAAATAATATAGAAAATTGAATATACAGGGTGTTTCAGGACTAGTGTAACAAACTTTAACAGCTTATTCCTGAGGTCATTTTGAGCCGAAAATGTCATATGAACATAGGTCCTATTCCTTCTAGTTACCAAAATACAAGAGGTTAAAGTTCTGTAAATAATACGAAATTTTCAAATTTTCGTAATCAAGATACTTTCGGAAAACAAGAGTTTTATTGAAAAGTCATACCCTATTTGTCTTAATTAATTTTATTTATTAATATTAACGAATACGATTTAGAAAACAAAACATAAAATGACACAATTAAATAGACACAGAACAACATAACCAAACATGGAATAGGTTAACACAATATGAAATAAGATAACAAATTTTAAAAAAATATTAATTAATAAAATTAATGAAGACAAATAAGGTATGACTTTTCAATAAAATGCTTGTCTTCCGAAAGTATCTTGATTACAAAAATTTGAAAATTTCGTGTTATTTATAGAACTTCATCCTCTTGTATTTTGGTAACTACAAGGAATAGGACCTATATTCATATGACATTTTTGGCTCAAAATGACCTCAGGAATAATCTGTTAAAGTTTGTTACACTAGTCCTGAAACACCCTGTATAATCCGTCGATCAATTTGACAAGTCTTGTAATATTCCTTTTCTCTACAACTGTCAAAAAATTTTCATTTTTTTCACTAATATCAATACGCGAATACTTGATTTTTTCATCATTTACATTATCATGACAACGCGTATTTTACGCATTATTTTGCACTCTAGTGCGCAAAATGAGTATTTTGTGCACGGTTTCGTATTCTAGTGCGCAAAATGAGTATCTCGCGCACGCTCCCAAATTATTTGTTGCCAGGTTTCATTAGTTACAACACATCAGTAGTATCAAATTAATATTATTGTTGATTGTTTTCCTTCAATTTACTTAAATAAATCAATAATTATTGTACTATTCTTTATTTACAGTTGTAAAAAAAATGTTGTTTGTATTTCGTGGGCAAAATTCTTGCTTCTTGGAGCGTTCGAATGACTTTTATTGTCTCGACCTGCGGTCTCGACTAAAAGTAACATTCACACACACTCATTTTGCGCATTTAATACAAAAATAAGTCTTCTTTTCGTATTCCACTGATAACCTGACTACGGCCATTAGAACCTTAAGTAAAAGATTGCCGCAAAACTGTTATTTACACATAATTATACCATTATCAAGTAACTAGACTCACCAAGAAAATTATTCTAAGATTACCTATTACAGCTCTCATACAATACAATAAGTTCAACCGATGATTGCACTATATAAGCTGATGAAATAAACATTCATTCTCGTCACACCTAAATAATAGCTAATCTAATGAAGTCACGTTTTTCAATCAATCACTGGTCATTACGCAAATCTAATAATTAATTCCTAAATAAAAGGCATTTAAAAATGGATCGTGATTTATGAAAGTAATTATATTTCAAAAAATGGACTCTGCCAGAACTTTTGTTAAATATGTCTTGTTGTAATCAATGTATAATATAAATCTATGTATTATTGTGATAAATGTATTGTTGATATACTGTTGTAGTAAATTTATATTGTTGTAATCAATATACTCATATTTTAAAAATTGAAAATTTATATTTCATTGGATTTCAGGGTTTAGGTATAAAGTGCAAAACTTTTTTTACATTTATTAATGCAATGTGTACCACTGAATCAAGAAGAGTTAAATATTAACTGGGATATTGTTGTAATCATTATATTATTATAATCGATATATTCTTATAATATGTATACATTGTTGTAATCAATATACTCATATTGTTGAAATATTATTATATTAGAAATTGGTTTCTATATTTCCATTAGATTTCCGGCATTAAATATAAGGTATAAAACTTTTCTTTTACATTTATTAATGCAATGTTTCAGCCCAAGTTGTGATATCAAACAAGTTTCACTGTAATTTATAATAAACAATTAAGTTTAAATTACCTACATTTTAAATAAAAATCCAAAGTTTTAAGAAAAATAAATTTATATTGAGGTGTACTTCTGAACCAAGAAGAGTCAAATTGACTTTTTATTTATATTTAGTATTAACTGGGATATTGTTGTAGTCATTATAATATTATAATCGATATATTCTTGTAATATATTTATGTTGTAATCAATATACTCTTATTGATGTAATCTTATTATTTTAGAAATTGTTAATCTATATTTCCATTGGATTACTGGTTTTAAGTATAAGGTATAAAGAAAGTTACATTGTTCATTAATATAAAACAATTAAAGTTAAATTACCTACATTTTAAACAAAAATTAATAGTTATTTCAGAAAAAAATCATATTGAGGTGTACCCAGATTCTTGAAGAGTCAAATATTAACTGGGATATTGTTGTAATCATTGTATTATTATAATCGATGTATTCTTGTAATATGTATACATACTCATATTATTGTAATATTATTATTTTAGAGATTGAAAATCTATATTTCATTTGACTCCAGGCTTTAGTTATAAGGTGCGAAACTTTTTTTTACATGCATGAATGCGACGTTTCAGCCAAGGTTGTGACCATTATCTAGCAAGTTACATTGTTAATTACTATACAATTAAATTTAAATTACTTACATTTTAAACAAAAATAATTTTAAAGTTTTTTAAGGTAAAATCATATTGAAATGTACACTTCAAGAATCAAGTATTAACTAGGATATTTTGTAATCATACTATTATCATAATCGATATATTCTTACATACATACATAAGAAGAAGAAGAAGAAGAACGTGGGAGCAAGGAATATCAGAGTTCATGGAAATACGGGCTCTAAAAGAAGATGACTGGGAAGATAGGTCAGAATGGCGATTGAGGTGCAGGAAGCGGCGACAGCTGTAGGACCCCTGCCCATATATATATATATATATATATATAGGTATATATATATATATATATATATATATAGGTATATATATATATATATATATAGGTATATATATATATATATAGGTATATATATATATATACATACATACATAACATCACGCTATATCCCATTAAATGGGGTAGCACGAACCCGTCAACATTCTCATCCTGACACACGATACACGATTCGACCATTTTAAAACACTTCCTCCATACAAACTCTTTCTTTTCTCACAACCAAAATCCATCATCACGCAACAAACATTCATCCATTCTTGTAATATGTTTATATTGTTGTAATCAATATACTCATTGTCATTAATATATTATTATGATCAACGTATTGTTGTGTTATAACAATCTAAAAATACCAGTTCATTGATGTTATTTTTACAATTTTTTATTTAAAGGAGTTATTCCACTTGAAATCTCACTGACTACACTTTTAAATCAGATAAAATACATATATTTACAAGTTTCGATTATGTTCAATGGTGATTCATTCTTCATTAAAACAGAATATTTAACAATCTACAAATTCATCAAAAATAATCTCTCCGGAAGCCAGGACAAATATCCCCTGATATTCCTGGAACCAGTTCATATTCCTAGGAAGTGTAAAGTGTAAAACGCTTTGATAATATAAAAGCTATCGTAAACAGAGAACTGAAATTACTTTCTTATCTGGATACAGCACGCCGGCAGACTCATTTCAGTTTCAGTTTCAGCCGAATACGATCCAACTGAAACCGAGCAACCGCCGCCACCGCCACCAGGATATTAACAGGATACGGGAGAGGAATCAGGAATAGGAGGGTCTGTGCGACATTGCAGGAGTACGTATATAACGAACGCTGTGGTTTCATAAGACTTTGTAGACAAAGGAAATTTCGATTATACTTTTAATAGTTATAAGATAGTGAAACTGTGTTAGTTTAAATTGTTCAACTGTGGAGATATGATTATTATTTTACGGTTAATGCAAGTAAATAGGAACGTGAGGGAAAATACTAAAACTCAATTATGAAAATTTAATTATCCTTGGAAAAACAACGTTGTTCAGAATAGAGAAATAATAATTAATTACTTCAAAAGTTTTGTTTCTTTTATTTAATTGATTTTTTAATGTAAATGTGGAATTGCTTTTAATGAAATATACAAAAGACAAATTTATATTAACATAATTGATTGGAGGCTATTACTTACGAGGGTCGTTCAATAAGTCCTTAGAAAAAAGTAGAAAAAACACTTTTTTTGGGTAGATTTTTTTTATTTTTCTACATAATCTCCTTTTAGCTCTATACACTTCTCTAATCGTTTTCCCAAATTTTTTAAGCCGTCCAAAAAGTAGGATTTCGGAAGCTCCTCAAAATAGGCTTCCGTTTGGGCGATGACCTCCTCATTGGACGTAAACCTTCGTCCGCCAAGCCATTTCTTTAAGTTTGGAAATAAGAAAAAGTCACTGGGGGCCAAATCTGGTGAATACGGTGGATGTTGCAATAATTGGAACTTTAATTCCATAATTTTGGCCATCGCAACTGCGCAGGTGTGCACACGTGCATTGTCTTGATGAAAAAGGACCTTTTTGCGTTTCAAATGAGGACGTTTTTCTTTTATTTCTTCGCTCAGCCGGTCCAATAACGACGCATAATACGCTCCTGTTATCGTTTTTCCCTTTTCCAAATAGTCGATGAAGATGATTCCGCGTGCATCCCAAAAGACCGTTGCCATAACCTTGCTAGCCGATTTCTCCGTCTTCGCCTTCTTCGGAGCCCGTTCGCCTTTAAAAATCCACTGTTTTGACTGTTCTTTTGTCTCTGGAGTGTAGTAATGTATCCAAGTCTCATCCACAGTTATGTATCGACGCAGAAAATCTTCAGGATTACGACGGAAAAGCGCCAAAACAGCCTCAGAGTCCACCACACGATTGCGTTTATTCTCCACTGTGAGCAACCGCGGCACCCATCTTGCCGAGATTTTTTTCACACCTAATTTTTCGTGCAAAATTAAAGCGACTGTGCCTTGTGATATGCCTGTAGCCTCAACTATTTCGCGCACTTTGATTCGCCGGTCACTTAAAACCATATCGTGGATTTGGCCAATCATTTCGGGGGTAGACACTTCTACAGGGCGTCCGGAACGATGTTCATCTATTGTGGATGTACGGCCACGTTTAAACTCATTCACCCAATTGTAAACAGTTGCAAACCCAGGAGCAGATGTGCCATGAACTTCATCCAACTCAGCTTTAATTTCTTTCGGCGTTAAGCCTTTTAAATACAGATGTTTAATCACCGCTCGAAACTCACTTTTATCCATTATTATAAACAATCAAAAGTTTTTTACTACAATTGACAACAACAATGAAACTACGTGACGGCTAAAGCTAAAACTCTAACAGTTGACTAGTTAGGAGTGCTGCTTACTGGAAAAAATTCATTTTCGATACTACGAGCACCATCTCTTGGATTTTCTAAGGACTTATTGAACGACCCTCGTAATTACAAAACAGTTTATCGGCTGTGGGAATCGAATTCGGGTTCTTAAATTCACAGTCTGACGCGTTACCACTGAACCAGCTACTGATTTTCACCACATTAAAATTACTACTAACATTTTTGGCGACCGTAATTTGATAGCTACTAACCAAAATTTATATCACCGAGATCTATTACAGCAGACTGTTACACCCAGTTATGCATAAAAAGTGTGATGATATATTTATTTGTTTTTGGTATCGAGTCGACCTATCGAATTGAGAACCCGGGTTCGATTCCCACAGGCGACAAATAATTTTCACCCTGTGGGGGCCATGATTTGACGACTGCACTTCACGCAAAGAAATATATCCGAGATCTGATACGGTAGAGTGCCGCATCCAATAATAGGTAAAAGACGTGATGATATATTTATTTATTTTACAAGTTATAGCAAAATAGTTTCGAAGTCACGTACCAATTTTTGGTAAAAGTATAAAATTCGTTCCTACCATGACTTTCAAGTTATTTTTATTAAAAATTGGTATTAGTATTCATATTTTTTTGTAAATAGTATGTTTATTTTCTTAAAATTAAAAATAACACAATAATATCACTAAATTTATTAAATTATATACCAATAGAAAAACGAAAATAATCATAAGAAAATAATATAAGAACAAACTATAAATAAATATAACAAATAATTTTTGTATTTATAATTTAGTGAGCTCGGTGACCTTGTTTATTCATGGCATTTTCTTCTAATCTGGACTAAATTGATGAATACGACACAATTGTTTTATATTTATTAGTAAAATATTAAAGTATTCACCAATTATGGCAAACAAAGTCAAAGTCACACTGAATAGAGTGAGTGGTTTCCATTCTCCGGCATACAAACCTCTCGTAAATACTAAGGATTATAGAAATGTAATATTATAAACAGAAAAAATACATGAAATATATTTAAAAAACCACAATATTCTTAAAGTTAATTAACTCATGGAAATAACAGCGCTCAACGAATCATTTGTCAGGCTTTCAGATGGAGGCGCAACCTGAGTGAGACCGTCGCCAACATTATATACAAGGCCTAAAATGTCACAAAAAAGTGCTTAACTTTGCCGCAAGAGACGCCTTTTCCGAAAATAATTTTAAAAGTATTTGTTATGTAGGAAATACATAAGTCCATTTTTACACAAATTTATTTATTTATTTATTTATTTATTTATTTATTTATTTATTTATGTTACGCTGTACAACAGGAACTTAATCCCAATTACAGTACAGGGTCCGCACTCACCGAGCCGCAGTGTGGTAGTTCATATAATATTTAGCTTGAGTGAGATTCGAACTCGGGATCTCCGGATTCGAATTCCATATTGCTATCCACACCACCGTACTGACGGACATATACTATTTACATAATTATTGTATGTAGAATAAAAATTACGAAAAATTTCTTTTCTTTTTCTGTGACGGCAAAAATAAACTGAAATATTTATATAAGATGATTTGACCTATGCCATACCGATCACCAAAATTTTGTTTCCCCATTTTTAGTTAGAAACCAGAGTGATATTTCAGGCTTTGTATATAACGAAGGCGTCGGTTAGTCGAACAAATAATCTACAACATTTTTTACACCATGACATCGTAACAACAAAATAAATACATCGATATATTTTTAAAATATATTAAAAACAAATTAAACTACGTAATTGTCATTTCATTTATCAGGAAGAATAATTTGAAATTCCCTATTTGCCTATCAATATAAATATACACTTTTTAGTACAAGTAAACTTATCGCCAAATTTAAAAATAAAATAAAATTTGTATATTTACTTGTCATTAAATCGACTGTTTTCAACCTCGATAACAAATTTAGAAGGTTTGTTACTATTAATACTTTTTTTACATTTCTAATTCTTTTAAGATATTTTCAAGTAAAGAATTTTTACATAACTGCTTTTCTGTAATCTATGTTAATAAAATCATTAATTATTATACTTCACAACATAGTAATGCAAAATGCAAATAAAAGCTTAAGGCTTAAAGAATTTACAAATACAATGGAAATTCACCATATTTCCAATTTTAACCGTAATTTAAAATTCAAATTTCTCTTCTAAATATTTTCTTTTAAACTTGCATATAATAAAAATATTTTTATACTCAATTTAATACATGTAGATACGGTATAAATACGTAAATTGAGAGATTCTACGTAATCAAATATGGTTCTATTTATATTATTCAATAAACAGATGCAATCACATACGTACCAAGTCAAAAAAGTTGAAAAAATTAATTTCGATTCAATTTTTCTTAGTCAAAAACAGTTCATTTGGGCGTATAGGTCAAGTTTGTTTACAGCAAAAACATTTCAGCTAAGAAACAATTGAGTGTTCTTGTTTTCATCTTTTATTTGAGAAGAAACTCAAACGATTCTTTTATTTAGGTCTAGCGTCTGAAAATTAACTTTCTCAAGCGGAAAGCTCTAATTGCTTCTCTTGCTAATTTATTATTGAATTATAGCAAACTTAAGCTCCAAGCTTTGAACTTTATAGGATGTAATAAGAGTAGTTGAAAGCTCTGTGTACCCGCTAACAAAAACTTGCAAGGACTTTAGAAGATCTGGATTTTGGCAGGAAATTAGATGATTTCACATTTAAAACTCCCTTTTCGCTTTAAATGCAATTTCCTATTTAATTTTGTAAAAATTGATTCAGAAACACGCTGTAATTCGATATAAGGATAACCATGGAAGAGTGAAAGCTTTCACTGAATTCGTTTAAAGTTTGAAAACTTTTAAAACAAAAACAATTATTCAATAAAGTTCTCATTAAAATTCATAACACAAATTATTGTACTTAGAATAAAATCCACTATCAATATACAGTTACTTCACAATCTTTTAAGAAAAATAAAATTTATTATTTGATTAAAAATCCTAATTATAATATACAATAATAAATTTTAGTAGTTATTAAATATAGTGAAATTAAACACAGAAAAACTTTCAAGCGTTCCATTCAAATTCAGCTTCCATCTTGTTTGTGTAATCAATTTAAAATTGTTGTATAAAAACAAGCAAAATTGTCTAATTAATGTTAAGAATATCTCATATTCCAAATTTATTTACTACGTTGTGATGAAAGAAAATTGAAAAAGAATTAATACAAAAATAGATATTTAATATATAAGGCATACGAATTCTGTAGGTCATTGTAATTTAATCCAAGAAAGAGATTCAGATCAAAATCAACTCGATATTGTCAATTGTTTTTAAGATATGATCGAAAATTCAAAAAAAAACCTACAGCGTAATAGTTATTTGTGTATTAAGAGCGTAAAGTGATTCTTTGTTACTCGAGCCTTCGGCTCGCGCTGCAATAGTGTAAGACATTTTATGCTCGTGATACACACATCATTTTTTCTACGATTGCATCTTTAAATTATTTAAAAACGTATACTTAATAAAAATAAATTCGTTCTGTCAATCGTCAATATGACACATTTCTGTTTTGTTTGTATCCCTGATAACTATTGAAATAAGCGCGCATTTAATTTTCGATTGTTATATCTAAGCAACGATTTGCTCTAATTTTCACTAGTGAAATTGTCGCTGTAATACTACTGTGATTGGTTCAATTCAGCAAAATACTATAATTTGATTGGATGAAGAGTTATGAGTGGAATTGTCTCTGACCTACACGCCAACATTAATTCAGTACTAATTATCATATTCATATAAAGTCCTGACCAGTTGTGTAGCACATTATATAGTATAGTGATTGGGAATAATCTTATTCAGTTTGCATTCTATTCGCCTTAGATTTCTAGTAACAAAATCCAGAATAAGAACTGCGTTTTGTTGCAACATAATGTACGAATTTAAAGCGCTAGCTACATCTAATATTCCAGTTTTAGAATGCAAACATAGCTGCAAGGATTTTAAAACAAAAGAAAAACTGAACAACGTCAACAAATAGCAGGTCAACGCCATCTACAGATGCAAACAAATATTAAGAAAACAATAAAAACTGTCGCAAACGCCTTCAGCATACGTAATTAAGTTGAGAAATAGAACGGAGAACTTTCGAACAATGTAATAATATGCAGAAGGACCGATAGGAATGGTTATTGTTTCTGAAACAATAACTCGAGAAGTAGTATTCCATTCTACTACTAGATCCATCGTGAATTTTAAGATGGAGGCAGGACCGCACTGCTCACTTGATTTATAAATAACTCAACAAAAAAATACAATTTCTGTCTTGCATTTTACGACCTCACATTGTACAGTTTTATTTTTTCTAATTTACAAACTAAACAAACAGTTAAGAAATGTCACATAAAAAATTAATTAAGCTTTATTTGTTTTTATTTTTTTCTTTCATAGGGTGGCAGTTGTGTAAAGGTAGATTTTATTCGAGGACACATTTTGCATGTTATATCATATTTGCAAATGATGTAACAGAAATATATGCATGTTTAATGGTTTCATTTTTCTGGGGTAGGTTGCTCAGTAGTATCGAGTCGTCCTGTGGATCTTGAGAACCCTGGTTCGATCCCCACAGCCGACAAACAATTTTCACCAATTTAAATCTACACCTGTGGCTCTCCCTCCACTAACATCTTTGGGAACCGTGAACTGACGGCTGATAACCGCACTTCATGCGAACAAAAATATCACCTACCGAAATCTGCTACGTCCGAGTGCCACACCTAGTATTGGGTAAAAAGCGTGATGATATATTTATTTATTTTATTTACATTTTTCTAAATTGGTATCTATATATAATCGAACCTGGATCATCTACAAAGAATTATAAAGCAACATTCAGGCGTTGGCTAATTGCTAAAGTAAGTAGAGAACCCCTAACTAGAATTTAGTTAAAGGTTCTACTATTTTAGATTTCATTACAGATTAAAGCTCAATACGACGCAACTGTTTTCCACAATTTTAAAACAAAATAGCAAATTTTAGAATGTTTTTTTCGCTTTGTTCATCTTAAATTCCGCCAATTTATTTACAAACTAACAAAGTAATGTTTTTTCTCGTTATTGGTGAGGTGACAACGGTACGTAGTGTTTCCCCGAAGCCACTAGTCTAATAATATTGTAATTCTACAATACAAAATTTAAAATACCACCAAAACTTTGTATTTCTAATTTTAAAATGATTTAGTTCATTGGGGACATTCAAAATCGAGTAACAAAGTAAGTAATGCAATAGACTTGGTCGTGGCCTGGTCCAACCTAAAATCAATACCTCAAATTCTGTTGGATCCCATCCTGCTCTATCGCATTTAGACATTTCCTCCGGCAGCGTTTATCTGAATCGTATGTTACTACAGACACTCATTCTCTTACACCATCCCTTCGGGCAGGGCCGTAACGAAGGATACGCAGGACAGGTGAAGCCTGCCCTAGACCTACTGCTATGTATCAAAGTATTTCACTATAATTTACTAGGAAAAGCTGAAACTTAATATATGTCATCAATGAATATCCAAATAGATCCTTTTTGTATTTGAGCAAAATCGCACAAAAAAATCTAGACGTGAATTAAGAATCGATAATTTCACTCATGTTAATTTTCTATAAACATGAAATAATGCTACATTTTACCGTTACTATATATTTGTCTTATTTCGTTGATTCTTATTTAATTTTATTAAGTGCTAAAATATTTTAAAAGTCAACTAAATGTTCATACACAGAGTGGTGACCGCAGAACCAGAACATAGGACTTGTAAAATCATATTTTTATAATTTTCTGCTTCCCTTATTATTTTAGAGACAAAAGCTTCAAACAAATGTTGTAGAGCATAAAATTCTACATTAAATTCCATAAACAGAATTAATTTTGCATGCTTTAAAACGACAGAAATTTTATTGAAAATGTTGAAAATTTGCCCAAAGATGTTAGTGGAGGAGGAGCTACAGGGGTAGATTTAATTTGGTGAAAATTGTTTATCGGCTGCAGATATCGAATCAGGGTTCTCAAGATCCACAGGCCGACTCGATACCACTGAGCCACTTATCCCATTTAATCCAAAATAAACTCAGAATTATCTTAAATTAAGTGCTCAAATCAATCTCTAACTGTGGCATGGATGGAACATTGACCCATATTTTCTTTGATTATTAATAACTCTTTGAATTGTTTGAATTGAAGGAATTGACCTGTGAGGGTAAGAAGACGCAAATAAATCTTTCACTCGTCTTAAACTATTACCACTATATCATTTTTTCTTATAATTCACGTAAATTAAAGACTACTGGCAATAAATTGATGAAACAAGGAATATTTGTCTGCTGACAGTTAAAACATGAATCATTTGTTTAATTTTGTTTAATTTTGTTTCATTTCCAAGACTATCCCTAATTTTAAGCTAATTTTCAAAAGTTTTAATTTGACTTTTGGCATTATAAAGCATTCATAATTAATTCTGTTTATTGATTTCAATGAACAATTTTATGCTCTGCAACATTTACTTGAAGCTTTTTTCTCTAAAATAATAAAAGAAGCAAGAAATTATATAAATATGATTTTACATGTTAAAGTCCTATATTCCGGTGTTTTTCTTTAAATATATAATTTGTAAAATTTCAGCCTGCTCTAAAGTTTATTGCGCCTGCCCTATATTTATAATCTGACTACGGCTCTGGTTTCGTAGCAACGTTTCCGACTTCCATTCATGACATCTTCAACGTGGTTATATTATCGAAACACGTGCACTTTACAAGGACTTGGTTGCCGTACGTCTCCTGTTGTCGTGCTGCAGGAGACAGCGCACGCAGGACAAAGCAAACCGTGCCAAGCCTGCTGTGATAAGCCGTCGGTAAATACTGATACGGATCAGTCAATATTATCGCACTTGATATTGAGATATCGGGTTGGAATGTCAAGAGATGATATATGAATTGGTAATTTGGTTATTGTGTATTCGTTTCAGATGAATAAGTTTCCATTGAACATATGCAAGTCGGTAGTGACAGTTTAGTAAAATCTTTTTTCTACTTCCGTTAGGAAATAGACGTTTTATTTCACTTATTTGAGTTAGATAATGAACTGCGTTATTTAACTAGTGAAATAATGATGTAACATAGCAACACAAAAAAATTAAGATATCTTGGTAGACGAATTCTGATGTGTTATTTTTTTATTTTTTGGATTTATAACTGTCATTAATATGTCAAAATTTCATAATTTCAAAAATGCTCTTTCGTATTTATTAGAACGGAAGTAGAAAAAATATTGTATGAAACTAGTACGGAAATAAGGTTATTACCTTACTTATGTGTTTACATAACTCGGCTACGCCTCGTTCTGCAAATTTCACATGCGTAAGGTAATAACCTTCATTTCCTTACTAGTTTCATAAATAGCTATTAAATATATCTAGGTAATTACAAAAAATATATAAGTTTAAATGATGAATGAAGAAGAAAATATAGGATAAATACAGAATACAGTTGATAAATGTATTGTTCATGCCTAATGTCTTCTTACATTTATAGTAACTTCTCTTCAGACCCGGACTGTATTTCAATTATTTCTGTCATTAATAATTTCATTTGTCTAATAATTAGATAGAGTTTTAAATGAGTAATTTGACACCAAAAAATTGGTATATACATATATGGACCATTTTTAATTAACTCGCTGTATAATTTAGTAATACAACACAGTGGCAAATACCCCATTAGACTTAATTAATGAACTGCGAAATTTTTCATCTTTATAACCATACAATAATATACAGTTTTAAACTTTACTAAAATATGTACAATGTTAAGGTTCAATGTCCCACATAAAATAAAGTAAAAACAAACACTTTCTATTACATCACACAATTTTAATTGGAAAACTCCTGCATTCTCACACTTAAAAATCATCTCGCAAACAAAAGAATCAAAACTCGACAGACAAAAACAAAAAATCCGTAATTCCTGTAAAGTAAAAGTGTTCGAGAGCTTTCATTGACAGTGCAGGTTGAAAGTCGCACGCTATATTTAGTTCGTTGAGTCGTAGTTGGCGTCAGGCGTCAGAGTTGTCGTCTGTCTGTTTGTGCTGCTGCTGCTGGAGCACCTAAGTGGAATACCAGACTTCACCAGAAGAGATAGATTTTGTGTCGTGCGTATTTGTCCAAAATTTAAAATTCTTCGGTATATTTTATATCTTGATTGTATGCCGACATTTCAGTATATATTATTTCTCTTCTTTCGCTTTGAACTCTTTTTGACTTCGATTGCAACACTAAATACAGTAGAACATAGAAGCTATTCATTGAATTTGGCTACAAAAATACAGTTTTTTTTCTATTTTGCGTTCATAAGGAAGTCATTACGAAACCAATTATCGAAAGAGCGTCCATTACGATACGCAACATTTTGTTTTAGACGGTTAGTAGTAGCGGATGACATACCGAACCTTTCAAGCTGAGAACATCAAAATATCAATAAAACATCAAAATCTGAACAATTGCATGAATGTCAATAACAGTTGCCAACCATTACATTTCATATACAAATTGCCCTAAATTGACTCAGTTATAAAATATTGCAGATTTAGTTTTAATTTAAATTTATAAAAGACGCAAAATAGAAAAAATAGTATAAATAACTCATTTTATAAGACTTTTATCGCACTTGTCCTTTAGAAAACTTGAACGCGTGCGAAAAAGATATGTCATAAATAAAATTCGTTCTTTAATATAGTATTTTCCGAAATCTGGAAATATGGGGTAGGTGGCTCAGTGGTATCGAGTCGGCCTGTGGATCTTGAGAATCCTGGTTCGATTCCCACAGCCGATAAACAATTTTCACTAATTTAAATCTACCCCTGTGGCTCCCCCTCTTTGATTTGACGGCTGGTAACCGCACTTCACGCGAAAAAATATATCACTTACCGAGATCTGCTTAGGCAGAGTGCCACATCGAGTAATGGGTAAAAGGGGTGATGATATATTTATTTATTTATATTTATGGAATTTTATCTTGTATCAATATCTCGGATTTAGAAAACCGTCTCGTTTTCAATACACAACTTAACTTTCAATTACATTTGAACAACTGGAAAATAAATTAAGAAAAAAATAAATATTTTAAATATTAATAGTAGTTGCTATGGGTACAGTAATCGAGTGCAAATTCATGAAAACGAAGGTTATTATGCACAATAAATCATCACTAATATTTCTATCCATGCATTACTAATATATCATGATAATAATAACAATTGTTGTTATGATACAATAAAAAAAATGTAGGTATAGTAATATGCGTACAAGAAAGTCATGTGGTGTCCACATCAGATTTTTTTAATAATGTAACAAGGCACTAAAATGTTTACTTAATTTTTTGGGCGATAATAATGCCTTGCTATAAATAAAAGCTTATGAAAATATTTCTTGAATATATAATAATATGTTAAAAAATAACTGACAGCTTCATTCAATTTTAACACAAAAGCGTTTGGATATTAGTTTGGTGCACTATTTACTCTAAAGTCACATTACTGCACACTACACTACACTACACTACACAAGATTTTTTTTGCCGAACGCATCTATAACATCATTCACACTAAATAATAGGGCCTAACTCACGACCGCAAGGTCGTGGGTTTGGGTCCCATCCGTGGTGGCCATACAAAGGACATATCGGCATTTGACCTAAGTAGTTGGTCCAAAATATAAATTTAAAAAAAATGAATAATAATAGGTTTAAGGAACAATACATATTAAGTTGCATTCGAGACAAATACGCTTGGGACGAATCCTCATGACACCATTGCAGCAAGGAGCATTCAAATACCAGACTCAGACGAATCGAAGTGTGCTTGTACAGCAAAGTTATCACTCACACTTTTTCCTTTGTTCCCAGGATCATTTTAATCGTTAAACCATATTTACCGCACTCTGAATTTCTTATTAAAATTGTACGTGTTGCAAGAATGTGCAGTGTGCTCTGTAAGACGATGTCTCAATTGTTTTATAAACTGACGGAAAATTATTGTCGTTACAAATAGTTTTAGTTGTGCATTGTTTTGAACGCGATGTTAAGATTAAATTATAAAATGATAATTAAGTTAAGCTGAGCATAATAACGAACAAAAAGAAAACTTAGGATTAAATTGTTTTATACATTAATTAGGTACATTAATGAGAGTAATTATATTGTAAACGCAAGAAAAATAACTTGGATGTTATTTGTAAAATTTTGCGTAAAACCAAAGATGCGAATAAATTTTTACTTTACGCCTACTTTTAATTTTATTTCAAGTTATCGCCCTATGTATTAAATTAAATTTATTTGTTTCCATAAAATAAACTAGTAACCGAGTTTACTATAGTCATCTGTAACATTCCACCAGTCAGAATTACTCGCTGTAAAAATTAGTTCTCCCTCCATTAACGTCTTTGGAGGTTGTTGTTTGATAGCTGGTAACCGCATTTAATGTGAAAAAATATATCTCTTACCGAGATCTGCTACGGCAGACTGCCACATCCAGTAATGGATAAAAGGCGTGATGATATATTTATTTATTGAAATTCAATAATATAGTTAAAAATAATTATATTTTGCTTCTATATTTTATGGTTATAATGTGCGAAGAAATACATCACTTACGGAGATCTGCTAAATAAATTTACATAAATAAATGTAAATAAGGATGAAGCAACATTCAGAAAAAAAAATCTACAATTTATTATATATTTATTAATTTGCACTATGTTTTCAGATTTGATTTTGCCGACAAACAATTTTCACTAAATTAAATCTAACCCTGTGGCTCCCCCTTCACTAACATCTTTGGGGGCCGTGATTTGACGGCTGATAACCGCACTTCACGCAAAGAAATATATCACTTACCGAGATCTACTACGACAAATATATCATCACGTCTTATACACATTACTGGGTGTGGCACTATGCCTAAGTAGATTTCGGTAAGTGATATATTTTTCGCGTGAAGTGCGGTTACCAGCCGTCATATCACGGCCCCTAAATATATTTTGTTGGAGGGGAAGCCACAGGGGTAGATTTAAATTGGTGAAAATTGTTTGTCGGCTGTGGGGATCGAACCAGGGTTCTCAAGATCCACAGACCGACACCACCCAGTAATGGGTAAAATATTTATATTTTGTTGGGTGCGTTCTCTGCGTTTTGTTAACGAATGAAACAAAGTTTACAAAATTCGTCTCACACTAAATTTTTAGACAAATAAGTGGCAAACACGATAAATTTACATAAAATTGGAAATATGAAATAGCTTGTGAAGTAAATTTGACAAAAAATACATATATAATTTGCATATTAAAAAGAGCTGCGCCTCGCAGATTTATGCGCAAGTGTCGCACTTGCCTCACCCTTGTACAATCTCTGAATGAAGATAAGATAAAGTATAATGTCAATGTTGAATTTATAAATAAAGTCATAAATGTAAACCGTATTAAGTCGCTCTAAATATAATTATTTATCGATTAATTTAACAAACACGAGCCATAAAATCATCAAACATTCCTCTACACATCTGACAACTCTCTAATCTAAGATTATTCTAATAAACCCACCGTCAATCTAGTTTGCTATGACATTATTCCACAAGAAACGCTAGTTCTAATTAGTGCCGCTTGGAACAGTTGCCGCACGACGCGACGTTCAACCCAGGTGCCCCGCCTTCTGTCTATTTTTGAAGTCTTAGAGCAGACAGGGCTACAGCTCATCAGAAGGGGAACTCCGTTCCAAGAATGTTCGATAAAATTTAATTAACTTCCTATATTAATTTAAGTCGACAGCACCAAGGCTTAATGCTACATTTTGGAAGGTGAAGCAATGAATTTATACAGCATGGAGTGTACTTGAAACAAAATCTAAATCATTTGTGTAGAGCAAAGACAGGAAAACAAATTTATATGTGTAGGTTGCTTCTTGTATAGAGTTTGTGAAATGTTTCATACGTACTTTGAGGTTACTTTGAAATATCTATAAATACGATATTATTTGAAAATTGTAATTGCAATGCGGTTTTGATGAACGCTATAATATAGATATGAATACTTTATGTTTTTTGAGTTTTTACATCTAATATACCCCAGGCAAAATCGAAACTTCTCTACGTCACATAGTTTACAGCGATGGCGAACATGTGGGAGTATCGACGTATTTATGTGCACTCACGGACAAAATAAAAGGGGTACAATGCACCCACAATAAATAATTATTCATTTAAATTTAAGTATGCAATATTTTATACGATTTATTAGTACTTAAAGAAGGAAGATTTTATATTTCTATTATCTATCCATCGATAAAAATTTCAACAAAATCTATTACTTTTCAAAGTATTAATTTCAATCAATGTTTCAACATTAAAAATATAAAATATAAAAGAAAAAATCATAAGTTTTAATTATATTAATGAATTACAATACACCCATACCTCGCTTTACAGCCTAGATACGTTCCACGAAACTTGGCCAAAAAGCGAAAAGCCGTATAAGGAATCAATACAAATTCATACAAATTCAGTGGGAAAAGTTTTTTTGCTGTTATAGCGAAACATTTTAGGTCGTAAATCGAAAACGTGCCTTAATTAAAAAGGGCCGCTATAGCGAAATGCCGTATAAAGAGCGGCCGTATAGCGAGGTATGGGTGTAGATAAATATAATAAAGAAATGTATCATCACGCTTTTTACTCTGTACTGGGCGTGGCACTCTACCGTAGCAGATCTCGATAAAGTGATATATTTCTTCGCGTGAAGTGCGGTTACCAGCCATCAAATCACGGCCCCCAAAGATGTTAGTGGAGGGTGAGTCACAGGGATAGTTTTAACGTGGTGAAAATTGTTTGTAGGTTGTGGGAATCGAACCCAAGTTCTCAAATCCACAAGCCGACTCGATACCACTGAGCCACCTAGATAGATTTATTTATATATAGACATGAGCGCCAAGTGATGTTTTTAGATTGATTTAATGTATTGTTACGAAAACAATAATGTAAAATTTTTATTATGTATTGTTACAGCAGAAAGTAGTTTATTGCCGGCTGTGCATAGAGAAAGGGGAGGAAAGAGAAAGGGGGAAGGAACGAGAAAGAAGGAAGGAACGAGAAAGAAGGAAGGAACGAGAAAGGGGGAAGGAACGAGAAAGGGGGAAGGAACGAGAAAGGGGGAAGTAACGAGAAATGGGGAAGGAACGAGAAATGGGGAAGGAACGAGAAAGGGGGAAGGAACGAGAAAGAAGGATGGAACGAGAAAGAAGGAAGGAACGAGAAAGGAGGAAGGAACGAGAAAGGGGGAAGTAACGAGAAAGGGGGAAGGAACGAGAAAGGGGGAAGGAACGAGAAAGGGGGAAGGAACGAGAAAGGGGGAAGGAACGAGAAAGGGGGAAGGAACGAGAAAGGGGGAAGGAACGAGAAAGGCGGAAGGAACGAGAAAGGGGGAAGGACCGAGAAAGAGGGAAGGAACGAGAAAGGAGGAAGGAACGACAATAGGGGAGGAGAGAGAGAGATAACTATGCAAGACCGGGTCGGACACTTTCTGCTTGAGGTGCATACAGTATTTTGTATACGACCATTTAAAAGCGCTTGCGAAAGAATTTAAAATCATTTTGAAAGAAGCAGAAATGTTAGTTTTCTCGTTATTGGAGACAATCGGAACAGTAAAATAAACTCTTATTGCTCGGAAAACGATAACTTTCCGTTATAAAAAGACTACTGAAATACTTTCCGTCATGGTTATATACAAAATTATTTATCCTTCCCTTCCTAAAATATAGTACCTTAATGTGAATACTAACTTTGTGACTTATACTCATCAAAATTCATTACAATATAAAACTATTTTGATTTTTTAACATTCAAACGCACATAATTTTAAAATTACGATTTTAGAACATTGAACATCACATTATTTTACTTCACACGCACGAATAGTACGTGCTACAAAACTCTCACCCCATTGAACTAACTAAAATATTTCTGCCTACCGCAGCGCCAGCGTCGGCAATGAGGGGTATTTCCTGTTTTTTGTTTTTACTTTTTAGCACTGCAAGAGCGCTGCCTAGCATCCATGACAACTCCGCTTAATATACTAGGTATGTGCTAATTTTACCCATGAAGTAATAAATCAAGAAATTATTACATACTTATTTCAAGAATTATCTTAAATCTAAAAAATATTTTTGATGATTCCGCAACATATTATTTACAGGTAGTTTTGTAAATATTTGCAATTAGACAATATGATCTATACCGAAATGTTAAATAATTTCCAATTACCAAATGGCCTAGTTAATATCTAAGTGACTAAACCTGTTTACTCAGTTTCTTAGAATGGTTGAAATAATTAAATGACTTGTTTTCGTTTTGACAACTGAATAAATTAATTGATTTCTGCTAGAAGATGAACATATCATATTATTTCTATTACTAACGTAATCCCCACAGCCGAAAAACAATTTTCACCAATTTAAATCTACCCCTGTGGCTCCCCCACCCCCCTCCCACTAATATCTTTGAGGGCCGTGATTTGTTGGCTGGTAACTGCACTTCACGCGAAAAAATATATCACTTACCGAGATCTGCTTAAGCAGAGTGCCACATCCAGTAAAAGATAAAAGGCGTGATGATATATTTATTTATTTATTTATTGACGTTATAATAAAAAACAACGTACCTACAAATCTCGTTCGTTACATAAAACTTACTTCTTATTTAGTACACAATTTGTTTTCTTGGAATTATTCCAACACAGGTTTTTGTTTAGTCTGGCTAAATATTAACAGCAAGGAAAAGTTTGACGACATCGAGACGACATTAAAATAATAGTTTGTTTCATTTTACTTTAAAAAAAAAGAGGTAAATTAAAATTTTTGTCATAAGTTTTCTCTTAACATTTCATCACTTAGATGCCGATTCAATTAGATTGATTTCAGTTTTTATAATGTCAGTAACTGTTGTAATAATTAAAGATCAGGTAGACTTTGCCGAGCTTAACGTTGAGCTTCGCTACTACTGATAAAAGAGACACATTGATAAGATAATTGATAATAATCGATGTGTTTTTTTTTTATTTTGCTCGCGAATCATTTACAATTGATGGAAGTATTTGTATCTTAAGTTTGTCAAATAACTAAGAACATAGTATATAATTTTGTATATCGCAGAAAATAATTTGTTTTCACCTAAAACAGGTTCAAATCATTTGAAAATTGCAGCATTGTGAGAATTACTTTTTTCGCTTAAAGTTGGTTATATTTAAGAAAAATTGAACACTTTCGGAAATACAAATTTGAGGTAAAAAAATTTTGGTTCAAATCGGTTGAAAATTGCAGTATTGCAAAAACTAAAATGCCTTTTTCTACGATTGTTATAAAAAGTTGGCAATTACGCTCTCATTTGTCATCGTAAAGTTGACGTTTTCTGTGGAACAATTGAGAAATATCTTTGTCGCGCGTCTCCAATAGCAACAAACGAAAAAGATAATAACGCGCGCTTATTTCAATAGTAACCAGGGATATAAACAAAACCGAAACTTGTCATATTGACAGTTGACAGAACGAATTTATTTTCAGTACGTATACATTTTTTATTAATTTCAAGATGCAATCGTAGAAAAAATAAATTGTGTATCACGAGCGTAAAGTGTCATTATTATTATTACACTATTGCTGTGTTCGAGTAACAAAGAATCACTTTACGCTCTTAATACACAAATAACTATTTTGTTTGTTTGCTTTAAAATCAGTTGAAATGTCTCCGGTCATGTACAGATCAAACTTGATTTGTAAAAAATAGCTTTGAATCGGTTAAAAATTGAAGAAATTTAAGTGACAGTGCACAACTTACGTATACATAAATCCACCTAAACCAAGTCAGCTTCGCCATCCAATGACCAGAATTTCTATATAAAAATTTAATTATGATGACAAAACTTAAGCTCGTCTCTTTGAGAATTGATTACCTAAAATTGAGGTATAGATTCGACGCAGACTTTCTTCCGTTTTTATCACCAACTTTAAAAGTGACAAAACACTGAAGAACAATTTAAAAACCTTCACGTTCACGACTATCCAGCAATCAACATGGAAACATTTGAAATGAATACAGAGAGGCCCGAGCTATTTACAAAGTATCGTCGCTCGACATACTGAGTCAGACGAAGCATCAACAGCAAAAGCAAACATGTTGTGAACGGGGCTCGAAGCACGGTCAGTTGCGTAATTACGAGCAGGACAGGGGTGTTCCAAGTTCCAATTGCCCGAGGGTAGAATAACATGTTGTATGTATAATCGTAGATATAAAGTAGCTTGGTTCGATTCGTCATAGCAGGGGTGAAATGATTGCCTTGTACCAAATTGCGTCTAGGAAATTGTATTTTGATATTAAGGGTTCAGATTTCGATAAGCTACTATTCCCATCTTGTTAATTAGAATGTTATATAAGATGCAAAGTGGATTGAATTAGGCATAATTGGAGAATACAGTAAGCAGACTAATACAGAAATTTTAGACTAAATAGAATAGAGAAGCGGTTCTTAACCTTTTTGTCATTCCAAATATTTATCGTGGCTCTTCACCCAGTTTCTACTGAAATTACGAATATTATATTGATTTTTAAATAAGGCCTGATATAATAAAGACCTCAAATATGGAAATTTAATGATGTTTAAAAGTGACGCACCTTTAAAATATATTTTTTCTACGATTGCTATGAAAAGTTGAAAATTACGCTTTTATTTGTCATCACAAAGATGACGTTTTCTGTGGAACAATCGAGAAATTACTATCGAACGTAATTACACAAGAACTTTTTATTTTGCCGGATAATTTGTCACGAAACCTTGTTACCTAGCAATTTGATGAGAAAACTGTTTTAATAAAATCACGACACCGTAGGTGGAGTGATTTTATTTTATAAACACATTGCTGTCAGGCTACAAGGTTGAGTTGTCAAACTGAAATTTATCTAAAGAAAATAAAATGCTCGAGTGTTATTACAATTAACGACATTTTATTTATGAAAGGTGCAACTAGTAAAACAATTATTATAACGACAAATACTGTAAAAGACATTAATGTAATGAAAGGTAAATAACGTTTTATTACTTGCAAAAAGTTAACTAACTTTTTATCCGCTGTCAAAACGATAAATTTGTTTTTTTTCTTTATGGCTTACTTTATATTGGAGCTAAATTATCTATATAAATGTGAAGTAAAGAAAAGTGTGAAAATTTCTTTTTAATTTAATTTAATTATTCGCATTAAAAGGAAACTAATAGAACATATGAGTGCCCATTTATAAGAGATTTCACTGTAGTTGATTATAGTGTAAATTGGTCTTAAATGTAGCTGTATAGCTATAATATTGTTTGTGAATTAATATTTTGTCACTATAGAAAGTGAATTAATTAATGAACCAGTAATAAAAAACAGCTATCATTCTCTGTACTTGTCGTGTATTTTACCTTTAAAATTTACATAATTTACCATTTTAGGAAACATTTCAAATTCACGATCAATGTCACTGCCAAATATTATTGAAAAAGCTGACAGTGCGGAAACAAACGCACTCGCGCAAGTACGCGGTGAATTTTACAGTGTTTCGGAACCGTTTTTGCTGTCGTTTACATTTATGGCTATTCAATAATCAATGGGGGAACTAGAGCATGGATATTGGAAGCAATATTGCCGCGTTCGATGTCGCTGTAATCGATTCGGTTTCAGATATTTGAATTATCAAGTAGATTGCATTGAACGAATGCCAACTCATAATTTGAGAAATTAATGACTTGAAGTATTGTTGCGTAGTTGCCTAAATGGAATATTATTTTCAGTGGTGACTGGTGATGCTAACATTATTAATTTAATATTGTTTCTGGTTTTATGATGCTCTATATCAAGCCATATTTAAAATCTTCGACATGATATTACTTTAACCTTTGTTATTATTTTAAACTCTTATTTCATCCAGATATCAAATATTAATTCAATATTTTTGTAATAAATTTTACCGCATAATAGGAAATTAATCTCAATTATTTATTTGTTACTTTTCACAACAGGAACTTAATCCTAATTACAACTTATAGTAAAATCCTAATCACTCAAGACACAATCGTATATTTTTATACTTATAAGTTAAAAACGCAATTTTTATCTCGATTTTATCTATTAGGTTACGACTTCCTGTACTATAATATATATATATATATTAATTTCGAACCACTCGGACGCAATTGTATTTTTAATTATAAGTTGAAATCAGCGAAGTTTTAACTCACGAATTCTTGCTTGTGAATCAATCGTTATAACCATGGAGCTCTAACTGTTATACTAATTTCCATTTCTATCTTATTCTGTGCAACTAACCAGAAGTATATGAATATAATATATAGTATGAAATAAGTATTGTTTCTGTATATATCAGTTTAATTATGTATTTTATTCAAATATGTTAAATATCTTACATATTGAACCATACCCAAAAATTGCCTATAACAGAAAATAGAAAGAAAAATTGGAATAAAATAAGATTTGAATCGCATGACATCCGCAGCTTACTTAGCTTAAAGCATATAACCGGAGTTCAAAGGTCTCAGAATATAATTTTGAATGTATTCAAATTCTTTCTGTTCATAATTCAGTTTGTCATTAAGAAAATCTTGAAGATAGCATTAAAAGAATCAAACTTTTGAACTAAGTAATCTAGTTTTCTTTTTTTATTAAACTTTGTAGTAACGTATTATATCTTACTTTATTCTTGCTTGCCTTATATTAAACTTAATCGTTAAGTTATTAGTACTACATTATTATTTTATCGGGTAGGTAGCTCAGTGGTATCGAATCAGACTGTAGAATAGAGAATCCGGATTCAATTTCACAGCCGACAAACAATATTCACTACATTAAAATTACCCCTGTGGTTTTTTTACACTAACATATTTGGAGGGCACGATAGAATAATTTTAGAAAATTTATGGCTAAATCAATCACTACAAATAACTTTTGATGCAACATTTCACATTATAAATAATAAATATTTTAACTTTGAAATAAATAAATATTATCATCATGCCTTTTACCCATTACTGGATGTGGCACTCTGCCTAAGCAGATCTCGGTAAGTGATATATTTTTTCGCGTGAAGTGCGGTTACCAGCCGTCAAATCACGGCCGCCAAAGATATTAGTGGAGGGGGAGCCACAGGGGTAGATTTAAATTGGTGAAAATTGTTTGTCGGCTGTGGGGATCGAATCAGGGTTCTTAAGATCCACAGGCCGACTCGATACCACTGAGCCACCTACCCCATATTTTAACTTTGAGATCTATCTAATTGTGATTCTGCCACTTATAATTTAATTAAACAACACAAGATGTTGTTTACATTTGCATGTTAAATATAATAAGGATTTAATTACTACAATAAAACATCTAATGCATATATCTTGTAAAGCGAAACAAATTTGTAATAACGGAACAAATTGCTCTAAAATATAAATTTCCTTCAAGATTAAGTTGAGTCTTCACGCATCACCATCAACTGCAAGTGCATTAAGTAATTAACACATTCAACAAGCAACCGACAAGGTAATGAAAGACACACTTGGATTCTAATGATTAGCTATGTAGAATAAATGATGTACATTATAATCATTAATTTACGTTAACTAATTAACCTTTTCCTACAAAATCTTGAACTCGGCAAAGGTGACTAATTTAGAATATACTCGTACGTCATTTATCTCACTTATTGTCGAGATTTATCAATAAGGAATCTCGAAACCCAACGGATCTTTACACAATTAGTCTGCAAGAGATCTAGACAAAATTATCATTACCAATATTTATTAATATGTAAAACGATTTTTTTGTTTAAGTTACATAATTATTGATTTAAATTTGATACCTCGGTACACAAAACAAGTATCGTCAGGGAAAATTAAAAATAATAAATAAACAAATCTTAACTATAAATAAATAACTTAATATCCCGCATGAGGGTCGCGCGGGTTGAGGGCTTGACTCACGACCATAAGGTCGTGGGTTCAGGTCCAGCCCGTACAAAGGACATATCGGCATATGACCTGAGTAGTTGGTCCGATATATAAATAAAAAAAAATAACTTAATAACAACTAATGTAACGTAAAATACCTAAATTCAAGTCTTATACAAAATTATGTGTTCTAAAATGTTTTAAATAGAATTTGTTATTATTCTTGTAATAAAGATACATTTTAATTGTTTATTGATGTGCAATGTACGAGAGTTTTTAGAAAATACTGTGGAAATCTTAGTAAATATATTTTCTACAAATAAAATTTATTGTATTCCCGCTGGTTATATAAAATTTTGCCACAATTTAAAATAAATGATTATAAAAGGTTTGCTTTTATCAAAATTGTAAAGTGTATTTCTAAATGTTACTAATCCATAAGTACATACGAAAGCTTTTACCAAAATGCCAATATTTTAATGTTAAAAGTTTAATACATTTTTGCCGTGATCATCCTGTTAATTCTTAAACAGATTTTACAAAATTAATGCAAAAATGTAGGGGTTAATAAATATAACTAATATAACGCCAAAAGAATATTTTCGATATGCACAAATATAATTACACATTTTTTAGAGCTTACATTTTTTTTGTGACACTTGACAGATAGATAACAATAATGAATAAAAATGGTTTCTCATGTTAAACCTCTATGGCCAGTTTTTCGTGTTACACCCAGTAGATTCGAAGACCAGATGCGACTTAATACGAAATAATAATAATTTAATTATACTATCGAGTGTTATTGGCATTTGGATAGTTAGAGGTAACTCAATGGTTCGTTAACAAACTGCTGCAAATTCCTTTCACAAGAGGCTAATGGAAATTTAAATCTTGTGATTTCACACTAATTAATAGGTTTCAAACATATTGTGGGCTGACGACAGCCCACATCATTTCAGTGCAATAAACATTTCAATCTACATTGCACAAATTTTTTGTATTATTTTTATTTGTTACACTGCACCACAGGAACTTAATCCTATTTACAGTACAGTAGGCCCTATAGCATATAGTAAACTCCAAACCACTCAAAAGCAGTCTTTTGTTTTGGTTGGTAAACGTAAACATATTCACAGGGCAAAGGCTGTCTGTACAACTCCACAATAACTGAGAAAACAAAAAACATCTTGATGTACGATCAAATAAACAAGTTTTAGTTTAATTATATTAGACAAAAGAAATGGATCAGGCCGAAATTTGAAACCGGAATCACGGGAAGCTGAAAACTTTTGATATCTGATCAAAGGATCAAACACACTTTGCACGAGTTCTTTAGTTCTAAAGCAAACATCTTTTGAATTTTACTTTTTATTTCTTTTGTGTCTAATGCGATATATACCCTCGTTCAAAAGATCAGCATCGTCTGAATATTAGACGCTAAAATAATTTTATTAAAACATTTTACATAAAACAATTTAACAACGTGACAATAAAAGAAATATAATTGATGGTTACTTGCTAGTAATTCAGTAGGAAACAATGACAATGAGTCATTTGCTTTGTTCGAGCAGCAATCCACAACTATCACTAACTATCAGAAGCAGAGTTGGCCTGATTTAAATCTTTAAAAAACATTTATTTAAATAAATTTTTGACAAAATAATTTCCAATATTTATTTTTTAATTGAATTAACACTAAACAAAACGCAATATCCATTCAATAGAATCATAACAAAATATAAATAAACTAAATCACACATTCCTATAAAAAATGTCACTCTCATTTATCGTTAGATGTTTTACAGTTTTTTTTTATCAATTTTACTGTCTTTTCAACTCCTAACTTATTTCTTAATTTGGCCACCCAAGTTGTAAATACGTATAGTCGGGAATATAGTTTAAGAAATTCGTGTTAAAACTTTTAATGTGCAATAATAATCGAAACTACATTTTTAAAAGGAACTTTTTAAATAAGTACTCGTAGTTAAATACTAATAACTTTTTCTCCATTTAGTGATATAATTTTTTTAAATCATAATTAATTTACAAAAAGAATAATGATTTTAGATTTTTTTAAATCATGATTTTTGTCAACCCTGGACAAAAGTATGAGCAGTTAAATTTTCGTGTTCAACAAACGCAAACAATTTTCAATTAAATTAATTAAATCTACCCCTGTGGCTCCCCCTCTGCTAACATCTTTGGAGGCCGTGATTTGACGGCTGGTAACCGCATTTCACGCGAAGAAATATATCACAAAATGCCACACCCAGTAATGGGTAAAAGGTGTGATGATAGATAAAAAGACATACTGAATGGTACCAGTGGTAATGAAACCTTTGACTAATATAATCTTACAGTTTATTTATTTTTCTTTCTGAAATAACTGATATTCTTATACATATTTAATTATTTGCTGTGAAAGTTATTTAAACTTCATTTACATATTTTTCTGAATGATGTTAAAACAGAACCTGAAGTCTGGCGTCATAAAATTTTTAAAAAATCATCACAGCTTAATAAATAATAAGTAAAACTTTCTAAAACTGTACATTGTTTTCAATTAGATGAAGTTTTATTACAAAAAAAAAATAGTAGGGCACCACATTATCAATCGCATTAGTGATTCATTTAACATTTAAAATTTTTTGTTCACTGAAGCTTCTTAAAAATTATTGTATTAAGTGTTGTTTCGTATATATTTGTAAACGCAGTGTTTTTGTACTTTTATAAACATAACTCGTATATTGGAATATATTCTTGAGCAAACAAATCACCTAGCCACACTGTGAATGTTTTTGGGACAGTTAGTTTAGCGGTGTTAATAAACTATAGTGAGAGTAGCAATTAATAAATAAATACTTATTAAAAATTATCTGATATGAATTCAAAATATTACGTTATTGTTCAAGTTCTTCTTCTTCTGATGGCGCTACAGCCCACATCGGGTCTGGGCCTACTGGACACACCGAGCCGCAGTTTTTACACTGCCGTACTGCCGGTTTTCGTAGTCGGATGCTATATTATTTAAGGCGTATAAGTGACTAGTTTATAGCGCCCGAGTGTGATAAATACATGTAATTGTATTTTTTTATATTTAACGACAAATCAGACATTGTCGCCAGGCGGATTCGAACTGACGAACTTTGGTTCGGGTGACGTCACAGTAAGTTAAGAGATGTGCTTTAACACGGTCGACCACCGCGCCTGTTCAAGTAGCATAATTAAACAAACACAAACTAATTTGACAAATTATAATCTGAAACAGGCGCAAATAAAAGACATTTAACTAATTTCTGATTGCTTATTCCAACAAAGCTATTATCTTTTCAATTAATGTAAACATAAACTAATAAACTAATGGGATAGGTGGCTCATCGAGTAGGTCTGTGGATCTTGAGAACCCTGGTTTGATCCCCACAGCCGACAAACAATTTTCATCAAATTAAATGTACTCCTGTGGCTTCCCCTCCACTAACATCTTTGGAGGGCGTGATTTGACGGCATTTTACGCGAATAAATATATCACTTACCGAGATCTGCTACGGCAGAGTTCCACACCCAGTATTGGGTAAAAGGCGTGATGATATATTTATTTATTTATTTATAAACTAAACATTACAAATTCAACAATTTTTATTCCATCCTACATCTTATACGTAACCATAACATTCAATATACCTCTACGCATTACTTTCACTCAAAAGATTTTTCGATGGTTCACAATTCACACCATTTTGAATGATTCCGTATTTCGCCTCAATTACGTTTGTATACCGTGTTTTCTGAATGCAGATCTTTGGTCCTCGGTCTATTTGTGATGATATATGGAATATCCGTGAGGTAAAAAATCGTTTATTCGTCACCACGCTACAAGAGTGATGGAGTGAATAACAAGTCTTGTAAAATCAATTTTAGGTCCCAGAGGTAATGGGATTTCGTAGAAGAACATGGACACGTGGCTCCAGCGTTAAGCCCGGTATTTTCCCCGGCAATTTGTCTGCGAGACTCAAAGGATAAATGAGTTACAGTTCTGGCCTTGGGTCAGACTAATACATCATTCTATGTCAACATTTTGTCGATTTTGCATTGGGATTACAATATTTTAAATATAGATTTACATTATAAATAGATATGCTTTAAATGCTTTTTTATTATATGCGGGCAGGAAAAGAACCGCTCTTTCTTAAAAAATGAAGTAAATATATTACCAGGGATTTTTGGGCGTGGCACTTTACTAATGAATATGTTGATAGATGATATCCGCGATTGACACATAGGCGTAGCAAGTGTTTGAAAGCAAAACTTGGTGTAATAATGGTGGCTTTAGCTGATCAAAATCAGGCATCCGAAAATCATAACTAATATTTTTATGTAAGCTATAAAAATTAATACATCATCACGCCTTTTACCCATTAGTGAGCGTAGCAATCTGTCATAGCAAATTGCGATAAATAATATAATAAAAAATTAGTAAAATACTAAATGTATCGATTCAAAGAACAATTGTGAAGATTTAAATAAAATTATTAAAAATAGCTATCAACCAGTGGCTAACAAAATGTTGCCTTTAAATACGATGCAAAAATTTTTGCGAACTTAAAAAAAATCTTTTTGTTCCATGATCAGTACGTCCTATAGTATATACCCTTTATTTTCTTCCCGAAATGCAGATGGGGTAGGTGGCTCAGTGGTATCAAGTTGACCTGTGGATCTTGAGAACCCTGGTTCGATCCCCACAGCCGACAAACAATTTTCACCAATTTAAATCTACCCCTGTGGCTCCCCCTTCATTAATATATTTAGGGGGCGTGATTTGACGGCTGGTTACCGCACTTCACGCGAAAAAATATATCACTTACCGAGAACTGCTTAGGCGGAGTGCCACACCCAGTAATGGGTAAAAGGCGTGATGAAATATTTATTTATTTAATTTTTTTTAATTTACATATCGGACCAACTACTAAGGTCATATGCCGATATGTCCTTAGTATGGTCGCCACGGGCGGGACCCGAACCCACGACCTTATGGTTGCGAGTCAGGCCCTCAACCCGCGCGACCATCACGCGGGACAAAAATATTTATTTATTTATTTATATTCATTTCATGAGACTTTTAAATATTATCTATCAACAATTATAAACATATGAAATAATAAAATTAGTACAGCGCTATCACTGTCACAATATCAACACGCCTTTTACTCATTGTCGAGTGTGGCACTATCCCACAGCAAATCACGGTATATACTATATTTATGCACGTGAAATACGGTTACCAGTCGTCAAATCCCGGGCCCCTGATATGTTAGTGGAAGGGAAACTACAAGGATAATTTTAATGTAGTGAAAAATTTATGGATTGCGGGAATCGAACTCAGGTTCTCAAATCGACAGTCCAACTTAATACCACTAAGCTATCTAAAAATAATGGCTGGTAGAACAAGCTCTGTTCTTGCCTGTTTTAAGAACAGTGTATTTGGGTGTTTTAACTATCTGTAATATGTTAAAACCGTGCTCTTAGAACACCCAAAAACAGAGCTTGTGCTACCAGCCATAATTTTCCATTTTTCAACAAATTCATAAATTTTTTCACTGTAACAAACGATAAACAAACATCCTGTCATAGCAACAAATGCCACAATAATGCATTTTTTTGACAGCAAGTATCTAGAATTTGATAAATTAAAAATGACATTTTGTAAAATGAATTAATTTTGAATACAAGTTTTGATTGTGAATAAAACGTTATATTGTATTCGTGTTTTAGTTGCGCATTAACCACTGAAGATAATTAAATGCTCGAATGTCCTTCTCGCATTTAAATAATCTTTCGTGGATAAAACATCACCTAAAACACTTATATCATAAATAACTAGTATATAACACGTGAGTAAAGTGTCATTATTTGCCCTAAGCGATTGCATCCCTTGATCTACGCCCTCAGGATTAAATCTTTACCCCCGACAAATAATGAGGAATTTTACTCCTTTGTTATATAAACCACTATTATCGTAAAACAGCACAATTTATGTTTTATTATTTATAAAAAGAAAATTAAATACCTATCTATCTACATATTTATAGAAAATACCATAAAATATTTACGGTTGCATGTTACAGTAAAAAGACTCGTGAGTAAAATTACCGTCAAATATGGTAATAAAACGCAAACATACAAGTGCTTGCTTACAAAAGAGAAGACTGACACTTATCTTTGTGTAACTTTTCACTTAAAAGTTATGGTATTTGGTTGGAATGTAATCAAAGAAGTTTTGTGTAAAAACAATGTGCCGCACGACGGTACAAAACTTTGTAATCCGCAAGCTGAGTTTAAAGAAATGTGTTTACCGCAAGACACAAGCAAGACTGAAGGCTCACAAAATACTGGACACTTCTTACTGCATACCAACATGTGCTATAGAGAGCTTGATGCTGGACGCTGTGGGTTTGTCAGACACGGGACTATTTATACTATCAAAGAATTGATACATAACGCCTATTCCTTGTTTCATTCTCGGGTCTTGTTTCAATTTTCATTTACTTGTTAATTGTATAATAAAACATCCAATAAGTTTCACAATCTACAGGGTGTTTCTATACCTCTGCACGAAACTTAAACGACATTTGATATACTGATTATAAGACAAAAAGAAAAATATAGGGTATTTCATTCTTAGCGAACATATTTTTAGTGTCACTGGTTTAATAGTACATTTAATTATTTATAATATAAATAAATATATCATCACGCCTATTTCATATTATTTAGTGTGGCACTCTGCCAGAGCAGATCTCGATATGTGATATATTTCTTCGCGTGAACGTGAAGTGCGGTTACCAGTCGTCAAATCACGACCCTCAAAGACCTTAATGGTGCGCGAGCCACAGGGGTAGATTTAATTTGGTAAAAATTGTTTATCGACTATGGGGATCGAACCAGGTTTCTCAAGATCCACAGGTCGACTCGATACCACTAAGCCACCTACCCAATATAATATAAACACTGCCTACGAATAATAATTTATTAATTGGTTATTATGTAGGTACCTGGTGCAATGCCATTTTCATTTTTTTCAAATTAAATATACTTAACAGTACTGGTTTAATAACCAGTGACATTAAAAATGTTCGCTAGAAATGAAATACCCTAATATTTGCGAATTTAAATTTTTATTTTTTTTCTATAATCAGTATATCAAATTATAAATGTCATTAAAGTTTCATACAAAGGTATAGAAACACCATATATAATCGTGTGCTAATAAAATAATACAAGAATAATGATAATATCGCGAATTTTACTGACCAATAATACCCAGTCATGTTCAATTTTAAGTAACATTATGAAGTAAACTTTTATTCTTTTCATATTAGTAACAGAAATTCAGACTGAAAATTAAATTGTGAGCCTTTCTTCTATCATAAAATTGCAGGATGCAAAAAACTTTTGCATCCTGCAAACAAAAGTCTTTTGCGTTCTGTAGACAAAAAACACTCATTTCGCGTGTTGATAGTTGTTATGTAAATTTTAACTTTATGACAGTTTTCGAAAAAATATATTATTATGCTATTTTATAAATCAAGTTCCATTAAACAAATCAGAAACGTAACTTTTTCTTGTATCGTTAATATTTGAACAAATATAAGCTAGAAAATGAAAAATCATTTAGTTAAAAATATGACAGCAAGTTCATATTAAATCATCTAACTTACAACCTCATTTTTTAATTTGTCTAAAATTCATGAAATATTTATAAATCCCTAAAAAGATGCAAATATCCATAGATTTACAGATAAAATCCCTAATATGGAAACACTGAATATAATAATAATAATAATAATATTTATTTATACTGCAAACATACAGAAAAATAGTATTTCCAATTACATATACACAGTAATGAAACAAGTGTTTACAATTTACATATCAGAGAAAATAAAATGTTTGATTTGTATCTTAGACATATAATAAATATCAAAATTATCACTTTTTATTTCATTGATTATCTTTAAAATATTATTTAAAGGTGAACAGCTGTCCATGCAATGAAAAATCTGTTGTCTCGGTCTTAAATGTCTATGTGGTATGTAAAATAATACTAACTGTAACAATTCTGGTACATAAATTTTTGCTTTAATTAAATCACTTAAAAAACATACACAAATGAATTCACGCCTCTTTAGTAAAGTACACAATCCAAATACTTTGACTTGGTGAACATATGAAATTAATGCAGGATTTATTTTTTTATTTGCCGATCGGCAATATAGAATATAGATAGGATATAACAGACAACTACAATAGCAACGAAAATTGAGTAAAACACGAGATATGTGTACTTGATTTTAAAATTAGATAGGTACATTTCTAGAATACTTCTAAAAATGGTTGTTTTTTGTGTACCGTCATAGAATCACATAAATATAACTGTTCGTATATTCCAGAGCAACCTAAGAATGTGGTACAAGAAATAAACATTTCATCACGTTGAATCATGGAAACACAAAAACCTACAAAAATTCTCTATATAAATATAAATACATATTGTTTACAATTCTAGACATGTCTTGGTATATTTTATCCTCTGGAATTCACATTCCTACAAACAATATTTCACTATGGAAAAACTTCAACTGCATATAATTTTGTTTTTACTCAGAATTCCTCCAGTTAAATTAAACGAGCCAAACATTGTGCGAATATTTAGTCAGTCGATAGCCAGACACTAACGATCCTTCTTGTAAAATCGTTATTTTATGTATTAAACGAAGCTTTCAATTGAATTCGAATAACTACTCGAACGGGAAAGGAAATTGCGAATAGTGGCTTCGATTGTAAATTTATGTTTGATGTCACATGTTGTAAGGTTATAACGAGCTCTCGTTATGGAAGATAGAATGTTGTTCATTAAAATTTATCTTGCGATACATATATTTTCCTGCATTTATACCGGCTGTTTAAAAAAGGGTAAAAAAATTCAAGATGTATATACATTTAGATGTGCTGATTCATAATTAAAAAGATTTTTTTCAAATTCAGCAAAATTATGGACATGCTTCGAGAAGAGTACATTTCTAGTGCCACTGGTCGACACGTAATTTTTAATAAAAATAATAATTAATTCATTTGTTATTCAACATCAGTTACGTGGTTACAAAATCCATTATTATTTTTTCTACTTCCGTTAGGAAATATACGTTTTATTTCACTTATTTGAGTTAGGTAATGAACTGCATTATTTAACTAGTGAAATAATAACATAGTAACATAGCAACACAAAAAATTAAGATATCTTGGTAAACGAATTCTGATGTGTTATTTTTTTATTTTTTGAATTTATAACTCATTAATATGTAAAAATTTCATAATTTCAAAAACGCTCTTTCGTATTTATTAGAACGGAAGTAGAAAAAATATTGTATGAAACTAGTAAGGAAATAAGGTTATTACTTTACTTATGTGTTTACATGTGTAAGGAAATAAGGTTATTACTTTACTTATGTGTTTACATGTGTAAGGTAATAACCTTCATTTCCTTAAAAGTTTCATAAATAGCTATTATCTATTGCTTTAGAATCCGGTATATCACAAAGGACAGTTTATATATTTTTTTTAAAAGCATGGCTTCAATGTCATCAAGACTTATTGTCGTTCGATGAAGAAGCTTACCAACCATTCTGCGAAACTATGCAAGAATAAACAAATCGGGACAAAAATTTTCTATTGTCAATTTATTTCACATATTACATTAAATAATGAACCCAACGTTCAGAATGAGATATTGAGCTCAAGAGAATCCCCATTTTATTTTAAATACCACGACACAATATTTATTTATTTATGTTCTGCTGCACAACAGGAACTTACTGGCCGAGCCGCAGTGTGGTAGTTCATATAATTTTTAGCTCGAGTGTGATTTGAACTCGGAATCTCTAAATTCGGATTCCGTAACGCTAGCTACACCACCGTACTGCCGGATATATATCCTTTAAAAATTAAGATTTGGATAGACATTTATAATTCGCATATTATCGATCCTATCGAAATAGCGGAAAATTTAAATTCTGAAAATTATTTAAACTTGTTGATTACAATGGAAGAAGTCGCTCGTAATCAGATCTGACGGGTGTCCGACACATTTTGGTGTAAACGTCAAAGAGATTTTAAATAATTCATTTCCAAATCGATGGATTGGGCGAGAGGGTGAAATTAATTGACCCGATAGATCTCCTGGTTTGATACAAAATGTAAAATGTCGAAATCGGGTAAAAATCCTCCTCAGTGATCTTAAACTCGGTTGCCGACGTCTAGGAAACCGCTCCCGGTAAATTCTTTTTGCCCTTCTCATGATTCCAGTCGATTCACCAATTATTAGAATCATATCTATTAATTCTTCTTTCGTAAACGTTTTTTTTATTGTTTGCAAAATAAGTTAAATAAAGTAACCAGCAAATGTATACTTTTTTGACATTAATTTAACACTGTTACATTGGGTTTATTTTCACATAGCCACCTATAATATTTGTATAAAAATTATTTCTAGTATTTCTCAATTTTCTTATTTTTCTCGAATTTTTTCAGATACATTAATAAAAACTAATACACCGTTGAAAAGAGAAAAAAATGGCGGTTTTTATTTTAGTAAAATAATTATAGGTTGCTATTTAAAAAATAAAAGTTGATAGTCGTATCTTGTAAACCTGACTTTATAAAAAATATCTACATCTGCCATCAAATAGTATATTTAAAATAATAAAACTTTCATATGAACCATTTTTTTCTATTACTCATAATAAAAAAGTTAAAGGGGGGAGCGTCTTCCCAGACTCACCCTGTATATATATATATTGGCATTGGCACATATTTTAACTATACTATGAAAAATGAAATGTAAACTCATGAAACAGTACATGATGTAAATATAGTAAATAGATATAATGTATTTAAATTAAATTTCATATTAAATCACGAAAACAAAAGACCTACATTTACTGCCAATATGTGAAACTAATTTACGAATTATCCGGATTACCTTAAATTCTAAATTCAATAATATTACATCATGAAAACCAGCAATAAAACAAGTCCCAAACAATAACTGTTTCATCAGTGTAAAGAACAATGACCACATCAAATCAAACAATCAAATCAAAGTAGGTAAAAACGAAAAGTAAACCTGTACACTACATTTTACCGGTCAGTGGTGATGAATTATTCATAGCGTCATCCTTGGATGCACACTAGGATACTTACGAAACAAATGACGTTCACAGCTTCCATTTTATCAAACTTCAATAAATATGGCCTGAATGAACTTGCCTTATGCGTGATCCAATAACAATTAATTAAGATGCGTAATGTTTGACGTATGCAAATGTTCTTAATTGATATTTAATAACGACGTTTGAACATTTTATTGACAGAATTAAAGTGAATAAGCTTGTTTGTTAAAGCATTTTATTTTTATTATATTTCTTTATTGTTTTAATAAAGGAGATGAATTAACTGATAACCTAAAATTTTTGATATTATTAACAACAGAACTAGATATTTTACATTCTGTAAGACCATTTTCTGCATTCTATTTTAAAAGTATCTCTGTCGTAAATGTAGTCTTCCTAGACTTCATCGGTATTGGTGTAGCACGTACCCACTTCCAATTACTTTTTTAGCATAAAAATGAGTTCTGTACTAGGTCAGGCATGGCTAGGGGTGTTTTTTTCAGGGGTTTCATCAGTTTTGGAGCTGGTTGAATTTAAAAAAAACATCGCTAACCATGCCTGACAAATACCGACTTCATCATATCTTATCCTGGGTCTACCTTTGTTTATATCCTTCTTTGGTACCCATTTCACTATATTTTCAACGGAAATATTTCTTGGTTCATCGTGTTCATGTAGCCGTATCATAAAAATATTATTTAAAATTATGGAACTGTCAAATTTATAAAAAAAAATATGTAAAAAAACTGTTCACAATGTCTCTAGACTAAGAAGAATCCCAAAAGAAGTAAAAGAAAGTTCAATTAATGCAAAGGAATTAATTATTTTATCGTACTTGTCCAATAAAGAGTTATTTTATGGACAGTAAATCCAGTAGATAAGGTTTTCTTTTTATGAGGTAGGTGGCTCAGTAGTATCGAGTCAGCCTCTGACTTTGAGAATCAGGATTTGATTCCCACAGACTATAAATAATTTTCACCACGTTAAAACTACCCCTATGACTCCCCCTCAACTAACATCTTTGGAAGCCGTGATTTGACAACTAGAAACTGCACTTCAAGACTATAAAATATCTCTTATTGCGATCTGCTACTGCAGAATGCCATTCCCAGTAATGGGTAAAAGGTGTGATGATATATTTATTTATTTTATTTTTCGAAAATTTTTTTAAACATATTTTTTCTTCTGAAAGTAGTATACAATTATCATTTACCATAACCATTGGGACGAATTTGAACGAAATATGTGCCTTTGAAGAGCTATCACTGACATGCCCTCTTTTTCCCAAAAATTTCTGCAGGTCACTAGATAATGTAATAAAAATAATTAATTTTTATCTTATAATATTTTCCATGCGACATACAGTTAATAGAGGAGTCAACTTTTTACCAATATAATTATATTTATTTGAAAAGTTTTATTAAATTTAAGTTGTTTGGGAGCAAATTATAAATGCATAAATCGTTGTCCAATTCTAATGGTTTATCATCTTCGTAAAACATAATAAAGCGTTAATATTTCAAACCAACAAATTGTTATGAATACATATATATATAAGTGTTTATACGACTTTTTAGAACTTTTAAAATATCATCAGGAACTATTTTTAACATATTTGTTAACACATAATTAACATTTAATGATAGCTACCTGTCAGTAGTAGTTGAGAAATAATATATCTTTCATTTCAACTGCTGGATAAAAATAAACATATTGAATATCAGACAAGGTCTTTAAAAATTTAATTAAATATGAAAACCCATAAATACCCACACAAATATACGACATAAAATGAAAATAACCTTACCTAAAACATATGTTGGCTATAAATTACAATTTTAACCACGAAATGAGAACTTATGCTTGAATATAAAATTAATTAAAATAAGAAAAATGTAAACTTTCTCTCACATAAAAAAAAATTATATAAAAGTGGACATCTTCAATCTATTTCAGTAATTTTATCTCGTTCCAGATGATTGTGATGATACTCATAAAGAAAAAAATACTTTCAACAAATTTTCTCTAACAAGTAAACTTACTTTTTAAACGAATGCGTCTATAAACTCACAATCATGTCTTTTATTACTGTGTATGTAAAATTAGATCACCGGAAATACGTAAAATGTGAAAGAATGTTGACCTCACGAACAGATTTGGCGTTTGGCGCCACATGTGCGCGCACATGTCATTATGATTAAAACATTAAAAGTAAAAGAAATGAGAACATTTTGTGTATGAATGCATACCCCTCCCACATCGCACGCAGTTTTATTTTGCTCGTTTAAAAATTCAGACTTAAATTAGTACAATTTTTGCTGCTAATTTCATTTTTAATGTCATATTAAAAGAGCTTTCAATAAGTAAATCAAATTTATTCATTCAAATGACAGGTGACAAACAATTTTCACCAATTTAAGTCTACCCCTGTGGCTCCCCTCCACTAACATCTTTGGGGGCTGTGATTTGACGGTTGGCAACCGCACTTCACTTACCAAGATCTGCTTCGGTAGAGTGCCATACCCAGTAATGGGTAAAAGGCGTGATGATATATATTTTTTTAAATGACTATCGAACTTTTAAGAATAATGTTGTAGATATATGCCATAAAATATATAAAATTGAATCGATTTTGGTAAATTAAAATATATTTACTATTAAAGTCAATTTATTACATCCTTTATAAAGTTGAGCATTAGTATAATATTTAATAATTATAAATTTATTACCTATATTATTAGAAATATTAGTCCAAATATCGTTTATTTTTATTATTTTTAAAAATATTTAGTTTTTAGTATAATAGTGAATTGTTTTTTTCGTTCCAATTGTCGCCAGCATGACCACATTTTTATTTAGAAATCCTAATACAGTACCGTTTGTCATATGTTGGGAGAAAGTGACAGAAAAAAAAATAAATAAAAACTATTAAAAATTAAAATTATTTATTTATAAGGTATGTATTGATAAGTTTTGTGATTCCTTGTTTATTTTATTTTTTTAATAAATTGTCACTTAAATTAAACAAATTTTTATTACAAATACGTCCAATCCTGAATTATACATTTTTATGTGCCTATTCTACCAATTAAGCTATACAAAACACAGTTTTCAAAAATAAATGTAAAAAATCTAAAAACTAACAAGGAATTTAACCCTTAAGCCTTAATAAAAGAATCAAATCTAGATACGTATTTCGAGAACTAAGTTCTCATCCTCAGTAGCAAAGGGAAAAAGTCAAGATTACATGACTTGTGGATCAAATCAGTGGTCAAGAAAGAATCCAATTTGCCCAAAAGGGGACATACCTATTTATACTAAAACGAAGCAAAGAACTGTGTCCAAGAAATTAATAAGCATAACGCTTAAGTCAACTAAAAACTAATTACCTACAGTTTTCAAGTTTCAAAATTCATTACTTACTTTATAACCAGTATCGTATTACTAACTATTTATTACACAAATTATGGGGTAGGTAAAACAGTGGTATCGAGTCCATCTGAGAATTTGAGAACTCGGGTTCGATTCCCAGTTTTCACTACATTCAAATTACCTCTATTCCTCTTCCCACTTCACTAATATGATTTGACGGCTGGTAACCGCTCTTTACGCACCGAAATCAGCTACGGCAGAGATATTGTACTAGTTTTGTTGTTTAAATAGTTTTACTAAGTTTATTTATCCATCAAATTTTTTAAACTTTTCTAGTATATTTGCAGAACTCTTAGAAAAAATAAATAGAGATATATAGTGACATGAGATTATACTATAATAATATTGATTTAAAATTAATAAGTGAAATTATAGATTAAAATACGTACTTGTACACAATAAACACTATTTTTATCCAAGTGCACAGAAACAACAAAGATTTTTAAAATATATATTTATATGTCATTAGCATAACTTTAATTTGCATCTTCTAAATAGACACGTGTATCGTGTATCTCATGATATATGTTAATTACTCTTACAAATACGACAATTAGTATTTTAGATTTGTACTATAATTTTTCCCAGTTGCTACGGGACAACAGCAGATAGTAGAATCCGAACCAAAGTCGTATTTTTAGATATAAGTTGTATCCACTAGCTTACGAATGATCGTAGTGATAGTGGATTCCCTAACCAACTTACAAATAGTGTTTGATTAGTATTGTTCCCGCAAATATAATAATACCTCTCTAATGTCAGATTTTATAAAGGACAGAATAAACTTATTTCCACAATAAATGCAATTGAATTCGAATCAATTTTATGTATTTTGCGGCATACATAACAATACTGTTAAAAGTTCGACTGTGATTTGAATAAATAAATTTTATTTATTTTCGAAGTAAATTAATTTCGTATATAAAACGAAAATTGATGATTATTATTATTACTTCCTTGTACGAAGTAAAGGAAGTATTGTTATCGCGAAAATTTTCGGTTCTCAGATTTCAGTGGAAATACGCATTTTGGCCCTCCCTGAGTCCATTTTGACTAATTTCGTCGTGACGTCTGTACGTACGTATGTACGTATGTATGTATCTCGCATAACTCAAAAACAGTAAGCCGTAGAAAATTGAAATTTTATATTTAGGACTGTTATAACATCTAGTTGTGCACCTCCCTTTTTAGTCATTATATAAGTGGTACTTTACTTGAAGCCTATAATAGATTTTCATGAAAAACTATATTCAAATATAATTTAAAACTTTCCAAATTTGGTATATAAGACTACTATATTAATGGAAATAATATAATAGATTTTGGTTAAAATACACTAACCGGAAGTGACACATTACATGAAGCTGCTAACAGTTTTCCTTGAAAAAAATGGTATTATTTTAATTTTAGAAATAAATGCTTCAAATAAAAGTTTTAGAGAATGAAATTCTGCGTCTAGCACATTAAGAATTTTTAAATTAGCCTTTTGCATAAGCGAGATATCTAAATTTAAATAGTATATATTTTGTGTGTTTTTTTAAATTAAGTTTGCTATGGATTAGAACAAAAAATAAAAAATAAAAGATTTTATGTCAAATATGTGCAATTAAAAAAATATCTATAGTTTAATACGCGTACAAGGAAGTCATGTGGTGCCACATCAGATTTTTTTTTTATTTACGTTACTCTGTACAACAGGAATTTAATCCCAATTACAGTACAGGGTCCGCACTCACCGAGCCGCAGTGTGATAGTTCATATAATTTTTAGCTTGAGTGCGATTCGAACTCGGGATCACCGGATTCGAATTCCATATTGCTATCCATACCAGCGTACTGACTGATATAATTAAATTATTATTTTCGTATTAAAAAAAAATGAATGATATTAGAACTAATATTTTCAATAAAAAAGATAATAAAACTACAATTAACTAATATTATACTAATGCTAAGCTTTAAAAAGGAGAAAATAAATTTACTTCCATAATAAAAACATTTGAATTAACAAATTTGAATTAATTTTATTTTTACGGAATACACAACATTACTGTCAAAAACTCGACTGTAATTTGAATGAATACATTTTATATACTTTTAAGTAAATTAATTTGTCGTTAATAAACGAAAACCGATAATTATTATAATTACATTATAATGGGATAGGTGGCTTAGTGGTATCGAGTCAGCCTGTTGATCTTGAGAACCCTGGTTCGATCCCAACAGCCGAAAAATAATTTTCACCAATTTAAATCTATCCCTGTGGTTCTTCTCCACTAATATCTTTGGGGGAAGTGATTTGACGGCTGGTAACCGCACTTCACGCGAAGAAATATATCACTTACCGAGATCTGCTTAGGCAGAGTGCCACACCCAGTAATAAGTAAAAGACGTAATGATATATTTATTTATTTAAAATATATAGTTTGTCAAATTTCGAAGGATCTCTACAACAATAAGATATAAGTCACTATTTGAAACTACTATAAGATGGCACTGTTCACCATATGATATATTTATTTATTTATTTTTACATTATTACTTCTCCGACTATAAGTTTTTACAATTTTTCCTATTATATAATTCGGAAAAATTAAAAAATATATATATTTTGTCGTATTCGTTTTGGTATATGATGCTTCCAAAATTAATAATTTACCATGCACAGCAAATTTAATTAACCAACCAAACAGCGTGACCCCGAATCAACGCATTCGGATTAAATGTATCCTTGAAACAAAATGGCTGAATTACATTTCCTAGCGTGAATCACTGACACCAGTGACACCGTCGTCCTTGCTGTGCTTTAATATCACAACATTCTTACAATATTAAACAGTCGGATATGTGTACATGTTCATGTGCATGTAGTTCAGGATGAATATGGACTTCTCGAGGAAATATTTCACATTTTCCTAGATGTTCATTAGCATTCCATTCATGTATCGTATGTCGCGAGTTTCTGTTTGTTGCTTGTTTACTAGATTATTTTATTTTTGAAATATACCTAATATAAAGATAGCAATCTGGAGACGCTCCTTGGTAATATTAATATTGAATCTATTATTTCAAAAGTATCTCTTATTTATATAATCAAGATTCTATACAGTGTGTAACTGCAATTGTGTTAAATGTATTTTTAAACAAGCGCAGACAATGCTGCCTTCATTTCTTATAGATTCGTTGTTAGAGAAGTGGGCGTAAGTGAAGATTTACGAAATAGGTGTACAGGAGCGAATGGATGAATGTTTGTTGCGTGTTGATAGATTTTGGTTGTGAGAAAAGGAAGAGTTTGTATGGAGGAAGTGTTAATGTGGTCGAATCGAGTATCGTGTGTCAGGATGAGAATGTTGACGGGTTCGTGCTACCCCATTTAATGGGATATAGCGTGATGTTATGTATGTATGTATGTAAGATTCTAGAACATGCAAGATATACTACAGAATAAAAAACAACAAACACAAAATTAATTGTCTTTGAATGCTCACTTGGTGAAACTAGGTTTAATATTAAAATATCAAACTAAACACTTGTCTAAGTCTCACAAAATTCAGCCTGCAAGTCAACTTAAGTTAACTTGCAGGCTGAATTTTGTGAGACTTAGACAAGTGTTTAGTTTGATATTTTATTATACTACAGAATGTGCTTTGAATATATTTTATAGACACATAATTTAACCTTTTTTTGTGGTTTCTTTGCAGACCAACTACTTAGGTCATAGTATGCCGCCATTACGACCTGAACCGCGTTTTAGGTCTTTTAGTCAACAACAATGCGTGTTTCTCGGAATGGTCACCCATCCAATAACTCCCCACGCGCAACTTTCCTTACCTTACGTTATCGCTTGGATCAGTCCCAATGGCCGTTGTCAATTTAAAAGTGGGGTAGGTGGCTCAGAAGTATCGACGCAGCTTGTAGATTTGAGCACCCGGGTTCGATTCCCACAACCGACAAAGTTAAAACTATCCTTGTGGCTCTCCCTCCACTAACATCTTAAGGGGTCATGATTTAACGGCTGGTAACCGCTCTTCATGCGCATAAATATATCATTTGCTGAGATCTGCTTCGGGAGAGTTCCACATCCAGTAATTGGTAAAAGGCGTAATGATAAGTAAGACTACAATGAAAATGTAAATAAAAATAAATCATCACGCGTTTAACCTATATTTTTTAAGTTAAAGCTTGAAAAAATTGTAATAAATTTAGAAATATTATATTAAATAATAATGGAAAATAGTTTCAAAATTTTGTTTCAAATTCTTTAAAACGGATGAGATGAAGATAATAAAGAAAATTCACTATTTTTATAGGCACTTGTAACGTGATAGAGAACTATATAAAAATCATATCAATTTATTGCACTTGAACACGTTTTCACTGATTGTCATACATTTAACTAAAGCTTCATAAAAAGAAATAAATTTTAATGTTTTCGATAAATGCTTTACTTGCATCTAATCCATCAATACACAGACTTTATGAAAATAAAATATAAAGTATAACAATAGTTATTTGTGTATTAAGAGAGTAAAGTGATTTTTTGTTACTCGAACACGGTAATTGCAGCGCGAGCCGAAGGCGAGAGCTGCAATAGTGTAAGAGGAACAAAGACACTTTACGCACGTGATACACACATCATTTTTTCTACGATTGCATCTTACTGAAATAAATTCGTTCTGTCAACTGCCAGTATGACAAGATTCTGTTTTGTTTGTATCCTTGGTAACTATTGAAATAAGCGCGCATTTAACGTCTTTTTCGCGCGTTGTCATTGGAGATGCGCAAAAAAGATATTTTTCAATTGTTCCATAGAAAATGTCAATTTTACGATGACAAATGAGAGCGTAATTGTCAACTTTTCATAGCTATCGTAGAAAAATATTTTTTTTTAATGATTAATGAAGTAAAGTCAAGATACTTACAGTGCTATATTTAAATTTTATTCAGTTCATCAAAGAAGCTGATAACATGACAACTCAATTATTAATCAATGCACCTTTCTTAGCTACAACAATAGCGATTAATTTTACAATTCTCTGTTAACGTACATTATTATTACTCACATTGTGTTAGTTTGAAACATGACACCATAAACAAAGCTATAAAACCAAACAATGTTCAATGTATAATAAGCTTAAATATCCAGAGCCAATAAACAAAGACAGCTATCTCGACAACGTACCGTTTACATTTTGCACTTTACACTTTACAGCAAAATGATTCATCACAGAACGTAGAAAATGAAATTATACCAACGCTAGCAAATTACAGATGTTCAAGATTTATAGAGCTTTCTAAAATCAAAGACCATGTTTATGAATTATGACATGTAATCACACTAAATAAGTATAAGTTATTGTATAGGATATACAATTGTATTGTAAAGGCTAGAGAAAAGTATAATTTATTCGAAATATCTTTCCATTTCACTTATTTCGTAATAAATTGCAAACTTGTCGACGTTTTATCTGCTATTTCATGAGTACCTACTAAGTAAGGAATAAAAAATAATAATAGATACCTGCTGCTATATTCAATATTAGAATACATGCAATGAAATAAATATTGCAGGAAAAAAAGTAAAAAAGACATATATTTTTTGTTTAATTTAACTTAATTTTCATGATATTTTGTATATTATAATTTTGTCACAATACTTTTGACCTTCTATTATTATATATGATATTTAAACCCCAAAAAATTGTAATTATTCTAGATTTTTGTGTTCTTAAGATTTGTAGACCAATACTATTGAATCATCTTTTTGTTTTTGTTGTAAATAATTTATTATTTTGTCGTTATTAGTTCGCCTCAGTTTTTTTTTAACAAGCAATATGTTTTCAATAAAAATAAACTGAGTAGTACGATTTATAAATTATGTCAGATTACCTGTACGTTGATTATTTTTCGAACTATATCTGGCTTGCTATAGAAATATAAGTTTAATATAATATTTGAATATAAACAACACAAATATCAAAATTAAAAACATAGTTCATTTCAAAATGGTAGTGATTTGTTTGTCATTGTTTGTGTGGCGTCAAAAATGTAACCGCCATTAAAATTATGTATAATTGTTGAACACAGAAGAATATAACAATAAATCTTTTAGGCAATTGTCAAAAAAGTTTACACTTACATGTAGGTAAATCTGTCCATGAAATTCATTGTACAATATTACTTCACTTTACGTTGCTATTAGTAACGGTTGTTAAAACGGTTTTTTAATTCAAATATGTACACAGTTGCATAAAATAGTTATTTGTGTATTAAGGGCGTAAAGTGATTCTTTGTTACTCGAACACACCTTCGGCTCGCGCTGCAATAGTTTAAGAGGAACAAAGACACACATATTTTTTTCTGCGATTGCATATTAATTTATTAAGAAATGTATGCGTACTGAAAATAAATTCGTTTTGTTAATACGACAAGTTTCTGTTTTGTTTGTATCCCTGGTAACTATTTAACTACACGCGTATCTAATATCTTTTTTCTACGATTGCGTTATTTTTCGATTGTTCCACAGAAAACGTCATCTTTACGATGTCAAACAAGACGTTTTTAGAATGTCGTCTACCTCGACTACCGCCTCTTCAATACGCCATCATATTTTGCAAATCACCCTCCAATTAATCGACATACCATCCATACACTCTCGCAAAATAATTTACGTGTAAATTAACCCTACCAGCTACACCACGATTAATTAATACGAATCAGATAGTTTAACATAGATGGAAACCACCACGCCAGCCTCCTTTAAATTACCTGCGTTACAGCACTACGCTTTCTACATACCAATCCAGTTACCGCAGTTATCAAACGAAAAACCAACAACCACGTCTGTAACCGAAGTCGAGTGTGAGTACCGCGTATTGGTTATGGCATTCTGGTCGCGACGGTTGCAGCGAAGTATTTAACATGCTTATCAGGCTTATATGCCTGGTGTCACGAACAAGCTTAATGGATCCGCCTTGAATTAAAAGCACATTTCATTATTACGCTAGACTGTAAGTCTTCATTAATTTATAATACAAATTGAAAATTAGAGCATGAAATATTGATTTTGTATTAAAAATGTATAATGAGAATATATTAGTCAAAATGACATTGTTGAATTTGAATTATAGCTAGAGACCGAGTATTAGGAAGTATATCAAATATTTGTCAAATTCATACTCAAATTTACGTATTAATAATTAATTGACAGTAATAAATTCAGTTTCTGTTATTCTACTTGATAGTTATCACAGCTAGTAATTAATTTTATAATTATTCATTTCAAAATATATAGTATGATGTAGGTGGCTTAGTGGTATCGAGTCGGCCTGTGGATTTAGAGTACCCTGGTTCGATCCCCACAGGCGACAAATAATTTTCACCAATTTAAATCTGTCCCTGTGACTCTCCCTCCACTAATATCTTTGGGGGCCGTGATTTAACGGCTGGTAACCGCACTTTACGCGAAAAATATATCACTTACCGAGATCTGCTTAGGCAGAGTGCCACACCCAGTAATAGTTAAAAGGCGTGATGATATATTTATTTATTTAAGATATATAGTTTGTCAAATTTCCAAGGATCTCTACAACAATAAGATATAAGTCACTATTTGAATATTAACTACTACGAGATGGCACGGATCACTATATCTATGATAAATTTAAGTGAGAAGGTGCACTTTCAGTTGGTCTCCATAAGCTTACTGTCACTTATATTTTTAAATTCTTTTCTATTATTCTGTCATAGCTAGTAGTGTTTCTTTATTAATTAATTTATATATACACCCATACCTCGCTTTACGGCCTAGATACGTTCAACGAAACTTGGCCGCAAAGCGGAAAGCCGTATAAGGAATCAATCAATTCTAATACAAATTCATACAAATTCAATGGGGAAAAAAGTTTTTTTGCCGTTATAGCGAAACATTTTAGGCCGTAAATCGAAAACGTGCCTTAATTGAAAAGGGCCGTTATAGCGAAATACCGTATAAAGAGCGGCCGTATAGCGAGGTATGGGTGTATTTCTATTTAAGAATAAAGAACGTAGACACTTGATGTAGTTTCACAAAATTATTTATTAACAAGTTCTTTATTCTTATTCATAATGTTTCACCAAGTGCCAACGGCTCATACTTTTGATAGTATTTCTATTTTTTTTAATGCATTTTATTTTATTATAAGCATAGCGTTTATTGGAAAAACTAATATAATTACAGCTCACTGACAACTTCGTCAAATGTAGTTAAAAAATAATAATAATACTGGCAGCTACGTGCGAGAACAAAATTGATAAAGTAAAATAAAAATAACAGTATAAATGATTTCGGTCATATAATTCCAAAATGGTGGTAAAATAATGATCGAGTTATAGAATAGAGATTTTTCCCAGAGCTAATTTTTGAGATATAATACAAACTTATAATTATTTTTTTGATAGTACCACAGAGATAAGAAATATATGTTCTTTGTTTATAACAAACGGAATGTAAACTAGAAACGCGTAAAATATACATTATTTTCATTACACCTACACTTCAATTCTACGAATTCTTTAAATTGCAATTTGAAATTAAAATTCGCCGAAACAAAAACTAATTAAAATATAAGAAGAATTAATTATAAAAACTCAAGTATTATAACATCTTGTTCCTTCCCTAAAACATCAATTCAATTAGTCAACAAAATTTGGCAATATTGTTTTCAACTAATTTACATAAAATCTAAATTATTTACAAGACAGTAAAGAAGGACGTATTCTAATTAACTCATTAATTAAGATAACAAAAACTCAATATCTTCAAGACATTATGATCCCATTTTACATTACATTTTTCAATATTCTTTCATTAGTGTTCTAAATACTTAATATAAAAAAAGAATTAATAGGATTAGTTTAAAGTAAAAAATAATATAATAAACACATGTTCATAATTACCCAACTAGTTAATTAAAGTCAATCAACCCACATGTGGCAAAAACCTACACTTAGAATAATAGTTACAAGTTTCACCGATAGGTGTGGTGCTGAACTGTCAAGTTTCACAAAGCAATTCACAGAATATTAATATGTTTGCATTTAAATGCAATTTGCATGCGCTAATCCGTATTTATTGGTTTTTGTAAATTCATTGAGTACTATACAAATAACCAACTGGACAATGAGTTAAAAATAAACATTTACGCACTGGTACCGAAGTGGTATTTGCGTATTTGCAGAAGAGACTTCTTCAACTGTGACTTTCATTATTACAGCATTTATTCTAGCACAAAGATATGGTAGTTACCTGGCCGTAGCTTCTATTGTTTATGGTATAACAAGGCATGCTGAGAAATCCTGTCATTTGTGACCATAGACGTAGGAAAGTTCTGCCAGAGGGACTGTTTTCCTTTCACTATTATTTAAATAAGCTTCATTTTCATGTAAACACATGTGTCACTAGCACATGATTATTTGACAATATGTTTTCCTATAATTTTTCTCGAAAATTTCTTCAACTATACATTAATCAATATGATAGGTAGTAGGAGCCAATTAAGGATAACTAATTATAGTAGTTATTAGTAAGTTATTTTTGAAATAGGTACCTCAGATAAATGTGATTGAATATTTAGTGTATCTTAAAATTAAAACACATTTTTAAGTAACTGTCAAAAAAGTTAATATTTACGTACGCAATTAATATATTTTTAGGCGGGTGATACATAATTAGTTTTTTTTTCTATTCACATGATTAAAATATCATTTAATGAACTGGTTTCTATTACGCTAAATATCATTTTAATCACATGTTGACAAGCTGTAGCTTCTAAAGTTTTAGTCACGGAATGAAGGTAACAACAATTAAATACAGATTGAAGTTAGCTTCAGACATCTGTCATTGTAACTTAATCACATTTTTAAAATAATTCATTAAATTTTACATTTTTTATGTTTTAATTTGCAATCGTTTGACTCGTTTTCTAAACTCTTTAAATACTCGTAACTAAAAATATGTTTATAAAACTTGTTACATAATACACTATTACATATCTATTAATGTTTCAAGGGTTCGTGCTGCCCCATTTAATGGGATATAGCGTGATGTGATGTATGTATGTTACATATCCTTTGAAAACTGAAAGTATTTTTTTTACATCTGTCAAATACTACTTTGTTTAAATAGCAAATTTATTAGTTGATTAATATTGTTGAATTTTATTTGACTTTGTTTACTTTGTTTAGTTATGTCCAAAAATGTAAATTGATCACCAAGGTAATAGTTAGTTCAGACATTGTTTTAAAAATACTGCAGATAACATTTTTTTGGAGTAAATAAAATATTTTGATAAATTGTCAAGCCGAATATCATACGTGACTATGATTTTTCTTTGGTAATTTTTGCCTAGATCACTCCTGCTTGTTGCTTTAAGAAAATCTACACTCGTGCTATCGCACTCGTGCAGATTTTCGTCGCAACAAGCAGTCGTGAACATGACGACAAAAATTTCCGGCAAAATCATAGTCACTAATGGTATTATATAGGTACATGATAATTTATTTTAAATGATTTTTTCAATAAAACCCAGTGAGCTGGACAAATCTCGAAAAAAAAAACGGGTTTTTGACAACCCTGTATACAAAGGGACCCCCCGCTTATAGTCGAATTAGAACCACTGGAACGCAGTTATAAATAGAAGTCAACGAGATTTGAACCCGAGAACGTTTGTGAAACACCACTGAGTTGTGCTACAATTGCCTGTACATTTGTAATAATATTTGATCTCAAATTATTAATTAATTATGAATTTCAGTTCTCCTTGTGAACGAAACTTACAACATACAAAATATTTACACTCATATTTTATGTATCTGTTTTGTTCCAATGTTTATCTCAAGAAAATATAAAATAATTTATAATAAATATTTTAGTAATTAACAATGTTTTCATTATTTAACTTACTGGGACAAAAAACCTTGAGACATTTTTGTCTTACTTATCGTTATATTTTGCAGTTGCGTTAGAATACAAATATGATAATTAACCAATTAAAATTTAATTGCTAATGTTTGTTATTGACAAAAGTATGTAGGCTTTAATTTTTGCTAAATTCTGTTCGGCCTTTGTTTAATTAATAGCAATTATACATGCAGATAATCCACCATGACAACTACTTGACTATTTAATTAAAACGCAATAAATGAACACTTACAAATATTATTTTAAAATTACACAATTATTTTCTATGTTTGTATATACTCGAAATATACTCATCGTAAAAGAATGTACACGAAATGTGGGTATCGGAATATCTATTTTGGTAGCTACAGATAACTCAAAAGTAGAAGATACAATGTCATCCCACATCCTAAACCTTAAATGTGTTTTCACCATTCACCTGAATAAATAACTTGGAACTGTGAATAAACATTGACTTTCTTGCTTATTTACCATACCTTTCCTTTCATCATATACATTGATCTTTACAATCTAAAATTACAATGTTACACTAATAATTGTGAGAAAATCTACTTACATCAAAAAAAGGTTTTTTCCACTCCTAATACTGTAAGTAGATTGTTATTACTTTGTTTTTAGGAAGGTAAGTTGATTTTACTAAGAAGATATTGGTTGCCATTGACGACGGGATGTAAGTGAAAATTTACCTCCCTAGGATAAAAAATAGAGACACATGGGGTAGGTGGCTCAGTGGTATCGAATCGGCTTGTGTATCTTGAAAACCCTGGTTCGATCCCCACAGCCGGTAAACAATTTTCACCAAAATTATATCTATCTCTGTGCCACTAAAATTTTTAGGGCCGTGATTTGACGGCTGATAACCGCACTTCACGCGAAGAAATATATCACTTACCAAGATCTAATATGGAAGAGTGCCACACCCAGTAATGGGTAAAAGGCGTGATGATTTTTTTTATTTATATTTAAAGTAAATATTTAACAAAAATGGACAGAAAAATTTTAATAAAAACCGATTTAAATCACAAGCGACCCTAGCTTATTTGATTTGAACGTTTAAAGATCGGAGTTCATACATCCCAGGTTCAAATCTTGATGGTATCACAATCTTTCTCTTTATAATTTATTTTAATTTACATTAATTTTGTATTTGCTTACAACAAATAAATGAATATATCATCACGCCTTTTACCGATTACTGGATGTGTTACAAGGGTAGTTTTAACGTGGTGAAAATAGCTCATTTTAAGTATCTGTTTAAATTATAAATAAAGTTATAAAAAAAAATGTTGTTAATAGCTACTACGATTTATGCTACCTCTAAACAAAATCACATCAAAGGTGACTAACCTCAAAATCTCTCCAAACTTAATCTATTCATCCCTAGTTATTTACAGCTATTAATTATTCGACTTGCAATTACAAACTTGCCCGTAGTCCCACGGTCAATTCTCCCAGCTACGCTACTGGTCTCGTCATAATACAACCCAGCTGAAAAGCAAAACTTCTCTGGAACAATGAGGCGTTACAAACCACAGACGAGACAGCTCGATACGCTGTTGTTTGTATTCTATGTTACGTATGTGTATATGTTTGTATTATACGTTACGTTCTAATGCATACGCATCATGCATACGTCGTGGGTAGACGTCAAGATACGTTCTATTGAAAAGGGAAATACAAGTATGTTGTCGATGGATCGTTCTGAATTTCTAGTTAAGAAGTTACTCAAGATAACGGAGAAAACTAAAGATGATAATAAGAACTAGTGCATTGCAATAGTTATTTACGTATCAAGTGCAGAAAGATGGGTTTTTTTGAATTAGTGGTCCGTTGCTGCATGAGCGAAGCGAATGCTGCAAGACCGCGAATTAAAAAAAAACCCTTTCTGCACGAGTTGCGTACACTATTTTTTCTACAACCATAAACCAAATTTTGATAAAAATAATAAAACAAATTTCAGTAATTGTAACATCTCTGAATTTTTTTTATTAATTTAGAAACTTTAGAAAGATACCTGGTTTAATGTATCCATAACAACTGACAATGACAAACAAACTCAATTATTTTATTGATAATGAGGAAAAACGTATTAGATTCTATAGACATTATAAAAGAAGCAAATGCTGCAACATTAAATTTGCTTCCAAATAAATCGACAAAAGATATGAAAAAGAACATGATTTGTTTATATTAAATTACTTTTCTGCACTAGTGCAGAAATAATTCACATTTTTTGCACTAGTGCAAAAATCTGCTACTTTCATAAGAAAAATAAGTTCAAAAACGCCTACTTTTTTTAATGGTTGTAGAAAAAGTTTATTACATGATTTCAATACTTTATGTGTTCTTTATTTTTCTACTTCCGTTAGGAAATTTACGTTTTATGTCACTTATTTGAGTTAAGAAATGAACTGCATTATTTAACTAGTGAAACATTGAGGTAACATAGCAACACAAAAAAAAAGATATCTTGGTAGACGAATTCTGATGTGTTATTCTTTTATTTTTTGAATTTATAACTGTCATTAATGTCAACATTTCATAATTTCAAAAACGCTCTTTCGTATTTATTAGAACCGAAGTAGAAAAAATATTGTATGAAACTCGTAAGGAAATAAGGTTATTACCTTACTAGTTTCATAAATAGCTATTACTATATTTACGAGATTATTTACTAGCCATCGACGAAGTTAAATAAATATATTATTACGTCTTTTATTCATTACTAAGTGTGGCATTCTGCATTAGTAGATCTCGGTAAGTGAAATATTTTGCGCGTTAAATATGGTTACTAGTCGTCAAATCACGACTCCCAAAGATGTTAGTAATGGGGAAATCCTTACATGATTGATATGCAAATTCGTAGCGTTTCTTTGACTTTGCCGGTAATAAAAACGAACTGACACTACTTGTCGCTTCTTCAATTTCAGATATATATTCATTTTTGCAATAAATTATTATTTCACACTTCTGACGTTGTTTATAAACAAACAATTAACATCCTAGCAACCAACAATCACAGATCAAATATATGAAAAATGTCAAAAATAAAGTGAAACGTCAAAATTAAATCTTAATATTTTAATTAATTTAGAATGTAGGAGCGGAAAAATATTATATACAATTCGGGATGTAGGTATACTATTTTCATTTTAAACTCGAGGGATCGGCATAAAACGATTAAACGTCCCTGTCCCATATAATTACAATGAAATCCATTAGTGCGGCTACCCCATATCGCTTATCGATGGTCAAAATAGGTAAATGTTCAAGGGTCGTATTCAGCCTAAAATGATTCTTGTTTTATTCTATGATTGACTGTACCGGCGAATGCGGCTGTACAACCCTGTGTGAACCTTGTGAAACCAGTTATGACGGATCATATTTTGAGTTCCTTTGTAAACGTAATTGCAGTGCATGCCGATCCCTCGAGTTTAAAATGAAAATAGTATATATTTGACCAGTCTCGAACTTTTTACCAAGTACAGTGGTAATTTTAATGTGGAGAAAAGTTTGTCGGTTGTAGAAATCGAACTGGGATTTTCTAATCTACTGGCCGGCGCGTTTCCAATGAATTATCTGCCCCATGGACGAACTTCTGCTAATTAATATATTCAATTCGAGAGAAGACTTCACAAATATCCATACCCTCGGTGGGATTCAAACCCGCAGCCTGCGGTTTACAATGGTCAAGCCGCTCCTCTAACAATTCAACCTCTAGGTCGGTATTTTTTCCAAAGCAGAACATCTGTTGGTTCCCCCTTTCTCTGTATAACCTTCTTTAAAATTGTTATAGCATTAGCATTTGAGTTTCATTTTCATTATCTTTAATTTCGTTTTATTTTCATTCTTCTCTTGCACGATAATTTTCTTAATAATAGCCATTTATACTAATTTTATACTTATTTTACTAAATTAAAGAAGTATTCTCATGATTTTCCAAATATGATATTCTTATTTGAAACTAAAAATATGTCTAATACCAGTTAAGAATAGGATGAAAAGAAATTCTATTGGAATACTTGTTTCCAATTATTTTATTGTTAAAAACTAAATTTAAAAGTCATTTTATATAATGAGTTTTATATAAGGAGTAAATATCTTAATAGATGCATGTAGGTCTATACACCCCTCTGACTCCCCCACTGCCGTTTGACATGATGCAACTTCATTGATTTAGTCCTTACTGTAATTGAATAAAATTTAATGGTAAAATTATTTTTTTCTGAAATCGTCAAGAAAATGCATACTTTCCTGACGCATTTTAGTATGGAAAGTAAGTGTTTACCTGACTCAAATAAATAAACTAAATAACTAAAAAATTTAATAAGATTTTTATTTATTACTTCCTTGTACGAAGTAAAGGAAGTATTGTAATCGCGAAAATTTTCGGTTCTCAGATTTCAACGGAAATAGGTGTTTTGGCCCTCCCTGAATCCATTTTGACTAATTTCGTCATGCCGTCTGTACGTACGTATCTCGCATAACTGAAAAACGGTAAGCCGTAGAAAATTGAAATTTTATATTTAGGACTGTTATAACATCTAGTTGTGCACCTCCCTTTTTGGTCATTATACAACTACCGCAAGTGGTACTTTACTTGAAGCCTATAATAGATTTTCATGAAAAACTATATTCAAATATAATTTAAAACTTTCCAAATTTGGTATATAAGACTACTATATCAATGGAAATAACATAATAGATTTTGGTTAAAATAGACTAACCGGAAGTGGCACATTACATGAAGCTGCTAACAGTTTTCCTTGAAAAAAATGGTATTATTTTAATTTTAGAAAGGAATGCTGCAAATAAAAGTTTTAGAGAATTAAATTCTGCGTCTAGCACATTAAGAATTTTTAAATTAGCTTTTTGCATAAACGAGATATCTAAATTTAAATATTATATATTTTTTAATATGGGGTAGGTGGCTCAGTGGTATCGAGTCGGCCTGTGGATCTTGAGAACCCTTGTTCGATCCCCACAGACGACAAACAATTTTCACCAATTTAAAAAATCTACCCCTGTGGCTCCTCCACCACTAATATCTTTGGAGGCCGTGATTTGACGGCTGGTAACCGCACTTCACGCGATAAAATATATCACTTACCGAGATCTGCTTAGGCAGAGTGTCACACCCAGTGATGGGTAAAAGGCGTGATGATATATTTATTTATTTATTTTATTTTATATATTTTTTGATTTTTTTTAAATTAAGTTTGCTATGGATTAGAACAAAAAATAAAAGATTTAATGTCAAATATGTGCAATTAAAAAAATATCTATAGTTTAATACGTGTACAAGGAAGTCATGTGGTGTCCACATCAGATATTTTTTATCAATAATATTAATACTAAATATACAATTGCTTAAATTACTAAAATTTATGTATGACACTGGCGAATTTGAAGCTAAATTTATTGGAGATTCAGTAAATAAAATAAGCAAGTAGGACATTTGCTGACAAATTATTTTGCTTTTGCCAATCCATGAAAATTTCATACTCTTTATCATACCGGTCTTTGGACTTGATCGGTAATAAATTTTCAACAGCCGCAGTTGCTTGATTTAAGATTTCAAGAGTAGTACTTGAAAATACCGCCTCATACTCATTTTCATCTATATTTTCCAACATTATAAAGAAATCTTCTCTGTCAACAATATTACTTTTGACACAAATATATTCAATAGATTTTTTACATAAGATATTGTTTTCAACAACTTTTGTTATCACCTTGGATATGTAGTTTGCTGCCAATATAATTCTTACCAAAAAATTAAATATTTTGAAATATTTATTATTAATTATATTGATAAAATATAAATATGAACGATTTCAGAAAAAATAGTATACATAATACGTCACGAAAGTGTTTTACTTGACTCAGCGAATTAAAATACTCGGCCTGACGGCCTCGTACTTCAAACAACCGCTTCGTCAAGTAAAGCATCACTTTCCTGACTTATTATGTAATATACTATTACCTGAAACTGACAGGAAAATAAACATTTTCCTGACCTTTAAGATTCAGGAAAGCTTTGCTTTGCATGTCGAGTCAGGAAAATAACATATTGACTGTCTAGGCAGGTAATGAAAGAAACGTGAGTGTCTAGTTACTTAGCAACATGAAATACTGACTGAATATGTAAGTCAAATATTTCTTTTAATTTAAATTAATTTAAAATATATATCATTTGTTCATAAGTTTCAGGTAAAATGTTATACGTAACACGTCCGTAAAGCGTCGTACAGGATTCATAAGCTGTTTCAAGCTTCGCTATCGCTCGGCATGTACTATCTACTCATCCTATAATTGAACGCTTTCCTCAGTTTTTACGTAAGTAACTATTATTTTTCTCGGTTTTACTGAAATCTGTAAATGAAAAGATCCATCATAGCTGACAACTTGTAAAGATTTATTAATTTAATGAATTTATATCGTGACTATATAACTGATTTTAATAAATGTACAATTTATTTAAAAATATATTTTTTTTTTAAATGTATAACAGTGCAAATAAAATTTGCTTGTAAAAACGTGCAGTAGAAAATAAATTCTATACATTGTTTAAATGAATTTAAAATACTAAACAAAACAATACAGTTCATAAAAATGTATCAGAACAAACAATATAATTTGACAAATATTTACAGGCAGCAGATATTGAACCAATGTCCTTCATACTCAATTTAACAGTTAAATAATCCAACCCACATACGTAAATAATGATATATTTTCAATTTCAATGTACATACTTTTGTTTGAAGTTGTTTAAACAACTGACTAAACACTACAACATTCAGATGTTAGCTAGTACAAAGGTGTTCAACTTCTCACATTCTAGTTCATTGACGGCTCGCTTAGAATTAACTGTCACGGTTTACCTTGTGAGTCAAATGAGGCTTTTACCAGTTAAATGACTTATTTGTTGTGATCTTTAAATTGTTACGTGAAGAGTGTGAAGTGAAGCGAGCAATAATGGCCATGTTATGTAGTAAAAGGGAAAGTTCAAGGTCGTTGTAATTAGAATTTGTATGTATGAATTGTATTGCATTAATATTCTGCTCTGTCAGGTGTAATTTGAATTCCGGCTACGTGAATATTTGATGTAGGTAACTAAATTTAATACCGCTGTTAGGAATGAATAAATAATTTGCACATGTGACTTGACTAGAGAAAATTATTTATGAATTCTTTGGATTTCTAATTAATTCCTTCATTATATTTTAATATTAAATTTTTGTAAATTTTATTTCTTAATCGATTTTAGCTTCGGTTTAAAAACAACTACTTTATTTTCATATAATTTTGATTTGTTTTTTACAATAGATTTTAATAGAGCTTCTAACTTACTTTAAAGCAAAATGCGTCAAATATAAATGGAAATTGATCTTCCAATTTTAATTAACAGTGTATGATCGCAAAGTTCAAAAGAATTTGGCAATAATAAGAAAAATACTAAAATTTAGTATTTTATGACTAGTTTTACCAGAAAAGATTTATTTATTTTATTTATGTGATAACGATGCACTGAGTGGATAGTGAACTGACACAAACAGAAAATTACAAATGAATGTCATTTATCGTAGTCAATACTGTACTTTTTGTTACATTATAAATCCGATATGGCGATCAATCAAAAACCGATGCGGAAATTTATTCTTTATGCTGTACAACCCTATGACGTTATGGTGAGGCAGAATATAGTTCTGTATGATTTCTGCTTTCTGGCTCATTATTTTTTTTTAATTTGAACCTAATTTTAAGAGTTTAAACCTAACTCTAAATACATGTATTATACATATGCATAAATAAATATTTATTACAACAATAATTCATTCAAAAACGTATCATAAGAACTATGTTTAGATTAAGTTACGAGCCCCGTCCCACATCAGTTGGCCCACTTGCTGAAATCTTAATTTATGTAGTTATTATAAGAAAATAATTATATTTATGTAATTTAACTGTATTTATTTAACCTAATATTGATATTTAGACTTTTTATAGTTAATTGGAAATAAATATTTAAAGGAATATTATTTTTGATTACAAAAAATGTAATTGGTTTTTATACATGAAAGTTTTGCATTTTATATAGTTTATAAGTCTTCAAATTACTTACACTTTGTTTAGAAATTTGGTAGCTATCGAAGTGGCGATGCATAGATACGTCAAAACAATTGTTGTTTATTGACATTGGTTTTTTAAAAGACTTCAAATTAATTTTATACATTGAAATGACTAGAGGTAAAAAGATAGATGAGAATCTTCGATCTATCATAATTAATTTATCTAAAACTGGAAAATCAAATTCAGAAATTGGAAAATTATTATGTTTATCACGATATAGTGTTAGAAATTTTGTGCGATTGTACAATACAAGCGGATCCATTGCCTCAAAACCCCAATATGTGAAGAAAAGTAAAATTACAGATATTAATAAGAGAGCATTAAAAAAAGTTATTCGTCAAAATAGACGTGCTAATTACGGAAAACTCAGCGTATTGTGGAGTGAAGCAATTGGAAAGCAAGTTTCAAGATCTACATGCCACAGAGAAGCTCAAAAGTTGGGATTCAAGACATACAAGGTTGTGTTTTAAAATTGTTGTCTGAGTGAAAAATTTCAAAAAATCTATATAATTTTTTAGGCTAAAGAAAAACCGTTATTGACAATAAAACAAAAGCAAAACAGATTGAAGTGGGCTAAAGAGCATAAAAACTGGATTCCTGAACAGTGGAATTGTATACATTGGAGTGATGAGTCTCGGTTTGAAGTTTCTATTGGTGACAGTAGAAGCAGAGTAATTCGACAGCAAAACGAAGCGTATCATCCAGATTGTATGAAAAGAAAGGTTAAGTTTCCAGCATCTGTTATGGTGTGGGGATCAATGTCTGCAAAAGGTGTAGGAATATTACATTTTATTGATGGAATTATCAATACAGAAAAATACTTAAACATTTTAGAAGAATCTTTACTACCATCAATGCAAGACGCTTTGGATTCTGGAGAAGATTTTATCTTTCAACAAGACGGTGCGGCCTGTCATACGTCTAAAAAATCTTCGAAATGGTTTTCAGACAATAATATTCCACTCTTAGAATGGGTGTCTAGTAGCCCTGACTTGTCGCCTATTGAAACATTATGGAATAAGATGAAAAAAGGTTACGTGCAAGTCCTGCAAGATCTATACCAGAACTGAAGCAAAAACTTCAAGAAATTTGGGATCAATTTACGCCAATAGATTGTCAGACTTTAGTAAACACAACGCCTCAAAGAATTACGGCAGTTATTAAACATAAAGGTGATGTTACCCAATGGTAACTTAAAAATGATAATAACATTTAAGTTCTTGTTATTGTTTTTTGTTAAACTTTTAATTAAAAAAGAAAAAACTTAAGTTAATTTAAGTTAAAAAGAGGAAATATATATAGATGATATATATATAAGTTTTTGATAATATAGATTGCAATTCGATTGTTAAGATTATAATAAATGCATTTTAAGCAAGTGGGCCAACTGTTACGGGACGGGGCTCGTATAGCGAATCCTGTAAAAATACATTTATTTGTAATAATCTATTAACATTCCAAAGTTTATATATTTATGAAATTTTAGAATATGTTTAAACAAATATTACTGAATTTACCCAATTGAATGAAATTCATACCTACGATACAAAAAAAAAAACATAAATTATTAATACCACAACATAAAACAGTATTCTTTGAAAATAATTTATACTACATAGGACCTAGGTTACCGTTGAAAATATTGTTAAATTTAAAAATAAATTGAAACAGGAGTTAATTCTAAAATGTTACTATCATATAAATATATCAATAAATATATCATTACGCCTTTTACCCATTACTGGGTGTGGCACTCTGCCTAAGCAGATCTCGGTAAATGATATATTTTGTCGCGTGAAATGCGGTTACCAGTCGTCAAATCACGGCCCCCAAAGATATTAGTGGAGGGGGAGCCACAAGGGTAGATTTAAATTGGTGAAAATTGTTTGTCGACTGTGGGGATCGAACCAGGGTTCTCAAGATCCACAAGCCGACTCGTTACCACTATCATGTAAATGAATATTTTGATTATCCTTGTTAGAATCATTTTTCTTGACTTGTACTATATCATGTATTTTGATCTCCTGAATAAATAAAGTATTATTATTATTATTAATTACAGCGATATGTTAATCTGCAAGAAAATAACAAACTTCTACTGCTAATTGAAGAAATAAGTAGGCAAAAAGAAAATAAATTCTAATGAAAAACCTATATTCTAGATGTTATTTTCTGAATAACTTCTAAATAAATGCGTACATATTCTTGCTAACCGCTGGCTATTACATCTATAAATCAATTTCTCAGAAGAACGTTTAAAACACAAATTGTTTAACGTTTAACTCTTGTAAATAACTATATGAGTAAGCAGGCTATGACCCACTATTTAATTTTATCATTTTTAAAACAAGTGACTGTCACACTTTTGTTATTGAGAGCAGACACAATAACTTCAGTTATTTATATGATTCACATATCAAAAATATTTTTTTTAAATCATTTAGAAGAGATTCAAAGTAAGAGATTGTTTAAATAACAAAATATGTACTGTAATATATACAGATAAACTGACATGAAGCTATTCGATCTAATGGAGATTTTTTTTTTGTTCGAATTTGCAAAATGAGCAAATCTAAGAAATAAATAAATATAAATAAAATAAATATATCATCACGCCTTTTACCCATTACTGGGTATGGCACTCTGCCTAAGCAGATCTCGGTTAAGTGATATATTTCTTCGTGCGAAGTGCGGTTACCAGCCGTTAAATCACGGCCCCCAAAGATATTAGTGGAGGGAGAACCACAAGGGTAGATTTAAATTAGTGAAAATTGTTTGTCAGCTGTGGGGATCGAACCAGGGTTCTCAAGATCCACAGGCCGACTCGATAAGAAAACCTCATAAAATAAATAATGTTAAGAAACAGCATAATTCATAATTTATGTATGTATGTACAATGTACATATATTGATTTTTGAATGAGGACTGATATAATAAACACCTGAAACATATACATTTAATGATGTTTAAAAGTAATCCTTTTTAACAAATATCTTTAGTTTTAGGGGAGAAAATAAAAAAGTTCATTTCTTACTCTAAAAATGGTAAAATACGATTCTTGCAATATTTGAAATTTCTAGCTTTTCTAAAAAACGAATAAAAATAAATCAACACGCGTTTTACCCATTACTGGGTGTGGCACTCTGCTGTAGCAGATCTCAGTAAATTAAGCGCAGTTACTAGTCGTCAAATTACGGCCCCCAAAGATGTTAGTAGAGGGGAAGCCGCAGGGATAGTTTTTAATAGGAATGGAACCCGGGATCTCAAATCTACAGGCCGCCTCGATACCACTGAGCCAGCTACCCTATATATATTTTTTTATTATATAAGCATAAAAAATTACAAAAAAACAAAACAAAACTACAAATAGTATTTAGCTAGCAAGTGTTAAAATACAATTATCTGCTACTAAATCGGATTCTATATAATAATAATCATAATAAAATATATAAAAATATTAATTACAGTTAAAACTTCCGATAACTTTTAAGTTTCGCGGACCCTTTGAGATCCCATCACGTACCCCTAGAGGTCCATGAACCACTGATTAAGAATCACTGCTCTAGGCAATTTTGTATTGAAGCAGATTTTTTTCTTAGTTAAGAAATTTAAATTTTTATAGCAGATGGTCTTGACCGGAAAGCTTTCGAGTTTAGATTCAAACATCAATTAAGCGTTCAGTCATTCATTTCACTTTCAATTTATAATTTAACCAAAATCAAAATCTAATTAAATCGCACATTGAACACTAGAACATTGGATACAAAATAAATCTACACAGTTTTAATCAAAGTTCATTCAAATTGGTGTATCTCTCATCTTTGTAAATGAGTTTTCCCTCTGATCAATTTTCTGTAAAACAACTACACTTCGCTAGGATCATACTCAGGGCTGTCTTTAACGGGGGTTCAAGGGGTGCGGGTGCACCCGGGCGCAGAGTCCTATTTGGGCTCATCTGTAGCCTCGTAATTAAAATGTCTTTTTCGGGGACGTGGACGAGCAGTTTCGGTAATTGTTAGGTGTGTAGTAATAAGAGCTATTTTAACTTGTACTTTGTGTGCGGTATAACAAGTTCCGAAAGCGGTATGAGGTGTGTTTAATAATATAATTTAATATTGGTGTCTATATTTTTATTTTGTTTAATTTGCTAGTTTTATATTATAATTATTATATTTATATTTTAAGGTGCTAATGATGAGCTAATATTTTTGCTCGAAACGTCCACAAATAAATATTTTATAAAAACATTGGATTCTGAAGCCTTTTTATTCAATATATTATATAATTGAATCCTTTTTTAAATATATATTATAAATAATAATAATCAGAATAAATTGGTACCTATTAAATAATAATAATATAAAATAAAACATTACTGATGTTTTTATTCCGGGCTTTTATATTGAAAAAAAGTGTTGATTTTTAATTTGTATAATTTAAGAATTTTGAGAAATAAATAAATGAAACATTAAAAATTACATTGCGTTTTTTTGGTTGCCAAGAGCTGGGGCGCAGGATGACCACCCGGCACCCCGGCGCAGAATATGCTTAAGACGGCCCTGATCATACTGTTGCATTTCGATTGGAACAAACTGTACCATGCTAAACAAATGCAGATTGAATAGCCCCAAGTACGTTGCTTATTATTAATGAAGCTATAAAATACCTGCAAGTATCGATTTTGGTTCGGAATGCACAATTCGACACCCACTCGTGCATACCTGATGAAATTTCTTCATTGACCATTAACCACATGTAGTTTTTACGCCGTTTTGCTGAATTTTCAGTACGCAGTTTTTAATTATCAATATATTGTCAATATTTCCATTGTCGTCACGCAATATATGCGTAAATTTTTAATTTAAATACATTGATTTTTTTTCCAACAGTTTGTTTAGTTGCCATAACAAAAGCGTGCTTTATTTTTCAATTTGTATTTTTCGCGGCATTTTTATATTTACTCTCTTTGGAAATCTGGAGAACTATTAATAAATAAATATATCATCACGCCTTTTACCCATTATTAAGCAGATCTCGGTAAGTGATATATATTTTCGCGTGAAGTGCGGTTACCTGCCGTCAAATCACGGCCCCCAAAGATATTAATGGTGGGGGAGCCACAGGGATAGATTTAAATTGGTGGAAATTGTTTGTCGGCTGTGGGGATCGAAGCAGGGTTCTCAAGATCCACAGGCCGACTCGATACCAGTGAGCCACCTACCCCATATAAGATAAACAAAGTCAGTGCAATTTTATAAGAAGATTTTAATGATGATTTTATATTTCCAGAAAATATAGGTGAATATATAAATGCGAAAATGTAACTGACATTTCACTTTCAGTTTTCAATTTTAATTTGAAATTAGTTGAAAATAAGATAAAGAACAAAGTTTAAACTTTAAAAAAATACCCAGTAGCATATATTTTTTTTGTGGCATTTTTTCGATAAACTAGATTAATCTCGTACGATTATGTGATTGGTATAGATTTCACTTTAACCTATTCTCTCATCTGTTCTTATTATGTATAATAAAACAAAAATATTGTGTTAAATATTTCGAATAAAACTAAATAACTGTTACTATAAATATGTTTAAAATATATTGGTATGACTATTGAAATCAACCATTTCAACAACATGCATGATTTAATTTATCATTTTTAATTTAAAACTGTATGAATAGAAAGAAAAATGACTATAATTTAATTTAGGACAACATCCTAATAACCAGAATTTATTATAGAAATATTACAGTAAACGATAAATTAAAGTTTTGTTCAGATAATTGAACACAAATAATTCATTTGCATGTGAAACCATAATTTATAACCCTCACGAAGTTGCAAAATTTGCCCGTATATTATAATTATTATCACATGTTGTCAAACACATGTGGACTGGAGCATGAAGTAAAAAATGCACCTTAATATTACTCATAGTCTAAACCAGAAAACTAATTATAGTGTTGAGTAAAATTAGTCATATTTGAATAAACTATGGAAGAGTTTTGTCTTTTGTTTATATTTGCACATGAGATGTATCGAAAAGTAAGAAATCGAATGTTTAAAAAAGCACTATAGATGTCATTTAATTTTAACACCAGAGTTTATGACGAATCAAATTATACATTATATTTAAATTGTTAGTGTCCTTGCAATAAAATATTAAATTTTTATCAGAAAAAAAATATTTTGAAGGTTATATACTAATGTTATTATTAATTTATTTACAACAACGTTAATATTTTATTGTAATTGTAAGTAAGAAGTTTATTAAACAAATATCAGTAATTAAATACATTTTTCATTATTAAAATTACGTATAACATTAAAGCATGTGAAATAATACAATAAAAAAAAGTTTGCTAAAACTTTTGCAGCAAAAAACAAGTTATGAAAACGAAGTTGTTTGAAATTTGCGAACAATTTTGCTTAAACAAACTGGATTAAAGCAAAGTACAAACATTAAACAAAAGTAAAATTTATACCGGCAGTAAATAAAACAATTATTGCACAATTTAGAAACAAAAGAATATCCAATGTCCCGAAATAAATCAATGTTGGGTGAGAACACCGAAGTCAAGCATACAAAATATTTTTGTTGTCAAAATATAATATGCAAGATATAATTAATTAATAACTTACCTTATAGATGCTAGTTAGTTATCCAAAATACCATCATGGGCACACATTATTGTCACAAATTTAGACACGAGTTCACTTAATATTATTTATAATTTATACAAAAAACACCACGCTACATCTACAATACACACAACCACCATCTTGATGTGTATAAAACAGACTGAAAAGCATTTCGAAGTGAAGCGCAGACTCCAAGCCGAACGAAGGTAGGCACAAAATTCCACATTCCAATCTCTGTTCTGTCTCTTTCTGTATCACTGTATTTCACATAAAGTTGTATTAGACAAGGACAACAGTGGAAATCTTCATGACAAGCTATTTGTGAGGTTAGCATTGTATACCAAAGTTTGAATTGAATTATTTTATTGTTTAGTTTATTTCAGTTTATATAATTGTAAACATGTCGTCGATGCCAATAAATTCTTCAACCCTACTTCCACTAGGTAATTACTATTTCACAACTACACTATTATTTAAAGTTTATATGAAATGAAAATAATTTATAGGTTATGCCGACGTTAATTTTGCGTTTACATAAAAATGTGCATTAACATTTAATAATAATGATAATATTTATTGTTCTAGAACTTGTGGATAAGTGTATTGGTTCTCGCATTCATATTATAATGAAAAATGATAAAGAAATTGTTGGAACTCTACTAGGATTCGATGACTTTGTAAACATGTTATTGGAAGATGTAACTGAATATGAATCGACTCCAGAAGGTAGAAGAATTACAAAACTTGACCAAATTCTGCTCAATGGCAACAATATAACGATGGTATTATTTTAAATTAATAAAATTTATTTGTTTACAACCACATCATCACCATAGCCAAAAAGAAATATTTTGTTATACTAAACAACTAATATACATTTCGTTTTCAGCTCGTACCAGGAGGGGACATGCCAGACGGGTAAATGAAAAAAATATTTTTTTGGAATATTAATTTAATTTTGTACTTTCTTTATATTATAACAGTTATCTAATTTGTACTATAAATAAATAAATATAATTCCGATACAATTTTAGGTTTACTTTATAGAGATTACAATAAATAATTAGCATATAATATATTTGCGGATTAAATATCTTTTTTACAAATTCTGAACATCATATTAAATATGATTAATAATTAGTTATTCATTTCTTAACTAAAAGAAGTACCAGATCCATCACTACTCGTACTATGAGTAAGCATATGTTTTGCTAAATGAATTTTAGTTGCACAAATTTTATTACAAATTTCACAATTAATATGTTCTTGTCTATTTTTATGTCTTTCAATGTGTCTATTCAATAATTCAGTTGTACTAAAACTTTTTGCGCAAATATGACAAACATTAGTAAATTCTGCATGAATTTTTTTATGGCGTTTAAGTTCGTTACGATTAAAAAATGATTTATGACAATCTGTACAACTGTGAGGTCTTACTCCAGAATGAATAATTGAATGGCGAAGTAATTCACTATTACTAATAAATTTCTTGTCACAGTCTAGACATTTAAATGGGCGATCATCAGAATGTAATTTCTTGACATGTCTATGCATTTCATAAACTCCAGCAAATTTCATATCACAAAATTCGCAGTCATACGGTCGTTCTCCAGTATGTGTTCTTGTATGTCGTTCGACCTGAGCTCGAGTTGAGAATCTCCTTTCGCATAGAGTGCAAGGAAAATTTTTATTTTCTTCTCCCATGTGCCGAATTCTTACATGACGAGTAAGTTCAGTTTTCAAAGCGAAAGCTTTGTCGCAGTAATTACAAGCGAATGGTCGTTCCCCTGAATGTAATCTTGTATGACGTAATAATTGAGCTTTTGATGAAAAAGCACGATCACAAAGTTGACAGGGGTGTGGTTTTAGTTTTGCGTGTCTTTTAACATGCGCCTGCAATTCCTGACTATTTCTAAATGGTTTCGTGCATATTGGACAAGGAAATGGTCTTAAATTTTCTGTATGAGCAGCTTTATAATGTCGTTCATATTTAGATTTTGATTGGTATGCTTTATCGCAGAGATTACAAGAGAATGGTTTCTCTCCTGGCTGTCGAGTATAATAAATTGAAATATCGAATGAGTCGTCTTCATGTTTGATTTTCATATGTTCTTGTAAATTAGGATCAGTCTTAAATGTCACATCACACATTGTACAAGAAAAATCTTTTTCAGAAGCATGTAACTCTTTATGCTGATCTAATTCAGAAGCTGTTTTGAATCGACTGTCACAATCATCACATTTAAATCGTTTATCATTTCGGTGCATTTCACGATGTCTTTCCAGAAATGCCATTCTTTTGAAAGTCCTATTACATACCTCACAAGTAAGATTTGGTTTAAACGAATGCGAACGTAAATGTCGATACAAATGAGAAGAGCTCATAAAGTCTTTTCCGCAAACTTTGCAATGAAATGGCCTCTCTCCTGTATGCATCCGAGTATGACGAGATAATTGTGATAAATAATCGAATTTCTTATTGCATATTGTACAAATAAATTTCTTGTCATCCGAATGAGTCTTCATGTGAACTGATAACTGAGATTCGTTGTAAAATAATCTTTTACATTTGATACATGGCACATTTCGTTCTCCACTATGAATTCTAGTATGTTTGTTCAAATCTGATTTACTATGAAATGATTTCTCGCAAACGATGCATGCAAAGGGCCGCTCACCAGTATGTCGGCGTAAATGCTCGGATAAAATTGAAGGATTTGCAAATTTTTTATTGCAAGTCGGGCAGTTGTAAGGCTTGGCCCTATAATGGGTCTTGGTGTGTTCTAATAAATATTCATGGCATGTAAAACTTTTCTTACATTCCTTACATTTGTACGGCTTTTCGCCAGTATGGATGAATTCATGTCGGTCCAAATGAGTTTTACGAAGAAATTCTTTCTTGCAATATTTACAAGAAAACGTTTTTCTGACTGTGTGAGATTGAATATGAGCTTTCAAATTTTTAGAATGTGGAAAAGTTTCATCGCAGTACGGACAGAAAAATGGTTCATTGTCACCGTCGTGTCTCGTCAAATGTTGAATAAAATTGAAAAGTTTTAAAAATATTTTATGGCATTTTTTACATTCATAATGTTGTTTTCTAGCTGGATGTCTTCTCATATGATGAACTAAACTGCTACGAAATCTAAAACTTTTTCTGCATATAGTACAAGGAAATGCTTTAAGAAATGGATCTTTTATAATAGATGTTTGTAGAATACCAATATCTTCATCATTGATATCCTCAGTTTTAATTTGAACTGAATGATCTATTTCGAAACATTTATTTGATGTATCGCTCTCATCTAACGTGACAGCTAAAAAGGACATTATATCTGCATTTAAGGTTTTTAGTCCACTTTCATTTTGATCACAAAATGCATATTGATCCGAATCATCTATTTCTTGTTTAATATACATCTCATTAAAGTTATTCTCAATCATTCCATTACAGTTTTCTTCTTCGTTGCTTTGAGACTTTGTGATGGGTATAATTGCTAATTCATCATCTGTTTCATCTTCATTTTCTTGTTTTATTTGTATATTCAACAAATTATTAATTGTCTCCATTTTCTCAGTTATTATTTGAAATGTCATTAGGTTAATGGTGAAACATTTTATAGGTTAATATTTAAAACTATCATAAAATCGAGAAATTATAAAATTTTAATATCATTCTGGCACTCAATAATAAATAACTAACTCTAACAACAATCACAATTAAATTATAACAAATAAAACAATCAATTCTTGTCAATTATAACAAATTTAACCTTTACATTCTCAGATCAATGACAACCACCTGTCAATTTTCTCTTTTTCTTCATTTCGCAGCAAACTAATAATTCTAATATTAATTTAAAAAATAATAACATCCTCAAAATATAAAAACAATATTTTAAATCTCATTATAAAATTCTTATTTTTACAAAGATGTTGTATACGGCAACACTTTTCATATACTAGTCATGTGTGAGGACTATATTGTGGCTGAAATATGTTATAAAATGAAAGATATTATTTTGCATCAAATAATTTTAATATTATTGTACAATAAAAATAAAATACATCTTAAACAAATAATCATTTTGAGTTAAATATATGATACTTTCTTGCGACATTAATTTTATAACAACTACAGTAAAATTATTTTATAGCCAAAATAAATTTAAATAAATATTAACTATAAGACTTATATTTTCTTTTTTTGTTATGTGTGCTTATATGTCGCGAAAGGTTAGATATAGACGAAAATGTTTGTTCACATATGCTACAAGCATATGGAAATTCATTGGCATGACTTTTGTAATGATCTTTCAATTCAATTTCTTTTTTAAAATCAATGTTACATTTGTTACAAGTATAAGTAGTATGGTAATTTGTGATGTGTTCATCTAAATTAGTCTGAGTAAAACAGGAGTAACTGCAATAATAGCATTGGTACGTTTTCTTTACATTATGAGAACGAAAATGATATGTCAACTTTCGAGCTTCAAATTTCTTGTGACAAATCGTACAAGTAGACATATTTGCAAATTCAGTTTGCATGTGTATTGTACTGTGTACTTGTAAACTTCTGTAAGTTCTAAATCCCTTTTTACATATTTCACAAGTAAATGGATACTTGTTTTCATCACATGGTGCTTGATCGAGATCTGAATCATATAGTTGATCTTCATCACTTTGATTTTCTAGCGTGACATCTAAATATGTGACAATATCAGCGTTTATAGTATCATGATCTAACTCGTTAACAGAATGAGTATAATTTGTTGTTTCTAAATCAAAATCTTCTTTGTTGTCAGGTGGTTCCTGTTTAATTAATCTTATTTGAAGTGATTCTAAATCCATTATTGTAGATTCTTTATATTTTTCTGTATTTTCCATCTTCTACGGATTGCAGTAACTTAAAAATAAAAGATGCAGATTACATACTGCTGAAGAAATGTCAATAATAATAAACAACAATAATGTAAATCTTTCATATGTATAATATTTACCTCTTTACAATAAATAAATAATTAATATAGTATTAAAAACAATATTGATTAATATTTTAATTTATATTTTTCAAAAATATAGAAAACTAGTATCTGTCAAAAAGAAATGTCTATTTTGTTTAGACGACACTAGCGCCAACAATGCACCTACCGCCAGCTGGCGTTACGAATTTAAACTAACTTAAACGTCATTCGTGAAGTAATGGTGGTGTGTGTGTTTACAACATGAGTGATAGAAAGATTTAAAAATTAGTGTTATCCTGTTTTTATTTTAACTGGTAAGTTTTTATACGATTGCATTTTATTTACATTATCAGTTATTTTACTTATGATAATAATTATAAAATATAAATCGAGATAACCTTGTCTACAAAAGGAAGCAAGTTCATTGACAGTTAAGAAAAATAATTAATGCTTGAGCAATTTGGTCTTAGATTTTTATAATTTATGTTTAAGGTCAGTTATTAAAGCATGAAAGAAACCGACTGATTAATTGACTGTAAATAAATATATATTTTTTTATTGTTTAAAGTTTTAATGTTGACTGTTTATAGGTTTATATTAAATTTTTATTAGGTATTGTTATTTAATAAAATATTTGTTCTGGTATTTGGCTAGTCTGTTATGTTACAGATGTGCAAAAGTCTTTACGTATTGATTTCTTGATTTTATTTTTCGAGGTTATGAGTCAACGTCTGCAAATTGTACAATAGGCGCGGTAAACTGTTAATATCAATGACACAAAAAAATGTTCAGTTCTTATTAATGAGAATTTAATATACAAAATGCGAACATAAATTTATGTTCATAAAATAAGCATTACAAGTGTCAGTTGTTTAATTACACATACAGTATACGGTAGCTGAACGATTTAATATTGACATTAAAATTTATTTTTTTATTGTTCTTGTTCTTTTCAATCCAAGGTTTTCACCATAAACGTAAACTTGTTAACGTGGTCGCAACACGCGAGAGTTACTACAGCTGTAGACAAAAGCTGTCGCAAACACCAAACGACAGGGCTGCAGATACTCCAATTAATTTCTTTCCGTCTCCCCAGAGCAAAATAAAAGAAAAATATTTTTTATTTCCTTTGTTTCAAAGAAAATAACATCCATACTTCCTTACTTTTGATATTTCCGGAGATAATTGGCTTTATTTTCTCTGAAAATTTTTCAAACTATTGACATTCTGTAAACACTGTCGTGAATATGATAGAAATTATGTTTGCTCTTGATAATTCTTTATTTAATTAGTACCGTACTGTGACAACAGGAAGAGTTTGTTTGCTGATAGTTTATTTACTGATAGTTATTATAAGGGCAAACAACTTATGTTCAGTGCCATTGGCTGCAATATGCAGTGATATTTTTCTTGTAAAATGTAAATAGGTTGACATTTCCGTATTTCCGGAGAATATTATAAAGGTTACAACTGAAACTGTAATTTATTTACAATTTGACGACAATGAAAGTTGTTGAAAATTTACTTAAATGTCATATCTTTTTTGTATCATAATTATAGCAAATATAGAAAACATAATATTTCGAAAATAATTTCAAACTTAAGAGAATTACAATCTATGTTCTTTTTTAATGAGTGGATAGAGCCAGGTAAGCTACTCAAATTTTATAAAAATGTAGCTATCTTTTGTAAAAAATAGTGAAGTTACAGCTAAAAACTAATATTAAAGTAGCTGTTAAATTTGCTATTTTTTCAGTTAATATGTTAGAACCTGTAACAAATATTTTTTTCTACGATTGCAATGTATGGTTGACAATTGCGCGCTCATTTGTCATCCTAAAATTGATGTTTTCTGTGAAACAATCGAAAAATAACTTTTTTTATTAGATATTAGGTAAATGCGGGCGTGCTAGGGATACAAACAAAACAGAAACTTGTTATATTGACAGTTAACAGAACGAATTTATTTTTAGTACGTATATGTTTTTTTATATACGATGCAATCGTAGAAAAAATTATGTGTGTATCACGAGCGTAAAGTGTCTTTGTTCCTCTTACACTATTACCATGTTCGAATAACAAAGAATTACTGTACGCTCTTAATACAAAAATAACTATTGAGTGGATTGAAACTGCTTCAAAAAGTAGCTTAAACAACAACAAAAATTAATTTTGATCTATAAAAAGTAACCGTTATAAAAAGTTGCTGTAAGAAGTAGTTTCAATTGTTCTCACATTTTTTTTAAGCTACAGTAGAAAAATTTAATCGCTATTACTATAGTTATATATTTTCATATTTAGCGAAGCTATAGCTGTAGCTATAAAGGAAATGTAGCTAAGCTATAAAGAAACTGTGTATTCTGTGAGCGGATTAAAAAAACTGTTTGTCTGAAATTATGAAATAAAATAAATAAAACATATTGAAAAGAAGTAAATAATAATTGAGAACGTCTGTTTATGTCGTTAATAGAAATTCAAAGTTTAATTAAAACCTGTAAAATCAGTGATCCAAAAAAAAACACTTTTCGAAGCACCGAACTGCCGTACTCTTAAAATTTGTTTTTAAGAACTGGATATTTCGGATGAATGAATTAAAATAATAAAAATAATAATAACTACTTTTTATTTGATTATATCAAAAAGTTGCATTTTTTTGTTAGAAAATTTATATGAAAAGTTAACCATTTCAGTGAAGTATTAATGTTTGCAGTAGTTGCCAGGTGATAAATATTTTATCTTCTGGTCACCGTCAGTACGGTGGTGTGGATAGCGATACGGAATTCGAATCCGGAGATCCCGAGTTCAAATCTCAGTCAAGCTAAAAATGATATGAACTACTACACTTCGGCTCGGTGAGTGCGGACCCTGTACTGTAATTGGGATTAAGTTCCTGTTGTACAGCGTAACATAAATAAATAAGTAAATAAATAAAAATTCTTACAATCGAATAAAAACTTCCGGTAACTTCCTTCATGCCTATAGAAAACTGTATTTTTCGCTCGTATGTATAACTATTTAATTAGAGGTACCAAATACATCTTTAGGTTCCCAGAAATAACCAGTACTTGAATATTAGCATTTATGACGGAAGTACAAAATAGGTAGATTTGTATAATCCCAGGTGTGTCTAGGGTCGGTGCGAGCCCTTCATATTGGATTCTATGCTTGTAACCACCATTAATGGTTTTGGTCCTGCTAAATTCCCTAAGCGTTAATTATTTTTCTCCCCTCTTGTAGGGATTATAGCATACTACCATGAGAGTATGATTTATCTCAACAATGTATTATTGTAAATGGAACGAATGAGTATTCTTTAATGATGACGTAGATTCACATTTAAAACTTGTATTTATTTACGGAAATTACATACATGCATGCTGAACTTTTTGTAAAAGTTTTTTGTAAGAGATTAGTAATGTAAATAAATACAGCTGGTTAATGGCTATGTAAAACCAGATTTCCGACTATTTGTTGGAAATAATTCACTGTTTCCTTCCATCAATGAATCAGCTTTGTTTACCAACTAACGTGGGTTAAAAATAAAATTAATTAACAACAGTTTTAAATTCGATTTAACTCAACAGCAATTGGGAAATCAACTCAACTACTAGTAAGCCAGCCCTAAACTTGAACTGCATTTTGGATAGAAGCAACAGAGTGTGGTAGAATCCCACGTTAAAAAAGTCACCCAACACTGATTTGCTTTGAAATTGGGGTGTCCTCTGGACGTTAATCTTTTTTTGTGTATCGTGGCGTCGGCTGATTTGCACTGCACTATGTCTTTCATTTAAGGTATAAGCAGGTCAGTCCAGCTCTTGCCAAAAACTGGGTGGAGTGTAGTGTATTGTCTTTATGTCTAGGGTGCATGGTCCGGTCTGGCGATTCTGTTCGGATATTGAATCATTATTATTCAATACTTAGTAGAATGTAAATAAACCAGGATTGGCTCTAGGGCCCGCCATGTATCTCTTAACAGAACAGAACAGTTTTAACTCAGATTTAGCTTCATTAATTAGCTTCATTGGAAATAAAGTCATATACCTATATATATATTTTATTAATAATCAAATTTATGTGAATCAGCAAATATAATGCAGTTTGTGTAACATTAAAAACAGTACTTATTATTAGTTCGATAGGAAAGGTGGTTCAGTGATAATGAGTGGATTTAAGAACCCGGGTTCGATTCTCACAGCTGACAAACAATTACTCCTGTGGTTGCCCCTCCATTAACATCTTTTGGGGGTATGATTTACCGGTTGGTAACCGTACTTCACATCCTTAAATATATCACCTACTGATATCTGCTACGGCAGGTTGCTACACCTAGTAATAGGTAAAAGATGTGATGATATATTTATATATGTTTTTATTTTGATGAAATTTTGCCTTTAAAGGTAAGGTAACAGGAATATTTTATGTTTGGTAAAAATTTCATTTGTCGGTTGCGAGATTCGAACTTGGAGATGAATTTTTTAGTTTTTCTTTTAAATTACCTACATTTTTTTTTTCGCTTATAAAAACAGAAATTCATGAATGTGTAGCGTAGTACTCTGTATGTTATATTTTAATTATTTCATTGGTTATTATTTTTGATAATTGTAACTATGTATTTTTTGAAAGTTCAGTAATAAATAACAGTTTTTTTTCTATATTCTTGAGTTTTATTCGAATATTTTATTTAATTATACAAGTTATTAGTTACAAATGTAACTGAACATATAATTAATTTTTAAAAGGTAGATGGCTCAGTGTTATCGAGCCTGTGGATCTTGAGAACCCTTGTTCGATCCCACAGCCGACAAATAATTTTCACCAAATTAAATCTACCCCTATGGCACACTCGCCACTAACATCTTTGGGGGCCATGATTTGACTGCTGATAACCGCACTCCACGCGAAGAAATATAACCCCTATCAAGATCTGCTACGGTAGGGTGCCACATCCAATTATATTATATTTATATGTTTATAGCAATCTATCTATTTATATGCCTTTTATTATTTTTTTTCAATAAATTTGAAACCGCCCTGTATTTTTTAGATAGAGTGTTACAAATAAAACAAATAAATAAATATATCGTCACGCCTTTTTTCCCATTACTGGCTGGTATCAGTCGTCAAATCACGCTCCCCAAAGATATTAGTGAAGGGAGAGCCACAAAAGTGTTTGTCGGCTTTGGAAATCGAACATGGATTCTCAAATCTACACACTGATTCGGTACCACTGAGCCCCTTATTCCTTAAAATAAACGTCAAAACACAAATGTCATTAGGTAACGTGATCATAAAATGTGTATAAAATGTGCATACAGATTTTCAATATAAACTAGTACTACATTACAAGAAAGTGATGAACAAAGCCATGTATTTTCATTAATTGTATATTCATCTTCTTAGTTCATGATTTCATTGCAGTTGTGTCGTCACTGATACAATACCGTAATATGTATGTAAAAATCTGATGTGGACACCACATGACTTTCTTGTACGCATATTAAACTATAGATATTTTTTTATTGCACATATTTGACGTAAATTGACATTGACATGAAATTTTTTTTTTCTTATTTTTTGTTCTAATTCATAGCAAACTTAATTACAAAAAACAAGAAATATATAATTATTAAATTTGCATATCTCGCTTATACAATAGGCTAATAATTCTTAATGTGCTAGACGCAGAATTTAATTTTATTTGCAACATTTATTTCTAAAATCAAAATAATACCATTTTTTTCAAGAAAAACTGTTAGAAGCTTCATGTAATGTATCACTTCCGGTTAGTCCATCTATTATGTTATTTCCATTGATATAGTAGTCTTATATACCAAATTTGAAACGTTTTGAATTATGTTTTAATATAGTTTTTCATTAAAATATATTATAGGCTTCAAGTAAAGTAGCACTTCCGGAAGTTATATAATGACCAAAAAGGGAGGTGCACAACTAGATGTTATAACAGTCCTAAATACAAAATCTCAACTTTCTACGGCTTATGCGAGTTACATACGTACGCACAGACATTACGACGAAATTATTGAAAATGGATTCAAGGATGGTCAAAATGGATATTTCCGCTGAAATATGAAAACCAAAAATTTTTACGATTACATTACTTCCTTAACTTCGTACAAGGAAGTAAAAATTAAACAATTTGTCAAGAATGAGTTCAGAAATTTATGTTTACTGCTTTAAGACTTTTAAGTTATTAATATTTTACGATTCACACTTCGGTAGGTATATTACCACCCCATAAACCATTTATTTAAAGTACTTCCAAAAATACCAGGATCCACTTTTAACTCTGACCCTAAAACCGGAAACATAAACTATGCAGCGTTGCTCACAGCCCACCCACATTCAATTTATCGCTAACCATGCAAAGAACAACTTCATACACGTAACTCACGTAACATCAGAATAAATTTTCAATCATACGAATCTGTGATTGCGGTAAATTATGCGTGAAATGACAATATCAGGTTGGGCATAGCTCAGGCGTATCTCACTGACACTAATGCGTCTGGTATCACGCGTGTCGATTACCGGTTAGTCGGTTACCGTTTACCGGTTCAGCTATCACTAACCGGAAGGGTGTTCGGGTGCTGGTAATCTTGATATTGGTGATAGAGTTGTTGTGGATTTTACGCCCTTAGGGAAGGGAAAATTATATGAAGCGTTGAGCGTCTAATGGAAGGTGGGATTTTCATCTCGGTTTTGCTGATGTGGGCAATTTTGTATAAATTATGTACATGTTTATGAAATTTTGATAGAAATCACTAGAGCGGGTTTCACAAAATTTTAGGAAATATTTTTTTATAAACGAAATAGTTATTTACGAACTAAGTGCGGGAAGCGCATTTTTAAAGCACGAGCTTTACATACCTACATACATAACATCACGCTATATCCCATTAAATGGGGTAGCACGAACCCGTCAACATTCTCATCCTGACACACGATACTCGTTTCGATCACATTAACACTTCCTCCATACGAACTCTTTCTTTTCTCACAACCAAAATCCATCCATTCGCTCATGTACACCTGTTTCGCAAATCTTCACTTACGCCCACTTCTCTAACATCGAATCTATGAGAAATGAAGGCAGCAACACCTGCGCTTGTTTAAAAATACATTTAACACAATTGCAGTTACACTGTATAGTAAGAACTGAAAATGAAGAAAAAAAGACGAGCTTTAATAGTGCGAATGAGAGGAAGACGTCTTCACGCACGTAGTTTGTATAATATTTTTTGTTCGAGTAGTGGTATTTAAAAAAAATACATCTTTTATTTCAACTTGTGCGAGTACACCAGAATCTTCAAATTATACACAATCTTTATCAATTGCAAACCAAGCTGCTCCAGGAACTTCGATTTCTAATTGTCATAATTTTACTATAAATGTTTATAATATCACTTGTAACAATTGTGGCTCTTCCCAATCTAAAAATATTGTTTTTTAGTTCAAATATCAAACCTAATCTAAAATAGATTAATTAATTTAAACATTTTATGTTGTTATAATCTTATTTTTCCATTAAACTAAGTTGTTATATTCCATAATATGTGTTTTTTCTTATTATTTATATAGAATTAGTCGCGATTTTTGTTTCATTACAATCTGCAACAAGTTGTATCAATGACGTCTTTAGTTCAGATGTCAAATAGATGACACTGATGCTGACAAATGTTGAAAGAATTTTGACAAATTTCTCTTATTTCCTAAACTTTTAATAAAGGAAAATTCAGGGAAGTTGTTTTTTATAAATTAGATTTTATTATTATCAAGACAGATTTATTTTAGAATGTTCCAAAGGGCCAGTGTTTTTTTGCAATTTTTACAGTCGAGTTGATCTGGAAGCACTTGTTCCAGATTGAGTGTTGCGTGCGGGAAGTGTCATTTTGAAGGTTACGAGTTCGAAAAGAATTTAACCTTGAAATGCATCAAGATACATTTTTACTACATATTGGTTTGTAGTAAAAGCTTAGTTCTAACTTGGTTTTAGTTAAAACCGTACAAGAAATTTAGATGTGACAATGTTGTAACTAATTCTCCTTGTTACCACGGTTGGCAAAAATCATGATTTAAAAAAAATCAAAAATCATGATTTAAAAAAAAATCAAAACTCATGATTTAAAAAAAATCTGAAATCATAGATTTTAAAAAAATTAACCTGATTTTTTTTTGTAATAATATCACTAAATGGATTAAAAGTTATTAGTATTTAACTATTTATATGAATAATTCCTTTAAAAATATGTATATGTATTCATTTTCGGATCTATTTTTGTAATTTAGATAAAACATGACCGATCCTTCCGGTCATATTTTTCGATCTATATCGGTAAAGAACGATTTTCCTCTTAAAACGTGATCTGAAAGGACTAATTTTCAGGACAGTAAAAAAAAATCGTTACGGAAAAGTGTCTCAGGTAATGGGCAAAATGCATTATATATTTATTTTGTGTTCATTGAATATTAGTAAATTAATCATTTTTATATCAGTTACATTTTTATTATTTTTTTTACGAATCAAATACGTTTCTTGGAATTCTGAAATCTACAGAAAAAAATCGGTCTCCAGGTCTTATATTCTTGTATTCCAAACTGTAGAGGGTAACTATATTATGTGGATAACTGGGGATGATAGGCGTATGATTAATGGCTTGGAGGTGTAAACGAAAAATTCAGGGGAGAAATAAAAGGACTCGAATGAAAAGCACCATGAATGTTGATGGAACAAGAAAGGAATTTTTCAATGGAAATATTTGACAAAGGATAGTTAGGCCAGAGGTTGGTTGAATGCATTCAATTATTGAAGTATGTGGGATTGTTTTGTGACTGAAGTGTTGATAATACCACCTCAATTATTTTTTAAATGGCGTCATGACAGGTTTTAGTGCATTTAGGCACCTACTCATAATTCAAAACTAAATCATAAATATTTATAAAGTTACATATCAATATGATTAAATTTCATAATATAAATTTTGTTTTAATGGGGTAGGTGGCTCAGTCGGCTTGTGTATTTGATAACCCGGGTTCTATTCCTACAGCAGACGAACAATTTTCACCACATTAAAACTACCCCTGTGGCTCCCCCTTCACTAACATTTTTGGAGGCCGTGATTTGACGACTGGTAACCGCAGTTCACAAGAAATCCATGTAATGGAAGCAGTAAATGTCAAGATAAATAAGGATATTTTTATTATTTTCCAATAAATTAAAAAAAAATATACAGTAAAATTTAAAATGATTAACGTGAAGAAATATATCACTTCCCGAGATCTGCTACTGCAGAGTACCACACACAGTAATCGATAAAGGTGTGATAATATATTTATTTATTTATTTAATTTTAATATTTAACTTGAATAAGTTGTAAACTTATGGATTTAGTAATATGAACAAGAATTTTAGTTCATTTGAAGTTTTTTTCAAAATAATGATATATCACAACAAATGCAGTTTATTTATTCTTGAAAACAATTGAGAGAATGCAACGAGCACCAGCATAATTTATATGCAGACAAAGAAAAAGACAAAGCAAAAGGGTAAAACACTATCATAAAAATTAAATTAAACGAAAACTAAATAACTCAAAAGTCACAAACAACAATGTAAACTGAACTTGATAATAACCGAAACTTTGAATTAAAAACTCAAGACGAGAAGTCAAAGTAACAACAAACTAAGAGAAATAAAAGAAGAAACTAAATTTTGGGAAGTAAATAGAACAAGAAGAGAACAGATAATAATCTCTAGACTGAGAATTGGACATACCAAATCCACGCACCAACACATCATAGACAAATCTGAACCACCCTCTTGCTGTAACAACCCCCTCACAGTAAAACACATACTACTATACTGCTCAAAACATACACAAATTAGACATAAATATTGTATACCAAACACCATAAAATGTACTAAACTACTTAAAAGACAAACTACATAAACAAAATATACATTAAACAAAACAAAATAACCATGTAAAACAATACAAACTGTAAATTATAATGTATAGTCCTAATAGCCTAGATGCTGAAGGACTTTAACTAAATAAAAAAAAACAAACTTTGAAATGCAAATAAAAAAAAATCGGGTTATTAAAAATTTTCAAAATTAAAATAAAGAACATCGAACTTATACGAATTAACATTGGTTGTCAAAATTATAACTGTATTTAAAATAATGATAGATCTTTTGATTCAGTGGCTATGGTCAATACAGATTTATTTAACTTCATTAAATTCAAATTCGTTATCGATCATTGACTTTTATGAGAGTCCGATTCGAACTGAAATCTAGTTTCTAACGTTATCCGTTTGATTAATGTTCAGATCAATAAATGAATGTTTTATACAGACTTAATTCGATAGTATAACTAACATCTTATTTTTGATTTGATTTAAAAGTAATAAATATATCACTTCTTATTTTCTAGATTTGGATTAGGTAACGATATACATGGAGCTCTAGATGTCTCTGTAAGATCTGTTTATTAATTAAAAACACATTAGTAATAGTAGACGAATTAGAGTAGATTAGGATCAAGTCTAGGTCTTTTAGTGTGTCCCATTCGCCGGTACGTGTATAATAAAAACAAAAAAATACAATCTTTAAAACAGCATATTTCCTTATTCACACGATACAAGTATAATATATTATAAATATTATATACAAACATAATATAAACATTTACCTACATTACTCAGTCTGATTCAGTACAGGATATTTAATCTTCTTATTGAGTAATATAACTACTAATTGGATAATTTAATCCGAATTAGTAATTTTTTAATGGTCAATCATAGGAAAAAATAAGAATAATTTTAGGTTGAATACGACCCTTAAAAATGTACCTGTTGTGACCATCGTTAAGCGATTTGGGGTATCCGCACTAATAGATTTCATTGTAGTTATATGGGACAGGAACGTTTAATCATTTTATGCCGATCCCTCCGGTTTAAAATGAAAATACCAATGCTTATTTCGTTAGCACTCCAACAATTTATTTCAAATAGCACCGAACTTTGAATTGCTTCTGAAACATCAGGTATCGCGACGGAGATAAAGTTTTATATCTAGAATCCAGACACTTGAAATCTGTTGTAAATACAATAAACACGCACACAAACAAATGAGCGCTGAGATAGATATAGCTAGTATCGATGTACCTGGTACGACCTCCAGACACGGTGCTCTATTATTATCGTTTAGGGTGGAAATGCGAACTGAAAATACCAACACCTACGCAGCTGTTAAAATATTATGCTATATATAACCTATATTTTCTACCCTTTCAAAATAAAAGGTTAAATTAGCTATTGTTATGTCTGCACAAAACGCACTGCTCTAAATTTGTGCAAAGCAAACATTAATTTTTCTTTTGGATGAATTTTCAGCTATAGATGGATGGTGTCTACCGGCCTGAAATTCCTGAAAAACATTGCAATTGAAAAACTTAACTTGATATCCTTTAAAATACTTGAATTTGTTTATTATACCTAGAAAATAAAGTAGTTTACAGTAAAAAAAATATTATTTGTTCATTTTAGTTTCTTTTTGGATTTACAGAAAAATTAGTTTTTACTTCGCAATTTCCTCCCAATTAAATTAAAAATCTTGACTATTTTCGATCATTTTTAATATAATTTTTACACAACCGGCAGAGAAACTCAGTTTCTATGACCGCGAAATCATGACAGAAGTAACACATTTCGCTCCTAGGGACGTAATGTGAACATTATTTCCCTAGATTTAAAAAAAGAATATACTTAACAAAACAAATGATAGTGTGTGTATTTATTACTGACTTTAGGGCTAAGGTGATACAGAGATACTAGTTTTATATGTTATCCTACTCTAATTTCTGTTTATAAAAATAATATAGTAGGTGGCTCAGTGGTATCGAGTCGGTCTGTGGATCTTGAGAACCCTGATTCGATCCTCACAGCCGACAAACACAAATTAAATCTATCCCTGTGACTCCTCCACCACTAACATCTTGAGTGGCCGTGATTTGACGACTGATAACCGCACTTCACGCGAATAAATATATCATTTACCGAGATCTTCTTCGGCAGAGTGCCACATCAAGTAATGGGTAAAAGGCGTGATGATATATTTATATTTATTTATTTAATGTTTCAAAATTATTGAAAACAATTTAAGGGTATATACTATATGATGTACTGATCCTAACATTTTTAGTGCCACCGAATTGATATGTTACAATAATGAATAAAAATTAATAACTTACAAATCTTCAATCAAACTAAATAAATTTTTATTTTTATTTATTACTATAACCTATTAGCCCAGTAGCACTAACAATGTTTGCTTCAAGTAATGTGCAATTATTTTTACAAATTTAGGTAAAATTATTTTTGATCAAATAATACCCTTAAATTTTTTTGAAATAATTTTGAAACACCTTGTATTTTTGAGTTGAAATTGCATATGTGATATTTAATAAGTTTTTAATTTTTCACTATTAAAATAGTACTACAAATGAGCAATAAAATATATCCATTAGGACCAATAGAACTCTAAATAGCGAGTATATCTCTATTACTCAAAATAAAATATAACCTTTGGTTACATGCTTATTTTTCTTTACAATAATTTAGTATTTTGTCCGTTTCAAGGTTATAGGTTTTCCTTAGGGATAATTAGTTTATCTACCATGTAATTACCTAAATGATGTGAAAATTTCCCTAGGTTGTTTTCCATGTGTGAGCTGGAATAATGAATGATAAACAAATGAAAAATGTAGATACAAAATTTATGGATGGTTACCATAGATACATAGATGCATTCCGTTGCATAAAACATCGTTTCGTGACGCTACATATTGAGAACTTCCTGTCTTCACAATTGGCTTATGGTAATGCGATTTTGTTCTTATGCTCTATTATTATTTGCACGAACTTAAAATTCTTCCGGAAATCCTCAAGGATTCATTCCCTAGAATTATATGTGCTTACTTTTAATGCATTAGAAGCTTTCTTTAAGTTTATAATGTAAACAGTTAATAAAATACACTGCTCAAAATTGTACAGGGATATTTGAAAAATTAAATGTAAAATTAAAACTAAAAATTCAAATATTTGTAAAAATAATAATAATAATGGTTTAACACTTCCAGTGGAGTTGCACCGCTTCAATCGAAGCTTTCTAGATCACTCTCCATTTTGTAAAAATACCTAAGGTATTATTTTTCTTTGAAATACTTTAACTTCATTTATAGTGCTAATATTATTAAGTTGTGTGATTATTAAAGGTAATCATACCTGTAGTTTTTGACTAAAGTTAATTTATATTATGACAGAAAAATTAACTTTAGTCAAAAACTACAGGTATGATTACCTTTAATAATCACACAACATAATAATATTAGCTCTAAGCTTGGGTATGATTCAGTCATAATCAAAAACTGTGTCACTGTAGACGAACCCGGTTGTCAATGCCTATATAGGAGTCTCTCGGAACGAAGCTACGCTTAGACACTGTGACAGAAAAATCCAGTTGATGCCATATTTCGAACACAGGTGACGTGGTGTAGTGGTTAGCATCTCTGCCCGGTATGCGGAAGGTCTCTGGTTCGAATCGAGGCGTCGTCAGAATTTTTCTGTCATAATATAAATTAACTTTAGTTCATTTATAGTGTTGATTTTATAAATACGTATTTAAGAAGTCTTTTATTTATTTAATATTAAGTTTAAAAGTTTAAAAATATCCCTGTACAATTTTGAGCATATTCTTTATGTATTATTTATCTTAATATTTTTGAAATAGTCTAGTGTAAAATCAAGTTGTTCTAGTAAATGGTTTTGTAATGTTTGCTGTCAATCTTTCGAATGTATGTTTTAAAATAAACTAACGACAACATGACAGCTGTACAACTGGTTGTCATAAATGAAATAGAAGTAAAATATTGAATCTTGTGACAGCAATAACACGCTTGGCGTAAGTATAATCTCAAGTCACTACTCGTATAAGAATGTTAACACAATAATTGTTACGGTAGAGTTACACTTTTTTTTTTAATCTTACAGTCGTAAAGTGCTATTCTATCGCGAGCCATCAGTTGGATTTATTATTTGGGTAAGAAAAATCGATATAGACTTCTTTGATTTACAAAAATTTCTTCATTTCAGTTAATTTATTTAAAAAAAAACTCAAGCTGCATTAATAAATTGAATGAAAACCAGAACATTTTGTAATTTTATTCCATACATCTAGTAAAAAAATTCATTTATCTTTTTTTTTGTACTAAATGAGAGATTTCCAAAATACCAAGATTAGTTTCAACGAATCTTAAGGATATTCCTGTGCTGTTCTGATTTATAGTTTGCCGATGAAGGGACCATTGTTTGAAAGACATTATTCGGAATTCAGCGTTAAAATTACAAGCAAAACCAGCATCGCCAAACATAGTCCATAATTATTTTAACACTTTGTATTTATTTTTCGCGATTTAGTTGCTAAAATGTTGAAATTTATGCAATGATACCTTATCAGTAGATTCATAAAACAGATTAATCGTTTTACTCCCAGTTTTACCTCTTTTTCTAATTCACAAAAACATCTGATATTGGGGTCTGTGACTAAATTTAGATTTTTATGTATGACGTATAAATGGCCGGCAGCCAGAGAAAAATTGACATACTGGAAAGGAAAGTTGCAGAGTTAAGTTCGCACAGCTAATAAATTATAATAACGTAATATCTGTTATCCATAAGTTTCAACATTTGGGAGAAAAGTACAGATTATAAATAGAGATAAAGAAGAAGGAGAGAAGTTTTTTATTATGACTTTACATGTTCGCTGGCGTCTCGGTCTTATAAACCAAAAATAAACGTTCCCTTCACGCTGTCATAGCCTTATAGACCGAGCATTTATTTGTCATCAGCGCCGTACTGATCTTACAGACCGCGTTAACTTTTGTCGCATATCGTGCCATAGCGATTGCAAACACTTTGCTGTTTATGATTTCTGGCATAGACCGAGTCTCGAGACGATTGGGAATATATATATATATACAAGATGAGTCTGGGAAGGCGAACCCACCCTTAACTTTTGTATTATAAGAAATAGCAAATTGTCTTCATATGGAAGTTTCAGTATATTAAATATACTATTTTATCACACATATAGAAATTTTTTATAAAGTCAGGTTTACATGATACGACTATCAACTTTTATTTTTCAAATGGGAACCTAGAATTATTTTATTAAAATAAAAACCGCCATTTTTTTCCTTTTTCAACGATGTATTACTTGTCATAAATGTATATTAAAAAAATCGAGATAAATAAGATAATTGAGAAATGTCAGAAATTATTTTTTTCAACTATTCTAGGTGGCTTTGCGAAATTAAACAAAATGTAACAAGGTAAAATTAATGACAAAATACGTTAAACAAGTAACAAATAAATATCTGCATTGTTGTCATTAATTTTACCTTGTTACATTTTGTTTAATTATAGCCACCTAGAATAGTTGAAAAAAAATTATTTCTGTAATATAAAGGTATATTTTGTTTATTTTAAAACCAAGAAATATAGAGCCAGGTGGAGTACGTAAATAACGTGAATTCACATAAACCGACTCGATCTATAAAGACTTATATGAAAATAATTTAATTTTGGATTTGAGAAACAGTTTTTGAACATCTAGTGGCAACAGTTTCAGTTTATGCCACTATATATTCGACATAAAAGCTGATGAAATAGTGCAAGAGGAACAAAGACACTTTACATTCGTGCTATACAAATATTATTATTATTTTTCTGTGATTGCATTTTACATGATTAAAAACGGAATATATATGTTTTGAAAATCAATTCGTTCTGTCAATATGACATGTTTTAGTTTTGTATGTATTCCTGGTAACTATTTTTATGTTTTACGAGCGTTATCATAGGAAACGCGTGCTTTGAATATTTTTATGTGCATTTGAATAGTAAAGAACTGTTTATGTAGCTCTGTCTCTAGGGGTTACGAGACTTTTAACGGGCTAGTCCGTGTAAAAATTATATGTTGACATTAGTTATCATGACAACATATCTAATTTGAATCGTTTGACAATATTGTTTGATTAAATAAAATCTGTCAGATTTTCAAAGTCTACATTTATTGACCATTTTAGTTATTGCGTTATACTATTGCAATTAATTTTATTAAATATACATATATTGCGATTCAAATGCCCATAAAACATTGTACAATGCCCGACCGTTACCTGATATTTACAGGCTAGGTAGCGCTCGCATATTAGCTTTCTATGCTTGCCTGTAAATTTCTGTATAACGGTCTTGCAATGTAAATAACTATATAGTTATATTTCGCTTGTTACACGGAAAATGTCAACTTTACGATGACAAATGAAGTGTAATTGTTAACTTTTCATAGCAATTGTAGAAAATAGTTATTTTTGTATTAAGTGTGCAAAATGAGTGTTTTTTTGTTGCGCGTGAGAATATTATTTTTTGTCGAGACCGCAGGTCGAGACAATAAAAGTCATTCAAACGCGCCAAAATCAAGAATTTTGCCCACGAAATACAAACATTTTTTCTACAACTGATACTGTTGATGTATTGTAACTAATGAAACATGACAACAAATAATTTGGGACCGTGCGCGAGAAACTCATTTTGCGCACTAGAATATGAAATAGTGCGCAAAATGGTCATTTTGCGCATTAGGGTGCAAAATAATGCGCAAAATACGCTTTGTCATGGTAATGTAAATGATGAAAAAATCACGTACTTTGCGTATTGATATTAGTGAACAAAAAAATAATATTTTTTGACAGTTGTAGAAAAATATTATTTTAGTTTTAATGCAGAATTGTTAATATTGTATATTGTAATTGTTAGAAAGCTTTACTGTATTTTCTGGGAAAAGCACCGTCTTTAGATGTCGAAACTGTAAATTTAGAAATAAATATTACATTTTCCAAGTAGTTACAGTGTTAAAATAACATTTAGTTAACTAGCAACAACTGCTATCTGCTATTTATGTAAAAGGTGTTTAAATTTATCGACATGTAGTCATGTTTTCTTTACAGATAAATTTTTGTGATCGTGGTTTCTAGTTCTAGTCCTAAAAGATAAATGAAAGGATGTCCTCTTGCGGTGAAAGCTGATGTCATGGCAAGAGTAAAAGTTCTAAATTAAGTTTATAGTTTTATCAGAGAATGTTGTATAGACAAATATAAATTTAATTACAAAATAAAACCACATTTTAATGAAAGAAAACGATGTAGTAGGTTTACTGCACTTGTAAACTATAGATAAAGTCCATAAATAAATATAGTGTTTTGATCTGATCTCATAATAGCAGGGTTTTGAAGCAGCAGAAAGCAACATTATTTAATGGAAAGATTCGTTTTTAGCGGATTTTTTATTTTTCCTTTTGATACTATTTTTAAATGATATATTTCTAATTTTGCGCAACATGTTATTCAGTTCTAAAAACAATCGCAGGGAGATACTCCCTTCCTTCTTCATCTTTTTTTACTTCATTTTCAGTTTTTACTATACAGTGTGTAACTGCAATTGTGTTAAATGTATTTTTAAACAAGCGCAGGCGATGCTGCCTTCATTTCTTATAGATTCGTTGTTAGAGAAGTGGGTGTAAGTGAAGATTTACGATACAGGTGTACAGGAACGAATGGATGAATGTTTGTTGCTTGATGATGGATTTTGGTTGTGAGAAAGAAAGAGTTCGTATGGAGGAAGTGTTAATGTGGTCGAAACGAGTATCGTATGTCAGGATGAGAATGTTGACGGGTTCGTGCTACCCCATTTAATGGGATATAGCGTGATGTTATGTATGTATGTTATTTCTTTGCCTACGACTAATACTTGTTTGCACCCATGAAACTGCAATTTTATGTGACTTAAATAAATAAAAGCAAATCGAAGGAAAATATACTTATAAAGATATTTACATTGACGTAAAACATTTTATGCGATATTGTCAATTTATGTTTAGTTTAGTTGATGCAAACGGGCATAAATTATCGAAATTATGTATAATTAGCAGGCTGGAAAACGTCACGTAACAATACCCGATAACGTTATAATATTGTTTCATTTATTAATATTTTTCAAATAACGTATCAATTACAAAATAACGTTATGTAACCGTAACGTAACAAATAACGATTCACGTGAACGTTATTCATATTTACAAAATTAATATTTTGTCCATTTTACCCCCGAAAATATTATTTCTTAATTTACTGATGGTTTGTTGTTTCACATTGTATGTATGTAGATGTCATTGTCACTACATGAATGACAAATTGGCAATGGCAAGAATAATTTATTAAAATAATATATTTTTTTTATTTATTTAATCGTTTTTTTTAATAAGGTAATGTATAATAAGATTATGTGTTACAATTACGCTCGCATTTGTCATCGTAAAATTGACGTTTTCTGTGGAACAATCGAAAAATATCTATAGGTACCGCGCGTCTCCAATGGTAACGCGCGAAAATGATGTTAAATGTGCGTGTTTCTAAAGGCAACGCGCGAAAAAGATATTAAATTCGCGTTTATTTCAATAGTTACCAAGAATACAAACAAAACAGAAACTTAACATATTGCCAGTTGATAGAACAAATTTATTTTCAGTATGTATACGTTTTTTTTTTAAATAATTTAAGGTGCAATCATAGAAAAAATGATGTGTATATTAAGAGCGTAAAGTATCTATGTTCCTCTTGCACTATTGCAGCTTTCGCCTTCGGCTCGCATTGCAATTACCTTGCTCGAGTAACAAAGAATCACTATGCTCTTATTACACAAATAACTATTGTTCCATGATCAGTACGTCTTATAGTATATACCCTTTAATTTTTTTCCGAAGTACAGATACACCGTGTATATTTAAATTGAAAATTAAAAATCTTTTCGATATTTGAGCTTCGTCCAAAAGGCAAATCTATTCTATTTCTTCTCAGACAATCACTATTTCTTTAGATATAGCATACTTGTAGAATATATTTACATAATTAAATGTTTAGTCTGATTCAATTTTTTTTATAATTTACTTTTACTTGCGGTATTTTTCTAATTGCACGTTATATTGTGAAAGTGACAATTAAAATTTGCAGTAAAATGGATTAAAGACAATTAAAATAATCTGGGCTAATTAATTAATAAAACAATAACACTAATAAAATGAGTCAGTTAATCTGCTATTATAAAGTTTCTCGCACTTTATTATTTCAAATATTATAAAAATATAAAGAAACGGTAAATGTTTAAATTGTTGTAGGTAAAAAATATATAATGAAAGAGTGGTGTGTTAGTAGGTGCTTATTTTGATGTATGGTAATGAGGAAACATGACCGACGAATACTGTTGTGATGAGGTATTTGAGGGGTGTGTGTAGATACGAGATCGTATTAAAAATATGTTTGTGTACGATGAATATAAAATTGAGAATACTATTGTTAGAAGAGCATAGATGAACTAACACTTTTAGGGCCAAAATAAAAATGTATATTTTATTATTTAACAGATACATTTTTAAAGCGGTTTAATCACTATTATTTTTCAATGCTCGTACCATTATTTAGCTCTTTTTGAATCATGGAATTATTTTTTTCACGATTGGGAGTATTGAACAGTTTCTATGATACAAAAATCGGGACAGAAGTTAAATATTTTATCCCTAGGGAAACAATGTGCACATTATTCCTTTAGAGAGTTTATATTATTTTGACAGTTCAACTGTAAATTTCAATAGAGTACAATGAAACAAATAAAAACCTAAGAACAACTGCAGAAGCTGCATCAACAAGTTCTTGACATTCTTTCGAGGATTCTTCGCTGCATTCTTTGTATTACAATTTAAAAATATAATATAATTTAACGTAAATAAATTTGTTTACATAAATTTTCGCTGTTATCAAGGAATTTTATTTATTTTTAAGTCAAAGGATAAAATTAATAAATGTTAAACAAATATGAACAAATTATATTTTCAAGTTAGCCTCTTAATTTTTCATCTTACTTATGTTAATATGTTATATACACCTCGAGATAGAATGATATTTTTCGCTCGGTTTTTTGTACACCTTACGAAAAATCATATATTTCTCACTCTAGATGTATAATATACTATTAAAAATACTTGTAATACCTAATAGCGTCAGATTACAACTGTCACATTTCTCAATGCATTTTAATTTTTGTTAATTATTCCTTTGTTTTTATAATGTAAATAATCAATAGATTTATGGGTAACATTAAAGCAGCTATATCTTCGTAACCATTGCGAAATGGATACATATTTAAATGAACTTTTTCACTTAAAATAGGTCCTAAAATTTTTTATATTTCTCGTATGACATTATTTATTTATTTATTTGTTAACATGAACTTAATCCCAATGACAATGTGGGGTTCGAACTCACTGAGCTGCAGTATGGTAGTTCATATATTTGTTTAGCTTGAGAGCGATTCAAACTTAGGATCTCTGAATGCTAATTCCGTAATGCTATCCATACAATAATTACTAGTATTATCAAAATTTTCAATGAATGTTTATCATTAATTAATAACTACATTTTAAAAATTTGATAGCAAAACAGCAATTGGGAAAGCAACTCAACTACTAGTAAACCAGCCCTAAACTTGAATTGCATTTTGGAAAGAAGCATCAAAGTATGGTAGAATCTCACGTTAAAAAAGTCACCCAACACTGATTTTACTTTGAAATTGGGGAGTCCTCTGGACGTTAAACTTTTTTGTGTATCGTGGCGTCGGCTGATTTGCATTGCACTATGTCTTTCATTTAAGGTATAAGCAGGTCAGTCCAGCTCTTGCCAGAAACTGGGCGGAGTGTAGTGTATTGTCTTTATGTCTAGGGTGCATGGTCCGGCCTGGCGATTCTGTTCGGATACTGAATAATTATTATTCAATACTTAGCAGAATGTAAATAAACCAGGATTGGCTCTAAGACCCACCATGTATCTCTAACAGAACAGAACATTTAAAAAATTTGATAGCAAGAATTAGTTTATCTTAAATTACTTTAAAAAAATAAATATAGTGATAGTAGTAATGAGTTCATAATAAATTATATCATTACTCCACAATCTGTTAAAAGTAGTCTTCGTCGAACTGTAAAGATAATTATTAATTAAATAAATGGAGTAGAAATAAAAATAACGTCCGAAAAGGGCGAAAAGTAATTTATAAAATTCCTGATAAAGGCATTCGTATAAATAACGAATCTCGCTGAAATAGCATTTCGCTGACTCGATATCTAAATCATATCACACATTTCTTCGCAAATATCATAAAATTTTAAGCGTCATATTTTACTTCTCTATCACGTAACGGTAGTTTGTAACTTACTGGTTGTAATAGTGTAACATAACGTCACTAAACTAACGTAATATCACGTAAAATGTATCGTGCGTGCCTGACGCCATCAATAAGCGAAAATCGCTTCAGTTATAGGAAAAGTTGCGAACTAAGCGAAATCTATCGCTTCTTCGGCGGCGAGAGTTTAGTTTCATGACGGATATCGCAGATGACGTCATCGATTCGATAATTTTAGATGGTCTATAGAGAATTCACCCAATTTGGGTGTGGCAATTCTCGAAAATGGCGATATGTGGGAACTAATAGAATCACAAATTTATTTGAAAGTTATTCAATGAAATTAAAGCTAATTTGATACTTTAATAAGACATAATTTTTCACTGCAATTAAATCTCCTTGTTACCTATAAAATAAATGCTATTTTCATAAATGTCAATTGAATAACTCTATCGAAATAATAAGTTCTCGATGAGATCTGCTTCTATAGACGAAATATTTTTGTTAAATTCTCACGCAAAATATAACTCGTAATATTTGTTTAAAAGAATGTAAAAATCTATGTACTTTGAAAAAGTGTTTAAATTCATACCTCTCCACACAGAAACAGTTGTGTTAATATGTGTATATGTTTTTTGTTTTTATCAATAATATGTTTTTCTAATGTAGCATCTTTTGCTAAATAAATAAATGTTATTATTATTATATAACAACTTTCCGATAATATTTTGATATGAATTTAAATTCGTTGTTACCGAAATAGGAAATACAGTTCGTACTGTGCACTCGCTATATTCCTTTTCCTTAACAACACATAATTTATGTCAAAATATTATCGGTAATTATCATATCACTTGTTATATTCACTATGATAATATGCTATTTTTAAAAGTGTGCTAACAATCGTAGAAGGCAAGCCAAGAAAAATGTTTATGTAATGGAAATGTATAATAACGGGCTGTTGTTCAAACACTTTGTAAATATAAATGATTTTGAAAATAATTTGAAATTTGATTGCAGGTTTTTTACTAGCCGCAAGATTTGTAAAATAGGTTTTGTAGACATAAGAATTCCTTACTGAAATTTTAACGGATAACCATGTTCTATAGATATTTAGAAAACAATTTTAATAGATTTGAAATAACGTATATAAAATGGGGTAGGTGGCTCAGTGATATTGAGTTGGCCTGTGGATCTTTAGAACCCTGGTTCGATACTTACAGCCGACAAACAATTTTCACCAATTTAAATCGACCCCTGTGGCTCCCTCTCCACTAACATCTTTGGGGGCCGTGGTTTGACGGCTGGTAACCGCACTTCACGCGGAAAAAATATATCACTTACCGAGATCTGCTGAGGCAGAGTGGCACACCCAGTGATGAATAAAAGGCGTGATGATATATTTATTTTATTTATTTATGTATTATAATAATAATCTTTATTGAGATTCAAACTCAACGGCGAGATTCAGCTAAGACTGATCTTCCACCTAACCCAAATTACATAAAATTACAAAAAAATAATTCTTGAACAATCTAAAAAAAACCTTGTTTCTCAAAAAAGTTTTAACTAATTCTGAATTTTGGGTTAACGAATCTTATTTTAGTCCGATTTTAAAAAGTAATTATATATATATATATATTTATAATACTGATAATTAGTGTAATGAATAAAAATAAGTCTGTTAAGTATTATAATAATAATTTAAAAATTACTGTTGCTTTCGTGGAAATAGTTAAAAAATAAAACTATTGAATTGTCATTTCGAAGTCGTGTTAGTTAAAACTAGGTTTCCGTTTTGTTTCCGAACCGGTAAATTTGTCTATTTTTGAAACCAAAACCGACTCAACTGTATCGCTTTGGTGCAAACTTGGCTTAATAAGCAGTTATAAGATTTCCGTTTTCCTTTATCATAACATAAATTTAAAAAAGTCCGGAACTAACAACGCTTGTCAATTGGAAAACAACCGGAAAATTGTCACAATAAACTGCGTAAACTTGAATCTCATACTCTTCTTCTGTAAGTGGAACTGAAACTTATGCGCATTCGTACACCGTTCGATTCTTCGCGACGCGATTCAGCGCTTCTCTCGTTCTCTCCACGAGCCAAGAGCCAGTAACGCGCGACTGCCGTCTGACAGCTCTTGCCTCGTCTTCGTTCTTCATTCTTCCTCTTCAACGCATCGCGAACCGGCGCTCAGGCTCTCTGCCAACCAAGTACCGAATCAGGTTTTGTTGTTACGGTATTTTTCTAGAGTTTATGATACAAATCGGAACGCAGTCTGCTGTCTGTCATATTATTACGAGCAACGAAAAGTGTAGTGTATGTGACAGTGTCGAACTTTTAATGTTATGAGTGACAAAACGATGAAATGGTTGACAGTGTCAGTGCAGTATGGTTGTTGTGACTTCTACTGAGATCTGCATCCCTGTTACCTATCATACCCGAGCTACTAGAGGAAGGTTAGTTCTTTCTGAATGAAGTGTGGTTGATCGTTGACATTGTTTTTATTTTGAGGTTACGCTGTGCAGCTGTTTAGTAAGTTCGTTTTGTATGATGGTCACGTGTATACCATGAAAGATGTTCAAGTAATAAAGGTCGTCTAATTTGACTCTGATTGTACGGTATACTCAAATTTTTGATGTATGCTTGTCAAATTATCAATGACTGATTTATACATTTTTTGCTTGTTCATAATTTGCTGTATTAGGGTCAGTTTAGTAAATTATAATCTATTAGTGTCATCGACACTTCAATTGATGGAATAGAAACGATGTTTTAGGTATCTAATTTATTATCATATCACAAGGTGAGGTAAAGAATATTGCAATTATGTCGTTTATTTATTTATTTCTGTCAACATTTTTGGGCACCGTGACGGTTAGAAACTGTACTTTACATGCAAAATTTAACACTTATTCAAATCTGCTACAACAAAGTGCCACGCCTAGTAATGGGTAAAAGGCGTGATGATATTTTTATTTTATGTAGCGCAAATAATAGCGGATGTAAACTTAAGATTTTGCTTCCAGTTTCTGTGTGATTAATATTAAAATAGCTTTTTTTACTTTTCAAATATATTTTCAAGAGTCTTGTCTTCATTTAGTGAAGTCTGTACTATTTTTAAGAACTATCTTATGTTTAATTCAACTTATTTTTGTGTTACAATATACAGAGTGTTTCTTTTAAATCAACCAGTGCTTTTTTGCACGAATATCTGTAGTATACCTCGAATTTCATGCTCCTTTAGGGAGAATATGTCGGCACTTTAATAGTTTAAATTTTAATATTAATGATGTAAACAGTGACTTGATTTCAACCACGTTAACCCGATTTATAGACTTAACCAAAAATATGCTATTAAATGATTTCTCCTGAGAAATGACCTGTATCCTATGTTACATGTGAAATGAAATATGTAAAGTCGTACTACTTATACGCACAAATTGTATTATTGGGCGATTGCCTGTTCGAATGAATAAATAAAAACTTTAATATATCGAGCACGGTAATTGCATCGCGAGCTGAAGGCGAGAACTGCAATAGTGTTAGAGGAACAAAGACACTGTACGCTCGTGATACACACATAATTTTTTCTACGATTGCATCTTAAAATTATTAAAAAACGTATAAGTACTGAAAATAAATTCGTTCGATCAACTGTCAATATGACAAATTTCTGTCTTGTTTGTATCCCTGGTAACTATTGAAATAAGTGCACATTTAATATCTTGATCGCGCGTTGCCATTGGAGACGTTCAAAATAAAAATTAAATGCGCGCTTATTTCAGTAGTTAGCAGAGATACAAACAAAACAATCTTGTCATATCAATATTACAAGTTTCTGTTTTGTTTGTATCCCTGGTAACTATTGAATTAAGCGCGCATTTAACATCTTTTTCGCGCGTTGCCATTGAAGACGCACAACAAAGATATTTTTCGTCAACTTTACGATGACAAATGAGAGCGTAATTATCAACATTTCATAGCAATCATTGAAAAAATATACTAGGTTTATTCAATTTATAATTTCATGTCTGTTATTAATTACAGGGAAATCAGATCTTGCCATCTAAATGATGTGAACATATTTACGTCAGCTGCCATTTGAACTTTGATAAATCATCTTTCAAACCATGGTAACATAACTATAAAGGAAATGCGTTGTTATTTTCAATAGACATACTAATAAAATGTGTTATGTTATGTCTTACACCATAAACAAATTGTGTATATTAACGTTAGCATAAACTATTGATATGTGCATATCATAATGATTCTGTTCCTTTGAACATCTTTCTGATAGAGTAACAGTCATGGAGAATTAATATTAATTATGATTAGTAAAATCTTGGTATCTAATATATTACTTGCACAATGAAAGAAAGAAGTTACAGGTAGTTTATAAGATGCTATCAGCAGTAATTTGTGTGGTCTCGTAATTATGTAGGTAGCACGTTTAAAGTCTTAAGAGATTCAGCCGTATAAAGCAATTACGAAGAAAAACAACAATACGTCTTTATTTAGAGCGAGAAGTCTAGTAATTACATCCATTTTTATCTAACACTTTAGTAGCTTATTTAATAGAACGAAAATCCTATAAAAAGTTTCATTTGCATATCCATTTAAAGAGCTGAATTCTAAAATCGTTGTTCAAATTGGCAATGAAATATCGCTACCGTTATTTACATGAAAGTGCACATCAAGTGTGTAATTTATGGCAATATTATCATTATTTTTGACCTCGTTCATATTTTGGTGCGTGAATTCTCGACAGGATATCAGATTTCAATTAGTACCTACAGAGTGCATGAATGTTTGTGAGGATTTGTTTCTGTGGGTGAATGCCTCGCAAGAAATTTCAAGTGTTCAGTATTCATGTTACTGTAATAATATTAGCTTAAGCTTGACTGCTTTTAAGGTTCTATTGTCTTGGAAAATCTGCTCGTAAATATAACATGATATTTTTAAAACGTTTTATCAGCATTTACCATAGGAAAAGGAGTGACTTTTATCCTTTAAGTTCAGGACACTTTGTGAAAATGTTGTTAGTTTATGTTGGATATAGGAGGAACGCTACCGAGCGGTAAACCTTTTTTTTACCTCCATCTTATAAAAGTCAAATATAATATAGGAAAATAGATAGTTTTGTGACTTATGAAGATCTTCTGATACTTTCTTATCTCGTTACTTTAGGTTTATGGTGTTATTCTGTAATTTTCTATGACGCTACAGATCTGTAAATTTGAACAAAAGCGCATCATATTTGTTTGTCAAATGGCATTAAATGTATTTGTCAATAAAAATCTATGCGCTTTTGTTCAAATTTAGAAAACTGTAGCGTTATAAGAAATTACAGAATAGCACCATTAGAAATATTACAAATAAGGTAAAATCAATTTTAAAGATTCAGTCATTATGTTATAATCTGTAAAACAGATAAGATAAATAAAATTAAAATAAATGTATCATCACACTTTTTAGCCATTACTGGGTGTGACACTTTTCGTAGCAGATTTCGATAAGCGATATATTTCTTCGTATAAAGTGTGATTAACAGTAATCAAATAACGGTCCTCAAACATGGTAGTGGTGGCGGGGCACTGGGGTAGTTCTAATGTGAAAATTGTTTGTCGGCTGTGGGGATCGAATCTGGGTTATCAAATCCACAAGCCGAGTCGATACCACATATAAGATAATTTCTGGAAATCCGGAAAAAAGCTTGGAATTTACAACCCAATCCTAACACATCCTTGAATTGGTATTTATACATGAACGAAAATTACAGTAAAAACATAATTTAGTTTTCTTTTTTTCATATACAAGAAAATCAATTTTTACAAGCAATTGCTTTTAAATTAATAAAAAAAAACTATTTCTAGTAATTTTTACAGTAATTATCAAATAATTAGTCACAGAATATTATTTTATCTGAAACTGACAGGAAAATAAACATTTGCCTGACCTTTAAGACTCAGGAAAGCTTTGCTTTGCATACCTAGTCAGGAAAATAACATATTGCCTGCCTAGGCAGGTAATGAAAGAAAACTGAGTGTCTAGTTACTTAGCAACATAAAATACCGATTGAATATGTAAGTCAAATATTTCTTTTAATTTAAATTAATAAAATTCTGTGAAGAAATATATGGCTTTAGGATCCTTGAATACTATTATTTATTTATTGGACGTTTCGATGGTTAACCCGTCATCTTCAACATTTATTAGAACAAAATTATTTTCCAATCCTAATACATATCTGTTTTTTACATTGTAAATTTTTAAATTATAGTTGAAATTAGCTTCACGGATGAGCAACTGTCATAAACGTAAAAAGTAACGTAACTTATGAATTTAATAAGATAAACTACATGTGAAAAAAAATTAAATCGGTGAAATTTTGCACGTGTATACTGTTAAGACAACCCAAAAGTGGAAAATATTTAAATACATTATAATGTTTCGGTGACATACAGGTCGAATACCTATTACGTGTAATAAAATTAATTAAAATCGGCTGAAAACTGCACCAGGAATTTGAGGAACAGATAAAACAAGTGGATGACATGTATACGAGAGTAAATTGAAAAATTTGGGTCCGATACAAAGAGGGCAACAATAGACTCATATTTTTTTTTTTTGTTAGGTGCACTGTCAGTTTGTCTCACTATAACTTTATAGTCCTGATTTACACAGCGAAAAATTATTATAAAGACACTTTAAAATCTTAGAAATATCACCACATTCACATAATTGAGTAAAACTGTGAAAACAATGTATTGACTAACGGTGAATTGACGCAAACAGAAACATGCAAATAATGTCAGTTGTCCTTTGACACTACTGCACTTTGTGTTACATTGTAAGCCCGTTATGGCGATTAGCCAATCACAGATCGGAAATTTATTTCCTATGTTCAATAGTATGAAATTACGGTAAGACAGAGTGTAGCAACTTCTATGGATTTTTTTTTTGGGGGCACCTACTTTTTTAAAGGAGGGACACCTGTTTGAGGGTTTCAGAAAAATAGATTTTTTTAGCATTTTCGGCATTTTTATTCCTTCTAGAATATGTCAAAATGCCAATTTGATACGGTTCCGGAATAGCAGAATGAATTAAGTCGCTGTTAGTCTTGTGTTTAACGCACTTAAATATATTCAAATCTTGACAACCGTTTGTCTCGAAACCACATTTTTTTATCTAGCGAGACAGGGATCTCTGAAACTATCCGATCAATTTTGCTGATTATTTCGGTTTGCGATGTAACAATGAATTATCTAAAAGGTAGCATATAGGATTTTTAAGATATTCCAGCTTTTCTATTTTTTATGCGTATTTTATTAGCGATTTTTTTAACGAAAAGCGAACTGTTTCTTTCGAAATTTTTCGAATTTCGAAAAAAAATTATGCTACCTTTTAGATAATTTAATTAGGAACCCGAAACTCTAATTAATTTTTCTCTCTGATGTTTCTGTACTGACCACGCTGTCACGCAAGCGACAAATACAGGGCAGCGGGGAAACTAATATTTTGTGTTCTAAATTTTTGAAAATAAAGCTCAAATATCACTTAATAACATATTAAAACTCCGAAGTGATTGCATTTATTCTTATCTTCTAAAAAAATTAACAAAAATACCTTTTTTCTACAACTGGCAAAAATATTCATTTTTTGTCACTAAATATCAATATTCGAAGTACGTGATTTTTTCATTATTTACATTACCAGGACAACGCGTATTTAGCGCATTATTTTGCAGCCTAGTGCGCAAAATACTTATTTTGCGCACTGTTTCGTATTCTAGTGCACAAAATGAGTATCTCGCGCACGCTCCCAAATTATTTGTTGTCAGGTTTCATTAGTTACAACACATCAATAGTATCAAATTAATATTATTGTTGATTTTATTCCTTCAATTTACTTAAATAAATCAATAATTATTATATTATTCTTTATTTACAGTTGTAGAAAAAATGTTGTCTGTATTTCGTGGGCAAAATTTTTGTTTTTTGGCGTGTTTGAATGACATTTACTATCTCGACCTGCGGTCTCAACTAAAAGTAACATTCTCACGCGCAACAAAAATTATAAGTTTCAAGTAAAGTACCACTTCCGGAAGTTATATAACGACCTAAAAGGGAGGTGCACAACTAGATGTTATAGCAGTCCTAAATACAAAATTTCAACTTTCTATGGCTTACCGTTTTTGAGTTATGCGAAATACATACGTACAAACGTCACGACGAAATTAGTCAAAATGGATTCAGGGATGATCTAAATGGATATTTCCTCTGAAATCTGAAATCCGAAAATTTTCGCGATTACAATATTTCCTTTACTTCATACAAGGAAGTAAAAATAAATTTTGCGCACTTAATACAAAAATTACTATTTTACAAGGCTCAGACAGGTGCCCTAAATGGAAAATATAGAATATACCTGTATAAATAGGGTTTAACACCGAAGCGTAATTCAAGTTTTCCTAAATTCCATAAAAGTTACTAGTTGGAATATTAACGCAAAACTTAGTAGTGACTCGAATGACAATACATTAATGTCATATAAATAATTGTTAGTACAATTAATCATTCTTCGCTTAATTCATTTAACTGCTGGAAATTAATGCAAATCTACGTTTAGACAAAAATATCAATGCAATTACATCCATTAGTCACAGTCAAACAGCATTCCTCTCACTGGAATAGAGATCTTTGTCGACTGCCACCGCCGAGTTATAAAATATGCATCTAGAAACTAGAATAGATAATTGAAGACAACAGTAATACACGTCGCAGTGAATCGGACATTACCGACGTTGGCAGATCACTGACCTAGCCTGTGTACGGTCTGCAGCATGGCATCGTGTTGTGTGTGTGTGTGTGTGTGTGTGCTGTAGCGGTTACCTTCTGGCCAAGAGCAAGGCCGCACGATGGTCATGTCACATATATAAACTGGAGGGATCGGCATAAAACGATTAAATGCACCGCAATTACGTTTACAAAGGAACTCAAAATATGACTCGTTATAACTGGTGTCACAAGGTTTGCACGGGGTTGTACAGCCCCATTCTCCAGTACGTGTATAATAAAAACAAAAAAAATACAATCTTTAAATAAGTATATTTCCTTATTCATATGATACAAGTATAATATATTATAAATATTATATACAAACATAATCTAAACATTTACCTACATTACTCAGTCTGATTCAGTACAGGATATTTAATCTTCTTATTACTCAATAACATAACTGCTAATTGGATAATTTAATCCGAATTAGTAATTTTTAAATGGTCAATCATAGGAAAAAACAAGCATAATTTAAGTTGAATATGACACTTAAAAATTTACCTGTTGTGACCATCGTTAAGCGATTTGGGGTAGCCGTACTAATAGATTTCATTGTAGTTATATGGGACAGGGACGTTTAATCGTTTTATGCCGATCCCTCCAGTTTAAAATGAAAATAGTATATACATCTAAGAGAAACTTGTGATGGTGCGGTTTCTTGTATTTTTCTTGAGTATTAGTGGTCTTTAGCTCAATTTGCCACCAGGCGACAAAATTCACAAATTTTCTTTCAAAGCATTAAAACTTCGAGTACCTTGGATGATTTGGCGCGAAATTATTATTATTTTATTTTAATTTTACACTTCATTTTGCGACTTTATGGTCTTGTATAATTAACTTTACCAATAGTCTTCGAGGGAAAGTTGCTGACTGAGTTTGGAAGTTTTAAAATTTTGTTGGTCTAGTTGAAATAATGTTTTTATTTATTATCTAGAAATGGATTAATTGGTGAAAAAAATAAAGTATAGACTTCAAACTTTTTTCAAGTTGAAGATTCATTAATTTTGGTCTCATAACTTCGAGTCAAATCATCGCAGTCAAACTTTGACATTTTTTTTGAAGTCGAAAACAATTTTTTTTTTATCGGTCGCTAACCGGGGCGGTTGAAAGTCAGATTAACTTAGACTGTCGTAAAGAAAAAACTTTATTTTCGACCTATTTTTTTAAATTTTAAATTAATTATTAAATTTATAGTTGTAGGAGTTAAAATGTAAATTGGAGAAATAAAAAATGACTTTTTAATAATTTAAAATAAAATACGAGTTGCATAAAGAACGTCGTAACTTATAAAAAAATCGAAGTTATCTAAACATTAAGAAGTAGATTTTTATTTTTCCAATTTGCATTGTCTACAATAAATAAATTATTCCACGGCTTAATAAAAACATATGCAATGGGGTAGGTGGATCTTGAGAACCCTGGTTCGATCCCCACAGCCGACAAACAATTTTCACCAATTTAAATCTACCTCTATGACTCCAGCTTCACTAACATCTTTGGGAGCCGTGATTTGACGGCTGGTAACCGCACTTTACTCGAAGAAATATATCACTTACCAAGATCTGCTTCGGCAGTTTGCCACGCCCAGTAATGGGTAAAAGATGTGATGATATATTTATTTATTTGTAATCTTCGGATTTTCAAGTATTAAATTTATAGTTCTACTAGTTCTGCGATTTTTAAAGAAAAATTTGAATGGTCTTCTTAATTTTCACATTTAACGATACGGTTTTTTAGCAACCTCATTTTAATGAGAAAGTGAAATGGTCAGTATTTTTGCATAATTTAATTTTGCCAAGTTAGGATAGGTTAAGTTAGCTAAATTAGAATTATGTATTTTAGTTATATTTTACTTTTCAGTTTAGAAGGTTAAGTTGGTTTTTATTTACAAAAAAATTTGAAAGGAAGTCACATTTTGTATGTTATTTGTTTTTCAAATCTAGATCATGCTTTGAGCATTGAAATGTTTTTATTTTATAATCCTGTTTTTAAATTCCTGATAACATTTCTGAAACCAAAATTATAAATTCACGATTTTTTTCAACGATGGGCAAACTGATATAATTATATTAATTGGGTGGAGTTAGAATGAGTGATAGGTACACATTTTAGGTGCTTCTTATAAACCGGTTAGCAGGAATATAATTAATTAGATATATCACTAGTTAAATTTAGAATTCAATAATGAGTTAAAAATTTAAATGAGCTCTAAATACTTTCAAACACACCTACAGGTTGTTATTGTTTATTTTTAATTTGCTACTTTTTAGTTAATAACCAATTTTAATTATGAAGCAAAAATAATATGATGCTTTTGAATTTGACAAAAAGTTCAGTAATATTTCATAGTTTTCAATAATTTATCTCCTTCGGACGGCATTTGTGTTCATTCGAATTAGTGTTACTACATAATTTATTTGTCAGTTTTCAGGGTGTAATTTATCTACGGTTAATTCAATTTCAGTAAATTTTCATGCTTCTAGTAATTAGATTACTAATCAAAATCAAGAGTACCTTGTAATTTCACTAATTACGCAGTTTAACAATTTTGTTTTCGTATTTAGGCAATTATAGTCTGTTAAAAGATAGTGGTAGTTGACTCTTTTAACTTCACATATAAAAATAAAAATGTTTAAATATAAATAAAAATAAATAAATATATCATCACGCCTTTTACCCATTACTGGGTGTGGCACTCTGCCTAAGCAGATCTCGGTAAGTGATATATTTTTTTCGCGTGAAATGCGGTTACCAGCCGTCAAATCACGGCCCCCAAATATATTAGTGGTGGGAGGGCCACAGGGGTAGATTTAAATTGGTGAAAATATTTTAATTACAATAATTTAAAAGTATGTTATTATACGAGTTTTATAAGACGATGTCGTGCACCAAAAAAACAAGTCTGTCAATAAGTCCTAAAAATGAGAATAAAATACTGTTTTTTTCTTAACCTCATTCATTTTATCGAAATTTGTAAATACAGAGTTTTTAAGGCACGAAAAATGTTCACACTTTTCTTTTTATCTCATACGTGTATTAATTTTCGTGCAAATTATAATATAAATTATGGGTTAGGTTAGTGATATCGAGTGGATCTTGGGAACCCAGGTTCGATCCCCACTGTCTACAAACAATTTTCACCAAATTAAATCTATCCCTGTGCGCCTTCCCCCCAAACTAATATCTTTGGGGGCCGTGATTTGACGGTTGGTAACCGCATTTCACGCGAAGGAATATATCACTTACCGAGTTCTGCTCCGGCAGTGTGCCACACCCAGTGATGGGTAAAAGACGTTAAATATATACCTATGACTTTGTGTCGGAAGTAGTTACATAAATAAAAGAAATAAATAAATTTCGCCTCGATGTGGTACTCTGCCATAGCAGATCAGGGCACCAGCCGTCAAATCACAGCCTTCAAAAATTTTAGTAGTATATAAGTTTGTCAGCTGAGAGAATCGAACTCAGGTTCTTAAATCCATGGTCCGGCGCCTTGAAATACTCATGATAAATATATATTAATTTTTATATAATATCGACCAGTTGCACAGAATAATCCAGATATAAAATAGATGAGTTATTTTAACATTTATATCTATATTATGCAAATAAATATCACTTTCCTTTGCTGTTAAAATAATCTAAATTTATTACATAAATAAATTGAAAACTATTTCATTCACATTACCTCAAAATATCTTGAAAATCTCTCCAGCTTTCGATCTCACAAATCCTCATTTCCAAATCCAACAATATAATCTCACGACAGTTGCGTTTCAAACCAGTTGTGTCATGAAGCCGCTAGCGCTTAACTCACCAGAAGCAACAGCAGTTTCTTCACGCCGAGATTTCCTTCACTCCTTCAGCATCTGCTGTTTGAATGTTTCACGTGTTTGTCTTCCACATAGCTGGCTGCGGTGGAAATTTTCAGCTGTTCGCGTTTGCTTGTTAGAGCCTTGTTGTTAACGTAACGTGTGCGGATTATGTTGTCATCATCTTTGTAGTTACGTCTTTGTTGACTGTAGTGTTGATGTGAACGTGAAGTGAAGAGTTGATGACAGTAATGAGTTTGTGATTGACAGGGATGGGTTTTAAATCTAACGATTTTACGAGGTATGTATGTAGTTTGTGAATGATGAATGCGAGCGAATTGGCAATGAATTTCAGTAACATTATTTTCATTTTATTAGTACCTATTTCTTTTTAACTAAATACTCTCCACAAATCATCTTTTTCGAAAACTGTCATATAAAGTTAAAATTTAGGTTCATGACATCTATCAACACGCGAAATGAGTGTTTTTTTGTCTACAGAACGCAAAAGACTTTTGCATGCAGGATGCAAAAGTTGTTTGCATCCTGCAATTTTTTGATAGAAGAAAGGCTCACAATTTAATAAAATTTGTCACTTTATTTTTTTTGCTAAGAAACAATACTTCTACTCTTTAACAAAATTTATATTTAATAAAAAGATATAATTTTGTTTTATTTCGATGAATGTTATTTATTAATTATTATTATTGTAAGTATTTTATATTTTATGTTAATTATTTTTATTATTGTTAATTTATTTAATTATAATAGAGTCCTGAAGAAGGCTAAAGTGTTAGCCGAAACGTCGACTTAATAATAAAAAATAAAAAAATTGACTGAATTTCAAAAAAGTCTTATCATTTATATTTAATGTTCCAATTGAGCAATTATTCATATTTGAGGCAGCTAACAGGTGTACTGGAATAGTTTCTTGAGAAATGCAATGCGAATCCCAATAAATCGCAGAAAAAAATTAGAACGTTTGTTTGGTTTCTATTGCCTACCAGCTGTCAATTGCTGGTCAGAGAATACCAGATTTGATAGCAATTATATTACATACATTGTTGTCATGGAGACATTAGATGTCACATTAATTAATCCTAAACGTCAAAATTTTCTCATTACATTATTACTAATTTTGGGACATAGTTTCCGAAAAAACGTTGTTTGATACTCGATTGCGAAATGCTTTTGCATTCTCGAATCAAAAATAACTATTTATTAACCTCAAGTCTAAATCTTTTTCCCAATATGTATATTGAAAAAAATTTGATGTGGACACCACATGACTTCCTTGTGCACGTATTAAACTATAGATATTTTTTTAATTGCACATATTTGACATTAATTTTTTTATTTTGTTCTTATTTTGTGTTCTAATCCATAGCAAACTTAATTTAAAAAAACAAAAAATGTATAATTTTTAAATTTACATATCTCGGTTATACAAAAGGCTAATTTAATAATTCTTAATGTGCTAGACGCAGAATTTAATTCTCTAAACTTTTATTTGCAGCATTTATTTCTAAAATCAAAATAATACCTTTTTTGAAGAAAAATTCTTAGCAGCTTCATGTAATGTATCACTTCCGGTTAATCCATTTTAATCTATTGTTGTGTCGCGTTGCTCAGAGTTCTTCGCAGTGACGCGAACACCAAATGAGGAAATGGAAAACTGATGTGTTCACTTTAAAGAAATAACAATAGAATTCCAAGTTTTACACTAACAGAAGTTTATTTACACTAGTATATACATTTAAATAAAAATATGTCATGTTTCACAATTGATACAAATTCAAGTTGTCACGAACATAGTCAAAAACATTCTCCCTTGTTCACAAACAAAAAAAATGGAAGGAAAGTAAATCTGCTCATCCCCACGGGGGTGGGAGACCAATGATGCTTCTTAAACCTAGGTACATGAAGAAAGGTCGCAATGTCGGCAAAACTTTCTTTCCCAGGCGGATTAGCTTGGCGACAGCACCCTTAATAAACTAATAAAATTTAAACCTAACATAAAACATAAACTAATAAAATAAAATTGAATAAACTAATAAACCAAACTACGTATATTCGCAGAGCGAACATCTGTTATGTTATTTCCATTGATATAGTAGTCTTATGTACCAAATTTAAAAAGTTTTGGATTATATTTTAATATAGCTTTTCATTAAAATCTATTATAGGCTTCAAATTAAGTACCACTTCCGGAAGTTATATAATGACCAAAAAGGGAGGTGCACAACTAGATGTTATAACAGTAAATACAAAATTCCAACTTTCTACGGCTTACCTTTTTTGAGTAATGCGAGATACATACGTACGTAGAGACGTCACGACGAAATTAGTCAAAATGGATTCAGGAATGGTCAAAATGCGTATTTCCGCTGAAATCTGAAAACCGAAAATTTTCGCGATTATAATACTTCCTTTACTTCGTACAAGAAAGTAAAAAGAATAAAAAATTCACTTTAATAAATTCTTTAAATTCACGGAGCTTTATTAATTTTGTAAGATAATCTACAGTTTTTATATTGTCGTACTATTTTGTTTTGATTGTTTTCTCTTTTTGTATGAATTGAAGAAGGTAAATGTATAAAAGTCCGTCAGTACAATGGTGTGGATAGCGATACGGAATTAGAATCCGGAGATCCCGACTTCGAATCTCACTTAAGCTAAAAGTTATATAAACTACTACACTGCGGCTCGGTGAGTGCGGACCCTGTACAGTAAGTTCCTGTTGTACAATGTAACATAAAGAAATAAATAAATAAATGCATTTACAAGATTTGTCTCATTATTTTATTGTTAATTTTTTACAGTAAATATGCAATAAAAATGTATATTATTCCCTGTTTAATAAGGAAGTAAATTTTTCTATAATTATGATTTATTATCCAACAAACTATTGTATTATTAGATTTTTAAAAACTGCACAATAATATATTTTTTATTATGATTATTATTGTAATATAATTTCCGATCATTTTACTTAAACATATGTATGAATATATCGTCATGAAGAGATAAATACAGGCGTATAAAAGATTTCTAATGGATTATATCAGTTTCACCGAATGTAATTTGCCTTTAGTGAATAATATTACCTTAATTGGTATAAAAGTTAAGAGTGAAACTTAAGACGAATTTCAGTGCGATGAACCCATTAATATCATTAGATATCTTCGATTAAAATTGTGTGAATACACCTTAAACTTTCACAAGGGCCTCGCCCGTTCTCCCTACTAGGTTTCCATCTTTAGTTAATCTAATAATCTAAACAAATTGCCCAAATATTTACCAATTACAGTGCAGCGATAAATCACATGATAAATGTCAAGTGTCATGTGATCGAAGTGAGCGTGAAACCGTAAGAAATGGCTCTACGCTCTAACGAAGATTATACAGCGTGATCCATTTATTGCGTATTTTTAACTTTGTATTTAAAGATATAGAGCAGTGATTCTCAACCACTGTATATAGTAAAAATTATAATGCTTTATTTTTATTACGAGTAAAGTTTAAATTAAACAAAAGTACTTATATATACAATGAATATGTTAAAATTATTAAATAATATACAATTATTTTAATTTATGCCATGATAACCAAAAAAGCTTTAAAAATATTATTACAATTTTCTCTATTTTATTTGTGTGAATTCGGATTTTCAGTATTAACCAACATAAAAACGAAAAAAGATCGAGACTGTTAAATGTAGAAGACGATATAAGAGTAGCATTGTCATTTTTACGACCAAATATAAATGAAATTATCAAAAAACATCAAGCTCAAATTTCTCATTAAAAGTATTCTTATTATTAACTTGTAATTAATCCCTTAATAAACGTGCTGTTATTTTTATAGTACATATTTTATTATTTTATTTTACATTCAAAATTATTATCATAAACTATTTTACACAGTGTATTATAAGTAAGTAAACAACTTTTAAACTCATCTTTTTCTTTGTGTGCCGCCAAATATTATAATCTTTAAACGTGTGCCGCGACAAAAAAAGGTTGAGGATCACTGATATATATAGAGATGATTAAAGAGTTTAGAAGTACTATTTTTCGGCAATTTTAATAGTGTTATATTAAAAACTGGATAATGGTGGAGAAAAAGACAAGAATGTATCTTGATTACAAAAATTTGAAAATTTCGTGTTATTTATAGAACTTCAATCTCTTGTATTTTGGCAACTAGAAGGAATAGGACCTATGTTCATATGACATTTTTGGCTCAAAATGACCTCAGGAATAAGCTGTTAAAGTTTGTTACACTAGTCCTGAAACACCCTGTATACATAATTTTAACCTACAATTTCTGTATACGATAAGTTATATTATTTTGTGCTACGATATGTTATTTAAATTCTGAATCCAGTTTTAGTCATAGAAGTAATTTGAGTACGGTTAAAAAAACAGTTCTCGACTGTTGGAATCGAACTCAAATCCTCATTTCCACTGTCAGATAAGTTTTAATGTATTTTTATTTTAAATGTCAATTTATAACATGGGATAGCAATTTCCATTAATATTTAATCCAAAATCTAAACAAACGACAGTAATATTTACCAATTTAAGTTAAGCAATGAATCACAAGATAAATCTTTTAACGTTGCACCGTGACAAATGATCAAAGTGTGCGTGAAACCACCGGAAGTGGCTCTCTCTAACGAAGGACCAAGTGGCCTGCTGCTAATCTTTTAGAGTAGCTGCGTTGCTCAGTCTCCAGAGAGCAACTTGCATTCATTTTCCTCTTTGCTCTCTGTTCACTGCTCTCTGTCCATCACATCAACCAGCCACAGTCGCCCTGGTTTTGTGTTTCCGCTGAATTTAGCGGACGTAAACGGTTGGGGAAGGATGCAAGAGATATGGCACGTTCGAGTGAATTGTTGACTTGGCTGCAATGTTGGTTTATCGCTGGCGAGCACGGTTTTTACTGGACTACATTGAATTTTTTAGGGAAATAATTTAATATTTATGTTCTGTGCATGTTGTACTAAACTGTATTTATGATGTTGCATGAGGTCTAATATAAATAATAAATTACTATTAACAATTTGATACAGATCAAATTATAAAGAGAAAAATGGGATTCTGCCAGAATTTAAACCTGGGACCTATGAATAATAAATTACTATTAACAATTTGATTCAAATCAAATTATAAAAAGAACAATGGGATTCTGCCAGAATTTAAACCTGGGACCTATGAATAATAAATTACTATTAACAATTTGATTCAAATCAAATTATAAAGAGAAAAATGGGATTCTGCCAGAATTTAAACCTGGGACCTATGAACTTCGGTCATATGCTTTATACCAGGGTTCGTAAATATCATGATATTTATAATAAATATCAAAATATTTGATATATAGGATATGTATCAGATAAATATCACTTTTTGGATATTTTTTTTTAATTTTAGTTTTTGTACACATTTATTATCACAATAGGAAATATAAAATAAATTATTACTCCTAAATAAAAAATTAACATAGGTAATGAAAAAAAGTAAATATACATTGAATAGATACACAAATATTATATAGTACTAAGAATTGTAAGAATATTTAAATAATCCTATATCCTAGATAGGGGCAAATCATCATCTCACTTGGCCAAATCCAATCTAAATTAGTTTTTTTTTTGTAGTTTCTTTTTGGTTTAAATATTTAAACATAAAAACTAATTTACCGGCTTTGTCGTTACCGAGAAGATTACGTAATTGAGATTGGACAATGCCAAAAGAGGAGAAATATCGTTCCAGCCCTGCTGTGGCTGCTACAGCAGTGTGTAACTGTTCACATAGTTCAATAAATGTACTTTTATTTGGCCACTCTGACTCATTGGTAGTTACACTTTTCCACTATATTAAAGGATTTGTATTTCTAAAATGAGTACCAAATAAAAAAATTGGAAATGGTTCAGACATCACAAATGGCACCCAATTTGAATTTATATCGTTGATGTGAAGTTAGTCAAAAGCTAGTAAAGTAGAATATAATTTTAACAGATTTAATGAAAGTAATAATGAGAGGTATACTGTACTTCTTCTTCTTCTTCTGATGGCACTACAGCCCAAATCGGGCCTGGGCCTACCGGACACACCGAGCCACAGTTTTTACACTGCCGTACTGCCGGTCTTCGTAGTCGAATGCTACATTATTTAAGGCGAATAAGTGACTAGCTTATAGCGAACGAGTGTGATAAATACATGTAACTGTATTTTATATTTTACGACAAATCACACATTGTCGACAGGCGGATTCGAACTGACGAACCTTGGTTCGGGTGACGTCACAGTATGTAAAGAGATGTGCCTTAACACGCTCGGCCACCGCGCCTGTATACTGTACTTATTATAGACTATTTGAAATTTTTATATAATGTATATATATATCATTGCAAAAATATGACGATATATATCAAAATAAATATCATGATATATATCGATCGATATATATCTTCGAATCCTGCTTTATACCAACTAAGCTACGGTTGCTTGTGATTCAAACCGAATTTTTGTTCTCTATTTTTGTTACATGCCATAACCAGCCTCGATACATTTAATAATTGTACATAAGTATAAATACTCTATTTTGAAATGATTTTGTTATATTAAATATACTATTTTATGACACATGCAGACATTTTTTCTAGTCAGGTTTTACATGATACGACTATCAAGTTTTATTTTTCAAATGGGAACCTTGAATTATTTTATTAAAATAAAAACTGCCTTTTTTTCTCTTTTCAACGATGTATTACTTGTCATAAATGTATATGAAAAAAATGAAGATAAATAAGATAATTGAGAAATATCAGAAATTATTTTTATTCAACTATTCTAGGTGGCTAAGCGAAATTAAACAAAATGTAACAAGGTAAAATTAATGACAAAACACATGAAAAAGTAACAAATAAATATCTGCATTGTTGTCATTAATTTTATCTGATAATTCCCAATTATCTTATTTATCTCGATTTTTTTCATATACATTTATGACCAGTAATATATCGTTGAAAAGAGAAAAAATAGCGCATTTTATTTTAATAAAATAATTCTAGGTTCCCATTTGAAAAATAAAAGTTGATAGTCGTATCATGTAAACCTGACTTTATAAAAATTTTCTATGTGTCATAAAATAGTATATTTAATATACTAAAACTTCCATTAGAATAATTTATTTCTATTTCTTATAATAAAAAAGTTAAGTGGGGGGTTTGTCTTCCCAGACTCACCCTATATATCGTTATATAACGTAGGCCTCGATTGGACAACCAAGAAAAAGAACTTTTAACAAGTATTATGCATTTATATTAACTGTATTATTTTATTTATATTTAATTGTAAACATTTTTTAGATACGGTTGAAAACCAGCAACTCGCTGAACCGATCTAATTGTACCCATTTTTTTTGTGTGCAATAAACATTATTATTATTATTATTATTTACCTTAATTGCTTTGGAAACGGCGAATATAAATCTCATAATTAATATTAGGTATTTTCTATTTGGAATTTGAATCAGATCTAACATTACATAAACTGAACTAAAGTAAGCATTTTCTTTTCTACTGTTACTGCAAAATGATTAAATCGTATCATTTAGAAAAAAGAAATCAAAACACGGATTTTATTTTGAAGAGATTTACCGCGTTCTCGTTATACATAATTAGTTGTTTTTCTTTTTATGCACTACATCTTTGGTAATTTCTTTTTATGTTTAATTCATTCTGCAACAATAAAGGATTGTACTGATTAGAATAAACATTCAAAACTAATTTGATACAGAACTGCACTTAAATAATTGCTTAATTATTACAAAATCGTGTTCATGTTTATAAATGCATTCATATCAAATGATATACTTATCTTTATCATGCATCTTTTCGAGTTTCTAAACACAGCTATACAACCTATCATAATGATGATACCTACCTATTTAAGCAGCTTCTTTCTTCTAAATCATCTGTCTTTAAAAATAACCCTGTAGAAAAGGAAATAATCACGATCGTCAAAGTAAACATCATGTAGTAGTCAAGAGTTTGTCATCAGCAAAAACAGGTCACCTGGCTGCATTACACGTGCGCGCGTGCACAACTTTCCTTCTTCTTCTTCAATGCTTGATAATTAGTTCGGAAAGGAATGCACAATTCCCCCGATGCAATCTCTCTTCAGTCGTGTTATTTTCCACTGTTACTGCTGCAAGTCGTGTAGAAAACTGCATTCTTTTCGGTGAAAATGTCTCTTTCTTTTTATATGATGGTTTTCTTGTTCTGTTATTTTTATTTTTAAATATGTTTTACGTAAGAGCTTGGCGCCTGTTCTGGTATTTTTAGGTCGTTGTCAAGGTTACGGCAATGGTGTTAGGTGTGAAGAGATGAAAGTTTTGTTTAGATAATTCGTTAGTTTTTATTTGTTACTGTTTTAAATTTAATTGTTTTATTCTTAGTAGATCTCCTTGTACAAGGTTCTTAAGTTTTATATTCTTCTGGGTTTCTTTCTATCTTTTTTTTATAATTAACCTGCTTAGTAAATGAACGTATAATAGTTTCAACTTTTTTTTTAATTGAAACTTTTTTGAATCAAATTACAATTCATTTTAGTTATTAGAGATTTAGTGATAAACTCTATAACAGCAATTGGGAAATCAACTCAACTACTAGTAAGCCAGCCCTAAACTTGAACTGCATTTTGGAAAGGAGCAACAAAGGGTGGTAGAATCCCACGTTAAAAAAGTCACCCAACACTGATTTTACTTTGAAATTTGGGAGTCCTCTGGACGTTAAACTTTTTTTGTATATCGTGGCGTCGGCTGATTTGCATTGCACTATGTCTTTCATTTAAAGTATAAGCAGGTCAGTCCAGCTCTTGCCAGAAACTGGGCGGAGTGTAGTGTATTGTCTTTATGTCTAGGGTGCATGGTCCGGCCTGGCGATTCTGTTCGGATATTGAATAATTATTATTCAATACTTTGTAAATAAACCATAATTGGCTCTAGGGTCCGCCATGTATCTCTAACAGAACAGAATAGAGATTTAGTGATAAAGTCTATAGTTTACGAAATAAACGTAAAAAGTAAAATGACCCATCAATAAAGTTATATGACCACTGGTTTAATGGAACACTATTGAACTAACCGCAGTTCTTTTGTAATAAGCAAAAATATAAAATTGTATTTCAAAACTCCAACGCGTATTTGAATACATACATACAGACCGACAGATGAATCAACATATTATTATTATTTTATATTCAAAAGAGTCTGAAAGTGAAATTCATCAAAATTTCAAGATCACATTTTCCCTATTATATAGGTCTGGGAAATAAAAACTTCTTAAGAAGATTGAGCCAAAGGGATTAAGGGAATCAAATTTAAAATTTCATCAAAAGTCAAATGCCAATGCTATTTATAATATATAAAAAAGAGAAAATTGCGAATTAATAAAAATAAAAACTTTTATCAAAATAAAATGTTTACTAAAACCAAGAACGATCTTTGTATCTATTACATTACATAGGAACTATACTCTGTTGCATCGTAACATCATAATAGACCAATTTACACAGCGAAAAATACTTATAAATATCTCCACAATCACAAAATTGAGTAAAACCATAAAAATGATACATTGACTAATAGGAAACTGACACAAATCGAAAAATACAATAAAAACGTCACATGTCGTTGTCACTGCTGTATATTTTGTTATTATTAGGTTTGTTATTTGGACTGTGATTCGTAATCGAAGTGATTAGAGTTAACATGATCAAGAAGAATCATGTTTCCTCGTTCGTTATTCATTATCCTTACTCTTTTATTTTGTTGTCATAAAACGACAATCCCCTTTCCTTTCTGAATCATACTTTTTCTATGATTTCTGTTTACGTATTCGTTTCAAATGTTTTTAAAATGGCTTCTGTAAAATGCGGACGTACCACATATTTATATACATACATACATATGTTATTATGCTATATCCCATTAAATGGTGTAGTACGAACCCCTGAAACATTCACAGAACATACACTAAAAGATTCATAAAAAAATAGTAATAAAAACAAATTAAATCAGTCCCAACATTCGCATCTTGATACACGATACTCGCTTCAAACACATTAACACTCTTCATAAGAGCTCTATCATTCCTCACAACTAAAATCCATCATCACGCAACAAACCTTCATTCACATCCATCCATTCACTCCTATATTTAATAAATAATGTTGTCTCAACATTCCGTTCGAAACATAGGAGCCGGGCACACCGAGCCGCAGTTTTTACACTGCTGTACTGCCGGTTTCTTTAGTCAAATTATTTTAAGGCGTATAAGTGACTAGCTTATAGCTCCCGAGTGTGATAAATACATGTAACTGTATTTTTATATTTAAAGACAAATCACACATTATCGACAGGCGGATTCGAACTGACGAACCTTGGTTCGGCTGACGTCACACAATGTTAAGAGATGTGCATTAACACGCTCGGCCACCGCGTCTGTCCTATATTTAATAGCAATAAAAGATTTTTTCGGCTATAGCGCACGGTCACGATCCATACACGAACACACTTTTATGAAATTATAAAATAGATTAGTTTTTTTTTTAACAACAAAGACAAAATTAATTGTCATCCATACACTTGATGAAACTAGGTTTTATCAAATATAAAGTAAACACTTGGCTAAGTCTCACAAAATTCAGCCTCCAAATCACCTTATGAGGGCATCGTCAGAGGCTGGCCAGCACAGTTAGTAACCATACACGCGTTTCGCTCTTATTAGAGCTCATCAGTATGGTATAACTCACTTCTTCACCTAGAACAAAGTTCACGTGAAGAAGCTGGTGACGAAGGACTGTGCCAGCAGAGAATAAGTTTGTTTTTATTTGACGTTTGAAGTATAAAACGTTCATATTTATATTATAGGATAGCGTCAATCGGATTAAATTTTAATCATGATTTATGTTTGTTGTTTTCTTTAGCATTATATTTAATCATGATCAAACGAACAATGATTTAGAAAATAACAATTACAGTCCAAAGAAACGCACTTATTGTAAATTCGCTCCAGTGATCAGTCAATCACCGACACGGAAATTTACTCCCTATTCTGTGCAACAGAATATAAATATTTAAATTCCTGTTCATGTATTTAACAAATTGTATACTATTAAATAATTTTTCGTTGCGGTTGCATTCTTCATATTTGAACAAATGTTTGCTTCATACATACATACATACAGAACATCACGCTATATCCCATTAAATGGGGTAGCACGAACCCGTCAACATTCTCATCCTGACAGACGATACTCGTTTCGACCACATTAACACTTCCTCCATACGAACTCTTCCTTTTCGCACAACCAAAATCCATCATCACGCAACAAACATTCATCCATTCGCTCCTGTACACCTGTTTCGTAAATCTTCACTTACGCCCACATCTCTAACAACGAATCTATAAGAAATGAAGGCAGCATCGCCTGCGCTTGTTTAAAAATACATTTAACACAATTGCAGTTACACATTGTATTTATAGTAAAAACTGAAAATGAAGTAAAAAAAGATGAGGAAGGAAGGGAGTATCTCCATGCGCTTGTTTTTGAAACTGAATTCCACACAATTGCAGTTGGACACTCTATAGTAAAAACAGAAAATGAATCAAAAGATAAGAATGATGATATACTAGCTAACTCTGAACATCTAATTACATCGTTTTCTAAACGCAATATGAATCCTCAATTGTGTGTTCAACACGTAGAAATAATAACGGCTCAATCATAGAATAATAAATTTCATCTAACTGTACTTACAGATACAGCACAAATTACAACGTATTATAGATTTTTTTAAATTCTAACAATGACACTAAATCTCATGTGAACAAACGTATCGAAAACAGTTGTTGTTCATTTATGAAGCTTACATGTGAAGACTTTTCTTGAAGGATAAAATACACAGATCAGTATAAGGAAGTGTCTATAGGTAGGTCTTTACGGTTACAATATGGGTTGGAAAAGATAATAATATAATGCTTCTGTAATGTCGTTTTTAATGTTGTAATTGATTTATACTTATATGTTCTTTAATTTATATTGATGTTTAATTACTTGAATAACGGAAAACTATTATTCTTATTTTAACTTTTACGAAAGTAAAATCTAACTTTGTTAAGAAATATAATTATCAATTAAAAAATGAAAATTACTTCGTATATTAATCATTATAACAATAGTTATTTATATATTAATTGAAGAATGATACTTTCTTCACGAGTTACACATTAATTTGTAAAAGTAATATTTTCAGAAATATTTTGTAATATAGAAACTTGTACTGTTATCATAGTTATAGAGTATCTCTTGGCTTTATTTTTTAGAATAGGTGTCCTGCTGAATTTTCGGTATCACAATGAACTGTTCAATTATAAGGATGAGTAGTAGGGTGGCCCTTATTTTGGGTAAGTTCGAATTTTGTCGGTCTCCACCCGAAATCTGGTTTAAAATCACAAAAAAGTAATAAATGAATTTTTTGAGATTTTAAAAATAAGTCTAACCCGTGCCTCTAGGCCACATTCACTTTTGCCTTCAGTTCCCAAATCACTGCTGAGCAGTGACTATTCAAAATGCAATAACTTGTTTGTTTTTCAATATTTTGACACAATTCCAAGCGGGAATTAAACCAGATGAGATAACGAATCAATCGATTACAATAAACAATAATTTTATATGTTTGTTTATTGCTAAACGGGTGTTCAAAAACTAACGAAAATTGAGTTTTTTTTAAATACGCAAAAAGTGATTCACAGTAATTATTATTTTCCAACAATTTTGTTTTATAAACTATTTTTGATTATTTTAGACTGTTTTTGAATAATATTCATATGGATTATAACATTTTTAATTTATTTTATCATATTTTTAGCCACATATATTTTATCATTTGTAGTGTTTATTTGTAAATGTGTATAAGTGAAAGTGGACTAGAGGCACGGGTTAAACTTATTTTAAAAATCTCAAAAAATTAATTTATTACTTTTTTGTGATTTTAAACCAGATTTCGGGTGGAGACCGACAAAATTAGAACTTACCCAAAATAAGGGCCACCCTAATGAGTAGATAGTTTCATTCCGAGCGAAAGCGAGGCTTGAAACAGCTTACGAATTTTGTATGACGCTTTACTGACGTGTTACGTATAACATTTTACCTGGAACTTATAACAAATAATAAATGTATTAAATTAATTTAAATTAAAAGAAATATTTGACTTACATATTCAGTCAGTATTTTATGTTACTAAGTAACTAGACACCTACGTTTCTTTCATTAGCTGCCTAGGCATGCAATATGTTATTTTCCTGACTAGGCATGCAAAGCAAAGCTTTCCTGAGTCTTAAAGGTCAGGCAAATGTTTATTTTCTTGTCAGTTTCAGGTAAATTCATTTAAATAAGTTGACATTTACAAATTAAGTTATTAAATTTTTTTCTATAATAATTGTAAAATAAAGATGTTCGAAAATTGCGACAAAGAAATGGAGTAATTACACCGCCCGAGTTAAAAATGCTGCCACGAAAGTCGTTGAAAATTATTATCAGAAAAGCAAAAGTCTGTACGAAAAAACCTACGAAGGTTAAGCAGAAGAAAGACGTCATTAAAATTAGAATAATGACGTCAAAGACGGCTACATTTATGGAATATACAAAAAATTAAATGCAATGATTGTTGCATAAATGTATAATAAATTTCGTAACATTTTAAATGCTTTAGGCATTATTTATCAAATATATAACGCACAAATCACAACAAAATTAACAAACGACATCGCGAAACAAAATGAACTGAGAGTCGGATATAAATGTAAACTTTTCAAAATCAGATACGCAACTGCGTTCTCCATGACTTCCTTATGAACGCAAAATAGACAAATAATATTATAGTGCAAGTTATAGAGATTGAAGTGCTCATAAAAATTGACTATAATAATTTAATACATAAACAAAATTGAAAAAGAATGATGAATGCAAATAGGCTTGGCGTATGATGTTTGGAAAGGGCGTGTATAAAATTTAAATTTAATTTTACTGCGTTACTCATGTATGAAAATAGATGGCTTTCAATACGAATAGGAAGTATATTCTGTCATTGTGTACAGCATATGATTAATAGAGCATATCATTTGAAATTGTGGAATGTATGAATCGGTATGAATAATAGAGTAATTTATACTAAACTAATTAATAGATTTCAAATTACATTTGTAAATTATATTATATTGCAATTAATTGCGTAACAACGCACGAAATAAGTCGTTGTACTTTCATAATTTTTATTGAATTACTTATAAATTCAGTAACAAACACATTATTTGAAATAAAAACCATATTTTAAAATAAAACTGAAAGTTATAAAAAATTCTAATATTGCTTCATCGTTCGAGCTTTATTAAAAGAAATGAAAACATTTGTGTTTGTTTAGTGATACTGGTTTCTATTGTACAGTTAATTGCAGACTACATATTCAGGATATTTCTAAGAATACTGTGAAATAAAAGGTGAATAGAGGGCTTTTTCTTCTCAAAGCCGCTGCCTTATCTGTAAAGATTCCTCATGAATTTCAGATGGGATTCTAATGAGACTTTGCAACTCTTGCATCCGCGAATAAAGCCATTGGCTGGGATAGCGGATAGACGTTATGGTTCTGAATGTTTGATAAATGCTAAACAGGATTGGACTCAGAATATTTAATCTTATTACAGTAAAGGGACTTTCTACAAAATTGCTTTTTGTTGGGACTTATATTTTAATGATTTAATTAGGCGAAAAAGTACCGAAGGAAAGAAAAATTGGGCTGAAACTTTTTAAGGAGATTAATTTTTTTCTTGATAGTTCGCTTTTGTTACTTCTTCTACCCAATTGTCACTCACCAATTTAAATGAAACTCGACACACTAATAGAACTCTAAAAAATATTGAACCCCTATTTTGTTTCTTCCGGAAGTTGCTTTTTAAAGGTACAAACCACCCCTGAAAGGTGGTAAAAGCAAGAATCGCCATAAATGAAATTAAATAATACCAAAACATTACGCGTTCAACATTGATTATCCAGGGGTTTTTGAGATCGCCAAAATAAATTTTTGGAGTCATTTTGATCATATGCACTTTTTTAATGGGTTAAAAAGGAGATGGGGGGATAAAATTACGATATTCAACTGAAATAGTGTTATAGGTTCAAAACTAGTTATTCGGGGATTTTTTGGGGTCGCTGAATCTATTGTTGATGTTATTTAATTTCATTTATGGCGATTCTTGCTTTTACTACCTTTCAAGGGTGGGTTTATCTCTGGGTAACCAATGTGGAACGCGTTATATTTTGGTATTATTTAATTTCATTTATTGTTTGTATAAAACGCGAGCAAAATTAGCCTTGCCAAAAACACGTACAATATTTAAATAAATGAATGAAATTTAAAATAATTTCAGCTAAAATAGAATATAACTGTTTGTTAGTGTGGAACAATGTGTTCTACAGGATTAGGATTTGTTTGTCAGCAGTACGTGTTAAAATAAGTGTCGCCAAAAAATACGTATTAGGGTGTTTCTATGCCTCTGCACGAAACTTTAATGTCATATATAATTTGATATACTGATTACAGAACAAGAAGATATTTTTTGAAATTAGGGTATTGCATTCCTAGCGAACATTGTCACTGGTTTAATACATTTAATTTGTAAAAAAATTAGGGATTACACCAGGTATCTACAAATAACTAATTAATAACTGATTATTTGTAGGGAGTGTTTATACTTTTATTTCATTAGTAACTTAATTATAAATAATTATATGTACTATTAAACTCTACTAAAAAATCTTGTTCTATGTTCAGTAATATGTGCCCTAATTTCTCCATTTAGGTCATTTAATTAATAACATTGGAAATTTTAAATACATTGTTATTTTCTTGATACATAAAATAATCCACATTTGATTTGTTCATACATAACAGTATAGTATAGCCCATCAAATAGAATAGATACATATACACTCCATTCAACATTTATTTATTAAATTCATTCTAGGATACTACTTTCCTTCATTCACATTTATAATTCTCTGTTAAATTCCTCTCACTCGGAATGTTTCATTTACGGAACTATCTTACCATTTATTTCTAGTTCTCCACATAATTTCTCATCCCCAAATCCATGAACATACGAGACCTGTTTCACCTGTTTTTCATTTGTAATTTCTAGCACAAATAAAATCGCTGACGTAATTGCGAAACTATTTAACAAAGCAAATATGTAATTATATTTACAAATTCTATAATGAGTTTACAATAATATATAATAATAATCTAATAGGAAGTGAACTATCAAAGTAAAGGTAATTGTACAAATATTGTTTTTCTTTGTACATTATGTTCAAAATTAACAAATATAAGAAAACCTTAAAAATATATTTAATATTAAGAAGAAACGGTATAACAATAGCTATTTGTATAATGTAGGAGGAAAGTGTATTATTTCCTTCCGCGGGTGACGTTTAATTATCACACAAGGTATAAAATGACAATTTACTCCAGAGGTTTTTTTCTACAACCATTCTTTCATGTTATTTAAATAAAAATTCAATAATATTTACGATCTATGGATAAATAAATAAATATCTTAAACTGTGCTGCCGGTTGCTATAAAACAAACCATAAATAAGGGAGGAAAACAGTCACTTTCCTCGCTAGGAAAAAATAACTATTTTTACCCCAATATGAAGTAAGAAAAGCCTACTTTCTATTAAAGTCGTAGAAAAATAACTTCATTGTTTTTTTGTTTATAACTGACATATTTCCAATTCACAAAAATCTGTTTTTAATGCGCTATTTAGGGCTCTAGGTTATTATTATTGGTTGAAATTGTAGAGGTTACTTTCCTTGCTAGGGAATATAACTATTTTTACCCGAATATGAAGGAAGAAAAGTATACTTTCGATTAAAGTCGTAGAAAAATAACTTCATTGTTTTTTTTTTATAACTGACATGTTTCCAATTCACAAAAAACAAAATTCTGATTTTCATGCGCTATTTAGGACTCTAAGTTATTATTATTGGTTGAAAATGTAGAGATTAATATATTTACCTGGTTTCACTTCGCGTAGATTGCGCTGTACTTGAATAATTTCATGATGATGTCGATTTGCGTGTATTTTTAAAAATATAAAATTCATATTGATTACATAGAAAGCTTAACTTGACTATAAAATATCACCAATTTCAAAATGCTTTCCCCTTCTACAATTCCCAGTGTCAAAATTCATCATATGCCAGTCCATCCCTGGCATACACCCAGCCTGACAGTGGCAGTTCCGCACTGGCAGTCATCCAGAGTATAGCTTAGTCTGCACACACCTTCCCGACTCATAACCGCGTTCGTAGCGCGCCTACAGCGTGATCCTCGACGTAATCTGTCCCACAGTCTCAGTGTGCCGTGATTGTGATCCACCTCGCCACGCGCTAAGCGATGACAGTTGAACAACCGTTGTTCTGTGTATGTATTTGTGTTGTGTAGTGTGACAGTTGGTGGTTCCGCGTTTTGAAGTTTTGTTTGACGTTTGTGACTTCTTGTTGTTTATTTTGCGTAGGTATTTGTTTTGTTAGTGATCTTGGGATGAGTTTTACTTTCGATGAGGATGAGGAGTTGTATGAGGTATCTGCTTAATTGCTTCACTTGCATATGCTGGAAATGCTTGCATGGTGTTTTTATCTAGTTGTATATACGTTTATTTATATAACTGACCAGTTTGCATATGTACTACTGCACGTACAGTTCGATTTTGTGCTTTAAATTATACAGGTGTCCTAAAAAAGTACACCGGAGATGAAAAACACAAGAAATTTATTTTTGCAATTATTGCTTCCCCGATTACCTAACAAATTTCCAAATATTTTCTTTCTTAAACAAAAAGTAATGCATCAAAATAATAAATAAATATATCATCACGCCTTTTACCCATTACTGAGTGTGGCACCACACAGAACCAGGGTTCTCAAGATCCACAGGCCGACTCGATACCACTGAGCCACCTAACCTATAATCAAAATTCATAATTCTAATTATAAAATTTATATTTACTGTCATTTTTCGATGTGCTATTCTTTGTTTGGTGAATACATTTATAGAAGTTTGTTAGAAAATAAATATATCATCACGCCTTTTACCCATTGCTGGATGTGGCACTCTCCCGTAGCACATCTCGGTACGTGATATATTTTTCCGCGTGAAAGCCGTCTATCCACGACTTCTAAAGATGTTCGTGGGGGGGGATAGTTGTAACGTGTTGAAACTTGTTTGTCGGCTGTGGGGCTTGAACCTGGGTTCTCAAATCCACAGGCCGACTTGATACCACTAAGCAGGTTTGTTAGGAGATTGAAAAATCGACTTTTAAGTTTAAAAATTGTCTAAAATATATGTTAATGGTGTAGTTATTCATGTAAGTGCAATAAATGTAAACAAATACATCCCTGTGATTCTTTCACCACTAATATATGTTATATTGTTGAGGACAGTGAATTCGCTTATAAAATATATCACTTACCGAGATCTGCTATGGCAGAGTGCAACACCCAGTAAATGGGAAAAGGCGTGATTATTATAGATATTTATTAAATAATTTAATTATATCATCTACAATAGTATTAGTATCGTTTAGTTTTATATCAAAATTTGTATTAAAAAATAATAATAATACAATTTCAAGGTAACAACAATGACATATTCATTAAGCATTAAAAATGTAAATTATTTTGTCGTATATTAGTTCGGTTAGAGATCAAATTCATCATTATCTAAATGTAATAAATATAAATATGAGGTAGGTGGCTTAGTGGTATCAAGTCGGTATTTGCCTTGAGAACCCTGGTTCAATCCCCACAGCCGACAAACTATTTTCACCAAATTAAATCTACCCCTGTTGCTCCCTCTTCACTAACATCTTTGAGAGCCGTGATTTGACGACTGGTAACCGCACTTCACGCGAAGTAATGTATTACTTACCGAGATCTGCTACGGAGGAGTGCTTCTTTTTGCCACCTGTTGCTATCAAGAAATAAGATAATAACTGATATCAAAAACATAGTTTTAAATTTGCTCGCTAGAGTGACATTACTGTTATTGGCCGTGAATAACCGCGGAATATTTCAAATTTAATGCTGTTCTTGAAAAATTATATCTCGAAAATTAAACATTTATAAAGTTAAAATATGTTCTTACATCATACAAATTTATACATTCTTGCAAGAAAAAATAAAACAGAAAATGTGAAATGACCCCATTCACTAAAAATATCTCCAGGAATAGTTATACAAAGTTGCGCTTTGTGCTACTGTTTTTATACAAACAATTGCAAAAAAATCCTTTTGTAAACGCGATATAGAAAAAATATATTCGAATATTTTCTTGTAACTAACACAATGTAAAGCTTACGTTTAAAACAAAAGTTCGAGAATTCAAAGCTCGCTGAATTTAACCTTGCATCTAACAAACACGGCTATACTTGAGTAGTTCGAATTACACTACAAGCTATAGAACTTGTGTGCTGTAATTGGGATGAAGTTCATGTTATGCAGAATAGTAAACAAATAAAAAATCATAGTAATCAAGAAAGCAATAACAACGTATAAACTAATTTTCCGTATTGATTAACTGGGTGCATTTTTCTTACGACAACCAGTATATAAACGGACACATCCATGACTCTTATTTATTATTCTATGACCGCTTGCATGTCGAGTCGACATCGGTAGTTCAGAGGTCAGGGCAATGGTTCATTGTCCATTTTATATTGTGCAGTAGACTACGGGTTTGCATCCCGTCTAGGGCATAAATGTTGGCAATATAATAAATTTAATAGCTCTGAGCATGGGGTAAAGGTTAAATTAACAAAGATAAGGCCAGTTGGTCCAACATAACTAAATTATTTAACCTAACTTCAATGCCGTTTGGAGTAGATTACATTGTAGTAAAATATTAGATTTTATATGGTTAAATAAACCAAAGACACATTTTACGTTTATTAGAACACAATTAATTTATTTGTACGAAGTAAAGGAAGTATTGTAATCGCGAAAATTTTCGGTATTTATATTTCTGCGGAAATATCCATTTTGATCATCCCTAAATCCATTTTGACTAATTTCGTCGTGACGTCTGTACGTACGTAAGTACGTATGTATTTCGCATAACTCAAAAACGGTAAGCCATAGAAAGTTGAAATTTTGTATTTAGGACTGTTATAACATTTAGTTGTGCACCTCCTTTTTTGGTCATTATATAACTTCCGGAAGTGATACTTTACTTGAAGCCTATAATAGATTTTAATGAAATAAATGCTGCAAATAATAGTTATTTTTGTATTGAGTGCGCAAAATGAGTGTTTTTTTTTTGTTGCGCGTGGGAATGTTAGTTTTAGTCGAGACCGCAGGTCGAAACAATAAAAGTCATTCGAACGCGCCAAAAAAACAAGAATTTTGCCCACAAAATACAAACAACATTTTTTCTACAACTGTAAATAAAGAATAATACAATAATTATTGATTATTTAAATAAATTGAAGGAAAATAATTAACAATAATATTATTTTGATATTATTGATGTGTTGTAACTAATGAAACCTGACAACAAATAATTTGGGAGCGTGCGCGAGATACTCATTTTACGCACTAGAATACGAAATAGTGCGCAAAATAATAGGGTGCAAAATAATGCGCAAAATACGCGTTGTCATGGTAATGTAAATGATGAAAAAATCACGTACTTCACATATTGATATTAGTGAAAAAAAATGAACATTTTTTGACAGTTGTAGAAAAAAAGTTTTATTAAATTAGACTTTTGTATAAGCGAGATATGTAAATTTAAAAATTATATACTTTTTGTTTTTTTTTTGTAATTAAGTTTGCTAAGGATTAGAACAAAAAATAAGAGAAAAATAAAAAAAAATTAATGTGAATGTCAAATTACGTCAAATATGTGCAATAAAAAAAATGTAGGTATAGTATAATACCCGTACAAGTTGGTGTCCACGTCCTCTTTTTCTGCAAATTCTAAACATATTTCATTGCAAAATATTTATACGATTTGATATTTTCAATCATAATAAAATGTATAATTAAGTTTTATTTTACTATGAAACTTAAGAAAGCATCAAATGCATTAACCGAATAATTTCTGCAAATTTTTGAAAGTCCATGACTTCTATGTTGTGACAGTAAAAATATTTGTGTTTGTGTTCATTAAAAAGAGGAAACAAAATAGATATACAATTTGAAAGTTATAATTAAAAACATCACTGTCATGTCGCAATTCATAAAATTATATTGTGTCATAAAAACATATTTTAAAAGGTTTTTAATGTTTTAACATTATCAAATTATAGTTACTTAAGATCAGTCGTAATTGTAGAAGCGTTTTCATCTACAATATATATACCGTAATATACTTCCTTTATATACCTATATATACCGGGTGTCTACTTTTTTTTCCGAACATAGGAAATTCAATGTTAAAATTTTGGTTTAGCGATATCTCTTTACCAATTAATTTTAGACCAAAATTGTACTGAAGAAAAAGGTTTAAAACAATATTACCCAAAGACAATTAAGTTCCGTTCGTCGAAAATTTTACAAAAGATTAAGCCATTGCCTATCAGTCAATGGCGATTTATTCGAGCATTTAATTTAATAATAAAATTAATTATAGCAACTATTATTTTCCTTTTTCTTCATAATCTGGACAAATAAATACTTATTATTAAGTTATCTAATTTGTTTTATTTCTCATGGCACTCTGATAATTGCTTTAAAGCGTGTATTTTCTTTTGCATCTAACTCGGACATAAGAAACAATTGAACAATAAACTTATACTCTATGAATGTAGTTTTTCATTCTGAACATTTTTCTTCAGTTCACTTTTGTTCTAAAATTAATAGGTAAAGAGATATCGCTAAATCAAAATTTTAACATTGAATTTGATATGTTCGAAAAAAAAGTAGACACCCGGTATATACAGGGTGTTTCACAACTTAGAGCAAAAAATTAAAGGGTATATTCTGTACGACGTGCTGATCATGAAACAAAAATAATTTTTTTTTTAAATCGCAAAACTATTTTCCATGTTTCCCAGTCCAAAATTTTTCGTTGCCACTGCCACTGGGTGGATGATTATGTTAAAGTTATTAATTAAATAAAATTCTATTATGAATAACTGCTAATAATTGAATTGTGTAATTGTTTTTTCGTAGTTGATACCTACTTCATTGTTTGTGTTTAATAGGAAAGCGAATCCAGTGCAGTACTACAAAAAATGTTTTAGGTTAACAACCCTTAATTTTACGAATTTAAAAAAAATCTTTTTGTTTCATGATCAGCACGTCGTACAGAATATACCCTTTAATTTTTTGCTCTAAGTTGTGAAACATGCTGTATATATTATAATTAAAGATACTTACCTTGTGAATTTAATAATCAAACAGTAAATTGTTTACATTTGTATATTCCGCTAGTTGTCATTTCTCATTAGTTACAAACAGGAAATGTGTCCTTTTTAGTTACAGGAACCGTTTCTTTCGCATACAAAATATCATCGACTATCTTTTCAATAACTATTTCCAATCAGTTCAAAACTATTGTCGTATCAATTGGCACCATGTCTCGTGTATTGTTATTATAATTTTGATTCAAGTGTATTTTGAGAATCGGTGATCATTGACTCTAAATATTCGTGATGTGCGCCAAGATTCCTCTGAGATATAGAATGTAGACACTGGAAATGTTACTTTCGAGATAGTAAGTGCATTAGAGTTATTCGTTATGCAACTTTTCATAACGTATAAGAATAAAACTGTGATAGTAAAAGTGATAGTACGTACAAAATAATGATAAAATCAGTTTTCACGTAACTGTCAAACAAAGTTGACATTTACGCGCATTCGTTTATAGGGTAGGTGGCTCAGTAGTAATCTTGAGAATCTTGGTTCGATCCCCACAGCCGACAAACAATTTTTACCAATTGAAATATACCCCTGTGGCTCCCTCTCCAGTAATATCTTTGGGGGTTGTGATTTGACGGCCGGTAACCGCACTTCACGCGAAAAAATATATCACTTACCGAGATCTGCATAGACAGAGAGTGATATATTTATTTATTATAAATCTACCCCTGTGGCTCCCTCTCTACTAATATCTTTGGGGACCGTGATTTGACGGTTGGTAACTGCACTTCACGCGAAAAATATATCTTTAGGTAGAGTGCCACACTCAGTAATGGATGAAAGGCATGATGATATATTTATTTATTTATTATAAATCTACCCCTGTGGCTCCCCCTCCACTAACATCTTTGAGGGCCGTGATTTGACGACTGGTTGCTGAACTTCACGTGAAAAATATATCACTTACCGAGATCTACTTAGGCAGAGTGTCACACCTAGTAATGGGTACAAGGCGTGATGATATATTTATTTATTTATTTATAATTCAGTCCGCGAAATTATTTTTTTTTTTTAATAGCCCGAAAAAATTCCTTACCGAACTGTCATCTACTTTGTCTGACTGTTCTAGATCAATAAAGAACATGCCGCCGATAAACAACTTATTTTTACTGAAAAATGTCGTTGGTTATTCATTCATATTTATAATATCTTCTTCGTGAAATGCGATTACCAGTCGTCAAATTACGGCCACCAAAGATGTTAATGAACGAAGAGCCACAGGGATCGTATATAATTTGGTGAAAAATGTTTGTCGGCTGTTAAAATCGAATCCTGTTAAGCTGGATAGTTATACCTGTTAAATAATCGAATTATATTGTATTACTGTTTTAATTAAAAACAACTAGATGCTTGCAATATTTTTTTACTCGAACAAATTTGTGAAAATGAAATAAACTCCAAATTAAATTTGTTCATTTTACGTTATCAAATAATAACAAATTACGATATATCATCACTCTGCTTTATCCATTAGTATCAAAAATTAAATCTACCAAAATAAATTTACATTTTGGTTTTATTCCAATACGGTATGTTAAGATATTTTAGAACATATGAGGATGTAACTATTTTTTTGTTTTCTTCCTTTAATTGCTTGTACTTCCTGCAGAGTTCTAGTTAGTTTGAGTAAAATTTATAGCTACAAAATTATTCGTTTTTGGCTAGAAAGCCGCATAAATTCTCTATGATTTATATTTTTATGCTCTAATCAACACATTCTAAAAAAATGTAAAGCAGCACAACCTTTGAACAAAGTGCAGTTTCATGTCAGAGAAATTAATGATTTTCAGCCGAAAAACTCCTTACAATTACATCCACTTGTAATGGCTTCTCTCTTCTATGTATTTTTAGAAACACAAGGCTGACTTACATTAGTCGGATAAAAAAAGACATAGTATTTTTTCGTATTATGTATTACACACTTGAACGAGAGCCGTTGAGTATAGTCTTCGTCTTATCTTCTGCAGCGCAATTCTCAAAATAATTTTAGCTTGTTTTGAATTTTTGATTAATCAATTTACCATTTGATTTTCAGAAAGTGATTTGGATTATAGCTATTAACATACCTAGGAATGTTATGAGTATCCTTACAGCCACAGATGTCAGTTTGAAATCCGAGGCTTTTAAGACATCTAAGGCCTGTTATGACTCATAACATGCGTGGTTTGTTCAATAGTTTACCGGTTTCAGAATATAAACACGTTAACGTCATTAATAAATATTTTAAATTCTTTTATGAATAACGTCATTGTCATCATTTTAGAAGGTAATCAAGTAAGTCTGTGGTCTATATGATTTTATTTAACGCCATGGTTACAATTGTTTTGTATCATATTCAATAATAATTTTTTAATTTAAATGTCATAACCTGGTCATCTCTAATTTGAAAGACTGTACAATTAATATCTCTTTTTTATTATTGTTGTTTTGAGTTCCGTTTGTATTAATAGTGTTATATTATCATTGTGTTTTATTTTCATTTTCTTGACTGTTTTGGCAAGTCAGTATGGTAATATTACCGTACAAAATACAGTTGTTACTTACTTACCAGCCTAATTTTGTGCATGTAAACATAGGTTTAATATAAACTGGTAAACTGTTTCAAATCGAACTAGAATAAAATTATCTAATCCAAAATTCAGGATTAGCTCAGACTGGGGCTGCTAAAATACAGGATTAACAAGAGTGTGTCATTTCATATAAAATATAAATTACCGTAGTATTTGTTTCATTGTAAAATAAATAAATTGGTGCTGAAATGGGTAAATATAACATAATGAACCACGTTTACACCGCAGATCTAGATTGAACTTATACCTTATATTCCACTTAAATCAAAATAGGTAACACTGTAAACAGTTCCAATATGCAGTTTTTTTAGTTTACTTTTCGCTTACCTCGGCCTATATTACAACACAATCCAAATGTATTTAAATGTGAATAGGTCTAACTTGAATATTTGTAGGTTATACTTATCGTACGTTAAAAACAAAACAATGTTTATGTTACTTATGTTGTTTATACAAAATACTTTCGAGTAATAATCAATATATAATACTATGTTTTACATAATATTGAACACATATATTGCTTATGTTTAAACATTTATTTTACATAATCTCTGAATAATAAATAAAATGGAACGCTGTCAATTTTATTTACTCAAATTTGGAGTATATCTTACCTATATTTATTTGGTTTAGATTAAGTGTTTGTTTGGTGTAAACATGTGCGGTTTTTCACTTGTCTAGTTCTAAAATAAGTCAGATGTAAACATAGACCATGTTTCATATATTTTTTTTATTTTCTACAACTGATTGTGGCAATAATTTAAAAATTAAAAATATGTTAAAAACAAACTGTCAGCAGTGTTCTAGGAACATGTCGCTTGGTTTTGGTTTAGCACTATTTTAATGCATCGTTAATCATTGTGAATGTCATCGGCAAAGTAAGAAATCAATGAAAATGCTGAATGCAATGTAAACTTTTCCAAAATATAAAGGTTTGTGTGGGCTAGGCTTAGGGTTTTATGTACAAAATTTAAATAAATATATGCAACTTGGAATGAACTATTTGTGCTAAAATCGAATATATAAGGGCTTGCGGGTATGTAGCAGGCTTTGTTTTTTTTATTTGTTAAAAATGCGAGCGAAGCTAGCCTTGACAAAATTACGTTCTAATATAAAAACAATTTTTAAATTTGAGATTCTGCACATTGTCTAGGCATTCCGTGGATTGACTGAATTCACAAATTCCGGTGACATGAACACCAACAGGTAAGATTCTTATAAAAAGCATTAAATTTGGAGTTGACTAACTCCATTTATACACTGAATTGAAATGACTTGAATAAAAAAGATGTTAAATGCGCGCGTTTCCAATGGTAACACGCGAAAAAGATATTAAATGGGCTCTTATTTCAATAGTTACCAGGGATACAAACAAAATAGAAACTTGTCATATTGACAGTAGACAGAACGAATTTATTTTCAGTACGTATACATTTTTTAATAATTTAAGATGCAATCGTAGAAAAAATTATAAAAATAACTATATTGTTAACTTTGATAGTTATCGAAATATTGACGTTAAATTGTTGTCAATTATATTAAGTATGGAAAGGACTATAAACAAATAATAATAACAATTATAATTATAGCCAATAGCCGTTAACTGTAAAATTTATAAAAAAATATTTAGTTTTATTGTTTTTCACAGCATTCTCAATTTGCAATTTTCTTCTTAAAAATCATTTTCCATTTTATTATTAAATTTTAATTTTAGAATTTAGCGGTGCAACTGACCATTATTGTGTTATTTTAATATTTTTTGCTCAAGTCGTTTATTGTTTTCTTTTATTTATTCAATTATAATTTGATACCGGGTTCGATTCCCACAGCCGATAAACAGTTTTCACTATATTAAAATTACCCCTACCTCCTCTTCTACTAACATTTTTGTAGGCCGTGCTTTGACGGCTGGTAACCGCACTTCACGCGCATAAATATATCACCTACCGAGATCTACTTCGGCAGAGTGCCACAACCAATAAATGGGTAGAAGGCATGATGATTAATTAATTTTGTATTTTTATTTTACTTCATATTTATTAAAAAATTTAAATAAATAAAAATAAATATTTCATCACGCCTTTTACCCATTACTGGGTGTGCTGCTCTGTACTACCAGATCTCGGTAAGTGATATATTTCTTCGCGTGAAGTCAAATCACGGCTCCCAAAGATTTTAGTGGAGGGGGAGCCACATGGGTAATTTGGTATTTATAAAACTTGAAATTTTTATATTTTAGTAACTAAGACATATGACATTTTTAATTCAAAATAGCCTCAAGCATAAGCAATGAAATTTTCTTATACTATTCATAGAACATCCTGTACAACAATATTAATTGATATGCGAATGAAGCTCGATTGGGCTGGACGTATTCAGATAATCATATCAGTAGACAATAGAAACATCAAACTCTGCCTATAGAACTTGGGTAGCTAGTTTCAATCACAAACTTTAGACTTTCTCCTCTGCCCTCCTATGATTTTCTACCTCCATGGTCATTTGAGCCGACGACAACTGTACGCCAGTGGGTCTTATTTTTATTTTGAGTCTGGCTGTCTTCCGCCTTTGCATCCACCTCGGTGTTTCGAGAATAGAACACACACACACATGCACAATGTTCGTACATGTATGCATTGACGCACGAGTATAGTGTAGTGAGCATACAGTTTTGTAAGTTCATTTGCATTGTGCAGGCAGTCCTACGTTTGTTGGCTTCATGCTTTGAGAACTAAGAACTGAAACGTTGAATTGAGTGAGGATGTGTGTGCGTGTGTGTTTGTGTCACGTTGTGCATGGCGCTTGAATTGACACACATAACTTGGAAGCGTGGCGGTGGTCGGTGGTCGGTGGTTCACTTGTTGGAAGTTATGTAGATGCTGGCTGTGTTCAGTGTTCTCATTATTTCACTGTTTACTTAAATCATCGGTTTATTCATCATTTTAAGCATTGCGTTATTAAATTCAAGGATATTGTAATGTTTTTAAAGTTATTTATAAATCAAAAACTGAAACCAATATTGACTACAATTTGTATTTTAGTATTTTTTAAAGAAAATAGATGAATTAAAGATTACTTTAGCGACAATTTATTTTTTCTCTCCTAAATAATAATAAAAGGATATAATTTTTTTATTTCGACTGTTTTTAAATTATGAAATGATAGACTCTTTTGGAATTCAGTTAGTTTTTTTTATTTTTTATTATTAAATCGACGTTTCGGCCAACTCTTTAGGAACAATAGATCTGATATTGAAAAATTAAATGCTACGTATACTCATATTTTAGAATTTTGTAAATAATGATTTAAAAAAATTATTTCAAAATTAATTAATTAATTTTCTTTGATCAAGCTATTATCCTTCAAAATTAAATTATTTATTTTTTCAAAATCGTCTTCATTTTTTAAATATTGTTTTTTAATATTATTTACAAATATAATTTTTTGACATTTAAAAAAAATATATACCGGGTGGAACATCATACCTGTGTACATAGGCGATTAACATGAAAAAACAGTTTTTCCGTGCGCATTGCTCCCCAAATTATTTTAGCCAAAAATGCTTCAAATAAATGTTGTAGAGCATAAAATTCTGCATCTAAATCAATAAACAGAATTACATTTACATCCGTTGTAACGACAGAAATTAAATAAAAAAATATTAAAAATTACGTTGAAAATATCAAATAGCATTTATCTATTTTTGTTTCACTTCCATGGCTATTTGATTTTTTCAACGTAATTTTTAATATTTCTTTATTTAATTTCTGTCGTTATAACGGATGTAAATGTAATTCTGTTTATTGATTTAGATGCAGAATTTTATGCTCTACAACATTTATTTGAAGCATTTTTGGCTAAAATAATTTGGGGAGCAATGCGCACAGAAAAACTGGTTTTTCATGTTAATCGCCTATGTACACAGGTATGATGTTCCACCCGGTATATAATCATAATATTATAAAAATATTTCTATCAATATTTATAATTTTTGGATGAATGTTATTTTTTAAATATTATTATTGTAAGTATTTTATATTTTAAATTAATTATTTTTATTATTGTTAATTAATTTATAATAGAGTCCTGAAGAAGGCTAAAGAGTTGGCGGAAACGTCGACTTAATAATAAAAAATAAAAAAAACTGACTGAATTCCAAAAAAGTCTATCACTAAAATTATAATGAATATAATTAAAGCATGTTTCTTATAAATCTCTTAATTTGTGAATAATTAAACCTCTTGTGGAAATATAAGACAACAAAATGTACACAGTAAATATAGACTTAACTGTTATACAGCAATGTAAATTATTCCATATCGCCACCCCAGAAAAAAGAACCAGTATAAAAATAACCATATATAAAATAAATAATTTTTCTCATTAATGGAGTAAGTAGGCTAACACTTTATGGTGGCGATATGACATTTACAATAGTTTTATTTTGATAAAATGTTTTTTAATCAGTACTAAGGCTATTTCACACAAACGATAATTTTACCGCATTGTCTTCGTTTGCATTCGATGCATTTAAACTTATCGTAATTATTTTTAATTGTGCGATAAAATAGAGCTCGTGTTAAACGGTTCTTTTATTTACTATTATTTATTGTATTTTAATTGATACACGAAAAAATTAAAAAGAAAAACAACACTTAAATATAAAATAGTAATTTTACTGTGAAAATATTACATCTAATACTGACATGAATGTTTCACTTACAATAAAAATGTGAGCCTTTTATTTAAACTAAGTATATAATGCAAAAATTGTTGGTGTAACTGGTTGTTAATAATGATTCATTATAAGAACAATTTACTAGCTAGAATTGTGAATCATAAAATCGATCTTTAGAATGAGAACGGAAGTTTGCTTTCTCAAAATACTTTGTTGAAAAACTTCAACATCAACAATACATTCGAATTTTGCATATCCTGTGCAAACTTTGTATACTAACAACTTCAATTGATGGATCTAAATTCGGTGGGTTCCTGATGTAGTGGGACTTTTTCAACTTTATCATTGTGATAATAATACATGCTGATTCCATTTATTTCGAACCTACAAGAAATCTAAATTTCTGTAATGCCATGGTAAATTCAATCGCATTTTCAAATTACCGTTTAGGAATCAATATAAAAAACAATAAAAAAATAATATAATAATAAATATCTATCTCTTACAATAAATACGCATTGGAGTCTAAACAGAACAAACAGGGGTGCTATACAAACAACTATGAAATAGTAAATCATTATACATTCGGATTATCAGTAAAAATATTGTAATTTATAGATAGTATAAATAATTCGTGCGAGAAGAATATTTATTGTAAGAATCAAATTATTTTATTTTACATGATTTTGTTTTTTTTTTCATTGATAACATAATATTAAGGTTAAATATGGTATTAATAAAACTTTGATTTAAGTAATTAATGATCATTTGCACCAACAAAACTTACATTTTAAATCTGACTAAAAATAAGTGAAAGAAAATCAAAGTTAAATATTATATGAAGAGATTTACATGCCGGTTAAACATTTGATGCGATATTGTATATAATTATCAGATTATCCTGTGGATTTCAGAACCTGGGTTCGATTCCCACAGCTAACAAACAATTTTCTCCACATTAAAACTATCTCTGTGGCTCCTTTACTAACATCTTTAGGGGGCGTGATTTGACGATTAGTAATCGTACTTCATGCGAAGAAATATGTCGCATACTTAGATCTGCTACGACGGAGTGCCACAGCCAATAATGTTTAAAAGGCGTGATATATTTATTTATATTTTTATATTAATTTTTTTATTGAATTGTACTTCATTGTTACTTATATTTTAATGTAAATAAAATAAATATATTATCACGTCTTTTAACCATTATTGTGCGTGGGACTCTGCCGTAGCAGATCTCAATAAATGATATATTTTTCGTGAGAATTGCAATTACCAGCCGTCAAATCTCGCCCCCCCCCAAAGATGTTAGTGGAGGGGAAGCCACAGGGGTTAGTTTTAAATTGATGAAAATTGTTTGTCGGCTGTGGGGATCGAACTAGGATTCTCAAGATCCACAGGGCGACTCGATTCCACTGACAACACCACCCAACTGTCACTCACCGATTTAAATGAAACTTGGCACACTAATAAAACTCTAAAAATTATTGAACCCCTATTCTTTTTCTTCCGGAAGTTGCTTTTTAGAGGTACAAACTACCCTTGAAAGGTGGTAAAAACAAGAATCGCCATAAATGAAATTAAATAATACCAAAATATTACGTGTTCAACATTGATTACCCAGGGATAATTTTGAAAATAGATTCAGCGACCCCAAAAACCCCCGAGTTACTAGTTTTGAACCTAAAACTCTATTTCAGTCGAATATCGTAATTTCATCCCCCATCTCCTTTTTAACCCTTTAAAAAGTGTATATGATCAAAATGACCTCGAAAATAGATTTTGGCGATCTCAAAAACCAATGTTGAACGCGTAATATTTTGATATTATTTAATTTCATTTATGGCGATGCTTGCTTTTACCACTTTTCAGGGTTGGTTTGTACCCCTAAAAAGCAACTTCCGGATTAAAGAAAATAGGGGTTCTATATTTTTTAGAGTTCTATTAGTGTGCCATGTTTCTTTTAAATCGGTGAATGACAGTTGGGTAGTGTTACTTGTAAGCCACCTACATTATTTTTCAATTTCTAGCCCTAAAATAATTAAAAACATTTCAAATTACAAACCAAATGTGTCAAGCTGTTAAGATAATTAAAAAATATTGTACTCTTTTTTGCTCTAACATATTAAAATTTTGTAACAACAAAGACAAAATTAATTGTCATCCATACACTTGGTGAAACTAGGTTTAATAAAATATAAACTAAATACTTGGCTAAGTCTCATAAAATTCAGCCTCCATAAGGTGACTTAGAGGCTGAATTTTGTGAGACTTAGCCAAGTTTATATTTTATTAAAATTTCGTAGTTAAACTTGACCACACACTACTGTGATTCTTCTAAATGATTAGTGGGTCGGTTGTTTCGACTGCAACCGGTAGTGCTAGTACGTCAGTTGGCCTCCGTTCAAACGGTAACCACTTCTTACCATACACTGACCATTGACTTATTGAAAAGGCTAATGAATTTAGATTTTTTCCTCGATATTCATGTCTTATGCCCACTTTTTTATTCATGCTTACGGTTTACGAATCACGTATGACCGCTGACTTGTAACTTGTTTGTGGTTCCTAAACCTCGATTCAAACGCTCACTATTTTTCAACTTATTGTATATTTTAACCTAATTGTCAAGTTAATTACTAAGGAATTTTCCTAAAATAAATATTCGTAATTTAACACTTTTGTTAATTAGTTTTATATTCACAGTTAGGTCTATTAACGTATTGACTGAAGTTAATTAAATTCTAAATGAGACATCATACAAAAGATAGACTTGTCTTTAAAGATATATTGACAAAATTTACAACCGTTTTAGCAAATGTAATTATCTTTTCGACAATAATATATTTGTACTTGTTCTCAGTTCCTAGAACAAGTAAAATTAATGTTTACTGTTTTATTTAACAATAAAATATGTTTTCATTAATGTTTATATTTATATTTTATAGTAAAAAATTATTGTTAATTACTGTCAGTAAACTGTACCGGTATAAGTGATTCATACATAATTAATGTCAATACGTTCATTTTATATCTACTTATTTAAAATTATTAATTGAAATTTTATCTGCATATTCATAATTTAAAATTCGACAATTTATTTGCACATTAATATTAGATCGTAATAGGTATACACTTCATGTATTTATTTCAAATTAAGTAAATATAAAATAAAGTTTTGCAAATTTTCTTAATCAGAATATTATACCTACAACGTAAATAATTGTTTGAAAATATGTTTATATTAAGTAGACAATTCCACTCATAACTTTTCATCCAATCAAAGTACAGAATTTTGCTGAATTGAACCAATCATAGTAATATTACAGCGATTAATTTTTCAACCCCAATTTCGACCAATAAGAGCGTGGCATTTAACATCACGTGGTGCAACTAGGACTAAATTATATCGATAATTTTTCGCTAGGCGATAAACAATCATTTTTCTGACAGTTGTAACCACAAATTCCAATCCAATCCCACAACACACCACCATTACTTACAACAATTGTACCTTCTTCTGCACAAATCTACACATGAATCAGTAACGTTCGTTGTGTTGTATCAAATATAAAATATTCAGGAAATTCGAAATAAAACATTTCCACGAAAATGTTAAATACCTCACTCTTATTAGTCGAAATTGGAGTTGAAAAAATAATTAGCCGAATATTATATTATTTATATTTGACAATTTCACTAGTGAAAATTGTCGCAAATCGTTGCGTAGATATAAAGTTTGTTAACTATTTTGAGTAGACTAATATTGTTGAATTTTATTTGACTATGTTTACTTTGCTTAGTTATGTCAAAAAATTAAACAATGTAAATTGATCACCAAGGTAATAGTAGTTCAGACATTGTTTTAAAAATACTGCAGGTAACATTTTTTTTTTAAGTAAATAAAATATTTCGTGGAATTGTCAAGCCGAATACCATATGTGACTATGATTTTCCTTTGATAATTTTTTCCTAGATCACTCCTGCTTGTTGCTTTAAGAAGATCTACACTCGTGCTATCGCACTCGTGCAGATTTTCGTCGCAACAAGCAGTCGTGATCATGACGACAAAAATATCCGACAAAATCATAGTTATTAATGGTATTATACATGAAATAATCCCTTAAAACTCAACTAACGTCGCCAAAACTTGCATGTTGTTGACATACTCGTAATATACAGGGTCCGGCAGTGAAACTTGACGGGTTTTGAAATGAAACAATTCAATGAATATTCAAGATATTTTGTTATATATTTTTTTTTATTTAAAAAAGAAAGAATGAAAGTTTAAGGTGTATACAAGAAAAATCAAAAAAGCATTAGGAAACAAAAATAACATCACTCAAACGATGACCTCCGTTTTCTCTGCACTGCTCAAGTTTGTTAGCAAAGTTTGGCTTGGGATCGCACGCATTTCCCGCTGAATATTCGCTCACAGTTCTGCCAAATTTCTAGGCTTATCAATGTACACTTTTCCCTTGAGGTAACCTCACAGATAAATATCACAGTGATAAATCTGGAGAACGTGCTGGCCATGGAAAGTAACCTCGTAGTGAGATCAGCGCCACCTGACGTTGATCACTGAATTCTTCCTTCCTGAGTTACATCCCTGCCAAATTTCTCTTAGGAGGGTTTGGTTTCAGCAGGACTGCGCACACATCTCGTGCGTCTATGACCAAGCTAAGAAGATCATTTCCCGGCAGGTTGATCTCATTCGGAGGTGACTTTCCATGGCCAGCACGTTCTCCAGATTTATCACCGTGTGATATTTATCTGTGGGGTTACCTCAAGGGAAAAGTGTACATTGTTAAGCCTAGAAATTTGGCAGAACTGCGATCGAATATTCAGCGGGAAATGCATACGATTCCACGCCAAACTTTGGTAAGAGTGATGAGTAACTTTGCTAACAGACTTGAGCAGTGCAGAGAAAATAGAGGTCATTATTTGAGTGATGTTATTTTTGCTTTATAATGATTTTTAGAATTTTTTTGTACACATCTTACAGTTCCCTTCTTTCTTTTTTAAATAAAAAAATTATAACAAAATATCTTGAATATTCATTGAATTATTCCAATTTCAAAAACCATCAGGTTTCACTGCCGGACCACTATATCCTATAACCAGTTTGCATCTAGCTATTTTAAAACATGACTATCGATAAAAATATCAATTTTTGTCCAAATATTTGCAATTATATGTATACCTACAGTGTGTCCATTGTTTTGATTAAATTATTATTAAAAGAGATGTTTATATTAATCTACGAGTATATTTTATATGATTATAATGCAGGGTTGTTCGGTTTCTTCCACTATTATTTTAACCACCTGTTTAAACCGGTTAAAATCGTCCTGGTTTTTATGTGATTTTGACCAGTGGTTTTTATCGAGTGACTACTCAATCGACATGAATTCACAAGTAGGAACATAATATATTGATGTATTTACTGTAATTGTTGGTGGAAAAAAGTTTAACATTGAATTGTATTTATATGTTTTTTATTGTTAATAATCACAGAATATAAAGATTATTACAAGATATAATATATGAAATAAACTTAAACAACATTAACATTGCGTAGTAAAATATAAAAATAGGAAAAATACACATTAAAGAAAATACATTCTGTATCGATTGTTAAAATTCATACATAAATATATAATAATAATGATAAGTAAAATTATACATTAATATTCTTCGTCGCTAGCAATAGCAACCTTATCATCCTGTTTAGTTTTAAAATTTAACATTTTGTAACATGTTACTAATTTGGAGGCTGTTTGTAGGCCTAATCTATTTCGTAGTTTGGTTTGTACAATACTAAAATTTGAAAAATTCGCTCGATTCCGGCAGAAGAGGCAACGCAAGTTTGTAGATGACTTGCAAAAGTAGTAAAACATGTGGTTTAACGCTGGTTCTTACTGATTCAAGAAAATATGATTTTTAAAATTAATTATTAAAATCAAAAAATTTTCGTCTATATCATATATTATCCATTGTCGAGCTCCTCCTCTTCAGCTTTTAAATTATCACCCATATATTTGGGATGTAATATATAATTATAATGGATGTTAATTAGTACTCCCATATACTTTACATTACTTAAAACAGCGTATTAGTACAGATTTTAATAGAATTCTCTGAATTTTAGCTATTGTCTCTGTCTTTATTGTAAAAGCTTTGTTAGTTAGATAATATATTAATTGTGTGTAATTTGTTCCAGTCTGCGTATCCAGTACGTGATGCCGTCAGCGCACCTGACGCTCCGCGAGGAGGACGTGGTGCGGCTGACGCTCGAGTTCCTCCACAATCGAGAACTGCACATCTCACAGCTGAGCGTGGAACGTGAGACCGGTGTCATCAACGGCAACTACTCGGATGATGTGCTATTCCTGCGTCAGCTTATCCTCGATGGTCAGTGGGACGATGTCCTCGAGTTCATCCAACCTCTCGAGGCGCTTCAAGCCTTTGACGTTCGCCGCTTTAGCTACGCCATCCTCAGACACAAATACATAGAACTCCTTTGCATCAAATCCGAGGCCGGCATTCAAGGAAGCAGTGTTGACAATGCCGTCGAGGAAGTTGTCAAAGTGCTTAGTGATCTCGAAAAGTTCGCGCCAAGTAAAGAGGAATACTCCAATTTGTGTTTACTGTTGACTTTGCCGCGGCTTACGGACCACTTGCAATACAAGGACTGGAACCCGAGTAGTGCGCGTGTCAAGTGTTTCCGCGAAGTATACCCCTTGGTAGAGCACTTCCTGCCCGGCGACAGAAAGGTCACCGACCAGGCCGTCGCCGCGATTACCTCCGCCAAAAATGACCGTCTCATCCAACTAATCATCAAAGGAATCTTGTACGAATCATGTGTGAACTACTGCCAGGCGAAAGCCACAGGAACGAAAGAATCTCAAACTCAGGAGATGAACTTCTCCAGATTACTAGATGGAAGTGTTGGATTCAGCGACTCAGATCTTAGTCTCTTGTCCTGGCTGCAGAGCATTCCATCAGAAACATTTTCCGTACCGTTTGAACAACGAACATTAAACGTAGACGTGGAGAGACTAGAACGTCCCTCTTTAGAAACTTCTTGGACGGAGCACATGTTGATTACTCCCATCAAGCCTAAAACTTTCCCGCACTCGGCGATGCCGTTCACCCGGCCGCGATCCGCCGCGGATATCATGTCTCGATCACTGCTTCCTGCCTTGGATGGGCTGAGCTTATCTCACGGGACTGGAACTGTGAACGGAAACCCGCGCTTGATGGCTCTCTCCACCGGAGACATCGGATCGAATAATCCGATGACGCGTTCAAGTTTCGCTAGTTTCCATCTCACAGGAATCAAGAACAACAAACTCATGAACACATCAGTGGATAGATTATTCGAGAATGAAAGCGATGTATTTCTGAGTAGCAGTTATGCAGACTTTCAACAACTACCATCAATTCAAGAACAGACTAGTACACCTAAAATCACCACACCATCACAACCACTACAAACTCAAACATTGCCAAATCCTCGAGCGAGTTCCAAAAGTCCGGAGAGGAAGGTCTCCACGGCGTCAACTCCTGAACACCGTGGTAGAGAGTCGCCGGCGTCTGTTGGTACTGCACGATCTTCACGGAGGGATTCATTAAGTGAGCGACATCCTCCAGCTCCATGTCCACCTCATGTGCTTCCTCAATTGCCGCAGCCTCCTGTTCAGCAACTCACAGCGCCTGGTACATTAGCTGCTGCAGCTGGTGATTCTGGTTTGCTGGAACAGAGTTTCAATGGAGATTTGTTGAAAGAGTTTCAGCGACAGAAACAAAGAGAAAGAGATCGGGAGGAGCTCTTGAAACAGTTGAATAATTCGCATGATAATCGACTGCATGATGACGGGTAAGATTTTTTTATATATATTATTGTACATGCTCACAACCTATTATTTAGATAAGAATCAAAAGTTATCCTAACAAGTTACTATACCTACTCTAGAAATAGTTAACGTGATCGCAGAGATAAAAGTATAATTTGAAAAGAATTTTTACGAGGTAATTTGAAATAATTGTGTTCACATCCTTGTACTTACGAGCCCACACATACTATTTACATTCATAACGCAACTTTTTATTAAATCAGAATGCTGACATGTAACTCTTGTTGTTGTCATAATAAATTATTTAACTTAGTTGCTAATTGAGTACATGAAATGCATACAAAATTTCTGGAGGTATTACATTTTAAAATGTGTGTTCTAAATAAAATCCCACGTAGATTAGGTTTTTACTAAAAGCTTTTCAACAACGGTTTAACGTTAATTAAAGCAATAATTTATGTATATGAAATGAATAATTGAACACATTATCACTACTGTTTAAGCATATATTTTGGTTTCTAATTTAATTTGTGCAAATTTAAAATGTGATAATTTTATACGTTAATAACCAATTTTATAAACACTAAAGTAATTTACTTGACATAAATAAAATTTATTCTTTCAAATCGAATTTGTTAATTTAAATCAGGGTTCGTAAATATCATGATATTTATAATAAATATCAAAATATCTGATATATAGGATATATATCAGATAAATATCACTTTTTGGATATTTATTTTTTAATTTTAGTTTTTGTACACATTTATTATCACAATAGGAAATACAAAATAAATTATTACTCCTAAATACAAAATTAACATAGGTAATGAAAAAAAGTAAATATACATTGAATGGATACACAAATATTATATAGTACTAAGAATAGTAAGAATATTTAAAAAATCCTATATCCTAGATAAGGGCAAATCATTATCTTCTGATGAACTTCCTGAACATAGCGTTGCAGATAGAGACTCACTTGGCCAAATCCAATCTAAATTAGTTTTTTTTGTACTTTCTTTTTGGTTTAAATATTTAAACATAAAAACTAATTTAGCGGCTTTGTCGTTACCGAGACGATTACGTAATTGAGATTGGACAATGCCAAAAGTGGAGAAATATTGTTCCAGCCCTGTTGTGGCTGCTACAGCAGTGTGTAACTGTTCACATAGTTCAATAAATGTACTTTTATTTGGCCACTCTGACTCATTGATAGTTACACTTTTCCACCATATTAAAGGATTTGTATTTCTAAAATGAATACCAAATAAAAATTAGTCAAAAGCTAGTAAAATAACAATTATCTTTAGAATATAATTTTAACAGAATTAATGAAAGTAATAATGAGAGGTATACTGTATTTATTACACACTATTTGAAATTTTTATATAATGGATATATATCATTGCAAAAATATGACGATATATATCAAAATAAATATCATGATATATATCGATCGATATATATCTTCGAACCCTGATTTAAATTCATTTATTATGGAAGTAAATTGATTCTGTCCTCTATAAAACTGGGTATACGTTGTTTTTAATGGTAAGCATAGATATTCCATTCCTCTGGTTACGAAATGATAGCAATGTATTACAGTCAGAGCCGGTTTATTCTACTCATAGTGGTACATGTGGTTCATGAAACGTGCCCTGCGCTAATTTTATTTGGAAAAATTGAATTGTGATCAGAAAGTAACAATTTTATTTATTAACACGACTAATATAACGTTATCAATTTGTTCTATTACTATTAGTATTATTATTACTTTCAATAAATAATAAATTAGTCATGTACGGCATCCGATGTTTCTATATGAATTATTTAATTGACTTGAAGTTTATGGAATGTTACTGCTTTCGCCTTTATACATGCAAAAAATAATAAAACAAAGCATTATAACCTGGGGTAGGTAGCTCAGTGGTATCTAGTCGGCCTGTGGATCTTGAGAACCCTGGTTCGATCCCCACAGCATACGAACAATTTTCACCAAATTAAAATCTACCCCTGTGGCTCCTTCAGCACTACCATCTTTGGGGGCCGTGATTTGACGGCTGGTAACCACACTTCACACGAAGAAATATATCACTTACCAAGATCTGCTTACGGCAGAGTGCCACATCCAGTAATGGGTAAAAGGCGTGATGATATATATTGTAACCTACTTTAGTGAAAATAATTTCTACTACACGAAATTAAGGTTATTTATCGGCAAACATACTGAAGTTTTCTGATATTTGAAATAATTTTTAGGCACCGCCAAACTAACGATGTGTTAAATATATATAAAAAGAGTGTATTTCGCTGTAATACAGTGTTGATAAAAACTTATATTTTCATATGGTAGAAATACGTAGAAATTATTTTCACCAAGAGTTGGCGAAACTCCCGCAATTTAGCAATGCCATATACCCTGCAGAACCGTAAACCTGGTCTGATTATAGCGTTTATTTTATCGGTAAACAGCCATGTATATCATCTGATTATTTATAAATACTTTAACATAAATGAACAAATAAGAAACCGTTATTAACAGATATGATTCTTCTTAAATTAAATGTTCAACGTTTAAATAAATAAAAATTATTAATAAATATTCTTCATCGTCGCCCAATAATTCGTGGAGGTTTAGAAAACAATAATTTCTAAAATGTTGTTTTATGAATTTAGCTATTTTTTTGTTGCCAGTCTATTATCATTTAGAATTAATTGAATAATTTCATTTTCTGTCCATCAACTCATCCAGTATTTTTAAATTTATTGTAAATTTTAATCATTGTTGCTTAAAAGAGTTATATAAACATGTAGCAGAAAACACATCAAAAACTTGTCTTCAGCTTAAATTTGAATTATTCCAATTAATACGTCATCCGCCTCATCAATAGTATATATGATTGTATACAACATCGTCAATACGGTGGTGTGGATAGCGATACGGAATTCGAATCCGGAGATCAAGAGTTCGAATTGCACTTAAGCTAAAAAAAATTATATAAACTATCACATTGCGGCTCGGTGAGTGCGAACCCTGTACTGTAATTGGGATTAAAATTCCTGTTGTACAGCCTAACATAAATAAATAAATTAGACATTTATTCGTAATATTTACTTTGTTTACATTGTAACTATGAAACTGAAATACCCACATTTACTACTAAAAATACTTCAATATTTTCACGGCCATAACGTTTTAATTTTTTTTTATGTTCGAATAAAATAAATTGTGGTTTGTCATTTACTGACATGGTCGTAATTTTATTATTACTAACAGGACGTCATGCGCCAAATTAGCGATATCGGGACAAATACAGCAAAGTTTCTATTCGCAGGTGTGGGTAAAATAGCGTGATGATATTTATTTTGTAACCGCAAATTTTGCTTCCGCCACCAATGAAATTTGTTATTTCTTTAAGCACGCATAGCTTAGTGTCTAAATATTTGAGGAATGCCATTGAGGTGGATTGCAAACTGCCATATCTGCGAAATCTAAAAACACGATTTCTTTTTAAAAATCACATTATGTATAATATTAAATTTATCATTACGAAGTCCAACACATAAATAGATAAGTTTTAATCTCTTCTTTACCATATATATTTTATAATAAAAATGAGGTAGATAATAGTGTCGATGTAAATACTTCGCATATTAACAATAATACAGTAATAAAAGATGATAATTTTTATAATTTGCATTAAATTTAATCAATTTGCTCATATTGTGTACAATAAAATTAAATGGATTTATTGTGTAACACAATATTTTTAAGTTTAATTAAGCGTTTAAAAATAATAGTCACAGTAATTGTGGAATATCTTAATTGAAGTATAAAATTAGTTTATAATTTTTGTATTCATTACAAACTTCACGAGTAAACCAAGGTTAACTTAAGCACTTCCAAATGTATTTAAATAATATAAATAAATATATCATCACGACTCTTACTCATTACTGGGTGTGGCACTCTGCCTAAGCAGATCTCGGTAAGTGATATATTTTTTCGCGTGAATTATTTAAAAAATATATAAATATATCATCACGCTTTTGATTGAACAAAAATTAATAAATTTAATCTTGATTTAAATTACTATTTTTCAAGGTTGGCCTGATTTAAATCATTTGATTGAAAGTTGAGAACATATATAGTCGAGCATACAGTTTAAGAAATTTTGCGTTAAAATTTGTAATATAAAATAAATATATCATCACGCCTTTTACCCATTACTGGGTGTGGCACTCTGCCTAAGCAGATCTCGGTAAGTGATATATTTTTGCACGTGAAGTGCGGTTACCAGCCGTCAAATCACGGACCCCAAAAATGTTAGTGGTAGATTTAAATTGGTGAAAATTGTTTGTCGGCTGTGGGAATCGAACCAGGGTTCTCAAGATCCACAAGCCGATTCGATACCACTGAGCATCTACCCCATAAAAATTTGTAATGTGCAATAATAATAGAAACTACATATTTTTTAAAGGAACTTTTCATATAAATAGTTAAATACTAATAACTTCCATTTAGTGATGTAATTTGAAAATTGAATTTTGATTTTTTTAAATCATGATTTTTGTCAACCCTGCTATTTTGGATAAAATAAAAATCAGACATATTTAATTTAATAGTTCAAATTAAGCAACTTAGTACTTATTGTAGTGTTACTTAAACAAAATAAATAAAGAAAAACTTGGTTTTAGTTCACGCTGAAGAAGACTTATTCAGTGTACATGCGTAATTCTACCGGTTCAGACCGATTCACATATTCGATTTGGTTCTACGTGAACTGTTCGGTTTCAGTTCGAGATTCATGAAAAAGTACTTGTGCGGTTCGATTTCAATTCAAGTTCGATTTGGGTTTGCAGTCCTGATTAACAAGGAGTACAGGAAGGCATCAATTTGACGTTCAACTAAAATTCAGACAGGCGGGGCATCCTTAGTACCGTTATGAAATTTTTGAGTAGAAGTCACATTCCACGATTTCAATATATGATGAAAATCTGCATAGAATGCAATTGGCCACCCTCAGAATTTCCGCCACATGCATCCTAATTTAAATTCGTATAGAACAATAGCGTCTCCCCCGGACCGTCCTTGAAGTAAGTCATCAATGACACTCAAATCAATATGCAAATGAGCCGACAGTCTGTGAAATATTAGTAATCATAATGAAGTGTGCAATTTGTTCAGTTCACGTCCGGAGCAGAGCGGAACTGTGTTACGTCACGCTCTTTACTCTGCTCACTCTTATGACTCATGGCAAGCTAGGATATAAGAGGTGTCTAAACTTTGCCTCATCCATATTTATATCTCTGTTTACGCAAGCGCTGCATAAGCGGCTTTGTGGTATTTTTATAGGTATTTGGTTTTGACCTTGACCATATATTTTTATTTACGAAATTGCAAACTTGACATTGTGGAGCAGACAGAAAAGTTTTTCTAAAAGGAATATTTTATCATATATTTGTCATTTACTAAAAGTTTAAAAGATAACTTCGTTTTCAAACATTTCTAAATTAGTTTATAGAAATATTACATTGATTTCTGGCATTTTAAATTTAAATAGTATTATAATTTTTTGACAGAAATAATTCACCACAAAAATGTGTTTTACCATTGAATATATAAACACTAAGAGTTTATATATTCAATGGTTTTACTTAATTATATATTATTTTTAAATAAATAATTAACAATTGGAATACCGTCTGGATTTTTAAACTTGAAATGCAGTCAAATGCGCTTTACCAACTGAGCTACAGTCTCCATGTGATTCAAATCTGCTGTATTCCAATATAATTTTGTTTTTGTTATATCTCAAAGGCAACATCGATCCTATGATATTATCATATATTGAAAGACGTGACATAGTGTTTATCAGTATTAACACTACCAGTATTTCATTATTTTTATCTCACATTCTCTCTGTCTCTTCGCTAAACATATTAGCTGGTAGCACAAGCTCTGTTTTTGCCTGTTTTAAGAGCCGTGTATTTGGGTGTTTTAGTTATCTCTAACATGTTAAAACCGTGCTCTTAGAACACCCAAAAACAGAGCTTGTGCTACCAGCCATTTTTTTTACGATCGAGTTTTAACTAATTATGCTTATTGCAAACGTGAAAAACATTTATTTTGTAGGTTATGTGGGTAATAACTTTTTGCACTGAAAATGAGTATATAATGATTCATTTTTCGCACGATTGTAGAAAAATAACTATTCTAAGCAGTTGCGTCCAATGTGTCAAAATTTTGAAATAATGGATACAGAAAGATTTACTTTTGGTGAATATGGAAATATATGGTGAAGCACGCATCTCTTGTAATTTCGTGTTAATTTTCTAATAACTTGTTTTGACTAATATGTTACGCCACTGATCTAAACTTCAAATTTGACAAGTAATACAATTGTCATTAAACATGTTACTTGATTCCTCATTGTTTTTTTAAATAAAAGTAACGATTTAATCGGACGTCCTGCACTTCAACAAAAGATTTCAAAAAAGAAACAAAAGTAAATTATTGCTTCTTTTGCTCTTCTTACTTGGCGGTACACCGTGTACAAATATTTTAAGTTAGGTTCAAAATTACGTTTCTTGTAAGCCTTTCGTTTTAAACGTACCTTTATATTAATTATCTGTTTTACCGATGTATGGAATTAATAAATTTGTTTAAAATTAGAACGAAATATCTTTGAAAATACCATAGCATTGTTTATGTTGTTAAACGCTGTATCCTTTATCTGCTTCACACAGCACAAGGCGCGAATGAATACAATACTTGGAACATGTATGTTTTGCAGTGTGGCATATGTCAAAGTGTGAGTTATTGTTTAGGAGAAAACAACTGATGAATCAATGATGACTCTGGTTTAAATATGGATGAACTTGTTTTAATAGGTTTACTTTTTCATGTCTTCTTTTATGGAATTAATTGCAGATTTAATTGGTAGTTTGTTATAAATAATTTTTTTTAAATTAATTTTCTAATAAAGGTCTATAAGTGTTTATAATAATTAATTTTGACATTTTATATTATCCGTTTTTTATTCTAAACTGGGTGTGGCACTCTGCCGTTATAGATCTCGGTCAGAGATATATTCTGCGCGTGAAATGCGGATATTGTCCATCAGTTCACGACTCCCAAAGATATTAGTGAAGGACACATTTATAAATAGATTTTCATACAACTTAACAAATCCTGGACAAATAAACAACATAAGTATAAATTTTATATGCTTTTTAGTGTGGATTTAAAACTAAAAAATATCTTATCTGACACAGTAAACTATAAAATAAGATTAAATATTTGTTCAGTATTTTTAATAAATATTTATTTGCAAAATATGTAATTTAAATAAATATATCATCACGCCTTTTACCCATTACTGGATGTGTCACTCTGCCTAAGTAGATTTCGGTAAATGATAATTTTTTTCGCGTGAAGTGCGGTTACCAGCCGTCAAATTACAGCCCCCAAAGATGTTAGTGGAGGGGGAGCCACAGGGATAGATTTAAATTGGTGAAAATTGTTTGTTGGCTGTGGAGATTGAACCAGGGTTCCCAAGATCCACAGACCGACTCGATACCACTATGCCACCTACCCCATCAAATATGTAATTTTATTATTTCAAATAAAAATTCTGGCTTTCGGTACAAAGTCGATAGCCAATGATGTAATTCTGTAATTTTCCTCGACATCACAAACATCTATGTTCTGAGTGGGTTTCAAACCCGCGACTTTCAGAGTGCTATAAATCGATTTTAACGTCTTGAGTTTATGAAATAAAAATTCTGTAAACCTAAGGTTTCTTTGTTGAAACTATGACAAAATTTGTTTCAGTAATTTAAATTTTATAGAAAATATCTGGCAGATCGGGAGATTGAAAGTTTAAAATTCAAGAGCAGAATTGATATGTACTTTATTTTTAAGCTTAACTGTGAAATTAGCAACTGGTGTACAGATAATCACATGCAACTCAATGTAAACAAATGTAAAGTTGTAAGTTTCGGCAATGATATTGAAAATGTGTATAGTTTAAATGGAATTAATTTGGAGCGTGCGTCACAAGTAACCGATCTTGGAGTTATTTTTGATACTAAAGTGTCATTTATACCACATATTGACTCAATTGTTAACAAAAGCTTGAAAACTCTAGGATTCATAAAACGGAATTCATTGGATTTCAATAATGTCTCCACGATCACAACATTATATAAATCTCTTGTAAAACCAATTTTAATGTATGCTTCTTCAATATGGTCCCCACACTACAATAGTCATATCAAACGGGTCGAAAATGTTCAACATAGATTTTTTTCTTATGCGTCTTGCAAAGCTAGAATTGCAAATCTGAGAATTCTACATAATTACAATGAAATTGCGAGATTAACAAATACATGTTCATTAGAATCTGATCGCGACTATATGGATGCATGTCTTCTGTATAAGATTATGAACAATCAACCATGTTTTGAACTTAAATCTCTCTTCATTGAAAATACGAATCCGTATTCTCTCCGTAACAACCAAAGATTTATAATTCCCACTTTTAGATCAAACTTTTGCCATCATTCCCCCATAGCTAGATTATCTCGAATAGGTAATAAAAGTTCTCTGCCTTCGTTGTACCTACCGTATAAGATATTTCAAAATCAAATGTTACATAATGTACATAGATATGAATGACCCTTTTGTATTACCTGCTATATTAATGTACCTAATTATATACGATTTATAACCTTTTGTATTTGGGCTTACAAGCCTGTTGAAATGAAAATAAATAAATAAATAAATAAATAAATAAATAAATATTTGTCCGTCAGTACGGTAATGTGGATAGCGATATGGAATTCGAATCCGGAGATCCCGAGTTCGAATCTCACTCAAGCTAAAAAATATATGAACTACCACACTGCGACTCGGTGAGTGCGGACCCTGTACTGTAATTGGGATTTAGTTCCTGTTGTACAGTGTAACATAAATAAATAAATATTACAAAATACTTGATGAAATAGCTGTGCAACTATATTCGTATCGCATTGTACCTGTACGGGTGTGACACAAACATAATAGAAGCAACTTAATTCATTAATTTTCTTTCGAATTTTCTCTTACATTTCTAAACCAGTTTGTTGCATCGAGTTTATTTTAATCTCAATCGATTTACTTTGATCTAAAGCACTCTCATGCTTATATTTTAAATAACCCATTTTCTTCCAAAATTATATAATAAATTAATTCTGTGGAGAATGAAATTTAGCTAGATCGTTTCCTGAGGCCAAGAAACATTAGAATACCAAGTTTTATCAAAATAATTTAAACTCGTATTAGAGTATAGGATTTTAAGGAATTTAACTTTTTTAAGTGAATAACTTTCATAGAATATAGGATATGCATTTATTTATATCATTCAGATTTATAATACTGAATATTTATGAAAAATACTGAAGATTTTATTATTGATATTAAACATTATTTATTATGATGTCCCATCATTCCGTTTCGGAACATAGGGGCCGGGCACACCGAGCCGCAGTTTTTACACTGCCGTACTGCCGGTTTCTTTAGTCAAATTATTTTAAGGCGTATAAGTAGACTAACTTATAGCTCCCGAGTGTGATACCTGTAACTGTATTTTTATATTTAACGACAAATCACACATTGTCGGCAGGCGGATTCGAACTGACGAACCTTGGTACGGGTGACGTCACAGTATGTTAAGAGATGTGCATTAACACGCTCGGCCACCGCGCCTGCTATTATTATATATTAAACATAATTGGCAATAAAATATTCTAAATAACATCGTCAAAGTTAAAAAATAATGCATAAAAAATTAGCTTAAAAACGGTGGGATATATTTTTTGTCCATTGAAATATTTGCTCGTGATCTTGAAATTACTTGTTGTTCTATTTACCTAATTTAATAGTTAATTTATCTCGGGAATGTAAACATATAAATAATAACACATAAATATTAAATAATCGTGAATATTATTACATTACGTAGGTATTATGGAATTTCACAAATAAATAACGGTTTATGTTTATTCAGTAATTATATGTTGAAGAAAAACATAAATATTTAAATAGTCGGGCAATTAATTTTTACAGTTTACATATGATAGCCTCGGGCATTGTGTCACAGGAACACCGGCACGGCGCATGGCCATCATGATTAATTAGACGCATCTTCAGGTGAAGTTCAAAGTTACATGTTCAACTATATGCAATAGTGTTTTATGTACAGTTAATAATTGTTTGTTGCATACAATGTTTATAAAATTACATTCCTGAAATGTTCCATTTATGCCTCATACCACAGTAATTGTATTTCTCATAACTAAATAAATTTTTTCCTATAAACTATAAAATGCGATTCATAAATCATTATATGGACTAATAAATTACAAAAATATTCACACGCGAAAAAAATAAACAGTGCATTTTTATTGCATATTTCACTTTTTTCTCGCTATTGTTTTTAAATTTCGCATATAAATTTAATGTTTTCAAACTTATTACAGTATTTTCAACCTTTCACTTCAAAAGTATGTATAAGTATAATACGTTTCATTTATAATAACAATAATATCTTGTTTAAAAGAAGTATTGATTAATAATGACATTTATAGTTCACAGCAGAAAAATAAGATTACATAAAAATACTAAAGGTCTGTTATTATTATGTGGGGTGCTTAAAAAAAAGCAACCAAGCCTATTTTTCAATTTGAGATAAATAGAATTGAAATTAAATGAACATATTTAATTTATTTATTATTATGTACTGTTTATTTTTTAATTATTATTAACTGTTTATTTATTTATTATTATTTAGTTATTTTTTTATTTATTTATTTATTTATTTAGTTATTTTTTTATTTATTTATTTTTGAATTATTGATATTTATACTTAAAAATAAAAACTAAGACTTTGTTATTTGTCTGAGTAAAATGTAATTTTAGACACTTGTGCTTGCATCACTTTTGTTTAGAACTTGAGCGAAGCTAAACTTTAGTGTAATATTAAATTCATTTGCATCGTGTGTTAAACTGTACTTTTTTGAGTGATATGTCCTTTATATTTTGAAAAACTATAAAAATATATTATACAACTTTACAATAAGCCACTGCATTAATTAATATCACTTTCTCATAATATAGGTATCTCAATTTTCCTGAAATATTATTTGTCATTTTTATGCAGGCAAATGGGTATAAAAATAAAAATAATTAATATTATAATAAATATATACGTGTACGTTACATTTTACATGGACAAATTTCATATCAAAATTAATTACTTCCTATGGCAATATAAAATATTTGATAGATCTGGTTTGCCTGAATGTAGTTTATACTTTTTATTTATTTGAACATTATATTTAAATTTTTTTTATATATTTATATTTTTTTATTTGGATATATAGTTGATGTTAAACGTCAATATTTTATCTCATTTTCATTTCAAAGAAGAAAATTGGGAATCCTTCAGGATTTAATCCTGGGACCTTTGAACTCCAATCAAATGCTTTTTACAAACTGAGTCACGATCTCCATTTGAGTCAAATCTGTTATTCCAATTTGTCTCTCTATTTTTGTTTATGTGTCAAAGGCAATCTCCTTTATATCCTAGAAGACTTGACATAGGTATCTTTTATATAAAGTATTTTTCTCTAAATGAATTTGTGCATATTTGATATTGGATATGTGTCTGACTTGCCAATTTATTTTCTTATTTATATATCTTATATCTCCATGTAGTTATACTTTTTAAATAAAATTTCAATTCATTTCACTACAGAACACTTCAAATCTACAATCTACAAATAATCGGTGTTAATGCCTCTCATCTGAGCTATGTTGAATTAAATCAACTCTCATTCCCTCTCACAAAATAAAATGATTTGAGATACCCAGTTTGATATAAGTAATAACATCTGTAAACCGTGTTTTATGACATACGAGTATGTGTTTGACATCGATTCTTAATTCAAAGATGAAACTGAAATGTGTCAATAAATATTGGTATTTTTAAAAACATCTCATCTCAATTGTTTATTCTTGTCAGCTCACTTGTTAACTGAGCAAATAACTGAGCTTGTACTTTTAAAAAGTGTTCAAATTCAATGTTAAAATTTTGATTTAGCGATATCTCTTTACCTATTAATTTTAGAACAAAGGTATACTGAAGAAATATATTCAGAATGAAAAACTGCATTCATAGCGTATAAGTTTGTCGTTCAATTGTTTCTTATATACGAGTTAGAAGCAAAAGAAAATACACGTTTTAATTATCAGAGTGCCATGAGAAATAAAACAAATTAGATAACTTAATAATAGGTATTTATTTGTTTAGATTATGTAGAAAAAAGAAAATAATAGTTGCTATAATTAATTTTGTTATTAAATTAAATACTCGAATAAATAAATAAATAAATTAGTATTTTTAAAAACATCTCATCTCAATTGTTTATTCATCTCAGCTCACTTGTTAACTGAGCTTCTACTTTTAAAAAGTGTTCAGCTATTGTGAGTTATCAAATTGCAAAAAAGAAAAATTATCAAATTATATTAACAATGACTACAAATACAGATAAAATGTAAACATAACCAAACTATTCATATGTAAATACGAATAAAATGCTGTACTAACAAATCAGCCTAATATTTCATGCATGTAAACACAAAAAAAAAACTCAAAACTGGCTATCCTACTTACTCACAAACAATGAAAAAGCTCTCGTATATAAATAGACTCTTTATTTATCATGTTTCAACTGTCTACAAAAAATATCTCCTTCATATAACCGAACCAACTCCTAGGGTGTTACACAACTTGAATAATCATAAGAACATTTGTATTCTCGTCGTCTACGACGAAATCTTTGAAGAAAATTCTCCAAAGAAGAAATAAATTATTAGCGGAAAAGCTCGGTATAATTGATTTATGGATATTTCCCTCATTTTGAATTTTGAAGATTTTGCGGAATTTTATTATTGTTTTAATTTTTAATGAATATTTATTTTTCCGTAATGTTCTGTCGGAAAAATTCAACAAATTGCTGTATTTAATTTAGTGCAATTACAGTGTTAAATTGAACATTTAAATTGACTTTTTTTGTAAAACCATACCGGAACAATTTAATAATCGCTTTTTGTTCTTTTGAGGTAAGCCAATATAATTACAGAGCTACTAATTTACGGAATATCCTTAATGAATTATTTTTTTTATATTATGAGGGTGATTTTCCTTAAATTACTGTTCTAATAGTAGAAAATGAATATGTAATTAATTGAAAAATATAACTTCTATAAATAAATAAATAAATATATATATCATTACGCTTTTTACCTATTACTGGGTGTGGCACTCTGCCGAATCAGATCTCGGTAAGTGATATATTTCTTCACGTGATGTGCGGTTACCAGTCGTCAAATCACGGCCCCCAAAGATGTTAAAGGTGAGGGAGCCAGAGGGGTAGATTTAAATTGGTGAAAATTGTTTGTCGGATGTGGGGATCGATCCAGGGTTCTCAAGATCTTCTATTCGTATTAAATAAGACAGGACGTGAATGTTGAATTTTTGTCATTTTTTAGGATCTGTATGGGTAATCCTAGTTCCGTGTGTCCGTGAAATTATCTCGAGGGGTCTGGGAATATATGTATAAATAATTAGTTGTATTTTTATTAATGGGATAGATAGTTAAGTGCCAATATGTCGTATTGTAGATTTAAGTATCCGAGTTCGATTCCTACAACCGACAAGCTGGCTGTAGTCTGTTGCGATATTAAAAATATTCGACAGAAAGTGTAGATACCACTTTTAGCAAATATAAGTATGGCTCAGTGGTATCGAGTCGGTCTGTGGTTCTTGATAACCCTTGTTCGATCCCCACAGGTGACAAACAATTTTCACCAATTTAAATCTACACCTTCAATAATATCTTTTTTGCCGTGACTTGACGACTGGTAATCGCACTTCACGAGAAGAAATATATCATTTACGGAAATCTGCTTACGGCAGAGTGCCACATTCAGTAATGGGTAAAAGGCGTGATGATATATTTATTTTATTTATTTAAACAAGAAACTTCTCATACGGAATTTTTCAAATTCATAAAGCATCATTTTTAATATAATTTATATTTGCATTTCAAATTCAAACATACTCACAAAGTGAATTATATAGGGTATTGAAAAAAAAAACAATTTAACTAACATGTTTGGTGGCGGAGTTATTCATAGATGGTGACCGCACTTCACATATAGCAGTATGAGATTTGCAATGGCCCTTTCCCACGTATGTTACATAATATTTTTTCAACAATAAACGTGTAAATTTAATGTTTACGTTTGTGATACAAGAAATTTAAGAATTATTTTATATAAATCAAAGGAGTTGTTTTTGCAAATGTGCAACACGTTTCCTTGGTCACCATGTGAAAGGACATTTCCCTCACTCAATTCAGTTGTTAGGGAAACGGTTACTATCACAACTAAATTGAGTGAGGAAAATGCCATTTTCACAATTAATGTTGAAAAAAGTTATTTACGGTAAAAGTCAGGAAAGTGTTGAATTACAGGTTGAGTAGATAATTTCATGCCGAGCGACAGCAAGGCTTGAAACAGCTTACGAATCCTGTACAACGCTTTACTGACGTGTTACGTATAACATTTTACCTGAAAATTATAAACAAATAATAAATACATATTTTATTTATAAATAAATAAATATATCATCACGCCTTTTACCCATTACTGGGCGTGGCACTCTGCCGGTGCATATCTCGGTAAGTGATATATTTCTTCGCGTGAAGTGCGGTGAAAATTATTTGTAAATAAAGTGATACAGATGAAATCAAATAATCGAAAATTGTATATTATATTTCAGGAAAACAGAAAAGTAAAAATATATTATTAAAATATTTGCAATGCTTGACTACTTTAGATTTATTAAAAATACATATATCATTACGCCTTCTACCTATTATTGGATGTGGCACTAGGCAGTTCAATTTTTCAAGTTTTTTTATTACAAATTTATGAATTATGTCATCAAAATTAATATCTTTGGCAATATCCCTCCCAATCGATAGCAAAATTTGGTCCAGGTAATCCTTCTTGACTTCCAGAAGATCTAAAGTAATTTTTAGTAATGCAGGTCGCATTTGTAATACATTTACAATGCATTCCTGGAAAATTATGAAAAAGACTTCATAATAAAAGTACAAGTACATGTGCTAATTTAATTTGGCCTATATCTTACTAGGGCTCTGGTAGCAAATAAATAAATAACTAAATAAAGAGGAGTATCCCGCGTGTTGACCGCGCGGGTTGAGGGCTTGAGGCACGACCATAAGGTCCCCGTGGCGGCCATACAAAGGACATATCGGCATATGACCTGAGTAGTTGGTCCGATATATAAATAAAAAAAGAAGGATTATCCTTCAGAAGTTAAATTGTTAAAAGTACAGAAATTAGTATCGTCCTTCTTGTATAATAACAAAAACATCATTAGTTCATTACAAAACAAGTTAATTACACCATCAACTAAAAAATCAAAATCCTTCATCAAGCCACATCCGTCGCAATTAATTACCATCAAACTGTTGTTTTAACACTTGTTCTAGAAACTGAAACCAAGAAACCCTATCAACATTTTTCAAATTATCATAAACAAACCAAGGTGATTCGCGCATGCATAGTTTAACATCACAGCGCTAAACCACAAAATGACGTCTTGCTGTTAAATTCTCGGTTTTTTGCCTGGTGCTGCGAGCAGTCATGCCCGCCAGCGATAGACTTCAGACTGTTATGTTACGAGCAGATTGTTGAGGTACTGTTCCTGTTCATATACACACATATGCACTCAGTAGCGGACCGAGTGCTGTACTGAACGGACTGATAAGGCAGATGCTGTTCGGAAATCATATTCAGATTTTATCGTGAATACATGAATATTTATATAATTTCAAGTGATCAAATAAGTGACAGTGGTGCATAAACAAAGACATTTGATTGACTAGTTTGTGAAGTGACTTGATCAAATTTATTTCTGCATAAAAGTTTTAAAAATTTATTGTTTTTTTTTGGAAAAATAACTTTGGAAGAATTTGGAATGATGTAATCTCTCTTATCAAATTAACCATAAAGATTTTGCGTCTCATTACAAGTTAATTGACAAATTAATGAAGAACCCAAGGACAGTTCATTAATTAATAGTGCCGATTATTTAATTATAAACTATCAAATAACAGTTGCAAGACAGTCGTAAAGTATATAATTAAGTTCAGTAAAAATAAATTGATATTTGAAAGTAATAATAAGGATACTACTCCAACGATTAATTTAAACGAAAGTGGTTTTAGTAATTCGTAAAAATTGGCAACTTTCTATCATTCCTCCAATGATAACATTTAATTAGTTTTCAACAACCCGCTTATTCGTATTTTGCAATTATCCAGTATCATGAACCAGGAAAATCTTTAATTTATTCACTTTTAAATTACCACATTGAATAATGAATTGAAACTCATCAGTAGAATTTCTTCTACTCTGAAGCAGTTTTTGTTGATTCGTTGCTTAGCAACTGCAATACTGTGAGTTAAAGTTTGAAAGATGTATCATAATACTTATTTACATTCACCGCATTTATCTCGATGTGCTGCTGCTGACAGAACCAAGAAGTTCTTATTCCCTGAACCACATCATAGTAATTGGTGAGGCTTTATTTTATTTTAATTGCCCTCTTGGTACAGTTATTAATCCTTTTTAATTGCGTAATTATCTCTACGCCAATGCGATTTCTTTCATCTTTATACTGTAGTTACAATTAATAAATAATATGTTTTATCTGTGCGTAAATTACGTATTTTATTGTCAGCTTAAATATTTAGTCTGTTTAATTCATTGTTGATAATCGAATAAAAGAGTTCGTGATTTGAATATGAATTTTTAATTAGACATGCTTGTGAGGTACAAGTTTCGTCATCTGGTCGTTCCATTTAACTTTCAAGATTATGTGATTGAAGTCAGTAACAATATGAAATTGATTTTGTCGTTTCTCAAAACTTTAACTGTACTTAGTTTATTTCAAGTTTTTTATTTGGATTATGTGTGATGTATTATTAGGGTTGTGTATTTGACCAGTCAAATATTTTTCGGTCAATTGACCGACTATTTGACCGGTCAATTGACCAAGAAACATTTAATAAAAATCACAATTAAAATTGTAATTTATTTATATAGTACTGTTTACTACATCCAATATTACTGAAAATGAAAAACCAACAACAACTAATAAACAAAATCACATCAAATTCAAAATAAAGGGGAAAATAAAGTGAAAGACGAAATGAAATGAAATAATATGTATTTATTTTATTTGTAAAGTAAAGTAAGCAAATTCTCCAGAACCCAGAATACCAAACTAGATATATTCATGTAATAATAGTAAGTAGCTATTTCTATTGAACAACAGAAGATGTTGTGGCGGTTCCATTTAGATTATTTGACCGTATTATTTGGCCGTCAAATATTTTTGGTCAATTGCCCACGGCACAACCCTATGTATTATTATATTTAGATACTTAGTATAATTTAGATTTATACTCAGAGAATTTTCTATATAAAATTGTAATTTAATATCAAAGGTTGATTGACTGGAAAAAATTCATTTGAAACGCATATTCTGAAAGTCATAAAATTTGTTGTAATAAATAAAGTTTTACTGCTTTATTTTTTTGTTTATTGCAGTGTTGGAATATAAATAATGTTATCTTGTTTGTTTATTATCTGTACAGGCTGTTGCTGTCCCTCTGCACGAAACTTTAATAACATATATAATTTGATATACTGATTATAGAACAAAAAGGATTTTATTGAAATTCGCAAAAATTAGGGTATTTCATTCCTAGCTAATATTTTTATTGTCACTGGTTTAATGCTACATTTAATAATTTATAATTATGTTACTAATGAAATAAAAATATAAACACTGCCTACAAATAATCTTTTATTAATTAGTTATAATGTAGGTACCTTATTTTTATTTTTTTAATTAAATGTCAGAAATTACCTTGCTTAAATTTTGAATGAAAATAATTTATTTATTTTGTTTTTTACATATGTGTTTCCCGGATACAAATTTCCACCTTATAAAAATGTGATAATTTACTCAATAAATGTATTAATATATTTTGTTATAACTCAACCATATATTAAATTGCCAAAAACTTGTGTTGCATTGTTTCGTCAAGAAGGCCAAATCGGTCGATTTGCAATCTGTAAATAATATATGCAATTTAAAAAAGTTCAAATATTCAATGTTTTAAACTGAACGGCAGAGGAATAGAATGACCAGGTAGGTCTCTTGATCTAGAACAGTGATTCTTAACCGGGCTGCCAGCGCTTTTTTGTGGGCGTTTTTGAGATCTGGCGGGGTGGTTTAAAATTTTTAGAATTTAGGGGGGGGCTGCAGAAGTTCAAGTGAACATTGTGTCAATATAGAAAAATAAGTTCATTCACAAGCTATACACACTGATAGAATTTTATTTAAGTGTTTTTATATGGATGGGATATTAATATGATATAAAAGGCAATAACCTCGAAAATAGATTCAGCGATCCCCAAAAACCCCAGAGTAACTAGTTTTTAACCTAAAACTCTATTTCAGTTGAATATCGTAATTTCATCCCTCCCTCTTCCTCTTTTTAACCCCTTAAAAAGTGCATATGAGCAAAACGACCCCGAAAATAAATTTTGGCGATCTCAAAAACCCCTGGGTAACCAAAGTTGAACGCGTAATATCTTGGTATTATTTAATTTCATTTATGATGATTCTTGCTTTTACCACCTTTCAGGAGTGGTTTGTACCTCTAAAAAGCAACTTCCGGAAGAAAAAAAATAGAGGTTCAATATTTTTTAGAGTTCTATTAGTGTGCCAAGTTTCATTTAAATCGGTGAGTGAGAGTGACAGTTGAGGAATGTTACTTGTGAGTCACCTACCCCATAATCTCATGTTTCATGTTAAAATAAACTCACGTTATAAACGTGTACTTTCTTATTTGAATTCAAATAACATTGAGAGATGATTTGAATTGAATTCAAGGCACTTTCGAGTACTACACCACGTTACTTGACTAATGTGAACAAGGCTTTAAGGTATAGTTGGTTTTTATCTGATGACCCCTCTTTGCAATCATTACAAATTAGTTAAATTTGCTGTGATGTAATCACAAAACCAACATACCACAATAATTTATAGTTTTATTAAAATTACAATAATTAATTCGGAGAAACTGGTTCCTATTAGTGTTACCAGCCTTGTATGGCTTGTAATTTCAGTAAAATAATTCAGTAATAGGTCTTGTGAGGTACGCTATTTGCACTCAGTAATTTGTTTTATAAATTAATACAATTTGTAATAATTGTTAATTGTATTGCGAAAATATCGAGCTGACAGCACTGTGAAAGTGGTGAGCTACTACTTTACTTATTATTTCTTTTTATTAAAGATAAATTTACATTACATTACAAAAGGCGCGGTGGCCGAACGTGTTAAAGCACATCTCTTAACATACTGTGACGTCACCCGAACCAAGGTTCGTCAGTTCGAATCCGCCTGTCGACAATGTGTGATCCATATAAAATACAGTTACATGTATTTATCACACTCGGGCGCTCTAAACTAGTCACTTATACGTCTTAAAATAATATAACATTCGACTACGAAAACCGGCAGTACGGCAGTGTAAAAACTGCGGCTCGGTGTACCCGGTAGGCCCAGGCCTGATTTGGGCTGTAGCGCCATCAGAAGAAGAAGATAAATTTACATACTTTTTCCATGTGTATAATAAAGACAAAGTGAGAAATATATTGTTGCATGATGAAAAGTTTGTCACAAACAAATATAAAGTCTTGCGCGTATGAATTGTGCGATCAACGGGCTTAAGGGTTTGTTTGTTTAAAACGCGAGTGAAACGAGTTTTACAAAGAACACAATCAATATTTAAACAATTGTATTAGACTTGAAATAATTTGAGGTAAAATCGATTATAACAGCTTGGTATGAACAAGTGCTATTCTAACAATGTTGCTCAAACACTGTCAATACTGCTGCCAATATAACACGACTTTAATTTATGTTTAAATAAATTCAAAAAATAGTGAATTAAATGGCAACAGGTACATAGAAAAATAATCCGTTTTTAACCGAATGTAGAGTAGACGAATATTAAAGTAACTAAACAGAACATATTAAATGACGATTTAAATAAATTGACCGAAGATGGCAAACAACAATAACGTATGAACATAAATTACTACAAAGCAAGACTACATCTTGCCAATCCATAAGCTAAACTATCACTAACTATTTGTTGTTGTTTTCCATGGTACGTGCTGACAAGGGATAAGAGGGTGGAATCGTTTCGTTGATTCATGATAACTGTTCCTATGCACGAGTTTACATAAAAACCCCAGACGCTTGTAAGGGATGAAATACAAAGATCAAAAGCTATCTCAGACCAACGTACAGCTAATAATTTACTTAGATATGTCATCACATAATGGCTAACAAGCGCGACAATTCAGATAAACCATAAACTCGATAAATAATGATCGAAGAATACTGAAATTATTACAAACATATGCACTAATAAATTTGATAATCAAAACTCTGTCAAGTCAACTTTTAAAAAATATACGTAAGATAATATTTAATTTATCTGTATCTTTTGAAGATGAGTTGATAGTAAAAAATCCTAATTTTAACAAAAACCTGAATTGTTTCACTTTATTACATTGTAAACAAAGCGAGCTTTGCCGTGGATACGTTATATAAATAAATATCTGATAATAGTTATTTACATTGCAAGACCGTTATACAGAAATTTACAGGCGAGGATAGAATGCTAACAGACTGGCATCGCCTGTTATCTGTGTGAGCATGTAAATTTCAGGTAACGGTCGAGCATTGTACAATGTTTTATATGCATTTGAATCACAATATATGTATATTTAATAAAATTAATTGCAATAGTATAACGCAATAACTAAAATGTTCAATCAATGTAGACTTTGAAAATCTGAGATTTTGTTTAATAAAACAATATTTAAGTGTCAAACGTTTCAAATTAGATATGTTGTCATGATAACCAATGTCGACAGCTCGTTATAAGTTTTACACGAGTTAGCCTGTTAAAAGTCTCGTAACCCCTAGAGACAGAGCTAAATAAACAGTTCTTTACTATTCAAATGCCCATAAATAAGTTTTTGCATTTGAAATTCTGTACTTTGCGTAGGTACATTGTCTGTATTTTATACTTTGCTGGTGATAACAGTAAATCGCTAAACATGGCTTAAGTATACAATATCAATACATTCATATATTTTAAATATTTAGTAATTTTTAAATTGCTAGGCAGAAGCTACTAGATTTAATACATATTTATATCTCTGATTCTACGAACGTAGAATCTAATATAGATTCAAGTCAATTTGCCAAATTTCGGTTAACTTTGACGAATATATGATTACTTTTCTCAAATGTTAAATTGTGTGTATGCTTTTAAAATGACGAATTTACATTCATGAAAGTACGACATTCGTAGACTCGCCAAGTGGCTTCCGTCTACTGAATACATACATATTTTTATATTTGAGAAGAGAACATCAACATTCACTCAATCGTGCGGAAGCCACATTTGGTTAATGTAGAATGTATAGGTACATAAAATATATATTTATTTGCTCAAACTTGATCCAATGCACACTCATCCACTTTGTATATAGACTGGAGTTTTCTTAATTAATTAATTGTTTAAAATTATCTGGATTGCGTTAGAAAATCTATCTCATATTTTATGTTATTTATTATATTTAATTTCATATACAGAGTGTACGTGTACTTCGGGAAAAAATAAAGGGTATATACTATAAGATCATGGAACAAAAATAATTCGCTAAATTAAGGATGGTTTACTTGAAATGAACAATTTTAGGGCCACTGGATTAGCGTACTTTATTGTTTGACCTGCTGCATTTAACTAAATTAAAAATTAATTACACAACATCAGACATTTATTTGGTGTTGTATAAACAATTACTTGTAAGAAGATTTAAATAAAATTATTAAAAATAGCTATTAACTAGTGACTAACAAAATGTTGCCTTTAAATACGGGGCAATATTTTTTTGCAAATTAAAAAAAAATCTGTTTGTTCCATGATCAGTACGTCTTATAGTATATACCTTTTAATTTTTTCCCGAAGTATAGATACACCTTGTATAGTTTAAAATAATTTTCTATTCAATTGTGTCAAAAAGTGACTTTTTTTTATTAAGAAATATGTACAAAAAGTGAACCTTTTCATTGTAGTAATAATTATTATGGTGATGTTTATTTCACTGTCCTTAAAATACTTTTTGGCTTAAAACGAAAAATACTTTCCAGTTGCAAAAATAATAGTTGAATAAGAAATAATAAAAATTACAATCAAATGTAAAATAGTGTATGACAATATTTATATTAATTTATATTTTGTTTCTTTTTTGTTTGATTTAGTTCGAATTCGAAGCAAGGAACAATTGGTAAAGCAGCGAATGGACGAGTGAGTCCTTGCCCGTCACAGCACTCGCAGCACAGCCTTGGCCCTCAGTACCGCGACATCGTCAATGTCAACGGAACTGCGATCACGAATGCCACGAACGCCACCAACGATGTACACAGGTGGGCATTACTCACTAACCTCTTCTTATATCAATTACACCTAAGGCCATATCTTATTATGACATATACTGTTTTTACTTCCTTGTACGAAGTAAAGGAAGTATTGTAATCGCGAAAATTTTCGGTTCTCAGATTTCAACGGAAATAGGTATTTTGGCCCTCCCTGAATCCATTTTGACTAATTTCGTCATGCCGTCTGTACGTACGTATGTATCTCGCATAACTCAAAAACGGTAAGCCGTAGAAAATTGAAACTTTATATTTAGGACTGTTATAACATCTAGTTGTGCACCTCCCTTTTTGGTCATTATATAACTTCCGGAAGTGGTACTTTACTTGAAGCCTATAATAGATTTTCATGAAAAACTATATTCAAATATAATTTAAAACTTTCCAAATTTGGTATATAAGACTACTATATATATAGATCAGCACGACAGGCCTTGTAGGCCCTGGGCTTGTTTTACTACGTTTCTCCAGTCCATTCTATTGGTTGCTTTGGTCCGCCAGTTCTTTATTCCTAGTGCCTTGACATCTGCTTCAACTTCGTCTAGCCATCTCTTCTTTGGTCTTCCTTTTTTCTTTTTTCCTTCTTGTTTTCGGTCTATAATAAGTCTTGGTGTTCTATTTTTCGTTAATCTTGCTACATGGCCCAGCCATCGTAATCTCTGCATCTTTGAGTGTGTAGCAATATTGGGTTCCTTGTATGCCTCCTCTATTTCTTTGTTAGTCCTTCTTCTCCAAATTTCTTCTTCTTTGATTCCTCCATATATTCTTCGTAGTATTTTCCTCTCCCACACATAAGACTACTATATCAATGGAAATAACATAATAGATTTTGGATAAAATAGACTAACCGGAAGTGGCACATTACATGAAGCTGCTAACAGTTTTCCTTGAAAAAAAATGGTATTATTTTAATTTTAGAAATGAATGCTGCAAATAAAAGTTTTAGAGAATTAAATTCTGCGTCTAGCACATTAAGAATTTTTAAATTAGCCTTTTGCATAAGCGAGATATCTAAATTTAAATATTATATATTTTTAGTTTTTTTTTTATTAAGTTTGCTATGGATTAGAACAAAAAATAAAAGATTTTATGTCAAATATGTGCAATTAAAAAAAATCTATAGTTTAATACGCGTACAAGGAAGTCATGTGGTGTCCACATCAGATTATTTAAACTATATTTTGTTTGTTCTTGCGTTTTTAGATTCATAATAAGTATTATAAATTTTGGACCGTTCTATTTCGGTTATGGGTATATTGAGTTATTCTGTTTGAGTACGTATTAATTTATAAATAAAATAAATTCATATATCATCACTCTATTTTATCTATTACTGGATGTGGCCATAGTAGATTACAATAAGTCATATATTTTGTGCGTGATGTGCGATTAACAGTGGTCACATTATAGCCTCTAAAGATGATCTACATTTTTTATTATTTAGATATTTTTTAACTATTTCAACCCAAAATGATTCTATCGGGACAAATTTTCTCGAGGGTCCAAATATTAAAAAAAAACATGTTAAAAAAAGGAATTGCTTATCTGCCTGCTCGGTTTTTGTAGATATTAACAAGTATTCATATCAAATTGCTTATTTTATGATTAATAAAAAATTCGTTACATAGGATTCAAGAGGTAGTTGTGAAAAAAGTAGTATATAAACCACGGTTGAGAAGATCATTATTGACCATGCGCCTTGTACCCCTCAGTTGTACCTCGGGGTACAAGCTTGGCGCTAGGTCAATAATGATCATCTTCTCAGCCTTGGCTTATAATATACTATTGTGAGTTGAAAATAAATAGATAATTAAAAATGGTGACTCCTATTTTGTGAATCTGTCTATATATGTGTAATCAAAATCAAAAGTTTATAGTTCGTCAATTATCGATAAACTGTCTAGAGGCTCTTTTAGAATAAAATAACAATATAGTATGTTATGTATCAAGGGAGGGAAACAAGCGATAATCACGCCCTCCCGTGAAGCATATTATACTTTTCGTAACAAGTGCACAAAAATTAGTCTTATCAGGACAAATGTCAAATATGGGAGAGAAACATCTCTCTAGGGAAAGAAACATGCTACCTAGGGAGAAAAACATCCTACATTATGTTTCTCTCCCTAGGGGAGAAAAGCAGTGTTTCTCTCTCTAAAATTAGGGAATAAGAACGTGTTTCGTGTGCATGTGTTACGAAATAGTATATTGTGTGGCAAGGGGTGAAACAAGACGATTTCTGACGAGGGCGAGAGTTGACTGCCCAGCGAGGGCTGTCATCGCCCTGGTCTGAAATCGTCTTTGTTTCATCCCGTGCCACACACTATATTTTTCATATCACATGTACTCATTTTATTTGTAATTTATTAAAATCTTTGACAACGATTTGACGACAGTTGTCAGACGATTATGATTTTATTCGCTTTTGTTTATTACAAATGCGATTCTGACAGACTTGAAATAAAGACATAAATAATAAATAAATGAATGTGCCGGGCAGAAACAACGTTGTTTCTGACTGGCACAGTCGCATTGGTCTAAAATTGTCTTATTTCGACTGGCAAAACAGAGATCAAAACTCGCTGTTTCAATGCATGTGATATGAAAAATATTTTAACTTAAGCGACACACGTACCTTCTCACAGTGTATACGCATGTATTATCTTTCTTATTTCTTTGATAGGTGTGTTTCTTCTTTTTACAAGCAATATCTAATTTGTATCTTTCAAAAAATAGTTAGAATGTAGGATAATAACATTGGTAAGTTGATTAAAGCAACTAGCTGTGTAATCTCGTTTGTAATTTAACTTTTCTGCTATAATTTATTTAGCAATTTCAAATTAATGAACAAATACTTTCCAATTTTATAGCAAGTAACTGTATGCTAAATTATGACGGCAGTTTCTAATTTCCTCTGATGATGTAATTGTTTGATTTGCCTTTTATGAGAATTTTTTTTAACATTTGTGTATACTATAAATATCCTATGATAACAATAACAAAGGTGACTGGTTTAGTACTTAATACGTAATAATGAATGCAAAATTACGAAATATTATATTTACTTAACTTGATTTGTGTTTGTATTGTAATAAGCACTTAAATGTTTCAGTCAATAAATAACTACAACATGAATTTATTATGTAAATCATTCAAGCATATATTTATTTTCTCTATAGAAAGAGAAAGGGTAAAATTTATATTTGTTTAAGTTTGTAGGTAAACATATTGGATAAAGAGTTTATTAAGATAAATAGTGATCTTGGAGAGCCGTGTTCTTTTTACGTGATGTCTCATTTCGTCTTAGCTCATCTCAGTTATGTCAGTAAAGTTGTCTGTTCTATTTGTCTGAACTGAGAATGAAGTGAGAAAAATATCTTCCTCCTTGCCTATGGTAAGCTACTTAGCGGGGTAATATTGTTGAGATTCTCACCTCAGTTCATGAGTGAGGGTTATTTTTTTTTGAAGCGTTTGACACATCGATGAGTATTGTTTAATTATTTCAAAATTAATACTGTTAATGTTATTAAAAGTATGAAATATTTTCAAATCGATTTTATAAGTTTATAACATCAACAATTTATTATGAATTATCATACTTACAGCAGAACTACAGCTAGGTTTTGAATTCATCATTTAGCGTCTAAAGTTTGATGTTTGACAGCAACAGGTAACAGAAAAAGATATATGTATAGCGCTCTTTGTGTACGTTCTATTTACAAATCAACTATCTCAGCTCGCTTCACTTTAATCTCATCTCATTTTGATAACTACTGAGGTGAGTTGTTGGTAAAAAAATGCAACTATTAGCTGTATATTTTTGCAAAATTTTTGCTCGATTCAGTTGATACGTGAATTGAGATTAACTGAGTTAAAATGCATCCAAAAAGAACAACATTTTACATATAGAAACAGTAAAATATGAGTGGTAAATCCCAATATCACTAATTATAAATATTTTAATTCCATAACCGTCCAAAAATTATACCTTTCAGATCACTTTTTAGAGCAGAAAATTCGTGTTTACCCATCTAAATCGGAATGTATGTATGACCAGAGGGATTGCCAAAACCTTACCGATTCCTAAATTGCTGGAAGATATTAGAAATAGTTATTTACGTAACAATACCTGAAAGACATACTTTATTGGATGAGCAAACAAAAGTCCGGTAAATAAGTTTTTACGGCACGAGTAAGATGTTTCCATACTAGGCGACGAAGGAACAAAGTGTAGAATTTCGAAATGAATACCGTAATAGTTATCTACGAACTAAGTGCGGGAAGATGATGTTCCCGCATGAGCGCATTTTGAAGCACGAGCGACTGCAAGGTGCGACTGTCTTTAATAGCGCGAATGAGCGGAAGACGTCTTCACGCACGTAGTTTGTATAATATTTTTTGTTCGAGTGCTGGTATTTAAAAAAAATACATCTTTAATTTCAAATCTTTATCTAAGAGCGTACATAAAATTAAGTATATCCTGGCCGTTTTTTGCTCAAAATAAATAAATTTATCTTCACGGAAAAAATAATTTTCCGATTTCGATCAATAAAGACTGATTTTCCAGTCTAAAAAATTATTAGTTACATTAAGTTTCTGGATGGTTGCGAACATTTATGTTTACACATTATACGGAAATTTTAATATTTTACCTTTAAATTATCATCTTTATTTCGATGATAGATGTTTTGTTTGACTGGTAACAGTCGTAACTGCATATTACGGAATTGAAATAAGAAATATTTTCAAATATAATATCTGTATATAAATTCGTTGTTTTCACCCATATAAACGGGGAGAACAGTATTTATATTTATATATTTATTATATTGTTTGTTTCAGACCTCACATCCAAGGGCTTCAGGATACCGATCCAAAGGGAATTCCAGAAGGACATTACGACACAGTAAAGGTAGGATCAAATTCAAATTTTATTCCTGTTACTTCGAAATATATTTTAAAAACATGTATACTTCGCAAAAGCATTCGCACGTGCAGAATGTTCATAATGATATTCTAACGGGGGCAAAAACCCGTAAATACACTTTTAAATTCTTGCGGTGTAGCAATTAGTTACATTGACTAACTTTTCTGACTAGACTATGTTAATATATTATGACGAATGTTTGCAATTACTTTAGTAGGTGGTCTACAATTTGACGAATCGGTTTTTATTGATCGTTTACTCATTGCATAACACAATGATAAATCAATCAATTGATTGATCGATTTAATGAAGATCATTAATTATTACGTTCGTATTATTTAAGTAAAAGCACTTCAAATAAACATGGTATTATTAATAACTTTTTATATTAGTTGCATTTCAGTCAGTTACTATGTGACTCTTGAGGTGTATACCTCAACAAGTTTCAAAAAAATGTTTTCTACTTCCGTTAGGAAATAGACGTTTTATTTCAGTTAGGTAATGAACTGCATTATTTAACTAGTGAAATAATGAGGTAACATAGCAACATAAAAAAATTTATATATCTTGGTAGACGAATTCTGATGTGTTATTCTTTTATTTTTTGAATGAACTGTCATTAATATGTCAAAATTTCATAATTTCAAAAACGCTCTTTCGTATTTATTAGAACGGAAGTAGACACAATTTTGTATGAAACTAGTAAGGAAATTAAGTTATTACCTTACTTATGTGTTTACATAACTCGGCTACGCCTCGTTCTGCAAATTTCACATGCGTAAGGTAATAACCTTCATTTCCTTACTAGTTTCATAAATAGCTATAATTTTTCAATTGACTTCAATTATATTACCCTTGATTATAAAATTTAAATTGTTAATTGTTATTTCATACTAAAATTGCTTTATAATGGCCCAAATATTGACCGGAACGTCGCCTTCATAGTTTAATAAAAACGATTTAAAAAATGAATAATTAATTTTACCATTTTAATTCCAACTAAACCCTGAAATCCAACTAATATAAAAAAGTAAAAAAATTGCCATTTGGCTTTTTTTTTAAGAATTAAAATCTTTAGATTTTATAAAAAAAAATTCATCACGGTATTATTAAGATCAGTATATCTTAATATAGGTTTTATTTAATTTTATTACAGTATAAAGTTTTATCATAAAGTTGAAGATTTATATGAATATGAACATTTTATGAGTGGGATCATGAACAGGGGAACATAAACTGCAGTTTAACAAATTTTTATGGAACCGAAACTGGTAATATTGAAACTTATTACTTCGACGTAAAGTTATGTCTTTAAATATTCATCACTTCTGCAAACTTCACTACGACTTCAAACAGTTAAGTTTGACAATTTATATAACATTTTCATGCAAATTGCTTTTTGTTATAAACAATACTTCGACTAGAAACCAGTTTTGCCATGACTAAGAGCCATATTTGGTAATTTTACTTTGTATCCAAAGGATTAACAGGTGATGAATATATACTTAACCTACACAAATTCAAATTACTTGCGTAACAAAGAAACTAGCGCTGCTAACGGGCTAAGGTGAAACTACTGCGATGCGTTTATGTTCCAGATCTTGTTGTTGCCATAGCAATGTGTTGTAGGCGGGATATTTATGTTTACACGTAAATGCAGTTGCGACTTAATGAATAATATTATGTTGGTTGTTGCATCATATGTGTTGTACTAACAAGGATGACGAAGTGATAATTTATTTGTTAATCTGTACTTCATTAAAAAATATTGTTTGTTTCTTGTGTCTATGTAAATTAAATTTAAAATAACTAGAAATATGTGAATTATGGACTTCATAGTTATATTATTTTACTAACAGATTTAATGACCAGTTAGCCAACATACGTTTAAATTTAAATTTGATTTAAATAAATAATATCAAAGCGAAGTTATATGTCATAATAGTTATTTGTGTATTAAGAGCGTAAAGTGATTCTTTGTTACTCGAACCCGGTAATTGCAGCGCGAGCCGAAGGTGAGAGCTGCAATAGTGCAAGAGGAACAAAGACACTTTACGCTCGTGATACTCATAATTTTTTCTACGATTGCATCTTCAAATTATTAAAAAACGTATACGTACTGAAAATAAATTAATTCTGTCCAGTGTCAATATGACAAGTTTATGTTTTGTTTGTATACCTGGTAACTATTGAAATAAGGCCGCATTTAATATCTTTTTCGCGCGTTGCCATTAGAAACGCACGCATTTAGCGTCTTTTTCGCTCGTTGCCATTGGAGACGCACAAAAAAGATATTTTTCGATTGTTCCACAGAAAACGTCAATTTTACTATGACAAATGAGAGTGTGATTGTCAACTTTTCATAGCAATCGTAGAAAAAATATATTTTCCGATTCTTCCACAGACAATGTCAACTTTTCGATAACAAATGAGAAAGTAATTGTCAACTTTTCATAGCAATCGTAGAAAAAGATATTTTTCGATAGTTCCACAGAAAACGTCAATTTTACTATGACAAATGAGAGCGTAATTGTCAACTTTTCATAGCAATCGTAGAAAAAAGATATTTTTCGATTGTTCCACAGACAATGTCAACTTTTCGATGACAAATGAGAGCGTAATTGTCAACTTTTCATAGCAATCGTAGAAAAAGATATTTTTCGATTGTTCCACAGAAAACGTCAATTTTACTATGAGAAATGAGAGCGTAATTGTCAACTTTTCATAGTAATCGTAGAAAAAATTATTTATATGATTGTCAAATATTATATTTGTTTTTATGTATTTAAACCAAGTTTAAAATTTAACTTTTGTTGATGCAGCTGATTATAAAAATAAATAAATATATCATTACGCCTTTTACCCATTACTGGGTGTTTCACTCTGCCTAAGTAGATCTCGGTAAGTGATATACCTATTTCTTCGCGTGAAGTGCGGTTACCATCCGTCAAATCACGTCCCCCATATATATTAGTGGTGGGGGAGCCACAGGGGTAGTTTTAAATTGGTGAAAATTGTTTGTCGGCTGTGTGGATCGAACCAGTATGTTCTAAAGATCCACAGGCCGACTCGATACCACTGAAGATATATTGAAAATGTAGATGGCAGAAATAAAATAAAGTAATTTATGTCTTGCACCTCGTACCACAATCAAATGCAATCGTCGGTGCATTTGACATGTAATATAAAGGTTTTTTTAACCAATATATTTTTCAGTTTATTTCTTATAGGAATTAAAAGCCAAGTAATTTATATTTATCATAAATTCATAAACAAAGCAACAGTATCCTCTTTCCTAACAAGCATACTTGCTTTCATGAAGTTAAGTGAAAATAATACTTTACCAGGATGTAACAAAACTTTAGATAACTAGATGGGTGCACGGCGTCACATAGAATATAACGAGAAAATGTATGGCATCTCTTCATGTCGTATTAATTAAAATTCTCACCTAACATAAATACAAGTAGAAATAGGTATGAACATAGAATGAGAGAAGAAAGCAATCACAATAACATAACTTTGCGGTTTGCGGTTGTCTTTATGTATGTAATGAACATAAAACTGTAATATTTCAGGTTTGAATTATTCAGTCAAGAAAAGGAATTTAAATTTTGTTAATTGTAGCAGAGAATTTAAATTAGTATTTCTGTAAACCAGATAATTACTTGCTGTAAATTTACATCCGTAGAACTCATTGTTTAATTGTTTTATATTTCATTAAAATGAATCGTCAAATTGTTAAATATTCAATTCTACATTTTTCATGTAAATAAAATTTACAACCCTATAACTTTCTCGATTCTTTACAGAGATAAACAATTTCATGCAGTTACATATTCACCTGTCATAATTTAACTTTACTTTTACTTTAACAATTAAGGAAATAATTTTGTGTATTTTAATTATAATATAATAATAATATATAATTATAGTTAACAATCAGATCAAACTTACAGCTAAATATTACAGACTAGGTGAAAATTTGTAGAAACTTACCGCAAATATTGCATTGGTTTGACAGTTAACATTTAAAATTCCAAATGACAATCTACAATTAAAAATGTCATTATGTAGGTATACTTTTATAAATTAATTATAATCAGTTCAGAGTAATGAAATGGGCTCAATTAATATTTTTTTAATACTACCTTCAAACAAAACTTTTTTTTTAAATAGATATGGAATTTTGATATTGTGTTATGTCTCTTGGAAACTTAACAAAAGTCCGCAAAAGTAGAACTGCGAAATTTGTTTATGTTACCAAGGATTTGTAATACATGTACATATTTCATTATTAATTATAATGACTGCGTATTCAACGGTAATAATAATAATTTAACATGTGAAAAAAATAAATAATAAATAAATATATCATCACGTCTTTTACTCATTACTGGATGTGGCACTCTGCCTTAGCAGATTTTGGTAAGTGATATATTTCTTCGCGTGAAGTGCGGTTACCAGCCGTCAAATCACGGTCCACACGGCAGGTGGCTCAGTGGTATCGAGTCGACCTGTGGATTTTGAGAACTCTGGTTCGATCCCCACAGCCAACAAACAATTTTCACCAAAATTAAGTCTACCTGTGTGGCTCCCCCTGCGCTAACATCTTTGGGGGCCGTGATTTGACGGCTAGTAACTGCACTTCACGCGAAGAAATGTATCATGTACCAAAATCTGCTACTGCTACTCAGTAATGGGTAACAGGCGTGATGATATATTTATTTATTTATTTATTTTCAAAATAATTTTGCGGATTTTAAAAATTTCTTTGTAATTCGAAATCAGTATATATTATCATGTAGTATCTTTTACCAATTTTTTCCTAAAGAATTGAACATCCTGTATATATTATAGAATGAAGCTAATTAATTAAAAGTGAAACTGAATAGGGCAAGTGTCATTAGTCATTTGTCAAAAGAAATTCCATCTCCCTTTCAATTCACATTTCGCATCTTCTGACGCACGTCCTTTCATGAGTCACAACACTTCATACATTGTGACAATGACCTCAAGAAATTCATAATCAAGAAGGCATCGGCGACAAACATACACCTTACCTTCCTCTTGCCTCCCTTTCCATTTCAGTCTCATACTTTACCGGCAAGTGTGACACCATAGCACACTAGTCTCTAATACAGGAAATGTAAATATGAGATGTGTCTTTTGAATACCGCGGATGTATATGACACATTTATCTTTTGTTTTATTCGGTGATTAGCCTCATAGCCAACTTTGTAGTCTTCTAAGAATTTGCTGTTATTTTTTATGCCAAGTGAAAAGTGCCTGTGAGGTAAAGAATTTTTATATTTTGTTATAAATGAAGTTTAATTGGATTAAGAGATGTTTAATAGCCGGATTAATAAAATTCTTTTAATGGTAGATAGTTATACCCGTTATACCTGTTACTTCTAATGTAGCTTCTTTTTTGTTCACTCAAAAAATAAAACCAACTACTTATGCTAATTTGATGAATTTCTAGTGAACTCCTCTATCTTTACGTTCTAGTATTTAACGTACGGGTAGATGAAAGTAAATTGTGCTAAATTTGAGATACATACGGATATGACGTCAAATTTCGATTACGATATGAAATAGGAATGAATTATCCATAACTCGATTGTAGCAGACTCATCGGAATATAGCGTTCCATCTCACGGAAACTGTAAAATGAAATTGCCAAATTTGGATTGAGTTTAATTCAGTGCTAAATTACAAATCTAATTTAATTTTACCGCTCTTCTAGACATTTCATATACATTTCCTTGAATTCTAGATACATGACATTGCTTCTAAATATATATATATATATATATATATATATATATATATATATATATATATATATATATATCTTGTTATGATTTCCATAAATTTAATTTTCATACAGCGATTATCTGGATTCAGTTGACTTTATTCCATTTTTATTCGTTATGAATGAAATCAAGTACATTTTTATTCAGAAATTATGTAAAATTATGGATAAGAATACGGAAATGTTACAAATTTTAAAGGTCGTGATTTCCGTTTTCTATTTTATAGGTTTTCTAACCTTATACTTATTTAAATTATAAGTTATACCTTTTGATGAAATTAAAATAATATTTACTATCGATTGTATATGAGTAGAATTGAATGTATTGACATGAATATGCTTAAACGTAAAATTTAATTGTCAATAATTAAATGAATTCAAATGAGTTGTCAAATAATTAACTTAATGATAAGATATAACGAAAATTCATGCGTTTAAACAAACCCTCTTAAAATATACTACGAGTAGTAATTCGGATTTCGCTATAAACATCTGGATCTGTAATTAGAACTTGTTTCCTGTTAAGCAGCGTAATAAATTAAAAATGAATTTTTTAGTGTAAATGCAAGCAGATGTAAATTAACGCAAAATTAGACGGTTTTTGTTGTGCCAGGGCAGATGCAGCGCAGGTGATTTTTAATTATTTTCAGTTTTGAGAATGATTTTTCTACTAAAACGACAGTTACGGACAAAGGAAAATTTGTATGGTTATAGACAATATAAGAACATTTTCCTATACGAGGTCAACTATTGAACAAGAGGTACGACTTCGGTTCAATTAGATAATTAGTAGTAAGTAGAGAGAAAAGTTTCAAATAAAAATTGTACAATGGAGAATTAAAATATCACATAAAGTTACATTTAAAAAATATATAATAAATAATTGAAAATTACATATTTCAAAACCTTATTTACTCTCGTTTTAATGATGCCAAGTTTGCTTGATGTAATTAATATGTTTAATAAATTATTAAACTATTGAACGTTAATCAAGTGGCATGTTAATTTGATTTTTCTTTCCTGAAGTAATTAAAGTATGATGAATTCATATATCATAGAAATTATAAGGCTGATACCGTTATCTAATTAGTTTTGCCAAAATTAGTTGAACTAGTATTCAACATATTTACTAATGAATTTAAAAAATTAACAAAAAAAACAAAGCAAGTTAGCATCATTGAAAGAAAAAATATGAAATTTTCAATTATCCATTTCATGTCACTGGGCATTTGAAAAAATATATTTTAGTGTAAAGTTGACTTTATTACCAACAATTTTGAAACTTTCCTCTGTAATTATTTAATTTAATAATTAAAATTATTTGAATAATTTCGCTATTGCTTCATTTTGTCTCATATCTAGTTTTTTATGTACTTTTTTGGAAAAACTAAAATTTCATTCTAATTTAACCGAATTGTTAGCTATTATAGTTCTTAATATTCAATGATAATCACCTTACCACATGATGGCTACATGCGTACGAAGCATGAGCTGCTAGTAACGGCCCTGCCTATTTCGACGAACAAATTTATTAGGAAAATAAAAATGTTTTGTTATACTTGCTAGCAACGTCTGGCAGTACAATGATTTAGTTAGCGTTGCGGCATTCGAATCCGAAGATCTCACATTCGAATCCCACTCTAGCTAAAAGTATATGAACTATTACTCTACGACCACTGGATCCTGTACTGTAATTGGGATTCAGTTCCTGTTGTGCAGAGTAGCATAAATAAATAAATTTAACAAAAACTATAATTGTGTCCAAGTGGTTCAGATTCCACTATAAGTTGTAGGTTCCATGTTCTGTAATTTCAGACCATAAATTGAAAAATGTAACTGCTAAAATTTATATATTGAGATAATGAATCTTTTATTAATTTTTATGGAGTAGGTGGCTCAGTGGTATCGAGTCGGCCTGTGGATTTCGAGAACTCTGGTTCGATCCCTACAGCCGACAAACAATTTTCACCAAATTAAAATCTACCTATGTGGCTCTCCCTCCACTAACATCTTTGGGGGCCATGATTCGACGGTTGGTAACCGCACTTCATGCGAAACAATATATCACTTACCGAGATCTGTTTCGGCAGAATGCCACACCCAGTAATGGGTAAAAAGCGTGATGATATATTTATTTACTTATTTAAAATGAATACTTAGCGATTATTTATATTATATTTTTGATTAAAACATTTTCGAAATATAAATCTATTTTTTCAATTGGACCCTTTTGAACTTATGGTCTTTAATTTGATTTAATTCCTTGTGTAGCATAGAAAATTAAAAATGAAATTCCTGGCGTAAATGCAAGCAGGTGTTCTAACCTTTTAAAATAATCATATATTTAAACAGACTAATTTCCAATTATTAGGGGAAACAAAATGTTCTGTTCTATTTGTTAGCAAATCCAATTATAATTGCATCTCATTTCAATGTTGCAAACGTGTTAAACAAGCCTCTCATTGTGCACAAAACTACCATATCAATTTCGCCAGCTTGCTAGATTCTCCAGCATATCCATTTTCATCGCCAATAGTGCGTAGCATTATTTCGGCACAAAATACCGCTATCGGCGTTGACGTAATCATTAAAGATTTCTCAGTTCTACTACATTAATCCTCTATCATATTCAGATATTCCAATACTCTTCTCTTCTACTGCGTTCTACTTATAGTGGTGTTACTTTTACATATCGTAAACTGGGTCTAATACTGTGTAGTCGCTGTTCAAGCTTTGTGATATTCAAATTTAAATAACTCTGTTCGTCACATTCCTCATATGCATATTATTCCGTGATTGGCGCTGTGACTACGAACTGAATAAACAAACGCGAGTAGAACTGGAATAATTTTACCAATTGAATGTATCTAGAAGATCTAGAATATAGACTTCATTCCATCTATAGACTTCAAGATTGATAGATGGTTGAAAATTAAATTTATGCTGTATAACAGCGTTGTTATTTTTTATTGGGAAGTTAAATTAATTGAAACTGTATACTAGGAAATAATTATGGCGTATAATTGTGAAAGTTTCACCCAGTTCTGTTAAAAACCGATAAGATTGGTATTTTGCTTAATTAGGAAAAGTGAACTATCGTGTAAAACAGAAGTTGTGAAACTTTATATTAGCAGTAGTACTTGTACTAGTCGGCCTCTTTTGAATGTAAAGGGTTCGTTTAATTAGACCTCTTTAATGAAAATTTTAGGACAGGCGATAAAATTTCAACGAAATTAAGCTTAAGTTGTAATATGTTTGCAGAGCATAACTGGAGTATTACCATTTTGACTAAGATGACCAGAATTTATAATAGAATGCAAACTGAAGAATTTTACAAAAAATTAGTTGATATGACATTTAAAGAGTGGAAATGAAATGAATTATTAAAATAATGCTAGGGTAAGATATCTTTTTCTATATACACAACATTGTAGATTTCATTGTAGTTATATGGGACAGAGACGTTTAATCGTTTTATGCCGATCCCTCGAGTTTAAAATCTAAACAGAAGACGAGAAATATTTTTATAATAATTCCGTATCTCCAGCCCCATCTATTTATAAGAGATTCTTGTTTAGAAATTAAAATTCTTTTGACCTGAAATATGGAATTTAAGCCAAATAGTTGTATGGCATTTGTCGATTAGATAAATACAGATTTCTTCAGCTTATTTAAATTTTTTTTTACTAATAGGATAACATTAATTTATTAGGTTATCATGAGATTAACAAGGATTAGATTTTGAAATCATGTTTATATGACGGATTGAATTTATTTTTATTATTGATCGAGATTTAAATTGGTTCATTTCAATCTAGTTAATAGTAGGATCGGATAAAAACAGTCATTCTAATTCTCACATGTGAACTCTTTCGGAATGATATGAGATATGCATTGTTACCTTTATATGATTGACGATCCATATGAAGACTTAATTTGTATATAATTGGAATATAGGAAGACAGATTAATTTATTATTTATACATGTTGCCCCATAAAAACTGCGCCATAGGCGAAGAAACATGGGAAATATATTGTTTTTTCCATCTTGTACAGTCTGAATATTTAATTTTACTTATTTCGTTATTGTTAAAATTAAGTTTAATAATTATTTTTGTATTAAGAGTGTAAAGTGATTCTTTATTATTCGAGCAACGTAATTGCAGTGAGAGCTGAAGGCGAAAGCTGCAATTGTGTAAGAGGATCAAAGACACTTTACGCTCGTGATATACACATAACTTTTTCTATGATTTAATATTAGATTATTAAAGAACGTATATGTACTGAAAATAAATTCGTTCTGTCAACTGTCAATATGACAAGTTTCTGTTTCGGTTGTATCCCTGGTAACTATTAAAATAAGCGCGTATTTAATATCTTTAACGTCTTTTTCGCGCGTTGCCATTGGAGACGCTCAAAAAAGATATTTTTCGATTGTTCCACAGAAAACGTTAACTTTACGATGAGAAATGAGAGCGTAATTGGCAATTTTTCATAGCAATCATAGAAAAAATATGTATGTGACCGTTAAACGTTATACATTTATGTGCATCTCTTCCAGTTACATAATTAATTGTGTAAATAAGTTTATGTTGTGTCAACTTCAAATAGTTATTTGTGTATTAAGGGCGTTACTGAAACACGGTAATTGCAGCGCGAGCCGAAGGCGAAAGCTGCAATAGTGTAAGAGGAACAAAGACACTTTACGTTCGTGATACACACATTATTTTTTCTACGATTCCATTTTAAATTATTAAAAAAACGTATATGTACTGAAAATAAATTCGTTCTGTCAACTGTAAATATGACAAGTTTCTGTTTTGTTTGTATCCCTGGTAACTATTGAAATAAGCGCGCATTTAATTTCTTTTTCGTACGTTGCCGTTGGAATCGCGCACATTTAACATCTTTTTCGCACGACAAAGATATTTTTCGATTGTTAAACAGAAAACGTTAACTTTATGATGACAAATGAGAGCGTAATTGTCAACTTGTCATAGCAATCGTAGAAAAAAATAATTTTTGCAGTGAAACAAGTAAATTAAAATGTTTTAATTAATTTAGATGCAAAATTTAATTCTCTACAGCTTTTATTTGAAACATTTCAGGGAGGTAATGAAAATTAATAGTATGTTATGCATCAAGGGAGAGAAACAAGCGATTATTCCCGCATGTGAAGTTGACAAACCGAGACGTAAGCGAGGGCCGAAGGCTCGAGCGGAAGTCGAGGTTTGCCAACTTCACACAAAGGATAATCGCGTCCTCCAGTGAAGCATATTATACTTTTCGTAACAAGTGCACAAAAATTACTGTCTTATCGGGACAAATGTCAAATATGGGTTGCGTAACTAGTTACCTAGGAAACACCGCAAACAGCTAATCTCTCTAGGGAGGGAAACATCGCCCTAGGGAGAGAAACATAATGTTTCTCTCCCTAGGGGAGAAAAGCAGTGTTTCTCTCTCTAAAATTAGGGAATAAGATCGTGTTTCTTGTGCATGTATTACGAAAAAGTAATTTCCTATGTTAATCACCTATGCTGCTGTATAATTTACAACCACATGCTATTCAAATATAAGAGTTTAGTTGACAAATGTCTAATACATTTTTTATATAGCAGCCACTACGTTGTTTTGCCAGCATGTAATCGTATTTGTTCAGTCTAATTTTAAAACTTGTGTGAATACAATACATATTTGTTTCAAAAATAGTTTTTGTCAGATTGGACTAAATATAATTAATCTCCGAGGCCTACAAGCTATCTTTAAGACTACAGCAATGATTTATTAATGCGATTTGACAGATAATTAGTAAATGATTTTATTTACGATCAATAAACCAGTACCAAAGATCTGATAAGAACAACAATCATCCTGTATCCTCCAACTATCTCACAGTTGCCTTTGGCTATAGCCAAATAAGTCTATAGACACTCCGGGTTCATTTTCAATATCCCTCACACTTCATGTGACCATGGAGCACTTGATCCGCGAGTTCCTGTCTAGTGAAGGCCACCGTGGGCACTCACAGTACTCACTCTGTCGTCGTAGCTTCTTGCAGAGAACGGCAAGAGTGTTCAACGTTCGCGCAGCTCTAGCGCACCAGTTGCTGGGAAGAATGCGTGGAGACTCAACGTGACTGTAGCTAGCTGTCACGCTGTCTGTTGTCAGTTTGCGCGCGCGTGTTGTCGATGGTGTTTTGATTGTGATGTGATTTTGTTGTAGTGTGTTTTGTTTTTAAGTTGTTTGACTGTCGTTACTTTTAGGTGGAATTAAAGTTTTGATAGTTCAGGTAAATACTAATATTCGGAGGATAGTGAATTGTGTGTTTTGATTTTTAAATGAGGTTAATTAAAATTATTACAAGTTACTGTTAGGTATATTTATATTTGTTTAATTTTAAATGGAACTAGAAATTGAAATATTGGAGATGAACCTACTTATTTGAAATAAATATCACTTTTAAATATTTATTAAGTACGATAAATTATTTAGATTAGCCAATAAAATAATATAAAACAACTATAATAATTTACTTTTATAGCACTGTAACTATAAAATATTTCATAAACAAAATATATTGAAGACAATATGCAGCGGTTATCCACAGAACTATTTACAGAGCAGTTGTAACACCATGGTTGCGCTAACGCTTCACATGTTTAAATCTCTTTTATTTAAATTTATAACAAAAAATTCGACGAAATAATAATCTACAATGAATCAGCTGTATTAATATTTTTCATGATCGAAACTATATTTTTAAAATTAAACATAATTTTAATAACATATTAAACTGCAATCCTAATGTAATGTTTATTACTAATAATATTTTAATTGATAAAATTCTGAATCAGGTGTTAGTTACTTCTACAATGTCAAAATAAATATTATCAGTAAATTGTAAACTTCGACATAAATAAAATATAAACTAAACACTTGGCTAAGTCTCACAAAATTCAGCCTCCAAGTCACCTTATGAGGGCATCGTCAGAGGCTGGCCAGCACGTTTAGTAACCATAGACGCGTTTCGCTCTTATTAGAGCTAATCAGTATGGTATAACTCACTTCTTCACCTAGAACAAAGTTCACGTGAAGAAGCTGGCGACGATGAACTGTGCCAGCAGAGAATAAGATCTCTAAAAAACGGTGTTTAGTTTATATTTTATTAAACTTAGTTTCACCAAGTGTATGGATGACAATTAATTTTGTCTTTGTTGTTATTTGACATAAATAATCTATTTCGTTCATATCAGTTCGAAAAGAAGGACTATGATTGAATATACTAGTGCCAAAATTTGTACCATTTAGCTATTATTTCGCATCTCAGAACCATACATAAATTATACGACTACTAAAACAGTTATAACAATGCGAGAGTTCTGGCATTTATTGAAAATTGCATAATGGAATTTTAAACAGATACTTATAGCTGTTCCCATCGCTAGTTTCCCAACTCAGATATAGGTTTAACATTTATAGAATACCTGATATTTTTTACAAGGTAATAAAGTGATTCATAACATTGTTTAGTTTCAAATGATGTCATGGTTCATGAATCTCAAATATTTCAAAGAAAGTGCAGACATAACCATTTACGCAAACATATGTAACAAAGAGATAACGAGCATTAGTTTCAAATAAAGACATTTTATACAAGCTTCATTAATGTGTAATGTAATTATGAATTCCTAAAAAAGACAAACATCGAAGAGATAGGACGAAATCCATATTCATAACTTCTTAGTCATCAAGTTAATGTTTGACTTGAAACTGAAAAGTAAACAATAGTGAATCATTTATGTTAATTAGCATTGCTGTCAAAATATACAACCTAAAAATAATTTCTAATAATAGTCCAAGCATTAAATATACAACAGATCTACTTGCAAAAAACAGGTTAGTTTACTAAAAAAATTGTACAAAAATGCACATTAAATTTAAACCGGAAAATTACATTTTATTCTGGATCAATCAGTAACTCAAAAACGATGCATTTAACGAAAAATTATAGTTAAAAATTGAAGTATATACAATTTAATATGTAATTAAACTTAGTTTTGTTTTGAAAATTTTAAAATCAAACAGATTATAGTTCTTTTTAATAAACCGAATTTTTAATAAACAAATTTTTTAGTTTGATTTCAGGCTTTAATAACAAGTAAAAAAGTAAATTTAATTTTTTTTTTTTTGGCTTCTTTGGCGGACCAACTACTCAGGTCATATGCCGCCATTACGCCCTGATCCGCGTTTTTAGGTCTTTTAGTCAACAGCAACGCAGGTTTCTCGGGACGGTCACCCCCAAATACACCCCGCGCGCAACGTTGCTTAACTCGCGTTATCGCTTGGATCAGTATCAACGAGTTATGCCATGGCCGTTGACAATATTTATTTTAATTCCTTTTTTATGTATATATATATATATATATTATCGATGAAAGCGACGTTTCGGCGACAATTATTTAGGCTATTTTCAAATTAATGTAAATTAAACAATGAAACAATTAAAAATTAATTATTTTTCTGATTTAAAAAAATATGTATTTTTTTTATTATAATTTTTTTTAATTGTTTCATTGTTAATTTACGCTAATTTTGCTTGAAAATGGCCTAAATAATTGTTGCCGAAACGTTACTTTCATCGATAATATACACACATAAAAAAGGAATTAAAATGAATATTTAAATTTACTTTTTTACTTGTTATTAAAGCCTAAAATCAAACTAAGTTTTTTTCTTAGTTTAGTTTTATTTAGACTGAATACTTGATTCCAGATTACAATTGTTATATCCACAGAATAGTTCAAATAGACCACTATTTTGTGTCCAAATTATTGGTACTAATTATTTTTTAATACCGATGTAGAATAAGTTTCACGGAACTATAATAGCAAATAAAAAATATAAAATAAACCTTGTTTCACCAAGTGTTGGATGACAATTAATTTTGTCTTTGTTGTTATATAATAGCAAAATTCAAGATTATTTAATGCTTTATGTAGAATTCAGGTGATAATGCCTGGATATAAGATTTATGGTAGTTTTTGGCACTACTATCAACTAACGTTTCAAAACTATGTTGTCTCAATATTTCAAGTTTCTTAAAAATATTTTTTATAAATAACATTAACTTGTTTCAAATATAAATACCTACAGTTGTAAAAATGTATTTAAGTCTAGCTAACCTATAAACTACTTCAAAATACACAATTCAATATTTCACAATCATGTTCCTCATTCAGATACTGTCGGAAAATAAACTGCCGTTACTTAAAGTTCTCGCGCATCGACCAAAGTGTTTTTGTTCTTCGTGAACACCTGAGCCATGGTCCGGCACTCGATCAACCGAAAAAATTCACGAACACACCTACTTTGCCGACTGAGAAGCATCCTAGTTCTTCTTGGTTCCGATAGCGGAGACTTGAAAAGATTGCTGATGAGATGATCGCTTTAAGTGATTAATAACTGACTTGAGATTTTTTTTTTGGTGCTGTTTACATGGATGTTTATTTTTTGTGCTTGTTTGAAGTTTTTAAAGTGTTTCGGATATTAGTATTTCGTTTTTTGGTTGTACAGAGAGAATTTGTTCTAGAAATCTTATCGGTGAAGTTTAGATTGTATATGTTTTAATTGCATACCTACTTATGAATAATAAATTATGTGTTATTTTATTATTAAATCAAATTTTAATGCGCATACTTAAATGTAATGGTCATAGTTTTCACTCAATTCAATTCGCTTTTTAATTAGGCACTTTGATTTTATTTATTATATTAATTTTTATGGGAGGTACAATATCTGGAACGTGCCTCATTTCATTTTTGTAGCCAAATTATTTTTGTTTATGAAATATGCAATTAATATTATAATACATAGTATGCTATAACTAAAATACGATACTGCAAAAATATTAAACTAAGTAATTTTTTTAATTAACATGCAAAATTAATTAGTATCTTAAAGTGCATTGAAAATCAACTTTCGAATATTTATAACTGCGAACTAATTATTATTACAAGAAATAAAAACCACTCAGGTACCTACTTCAATAATGAGAAGTCAAACTACAATTATTAAATTATATTACGCCTGAAGTATTCAGACCTATTTTTAAAACAAAGAAATTATAATATTTCATATAAGGTATTTTCAAAAGTTCTTGACACTTTTTGGCTCAACATTTTTATATTATTTTAGAGAAAAATGTTAGTAATTCTTTTTGTCACTCTTACGTTGGAACTTTAAACATTTAAATAAACAAATTGAAGTTATGTGTTATACTGAATATCTGACATTTCTGTTAAATATTTGATTTGTTTTTATTTATGTAAATCAAATTAAAAATATAACTGTTGGCAATACAATTCGGTATTGTTATACAGGGTGTACACAGAAAGGCGGAACATAGGAGTTTAACATAGGTTTTTAAAAATGTGCGGAAATTGGCTCTCCTGTACATTTTAGAGCAAAAGTACAAGAATGAAAAGTTGTTTAAAATTAAATTCTACGTATAAAATGTTTCAATTTATTGTGGTCCTAGATTTTTGAAAAATAAAATGTGACATTTTTGTGAAAAAGCTGCCATGATAATTAAAAACAAACAAAACAAAATCTCATTTTAATAGTTCAAGAATTATTGATTTTAATTGTTGTTTCCATTGTATTATTTTAATTATTTATTATCTTAATATTTAATATTAATTATAAAATATAATAATATAAAACAATGAATAAAACAATCAAGATTAGTAACTCTTGACTGAACTGTCAGAATGAGATTTTGTTTTATTTGTGTTTTATTTTCATGGCTATCTGATTTTGCACAAAAATGTCTCATTTTATTTTTTTAATATCTAGTACTGCGAACACGCTAGTACAACAAATTGAAACTTTTTAAACGTAGAATTTAATTTTAAACAAATTATTATTCTTGTACTTTTGCTCTAAAATGTATAGGAGAGCCAATATCCGCACATTTTTAAAATCCTATGTTCCGCCTATCTGTGCACATCCTGTATAATTTATCTATATTTGGTTTTCTTTTTAAAGAAGTTCAACAGTGTAAAATATACGATGCCAAATGTGTCAATTTCTTTTGATATTCCTACAGTTTATCCAAAAAAAATCGGATTGCTTAGTAAATAAAAATCTCATTAATTTAATTTTAATAATCGAAAAGGTAACTATATTTTCTTTTTGATATATTTTCTTTTTATCCATTGCTAAGTGTTTTAACACCGCATTTGCAAATCTTGGATGTTAAAAAATAACTTTTTTACTGCATAAAGTATTGTTATATGATGATAAATTCCTGCATTAATAGAGAGAAAACCAAAGTCTGATAGAGTATAATCAGTTATTTAGCTCGTCAATCTACAAGCTTAATTAGACTGGAGTCTTAAATACATATTTTTGAGTTTGTTGCAAAAAGGCAGTTTATAATCCGACTTCAAACATCACTAAAAACAAAACACCATGTAAACACCGCAATATTTACTCACTTCACAGGCATATAAACCTCTCTCATACACCAATCATGGGCACCGCGATCAACCATGCGGCAGCAATCAAACGTCTGGAGGCTCTTTTCAGCGACGTAAACATCGACAAACCTCTTCCCAAACCCGCTCCTAAACCCATCGCTAAACCAATTTCTCCAACCACTCCTATCATCCCCTCGATTCACGTGGAAGTGGAGCATACCCCTGATGCCAAGTGTGATGTCCACGGGAAGAATGGAACCAATAGAAGGGGATCGTTGGGGAATATACTCCATGCGGGGAATAAAAGGGATGTTGCGAGGACGTATAGCCATGGGGTAGGGGTTGGACCCAGGAGGGAGTCTATGCCGGCGTTGAATGTACCGAATTATTATAGGTGCGTAAGGTTGTGAAGGATTTTTTGATTGGGAATGAATGAGTTTACTATTAAAGTCTAGAACGGAAAGTAGTTTTCAAAATTCTTATAATATTTCAATTAATACAAAATAATCTTTCATTATTTGTAACTGGATCATTATAGTTAGTCGATCAATATGTTAATGACAACTTTTTATATTTCATGGTTACTTTATAGATTATCACAAATTTGGTATTCTAATACCATAATAATTTACTGTGGCATTGTAATGTTATTTTCATGCATTTTATCTATATACGTATGTAGAGCTAAACATCTATTTTTTGTAATTAAATCATTGTCTGTTTCTGAACGATCAGTTCATTATTTTTCTTGATTACCACTTCGGAATTTTGTGTCCAAAATCATTCATACCGTTATTTCAATGTTATATTATACATTTTTCTTTTGCACAAAGTTGATATATATGTATATAAAATTTTATTTTTTAACCATACTTTTTACGAAGCTGTTAATGATCTGTCATATTATTTTTTATAATAGTATAATATATAGGCAAGCAAAATGGTACGGTAAATTATTTTGCTTATAGAATACCGAAATTGTGATAAATTATGAAAAATAAATAAAATAGTTATAACTTATTGGCAGCTTAGTAAAAAGTTCGGTTAAAAATAATGGCTGGTAGCACAAGCTCTGTTTTTAGGTGTTTTAAGAGCACGATTTCAACATGTTAGAGATAGCTAAAACACCCAAAAACACTGCTCTTAAAACAAGCAAAACAGAGCTTGTGCTACCAGCCAATGTTTTTATGTTATCAGTTTCGTAGCAGAGCAAAGTGCATACAAGTAAAATAGAAAGAAATAACATAATGAATTATTTTGATTATTATGCTGAAATGGTGGTAATCTATAAAGTTGTCATTAATTTATCAATTCGTAACAAATAATGATCGAAAATTATGCTTTTTTTTCATTTGTTAATGTATTTAGTAGTTATGTGTGATAATGTCTACAATCTTGGCAGCATCCAGCAAGTTCTATTACTGCATTGTAGATATCAGGGTTGTTTCATTCTATCAAAATGGACCTTGTCTATATTTTGAAGTGTGTAAGAATACGTATTTGATACATTTGATAGTACAACAATTATCTGAGAATTAGTTTTAATGTTAGAATTTTTAAAAGTAAATTGATTGCATTATGGTCAGTCACCAAATATAAATTTTAGAGTTGTTTATTTATGTATAAAAACAAAGCGAAGTTACATATCATATGCAGTGCTACATTGATGTCAAATATTCGCTTTGATTTTATTTATTGAACCCAAGTTTAAAATTTAACTTGTAGCGATGCAACCGGCCATTAAACACATAATTAATAATTGAGAGTAATAATTGGATTAACATCAGATTTAAAAATTAATATGACTTCTTTAACTCGGTTGGCTAGATCGTTTAAACGGAGATCAAAAGTTCTCATGTTCAAATCTTAGTATTATTCAAATTTTTCGCATTATAATAAAATTTAGGTTTCTTGTATTGTAGAAATATGTAATGTTTAAAAATGCGGGATAGAAAGATTGTACGAGTCCTAAAGTCAATGGCTGGTAGCACAAGCTCTGTTTTTGGGTATTTAAGAGCACGATTTTAACATGTTGAAACACCCAAAAACACTGCTCTTAAAACAGGCAAAAACTTGTGCTACCAGCCAATATTATTTAGGATATCATTCTCTGTATTATGATAACAGCATTCATTTTAATAGACTATTATAATCCTGCTATTTTGAATGCAATAATAAAACTTGCTCGGTTAAATATATTACCATTACTTTCTCTAAATTATACTTTACATGGTTGAAAATAAATTAAAGGTATTACTTATAAATTCATCTTCTTTGTACGTTATTCTGCATTGTACTATAGGTTGTAAAATAATACATTAAATAGAATTTCAACTTATAAATTAATTGCATTTCTATGTTACTATAGAAGTGAAAACAAGAAATAAATTTGTTAGACATGTATCATACTTTAAATTAAACCTATTACGTAGCAATTTTAGCAAGTAAAGAAATTTAAAACTACGATTGAAATGTAAATCGGTACGAAACTTTGATACTCGATGCTGTGTTGTTAGTCTAGTGAATTTATTTTTTACTCAAAGATACAGGCATAAAATTAATTGGCTCTTCTTGCTGTGCACTAAAGGCAAAGAAATAGAGTAAAACAGAATAAAATATGCATAAATTTAATTAATGATCATTTTCTGTTTCTGCATAAGTGCAAATTAATGAATTCTACAAATACCTGCGACATTTCATAAAAACTTTTACTCAAATTTCTAATTTTAGAAAGTATAGATCTGAAAGGACGAAAGGGTTCTTCATATTTATCATTAATTTTCAACTGTATTATTATTATTATTTCTTATATCAATTCTAGTTGAGAAAACAATAAATTATATTTGATTGTACTACTTTTATCACGTATATATTTATACCAGTTTTTGTTTAATTAAAAACAGAAATGAGTAACATTTTTGTGGTTACCTAAATATCTAGTAAAAACTGACACCTACATAACAACTTGAAGTACTTTAAATTGAGATAAAAAAGTATTTATGATTCCTCGTATTGTGGTAAAATCCATTTAAAACTAGTTCATGGCAAACTCGGTAACCATATCCAAGAATTTCCACTACATTGATTGTGTTGACATCACATGAATTTCAAAAAGCTGCTCATACCACATTTTCTTTCTCCGTGTGGACACATTGCCATTTTAGAAGCATCACCTTCGACTTAATCTTTGTCAGAAAATAAAAACTTTATAAAACTGCGTTGCTTAATTTTACACCTCCGCTAAACTGTGATGTTATCTATATACAGAGTTGTTTACTTGGAGAGATTCGCTAGCGAATGGCACTTGAGAAATCAGTTTTTGCATTGCTCATAAATCCAAAAAATGCAAAGTGAAATCATCGTGTTTATGTTTGTTATATTTTGCTCTTTCAGTCTTAGTAGCCTCAATCTGACGAGATTAACTAGGTAATTATCTCGAAGGAATACTACAGGGTCGCAGCCAGTAGAAAATGCTTTTCAATACGTTCATTTTGTGGGCTAGGTGACTCAGTGATATCGAGTCGGCCTGTGGATCTTGAAAATCCTGATTCGATCCCCACAGCCGACAAATAATTTTCACCAATTTAAATCTACCCCTGTGGCTTCTCTTCCACTAATATCTTTGGGGGCCGTGATATGACGGCTAGTAATCACACTTCACGCGTTTAGGCAGAGTACCACACCTAATAATGGGTAAAAGATGTGATATATTTATTCATTTTGTAATTTTTTTTCCAAATAAGTAATCTGTAGAATTTTCAAATTATATGAATATTTGATATCATATATTTTCCACTGTCAACCGTTTCTAATATTCGAATCGTTTCGGTATTCGGTAGATTCAGTGCACTTTTAGAAATATTCGGATTTGGCCGAAGCAATGATGAGATTCGATTATTCGACCGGCCGATATAGAAAAATTGAAACAAATACAGTGCGTATACGTGAATGTCAGCGCCCTTGTGCTATGTGCTCATGACATGTATATTGTGTAGTTTACAATATATAGTCGTCAATTGTGAATCTTTCAAGTTGAAATTTTGAAGTAGATATTTAAAAATAAATATAGTATAATTTATGACAATATAAATATAAAATATATCATCACGCCTTTTACTCATTACTGGGTGTGGCACTATACCGTAGTAGATCTAGTTAAGTGATATATTTTACGCGTGAATTACAATTACCAGGTGTACAATCACGACCCTCAAACATGATAGTATAGAGGGAGCCACAGGGATAGTTTTAATGTGCTGAAAATTACTTATCAGCTGTAGGAACCGAACCCGGATTTTCAAATCCACAGAGAATGAGTAATAAAATAGTGATATTTGGAATTTCTACAAATTATACGAAGAGGTTCCATTTATTGAAATATGCAAACAACAAATTTCACAAGACGGTACTGGCAGCAATCTAAACTTCTTTATATGGCATTTTACTTCGATTTGCTTTTATTTATTTATGTTTTATTGGTGCAAATGAGCATTGTAGGAACATTGACTTTCTATCAGCTTTTTGAAAGAAAAATGATGCATATATATATATATATATATATATATATATATATATATATATATATATTATCATATTTTTGAGAAAAATACTACAGAGACCAGTAACAGAAAACTACATTTTATACAAATTTTGTTGTTTTTTCAAATAATTTAAAACATAGTACTGCTATAAATGTGCGATGCCAAATATTTAAGATATTGAAAATATTATATTTTATTCCAATTGAACAATGAAAATGACAACAAAAACATTATTGTAGTACTGTAATACCATGGTGGAACTGTGGCTTGATATATTCAAATCTCGTTGACTTCAAGTTAAATCTACAAATAAAATAAAATCTTTATTATCTGTTGCTTTCCTACATTATAATTGAAAATAAATGTATTATATTACTCCTTTGAAAAATGGACATATTAATTTCGAAATTTAAGTTAATCTAAAACTAATTCAAAGTTTATTTTACCCGATTGAAATATTGTCTATATCATTTCCTTTCATTAAAGCAAGTATCCTAATTCTGGAACTGCTTGAACTACAAGTATACAAAATTTTCTAACAATTTACACTTTTTATATTACAACTTTATATATGGTTACATCATTGCTGATAGCGAAAAAAACACGAATCTTTTCTTTCGTTTTGGAATGTAAGTATAAGTTTTGCTTAGAATTAATGATTAGATTTCATACTGTAATTTTTAAGTAGTTTGTGGTTATAATCAAAACGGACTCCAATTCTGAAAAATATGTTTAACATTTCGAAGTAGACCTGACCGCAAGCAATCATATTTATGTATAAATATAAATTGTTTATGTTTTTATTTAATCTCTTAATGTTATTATTGATCATAAACAATTTAATCATTTACGATTTCAGTCATATCAGTACTGATTTTATTGCAAAATTTTATTATGTTATCATTAAAAATATATTTGTTTGATAAGTAAAAATGAATTTTATATTATTTCTATAATATTTTTAATATAAAATGCGATCATAACCTTGTTTTATGTTACTGTTTGCGAATGAATTAATTTTTTATGTAGTTTGCGTGTGTATTTAATAAATAACGGTAGTAGTGTTCAGGTTTAGATTGTTTTTGAATTTAATAGTTTCCTGTTGTAAATAATTCGTACTTAATTACTATTATTATAGTAATTTTGAAAATGAAATAGCAGTAATTGTGTATGCTACACATGTATAAAATAGTTTTTGTGTAATATGTGCCAAATTTTAGTTATCTACAATCTAAAAATTCAAGACAACATTCTTCTTCGCATTATTTTATTTTTGTTGTTGCTTTTACATGTCACATTACAAATATTAATTATTAATGGAAGGACGCCATACAATCGTGAATTAGTATGTTATGCATCAAGGGAGGGAAACAAGCGATTATTCCCGCGTGTGAAGTTGGCAAATCGAGACGTAAGCCCGAGCTGAAGTCTAGGTTTGCCAACTTCACACAAGGGATAATCGCGCCCTCCCGTGAAGCATATTATACTTTTCGTAACAAGTGCACAAAAATTACCGTCTTATTGGGACAAATGTCAAATATGGGTTGCGTAACTAGTTACCTAGGAAACGCCGCAAACAGTTAATAATCGTAGTCTCTAGGGAGAGAAACATGCTACGTAGGGGAAAAAAGCAGTATGTCTCTCTCGAAAATTAGGGAATAAGAACGTGTTTCTTGTGCATGTGTTACGAAAATAATATTTAGATCCTATTAAATTAGTTGTCAACGAAACAAAAAATATTGCATCGAAATTATAGTTTAAATTATGAAAATTATATTTAATGTCAGTTTTTCTTGTGCTATTTTTTATTTGTTAGACTGTGACCTATGTTATAGACAAGGGTTATAATATGCAAAGCGAAAATTGTCAAAAACTTTACTCGCAGTTTCTTCATACCTTTCATTTGTTAAAGTTATATTAATAACTGTTATATTTAACAAATTTTAAATAATTGTAAATACATATATTATCACGCCTTTTACCTATTACTGGATGTGGCACTTCTGCCGTAGTAGATCTCGATAAATGATATATTTCTTCGCGCTTATCAAAGCAAAGCTTTCCTGAATCTTAAAGGTCAGGCAAATGTTTATTTTCCTGTCAGTTTCAGGTAAATTAGTTTAAAGAAAAAATCTGTAAATAAAAGTAGTCGAAATTTAATTCTCCATATTTTTTATATAAATTTTTCTTCCCAAATGATTTTATAAACGTTACTAGAAAAATTTAAACATTATAATTTTGTCAGAAGTGTCAAGATTATTTGAAAATACTTCTAAAATATTACTATTTAGTATTTGGTTCACTTTTCAATCGCCACATAATTATTTAATTCACATTAATAGTACCAACAGGTGCATGATACAAATGTAGTAACGTTTTCACTTCTATTTTCCACGGTAAATATTCATGATTTCCATTTCGTGTTACGTTTTTAAACTTTTGTTTCGAAACAGATGGTAAATAGCTAGTACTTGTTACTGTTCTAATGATGAAAGGAATCATGATTAAATTTCAAGACAAGATTACTAAATCAATACCCTGTTCGTATACTTTCAATTTCACATGAAATTTCTCGCAGATGAGGTAGCAATTACAACAATTTTAACATTTCTATCGTACAGAATTCCTGAAGTGTCTTCTTTTATTTTTAGTAGATATAAAGTCAGCAAAAATGTTTACGACTGGTGCAGTTGATAGAAGTTTTTACGTGAGATTTTATTGTTTTCAATCAGTTTTATATTCTGTCTTACAAGAACTATAAAATTCTGGTATGCAGTTTTCAACTTTACTTTGCGCTCAGTCATTATGTTAAAAGAAATAATTAAATTTGTTCAATGAATTATCGACAAAGTTCTGCACAGTATGGTTGAGATCCAAAGGAACTTAGTTTAATGTTTACTAAAGATAAAAGGCTTATTAACAGTTTTGTATAGTACTTATGACTTCAGTATTACACATAACATAATATTGATTTAATAGAAAATATATCGTACTAGGAACAATTATAGTCCATATTCCATATTTAAAAAGAAATAAAACAATCTGGTTCAAATTATTTGCAACCCAGATGAAAATAAGTTTTGCTAAACCATTTTTAAGAATTAGTTTACAAAAAAGAATAAAATAATCAACAACCATTCAATTTTTCTAAATGAATTTTGTCAAACAATTGGAAAATAGTCTGCTAGCGTGTCAGCAGCTACAATGGCTGGTAGCACAAACTCTGTTTTTGCTTGTTTTAAGAGCAGTGTTTTTGGGTGTTTTAGCTATCTCTAACACGTTAAAACCGTGCTCTTAGAACACCCAAAAGCAGAGCTTATGCTAGCAGCCACTGTGTCCAAAGTTATAGTGATTTCGGGTATAAATCTTAATAGGTAGGTTAGAACCTTACACAGCAAAGAGTACAATAAATACTAGTATGGGTTGTATTTGGGAACACTTTGTAATGCGCTTATTGGAGCAAATTATGATTTTAATATTCATTGTTATAGTAACATTATATAAAATGTTCACTTTTTTAGCTATTATCAATAAGCATAGTTACGTGATTTTTTCATAATTTACATTACCATGACAACGTGAACTTCACGCAACACATCACTAGTACCAAATTCATAGTATTTTTGATTATTTTCCTTTAATTTACATAAATAAATCAATAATTATTGTATTATTCTTTATTTTTATAGTTTTAGAAAAAATGTTGTTTTTATTTCGTGGGCGAAATTCTTGTTTTGGTGCGTTGAATGACTTTTTTGTCTCTTCCTGCGGTCTCGATTAAAAGTTATATATGCGCAACAAAAAAAACACTCATTTCACGGTCTTAATACAAAAATAACGATTTTATTTTAATTTCTATAAGCAATGTATTTTATTTAAAGTTGGACAAGGTGTCAATGGTTCAATTTTGAAAGAAAAATGGATTACTGCGCTTTGATATGTATGATGTATATTTATTCATCTGACATTTCAACCCGGGATTGGGGCATTATCAAAGTCTTGAAATAGCAGAATTTAGTTATTTAGTTATAATTAAAAAATATTTAAATACAATTATTTATTAGTCAAATCAAAATTTAAAAAATCTTAAAGTGAACATTCACTTTCAAGAGTCTAAAAGTATTATTATTATCAAAATATTAAAATACATATTTGATTTTTATGTTTTAATATTTGCTATCTGCGAAACCACAAAATAATATTTTGCCAATAGAAAACTGCTTTGCTAATCTCAACATCCTGCACTATACTTTTAGACGAACAATACTACTTGAATGTCCTTAGTCGAAGTTACTTGTTTATGGTATAGTTGACATTGCTACCGAACATTTTATCTGCATTTATTATTTAAATCAAATTTCAAATATAAATTTTGTTGTAGGTAACTATCAGATACATAAATAATTATATTTTCTGTAATATGTGTAGTACCATATTTATAAAATATTTGAAAACAGATAGTTTGGTTATTCAGTAACTTGGTAGGTACTCTTCAATCTGGATCTCAATGAACTTTATGCAGAGGCTTATGATCTATAAATATAGGTTTTAATGTAGATGTAGGAATTATACGAGACATTCTGGCTAGTTCTGCGCATGTATCTTTGCTCTACTTCACAAAAATTATCTCTCTGAATATAGTACAGCCTGTAAACTGTTTCTTAATAATACAGTGCACATTTATGGTTAGTGCAACAATCCAAGAAATTAATATGCATTAATGTAATATCTAGTTATTTATTATAAATGAAAGACTATAGAAGATCGAAAATTACTATGTTTATTTAGTTGTCAACTACTATAAACATATCAACAATTAATAATTATTTATACTCCTAGTCCGTGAAATGAGGGTTTAATATATTACTAATGAACTTGTCGGCAGATGACATTCTAAAAACCCCAAACATACTTCACGAACTAAGTGTACTGACTAGTTTTCATTTATTACTAATTTTTTTATTTAAAACCTTTAAACATGATTGCACAGGGTAAAAGTAAAATCTTGATTTAAATTAGTTTTGAGTAAATCATTAGTATTTTAGCTGTTTTAGCGAATGATTTCTAATAGCAGCTCCCGATAAAATCGTTTTAACGATTGTCACCAATAGAATGTAATAGTTATTTACATTGCAAGACCGTTATACAGAAATTTACAGGCGAGCCTGTTATCTGTGTGAGCCTGTAATTTTCAGGTAACGGTTGAGCATTGTACAATGTTTTATGTGCATTTGAATCGCAATATATGTATATTTAATAAAATTAATTGCAATAGTATAACGCAATAACTAAAATGTTCAATTAAGGTAGACTTTGAAAATCTGACAGATTTTGTTTAATCAAAAAATATTTAAGTGTCAAACGTTTCAAATTAGATATGATGTCATGATAACCTTGTCAACAGTCCGTTATAATTTTTACACGGACTAGCCCGTTAAAAGTCTCGTAACTCCTAGAGACAGAACTAAATAAACAGTTCTTCACTATTCAAATGTCCATAAAATAAAATACCAAGTACTATACAAACAAATAGATTTTGTGGGCAGAATTGCCTAGGTGCCTAAATTTTAATGTTTTTTTGATAATTGCATAAAAAACATATTTTATATAGTAACTCGATAAAGCTAACGATTAATTACTGAGACAAACAATTATATATCGCTCTATAAAAATTATGTACAAACTTTTTCTGTAAAAGACGAATTTATGGAAAAAGAAAATGATTTGGGGCCGCTCTAATTATAATACTTTTATTTGTTGTTATTGCACGTATTAAAAATAGTATATTATATATGTAACATTATTGAGTGAAGCGAAGCAAGTGTATAAAAAACGAGTCACATACTATATTTTTGTACGATCGCAAATTAAGACAAAAAAATAATTAAGTATTATGAATTATTTAAAAAGTAAGGTTAAGTTATAATGACATATGCCTGTAGCTAACTTCACCCCGTGCTTAATATCTCAAGCCGTGATTAAAACATTCGAAGCCACGGCTTATCAACATGTAATTAAGATGTTTTTTAGCGCCATGGAAACCAGTACGTTCAATGACATTTTAATAACGGGAGTAGAAAAAACAAATTATTTATTTATTAAATTTAATTATAAAACATAATACAGATAATTAACGTTTAATAAATATAATATAACAGTATACTGATTATAATTTAAAATATACAAAATACCCACGACCGTACTAAACCTTTCACCGATAACAATTTTGTTGCATTTTAATAGAGTCGTCGCAGTTAACTAAGTCGTGTATTGTAGGGTTGCACGTAAGTAAGGCGACAATCGATCAAATAAAAATATAAAGTAATCGCTGTTTTGTTGGAAATACCTTATTAATAACTAGAAAAAATAAATATGAATATTACAATTTAATCACGGTGGACAGCAAGAGCACATTTGTTCCAAGGTCGAAAATTTCCTCAAAAAAATGCCTGCTGAAATCTAACGAATCGTTACTTAATGAATTCGTAACATTCTGTTAAGAATACCTGAGTTAGTATCTTCTCTACTTTCCTATCTTTGTATGAATGACGTACGTATGACCCACCAAAAATCCATCACAATCACACCATTACCATCTCCCCCTCGTTAGACGGCGCGACTCTTTCGGATTACCAGCAGCCCCAGTTCACAAAGAACTCGAGCACCCTAGCGGGTTCGCCGCTACATTGCGCAAGGACCCGCTCGTAGGCTCTCTCTCTTCTCTAAGACGTGATTCTCTCACACCTGGCGGACTACACACATGGAACGGACATCGTCGTGATTCTCTCGGCTCCAGCACCGGCTCCTTGAGGAGAGACTCACTGGCACCGCCTGTCACCGCTAGGAGGAATTCCAACTCCAGGAGGTTCTCTACTGATTCACTGGATAGCAGGAGGAACTCGTGGGATCCGAGCAGGAGGGGAAGTTCGGGGAGTAGCGGTGGATGGGATGATCCTATTTGGGAGGATAGGAAGGTAGAGATTCTTTTTTTTTTATCACTAATAAACATAATTTAAGATGGTTGAGGTTTAATTATATATTATAAACTGGAGTTGCGAATACTTAGATTATGTACAAATTGATATTTTTATCTTGACACAAATAAAATAAATAAATAAATATATCATCACGCCTTTTACCCATTACTGGGTGTGGCACTCTGCCTAAGCAGATCTCGGTAAGTGATATTTCTTCGCATGAAGTGCAGTTATCAGTCGTCAAATCACGGCCCCCAAAGATGTTAGTGGATGTTAGCCACAGGGGTAGATTTAAATTGGTGAAAATTGTATGTCGGCTATGGCGATCGAACCAGGGTTCTCAAGATCCACAGGCCGACTCGATACCACTGAGCCACCTACCCCATCTTTCAATTTGATACTTAAACTATTCACGTTTGACGCATTACAATAAGGCATCTAGTGATCAAATTGGATACTAAATATTGATATACTTCTCCTATTTTATGTAATTTATTATGAATTTTTCTATTTTCATTAATCTTTTTGTTGTTACTATTCTAGTTTATATAAAAAATATGAATTAGTAATATAATATGCGTCATTTGAAGTAAGTCCAGTACAAAAGTTTCGCCATATTTTACTGTTAAAACGCTGGCTTCGCCCACGTGTCAGGAACTTTTGAAAAAATAATGAACAATCGCTCAAATCACATTGATGATTGAGATGATAGAATATCTTAAATAAATTCAACCTGTTATGGCCAGCATTCACACATTTATATCCTACAAAAATGTGTTAATCTGATCTAGCGAAAATTAAAGAAACCAATGTATTTCGACCACCGTTAAAAAATTAAAAAACAGTCGAGCAATACTTTGTAAAATCGCTTTAGGAATATCTAGCTTGGTAAATTTTAACCCTTATAGTTTGTTTCTGAATTGAAAGTTGCAGTAAACGAACGGAAAGAGAGAACGATAATATATAACTTATAACATGTATTTTCGATTTACTTATTTACTGATCATTAGACACCTAAATCCTATTAGTAAAAAGATGTGAATCATCGCCAAAAATTCCTTAATTACTTAATTACCTGTTTAATATTTAATTTGCATGAGGTATTATAGATGGCCAAAATTAGACACAAATTGTAGAAGTATGAAAATTGATGTGCACCTTATCAAGGAGGTTATTATAACCATTTATCATCATTACCAAATTACTTCATGCTGGTAGCTAAAATAGCGAATCGCAAGAAAAGCCTGCATATAAAATAATCTCCCTTATTCTGTGACTGGATCATAATCTGTTACTGATTGATAAATTAATGAGAATTCTTACCTTTTGTAATTATTTTATAAATTACCATGATTTCACCAACTACTAAAATCATTTATTATATTATTCCTCTTTTATTTTTATGCATTTTGCTCTCTTACATAACCTTCAATATTGAAAATAATACTTTCAACCAAACTTTTGAAGAAGATTAGTGAGCTGTCATATTATATTTTGTAATAACAACTTCGTATATATGTAACAAATATGCATAAAAACATCATTAAATATCTAGGATAAATTATTTCGGTTACAGAATATTGAAATTCTTATAATCGATAAAATAATCATGAAATTTAATGTTATTGTAAGGAAATTCTTATGGCTGTATTACACATAAAATCGGTCGATTTATCGATCAACTTGTGATCTGCACGTGTAAAACAGAAAAATTTATCGATTTATTTACGAAAATAATTTGATCAATAAATTGATTAAATAGAACATGTTCTATTTTCCGTCGATTGTTTTGGGGATTTTTTAGTACCAACTCTAGACGCTTCAAGCTACGAGTATATTTACGTTTCTTCTACATGTTATATGTTTATAAATATTCTCAAACTTTGAAAACTTTAAAATCTAATAAGTATAACCTCTTCTTTCAGTCCTGCTTTCAACAAATAAAAAAATTGATGGAAAATCTTGAAGTGTAATGCTCAACGCTTATTGATCGATGTATTCATCAATAAATTTATGGATTTATTTTTGATTTATTTAAAACAGGTATTAACAACTGATAAATCAATTTTAATTATAAAAACAAAACTTCATACAAACTAAGCTAGAGTCGCCATATAATTCATATCTGATTTTATTCCAATTTTTCTCTCTATTTAAAGCATATGACTAAAGAACTTAGGTCCTAGGGTCAAATCATGGCGGTATCTCAATTTTTCTTTTTATAATTCAATTTAATCATGAAATATAAGAAGCTGTCATTAACATTACAGATAATGATGCAGATAGAGTATAGGGGGTTCTTAAAATCACAGGCCAACATGATACCACTGAGCAATCTACTACATAGTATTAATTCTCTTTATTTATATAATTTTGTGCTTTAAATTTAAATAACAAATATACTTTATCATCTTTTCATGTTAGTAGAGAAAAATTACATTTTAATTATTGAATATTGATATTCTATTAACTAGTTTACTTTCATAATTTAAATTATTAATATCACCGGTCAACGTAGAATTTTAATTAATATTGTAGTTTCATTTAATAATAATTTAACATTTTATAATTCAATTTAATCATGAAATATAAGAAGGTATCATTAACATTACATATAATGATGCAGATAGAGTATAGGGAAATAATAAAAGTTTTCACGATGTATCAATCATAAAATAATGACTTCCTCCACCTTCATTTGCTTTCAAGTGCAACTAGAAGGCTCGTTTTCTTGAAAACCTACTTTTCACTTAATATCTCGCATCCACTCCTTATTTGCACTTGACCATAAGCAAAATTATGAATCTCACAAAGGTAAAATGTACGATATACTATCATTACAAAGTTATTTACGTCGTTTCACTCTCTGTGCAAAAGTAATTAATAAAAGTATTTTAATATACGCAGCAGCTGTTCCATGCGTGTGTTCGACTTATCATTCAAGGTTTCAGGCAGGTTTTACTCATTCGTGTATAAATCCTTCGAAAATAGATCGAACACCGTAGGAAGTGATACATATTCAACACTAGTAGTTTCCGCATGTTGCTATCTTGTATTTTGTGCTTTTTATGGCTTGTGACATTTTTGGCCCTGCGCCAAAATAACCTGCTGGTTCAAATTTGTTAGGAATTTAAGTATTGTTGACAAACAGTAAGCAGTAGATTTGTTTCAACAAAATAAGTAGAATTTTAGATATTACAGCGGATGTATTAACATTCTTTGAAGTTGTTAGCACGGATATGAGTTTTGAGGTTTCTTTTCCCGTTTTGACATTTTTAATAGTTGTGACTGAAGTTGTCACACTTGTTTCACGTTAGTGTCGAAATTATTTGGTGCACAATAAGATTTTGTTTTGACTAACATATCAACATTGTTTTTAATAGACTTGAATCAAAACATTTTATTTGTCCCCTAATAATTTAATTATATAACGATCGTTTCGATTTTGCAGTCATCATCGGATACGATGATGTATCAAGTGTTTTTATTCAACTCTATTATTATCAAATGTTCCACCAAGAACCGACTACACAATCTCTAAATTTTAAAATTGTTTTTGTTTCTTTTTTAATTTGAAAATTATCTAAAAACCACCTACACAATTTACAATGTTATTGTATTATTAATTAGCAAGTATTATGTTCAAATAAAAAATTCAAGTTTGAAACAAAAAATTATGTTTAAAACGTACATACTTAATTAATTTTTTAATGTAATTAACTTCTCTGTCATTATATGAATTGTTTAATATTTATATTTCCTCGTACTTAATTAATTTTATAAATAATACTTTAAGTTTATTTTGAATGTGACTATGCCCTTATTTGTAACCAGAAAGCGAGAGCGAATACGAATCCAATATGGCGGAATACTGAATAGAAGTACGTATTTGTATAAGTACCCAGTACTGATTATTGTATTCATGAGTTTGTGATCTTCTGAATAACATATTCGGTTGGATTAAGAAAAAAATTAAGTGGTGAAGAATTAACGTATTCAGTTTGAATGTTTGAAGTCTATTCGCTCTCATTTTCAAGTTATAAAAAGTCAGATCTTGATGCATTAGATTTTTTATTTATTTTCAGTTGTGAAATATCCATTTATTTAGTCAAATTTTTAAAGTTTTAAATCTACTAACATTTGACAGCTGGTAACTGAACTTCACGTGAAGAAATATATCACTTATCAAGATCTGCTACGGCAGAGAGCCACACCTAGTAATGGGTAAAAGGCGTGATGATATATTTATTTATTTTATATATTTAAATATAATGTTAATTATGAAAATTAAATAATTAATCATCAAGTCTTTTACTGATTACTGGATGTGGCACTAGACATAGCAGATCTCGGTACATATTTTGCGTTCGAATATCAAATGCGGCTTCCAAAGATGTTAGTGGTGAAGGAGCCACAAGGATCATTTGAATTTGGAGGTGTTTGTCAGATGTGGGAATCGAACTCGGATTCTTAAATTCACAGGCCAACATGATACCACTGAGCAATCTACTATATAGTATGAATTCTCTTTATTTATATAATATTATGCTTTAAATTTAAATAACAAATACAGAATATATTTTATCATCTTTTCATGTTAGTAGAGAAAAATTACATTTTATAAATATAAATAAATATATCATCACGAATTTTACCCATTACTGGGTATGGCACTCTGCCTTAGCAGATTTCGGTAAATGACATATTTCTTCGCGTGAAGTGCGGTTACCAGTCGTCAAATCACGGCCTCCAAAAATATTAATGGAGGGGGAGCCACAGAGGTAGATTTAATTTGGTGAAAATTGTTTGTCGGCTGTAGGGATCGAACCAATGTTCTCAAAATCCACAAGCCAACTCGATACCACTGAGCCACTTACCTCATAAAAAAATACATTTTAAGAGTTGAATATTGATATTATACTAACTAGTTTACTTTCATAATTTAAATTATTAATATCACCGTTCAACGTAGAATTTTAATTAGTATTGTAGTTTCATTTAATAATAATTTAACATTTTATAGTTTCATGCGCGAATAATGTTCAACATTCCTATATTTATTAAATCGTTAATTAATATTTCGACAATAACTTATAAATTCGCTAATTAAAGGGGCTGCATTTTATAATGAACACATTTAATCGTAATTACAACATCGACGTTTGGGTCTTTCAGTTAATTACACAATAGCACCCCGCTGTGAGGGAAGTAACACAAGTTTAATCGATGATAAATTATAAATTTCTACACGTTGACAAGTATCGAGTGGCTCATTTAATTCAGCAGATTTACGTCTTATTTAAATTAATGTTCTAGCTAAGTTGTTTTCTTCCTATTTCCTAGAACTCATTATTCCTAATCGTGCAATGCTGTGACTAGGAACATTTAATCAGCGCTAAGAATGCTGAATGTGCTTATTGCAATCCAATACCTGTGGATATAACTTAAGATTAATAGTTAACCGATCCGTGTGATATAATTTGCATTTCTTGAGCGCGGATTGCAGGGAATGCAAAAACTGAATAACTTGACGGACAAGTTTGCAAATTAGAGCTTAGAGATAAATGTAAATGAAGCTAGTGTGCGCTTTGTTTTATTCAAGGTTAATAATAAAGACAGAGCGGTGATTTTCTTTTGTTGCTTCCGATAATATATAAAGGAATCTGTATAATAATTTCTGATCTCGTATACGTATATTCATAAAATTATAAACGAATTGTTTACGTCAGAATTTTTCAACCTGTTTTTGTTCCACGGCACACATAAACTAATTATCAAAAATATTTTATATTTTCTTGACTGTCTGCCAAAATATTTATTTGTGTATTAAGAGCGTAAAGTGTAATAGTGTAAGAGGAACAAAGACACTTTACGCTCGTGATACACACATAATTTTTTCTACGATTGCATCTTCAAATTATTAAAAAACGTACGCGTACTGAAAACAAATTCATTCTGTCATCTGTCAATATGACAAGTTTCTATTTTGTTTGTATTCCTGGTAACTATTGAAATAAGCGCGCATTTAATATCTTTTTCGCACGTATCCATTGGAAACGCGTGCATTTTACATCTTTTTCGCGCGTTGCTATTGGAGACGCGCGACAAAGATATTTTTCAATTCAATTTACAAGAACAAAATAGTTATTTATGCACCTAGTGTTAAAAATGTCACTTTTTGGCACAAGTCAGACGCCTACAGATCTTGACGCAAACTCACGAATGTACGAGTAGTAAAGACACTTTTAACACGAGTTACATGTACTATTTTTTCTACGATCTAATTTTCCTAATTATACTATTACATTTCAAAGTTCAAAAAGATTTATTTTGTGACTTGGTTAAATTTGTTTCGTAGCATCTATGAATAATTATTTACTTTTGTACGAAAGTGCTAAATTTAACGAATTGTTGTAAATGCAGGCATTAGTCAAACTATTTATTTAAACATGTTAAATGAAATATTTCCTTTCTAGTGTGAATATATTTAACGAACAGTAGTGAATCGAATTGTTAATAGAGTAAATTGTAAATTTAATTGCATAAGCCCGATTGCATAAAGCGTTGTTAACTATGTTGTTAGCTAACAGCATGTTAAAAGTTAACAATAGCCAAGATGGCTGACACCACATTTTACATATTTTTTTGTTCTTGAGTTAAAATCAGCATAGAAATTCTTATTGTGAGTTAAATAACAATGGTAAAACAATATTTATAGTAAATAATTATTAGTTTAATGCATACTATAGAAATTGTAACGTTTGAAAATATACTCGCAGAATTGTATTTCTTAAATAAATAAATAAAATAAATATATCATCACGGCTTTCACCCATTACTGGGTGTAGCATTCTGCCTAAGCAAATCTCGGTAAGTGAAATATTTCTCCGTGTGCAGTGCGATTACCAGTCGTCAAATCACGGCCCCCACAGGTATTAGTGGTCGGGGAGCCACAGGGGTAGATTTAAATTGGTGAAAATTGTTTGTCGGCTGTGGGGATCGAACCAGAGTTCTCAAAATCCACAAGCCGACTCGATACCACTGAGCCACCTACCCTATATATGCGTTATTTTATTCCAGTTCAATTTTTTCGCGTAATTACAACGTGATTAGCTGACCACGTTTCATGTAACCGGGCCAAAATCTTGATTTTGTGAACTTAAACATTTCTTAATGATTCAAACAAATTTTATTTCAGATATTTGAAAATACGTAGAGAAATACAGAATACCTCGATTTTTTGATACCTAATTTTAGGACATTAGTATTATTATTGTGAATTAATTACATTCATTAAATTTATTTTCTTTTTCAAATAGATTTTTCTTAATTAACTGTTAATTTGTAAATGGAGCAGATGGCTTCAGTGGTATCGAGTTGGCCTGTGGATATTGAGAACCCTGGTTCAATCCCCACAGCCGACAAACAATTTTCACCAATTTAAATCTACCCCTGTGGCTTCCCCTCCACTAATATCTTGGGGGGCCGTAATTTGACGGCTGGTAACCGCACTTCACGCGAAAAAATATATCACTTACCGAAATCTGCTTAGGCAGAGTGCCACATACAGTAATGGGTAAAAGGTGTGATGATATATTTATTTATTTATTTTATATTTATTTGTAAATGCCTCAGTTCGATTCCCATAGCTGACAAACAATTTTCGCCACATTAAAATTTAACTCTGTGACTCTCCCTCTACTAACATTTGTGAGAGCCATAATTTGACGGCTGTTAACCGCCCTTAAAAAATTAGCAAATATGTTTATTAACACTAAAAGTTTGAAGCTAAATTCTGCGACTTGATTTCGCCTTGCTTAGCATTAGGTAGCAATTTGCACAACACTTGTGAAAGTTTAGTTGCGTCGTTACTTTCATTTTATCTAACTTTTATAATATTTTTGTTTAATTAAACACGTTCAGTTTCACTGAGAGTCGTTGACAATCTAATAAATAATTTTCTAAGAGATCAATAACTTTCCGCTAAATAAAACACTACAATGCGTATATTATACAACAGTTTACTTTCAAATCTGTCATTTAATGATTCAAAAAAATAATAATATACTGCACCATAATTATTTCGTTACAACAATATTAAAATGACGTAAGCCAAAGGCATATTTCATACACTTTTATATCCATTTCAAATTACTATCTGAGCGAAAATAATTTCGATTGTCTATCTTGATACTGAAAGTAACGCCTTGTGCTCTATTGTTATCGCATTGCATTTTTCATCAAGAAGGCTTTGCTTTACATTGCCTCAGGGCCTCAGGCTCTTTGTGTATTTCAAGCAGTGGCGGGTCATGAAAATTATAATAGAAAAAGTTTAAATATTAATAGTTGTTACTTAGCTTACGCTACGATAAGTGTAGTTAAAATATAGTGTGTTTGAATATGTTGAAACTCTTATAATTTCTCTTATCTATTCATTTAGTGATTTTGGCCAAATAATGTGATAGCGGATTTATATTCGTGATTTCACTTCTAATAATTCTATGTACAATTTTAGACGCAGATAATAAAGCAATTGTGTAGGTGGCTCAGTGGTATCGAGTCGGTCTGTGGATCTTGAGAACCCTGGTTCGATCCCCACAGCCGACAAACAATTTTCACCAAATTAAAATCTATCCCTGTGACTCCCCCTCCACTAACATCTTTGGGGGCTGTGATTTGATGAGTGGTAATCGCATTTCACGCGAAGAAATATATCACTTACCGAGATCCGGATTTAAAAAATTTATTTCGCATCTCAAAATTTATATCAAATTATTTTTCTAGTCCCGTATCAAAATTTATGTTTTTTTTGTACTTTTAAAGTATTTAAATTTCCAACAATAATAAACTTAAATTCAAACATTCCTTTCGTATATTTTCATTATCGATTTAATATTTACAATACTTTTACTTAATAATTTAAAACTATAATTTATTTAATATTTTAATCAATTAGTTACTTAGTTAATTGTTTTAATTTCGTTGATAATAATTCAGTAATTTCATTACTTTGGTTTTTAGTACAAATATAAATGTAGAACATGAGATTTTCAAAAAATATTGTGATTTTAATCAATTCATTAATTTTTTTAATTCAATTTTTATTTAACTCTTTACCAATCTTTGGTATAAGTTTATTTTGATTGGATGTGTTAATTAAAAAACAATTTTTCTAACTCACTTTGTGCATGTGCTTGAATTTATTTTGAAAACCTAAATTATATACCATATTCAAAGTGGTGTTAGAGACAAACCCTTTTTATGAATTTTCGTGAAAAATTTCAAATTTAACATACTTCATATAATTTATTATAAGCCTAAATTCTACGTCAAATTTGTTTGACAATTTTTCTACTACTATATATTGTTTTATGTACTATTTCGTAAAATTTATTGCAAGTCAAATTTATTTGACAATGTATAAGTATAGTTTTAGATAAAGCATATTATGATGTAATGAAATGTCGGCCATTTGAATTATACGGAACACTACTCAACGCATGTATTCCGGGCTTAATAAATGGTAATTTACGTGACGTACCGCCACTGATTTAGATCTTGGATAAGAGATGAGAATTTGTGTTGGCTCTTAGCTATGTTATGTTATGCTATGTTCACTACAGTATTGTTTACATGAAACAAAGGAGTTAATATGTAGTCTGCGACGACATGCGTTGTGTATAAATTCTCATGCGATAATTCGCCCAACAGAGATAATTTCATATTATTTTGGTCTTCCATTTTACAACACCTTAAAGGTTTATAATATTGTAAGATTTAAAGAATATACAAGTTAATACAAAATATAAAATAAACACTTGGCTAAGTTTCACAAAATTCAGCCTCCAAGTCACCTTATGAGGGTATCGTCAGAAGCTGGCCAGCACAGTTAGTAACCATAGACGCGTTTCGCTCTTATTAGAGCTCGTCAGTGTGGTATAACTCACTTCTTCACGTGAATTTTGTGAGACTTAGCTAAGTGTTTATTTTATATTTTTTATTGAACCTAGTTTCACCAAGTGTATGGATGACAATTAATTTTGTCTTTGTTATATACAAGTTTTCTTGCATTTCAAACCCAATTTCTCGGTAACAACAGCATTGGACAAATTATGAGGCTTTATCCAATACAGTAGTGTTGTTTATTTATGAAATTCATAAAATTCATTATTATTATATCGTAGTTAACCTTGACTTTGTAATTATTCAAACCGCATATCCAAATTGGGCTAGGATTGACTCGCCTATAAGTATAATAATTACTTGCCATCCCACAGACTCTTTGATCTCTTATTCATTCGAGTTATATAAAACATAACAACGCATTTTCTTAATCACCCATTACAGATGTTTCGATAATTTATTACAATTTTAACCTTTGTGTGAATCAAGTATTTCGAGTTCAAATAGTTTATTTTTAATATGGTTAAGATTGACTTAAGTGCTGTTTACTTTTCTCTTATTTGGTACTGAGAATGAAACAACAGAGAGCTTGTTGTCTGGTTGTTGATGAAGAAAGAATTAAAGTGCATTAGTTTTTCTGACATCATTTAGCTTGACGTTATTTTAATGCACATGTGTGTATGACTCAATTCAAAGGAATTTAAATTCCTCACTTTAAAATTCTTGTTTTATTAATTTTTAATGCGACTACATTTTAGATTATTATAAAAACTGGTATGTTATTTTAAACTATTTGTTTTAATAATTATCATTATATATTGGTGATATTAATTAAAAATAAATTATCAATAAATTTGTTTTTGTCAGAAATACATGAATATTTAGTAACTTTTTTTATTTGCATGAATATAGTTAACAGTTCTTTTAATATTATTTGAACGTTATCGCTTCAAAGAAATAAACTTAAATGAGTTTGGTTAAAAACAACTTTCTGAACTAGAAAAGCAGTTAAATCAACTAACTTTGTTTGCGAAAACTTTTGCTTAATGGTAACTAAATATTGATTGTTGCTTGAAAATACTTTTACCGGATATTATACGTAACTACCTACATAAAATTAATTAATAATACTTTAATTTCACATCACAAAACTAAATGAGACCAACATATTTTGGGATACATACCTAGGAATGTTATGAGTATTATTACAGCCGCAGATGTCAGTAGAGCGAGGATATTACGTCAGCCTGTGGATTTGAGAATCCGGGTTCGATCCGGCAAACAAATTTCGCCATATTGAAATTGCCATTGTTGTTCCCCCTCCACTAACATCTTTTGGAGTCGTGATTTGATAGCTAGTTACCGCACTTCACGTGCAAAAAGATATCCGTTACCGAAATCTGCTACGGCAGAACGCCACACCCAGTAATGGGTACAAGGCGTGATGATATTTTATTTACTTTAGTTTCAAGTTTTTTTATTAAAAAAATAATAATAATCATTTTCATTTATTTTCACATTTATTAATTAGATTAGAGTTCAAATTCATAATTTTCTAGATTATGCTATAAATCTAAACAATTTTAATCTTTAGTAATAAAGTTTTTGCAGTTTTATTATAAAAAAAATTAATTGTAATAATTTTATATGACCCGAGGAATGACAGTTAAACTGATAGATTTATGTTTAACATTTTTATAACTAGACAAATTAACAACTTCAGAAAAAATATTCCCAAAATCAGTTGCACAAAGTAGAACTTTATAGTTTAGTTTCCTTTTTCTTTATTGAGGGAAATTGGTTTTTTCGTAGCAATTAGCAATTACCCAGAATAATTTTTTTATCCAACACCCACTACTTATAAAGTCATTATTGTTGTCATTTTAGATTAGTAAAGTGGTTTATAAGTCACACGTGAGTTATAAGTCATAAGTCACGCATAAATTATGACTTGTAACTCACTGTTGAGTTTAAATATAACAAAGTTTAAAAAAGGTTGCAGCTGTAGTATTCGAAATGGAAGACGAGAATTTTATTCCCGAAATAATCATTAAGGAAGCGGAAGAAGCGGTTGCTGATATAATATAATGATTATTTCGGGAATAAAATTCTCGTCTTCCATTTCGAATACTACAGCTGCAACCTTTTTTCAACTTTGTTTATTTAAAAAATTTGAGTAACCTAGACAACAAAACAAGAAAGTATGGCTAACTAGAATATTATTTTGAAATGTAGACAATTGTGTCAAAATTTATATTTTAATATTTTAATTGTAGTTGTTGGATAAAATTTCGTATGCCACTCGTGTGTTATTACAAATAAGTCACTTCAGAAAATTATTCCCCTCGGCCTGACGGCCTCGTGGACTAATACTTTTCTCGCGTGACTTATTTGTAATATAACACACTTGTACCATAAATAACTATAAATAGCTATTTCTGACAGTTTTTATTTAGTTTTTACAGTAATTTTCATTAAATAAGTTTTAAAATGTATAGATAGATAATATTCTTTTCTATTTTTATTTGAGACATTTTTCATTAAAATAATTTTCGTGAAATTAGGGATGCAATAAAACTGCCTGGAATACTTTGTAATATTTACCTTGAAATTCTTCAAATTCCTGGAATTTTATATTTTAAAACTGGTAGACAGGATGATTTAATATTATTGCTGTTTGTTACGATTAATTAATTTTTAAACTTTATAAGTAAGGAAACAGTTTAAATTTATTGTAGCATTAAGTCTGTTAATAATTAAGCATTTGCACAATTATTATTATTACATGTGATAAAGCTTTTCTTGTTCTTCCACACTTCCTAAGTAATTTAATTGTGATTATCTGAGTATAAAGTTAATGTTCCGGTTGTAAATTGAAATTAAATTGTTTGCGTGTTATAAAGTAAAAGTAACAAATTATTTTGTTTATGAACCCTACCGCGCGCATATTAATGAACTCTTGTATAATATTTAAATTTATTGTTGAGATTTGTGACAATATTTGTTCTCATGTATCTCATGATCCAAAATAGAGACAATAGCCCACTTCCTTGTATACAATTTTATATAAATTATATTGTGAAATTATACGATGATCCTGCAGAATTGTATTTTCATTATTTCATTCTTTTTCAATTGTTTGATATTTTATATATTTGCATATAGCGGAAGTACTGTGTTCAAAATAAAATATAAATAACAATAATAATAATGCTGGGAAAGGTATTAGTATAAGTTATTGCGTTTCAAATTTATATTGTGGAATGTTGAGATATGTTTGGGACGCAAAATTTAATTATTTCTAAATTGGTATGAATTGTCTAAGAAGAGCAAAATTGCTTTTTGCTTCGAACGTTTATGACTAAAGCCCGGATATTTAGGCTCTTAAAAACACCCAAATAAGCAGGCATATAGGCCGGTAATTACTCTAAAATAGGCGGGATTTTAGGCAGCCTAAATGTAAATAATTTATTTAAAAAAAAAAAGATTCCTTTTTCTAATATTGGTACTCGTATCTACTCTTCGTTAGAAAACAATAATAATTTTAAACAAAAATTAACGCAATCTGAAAAATAATAATGTAGGGTTCTCATTTTATTAACTATTATGCAAATTCAAATTATGTAGTATACTTTAATTCACAAAATATTACGAGCAATTGCTCTATGAAAGGCACTATCTTCGGTCTGTCAGAACTTGCTTGTAAGTTGAAAACTTCGTTCGACATCACAAAATGTGACAGGGGCATTCTTATATTTAGCCATATCGTCTAAAGATATCTCAGCTCCATTGATTAATGACAATTCAATTCCCACGTAAAATTTTGACTAAAAACGTTTTTTCTTTCGGCATTTTAAATTCACACACAAAAACTTGATTAAAGTAATATTATAGGTTAGGTTGAAACACTTTGTCGAGTGCTGAATTAGTCAACGAAGTAGATGATAAACCTTGTCTGCTCAATAAAAGTTAGAATAGGCAACAAAAATAGGCAAAATAGGCTGTATAAGGTAAAATAGGCACAATAACCAAAATATAGAAAAAATAGGCTCTAAGGCACGAAAAAAAAAAACCTTCCATTACACGTAAACATATTACCTATGTATAGAAAAACGAAATTGCCTGAAGTATATTAAAATTTGAATCTAGGCAATTGCCTAAAAATCCGGGCTTTATTTATGACAGATGTGGCTATTTTTCATCTGGTCTCATAGCATTACTAATGCTGGAATAAAATGACATATATCTAACTTATTTTTCAGGTAAGTAAAATATGTCCTCTATCATTCATGCAGAGTCGGAATAAAGATGAGATGAGTGATGCACTTGGCTCGGATGAAGAAATTTTAAGAGTTCAGACATTCAATATACATACATATTTATTTTTAATATATAAACAAATGTATTTTATAGAAATGTATCCTTCATTTGTAGTTAGAAAGAAAATTTCGGTCGACGCTGAGATTTTAATCCGAGAATCTTTTATTCTTATTCCAACGATATTTAAATTGTTCTATCTGCTTTGTGTTATATGTGAAGAACAGGATCGATTGGTAATTGATTTTTCATTACCCAGCGTATATCTGCTGAAATATTATAGATACAAAAAAAGTTACATGTAAGACCTAACAAAATTTGGTCTATAAAATAGAACAAACTATTTTTTTAAGACATATTCTATATCCGGTAAAAAAAATAACTTCGGTTTTTTAAATGCAACATTCTGTATATTTTGGGGGAATACGTTTCTATATCGTTCGTAATGTATAACAAGTAGGGCTTTGCCTTTAAATTATGCCTAATAATGGAAATAATGAAATTGTTGCAGCCGGCTGTGATATTCTATTGTTTATTAGCAATTTGGTTGCCTACCAGATCGTTCCATTTATTCATTCTTAATTTTTTTATATAGATTTAAAAAAAAAAACTAAACATATACAGGCCGTTCTATTAAAAAAAAAAACAAAGTTAAATATTTTTCTGGCAAATAGATAATTTGAAAACCAGGTTCTGTTTTCAGATTTCAGCAGGTATAAGCTGAACAATGAAAAATCAATCAACCTTTATAACTCCTCATAAATTGAAGACTTGACATTAGAATACTGTTTTATGAATAATATTACCAAATTAAATTTTATTATTACTACTAAATAAATACTTATCAATTGATTAAATCAATTATTATTTTATAGAGAAAATAACAAACCAAGGCCAGCGTAATCTATATGAAAAGATGCTTTACTAAAATTTTAGAATCCTGGGTTCAAATCCTAGCGGTCGCTAAATTTGTCTCTCTAAATTAATAATTGATTTAATCAGTACATATTTATTTAAAACATACTAATAATAAATGTACCCTTTGGTCATTTATTTTCCCAAACAAATTATATGTAGCATTCATTTTGTTAAGTTCACTTCACTTGACATACGCATATCTACTAAACTTAAGCCGTTAAACTCTGTTATCAATAATCAAGTAATGCTTGTGTTGAGAGGGGGACAATTTTATATTATATTGCATTTGACGCAAAAATTGGTAGTTACAGCTCTATATTAATAATAGTTACTACGAGCATATTTTTACACTAATCTGACATGCAGAGCTGGAATAATTAACTTTAATTTATAATTTAATGAATACATTTTAAAAAATTGATCGATTAACTACGATTATGGTTAAATGTGCAACCTTAATCGATTAAATTAATGATTAAAATGAATCATACTTTTAATCGATTAAAATTAATCACGATTAATAGGCATATTAGTTATAGCCGTTATAATTTGACGACTGTTAACTGCACTCCATACTCAAATCTTCTACGGCAGAATGCTAGATCTAATGGATATAAGGCGTAATGATATATATTTCCATATTTTTTAAAATTTAAAAACAGAAATTTATTAAACGTTTGATCCATTATCGCGAATATTCGTTAGGAAAATAATCGTAAATGTGTTATTAATTTAAAAATTCAAAAATAGAGTTTGCGATGAAGGATACAACTCTGGACGTATATGTCACTTTATTCTGACTTAAATAAACGGGCCGTAATAGAGACAACAGTAAATTTTTTGTTCATATTTTGATGACATAATTGTCAAACAATTTATCAGCAAATATTTTTGCTTTGCCTGACTGTAAATAAGTCAAGAATAATAGAATATTTTTCATTGGCATATTTAATTATCATAATGCTATGCAATAATTAGCAATAAAAAAACTATAAACTGAACAGTAGAGAGATATAAAACAGTTAATTGTCTATTTTTATAGATTTTTAATTACACAAAATAGATTCACAGTTTGACATTAAAATAATCATACTCTCTCCATCACAACAAAAAGTATAATATCTTTCTCATCTCCACATGACTGAACTTACATAACCTCAACTATCGCTTCCATCTCCAGTGAACCGTCATTCACACTGCATCATTTTTGTTTCATCGTATCAGTTCGAATGTCTTTGCCATTTGTTGAACTCTTATTTGTTTCGAAACTATCCTTTCTACTAGGAAACTATACGCAAAGCGCATACACGATACCATTCGGCTACCACACTCGCGCTTTATCGCTCAACGATTCAAGCTGCAAAATACATTTGTTGTGAACTAGTGAAAGTGTTTAAATGGTTAAAATCTGCGTTTAGAACGTAGATCTTGTGTATATGGTTTCCAGTTTCGTTGTGAATTTTGTTGAGTTTATCGTGTTATCTTTGGTGTGTTGTGTTTTTATAATACGGGCGAGTCTGGTGAAATTATGTTGTGTAGTTGACGTTGGTGAAATTTTAAGTAGTTTGACAGATTTATTGTCACGTTTGTTTTGTTTATTGGCCTACAAAGGACATACGTTATTAAACGGAATGTGGCATGTATTTAAAATGTCTCTCTTTTAAAAAGTAAAAGTAAAAATTATATTTATAATGGGTACAGTCGAGTAGTTGTAGGAATATTACATTTTAATTACGCAAATAGAAAAATGAAATGCAAGTAAATACACGATCTTACTTTAGTTAAGAAGAATTTCATCTAAATTTTATAATCTCAATTGAAAACAATATCGAATTACAATTTAGGGATTTAGGCACGAAACATTTTTATACTTTTCTTTTTACTTCACATGTGTATAAATAGTAATTTAGTAATTTCCGTGCAAATTATGTAGATATAATATAAAACCTGAAAATAAATATATATATAGCTTAACAAATTGTTTATCGTTTTACATTGATCTTCTTATTGAATTTTCTTAGTAACAACATTATAAAATAATTATCAGTCGTTGGAAATACTTTCATATTGTTATAAACGAACATTTTAAAATATTTGATATTATCATTTTAAAATGACATTTAATGTATGGCTGCGAGTATAAAATAGTTATTTGTGTATTAACAGCGTAAAGTGATTCTTTGTTACTCGAACACGGCAATAGTGTAAGAGGAAGAAAGACACTTTACGCTCGTGATACACACATATTTTTTTCTACGATTGCATCTTAGATTATTAATAAACGGATACGTACTGAAAATAAATTCATTCTGTCAACTGTCAATATGACAAGTTTCTGTTTTATTTGTATGCCTGGTAACTATTGGAATAAGCGCGCATTTAATATCTTTTTTGCGTGTTGTCATTGGAAACTCGCGCATTTAACATCTTTTTCGCGCGTTGCCATTGGAGGCGCTCAAAAAAGATATTTTTCGATTGTTCCACAGAAAACGTCAACTTGACGATGACAAATGAGAACGTAATTGTCAACTTTTCATAGCAGTCGTAGAAAAAGTTAATTTATATATTTTTATTAGGTTTACTATAACCGGAACAAACATAAAAAAATGCAACTCCGAAAGTGAAGAGATGTTATCTAATGTCAAATTGCTCTAGTCGTTTTTGGCATATAGCAATCAAGTTCAAGTGAAGATAATACAAATTTTAATGTTCTAAACTGCCATATTTATCGAGATATTTTACCAAATCAAGTATTTTATTTAAAATTATGAAATTTATATTTGCTGTTGCCAAGATAATTACAATTAAAAATATATCATTTTGTCTTTTACCTACTAATGGGTATTGCATTCTGCCGTATCAGATCACAATAATTGATATAATTTGCGCGTGAAGTACGATTACCAGCTATAAAATTACGACCCTCAAAGATGTTAGTAGAGAAAAGTCAAAATAATTGAGATAATAAAGTTATTCACGTGCAAACAAATTTATTCCCTGTTTATTCGCTGTCATACTGACAAAAGACGTTTCTATATGAAGTTAATTACTAGCTGCAAAATAATTTAAGAATTATCGTCATCGAAAAATATATGATTATTTCTGTTACGAATTTTGTCAAGATCTCCACAGCCGACAAACAATTTTCACCAATTTAAATCTACTCCTACACTAATATCTTTGGGGGCCGTGATTTGAAGGCTGGCAACCGCACTTCACGCGAAAAAAATATATCACTTACCGAGATCTGCTTGGGCAGAGTGCCACACCTAGTAATGGGTAAAAGGTGTGATGATATATTTATTTATTTATATTTTATTTTTTAAGATTACAATTCAGTTATTAATATAAAAAATTGTCATGTCTTTTATTAAATTCTGGGCATAACAGCTTTGCTGCAATAATCTTGGTAGATGAAAGATGAAATATTTCATTAATATTTTTGAAGTAAATACTTATGATTAAACTTTTAATATAGAGAGAAAAATACGTCCGATGAAATGTAATTATCAATAATAATGCTACTTCAAATAAAGGTGATAGAAATTTAGCTTTCAATAAGTTGAAATCTACATATAGAAGACTATCTAAAAATAATAATAAAAGAACATACATGTACTTACTATAATAAATTAATAACAAAAAGATGTAATTAAATTTGGCCCATTCTCTTACATTTGAAGCATTTTGACAACGAACATATTTGTTGCGAAGATTCTTTAAAATCCTATATTTAGTGTCAAGCTTCTTGTTAGTCTCCAATTACATCTACATTCAATAGATCGAAGCACGTCTATTACACATACAGTCATTGTACATTAATGATTGACAACAGTACGTGTGAAAGTAACGAAAGTTATTGAAATTGCATTGATCATTTTTCATTTTGTTCAACGATGCGTTGTAGTTCATGATTAGCTCTTCAGTCTTCTAACAATTCTCTGGCCGACGTTTGTTTCCTCGCTATGTCAGTGTCGTGTCGTAGACCTTTAGAGAAATCGAAATTATTGTGATTTTGCGGTTGCTACCATGAACTATTCACAATTATGTATGTTAAATTGTAAGAAAATATTTTTATTCGATACGCCAGTAAAATCAGTATTTTTTTTATTGGAACATTAACTATTTCATTATGTGAAACGTGAGAAAAAAGTTCAAAGCGTTCTATCAAGAAATGTTATCTTACATGTGTATCAAGATTCGTTCTACGGTTTATTTTGTGCTGTGAAATATTATCAAATTTTAATTCTATTCCAATTTTGCAATTTTCATCTATATTTATATACAGAGTGTAACAGCGAAACCAACCACTGCCTATATTTTCTTTATTATTATAGTTACAAAAAAAATTACAAAGCAAAGCTGTAGAAGACCAAGGGGGATTGCTTAAAGAATAAAATATTTTTTTAAACCAGTGGTTCTCAAGTTACAACACAAAGTTATATTTTTTCAAATGGAATTATACATTTTTTTAGGCCTATTCGATAGAGTATTTTTTCTAAATTCAACCATATGAACATTCTATATTCTTACATAACAAAAATATTGAGAAAAATTCACTTGAAATTTAAATAATTTTTAATATTAATGTGCAGTAAGCTATGAATGAAAAACAAAAACAAAAGAACAAAATATGAAACACACAAAGAATAACAATTTGCAACAATTATTATTACTTGACAGCAGGTAAATTTTGTTCTTTTGTTTTTGTTTTTCATCCATAGTTTACTGCACATTAATATTAAAAATTATTTAAATTTCAAGTGATTTTTTCTCAATATTTTTGTTATGTAAGAATATAGAATGGTCACATGGTTGAATTCAGAAAAAAAAACGCTTTCGAATAGGCCTAAAAAATATGTAAAATTCCATTTGAAAAAATATAACTTTGTGTTTTAACTTGAGAACATGAGAACCACTGGTTAAAAAAATTATTTTATTATTTAAGCAGATGTTCCCCTTGGTCTTCTACAAATTTGCTTCATAATATTTTTTTCTAACTATAATAATAAAGAAAATATAGGCAGTGGTTGGTTTCGCTGTTACACTCTGTATATGTAGTGGTAATTTATTTAATTGAAAGATCATTTAATTATGAATTATAATTATTATAAGAATTAGCTTTCTTTAAAATCCTTGAATAAGGAAGTATCAGTTTATAACTTTTACGCAATACATAATTTGTGTAAATCGTGTATATCGTATTGTGAATAAAATGATAAATAAGCTATTGCTAAATACTATTATATATTATATTTCACAACTATTAGCATTTACAAGATTTACTAACAGACGTTTTGTAGTCTTATAAAGCTTTAAAATTTGAAATTTAAATTTGTAACTTTTCCCAAAACAACAAAAACAGCATTCCAATATTACAAAACCAATTTCACTAGACAGGACAACATATTTTCACCAGAAGTCACCAGAATACAAAACAAACTAACTCCGGTGAAACTGAAGTGTATTTCTAACCTTTTTCTCTTAACAGAACAACAAAAATCTAACCTGAAGCGTGTTTCTACATCTCGGATACGGTACCTTTAACAATCGTTACAAAATACCAAACAGAGGACTTGATAAAGTGCAAGTGTTTTTCTAAACATATCTCTAGAAAAGAGTTTAATGGCAAAATAATAATAATAGTTCGACGTATAGCTTATTTCAAATCTAGAATTTAACACAAAATATATTATTTTGTAAAGAATTGATCAATTGGTGTATTTTCAATCTTTGATACATTAAGTTGTTTACAAAACAAGAAATACCAGAAGCGTATTTCTAACGTTCTACAAACTTTATAACAAAAACGATTAAACATTTCAATCAAGTAACCTGCTGGCATGTTTCCAACGATTCACTCTCTACAAATTTAGTAGCAAAGAACTAATTTAATTTCGTGTTTCTTACTTGAATACCGGCTAAGTAATTGAGTGACAGTAGGAGAACAGAGTAGGAGAATATACGAAGTAAAAATACCAGTCGTACAGAGTTTACAAGATAGGTATTTTTTCTTTGATTCGTGCTAAGTGATATCGTGAGTGCGCTGTCGGTGCATCAACAGATGTGTTACAAATGGATGCGGGTGTAACGCGTGGTAAGAAGCAGAAGAAGCGTATCCCGGTGCCGTTCCTGCCGGACCTGGTGTGCACGTGCCTGCAGCCACGCACGCCCACTCCACCCACGCTCGAGACCATCGACGAGTCCGAGGAGGACTCGATCAGCGAGTGTAGCATGGTATGTGTCAGTGATTCGTGTTTGTGTTCTGGATGTAGGGGTTGGAATGTTATGAGAGTTTGTAAGAGGATTATTTTTATACATAATTCTGGATAAGAAATTTACAAACGCGTATTTAAAAAAATGATTAATTATATATAGTTTACGAGAAAGTTATTATTAATTTTTTTGAAAGAGATATGTGTCGTCACTGTGCTATACTAGTGGCAGTGGCCAAAGAAAGATGGACATACAGGGAAAGAAAGAAACTAAGTTGCTCAAAATATACTACACGATATCTGCCTTCCGTCATTTTAAATATTTAAGCCGAATGCTCTGCCTAAACAAATCTTAAGTTAATTGCAGAATACTTGGTCTGATATGAATATATTTAAAACAATAGTTATTTACGTAAAAAGTCAGGAAAGCATTCAATTACAGGATGAGTAGATAAGTTTCATGCCGAACTATGCGAGGCTTGAAACAGCTTACAAATGTTTGCAGGCAATGATGTACTTTGATTAAAACAATTATGCTGGACTTGCATGGTCTTTATTAATTTGAACAAATTGTACAAAAATATTTGAAATATTTTTGTACAATTTGTTCAAATTACTGACGTGTTACGTATAACATATTACCTGAAACTTATAAGCAAATAATAAATATTTTAAATTAATTTAAATTAAAATAAATATTTGATTTATATATTCAGTCAGTATTTTATGTTCCTAAGAAACTAGACACTCACGTTTCTTTCATTATCTGTCTAGGCAGGCAATATGTTATTTTCCTGACTAGGCATGCAAAGCAAAGTTTTCCTGAGTCTTAAAGGTCAGGCAAATGTTTATTTTCCTGTCAGTTTCAGGTAAAATATCTTTGTTATTATAAATAAAACTGATTATGAATTGTACATAATTTTGAAGCCATAATTTCAAGGCGTGGTGGCCGATCGTGTTAATCCACATCTCTTAACATACTGTGATGTCACCCGAGCCAAGGTTCGTCAGTTCGAATCCGCCTGTCGACAATGTGTGATTTGTCGTAAAATATAAAATATGTTATTAAATTTATGTACAAGTAATAATAGGAAAACGGCTCAAAAGTTGATTTGAATTTCTCAAAAATGCCAGGTACGATTTTAATGTATATATAAGAATATGGTTCTCTATAACACATAAACTTTTATCCTAAAAAATAAGATCTGTAAAAATTGCTCAAACCCAGGCTTTTTTGAATAGTTTTAGTTTGCAGACATGAATATTTTAGGCTTTTTTATGTCGTGGTATGATTGATACTTTCTCAAAATATCGCCATCAAATTTTGGAACATTCTGTGTAATATTAACTAAGTACAAGGAAGGTATAATTAAATTTCTTACATTCAGGTGATCAAAGTTAATATCAAGCAAATTAATTAACTCAATATTATTGTTCACGAGGTTTGGAAACTACTGGTTTATTGTATTATTGGTTTTGATTTTACCTTTGGCATGGGAATAATCTCTGGATAGAGACAGGAATATGTGCAATAAGCGGACGCCGAGTAGTGCCAGTGGTTTTGAAATGATTGGAGTGAATTGAATACAGTTCAGTTGTTTGTGTGTGTGGCCAATGTGGTCGTGGTTAAGTTTGCTTGTGCACTGGGTTGTACTAATGCGAGATATGGCATTTCATGTTGAAAGTTATTGCAAGCATTCAACCAGAACCAAATAATTCATTTACCATGCATTTAATCAATTATTATCCGTCATATTTAGAGCGACATTTACAGTGGCGTAACTCATGTTTAACAAATTCAAGTAAAGATATGTAATCTTTTAATAGATAACAGAAAATTTATTTTCGTAACACATGCACAAGAAACACGTTCTTATTCCCTAATTTTAGAGAGAGAAATACTGCTTTTCTAACCTAGGGAGAGAAACATTATATTTCTCTTCCTAGGTAGGATGTTTCTCTCCCTAGGTAGCATGTTTCTCTCCCTAGGGACATGTTTCTCTCCCTAGGGACTACGATTATTAGTTGTTTGCTGCGTTTCCTAGGTGACTAGTTACGCAACCCATATTTGACATTTGTCCCGATAAGACAGTAATCCCTTGTGTGAAGTTGGCAAACCTCGATTTCCGCTCGAGCCTTCGACCCTCGCTTGTGTCTCGGTTTGCCAACTTCACACGCGGGAATAATCTCTTGATTCCCTCCCTTGATGCATAACATACTATTGTTAAATTGTTGAAAGTATAACAAATAATATGCATGTATAGTATTATTTATGGTGTCTACCGGTCTGGAAATCCAGGAAAAAGCCTGGAATTAGAAAATATAATTTCTAATCGTATAATAGATGACAGAAGATTTATTTATTTATTGAAAGTGTAACAAATAATATGCATATATAGTACTCGTATTATTTATGGTATCTGTCGGTTGGGAAACTTAGAAAAAGCGTGAAATTAATAAATCTAAATAATTTGAAATCTTGACTTTGTACCTATATAATACACATGGAAAAATATTTCATGTCAAAATTTAATTTTCTTTATAATTTTACGCAGCAATTACGCCTGAATTAATGAAGAAATCGCTATTTGTTGCAGTTTTTTTAAGCCAGTTTTTAGAAAAATTAACTAAATAAATTTTTAAAATATTTAGATGTACTTAAACTAATTATTAAAATTCTACAGTACATCATAAATATATTATATTTTTTCGACTATCTGACAACAAAGTATACATTTTCAAATGATTTACAAAAACAAAATAATTATTTATACTACTAGTGTTAAAAATGTCAATTTAATTGCAATGCAGACTCTTTTAACACGAATAGCCTACATTATTTTTTCTACGATCAAGTTTTAAATTGTTATACTAATTTTACTTATTACATTTCAAACATTAAACATATTTATTTTCTAAGTTATGAATTAAGTTTGTTTCGTAACAAATATTTTATTTTGTTTGTTGTCGCCAGACTTGTTAAAAGATCCAAATTAAAATTTAATATCTTTGTAATGAGAGAAATACAATTTAAACTGTCTCGCACCATTCGTTTCGATTCGATCAAAGATTCACGATTAGATATAAATTTAATTGCATTATGAATACAACTTGTGCATTTATTGTAAGAAAATTAATAAAAATGCGTTAATATTATTTGCGAAATAAATTTCTTTTTTATCATAGACTCTACGATAAAATGAAATTTTTAATTAAGGTATGTACTGAAAGATATTGCTGCACACGTGTGAATAAATATCTTGCGGCACATTGGTTGAAAAATTATGATTTAATTAAAGATGTAAGGGTTAAGGAAAATTAGATGTATTGGAAAACAAAATTATTCTGAAAACTTATTTAAGTTTTCAAGACTTAAAATAAATAATAATGGATAAATATTTGATTTATAGTGTCGGGATGAGAATGTTGGACAAGCCTGATTCTTGATAAATTTGAAGAGTGGATGTTCATTGAATTATTGAATATTTCAAGGGTTTGTACTACCCCATTTAATGGTATATTAGCGTGATGTTATGTTATGTATGTATGTACATATTTGATTATGAATTTTGTACTTTAATACAGTATTCAATTCTAAATCTTATTTATATTTATAATATAATTGTATTCTAAAATTAATATGGCAGAAGAAATCGTAAATTAAAACTTTTACTATTTTATTTTCTCTACAACACTAAACCAACAAAATAAATATACGGTATATGTATGCAAAACTAAATATTGCATAATACTTTGTTGATACTTGGAAGATGTTTCAATCTGAAGAATTTGTGAAATTCTGTTTTCATACTAATAATTTTGATTTGAAAGGTGAAACTAGACATCGGTATTTTTGGTTTATTAATTAGTAATTTTCTACTGTAAAATGTCATGATATTTAGAAAATATGGATTAATTTATTACCGGAAATAATAAAATTTTTGTTAATGTCAAGTTTTTATAAAACTGACTAGAGTAAGTATTGTATAGTATATTATGCATCAAGGAAGGGAAACAAGTGATTATTCCCGCGTGTGAAGTCGAGGTTTTCCAACTTCCACAGGGATAATCGCGCCCTCCCATGACGCATATCATATTTTTCGTAACTAGTGCACAAAAATTACCGTCTTATCGGGACAAATGTCAAATATCCTAAATTGGGACAAGTGTTAAATGTTCCATTTGTTAAAAAGGACAAGTGTCATATTTTTCAACTGTTAAAACTAGTTAATTCTCCGCTCAGCTAGATGGCGCGTTCGACGCCGCAAACGGAATAATCGTAGTCTCTAGGGAGAGAAACATTCTCACGGGGGATAGAAACATCTTACCTCTCTCTAAAATTAGGGAATAAGAACGTGTTTCTTGTGCACGTGTTACGGAAAATATATTTTAAGTAATTATAGAATGAAATTATGAATAAATTAATGTATTAAAAGCAAGAACATATTGCAATATGTCTGCAACTAATCATACCGTAATGTTCTCCGTGGAGTATATGTACTTGGCGTTACGGAACTGAAATCTTCAGTGAATATTAAATAGCTTTAATGTGAAAGTTGCCTAACAATTTATCGCATTCATCTTATTTATATTCTAATTGTGATATCTATTTAATGTTGTGACAGTTTTTAGATAAATAAATTAAAGATAATATTATTATGTAAATAAAAGAAATTTTTTTAACAAACCGGAAAACTAATTTTATTTCAGTAACGCACTTGTCATTCTCAGTATTATCATATTTCTAGAAAGTTAAAAATGTAATATTATTTTATACAATACATCGGAATTTTAATTACTTTTAACAACTTTATGTCTGTATTAATAGATTTATTCTGCAAAATATTTTCCGACTATTAAATATTTAAATTATCTTTACTCCTGATTTAATTTTATTAGTTTAAAGCTTGTACAATGGATAAAAATGATTATGTTTTCTTTTTGAAACACAAATACTATTTTCTACAAATAACCTGGTTGTCAAAAACCACGATTGCTAGGTTACTAATGCCATATTATTCGAATTCGTATTATACGAAACAAAGAACTAGTACAAAAAACAGGGGTAGGTTTCAACCTTTTTTAATGAATTTATCTACTTTATTTAGTAATTATTTGCTTTTTTGAGTATATTTACATTTTTTAGATCCTTAAGTTATTTTGGTCTGGACAAAATTAAACAACCCTGACAAATAATATAATACGAGTATTCTAGAAATTGTTACACAACAAAAATTTATTATTTGGATTTGATTAAGCCGAAAATGTAGATGTTAAGGAAAAGAAAAAATAAATTACAATTCCTTATATATTGGATTACTAGGCTTTAATAAGGAGTGGTCACTCCTGTTATAATTTATAATTAATATATATCTTATTCAAAATGTAATTTTCATATTTAAAGTTTATATTAATTGACTTGATAATGAATTGTATCAGATTCGAAGCATCGTCATATTCTAATTACAAGACATTTTCGTTAAAGCCAGTCTAGTCTTGTAATGTAGTGTTTTCTCTTTTTTTAATATCAAAACAAAATTTAATGCAAACAATCAAACTTGTATTTCTATAAATAAAATAAATATATCATCATGTCTTTTATCCATTACTGGGTTACCAGTCGTCAAATTACGGCCCCCAAAGATTTTAGTGGAGGGGATAGATTTAAATTGGTGAAAATTGTTTATCGCCTGTTGGAATCGAACCAGGGTTCTCAAGATTCACAGGCCGACTCGGTACCACTGAGCCACCTACCCCATTAAATTAATTTTATTTCTGTTAGTTCGAAATAGGAAACAATCAAGAAATGTTTTTTGTTTAGCATAAATCGCCAATAATTTTATTGTTTTTATTATATTATTTGAGATGATAGTTGAAACAAGATTTTTTTAAATAATTAACAACAAAAAAAAATTATTATTACTGTTTCAAGTTTTATAGTTTTATTACAATTTTTTTTGTAACGCCCAGAAAATTTAATCTTGAGATTTCTATATAATAAAACCTCGTATATGTAAAAGTTTAGCCTAAGGCAAAACTTTAACATAAATTTGTTAATTACAATAAGGTAATAAATACATCTGTCAAGTTTCATATAATAATTTTGTCCTTAATGAAAATGATTTTATGACTATATTTGGTAAAGTCATGGTACACCAAGATGCTCTGGGCAAGGCCTACACCCGCTCGAGGTTAAGTGTCTGATTCGTGTTTTGTTTTTTTAACTTGGCACATATATTCTTTAATTTCTTATTTGTTATGTATACTGTTCACGTTTCGTTGAATATATAAATAAATTCAAAAGAAGCAATACATGCAAGTAGTACTGCTTGTATGAGTTGTTCTACATTCATAAAATATACAATAAATACACTATTGTCTCATCCCAATCAATTAACTTCTCATTGTTGGTTTCTTTGAATAAAAGCCATAATTGTTTTAAAGAGGAAATATTCAAGTATGATATAAAAATTCAGACATGAACCGATTCGGTTTCTTGATCAGATATACAAAGCATATTTCTGGCAAAATATTTAGTATTTAAATAAATAAATATATCATCACGCCTTTTACCTATTACTAGGTGTGGCACTCTGGCGTAACAGATGTCGGCAGGTGAAATATTTTAATGGGTAAAGTGCGGTTACCAGTCGTCAAATCATAATCCTCAAAGATGTTAGTGGAGGGAGAGATATAATTTTAATTTGATGAAAACGGCTGTGGAATCCGAACTCGGGTTTTTAAATCCACAGTTTGACTTAATTTCTCTAACCCAGCTACCCTAATTTTATTTATTTCTTTCTTTATAATATCATCGCGCCTTTTACCTATTACTGGGTGTGGCACTCTGCCGTAGCAGGCATCGGTAAATGATATATTTGTTCTCGAGAAGTGCGGTTACCAGCCGTAAAATCAAGGCCCCCCAAAGATGTTAGGGACGAGGGCGCCACAGGGGTAGATTTAATTTGGTGAAAATGTCTTATGTCGCAACAGGCAGTGATCTAAGTTCTAACATGCCCGATCACCGCAAAATAATATATTATGTAATTACTTTTATAAACGTCTGTTTAGTTGCGAGTGTATGAAAAACGAGTAGGTATCTAAAGAGTTTGTAAAACGAGTTACATACTATACTTTTTCTAAGATCGCAAATTAAAAGAACCATTTTCTTAAAGTTTCATGAATTATTTATAAAGAAAAGTTGTTACAATAGCGGATGCCTGAAGCTAAATTAAATTAATAATTCTATGATCGGAATTTTGGCAATCTAGTCCATGAAGACGCCGAAATATATGTAATATTTATAACAATAAAATATCAAATATATGAATTAAACTAGAATACAAAATCAATTTCTTACTGGAACTATTAAATTTAAATTGAAGGCTTTTTACAATATGAATAAAATATTTGTTCGATAATTTTGCGCTGTTCCAAGAGAAATAAAAAGTTATTGTTTTTTAATTATTTAGTTATATTAACTATTTTATTATCATAAATAAATTATATATTTAATTATGTTGTATATATTGCAAAAAGAAACAGAATGAAATTATACGTACATTATTTTTATCCTTTTTCATTCTTAGTACTAATATAATCTATTGTAAAAGGTGTAATATTGTTACTTATAAATTCATTCTATTAATATATAATTAGTTAAAACAATGACTTAATATCCTTAGACACCGCATGGCGTATACTGTTACATAGTTTGTTTTGAAGTAGATACTCCCATTGGTGAGGGGTTGGTGGAGAACAAGACGTATACCCAAGTTGGTAATGCGTAATGCCTAGATTAGATGTTTACAGCGTTCATCGTTCTCTCACGTGTTTTTGTTTGTTTACGATCTGTGACAAGTGACGAATGTGAGGTTATTAAATTTTGTTTTGTTTTCAAAATTTGATACAATGTGAGGAAATATGATTATTGCATATTAATTTTTTTTTAAATGTTTAATAATAAATTTTATTCTGATATAATTACATTTTAATCTAGTTTCCACTATAATAACATTTTTTGAGCAGCAGCTGTCACTTTAGATTTGTAGTTTACACAACCCGCACAACAAGCTTGGGCTTATCCCTCTTGCCCCACTGCTTTGAGTTTCTGCTTCACAACAAACGCTCGCATTCGGCGTCTAAGGATATTAAGTCATTGGTTAAAACCCAGGTTAATGCATTGAGATTGTGGTGTTTATATTTTGCAAGCCAAGGGTTTGATGCTTGAATATACGAGTGAAACGATTGCAATACAAATAATTTTGCACTAAACATTTATTGAATAAAATATATTTCTCGTACTAGACAGTAAATTACTTATTTACTTTTGCTATTCAAAATTATAATTACAAATTTTAATACGGTACTGTTAATGTTTCATATGTTTACGTAGTTATGTAGATAACATTTTATTATGCCGACAGTTATAAAACAAACATTTGAATTTAATTAACATATAAAACAAACAACCGTACCATATTTCTCTAAAATTAAATTTAGTCTGGCTAGTTTAGCAGGTTTCCTATATTACATTTTGTTTACAAGGTTAAATGCAACGGAATCAACACTAAACATGAACTAAATAATACTAGTACATGGTACACATATGTATTCACTGTTAATAGTTATTTTTGTACCCTTTAAAATGACACTTTCCGCACGCAATACTCAATCTGGAACAAATGTTTTCCGCTCGACTCGACTGTAAAAATTGCAAAAACGCTGACCCTTTGGAACATTCTAAAGACGTTATTGTTACAACTTCTTGTAGAATGTAATCAAACAAAAATCGCGACTAATATAAATAATAAGAAAAAACACATATTGTGGAATATAACAACTTAGTTTAATGGGAAAGTAAAATTATAACAACATAAAATGCTTAAATTAATTAATCTATTTTAGTTTAGGTTTGATATTTGAACTAAAAAACAATATTTTAAGATTGGGAAGAGCCACAATTGTTACAATAAACATTTATAGTAAAATTTGGACAATTAGAAATCGGTGTTCCTGGAGCAGCTTGGTTTGCAATTGATAAAGATTGTGTATAATTTGCAGATTCTGGTGTACTCACACAAGTTGAAATTAAAGATGTATTTTTTTTAAATACCAGTACTCGAACAAAAAATATTATACAAACTACGTGCGTGAAGACGTCTTCCGCTCATTCGCGCTATTAAAGACACTCGCTCCTTGCAGTCGCTCGTGCTTCAAAATGCGCTCATGCGGGAACATCGTTTTCCCGTACTTAGTTCGTAAATAACTATTACGTATAAGTCCGGCAAATAAGTTTTTACGGTACGAGTAAGATATTTCTGTACAAGGCAATAAAGTAACCTAGTCTGGAATTTCGAAATAATTACCGTAAAAAATTATTAACAGACGTATGATGTATAACGTTTTATTTTACACTGTCTCGCATTTAATTATTAAACATTATTTTCATATCCTAAATTTGAAAGTAACATCTATATCTTAAAATAGTTATAAATGAATGACAAAAACTGTACAACAGTACTGTAATAATTACTACCGTGCTACTACTGTAAAGTCACAGTTTACGGAATGAAATATGTACTATAGACATGGAAATACTATATAATATGAAATAAGTTAAATTTTTCCATTAATTGCTCATCGTCAACCGTTATAAACAAATATTTATAATAATTTGTAGACAAAATGTAATATGACAAACTAGATAAATAATGTTAAATATAAAGATTTTTCTGGATTTTAGCAAATACATTTATTCATTTAACGTATTAGTTGATGTTTCGAGCTGACTAAAGCATTCTTCAGGACCAAAATATGTCGACATTTTGAAAACATCACAACTATAAATAAGATTATCTTGTCAACAGATAAAATAACATACCTCCCTATTTTATCATTGGATCATTTAGCTGTAATCGATCGATATGTTAATGACAACCTTTTTCTATTTTATGTTTACTTAATTATCACAATTTAGATTTAGTTTGTGATCAGAATAATTATCCTGACATTTTCTTGTTATTTTCATGCATTTTACTTACTTAATACGTAACGACAGCTGCACTGACAATTTCATAAAAAGTGTGGTTAAAAAGAAAAAGTAAAAGCAAAATGTATAAAAGTAAAATAGAAATAACAAAATAAATTATCTTGGCCAGAAATACCGAAATGGTAGTAATCTATATAATAATTATAAAAATAAGGGTTGTCAATAAGTTAAGGGAGACAGTCAATAAATTCATAGAAAAACGAAATCAGATTAATTGTGAAATGCAACAATTTTTTAATGGTTCCTCAATTGTTTTTGACACTTCCGACCGACTTTTAATAATGTTTAACCAGAAGACGGCTTCGGTTAGACTGAAATGTCCACTGATATTTTAATTTTATAAACTGATTGACTGAAATACAGTAAAATCTTTTTATTTGGATCTCAGATCTAGATTTTGTTCATTGCAATGGCTTAACATTAAGCGTTGATAAATAAATGTGTTGTAGGCGTAAATTTTTTTATTCAAGGTCAAATACTTGTAAATTGAAAGTTATAGTTTTTTGCTAAGAAACGAAGATGCAGGTTTTTATTTTGTATTGAATTGTTTATTTAAAGTTTATATCTACAGTACATAACAGACTACATTAGTATGAAATGATACATTAGTAAATATTATTACTAATTAGTATTATGATTAAGTTGGATATAGGTTTATTTGTTGATTCGTCAATTCTTTTTAAAATAATTGAAAAATAATATAATGATATTTATTATCTACAAAAACAAATATACAGTATTTAACATTATAAATACATAAGTTAGAGCATTTAGATATTTAGAGGTAAATCGCGTGGCAGTGAATCACAGATAATTACAAATTAAAATTAATTATCTAATATATTTGCTTTAATCACAAATAAATAAAAATATGGGGTAGGTGGCTCAGTGGTATCGAGTCGACCAGTGATTTTAAAAACCCGGGTTCGATTCCTACAGTGACAAACAATTTTCACCACGTTAAAACTACCCCTGTAACTCCTCCAACACTAAGCATTTTTGGGAGCCGTGATTTGACGGTTGGTAACCATACTTCACGCGTAGAAATATATCACTTATATATCTGTTACTGTAGAGTGCCATACCCAGTAATGGGTAAAAGGCGTAATAATATATAAATAAATAAATAATACGCAAATAAATTGAATTTCGAAATGTTTAATTTATTATTAAATTTGTACAGTGGCTCAAGCCACTGTAAAAGGGGCGTGGATCTGCCACTGTTCACACTAGTCATTAAATTTATTTTTCATGTATGAATAAATAATCACATTAGTGATGGCATATTATGCATTGTAGTGAAGTCCGTGGCTAATGTTTTCATATTGTATTACATCGACCATACAGATTTGACATCAGTTTAATGCAAAAAAATATAAAAAAAGGAAAAAGTTATCAAATTTATCTACTGTAGTGCGTTACGTGTTACGCGAAACAAAAGAAATAGAAATTTCTTAGAAGTTTGTTTTGCTTTATGGTCCCATTGGTTCAAGTGCTGAGTTCCAAGTAGCAGTTGGTGAAAGAAAATTATTAGATATATTTTTAGAAGAACATTGTTTCCAATTTGTAGAAATTTCTTAAATAAATCTACTATTGTGTGATCTATTTCATTGTTGGTTATTTAATTTATTGATATATGCCAATACCACAATCAATATGTATCTATTTCGAATTTGCTTTAAACACTTTTCTCTAACATAATAGAAATTATTATTTTTTTAAATCTATTTTAAAGTTATTGCTTATTTACTTCGTTTTATTATTGCTTTATTGTTATTAACAATACTTTATCTGGAGTATTTATACATATAAAGAATTTTAACCCCCGAATCGGATTCTCACAACCAACAATCGAATTTCCTATGTTCTAGTATCTTTGAGGATTGTAATTTAACAAATAATAATTACACTTTACGTATAATAGTTATTTAGGCACCTAGGGAGTAATATAGATGATAATGCACAGGAATGGATGTCGACCGAGGGTATTATCATCCCGTAGTTCCCGTGGTGCATATAATATGAAGAGTAGAATTAGTTTTCATTTATATTAATTATGATTGTAGTAATGCGTATAACAGTACTACTCAACTATGGCATTGGGTGAACGGGGCGTTATGAATACATACAATGGCCGTTATACAGTTTTTTAAATTTATTTTAACACGAACTTAATCCCAATTACAGTATAGGGTCCGCACTCACCGAGCCGCAGTGTGGTCGTTCATATAATTTTTAGCTTGAATGAGATTCGAACTCGGGATCTGCGGATTCGAATTCCATGTCGTTATACACACCACCGTACTGACGGTTGCTTATATACTTCGATCGTAGCTATAAACAACAAATAATGTTCAAGTGAAAAATAGAAAATATTTTACTTATCAAAATCTACTAAAGCAGAGTAGCACGATCAGAAATGTATATAGAACAGCGTGATTTATATATATATATATATATATATATATATATATATATATATATATATATATATATATATATAAATGACTGCCGAAAACCCTCAAAATAATATTGTATAGATCAATTTTAGAAGAGAGAAATTCGAACGATACCTAACGATTTTGTGGTTTACGGCTATTTACACTATTTTCATTTATATTTTAAGGATTGTTTAAGAAAAAAGGTTGAATCAAATGTTTAATAGCAATGTTAATTTACTCATTTAACAATTCGTCTTGGTGATTTTATTCATTTAGACGATCCTTGTAATTTAAATGACAGCGGTGCACCTGACCATTATTTGATTAGAACTTCAAAAACAAATATAAATTTTGTTTTACCTTTACAGAACTTGAAAACAATGAAACAAATCTTGAAAGGAGTTAAATCTATTATTTGTCTTTTGTATTGGATTTATTGTCTTACCAAAATATTTTAATGAACATCTGTATATGTAACATGTGACCTACCTTAAATTCAAAGGACGTTATTTAATCAGAATTTAACGTAATTATCTCAAACAAATGTAAAATAAAACAAAACATCCTTGTGCTATAAACTTGTTGCCAAAATTAAAATTAACTAATTAATCAATGTCCCATTAAGGCGAGAATTTGCTGGACACCTAATGAAAGCAAGACCTACTTAACCATAATACGTTAATTTCCTATCTGGACCTCTTTATCTTGTTTTGCCTCCTCATATTTTAATGATCACCTTGGTAACCAGGTCGGTGCACAGAACTGGCAGAACACTCCATTATCATGGCCACAGCGATGACCGGACGCAATCCGACTAAACGAGAAGAGAATACTGAGTTTTGATTGAGCCGCGGTACGGTAATTAATTTTATATGTCAAGTGTTTTAACTTTCGGAGCTTGGATTGCTTGGATCCCGTCTAACATATGGTTGTAGAAGACTGAACGTAAATGTTCAGATGTTAATATCGAAAGTTTCTAGTTTTTATTTGATAATAATCGAATAATAAAATCGAGCTATAAATGAAATTTTTATAGTCCGGGTTTAATTTGGTCTTGTTAAACGAAATTTATCACCACTTGTTCCGAAATGAAATATGATCGCGAAAGTGGAAGTTTAAAACTTCATTCAGTTTGGAGCATATTTATTTTATTTATTTATCTCCCATTGTGGAATCTGTAAACAGTGCTTTGCACTGATAGCCAGTTCCTGTACAAAATATACATTTTAGTTTAGTGATGACAAAAATAATAATAGTAATAAATCTAAAATATTACTTATTCTAACACATTAATACCTAAATTATAACGTTACATATATTGTTCTTATGTTATATACATTCTAATAAACTGGCATAGAAATGCCAATTTGCGTATTTTTAAAGAAGTAAGAAGAACGATCAAATGATTCTAGTAATATGGTAATAAAGTTTTTTTTTTATCAGATAATTTATTCAGATTATTTTGTAACTTATTCATAGCTCAATAAAATATTTTATAGTTACGAAGTCGTTAATATTAATTAATAGACTAGAACCGAGCGTAACTGTTAGTCTTTTGTCAAATTATATTTACTACAAATTTATTAGATTACAATAAATGTTTAAAAAGTAAAACTGAATAAATATATATTCAATAAATTCAGTACAATAATTATTTTTTGTATCTAAAATAAATAAAATAAAATAAATATATCACGCATTTTACCCATTACTGGGTGTGGCATTCTGTCGTTGCAGATCTCGGTAAGTGATATATTTCTTCACGTGAAGTGTGATTACCTGCCGTCAAATCACGGCCCCCAAAGATGTTAGTGGTGGGGAAGCCACAGGGGTAGATTTAATTTGATGAAAACCACTGAGCCACCTACTCCATTCTTGTATCTCAGGCGCGAAATGATTATTTGTGTGCGTCCAAGAAAAAGTTTGACAACCGTGGCTGAATTCCGAGGCAGACTATTTTCTGAGTGCACCAAATTATTTTGTGGTCGAGGTACACACAACATTTTTCATGCAACTACATTGTGTTCATTAAAACAATTAAAAATGTATTACTTATTTATTGGTTATTGTATATATGAATTATGTAACCATTGAGATGTTTCCAGAAAAAATAACAATTTGTTTGTTTATCGGCGGCATTTTATAATCGTATATTTAATTGGTTTACCCGCAAAAGTAATTGATAGCTCAGTAATAAATTTTTGTCGAGCTGCTTACTACAAAGTTGAATTTCATGGGCTACATTGTATGCGTAAATGTAAACATTGTTTGATAGTTGCTTGAAAATTTATTTGTTTTACAACGAAAAATATTTTGCAACAAATATCAAATTAGTTCACATTTTAATTTTGCATATCAATTAATTTGTTATGGGCTAGGTGGTATCGAGTCGGCCTGTGAATCTTGAGAATCTTGGTTCGATCCCCACAGCCGAAGAACAATTTTCACCAAATTAAATCTACTCCTGTGGCTCTCCCTCCACTAACATATTTGGGTGCCGTCATTTGACAGCTGGTAACTACTTCACGCGAAAAAATATATCACTTACCGAGATCTGTTTTGGCAGAGTGCCACGCTCAGTAATGGGTAAAAGGCGTTATGATATATTTATTTATTTATTCAAATGTAAATTTAGATTAAAATTAAGGCAAACCCCAATTAACAAATATATCATTTAACTTCGATTTACAAATCTTATCATTAGCTATAAATAATTTTTTCGAATAATGTTTCCATAATATTGCATCGTACTATGAATTTGACAATTCCACTTATAACTTTTTATCCAATCAAATTACAGTATTTTGCTGAATTGAACCAGTCACAGTAGTATTACAGGGACAATTTCATTAGCGAAAATTGTCGCAAATCGTTGCTTAGATATAACGTTTGTTAACTATTTCGAGTAGATTAATATTCTAGAATTTTATTTGACTTTGTTTACTTTGCTTAGTTATGTCAAAACATTAAACAATGTAAATTGATTATCAAGGTAATAGTAGTTCAGACATTGTTTTAAAAATACTGCAGGTAACATTTTTTTGGAGTAAATAAAATATTTCGAGGAATTGTCAAGCCGAATACCATACGTGACTATGATTTTCCTTTAGTAATTTTTGTCTAGATCACTCCTGCTTGTTGCTTTAAGAAAATCTACACTCGTGCTATCGCACTCGTACAGATTTTCGTCGCAACAAGCAGTCGTGATCATGACGAAAAAAATTTCCGGCAAAATCATAGTCACTAATGGTATTATATATGACAATCCAACAACAGATTAACCTTGTGGTTCCTCACCACTATCAACTTTAGGGGCCGTGATTTAACGGCTGGTAACTGTACTTCACGCACAAAAATATGTTGTACTGAGATTTGTTACGACAGAGTGCCACACCTAGTAATGGGTAAAAGGTGTGATGATATACTTTTTTACTATCAGATTTCCATAACAAGATTTCAATTAATGCATTGTATGAACTAAGTAACGATATATGTATAATGCAGACCTTATACGTATAGAGACAAGTTGTACACAGCAGGCCGTACTAAACACCTTATAAAAGGTGTCTTGCAGTATGTCTGTACTTATTTCACGCAATATAATGATTGGTATTTGCTTCTTACGGCAATCAGATTGTATTTTATTTATATTTGAAATAACTGGCTCAATAAATTTTCACTTGCTCGCTGTACTACATATGATTGTCCGTCAGAACGGTGATGTGGGTAGCGATACGGAATTCGAATTCGAGGATCCCGAGTTCGAATCTCACTCAAGCTATATATTATATAAATTACTACACTCCGGCTCGGTGAGTACGGACCCTGTACTGTAATTGGGATTAAATTCCTGTTGTACAGCGTAACATAAATAAATAAATAAATTACGATCGTAACTTATTTTGTATCAAAATAAATATCATTTTGGATTTTGCAGTAAGTAGCTCAATAGAAACGCTTCGGATTGTAGAATAGACAACTGTTTTTCTACTGATTCAAATTATCTCTGTGATTACTCTTTCAAAGTTAACGTTAAAATTGAGTTGTAATAACCCGAGTTACTTTGAGTAGAGTTCAACTGTCAACAGGAACATTGGCGGAATGTTAAATCTATATTGAGAGTGGTATATGAATTGCTTTTTATATTATTTTTTTCTGCGATCACATATTACGGAGTTTTACTGTTTTATATTTTTTATATTACATACATAAGGATTTACTAGAAAGTAAAATTTAAAATTTAGTTCAGGTAAGAATAATTCGTAACGTCAAGTATAATTAAAAATTAATTATAATTGCATTAATTCATATCAGAATTTATTATTTAATGGGAGCAGCAGCAGTAGCGATGAATAATATAAATTTGTTTTTTTTTTGTTTTCTTATTTATCTGTACTAGCTCTGTTTGAATCTTCTGTATTTAACATCAAATAATACATATTTAATTTTCGTTTCGCGATTATTTAAATTTCTGGTGACAGGAGAATGTAGCTATGGAGTTACTGAGGTTATTTTAGTCTGAATAACGGGAACAGTCAAGATAAATTTATGTCGTGTAACTTTAAATAAATAAAAATAAATATATCATCAGGCCTTTTACCCATTACTGAGTGTGGCATTCTGACGAAGCAGATGTCGGTAAGTGATATATTTCTTCGCGTGAATTGCGGTTATTAGCCGTCAAAAAACGGCCCCTAAAGATGGAAAAGCCACGGGAGTAATGTAAATATGGTGAAAATTGTTTGTCGGCTGTAGGGTTCTCAAATCCACAGGCCGACTCACTGAGCCACCTACTCCATTCAAAAGTAACTGCTAACTGGAAAGCAGCTCAATAATGTGAGCCGTGATTGGATGATTGTTAACCACACTTCACGTCTTCACGCATAATAATATATTACTTACCGAGATCTGCTAATGCAGATTGTCGCACTAAGAAATGAATAATAGCGTAAGATATATTTATTTACATTAATTATTTTGCTGTTTTGTTTCGAAAGTACCTATCATTGATTTATCTAATAAATTTATTTAAAACAAATTCTAGAAACAATCTGTTAGAAGTCCGTACATAATTCATCTGAGAGCCATTACACAAAGCGACAAGCAATCATATTTCTTGTTGAATTCTCGGAGATGTAATACAAGATAAACACTGCAAACTAAACAACTGATGACAGAATTAGAATACAATAGCAGAGGAGTACTTCAAACAGTAAATATGTCCTTTTATTTTCATAAAGCACACGTACGCATTATAAACAACAGAGAAAGTATGAGAATAAGCTCATGAGCTTGCTAGATACACGATGCACTGATTTGCAACTGCAATATTGATCAAATGATTACGGTTTCTGCCACAAAAGGAAAATAAGTTGTTGTTTCTGATGAACGAGATAAGAAATTCTTTAAATTGATGAAACTGGTTTTGTATGACCTTAGTCATTTCTCTTTCAGACAAATTCTTGTAGTGTAATTGAAAAGATCAATAACTGATTTTTCGTAACACATGCACAAGAAACACGTTCTTATTCCCTAATTTTAGAGAGAGAACACTGCTTTTCTCCCCTAGGGAGAGAAACGTTATGTTTCCATAGGTACCATGTTTCTCTCCCTAGAGCGATGTTTCTCTCCCTAGAGAAATTAGCTGTTTGCGGTGTTTCCTAGGTAACTAGTTACGCAACTCATATTTGACATTTGTCCCGATAAGAAAGTAATTTTTGTGCACTTGTTACGAAATGTATAATATGCTTCACGGGAGGGCGCGATTATCCCTTGTGTGAAGTTGGCAAACTTCGATTTCCGCTCGAGCCTTCGACCCTCGCTTACGTCTCGGTTTGTCGACTTCACACGCGGGAATAATCGCTTGTTTCCCTCCCTTGATGCATAACATACTATATTGAAATGACTTTTAAATAATTTGTCTTTATTATTACTGAATTAAAAGGGGAAATATTATTTCTTATAAGATACTACAAAACAATAAGAACAATGGTTATCTTATATTTTCCGTTGTTAAACATATTTAAATTATTGTAAAGAAAAATGTTTTGAATAAAAGTAGTTGTACATTTAGTTCCACGTTATCTGTTATTTAAAATAATTTAGAAACGTTTGACAGCAGAAAATATACGATACCAAATATTCAAGTTGTTTTGAAAATACCTTACGAAATATATTTCAATTTTTATAGCTTATGGCTTTCAAAATAACGTAAATGGATTGATTAGTAAAATTATTGCCCAAAACATTTATTTAAAAAATCAAATTCTGAAGCTAGAAAATGCATAACAGTAACAATAAGTATAATCTCTTTTTATAGACTTGCTTCACTTATACTTTTAACCAGAGTTGCAAACCGAATCGGAATTAGAACCAAAACCGAACCGACCGTTTTTCCTCAACCGCGAATTTAAACTGAACTGTTCACGTAGAACCATTTAATTGTACCCAGCCGGTTCGAACCGGAAGAATTACATATTTGTTCTAAATAAGTCTGTTTTGAGCATGAGATAAAATTATTTATATATTCAATTTATTTATTTGGTTTAATAACATTTTAGAATAATCAAATGGGGTAGGTGGCTCAGTGGTATCGAGTCGGTCTGTGGATCTTGAGAACCCTGGTTCGATCCCCACAGCCGGCAAACAATTTTCACCAATTTAAAAAATCTACCCCTGTGGCTCCTCCACCACTAATATCTTTGGAAGCCGTGATTTGACGGCTGGTAACCGCACTTCACGCGAAGAAATATATCACTTACCGAGATTTGCTTAGGCAGAGTGCCCCACTCAGTAATGGGTAAAAGGCGTGATGATATATTTATTTATTTATTTATTTAGAATAATCAAGTATGTTCTACAATTTATATTGAAATCAATTTTTTTTTACTATCTAAATAAAAATGAAACTGAATTTTATATTTTTAAAATATTTATATAGATGAAGTACATAAAATATGTACCTATAAATTTAAATCGGAAAATTAAAATTATATATATATATATATATATATATATATATATATATATATATATATATATAATATTTATCTTGTAATACTGTGCATTACGACTGACATATGTAACCATGTGGTCACGTATTATAATAAGTTAGGTTCATACTGCATAATTAGAGTACATTTCTTGCAAAAATATAAATGATAATAAATTTGCCTTTACTCTTTAATCTACTTACGTCTCTACTATATATATCATGTGTGAAAGTGAAATTATTATGGCCCATAACTATTAAAAGTGTCAGCTATGAGTTAAAACAACACTTGAATTTACTAAGGTAGTAAATTTATTTACCAGTTATGAACAGAAATTGATAGAATAAATTAATTTACTTATCATGTATTTGATATCTACAGTATAAATTAGTTATACATCATTTGGCATTATGTTGACTATTAAAATTATACACACGTATATTATGTTACAGTAAAAACGACTTCTTTACTATTTGTAAACAATCCAATTATTTAATAAACCAAGCCTGTAGTTATTTATTCATAAGAAATTTACGCATAAATAAAGTAGGTGGCACATTGATATCGAGTCGGACTGTAGATTTGGGAGCCCAGGTTCGATTCCCACAACCGACAAACAATTTTCACCACATTAACATTACCCCCGGGGCTCTTCCATCTTCGGGGACCGTAATTTCACGGCTGATAACCGCACTGCACGCGCATATAGTATATTACTATAATAAGTCAATATATCGTATAAAACAAATATAATATGCTTTTTTTAACTTGCGTCATTTATTTTATTTAAAGAGGTTGAAAAATTTAAAACTTTGGTATAATGATAACGAGCACAGGAGAAAGAGGAGCAGAAATAGAAGAAAAAAATTCGTCAAAAACAAAAAAAAAAAGTTATACAAAACGCTAGTAAGACCATATTAAGACACAAGTAATGACAAAAAAAGAGAAAGAGCAACTATGAACAGCGGAAAAGAAAATTTTAAGAGCGATACTAGGAGGAATAAAGTTTTTAATGAATATAGAACAAGAATGAATAGGGAAATAATCTAAGAATTAGATGGCAAACATATTACAAAGAAAATAAAACTACAAAGAGCGAAATAGTTCGGACATATAATGAGAGCTGGAACAGAAGCAACAATTTTCGCAATGCTAGAATGGGCTCCAGGGAATAGAAGTAGAGGTAGGCCAAGATCAACCTGGATTATAGAAGTAGAAGACGAGCTACACAACGCAGGAATTGATAAATGGAAGGAAGAAACACAGAATAGGAAAAAATGGAATGAACTAAGCAAGAAAATATAAAAAATGAACTGATCTCCCTAACAAGGATCTAGAGAGCTTCTAAGAAAGCGGCGCAACCCCCACGGGGTGTCAAGTCACCACATATATATATATATTGTGAACGTAAAGTATAAAAAATGTATTACTTACCGAAATCTGCTACGGCAGAGTGCCACATCAAGTAATGGGCAGAAGGCATGATGATACATTTTTATTTTAATATGCACAAATGAAATATTTTTTAAAAAGCTCGCTCGCTTGTAATTTTATCTAATGAACCCTAAGTTCATTAAATTGTTAAACTCAAATATGTTTCTAGCAAAGAATAATTATCAACAAAATAGCTGGAAAAGATATAAATAGAATAATGTTATTCAATACATGATTTCAGATTGAGGTTATAAAAAATATGTGAACAAATTGATGAAATTGTCATTCTCTCCACGAATTTGTACTCAAAACAATTTATTTTGTCGTTCTTATTCAGGACGTAACTGTAGAAAGTATTAAACAGGATATCACTTACAAATATTCGTAAACAAAGATCGTTTTAAATAAACAACCTAAATAAAGTCGCCCGCAAGTAGAAAGAACTAAATCCTTTGAGTGCTTTCATCCAATTTAACTGAACTAAATGGAAGTGTGTAGTCACAGTAAATGCAGCAGGCTTCAGTTCATTTATTTGAGAGCAAATGCAATGAAACCTGATTGCCGAAGCTACTCGACGTTCGACAATGCAAATAGACAGATAAAAATGCGAAACATTCGGTCAATATGCAGAGTAAATAAATGTAAATGTAAAGTTAAATTTAATTATCCCATTCTTGTAAATAGTGTGAAATTACATTTTGTTTACATACAAGGCAATTAACTTTTAAATTTCACATTTTAATTGAAGTTTAACAGGATCTACAAATCATTATAGGCATTTTCTATGCCGGTAAATTCTAGTAATTTATTCGATGATTTATTTATTTTTTCATACTTCATTACCACCAGTAAGTTGAATTTGTTTTGCACTGACCTAATTCAACCTGATTGCCATATTGAAAGAATTAAATGAAATCGTGGCTTCGGAAACTAATTAATCAATGATAATCAATTTGAACATGGGCAATTAATGATTGAATATCTTTAAATAATTGTTTTAATTTTATACGAATTTCCAGGCTAGGTTCTATAATATTGAATAGCTGGTTTAGTGGTATCGTGTCGGCATGTAGATTAAAGAACCCGAGTTTGATTCCCACAGCCGAAAATTTTTTACTAGATTAAAATTGTCCCTGTGGCTCTCTTTCCACGCATCTTTGGGAGGCGTGACTTGGTTGCTCACCGCACTTCAGACTTACCGAGATCTGGTACGGAACAGTGTTATTTATTTTAGTTTTGGTTCTAAAATAGGTTTTATATTTATTTATTTGTAACAATCAGAATTAATTTGAACAAAATACGTTTAAAAACTATTGCTATACTTCTTGTTCCAATTTATATATATATATATATATATATATATATATATATATATATATATATATATATATATTAAATGAGTTTTTAGTGACCCTTTAATGAAAGGTTAAATAAGCAGGTTTATAGGAGCGAATGGATAGCTGTGTTTGAAAGTTTGTTACATAATGAAAGATTTCAAGTTTGAGGAAAAAATGAGCTTGTATGGAGGGAACTTGAGTGTGGTTTTAAGCATGGATGATGTATAAGACTGATATATCTGATGAATGGATGTTTTGTGAATATTTCAGGAATTCGTGTTACCCCATTTGATGGAATATAGCAAGATGTTATTTATTTATAAATGTACGTTGTTCATTCGGTAGTTAGTTTTTTATTGTCCCGCAAACTTTCCCTGCAGTTTTCAACCAGTTGTAATTAATGTATGTTTTACATATAAAGTTCGATCTTTAATTTAAAGATTTCGAGTGTGAGGAATAAACGTGTTTATATGAAAAGAATATTAAAAGTTAGGTGGTGTGTCACGATAGGAAAATTGATTACTTGATGAATCTGATGAATAACTGTATCTACATTTAATTTGCAGACCATTTCTTTTTATTTAATTTTAAGAAAAAATATATTGACTTTCGTAATACTCAAATTATGTACCAATAAGCTAAGCGAAGAATTTAAGATAAGGATACTTCCATCACTGTTTTTTTTTTATTCAAATTTTAAAACTTGTCTTTCTGTATTTTATAAATCCAATAATAATAATAATAATAACAGTAATATCCGTAATAACGGATAATGGTTTTAAATATGAGAATTCTATTTCTATGTAAAATAAACTAATTTAAAAAACAATAATCATTCCTTGTGCAGTTGACTTGGTAGTTTCTGGAATCATAAAATAATATTATTGTAAAATGTTTATGCATATTTTTAAGCGGTAAACCTGCATCTAAATTTATTTTGTTTAAAACTAAAGAGGAATATAATAAGTGTGCTGGAATGTAATACTAACCTGTTATTCTGAATGTACTTTAATTATCGTCATCTGCATCACTTTCCAAATGAAAAAATGAATGAGCGGAAGAACCAGAAACCTGCAAAATATTTCCGCGAGAAAAGTAAAATAAAAAGAAAAACATGTTTTATAGCAAGTGATTAAACCAATAAATGAATTCGTTATAAAAAAACTTTCGAACGAAGAGAAAAAATGCCTCTGGGAAAAAGAAAAGAAAAATCCTCGCTCAACAGAATAATTGACAAGCATTCTCGTCAGAATTCCCAACAGTGCTATCACTAGTCTCCTTTGAGAATAAACGATGACGCTAGCGTCATCTGAGCGGTGACTTTACTGAGTTCTCGCTCAGGTGGGGCTGGAAGTGGGTCGCGACGGTGCTGTACTGCTACCCATACCCATTCGAAGTCGAAACCCCGGCCGGTAGCACGCTGAAGACTGCACACGCGCTGCACTTCTTGTTTTGTACGTCGCGGAGACTCAACCTTTTGTTTGTGTTAAGTGCTTAGTGCTAAGTGAATGTGCGATAGATCAAAGGTGATAAATGCAATTGAGTTTTATGTTTATTAGTGCGGTAGAATGTTGCAATGTAATAATAGTGATGACATTTAATAAACAATGAAGACAAATGTGTTGGAACTGCAGTAAAATTAACTCAAAAATGGGTGACTTATTATTGAAACAAAAACCGAGATCTCCTTCGCAATGGCACCAGCACCAACCGATGGAGATGCTCCGACGACCATGGCCACCCATGTACCGAACCCCTTTCCAAAGGACTTCCCATACTCATCAGTTCAATTTTCATCCTCTGGATCGCAAGGACTATCGGGAACCACGAGGATATCATCTCCAAAATCCAAACAACTATTCTCCAAATAATATCTACCAGACGAATAACAGTAGGGATTATTATTTTCTGGCTCCTTTATATCGAAATGCAATGCCACCTCCACCAAAACCACAAAATGATCGACTGTTAATGGACAAAAAGCGATCTGGGAAAAGGATACCTGAACCTGTTGTATGTCACTGCCGATCCAGATCTATGGATGATGTAAGGTTCGATGTTGTTGAAGTGTCGCCAGGATTTGAGGCGGATGAGAATGGGAACCATGTGGAAAGGACGAAAAAGTTAAAAGGGATTAAAGGAATTTTTGGACAGCATTCCATGGAGAATTTGTTGGCTGATACGATGTATACTCCAGCGTCCAAACGCATTGGGACTTGTCAGGTTACTTCTTATTTTCAGTCATAATTTTTAACACCAAAATTCTTCAAAAAAAGTTGCGTTTTAGATTAAATTCTGAACCATATTATCAAGACAAAATAGTAACAGCATTAGGCTAGAATTTCTTTCAACTTTTTTCCAGAATATGGTTTAGCTTATTTTTAAACGTCTAAAAGATAATTGTATTTTTAGAATTATGCATTCTTTATAGTAAAATACTAAATTTATGGGATAGATAGCTTAGTGGAAATGTGTCGGTCTATAGATTTGAGAATCTGAGTTCGATTCGCACAAACTTTTGCTACACATTAAAATTACCCCTAATAAGGTAGGTGGTAACCACACTTTCGTGCAAAATATATCGCTAATCAAAATCTACTACGGGAGAGTGCCTCATCTAATAACTAGTAAAATAAAAAAATAAATATATATTTATTATTTATTTTTTATCTAAATTCGACATATCGTCCTTTGATATACAACTTTAATTGGGTGTATAAAAAACCAATATAAAACATTGAACAGTGTTATTTATTTAGCACAAAAATGTAATATTGTTGTAAAATTAATATTTATTAACAGTAATGAAATAGTTTGCGGTTATAGTAAATCAAACAATAGTTCAATAAAGTATTAATTAGGTAGGTGAAACGTGTAGTGTAGGTATTATAGATACATTTTATTATCCGCTTTTTCTTTTATGTCTTAACATATTGCGTACGTATATGGTTTTGACATAAATACGATCAATTATTATATTGTTCTTTTATTCTCTATATAACTAATATTGAATTAAAATTTTATGTGTTAACTACAATTATTAATAGCTATAAATAATATTATCCATTACTACTCGAGTAATAATTGCATTTGTGATAGAATTAATACAATATTAAAATGAAGCTACTTGTTATATTTTTCTCTTTTTATTATTAATTGTGAATAATTTATTATCGGATATCGACTTTCATTGTTGAATATATTAAAAAAACAGATAAACTGTCGTTCCGCAAGTGAAAGTTTCCGAGTTCCTTAGGATTTGTGCTTGTTAGGGAAATGAATCGGCTTATTTACACATCATTTAACTTAGAGGCAAAAAACTGTTATTTATTTAATTTCTCTTTCAATATTTTAAATAACAGCAATTTGCAATTTTTACAGCTATCTTAATCATGCAAAAATAGTAAACTTTTCAAAACAACTTTAAGATTTATTCGACATTTCCTATTTATTATTTTATATGTTTTTTTTTTACAAATTGCTTCTTTTTTATAATGAGAAATAAAAAAAGTGCTTACACAAAACATTTGAGAATAAATGGTTGTAACGTTAGATAAAGTAACATAAGATGAATACGCAGATTTAAGATTTTCCACATAGACCACATGGCTCATCCATGTGGGGAATTTTTAAAATAAAACTTGTTTCATAATGAAACTGCATAATAATAGGAAGCAACTTCTATACAGTATACTAAATAATACACATCATAATTCTTCCTGCGGTAGTTTAGTTATTAATTTAACAATATAAAATAATGAAAGAGTTTTAAAAATGCTTATTAAAATCCACGGAACGTGTGTTTTGCCGTTGCAAACTGCTTTTACAACGTCCGTCTAAAAACAATGGACTTATTGGAACGTAACGCTAACCGACCACTAACTATGTATACTGAATCTTATTAAGATAATATCTGAACAGTTACTGCATTAATACAAAGTTTGACCATTAGAGCTGTAAATAATCACCAATTAATAATTTGAAATACTCTATTTATTATTGGGTAACAATCATCTTCTATGAATGGTAGCTAATTATAGTGATCTACAGTTATTTTCTATAAGCTGTAACTGTTGAAAATATACTTATGCCTATGGCACACTGGTCGAAGAGCGTCGATGAGCATCGATGAAACAACAGAACGCACCCGCCATCGACGAAAAATAGAGACTCCTCTATCTCCATCTAAGAGCTCATCGATGAAACGAACGTGTCTCATTTCATTCGTATCTTTTGTGTCTCATTTCACGTTAGCATATTTTTGAAATTTAGTTTTTCTTTCTCAACTTTAGAAGCTTTTATTGTTTGTCAATGACGGACCGTTCTGTTGTGTCATCGAAGAGCTCATCGATACTCTTCGAACAGTGTGCCATAGGCATTAAGCGTTTTTATGTAAAAATTTGCAGTTATAAGTTATTAATTTATAGATATGTTAAAATTATTCCTGCAAGAAGCTTATGTCACACTTTATGTGCTAGTGTCATATGTACACCAACAATAATTTATTTTTTTTACTTTTCGAACACATACAGATGTCCTTGATAGCGTGGCTAGCTTTGAGATAGCGCGAACTAAAAGAGCTACGAAATTTTGATGTATGTTTAATATCAATATGCCAAAAAAAAGTGTACAGCACAAAAAAAAGCACTTCAAATTCGTAAAAATAGAATTGCTTTCATTTCTATTTCCTACAAAATACTACAAATAACTATTCACAATTATTTGTTATTGCTTAAAACTTTTTCATTTATTGAAATAATTGAATTTGATTCCCTTTTCTTAAAGCACTTCGTCATAAAAATATCCAGAAATACTCAAAATTTTGTAGTTAAAAGCAGTTGTTTTTATCTTTTCAATAATTTACGTTTTACGTGTGGACTCTCTTATACCCAAATTTGAATAAATGTTAATAAACAATACAACAATAAATATATATAAAAATTTAATACGTATATTTTTATTTTCTATTTTGAAATGGCAAATTTGGTAAGAACCGTCTATTTTATCAAATCTTTTAAATTACGAATTGGTTGTGTACTATTACTTGTGAATGGATTTCAAGATTGACATTGATTTAATAACATTATTTAACAATAAAAATAAAATTATATTGTTTCCAAGATTTGCAGTTACAAAATAGACACTCAAACCTTTGTTCAAGTCAATATTTTAATAAATATTTATGTAATTTAATAAGCTTGTTTCTCGTAAATACAAATTTATGACATATTGCATGCAATATGACATGTACTGCATAAATGCTTACTGCGCAAAATGCAGATTAAGTTATAAAATCATAATCATTTATTTCTTTTTAAATGTAAAATGTCTTATTCATTATTATTGTATAAAAATGAGCACTAAATGATGTTCAAGTAATAAAGTTTTACAGTAAGTCTACGTGACCGTTGTGCGACGATGTAACAAGGCATGCGCTTTTGCAGCAACGCGTGAATGCGCGTTCGCATGCGTGCAATATGCCGTTTTTCATAGCGTCCTCAAAGTGAAACTAGTTCTTGTAGATCATCACGGCTATTACCACAATTGGTCTAGTCTCTAGTCCGTTGGCATTCGTAACAGTAACTTGCGATTTAAGAATTAGATTAAACTGCCTATGTCTTATTTTATCTTCTACATAAGACTACCTGTTTTATACACTGCACTAGATTCTAGAATTCTTGATGAAATATATATTTCATACAAAAAGAGCAGTTACTATTGCATTGTTTTCTGTTTTGTACGTATTCTAAATCTAAACAATAAATGAGAAATTTAAAAGTCAATAAATATAGTTATATTCCGATATATAGTTCGATCCCCACAGCCGACAAATAATTTTCACCAATTTAAATCTACCCCTGTGGCTCCCCCTCCACTAATCTTTTGGGGGCCGTGATTTTAAGGCTGGTAACCGCACTTCACGCGAAAAAATATATCACTTACCGAGATCCGCTTAGGCAGAGTGCCACATCCAGTATGGGTAAGAGGCGTGATGATACATTTATTTATTTATTTTATTTTATATTTACTTGACTGTGGACCGACTTTTTGTGGGTTAGTCATCAGGTCATCATCACCACTCAATTACACTTACTTGCATAAGTCATGCATATTATTATTATTATTATTTTGTATACTGTTGTAAAAAACTAATAAATAAATAGTTATATCACGTCTTTTACCCATCAATGGATGTGGCATCCGTAGCAGATTTCAGTTTATATATATGCACGAGAAATGCGGTTACCAGCCGTCAAATCACGCGCCATAAAGATGTTAGTCTCAAGACAGCCACAAGGATAATTTTATTGTATGGGAATTAAATCTAGGTTTTCAAATCCACAAGTCGACTCGATACCACTGAGCCACCTACCCATACTGTCGTAATGTATTTTAATAGAGATATTAGATATATATATTTAGGAAATTAGTTAGCCCGATTTTACTACATATTATTTGTAGACGAATGTGATTTGAAATAAAATGTATCTTTGCTATTCTGAATATAAGTTTAAATATGAAATTTATATTTAAAATTTTGACGCCGTTTGGGGTTATTTGTTTATAATAAAATAAATAGCCAAACCTACAAAGGGGTCTAAAACTTGCGGACTCGCCGAATTTAAAAATATCATAAAATTATGAACATAATTGTTTTTATTACTATATGCCTCAAATAGTTATTAGATACTTGGAAGTTTAACAGGGGATATCAGATTTTTGTCAATCAAAAGTGTTCAGAAAACAATTATGCTTTCAAATTGTACATAGTTAGTTCTATCCACACACTTTATTTTAATATTTATTTTTATTATTATCATATTTAATGCCACAAATTTGAGAAATATTTCTGAAAAAATCATCTTAACCATCAACTTAAAAATTTAGTGGATATTTTTATCGTATTATATGCGGATAGGTCTAGTCATGGTGTCTACCATTCAGAAATTCTTGGAAATTCAGGAAAAAACCTGGAATTTAAAAACCTGTTTCACTTAATTTCCAATACAGGAAATTCAGAGAAACCAGTTTTTACACGACAATTGCTTCCCAGTGAATTGACAAAATTGCTATTTCTGGCAATTTTTTATTTAGTTTTTAAAGAAATTATTAAATTAAAATATTTAAATACATAATTTTATTCTCTAAACATTATGTTTAAATATTTTTTACTAAAATAATTTTTGCGAATTTTAGGATGCAAAACTGATCTAGTATGAAATATAAAAATATATAAAAGTACAATAAAAATAATAAAATAAATTATTCACCATTTAATTAAATAAAAAAAAACAAGAAACTACTTTGATTTTTTTTGAAAACCTTAAATGTATTTTCAAACTTGTAAACATCGTATATATTATTGTGATATGCAGTTTGTAAAAGAAAGAACAATTTATTTAAAAATAAATTAGCTTAGCTTATCAACATTTTTATTTTCATTGTACAGTCGTAATTTAATATAATTTACTGTTTTTTATTCAATAACAATAAAAATGGTCCATATAATTTCCGCAAATATATGTTACACATTTCTAAATATGGAATAATTTATTTGTGGCACATTAAATCTAATTTAATATTACATTAAACATACACATATTTATTGATTATAGTCACGTACTGACGTCTAAATATTTTGACCTAATCTGAAATACATCAAAGTGATTATGTTCCGTAATCATTAATTATGAATTTTCGCGGAACGATTTACAGTTAGTCTTGAATATATGTACACCTTCATCTTCATTTAAATATTGAATATCCCCGCATGCAACATGTCATAAATACTAACAAATTACCAATTTTCACCACGTACTATTTCACTTAAGCTGCGGAAATATCTACGAGGATAATAAAACTAGATTTGTGTCCAGCGTTTGACAGAACTAGACGTACCCATATATCAAATTTTTTAGTGAAATATAGAGTAGAGCATCGTTTTCATAAAGCAACTTACCGTTAAGCAGTCTTACTGAAGTATGACATTAACTGTCAGACTTTCAGATCAAGACGTTAGTGTGATTTTCATAAACTAAAAATTGATTTCACACAAAGAGAATGCAAATTACCAACGGAGAGAAATCTAAAATAACTGCAAGGAATAATTTCCTTACGTCGTAGACACTTTCCATGAAATTAATAGCAAGAAAAATTATGTTAAGTGAGCCTAATTTGCTTAATAGAGTGTAGCGTGATTGTATCCGCCCTTTATTGGGTGAATCTGAAATAATAACGCAGGTAGATAAGTGTGTTATTAAATGGAAATTTTATTACGGGAAAAACGGTTTATATTTCTTCTGTCTACTATTCGTAATATGTACGTAAAGTCAAAAGAATTTAAATATTTCACAATGGTTTTATTTTCAGTTCAGTTTACAAAGTTGCTAGTGTATAAGTTACAAAATGTTATTAGATATGGAATTTTTAGTTACAAAAACACTTACCCAACTGTCACTCACCAATTTAAATGAAACTTGGCACACTAATAGAACTCTGAATAATATGAAACCTCTATTTTGTTTTCTTCAGGAAGTTACTTTTTAGGAGTACAAACTACCCCTGAAAGGTGGTAAGAGCAAAAATCGCCATAAATGAAATTAAATAATACCAAAATATTATGTGTTCTATATTGGTTACCCAGGGGTAACCTCGAAAATAGACCCCAAAAACCCCCGAGTAACTAGTTTTTAACCTAAAACTCTATTTCAGTTGAATATCGTAATTTTATCCCCCCATCCCCTTTTGAACCTCTTAAAAAAGTGCATATGATCAAAATGACCCCGAAAATAGATTTTGGCGATCTCAAAAACCCGTGACTAAAGAAAAACATAATAGGTACGATTTAGTTGACCAGTACTCATTAAGCACCCCCCCTTCCCCTCCACCGATTATGATTAAAAAAAATTAATAGGCGCCGTTAACAATTTGTTTTGATCAAAAAGCACCGTTTAAACGTTAGTGTCTATTAACATTGAATGTTCATTCCGTTTTAATATTGTCCATGGTTTTTGACATTTACATAAATAAATATATCATCACGCCTTTTTACCCTATAGAATATGACACTCTGTCTAAGCAGATCTCGATAAGTAATATAATTAATGCATCTGAAGTACAGTTACCAGTCGTAAAATTACAGTCTCCAAAGATGTTAGTGGAGGGGGTGCCACTGGGATATATCAATGTGATGAAAATCGTTTGTCGGCTGTCGGAATCTAATTTGGGTTCTCAATACCACTAAACCATGTTGACATTTGTCAAATAAAATTTTGTACATATTTAACTATTACACATTTGGTAATTCTACATTTGCACTCAAACTAATCATACAAATTAATTACCAGGCATAAATAAGTAACAAAGCATATATTGTTAAAAGATATTCACATGAAATAATAGAACTATGGTTCTATTCCCATCCGGTTATTTAACAAGATTGGAATCAATCGAAATCTCGATCTCTACTTCTAACAGTTTTCATCCATTATATGAACATACTAAACAAACAAACAAATTCCGTTATCCACGTGCGTGAATTTATTTTTAAGAAAAATACTTCAAATAAAAGTAATACAAATGTTTGCTTTTATTTGAAACTAGTTGCTCTAAAAAAATATAGAAACATTTGACAGAAGAATAGCTTTATTCGTTCGCTGTTCATTGTAGCTGTCCATAACTTTATCCTGTGAAGTATTTGAACCTGCTACCTTTTAGTAATAGGTCAGAAGCTTAATAACTGAACCATGAAATCTCTAAGCTCTTATTCAGACGTCTATTCAAAAATGTATTATATGTGCCTTTTATGTAGATACAACATGATAAGAAATATATGTTTATAGCTTTAGATAAATCTTCACTTTACCGTCATTCAGTCAGTACTATTTACATTCTTAGAATATTTTCTATAGTCTCAAGGGTATTTCTTTAAATGTTAACATATTATTTAAGGTATATATTATATCAACTTTTATTTAAAAATGGCACTACTTAAAAAATGTCAAATGCTAAAACAGCAGTTTTAATGATAACAAATTTGTTGTTATTTAAATTGTTATTGCGTAGCTTTTCCTTTTTTTCGGTAGATGGCATAGCCTGTTCCACAGAACTTCTCATGTCATCTTACCTGTTTGTTAGAGATCTTATTCTCTGCTGGCACAGTTCTTCGTCACCAGCTTCGCCACGTGAACTTTGTTCTAGGTGAAGAAGTGAGTTATACCATACTAATGAGCTCTAATAAGAGCGAAACGCGTCTATGGTTACTAACTGTGCTGGCCAGCCTCTGACGATGCCCTCATAAGGTGACTTGGAGGCTGAATTTTGTGAAACTTAGCCAAGTGTTTATTTATACTTTTTATTAAACCTAGTTTCACCAAGTGTTGGATGACAATTAATTTTGTCTTTGTTGTTAACAAATTTGTTTTCTCAGAATTGATTCATAAATTGTAAATCTGAGTTAACTAATACAGAACACGTATTAGTAATAACACAGTTTGTAAATTAAATTATATTTCTAATAAATCAGATGTAACAGATTAATAACACATCCATATATTGTTAATTACAAGTCACTCAGTAATAGCATCAATAAATTAAGCAAGAACGATAAATGAGATCTCATATATTACACACCGTGCATGCCACTATTTTATATCAACTATAAAAATTAAGAGAACGTGTTGAACTGAAAGAAGAAAAGGTCATGAAAAGATATATGAATATTAATGAAGCAAAAGACCTTTATTAAAAATATTAAATTGAAGAAAGACTACGCAACATCAACAAAAACAAATACTACTTTAAATACGAATGCACTTAAGAGAAATGAATCGTAGATCGTAAACAACAGGAAGTCATTTACATCAAGTCAAATGTTCTTCAAAACCAGAAACGAGTTGATTTTTCCCAACCATCCGCGCCATTTGATAATAATGAATGACTGAAGCTAAGACAATGGTTCTGCTCCTCAAATCCACATTACTTTCGAATTCCAAGATTTGCCTTGCGTCAACAGAGATGAAATAATTTTCGCGGCTCGTAGATGAAAATGAAAGTAAAAAGTCTACGTTCCGACATGAGTTTCATTTGATTTCATTCTCTTTGCCGTGCTATTGTTATCATAATATGTTATTAAATTAATTTTTGTTCATGCGAATCTCGTAGTAATCAGTGATTGTTTTTGTTGTTTTAATTGTTACGAAATTTTGCTTGATATTAATTGTCATCACGAGTTAATTAAAGTAATGAGTTTTGATGGAACATGTTTGATGCTTTCACCTTTTGTGTCAACATGATTTTTTTCTCGTTCGATGAGAATCAAGATATAAAAATAATTGCAGTAGTTACTTTTTTCCATTTTATTCCTTTGAACGGTTTTACGTCATAACTATCAGCGGAAACTTTGAAAAAGTATCGCATTAAATTATCCTATTATTTCTATTAAATAATACTAAAGGAAAATATTTAAACAAAACTTGTAATGCATCTGCCTGTAATAATAATTTAAGAACTTTTACAACGAAAAATGATGTTAAGTCAACTATTAGTTACCTTTTTTCGGATATTGATACTTGTAATCACAGTTTTTTAAATTTTAATTAAAATTTCTGGATTTATTAAATTTGTTATCCTTCATCACCGAACAAATTTTTATTTACGGGAACGGGGTTGTTGGGTAACAATTGACAAGTGACATGATAAAATAGCGACACAGAAGGTGATAAGAATTTGTCTAATATCAAGATGCTTTAGTCGTTTTACCTCAACGCAAGCAAATTTGGTGAAGGAAATTAAAATTTTTTCAGAGATAAAACCTAAACATTAACTGATATTTATTGAGATAATTTACCGAAGGCAGTATTTTATTAAAGTTAATAAAGGAAAATTATCCAGTGTAAACAGTTCTTTTCCCTGTTTATCCGATGTCAAACGGTAGAACAAAATTGTGTGTTTGTGTGTGTTGTTTTTAAATGGTAACCAATATAATTTTTTAGAAGAGATAGAGTACATAAATATTGTAGAATAAAATAGTATTAAAATTTGAAATAATGTTACACTTTTTCAGTAGGCTATACAATAAACAAATACAATCAAATGATACAGATGACAGATAGTTTTGTTTTACACCCTTATGCAATAAACCGAGATCTGTTAAGACAGAGTGCCACACAAAGTAATAGATAAAAGGCGTGATTTATTATTTTTACTTTAATATTGTAACATTATTTCTAATTTTTAATTCCATTTTTATAGAAATAATCAGAAGAAAATCTCTTTTTAATGGACAAAAAATTATATAGATTGCTACCGTTTGAGAACCACTGGTTGAATATAGAGTTTGTTATTACTGATAAATTAGCCCCCTATTCCTGATAATTTTATGTATGTGACATTTTTCTCTAATGTAATTAGTTCACCCAAAAAAAACATTGTTATTTTAACGTAAACACTCTGTGCATGAGGTGAATTATCAATCACATTTATTCTTAAATATATTTTAACATAAACAATAACACTGGTTAGACGGAAACGTTATTTTCTGCTTAATTTGGTGCCACAAAACACGAAACTCATAATCAAAAGTCGAGTTTGGTTCTGGTTTTTTTGTTAGGTTATAAAACTGTTTTTATAGCGTTAAAAGCAAATGATAAAGGATCCGTGATTTGACTAGTCAATATTACCATGGAATTAAATATTTCCAACAATTTCAGTCGTACATAAATCGGAAATGATCGCCAAACACCCTCGAGTTTCGGTTAAAACTTATTATTGATTTTTAAAGTTATAATTTTTGGACAAAAATTACATTTTTGCACTTTTGACAGCCGATACCTCAAACATTGTGCACTGCCGAAAAACCTGAGCCAACCCAGGCCTGGAAGCTTATGTTCTCATTTTATATTTCAAAACTAATTGTTTTTTGCATACAGCGTCTCTGAAGCAAAAAAAATAATGAATCTCTTATGAGAAATTAACATTGACATTAAAGTTTGTATTACATTTTTTATAAAACCTGCTAAGCGATTATTCAATTTAAACTTGTAAATCAAAGGTTATTATAAGTTTTTCGGCTAGCAAATCAAAAATTCATTGACAGCTCCAACTTTGTATTATTACTATGTCAATGTCACATCAATCATAATATACCCTAAAAAAATCTGAATAGAAATTGGAAAGTCCATTTTAATTTATATCACCCGTTACGCATGATTCAGTTGTCCCAGAGCGTTTCATTGTCTAGACATCTCTACAAATTGGCCAATCTGTGTCCAATGAAGTGTCCTGAGATGAAAGCGTACCGGTAAATCGGAGACCGATACTGACCAACTGTGCCGTGAAAAATCTGACGTAGAGAGAGCTTGCCAGTTGTCATGGCGATGCAATGGTGTTTATTTATTGCTTTCTTCTACGTGATATGCGTGAATGTGTTAATCGCAACTTATGTTCCAGTAATATTTCATGATTTTTTAAATTCTGAAGAAACATAAAACTTGCAAAATTGACATTCCAGATTCTAGGATCTACCAGGATTTGTATTGAAGGAATATTTATAATTCATGCTTGTCATGTTTACTGTTTAAGTGAATAGCATATGTTTCTGTCGTATATCGTATTTCACAACACCAAATGTAGAAGTGGAAGGTTCGGAACGGGTGGTCTTGAATTTATTCATTCTTTGCAATATACGAGTACAGCCTGTTTCAAAATTATTGCAAAAAATAAAGGGTATTTATCATTCAATGTGTCGTAATTGCACATTCCTTAAACTTTACATTATGCTACTGGGCTGGTGGGTTACAATTATATATATATATATATATATATATATATATATATCATCACGCCTTTTACTCATTACTGCGTGTGGCACTCTGCCTAAGCAGATCTCGGTAAGTGATATATTTTACGCGTGAAGTGCGGTTACCAACCGTCAGATCACGGCCTCCAAAGATGTTAGTGGAGGGGGAGCCACAGGGGTAGATTTAAATTGATGAAAATTGTTTATCGGCTGTTTTATCGAACCAGGGTTCACAAGATCCACAGGCCGACTCGATACCACTGAGCCATCTACCCCAATATATATAAATTAAATTTACCCCTGTGACTCCCCCTTCACTAACATCTTTGGGGGCCGTGATTTGACGGCTGGTAACCTCACTTCACGCGAAGAAATATACCACTTACCGAGATCTGCTTCGGCAGAGTTCCACACCCAGTAATGGATTAAAGACGTATTTTGAGAACCGTCGTCTTATAAAATAGAAATTATTTGCTAATTTAACCGACTTCGTAGTTCCTATCCTTCTCGAGGTAGCAATAGTGCTCTACTTCAAATATTATACTGTATACTAAATGTAAATTATTTAACAGTTTGGCTACCAGAAATTATATTTCACGATATTTGTAATTATATAACTGATCTCGATACACCCAAGACAGTAGGAAATATATAATGTGAGATACTCATAATATCCGACTATTAATTTATTTAATTTTCACTTGCACCAATCAAGCAAGAGCTCTGAGCTCATGAATGCAAATCTCTCGGACTTTCGCTTATATAAATAAAATATCAACGTGTGAATAATTCTCATCCCACTATAAGCTGTAGGCCTCCTGTACAGTTATTGGAAATAAAACAACAAATAAATAAATAAACAAGAAATTATTCCAATTACAGCGTAACACAGTTCCAGTGATCGTAAAATTTACTTGCACTAAATAAGTAGAGTGGGATATTCTTGTAATCTCATGCAAGAAGCCAGCAAATTTCTTGATGGATTGTGATTCATTCGGACGAAATTGTATTTTATTTTTATTAAAACTTAATTACATTTTTAATTCACATTCATTTAGCATTTGATGCTATCAAACCACAAAATATTACAAAAATTTAAAAAAATGTGTTTCTACTAATTGTCGGTTTTATTATAATTTACTTCCAAAGTAAATAAAATTTATTCATTCAAATGACAGTCGAACTTTTGACAGAATAGTATGTTATGCATCAAGGGAGGGATAATCGCGCCCTCCCGTGAAGCATATTATACTTTTCGTAACAAGTGCACAAAAATTACCGTCTTATCGGGACAAATGTCAAATATGGGTTGCATAACTAGTTACCTAGGAAACACCGCAAACAGTTAATCTCTCTAGGGAGAGAAACATCCTACCAAGAGAGAGAAACATAATGTTTCTCTCCCTATTGGAGAAAAGCAGTGTTTCTCTCTCTAAAATTAGAGAATAAGAACGTGTTTCTTGTGCATGAGTTACGAAAATGTTATATGTGCCATAATATAAATAAAATTAACCCTTTGCACTCCAGCCTAAATACTTATAGAGGATACCAATAACTCCAACACTATATTAGTTACATACATACATAGTATACAAGTACATGCATGTAAAGTAAAAATGTCGCAATTACGGCGACAACGGAGTGCAAAGGGTTAACTTAAATATATTTGCCATGGAAGAAAATTTATTCGGATATAAAAGTGACAATTTAGTTCTCCATGTCTTTAAAATGAGATAATTTTCTTTAAAATCATTTAGAAATTTTTGACAATGAAAAATAAACTATCCAAATATGTAAAGATCTTTTGAATGCACAATACGTTTGAAGTGATTTTCCGTTGCATTAACTTAGTAATAAAATAAAACTTTCCATAAATCTGTAAATGAGCATTAAAACATATGCTTCGATCTAAAATCTATTTCTTTCGATTCAGAATATTTAGCGGCTTTCTCTGGTGTTTCGCGTCTGTTGCACTGCAATTACCGATCGGCAAATGAAACTCTACTAATTATTATACATTTACACGTCTATGCGATTGGCAGATGTGATTTATAACTTCTTGATTAGTGCAAGTCATCCACTTTGCCTCTAAGAATCAAGATTCTGTTATGTTATGTACCTGCAACATGGTTCTCAATGAGTGGTTTGGGCTTTCTAGTAATAAAATTAATGCTTTTTTTTGTTTCATTCTGTTTTATTTGAAAGAGTTGCTTGTAAACAGTCTCAGGCAATTTGTAAAATGTCGCAATGATGTTTTGATTTATATTATAATTTTGTATACAATGAAACTGGAAAGGTTTTTAATAAGATACGAACAGAACAAAAGGATGTTGTATAAGCTATTCCTTGTTGAAATTAAATGTGTGGAAATAGGTTCATAAAATAATATTATTGTTACATATTTATGTGCATTTAATCAAAATGAACTAAATTATATTATTAGTACAACAAAAATGCTCGCTATGATTCCTGAAATGAATGTAGAAATACGAATTTTTGTTTGTAATTTAGGACAATAATCGATAGTTAGTTCTGTTCTGTTCTGTTCTGTTCTGTTCTGTTCTGTTAGAGATACATGGCGGGCCCTAGAGCCAATCCTGGATTATTTACATTCTACTAAGTATTGAATAATAATGATTCAATATCCGAACAGAATCGCCAGGCTGGACCATGCACCCTAGACATAAAGACAATACACCTCACTCCGCCCAGTTTCTGACAAGAGCTGAACTGACCTGCTTATACCTTAAATAAAAGACATAGTGCAATGCAAATCAGCCGACGCCACGATACACAAAAGAAGTTTAACGTTCAGAGGACTCCCCAATTTCAAAGTAAACTCAGTGTTGGGTGACTTTTTTAATGTGGGATTCTACCACACTTTGTTGCTTCTTTCCAAATGCAGTTCAAGTTTAGGGCTGGTTTACTAGTAGTTGAGTTGCTTTCCCAATTGCTGTTTAGGACAATATTCGATAGTTAGTATTAATTTATTAATTATAAACAATTTGAAAGAAATATGAAGATAGTATATTTATAGGCCATGATTTGACAGCTGGTAACCGGACTTCACGCGCATAAATATAGCACTTATTGAGATCTGCTACGGGAGATTGCCACGGCAAGTGATCGGTAATAATATATTTATTTAATATAATTTTTGTAATGTATATGTCGGCAATGTACGAAATCAATTCAATCAACTTGCGGCATACCAAGGCAATTTGCTGAATCACAAATATAAAAATCTGATGTGGACACCACATGACTTCCTTGTACGCGTATTAAACTATAGATATTTTTTACATTGCACATATTTGACATTAAATCTTATATTTTTTGTTCTAATCCATAACAAACTTATTTTTTTTTTAAATCTAAAAATATATATATTTAAATTTAGATATCTCGTTTATGCAAAAAGCTAATTTAAAAATTCGTAATGTGATAGACGCAGAATTTAATTCTCTAAAACTTTTATTTGCAGCATTCATTTCTAAAATTAAAATAATACCATTTTTTTCAAGCTAAACTGTTAGCAGCTTCATGTAATGTGCCACTTTCGGTTAGTCTATTTTAACCAAAATCTATTATGTTATTTCCACTGATATAGTAGTCTTATATACCAAATTTGTAAAGTTTTAAATTATATTTGAATATAGTTTTTCATGAAAATCTATTATAGGCTTCAAGTAAAGTACCACTTCCGGTAGTTGTATAATGACCAAAAAGGGAGGTGCACAACTAGATGTTATAACAGTCCTAAATATAAAGTTTCAATTTTCTACGGCTTACCGTTTTTGAGTTATGCGAGATACATACGTACGTACGTACGTACGTACGTACATACGTACGTACAGACGGCATGACGAAATTAGTCAAAATGGATTCAGAGAAGGCCAAAATACCTATTTCCGTTGAAATCTGAGAACGGAAAATTTTCGCGATTACAATACTTCCTTTACTTCGTACAAGGAAGTAAAAAGATCATTCTCCATTCGATTTTATATTGGAACGAGGCTCCCTTTGTTCCCCTTTGAAACAAACAAACCCTAAACCTACATATAGTACTCACGCTCGACATACTCAAGATGTTATATTCAATTTTAGCAAATAAAAAAAATCTAGTTTCATTCATATCTTTTTATATTGGACGCATTCTTGGCAAGACACTATTCGCTCGTGTTTTAAACAAATATACTTTTAACCTATTGAATGAACACTTTGCACATGCATTCTTTTATAATTTCATAGTATTGTCACTAATACATTATTCAGATGTGGAAAAAACGGTACTAATTTCTTATTTCAAATCAACCTGATCGTAGAATACCTACCAATTAAACTCAAGACCTCCATCTGCGCTGGAAATAGAGATGGTTCGATTTTATTGTAGATCCGCCATGTAACTGATACGTATCGAACTTCATTTAATTCTATCTCTAGGCAATAACATTGAATTGTTAATTTGTTTATCATGATTTCTTCTTATTTTTCATCAATACTACATACTGGAATGGACATCGGACTTAGAAATTCTAATACGCAGTGGAATGTAATGTTATATTCATGTTGTTGCCCAGAAAGACATCGATGTATCTAAATTCAATGAGAAAATAAATAAATATATTTTTATTTTAAATGTAGTTTAGAAATGTTCACTACAGGCATTGACTCCAATTACGTCTTTCTTCGATACATCAGTCTGTCGTCGTAACTGTGAACACGACCAAAGCTCTAAAGGATAAAGGATAATATTAAGCAAGGAACACAGAATAAATAATATTATTTTTTTGTGTTTTATGTGTTTCTATAATAATTTCTAATATTATACGTATTAACTAAAGAATAAATAAAATAAATATATCATTTTATCTATTACTGGATGTGGGGCACTCTGCTGCAGCAGATCTCGTTTAATGATGCGCGTAAAATGCGGTTACCAGACATCAAATTATGACCCCCAAAGATGTTAGTGAGGGGAGAGCCACAGCGGTAGTTTTAACGTGGTGAAAATTATTTGTTGGTTGTGGAAATCGAACCCGGGTTCTTAAATCCACAGGCCGGCTTGATACCACTGAGCCACCTACCCCATAAAACTAAAGCTTCTAGATAAAATGTTTAATAATGATTAGTTTAAGGTAATTTGAATATTTACAATATTTTTGTTAATCTCGATATTATCTGTGTAATTCAGTTAATATGCAACTTAAATATAATAAAAATTAATTTGGACTAAATATTTTGGTAAAATAAGAACATGACTTAATTACAACAATTTTTGATGTAAATTTCGTAAATTTTATTTAATTCGATGTTTCGATACACTAAACATGAACCTTCGTTAGGAATTGAATAAAACTTGGCTTCCGTTAATCAAAAATTTATAATTGCTTGTTTCTTTGTTACTCAGTTACTCGTTTAAAGTTTCGTTTTGTTAATTATTATTTTCTATTTTCTTGACGACGATATGTGTACCGAAACGTCGAATTAAATAGAATTTACTAAATACTGTTTAAATGATTAAATATGAGTTCCGCAAACTTTTTCCATGTGAATATAACTAGTGCTGACAGTCGGATTTGGATCCAGAATTATACAAATAGTCGAATATTTGAATGTACATCTATCCAGGTCCGAATATTGAAACCGAAACTATCCAAACAAGTATTGGGTTCGAAACTGTTTAAAATCGTATTGGATTCGAAATTATCTAAATCCGTCTTGGATTCGAAACTAACCAAATCTGTATTGAATCTGAAACTAGAGGGGTCCAAACATAAACTTAACCCTTTGCACTCCGTTGTCGCCGTAATTGCGACATTTTTACATTACATGCATGTACTTGTATACTATGTATGTATGTAACTAATATAGTGTTGGAGTTATTGGTGTCCTCTATAAGTATTTAGGCTGAAGTGCAAAGGGTTAAATAATTTTCACGAGGAAATACATCGCAAATTCAGACTATTTAATATCTGCTTTGCAAATAACAACCATGTGTAAATATCCGTTTTCCTCTTAAGAATAATAAGACATCTTGAAAATACATAAAAGTATAAGCTTGATTTACAAATATGTCCACTTTCATTAGGAAATAAGTTATTATGAACAAAAGTTTTAATTTGCCTGTTATTTCAAATTTCATATTTTGTAACAAACTTATACTAATTTTTATTTATTATATGCGACCATGAATTACTGTATTTTAATCAGTTACGACTAATTCACAAGTTCTGCTTTAAATTGTTTTCGGACCAGTTGTACAATACTCAGTTACATACCTATTATGGTTACATAGCCTTCTATTACGTTAACATCCTGTCAAAAATACACATAAATTTTCCATGCTTAACCTGTCTGTCATTCTACAATAGAATTTTTATTAACCAGCTGTTCGTTGTAAACCCTATTGAAACTATGGTTTGTACAACTAGCCCTAAATGTTGTTCCATATTTATCACAAACATTCATTATTATGCATCTGAAAATTAACAGTATATCCTGTTTGGTATTACTCTTATTAACTGAAACATACAGTTCATGAATTACACAAATACCTCATATCTATATTAAAGAAAAGATTTAGAAAACTTAAGTCTATTGATGGTATTCAGTCCGTCAGTACGGTGGTGTGGATAGCAATATGGAATTCGAATCCGGAGATCCCGCGTTCGAATCTCACTCAAGCTAATAATTATATAAACTACCACACTGCGGCTCGGTGAGTGCGGACCCTGTACTGTAATTAGGATTAAATTCCTGTTGTACAGAGTAACACAAATAAAATAAATAAATATGAATTGAAACTTCGGTTCATACGTGTAGCATCTGCAATCTCTAGTTATTATGTGTAATAATGTAAATATGTATTTATTAATTTGCAATATTAATGAAACTAAACCAAAAAAGCATAAAAAACAATGATATTCATTAAACTTCAGATGCTTCGTGTACAAACAAGACACCAACTTGTTAACTTGTAAAAAACATAAAATGAACAGCGTTCTCCAGGCGCGATGTAAAGTAAGCATTAACGAATGCATTATCAACAAGTAATGTAACGTTTGATTTGAAAGAACGATGATATTTTAATGCAGAACTGTTGACCGGAATAGAACGCTCTCATTTTTCTCACATCTACGGAAGCGTTTGCAGACCGTGTAATATAATTCAAGTTGGTGTTAGCGTTACTTTAATGTTTAGTGCAAAACTCGGTCGAATCTAAACTCTCACCATGATTTTAAACTTCATGTGTCAAGACTGTAGATTTTCTACAATGCTGCAGTGAACATTTACATGTTGCAAATTTTTAATTTTCTACAATACTTTCATGCAAAACTAGAGCAATGCACTAAAGTTCCTTTATTTATAACGGAAACTTGTTGCTAATTTGCTAGCAATAAGTTTTTAATTTTAAAATTATAATAACGGAAAACTAGAGTGCTCTGTTAAAATTAATAAATTTATATGGTTAACGGTTTTTTAATAATATTGTAGGCCTCCTAATTATTTTTAATATCGGTTTTAATTAGATAATTTTTATAACAGATTATTAATATATGTTCTAAAAGTTCTTGAAAAATGAATATGTTCACTAATTTTTATTAATTTTTCTGTTTCAGCCTGTACCCAGAAATTCAGAATTAGACCCAAATGATAACAGTTCTCGACCAAGATTTGTGTCAGTTACGGTTCTCGAAGATGCACAAGCAGTCCGTTGTGCTGAGTTCCATCCTGGTGGCCAGTTATATGCAGTGGGCTCGAATTCGAAAACACTCAGAATTTGTGGATATCCTAAACTTGGAGATGTCAGGTAACAGCAAATAGTTCATATAATAACAGGAAACCGAACAGGAAACAAAAAGTAAACGAGTTGCGGATTACATTTTTCTTTCCAGTTCATAAAGTTTTGTAATACTTTCTCTTGTACGACTAGTTATTAATAGGGTGTACATATTTGAAGTACGGTGCTAGAAATTGTTAATAATTAAATATTTAATATAACAGCTCCTTAAATATTAAAATTAATCGAAATATAGATATTTCTGTTTTCTTTAGCTTTCGAATTCTGTCATGTGCATAGAGAAACATATAAGAGTTCTTTTTAATACTTTTTATCCGCGAATGCAATTTCACTTTTTGAATCTCCGATAAATAAAATTTTCTGTAAACTTTCATTTTCAAAGTCACCCACACTCTTTGCATCTTTATATGAATATTAAGAAATCTCATTTTATTTACAGAGACGACCACGTTACCTACCAACCAATGGTCCTCTTCAAACGAACAAAACACCACAAAGGATCAATATACTGCTTGGCATGGTCCCCCATCGGCGACCTCATGGCCACAGGCTCCAACGACAAAACCGTCAAACTTATGCGCTTCAATGCAGATACCTCCAATCTAGAGGGCGAGGAAATTGAGCTTACCATGCATGACGGCACGGTCCGAGACCTTTGTTTCATCGAGGACACCTCCAACAAATCCAGCCTGCTCATTAGCGGTGGCGCAGGCGATTGCAAGATCTACGTAACCGACTGTGCAACAGGGACGCCATTCCAAGCCCTTAGTGGCCACAGCGGTCACATTCTCTCACTTTATAACTGGGGTGGAGCGATGTTTGTCAGCGGCTCACAAGATAAGTCTGTTAGATTCTGGGACTTACGAACTAGGGGATGTGTAAATATGGTCACTCCAGCCACGGTTCCTGGAACAAGACAAGGGTCGCCTGTTGCCAGTCTCTGTGTGGATCCATCTGGAAGACTCCTGGTGTCGGGACATGAGGATAGCTCGTGTGTGCTGTATGATATTCGAGGAGGAAGGAGTGTGCAATGTTTCAAACCACATTCATCGGATGTAAGGTCGATTAGGTTCTCACCTTCGGCTTATTATTTGTTGACTGGAGGTTACGACAATAAACTTGTTTTGACAGACCTACAAGGTAATTTATTTTATTGCTCATTATTAATATTGTCGACGTTCTTACAAAACCTCGTATGACCAAATTTGGTTGAAACTTATTTTAAAATATTGAACGAGATTCAGTAAATATTCACGATATGATAAAAGATTATTTATTTTCAAAAGACGAAATATAATTATTTAATCAAAATTCGTTTACAATTGAACATGTTTTAAAGTAAGCCATAATTCGTAGCTGTCAGTATCATTGGCATTTAAAAAATACGTATATTATTTTCTAAAATATACCAGAACCATTATCATTTTTGTTTGTTACTTTTACTGCAAAATTTTTAGATTACAATCAGTTTTATTACTGTATATTCAATCAAATTATTACTAACTTATTTTCCAACAAAATAAAGTGGGAATTTAAATTTTATGTTAGATATCAAGTAAATTCACCTTTTGATATAGAATATTTTAATTTGTATGAGTTTAATAAACGACAGTGTTGTTGAGTGAAAATATTACAAGCGTAAAACTTATTTGTAATTAAAATTTTTACACTATGAAGATTTTTCTCATAAAAAAGTGATGTCAGTATGATTACTAAATTTCTTTGAATATATTCATAAATTACTAAGGATGCTATTAAACAGAGAATGAGAAATAATAACATGCAGTACATTTATATATAATTGGTTAAAAACTTAATACAGCATAAGTATTAATAAGTTTTGACAAATTCAAGTACAGCTATTGAAGTACTACTTCACATAATAAATATAAATAAATTAATAATAAAATTGCATTTACATTTCATTATTAATTATGACAATCAGCAAAATAACGGTTACGAGTCATTTAAAACATTGAAATATGTCTGAAGTAAGTAAGTAAGTAACTGATTCTTTAATCGAATTGTTGCTTGTTTTGCAGGTGACTTAACAATGCCGTTACCTAGCGTGGTTGTGGCACAACATCAAGATAAAGTGATATCGGGACGTTGGCATCCAACAGAGTTCTCCTTCCTGTCGACGTCAGCAGACAAAACCGCTACGTTGTGGGCTCTACCACCCATTTAACCATCTTCTGCTGCAAATAATCCATATACAAACGAAACAAGCTTGACTGATTTTGTAATTTCATGTTTAAAATGTTAATTTACTAATACAAGATCTGCTTTTGTATGTTGTATAATGCTGAAAGATCTGAGCTGATATTTTATAAATCTGTTATACATACAATTACAGATTGCACAAATATGTACCATTAATCGTTATTTCTTTACTTTTGTGAGATATTAAATATCTAATGTTGTATTATCGTTTACATAGTTGAGTCTCAATCTAATTTACAATTTATTTACAATAATAGCTAATGTTATTTGATTTAACGAAAGTTGTAAAGTTAGAGTTAAATAGTCACTGATATAAATGTTGTATTCTTTTATTAGAATAATTAACTGTATAGTATTAGATAGTAATATTGTTCATTTAAAAAATCATTATTTTTTTAAATTATTAACTGTTGCTGTATGAATAAATGTATGTTAATTTATTAAAAGAATATTAATAAACATTTTTGCATTTGTAAGTATTTTAGTCATATACTTTAGCATCTAGAAAATGTAAAATGCTTTACTTTATATATGTTATATAATCAACATGTGCAATAATTATAATTTTGTGCATTTTAGTCATTAACAAAGACAATGAATTACTACTTATTGGGTAGTTTTATAAAAAAATTCTTTTTACATAAAATAATACATTGATCATTAATCATAACTTAATATATAAAATGCACAATAAAACAAAAGTTTTAACATTCTGTTTTAATCGATATTACCTATTCTAGTTAACAAATATCTGTATATTAAGCACAAATTGTTTATTTCTTTTCGATAAATAAACTTTGTATGAGTTACTATTAAAAATTCATGTTCTTTTGCATCCTTTTAATAAATAAAACATCTTTAATTCCATAGAAATAGAAAGAAAATCGGTAACCGAAAAAGATTTTCAGACCATCATACTACTGCTTACATGTTTATGTAAATATAGATATATCTCCCTAAATTTGCTAAATGTCAGGAGAAAAATATTAAGATACACTTACAGTATTTATCTTGGTATTTGAATTACAATAAAAAAACTATACTGTGCCAAGCATGTACTATTAGCTAGACAGAAATCATTATTCTTCGTGATAAAGAAAACAATAGGTTTATTATTATTGCAATGCATAATCAGCTAAATGCAACATGGATTTTTAAGATCTAATGCTACTCTATACAGCAACTATTATGTATATTATTTGACCTGAAATTCTTACTAAGTTATACATTTTTTATTCATAACGAGTGCTTCAATTTATGAAAGTAATTATTCACTTAAAACTCAACATACTGTTTAACAAAGTTTAATTCATAAAAAAATGCCTTTTTGTAGTTATAATGTTCTGCATATCTCCACTAACGAATAAGTTGTCTGCATTATGGCGCAAGCGCAAAACCGGACTGACAGTCGTTTGTTTACATGTGGTTGTTATGAATACAAAAGCATGCGGCAACTCAATTTATTCTGATTAAAGTGACAGCAGTGAGTGTTTTATCGTAACAACAGTTTTGACATTTATATATTAGAATAAATTTAAACAATTTTAATGTTTTTTTATCAAAAGTTTACGTGTAATGCTAATGTGTTCGAGGTTATAGTGTTGTGTTGGATCTGTCAGTTTACCTAAATTATTTGTTTACATGTACTTTGCATACTTTCAAATAGAGGAGCAACACGGGAAGTTTCTGCCGATTTGGTAAGTTAATTGATTGTTTAATGTTTATCTTATTGTGTAATTAGAATGAATAAATATAAATAAAGAACATGTATATTATTAGAAACGAATCAGTTCATCCACATTAAAAAATGTATACTCATTTCTTCGATTCATTAAATATTTCTTTGGAAATAATTAGAAATTGATTACACAACTGTAGCAGTATGCATACATTTATTTATAATACATTATGTTTTCAATTTTTTAACGTAATTTCAAAAATGAATATAGTTGATGTTTTATACATTAGTTAGTGGTTCTAAAAACCATGGCATTGCTCATGACCTAATAAAAATGCATATCAGTATAAAATTGTAAAAATGCAATCCTAAACAAAAATAAAAACTTTTTCATAACACAACGTATCAACAAATAATAAAATGTCATATCCTGTGGGTGATAAAAGAAATAGAAAAATGAAAGAGCGATGCGTTTGAACTTTTTGTTTTTTATTCTATGAATAACTTCAGAACCCACTGCACTGGTACTTGCTTGCTGCAAGAATCCATGCGGACATACCTCTAGCAGACCCCGATGCTAGACTAGCGTAGTCAGCCAAGCCAGCCATCGCTGACTACACATAACCACATAAACGAGTACACATTGTTAACTAAACAGTTCGCGAACTAGTCTCGGTGGTCTGTCGTTGCACAGTTCAACTCTTGCCGCGGTAGTGGTAGGCCGTGAATGCATTGTTCTTTTGTTATCTGAATAGTTTTGTGCGAATTATCAGAAATGACCGGCATCTGTTAATACGCGTGACATATTATCATGCTGTGACTGACAACTACGATCGAATAGTCATCTGGTCGATGTGAATAGATTGTTTGAGCGTAAGTTTGTTTTAAAAAATTGTTATTTTTGGATTGTAAATTTCTCGTTTATAGCTAAATGTAGCCGGAAAGTTATTTTAGGTACATTTGTTTATGGTTATAATTTTAGTTTTGACAGTTTGTTTAAACTATATACATAAAAGTTTATGACTAAAATTACATTAATCGCATGTTTATATTGACATATTGATTGCATTTATATCTAATCATAAAAAATCTTTATAAACATTTACGTGTTTTAACAAAATATTACCTAATGATGGAAATATGCAAAATTTATACAACATGTAAAATTAGAATGACCAGATTTGTAAATTACAAAACCGTGACATTTTTCAAAGTATTCTAATACATATACATAATTTTTAAATTCACACATACAAACTTTAGTTTTAATACATAGATTCATATAGGCATAAGAATCCAATGTATTTTGGCAAATTTTGTTCCAATCACAGAATCAATAGAACATAAAAATATAAAATAAATATATCATCACGCCTTTTACCCATTACTGGGTGTGTCACTCTGCCGAAGCAGATCACGGTAAGTAATATATTTCTTCTCGAAAAGTGCGGTTACCAGCCGTCAAATCACGGTCCCCAAAGATGTTAGTGGTGGGGGAGCCACAGGGGTAGATTTAAATTGGTAAAAATTGTTTGTCGGCTGTGGGGATCGAACCAGGGTTCTCAAGATCCACAGGCCGACTCGATACCACTGAGCCACCTACCCCAATATCAATAGAACATAAATATTATAAATGTTGATATACGATAAGTATTAAATTTAAAGACGGATATGAGATCAGACACAATTACATGTTCTGAAAAGGTTTATTGGGACGATTGGGACATACAACTCAAAACAGGGACGAATCTCGAAACACCGGAACTAGTCATTGTAAGTAAAATGTTAAAATCCGGTTTAACATAGAAATAAGTAAATTATAAATGAAAAATTATTACCCTTCTTCAGTTCAAATAAAGAAAATTGATGAAATATTTATGTAAGTAGAAATCAATATACTCATTGTTATAATAATTCTAATGCAAGCACATTGATTTAAATATAAAATATAATATGAATTGATATGTAGGCATAAATTAATAATAAAAGTGACAGGTGGTATCATTCCTTATGTCTATTGTTATGTCATATTTCAAACGGTAATTCATACAGTTAAAAAGTTAAAATATATTATCCGTTATGGTGGCTCAGTGGTATCGAGTCGGCCTGTAGATCCTGAGAACTCTGGTTCGATCCCCACAGCCGACAATCAATTTTCACCAATTTATATCTACCCCTGTGGCTCCCCCACCACTAATATCTTTGGGGGCCGCAAAAAAATATATCACTTACCGAGATCTGCTCAAGCAGAGTGCCACACCCAGTAATGGGTAAAAGGCGTGAGGATATATATATTTTTTTTTTTGTTAACAAGATTTTAAAATATAAACTGTTTCAACCATTGAAGATATTAAATATTGATTTGTTTTTGTGTAAAATTTAGTCTAGATGTAAACTAGACCTAATTCTTAATTATGTACGCGACTAATTACTTATGATATATATTAACACGCTTACCACATCATCGTTCTGCCGGACCATTATATACATTATAAAATACATATTTAATATTTTATTTTTAATTTAGCTAAGTTTCCCTTGGGATAAAAGTACTTGAAGCATAAATGAAATTAATGCATATTAAAACAATAAAGTAACTTTATGTATTATATGTACATAATTTATAGATGCTACCTTTGTTTTATAGAAAATTATGATGAGTTATTTAATTAACAAGACATTTCTTATAATTACTTTTTTCCATAGTTTTTATCTGCAGTCACATGCTTGTAATTTGTACATGGAAGTGAATTAATGGGTTTTGTCGAAAACATACATGTTCAAAATATATTGCGCAATGTTAAACGCACGTTAATGTTGTCCAGCACAATGTTTGTGGCTTTGTGGATGTTGTAAACTGGTAAAGCATTGTTTTGGATAAATATCTTAAGGGGTAAGGCCACTCTAAAATTTTTTAAAAATGCATTTTTTTTTATTTGCTTAAATTATAGTTTAAACCCTTAGGAATAAGGGACAATTAATTTAAATGCCGCGCGGAAGTATTTCAGAGGAAAAAAAGCATATATCTATTAGTACTAGTATTTATGTATATATATGACTCGAAACTTTAAACGCGTTTTTCCCGAAATCATATTTTCAAAATCGGGCGAAAAGAAATCTGAAATACTAATTGATGGGTCGTGCTGAACCATTTTATTTCTTATTCTAGATATAAAATACTCAAAAACTACGGGGGCTCTTTTAAAAGTGCTTCATTCGTTTTTTATGGTCGTTTTTATACAGAAATTTAGTCCCGAATAATGAACTTTTTTTTCAAACGTGCGCCATTTTGTTAAAATTTTCAAAATTCAGCCCGTAGTTTTTTAGAGTATATATCAGAGATTAAGAAAACATATCCCTTTTTGATCCAGGTCTATTGCTGTTCCCGGAATGTTTTCGCCCGATTTGCCCTACGCGCCGAGAGGAGTCGCCATTTTTTTTAATTTCTGAAGGCCATTTTTAATATTTTCTTTAAAAATTGTTTTAAATAAAGTTTAAAGAGCACTAAATAAAGATCCAAAAACAGTTCTTAAGTAGCACGTTTAGATTTCGTTAAAAAAAAATCTAGAAAATGACTCTTTTTTCCTTGTCTAGAGTGGCCTTACCCCTTAAATATAAAAACATATTTGGGGAAATTGTTGTAATCCTACAAAAAGAATCGATAATTAATAACGATAAGTATACAATTTTTATAGTGACCACAGGCAATCATAGCCCAATGGGTGTAACTTGTGTCTACCAGGTAAAAGTCGTACATTCAAATCTTTAAAAATGCCACTATGTTTGAGAGATTCGGGTTCTACAATACACTGTAGGTCCCATGTTTTAAAATCAGGATTAAGTTTCTGTTGTACATAGTAGGAAATAAAAAATGTCGATCTTTTTGTGGATGTATGAAAATACGAGTTTTCAATTAGGTATTATTATTATTATGGGGTAGGTGACTCAGTGGTATCGAGTCGGCCTGAAGATTTGAGAACCCAGGTTAAATTGTCACATTAAAACTACCCATGTGGTTCTCGCTTCAGTAATATCTTTGGGGGCTATAATTTGACGACAGGTAACCGCACTTCATACAATAAAAATATATTATTTACCGGTAGTATGGTGATGTGGATAGCGTTATGGAATTCGAATCCGGTGATTCCGAGTTCAAATCCCGCTCAAGCTATAAGTTATATAAACTACTACACTGCAGCTTGGTGTGTCCGGACCCTGTACTGTAATTGGGATTAAGTTCCTGTTGTACAGAGTAACATAAATAAATAAATAAAAGTTCTGCTACGGCAGAGTGCAATATCCAGTAATGTGTGAAATGTGTGAGAATATAGTTTTTTATTTTATTATTCAGGAATCGAAAACCACAAAAAATGGGGTTAGGTTAACAAAGATTAAAAAAATTAGGTTCAGGTTCGATTTTGGTTCAAAAAAAAAATTTTAGATGGTGCGGCAAAGGGTCAGTTTCGGTTGTTATTATCTGAAAATTCTATACATTTTGTTAAATATAAAATATTTAAAAATAAATATATCATCACGTCTTTTACCCATTACTGGGTGTGGCACTCTGCCAAAGCAGATCTCGGTAAGTGATATATTTCTTCGCGTGAAGTGCGGTTACCAGCCGTTAAATCCTGGGTGAAAATTGTTTGTCGGCTGTGGGGATCGAACCAGGGTTCTCAAGATCCACAGGCTGACTTAATACCACTGATACACCTACCCCATTATAATTATCATTAATAACAATAATATTTATTAAATAATTTAAAAAAAGTAGAACAATTATGTTCATGTTAATAGGTAGGTACGAATGTATTTGCTAAAGTTTTTACTCAGTCTGATGTCTGATTATTTAAATATCAGATAATTTTTTTGTGATTTCTGATATATTGGCTCGCTGAGTTTGTAAACTAGTAACTTTCAAGACAGAAAATGCTCGATCCAAACTGAAAAATTAGTAGTGGCCGACTTCACTACTGACCTGCTACGTTACCAAACATAGGATATACAATAACCCGCGGATTTGAGAACCCGGGTTTAAATCCCACAGGCGACAAACAATTTTCACCTCGTTAAAACTACCTCTATGACTCTCCCTTCACTAACATCTTTGGGGGCCGTAATATGACGGCTGGTAACCGCACTTCACGCAAAGAAATATATCATGTACCGAGATCTGCTTAGGCAGAGTGCCATACCCAATAATGGGTAAAAGGCGTGAAGATATATTTATTTATTTTATATTAACGAAACATACATGCCAATATCTTTCATATTATGCACAATTTTAAATATTAATACATTTAAAGTATTAAACTAAAACGATGATCATATTTTAGCTAACTTTTTTAAAATATAAAAATGAATACGACCGCATCATATTTGTAATGTCAAACTTAACCTTATGCCATGTATTCGCGACTAAAAACATATTAAACATTTTTACTTCCTTGTACGAAGTAAAGGAAGTATTGTAATCGCGAAAATTTTCGGTTCTCAGATTTCAACGGAAATAGGTATTTTGGCCCTCCCTGAATCCATTTTGACTAATTTCGTCGTGCCGTCTGTACGTACGTATGTACGTACGTACGTATGTACGTATCTCGCATAACTCAAAAACGGTAAGCCGTAGAAAATTGAAACTTTATATTTAAGACTGTTATAACATCTAGTTGTGCACCTCCCGTTTTGGTCATTATACAACTACCGGAAGTGGTACTTTACTTGAAGCCTATAATAGATTTTTATGAAAAACTATATTCAAATATAATTTAAAACTTTCCAAATTTGGTATATAAGACTACTATACCAATGGAAATAACTTAATAGATTTTAGTTAAAATAGACTAACCGGAAGTGGCACATTACATGAAGCTGCTAACAGTTTTCCTTGAAAAAAATGGTATTATTTTAATTTTAGAAATAAATGTTGCATATAAAAGTTTTAGAGAATTAAATTTTTAAATTAGCTTTTTGCATAAACGAGATATCTAAATTTAAATTTTATATATTTTTTGATTTAAAAAAAAAATTAAGTTTGCTATGGATTAGAACAAAAAATAAATGATTTAATGTCAAATATGTGCAATTAAAAAAATATCTATAGTTTAATACGCGTACAAGGAAGTCGTGTGGTGTCCACATCAGATTTTTTTAAATACATATTTCAACATCTTAAAATATTTTAAGTGAATTTTTAAGAATATTTTCCATCATAAACACTAATACATAATAAAGCTTAGTAGTTAAATGTTAATTGTTTACATAAACTAAACTAAAAGCAAACTAGATGTACCTAAAAATTGAGCTCACTGAAAAATCGATCTGCGATGTATGAGTAATATGTCAGCCTATACGAGTGTTTTCCTTATCAGAATATGAAATTAACGATATTAATAAAAAACAACAACAAATTTATTGCATATATTATAATCAAAAATTGAATATAACATTTTTGTTATTGTTTAACTTTTAATTTGTAAGCAGTACGTTGTAAGAAATATTAAAAACAAAACATAAATAAACAATTTCTTTTATAAAGAATGTATAATTAAAAATTATTTCGTAAAATTAAATATAAATAATGTTTGGTTTTCACATCACACGTGTTTCAATTTTCAGTTCGAACTAAACTGGTTTTGTCTAGAAAGGCTCTTATATAATAACACTCAGCATCTCACGTGTTAGAATTACGCCCTAAACTTTTTAAAAATACATGTTAGATCCTAGGTCTGGTACTGTATCCAATTATTGAAATGATTAAGACGCATGCTATTATGAAATTTCGTTTAAAATTAGCATAGACGCTATGCCATAGACTTATTGCCCTGCCAAAGTTTTTTTTCTTATTTAATAGCATAATACCTGCTAGCATGTGCCTGTGACAGAACCCGACAAATTACATATGTGGTAATAGTTAGTGACTCGTATTTGATAGTTTCAGACTGGCCGGAGACCTTTGGCATTGTACTATAAATGTGTGTGTTGGAGGTTTGTTTCAACATTTCTTTATTTTTAGTTTATTCTTTTACCTAAGTAGATTTACTTTCTGTTGAGCTTAACTGAGAGCTTAACATACTTTATCTGTGAAGGGTTAGTGTTGTAAAGTGAATATGTGTGCGGCTAAAATGTGTAAGTAATTTATGTATATTTGTAGAGATAGTGCTTTTAAATTAAATTGAGGTAAACACTCTGTAGTAAATGCTTATTCTCACCTGTTTGTATTTGGCTCAGTTAAATATAAATTTTATGTTTTACTAAACTAATCCATAGTTAATTCGTTTTATTTTATTTGATTTAATTCCTTGTTAAATTCAAGAAAGCATAAGTTCAATTAAAATTTTAAAACAATAAGAAATACTAGAAAACTGCAGTTCTATATAAACGATACTAATTGTAGTTTTAGTGAAAATATTGTAGTCATTTTTACGTAATCAATTGTTGGTAAAATTAATTTGCTGTAAAATAATTCTAATATATTCCGCGTGTACAAAATAATAACATTGACATTGACATTTTTGTGAATTTTTTGGCACTAATTACAAAGTGAATAAGCGTTAATAGAAATGTTAGAAAAAAAATTCTATTTATATTGGCAAGAAAACGTATCAGTCCGTCTAACAAAATATAAATCGTTGTCGTCATTTTCAACTTGTTTCAAGAATTTTACACATTTTTTATTGAACTTCATTTCACGGCTCTATAAACTAACTTTTCATCTTATCATCTCCTTCTACGTCTTCTCCTTAAATCCGAAATCCTGGTGACATCTAAAAATCATATATAATGTGTCCCAAGGAAATAAGAAAATGTTGACATAGAGAATTAACAGTGTTTCGTAGTTTATAAATGATTGTTAAACAATGGGGTCCTAAATAAATAAATAAATATATCATCACGCCTTTTACCCATTACTGGGTGTGGCACTCTACCGTAGCAAATCTCAGTAAGTGATATATTTATTCGCGTGAAGTGCGGTTACCAGCCGTTAAATCTCGGTTCCCAAATATGTTAGTGAAGAGGGAGCCACAGGGGTAGATTTAAATTGGTGAAAATTGTTTCTCGGCTGTGGGGATCGAACCAGGGTTCTCAAGATCCACAATGAGGTTCTCTACTATTTAAAAAAATATATCTTCATGCGTGTGCGGCAATAGACTACTTTCTACTATTTTCTAAAGTATTTGTAGAAGATAGCAGGCTGTTTCCTAAACTACTGTACTAGGAATAACTAGAGGGAAATGTTGCCGCAATTAAATAGTGGTTTTAATACTTAGTAATGTATGTTAATACTTATAAAGTTAATTACGTTTTGGGCGGTCACGAAAATATAAATAAAAATCGTTATGCCTCCTACTATCGTAACGTCAAATTAACCAAATAGTTTTGATTTGTATCAGAGTTTTATACCTGGTTTTATTGTAATATGAATGTGTATTTATTCAAATACAATTTATAACATTATCAATACCAATTTTCTATTACTAATGGCGTCGATAATGGACATTTACATAATAAAACTTAAAAGACCATAAAATTGAAGTAAATAAATAAAAGTAAATCGAAGTAACATGGCATACGGCGTAATTTAAATTGTGAAACATTTGATTTAAGACATAATTATATTTTCAAATGAATAAAACTAAATCAATGTTGATTTTGTGTTACATATTTACCTTATATCAATAAAGTAAATGCGATTGATAAACTCTATCAATACTTTTGAATTCTACAAAGAGCGCTTTATAACAATCTTTTGTTTTTTTCTCTTTCGAATTGAAGAAATTGTAAGTTCTGCGAAAAGTTTCGTTTATTTTTAAAATAAGAAATGGACCACACATGCTATCACATTGTTTGGAAGAAGTTGGTTAACTCGTTTCTTATAAAATGGGAATATGTAGTTTTTATGATAATATTCTTAACTTTTTGTCTTTCCGTATGCTTTGTTAGGAAGTTAAAATAGTTGAAATACATAAAAGTATTATTTGCAATAAAACACATTGTTTTATTAATACGAATAAATCATTACAAAGCACGTTTCCATATAGAATTTATAGTTGTCATAAAAACAAATACTTGGTTCTATTATTTTAATTATTTAGTATAACACTGCCCACTCATTTAATTTCAGTTAACGACCCATAAAATTGTTTTTGCTTAGGTAATAAATCACCTGAAAGACAAAAACACTAATCATTATTTTCATTCATGATTTCATTCGATAGCTTTAAGCAATGACTATCACGAACAATAACTGTTAACATTCGCCCCAATTTACTAGGTCATTATTAACACCTCACTTTTATTCCATAAAAATACCGACAACACTTTAAATTAATCATATGACCATTCTCGCGAAAAGTCACAAGACGAGATATTTTATGGACTTGAAACTGTGTCAAGTCGAGTGCTCTGTGAAAAACTATTGCTATTTTTTCGTCATGTCACGTGCTTGGTTTTAGTTCACTAAACTTGTTTCACGTGTCCTTAAACTGTTGCTGGTTATGAAATATCTATGTTAACTAGTGTAATACGCCCCCTAACTGACGTAAGAAAAATATATGATGCGATGCTGTAATATTTATATTGAATTATCTGCTTTAACCTTCTTTTCTCTTGATGTATCATTTTAAAAATTGCATTGAAAATTATCCAAAAACGGTTACTTATTCCCAATATTATAGTGACGGTTTAAACTTAGACTTACACTTAAACCCTAAAATAACAATCATTATCAGCCTGCGAGGTAAATCATGATTTGACACAAGAATGTTGGAGTAAAATAAATAAACTAATTACTATAGAAACAATTTTTTTCTGATCTCTTTTTGCAATTTTGGAATTGATAAAGACTTATCGATCGTTTCGATCGTACTTTCTGATCTAGATGTTCCGATCTGAAATGTGATCAGAAATGAATAATTTTCTGAGTGGTCACGAAAAAATAAATAAAAATCGTTATACCTCCTACTTTCATAACATCAAATTAATAAAATAGTTTTGATATGTATCAGAGTTTTGAAATTTGTTTATACCCAATACTAATATTATAGTGTCGGTTTAAACTTAAGCTTAAACCCTAAAATAACAATCATTATCACTGTTATCAGCCTTTTTTATAATTTTAGATTAGCTAATTGTATTCTTGGTCCGATTTTCAAAAAAATAATTTAAATCCCGAAAACCAAATGATAACAGAATTAGAAATTATTTATAAAAATATTAAAACTAATAACTTCTTCGTATATTCTAACTATTTTTGGTTGAGGATGTTATTTATACCGGTTTAAATTTACGGTTTTAGAATCGAAATAATATCGGTTCGGTTACAACATCAATTAAATTTTCGTTTTGATTTTTGTGTATGTGACTAGTATCGAGTCGGCCTGTGGATCTTGAGAACCCTGGTTCGATCCCCATAGCCAGCAAACAATTTTCATCAAATTAAATCTACCCCTGTGGCTCCCTCTTCACTAATATCTTTGGGGGCGTGATTTGACGGCTGGTAACCGCATTTCACGCGAAGAAATATATCACTTACCGAGATCTGTTTCGACAGAGTACCACACCCAGTAATGGGTAAAAAGCGTGATGATATATATATATATATATATATATATATATATATATTTTATATTTCAAAGCAAAAAATATCGGTTTCGGTTTTCTGTCTCCATATTTCAAAACAAAAAATATCAGTTTCAGTTTTCGATTACGATTTCATAAAAAAGTGAATACTAGTGCGGTTTTCGGTTACGATTTTGTTGCGGTTCGGGTCCGTGGCTTAAATTAAGAAATTCCAATAAATTTTGTTTATCTTATAACCATATATAACTTTACAATCAATAGTTTTATTTGAATGAATAAATGTTATTTACTTTAGAAGTAAATTAATTTGGTGCATATATAAAATCGACCATTATAAACATTTTTTTTTCTCCGATGTCAAATGACAAAAGTTGTATTTGTATATGGAATTTTATATGACTCATTGAGTTTAATAAAAAATAAAAGTTAGCAATAACGTTTCGCATTTGTAATCAGTGAGAGATTACAGGAGATGTCACTGTCACTGGAATGGCGTCTTGAATACAGGAATAAAAAAAATATATCCTATAAAATTAACAAAAAAAATTTTTCACTGTGTCAGATAACAAAAATCTCGCATTAAATGTGCATTAGTTAGCGCAGTTCCAAAAATTCATCCAAAATGTGGAATAAGCTCGATGCAGGATATCGTAACGCGATTAACAGAGCTGTATTTGCATGTACAAATTTATTTTGCAAATTTGTATTATCTATAAAATTTAAAACAGCTTCACCTGTATGACTGAACTTTGAAACTTTGTTGTTTATAATCAAAAACAAAACATAAGAAATTGTTAGAAATATCGGACAATTCAAACGGGCTATTTATGCCAAGTAGCGACGTTGACTTCGCGCTAAGTTTAGTTCAAAATCTCTCCCGAACAGTTTGCGTTGAAACTATTGTTTTTTGTAACATGTTCAGTTGTTATGCAGTTTAATAAAAATTGGTGTGTTTCTGTGTCTTGATCCATCTCAAATATTTAACAGAAATATATTGTTATGTCATTTATCCATTTCTGTGTAGCACTCTACTATAAATATATAAATTAGAATTGCTTTTCTATTGTCTTGCTTAAAATGATCTTTTTACATCATTTGATGATATTTAATTAAGATTAATTTATAATATTTAGTAGTTATCTCACGGATTTTTAAAATCTATGTAATGGAAGCAGTAAATTAATTTTGCAACAAATTAAAAAATATATATTTTTATTACACAATAAAATTTAAAATGATGAGAATTTGTAATATTATTGTATTATTATAGTATTTATCCTATAATTATCTCTTTGTTTGGAGAGAAATAAAAATATTTTATTGTTAAAACATTTTTATTTATTGTACTAGTAATTACATATTTACTATTTTTTATAGTTATGTCAATGAAATTTACTTAAATGATTAAATTTGTTTGTGGGATATCTGACTGAAAATCAATAAATTTATGGTTCAAATTCGAATCATTCGAATTTTTCTGTCACAAATTTGAATAAAATTATTGTATTATATAATCAATAAATATAACATCACGTCTATTACTGGGTGTGGTACTCTGCCGTAGGAGATATCAATAAATGTTATACAAGTACTTTGCGCGTGAAGTGTAGATACTAGTCCTTAAATTAAAGATGCTAGTTGCGCGGTGGTGGCGAGCGGGACAGGGGGTAATTTTAATATGGTAAAAATTGTTTGCTAACTGAGAATAGAACCAGGATACTCAAATCCACCGTCCGATTAGATACCACTGAGCCACCTACCCTATAATATAAATAAACTCACTAACTTGTTTGTATTATACTTTCTTACGTTTCTTGTTCTTGGAAGTATTATGAGCAACAGCATTGTTAATTCCTCATTTCCCCAACGTTTTGAACCCATTTTTTTCTAATCTGTTTTTGGAAAAATCTCGAATAATTGTTTGGTTATTATTTTTACATAATTTACAGCATTTTTAATCGTGATTTATTAACAATTTTATCTACGACCATATATGTAAGTAGGCCATTAAAAACAATTTGCAAGAACAGTAAATGCTTGTTTACGGTTGTTAAGGGTTTACTGCACTAGTTACGGAATATTACGTAACTGTTGTCAAGAAATTTTTCATTTGTTAGGTGGTAACACTGCTGTTTGACAGTTGATGTTATGGATATAACCTAACAAATATTCTGTAATTGTTCGTATTATTATTTATGGTCGTAGATAAAGTATAATACACAACTCGAATTGTAACGCAATTGCTCGTGAAATTACTGCACTCGCCAAGGCTTATGCGCAACTTTTTCACTCGCACATAATGTGCTTGTTACAATTCTCGTTATGTAATACACTATTATTCTCTTTTTAAATATAACTTATGATTTGCAAGATACCACGAATCTTAATGCCAATCTTTAGCAAATACAATTCCTACTTAGCAGTTGTTGCATTTTCATTATTAAGATATTTAACATTCATGACTTTCTGAAAATATTAACGCTAATAATAATGTAATACAAGATTAGTGGATATAATAGAAATTGAAGATATCTTTACTCGAAATTCCAAGTATTACAAACAATTTTCTATGTAGTAGTCGCGCCTGTACCAAGTGTCTGTTAACATCCGGGTTAAACTTAGCTTTATGTAAATAAAATAATACGTGCAAATTACTCTGTCTTTGATCATCTAACAGTAGAATAATTGGCGTTTCGAATCTTCTACACTTGCCTATTTTATTTGCATAATTATAACATGTTCAATAATTTATCAGCATTGCGGCAATTATTATCTAAATGAGTGGTATTCCACTTACTGATAAAACATTGGTTTTGAATTAAACTCTACTAATGTAGTCCGCCAATAAATTAGGGATTCATTTTATCATTTGTTATTTTAATGAAACAAGATAAATATTGTTAAATTACATGTTGTATATTAGAGATAAACTAATTTTAGATAAGTAAAAAGTTTACATAAATAATACTGACTATTATTTCAAAATAATTTCGATTGCAGCTTTTTTTTACTTTAACAATTTCACTCATAACGTTTCATCCAATCAAATTACAGTATTTTGCTGAATTGAACCAATCACAGTAGTATTACAGCGACAATTTCGGTAGTGAAAATGTTCACAAATCGTTGCTTAGATATAAATAAAATAAAATAAATAAATATATCATCACGTCTTTTACCCATTACTGGGTGTGGCACTCTGCCTAAGCAGATCTCGGTAAGTGATATATTTTGTCGCGTGAAGTGCGGTTACCAGCCGTCAAATCACGGCCCTCAAAGATATTAGTGGAGAGGGAGCCACAGGGGTAGATTTTTAAATTGGTGAAAATTGTTTGTTGGCTGTGTTAATTATTTTGAATAGATTAATATTGTTGAATTTTATTTGACTTTGTTTACTTTGCTTAGTTAAATCAAAAATTTAAACAATGTAAATTGATCACCAAGCTAATAGTAGTTCAGACATTGTTTTCAAAATACAGCAGGTAACATTTTTTTTGGAGTAAATAAACTATTTCGAGGAATTGTCAAGCCGAATACCATATGTGACTATGATTTTCCTTTGGTAATTTTTGCCTAGATCACTCCTGCTTGTTGCTTTAAGAAAATCTACACTCGTGCTGTCGCACTCGTGCAGATTTTCGTCGCAACAAGCAGTCGTGATCATGACAGCAAACATTTATTTCAAAATCATAGTCACTAATGGTATTATATATGATAATTTCACTTCAATACAAAGTAAACTATAAACAAAAAAAAACTATTTTGTCACTTTGACAGCGGATATTTTAGGAAGGTAACTTTTTCCAAATGATAAAATCTTATTTTCCTTTTTCTTAGCAACCCTATAAAAACTAATGGTATTTGAATTATTATATTTTAATGTCGTTAAATTATCTCGCCGAATTACACTTGAGCATTTAATTTTTTTCGTATAAATTTCAATTTAACGATTCAACCTTGTTACTTGACAACAGTTTAAATTGAAAAACAGTTTTTCTTGTCAAATTACAGATAACAAGGTTTCATGACAACACAAATTTATCCGGAAAAATACAATGTTCTTGACTAATTATAGTTGACAATCGCCCTCATCTGTTAATTTATAAAATTGTAGGTACCAATCAAAATGGCGAATATCTTTAAAACCAACCAATCAGATGTGAAGTATATTAATATTTTGACCGAGAATATTTTTCCGGGCAAAATATTCGAATATATTTTTAAATAACTTTATTATCGAAGGAAAATAACAAAAATATTAATAATTAATGACATTAAAATACAGCTCTGGTAAACTATTCGAAAATTTTCTTCCATTTCGGCCAAAGGGTTAATTTTAATTCTAACTTTGTCGTAATATTTTTCTTCAACTTGTTTTGCAATCGAGTTCCACATTTGCTTCATTCCTTATAGTGGGTCACATCGGATTTTCGGGAAAACTGTCGAATAGTCCCCGAGTCAATTTTAAGGTTGGAAACAAGTAGTAAAATTAAAGTCACTAAAAAATTATAAATACACCAGTGAACACAAAAATGTATTCCAAAAACATAAATAAATAAATATATCATCAAGCCTTTTACCCATTACTGGGTGTGGCACTCGCTTTAGTAGATCTCTGTAAGTGATATATTTCTTCGCGTGAAGTGCGGTCAACAGTCGTCAAATCACGGCCCCCAAAGAAGGTAGTGGAAGGGGAGCCACAGATGTAGATTTAATTTGATGAAAATTTTTTGTCGGTTGTGGGGATCGAACCAGGGTTCTCAAGATCCACAGGCCGACTCGATACCACTGAGCCACCTACCCCATAAAAACATAAATACATAAAATATGTTAAGGAACAGAAGAACAAATATAATAAAATAACAGATCCTAACCAAAATTTAAGGACAAACAATTATCTAGAATGACATATAAAACAAAACAAAAATATTGAGTGTAAAATTATTATTATTAATTTTTTTTAGTTTTAGAATCACTGGTAACAAAAATGGTAGGGGAAGATATTTGACATGCCACGAGGACTATTTGGCAGTTTAGCCAGATTTTAATCTTCAATCCATTAAAATATTATTTAATTTTTCTTCCGGCAATAGTAGTAACGTCGTAGCCTCTCTTACCACAAAATTTTGGAACTATGTCCACACTTTTTTTTTTATTTAATCATGTTTATTGGCGTGTAGTTTTTAATTTATATAATATACTCAAATAGTATTTTCAAGTCTACTCAAATTACCTGATTTTTCATTAAACCATATTTTTGATGTTGTTCGAGCGATCAAATATCCTTCGGTCAAGTATATACTAGCTTGAAAATTTTCCTTTGCATTCTACACGCGTTTTTGTTACCAACTGAAAATAGCCCGCACGCTCCGCGCTTATACAAGTTTCATTGCAATAAACACGTGTGTGACAACTCGGGAAAATTTTCAGTAATATGCTTTTGACACTTGGAATATTGTAGATGATAGTTCCCTGTTACGTGTTTTTATTCAATCATAATGCAAAACATTTCAAAGTCCTGCCACCAAATAAATATGCTGTGAATTTGGCACATCATTATTTTATTTTTGTTTTATGCTGTCAGTTTGACACAATATTATTTTATTTTATTTGTCTCGGGAACTTATTTTAACCAATAGCAAGCAGCCTCTCAAATTTCATATTTTCAAGCACTTAAATTTTTTGCTTGTAGCAAAATTACTCGAGCAAACTGTCCTATTTACGGACTCGGGATTTACCATGCTGTTTGTTTTCTTTCTTGCCGCTAAGCAAAAACAAATTGTGTACAATGACAATTTATCGGTAAAGTCAGGAGGTACTTGTGAAAAATTACTCGCAAAGCTTGGTAAATGTTATGTTTAGTCAAGTCGTATATATTTAGATTAAATTATTCTAACTTCTGAATAGCTTGTTCTTTTCAGATTCAGTTGATGGATGCTGAATATAATCGGTCGTTTTCACTTTTTTACATATACAGGGTGTTAATACTAAGTTATAACACCCGAAAACAGCAGTTAGAATTCATTGAAACAAACAACTTTTTTTAGTTCAAATTTTTGATTTGGAGCTCCAGTTCAAAGTTATTGGTGTTCTTTTGATTTTCGAAAAATCGCCATTACTTCCTTATTTTAAGGTATATTTAAAAACTACAAAAACCTTCATAATTTCCTTTCGGTTCTCTAAAACATTTGTATTTACAATTATTTTCTATTTTATCAAATAACAAGATGCAGACCGATCAAAAAACAAGATTTTAGAAAATAAAACATTTATAAAATCCTTAAACTATCTACTATAACATTTGACTGAAATATTTTTTTCGATCTGTTCAAAATATGTTTTTATTTAAATTGAATTATAAGATAAATTTTAACAAACTGCAACAATAATTTAAAACAAAGCTGGCATTAAATAATGAAACAAAAGCCGAATAATAAATGCGTACTTCAAATTTGAGGCACATGTTTTCTAGTTTGTACGTTCAAAGTTAAATAAAAACTTTTTTTTGGACAGATCGATAAAAATGTTGATGGGGTAGGTGGCTCAGTGGTATCGAGTCGGCCTGTGGATCTTGAGAACCCTGGTTCGATCCCCACAGCTGACAAACAATTTTAACCAAATTAAATCTACCACTGTGGCTCCCCCTACACTAACATCTTTGGGAGCCGTGATTTGACGGCTGGTAATCGCACTTCACGTGAAGAAATATATCACTTACCGAGATCTGCTTAGGCAGAGTGCCACACCCGGTAATGGGTAAAAGGCGTGATGATATTTATTTATTTATTTGATAAAAATGTTTCAGACAAATATTATAGTAGATAGTTTAAGGATTTTAAAAATGTTTTATTTTCAAAAATCAACTGATTGGTTTTCAAAATATCTTGTTTTGAAATTTTTGATCGGTCGCCATTTTGTTATTTGTTAAAATAGAAAATAATTGTTAATACAAATGTTTTAGAAAACTGAAAGCAAATGCTGAAAGTTTTTCTATTATTCCTTTAAATAAAGGAGTAATGACGAGTTTTCGAAAAACAAATAAACGCCAATAACTATGAACTGAGGCTCCAAATAAAAAGTTCTAACTGCCGTTTTCGGGTGTATTTAGCATGAACACTCTGTATATTTTACTCGATTGTACTTCTTATACATCGGATTATTAGTGGCATACAATCTGTACAATAAATCTTTGTAAAATATAAATTCTTAACATACTAACAAATGCTGGTAATAGACCATATTTCAAATTACTAAGTAGTTGCATCAAATTCTGCGTATATTACGTAAACATTTTTTTATTACTAATATTATTGTTTTAATTATTACTTATGGAAAAGCGTATTTAAGATCTTTTGTTTAGTTAAGAACATATGATGTAACAACGTAAAATAGTCGGTATAGCTATTAAAGATTTAAATAAATATTTCCATAACAAAGTAAATATAAAATTTACGCTATTGATATGTTTTGAGAATTGGAAACACGTGGCCCACTGGGAATTCAAAATGAGTGAAATCAAATATTCAATAACCAGAGATATTCTGTTTGCTATTATGTGAAATAGACAGAACAGAACTGTGGAAAATTTTACTCGCAGTCGAGCGTGCGACAGATATCAAAACATATATGAGCATATACATTTTTTACACGCAATTTCACAATTTTCACATATTCAAATCTGGGATGCAATTAAAAATTCACGAAGTTATATCAGTAAAGTGCTCTTACACCTATGCCTGTATGATATGGAGTCATCCTTTTGTTCATTAAAAATTATAATACACTGTATTCAACAATTGTTTCAAATAAAACGAAGTACGTATCCAGTATCTAGATACTAAAATGAGCTTTTATTGCCAAATAACTTTATTTTAGTAGATAAATAACATTGACTGCTATTTGCAGCTTTATTCTAAGGGTACTTTGATAAAGGTATTGTTTAATATTTACATTCACGAAACGAACAATTGAAAAGTTTATCAATGTTGCACTAACTTCTCGCTCAAATTAAAAAAAAAAACACACAAATTAATAAATGATAATTTATAAATCAGAACCAAGCAGTATTTTCCAAGAACGTTGCTGTCATATTTTTAATGTAGTATTAATAGACCACAATCAGTTTTTGAAAAAGTCTAAATTGTACGAGAGTACTATTCAAATTGGTGGAGAAAAATGTAGTATACTTTACGGGAGTAGAACTTTGGCTTATTTTTAGTTGTTTAACATCAGTGCCGCCACAACTGCGTAGAGAAATAAAACTAGGTACTTTTTTGTATAATCTAATGTTTACATCTGATAAACAAATCGCATTTTGTTTATGCTTTCAAACTAAAGTCTGATTTTTAGATTGCTTAGAATAGGAATAGAATATAATAGTACAGGAATAGAAATTTAATGTAAATACATAGAACCATTTATAGTTAGCACGGAATAGAATACGTTGCATATAATACGAGTAGCACAGAAAATAAACAAATTTTACGTCTCGTGCCATTCCTATTACATTCGAGTTAGTCAGTTGCTATTTGTATAGTTCTGAATTCGATTACACCGAATTTTCCCTGAATATTCTTTTTTTAATAAATAAGATTGCAGATCATTCCTTAAAATTGCCTTTAATATATATAATATAAAACAGCAATAAAAGAAATCAGAATAACAATGAAAAGTTTCGCTATTAGTTCTGTTTATGTAAACGTCAAAACAACATTATCATAGATATTTGATGCATTGATAGTGTTAAAAATACTAAATTATTTGAGAAGTAAAACTTCTAAATCATTCTTATTTCTATTCCAATTAAACGTCAAATTTTATGAATCTTGTTGTAATTTTATAAGAAAAATATGAAGAAAAAATTGAAGCTATATTAACAAAAGATGAACCACATTAAAAGATCAAAGCATAGAATAACTATGGAATATATTTTTAAAAATAATTACAGAAGCACAAAGAGAAGTATGTGGAACAATGGCCGGTAAAAATAACAAAAAATAAATAGCTTGATGTACTCCTGAAATTAAGGAGCAAATACAAACTTAGAAGAATAAATGGTTAGAATATCAAAACAATAAAAATGGAAACTTATACAATGATCATAAGGCTGAGACACCAATGGCGCGCAAGTAAAGAGAAGAATTGTACGAAAAATTTGATAAAAAAATATAAAGGAAAAGAATAAACGCAAGTAAAATATATTCTACAAAGGTACAGAACAAATGATGAAAAGGTGCAAGCAATATTTCCAGGAATTTCTGGATGCGCCAAGCAATATAAACAAACGCACTGAAAACATGAATATATTATTAGCAGAAAAAAAACCAGAAGATGTAAATGGTTGTATGACTTACGAGGAATTGGTGGAAGCAATAAAAAAATATAATGTATTATTTTGTAAAAAATGTGTTATATACCTATATATTTTTTGATGAATTTTAACTTTAAATACCGATAAAATACACTACATGTCATTACAGTTCAACTAGACAGTTGTGATGTGCTACTGTCTGACAGTTCACTTTCTAATTCATTCAGTTTTGTCTTTTTTATGTTTAATACCATGAAGGAATACTCCTTGTTTAATACTTTATGCTTGGAATACTGTAACTGTCGTGTCAAGTAGCTATCATATTATTTTTAAATATGTGCACTTTTCTTTTCATAAGTATTAATTTATTCAAAATTTCTTGATGCATTCACTTTAAGATTTCATTATTATTACTCCTACTCATTTGGTCTACTCTTTTTGTCAAGCAACTTCATGTTTTACTTCGTTATGTGACAGTGTTTCAAATATATCAGAATGCCTAGCATGAAAGCTCAATTGTCATGTTCATCTCTATGTTCGTACCTGCCACCAATTTGTATATTCAATCGACAGTATTAACTAACTTAGTTTAAACTAAATAAAATGATAATGCAAATTTTATGTGAAATATCAAAGTTAATTTTAAGTTAGGCAAGGAAACATATTTCTTGGTATATAATTTGTTTGATTTATGCTGTATTTGTTTATTTGACATATAAGTTATCTGTCAATTTATTGTCTTTAATTTGGCAAATTAGAACTATTGCTTTCATTTTAAATGTGCGAATTTGTCACCAATCTCAAAAAGTGCGAAAAAGAATGCTATATTACAGGTATTTGCAATTTTTATTTGAAAAATTTCTGTCTATAACTATTTAAGAAATAAGGTAATATTATCTTTTCTACTATTGCTATGAAAAGTTGACAATCACACTCTCATTTGTCCTAGTAAAATTGACGTTTTCTGTGGAACAATCGAAAAATATCTTTTTTACGCGTCTCCAATAGCAACGCGCGAAAAAGATGTTAAATGCGCACGTTTCCTATGGCACCACGCGAAAAAGATAATAAATACGCGCTTATTTCAATAGTTACCAGGGATCATACAAAACAGAAACTTGTCATATTGACAATTGACAGAACGAATTTATTTTCAGTACGTATACGTTTTTTAATCATTTCAGATGTAATCGTAGAAAAACTTATGTATCACGAGCGTAAAGTGTCTTCGTTCCTCTCGCACTATTGCAGCACGAGCCGCTCTTAATACTCAAATAACTATTTTTGCAAAAAATGTAGTAATATTTTTAAAATAACCAACACATCATTCCTAATAAGACATATTTTGTGTATTATAACCGAGTTTATAACTATACATTTTCAAAATACCTCGAGTAGTCCAAGTTATAAACACAAACACCTGTTCACATGTATAATAAACGACTGCTATAAATTCTACAAATAACTATTTTAAATAATACACCAACTACAAACGGCAACGATCAATGTGTACACATTTGTGTACTGCACTACATCGCAATCAAGGATAACGCCCATTCATTCCCATTTGGATTCATCATAGAGCGAATTCATATTACGTAGACTCAACCCTGATTCAATTACCTGCTACGCCTTGGGTATGTACGCCTGTGACTATAGCGAGAGCTGCGCGTTAATCTTTGATTGAAATTGATTGATAATGCCATGTGAAATGCAACAGTAAATGTCACCTGTTCACATTACTATCGTTACAAATCGATACTTTACGAAGGAGTTATTTATTTATAAACGATCCAACCAGCAGAAAGAAACAAAGGCATTATGTTGATTTATTTAAGGTGGTTGTCCTCGTATAGTCATCTCAAAACAAATAAAGTTTGCAAGTATAGGACAAGAAGGTTGTACAAGATGGGTTTTTTAAGCAACTGACCAGTTTTACTGGCTAACCAATTACTTTAGAATAAAATTAAAAACACAGGGATATGTAGCAAGAACTGGTATGTTATTGTATAAATTCAATGGATTTCACTGTCGGTTTTCGATGAAACATTTTAATAAAAATTAAAAAGATAAATACTTCATTCTTCTGATAACGTTAACTGATGATGGTCTAGTCGACCGAAATACGTATAGTATATTAAATAAACGAATTTTGAAACTAACCAAGTGTTGATCTTTTAAATTTTTATATAATTGTATTGTTGGTAAAATAAAATTATTAGGATGATATGGCGAAGGAAATTAAAGTTATGTTGTTTTAAATGGAAAGGGATACTCTTTTTTATTGGAATAAATAGCCCGAAATATATTCTTTTCGACGAAGTAATAGGTTCGTATAACTAAGTTTAAAATTAAGGTCACAAAGTACGAAAAAAACATTAACTTTCTTAATCTGGAAAATAAATTATAGAAATTATTTATACACGAAAATTCGATTAATTTTTATTATAGAGTGTGTTCAAAAACATATCCTTGATTATGAAGTAGTTGGAGGGACGAAGAAAAATTATTTTTTGATATCTCCAAAGAACAAAGTCTAGTTAAGTCAGGTGATCTTGCTGGCCAAAGAATGGAACCATTATTGCTAATTGACCTGTCATGAAAAATATTGTACAATTCTAGACTCACAAAATAAGTGTCTATGTATTCTTCTAATAGCAAATTCAAATTTTCCATGTATTATGTTAAAAAAAATGTGAATGAAATTTAAATAAACCGTTCCAGTTAGATTTTCTCTATAAAACACTGGACCAAAAATTTCATTATATTTAATCCTGCACTGCTTTAAACGACCAGGACACTTGAAAATTTCGTTCTCGATGCGGATATAAGTTTTCTTTATCCAGTAATGCTCGTTGTTTCTATAAAATAATTCATTTTTTGTAAATTTGCTTTTGTCTGACCAAATAATTTTGCTGGTAAATGTAAATAAGATCTTATTGTAATTTAATCAACCATTCACAATATTTTTTTTCATAAACTCATCACCTTCATGAAGACATTGTTTTATAACGTATTTATACGTATGTAGTTCATTGCTGTATAAGCTTGAGTATTTTTTTTTTTTTTTTTATAGTTATTAGTTAGTCAGCAAAACTAACTGGTTGGTGTAAAAAACTCACCCTGTATAGTTAGTCCAGTAAATTAGGTTTTTTATTGTTTTTAAATTTGTAAATCAAATAACCTTATTAAAAATTATGAAGGCACTAAAACAAATGATTTTTTAATAACAATTCAGCCATTACCTTTCTTGTGATTAATAAAATAATAAGAAATTAACGTAAGTTGAAAATTATTTGACAAAGGTCAACATTTTTTAAAACAATGAAAAAATCTAGTGAATTTATTTATTTATTTATATGATATGGTACACTACGGATAAATATCCAAATGGTACATCCAAAATTATACAAAAAATAAAAACAAAAATAGAACGTAACAGGTGTGAACTATAATTAACAGAAATAACATTTAATAAATTTACCTTTCAAAATAACGATATGCTTATTATACCGGGTGGTGCTCGGTGAGTGCGAACATAGGAATTTAACATGGGATATTAGTTTTATGCAATTTCCTGCTCTCCTGTACATTTTACGGAAAAAACTGTAGAGGGAAGATTTGTTCAGAATTAAAAGTTACCCATGAAACTGTTTTTACATGTTTTATTAAGTTTTTGGTTTAGCCGTAACATTAAAAATAAATTTCGAAATTTCTGTTACTTTGTAGTAATAGCCATGACTTTTCTTTTATTTTTATGACAAATGCGTTAAATGTCAATTTTTGATGTTTATTAAAGTTAATCTTATAATTTAAATTAAATCAAAAAAATCACATTTTTTATTCTTTGAACAAAGTTTTATTTTCATATTTAATAATAAATCAGTTTCAAGTTTATCAATAATTTCAATTTTTTTAAAAAATTTTAAATTACAATAATTTAATGTGAAATAATAAGTAATAATTGTAACAATATTATTTAATATACCTACATAAAAAAATAAAGAAATTACAATAAATGTTCAAACAAGCCACCATTTTCAGCAAGACAATAACCAAGTCTATTGTAAAACGAAGTTCTAACATTGGCTAATTGCCTGTCAGTAATATTATCACATTCTTCGAATATAGCTTGTCTTAGTAAATCTAAATTTTCGTAGTGTTTAGAGTAAATTTTACTTTTAAGATGCCCCCACAAAAAAAAATCGCAAGGAGCTAGGTCCGGAGATCTTGCAGGCCAATTTATTCCACCACCACGACCAATCCACCGATTAGGAAAAACCAAATCTAAATATTCCCGCACATTTATTCCATAATGAGCCGGGCACCCATCCTGCTGGAACCAAATATCCTCATCTACTGCAGCTGCCTCATCCAATGCAGGACCTATATGATTTTGCAGAAGTTCTAAATACATATCAGAATTTAAATTTCCCATAATTTCAAATGGTATAATCCTGTTCTTAAAAATTCCAACCCAAATATTAATTTTCTCAGGATATTGGGTACCTGTACACACAGTTAAATGATGATTTTCTGTGGTCCACATACGAGTATTCTGAACATTTGGTTCATTATTTAAAGTAAATGTACATTCATCTGTAAAACAAATCGACGAAATAAAGTGCTGGTCCCGATTTGCCTTTTCTTGCATAATTTCACAAAATGTACTTCTAGTTTCAAAATCAGCCAAAAGAAGTTCTTGATGTGTTTGAAATTTGTAAGATTTATATCCATGTGTTTTTAAAATTCTCAGAACTGTTGAATGATGCAAACCACATTCAGAAGCAATATGTCTTATGCTGTACCTTGAATTTTGAGATATCATAGCCAATACCAATTCTTCATTCACTTCGTTATGACGTATTCTGTTATTATTATTATTGCCTTCATTACCATCGGTCACAGCTACACTAGCTGTACTCTCAAATTTTGTAACCAGTTTTGAAATTGTTGATACACTTGGAATTGGTTTATCTTCATATTTAATTGAAAATAAATCCCGCACCCTCCTATAACTATTTCCTCCATAATAATTTTTAATAATGAAGACACGTTCTTCGTTTGAATAAACATTCATTTTATAGCTTACACAAAGATTTAATTTAAATTATAAGATTAACTTTAATAAACATCAAAAATTTACATTTAACGCATTTGTCATAAAAATAAAAGAAAAGTCATGGCTATTGCTACAAAGTAACAGAAATTTCGAAATTTATTTTTAATGTTACGGCTAAACCAAAAACTTAATAAAACATGTAAAAACAGTTTCATGGGTAACTTTTAATTCTGAACAAATCTTCCCTCTACAGTTTTTTCCGTAAAATGTACAGGAGAGCAGGAAATTGCATAAAACTAATATCCCATGTTAAATTCCTATGTTCGCACTCACCGAGCACCACCCGGTATACTTTTTAATACATTTTTAATTTCTTCTCGGTTATATTGAAAAAATCTATATGTTCTGGTAAAGTGTTTATAATACTGACCAATCTGTTTAATATTGAAAATTTACCAAAATTCGTTTTACTAACAGTACCAACAAGTAAATCGTTATTTCTAGTATTGTACTGAGGTACTCTTAAATTAAGTTTACAAAGCAAATCAAGTACATCGATTAGACCAGTGAATAATTTATAAGTAAAGCTAATATAAGATTTTTCCCTGCGTTTCGCTAATGATTCAAATCCAAGTAAAAATAATCTCTCATTATAATTATATTGATTTTTATTTATATTTAGCTTGAAAAGAGTAAAATTAATTATCTTCTTTTGTACTAGCTCGATTCTATTAGTTTGAATTTGATTGTATGGTGCCCAAATTACGCTACAATGATTCGAATTAGATTTCTACATACTACGAGTATATTTATTGAGTTTAATAAACATACCTGAAATAATCACTTAGGGTTTCTAGGCTTTTAAATTATACATACAAAAATTTAATTTTTGTAAAAACGTAGGCGTCGGTTCATTAAAATTTCATAGTTTCAATACAATGAAATATAAATTCCATTTCTAGGAGGAACATTAACATCCATATCTTGAGAGGAAATTGAATCCGCAGACTATAGTGTGCAATGATCAAAGTTGCCACCTACTGCGCTGATCACTAGATTATCGTAACTGGTATTTATTGATCTAGTTTCACTACCTACCATTTTTCTGTCCTACGTAAAGTTGAAAAGAGCGTTGGTGTGATTGATATAATAACCTAAATTAGTTTGAGTGTTTTATAATCTTGTGTAGGACGAGCAACGCAACTGTAACTTCTAAAATGATTAACATTTAAAACTTTTGTGATGTAAAGTTGTAAATTTATGCAAAATGCCTTTTTATTTTTTGTTCTTTCTCCTATATTTTTAAAAGATGCATTCATGATAAGATTATATTAAAAATAGATTAATTTTTTTTTGTAATTAAGCTTGAATATTTTTATATTAATTAGTTATTTGGAACAAAATTTGTGTCAATATCTTTTGATTACAGTATTTTTATGAGTTCCCTATAAAGAATCTCTTTTGAAATGGAAGTTTTTAAATTATCTATATATAGAATCTCTTTTATTCGTTTCACTTCATCAGAAGAGATTACCGTATCAATATCTGTAGTGCTTAGTGAACTGATTTGAACTGCACAATCTTCCCAACTCTATGATCTGTTATGCCTATGGCACACTGGTCGAAGAGCGTCGATGAGCATCGATGAGCTCTTCGATGAAACAACAGAACGCACCCGTCACTGACGAATAATAAAAGCTTTTAGTTGAGAAAGAAAAACTAAATTTCAAAAATATGCTAACGTGAAATGAGACACAAAAGATACGAGTGAAATGAGACACGTTCGTTTCATTGATGAGCTCTTCGATGGAAATAGAGGAGCCTCTAATTTTCGTCGATGACGGGTGCGTTCTGTTGTTTCATCGAAGAGCTCATCGATACTCTTCGACCAGTGTGCCATAGGCATTACGAATTTTATTGTGAGTTTTCTATGCACCATCTGTTGATTATTTTTAAACTAACTACATTGTTATATAAACCTCACCAACACATGGATTCCAGTTCTTCCAGTATGTCATAATTAACACACTTATAAAATAAAAACAGTGAAACATGTATTTCAGAATAAAATACAGAGATTAAACTAATGGATAAATATGATTGAAGGGTTGTTGCGTGAGCGAAAGAATCCGATCGTGAAGAATAAACGAGCTTGTATGAAAAGAATTATGAATGTGGTTGAAGCAAAAGTGGTGTGTCAGGATAGGAATGTTTGGCGAAAATTAATTGCGGGATAAATATGATGAATAAGGACAAGCGTATGATTCTTGATTTTAGATTCATTGGTTAGATTTTTCGAGTGTTTACCTGCAATTGTGTGGAATTCACCTTCAAAAACAAGCGCAGGATCTTTTTGATTCATTTTCTGTTTTTACTATAGAGTGTCCAACTGCAATTGTGTGGAATTCAGATTCAAAAACAAGCGCAGGGAGATACTCTCTTCCTTCCTCATCTTTTTTTCTACATTTTCAGTTTTTACTATACAGTGTGTAACTGCAATTGTATTAAATGTATTTTTAAACAAGCGCAGGAGATGCTGCCTTCATTTCTTATAGATTCGTTGTTAGAGAAGTGGGCGTAAGTGAAGATTTACGAAACAGGTGTACAGGAGCGAATGGATGGATGTTTGTTGCGCGATGATAGATTTTGGTTGTGAGGAAAGAAAGAGTTCGTATGGAGGAAGTGTTAATGTGGTCGAAACTAGTATCGTGTGTCAGGATGAGAATGTTGATGTGCACTGATGCTCTATGAATGTTTTAGGGATTCGTGCTGCCCCATTTAATGGGATATAGCGTGAAATAGGTGAAAATTTACATAAACTACTTGACATAAATGCAATTGATAAGTTATTTCAAGAACTAAATTCAGGTAAAGAAATTTTGAAACCAACGTCTAGTTAATTGTACATTTTGACCGGAGGATATTAGCCTTGACGCGCTGTATTTTGTTCTGATCTTTTTATGACATGCTACGTTTAAATTATAGCCTTCCATTGTCTTCGTGTAATAAATAATAATAAATATAGGTTAACTAAAAAAATATTTCAGTGGCAAGATTTTTTTTACATTATTTTGTTTATTACTACCGCTTTTATTACATTTAGATAATGTCCGGAAATCTTAGTAGAGCACTTCTGAATGGTAGCGTTTCAGCTGACATTATATAAGTGATTTAAAATGTGGAATGCCCTTATATGTCAGTCCGCGTGACTATGACTGGCAATCAAACCTGACCTAACACTACAAGTCACTTGCTGTGTGTTGCGAAAAGTGAAATGTTCCTAACGGTAACAAACGTTCTCAAATCATGCGCTAAAGTTCAAAAACCTTTACAAGGTTATGTCTACTTCAACTTCTTGTGACACGTCATTTTATCAGCAAAAAATCGGTTTTTTTTATTGGAATAAAAACTACAATGCTATTAAAATGTAATTAAGATTATGAGTGCAGTAATTTATAAGTATTAAAGTTTAAAAAATGCAATTATTTATACATGATAACATGGTTCATTTTTGCAAAACCGTTTTATTTTTTCTAAGCTAGACGTTCTGTTATTATTTAATTATACCCGTCATTTTCGTAAAAAGTTTAACTTATTACGAATTTTGGTTACGTAATATTTATTCTACTCATGAACGGTTTTACTTTTTCGACCTATATATTAAAGAAAATATTGTGGTTTAAAAAAAGTTTTTACCAATGGACTTTAAATGTGGGGTTTTGTTGATATTTGACAGGCTGTAAAGTACTACTTTTACACCTAGGCTATAAAAGTGTTACTATGGTAAAACAACCGCATTATATAGGGTGTAGCTAACCCGTGTAATAAAATTTGAAGGTGTTTAGTATTGAATGCATTGATCATGAATAAAAAAATAATAATTTGAAAAGAGTAGGCTTAAGGAATTCTTTTTATATCTTTATTGTATGTAATAAGGACGTTTTGAGCTCTAAACATAGCTCATTTTAGCTGTGTAAACAATATTTTAAATTACCACAATGTAAACAATAAAATAATATCTTTAGAACAAAAATGTTTAATGGGTAACACAAGCCAGACTTGTGTAAGTACAAAGGTTAAAATGAAAATAGTAAAATTAACAGTAGTTTGTAAAACAATAACATATTTGAGTAAAAAAATATGTTATGTATTGTTCATAAGCGTAGTTAATTATAATTAAATTAATTAAACATCAATATGTTACTGCCAAAGATTAACAAAAAGATTAAATAACAAAATAATTTGTTTCATTTTTTTGTATTACACAATACCTATATAATTTGTATTTTGTAATTACATTATTATCTAATGTTTATATGTAATATGTAATACTAAAAGTAGCTATCAGTGGCCCAAAACTGTTCATTTGTTTAGACTATTTTTCAGTTTACGAATTTAAATAAAATTATTTTTCCCGTTATTAAAATGTCATTTAACGTACTTGCTTTCATGGCGCTAAATACCATTTTAATCACATGCTGACAAGCCTTGGCTTTGAATGTTTTAGTAACGGCTTGAGATATTAAGCTCGGGGTGTCATTGTAACTTAACTTTACTTTATAAGTAATTCATTTATAACTGTACATTTTCTTGTCTTAATTTGCAATCATAGAAAAAGTATAATATGTGACTCATTGAATAAACTATTTAAATATTCATTTTTATACACTCGTTACTAAAGAGACGTTTATAAAACTTGTTACATAATAGACTTTTTTTATTCATAAAATATTCTAAATTCGATTAAGCCGAAAATGTTATGTTGATAAGAAAAAAAATCAAATAATTCCTTTAAAAATTAGATTACATAGCTTTAATAGTTTTTTTAATTAAACGATAGTGTCAACGTTTCGAATCTTAAAACAATTCATTTTCAAATCAGAATACAAATTTGCATTAAACAATTAAAATTATAATGAATCATCACGTTTATCCAGACTTTATCCTATTAGTTTTTATTAATTTTAAAATGTAACTTTTATTGTTTAAAACAATTTTGAATTCTGACTTGAAAATGAATCGTATGCTGTCTCTATCATCATTTAATTAAAAAATAATAATATTAAAGCCATGTAATTTAGTCTTTAAAGAAATTATTTGCATTTTAATTCTTTCAATCAATAAATTTTGATTCATGATCAGTGCATCCAATACTGTATACCATTAAATTTTGTTACTCAAGTTTAGTTACACCTATATATTGTAAATTATATTAATATCCAATGATTGACATCATTCACAAAATCAGAATGACATTTATGAAATTATAAACGTGAAATTTGTATGTTAGCAACAGCAACCATTTTACAAATTCTTAGTAACATGATGACTACAGTAATGTTAACTACTATAGCATTAATAATATTGAAAATAATCACAAACTTCATATTAATTTTAAACAATCTGGAAAATAATACGTGTTTATTATGGCAAGAGAGCATATTTACTGCCTTGGCTAGAAGCTAGATTCATAGCTACTTTGGCTGTATCGGGTGAGTAGTGTCTACATTGGATGGGAGGCATCTGTATAAAATTAATTTTACTTATTTAACTTTTAATTAATTAATTATTTAATCATGGGGTAGGTGGCTCAGTGGTATCGAGTCGGCCTGTGAATCTTGAGAACCCTGGTTCGATCCCCACGTGCGACAAACAACTTTCACAAATTTAAATCTACCCCTGTGGCTCCCTCCTCCACTAATATCTTTGGAGGCCGTGATTTGACGGCTGGTAACGGCACTTCACGCGAAGAAATATATCACTTACCGAGATCTGCTTAGGCAGAGTGCCACACCCGGTAATGGGTAAAAGGCGTGATGATATATTTATTTATTTAGCTAAACCAATAATAATATTACGAAACCTTATTAAATTTTTAATGAAAAAATAATCATGACTATTATTTATGTGACCTAATTCGACTGTCTAAAACTATATTTTAATTTATTCTCACGAATTTTCATTTGTAAAGTTGAAATGTCAATATTGAAATTGAAAGTTACTGTTATTCAACTTCGTCTAATTTGAGTAAATGAATCATTGTTCCTTTATTTTCTGTTCTGCTCGTAAATAATTGTATTAATAACAGTAAAACTGATAGGTACTTGTTCCATTTACCTGTTTCTTCACGGAATAAGAAAGAAGAACACGAACAGGTGCTCGAATTTGTGTCAAGGTCCCGTTGAAATCAAAAGGGAACAGGTCCACGGGGCGATCACACGGTTCCTGAAGGATTTCTCTCAAGACTTGAAATTAATTGTTATGTCTGTCATGTAAGGTCTGCATTTAACATACAAAGATTATTTTTACAAAGGGAACAAGGAAAGACATTCTTTGATCTCGTATTAAGGTATAAAATTCACATTTTTTTGTGGTTTGTTTTGCTAGATTTACAATCGCGTTTATTTAAAAAATGACATAATAATTAATGTCGTATGTTGTTTTGAATAATGAACGTGATACCAATATTCGAATTGACTTTTTTTTGTACTTTACATGAATTTTAAATATCGGTATTCTTCCAGTTAATCATAAAGCAGAATATTAAAAAAAAGATTTATTTCCGTTTTGGTATAAATTTCGACATGTTTTTTTTAATAGTTATTTGTGTATTATTGCAGCTCTCGCCTTCGGATCGCGCTGCAATTACCTTGTTCGAGTAAAAAAGAATCACTTTACGCTCGTGATACACACATAATTTTTTCTACGATTGCATCTTAAAATTATTAAAAAACGTATACGTACTGAAAATAAATTCGTTCTGTGAACTGTCAATATGACAAGTTTTGTTTGTATCCCTGGTAACTATTGAAATAAGCGCGCATTTAATATCTTTTTGTCCCGCGTGGTGGCCGCGCGGGTTGTGGGCCTGACTGACGATCATAAGGTCGTGCGTTCGGGTCCCGCCCGTGGCGGCCATACAAAGGACATATCGGCATATGACCTGAGTAGTTGGTCCGATATATAAATTAAAAAAAAAAATATCTTTTTCGCGCGTTGCCATTGGAAACGTGCGCATTTAACGTCTTTTTCGCGCGTTGCCATTGGAGACGCGCAAAAAAGATATTTTTCGATTGTTCCACAGAAAACGTCAACTTTACGATGACAAATGAGAGCTATAATTGGCAACTTTGCATAGCAATCGTAGAAAAAAATTTTTTAGACTCGGTACAAAACGAAATACATATTGTTCATTTATAAATTAATGTATATTATATTTTAAGTTATTTGGCATAAATGCAGAATTAGGAATTATTACTTCCCGCAATTAAAAAAGTGTAAAAATAGATAATTTCTAAATCTAGTCATTTTTATTTCTCGCTTGATTTTCGAACATATGTAGGTTACGTTACTCTTACGTGTATTTATTACAAATATTATTAATTATTTCTAAGAAAAACCAGCCATGGAAATTTTTATATGTTAAGTTCGTTGATTGGCTGACTAGTATATAATTTTGGATATTGCGAAATTGATTTGTTTAAACTGCAGGCGTAGTTTGAGTAACTAAAAAAAAGAGAGCGATCAAATAAACGACACACATACAAACCGCCACATAGAGCTGAAAAAGTTATTTTTATAAAATATCTGAGTTATTTTTAAAAGTTACAGTGTCAAAATAACTAACATATTTTATTAAAATAGTTCCATATGGAATAATATTACTTAATTCTAGAACTAAGTAACATTACTAAAGGTACTTTTATTTATATAATGAGTAGGATATAAATGAAACAACCTACATACGAGAACATTATAAATGATAATAAATAAATGTTTTCTACGATTGCTATAAAAAGTTGAAAATTACGCTGTCATTTATTATCGTAAAGTTGACGTTTTCTATGGAACAATAGAAAAATCACTTTGAAAAATATATTAAAAGCGCGCCAAAAAAGATATTAAATGCGCGTCTATTTCAATAGTTACCAGGGATACACACAAAACAGAAACTTGCGATATTGACAGAGTGAATTTATTTTCAGTATATATACGTTTTTTTATTAATTTAAGATGCAATCGTAAAAAAAATTATGTGTGTATTACGAGCGTAAAGTGTCTTTGTTCCTCTTATATTATTGACTGATATATTTTACAAATATTAATATGATTTTGTTCATTATTTACATATTTACACATTTGTAAACTTCTAAATTTATTACAGAATTCCAGTATTAGTTAAAGCAACTAAGTTACTAAAAGTAACTGAAATATAATAAACAAACTTTTTGCTTAAACATTGCCCAACTCTGTATCTATTTACATAAATTATTGTATGTTTCATCATCTAGGGACTCTATCCAGAATTTATATACAGGGTGTTTCACAACTTAGAGCAAAAAATTAAAGGGTATATTCTGTACGACGTGCTGATCATGAAACAAAAAGAATTTTTTTTTAAATTCGAAAAATTAAGGGTTGTTAACCTAAAACATTTTTTGTAGTAGGGGAGACCGGTGTCAATTCTAACAGGTGTCAAATGTAACAAAAGTGAATAACAGAGTCATCTTTTCGAAATAAAATTAAAACGCGCTTGCAGAGTGAAGCAGAAAGAGTCCTACCTCTTTGGTGTTCAGTGTGACTACATGCGCGTACATACAGCGCCTATTATTCATGAATGTCTGTCAATCTACAGAAAAGTAAATTCAGATAGTAACATACATTGTTTATTAATCCCTATAAGTTCTCTGCTCTGAAATATTTCAAGGTAAATATCAGTTTATGAGTTATATTTACTTTTATTTTTCATTGATATCATTTCCAGTCATTAATTAATAAATACAAAAAAAAACAAATAATATCTGTATAGGTTAAGCGGTGTCAATTGTAACACATGTCAAGGTGTCGATTGTAACGTGTTACATGTGCTTTTCTAACAAATAATCTTTTCTCTAGTTTAATGAAAATGGTTAAACCCAGGCCAAGAAAGACCGACAGGGGATTAATACCGAAAATAATTTATGAAGTAATATTCTTGCTGGTTTCTCTTGCACTGGGATATGGCCCTTTAACCGAGAAATTTTTAGTGATTGTGATTTTGCTCCATCTGTTGTAACCGACAGACCGTTAGATAACAAGGATTCAACGTCTGAAAATTATATGCCTCAAATTCAAAATGAGAGTCAACCAGAGCCATCAACAATCAGTCCAGAAAGACAACCAGGACCATCGACTGCTAGATACACTACTCCTTCGCCACAATTACTTCCGATCTGTAATAGTTCTGCTAAATTAATTACGCCTGAAAATCTGAAGCCATTACCTAAAGCCGATTTCACTAAACCCAAAAAAGGAAGAGGAATAAAACGAAAAACTGCAATGCTGACGGATACGCCAGAGAAACTCTTAATTCAAGAACAAAATTTAAAGAAAATTCCAATTAAGCATAATCTTGATCATGATACAAATTTCAAGGAAAAACAGCTACAATCGAAAACAAAAAAGATCATGAGCAAAGAAAAGAAAACAGTCCCGAAAGTAACAGTCGCAGATTACTCTTCAGATGACTCCGATGAGGAAACTCACTGTTTGGTATGTAGTGGTTCATATTCTTCGAGCACAGAAGATTGGTTGCAGTGTCGAGAATGTAAACAATGGGCACATTTAAATTGTACGATCAAAGACCCATATTATATTTGCCTAAACTGCTATTCCGACAACGATTAAAGACATTACCAGCAGAATATGTGTTTTGTTTCTTTTTAGTTTCTTCTCAATTTTGTAATTAATAATAAAGAAATGTTTTTTTTCAATAATTTCTTCTTTTATCTGTTATCTTATTTTATTTCATCACTATTAAAATTTGTTACAATCAACACTGGTCCTGTTACTATTAACACCAGTTAGGTGGCAATTGTAACATTTGTAGTGTCTGCCTAAAAATCCTTATATTTTTATATGTGTAATATTTACAAAAGTTTTAAATTCAAAATATTATTGACTAAGGTGGACAAGTTCTCATGCAGGTAATTTCAAAATTTCGAAACGTAACATTAACTCGTGAAAAATAAAAATTTAAATTTTGTAACAATTGCCACCGGTCTCCCCTACTGCACTGGATTCGCTTTTGTATTAAACACAAACAATGAAGTAGGTATCAACTACGAAAGAATAATTACACAATTCAATTATTAGCAGTTATTTATAATAGAATTTTATTTAATTAATAACTTTAACATAATCATCCACCCAGTGGCAGTGGCAACGAAAAATTTTGGACTGGGGAACATGGAAAAAGATTTGCGATTTAAAAAAAAAATCTTTTTCCTTCATGATCAGCACGTCGTACAGAATATACCCTTTAATTTTTTGCATATTTACATATTGTAAAAGAGTTTGACATTTGTTTGTTACAGTGTTGTAATATTTGTTGAACATTCTTCAAAAACTTGTTCAACAAAACAATATGTCAAATATTCAGTTCATTTGTTTAATTATCCAACGCAATCTACAAAAAATTTGAATAAATTTTGAATTTCATTTAATTAATATCTCGTGAACTATTCACGTTTATGTAATGAAATTTACTTTATAGGAAGCGTTTTTAATTTCTGAACAAGTTTTGTATTTACGCTTTTGCTCTAAAGTGAATAGGTAAAGAGGTACAGCAATATTTAAAAAATGACATTGAAATCCCTATACGCCACATTTCAATTCTACACCCTGCATACAGGGTGAGTCTGGGAAGACCCCCCCCCCATTAACTTTTTTATTATGAGTAATAGAAAAAAATGGTTCATATGAAAGTTTTATTATTTTAAATATACTATTTGATGGCAGATGTAGATATTTTTATAAAGTCAGGTTTACAAGATACGACTATCAACTTTTATTTTTTAAATAGCAACCAATAATTATTTTACTAAAATAAAAACCGCCATTTTTTTCTCTTTTCAACGGTGTATTAGTTTTTATTAATGTATCTGAAAAAATTCGAGAAAAATAAGAAAATTGAGAAATACTAGAAATAATTTTTATACAAATATTATAGGTGGCTATGTGAAAATAAACAAAATGTAACAGTGTTATACAACTTAACAAACTAAAGCAACAAATTCAGTAACAAAAACAACTTAAAACAAATGTTCAAAATTACGACCATGTTCTGTAATACAAAAATTTAAGCGTTGAACGTGATGTGTTCGAACATCTGCCAGCATGTTTCGCGAAATATTTTGGAAAGCATTTCGAATACGCTCTTTCATGTCTTCTGCATCTGTAGGTATCTTCTGGTAGACAAGATCCTTGACGTATCCCCAAAGAAAAAAGTCCATAGGCGTAAGGTCAATTAAATTTGATAAATTCCTCGTACTGACATGAGGATTTTCGTAAACAGAAGCCAAAACCATAATTTCGGTTTCTTCATTTACTATAATATTAGATGTATTTCGTTTTGGTTTTTCTACTGAACCTGTTTCTCGAAATCGGGTAAAAATCCTCCTCAGTGATCTTAAACTCGGTTGCCGACGTCTAGGAAACCGCTCCCGGTAAATTCTTTTTGCCCTTCTCATGATTCCAGTCGATTCACCAATTATTAGAATCATATCTATTAATTCTTCTTTCGTAAACATTTGAAAACGTTTTTTTTATTGTTTGCAAAATAAGTTAAATAAAGTAACCAGCAAATGTATACTTTTTTGACATTAATTTAACACTGTTACATTTTGTTTATTTTCACATAGCCACCTATAATATTTGTATAAAAATTATTTCTAGTACCTATTTCTCAATTTTCTTATTTTTCTCGATTTTTTTCAGATACATTAATAAAAACTAATACACCGTTGAAAAGAGAAAAAAATGGCGGTTTTTATTTTAGTAAAATAATTATAGGTTGCTATTTAAAAAATAAAAGTTGATAGTCGAATCTTGTAAACCTGACTTTATAAAAAATATCTACATCTGCCATCAAATAGTATATTTAAAATAATAAAACTTTCATATGAACCATTTTTTTCTATTACTCATAATAAAAAAGTTAAGGGGGGGGGGGCGTATTCCCAGACTCACCCTGTATACATACATACATACATATATAAATAAATAAATAAATATAATTTACCACATAAATTGGTAGTTATTTAGTTCACGTCAGACCCAAAAAACAAGTAAATTTTACTCGTACATGATCAAAATGTATTCATACCTCATAATACCAGACCCACAACAAACTTCATAAAAATGTAAAACACTGCATAACTTGAATTTAAAACTGAATTAAAATTCAAATTTTACGCAGTCCTAAAATAAAATAATACAGTCTAATATGGACACGTACGACTACGCCTTATTTCAAACAACAAACATATTATCAAAATAAAAAGTGAAATTCAGTATGAATATTTATAAAGCTGAAACATTTACGCCCGAGTCTGGAACGCGTATTATTATGCAACAGCCCACCTCGTGGCAACCTAACAATGCGACGACACTGTTTTGTTTGCGGAAAAGTCGAATGAGCTGGGTCATGAACCTTTCGCAGGCACTCCTATTGCATCATCGCCAGGTACATATTTCCATCTATTTAGGTGACCGCCTCGAATTTCAACACTGCATAACAAGACAACTTGATCTTATTTCATTCAATGATTCATGAATTTTTTACTACTAGTTTTTGTTTTGCGTAACGGTAGTTTTTTAATGTTTTTTTTTAGCTTATTTTGAAATTTTTCTAGGCAATTTTAGTTCAAGAAGAACTAGGTAGTTAAATTCGAACTTTCAAACTTTTTATTATGACAGAAAATTTGTCGTGTCATTAAATATTATGATAGTTTAGAAGATTTATAGGTCTTGGATTTGATTATCCCTTGCAATCCGTCATTGTAAGACTGTGAGACACATTTGTAGAATTGAAAACAGCCGTATTATCACCTGAAGACGAGTGTAGATTACAACACTCGAGACGTTGTGAAATATTTTTGTACAATTTGTTCAAATTAATAAAGACAATGCAAGGCCATCAGTACGGTGATGTAGATAGCAATACGGAATTCGAAACCGGAGATTCCGAATTCGAATCTCACTCAAGCTAAAAATTATATGAACTATCACACTGCGGTTCGGTGAGTGCGGATCCTGTACTGTAATTTTGATTAAGTTCCTGTTGTACAGCGTAACATAAATAAATAAATAAAAAATAATTGTTTTAATCAAAGCTCTATTATGATTAGGTTGCAGCTTTCACAAGCATCACTTTTTATTATTACTGTAAACAACAAAAATGTATTTCCAACAGGTAACTTATAACTTATAGTGGAATCCGAACCATTCAGTTATAGTTATATTATTTTTTTATATAAGTTAAAGTCAGCGAAGTTTGACCTATCCAACTCTTGTTTGGTATTTTGCGATAAAATATTTATATGTTACTTATTAAGCTCTGCAATTGCGGTAATCTCACACTTATAATGGGAAATATAAGGTACCTTAATTAATTCTACAGATTTATATTTTTAATATGATTGCAAAAAAAAATTAAATAACGAGAAAGTGAAAACGAATTTACGCAGAAATTAATCTATATTAATGAATAGGTTTAGCAAATTATTTTAAACATATAGGCTGGTAGGTAGCACAAGTTCTGTTTTTGCCTGATTTAAGAGCAGTGTATTTGGGTGTTTTAGCTATCTCTAACATGTTAAAACCGTGCTCTTAGAAAACCCAAAAACAGAGCTTGTGCTAGCAGCCATCGTTATTACGCATATTAACTACGGGATCCAGTTAATAAATATAGCTGAAATTCAGTAATTATGCATAATAACTTCAAGCTTCAGTTAATACGCATAATATCTGAAATGTATTAATTTAACAGTCACAGCTGATATCTAAAAAAATATTTGTTTTGATACATTTTTTCCGATATACAGCTGTTTAGGAATCAATTGAGAACAAAATAAATGACCAATATTAGTTTTTTTGGCATTATTTAGTTACGTTTGAGAATTTTTAGGATAACATCTACGGGGGCCGTAATTTGACGGCTGGTAACAGCACTTCACGCGAAGAAATATATCACTTATCGAGATCTGCTTCGGCAGAGTGCCACACCCAGTAAAAGGTAAAAGGCGTGATGATATATTTATTTTTGAAAATATTTCAAAACCATACAAAAAAAAATTCATTTAATCGAACTTTTAGCTCTTCTAATTTTCAAGTTCCTTTTCCTGATGAAAAATTTTGAACGCACTGTACAAATAATCAGTTGTGTAAAATAAACGATTTTATTAGTTTTTATTGATTTACAAATAGGTTTTAAACTTCATTACGACCGGAATTACGACGTTAGGTTCATTCATCTTTTTATAAACTGTGAGGTGGTAAAATATAATATATGCCAATATTTCTAAATTTAAATATCATGCCTTTATCTATTTTTAGTAAGGAATGTGTTCTTGTATAAGCTATAATTAGCATTCATAAAAACTAATATTTATTAGTAATTAATTAATTAAAGTAACTTTAATGTAAATTTGAGTACTAATGATGAACACTTACTGTTTTACTGATTAGTAAAAATTTTAATGATTTTATTATTTCATTAACTAGATTCGGAATTGAAATTAATTATGAATATTAATTAAAGCACTCACATAAAATTAATCAAAATAAATTATATTTTAATTCAATCAGTATAACATTAACTTCCTACAATAATGTCCATGTTCGCATGTCCGATGTTACTTATTCATTCAATGAACAATTACTCAAGTTTCGCGTGATGACGATTTACAAAAACTTTGTCAACAATTATTTTACACCTCTATTATTTAAATAAATTTGCATTGACATAAATATAACGTACGTTTTAACATGTCATTTTGTCACATTCTAATTTGATCATAGTTTGACACGATAATGTTACGTTAGTTCTTTTTATATCGTATTGAAGTAAATTATTAACAGACCATTAGTGCACGCATGTCGATTTGCAGCTGTTTATCTTTTGTGTTAACAGTTGACTGTGAACGGTGACAAAAGACATGTGTATGTCACGTAGTTTTTGTGTACTGATTTCTATTTATTATCATTAGAATGTTTAAGAATTTAAGCAAATATTTGTTTAAAAGGAGACACAATAAACTTTAAATTAGAGGTATTGTATATGTTCTGTCCTTGTACTGGCGCTTTGATTTTGTTTATTCAAATATATATGGTGAAATTTATGAACATTGTTAATAGTTCACTTTTTGTAAAAACATGCACATATATGTATGTTTATCTTTATTAAAAAAATTATTAATAATCATCTTTATTTAAAAGATAACAAGCGTAATATTTACCTCCCACCACATCAGGGTTGGCAAAAATCATGATTTCTTTAAAAAAATAAAACACCATTGATTTTTTTTATTTACAAAAAAATATATTTATAAATGGAGTAAAAGTTATTAGTAGTATTTAACTATTTATAAGAAAAATGTCTTTAAAAATACGTAGTTTCGATTATAAAAATAAATAAATAAATATATCATCACGCCTTTTACCCATTACTGGGTGTGGCACTCTGCCTAAGCAGATCTCGGTAAGTGATATATTTTATTTCGCTTGAAGTGCGATTACCAGTCGTCAAATCACGGCCTCCAAAGATATTAGTGGAGGGGAGCCACAGGGGTTGATTTTTATTGGTGAAAATTGTTTGTCGCCTGTGGGGATCGAACCAGGGTTCTCAAGATCCACAGGCCGACTCGATACCACAGAGCCAACTATCTCATATTATGATTATTATTGCACATTATAAGTTTTAACACGAATTTCTTAAATTATATGCATGTATATATGTAACCGCACTTCACGCGAAGAAATATATCACTTACCGAGATCTGCTATGACAGAGTGCCACACCCAGTAATGGGAAAAGGCGTGATGATGATATATACTAAACATGTTTACAACTTGGGTGGCTAAATTAAGAAATTAAGTTAGGTTGATTTTTAAAAAATATATGGTTTTACTTTTCTTCACAATGTTTATTTTTCACAAGATGTACATTGTGAAGAAAAGTAAAACCATATATTTTTTTAAAATCAACATAACTAATCTTCATGTAACTCGAACTATATTTTTTAGTATTAAATTAGGTGTTGAAAAGGCAGGAAAATTGGCATTTTTGTTCAAATATTATAAATATAAAACAACTAACGAATAAGAAAGATAAATGAGGTGACATTTTTTCATAAGAATATATGATTTAGTTTATTTATATTTTTTTTATGATTCCTTTGAATGAATATTGTGTTTTGTTTAATATTAATTCATTTAATAAATAAATATTTAAAATTATTTTGTCTGTTTTACAAAAAGCATAATAATGTTTTTTAAACAACTGAATTTATATTAAGACACTTGTTTTGTTCTGTACCGCAAATATAATTAAATTATTACAAAATACGAAAAAAAAAAAAAGATTTAAATCAATGATTTAAATTAGACCAACCCTGCACCACATACATACTTATCCTAGAACATATTTTTAATAGTTTCGCGATATCTGCCTATCTATGTTTAGATGATACATGATACATTCGCTGTGATTGTCAAATTAATATGAACTAAACCAGAGATCTAACAATATTATTATTTTCTGGTATTTTGTTGACCATTTCTTGATAACAACAACTGACAAGTCTTATTATATTTTTTTTTCTTTTTGATTTTTATTTGGAACCTATTAATTTTCAATTTTATATTTTCCGCGCACCACTGTCGCTACATATCACTTTCTTGACGTTGTATGTAAACATTGCCTTTTATGCTGCGAATATCTCGAACATAACACCAAAATATTTCAAACAAACTTGGAACTCGACCAGATAAACTGTTTGACTTTTGGCTGAAAGTTCATGAAGTTCATATCCGTAATTCTCTAATGGTGCAGTGAAAACTTCTGCCTTTTGTTTTCACCTATTTTGTGTGACTTAATCTTTTCGACTTATATCAGTACTAAAAAGTAAATACAAAAACAAACTAGAGGAGGAACATGAAATGCATTTGCAAATTACTACAATTATGTCAAATTTGCAACAGTTATGTAGTACGAAGCAGGCATAACTAAATTATCAAATTATTATTTGCTTCTAAAATTACCATTTTAAATACTTTATGTATTATAATAAAAATTAATAAATTTCTGAACAGCATATTGCTAATTATTCGATGTAATTTATAATTTGTAAACATTTAAATTTTTATAACAACAAAGACAAAATTAATTGTCATCCAACACTTGGTGAAACAAGGTTTAATAAAAAATATAAAATAAACACTTGGCTATGTTTCACAAAATTCAGCCTCCAAGTCACCTTATGAGGGCATCGTCAGAGGCTGGCCAGCACAGTTAGTAACCATAGACACGTTTCGCTCTTATTAGAAGCTCATCAGTATGGAATAACTCACTTCTTCACCTAGAACAAAGTTCACGTGAAGAAGCTGGTGACGAAGAACTGTGCCAGCAAAGAATAAGATCTCTAACAAACAGGTAAGATGACATGAGAAGTTCTGTGGAACAGGTCATGCCATCTACCGAAAAAAGGAAAAGCTACGCAATAGCAATTTAAATAACAACAAAGACAAAATTAATTGTCATTCAACACTTGGTGAAACAAGGTTTAATAAAAAAATATAAAATAAACACTTGGCTATGTTTCACAAAATTCAGCCTCCAAGTCACCTTATGAGGGCATCGTCATGTCATCTTACCTGTTTGTTAGAGATCTTATTCTCTGCTGGCACAGTTCTTCGTCACCAGCTTCTTCACGTGAACTTTGTTCTAGGTGAAGAAGTGAGTTATACCATACTGATGAGCTGTAATAAGAGCGAAACGCGTCTATGGTTATTAACTGTGCTGGCCAGCCTCTGACGATGCCCTCATAAGGTGACTTGAAGGCTGCATTTTGTGAAACATAGCCAAGTGTTTATTTTATATTTTTTATTGAAATTTGTATTTAGCATACGGTGCTTTTTTGTATTAGGATGCTAAAATAGTATATTGTACAACAAGCATGGAATGGCCATTCCTTACGAGTTGTACACTATATTTTTTCTAGGGCTATAGTATTGTTCCCTGATTAATTTATATTTTAACATTAAATTTATCCTGCTTTCACCATTCCAATATTTGAAAATTCTAAATAAGTATCCTAGTAATGGCAGATTTCATCATTCCAATGTCTGACAATCCTATATTAGTATCGTAGTAACGTAACAAAAATTAAATAACAGTTCGGTTTTTATAAATGTCAGTCAATATTCTGTGTTTTGTGAGGTAAAAATGGAGAGTGATAGCGACGAGAATCTTGAATTAACACCACCAAATATATTAGAAGCTGCAAAAATAACATCTTTACATTTATTACCAGAAAAATCGAGAAAAAAAATATGAGGTAACATAGAAATCTTAATAATTTAAATGTTAATAAAACCTATACAAATTCTCCTAATAATATAATATTTAACAATTGTCAAAACATTACATTTAATATAACTAACAATAAATAATAATAATTCTCTAATTTACGTCTGTTTTTATTTTTGCGCATGTGTTCTTATATTCTTCATGTGGAATTTAGAATGAAATTGCACCTGTACTGAAATGAAATAAACTGTACTGAAATACAAAACAAATTCATTTCGCACGATGCTTGCAATGTACCTCTTTTCCCTAGCAACAACAAACACAATGAATAGATTTCTAAGTGGTCGTAGAAAAATATATTCTTTAAACCGTAAGATTCCATAGATGTAAGAAAGTTGAACACCACTGGTATAATGTAATAATGCAAATAGCATTCAAACGAATCACTAAACATATATCTCCAGATCTCTGTGAATGAAATATTTTTGCACATAAATAGCGATTACTTGCCGTCAATTTATAGCCACCAAATATGGTAAAGGGAAGCCACGGAAGTTGTGCACATCGAACTCGATTTCTTATTTCTTAGTCAGTTTTTTAACAAGAAATTATTTACCACATTAGAATAGTGGAGCTGGAACATTTTTTATAAATATCATAAATCGACAAGTTCATGAGATAAAATATATCAAATATTATAATATACTGAAATAAATAAACTAGCAATTCGAATATTCGGATTTAATTTGTTAGCGGTCATCATCAGATGCACAAACCTTGCAACAAGATTCACTAATTTCCTCATTTGTAATACTCATTAGTTGAAAAAGTCAGAACATTAAAATACATGCCATAAACGAAATATAAAGTAATTCATTGAACTGGGTTCAGCACTCGTCTTTAGCTAGTAGCCATGGAAACAGTTTGCATGTTTTTCTTATTAATTTACCGTTGCATATTTTTTTATTTTTTACATTGATATTTTTAAAGAATTAATTAATTAGAGAAGGGTGTTCAATGTCTTTCGCTAATTGTTAAATAATTGTTTAATTCATTTAATTTACAGTCGAATTCAAATTATCATCTATTATAAATTACTTGACAAGAATGTGATATTTTAGAAATTTTATATACTGATAAAAGCAAGAAAATATTAAAGATTAAAGTAAATTAGAAATATTGGCAAAATTGTAACTGAAGCAATTGTTTAATAATTAATAAAAAACTACTTTCACCAATTTAAAAAATCTACCCCTGTGGCTCCTCCACCACTAATATCTTTGGAGGCCGTGATTTGACAGCTGGTAACCGCACTTCACGCGAAAAAATATATCACTTACCGAGATCTGCTTAGGCAGAGTGCCACACCCAGTGATGGGTAAAAGGCGTGATGATATATTTATATTTTTATATATAATTTATTTTATAAAAAATAATCATGCTTTTATAATTAAGTTCAAATTAAAATATTTGATACTTTTTTCTATTTTTAGTTTTATGCTAAAATTAGATGCTTTTCATGTGATTTCATATAATGAAATGAAATATTGTTTAGATAACTATAAAAATATTAATTAGTTGGCTATAAAAAGAACACTTACTGAAACAGATATTTCAACATTTTTAACTAAGCTACTAATTAAGAAACTTTAAGAATACAGCAGCTAAATGAATGCCAACAAAGAATTGACCAACTGACACTGGCAAGTTTACTTACTTTATTTTTACGATTTCAAAACATTCTTAAATTATTTTAGAGGCTCAAATAAAAATTTAAGGTATTTAATTAAAGTTATTTTCATTGAAAAATTGTACGTAGATACGTTTATCATTTAATTAAAAGAATCAATTAGTAATTAGTCGGCCTTAGTTGCCTACGATTGCTAATGAACATAAATATAAACTATGTTCAGAGTTTATTGCATATGACGTCATTAGAAACACAGAAATACCTGCAGTTCTATCCGAATCGTTTCTAAATTAGTTTAGACAAATTTGTTTCATGCAAATAAATCTTTTTTAAAAAACCTAACAATTCTTCATACAACAGCCGTGAGAATAGACATATTTTTGAAAAACCTCGGAAAGTAGAATTCTCATAATTAAGTTTAATTCTATAATAGCAATACTCTCATGCAAGTGATATTGCCCGAGACAGTAACGTAACATTTCACGTGACGTTTGACATAACGCGGCTTTGTCGAACACCGAATAAACTTGCTGATGATTACTGATTGCCAATAGAGAGCGCTGGTACAAACCCGAATCACCAAATCAGTTTAGAAGTTTGTATTTGACAGTGCAGATGTAGTGATCAGTGTTCAGTGAGTGAGTGTTGATTGGTGTTTTGTTATTGTGAATGTAATTTGTTTTTGGTAAGTTAACAGGGAATTGTTATGAAGTTCTTTTTCCTTCAAAAAAATTGAAATATTTTCAATCTCTACAATATTTATTTTAGTATTCTTGAATTAATCATAATAATACACTATTTAATTAATACTATATTGTGGTATTGCAACCGGGCTGTTTCGTTCGGATGTATACTTGATTCAAACTAAATGTCTTAATAAATATTTCATTCTTAAATATATATCTTGGAGTTGTTAGTTAGAGTTTTTTTAACCAGTTTTCCATTCGATTCTTATGTTAGTAACTAGAGCTGGGAAAGCTACTAAAAAAGTTACCACTAGTCTTTAAAAGATACTACAGCAACTAGCTATATTTTGCTAAAAATAGCGGAGCTATAGCTGAAAAATTAAAGTGGTTGTTAAATTTTGAAGCTACTTTTCCAGTTATATGTTGTAGTTAATAATTATTTTGAGTATATTGTTTCAAAAAGTAGTATAAAAAGTAGCTTTCAGAAATAGTTTCAGTGAAGCTACAGTTGCAGCTATGCTATAATAGTGTTTTAACTATTGTGCCTAACTCTGCGGTTAATTCATATTTGTTTAACAATCGTTTGATAGGCATAATAGATTTTTTATTTACGTCGTTGATTGTAACAAATAATTTCATTCGATAATACTAATGTAGCGCGCGTGGTCAATATGAATCATTCTGTTGTATTGTTTATTATAATTATTTATTTATAATATAACCCAACTCTAAATCTATGCGTACTACTTTCGTAAATAAATATAAATATTAAATTGTTGGTATGTCGGAATAATATTTATTTAAGCGTATTGCATAATAATTAGTTACTTTCGTTTAATTTAAAAATAAAAAAAAATGGTTGTTATCTATCATTAAATAATTTTGTACTATAAAAATATATTAAAACGTTTGTTTACAAATAACTAAAATTGTAATCAACTAATAAAGAGGTTTTTACAGTATACAACAAGGAGGTTTAACAAAGTATTGCAGCTCTCCTATGTTTAGAATGATTAAAAACAATGAAATATGAGAACAATAATTTAAGAAGAAAGTGATATAATTCGCTACTCATTTTTACTGTAAGAAATAGTTTTTAACATGATATTTTAGGTACGAATATAAAATATATAAATATAAATATATCATCACGACTTTTACCCATTACTGGGTATGACATATTTAGATACACAATTCCATATAAGTACAGAAAAATAGCATATATTTACCAAAACATATATTGTACTGAACGATTTTTAATATATTTACATAGTTTTATTTTCAGATAGTACGAATAAAAATGGAGTTAGTCTCGTAGTAAAAAGAGAATATTATTATACAATTTAATAGAAACGTACAATCATATTGTTTACTACAAATTACTTATTACTTTATCGATATTTATATATTAGAAGATTGTTTTATTTGATTGAGTTTAAATTATATTATTTGATTTATATTTTGTTTTTATTAATTTTCATACATTTTATTATTTATATAGAATTTGGACTCGAATGTGATAAAGAATAAAGAGTGTAGTAAAATTGTTGAACAAAACAACAGAGTTATTGCGGATATATTTTTGTATTTAGTTTATACAAATTTTGGCCTGTTATTAATTGCATCATATTCTACTATTGTGTTTTATTATTTACTTTAAATGTTTGTTATTTCTTTGTCTTATAAACGCCTGTTTTGAAATCGAATGAATAGTGATTTTCTTTGGTATTTTTATTTTCATTAAATATTGTGTTTTTATGGTCAAACTAATAAAATTTTTATGTATATAAATACATTGAAAAGAAAATAATAAAAAATGAATTACAAAACATGCTGAATTTAGTTAACGTTTAATAAAATATATTGCATATAATGAGACACTGTTTACTGAATACCAATAGAGTATTTAGGCATGAAACAAATTATCATCGATTCAGTATTTTATAGCTTATTATAAATACACAAAGTCATTAGAAAACTTAGAAGAGAATTAGACTGAAGTTTAAAACTTTTTAATTCCTTTTCCATCTTTCAAATCAATTTTACTTTAATCTGGCTTAAAAAAGTATTCGTAAAATTTTAACTTTTTTCGTTAATCTGTCTATACTGGAAATAGAGTTATAGATAATATTAATATCTAACTTGCTTTATGAATCTGATTGTTAAATTTTAAGTATCCATTAAATTGACAATATTGAATGGAATGTAAATAAATATTTACTGCAGTTCTGAAAATATATTTCCGTCACTTTTCACTTTACACAGTTAATTATCATGAGTTCATTTCAACGAATAGTACGTTTGACAATGTAAACTATTACATGTAATATCATGACATGTAACTTCAATTTACTGTTTTTTTCTTTACTACAGCCTCAAATTTATGTTATTTTTGTAGATCAAGCCAATAATGAAACATTACTTACATTATTTTGTTACTTCAAAGTTTTTCAAGGCAGGAAAACAACTATAAATACCTACTGTTATTTTTGCAAATTTTATTCGATTTTAGAATCTAACTTTTATATCATGATACGTAGGTATGAATCTTATATATCTGATTAATACTGTACTGTTTTTAAGGCCATAATTACTTATTAACAAATAAAATATTATAATATGTCTTCAAAAAAATATTGAAAATATTTATACATACAAACATACATACATAACATCACGTTATATCTCATTAAATGGGGTAGCACGAACCCGTCAACATTCTCATCCTGACACACGATACTCGTTTCGACCACATTAACACTTCCTCCATACGAACTTTTTCATTTCTTACAACCAAAATCCATCATCACGCAACAAACATTCATCCATTCGCTCCTGTACACCTGTTTCGTAAATCTTCACTTACGCAAACTTCTCTAACAACGAATCTATAAGAAATGAAGGCAGCATCGCCTGCGCTTGTTTAAAAATTCCTTTTATCACAATTGCAGTTACACACTGTATAGTAAAAACTGAAAATGAAGAAAAAAGATGAGTAAGGAAGGGAGTATCTCCCTGCGCTTGTTTTTGAAACTGAATTCCACACAATTGCAGTTGGACACTCTACACAACATAAATTTTCAAGAATGGGAACGAAAAATAACAAATCAAGAAAATTTTCAGAAATTCCTGAAAAAAAATAATATTTACTTTTTTTAATATAATACTGCATTGTGCTTTATAATGAATATTAATAATTAAAAATTAAGAAAAATATTATTATTTAAATAATAACGTAAACAGGTCATATTTTATAAAAGAAAACATTTGATTATTTAGCATTTAATAAAAATATTCCTGAAAATGAAAGAAAAATGTTCTTTTGGTATCTTTGTGGGTCTAATTACAATTTAATAGCATTTTTAAGTTTAGTGTCAATTTGTATCTGGCTTCATATAAATATTAGTCGATAACCAAATTGAATTATATAACGATTATTTGTATGCAAATTAATCTGTAATAAAAACTTACATATTAAAATGAAGTTTCTTTATAAAAAATATTTTCTAATATCTCGAGAAATACTTTCACATTTTTCAGAAGTCGGGAATTTTAAAATATATTTTTTTCCTGGGAACACACACTACTTATCTATTTTTATTAGATTACTTGTTACTTATTATAGGTATGTGGATTATTAACAGATTCTGTAATCATGATAAACAAATAATTAATAATTAAACGTACCTGCTTGTATAAATATTAAATTTCTAGAACATTAATACCCGTATCTCTAATTACAACGCAAAATATGCAAACCAATTCCTTGAATTCTAAATGAACTTTAACCTAAAGTTTTAAACTCCACAGAAATGACGTAATTTCATTTTCAACTTTAAGGATCCGAAGAGCAAATTAGATATTTAAATGTTTCATGTCTTATTCAGTAAAACTTACACCTGACGAAAAGTTAATTTATTTCATTTTTGCTCTTTAAACAATCAATCAGAAGTTATCTTTCAATTATTAATCACGATTGGGATATTTGTATTCCCAAATCCCTTAAGCCTATCTATATTTCATGGTATCGGACATTTGTTTAAATGTAATACTAGAAATTATTTTCGGCTTAATTCTAATACCCGGAATATAATAATTATTTTCAGAGATTGTATAACGGATAAGTTATTGAGCGGTTTAACTATCTATTTCATTTTTAGGTAAATGATGCGTAACTTTTAATGCATGAATATTAATTTTTGTTATCAGGAATATTACAAAAATGTATTCTAATTTTATACTTTTATTTGAATATATTTTTTTAATACTCTTCATCATTATTTTCAAAATGTTTATCGTATATATTCATTTCAATGTATACATGAATATTTATTGTATTTACAAAGAAATGTAAATCATTATTTCTAATTATATATTTTTATTTTTGTACATCACAGAGGTTTTGAAAGGTCTTTAAATAACTTAAATGTATAGCATAAAATTAATTTTCTAAATTTAAAAGATGTCATTCTGATCATTACGAAAATATGTCCAAAGCAGAAATTCTTATGTAAGTAATAAATAATTGTCCAATATTTTCTGCGACTGCTACTATCAAGCCACTAAATTAAAATAGGGAACACTGATTCCATATGATACTACATTATTGCTTAGATGCTTTGCATGGAGGCCGCCATTTTAATAGGTTGACAATTGGAGCCGTTTATTATTACAAATTATTATACTATTTTTATTTAAATGTATATTATCTTGTAATATGTTATAAACATGAAACACAATTTTTAAATAAATATATGTTGTAATAAATCTCGGTAAATGATATATTATTACGCGTGAAATGCAGTTACCAGCCGTAAAATCACAGTCCCCAAAGATATTAGTGGATCGGGTAGTTTTAATGAGGTGAAAATTGTTTGTCGGCTGTGAGAATCGAATCCGAGTTTTCAAATCCTTAGAACAACTTAAAACCACTGAGCCACCTACCCCATAATAAAACTATTTTTGTAATTGTATAAAGTTTACAAATTTTAGAAAAACTGGTACTATAATTTTTATTCTTATTCATAAACATCAATTTCTTAACATCCTATTATTGACTGTGCTATGTAGAATACCGTATTCGCATTGGACAATTTTACATATTTTATACATTTATTTCGAAATGTCAAAGTTAGTTCATTATTGGAACAGAACGTGATTGCATATATTTTTGTGAGCATTCCCGTTAATACCTTTATTTCAGTGTGTAAAGTAAAAAGTATGCAATCAATTTAAGAATCAATCAATTATAAATATTGTTTAATAGAAATGTTAATGTTAAAAATGTTTAATGTTAAAAATTAATAATTATGAGATCAAAACTGAAATAATGAAAAAGTACAGTGATGTGGGTAGCGTTATGGCATTCGATTCCGAAGATCCAGAGTTCAAATCTAACTCAAGCTAAAAATAGATGAACCTTGTGACTCAGTGAATCAAGTCTCTGTACTTTAATTAGGGTTAAGTTTATGTTGTACAGAGTAGCATAAATAAATAAACTTAACCTTTTATCCTGTATATTATTATTTTCGGTATTCATCTTGCATTATACCGAGTTTTAAATCTACCCCTGTAGCTCTCCCTTCACTAATATCTTTGGGGGTCGTGATTTGACGGATGGTAACCGCACTTCACGCGAAGAAATATATCAATTACCGAGATCTGTTTCGGCAGAGTGCCATACCCAGTAATGGGTAAAAGGCGTGATAATATATTTATTTTTATAATAAATAATTTATTACATAACGTTCATTGTTTCCATTTTTTTTTTTATCATATTTATTAATAATAATGGCTGGTAGCACAAGCTCTGTTTTTGCCTGTTTTAAGAGCAGTGTATTTGGGTGTTTTAGCTATCTCTAACATGTTAAAACCGTGCTCTTAGAATACCCAAAAACAGAGCTTGTGCTACCAGCCATTATTTTTGTTTTGAAAATCACAATCTCTGCGTTAGTATTAAGCAAGAGGTGACAATCCTATTTCAGTGTGGCAATATTACTGATTACCTGCCGTCAAATCATTGCATCATAGGGGCACTTAGTCTGAAATATAGTTAGTAAGTTTTAACAGTTTTTGGTAGAAATAAAAATTTATGTTATATGAAATAAATAGCTCAACTCGAGTTTGATTCCCGCAGTCGAAAAACTTTTCTCCACATTAAACTTATCGTTTTAGCTTCCCTTCCATTAATATCTATGAGAACTGTGATTTTTCGGCTAACAGTACTGCTCGTACGATATGTATCACTGAGACCTGACGTACCCAGTAAATAGGTAAAAGGAGTGATATATTTATATTTTGCATGTTCTGTGTTTTTATGTAAACAGAATAATGAACATAAGTAATAAAAAAATACTTATGTCTAGTCATATTAAAATGTTTAATCACACGGGTAAAACTCACCCTTAGAGAATGACTTTACAAGGGTGGATGTATATTTGTCAAGTATATGGATCAAGTAGGCTCGATAACCGTTTGTGATAGATTTTATGTAAAATGGCTGTCGATAGGACAGAACTGAACTGTCAATTAGAAGGACAATGAAGTTTGATTGCTTTGTGGTGAGATTTTGATATTATTACGATCTTTCATTCTTTGATAGATTAATTTTGTAAAGTATCTAAATTTCTTACGATCCTTCATTTTTACTTCCTTGTGCGATGTAAAGGAATCGCGAAAAATTTCGGTTGTCAGATTTCAGTGGAAATACGCATTTTGGCCATCCCTGAATCCATTTTGACGTATGTATCTAGTATAACTAAAAAACGGTAAGCCGTATAAAATTGAAATATTATATTTAGGTCTGTTATAACATCTAATTGTGCACCTCTCTTTTTGGTCATTATATAACTTCCGGAAGTGGTACTTTACTTTAAGCCTATAATAGATTTTCATGAAAAACTATATTCAAATATAATTTAAAACTTTCCAAATTTCTTATATTAGACTACTATATCAATGGAAATAACATAATAGATTTTGGTTAAAATAGACTAACCGGAAGTGACACATTACATGAAGCTGCTAACAATTTTCCTTGAAAAAAATGGTATTATTTTAATTTTAGAAATAAATGCTGCAAATAAAAGTTTTAGAGAATTAAATTCTGCATCTAGCACATTAAGAATTTTTAAATTAGCCTTTTGCATAAGTAAGATATTTAAATTTAAATATTATATTTTTTAAAAATTAAGTTTGCTATGGATTAGAACAAAAAATAAAAGATTTAATGTCCAATATGTGCAATTGAAAAAATATCTATAGTTTAATACGCGTACAAGGAAGTCATGTGGTGTCCACATCAGATTTATTGATAGGTTAATTTTGTAATATCTGTGAACTATTATAATTGAAATAACCAAGTCCCACAAACAAACTAGTAAATATTCAATTGTTTGTTATGTTATAATCTCCTCAAAACAAGTGTATACTTTAACAATTTGAAGGCAAGTGAAACAAACGTAATGTCAGACACAGCCCTTGTTCTTGTGAAACCGGTTTGCATTGTGTACCTTCAAACTGTTTGAATCTTTGCACTAACTACATATTTAGCATTCCTACTACGGAGACGTAAGAGTGCTGAGTGTGGAACAGTGAATGGTTATCAGACTTTACCGGAAGGTTGGCTGACAATTACTAATGATAACATTTTGTCGGTTTTGTTTCAAAAACTTATAGGTTATTCCATTAACGTTTGTAATATTCATGTTATTTTGTCACGGATTGCAGAGAGCTATTGATTAGTGTTTAAATTAGTTGCGCATTAGTTACCTGGTGAGTTCATTTTGTTCAGATTTCGTTTTTTTCATTTCGGTTGAAACATGATTCATTTATCTACTATTGTAGTAAATACGTTTAAACATCTATTGTTTGATTTTGTAATATAACTTTTTTGCACATGAATAGTTAATATAAATAATATTAAGCTTATCATATAATTTTCCAGATAGTCAATTTTAAATGTAATGCAACAATTACTTTATTTTATTTTGTACTTATCTTTTATAACTATAACAAATTTAAATAACCAATAAAATTTTGACAGAATTGAATAAATGAAATATTTTTCACTACTGGATATTTAAATTTGCAATTTTAGTTGAATTACATAAAGTTTAAAATGATCTGTTTAATAAGTAGCTAAACATCCCTATCAACAATTTTATCATTTTTAGATATAAGTGACAGTGGTGCATGCAGCAGCCTATAAATAAATGAGTTTAAATTATATTTAGATACTATATCTAATTTCAAACATAAACACACAGAGATTCATTCTAATTAGTATTTCAAGTACATATTTAACAATTGATGAAATCAAATTGAATTATAAAGAGAAAAATTGGGATCCCGCCAGTAGTTAATTCTGGGTATCTATGAACTCTGATCATAAGCTACGATCGCTATGTGATTCGAATTTAATTTTATTCCAATTTTGCTCTATTTTGTTACATGTCATAAGCAATCTCAATCCCATATTTAAATGACAGTATCCCATATTTTCTCTTTATAATTCAATCTGATTTCACAAAACTTGTTAGATGATAATGTAAGTTTTTATTGAGTTAAGGGGTTACACCTGTTTGATTTTGCATTTTCGGCATCCTTGTGCAATGTTGTGTCAAAATGCCAATTCGATACACAAAGTCGTTACGAAGATGCAGTAAAAATAGGTTTATGGTGCCGAAATTGCAGAATGAATGTAAGTCGCTGTTAGTCTGGTGTTTAACGCACTTAAATATAACTCATATCTTTACAAGCATTTTTCTCGAAACCACATTTTTTTACCTTGCGAGACAGGGATCTCTGAAACTATTCGATCAATTTAGCTGATTTTTTCGGTTTGAGATGTAAAAATAAATTATCTAAAACCTAGCATAGGATTTTTCCGATATTCCAACTTTTCGATTTTTTATGCGAATTTTAGTAGCGATTTTTTTAACGAAAAATCGAACTGTTTCTTTCGACCTCCGCCATTTTGATAATTTCGCGAATTTCGAAAAAAAAATGTTACCTTTTAGATAATTTAATAAGGAACCCGAAATACTAATTCATTTTTTCCTGATGTTTTTGTACTGACCACGCTGTCCCGCAAGTGCCAGTAGCAGAGAAACTAATATTTTGTGCTGGAAATTTTTGAAAATAAAGCTCAAATATTACTTAATAACATATTGAAATCCTGAAATGATTGTATTTATTCTAATGTTCTAAAAAAATTAACAAAAGGCTTGGACAAGTGTCCCTCTTTAAATTATTTACTTTTTTTTTAACTTTCACTTTCTTTAATAAATAATATAAATTTGTCACTTACAATTAGATTTAATATCTTCATTAGGAATTAATATTTACTAGTTGGATTTCATAATTGTATCTTACATTGAATATTTGCCACTTCGATGTTATATTTGCCGTATGAAATTAATATTTGTTATTTGGAGTAAAATTGCTATTCGAATTTATTATTTATCACCTGAATATAATATACCACTAAAACCGAATATAATGGCTTGTTTGTGTTGGGCGTGAGTACGATAGGTTTAGAGGGATTACTTGTTAAAAGTAGGAGCGAAGCGAGCTAACTTAAAAAAAATGTATTGAACTAATACGGAAAATAAGACTTTCTTCTGTTAAACTAAAGATGCAAAGCTCAAAGATTGGTGACGGCTGGTAACCGCACTTCACTCGCATAATTATATAACTTATCAAGATCTGCTGGCCTGAATGCCACATTCAATAGTAATGAGTAAAAAAGGCATGATGATATATTTATTTATAAGTTTTTAATCGACATTTTTTTATTAACATTTTTGCACTTGAATTTATTTTAATGCCATTTAAATAGTATCCGTTTTTATTTTGTTTTTAGCTTTTTTACATTCAAAGTAATGCGATTATTTTAATTCATCTCATTTCCATTATGTGCTTAAATTAAAACAGAATTCTAGATAATATTAAAAATGATGTTTTTTCGTAATATAAATAAAGCGATACAATTTCCAATTTACTATCCTATTTTATGAATATGATTTTTTTAATGATTGATTCACATATATATATTTTAAAGTTTGTCTTGAACAAATCATATATAATCAGATTCAATTGGAAATTTTAAATATATGTAAAACTTAAAATTTATGAAACCATAAACTGTTTATACTTTGTTGTTATTTAATTTAAGGAATGAAAATATAAATTGCAAAAATTAATATCTATTTTTAAATATTTCAGATTCCACTCCGTGCGAAGCATCCTTGCCTAAATTTCTTGTGAAGTGCTGCTCTCTTCACGTATCATTGAACTGTCAGTCCTGGGATCGAATCCCGTCATCGCCAAGACGGATCACATTGTGCTAATGTTGACCAAAGTTTTGTGCGCGATCTCACGGCTCGGTAGAGCACCCAGGAAAAAAATCGTTAATAGTGGATAATCGTGTTGTTGAATATTAATAACTAACACTTACTATTAATTTTTTATTTTTGTTGATATTTTTCTGCAATTGTACATTTGTGTAATATATTGTGTATAGTAACTTTAGTTAATTTACGTATAGTGTATAAACAATTTTGTGGTTTGTGATTGACGACGAAAATGAGTTTTCCACCGAAGAGTATCAGGAAGTTGTCGTTCTTGAGCTTCGGCAATCGGAATGATGATTCGGTAAGTGAACGATTATTTATCACTGGCAGGATTTTCAATCTCGACACTTTTCCCAATTAGTTTGGGGAAACATTCTTCAAATAAATGATACGGAGAACTAAATGTCCTTTTCTGTTATTTTCAAGCATTTATATTTAAAATAATTTACCAAAAGATACCATAGCACATATGCACAAGTGACCTTTCGAAAATTCTATGTCTATATATTTCTTTATCAAACAAGCATATTTACAAAGCGGGATAGTAATACATCCATACCTCGCTTTACGGCCTAGATACGTTCCACGAAACTTGGCCGCAAAGCGAAAAGCCGTAAGGAATTCAATTATTCTAATACAAATTCAATGGGAAAAAAAGTTTTTTTGCCGTTATAGCGAAACATTTTAGGCCGTAAATCGAAAACGTACCTTAATTGAAAAGGGCCGTTATAGCGAAATGCCGTATAAAGAGCTGCCGAATAGCGAGGTATGGGTGTAACACCAAATTTAATATGTAGTTTCCTTTGTAATTCATAATTTTGGTTTATTGTTGTGTTTGAAATCAAATTGATTCTAGCTCAATACTTTCACATTCATCTATTTTTGTGAATCTCATGAATTGGGATTTAATTAAATTAGAAGATACCATATTAAAAACTAGTGTTGACGACTAATCTATTTTGTAAATTAGCTTGTTAATTTTTTAAATGTGTAAAGGCAGTATTCATATGATCGTTTTCATGAAAATTATCTTTTCTCCAGGTATATATGTTTAATCGCAATAGTTTTTGTTTAATCATTTTGTTTATTCGCATCGAATTATTGTTTATTCCCAATTGTTATGATATTCTTAAGACTTGTGATGAAATTCTGTGATAAATCTACAAGTTTATAGATGTGTAATTCTGTAAATAATGAACAAAATAATATCAATATTTGTTGATAAGTAGTAACTATGTAAGAAAGTCGTATGTTTCGCTGTAATTTTGGTCATCACCACAAATTTCTGAATCTATAAATCTTATGGATTTACACAGAATTCGATCATAGTTCCGTTATGACTATGAATACTAATTAAAATGCTTTATATTTCATAGAAATTATAATAGTAATTATTTTGGTAACTAATCGGTATTACAGCGATTATATAACTCATAATAAAATGAACCAATCATACTTAAGAATTTTACTTGGTTACCGCATGTAGATAAACGAATATACCCTTGACGACGCGATATAATTACTTTCGTATAGTCACCTGGTTAAAGAATGTAAAATTAAGATATAGAATGAAGGAAATAACGAAGAAATATGAAATCTTGCAGCTACAAATACATCAAAAAGCATCGTTGTCATAGTAACAAAGCTGTAATTTGGTTTTTTATTCAACAAACTGAAGTTATTGCTACCTTAAAAAATATTTTAATTGGAATTTTCATGTTATTTTAATATGGAACGATTTCTGTATATTTTTTTATTCGTTATATAATCATAACGAATATAACACGAGTATTCTAAATTATCAGAATATATTGTATTGATCCACTCAGAATATTATTTTAGAAAACCACTCGTTCTACGAACTCGTGATCTTCCAAAATAATACATTTCGTAACAACACAATATATTCGATAAATTTGAACACACGTGTTGTATTATAGATACGAGAATATAACTCGTGTGTCGCTTGGTAGATATTCGACTAATTTGATTAGCTGAAATAGTAAAACAAACTAATAGTAATAGGCTATTAATTCGATGAAAATGCGAATATTACCGCATGTTACCTGTCAAATGGTTTGTTCATTGTCACTTTCATAATCTGATATTCCTGTTTGCCTGTTACATTATTTTTTATATTTTATGAACAAAATAAGATTTAAAATAAGTATATTAGATTACATTCGGTGGGGAAATGTTATTGAAGAAGAAATTCAATAATTAATTGACATTGAAATGTAAAATTTAGGTTGGCAACACTAATAAAATGTGTATTGATAACACTCAGAGAACAGATGATGATTTTTTTGACAAGATTCACGAAATAAGACTGAGTAAAATAAATAAAAGAAAATATAATTATTGCATTACAGTATATTAGTTCTAAGTTTTTATATTTGTAGAAAATTTGTATATATTTAAAATGCTCAATTAAAAAACAGAGTATTAGGAAAAGAAAGACAGAACTTAAACCGTTTTTTACAGTTATTGAAGAAACATAATCAAACATTTAGACATTATAAATAAAATAAATGAATATATCCTCACACCCGTTATCCATTACTGGGTATGGCCGTAACAGATCTCGGTATGTGATATAATTCTTTGCGTGAAATGCAATTACCAATCGTCAAAGATGTTAGTGGAGAGGGAGTCACAGGGGTAGTTTTTATGTGATGCAAATTATTTGTCGGTTATGGGAATCGAACCCAGGTTATCAAATCCACAAGCCGACTCGATACCACTGAGTCACCTACCTCATTTAGATATTCATGCATTATGTTCTCTCCTCAAATATAACACGTGTAATGAATATTCATTCGATATAGCAGTGAGTTAAAGTCCTCAGAAAATTGAACTCGTGCTATACTATTAGTTATATTACACCATAATATACACATACTATGAATATTTTCACCGTAACCCAGTATAATACGTTTTCCCTGATTACTTTATTTTGTAATTACGTGTTAAAATATGTCAAATGAATCGTAAATTTGATCAATTGATGAAATAGTCAATACGTACACTACTCGAGCATTGAAAATAATAGGAAATTATGTTTCCTTCTGATTCGATGTATTGTTTCAAAACACCTCTCGACCTACTATCTCGGGAATGTTTCTATGACAATATGTTTCATCAATCCCTTTTATTTCAGATAACACACCAATCAGATAGCTTAATTTTTCTTAGTTACGCTGTATAACATTGCATATTATTGGGTTACTAAGCATGTTTCTCGACACACAAACCTTTGCGTATTTCGGTTACAAACAAATGAATTGTATCTATGGATACCAATAAACAAATAAGTAATTTTATTTTTTTGACTTTTGCTACAACTGGCAACATAAATATTTCTTATAATAAATCATCTGTTTAATGTGGCTGATTAATTCATTGTATAGTCTTAATATATACAACTCTAGCTTCGAAAAATCAACTGAATATACAGTCTACGGACTCTATATGTTACCAAAAGCCATATCTATTCTCTTAACTGTATACTATTCAGTTATTTTCGATGGTTTTGTTGTATAACTACTGATTATTTTGTAAACAATAACCTATAAACATATTTTTAATTAATAGAAACTTATATCATTTCTGTACTTCAAATAGATATAGATATGCGGTAACAGATTTATTTTCTTATCTATCATATAGATTTAGTACAAAATTTAATGTAAATGAAATCCTTAGATCGGTAGCCAAATTAAAAATTAATGAAATATACACAAATGTATCTTGTTCATTCAGCTTAAATATAAATTTACTTTTGAGAATATTTAAAAATTGGTTTAAAGTAAAATTACAAATATTATAAATTTAATTTGAAATAAAGAATATGTAATATATGTTTTCAATATTATAAACTGCCATTTTGAAGAGCAGCAACAGTTGCAGTAAAAAAACAGAAATATTTCAGTGTCATCAGTGCAAATTACTAAGTATTTTTGTGTACTAATTTGTTGTGCGTACGTTTTTATTAATTATATTAATTACTGTTTACCATTCTGACTGATCAATTACAACATAAAAAATCGCTGTACATAATATTGCAGAGATCATGGATGGTACAACCATTAATCATTCTTTTGTGGGTGATTTAATGAATGAACAATTGCTATTCAACATGCATAATCGGTGAAATAATGATTGGTGTATATTTGCGTATTGCTATAATGCACTTTTTTATTGGTGTACAAAGTGTGACGTGCTTCGTTTAATTGGAAACGTTACGCGAAAGAAAACATATTATTGTCCTTCAGAGATTTGCCTTGTGATTGATTCAATTGATTGTCAATTAAATTTTTAAATGCTATTTGTTCATAATTGGTTTGTGTACTCACACTGTTTAATTGACAGCCCATACAAGAATTGGTACATTAAAATATTTTGAATTCTTTCATTGAACTTTGTTTATAAATTTTTTCAAGTTATATTACTGGAACAAGAACACTATAACATCCTTCAAAATTAATTGTGTTTACTCATATTTAAATTATTTGATAAAATAATGCACTCATTTTTTAGTGGTAAACAAATTGCTACATTATATTTTGATACAGTTATATAAAAAAAAATTCTATTATATTATATTCCAAACCGAATTCTCAAGAATAATAACTTATTTTATCTTTTTTTTACGACCATATATGTAAGTAGGCCATTAAAAACAATTTGCAAGAACAGTAAATGCTTATTTACGGTTGCTAAGGATTTACTGCACTAGTTACGTAATATATATACAGGGTGTTTCAGGACTAGTGTAACAAACTTTAACAGCTTATTCCTGAGGTAATTTTTAGAAGGAATAGGACCTATGTTCATTTGACATTTTTGGCTCAAAATGACCTCAGGAATAAGCTGTTAAAGTTTGTTACACTAGCCCTGAAACACCCTGTACATATATATATATATATATATATATATATATATATATATATATATATATATATATATATTTAAAGTAACTGTTCTCAAGAAAATTTTCATTTGTTAGGCAGTAACACTGCTGTTTGACAGTTGATGTTATGGATATAACCTAACAAATATTCTGTAATTATTCTATTATTATCTATGATCGTAGATAAAGCATAATACACAACTTGAATTGTAACGCAATTACATTACTCGTGAAATTACGGCACTCGCCAAGGCTCGTGCACAACTTTATCACTCGCACGTATAATGCGCTTGTTACAATTCTCGTTATGTAATATACTCTTCTTGACAAAAATGTAGACTTGACTAATCACTGAAATCCGAGAAAAAATCTATGCAAAATAGTAGTACGGATATTTGCGTGCAGTTTCAAACAATACAAATATGAAGATTAAAAAAAAACTTATTTCAAATCAAAGTAAATATTTCTATATGAAATGACAACAAGATAAAACAACATTTTAATTTAAATGATGTAATTTTCTTACAGCTCTACGTATCGTATATAAATTATTTATAAAGGATCAATTAATTATACAATCCTATATCCCAGTTAAAGTTGCTGGTGGTGGTGACGCAGAAGGGATTACAGAACACGTGTGTCAGACTTATACTAGACCAAATATAAACTAATTGATATATTCGTTGAATTTGACTACTATTTCTCTTGGCACTAGACGCCATCCAATTTTACTTTTAAAAACATCGTATTTTATTCACTGTATTCTAGTCGCATCATAAATAAAATATGAACTGACAGGCACCATATCCATCGTATGATGACACCTTTCCGTGATACAGAGCGTCATTATTGCAGAATTGAGAATGACGACAAAAAAAGCTGTAAAATCAAGTACTGGGTAATAATTTAGCACATTTTCAGAGTGTACGTTATAATCATATCTAGGAATATTATACGAGAAACATAATGTATAGCTACATCTCAATAGATTCACAATTATGATTTGTATGTGATCTTAACACAGGCGCGGTGGCCGAGCGTGTTAAGGCACATACTGTGACGACACCCGAACCAAGGTTCGTCAGTTCGAATCCGCCAGTCGACAATGTGTGATTTGTCGATATATATATAAAATACAGTTACATGTATTTCTCACACTCAGGCGTTATAAGCTAGTCACTTATATCCCTTAGATAATGTAGCATTCGACTACGAAAACCGGCAGTACGGCAGTGTAAAACACTGCGGCTCGGTGTGTCCGGTAGGCCCAGGCCCAATTTGGGCTGTAGTGCCATCAGAAGAAGAAGATGTGATCTTAACGTCGTCTTCAGCTTTCTCAAACGCATCCACTTCACCTGAGTGTCAATATGTTATTGAATTACGGTTACTGTTTATACTAAGTTATAATTTATAAATAAAACTAGCGTATTAATATCATTTGAGCATGTACTAGAATTAATAAGGATCTATAACAGAGTAAAGTAAGCAGCAAGTTAAAAGACGCCAAATGACAGATAACCAACTTTAATTTTTCTACTTTGCGTTATCTACAAAGTCAGCATTTTGCGCACCCAGAGAGATAGTCATATGATACTCTGGTAATCGGTGATCAATATTAACTATAGTTATTTATCTGATCTGAGCGTGTACTTATTTAACTTGATGTTACTAAAAATTTATCGCAAAGTTATACAACTAGTAGGCGCGGTGGCCCAGCGTGTTAAAGCACATCTCTTAACATACTGTGACGTCACCCGAACCTAGGTTCGTCAGTTTGAATCCGCCTGTCGACAATGTGTGATTTGTCGTAAAATATAAAATACAGTTACATGTTATATCACACTCGGGCACTATAAACTAGTCACTTATACGTCTTAAAATAATGTAGCATTCGACTACGAAAACCGGCAGTACGGCAGTATAAAAACTGCGGCTCGGTGTGCTCGGTAGGCCCAGGCCCGATTTGGGCTGTAGCGCCATCTGAAGAAGAAGATACAACTGGTAGATTTTTTTTGCAGCAACCCAACAAAAAAAAAATCAAATGTAATATAATTCACAGGTTAATATCGAAGTTCAAACAAAATATGTCAAAATTCACTTCATTATAAAGCCAGGTTAATTGCTCTTGAATGGTTTGGAATAGTTCGGATTCCACTATATTCTGTATAGTGTACAGGACCCACAAATAAATAAAGTTTTTTAAAATTGCGTCAGATAATAATATCGTTGTTCTAGGAACAAAAGATAGTAGTTTTTGGAAAACGGTATTGTATATAATGTACAGCAACGTTGATAGGAGGACACATGAAGTGAAGGTGTACTAGATTGCTGAATACTGAATCAGCGTCATTGACACCAGCATACTGCAAAGCTTGAGACCTTTGCTATTATTCCTTGGCCCTTGTATTATTATATAACGTACAAGAAACTTGGTTAGATGATTAAAAATGTAATGTTTACAATTTGAAAATGTGTGTGCGTGTCATGGTATAGAAACTAGTTACTAATTTACATATGAAAATATTTTTCATCCTAGTTTAAAGTAATAAAATATGATATTGCACCTGCATACTTAAGTAAATGGGTGCGTAGTTATAGATGAAATATGATTGCGTGCCATATTAATTATCAAATGAAGAATTTATGTAGTTTCTTATGTAAACTCAATTGGCCTTGGTACATATTTTCTGCTATTATTGGTGACATCGTTATGTCGACACTACTATAAATTATTTAAAATGTTTGTATTATAAAAATTGTATTACATTAACTGGAATTACTATACATAGTGACTTGTAAGGCATATTAATTCCTTAAACCTAAAGAATTCTTACTTAAATTAACAGACAGCAACTATATTTATTGTTTAATTAATAATATCAATCAATGGGGTAGGTGGCTCAGTGGTATCGAGTCGGACTGTGGATCTTGAGAACCCTGGTTCGATCCCCACAGCCGACAAACAATTTTCACCAATTTAAATCTACCCCTGTGGCTCTCCCTCCACTAATATCTTTGGGGGCCGTGATTTGACGGTTGGTAGCCGCACTTCACGCGAAAAAATATATCATTTACCGAGATCTGCTTAGGCAGAGTGCCACACCCAGTAATGGGTAAAAGGCGTGATGATATATTTATTTATTTTGTCAATCAATTATGCTCCAGGGTATCTGTTCTAATTTTCAATTTACAATTATGTAAACAAATAATGACATAATTATTAATTGTTATTTAGTATCAGTTATTCAGTGGGGTAACTATGGAGGGATTAGCCAGGTGCACTCGCCCCTCTAGCAAGATTTTGGTAATTAAGCGCCTTTTTTTAGAATTTAATTATATTAATTACTAACAAATTTTAAAGAAACAAATTCGAAATTATGTCATTATTGTATTGTTTCATATTATTTGTCAAACTTTTCAAGAGTATATTTTTTTTAATTTTATAAAAAATATTTTTGCAATTTGGTACATCCATACATACATAACATCCATTAAATGGGGTAACACGAACCCCTGAAACATTCACAGAACATTCTCATCCTGACACACGATACTCATTTCAACCACATTAACACTTCCTCTATACGAGCTCTTCATTCCTCACAACCAAAATCCATCATCTCGCAACAAACCTTCATTCACATCCATCCATTCGCTCCTGTACACCTGTTTAATAAATCTTTACTTACGCCCACTTCTCTAACAAGGAATCTATAAAGAAATGAAGGCAGCATCGCCTGCGCTTGCTTAAAAATAATTTTAACACAATTGCAGTTAGACACTGTATAGTAAAAACTGAAAATGAATAAAAAAGATGAGGAAGGAAGGGAGCATCTCCCTGCGATTTAATAGATTTGCATATTAATTTTTATATAACATTTTAATAATTATTAAATCGTAATATTATTAATCTTAAAAACAACAATATATCAATAATAATAATAGTTAAATTTATAATAGTAAACTTCGGGTGACGCCTGGATTCCAACCAAAGACTTTCTGTTTGCCGGGCAGGAAGCATTTACCGCCCCAATAAAATAAAGTAACTTTCGTTAGATTTTCAGAAGCTACAGGCTTTTTTTCTTTCAAAACGAATTTAACGTTCCTAATCTTTATTAAAATTGTACAGTGCGAGCTTAACTTAATTAGCAGTTTCTTAATCCACGCAGCTTAACTTCGTATAAAAAGCTCTTTCATGTCTTAATTTATGGAAAATTTAATTATTTTAGTGGAATTTTATATTTCATAATAATTGATGTTACGGAAGCTAAGAATAGAAACAATGGAAATGCAATATTTATTTATTTTTTTTGCGACTGTCAAAAAAATTATCGTATGTGGTTCTGTATACGAATGAACGAATTTAGACTCAACCACTGGTAACATAACTTTATTATTGAGCATTTAATTTTTACACTTCTTTCGTAACTATCGGCATCGTTGAAAAGGGAAAAATATATCTATGCTTTAAAATATATAAATTAAATTATTCACTTCATTTAAAAATTGTAACTTTATACCACATCTCAAAATTTATCAACAAAAAAAGTTATTTTTCCAACTCTGTACAAGAACTTAATCCCAATTACAATACTAGATCCGGACTCACCGAGTCGCAGTGTGGCAAAACGTACCTTTTTAGTTTGAAATAAATATATCATCACGCCTTTTACCCATTACTGGGTGTGGCACTTTACCGTAGCAGATCTTAGTAAGTGATATATTTATGCACGTTAAGTGTGGTTACCAGCCGTCAAATCACGATCCTTAAAGACGTCAGTGGAGGGAAAGCCACAGGGGTAGATATTAATTTGGTGAGAATTGTTTGTCGGCTATGAGAATCGAACTAGGATTCTCAAATCCACAGGCCAAATCGATACTATTGAGCTACCTATATTATGAATGAGCTTGAGTAGAAATCGAACTCGGAATCTTCGGATTCTATAATCCTATTCACACCACCGTACCGCTGGACAAATTATTTATTCATTATTTAGTTTAAAGAAGGCCTTAGTATCCACAATTATTTTTTTTTTAAATCGCGAATTTCACGTATTTGCTAATATGGTATGACCATTGTATTTTTTTGGAAATAAAATTTCGTTAATTAACAGTTTTTATCTAATTTAACAAAAGTCATAGTTTTTATATATCTCGAAATTCTAATGGGGGTCCTCATATAGGAAACATATGTATGCATACCTAGTCAAATCAAAATTGTGCATTTTTCTGCTACCTGAAAATGATTAAAATGAAATTTGTACATTATATTCTGTACCTAATAAGATAGTACATTACATTTCAAGTACCTAGTTGCAGTTAAAAACAGGTTTAACATCTGATAGTTAAAACATAATACATTTGCATTTGTTCCAGTTTCATGACTAACTACGTAAATAATACTCGTATAATTTTTTGTACTCTTTTTAACTTACTTATGACCACTTGCATCGCCATCCTTTAAATAACAAATGTCACTTAAGCAGAAAAATATTGAATTATTCCTCTATTTTTAACATATGACTTCGACTGAACGTACAGTAATGAAGATAATTTTAAAGTTACATTTTTATGACAGAAAAATTCGGATGACGCCTGGATTCGAACCAGGGACCCTCCGCTTGCCGGGCAGAAATGCTAACCGCTACACCACCTGTGTCCGACGTATGGCATCAACCGAATTCTTCTGTCATAGTGTCTAACGTAGCATCGATCCCAAAGACTCCTATATCTATGATAGGCATTGACAACGGATTTCGTCTACAGCGCTGTAGACGAAACCCGTTGTCAATATATCATCATGCCTTTTACCCATTACTGGGTGTGGCACTCTGCTCGGTAAGTGATATATTTCTTCGCGTGAAGTGCGGTTACCAGCCGTCAAATCACGGAACCCAAAGATATTAGTGGAGGGGGAGCCACAGGGGTAGATTTAAATTGGTGAAAATGCTGTGGGGATCGAACCAAGGTTCTCAAGATCCACAGGCCGACTCGATACCACTGAGCCATCTACCCATTGTAGCATTGAATATATAAACACTATATATAATATATAAAGAGTTTATATATTCAATGGTTGTAGTTATAATTAATAGACCACAAGCTACAGTGGAGACATCTACAAGGAGATAACAGTATAACAATGTGTGTGTTTTTTTTTTAAACTAAATAAACCTGTGTAGTGATCCGTGGATTAACTTAAGTTAAACTTAATATTTGTGGACGGTTCAACTGGCCATCATAATAGTAATGAAATATTTATCGAATTTAGATAGGTTCAGAATTGACCAATTTTTAAATAACTTTTTTGTAAATTAATCAGAAAAGTGATTATAATGTAAAATGTCGTTTCTCATGTTAATCAGTTATGGTATAAATTTCGTAGAACAATCATGTTTGTACAAAATGCGAGTTTTCCTCATTAATTTTGCAGAAATTTGTGCGAAAACCGTGGATTTCTGTATTTATCCAGTAAACTTGAATTTCACAATCTGCAGCTTTCGTTTGTATAAGTTATAATCTTAATAAATTCTCTAAACTTTACCAACTGGAAGCACAGGTACAGAAATGAAAGCATAGCTCAACCAAGTAAAACACGTCTATAAAACGTATTTTAAAATGTATTCTTCATTTGTACATTTTGACTTTTCATCTTACTTTTGAAATGTTACGTTATGGAAATGTTTGTCAACAATAGAACATTTACATATGGTGGCAGATTATAATGATCTCATTTACCTACAAATTTCTTTAAATATTTGATCTTTTTTTCCGAGATTGATTTGTTCTTGTTTAGTTGACGAACTAATGTAAATATTTAATCGAAACATTTTTATTCGGTTTAATCGATAGCTAAGGTTTATTTTCTCTAGTTTTACATTATATTTTATTTATTATACATCGGAAAAAAATTTCATCATCTTTTAGATTGATGTAATAAATAAAATACTATAAAGAAAGTAATTATTTTTTAATTATAATCTGAAGTATGTTCTTGACAATATTTAGAAAGCAACAGTAATATGAGTACATACATACCAAAAGGAAAATATTTAATCATTTAACTGTTATACTACAAGGATTAATTTTTAAATTCAGTCTCAGAATTCGAGGTTGTCTATCAGATGAAATTGTTAAATTTTACATTGTTCGAATTCCTTTCTAACTTCAAACGGACGGCCGTCTCTTTTATCTGGAAATATAAAAAATTGGTTGCTATGTACATTTTACCCGCATAGCTTATTTAAACAACGGAGAACCTTTCTATTTGCCTTTTTCCAATATTTCTTCTTCATCGAATATTTCACGATTGGAAATATTGTCAAACATTCCACTAAACTCCCCTGTAATGATATTTGATGAAAAATATTTAATAACTTCCTATTAAATAATATAAATGTCATCTGTATCCAATTTGAAAACTGAATTTATAAAAGCAATTTAGTTTTTTGAAAGAGATTTTATATTTCAAAATGATATATACTTTCTTGATATATCTTTAGTGGCTTTAATTGGACATACACATACTTGTTTTAATTCAATGAAATTTGCAAAAAAAAATTGTAATCAGAATTAATATATATAAATTTACTAATACTGAAATAACTATATCCGGTTCGTGTTCGTTGAATTGTAGTAATTTATGTAAATATCAATTGTATTATTTCATATAATTTTGAGCATGCGCATGACATACTACACGTAAAAAGTAAACGAAAATATTTGAATAATGAGCATAATTTTTTGTTTTATTATCTAAATTAGACAGACTTTTTTCTTTCGAGTTTGACCTTTATTGAAATTCATGTAAAAAAGTTTTCGATGCGAAAAAGAAATTAAATTATCTATGTATATTATCATGAAAATAATTTTTATTTTGAAAATTAAACATCACAATTATGTAAACTTTAGTCCGCTAAAAATATGTATATTTTATTAAAAGTATTTATATTTTTGTTCATTTGCGCTGCTTTTTATAGACGTTTATTCTCGGTGTTTTGAATTTAATCATACAATTATACTAATTATGAGCATGTTTAAATAAATAAACATATTTTTGCTTTACTAATTTTAATGTAAATTTATAATTTTACTATTACAATAAATGAGATAATTTGACAGTAACATTCTTAAATATAAATAACCGATGGGAGAATTTTTTGTAATCTTTCTGAATAGATTAATTATTAATTAACGGCTTATTTCTCAAAATAATTTTAGCTAATCTTGAAATTTAAATTAGTCAAATAAAACAAAACAGTATAAAAAATCTAATATTGTAACCATTTAGTTTACGGAAAATAATTTGGATTTTTTTTTCATTTGGACTACAATAAAATTAGCTAAAACTTTTTTTAGATGAATCGGCCTGTAGAAGTTAGAAGAGCAAAAGTAATTTCACTGAAATGTCAAGATGTATTTGAAATAACAAAGGAGCGTGGTAAATATAATGCTTAGTTTTACATTATTAATTTTGTCTGAAAATGAATCAAACATTTAATTATTTATATAATAAATACGAGTACATAATTATGCAATACTCGTAAGTATCATTATAAAAATGCTCTGTAATTAGTGAAAACTGACGTCAGCAGTAATATGTAATTAATATGTATGTAACACCCCGCACTAATAATAACCAAGTAATTTCACATGATCAGAAACTAAGAGCTAATCATTACACCTGGGAAGCCATTTATCGTAGTCACTAGTTAATTAGTTGCAATTAGTGGCCTTTAATTTTAAAAACCTAATCGGCACGTTTATATGTGTAGGTTATTTATAAATTCGCACATGGTATACACCTCCAGAGCGGATCACGGGCGTTTGAGGTATTTTGATACAGGGTAGGACTGCTCCAAGTAGTCAGATGGAGATCGCAGGTGGTATGAAAGAGGATTATTTTGAAAATTTTACGAATTTGTTATCGTAAATCTTCGCTAAGATGGCAGCACAGAACTAGTTTCAAAAAAATATATGTATATACAGGGTGTTTCAGGACTAGTGTAACAAACTTTAACAGCTTATTCCTGAGGTCATTCTGGGCCAAAAATGTCATATGAACATAGGTCCTATTCCTTCTAGTTACCAAAATACAAGAGGTTGAAGTTCTATAAATAACACGAAATTTTCAAATTTTTGTAATCCAGATACTTTCGGAAACGAATACGATTTAGAGAACAAAACATAAAATGACACAATTAAATAGACACAGAACAACATAACCAAACATGGAATAGGTTAACACAATATGAAATAAAACAACAAATTTAAGCAAAAACGCGTCAAATAAAAATTTTAGGGCATCAAATTCTGCATCTAAATCAATTAACATTTTTACTTTTACGTGCTTTGTAACGACAGAAATTAAAAATGAAAATGTCGAAAATTACGTTGAAAATATTGATAGCCATGGAATTGAACAAAAAAAAAACAAATAAATGCTTGACGTTTTATCTGTCAAAACATCAACGTTTGACGTTGTGACAGATAAAATGTCAACGTATGACGTTGGACCCTGCTGACTAAAATGTCAAAATAAAGACATGTTTACATAGCATAATATAGTAAAGCGTTAAACTAATTTTGTTGTGTCATGTCGATGTAATATTTATACTTTTAGCATTATTATAACGTGGAACTTTAAAACTATGATTGATATATTATTATACTGTACGTGCACTCGTACAGTGCATCTTCTGTCAGCGTAACAATTCTTTTTTTGCTGTATAAACAGTCTTAATTTTGATGTATTGGTCAGCCATTCAGAATCAGAATCAAATACATCCTGTACAATCATACTGTAATATTTCAACCGAATAGCCTAGAAATGATCAGTACAAAATATAAATTAATCTGAGGTTATTTGAAATATTAGAACAATAAGACAATATGTCGATTCTTCTTGTAAAGCAATTAACGATCGAATGTTATTTATATAAAAAAATTTTCGCTGTCAAGTTTAATGAAAAATATGTCAACGAAATGTTAACATAACAGAAAAATGTGGACCGGTAACGAGTTAGCGAATCTAACGGAAACAGAAGTATGTTATGGATCTCATTATAAGGTAATTTAATTTCTTGTATGTTTGTATAAGAAATGTAAGAAATGAATCATTACTTCCCAATTACTTTACAGGAAAAACTTTCAAATAAAAGTTGTAGAAAATCAAATTCTGCATCTACATTTCGTTTTATCCATTTATTATTGTTACAGCAAGTTTCTAACAGTAAAATTTATTATTTATCCAGGTCTACACCCATAAACAAGTTATCACAATCGGAATTAGATAGAAAAATTAATGTTCATGTCATTAGTTTTCAAATCAAGAAATGACCAATAAATATATCTCCTTTTCTGTCATATACAGGTGTGCACAGAAAGGTGGAACAGAGGAGTTTAACATAGGATTTTTAAAATGTGCGGAAATTGGCTCTTCTGTACATTTTAGAGCAAAAGTACAAGAATGAAAAGTTGTTTAAAATTAAATTCTACGTTCCGCCTTTCTATGCACATCCTGTATATATTTGTTACTTCTACACCACTTTTGCTACATATCATTTAAACCTGACGACTATCTGTAATGATGTGAACATCACAATCAAAATAAACGATATTTAAACATTTAGTGAGCGACTTGGTTCAATTGAGCTGAATATTAAGAGATCACAGCTTCAAGTCCCAAGTGTCTTCTAAATCTTTTTTTCTAAATAAATATTATATTTATTATGTGTCTCCCCCTTCACTAACATCTTTGAGGGCCGTGATTTGACGGCTGATAACCGCACTTCACCCGTGAAATATATCACTTACCGAGATCTGCTCCGGCAGAGTACCACACCCAGTAATGGGTAAAAGACATGATGAAATGTTATTATTTAAATTTACAAACCGTTTTAAACTTATGAATTGTAAGAATGTTTTTGCGTAAAATGGTGGCAGTCCCGACCTGGTGTGATGGTTATGGCTGGCACTGGCACTGGCACATGCGGCTTGACAGTGACCTTGGCACAGTGCAGGATGAGGAGGGCGGGTTCATAGCTTTTGCGGTGAGGGCGGTGAGGGATGAAGGGGAGGAGCTACGGTGCGTCCCGACGCGGATTTCGGCGTATCGACCGCGCAGCATGCGAGCACCAACCAGCTGTATGAGTAGACGTCGTCACATGGCATTAAATTCTCATGAGGGCGTTATATGAGACTTATGCCCGTATTCATACAACTATTTAACGATTTGTTAAATTTTGATAGGTCCTTATGTAATTATATAGACCGATGTGTAATTTTGTAATACCGGCATTATTATGTGAGATTAACAACGAAGACAAAATTAATTGTCATCCATACACTTGGTGAAACTAGGTTTAATATAATATAAACTAAACACTTGGCTAAGTCTCACAAAATTCAACCTTCAAGTCACCTTATGAGGGCATCGTCAGAGGCTGGCTAGCACAGTTAGTAACCATGATGCCCTCATAGGGTGACTTGGAGACTGAATTTTGTGAGACTTGGCCAAGTGTTTAGTTTATATTTTATTATGTGAGATTATTAAACATGAAACAAAAGTCATTATTTGACAGTTTCTTATGTAATTACATAGACCGATGTGTAATTTTATAATACGGGCATTATTATGTGAAATTAACAACAAAGACAAAATTAATTGTCATCCATGCACTTGGTGAAACTAGGTTTAATTAAATATAAACTAAACACTTTGCTAAGTCTCACAAAATTCAGCCTCCAAGTCACCTTATGAGGGCATCGTCAGAGGCTGGCTAGCACAGTTAGTACTACTGAGCAATCAACCCCATAATAATAATAATTTCACTAAATTAAATTCAGGCTTGGAAGTTGATTCATTAGCTAACTATTAACGAGAACGATCTTCAAAAAATCATTAGAATAATTGAACAGATAACGACTTTTGTTTCATGTTTAATAATCTCGCATAATAAAATATAAACTAAACACTTGGCTAAGTCTCACAAAATTCAGCCTCCAAGTCACCTTTTGAGGGCATCGTCAGAGGCTGGCCAGCACAGTTAGTAACCATGATGCCTTCATAAGGTGACTTGGAGACTGAATTTTGTGAGACTTAGCCAAGTGTTTAGTTTATATTTTATTATGTGAAGTTATTAAACATGAAACAAAAGTCATTATTTGACAGTTTCTTATGTAATTACATAGACCGATGTGTAATTTTATAATACGGGCATTATTATGTGGGATTAACAACAAAGACAAAATTAATTGTCATCCATACACTTGGTGAAACTAGGTTTAATATAATATAAACTAAACACTTGGCTAAGTCTCACAAAATTCAACCTTCAAGTCACCTTATGAGGGCATCGTCAGAGGCTGGCTAGCACAGTTAGTAACCATGATGCCCTCATAAGGTGACTTGGAGGCTGAATTTTGTGAGACTTAGCCAAGTGTTTAGTTTATATTTTATTATGCGAGATTATTAAACATGAAACAAAAGTCGTTATCTGTTCAATTATTCTAATGATTTTTTGAAGATCGTTCTCGTTAATAGTTAGCTAATGAATCAACTTCCAAGCCTGAATTTAATTTAGTGAAATTATTATTATTATTATGGGGTTGATTGCTCAGTAGTATCAAGGCGGGCTATGGATTTGAGAATCCGGGTTCAATTCCAACAAACAATTTTCACCATATTAAAATTATTCTTGTGGCTCCTTTATTTACATCCTTGGAAGTCGTGACTTGAAGGCTGGTAATCAAATTTCACAATTTTAAATATATTATTTACTACGGAAGTATACCACACACAGTAATGGGTTAAAGGGCATGGTGATATATTTATTTATATATTCAAGAATCAATAATTTTCGTTAGTTCGGTATTATTATTAATAGCTCGATCTCAGCTCCCGATAAATTCAAAATTATTTCTGCGCTGAACGGATGAACTCACATTTTCCCATGATTTACGCTCCAGTTAATTATCTGGTGATGTTTATAAATTTAAATATCCAAGATCTGAAATTTCAAGAATAAATAAAAAGTATACGTTGCTTTCAATAAAAATTACTTTCTAAACTTATTCTCGTAAATCTTGATATGTTGTACTGTGCCGAAATTTCTTGTTCTCTCTTTTTGTAGATATAAATAGAACCACCGAGTTTCATAATTATGCATAATTTTCAATTACATTTCTGTTTTGTATGAAGTAAAATTAAATTGTAATAATTATTTTACCGTTTCTTGGAACCCATATACCTAAAATACACAAATATAAATGAATAATGAATCTATTATTTAATTTTATTCATGATGTACTAAATCTATAATTTAAAATACACCACGCTTCGTTTAAAGAAATAGAAGAACAGTTTATTTTGTAAAGGAAATAAATAAATTTAAATGTCAAAAGCTCTCATCATAATTACAGGACAAATATCAGTCAAATGCTTGGAATAAAAGTTAAAACATACAATTAAATAAATAATTAGAAGAAAATATAAAAGTTATTTATTGGAATATAAATCAGTAAAACAGCATTAAGCTCTGACACTTAAAATAGGGGCACACTAACTAGAATGTAAAAAAAGTTGTAACTAAATAAATTTGACAATATGACTGTGTATTATTCGACGTTTTATAAAACGACTAGCTAGATTATAAAATAATGCTAAGTAAACAAAGGGATTTGATGCTCAAAGACCAGGAGGCCGCTTGTGTCGCTTCTACATTCTAGGTTAAAAACATGTTAATGTAAACGTCACTTTGTTCAAATTAAAGTGCTACAATTTTATTTGCAAATAATAAATAAATATATCAGTTGATACTACAAAAATATTTATATATCCAGTAATTTATTAAAATTGTTTACCATGTGTCCATCAAAAATGATAATTTTGTTATGTATGTAATATTTTAATGGAATTTGTTACACACGGGGACACAACATATTCTGTCAAATGAGAAATTGTTTACTGAACATTTATTCATTAAATTTATTCTACAATTAATGCCCGACAAACATCCTGTACTGGAATCACATCTTATAGAATATAGTTTTACGTTTTAAAGAATCAGGAATATAAATTAATTTAATGTGTTCAATATATTATCTGACATAAAAGAAACACCGTTTAATTTGAACTATATTATACTTTCTGCATGATTGATGACACCGATTTTATGGTAATAAATAGAATTTTAATAATTGTGATTGACACATTACAATATGACATCTAGTGATGAAATTTGGTACTAAATCTACATAATGTATTGCTCGATTTCGCTAAAAATGCAGTATTGGTATCAAAGGATATACATTCACATGATCGTAATTGGCCTGAATAAACTTTTAAACGAAGACAGCTTAAACACAAGAGAATTGTATATATAGTATTTAAACTTTGATTTTTTTGCAAATATACTAATAAAAGAGATACAATTTTATATAATTCCAAAAATGTAATGTTAAATTGTAATCTCAATATCAGTCTGATATAAACTGTCAAAAAATATTTAATTTTCCTGTATTATTGCAATCGAAGTATAATTACTAAATTTTTCATTTTAGTAATTTTTTGTTGTTATTATAGTACTTTACATTCGTTAGTAAAGAAATACGATTAGTTCAGAACAGCTCGGGCTATCAATATTCCGCCATGTTTTCTGTCAAAATACTGGCTCCGCCAATTATTGTTGAATCTCTCGTCCACATAACAATTGTTCAATCATATCCTTTCCTATGTATTATTACATCGTGATAAAAATGCGTTAATTTAACATTCCTGTGAGTCTGACACTCTGTTTATAGCAGATCTCGTTATTTGATAGATTTTGCCGTCAAATCACAATCCCTAAACATGTTAATGAAAACGAAGCTATTAATTAGTGAAGCTATAAATCAACAAAGTTTTCACTAAGAGCTGAAACTTATCAAATCCGATTACAGCAAAAACCACCCATTTTCTTAAACCTATCTTGACATAAACTTAGCCACAAGGGCATGAAAACCATCAGCAAAAACAATAACTGGGTCATCATATAATTCAGGAAGCTCACGCAATGTCACGCAGCCCCAAACACAAACCCATGGCACTAGGTCAGTGCTGAATGGCACTGGCTGAGTCTACAGACTCCACAGTGCTGCAGGTAGCGTTTGCAAAGCGCCTGCTCAGCCCGCGACCCGCTTCTTGCCGACGAAGCGCCCAGCAGCCGGCTCAGTACCGCGGCTGACTCCGAACCGGTTACCCGTTGCCGGTAACGCGGTTACGGTTTCTCACCGGTACCGGTACAGAGCGTAGTGTGTGACTTTGTGGTTAAGACATGTGACAGTTTACGTTAATTACCTATGATTTACTATTTTAATATTTAGGTGATATAATACCCTAAACTATTTACTTGGTTTAGCATCACTGAAACTTTATTCATAATATTTTGGATTGAAGCTTCAATATTATGGTTTAGCTTTACCACAAAACATTCTTTATTTATTTATTTTTAAAAATATATTTACTTCAGAATTTTTTACAACTAGAATGAACAATCGATTAAAGGTGATTAACTAGCAGTTGACTAACAATTTGTAAATTGATTTAGATATAACTGTTTCAAATTATTAAATATTATATAACTTTTTTGAAATATTTTCAACTATAATTGCACAAGAACTTTTTGTTTTTCCAGTTACATTTATGTTTATCATGAGACCTTGTTACCTTGTAATCTGATAAGAAAAATTGTTTGTACGGCAATGCAGTGGTACGGCACTCGGAATCTCCGAAGTCAAATTTCACTCAAACTAAAAAAATGTATAAACTATCACACCACGGATCGATGAATCCGGACCCTGTACGGTAATTAGGATTAAGTTCCTGATGTGCAGAGTAGGTGGTAATTTTATTTTAAAACAGTTTTTCTAGTCCATTTGCTTTCAGGTAACAAGGTTAAGTTATGAAACTGAAATTTATCCTAAGAAAATAAGATGCTCGAGTGTAATTAGGCGAGATATTTTAATGACATTAAAATAATATAATGTAAATGTCATTAGTTTTTGCCAGAAGCTTAGAAAAAAAAGTAAATGAGGTATTATGAGTTGCAAAAAGTTACCTTCGTATTTATCCGCTGTCAAAGTAACAAAATTGTTTTTGTTTGTGTCTTGACTTTGTATTGAAGTGAAATTACCATATAATTTAGGATACTTTGACACATGTCAATAAAGTTAATCAACTGCTAGATAATCAGCATGATTTTGTATACTTAAAACATAATTTACAACATGACTGAGTTCTCGACATTCTACACTTCAGCAGTGTAGAGTACTTCGTTATTTATAGTTGTTTTATCACTGAAACTGAAAGTGATTCATTTATATTAACATTTTCTTCTTATAAAACGTCAAGTTTTATTACATAGGTAATGATGTAAATTTATCATTGAAGAATAATAATATTATGAATGTTATGTAGTTTCCACATAAAGTTGAAATAGAATTTTAATTTTATGAAATGAAATTTATTTGATGATTTATATTATAGTAATAATAATTGGGACCAAATAAAATTAATCAGTACTGTTTTTAAATAATTATTTGTAGTCACTTACCGCCCAAGGGTTAAGTTTTGACATTATTGTTATGATAACAATATTTGTATAATGGTACATAAACATTTGACAGATATATTTAAAAATAATTAAAAGATAAAGTATAAGTAAATTATCGCATGGGTAAAATCAATTTCTTATGTAGGTACCACGAGCGTTATATGAATTTAAATCTGCGATCCCCAAACAAAAGACATCACTTATAGTTTTTGATACATACTTGACCAATATTTTGTCTGCTTTTAATGTTTTATTTACTGGTATATAAAGATTTCAATAGTTTTTATTATTATTCTATAGTATTAAAAATAGTTAATAATTATAATTGACATGGTATAATTATATATTTTCATATTTTACTTGGACTGTGCTATGAATAGGTACTACTTTATAACAATAATATTTTTCAATTTATCTCATATCCAAGCAATGTATCGGCGGTATTCAAATATCGATATTTTTTACTTATTTTGCTTTACATGAACACCATAGAAACATTCTATTTAAATTTTTACGTGCCTATATTAAATAATTTTTGTACGATTGCTATGAAAAGTTGACAATTACGCTCTCATTTGTCATCGTAAAATTTTCTGAGGAACAATCGAAAAACATCTTTTTCGCGCGTCTCCAATATCAACGCGCGAAAAAGATGTTAAATGCGCGGTTATTTCAATAGTTACCAGGGATACAATCAATACAGAAACTTGTCATATTGACAGGTTGACAGAACGAATTTATTTTCAGTACGTATACGTTTTTTTTTAATAATTTAAGATGCAATCGTAGAAAAAATGATGTGTGTATCACGAACATAAAGTGCCTTTGTTCCTCGAACACGGTAATTGCAGCGCGAGCCGAAGGCGAGAGCTGCAATTACCGTGTTCGAGTAACAAAGAATCACTTTAATACACAAATAACTATTTATCGATTTATTTATTATTACGCGTGTACCTGAACTTGAACATAAATTATCAATTATTTTAAGCAGCAAGTTCAATTATAATTTAATAAAAAAATTCTCTGTAAATTATTGTCGTTTATTAAATTGTTTTTTCACTTTGATGTTACGCTTTCCTTTTTTTTCATTAATACAGATGAAACAAAACTTTTCAGTACAATTTAACAGGTAGATAACGCTTTAATGAATACACAACATTTTACAGAAATAAAAATTGTATTTTGTTTTAAAAATATGTTCTTCTTTAAAAACACTTTGAAAAAGACAAAGATGATAATAGAATAGTTTATCATGTGTATAGTTACATAAATAGCTTTCATGTCAGAAACAGATAACCAGATTTGAATATTGATTATATTCGATTTTAATATCTTTTTGTCTGGTAGTAGGGTGGTGTGGGTAGCATAATAGCATTCGAGTTCGAAGATTCCAAATTAGAATCTTACTCAAGCTAAAAAATATATGAATGCCATACTTACGGCTTGGTGAATTCGAATACTTTACTGTACTTGGATTAAGTTCATGTTGCACAGAGTACCATAAATAAATAAATAAACAAATGGTGTAATCCTTTTTAATTAGGATAGTTACGAAATGTAGCCAAGAACAACAGAATTTGTGAATTAACATCTCTTTTATTAAAATCTCTGTACTTTAATTTTTATGGAATAGTAAATGATTATGAAATAAATATTATCCCTTTTTTCAACATATATAAACGTACAATAACAGTTAATAATCAATAAATGGGGAGCAGTAAGACATGTACAAAAAAACTCTCCAAAATTGCATTATTTATTTATTATTCTTAATATTATGCAGTTTAAGGGGGTGTCAACTTTAAACACAACTAGAAACATAATTCACATTCATCTTAAAAGTAAATACCACTGATAGTTGATAGATAGATGATAGTTATTTATAATACAGGGTGACCCATTTTAAGAGATCCAGTGGAATATCTCGACAAATATGTGTCTTACAAAAAAATGTTTCAAATAAAAGTTTGATGGTTCGAAGGGGGCCATCCAATCCACTGGTCATTACTCCTCCCCCACCCCCAGGGGGTGAGGGAGGGGGAGTAACTTTGATATCTTAAATGGGAACCCCTACTTTTTATTACATATTCGGATTCTACGTAAAAAAATATGAAGGTTTTATTCGAACAATGATTTAGTTTTCCGGACAGTTCGTACACAAAATGCGGCGAGTCGTGAAGGGATAATTGCATTATCTGACAATCCGGAATGGCCGAGTATTCACCGAATGAAAAGGTGGATATTCTCCTTGTCTTGGGAGAATGTCGGGGTTCTTACCGAAGAGCTGCAGAGTTATACCGAAGACGATTTCGCCAACGTCAACGCCATCCAAATCATGCAGTGATTCGTCGGATTGAATCAAGGTGTAGAAGAGGAATCATTCGACGTCAACAAAGCCGGAACACCATCGATGATCATCGTATGAATCCGCGGATGATTATTGTTTTGGCGATTTGAATCCCCACATTTCAGTTCGCGAAATCCAGTTCGTGTACGAACTGTCCGGAAAACTAAATGATTGTTCGAATAAAACCTTCATATTTTTTTACGTAGAATCCGAATATGTAATAAAAAGTAGGGGTTCCCATTTAAGATATCAAAGTTACCCCCCCTCCCTCACCCCCTGGGGGGGGAGGAGTAATGAAAAGTGGATCAGATGGCCCCTTTCGAACCATCAAACTTTTATTCGAAACATTTTTTTGTAAGACACATATTTGTCGAGATATTCCACTGGATCTCTTAAAATGGGTCACCCTGTATATGATTAATTAAATTATAATTATAAACAGTACAATAGCCAGTTTGTTCATTATGCAACATCAGATAAATGACTGTTTGTAGTGCTGGTCAGTGGCACTAAAAATGTACCTAATCTTCTAGAACCATGTTCATTTTTGCAAATTAAAAAAAATAAATCTTTTTGTTTTATGATCAGTACGTCATATACACACTTAAATTTGTTTTCCGAAGTATATTATTTTTACTGTTTCGACAAATGAATCATTTTTCTATATTCTCATGGTATTTTATGTTGCCTCAAATTTCTTGCATCAACTGTCATTTCTTAAAATATGAAATCAAAGTTAAATCACTGCCATAAAATAACAGTTTTAGTTATTCTGTTTATACAATATGTTAAATTATAAAATGAGGAACAAATATAATATTTGCAGCTTTTAAAAGTCGCTATTGGTAGATGAAATGGAAATCAATGTTTACAAATTGTTTAAATTGTAAATAATGGTTGAATAGCTTTAATTGTTTAATTTTTTATTTTACCAACACCAGTAAATTTACCGCTGTTAGCGAACTTAAAATACTGTAATAAAAAATATTTTTCAACCTATCCAATGACGTGGGTGTTGAATTTTACACCCTCCGGGTAAATAACAAATAATAAATCATTCTTTCATCTGAGTTCTTCGCAGTGAAAGATTAAATTGACCTTTTCGCTTGCTTAATTCACATACAATGAAAGCTTTGTCAAAGCCCGGGAAGTAATCATTAATGATAAAATGGGGTGTGAGATGGAGACTAGAATTAGATGAATCTGCATTCATACTAATTAATTGCAAATGACGAATTTCATACGATATGTTGAATGTAGATTCGTATTACTGAAAGGCTGCCTAATCTATTGTCAATTTTGATAGCCTGATAGCTTAATGCCTACTGGATATTATGTATTGTTTGTTACTATGCGATTAAATTATATTGTCTGGTAAATATATTTGAATTAATTTACTTGTAGGCAGTGGTGATATTCGAATTATGTAACAGTCAGTAAGCCCATTGAAATCTGTTGTAGACATATATTTATTTCTTTATTAACATTTCATGTATTTCCATAGCAAACTTTGGTTTTGACAAAGTGTAATGGGGATTTCTTGCTTTACTTTTTTATCACTTGCCAAATATATTCAGTGTTGGATTAACCAATAGGCAATAGAAGGCAGGGGCGGATCTAGACTTCGAATTATGAGGGGGTCATGGAGTGAATTTTGTCTCTGGGTGGGGGTATTTTTTTTCACCTCAAAAATTTCCCCTAAGAACGCCAACACTTTTTAAATCATAAAGTTTCAATATCGAAACGGTTCTTCGATAGAGTACAAAAATTATTGAATTAGAAGTTGATTTTCTAAGTGCAAATGTTGGCAGTCACATATGTACTTTTAGGTCTCAAATAGAATACCTCTTCCATCTGCGGGTTGAAATAATATCCCCACAAAATATTGGTTTTTGGCTATTTATTAGAATAATAAATCAAACAATAGTTCTTAATTATCTTAGAATTTTAAGTTCTTAGATAATATTTTCTATTTAATTTGTTTAACAAATTGAGTTATCGTGAATAATGACATCATTATTATGTATTAGGGCCAACATTTAAAAAATAGTCCATGCTTAGGAGGGGGTTATGACCCCCATGACCGCCCCCCCCCCGGGTCCGCCCCTGGTAGAAGGCAATTGCGTAGCGGCCCCGCAAAATTAATTTTTAAACAAATTTTACATTTCAGCTAGTTTAAATGCAGAAAACACTTCTTCTGTTAACTGTTGAGTAGTAATTACAAATTTTTCTTTTTCTTTATTAATAATTATATATAAAGTTTTATGTTCGCTGTTTATTTGAATTATGAATAAAGTTTATTTGAATTTTTAGTTATTGTATTGACATGTCGGGTGAGGGGGCGGGGGAGAAGGGATCGTTTGCGATTGCCTAGGGGCCAGCCTAGTGTTAATCCGGCACTGGATTTAAGAGTAAGGAATAGAATTTTAGTAATAGTACATTAATAGTAATGAAACACGGTCGTAGAAATATAAACAAACATATCATCACGCCGTTTTCCCATTACTGTAGCAAATCTCAGTAAGTGATAAACGTACGGTTATCAGCCGTCAAATTGTTGGTCGGTTGTGGGAATCGAATCCGGATTCTCAAATCCACAGTCCGACTCGATACCACAGATATAAAATAACAGTACTAATTAAACTAACTTATTCTGTTATTTCTGTTCGTTCTAATGGTCATTATGTCTACCAAGCTGGGCGAAACGGCTTCACACGCGCATTTAAACACTTTTTTTTCTACTTATACTTTTACAAATAAATTAGAAAATTTGAATTTCAATAATGACAGATGATATGATACATATGTAACATCACGTTGTATCACAAATCCTTGAAACATTGATTCATCAAATTTATTATGCAATCAATCTTCTCCAGACATGCCTATCGCAACACACCATTTTCGCTCCATTCACATTTATAATTACTTTTGTACAATACGCTCGTTTATTCCTCACATTCGAAATCTTTCGTTCACGTAACAAACCGTCACATTCATCCATTTATTCCAGGTCATCCACTCGTTCTCTCACCCTCAATTTCACCAACATGCACCTGTTTTACCAATCTTGATTTGGCAGTAACAAAATTCCTTTTTATCCCAACTGACAGTAAAATAGTCTTTTTCTAAGTTTATCAAGAAGATTACCCATTCACCCAATTAACTCAGTTCTGTCTATAGCAAGCTTTGCAGATTTATTTTAAGAAAAATCATTTTTTTACATTGAAATGCGAATATCGGCTTTGAAAATACAGCAGGATTGATTTTCATTTTTGAAATAAATACCTATTTTAATGAGTTAGAATTACACCTAAATCCTCTTAGCTATTGAAGTAATTTGATAAATTATCATTTCAGTTTCCAATCATCGTACGAGTAGATCATGTTTGGCATTGGAACTAATTAGTTTTACAGACGAAATATAGGACACCAATTTCAACCGACCTTATTAGTTTGATCATTACTCCTGTTGGAAATTTGGCCTGGAATATTAATATGCAGATTAAAAGTTGTAAGTTGGGTGAAAAAATAACAACCGCGTGCGAATTTGTTTCTTCTTTGTTTCATCTCTTGGGGTTTCCTGTTACGGTTTTATTATATCGTAGGAGGAAATGTAGGTGATGAGGTGTTATTACAAGCACTCAGATTTCACTGGAGACAGAATATGTGATCCATTGAATATTTTACACGGTGTTAGCATTACATTGGTTGTCGTTATGGTCTCATCGACCAGTTTGTTCGCCGGCGCCAAGATGTTGTTCAGTTTGAGTTTATTATTTGCTGAGTTCTACTTTTTTGTTTTGTAATAATAATGAAATTCCTTGTATAGTTGTAAATACCGTAATATTTCGCTGCAAGCTAGAGCTGAGAACAAATAACTTAAAAATAGTACAAATTTAAACAGGCGGGGATTTTTGTAAAAATGCTTATTAAAAGTTCGTGAAAAGACCAGTTTATAAATACTGGAATAAAGCAAAATGATGCATAATCATCTCATGTGAATTGACCAGTTGCACCACCTTCATTTAAATTTTAAGGATCGCTTTTCTGAAAAATCAAAGTTTGGTAGCAATGTTTTATTACTCATTTGGCAATTCGGCACGATATGATATTGTTCATTTAAGGAAAACTTATTACTAATCAAATGAAAAAAAAATTAGATTTTAATCAATATCTGGAAGACCAACTTCCCTTGGAAAAAAACTCGGAGATGGGAATATAAGGAACCAAGAAATAGATAAAAAAAAAACAACTTTTCTCCTCAATTTTTTATTGGACTTTCGCTCATATTTCGAATACAATTGGTGATATTTAGTTGATTTTGATCTCAATTGATTTCTTGAGTCAAATTACATTACTCTATACTTTGAATAACTAATTTTCCATGGATTTTCATTCCATGGGGTAGATGGCTCAGTGGTATCGAGTCGGCCTGTGGATCTTGAGAGACCTGGTTCGATTCCCACAGCCGACAAACAATTTTCATCAAATTAAATCTACGCCTGTGGCTCCCCCTCTACTAACATCTTTGGGGGCCGTGATTTAACGGCTGGTAACCGCACTTCACGCGAAGAAATTTATCACCTACCGAGATCTGCTGGCGCACACCCGGTAATGGGTAAAAGGCGTGATGATATATTTATTTATTTTATTTCATTTCAATTCTCATTCAAACTGACGTTCTAAACTAATTATCCGGGGGATGAGACGTAGCCAGAACATATTTAGAGGCCAAAAAACATTAGAATACCAAGATACACCAAAATCATTAGAACCTATTTCGAGATCAGCGTCAGACATACAAAAATTGCTCATATTAGAGTATAGGATAGCAAGAATTAACTGGTGCTATAGTTTTATTTATTTAATCTACCTAGAACTTAATTTCAGCAAAACAAAAATAAAATCTTATGTGCATAATTTTTAAAATGAGTTAAAATTATCACGAGAATGTATATGCAAGTTCCATGTTAGATAGAATAGTTAACATTGGTGTAAATGTGTAAAACATTCGTTTTGATATTGTCCATTGAACACAAACTTAAAATTTAAGATTTGATGATGCAACTATTGTAGCCATTATTCCTTACTTACTTTACTCTTACCTAACAATTGTTTTACAAACATGGTATTTATCTCGAAAATTATGAAGAATATCTTCATAACTGTAATAGGTTTCTTCAAAATCGCAATAGCTAGTATTCTCTGCAACTCTATTTTAAATATATTTTAAAATACTTTTATTATTTTTTAATCAGACAACAAAATATATTATGCTGATAATATTTCTCCTAAAATTACATAGAAGTTACCGTCTTTTCTAAATTTATTCCGATTCAAACCGTAAATTTTCTGAGGTAAATGAGAAACCTGCTGTAACTAAATATATCATCACGCTTTTCAGCCATTTCGGGGTGTGGTACTCTGTAGTAGTAGATCTCGGTAAGTGATATATTTCTTCGCGTAATGTGCAGTTAACGGCCGTCAAATTACGGCCCCCGAAGATGTTAGTGGAGGAGGAGCCACAAGGGTAGTATTAATGTGGTGAAACTTATTTGTCGGTTGTGGAAATCAAACTCGGGTTCTCAAATCCACAGACCGACTCGATATCACTGAGAAAATGTAATGACTTTTATTCGCATTTTTCTAAGGGCCTAAGGTTGACAAACAAGTGGCCTATTAACATTAGTTATCATATTTTGCTTTAGTTGATCCCAAATCATTTTATGGAAAAAATAGGGTAGAATGTAATTAATTGCACATTTTATTATTTAAATAATTTTTATGGGCATTTGAATAGTAAAGAACTGTTTATTTAGCTCTGTCTCTAGGGGTTACGAGACTTTTAACGGGCTAGCCCGTGTAAAAATTATAACTGGCTGTTGACATTGGTTATCATGACAACATATCTAATTTGAAACGTTTGACACTTACATATTTTTTGATTAAACAAAATCTGTCAGATTTTCAAAGTCTACCTTGATTGAACATTTTAGTTATTGCGTTATACTATTGCAATTAATTTTATTACATATACATATATTGCGATTCAAATGCCCATAAAACATTGTACAATGCTCGACCGTTACCTGAAATTTACAGACTCACACAGATAACAGCTTTCTATGCTCGCCTGTAAATTTCTGTATAACGGTCTTGCAATGTAAATAACTATTACAAGATAATTTGATAATTTATGCTTATTGTCCATTTGTACAATCTATATAGTACTTCCGAGTGCTTCTAATACCTTAAAACGACAAGCCAATTTTGTTGTTCTTTGCAGATTCGCAAATATTTGTTTTAAATTAAATTAATATGTTGTTTTTTTTTCATATTTTACAAGGCTGTGATAAAAAAGTTAATCATAATAATGACCAGATCCTTTTATAGCAAATATAATGCTTTCTGTCGTTTTATCGTTCCACCTATGTAACTTTCATAAAGTTAAAAGCATGAAGTAAAGAACTGTTTAATCAATTAGCTCTTTCACTGTTTTATAAAATGTAAAAAAGTTATACTTTAAATGCTAATTCTTTAAAAATAATTACAACAAATAGGGTGCCCCCACACATCACAGTAATCAAATTTCGCAATTATTTTTAATTTCAAATTTCATTAATTAAGAATTCCATAATAAAAGTTTGCGTTCCAATAATATGGCAGAGCCAAGATCAAGTTATTACATTCAAGAAAGCAAAAGGAGATAGAAATGTCAACACAGTTAAAATTACATGGCGTCACAACAAGAGGAAGCATGACACTTCAATTGAAATTGCATTGTAAATAAATTTCAGAGACGAGGCCATTTACTGATCAAATAAAATGTCAATCTCTTGGAGTACAAGGTTTAAATAAATTAATGTGTCTATTGACTGTCGTTATTAACACGTTTTAATAGTATTTAAATGAAATCTCATTCAAAAACAATCATAGTAAAAGCTTCTTTACTGCCACCCAATTATTACAAAATATTTTAACCAATTTACAAGTTACAATTTATGTAGGTACTATTTATTTGCACGTAAAGTTTCTAACCCACTTAGGAATAATGTGAACGCAATATTCTATTTAAATTAAAATACATAGAATACCTATTTACCTATTAACCGAGTTAATTTGTATCAACAATTGAAATAAGAAAAATAACATTTCTAAAGAGGATGTATTCCATCTCTGGATATACAGCGTGTCCGAAAAGACCGAAACCATATGGGATTTTTTTATTATTAATATTGAAGAAAAACTTCAAAGGAAAAATAATTACCGCTTTATGAGAAAATTATATTGATTTTATCAAATTTTATGCAATGTTTACAAGATGTTCATAAAATCGAATTGAGCTGAACATAACAAGAGTAAATTACATACCCAAATATTAGAAATAGGAAGAATTTTTAATAGAAAAAGTGATTCAAAATTACATGTGTACAAAAATCCATCAGAATGTACAAAAGTAAAAATAATGAACACATATTATTGCTATTTAGAGAAATATATAGGAAAGACGTATTCGCAATGATAGAGGATATGTAAAATAAAATTACATAATGTGTTTTTTTTTCAGAATATACTATTTATTATTACGTGTTGTTAGTAAAAAAATAAAAGTGTATCAAAATTATTGCAAAAATAATTTAAGGATAATTCTATGTACTGATTACAACGAATTTTTTTTTCTGAACTTCACAAAAATTACTGCTTATATCTTGAAATAAACATTTCTCATGCCACTGTACAGATAGGTTACAGTAATGAATAAAAATTAGTAAATATTAAACATTCAAAGAACTGTTACACAATTAATTTTTATTCGTTACTGTAACCTATCAATCCAGTGGCACGAAAAATGTTTGCTTCAAGTAATGTGCAATTATTTTTGTGAATTTTGGAAAAATTCTTTTTCTGTTGTATTTAGTACATCAAATTATATATACCCTTAAATTTGTTTGCAATAATTTTGAAACATTGTATATGTTTTTCTAAATAGTTGTAATATATGTTCAATTATTTTATTATATTTTTTTGTACACATGTTTAAAGTTTAATTTTAAAACATTTTTTCTCATATAATTTATTCCTATTTGTAATCCGATTTTATGAACAGTCTGTAAATATTACAGAAAGTTTGACAATGCCAATATAATTTTCCCATAAAGCGCCAGCTTTTATTCTTTTGAAGTTTTTCTCTAATATTAATAATTTAAAAAATCCCATATGGCTCCAGTTTACCCGGACCCGAATAATTACTGACATCCCAAAAATGACATTCTCATTAAAATATGTAGCTTTTTTACCAAGAGGATTAAACTGCTGAGTTCATATGTCGTCTCGATTGGTTGTTGTCGATAGGATGACTACGGTATGCAGAGTGAGTTCAAACACAAAATGATTCCTATCCATTTTTTATTTGAGCGCAATGTTGCTTAAATTGCGTTACTGAGTCAACCAGCACAATCGCACCGTGCCATGACCGGTGCCAAATTAGTTATTAACCATTTGTGATATTTTTATATATCCTGGCGGTGAAAAGATCTATCCTTCACTACATGAAGAACAAGTATTGTAATTGTAAATAATTTAACTGCTTTTAAAGTAATTATAAAAACGAAAAAGTTAAATATAAATGAAACTTGAAAATTAATTATTGCAGATAATAATAAATGTGAGTTAATATTTTCAAAACAAGTTAAAGAAAATAACTATGTTTATTTAACAGACGAAACTGGTTTCCTATGTTATATATAATAAAAACATATTTTTGCCAAACTAATTTCTATTCAAAATTGAAATATTGGGTGAATAATTAAAATTATTTGAGCGGAACCAAGATATCTAGAACATAATATCGGCCTTGAATTCTAGAGATTGTAGAGTAATTTCTTATTTTTTAAATATCAAAGAAAATAATAACTTAATAACTATGGATATGGTGATAGAAAGTAACTATTTAATAATTAATTTTAATTCGTGTCATAAGTAAAGATATATTCGCGGAAATACTAGAGATAGATTTCTAAAAATATAATCAAATGCAGCTGTGAATGTTTATTTCTACTTACCAAGTATGAAGTGTTATAATAGTATTCAATAACAAACGTGCAATCTTTTTTTAGGCTAGTGATTTATTGTTTGTAAATGGAATAGCAAAATATGTTTGCAATTATTTGAGGAAATGTAAAATTTCAATCTATAATTTTGATTATTATATCAGTTTTCTTAGAATTCCTATTTCAAGTATAGCTATTTTTATTCTTATACGGGGTAGGTGATTCAGTGGTATCGAGTCTGATTTGAGAATCCGGTTTCGATTTCCTCGTCGATTTCTAAAGCTGATAAACATTTTCACCACATTTAAAAATTACCCTAATAACTTTGCGGGCCGTAATTTGACAGTTTGTAACGAATATGTCATCGTCGATAGAGGACCACACCCAATAATGAGTATTTATTTATTTTCTATTGTTTTCTTTAATATATATAATATATTTCTGTCTAGACATTGATAAATTTATGTTTACTCTAAATGTACAATTTTCAAATTGATTCTTGTTCAAATCCATTTATTTTATATAGAGCAAATATTTTCTCCGTTTTGTTGATTTCTTTTCAATATATCGGAAAACACATCTACTGACATCTGACAAAAACTTCTCTCACTATCATCCATTTCCATTTGACGTTCATGTCAGCGAATAATATCCCTTTATCCCTTATTAACTTCCAACATAAAAAAAAAGATTTTGCTGAGCAAATTAGGACAGAAAGAAATGTTCATTATTTATAAACAAGAGAATCCTTTTATATTTTTATTGTTATATAAGGTATCTTTTTAAGTATTTCGAGAGAATATCAGTAAAACATGATTCAGCATTAAAGAGAAATTAATTAGTTAGAAAATTGTCATTGAGTCTTAATTATATAATTAGAGGAGTGTTTTTCTCTTTCAGTTATTTTCGATTTAATTGTGATAAGACTTATTTGTTCTGTATGTACTTTTTGTGGACAATAAATAAAATATTTTGTATAATATAAAATGAAAAGGAGAAGGATGAAAAATAGTGAGATAATAAAATGTGATACGTGGTATTAGCTATCCCATATGCCAACTGAAAAAGCATCGTCGGGAGGACAAAAATCGCTTTTGAGCAAGGCTCGAGGAAAATTGCTGAAGTGGATAAGAAGCTTAGGAGCACAGGTTCGTTTTATCAATATCAAGTAATCTCTTTTTTAGCATGTACGAAATCGAAAATAGATTTTTATGAGGTTTATAGCGAATTCATCACCTATAAACTGTTATTGTAGCTATGGCGATAAAACTAACTTTGTAATAACAACAGCTATTTCTATCTACTGGGTGTATCACGAAAACCGATTCATTGGTGTTTAACATTAGAAAACAGTTTTTTCGTCTGCATTGCTTCTCAAATTATTTTAGACAAATATTATTCAAATAATACGTGTAACATAGAGTTTAAAATTCTGCATCAAAAATAATAAACTAATTTCATTTCCTATATTTAATAACAGTAAAATTAAATATGAAAATTTGATAAATTTCAATTTATTAGTGTTAGCCACGGAATTAAAACAAATAACAAAGTCACTAGGTTTTTCTGGTAAATATTTTGAGTTACTGTTGAACAATATAAAAATTCAGTGTGTCAAAATATTTGACAGAATTAAATCGCGCATTTGTTTGTTATTTTATTTTATTGTAGTTTTCTAAATTTTCATATTTAGTTTCTGCCGTTATAACACATGTTTATTGGTTTAGGTGCAGAATTTGAAGCATTTTTATCTAAAATAATTTGGAAAGCAATACGAACGAAAATTTTATTGTCCATATTAAAAGCTCATGACCCGCTTTTCGTGATATACCCGGTATACTTTAAAAAAGTATTTATGTATATTTGATTGAATATAAAACCGTTTAATAGATATTCTAATTTAAAATACTACTACTATTATTAGAACTTCAAAAAATTATATCTTGCGTAATATACAAAATTTTAATACCATCATTGAAATGATGGTATTATAATTAAATAAACGTTTAATTTAAAAGGAAAAATAAAAGTTGTTAACATTCTACTAAAATAATCTAGACTCGCACGTGTCTCGATAAGAATCTTGACAAGATTCGATTTAGTCTCAACTTGATCTTGAATTTGACCTGTGGTCTCGTCTCGATTTTTCGAGACGAGACGAAACGAGACCAATAACGGTCTCGTGTCTCGCGGCAACACTAAAAGCGAGTTACTGATTGAACGACATGTGCACATAAACACATTCACCGAAACCGAACTAGGAATCATCATCTAGTGACTGTATTTAGAATGTATTATTGCTGAAACAAACATGGCATTGATCACTTAACCTCGTTGCTTTTAAAAGTCCAAAAGTTGATGAGATACAAATTAATTATCCTGGAAATTATCCGTACATACGAGTATAAAAAATAATCTGATGTAGACACCACATGACTTCCTTGTACGCGTATTAAATTATAGATATTCATTATTTTTAGTTCTAATCCATAGCAAACTTAATTTAAAAAAACACAAAATATATAATTTTTAAATTTACATTTCTCGCTTATACAAAAAGTTAATTAAATAATTTTTAATGTGCTAGACGCAGAATTTACTTTTCTAAAACTTTTATTTGCAGCATTTATTTATAAAATCAGAATAATTCCATTTTTTTTTTCAAGAAAAACTGTTAGCAGCTTCATGTAATGTATCACTTCCAGTTAGTCCTTTTTAACCAAAATCTATTATGTTATTTCCATTGATATAGTAGTCTTATATACCAAATTTGAAAAGTTTTGGATTATATTTTGATATAGTTTTTCATTAAAATCTATTACAGGCTTCAAGTAAAGTACCACTTCCGGAAGTTATATAATGACCAAAAAGGGAGATGCACAACTGGATGTTATAGCAGTCCTAAATACAAAATTTTAACTTTCTACGGCTTACCGTTTTAGAGTTATGCGAGATACATACGTACGTACAGACGGCACGACGAAATTAGTCAAAATGGATTCAGGGAAGGCCATAATGCGTATTTCCACTGAAATCTGAGAACCGAAAATATTCGCGATTATCAATACTTCCTTTACTTCGTAAAAGGAAGCAATAAAAGCAAAAATATACACAATTACAAATTTTATATTTTTGTTTAGGTGTAGTGAACTATATATGCATATTTTCAGAATATCAAGAAGACATTTTAATTATTCTAGTAATGCATCAAATTTTGTCTGATTTCAAACATCCTGTATAAAGTTCATATAGTCTATAAAAGTATTAATATTAAATTTTATAATTGGTACCAAGAAAACAATTCTATTTTTACCAGTAATTAATCGACAACTTCAAATGAACAATATTAATTATTTTGAAAGTCATTTCAAAAAGTTTATTAGTAATATTTCTCGTCCAACATGAAATTACCGACATGAACGTCATTAAAACCTAATTTAACTGTTCTTAATAATGTGAACAAATTTTAATTGTTCCTTATGATTCTGTTATTATTCTTAACGATTTTATCGTCTTGAGATCAGCTATTCCTTTTTTTCTAAGATTAATTAATTGTTTTGTTGGACAATTCTAAAATTTTATCACTGCATTCCTCACATACGTACGTACGTACGTTCTTTAAATGATTATATCAAATTTTCGTAACCTGAAAATTACATCGTAAAGTATTTTCTTTTTTTGTATTTTAAATTTTTTTTTTCGTTTATAAAATTTATGCGAAATAGGTTTGTACGATGTAGTAAAAGCTCATATATACATTTTTTTCTTGCTATACGTCACGTAATGTATTTAGGCTGAAAGTTATAATTTTATATGTTCGCAAAAGCCTTTCATCTACTTACTTGTAGTTGCCGCCTAATCTTACGCCTACGGTCTTTCCAAATGCACGTTTTTCACATCTTTTCTTATAAATGTCAATAGTTGTATGCTTTCAGTCTCGATTCTATTTAATTGCATTTTCAAAACACATCAGATTTTTCTAAATCGATAACTTTGAAGCGCACTTTGTAGTATATGCTACATAATATAAGATATTTTCGTCGTAAATATTTGTTTTATTTAATATTTGTCTTTCTAATACCCGTATTTCTCAATAATTTATATTATTTTACTTTCACATAAAAGCAATGTTTTATTTTTTATGCCAATACAGTTATAGTTAATTTTACATTACTAATTTATTTATTTTGCTGATTTCATAATCTAATTCAATTTTTGAGGCCATTTTAGCAGAAATTCAAATTGTAAATTTTATAGCTAATTCACGAAAATAGTTATTTGTATATTAAGAGCGTAAAGTGTCTTTGTTCCTCTTACACTATTACCGTGTTCGAATAACAAAGACACGCTCGTGATACACACATAAATTTTTCTACGATTGCATCTTAAAATTATTAAAAAATGTATGCGTACTGAAAATAAATTCGTTCTGTTAACTGACAATATGACAAGTTTCTGTTTTGTTTGTATCCCTGGTAACTATTGAAATAAGCGCGCATTTAATATCTTTTTCGCGCGTTGCCATTGGAAATGCGCGCATTTAACATCTTTTTTGCGCGTTGCCATTGGAGACGCGCGACAAAGATATTTTTCAATTGTTCCACATAAAACGTCAACTTTGCGATGACAAATGAAAGTTTAATTTTCAACTTTTCATAGTTGTCGTAGAAATATGAGATTTGTGCTCTGCAAAGAGCCCCCGACGATCTACAAAGATATTGTAGAAAAACCAATGTTAGATCCGAAATCTTTTTATAAATGTTCGGTATTTGTCAAGATTTACAATTGCAGCGTTTGCACTGCACAATTGCACGTCTGGAGTTGTTTAAAATGTGTAATGATATATGATTAAATTGCAGAATATAAATGAATCAAGTTAATTTGAACGAAAGTATTACATCGTCAAAAATGCATCACTGAATGATACTTGTTGCTCTGTTACTGATTAAATTGTACGATTTGCTTATTTTCTTTACGTATGACTTACATAAATAAGTTTTATCGAAAAATAAAATTAATATCGTTAATTTTAAAAATGGCGAAGCTAATAATATTTTCTATAAAAGAATGGTGATGTAAACAAGCAATAATTTGGAACTCCTCGGTCGAGTCATGCGACACTAAATACGAAAGTAAAGCAACAGATGTTTTTCGGTTTCATATCAATTAAAAATTAACTCCATTTCAGTGTTTGATGTCACTGTCTAATTTGTCAGTTTCCGCCGATCTAATCTTCGTCACGCGAAGTTCTCATCAAGAATCACGCGCACATAGTCACGTCATAACACATCACGCAAAAATAATCCTTATTTAACAAATCAATAAAATCGATTCCATCACTCCATCATTTTTTCAGAAATGTTATTTATTTCGCTGGGGATTTTTTTCTTTCTGTTGGTAGTTTGTAGCGGTGGTGTAACCCTGCTTTGAGTGTCTTCACGCACACGAATGAACTACAGTACACTGGCCCGACGAGTGGGGAGGGTAGGTGGGGTAAAATACCCAGGGCCCGTGGAATTCAAAGGGCCCGGATGTGATGCTATTTTATAAATTGCTTTTAATTTTCTACTATTTCACCAATTTTTTATATTCTTTACTAAAACATGTATAACGAAATGTCTGATACACGTTTTCTACAATTTATTACATTGTACAAAGTACTAAATGACGAAATGCTTGATGAATGGCCGGCTCCAGTTGCAAATTTTAAATAAATGTATACACTATTCAAAAGTACATTATTACATTGTTGCATTTTTGTTTCTTATATTACTACATTGTATACAATACACATAGGCAAAGGCTCTATACATTTGTGCGTAGTGCTGTTTTGGTATCCCCTGCATTTATCGAATATGCAACTAGATATTAGATAGTCATACAGTGAGTATACAATACACATCGCTGCACCAATTAACTCAGAATTTTGTATTTAATTTTATTTATATTGTTATAACTTTATTTAGATATTAATAATTCTTATTGTTGTCATACATATCTTTATAAATATATTTTTTTTGGTATCTTATATTTAATTAATAAATATTCAAAGTTAAAGGAGGCCCGAATTTGTTTTTTCCCGGGGCCCGCTTTTTCTCTCGGCGCCCCTGACAGTACAGCGGTATTTGAGATTATCGGATTAACGAAACAGATAGGGCTTGGTTTTGGATAATACTTCTGTCCGCTTATTTGAAGATTTGTTATAATATAAGGGAAAATTATATCTGTATTGATTGCCTTTCTTTACATTTATTATTTCTTTTGTTTACTTATGACACAGCCGATTATTTTGTATTTGATTGACTGTGCATAACTAAAGAGTCGTTTATAAAATGTGTTACATAATATACTATTAAAAGTATTTTAAATTTGACTCATGTGGCAGTACTGATTTTTACTTTGTATTATTTCGGTTATTAACTATAAACATTGTAGATGAAACATCATAAAATTTCATGACGTATGAATGACGAAACTTCATTATTTCAGCGAGACAACTACATTATAACTGTGCAATTGCCTATATATTTGTCCTCTAGTTAAATATTGTGTATAGATATATTTCTAAGTCAAAAATCTGTGCATGAAACAACAATTTTACTGGGCAACTACGGTCTATAAATCATTTGACTATTTAAATAGTGTCAAGCAATTAACTTTCTCAGATATATATTTTGTGAACTGCGAAGAAAATATATTTGCGTGAAATTAACAGCAAACAACTTTTCATTTTAGCATCGATTATTATTTATGAAGCGTTTAAAAATCATTTATCGAAATAAACGTTGAAACAACTATATCTATACGTAGTAGATAAATATTCACTGAAAATTTATTCATTAGATCCATTCTGGCATAGCACACCACTTTCATTTCATCGTATAAATTATCGTAGATCAAAAATTTCTGTCTCACTATACCTTATACAGGGTGTATCTGTACTTCGGGAAAAAATTAATGGGTATATACTATAAGACGTACTGATCACGGAACAAAAAAAATATATTGTTTTTAAAGGCAACATTTTGTTAGCCACTGGTTGATAGCTATTTTTAATAATTTTATTTAAATCTTCTTACAAGTAATTGTTTACACAACACCAAATAAATGTCTGATGTTGTGTAATTAATCATTTAATTTAGTTAAATGCAGCAGGTTAAGCAATAAAGTACACTAATCCAGTGTTCATTTCAAGTAAATTAAAAAAAATCTTTTTGTTCCACAATCAGTACGTCTTATAGTACCTAGTAGGGACATAAATACTGTTACAACATTGAACGCATCCATATGCAATAGTAGAATTGAACGCACCCTGACTTTGATATAAAATTTTTAGCGGCTGAACTTGTTATAGATTGTCTGCGAAAATAATTATTGATATTGTTTGTTGTAATCATGGGATGGTCTGATAAAGAAAATCGTATCGCAGTAATAGCACTACATAAGTGTAAAATGGAAACTGGAGATATTTTCAAAACTCTCCGTCCGCTCGGGATTAGCCGCATGTTTGTATATCGGTGCATTAAATTATTTAAGGAGACTGGGGATATCAAAGACCGCCAGCGATCTGGGCGTCCTCGCACGGTACGGACGCCGCAAGCCATCAAGGCCGTCAAGGTCAGAATTCAAAGAAATCCGCTCCGCAAGCAGAAGATCATGGCCCGTGAGATGAATATGACACAAAAGTCAATGAGTCGCATTATCAAAAAAGACTTGGGCCTTGGAGCTTTCAAACGTCGTACCGGACATTTGCTAACTGTGGCCCTAAAAGAAAACAGGGTTGCAAAATCTAAACAGCTCTTGACGAAGTACGCGAATAACCGACACCAGAAAATTCTGTTTACCGATGAAAAGCTCTTCACCGTCCAGGAAAAGTTCAATAAACAGAATGATAGGATTTATGCACGATCATCTCGAAAAGCCTCCGAACTAGTGTCACGGGTCGAAAAAGTTCACCACCCAGCGTCAGTGATGGTTTGGTGGGGTGTCTCCTATGATGGGGTCACTCAGTTACATTTTTGCGAAAAAGGCGTCAAAACATCGGCCAAAGTCTACCAAGAAACTGTCTTGGAAACCGTTGTGAAGCCACTCAACCATACCCTCTTCCAAAATCAGCCGTGGAGTTTCCAACAAGATTCTGCACCAGCCCATAAGGCCAAATCTACTCAGATCTGGCTCCGGAACAATTTACCTGATTTCATTAGCACTGAAAAATGGCCATCTAGCAGCCCGGACTTAAATCCTTTGGATTACAAATTGTGGTCCGTTTTGGAGGACATGGTGTGCCACAAAAGATATTCAAATATTGAATCTTTGAAGCAGGCCCTGACTCGAGCTGTAGTCACCTTTCCAATCTACGAGGTGCGTGCTGCGATTGATGAATGGCCTGTGCGACTTAAGGCCTGCATTAAGGCTAGAGGCGGCCATTTTGAATGAGTGCACCATTTTTATATATCATATATATCAGTTAATATATCAATAAAGTTTTGTCCAAAAATATTTAGTAGTTTTCATTTTATCTCATACAATGTAAGTAACAGTATTTATGTCCCTACTAGGTATATACCCTTTAATTTTTTCCTGAAGTACAGATATGTCCTGTATATTGAAATATACTGTTATTCCATATTCAAAACCTGTAAAATTTACCGGAACACTGCCGCACAAAAGCTGTATTCTATCTTATAAAACCCTAGTGATCGTTCCATATTTCATAGTCCATTAAAGAATCAAACTGTCAGCGAAACAGAAGAAGCATTGCCAATATTTTCTCCCTCTACGGATATGTGCTAAAAGTAAATATTGATTTCAGCGTGAAACTGAAAATTTTCATTGGCCATTCAGGCAACGTGGTCGTATATCCAAGTCCTTGCAGCGTACAAACATCTTTCAATGAAGGAGATTTATTGCTTCGAGAGCTTTGTATATTTGCTGGGATCGTATACACGCCAACGCTATGCGAATCAAATGTGTGCCTTATTGAAGAAAATAGAATATTATGTTTAACATAATACCTTTTAGTTACGGTCGTGTTTGTGCTGTCGAAGTTAACTTAGATAAATTTGTTGAAATGTTGTGTTGTTATTTTGTTACATGGTTGTTTGAGGAATGAAATCAGGGAACTATAAATCAGAGAAATTTAATAACTTGTTATCGTTTTATTCTTGAATTTATAGCATGTTGGTTATAGTTTATACGACTTTTAGGCAATCGTTTACCATTAAATTGATACATAAGATTTATAGTCGTTCGGTATTTACTATTCTAAGAAATTTGACAGAATAATAAATAAAAGTAAATTGCCAGGCATCATTAAAATATATTTTGTATTGTAGTAATTTTTAATATGAAATTGGTGTATTTCTCGGGACAACATAAAACAAAATAACAAACGATATATCTATGTTGTTGGTGATAATGGACAGAAACAAAATGTTTTAAGTACTTGGTGCATCTAGAACTACAAATACTTTCAATGACGTAACTTATTATAATTGAGGAAATGCTAGTACTAAATTATGTATAATCTATTGATGTAATTAATTATAGCACAATGATTCACTCTTGTTTCATAAGCGAGAGTTCGTTGATTTAAACTTCGCTGATTTGAATTCATAATGCAATTTGTTCGAGTGGTTCGAATTCCAGTACCATCTGTTAGGTTCCCTGTAGTGTAATTAGAAATAATTTTCAGTTACGCAGAGTGATAAATAAAGTAATACAAAAATAATACTCCCAACTAATTTCTCAACAATTTTGTATAGGTGTTACAAGTATACTCTTATTTTAACATTTGCCACAAAAGTCATAGAAAACTGTGATTTAAGAAAAGTATATTAAACTTATTTATTAATTACAATAATTCTAACATTTATACTTAATATAGAGCTAGTACGCCGTATTCCTTTTTCCGTGATGTGCCTCATGAGTCTTTACAAGTTGCAAAGTTTATGTCGCATTTCTTTTGATAAATCATTCGTCTTAATTGATCTTTATTTTGCGGCTTTCACTCATTACGCCTATGGCACACTGGTCGAAGAGCATAGATGAGCTCTTGGATGAAACAACAGAACGCACCCTTCATTGACAAACAATAAAAGCTTCTAAAGTTGAGAAAGAAAAACTAAATTTCACAAATATGCTAACGTGAAATGAGACACAAAAGATACGAGTGAAATGAGATACGTTCGTTTCATCGATGAGCTCTTCGATGGAAATAGAGGAGCCTCTAATTTTCGTCGATGACGAGTGCGTTCTGTTGTTTCATCGAAGAGCTCATCGATGCTCATCGACGCTCTTCGACCAGTGTGCCATAGGCATCTTTCATGCAAGTAGCGTCTAGGACAGATTTGACGGATTGTCTTCACGGGTTTGTTGTTATGCGAGCATAGTGACATGAAGTAGAGCAGAGCACAACATAATCTCGTAATTAGCGTGATATAAATTAATCAAATCAAATAACGAAACACAATATTTGTTGCAAAAACATTCGCATCAATTGCGTGACCTCTTTCGAGTGAATGCACCAGTGTTATTTTTGACAAGTTCATCAAATTTACTAGCTCGAACTACTGACAAGTTTTGTGGTTGGATACTTTTTGGTAAATTGAAACGCAGTATTCCTTCTCCACACTGATGAAGTGTTTGATATATGATTGATAATGAAATATTTTCGTTTCTAAAAATTTTAACATTTTTTTTATGTACAAATGTTTTATCTTAACTCTAATTTGAAAGCCATAATGTAAATAGATAACAAAAACTGAAATGTCAAATAAATAAGCAATGTATCCATGCATTTGTTTTCCCATGTAAGTTTAGATAAATTGATTTTAAAATAATATGAACTGCATATGATTTTTTTAAACTTTGTGACACATGTTATCATCTTTACCATCTGATTTTTTACGCTCCATCACTAAATTTATCTAAATATGATTAAATGATTATTTTAGTTGTAATTGTAATTGTCATGTAAATAAATAAATAAATAAATATATCATCACGCCTTTTACCCATTACTGGGTGTGGCACTCTGCCTAAGCAGATCTCGGTAAGTGATATATATTTTTCGCGTGAAGTGCGGTTACCAGCCGTCAAATCACGGCCCTCAAAGATATTAGTGGAGAGGGAGCCACAGGGGTAGATTTAAATTGGTGAAAATTGTTTGTCGGCTGTGGGGATCGAACCCGGGTTCTCAAGATCCACAGGCCGACTCGATACCACTGAGCCACCTACACAATATATTTTTTTGTAACACATGCACAAGAAACACGTTCTTATTAACTAATTTTAGAGAGAGAAACACATTTTCTCCCCTAGGTAGGATGTTTCTCTCCCTAGAGACTACGATTATCAGCTGTTTGCGACGTTTCCTAGGTAACTAGTTACGCAACCCATATTTGACATTTATCCCGATAAGACGGTAATTTTTGTGCACTTGTTACGAAAAGTATAATATGCTTCACGGGAGGAAGCGATTATCGCTTGTTTCCCTCCCTTGTTGCATAACATACTATTTTTTTTGTATAATAATTGGAGACAGGTTTCTTGTTATTACTGAGATTAATTTTACGAAACGTTATAAAATAGACCTCTAAACGTCTAAACAGATTCTTTATTTGTTTTCCATTTTCTTTTTATTTCTAGAAAATTTTATTCGTTTTCGAATCCGATACAAAAATGATGAAAAATTCGAATGAAATTTTGTTGGTTAAAATAATAGGCTTTTAGATTACTTTCACTCTTTTATGAAGTAAAACTCTGGATCTTTTTAATGATAGCAAATTGGAAATGTGGTAATATTCAAGGTTTACATATCCAGCTTTATCGAGCCATTTGAGCGCAACATTAGCCTTGGTTGCTCCTGGCAGAGATCCAAAGGAATCCTTTGATGAAATAGTTTAAAATACACAAAGTTTGTTGTCTTTGAAGACGACAATACGTCAAATAGTTGCAAAGTTTTCATTAAATCATTTTCGCGAATATTGTCTCATATTAAAGTTCGTTAACAAAATGATTAATTAGATTTTAAAAGCTGTAATATGCAGTAATACGCCTTATTATTAAGACTGACGGTTCTTGTAAAAACAGTGTAATTGAATAGAAATAAAATGCAAAACAAAATAATTATATATTTGTTGTTATTTGCTATTATTTCTCAATTAAGTTTTTTGAGAAGAAAACTTGATTAATCGAGTAGAACGTATAGAAGTTTATTAGTGATTATAGCGTTGACATGTGAAACAATGTACGAAAGATTACGATTAATATCTGTCTCTTCTCCTGGAGTATATGTGTATGTATGTATATATTTCATTATATTTTCTATTTCCTTAGTATAGTGGGTTAGTAAAAATAACAAATAAATTGGATTTTATTTCCGGTTTCATATTAAACTTGCTGTATTTTTATAATTATTATTTCAAGTTAAGTTAATCCGGAACTGTTGCTATGTAATTCAAATCTGATTTTATTTCAATTTTTCTTCTCTATTTTCTTATGTGCCATAGGCATTGTCGATACCGTAACTCTTTCATATATTTAGTTAATATTGTTACTAAATTTCAGTTAGTAAATATTATCCGTAAGTAAAAGTGTCACTGTAAACAACTCGGGTGTTAGGTCTTTTAGTATATAAAAGAATCCTGGTATCAGAGATGCCTATGGCATATAACAAAATAGAGAGAAAAATTGGAATAAAATCAGATTTGAATAGGTTAGCTGGTTAATAAAAATGCCCGGAGTTCATAGATTCAGGTTCAAATTCTGGCGGTATCCTAATTTTCTCTTCAATTAACATAATGTAATTCAGCGTGGGTTAAATAATATGACCGGATTTCATCCCAGGTCTAATCCTCAATTTTGATCTGTATAATTAAATTTAATTATTGTTTCAGTTCTATTCCTAAAACGTTACACATGAACCTCAAAATAAATTTTGTATTAATTAGTGTGCTATCAAATATTTATTCAACTTTTCTAATTGGTATATCAATTACCTACTAAAAGATTACAATTTTATACAAAGTGTAATTTGAAGAAGATACGTGACACAACGAATAAAATTATTAATTAATTAATTAACAAGCGAAAAGTATATCGTATCGAGATTGTAATATAAAGCGAAACAATTTTACCAAATTTTTTAAGCAGATAATCATTTTTCGCTATTTTACGGTTAATTGAAATTCCAAAGTTTTTATTAAACTATAAATATAATTTTATTTAAACTTACATTTTTATTATAGTATTCATGGTCATATTATTATTCTTAATAAAGAAGTAAGTTACTTTTAAGGTGTAACTTAATTGGTTGACGTATATGCATGCATGGATGTATGATATATTAATGGATGTGGGATATATCACACGCATTATGTATTGATATTTACCTGACTGTAGAAGTGATAAAATAAATATATGCGTACGTTTACTTACACTACCCTGTTTGTTTACTGAACAGCAACATTTGTTTAAAGACAATAACACTTAAATTTCATTAGATGTAACATTAATTAAATTTATAATTGTAAAAAATTGTATGTTGGAATAAAAAGTAATCGCCGCAGTTCTTTTCACGTCGGTTGTAAATAGTTCATGTTCATTGTTGTTTTTTTTTGAATACTTGAAATTAAAGTAGTAGAAAATGTAGTTCTCTACATCATCTATATCATTTAGTTATTTATGTATCTACTACTACGGTCATGTTCTGATATGTCTTTTATAAATGGCCGTCACGTTCGGAACCCGAACCCACGACCTTACCGTCGTGAGTCAAGCCCTCAACTCGCGCGGCCATCACGCGGAACAACATTTGTATTAATTAGTGTTGTATTGTTATTGACAATTTGCTATTTGTAAATAATATAAGCAGTTGAATAAAATGTTCAAATACTTAATACACTGGCAACATTTTAAATTTAGAAGATTTAAAAATTCAGATTCAAAACATTTCTGGAAATATTACAGCTGATTAGATATCAATTTTGTGAATGAGTTTTATAACCGACTAGGGCATTGTTTGACAGTAAATTTTAAAAAATATTGTAATCATTATTTGTGTATTTCTTATAATCGTTGAATATAATAGTTTCATCATTAGTATGTTATACATCAAGGGAGGGAAACAAGCGATTATTCCCGCGTGTGAAGTTGACAAACCGAGACGTAAGCGAGGGCCGAAGGCTTCACACAAGGGATAATCGTGCCCTCCCGTGAAGCATATTATACTTTTCGTAACAAGTGCACAAAAATTACTGTCTTATCGGGACAAATGTCAAATATGGGTTGCGTAACTAGTTACCTAGGAAACGCCGCAAACAGCTAATAATCGTAGTCTCTAGGGGAGAAAAGCAGTGTTTCTCTCTCTAAAATTAGGGAATAAGAACGTGTTTCTTGTGCATGTGTTACGAAAAATAGTTTGCTTCCTATGTTCCATTTTAAAATAAACGTTCTGATACATTTCTGTCAATTTCATAACCATAGTTATGGCAAGTTCTATGTTTTACATTAAAATAAACTCACGGTATATGAATTATCGATGAAGGAAACGGTAACCTTATTTTATATTTATTTACAACATCGCTAATAGCAATTTAAAATATGGTAGTACTATAAAAATAATAAGAATTTCATAGACAGAATCGCGAATGTAAATGTAAACATGTTTTTCTGAAAATAAATAAGTTATATAAGAAATTTGTAGAATTATGTTTTCATGTCTAATATAGATTTATTTAGGTAAACTAAGAAATGAAATTACATTTTGATTATAATATTGTAAAAAGCACTGAATAAATAATTCGTTCATTTATAATTTCTTTTAGCCATTAAACGTCATTTTCCAATAAAATCCGTCAAATCGGTCAACTTTCGAACTTTCCTGACTTCATGCATTCATTTGACGTTCGATAATTCTGCTTGATCCGAACCCATTCAAGCGCGAATTTCACCGGGAATAGCTTTTAACTGTAATAACTCCGAGCTGGTTCAATTTTAAAATATTAAATACTAAATACAAGCAACTTGTACTGAAATTTGTTTGGTTGCTTCTATTTCCTCTTCAAAAGCAAACATACAATTTGATTAAATGTTGTCTTAATCTATTTAGATTAAATTAAACGAATTTGAGTTTCACTCCTGTTTCACGACCTATAAATTACATTATGTGACTAATTTAACACTTGTATTTAAAGTTTAATACAGTAAATTACTTTCTGATTGTACGACGTGTACGAAATGTTAAATGTTTAGTAAATTATAATCATTATCAGTATTTCGCACGTAAAATATTTAATGTTACAGTTAAAATTTTTATTACTCCTTTTTATTCCATTATTTTAGTACCCCAATAGTTACAGTAGGTACGTATAACAGTAATAGTAAAATTTAAACTTTTTGCGCAACTTTGTAAAATAAATTTGTTTACATGATGTTAATGACTTTAATGGGTAGCAAACTGTTGTCAAAAATAAACATAAAATATCTAGTTATAATTTTTTGCTGTGTTGGGAATAAACAGTTTTTTGTGATACTGCAAAAATATAAACAAGAATAAACAAAGTAAATTTACAATTAATTTTAGAACACAAATATTAACACTTGACATAAAAACATATACATTTATGCCTTTATATATAAAGCTGCATATTTTTTTATTATGTTTATTTTTCTTTTTTATTAAAATTATTAGGGATAATACAAATATAAATGGGATGGATCTTGAGAATGCTAGTACGATTTCCACAGGCGACAAACAATTTAAAATCTACCCCTGTGGCTCCCCTTCCACCAACATCTTTGGGGGCCGTAATTTGACGGCTGGTAACTGCACTTCACGGGAAGAAATATATCACTTATCGAGATCTGATACCACACCCAGTAATGAGTAAAAGGCGTGATGATATATTTATTTATTGTGTCGGTTTCCTCTGATTCATTTCGAGCCCTGTTCCAATCTGATTTTGAAATATTTAAATTTATATAACTAGCATTTTAAGCGAAATATTGGTGTAATTGTATCATTATTATATGATGCCGATACCCCAATAATATAACTATACTGTTATAAACCATAACAAATTCTTGACAAAATATTGATAATTTAAAAAATAAATAAATATAAATAAAATATATCATCACGCCTTTTACCCATTGTTGGGTGTGGCACTCTGCCATAGCAGATCTCGGTAAGTTATATATTTCCTCGCGTGAAGTGCGGTTACCAGCCGTCAAATCACGGCCCCCAAAGATATTAGTGGAGGGGGAGCCACAGGGGTAGTTTTAAATTGGTGAAAATTGTTTGTCGGCTGTGGGGATCGAACCAGGGTTCTCAAGATTCACAGGCCGACTCGATACCACTGAGCCACCAATCCCATAATAATAATAATAATATTGATAATTTTAATAGTTTAAAAGTGTAATATAATTGTATTTTTACAGATATGTTATCAAAAATGATCAATTTTATTATATGACTGTTGACTATCCCAGTGTCAATTTGTACTGTTGAAAAGTCTTAAACGCTAAAAATTATTCTTGAGTAGTGTATTGGGCTAGAGCAGATGGAATGCAGTAGGCATTTTAAATAAATATCGTCGTCTCACGATATCATTAAATTTAGATGAGATTGCCAATGAATTTATATCCCGAGCTCTTTTAGGAAAACAGATTTGCGATTAAACTTCATTTATTTCTAAAGTAAATAAAATTTATTCAATCAAATGACAGTCTAACTTTTGATAGTAATATCCCTAAAAAGCAACTTCCGAAAGAAAAAAAAATAGGGTTTTAATATTTTTTAGAGTTCTATTAGTGTGCCAAATTATATTACAAACAATTTTCACCAATTTAAAATCTATCTGAAAGATGGTAAAAGCAATAATCGCCATAAATGAATTTAATACCAAATTATTACGCGTTTAACATTGGTTTGTACCCATAAAAAGCAACTTCCGGAAAAAATAGGGGTTCAATATTTTTTAGAGTTCTATTATTGTGCTAAGTTTCGTTGAGTAACAGTTGGGTAGTGCTACTTGTTAGTCGCATTCACCTGTTTAGTATATTAGATGAATTTGTTAAAGTACATAATTCCTTTTTAAACTTTCGTGGTCATTTACTTGTTTTACTCAAGTCCAGCTGACGGACACTGTACTGTGTGTAATGTTTTGTACTTTTAACACATTAGTTTTTCAGCACGTCCATTTTATATAAAATAATACTTTATTTTCTAGTTAGTAAAATTAACTTGCTTCAAGCAGTTGTTACATAATTAAAAACGAATCTCAATTAAGAATATATCCGTGGGGAATAATTCCCTATAGATTCTAATTTATAGTCAAGTACAAAAAACCTCATTTATAGAATGCAATTACCTTAAGTACTTACTGCATACATGCACCACTTGGCAACCATCTAGTGTCGTGCCCAGATCCTATGTATCAAACGCAAGTTGACAGCGTAACATACTGTAAAACAAGCCACAAACCCTGCAAATATTTCAACAAGCTTTTTAAAGCAGAACTTCGGCACTTAACGTATGAACATTTAATTCGTCATGAGATACTTACATTTCTAGATTTGATGTGACATTCATGTGAATCTGAATTTAAATTACGTAGGTAATCTTTTCTTTAGGTAAGTTTTGGTGAAGTATGAGTTAAAATAAAGCCACTTTTTAAAATCAGATTTATTTCAATTTTTTTATGATTGAGAATATAAGCTTCGAATAAAAATGATAAATTTGCTTTATAAAAAAAAGTCTATTTATTATTAGATTTTATAACAAATTACTTTCTTCTACGATTGCTATGAAAAGTTGACAATTACGCTCTTATTTGTCATCGTAAAGTTGACGTTTTCTGTGGAACAATCGAAAAATATCTTTTTTGCGCGTCTCCAATGGCAACGCACGAAAAAGATATTAAATACGCGCTTATTTCAATAGTTACCAGAGATACAAACAAAACAGAAACTTGTCATATTGATAGTTGATAGTTGACAGAACGAATTTATTTTCAGTACGTATACGTTTTTTAATAATTTGAAGGTGCAATCATAGAAAAAAATATGTGTGTATCACGAGCGTAAAGTGTCTTTGTTCCTCTTACACTATTGCAGCTCTCGCCTTCGGTTCACGCTGCAATTACTGTGCTCGATTAACAAAGAATCACTTTACGCTCTTAATACACAAATAACTATATATACAATCTAAATTGATTTATGCTTGGTTTTATAAAGAACAGAATAAATTTACTTCTATAGTACATATAAATTTAGAAATTGGAATAAATTTTGTTTATTTTATAGCATTTCAGTCAAAAGTTTTACTGTCATTTGAATGAATAAATTTTATTTACCTTGAAAGTAAATTATTTTGTCGTATATAAAATTGCCCATAAATCAATTTAATAAAAGTAATCTTGCTATTTTCCAATTTGGTTACTGTATAATGGTATAGTAAAGGTTTCCAAACTTTTAGGAGTAGCGAGTAGGTAGGTTCCAATTTGCCGTATTGAATGACCGATTAAATTGAATTTCACCACGATGACAGTTACCCAATATTCGATATAAAACGGCAATTTTCCATAATGTTGTACCAATAAAGATATTTCTATAAAAAAATTGATAAACCTAATAAAAAATGCCATTCTGTTTATCTCATAAATAAAGTAAATTTAGAAAGTTTTCTATGAAAAATATATTACGTATTTGTGTTTATAGACTTTTTTTGAATCAAAACAAAAAATATATAAGTATTTTTAGGTAATATTAAACTGAAAATAACAATTCCTTTTTGTATTATAATTATGAATATAACTACAGCTCTAAAATGAGTGGAAAAAGAATTATATTAACCATAAAAATTAGATTAGATTAGAAAGTTAGATAATGCATAATTTAGTGTTGAAAATATCAATGACAATATTAATACTTGAACTCAGGACTTTCGCGAGGAGTGCACACATAATAATCTTTACAAATGAAATGTTTGTTTATTTCTGTTTATTTTGAAATATTATTGTTTTCAATCACTAATTATTGATAATAATCTACAATAATATAATAGCTATTTATGAAACTAGTAAGGAAATGAAGGTTATTACCTTACGCATGTGAAATTTGCAGAACGAGGCGTAGCCGAGTTATGTAAACACATAAGTAAGGTAATAACCTTATTTCCTTACTAGTGTCATACAATATTTTTTTCTACTTCCGTTCTAATAAATACGAAAGAGCGTTTTTGAAATTATCAAACTTTGACATATTAATGACAGTTGTAAATTAAAAAAAAAAAGAATAACACATCAGGATTCGTCTACCAAGATATCTGTTGCTATGTTACCTCATTATTTCACTAGTTAAATAATGCAGTTCATTACCTAACTCAAATAAGTGAAATAAAACGTCTATTTCCTAACGGAAGTAGAAAAATTATATTATGTGAAGAGTCTTAATGCTAGAACGAATTAATTATTGTAACTGGAATTTAGTCATTTTTAATTCATTCCATTTATCCACTCAGTCAATAAATTATTCTGTCTCTTTCTATTTATAGGTACCTACTAATTCATTTCTGTCCTAATTACAACTTGAACATAGGTGTGACATTATTTATTTAACTAAGTGAAACGTTCTTAGCTTAGATTATAGTTACCCCGAAAATAATGATAAATTATTTCTGAAACTGATTAATTGCTACAATTAAAATGGTTTTTGTAGAAGAACGGCTGTAATGTTGTGAAAAGTTAATTGTTACATTACTACGTTCTTGGCTATGAATTTTGTATTTACAAAAACAACGGCAGCAAGTTTTTACTAAATTTATAATTTAATTATTTTAGAAAAATATAGTACAATCAAGTAACGAGTTTTGAAAAATAAAATTTATAATAATACTACTTATATATAGACCTTTGTAAAAAAAGCCTAGACTCCACTACACGCGAGTCCCATGCAGGGAAAACTCGCACGCGTTATAATCAGTGCACTAGCCTCCATTGAGCGGGGCGAGTCCGCGCTGAATTGTTAGATCCAGCGCGGGGCTCGCATTGACTCGCTCACTGAGCGAGTTTTTCAGACCCCGCTTTCTCCCACCACTACAAAAACCATTGCATATTGTAAGGTGGACGCTGCAACACATCTATTTTTTTATAGTTATTCAAATCTTAAACAAACTGCTAGTTTTTCTTCTGTACTTAAATTTTGTGTCCATTTTTTTGATACTGTCTTTTATATGATCGTGTATAAAATTAAATTGTTCGCGGCCCATTCGACAAAAATTAAAAAATTGTTTGCTGTCTAATTTTGGCAATAAGTCCTCTTTCTTTATTAATGTTGCTCTCCCACCATTTATGTTTTCTTTTAAGATTTAATAAAATTAAATTACTTTTAAATTCATCATTGGAATCACTTGATTGTGAATCAGTAAATGATTGAGATCCATTTAGCTGCAGTCAATGGTACATACTAAGGTATCTCGCTTCAAGTGGAGTCGTACGCCTCGTGCGGGGCGGAATTCCTATTCGTTCCTATTCTGTACCAACCTCGCGTGTAGTGAAGTCTAGGCTTTACCATAATACAACTTAACTATACCTACGAGTACATATGTATTGCAGTATTAATGTTAAACACCGTTAAAAATTATGTGCACAAATTCTGATAATTTATAGTCATCATCTTTTTTGCACACATTATCAAATTGCTTTCTTCCTTCATATAAATAATAAGAAAATCATTGAAATTTATGATAAAAACGTTATTACAGAGAAAATTGTTTCAATAACAAACAAGGCATAATCATAGAAGGATGAGAATCACGAATCAGGCTTTTTGGAATAATGCTGAAAAATGTTACATGTGTCTCAGGTGAAGTATCGTGCTATTTTATGTTTAGAGCTGCAATTTTGCACTATTATTGTTTCTGTTCAATTATTTCTTAATAAACTTGTGTAGGATAGTTCTAATGTGAGTGCAACAAAAAATAAGTATAATGATGCACAAAACTTAGCCATCGTATTGCTGCAAATATTACGATTTTATAGACCTGCATTTCTGTAGAATTTTAGTTGTATTCTTTTTACAAACAATCTCAATTCACTTTTCCCCTTCCCGGTACCAACAACATAAACTTAAATTTATCGAGGGTAATATCACAACAGGTTGAAATTACACCGGTCAAATATGGTTGCTTGGTAAAATAAATGAGAGCAATTGATATGTAAAAATCACACCAAATGTGGAGAGATTTTAAATAAAAATTTAAAAATCATATCATTAGGCCTTTTATCTATTATTGGGTGTGGTAATTTGACGTAGCAGATCACGATAAATGATATACTTTGTACGTGAACTGCGGTTAGCAACCGTCAAATTTCATAGTGCAAGTAAAGTTTGTAGGAATAGAATTCGGGTTCCTCAAATCCATATGTTCCAAATTGTTCGTTTTACCTTAAAGCAAATTTAAGTGAAAGGAAATTGAGATAATTTACCGAATGGAAGAATTAATTAAAATTATGACATTTATATTCGTCGTTTAAAGTAATAAAGATAGATAAAAGTTAATCTACTTGAAGACAATTTTCTTTCCTGTTTACTCGGTGTCGAGGTAACAAAAATGATATTTCTATGTATATTGACAGAATTACAAAATTTTAAAAGTATATTTCTTCGCATTGAATTCATTTCTCTTCACTACATCTCACTGAGCTGTATTTATGAAAAAAAAAGAATACAGCTAATATGTAATAAATACATATATATATATATACATATATATATATATATATATATATATATATATATATATATATATATATATATAATTGAATCTTTTGGTATTTGCTAAATCTATGTTTATATTTCTAGAATGAAGGGAACAATGACGCTAACAACGCCGAGGTTCGACTGGACGATGAAATGGACAAAGTGTTCTCGATGTCCGGAAACGTGTCGGAGGAGCGATACGACGTGGCCAAGCTGCACGGAACCCCCGACTCGGCGCCCGCCGGAAGCCCAAGGAACTTTGGCGAACGAGATTACAGCCGTGAGTATTCATCCTATATACGTCTATCTGTTTTCTGTGCCTCTTTGCGGTCCTTGCGAGGCTTCGCTTTACGCTTCGACGAATAAACTTTGTAGAAAACTATTTCGTGAAACAATTATGGCTGCGGAAATGTTCGAATTGGAATTACACTGATTGTTAGATAATAATACCAATTTGCAGGGTTCGAAGGAAATTTACATTTAAAATACTTATTTATCCCATCTTCTACACCAGCGGTTTTTTTACCTTTTTGTCATCGCGAACCGCCAAATTTTCCAATTATTTTTTGCGGCTCTCCAGTTTACTGAAATTACGAATATTATATTGATTTTTGAATAAGGATTGATATAATAAAGACAATTTTCACCTCGTTAAAACTACCCCTGTGGCTCCCCCTCCACTAATATCTTTGGGGCCGTTTTGTGACGGCTAGTAACTGCACTGCACGCAAATACATATAACACTTACCAAGCTCTACTACGCCAGAGTCATTAATATTAAGTATTTACTTTCAAAAATACTAATTGAACAGTTTTGACGCTTTTTGCGGTAAAGAATAATTTAAATTAATGAAACAAGTTAAGACAAAATTACTATCAGGATCCTTTATCAGACAAAATTAGTTCGGAACATAAAACCTGAAAACCTAAAAGACTTTATTAGCTGCTCAACAATGTTCTTGCTCCTGCGGACAATAAGAGGATCGACTTTACAATTTAATAAAGGAATTCGATTCAATTGGAGAAGTACCAAATATACAACCCAGATCTAAATTTCATTTAACTATTTTTACTGAAACAAAATTGATTGTGATAAAACTCAGAGAATTGCTAATTCATGAAAATCAACATTTGAGTAATTGATATTGAAAGCATAAATTTTAAGTTTTATTAAACATTCGAGATTGGCCGGTTAAATTAAAATTAACTATAAACTAGATTCTTTTGATATTTTTTTCGCTTAAAGTGCGGTTACCAACCGTCAAATTACGGCCCCCAAAGATATTAGTGGAGAGAGAGCCACAGTGGTAGATTTATATTGGTGAAAATTGTTTGTCGGCTGTGGGGATCGAACCAGAGTTTTCAAGATTCACAGGCCGACTCGATACCACTGAGCCACCTACCCCAAAATGACACTGATTAATCAAAAAACATCTTCATAAGTAGACATACATCAAAGATATGTGTCGTCTACTCTTCTTAATGGTATTATTTTTTTTGTATTTTATCAAATTGATGAAATGCTTTTGATGTATAAGTTTTATATGTTACCTTCAATATTCTACATCGCTCTTTAAATAAGCTCAGAAACAACTTTACATCAAGAAAGTATGTACATATTATCTATAAAATGTAGGGTTAGCTCTATGGCAACGCGATCGGATTGTGGATTTGAGATGCCTACAGCCTCACATTAAAATCACCTTCTGTTCCCTTTCACTTAAATGGTTTGTAACCCTAATTTAACGGCTGACAACAGTACTCGCAAAAAATATATCATAATAGATCCTAGTAGGTCCAGACAACGCCCAGAATGTGAGTCAGGACCACAAACATAGAGATGATGGCAACATCGGGGTTGGCAACGGACGGCGGGGAATGCAGTCTCTCGCTAGTCACGTCTTTGAAATCCATTATATTCAACAACAGCGCATTTCAAATAGTATTGATCGAAAAGTTTATATAACAAACTCATTTAATTCGACGCCTGAATTCATAAGCAGAAAGGTGTCACATCTTAGAATAAGAATACGTATATTAGCGCTGTTCCCCAATAGCATTTGTTTTGTCTGGAAAATCCTTGGCCTATTTGATAAACGATGCTATGCAGTTTTTGGCTTTTATCGATTTCTTACTATTTATTTTCGCAGCAGCAGTTTTCTTTATTAAACGGGATATGAAGTTAGAATTGAAGTTATCTTCAACGGAAATCTCTTTTAAATTAACTGTCGAGATTATATTATTCATTAAAAAAACATCACTTCTGATAAATGAAAAGCTGTTCCTCGTCCGATAATTTAAAAAGTAAATTTAGATCTATATGACAACGAATACATTTAAATGACACGTATTTAATTAAAAATTCTATTCCATTAGGGTGAGTTGTGAGCGAGTCAGAAACCGACATGTTGAAATAATCCATTCTAAAGTTTTAAAACAATTTGTTAGAGGTCTATTGATTTTCTCTTTTCAGTAAGGAACGTCGGATAAAAAGTAAAAATAAAGTATAGAATGAAAACATGAATATGTATGAAGAACAACAAAATGGATTATGGAAAGTCAAAATATTTGTTGTAGGATTTCAAACAAAGAATATCCTTCCATGAATTTCCCTCTGTGTTTTTATTCAAATCTCATTCCCTAAAAATATCTTTCGATAAATTTAACTTCTTTTATTCATAATGATAAAAAAAAACAAGTATCAGCTTGAACATGGAAAATGTTCTCAAAAATTATTTTATAGAAAAATATTTCAGATAAAAATTTGGTATAAATATTTCAATACTACTTGTTATACCTGATCATTGCACTTTTGAAATCAGAAAACAAATAAATATCCGTTTTTTAATAGTATATTGCGATATAAGGTTGATTAGTGCAATATAACACAAACGATGAAAAGTTTAAAAATGCGTGACGAAGTCGAGCTTTTTCACTTTCCAAGATCCGTTATTAGCACTTAACAACCGTGTATTGCATACTATTTTTCGTATGATCGTATTTGTTTGTTTATTTTAACAAATATCAAAGTCAAAATTTTCATTAAATCACAATTAACATCATAATTGCATGTCGTTGCTAAGGAATCAAATTTTTATAATAAACAAAATGCTTTTATTAGAAAAGTGACATTTATAGAAAAATTCATAAATTAAACATTATCAGAGACTATGGACTATGAAATAGAAGAAGCTTGGAATATTATTTGTGATTCTTTAATACCTGCGAAATACAAGGAAATATACTATAGTTTCATTGTGTTATTACTTACCGCACTAATTAGATTATAACTTCTAACAGCACTAATTAGGTTATAACTTCTAACAGCATTGTTATTTTGCTCGTTTCTATAGCAACTTATCGCTGTATTTTCAACTTACATGCTATATAAACAACGTCTGTAAGTACGTTAAAAAACACGATCATACGAAAAAGTATTTTATTCGTTATTAGATGTCACTGGACAGATATTAAAGGTATCTGTACCTTTCTTCTTTCAAATTTTATTTGAAGAAGAAAAACGAGAACAAGTCTGAGATGGCATTTTAAATTTGTAACTCTTAAAGTTGCTGAGATTTATGATGGCCCGCGACATATGTACATCTGTATTTTGACGGGAACACCACGCTATCCACCATTTTTTAGACACTATAGGTTTTCTATATTGCCTTTGTTTGCTTGAAAAGTGCATATACACACGTACAGCATGTAATAATATAAAAACTTTGTTTAATTTCTCAGTGCATCGGAAAAAGAGCTACCCACATATCCACGTCCCACTCAAAGCCATCCACTCTCGTTCGATGAGACGGCGACTGACCTCCCCTCAGATCTCGGAGACGGGTCCCGACACTCCGTCCTCGGACCCCGGATCGTACATCTGCGGCCTCATCGACGACGCATCGGAAAGCGGTACCGTGGGTCAGCTGAGCAGCACGGCCACGGCAGTGGACGAACCCGACCGCGACGAGGACGAGGACACGGTCGCTTTCAGCTCCGGCTCAGAGGCGCCGCTGTCTGAACCCATTACTATCCCTATGACCGAGCAGCACCCACTTATGGAGGATACATCGCTAAGCGGATCTCCCGACCGCAGGGTGCAGTTTACTATTGGAACTATTCAGAATATCCCGGAGGATGAAACGCAGAATCATGTGCAACAGCCTTTGGATAAAGACAAAAAACACAGAAAAAAGTAAGTGTGCTCACACATTCTTTTAAACTCTAGTCGTCTTTATGTATTGGTGTATTTTTAATCGTTTTTCACATAATTTAACAATTTAAACGTACTGTTTTTCCAGTTAAAATTGACATTGTCATATAACTGCTCTATATTCGCCCACGATTCTATATCCGGTTTCCTTGCAGGACGATATTCCGGTGATCTGAAAGCTTCTGGAGTCGGTCCAGTAGTATGGTGTAAAGATAGTATAAGTAATTTCGCACAATCTTGTCATTAGACGAAACAAAAAAGGTTATAATTAATTTGGCGTAGATCGGTTTGCCCTCTCTTACGCTTTTAAATATCGGTTTAACTGATAGATAAGTCATTCATTACTTTATAATCTAAAGTAAAAACAAGTTCCTACTGTCTTTATACCCGTAACAAATATATCACCATCATTTATTAATTTTTCCTAGGACAAGTTTGTTGCAGCTATTTCATATTTTAATTTAAATTGAATTTAAGCAAAGGCATATTTTTAAAATAATAATAAAAAATTGTTACAAATTTTTAGATATGCTTTGCCATTTTGCAACTTTCTGTCCGATCCGGTATTGATTCTCGTATCCGACGCTGTTCCTGTAAATAGATTTTTCTTATTTTAGGGCCAGCTTAAATATATATTTTCTCCACAAACATCAAATTCAAGATAAATCTGAACTCACAATGTTTTTACCTCTAACAGCATACTCAATACATGTCTGATATCAACAATATTTGATATCCCCTTTTTACCCAAACGGGATTAAAATTATTGTGGCCTCGTTTTTAGTGAATCGAATTTAATTATTCTTAAATCAAAATTAATAATTCCCCTCGTGCATCAAATCTAACACAAACCTGATAATGTTCAGAATAATCAATTTTTACTGTAGATGTATTTAAATGAGTAAAAAAAAAACAGTTCGATGCTACTATATAATTAAAATATGTAATCATCACATCACAACTTGTACCATATTCTAGACAAATCTAATTTGTGATAAACAAAATAAAAATACACCTTGCATAATTTGATACGATGGAAGCGCTATTAAAATAAAAGTTTTCCAATTATGAGGAAATTCGATGAAAACCAATAATTGGTACAGGTCATTAAAATCATTAATAATGAAGAAAATTGTAAGGAAATGTTTTTCACTCATTTATCCGCTGAAAAAAATAAATGTATATAAAACTTTAAATATCTGCAGCAATTTTTAAACGAGACTTGTTCAATTATACTAAAAATAAAACGTATAACTTGAAATTTCAATTTTTAAAGTTGGGCAAACATAATTCTTCGTATTTCAATAAATGTTTGTCTATAAAATACAAATGGCAAGTAATAGGTATGGTATATCACATTTCAAGAATTACTTCATTTATTTGTGCATGAATGTTGTGCGTGAAACCGACATTAGTGGCGTTTCAAACTAAATTTTATTTTACAATAACCCACTCTTCATGTTAACGTAAATTAACATTCATTTATAAAATGATATTACTAAATGAAAGGAAAATATACTTTAAAAGATTCACTAACATCGTCTTTAATAATACTTAAGACTTACTATCTTGATTCAGAGTAAATATTGAACTCTTCTGTAGTAACACTCTAGACACCAATCATGTTGTAAGCTAAAGACAAACAAAAGAACTAGATCTAAATACAAACTAAATGAGTCACATTGTTTTGTATGAGGGTTCTATCAGATCGCTGTAATTCATTTACCTACGAAAGAAATAATTCAAAACTACATTTTTCGTACACAAGAAACACTTTCTTATTCCCTAATTTTAGAGAGAGAAACTGCTTTTCTCCCCTAGGTAGCATGTTTCTCTCCCTAGAGACTACTATTATTAGCTGTTTGCGGCGTTTCCTAGGTAACTAGTTACGCAACCCATATTTGACATTTGTCCCAATAAGACGGTAATTTTTGTGCACTTGTTACGAAAAGTATAATATACTTCACGGGAGGGCGCGATTATCCCTTGTGTGAAGTTGGCAAACCTCGACTTCACATGCGGGAATAATCGCTTGTTTCCCCCCCTTGATGCATACTATTACATATCACATCGATATTATATTGCAATTTGGTCAATACAAATAATGCTATCGATTGATATATTGAAATTATTCATGTATTTACATATACCTATCGTGTTTTGTGAACAAAATAGTTTTATTCTACTTTATGTATGTCTCCAGAAACTTAAAAATACAGAATGCAGAATATATAACATGTAAAATCATATTTTTGTAATTTCTTGCTTTCCTAATTATTTAAAAAAAGAATCTTCAAATAAAGTTGAAATAACATAAAATTATGCATGTAAATCAATAAATACAATTTCTTTTGCTTGTTTGAAAATGTTGAAAATTAGCTCAAAAATAACTAAGAAATGAATGAAATGAAGAAATTATAAACAAATAATTCACGTTTTAACTGTCAGAAAAATAATTTCTTATGATTCGTAATGTTAATTGCCAGTAAATGAAAAAATAACCGACAATTAAACAATAAGTATAATTATTTGTAAAATTTTGACAGATAAAATGTCAAACATTTGTTTATATTTTGTTTCAGTTTCAGCAATGACTATATTTCAACAGTTTCATATTGAATTTCTGGCATTATAAAGCAAGCAAAATGTATTATCTTTAACATATTGATCGATAGCAGTTAATCGAGTTCTGGCTGATTTCTCAGTTTTAAAATCGTATGAATCTTTGGATAGTAGTTATTCATATCTTCGAAATGGTAAATTCATATTAGAGAAATTAATTTACTTTTGCGGCTTCGTGATATTGAATTTCATTGTATTAATTTTGTAGCTTTGAATATAAATTACATATTATTAGAGAAAATTATATTTTGAAATATATGGCGTCAAAGTTATATGTTTTATAATTTGATATTGAATGGTATATTCGCAATATAATTATGATGATATCTGGTCTTTCCTTTAATTTAATTTCAAGGTATTCTGTTTGCTATAAATGTAGATTATAATCCTTCCTTTGTTTGTGTAATTAAATGTCGACTATAGTACCAGGTTTTATTTCATTACCAACTTGACAAATATGTAATCGGTAAAAAGTTATTTGAGACCAACTCTTTTTTTATTTGTCACGTGTACGTATATGTTTTTATCTAGCACAATTACACTGTATGTCTTGTATGTTTTGCACTCTCAGTTGGCCCGGATTAATGGGGTTACTTCCACTTCCCCCAAGAAATCTGTGGTAAGTTACTCATCGTGTTGCCCAAATTTAATTTAATTATGTTTATTACGCATTTCGTTGACATATAAGTACTCAGAGGAGAAGTAAACAAACATTAGTATGTTTCATATGTCGTATGTCGAATAAAGTTTAAATATATTCGATTTTTTATCTGCCTTTCTTGAATTTAGTTCTTTTCTTCTAATCTTTTTTATTTGCTTTTATTCTATTATAGATCTGACTAATTCCGCCAATTGTTTTTTGATTAAATTTCATATTTTACTGGTGATTTCTGTGAAAAGGTTTATAGAACCGTAAATCTGTAAATAATGAATAAAATTACATCAATATTTGATGATACCATAAATTTCGTTGCGATTTTGTTCATCATTTATGGATCTATAATACTTACACACAATTCCACCAAGAATCTAAACTTTTTAAAATATTTAATTTTGCCGAGTACATGCTGTGTATGCTTTTACAATTTAACATAGGGAAGGAATTTTGTTTTTATTTATACAAAAAAAAATAGTACCTATATGTTATTAATTACCATTTAATTGTCAGCTCCAAATTATTGCAATTATAATCTACACTTTTTTGTAATTAATATTTTTGAAATAGATAAAACTATTTACTTACTTTTTATTTCACCCTTCACTTTGTAAACACGATTTAAATCATATTGAATTTTTTGTTTTATGTCATATTTTCATTAAATAATGATTTATGAAGAAACTATTTCTTTGCAAAACGTATTCCCATAAACTGTGTAATGTGTTTTGAATGATGTAAATATGTGTGTAATTATTTTTTTTAACATCTCTATGTCTCAGATGATGATGATTATAATATAATTTATTATTTTATTTTCTCCTGTTTTGTGTGGATTATAAATTTTAATCAGTTGGTGACCAAAATCCAAGACAATTTGACACAACAAAGGCCTTGTATTTATTTAGTGCTAGGTTGTTAGTTATTAGAGCACTTTATTTTTGTTCTGTTGTTAATTGAATTAATCTTGTGTGAATTTATGTGCATAATTTGTATCATTGTCCTAAAATTAATTTTTAGTTGTTATTCATCTTTTGCTTCTACCTGTGTGCGTGTTTATATAATGTCAGAACTTGAAAAAAGCAATAATTACAAAAATCGGTAAGTCATACTGGGAATTAGTACTTTGTCACCTATTTTTGATTTTTTTTATCCGTAGATGATACTGCCAAATTTTTGTATCATTTGTATTGTTTTTGTTGTTTTTCAGACATATAGTAACTGCAATAATAGTTATTTACGTATCAAGTGCAGAAAGATGAGTTTTTTGAATGAGTTTTTTGAAGACCGTGAGTTCAAAAAAACCCCTTTCTGCACGAGTTGCGTACACTATTTTTTCTACAACCATAAACTAAATTTTGATAAAAATAATGAAACAAATTTCAATAATTGTAACATCTCTGCAATTTTTTATTAATTTAGAAACTTTAGAAAGATACCTGGTTTAATATATCCATGACAACTGACAATGACAAACAAACTCAATTATTTTGTTGATAATGAGGAAAAATTTCTCCGTGCTTTCAATTTTAAAAATGTTTGAATCGAGTGGCGAACACGTATTAGATCTGGAATTAACATTAGCAGCATCACTGGCTTTATTATTAATTTTAATGTAGTAAATAATTTTAAATAATTAGTTAAAAGAAAATATACTGTATAGAGTTTATATATATTAAATTACTTAGTGCAGAAATAATTCACATTTTTTGCACTAGTGCAAAAATCTGCTACTTTCAAAATAAAAATAAGTTCAAAAACGCCTACTTTTTTTAATGGTTGTAGAAAAAATATTTTTACCGTATAATATTATTATGCTTTAATAAAAACTTTGAAATAATATTGAACATTGATTAAAATTGACTAATCTTTTGTCTTATTTTTCTGGCATTAGATGTTCCTATAAATAAAATAAAAGTGGTATAAATTTTCTGTACCTTTTACTAGATATTATCTTGGAATTCTTTAATATCGGAAAAATAAGTTGATCAGCAAATATTTATTACGATTAATCATTTACACTTTAAACATTGTGATTTCCTTAATTTTGTTTATTTATTTTTGATATGTAAGTAACAAACTCTTGATTAATGTTTCAGTCGTTACCATCATGGTCACCATTCCAAATTCCGCAAATACTCTCTCCAGGAAGACCCAGGCTGGCGCAAGCGCTCCGGTTCCGATCGTGATGGCAACCGCGGTGGCTCTCGCCGAGTGTCCATCCAGCCAGAGGACGCGACCCTCGAAGAAGCCGACATAGATGACCTCACCAGTCATCGCTCTGACGAGCCGCGTGTCGTACGCCGCCATAAGGCCTCCCTCGTGCACATCAGCCGCAAGGATGGCGGCGAGAAACTCCTGCACAACGTGCTATCGCCACAGGCCTTCAAGAAGATGTATGATCATAGCCCACATGCGGTAAGAAAGATTTGTGAAAATGTGGAATTAAGTTCTTGTTGGATAACTTGGATTTTTGACAGTTTAATTTATGTGCTAGCATAAGCATGAACAATAAATTTATCATCGAACGATGTTTAACAGTTGAACTTGTACTTCTGTTTGTGATAGAAGTATATTGCATCGTGTATTATTTCTCCTGCAGTAAATATTCTCTAAACTCTTCCATGGTTACGTAATTTCCATGCTGCATGCGAAAACTTGCTTGAGTTTCTTCATGTCAAAACACTCAAAGATCTTGTTCTGCGCTCCTATTATTTACGGTTTATTAAAACTTATCTGTCGGTTAGTGAACGCCATTAAATAAAATTGCGAAATTACTTTTGAATCATTTTGTAATTGCCTCTGAAATATATTACCTATTTCATAGCTATTACGAGTATATCTATATTATGAAAAGTAAATTAGCTGCATATTAATTTAACCCTTTTTCTTGTAGATAAATGAATGAAAACATTTGCATGTTATGTCAAAATTAAATAACTTTATTTTATTACGAAAATCTAGAGTTGCATGCTACGGTATATTATGTATATTTAGAATAAATTATGATTTATTTGGGTGAATAATTTACTACTTAATCGATTGTTATAAATAAGATTTCATGGTACTAATTTATCCTTAATCAAAGGATTCGTACAAATAAGGACAAAGAGCAGTAATTTTAAACCTGTACACTTTAATCTATGATCTTAACTTTATTTACTGTGCTTTAAAGGTGGATTTATACAGCTAATATTAAAATTTAGCTCACATTAACATTTACATTAATAAATTAAATTAAAGAAGTGCTTTAACTAAGATTAGCACTAAATTAAACTAATAAACCAGATATTTCAGTGATTTTTTTTGTTTAATCATTAAAAATATATACAATTCTTTATTTAGGTATTCGTCCAACTGGACGAGTTGACTGGCTTAGGAGAAGAACGCGAATGGAAAGAAACTGCTCGTTGGATCAAATACGAAGAAGATGTTGAAGAAGGATCTGATCGTTGGGGTCGCCCTCACGTTGCTTCTTTAAGTTTTCATTCTCTTCTGAATCTCCGTCGCTGTCTAGAAACTGGTGTTGTTCTTCTGGATCTGGAAGAACGAGACTTGCCCGGTGTTGCATATCGTATCTCTGAACAAATGGTTGTAGATGAACTTATCCAGGAAAGTGACAAACACATGATCATGAGAGCGCTGCTACTTCGACATCGGCATGTCAACGAACATGAAAGAGGATTTCGGTTTGCTAGACGGCATAATTCAAGTTATGCTTCATTACAGGTATGAACAAATTATTTTTAGTATTAATTTACATGTAACTTTATTCGGCAAATTAATTTTCTTTTCAAGCTCTTAATCAGCTTAACAATCTATAATTATGAAAGGATTTTACGGAAATTTAACTCCAAATGATTAATACCCGTTCAATATTTTCCAACTTATCCACTATTTTAATGTTCCTTGGCTCAATACGTATTATAGGTACTAGCTAAAATAAAAGTTGATTACTTCTCGATTTTAACGCATGTATCTGATTAATATTAAATAATATATTATTTAATTTCATAAAATGTAAAATCTGTTTCCAAGTTATATAAAGGCATTTTTTAAGTGCCATTGCTTTGATCAGTTTGCGTGAACCGTTTGTATAATAATGAACGGAGTAATACCGATGATTTGGTTATCCATTCGGCTTGGTGTTGTCACGTATCACTGTATCAGTAAAGTAGTTTAGTTGGCTTTGATGTGCGAGTGGTGTGATGGTGTCGGTGGTAGCGGTGAGAACGGATGTGCTTCTTGCAGTCTCTATGGGCCGGAACCGAAGACGGGGCGAGCATTGGTTCGGGGCAGTGCTACTACGGGCGGAGCTCCATATGCTCGGCGCAAGGCCTGCGCTGTCCCTCACCGCGCGCTCAACATCGAGCCCCTCACGTAATTATCCACGGCAATGTGTTCAGCGTTTGCGTGTCACTTCTGCTTCTTTATTGCCTTTCTCTGTTTGACGTTGTTTTGCGCGCTATATACAATTTTACAATACATATTATCATGCTAAGCGTTCATTTGCGTCAAACTTATCTCATTCGTTCATTCATTCTTCGCTTATCACATAACGATTCAACCTTTTTTCGTTCTTTTGTTGTCTATCTATAGTGTAAACAATATTCCCATAAATTATTCATACCTGTAGGGATTAAATATATACGTTTGCTTAGATTTCTCTAAATAATTTGAAAATATGAAAATCATTCGCATTATACCTATTCACTTCATAATAGGGGTCATCGTTTTAGAGTTTATATAGGTAGTAATTTTTCTTTTAAAGGGTGTTGATTGTTTTTCTTATGTTATTTGAAATTGACTTTGTTGATAGTGCATGAATTTCTATGGTATTACTTATGCATATATAGTTTTATTTTGAATTTTATTTTATGTAGAATCTTCACGATGCAGAAAAAAGAAAAACAAGTTTTCCATTGGAATCAATGTCAAAGAATGGTGCACCAAACTGTGATGCAGAAGGTCGTTTGATTGTGCCATCAGATAATCATACAATAGTCGATATCAAAGAAGAAACGTATACTTCTAGTAACGAGGATTTGAAGAAAGCTCATAATGATACAATTTTGAAGAGAATCCCTATGGGTGCAGAAGCTACAACAGTACTTGTTGGTGCAGTCGATTTTTTGGAGCAACCAACAATAGCTTTCGTTCGTTTAGCAGAAGGCATATTAATGCCTAATTTAACAGAAATAACCATACCAGTACGTTTTATGTTCATTCTTCTTGGTCCAATCACTGCAGATTTAGATTATCATGAAATAGGTCGATCCATATCAACGCTAATGGCGAACCATCAGTTTCATAAAATAGCATATAAAGCAGATGATAGAAAAGCTTTATTATCTGCAATCAATGAATTTTTAGACGACAGTATTGTTTTACCACCAGGAGACTGGGAAAAACAAACCTTATTACAATTCGATGAACTAAAAGCAAAAAATGAAGCTATTAGAAAACGAAAATTAAAAGCTATACGAGATAAGGGAGGCATGACAGATGAAACCACAAAAAGTTTGTTAGTCGCAGACGGAGGCGACGGTAAAAAACCACCGTTCCCTGATCCGTTGAAGCGAACGCGACGTCCTTTTGGAGGTTTAATTAACGATTTGAAACGTCGATTTCCATTCTACAAATCAGATATATTAGAAGGTTTAAACGCGCAATGTGCAGCTGCTGCCCTCTTCATGTATTTTGCAGCTCTCTCCGGAGCCATCACGTTCGGAGGATTAATGAGCGATAAAACTCAAAACCAAATTGGAATATCTGAAACACTCGTCGCAACTTCTGTAGCTGGAATCGTATTTGCATTGTTTGCCGGACAACCTCTTGTTATTGTCGGCTCTACAGGACCTCTCTTACTCTTTGATGAAAGTTTATTTGAATTTTGCAAATCAAATAATTTTGAATATTTGACAACACGAATTTATATTGGAATATGGCTGGGTGTAATAGCACTTATTGTTGCATGTTTTGAAGGAAGTGTATTTGTCAAACTTTTTACACGTTTTACTGAAGAGATATTTTCGGCTCTTATATCTTTATTATATATTGTAGAAAGCGTTATGAAATTATTTTTTGTATTTGGTCGCCATCCTCTAATGGCAGATTACTGTGATTTTGTTGTTTCATCTGTGATGGCAACAAATAATAGCTCAAATGAAAATTATGATTCTAATGACACCATATACTCGAGTACTGACACTGGTTATGACGAAATGTTAATGGATGAAGCTGTGGTGAATATTACTACAGCTATGCCTATGATGAATCAAACTGAACGACCAATTTTAATAGCTGAACAATATACTGGACCCGTGAATCAGCCTAATACTGCCCTTTTCTGTACTATCTTATCATTGGGAACATTTGCTATTGCATATTACCTCCGATTGTTTCGTAACAGCAAATTCTTAGGAAGAAATGTAAGTAAAGTAACAAATATAAATTATGTACTAAATTTAAATTAGTTATTTCTACTATTGATGATTTTTAGAATATTTTTGAAAATGAAAATAACAAACATTTTGTTTCTTGTGAATTTTATCGCTGTTTTTGCAGCCATACTTTTATGCCCGAGATTACAAACGACAAATAAATTTACTTATTTTTGAAATGTTATACAGAGTAAGTTTTTTAAAGCAATGATTCAGTTTTGCTGGCAAACTAATAACTTTAGAGAAAAGACACAGGCTTATACAGCAAGGAAAGAGATACTTGTATGGTTGGTAAAATAAAATTATTAGCGGGATGTACCGAAGGGAAATAAAGTTATACTTTCTTAAATGAAAATAGATACATTTTTATTGGAATGGAGAGCCCGAAATATTCCCTTTCCAGCGATATAACATGTTCCTATACCGAAAAGTAAATTAAGGTCACAAAGTTGGAAAATAAAACTTCAGTTAGACTGTGAAACAAAAGAAATTATTGTTTGTTTTATAGATACTCTTGATTTTCCGTAATAAAGATTTTTTTTGTAACTTTATGACCTTAATTTTAATTTTATATTTGTTACATCGTTGGAAGGGGAATATTTCAGGCTATACATTCCAATAAAAAAGTACCTCTTTTCCATTTAAGAAAATGTAACTTCAATTTCCTCACCCCTACACATCTCCCTAATAATTTTATGTTACCAAGCATATTATTATGTGGCCATCACTATAGAAGCCTGCGTATTTATTTTTTCTCTAAAGTTTATTAGTTAGCCAGCAAAACTAATTGCTTTAAAAAAACTTATCCTGTACATGCAATAAAATAAATAAAAATAATTATGATTTGTTGATTAAATTAAATTTACTATTGAAGTAAATTTATTCTGTTTTATATAACAAAAATTTAATAATACTTAAATAAATAAAATATAAATAAATATATCATCATGCCTTTACCCATTACTAGGTGTGGCGCTCTGCTGTAGCAGATCTCGGTAAGTGATATGTGCGTGAAATGCAGTTATCAATTGTCATTCACGGCCCCCGACGATGTTAATTTTAATGTGGTGAAAAGCTTGTTGCGGAAATCGAACTCGGGTTCTCAACTCCACAGGCTACCACGACACCCCTAAGCTCATCTACCTCATAGATAATTATAATAATACTTGTGATATTTACCTGTGCTTAATTTATATAATTTACTATTTTATTCACGAAATAGGCTCGTCGTGCACTAGGAGACTTTGGTGTACCGATTGCGATAGTAATGATGGTCACATTAGATTACGTAGTACCAGGAACCTATACGGAAAAGCTACGAGTTCCAGAAGGATTGTCTCCTTCTAATCCAAATTTTAGAGGTTGGTTGATTAATCCAGGTGGTATGGAGCAACCCTTCCAGTTGTGGCTAGGATTTGCAGCTATCATTCCTGCTATGTTAGTCTACATCTTAGTATTTATGGAAACACATATTTCTGAGTAAGTACACAAAATTTTATTGTAATTAAAAGCTATTACAGTTTATATTTGAATAAATTAATACATTTGAGTTTAAATATTTATATATGTTTATGAATCAGTGATTTAAATTATTTGATTTTTAAAACACTAAAACGTATTAGAAACGACGTAGTAATTTAAAAGTAAACAAATTTTAACTATGATTAAAAAATGATTTAGGAATATAATAATTCTAAAGGAACATATTTAATTAATATTACCCGAATAAATTTTATATACATATATTTTATTTTCTAAATATAGTGGTCTATATTAGTATATTCTATACAATGTTAATTAAATGGTGAACTTAGTACAAAACAGTAAGTAATATCTCAAAAATTAGTAAATTTATCAAAGAAAAATATGAAAAATATCACGATTGTCACAAAATAAACTCATTTGTTTTGGTTAAATAATCACAGTTATAAAACTTACATAGTTGTACAAGTTTCACCGTAACTTAAGTTACCTAAATCATATGCGGAAAAATTATTTTTAGCAATATTACAATAATATTTGAACAACAATGAATCAATATGATATACTTGATCACATATTTCAAATAATTTACAGTTATACTATTTACAAGCTAATACAGATCTTGTTAACAGACTAATTATAGACAAAAAAGAGCGGAAATTACGTAAAGGGTCAGGTTTTCACCTCGACATTGTGCTGGTGTGCCTAATCAACGTGGGCTGTGGTTTTCTGGGGACCCCATGGATCTGTGCAGCAACTGTTCGCTCTGTCGCGCACGTATCCGCGGTCACGGTGATGTCCAGGACTCATGCTCCGGGTGAGAAACCCCATCTGGTGGAGGTGAAAGAACAGCGAGTCAGCGCCCTCACCGTTGCGGTCCTCGTCGGCGTCTCTGTCCTCATGTCACCGCTTCTGAGACTGGTGCCCATGTCTGTGTTGTTTGGCGTGTTCCTTTATATGGGCATCAGCTCCATGGATGGAATTCAATTTTTCGATCGGATAAAACTATTCTTCATGCCTGTGAAACATCATCCTTCCACATCTTACGTCAGAAGGGTGAGTTATTTTTCAATTACATTTTTAAATTATTCTGAATTTGAAATATTGAACCAAACTTATTATATGAATATTACTGACAAAAAGTATGAAGGTATATTTATTTGGAATAACAAGAAAATAATTTAAAATGTTTATTTTATAGTCGCACTGTCATACATACAGAAAAAATTGTAAAAAATGGCACGCTTAATAATAATAAGCTAAAGAGACAATACATAATTATATTTAATCGTAATATAAATTTTAAAATACTATATTTCCTTTATAAATTAATCTGGAATAATTATAAGAACAGACATTCAGATTGCATACATAAAAACTGCGGTATAAAATATAAATTATTCGGGCAAGGAATATACGAATTTCTTAAATAATACATTTTATTTACGGAAACACTAATTTGTCTATTACAAGCTGAGGACTTGCATTAGGCAGGATATAAACTTACAGCTAGAATAAGCCCTTTTTCTTTTTGTCTTTTTTGCCGTCGACTGCTTCTTTACTACCTTCTAGAGAACGGCGGCGCAGATCTTCAATAGTGATTTGGTTATCTTTCTCCCATGTCATTTTCTCGATTTCGAATTGCTTTCGCCGATCTTCTAGTTCTTTCGCTTGCACTTCTAGACTTTTTCTTGTGGACTCGTGTCTTCTAGTCAACTCGGCCTCGCTGTCTTTTAGTTTCTGTTTCTTTTCACGCACTTTCATCTCAAACACCTGCTCCATTTCCGCTTCCATTTTCTTCATTTTCAGATCATGTTCTCGCTTTTCTTCGTCCATTTGAGCGAGCGGGTTTTTATTTGATATTCTTGTGGGTTTACCATCCACTCCAAGACCAGCCAACTTGCGACATCGGTAATTTTCGTAATGTACATTGTTTGTGACTTCCTTTAGATCTTGTAAATGTGTGCGAATAACCATGTTTCGCAACGCAATGAAATCACAATGTTCTAAATTCTCGACTTCTGCAATCCCCCACGGATATTTTCTGCCACGAATTTTCTTCCCGTCAATTTCAATAACTGTGTTGGATCCCACGACAGCAAATGGAACTCGTTCACGTAATGATTTATTTAATTTATGTTCTTCATCATCTTCTAATGCGTCCGGAAATTCATAAATTTTTATTTTATTTTGTGCTATTTCGTTCAATACTTGTTTCTTAAATAATGAACACTCATCTGAAGTTAATGTATCGGCTTTAGCAATTACTGGAATTATGTTAACTTTGTCACATAAACGTTTCATGAATTCGATATCTAGTGATTTTAATCCATGCCCTGATGGTTGAATAAAATAAAAACAACAATGAACGCGCTGATCAGGGCTCTGTTTTCTAGTTACACGAGCTTCGGAATTTAAATAATCTTCATATTTTGTCTCAATATACTCAATAACTGGCGTCCAGCAGTTGCTGTTGTCTACTGCATCCCCGAATCCTGGAGTGTCAACAACTGTTAACAGCAAATTTACACCATTTTCTTTTAACATGACACGCGTTGTCTCGACAGCCACGGTTTTTTTGACTCTATGTGTTGGTCCTGGATAGTCAGCAGCATTATAAATATCTGTGAGAAACATGGAATTGATCAGAGTGGATTTGCCGAGCCCAGACTCACCAACAACCATCAGTGTAAATTCGAATCCTTTCTTTACAGCTTTACGATATACTTGATTAGGTAAATTCGCGAAGCCCACATATCCGTCCAGTTCTTTTGGTCGTGGTTTCTCTTTAATCACTTCGACGCTGCTGGCATTTTCTTTATTTGAATCTTCTTTGGCTGGTTCTGGGGGTGATTTAGTTAGTGATTCGATCGCAGGTTTATCAGCAGGAAGAGGAACTTTGATACGATTTGAATCTTTTGTGGCAGTAGATGTTACATCAGAATTAAAAAACATTTCACGTTTACTCTGAACCGAGCTCTGAACTGTACTACTTGTGGTGGTATCGTTATTACCATTCACTTGATTAATATTACCATTTGTCGTGTTAGGAGGTGGATTTGAAGCTTGGTCAATATATCGTTGTCTTAAAGCTAATCTGTCTATACTAGCAAGTCTGTATGAACCACCAATACTGTCCTTATCACGATCTCTTGTCAAACTGCTACCTGCGTTAAAACTTGACGTATATTTTGGCAATGTTGGTGGTGGCGATGGTTTTTCGGTACTTCTGTTTAATAAACCTGTACTTGATGTATATGCATAACTACTTGGCATTATAGTTGGTCTTTTCACTGTAGCTGTTGTGGTTGGAGGAACCTGAGCATTTACATTATTCGCACTCATTTTTATTTTGTTTATTTAATTATCTACTTATTCATTGTCCACTATGGATTTAATTTCAAATAGTTTTTTATTATTATTTTTTATAACTGACAGTTAAGTACGACTAGTGTTTAACTGGTCTGCCACGCCCGTCAAGTAACGCGTCCTTCGGTTTTTATCGGACTATACACTCAGATCAATAAATAATATCTACAGCACAACTCAAATACGTTTTAAATTTTTCATTAAATTAACAAACACTTTTATATCCACATATATTTTCGTATTTTCTTTGTAATTCACGCAGCTGTATTCAACAGTCAGTTCAATACAAAGTCCATTTTAACTTTAGTTCTTGTCGTAGTAAGGAGATGGCGAAAGGCGACTCACATTTGCTTTGCCTTGCTGCTCTGAAGCACATCTGTGCCGGCTTTGGTTATACAATCGCCCAACTATTTATTGTACGATCCTGTTTTGCGATCGTTTCGAATGCTTTCGCTCGCTGAATCAATAATGGGGAGAAAATATTATTGCGCGATTTAAACGTGCGCCGAATACAAATAATTTAATGCTAATGATAACTTTTATCATGATGATTAACATAATTTAACACCATAATTAATTAATCATTGAACAATGTTATTTTATTTACATTTAAATATTTCATTATTCATTTCAACATGACTAATTGCAAATATCTTTTACAGGTTCAAACGTACAAAATGCACTTATTCACATTTATTCAACTCATGTGTTTGGTCATTTTGTGGGTTGTTAAATCTACAAGAGCCTCTTTAGCATTTCCGTTTTTCTTGTTGTTAATGGTACCAATGCGAGCACAAATGACTCATTTGTTTACACCAGCGGAGTTACGAGCTGTAAGTATAATTTACCTGATTATCTTCTTAACTTTAAATAAATTATTTAAAGATTTGTCAGTAAATAAAAAAATAATTAGTCATTAATACGTTTTGTGCAACAACGAGAAATTTTGTTTTTGTACTTACTATGAGTAATTATTTGTTATCATTTGCTTTGTTGAAAGCGGACGCGATAAACATATTTAAAAGTCAACCAGATAACAGACGGAAATATGTGGTACACAAGTATTTGAAATGTTTAAAAATGATAAAATTCAATGATAACACTTTTGTAATATATATATATATATATATATATATATATATATATATATATATATATATATATATATATATATATATATAATTTAAATAAAATTACCGATATTGCCTATAATAAGAAAAATGTTAAATCTGTTTTTGGATTTGGAATGCGGATACGTGTTCTATAAATAATGTTTATTTGTGTTACTTAACAGTTAGATGGAGATCAACCGGATGTGGATGATGATGAACCTGATTTCTACGCAGAAGCTCCCCTTCCAGGATAATTTACCACTCATGGATAACAAAAAAATTACAGTATACTACAAAAATTCAGAATTTTACAACTGATCTTTCACATGCATATTTCTGAAATTTTACTAATTGTACTTCACTTGGCCAAAATATTTAAATTTGATTAAACATCAAATCTCAAATCTAATGTTAAGTAGAACTAGCATAATAAGTAGCGATAATTATAATTACATTATTTTGAAAGAGAAAATATATCGTAGGGTATACTTCCTTTTAATAAAAACATATTTTTATGACTAGATATTTTAGTTTAAATACATTAACTAGTAAATGTACCATTATTTTAGAACATTTGAAAATTAAATTTGTTATATAAAAATTAACTATACAAATACAACTAGAAAAGTTATTTGTTAGAGAAATTGTAAAGAAAATTAAAATTGAATAGTGATGAAATGTTGCATACTTCAAAAAGACCAACAAATTTAAAGTTTACTTTTTAAGTAGTATGTACAAACATCGAAAATGAAATATGTAAATGGAAGAAAACTAATCTGCTGTGCTGTGCAATGAATGATAAGATTAACAAATCAGTATTTTCCAGTATTATATATTTAAATTCCAAATTATAAACAAAAATATATAATTTTCGATGTGTTGTATTAGGAGCTTTTAAAAAAATGAGTGCGCTAGTAATACTTAAATTTATGAAATACTTGTGACCTTGATGAATACCTGTAATGTTATACTTAGAAAGAAATACTTAAAATTATATTTTTATCAATATATTTTTAAAAACAATAATTTACCTATCTGGGTAGAAGTATAGAATTTGTTAATCGTATAAACCAAGTACGATTAAATGTGTGTAATACTCGAAGGGAGCATTCAAAGAAATAATTTAATGATGTACCTGTATCGTCATTTTTATAAATACTTAAATTTATTCTTTATTTACATAGGGAAATATATTTAAAAGTGATCACTTATGTTATTATTATTAATAATAAATATAACTAATTATAAGAAAATATAATTCTTTCTTTTTTCACTTGTAATGTGATATTTTGGGTTCCTAATATTTTATGTATAAGTATTATATTTCATTTTTGCCGCGTTGTATTTGTAATTCTGACCACGTTAATCTGTGGCGCTTTAAATTTCAAACTAATGTCAAAATTACAATGTGAGGTTACCTATCAATTTATTTGTTTATTTTATACTTTGAAATGGATCAATCAGAAATTACGTATAGTTTATTAGAAACCACACTTGCAATGTTAAATGCATTGCAATATTTACCTAATTTTAAAAAGTTTGGTATTGATTCATCAGTTCTGCCTCTTTTAACTGATGACGATTTAAAAATAATTGGCGTGGATGATGAACAATTAAGGAGCAAGTTAATAAAGCAATGCTCTAATTTACCATTATTATCAGAGTAAGTGATCAATTAGATAATTAATAATAGTACATAATTAATGTAAAAAATATAATTGCAGTTCGAGGTTAGACATAGCAGTACATGAAAAATATTTAATGACAGTTCTACATGAATTAGATCATCATTTACTGCTGTTGGATGCCTCGTTAACATATGCCCTTAAGCGTAAAAATATTCAACGTTGTGATGTTAAACTTAACAAAGGTTCCAAATGTTTAATCTATAGTGCATCTTCTATGCAAAAAGAGCTTCGTAATTTTCATTATCTTGTAAGTTGTGATATAAAATAGTTTTTATGTTTCATTTGAATTTTAATTTTGTTTTAGTTTGCGCCGCGAATTCAGAGAAAATGTAACAGGTGGAAGGTAGCACTACTTGCAATAATTTCTGCAGCAACATCAACTCTTGCTTTCAGAAGATATCTTATGCATTAATTTTTATTTATATATATATATATATATATATGCCAATTTCAAGAGTGCGCTTATACTTATTTTTGTTAAAAATAAAGTAAAAAACTGATCGTTATTATATTTCTTATTTATATTTATTGTATTTCTGAAGAAAGTATCTCGTTTGTTGTTTTATTGTCACGGTTTAAAAAAAATAGGTCACAAAATTTCATATGTTTCATATGCCCTAAATTATAATAAGTTATACAGAATGCCCGTAATCATAATAGTGTATTATTTAACGAGCATATAGCGATTACATGCGAGTCAAATACTATTAGCGATCAATTTTAATATTGCAGAGCCAATGTGCTATTTCGTGAAACTGGAGATGTGATGCATTTACAAATGCCGTATGCTTAATACACTGCTCAAAATTGTACAGGATTATTTGAAAAATTGATTGTAAAATTAAAACTTAATATTAAATAAATAAAAGCCTTCTTAAATACATATTTATAAAATTTAAACTATAAATTATATTGTTTAAACTTGAATATCTCAATTTCAAAAATAAATACCTTTAAACTTAAGTAAATAGAAAAGTATTTTATTCTTTGATGTTCTTATTTTATAATTAAAAAAGTTAATTCTAGTGATACTTGTATGAGCAATGACAACTAAAATGATGTATCTGTTGGATAGTACAACTTTACAAATAAAAAATTTCCTAATAACAGTTGTAAAAATCGAAGTTTGTGACATCGTTTTTAACAAAACAGTCTCAAAAAATTGGCTTTGTATATGCATTATAGGTAAACATATTTGATACGCTAATATTACAAAATTGCAATCGTCAATATTTTGATTGATTTCGAATTGCAGGTTTGACGAGCAGCTCCAACTATACCCGGCCATCTTCTAGGGACGCAGCTTTGGCATCACGCAGCAGCAGCCTGTACGTACCCGGCCCGTGTCCGTATCTCTGTTCGTGATCCGTGATCGTGATTGTGACGAAACGCCCGTGCGTTTCTGGTAGACTCGTAGCACGGCTGTAGTCAATCTCCTTGCTTGGTTTGATAAGGTTTAACAGTTCAGAACACATTCATACTGGCACAGTACTTATATCGTGTGAGACAAACTTTTAGCAAATCATAATTGTCCTGCAAACAATTATAATAGCAAATTGCATATTACAATAATAATCCTATTCACACACTCTTTTAAATATTGTTTACTGCATTGTAATGCCACAAATTTAATAAATAAATAAAAATATTTGTAGAAGACATAGCAAATTGGAAATCGCAAGACGTATCCACATATATAATTTAAAATAAATTGTTTTAAATTTTAATAACTGTATTTTGCAAATAATTTTGGTTTTTAAATTTTATGACAACAATATATTTAATAAAAATTACTTTATTTATATTCCAGAAATTAATATTTTTGTTATCTTTGATATTTTCCCGCATATTTGCAGAGAGCAGCACTTATCAGTCTCATATTGTAATTTGCTATAAATAGTTTCGCATATGGACTTATTTAAATTAATTTATCTAATTTTTAGCAACAAAATGGAACACTATGTATATTAAATAAGATGCGTGGACAAGTCTAGTGTTACCATATGTAATTTAGTATCTTAAAACATCCCGGAATGACAGCACAGCCGACGGAGCGTGAGTAAATTGATTTAAAATTATTTATAATTTTATTTTGTTTATAATTATTGTGAATTTAAAATATAATACTTTGTTTTTATGTTTATAAAGCCTTCACGGAGTTCGAAATCGTCCCCGTATCGTACGTGGAGCACGGAATTCGTCTTGAAGTCTCTGATGTCATCAACTACGTCATCACTTTCTGCAAAGTCCCCAGAGTCAACATCGTCTCCTAGATTACTCGCAAGATCCCCGGAGTCGATATCAGCTGTAAACGTATACTAGAAGACCCCCCCAAAAATAAAATAAAAACCTAAAATAATATTGTTAACCAACATATATTGTATTTGTAATATTAATATTAATGTCTTTTATATGCAGAATATTGTCAATCATTTTATATTGTAATATACAGGGTGAGTCTGGGAAGACGAACCCCCCCCCCCCTTAACTTTTTTATTATAAGAAATTTAAACATTTTCTTCATATGGAAGTTTTAGTATATTAAATATACTAATTTATGACAGATTGAAAAATTTTATTAAGTTAGGTTTACATGATACGACTATCAACTTTTATTTTTCAAATGGGAACCTAGAATTATTTTATTAAAATAAAAACCGCCATTTTTTCTCTTTTCAACGATGTATTACTTGTCATAAATGTATATGAAAAAATCGAGATAAATAAGATAATTGGGAAATATCAGATATTATTTTTATTCAACTATTCTAGGTGGCTATGCGAAAATAAATAAAATGTAACAAGGTAAAATTAAAGACAAAACACGTGAAACAACTCACAAATAAATATCTGCATTGTTGTCATTAATTTTACCTTATTACATTTTGTTTAATGGCGTATAGCCACCCGGAATAGTCGAATAAAAATAATATTTGATATTTCCCAATTATCTTATTTATCTTGATTTTTTTCATATACATGTATAACAAGTAATACATCGTTGAAAAGATAAAAAAATGGCGGTTCTTATTTTAATAAAATAATTCTAGGTTTCCATTTGAAAAATAAAAGTTGATAGTCGTATCATGTAAACCTGACTTTATAAAATTTCTCTATATGTGTCATAAATTAGTATATTTAATATGCTAAAACTTCCATATGAAGAAAATGTTTCTATTTCTTATAATAAAAAAGTTAAGGGGGATTCGTCTTCCCAGACTCCTCCTGTATTGTACTTGTAATATAAATATCTTTTGTATACAGTTTTTAAATGACAATAAATGAATTAAAAATAACTTACAATCTTTTATTTATTATCATCAACCATCAATACATGAATGAAATGATAGCATAAGCGCCAAATAGAAATCCAAGATGGCCTGTGTAAAAATATGACTAGTATTCTAATGTAAATTCATCGTTAAAATACCGCCAAAAAGTATCAGGCGAGAGAGCTCCTCAACATTCTGCTGCCCGGATACAAAACAGCATATTTCGGCGTCGTTCCCAAGTGCTCTATTGGTGTGAGTCTTTGTATGTTTTAGTGTGAAATTTTTTGAGGTACTCCTGAATATTCTGTTCTCCTGATACAAAATTCGTCATTTTAGCGTGTTTCTTTTCGACAAATCGCAGTTCTAGACACCAATACATAGACATACACAGACACACCAATATATACAAAGACTCACACCGACAGAGCACTTGGGACCGACGCCGGGATATGCCGTTTTGCATCCGGGCAGCAGAATGTTGAGGAGCTCACTCGCCTGATACTTTTTGGCGGCATTTACGTAGTAGATACCAGACATATTTTACATTCCAACAACCCGTCTGCCATCTTGGATATTGTTTGCCGCTTAAACGATTAATTAATTCATGAAGTGTTTGCTTGTGGGAGAAGGATATAAGTTATTTTAAATTCATTTATTGTCGTTATATACATTACAATATATAATAATTCGAAATTATTCTGTGTACAATAATATATTAATATTTATATTACAAGTTATATTTAATGCAATACATTTTGGAGATGATATTTTATTTTTGAGGCGTCTTCTAGTTGATGTGTGGGACTTTACAGCTGATGACGTCTCCGTGGATTCTGCAATAATCTTACGTAGAATCTCTGTGACAATGCTGACTCTGGGAACTCTGTAGTAGATAGTGACGCTGTTGATGACATCAGCGGCTCCAAGAAGAGTCACATGCCCTAGGTCAGCCCCAGGTGTGCGGCCAATTAATTTAATTAACTTAGTTCGCAAATTCACTAAAAAAAAGAAGTGGGAAAAAAATTAGAAAAACAACAAGGTATGTATAAATATAAACATATTTATTATAATTTTAAAGTTGTATACAAGTGTTACTAACATTTTATTTTAGTATTATTAACTAAAAGTACATTTTATTTATTTAAACAATACAAACTATTTTTAAAATAGATTAATTTGGAATAAGTATAAGACATATTGTAATAAGATATATGTTTTCGCAAACAACTTATTGCAATATTTCTTATTCTTAAAGAATAAATATGTTTTAAACAGAGTTATTCTAAACTATCTATTTAAAACATATCTATTATTGTTTTTACATATTTAATTACAATAATATTATTTACTTATTTATCTTAAAGAATAAAAACTATATTTTAAATTAAATAATTCACAATAAATCTCTTCAAAACACATTTATTCTTTAAGAATAGGAAATATTGTTATAAGATATATGTTAACTTATTACAATGGGTACCCTATTTCTTATTCTTAAAATATAATCAATTTAAATATTATAAAGAAAACTTATAGAACTAATATTTTAAATATTGGAAACAATTATTATGAATAAAAATATTTTATTATCGTTATTTACAAAAAACAATGGCCGCTAGTATAAATAATCGATGAAGGGTGATTTAATTAACTTTATATGTCTGCAATTGAACCGGTCATAAATTGTTTTGAGAAAAATACTTAAAATAAAATGATACAAATTTATTTATATCTATCATTTTTTCAAATATTTTTATCTAAAATAATTCTAGAGCGTGTAACAATGAAAAATATAGTTATCCGTAATAAATTTTTCATACTAACTGTCACTGTATCACAATATTTCAGTATCTGATAATTTGCTAATGTTATCATTAAAAAATATTTAATAAACTGTCAGCTAGCAAAGTATTGTGTTACCATTATAATTATAAAGTGAATCATTATCACATAATTCAAACAAATAATAAATATGTTGTAAAGATAATTATTATATATAATATTACGCTATATCCCATTTAATGGGAAACACTCACCAAACATCCCTTCATCATATTTATCAAAGAATCAATCTTCGTCCAATATTCTCATACTGACATATCATATCATTAAAAGTGATACAAATTTATTTTTATCTAAAATAATTCTGAAAGGTTTAACAATAAAAAATATAGTTACTCACCCTTAATACTAACTGACAATGTAACACAATATCTTACTAGCTAACAATCTATAGACTTTTATCTAAATAATTGAAAAATTACAATTTTCTTATATTGATGTTGCGAGCAGCCGCTTTGCTGACGTTGTTGCAAAAGAAAATAGTCACTCAGATGATGATGGCCACGATGATAACAGCTCCGGTGACGCTGGTAAAGGAGGGCTTCTTCAAGATGATGATCTAAAGCTCCGGTGAAGTTATTCAGAATGGCGGCAACTGCGGTGACGTTGTCCAGAATGGCGGTAACTCCGATGACCCACAGTTTTGAAATGCCAATAAATTACTTCATTACTTCATCCTACAAATAGGCAATATAATATAGAATAACTTCAACTAAAAAATGGATTACACATGCTACATGCTCTGATTTATGTTTTAAAAATACATAATATGTAAACGTGCTATTTTAGAAATTTTATATCTTCTCCAACAAAGGAAGACTTATGAAGAAGTTTCATCAGTGGTAGACATTCTATTTAAATTTACAAAATAGTTTTGAAATTTGTCATAATTTTAATATTTTGAGAGCTAATTAAAATTGGAAGTTTGTGTGTGTACATTGAATAATACCATTTTATATTAATGTATTCTTTCATGAAATGAGATAAAATTTAAATAAAATCATTCTTTCATGAATATTAATATTAAGTTTTGATTAAGTTTCATGATGATATTTGGTAATTTAGTTGTTGTTGGTAATTAGCATTTATGATATATGGTCTATAATCTGAAATGGTGTCGAGTAGCGTACTCTAAAAATATAAATGTAGGTGGTTCTGAGCACAGTAATTAACTATCTACTCAATAAACGGCGGCAGGCACCGGCACCCTTTTCTCACCTGTTGAAGTGTTGAAATTTGTGTTAACATCCCTTTTTATCACGCTCCTATTTGCTTTACAATCTTTCATGTATGCACAAGTGCTCAAGTTTTTGTTTTATAACTTCCATTGCTCTAGTTATATAGACAGGAATTTAAAAAAAAATGTAAGTAATACAAGAATTTATGTACTTTAATACTATCAAAAACCATTAGATTGCAACTATATTTTTATTTTAATATGATTTTTGTTGCATGTTGATATACTGTATAATTGTAGTTGTTCTATTTAAAAGATAATTTTATCTAAAATATCAAACATATATTAATGGCATAATAGCAGTAAGAATTTTATAATACATCTGTCAATATGATATAGTTTTAAAATTAATTTATTAAAGATTTGTCAAATAATGCCTTTAAAAATGCATGTTCAAATTATATTTTATGCAATAATTTCAAACTACGTTTTAATTAATTATTCAGTCAAATATTACTAAACTTATAAATCCATTTAAAAAGTTTGCCGAATTAAGTAGTCTCCAGTAGAAAAGGTAACTAATTTCTGACTTTATTTCCAGAAAATTATGCAATATAAAAAAACTTTGACAAGTAAGACACAATTAATAGTAGCATATTACTAATTTATATTTTTCGTGTCTAATTTAGTGTAAAATAATTGACAGTCAGTATATTTTATAATAATATGATACGTTTATACGATTATTAGTCATACAATAGGTACTTTATTTAATGGTGGAAAAATCGAAAGATCTATTCGAACCTCCATTTGTCGGCCTGTGGATTTGAAAACTCGGGTTCTAATCCCACCGCAGACAATTTTCACCACGATAAGACTACCCTTAACATCTAACTAACATCTTTGAGGGCCATGATTTGACGGCTGGTTATCGTACTTCACACGAATAAATATATCACTTACTTAGATTTTCGGCAGTGTCACACCCAGCAATGGGTAAAAGACGTAATGATATATTTATTTTTTATTATTTCTCTTCATACTTATTTACACCTATTTATTATCTTTCGGAAATATTGTTACAAATGTTAATTTTATTATGGATGAATAAACAAAATTCAAATATTTTGTGACTACATCGAATTTGAAAGAAACAATACTATTACATTTTGAAGTTGAGTTGTACAGAAGTTGTTTTGTTATTTATATGTGTATTATAAGATTAATAAAATATAAAATGGAAATATTTTCGCTGATACAATTTTTATGGTGAGGTAATAAAATAAATAGTTATTATAATTACGAAGATAAAATATATTTATGCGATACTTATGTAGTAATAATATAATATGTAAATGAGTACAAGACATTAATCTGAAATTAGAACAGAAGGTAGAGGAATCATCTATGTTACAGTGAAACTGGTACCAGGCACATGAGAGTTCCACCAAACTAATTTGCCGGCCGGATGTGCTACACAAAACTTAATTTCACGCAAATGTTCAATGCATTCAATGATCCTATGATCTATAAAAGAAGCTACTTAAATTCGTTTATAGCTTTAATGACATTATTAACAATCAAAATGTAAAGGGTGTTTCAATCCAATTTTCTCAGAACGTAATCAATCATAGTTTGAATAATAAACAGACAGTTTTTTTATTGTTCGATCACACGAATTCCTGATTGAATTTCTTCGTGTTTTTAGGATATAAACTATTCATATGTCAGTAAAATTTATGTTCTTTTTCTAAAAGGATAACAGGATATTAAATTGCCAAAAAGGCAGAAATGATGAATAATATATTTATTACAAAACTATAATTTTTTAAAACAATGTACTATTAAAATTTAGATTGTTTACATAAATTTGGTAAATAAAATAAATAAATATATCATCAGGTCTTTTACCCATTACTGAGTGTGGCACTCTGCCTAAGCAGATCTCGGTAAGTATATATATATTTTCGCGTGAAATGCGGTTACCAATCGTCAAATCACGGCCCCAAAGATATTAGTGGAGAAGGAGCCACAGGGGTAGATTTAAATTGGTAAAAATTGTTTGTCGGCTGTGGCGATCGAACCAGGGTTCTCAAGATCCACAGGCCGACTCGATACCACTGAACCACCTACCCCATAAAAAATAAAATAAATAAATAAATTTGGTGTGTGCAAATAACATGATAAGACTGATATAAATTAACTGATTATATTATTCATCTTTTACATTCGACTACAATATTTTACAAAAAAAAATCTTCAAATTATAAAGCCATTTTAAATTAATGAAATAAGGTAAAATTTATATAAAGTCATTCTTTCATGAATATTAATATTAAGATTGAATTCAGTTTCATGATGATATGTGGTAATTTCTTTGTTATTGGTAATTAGTATTTACGATATTTAGTCTATCATCTGAAATGGTGTCGAGTAGCGTACTCTAAAAATATAAATGTAGGTGGTTCTGAGCACAGTAATTAACTATCTACTCAATAAACGGCGGCAGGCACCGGCACCCTTTCTTCTTCAAATAGTGAAGATAATTACATTTCGGTCAATTTGTATTCAAAATATATTTCTTTTAATAATTTAAGAACTTAAGTGAGCGGAAAATATAATCAATTAGGTACAAAATTAATAGATATTTAATACATAGGTCTCAGTTTGACTATTTAGAATCCCGAATAGTTTATTTCAATAACAAATAATGTATAAAATATTGTGCCAACAGGAAGTTTAGCTAGAGTATTAACGTTTTACAAGCATTAATTCGCGTGATCAAATTTCTTTGATTTCATCTAATCCAATGTTAGCGCACCCTTTTTGAGATCTAGTATCTAAAAATCTAAAATTTTAGTTGGTAACAATATCACATGCCACATAAAAAGATACATTATCTATTCTATGTATATCTTTCTATAACTATTGTTTGAGATATGCAAACAATAAAGAAAATATAAAACTTCAAAATTTATTTTAATCATAAAAATGACTTATAATAAAATAAATCAATGTAAATAATAAATAAAATAAATATATCATCACGCCTTTTACCCATTACTGGGTGTGGCACTATGCCGTAAGCAGATCTCGATAAGTGATATATTTATGCGCGTGAAGTGCGGTTCCAGCCGTCAAATCACGGCCCACAAAGATGTTAGTGGGGTGGGAGCCACAGAGGTAGATTTAAATTGATGAAAATTGTTTGTCGCCTGTGGGAATCGAACCAGGGTTCTCAAGATCCATAGGCCGACTCGATACCACTGAGCCACCTAGCCCATATAAATCAATTTAATTTTTAACAATAACAATTTTTCATTACAATCGTCAGTTGATTGAGTTTACTTCTTCGATTTAATAAGGTACATTATAGTTTATAGAAAATATTGATTCACATGAATATGTCGAAGAAAAGGGGGTTAAAATAGCCATTGCCACATTCTTAAAACAATAAAAGTTATCTGGAATGGTATTATACGTTGACCATATTTCATTTTCAGCATTTCTTTGCTCTATTTATCAATATAGTTCAATACATTTCAAGTTTATTCTGCATTTGATATACGGGATATTTTTATAGTTCGGAAACAAATTAAGTGTATATATTGTAAGCGTATAACACAGAACAAAAATAACTTTTTTAAAAGTTCGCTAATTTGAGTTCATGGTTCTCGAAGTGTACATTTCACTAGCCGATACTACAGTCATTTATCTGATGTTGTATAATAATTAAAATGTTACTGCATTGTTTATAATTATTAATATATTAGAAATAACTATCAAATCAGTGGCACTAAAAAGTTTATTTAAAGCAAACCACTTTTAATTTTGATACAACAAAGGTATACTTTGCTATTAATTTAATAACTAAATACTTGAAAAATAAATAAAAAATTATGATAAAAGAACTAATATTTATAATAAAGAAGGTAATAAAACTATAATTAGCTACAATTATATTAAAAGAAGTAATTTCTAATAAGAAAAACCTAACTTATTAAAAGAATTTTTGACCTATATACTTAAATTTGTACCCAAAAGTTAAACAATAAATGAAACTAATATTAAAGCTACTACTAAGGATAACACAGAACCATATTCTATATGAATTAATAACAAACCATAACTAGCAAACATAAATTTAAAAAAAAAAAACAAAGAAATACAAGTAACATCAATACTAAGCTTTGGAGACGAACTGAAAGTGTACCTTTGTCTCAAGTTTGATATGTCGTGATCAACGTTATCTCTTAGTAGTCAACTGCCCCAATATACGCCACATCCTTATTTTTTCTCGGAAAACATCCTGTACACTAATTCCAACTCAAAATCTTGCAAATTAATCGATTCAAACCCTTTTATTCAAATTTTCATTCAATTTTTTTATTTGATTCTTTTTAAAGTTAAATTCCATGGGACTTTCTACTTGCTACCCAGGTATACTATTTTCATTTTAAACTGGATGGATCGGCATAAAACGATTAAATGCACCGCAATTACGTTTACAAAGGAACTCAAAATATGACCCGTTATAACTGGTATCACAAGGTTAGCACAGGGTTGTACAGTCCCATTCACGGTACGTGTATAATAAAAACAACAAAATTACAATCTTTAAATAAGTATATTTCCTTATTCATACGATACAAGTATAATATATTATAAATATTATATACAAACATAATCTAAACATTTACCTACATTACTCAGTCTGATTCAGATATTTAATCTTCTTATTGAGTAACATAACTGTTAATTGCAAAATTTAATCCGAATTAGTAATTTTAGGTTGAATACGATCCTTAAAAATTTACCTGTTGTGACCATCGTTAAGCGATTTGAGATAGCCGCGTTAATAGATTTCATTGTAGTTATATGGGACAGGGACGTTTAATCGCTCCAGTTTAAAATGAAAATAGTATACAAATATTAATAAAAAAATGAATTAATGACAAATTAGTAAAAGTAAAGATGACGGAACGGATGCTGCCTCAGCGAGACTCTGGTGCGCGGTTAGCCAACTGAAAAGAGAAATAACATAAGAAGTTACTTAGTGAGGAATCAACTGCCACCACAAACACCACATGACTCAACTCACCAATTCGTTCTCAAGTAATCTCCCAACCTAACACAACACAATATACATACATACATAACATCACGCTATATCCCATTAAATGGGGTAGCACGAACCTGTCAACATTCTCATCCTGACACACGATACTCGTTTCGACCACATTAACACTTCCTCCATACGAACTCTTTCTTTTCTCACAACCAAAATCCATCATCACGATATACAACCTATCATTAACAAATCTCACCACAAACTGGAATGAAATGCATATTTAATTAGCTATTTAAATGAAGTTCTTATCCAACGGCACTCGCAGTCCACCTAAACGCTAGATTGAAATAGAAAACATAATCAATTAAGAAATAACGACCTTACGTGAAAAAGTTACGCTAACACAAAGTAACGGAATTATTGTCATAGTGTTTAAATGCAGCATCGGTCCTAAGACTCTTATATCATAAGTATTGATAACGGGTTTTGTCTGCAACGACACATGTCTGATTTAAAGAAAATCGTACTACGATGTAATTTTTCTCCAAATGATATGACTGGAAGTACAATTACAAAAATAATATTATATTTAAATTTATGACGTCGCTTGAACTTTTCTGTCATAAATTTAACTTTAAAATTATCATTGTCACTGTACTTTAAATCATGTCATATGACAAAAACAATTACTTGAATCCTTTTATTTACAAATATAATATTTCTTCGCAAAATATGTCTTTCTTTAAAACCAAATTACATCTGCGATCGAATTAAAATATCTGTATTTAAAATCGAGATTAATTTACTTCTGTATAGTGTAACAAATAAACTGATTAAACTAATTTTTCTATTGACAGTTGAGTGTTTTTACAAAAAATATGTCACCTATATTCGAATCTGCAAACGATTTTGTTGCTCGTTGGTTGTTGCCGTCAAGTGCATGACTATCAAGCATATATTTCTGGTTACATTACTTTAAAGTTTGAAAATGTTCAAGAGTACACAACAACAGTTCGTGCATAAAAGCATTTACCGGTATAAATAATCTTTGTACCGGTCGCAATACATTCCGTACTAAAATGTAAATGCGTGACTGGAATATTGAAAATAATGTTGAGATTCGACGACATAGGGATGACACAGGATCACAGGAGGGGGTAAAAAAGCTTACACAACTCGTTCGTGATATCACACAGATTCCATCGAAAAATGACAGAATCGTAATCGCTACAGACTGCTGACGAATAAAATTAGTTTATAATGTGACATCAAATATTTTTTGTGTTTCAAATGTTATTGTTTTAATAAATTAAACAGTGGAATTAAGTACAACAAGAGAAATTATTTATTAACAATGGGTGAGAGTGAAGAAGATGCCAGCAAGGTAGGAATACAGTTTACGAACAAAATTCATATTTTCGGATTATAAAATTTAAAAACAATTTGTGACTTTGAAATTTTGTAAATAAATCTTTGATATCCGCTGTGAAAGTGTAAACGATATTCATATTAAACTGTCTTGTTTTATTTGTCATGTCATTGTCGTGGCATCAGATTTACATTTTATATTTACTTGAAACAAAATAAATTTACCCTGACAGTGAATTTATTTTACTATTTATACACATAAATAAAATAGCACGAAACTGTTTATTCTTCGTATTTTAGTTAATTCTTTTACCGCATTTATGTAGACGATTAAAGTCAATTATAAAACAATTGAAAATGTTTTGATAATTAAATAATTTCAGTCATTATGCTACATTTATACAAATTATTATATTTTACAAATCTTAGCATGAATAACTGAATTAAAAAATAAAACAATATTACAAATTTTGACATTTTAAACATAAATATTATGATATCTGTAGAAATAGAACAATAAATATTGTATAATTTAGAAGATATTTGTTGAATTTTCATTTACTTTCGTTATTAAAATAAATTATTTACCGTATAGCATAAACAAAATTTGTGCATTTATTGATAGTAAATATTTAAAAGTTTTTGCTAAACTGAAAGGGTTATTATTATTTACAAAGAATATCTAAAAAAAAATAATCATATTCGTAAAATAAGACGTCATACTCATATTAGAAAATTGTCGTCATGATTGATCAAACATACCAGAAATTCTACATAGCAACGAGTTACGTGAAAAATCTTTTCGTTGTGCTAAAAATACTGCAGCTGTTGTTATTTTACGGCATTATTAAAGTGCTAATTAGAATGAAGAAAATGGATAAGTTTTCAAACAAAATTGCTCTGCTTGGCAATATCCGTAAACTTGGTATGGAGCGATCGCTTAGCTTAGCTTCGCAAATTGTAAGTACAAAAGACCATTTCTGTGTAATGGACACTATTCACTTTCCGTGTCAAATACGACTTAAATTTTTATTAACGTTTCCTTTTTTATGTTAATTGCTTCTTATTTATAGAAATTTGTATATTCATGCAAGTATGAAAATTATACCATTACAGCTGCGAATGTTACGATGCAGTTTTCATTCCCGGTTTAAATATTTTTTATGTACCTGTATCATTATTATTAACAATAACTAGATAAAGGCAACGTATAACTGTCGAATCGTTATTTCAGATAAATATACAAATTATTAACACAAGAAGTTGTTTTAGGACGTATTCTGTAAATGACTATTAATTTTTAATGCCCCTTAAAAATTCTTAACCAATGAATATATATGTGCATAGCAACTGTAATTTATGTTTTTAATTTAATATTGTCAATTTTTGTTGGATAACATTTTTAAGCCCATTTGCACAAATGGAACTTAATTTTAAGACAATATCACATTAAATATTTGAAAACAATGTAAATGTATTCATATGATGTTTTACTTCGAGTTTCATTTATTTATTTGTCAAACACAAAATTTAAGTTTTATTGATGCAAACGAGCATGATGGGTGTTAGTTACAGAATGATTAAAACTGAAATAAATTTATGAATTTATTCACCAGCCTGCACATTAATTAAATTACATTATGATTATATAATCCTTTCTCTCACTAATAACTTTGGAGGTTGTGATTTGGCGGCTGGTAACCGCACTTCACGCACAATAATATATCATCGAGATTTGTTATAGCAGGAATGAGTAAATGGTGTGATGATGATATATTTAGTTCTTGATATTACGTTTCCTATTTATTATTTCTGTTTATTTACAAAATATATTCATTGCATAGCATCTTTTGATAACAGTAATCAGTAAATAACTAAATGTAGTATGATAGAATTTAAATGAATTTACCTTTTACATTTCATAATAATGTTTGTTCTTCTGATGGCTGACCTCGAGAATATTGCAGGCCCAATCACAGGTGAACTAAAAAATATGTAAATTTCTGATTATTTACATTTTTATACATGAAACATTTATAAATAAACTAGTAATACTTACGTACTTTTATTAATGATGATAGTACATTACAGTCTGAATAGTTTATTAAATTTTAATTGTTATATAAAATGTAAGTAACGGAATATGGAATAGAAGTTTCACTGAATTAGTTGTAGAAATAACGAATAGTTCTGGAAAAGAAAAATTAGTATTAGTCCATAATTTAAACATTAGTTATACTTGTATATTTTTAGAAACACATTATATTTAGACACAGAAAAGAAAAATCGAGTAGTAATATTTAATTTTGCATGTCCACGTTTAGACAATTTGATTAAAGAATCTAATTACAAAATTCATAACCGTCAGGGGTGAAGACTGAAAACACATTGTTTAATGAGTTTGCGTGCTTTGGTTAATATTATTTCTACGTTAATCCAGTCTTCTAATTATCACAATGTTTGTACTCAAGCAGTAAAAGGAACTTTCAGACTGATAAGTTCCCAGTTCTCGAGTTACCTTCCTTATTAGTGGTTTGCTGAATCTAAAATTTTACATCTTCGAAAACTGTGGTGTGAGATTTGTTTAAAATGTTTGTGTATGGAGTTAGTATACCTTCAAGTGAAAGTAGTGATGAGAGTGAAATTGTTAATGAGAGCTATGAAGAACATAAAGCCAGAATGCAGGTTTGAAATATGAAAATTCATAGAGAACGATTCTTTGTTTTTGCAAATGAGTATCGTATCAGTATCAGTTAGACTTAATGAAAACGATACTATTGTAACAGTATCTGAGTATGTGCTTATAATATTGTATTGTTGTTATTCGAAACTAGAAATTTAATCGTTATAGTAGGTTGAAAAATAACTAGCAACACTTTTTCTCCCGTTAAATTAAATAATATTATTGCAATACTTGTATGTTATAAATATTATATTTATATGGTGCACTAATTTTAAGTTGTAAATATAATGTTCTTTTAATAGATATATACTTGTGTATTTTTTTTTGTATTGAAATAGTATTTTAAGTAAATAGGTACTTAACATGTGATGAAATCAAATTGAATTATAAAGAGAAAAAATGGGATACCGTCATAATTTGAACCTTTATAATTCAATTTGAATTACTTAAAATACTAATTAAATTTCAATTGGTAAATATTCTCCTTAAATAACAGTATCAATGCAGATGACTTTCATGTCAAGTCTTTCAGTATATAAAAGTCATGCGATCTCATGATTCTTTTGACTGCTTAACACATAAAAAAATAGATAGAAAAATTGAAATAAAATCAGATTTGAATCACATGGCGATCGTAACTAAATTGATTTAAAGCATTTAATAAGCGTTCATAGACCCCATATTCAAATCCTGACGGTATCTCAATTTTTCTCTTTAATTTAATTTGGTTTTCTTTTTATATGTTTGATCTACGCTGTTTGATATTATCCGAGTATAATCTATACAGACAACATACTTGTAAAGAGTTGCATTTTAAAAATGATTTAGCTACAGCAACAAAATCCATATTATGAAAAAAATAAAAATAGTAATAAGATCAAATTAGCGTGTATTTAAACTTTTGCTTATGATTACATCTTTAAAACTTTAAAGTAAAATCATTTATTAAATTTTGTTGTAAATTTATAAAATAATTTTCAGATATATAAATCAACAAATTACAATTTAATATTTGTACAGTATAATTGTATAACACATCCTGCTTTCTATAATTACCTACTTATGTTTAATTTAAATAAACAATGTTTTGTGTAGCGACGCCGCGAGGAATGCGAGCGCAAGGCTCGCAGGGGCGAGATGGACCCAAGACTGGAGTTCGCCTTCCAGTTCCTCATCGACTCCACGGGTTTACCTCGCCACGAAATTATGGACTTTGTCTTTGAAGGAAATATGGTTCGTTCACAACACTTTAAAACATCATGGTTTAAGAATACCGATAACCATTTTAACACAATTATTACATTCTCTTATATTATTATTTAAATTATATTTCCACTTGATTGTCGATTATACAAAAAGCACTAAATAAATACAAATTACATTGCCCAGATCAACATCTAGTAGCGCACAACTTAAAAAAAATATCAAATTTAATTAATAATGAACATAAAGTTACTGTACAAAAAGAAAATGAATGAGAACCATTGAAACATTTTAGCTGGATGAAATAAATCAACTTTTCATGCCACATATGCGAAACAAGCTAATGTGGTTTTATCAAGAAGTAGAAGAACTCGAACAACACTTATCTGTAGAACAACCAAAACCTAGTACAAGTCGCGCACCTCCACAAGTGCTTAAATCTGTCACAATTCCCGTCAAAAAGAAAAAATTATTCCTAACAGATGGTTGGGATATTCCGCTTACAGGAATCTGTATTTATATATTTCGTCTCAATGTAACTAAACAATTACCGGAAGAAGGTTTTCATAAGGTTTTAAACTTATTTCAAAAGATGAATTCAAGAGTGTTTCAACTGAATTAACAATTTTAGGATTTGTTCTGTGGTCTTTTGGATGCAAAAAATATAGGATTAGTAACAGCAGTTGAACGAATAGTGGAACATATTTTCATGGAAGCTTTAGCACATCCTAGTCCTGACTGCGAAGACGAAAGTATGAATTGTCCGATGATAAAGAATCAACTTTTACCAGGATTGAGATCTTTTTGTAGTGCTTTAAAAGGTAAACATATTGTTTAAAAATGACGTTCAAATTAACTTTCGAGAATAGATCAACGCACACAAAATAAAAACTTAGTCGCAATTGTTATTTGTGTATCTACAGCAGAAAGTACTCGATTGCCGCTTGGCATGGATATTGTTGATCGAGGCGTAGCTCGAGGTGTACTCGACCATTTAGAAACATTTTAAAAATAATTTATGAATCATGTTTGTTTTTTTTATTTTGTAATTTGTTTGAAAACTTGAACTCTCTTTCCATATGAATGCAAATGTTTACTACTTTCTATACATGTCCGTCAGTACGGTGGTGTGGATAGCGATACGGAATTCGGAGATTCCGAGTTCGAATCGCACTCAAGCTAAAAATTATATGAACTACCACATTGAGGCTCGGTCAGTGCGGAACCTATACTGTAATTGGGATTAAGTTCCTGTTATACACCGTAATATAATAACATGAAACAGATGCCTACTTTTAGTTATGGTTGTATAATAGTATGTACGAAGGGCATAAAATAGCGTTTATTGTCCGAGAGCTATAATTGTATGTTATGCACCAAGGGAGGGAAACAAGCGATTATTCTCGCGAGTGAAGTTGGCAAACCTCACACAAGGGATAATCTCGCCCTCCCGTGAAGCATATTATACTTTTCGTAACAAGTGCACAAAAATTACCGTCTTATCGGGACAAATGTCAAATATGGGTTGCGTAACTAGTTACCTAGGAAACGCCGCAAACAGCTAATAATCGTAGTCTCTAGGAAGAGAAACATCTCTCTAGGGAGAGAAACATGCTACCTAGGGAGACAAACATCCTATCTTAAACATAATGTTTCTCTCCCTTGGGGAGAAAAGCAGTGTTTCTCTCTCTAAAATTAGGAAATAAGAAAGTGTTACTTGTGCATGTGTTACGAAAACGCTAATTACGCTCAAGGTGCATTCAAAATGTTATGTACGACGGCTATTTTGGAAATAACAGATTATCATTCTGCATAATAAATTTTTACGTTCCATAAAAATAAATATTCTAACTGTCTGTGCACCACAAAACATTGAAATCAAAAATCTAATTTTTGTAATTATGTTTCTTAATTAAAATCAATATAAAAAATGAAAATTGATCTAAAATACAACTTATTTTTGTACAAAATTGAGTAAAAACCTGAAGCGGGTCATAAAGTATTTTACAACTCTATGGCAGTAAAAAACCACTAAATGTTCTCAAATGAAGTATATACAGTGACAAATTAAGCCTAGAAAAACTTTATTGAATTATATTTATTTTCTTGAAAATGTTCTGAAATGGTTTATTTAAAATATTAATAGTATGCGAAGAAGTTTGCGATACTGGAAATGTTTTCGAAGACGGAAAACTCTTAATGGAAGGAAAAGCAGTACTTGATATTAAAGAATTAGCAAAACATCCTGCCAATGTTTTACCAATGGAAGATAGAGTAAAATCATGGATAAAAAGAGTTACTGAAGTACTTAAAGAGAGCGAACAAATTAGAAGAGAAAATGACTCTTCAGGTATTCAAAATTATACTTTCTTTTAAAACAAAGTACGAATATTTTATTTTCTCAGGACCTCAAGATGAACTCGAGTATTGGAAGAAACGAGGAGCTCAATTCTCTCAAACTATAACATATTTAGAAAGTAATGAAGTACAGTTTACAATTTTAATGTTGGAATTAGGAAGATCAAAACTACTTAAACAGTGGCAAGAGACAAGCAATAAAATCACATTTTGTTACAATGAAGCAAAGGATAATGCAAAATTTATTCAAGCTATGGAAAAAAATTGTCACTCATTATATCTTGATGATCCTGTAATTATTGAAATATATTATCGTACTTAACAATTAGTAAAATTTATTTTTCCAAAGGTACACATGCAAGATTCTTTACTTGGTCTTCTACAAACAGTAAGATTAATACACAGCGTCTCACAATTCTATAACACTTCTGAAAGAATTTCTTCTCTCATGGTGAAGGTATGTATTCAATAATAAACAAAGTATGTATTATATTATGACTACATTATTAAAATTATAGATAACGAACCAAATGATAGAAACTTGTAAAGAATATATAACTTGTAGAGGAAAAGAAACAATCTGGTCACAAGAAAGATCTGATGTGCGAGATAAATTAACTCAGTGCATTATGCTAAATCGAGTATATCAAAAAACTTACTCTGTTGTTAAAAATCAACCTTTTATTCCAGACCAAGAACCATTTAACTTTTCAGAAAACTACGTATTCGGAAAATTCAATACATTTTGTAATAGACTTGGAAAAATTATTGCAATGTTTGATTTAATTGAGGACTACAACAATTTGTTTAAGAGAAGAATGGAAGGATTATTGTTAGGAGAAGGTTATTACAAATGTAATATGTCGAAATGGAATTTTGTTATGAGAGATTATTTTTAGTATTGGAGGAGGCTATACAAACATTTGAAGAAACTAAGGCATTAGTAATGAATAAAAAATATGATTATTTAGATCAGCGCAACACAGAATTTGATTTAGATTTTAATATATTCATGAAAAAAACTGATACACTAAAAGAAAATATCAGTAATATAATCGAGAAGAATTTTTCTAGCGTTTGGGAAACTGCTCAGGGTATTAGATTTTTAACACGGTTTGAAAAAGTATTAATATTATTATAATTAACAAAACTGTTGGCTAAATATGTTTTTTTATTAAATAATAGGTAAGTGAAAAGATTCCACTGACAACAATGGATGATAAATATGCAAGAGTATTGAAATACTGTGAACAAGAAGTTGAACGAATTATAAAAATGTTTAAAAAAGAAAGAGATGATCCACCATTACCATTTAATTTTCCACCAATTGCAGGTAAATTTATTCCATTTAACAGAACCATTAACCCAATTAGTGATTTAATTTCAGGGAGAATTAAATGGTCTCGCTCTTTGAATTCTCATTTAAAAGAACTCATGGAGAGCGTAATTACTCATCATGTTTTAAAAATGTTACCGACTACAATCGAATTATCTAAACGTCATCAAAGTGCAGAAGCAATGTTGAAAACATATGAATCTGATATGATAGCAATATGGATGAGTCAAAAAGTACTTCAATCAAAACAGTTTATACCGGGTGTCTACTTTTTTTTCCGAACAGGAAATTCAATGTAAAAATTTTGATTTAGCGATATTGCTTTACCTATTAATTTTAGAACAAAGTTGTACTAAAGAAAAATGTTCAGAACGAAGAACAGCATCCATAGAGTATAAGTTTGTTGTTCAATTGTTTCTTATGTCCGAGTTAAAAGTAAAAGAAAATACACGCTTTTAAACAATTATCAGAGTGCCATGAGAAATAAAACAATAATTAGTTTGTTGTGTCTGACATTATTTGACATATTGGACCAAAATTGGAAGCTTACTGTAATTTATTTATTTATTCGAGCATTTAATTTATAATAAAATTGATTATAGCAACTATTATTTACTTTTTTCTACATAATCGAGACAAATAAATACCTATTATTAAGTTATCTAATTTGTTTTATTTCTCATGGCACTCATGGCTTTAAAGCGTGCTTCTAACTCGGACATAAGAAACAATTGAACAACAAACTTATACTCTATGAATGCAGTTTTTCATTCTGAACATTTTTCTTCAGTACACTTTTATTCTAAAATTAACAGGTAAAGAGATATCGCTAAATCAAAATTTTAACATTCAATTTCCTATGTTCGGGAAAAAAATAGACACCCGGTATATATATAACATTCACAATTTGTTATATTTAAGGTGAGTGAAGTGGATCAATGTTTAGTTAAAAAACTCTTGGCAATAAATAAAGAAAATGGACAACTAAAAGTAAATTTAGCATTTGCAATTCCACTTTTAATTCGCGAAGCAGAATGTTTAATAAAATTAGATTTGCCGGTTCCAATGGTTGCATTAACACTTCTTACTAAACAAGAACACTTCACAGTGTTAAAAGACTCTCTACAAGTATGTTATAAATCTTGTACATACTATGTCATTATTTTAAAATATTTCCTTTACAGCTTTTGATTAATAATTTTATGACTGTCGTACAAAGAGTAAAATTGGAAGTACGACCATTATTTCTCCCACAATTAGTTCGCTTAGTTAATATGTTAACACCAGGTTTGAGGCAGTTAAATTGGGTTGACAAAAACTGGAAACCTTTTATTACAAATGTCAATGAAGCAATTGAGAATTTTAATATACTGGTAAGTAAAATTTAAATTAATCATACTTATTTTTGTACTATGATGAATATCGCAAGTATTACCAATTTATTTTTAAAAATTTAAATATCTTTTGTGCCAGGCACAAGATTGCCAAAATAAATAAAACTCTATTTCGATTCCAAAGATAAATATACGTTATATAATGTCTTATTTATTGTTAGGTAAATCGCGTACATGACGTCTATTCGAATCGTATACTGGAAGTGCTTTCAAGCATGCAATCTGCTTCTCTTCATGTTTTACCTGATGAAGATCAGTCATGGACTGTTGATGATTTTATCGATCGTATTGAAGCTACATGCCGAGCTGCTGCAACAGAGCTTCATCGAAAGAGTCTTATGGTTGAGGAAGCTGTTGAAGAAATTCTGTTACTGGTTAGAAATGCTGCCCAAGACTTTCAGTCCACTCAACCAGATGAATTTGATTTTCTGAAGCAAGATGGTGCAAAAAATTAATTATTATTATTATTATTAAAAATCTTGGAACTGCAGTCCTACTCATACTTTTTCATCAAGTTTATAATAGCCAATTGCAGCGCTATTATTGAAATTTTTAGTTTTCTTTAAATTTACAAGATAATCAAGAAGAACTGTTAAATGAATAACTAAACATTACTCTTAAATATTTGATTCAATATTTTTCATTTAAGAAATTCTTAAAATATAAATGAAAGAGAGGAAACTGATCGTAAATGAAATAAATGTACCAAAAGTACAAGCTGGAAAATTAATTGACTCATGAAAGGCCTTTAAACTTTTTTTATATTTGTAAATTTTTTAGTCAATTTTAATTAAGATCAATTAGGTGATCCAGTTAAAAAAAAATATTATTTCATTTTCTCGACTTAGAGAAATTATTGTAACGGTGATTTATTCTAGATCTCGAGATTTTTATGAAAACATGTTCCCAAAAAAGTCAATCTGTCGGTCTGCCTGAAGGTATGATAACGAACAAAAATTTGGATTGAAATTTTATATTTAATGTTTTTAGCGAAAAACTAAACTTAAGTTCGTTAATGAACTATATACAATCAGTGATATCACAACATTATTGATGGATTTAAAAAAGTTTTATTTCGTAAACGGTAATATTAGTATTTATCACAAAATACGTAATAACTGAAATTTATAACAACCTTTGCTTGAAATATTTTTCTAAATTATTATCGATTTATTTGTTATAGTTTCTCAATAATTTGAAAATGGTTATGCTGTAAAACATGTAAAAAACAATATTCGTAATTATTAAAATCATAATATAAAATTAGAATCCCATGACTCATAATTGGGTGTCATAAATTACATTTAAGAGATAGTTCATTGTTTTTTCAAAAGTGATTAAAAATATGTTGAGTTTGATATCAAATTAAAACTCTCGGACAGGAAATTCTAGTAATTGTACCAAATATGATATTCAAGCAATTGTCAATAGTTTTTCCAAAATTTGTTCAAATTAGGCCGTGTTTAGTATCAAATTAAAGCTCTTATGCACATAATTCTAGAAACAATATAACCAATCGTCAATTATTTAAAAAAAAGTTATATTAATTATACCGCGATTATGTAAACTTACAGTCCAGAAAGTACTGCAGTTCCCTAGCAGATTTTGTTTTTCATGTTAAAGATTTTCATTATAGATACTTTGATATTTTCTTAATAGTTATTATTTATGACAGATACTGAAAATCAGAATGTAAGTTTCGATACAGACATGTCCACAAGTCAGCAACAGTCTGATTGGTCAGTTGTATGGGAATGTTTCGATAAACCTTACATACTATTGGCTACTCCAGGAGGTTTATCAAAAACTATGCAGGATTTAGTACGAAATGCTGTAGGAGAAATGCGAAGATACTACAGTCGAAAAGTCATTGATGTTCTCGTTAAAGTTACTAGACAATCTTTAGATGCACTAAGAAAACGATTTATTTTAAATGGAGGTAAAATTTACAATTTGTTAATGATTATTTTTTATATAGATATTCTATTACCTCATTTCAGCTCAAGCAGATGCCCCAGCAGTATTTTTGTTGCACGCTACTTTACTGATTCCGAAAGTTACTGTTATACCATCATTGGACGAAGTACAAGATACACTTATAATTGCTGGAAGGTATATCACGTCGGTTTCTAAAGGGGTTGGTCAATGGACAGGAGGAAAACCGAAAGTAAGAGTTATGTTTTATTCAAACATATTTTATACTTACGATTGTTTAAAATATATGATAAATTCAATTGGTGTTAAATGTTACATTTTTATAGTCTGTACATATAAAACAAATTTTAGCACTTTTTGAAATGTACATACACAGTGTTTGTATAACTGCATGAATTGTACATAATTTATCATCGTTTTTCTTTAAGATGAAATATGGGAACGTTAAAAATCATGTATGTATGTATTACTACTAATACCTACTGTAGGTACAATAATTACATCATTAAGTTTATCATAATAATATATGCCACACATAATTCTTTAGCAATTTTTATAATATTATAGGAATTTCGATCAATTGTACAGTCCAATCATTTTTCCCAGTCAATCATCGCCATTTCATCAATTTTTCTCGATTCTACACAAATTTCTCACGTTTTTATATAAACAAAACACACACGAACACAAATTACAACCGGCATGTAAAAGCTTTGTAAATATCCTGCTGACCCCCGCACAGACAACAGCCAAGAACACTGGCTGGAAGAAGCTCACAAATCGAACGCCAAACGTTCTACAAGCCGTTGTCTCTAAACTGGAACAGCATTCGAAGAAGAACGACGGCCGCCCAGTGCAAGAAGACTACCGCACTAGACGTCGACGTCTCTACCGACTAAATTCGGAACAAAAACCCGAATTTCCATACCAACAAAGGAATTTTTACAGCTATGTTATGGATAATAAAGAAATTGTTAAAACGTTGTCGTTGCTATCAACATGCACACATGAACTGAAAAATGTAATATTTTATTTTATTTTGTTGAAAAGATTCTCATTAAGTGATTGTAGGAAATGAATACGTTTATTGGAACTTGGAAACAATATTCTGTGTTGTGGAGGAATGAGAAAACTCAACGAGAACTTATGACGAATTGCTTGATGGAATTTGAAGCGTCACTTCGAAGACATGGAGAATTAGATGGTCGATTAACTACTGAACCTGATGTTCACAGAATAGGTCTTTAGATTTCACACATAATTAATTTTTATATTATTAAATCGAATGATTTTTTAGGATCTTGTCTTGCCATATCAACAGAACGACTTAAATTTGGTCTTACAACAGAAATTAAATCTTGCACTCATCGGTAAAAAAGACTACCTAATCTAGTATAAATATCTATTTAATATTACCATATATTTTGTAGTATTGGACAAGCAATGAAAAAGAAATATAGAAGAGAAATGGATTATGTTTATGCTGTTATTAATGAAATGCACAGAAAATTGGATCGGCCAATACGAGATCTCGATGATGTGAGACTTATTATGGATACTTTGAAGAAAATACGTGAACAGGAAGTTGACATGGAACTGAAACTAGAACCAATTGAGGTACGATCGATATAAATCAAATGAGACTTCTACAACTAAAGAAAGAAAGAAAATATAATTAAGTAATAACATATTAATTCAAGAAAACATTTTCGTGGTTTTTATGGGGTAGATGGGTCAGTGGTATAGAGTCGGCCTGTGGATCTTGAGAACCCTGGTTCGATCCCCACAGGCGACAAACAATTTTCACCAATTTTAATCTACCCCTGTGGCTCCCCTTCCACTAATATCTTTGGGGGCCGTGATTTGACAGCTGGTAACCGCACTTCACGCGAAGGAATATATCACTTACCGAGATCTGCTTAGGCAGAGTGCCACATCCAACAATGGGTAAAAGGCGTGATGATATATTTTATTTATATTTATTTATTTTTTAAATTATCAATATTTTGTCAAGAATTTGTTATGGTCTATAACAGTATAATTATATTATTGGAGCATCGGCATCATATGATAATGATGCAATTACTCCAATATTTTGCTTAAAATGCTAGTTATATAAACTTAAATATTTCCAAATCAGATTGGAACAGGACTCGAAATGAATCCGAGGAAACCGACACAATAAATAAATATATCATCACGCCTTTTACTCATTACTGGGTATGGCACTCTGCCGCAGTCGAATTTGGATTAATGGATCTAATTCACCATTATTCTCTTATTAAAGAAACTTTGTTAAAAAAAACATTTTTTTTTAGGCAAACTTAAACATAAATTAATGAAAAAAAAATGCATGGTTACTACAGATTATCTTTTACTGTCATTTATTTTACTAACATTTATAACTGGAACTAATAAATATTATTTAATTAGTATTTTTAGTAAATACTTAACAATTTTTGAAATCAAATTGAATTATATGAATAAAAAATAAATATATCATCACGCCTTTTACCCATTACTGGGTATGGCACTCTGCCGCAACAGATCTCGGTAAGTGATATATTTCTTCGCGTGAAGTGCGGTTACCAGCCGTCAAATCACGGCCAGCAAAGATGTTAGTAGAGGCGGAGCCACAGGGGTAGATTTATTTTGGTGGAAATTGTATGTCTGTTGTGGGGATCGAACCAGGGTTTTCAAGATTCACAGGCCGACACGATACCACTGAGCCACCTACCCCATATATTGAATTATAAAGGAAAAAAATAAGATACCATCAAGACTTGAACCTGGAACTTATGAACTCCGGTCATATGCTTTAACCAACTAAGCTATCAGCGCCATGTAATTTAAATCTGCTTTTATTCTATTTTTTCTCTGTAATAACCAAATCAGATTTAAATTACATGGCGATCTTAGCTTAGTTGATGAAAGCATATAACCGGAGTTTATAGGTCCCAGGTTCAAATCCTGGCGGTATCTTAATGTTTCTCTTTATAATTCAATTTGTTATTATTTATTTTAGGAAGCATTTAATGTTCTCAGTCGTTATAACATATCAATAGAACGCGAAATAATGGAACAAGTTGATAATCTACGATACACTTGGGGTCGTTTGCAAGCATTGGCTCAAAAGTGCCACGTACAGTTACTGGACATGCAACCACACTTCCAAGATGATCTGAAGACAAATCTCGAGAAATTCAGACAAGATAAAATTAATTATTGTAACGAGTATCGAACTGCTGGCCCCATGCAAAGTGGTCTAACACCAAGAGAGGCTTCCGATAGACTTATTCTATTTCAAGTAAAAATAAATAAATAATCATCATTTGAATATAATTAAATATACATTTATTGAATTGTAGAATCGTTTCGATGGAATGTGGCGTCGCCTTCAAACCTATCAAAGTGGCGAAGAATTATTTGGTCTACCTCAAACTGACTATCCAGAATTAGCGCAAATCCGTAAAGAATTAAACTTATTACAAAAACTATACAAACTCTACAATGACGTAATAGATCGAGTAAATAGTTACTACGATATTCCTTGGGGCGAAGTCAACATTGAAGAAATTAACAATGAATTAATGGAGTTCCAAAATCGTTGCAGAAAACTTCCCAAAGGATTAAAAGAATGGCCTGCCTTCTTTGCTTTGAAGAAAACTATTGATGACTTTAATGATATGTGTCCTTTACTTGAATTGATGGCTAATAAAGCTATGAAGCCAAGACATTGGCAACGAATTATGGAATCTATTAAACATGTCTTTGAACTAGAGAGCGAAGGATTTTGTTTGAAGAATATTTTGGAGGCGCCTTTACTACAGCATAAGGAAGATATTGAAGTAAGTTTTTATTCATAAAATTGCAGATAACCAACTGATACTTACTTATATATGTTAGGATATTTGCATATCAGCAATGAAAGAAAAAGATATCGAAGCTAAACTCCGTCAAGTAACTAATGAATGGTCTGTTCATGAACTAACTTTCATGACATTTAACAACAGAGGCGAGTTACTTTTGAGAGGAGACACAACTGCTGAAACTATTGGACAACTGGAAGATAGTTTAATGGTTTTAGGATCATTATTATCCAACAGGTACGAATAATGTTAACGGGTGGAAATTAGTTTTAATTTATATTCGACGTGGGTTTGAGTTAAAGATCAATAAATACGAGAAGGAAATTAAAAATAATATAGTTATTTGTGTATTAAGAGCGTAAAGTGATTCTTTGTTACTCGAGCACGGTAATTGCAGCACGAGTCGAAGGCGAGAGCTGCAATAGTGTAAGAGGAACAAAAACACTTTACGCTCGTGATACACATAATTTTTTCTACGATTGCATCTTCAAATTATTAAAAAACGTATATGTACTGAAAATAAATTCGTTCTGTCAACTGTCAATATGGCAAGTTTCTGTTTTGTTTGTATCTCTGGTAACTATTGAAATAAGCGCGCATTTAATATCTTTTTCGCGCGTTGCCATTGGAAACACGCGCATTTAACATCTTTTTCGTGCGTTGCCATTGGAGACGCGCGACAAAGATATTTTTCGATTGTACCATAGAAAACGTTCACTTTACGATGACAAATGAAAGTCAACTTTATATAGCAATCGTAGAAAAAATTCTATGGTCTATTTTACACTGTTCAATTCTCAACAGAAAAAGAATGGAAAATAGCTGCAACACAATACCAGAACCTGACTTTTATTTTCTGTAGCTTTTTAATTTTCTATCGTCGGTAGCTTGAGGATGACTATTAAGTAACCAAAACCTGTATATTTAAATATAAAACTGAAATGATATGATTTGTAGCTTATTGAGTTTTAATTTAATTAATTTGCAGATACAATGCCCCATTCCGGAAACAAATTCAACAATGGGTTGTTGACTTATCCAACACGAATGAGGTTTTAGAAAGGTGGTTACTTGTACAAAATATGTGGGTTTATTTAGAAGCTGTATTTGTTGGTGGTGATATTGCAAAACAGTTACCCAAAGAAGCTAAACGATTTTCAAAAATTGATAAATCATGGCAGAAAATTATGCAAAGAGCTCACGAAACTCCTGGTGTTGTTTCCTGCTGTGTTGGTAAGAACATTTCAGAACATTCTTTGAAACTTGTATAACTTGTTTTATGCATTTTAGGTGACGATATGTTGAAGCAACTATTGCCTCATCTGCAAGAACAATTAGAACTATGTCAAAAATCTTTGAGTGGCTACTTAGAAAAGAAACGGATGATGTTTCCAAGATTCTTTTTTGTATCTGATCCAGCACTTCTAGAAATTCTTGGACAAGCGTCTGATTCACATACCATTCAAAACCATTTACTTTCAATATTCGATAATACGCGTTGGGTTAAATTTCACGATATAGAGTATAATAAAATGACAGCAATTATATCTTCTGAAGGGGAGATAATACAATTAGAAAAAGCTGTAAGAGCTGAAGGCAGTGTTGAAACTTGGCTAACATCATTGTTGATTACTTCACAGCAATCTCTACATTCGATTATCCGACAAGCATTTAGTATGTTGAACGATCCTAATTTTAATATGTTATCGTTCTTGGACAAGATGCCTGCTCAGGTATATCTACACAATAATTATTTATAGTAAATATGATGATCGACTGTTTAAATAATGAAGAAATTTAGATAATTGGAATATCAGTCTAATTTATTTTTTAAATGTTACAATTCCGACGTTTCGGCGATAACCATCAGGGATCTACAAAATAAATAACAATAAGACTTTTTTTTTAAACAGAAACAAAAAACTTACATGTAACGTCTAATAATTGACATAAACAAATTGTTTAATAGTATATAGCCAAGGTTGAGAAGATGATCATTATTGACCTAGCGCCAAGATTGTACCCCGAGGTGCAACCGAGGGGTATAAGGCGCATGGTCAATAATGATCTTCTCAACCGTGGTTTATATACTATTTTTTTCACTACTAGCTCTTAAATCCTATATAACGAATTTTTTAATAATCATAACATAAGCAATTTGATATGAATACATGTTAATATCTACAAAAACCGAGAAGGCAGAAATGAAATTCTTTTGTTTTTAGTATTGTTTTTTTAAATATTTGGATCCACGAGAAAATTTGTCCTGGTAGATTCTTTTTGGGTTGAAATAGTTAAAAAAAAAAACTTATTTACTTTGTAGATCCCTGAAGAAGGCGATGGTCATCGCCGAAAATTCGGAATTGTAACATTTTAAAAATAAATTAGACTAATATACCAATTATCTAAGTTTCTTCAATAATTATTTATATAGAATAAACCAAATGTGTTGATGTTAGATTGGTCTTCTTGGACTACAAATGATTTGGACGCGAGATGCAGAACTTGCTCTTCTTCAAGCACGGATTGACAAGAAAATAATGGCAGACACAAACAATAAATTTTTGGAACTATTAAATACTTTGATTGATCAAACTACAAGAGATTTAACTAAAATTGATAGAACTAAATTTGAGACTTTAATTACGATTCATGTGCATCAACGAGATATATTTGATATTTTAGTAAGTTGTTAAAAAAGCAAATAATTTCAAAATGATACAAATATTTTTTCAGTGTCGATTAAATGTACGTCATATCAATGATTTCGAGTGGTTGAAGCAATGTCGGTTTTATTTCAGAGAAGAACAAGATAAAACTTTAATATCTATTACAGATGTTACTTTTATTTATCAGAATGAATATCTTGGATGCACTGACAGACTTGTAATTACTCCTTTGACTGACAGGTTTGTATTGTATTGTATTTTATTTTATAAAAATAATAAGAAATAATGTGCGAAATGACTCAACGGTAGAGCATTTGATCGAATTTCAAATCATGGTATAATTTGTATGTGTCTAACTAAAATAAATTTTATTCCATTAATTAATAAATACTCGGTAACGCAAGTTAACTAATAAGTAGTAAATGATTGGTCTTGCAAAACGCAAATCTTCGAACACAGGGTGTCGTTGTTACACCATCGACAACGAGGAACCGAAACCGCGTATGATCTTAGCATTTGAATTTAACTGTTAATTTAATTAACAACAAAGACAAAATTAATTGTCATTCAATACATGATGAAACAAGGTTTAATTTTGTGAAACATAGCCAAGTGTTTATTTTATATTTTTTTGTTAATTTAATAATAACCATAATCTTTCTCTTAGAAGACGGATACTCAAGAGTTTTTGAAATATTTTTACAATATGAAAGAATTTTAAAGCTTTAAGTAAATGAATTATTTTTTGTGTCACTAATAAAAACAATATTCTAATAATGTTCAGTTGACTTTGGATAGCACAATGAACGAAATAATAATTGAATTTTTATGAATTTCTATAGATGTTATATAACTTTGGCTCAAGCCTTAGCAATGAGCATGGGAGGAAGTCCTTGCGGTCCAGCGGGAACTGGAAAAACAGAAACTGTAAAAGATATGGGAAAAACTCTAGCAAAGTATGTAGTTGTATTCAACTGTTCTGATCAAATGGATTACAAAGGACTGGGGCGTATATACAAAGGTATATTTCTTCAATAAAATTAATAATTTTGGTACTTAATATTCCTTCTAAATTTAGGTTTAGCACAATCTGGATCTTGGGGTTGTTTTGACGAATTCAACAGAATTGAATTACCAGTATTATCAGTAGCAGCTCAACAAGTTGCTGTGATTTTAGCTGCTAAGAAAGAAAAGAAAAGAAATTTCCAATTTACTGATGGAGATATGATAGATATGTGCCCCGAATTCGGCATATTTATTACAATGGTGAGAATACACAAACAATCCATGATTTTTCATAAAAACAATTATTTATTTTTAGAATCCCGGGTACGCTGGAAGAAAAGAACTACCAGAAAATTTAAAGATTCAATTCCGAACAGTAGCTATGATGGTTCCTGACAGACAAATTATCATTCGAGTCAAACTAGCCAGCTGCGGATTTTTAGAAAACATCACTTTGGCTCGAAAATTTTATACTTTATACAAACTTTGTGAAGAACAACTAACTAAACAAGTCCATTATGATTTCGGTTTACGTAATATTTTATCAGTACTCCGTAGTCTTGGAGCTTCTAAAAGAGTTAACAATAAAGACTCGGAAAGCACAATTGTTATGCGGGTACTTCGCGATATGAATCTATCTAAACTTATAGATGAAGATGAACCATTATTCATATCATTAGTGGCAGATTTATTCCCTAATCAGACTCTAGAAAAAACATCCTACCCTGATCTAGAGAATGCTATTTCAGAACAAGTTGACCAAGCCGGATTGATTTACCATCCACCATGGGTATTGAAACTTATACAAGTAATTCAACAACAAAATCGTGTAATATAATATAAATAATAAATAAATTGTATTTTAGTTGTATGAAACTCAAAGAGTGAGACATGGTATAATGACTTTGGGTCCAACTGGTACCGGTAAAACATCTTGCATACACGTATTGATGAAAGCCTTAACACAAACTGGAAGTCTTCATAGGTAAAGACTCTAAATACAGTAAGCGCCGGTTATAGTGAATTTTAATTCTTATAAACGACAATTCTAATAACCGAGAAAGATAAACAACTTCTCTTTCAAACTAATAAACATGAGAATAATGGGATACAAAATAAATTCATGCAGTACCATTAATTTTTTAGTTAATAAAAATTAAGTCGGAATGTGGTATTTTGACGAATTCATCTAAAAAGACCGGGTTATTCGGTTTTTCCCCTAAGTTTTAACCACTGGTTTATATTGGTTTAAATCGTCTTGATTTTTATATAAATTCAACTAGTAGTTGTTATTCAGATATACAGGGTGTAACAGCGAAACCAACCACCGCCTATATTTTCTTTATTATTATAGTTACAAAAAAATATTATAAAGAAAAGTTATAGAAGACCAAAGGGGACATCTCCTTAAAGAATAAAATAATTTTTTAAACCAGTGGTTCTCAAGTTACAACACAAAGTTATATTTTTTCAAATGGGATTATACATATTTTGTAAGCCTATTCGATAGAGTATTTTTTTCTGAATTCAACCATGTAATCATTTTATATCCTTACATAACAAAAATATTGAGAAAATTCAATTTAAAGTTTCGATAAATTTTATTTAACATGACACAAAACAGTAGGATATGATCAATGACAAAGCAATAAACATAATGCTTATAAACCATAAACATTAAATTATCAAATACAATACTCATAATTTATCTTCTCAATAAAAACAACAATCACAACTAATTATTATAAATAACAATGAACTTATTTTATTTTGTTATTCATCATAGCCTACTGTTTTAATAAACAAATGCATTGAAAGTATATGATAGTCATTCAGAATTTATTCTGAAAATTTGGTTGTTGGCAGTAAATAATTACGAGTATAGTATATTTTAATAACATGGATATGTTCTTGAGTTTCGATTCTTATATTTAGTGAACACAATAACGGGTGGCTATTGCTTTAATATCTGCCGAAATATTAATTTAAACAACGAATTAATATAGATGATATGATGTTTTCTTTATTTTTTTTATAATAGGGAAATGCGAATGAATCCAAAAGCTATAACAGCGGCTCAAATGTTTGGACGATTAGATGTTGCAACTAACGATTGGACAGATGGAATATTTTCTGCACTTTGGAGAAAAACATTAAAACTTAAAAAAGGTAGCTCACAAGCACCCTCTCAGATTTGTTTTCTCAATATCAAAAAACTACTTCAATTTATTGTAGGAGAGAATGTATGGCTAGTGCTGGATGGACCAGTCGACAGTATCTGGATCGAAAATTTAAATTCAGTATTAGACGACAACAAAACTTTAACTCTAGCAAATGGAGATCGTTTATCCATGGCTCCAACTTGTAAAATCATATTCGAACCACATAACATTGACAATGCTTCTCCGGCAACGGTTTCGAGAAATGGAATGGTTTACATGAGTTCATCTGGATTGAACTGGAAACCAGTGATGAAAGCTTGGTTGAAAACTAGAACTCCACGAGAGGTAGAAATATTTCAGGGATTATTTGAAAAGACATTTGGCGCATTGTATACTTGGTGTACACAAAACGTTACTCTGGTCATTAATGTTCTTCAATGTAATGTCATACAACAAATATTACTACTTTTAGAAGGTACTACAAAATCATTATTCAGATAACAGTTTTAATAATTCATAAATTCTTTAGGACTTGTACCACCACAAACGGAGGTAACAGAAACTCAATCATCAGCGAAATCAGATCATGGAGATCTGGACGATGAGACAGAAGACACTACTGCAAAAGCGGAAGTTGTACAAATTTTTACTTCCGAACATTTAGCTAAACTATACAGCTTTGCTTTAATTTGGGGAGCAGGGGCATTTTTAGAAACATCAGATAGATTGAAATACAGCGAATATATTCAAGATAAATTAGATTTTCTAGATTTACCAACACCTGGAAAAGATATTAATGTACGAATAAAATATTTATTTATATTTAAGAAAATAATGAATACTATTTTCAGGCAACATTATTTGATTTTGTTGTTAGTAAGAATGGAACATGGGAACCTTGGAGTTCTTTAGTTACAAATTACATGTATCCAGAAGTCAGTACTCCTGAATATGCAAGTATTTTAGTACCAATCTCTGACAGTGTTAGAATAGATTATCTTGTAAATACAGTTGTCAAACAAGAGAAAGCGGTGCTCCTTATCGGAGAACAAGGTTCTGCAAAAACTGTTATGATGAAATCATACATGCGAAAAGCAAATCCAGATCTATATCTTAATAGAGCATTTAACTTCTCTTCTGCAACTACTCCTTACCAGTTTCAAAAAACTATTGAAAGTTATGTAGAAAAACGCATGGGAAATACGTTTGGTCCGCCAGGTGGGAAGAAGATGCTTATATTTATAGATGATATCAATTTGCCAGAAATAAATAATTGGGGAGATCAAGTTACAAATGAAATTGTTCGCCAGACAATGGACATGAATGGCTTTTATAGTTTAGAAAAACCAGGCGAATTTGTAAGCATTGCTGATGTACAGTTTGTTGGCGCAATGGGACAACCAGGTATTGAAAATATTACATTTGACAATAAGCAGCATTTATGAATAATTTATGATTACAGGAGGAGGCCGAAATGATATTCCTTCTCGATTAAAACGACAGTTTGCAATATTTAACTGCACTCTTCCAAGTGATGCGTCAATTGATAAAATTTTCACTGTTATTGGGACAGGCCATTACAATGTAAAAAGAGGTTTTCAATTAGAAGTTCGCAATTTAGTGAAGAAATTAGTTCCTCTAACTAGAATTTTATGGAAGAGTACTAGAATAAAATTATTGCCGACTCCAGCGAAATTACACTATGTATTCTCTTTAAGAGATTTATCCAAAATATGGCAAGGAATGGTACTTGGAACAATTATAGGAACACAATGAAATCTGGAAGTAACTACCATTTATTGTAGATTGGAACATTATCTACTGTCATTGAATCAGAGGCCTGTTTAATGATACTTTGGAAACACGAATGTACTCGAGTATTTTCTGACAGATTTACATTTACGGAAGATAAATCATGGTTCGATGAAGAACTGTTAAATATAGTAGAACAACATCTTGGTGAAGAAATGAAAGTAAAGACAGAACCAAATCCAGTATTTGTTGATTTTATGAGGTAAATATGAATATGCCGAACGAAATATTTAAAATAACAATTTAAATTACAGAGATGCTCCAGAACCAACTGGCGAAGAAGGTGAAGATGCAGATATGGAACTTCCGAAAGTTTATGAACCAGTGTTTGAAAATGCTGAACTACAAGAACGTCTTGATATGTTCCTTGCCCAGTTTAATGAAATGGTTCGCGGTGCAGGAATGGATTTGGTATTTTTCCCTGACGCAATGCTACATTTAGTTAAAATTTCAAGAATTATTCGATTTCCTCGTGGTAATGTTATGTTGGTAGGAGTTGGTGGTTCTGGCAAACAGTCTCTAACAAAACTATCTTCATTTATTGCTGGTTACAAAACATTCCAAATAACTTTAACACGGTCGTATAATATAGCTAACTTCTTAGAAGATTTGAAGACATTGTACCGGACATGCGGAGTACAAGGAAAAGGAACTACGTTTATATTTACTGATTTAGATATTAAAGAAGAAGGTTTTCTTGAATATTTAAATAACATTTTATCATCCGGTGTAATGTCGAATTTGTTCAATAAAGACGAACAAGCAGAAATTATATCTGAGCTGACTCCAATAATGAAAAGAGAGAATCCGAAACGATCACTCAATTCGGAAATAATAATGGATTATTTTATGAACCGTACTTGTCAAAATCTACATGTAGTTTTTTGTTTCTCGCCGGTAAATCATTAATGTATTTTCTTCTTAAAGAGAGATAAAATGATTTTTGATTTATAGGTCGGAGAAAAATTTCGTAATAGAGCACTGCGGTTTCCAGCCCTTATTTCTGGGTGCACAATTGACTGGTTCCAGCCATGGCCAAAAGATGCCTTAGTATTAGTGGCCCGTCATTTTCTTTGCGATTTTGAAATTGCTTGTTCTGCAGATGTTAAAGAACATTTGGTTGTTGCATTGGGCTCTATTCAAGATATTGTTTCACAAACATCTGTTGATTATTTCCAAAGGTAATTAATTACTTTCGTTAAATGTTTAGATGTACTTAAATTATATCGGTTTTATTTATAGATTCCGACGTGCAACTCATGTAACTCCAAAATCATATTTAAATTTCATTGGTGGTTATAAAAATATTTACCAATTTAAACAAAAAGAACTTGGCGAGGGAGCATTAAGAATGGATACAGGTCTAGAAAAATTAAAGGAAGCGTCTCTCTCCGTAGAAGTATTGAAAAAAGATCTGGCTGTTATGGAACAAGAACTAGTAGATGCCTCTGAAAGAGCACAAAGCGTGTTGACAGAAGTAACAGAAAGAGCTATGCAGGCTGAAATAGTTAAAAATCAAGTTCAAAAGGTGAAAGAAAAGGCTGAGATTCTTGTGACGTCAATTGCTGAGGAAAAAGCAAAGGCTGAAGAAAAGTTGGAGGCTGCAAAACCTGCTCTAGAAGAAGCCGAGTCAGCTCTTAACACCATAAAACAAGCTCACATAGCTACTGTACGAAAACTTGGTCGCCCTCCACATCTAATTATGCGAATTATGGACTGTGTTTTGATTTTATTTCAAAGAAAACTACATTCAACAATAATAGATAATGCAGCTCCTTGCCCTAAACCATCGTGGCAAGAGTCATTAAAGGTAACAGTTTATTATGATTTTTTTAAGTATAACAAATACATATTTTACAGATGATGGCTTCCACAACATTTTTGTTACAATTACAAAACTATCCAAAAGATATTATAAATAACGAAATGGTTGAGTTCTTAAACCCATATTTTGAAATGGAAGATTATAATATGGAGACTGCTAAAAGAGTATGTGGTGACGTAGCAGGTCTGCTTTCTTGGACAAAAGCTATGGCATTTTTTCATAGTGTTAACAAAGAAGTTCTTCCTTTAAAAGCAAATCTATTAATGCAAGAAGCTAGATTAAAGGTATGACTATTAATTTGAGTCAGACAAAAATAATTGTGTTATCTCTAGATTGCCATGGAAGATTTGGCGGGAGCTGAACGACAACTAGAAGAAAGAGAACAAGCTCTTCAAGAAGTTAAAGACCAATACGATCAAGCTGTAATGGAAAAACAACGATTAACAGATGCAGCTAATGCTTGCTTACGTAAAATGACAGTTGCGACTACTTTGATAAATGGTCTTGGAGGTGAAAAAGTACGATGGACACAACAGAGTAAAGATTTTAAGGAACAATTAGGCAGACTTGTTGGAGATGTATTATTAGCAACAGGATTTCTTTCCTATTGTGGACCATATAATCAAGAGTTTCGTGCGAATCTTGTTAAAACTTGGATGACAGTTTTAAAAGCCCGAGAAATCCCATTTACTAAAAATTTGAGTATCACTAATATGTTGGTGGAAAATGCAACAATATCAGAATGGATGCTCCAAGGGTTACCAAATGACGAACTCTCTGTCCAAAATGCTCTAATTGTAACTAAATCCAGTTCATATCCTCTCTTAATAGACCCTCAAAATCAAGGCAAAATGTGGATTAAGAAAAAAGAAGCACATAATGACTTACAAATAACTTCGTTAGATCATAAGTACTTTAGAACACATTTAGAAGATAGTTTATCCTTGGGACGTCCTTTGTTAATAGAAGATATTGATGTAGAACTTGATCCTGTGTTAGACAATGTCTTAGAGAAAAACTTTATCAAGTCGGGAACAATAGAAAAAGTGGTAGTTGGAGATAAAGAATGTGATGTATTAAAAGGTTTTATGTTGTACATCACAACTAAATTACCAAATCCACCATATTCACCAGAAATTAGCGCTAAAACATCCATAATAGACTTTACTGTAACTATGCAAGGATTAGAAGATCAGTTATTAGGTCGAGTAATTTTAATGGAAAAATCCGACTTGGAAGCAGAAAGAGTCGCCTTGTTTGAATCCGTAATGCAGAATCAAAGAAGTATGAAGGAACTTGAAAGTAATTTACTTAGCAGGCTGAATTCAACTCAAGGGGCGTTAGTCGATGATGAAGAACTCATTTTAGTTTTACAAACAACTAAAACAACTGCTGAAGAAGTCAATGAAAAACTGCAAGTTTCTGTTCATACGGAGAAGAAAATTATTATTGCACGTGAAGAATTTCGTGCGGTTGCTGCAAGAGGTTCAATTCTTTATTTCCTCATTGTTGAAATGAGTAATGTTAATGTTATGTATCAAAACTCCCTCAGGCAATTTTTAACTATATTTGATAACTCTATTACTAAATCTATTAAAAGTACACTTACTGAAGAGAGAATTGTTAACATATTAGATTATCTCACTCATGAGGTCAGTACAACACAATATATATATATATATATATATATATATATATTTAAAAAATATATATCTAATTAAAACATTACTATAGGTGTGGGCATTCACACAAAGAAGTTTGTACGAAAGACATAAAGCATTATTTACTCTTATGATGGCAATGAAAATAGATTGCCAAAAAGGATTAATAAGTCATGAGGAGTTTATGGCTTTTATCAAAGGAGGTGCTTCATTAGATCTCAATGCTGTTGAACCGAAACCATTTCGATGGATTTTGGATATAACTTGGTTGAATTTAGTTGAAATTTGGAAATTAGAAACATTTTCAGAAATTTTGAAAAAGGTCACTTTTCTTGTAACGCTAAAATTTGCTTTAATTTAGTGAGATTTATTTGTAGATTGAACAAAATGAAAAAGAATGGCGAGTATGGTATGAAAAAGAAAAACCTGAAGAAGAAGAAATTCCTTGTGGTTATCATACATCTTTGGATGTTTTTCGTAAACTACTACTTATAAGATCCTGGAGTCCAGACCGAACTCTTTCACAGGCTAGAAGATATATCATGGGTACAACATTCTTATAATTAACAAAACATAGAACCGAAACTATAATATCAAACATATTACAGATTCACTAGGATCTGTATATGGCGAAGCATGTATTTTAGATTTAGATACAACATGGAGTGAATCTGAATCGACTACGCCACTAATATGTATACTCTCAATTGGTTCAGATCCTTCCCCACAGATAACAAGTTTAGCGAAGATTAAAGAAATCGGTATTTTTTAAATTTTGCTCTTTTAGGAATATATTAATTTTATCATTTATAGTACTCAAGTCAATTTCAATGGGACAAGGCCAAGAAGTACATGCGAAAACATTAATAGAAAATTCTATGAAACAAGGAGGTTGGGTACTTTTACAAAATATTCATTTATCCTTACCTTTCGCAACAGAAATTATGACCATGCTTGTTGAAACTGAAAATATAAATGATTCATTTAGACTTTGGTTAACTACTGAAGTACACCCACAGTTTCCAATAGGTCTTCTGCAAATGGCAATTAAATTCACAAACGAACCACCACAAGGTATACGAGCCAGTATGAAACGCACGTATCAAAACATAACTCAAGATTTTCTTGATTACTCATCACAATCACAATGGCCGCCATTATTATACGCAGTTGCGTTTTTGCACACAGTTGTGCAAGAAAGGCGCAAATTTGGTCCACTAGGTTGGAATGTTCCATATGAGTTCAACCAAGCAGATTTTGCAGCTAGTGTACAATTTATACAAAATCATTTAGATGATATGGACCCTAAAAAAGGAATCTCATGGCCTACTGTTTGTTACATGTTAGGGGAGGTGCAATATGGAGGAAGAGTAACTGATGATTTCGATAAACGGTTACTTACGACTTTTACTCATGTCTGGTTCTGTGATGTATTACTGAGAAACGGTTTTGAATTTTACAAAGGGTATAAAGTTCCTCAAACAAGAAATCTCCAAAATTACATAGATTACATTAATAGTTTACCATTAACTGATACACCAGAAGTATTTGGTTTACATGCAAATGCCGATATCACATATCAAATTAACACTGCGAAAGGAATATTAGACACAATTTTAAGTGTACAGCCTAAAGAGGGCGGTAGTCTCGGTGGAGAAACCAGAGAAAGTATAGTTTACAGTTTAGCAGAGGATATGCTTGGTAAATTGCCTCCCCAATATAATAGCTTTGAAGTTAAAGAAGCACTTCAAAGAATGGGTCCACTGCAACCAATGAATATATTTTTGAGACAAGAAATAGATCGAATACAAAAAGTTATAAAAACCGTAAGATAAAATTTAATACGATTACTTCTAGGTTTCAAAATATTGTTTTATAGGTGCAAACAACATTATGTAATTTAAAGCTTGCCATCGATGGTACTATTGTAATGAGTCAAAATTTGCGAGACGCTTTGGACGCTATGTACGATGCAAGAATTCCAGAGAATTGGCAAAAGGTATTTAATTTTTAACAAATAAACAGTCACCACTAATAATGTAATATATTCTTTAATCTTTAAGATATCATGGGAATCTGCAACATTAGGATTCTGGTACACGGAATTATTAGAAAGAGATATGCAGTTTCGCACTTGGTGCAACAATGGTCGGCCGAATGTATTTTGGATGACCGGATTTTTTAATCCACAAGGATTTCTAACAGCAATGAGACAGGTTTCATTTTATTACATATAAAACGTGATATGTCTTATCAAATCATTTATCGTAACATTTATTCATTAAATTCTTTGTAATTAATTTTCACCATCTTAACACACCACTTACCCTTCTCCCATATTCATTGTTCCTTTCATGCAAGCTCGTCTCCGCACTAAGATTTTTTTTGTCACATGTATCTATTTATTCTTAATCTAATATTGTATTATAATATTATAGGATGTTACGAGAGCACATAAAGGCTGGGCTCTCGATTCAGTTGTTCTTCAGAATTTGATAACAAGATACAGTAAAGAAGATTTACGAGAAGGCCCTGCAGAAGGTGTCTATGTTCATGGCTTGTTCCTTGAAGGAGCAAGCTTAGACAGAAAAAGTGGAAAATTAATTGAAAGTAAACCAAAAGTATTGTATGAACAAATGCCGGTCATATACATATATGCTATTAACACAACTGCAGGCAAAGATCCAAAATTATATGAGTGTCCCATTTATAGGAAACCGCAAAGAACAGATCAGAAATATGTTGGATCGATTGATTTTGAAACCGATCATAATCCAAGGCATTGGACTTTACGAGGAGTTGCATTACTATGTGATATTAAATAAATCAATATGTTTTTATTTAGAAATAGTTTAATAAAGCTTTGCAAAGTACTTAACACATTTTTGAGTAATTGTGATATTATGTTATATAATAAATAAAATCATGTTTGTACATTTCTGTATTATACAAATATAAAAACTGAACTGTACTAACATGTACATTGAAAACAAATATTAATATTGTTAACGTTGCTATTCATATTCACACGTTATTTAGTAACACAAAATAAATTATTAATTGAGAAAAAAATCATGTATTTCTTTCCATTATTAAGTTTTCTTATGAGTAGTTGGATATCAAAATGCCTGCAACGGATTTTATATTTATTTATCAACAGATTAAAATTTCAATAATGATAAGATGCAAACAAATATAATTCAGGTGTATTAAAAAATTTTAAAAGTATTTTGGGGTAATTGGTCATTACTCAAAAATAAAAAAATTAACGTTTTCAATTGAAAATAAATAATATTTAGTACCTTTGTGCAATTATGCCTGTATAGCAGCTTTCAACTGAGCTTGCTGGTACTGCTGCTGCAACTTCTGTAAATTTTCGCGATGTGTATCCTGCTTCTTATCCAAAGTAGATAAATTATCTTCCATACGTTTTAATTCTTGTGTGATATATTCTATTCTTTTTGATACATTTTGTTTCGCTTCTATTGAATCAATACGAACTAGTACTGGTCCCACAAGCTTAAAAACTTTATTTTCTTCTTTCAGTATTTCTAATTCTTTTTTTACTATTTCATTTTCATTTAATTGGGCATCAATCTGTTGCCTAAGCGTTAGTATTTTATGGTGTTCTGCAAAATTAAAAAAAATGATATTTAATACTACTCCAGTTAAAGGTTATGTTGAAAATTTATGATTATTTAAATACCTTTTTGAACTTGTTTGAAACTATCTAATTCATTTTGTAATTTCTTCTGAATATCTTCAAGTGTCTTATTCATTTTTGTAGTATAATGTGCAAAATTATTAGAAGAAAAAACGGATGGCAAATGACGGAAACAAAAATGCGGTTCGTCAGACGAATAACTACGAATCGTTTTATCACGTCACAACCGAAGCTAAACGAAGCAAAACTTACATAAAATACCCTATATTCATATTTTTTAGATATATATTAATTTTTAAAACATGTTATTGATAATACTAAGGATCAATAATTATAATAATGGATTGTTTAATCATTTATATAATTAATTAAAATTTATATTTTATTTTTCCAGTAATTATTTTGTCTTTTATCTATCTACAACAACTTCATGTATAATAACTAAGTTTGAAAATTTGATTTCAACAGTGTTGAGTTTTAGTGTAACCGACAGTTTATTGTTTTAAATGTTTTTATGTGAAATATTTTCTTTAGCACAAATATTTAAAATAAATAGATACTAACTAACTAGAATGAAAGCATACAAATCATTTTTGCAAGCTAGAGATCCTAGTATTATAGCATGGAACAGACCAAATATTGATCCTGGATTAAAAATAGGCCTTAGTTCAGAATTTACAGATTCAACTGTATCGAGTCAGGTAATTAAAAAAATATATTTAAATTGTACCATTATAAATACTCTCATGTATAATTAGAAAGTTATTTGAAGGAGACTTCAATCAGTAGTAAAATGCTTTTATTGTGTATAGATGTTTCAGATATTGTACTGTCCATTTTCAATACAGGTACAAATTTCAAAAAGGAATGCTCAAAAAATATAAAAAATTCAGTTGGAGATTGATAAAAAGACTATTTACTACAAAAGCGAGGGAAAACAATTGAGGACATGTCCTCACTTATTTGAGGCTCCTACGTTTTGATCCGATTTTTTTACATTTTTTACCATTCCTTTTGGAATTTGTACCTCTATTTAAAATGGATAGTACAATGTCCGAAACCTCCACATAATAAAAGCAGTTTACTACTGAGTGCAGGCCTCCATTCAATAACTTCCCAATTATTTCTTTAACCGGCTAATAATATTCTCAACAAACTCATGTATATTTAATTGTTGCATTTGTATCGTCATTCTATTACTATGTAGTTATCAGAAGGGATTTCTGTATATTTTCTGTTAATCTTTTAGGATAGTAATATCGAAGATCTAAATTTACAAGTTTACCTACGTATAAAACCTACAAAAGATTTAAAGGAGCTATATGACATAAATGAAAACATACTTGTTTGTCGAATTCCTCCTGGATCTCAAGTTCTACGAAATATACAAGATGGCAGTAAACTTACAAAACAATTTATTTTTTCAAAAATATATGGTCCTGAAATTAATCAAACTGAAATATTTAACGACTGTATAAAAAACAAACTATTACAATTCATAAATGGTAAAAATTGCACCATATTTACGTATGGTACTTCTGGATCAGGTAAATAATCAATTTATTTGTACAAATTTAACACTTAAAATATTGTATTACGTTAGGCAAAACTTTTACTATATTGGGGACCTCTGAGAATCCTGGCATCATTCCACGAGCCTTAGAATATATATTTCGAACTTTACCAGAAGTGAGAGATGTCTCGAATGTAAAACCAACACCTTCTGGTGAGATGATATCACTTGATGCTACTGCTCGAAAAAATGAGTTACTCGTGCGAAATAATATACTACATGGAACTTTAACAGACAACAAATCAGAACATATTGAAACATACAAGTGAGTATCAATCAATCTACTGCAAATTGTAGAATTTATAATTTATTAATATTTTAAAATTTGTTTTAGACTTATGCAGCAGAGATTGAGTACAGAACCTACTGCAGTTCTGGGTAATACTGGAGTGTCTGTAGGAATATGGGTATCTTTTTCTGAAGTCTACAATGAATATATTTATGATCTGTTAGTATCTGAACCAGGAAGAGGAAAACAAAGACCAAAATTACGCCTTGCTCAAGATTCTAAAGGAAACACATACGTAAAAGATTTAAAAAATATAAGTGTGTCTTCTGGCTTAGAAGCATATGAAATTTTACAATATGGAATGCAAAATTTAAATTATGCATCAACTAGCGTAAATGATCATTCTAGTCGCTCTCATTGCATTTTTACAATAAAATTAGTGCAGTGGATGACTGAAACAGAAGTGCAAATAAGTCACTTTAACTTTTGTGATTTAGCCGGTTCAGAAAGAGTAAAAAATACTGGAAATGTTGGTGAAAGACTGAAAGAGTCCAATAATATTAATACTTCGTTACATGTTCTTGGACGTTGTATTGAGTCAATTAGAAAAAGTCAAAAAGCACATGATTCTCGAATTATTCCATTCCGTGATTCGAAGTTAACAAGACTTTTTCAGCGTGCACTGTCTGGCCAAGAATCTCTTACAATGGTCGTTAATATTAACACTACTCGTGACATGTTTGATGAAAGTCAACATGTTTTAAATTTCTCTGCCATTGCTAGGGAGATTATTATGGTGAAAGAAGTAAAACCTGAAAAACTTAATATCAAAAAACGATTTTCACAATATATTCAGGGCAGAAGTACAGCTTTACCGAATATTGCTGAATCTGATATTTTACACGAAAAAATACAAGCACTTTGCTTTGAATTAGAAAATCAACAATATTTATGGTCCGAAAAAGAAGCTCAGATTCGACGTGAAATGAGAGATACATTTCGTAAAAGAGATGAAGAGAATAGAGAAAGATCGGAAAAAAGATTTGAAGATGAAAAACAAAGTATAATAGATTCATATCAAACAACAATTGAAGATCTACACAATTACTATGCGCAACTGCTATCCAGAGATGAAAAACTAAATTCAAAACGTTTGCGAACATCTAGTATCATTGAATTAGATGATACCATTGAAGATAATGAACTAGAAGACGTAAAACATGAACTTAAAATTAAATCCATAGAACTGGAACAATTTAAAGCAAGAATAAATGAGACAGTTGAAAAAGATTCATTATTACAAAAAGAATTAACTCAAGTTAAGTTTGATCTTTCAGTCCAGGCAATTGAATTGGAAAAAGAAAAGGAAAAAGTTAAGAAAAAGTCGGAAGAATTACTATCTTTACAACGAAGTGATTTCAGAAAAGAACAGATTATACATGACGCTAAAGTGGAAGTAGAAGAATTAGAAAAGGAAAAGAAAGACTTAGAAACCATATTAGAAGAAAAATGCATAGAAATTTTTGATTTATATAAAGTTGTGCACGATTTAAATGATCAGCTAATGGCTAATATTGCTGAAAAGAATGAACAAACCGAACATGTTGAGGAATTAGAAGAAAAATTGCTAAAATTAGTATAACAGTTTCTATTAATTACATATAAACGTTTCATATATTTATAACACTTTTGTATAGTTTTTATTTATTGTAATATTTTTAATACTATAGCGTCTAATACTTTGTATTTTAAATTAAAAAATAATATAAAAATGTTTAAAATAAATTTTAGTATATTTTTAATGAATTCTTCCTAAAATGACAGAATTATTTTGCAAAGTAATATATTTTCTAAAATAAACTCATACATATAACTTGGAAGCAGGGCTTACCCACTTATTACTAGTGTAATATATTTTTTTATTTCATATCAAATAACTTGAAAAATGTTATTCATTCCTAAAAATACAATAATCGGTACGTGTAATGAAACTAACTTCGCCAACAGAAACGAAATCGAAGGATGACGAGAATACTGTGTACATTAAGCTATTTTTAACAGGAGTCGTTGGTTAAATTCGTCTGCTATAATGTTAGTCGAATGGTGAATGTCCCACTGGTGTCTTGCAAATTGTTCTAGTACCTTTTTCATTAATTCGCATTGTGCAACTATTAAACTAAGAAATTACAATTAAGAAGGTAAGATCCTTAATTAGTAATCAAGTTTAACTTTGAATTTTTCGCTCATAATTAATACTGGCGCCTGCTTGCTTCTAATTGCATAATGTTTTCTATATAAAATATAAAAATTATATTGCACAATATATTTTTTATAGAATATATTAATACATATTTTCTTAGAACTATTTCTCAGTTCATAGAATGGAAAAAATTTCAAAATATAAAAATTCTGCACAAGAAAATTGTTATTTTAATTCATATTTTCTTTTAAATATTATATGTTATTATCTATAATAATATAACCATGTGATTATTGATATTTGAAGTAAGTAAATGCACGAAAACATTAAATCATACATTAAAATTATTTGCGTAAACATTACTTTATTCCTATAATATTTAATAAATAATTAGGTAATAATATAAATAATTCAATGATAAAGCAAATCTATTGTTCATATTCCTTAAATTGCGTACTAAAAGTATGACGCGGTTTTTGGCAAGCTCAACACTTAACTTCTTTGAACAATATTCGTTAAAGAGCCAAGTCCAAAATTAAAACAGACACACTAGGAAGAAAATATTGACGTTCATATCATTATAGTTCAACGTTTAAGTTCGTTAACTACGTTTTTGGCAATTCAACTATTTCTTTGTGTAGAAAGTATTTAAACAAGTATTATTGTTTTATATCATACATCAGTAGAACGATACAACAGTACTTACCTTGGTTGTAAAGTAATAAGTATTATAAGGATATTAATTTTTAGTTTCAAACACAAAGCACAAATTTAAACAACAACAATGGGAAACAGCATCAGCGTTGACAATGAGCAACTTGATAATTGGTGGCCACCTGGTCGCACGCATACAACAGAGTCAGAACAAACTACTGAAACAGGAATATGTACTTCACCACAAATAAATGAAAATACGGCATCATTAATAATAAATTTAGAAAATACTGCCTGTAGTTCAAATACAAATGAAGAGAATGATGATATAAGTATTCATAAGAAGCAAAATGAAAATAAATTGCAACAATTTAAATCAGATCTGGAGAAGAAACACTTGGCTAGAAGAGAAGCAATAGCAGAAAGAAGTAGAGAAATTCTATTCTTGAGAGAAGAACTTATAAAATACAAAAAGGAAAATGAACAATTAAAAGATGTATTACAACAAAACATTGACTTAGATGAACAAGAACTTCCAGAACAAAATATCGAAGAAGTAAAAAGTGAACTAGAACATTTAAGAAATGAGAACGAAGTATTACAAAATAAGATTTCACAGTTAAACGAAGAATTAAGCAGATCAGATGCAATTTCAAAACAGAATCAAGATCTACGAAAAAGTATTGCTGAAACACAAAACGATTTACAAGCTGTAAACGCTCAAGTAATAGAATTTGAAAATCAACGTCACGAATATGAAACTCATGTAGTTGCATTGAAAGATGTTATAAATGTATCAAAGAGGTTGTTAGAAATTCGGGAAAATCAACTCCGAGAAGTAAGTTATTTTAATAAATTTAAATTATTAAATTTTAATGTAAAATTAATCTTTTCAGGTAAAATGTAAAGTAGCTGATATAGAAACAAGTTTAGCTGAAAGAGAAGTATCTATGATGTCTCAAGATTTAAAAGATGAGTATGAACGACAGATTGAAAATATTCGTAACTTGCGTGCGCTCTATGAACAAAGACAAGCAGCAACAAAGGCTGAAAAGGATCTTATGGCTTCTCAATTATCCGATGCTAAAAATATCCTGGAAAGTGAACAAAAAAAGAATAGGTATGTATAATAAATCTAAGTGAAGTACTTCTATCCCTACTTTTGTATTTGATTCAAATATTTAATTTAGTGAACTGCAAGAGAGGATTAGCGAACTCGAAAATAACGTTTCAGATAAATACGATGAAATAAAAAATTTAGAGTCCCAACTTGGCTTAGCTAAAGCTGATTTTCGCGGATTAGAAACAGAAATGTCTGCGATAAATCAGGTAATAATACTTAATTTATCAATCTTATATTAGCAAGATTATTATTTTTTTGTTATTATGCATTTTAGTTGTTCTCGCAAATTCTTTATGGATTTAACAACTGCCAAGAAATCGATTTTGATAAATTAATTCATCTTTTGGAAGAAAATCACGATTTATTAACAAACATTGTTATTAATGAAGAATCGGAATCAATTTCATCTGCCCTGCCGAAAGTATTACTTGATTTAGTTAATCAAGTAAATGAAGAAAATCGGTCTACAGATCCTTTTAGAGAAATTGAAGAATGTACTTCAAATTCAAATAATGGAATAGACATAGTACCAGAAGAAAATCAACAACCAGGTAAATTTTCTTTATATATCTTTTAACATGTGTAGCTTAATATTAATATTATTTTTATTATTTAGAGCAACAAAATAGTAACACAATGAATAGTGCCGAAGAAATCGTTAATAAACTTCCAAAAGTATGGCGCGTGTTAACAGAATTATTAAGACAACAGAGTGGTCAACAACCAGTTGATATTAAAGACGATGGTACAGACCCTTGCTACAAATCTGTTGAAACCCCCAAAGGACCTAAAATGGTACTGAGCGTCAGTCAAACATTTATAAGATTAAAAGTAAGTGAATCAAAATTAATATTTGGAAACTGTAACTGAAAATTGCCTGTTGCTTTTTAGGATTTAATATTGGAAAAAAAATCTTTACAAAAGGAAATGAGTCGCCTGAAACATCTGAATACTCATTTAGAAGTTCGGCTTCAAGATCAAGAAAAACGTCTTGAAACCGTCTCAAGTGAATTGAGCAAAACTTGGCATGTGGTATGATTAAAAAAAGAATTAATATTAACAATTATTTACTAATAAAAATTATAGGTTGGTCGTATGCAGAGACAACACCAGCAACTCCACACACATGAGAAAATATTGCGTTATGAGTTAGCACAAAAACGTAAAATGCTAACAGAGCTAAAAGAAGAACTCGAATATTGCCGAGAGAAATGGGTACAAGCGAGAGAGAAAAATTCGAACACTGAAGAAGAATGGAAAAAATTGCGTACTGAATTTGCTTCAAGAAAAACTGCTGTAGTAGATGAATTGAACAACAGCGCTGAAAGTGGCTACAGCGACGAAAGAGAAGGTTCCAGTGATGAAGAATATAACACTGAGAAAAGAAACAAAAAATTAATGAATAAAATCCCTATTAATGAACAAACATCTGATACAGACGACACAGATTGTAATTCGCATAGTATTGCAGAGGAAACAAATACAGAAAAAATAGATGATATGGATACAAAAATAGAGAATTTAGAAACTATGATTAATAATCCGGAACAAGCAAGTAGTACACAAATAATAGAAGAACCAGAAAAAAGCAATGAATGCGAAGATATGTTGCATTCCACAGTGGCTCAAAAGACTGATTTTGAAGTACAAAATCAAAGTGAAAAGACAATACCGGCATCGATAGATATGATAGATAACGTATTGGCTTTAGGAATTGTTCCAGTTACAGTTTCTGAAGATTCAACAGGTCATAGTTCTGAAGAAACACCATCTATAAGCTCTAACACACCTACAGACAAAGAAGAATTACAAAAACAAAGGATAAAAGCAGTACCGGCATCGTTAGATATGATAGATCAGGTGTGTGCATTAGAAATTGTTCCATTTAATATTTCTGGTATTTCTACTCCTAATACAGAAGAAACATCAACAAGTTCTACTACTACGTTAGCACACATGGAAATGAGTCAAGATGAATCTCAACATGAAAATGAACAGATAGTTCCGAGCACTATAAATATGATAGATAACATGTGTGTCTTAGAAACTGTTCCTGTTATTGCTTCTGATATTTCTAGTTATAGTTATGACGAACCACCATCTATAAATTATACAACTACACCTACTGACAAAGAAATTAGTCAAAATGAAGTTCAGCATCAAAATGAAACGTTAGATCCGACCTCTATAGATAATCTATGTGCTTTAGGAACAGTTACTATACCTGATCTTTCTAGTTATAATTCTGAAGAAACACTATGTACAAATTCTACAACTACAAACAAAGAAATTGATGAAGACAACGTACAAAAATCACCGGCATTGATAAATACTGTATGTGCTTTAGCAAATATTTCAGATCCTTCTACAAGTTCAAGAACTACACCTTCAGACAGAGAAATTAGTCAAGATGAAAGGTTGAAAAGAAAAGAAGAACGATTAAAGAGATTAGAAGAACAGTGTCAGCAACTAGTCACAAAAGTAACAAATACAACTAATCGAAGCACACAAATTTGTAACAGACTAGAAACATTGCATGAACAATATGGAAATGATAGTGCAAGAGCTAACGGTGAGACTAATGCACAGGAATCTGATAATGCTGAAAATGATCCTGAATAATACTAAAATTTTATGTCTCAACCTATTTAATCTGTGATGAAATACGTATTTGTCATATATCTATATTTTTGATGGAATTATTTAAAAAGAGCAGATATTTTTAACATTACATCGAATTATATTTGATTATATTGGTTAGCAAAATAATATGCTGTAAAAAAAATTAAAATTATAATCAAATCTGCTTATTATATTATTCGATGTCCAGTGTCGTATTAATTTTTGTATTAACTGTATATATGTAATAAATAATGTAATAGAAAGATTATTATATGCTTCTTATTTATTCAACAACAACAAATAAATTAATAAACAAGTTGTTTTATATTTTTACATATACGATCACATATAAACCTGATTCCTATTAAAAGATTTGTAAACTTCAACTAAAACAAAATTGGAACTAATATTTATATGAAAACTCAAGTTTTACAATTATATGTTATCCAAATAAAAGAATACATTAAAATATACAATAGTATTCGTGTCATCTGGTATCTGGTTATCGATAAAAAGTGTTTACTGACTGATAACAACTATAGGTAGGGATATAATGAGATAACATACCGATACTAAATTATATACAATATACCTTTTTAAAATTTCTAATACTGAGATAAAATTCTAATTTAATAAATTTGTATAATTTAGAACTTTATTTCAATATCAGAAATCACTATTTCGGCTTAGTAAAATTAAATGAATTTATAAAATTTACCTATAAAATGATTAATGTGCTTGAATTTCGGTCAAAGTATCGCACGACGGAGTTCTAATACTCTGTGCTTTTTGATAAAGTTCTCGATCGCCAAAGTTTCTCGCTTTCCATATCATTGTATCACCTGGAAAAACATTATAATTAAAATATTTCATCCGATAGCTGTGGCGTAAATTAAAACATAAACAGGGATTAAATATAACTTACGGTAACTTTTTTCTCTATAACAGGCATGACGCAAGGATGTTACATATTCTTCCTCTACAGACATTTCCAATCTACGCAATGAACCTTGATATTCTGAATGGAAATTTTCTTTCACGTAATAATTCACTTTTAAGTTCATCGTTTTACGAGCCACAGGATATTTACTTTAAGAAAAATAGTATTAAAACCAAACTAAACCATAACACAACTTGAACTTCTTACTGACTACTCTGTAGACTATATACAGGATCACTGATAAAAAAACTTGACATCATTGACAAAATAATTGCCAGTAAAATTGGTAACATTTGGAGGAACGCTGTGTATCCGTTTTGCTGTTGTGGCTAGAAATGTTTTTACATATTATTGAAGTTTTATAAGCTTATTTAAATTTAATTAACCAACCTCGCGATGTCTGTGATGAGGTTCTCTGCGTTGCCATCTTTCTCTCCGAACATAAATGTTTTGTGCACTAGGAAATCCACCACCAAAGAACATATTAAATATTTCCTCTGCAGTTGCATCTGATTCAAAACCACGCGTGTATGTTTCTGTAGTATGGTGTCTGTGATGATGAGAAGATACGCGTTCATCGTCTGAACCAAACATGTCATATTGTTTTCGTTTTTCTGCGTCAGTCAATACTGCACAAGCATTTCCTGAAAAAAAAAAAAACTTATACATACATATCATCAAGCACGAACTTATCTAATATCATACAAATCAACAGATTCAACCCCAATTAAACTTTCGAACATTTAAATCATCAATATTTTAACAATAATAATTGCTATCACATAATTTAATTTATTCGTCCTATTCGAAATCATTAGCTCAGTAATTTAAATAATAGTAATACCTAATGCTTTAAAGGCCTCAGCAGCTCCAGGGCTTTTATTCTTATCAGGATGTACTGCTAATGCATGTTTCTTGTAAGCTTTCTTTATATCTGAATCTGTTGCTTCCTTAGTCACTCCTAGAATTTCGTAATAGTCTTTACATTTTTTAATTCTTTTGACAGCTTCTAGTTGTTCTGGAGTATATTCAGGAGCAACGGTTTCCTCTTTCTTTGGCTCTACGCGACGTTTACGAACAGTCTCAGGTTCAGCTTTTGGAGGTGGCATTTTAGATACTCGATCAAGTAATGCTAAAATATAAAACACATTAAATACTGACTGCTAGTGATGAATAATTTAACATACTTTTGGCTTCATCAGTTGGAAAAAGTCTTTCAGCTTTGTTCAAAAATTTTTTTGCTTTTTCACTGTCACCTTCTTCTATACTCGTTTTGGCAATTTGTATACACCTTTCTGCTTCGTCTTTGTTTACTTCCATTCTTCTTTTATTATTTAGTGCTCAATAAATAATTAAAATTTGTTCTTTTCCTTTTTGTGATGCAATATCACAGAGTAAACGTTTTATGAATGTAAAGTTTCTAAAATTCTAAATATTAAACTATAATTAACATAAATTAGCAAAGTTCACCATTACCAATAACATTTAAACACGTAATAATGAAAAAATTGATCAAGTCATTACAGACCTACCTGAGAAAAGTGACATTTATTGAAGAGACAGAATGCGTTCATGAATCATGTCATAGTTCAAAGGTTTCATATTCAGATAAATAAAGAAAATAGAAATAGTAAAATATAAACTATCTTTTGTTATCACAATATTAAACTTACTATTTATGAATTTATTATTCAAAACATTGAGTATATTTAAAAACTATCGTAGTACAAGCTAGTGAGTATTGTTTTCTGAACAGGTATCGCTCCTAGCGGTCATGTGATTAGAATAATTTATAGCGGGTAACTTTAAAATTATATATTAATTTAAAATAAAAAATGAAATACTGCAAATTTATTATTTTATTCTTTGGAAACTTTGTAGCACAGAAATATTTATTACAGATTAATCAAGTTAGATATTTAGTATAATTATATAAACATAAATTTATAACTTTTCGATGTCTATTACAAAAGTACGAATTTGCATTGGTTTAAAATTAAATACAAAATTATTCATACGATCTAGTTCCTTAATTATAGCATTATCAATATCAATATCTTCATCATTATAAGCTTCGTCATTCATTGGAATATCATTTGTATCATTGGAGCTATTATATCTATCATCTACATAGAAATCTGGATAATCTGGCTTCCAATGAAGTCTTTCACTTTGTTCAAGCCACTCGTTTGCACCTAAAGTAGTTTCTTCTGCTGATTTGATAGTAAATGGTGCAAAGAGATTCTATAATACAAAACAGAGATTTAGAATTATTACCTTTTATTATTTTATATGAAAACTAACCTTAATATCAACAGAAACAGGTTTAGATAATTCAGGATCATCGTTTAACTCAAATACGTGTTCTAATCTTAAAAGGAACGTGGCAGCTTTCCATGGCTCTAATGTTAAAATTTGAATATTTTTTGGCAAAGCATGATTTAAACCAGCAAACTAATTTAAAAAATAGAATATTAAAAATGATTTGTTAAATAAAATAATTTAAATATTTGCCTGCATGTTATATTGATTTTTATACTGTTGATAGGACATATCATTTATAGGTGTAATGAAAGTCCACGCAGATAATAATTTCCTTTGTGCAATATCCTTTTCTTTCCCTATTAAACTACTTTCTAAAATAATAAATATATTATTAATTATAATAATTTCATATCCTTGATTATGAAATAAATATTTACCAGTATCATTTATATAAGGTCCAGCAATAAAGTAATGTTGACCACGAGCTACTATTCCTTCTCCAAAAGCTTTTTCGTTCAGTGCTTCATCAACTCCAAATGCATCATCATGTAAAAGCCTTCTGTGAACCTTAATAAATAAATATTATGTTTTATTTTTTTTTTGTATATCACGGATTATAATAAAAAGAAATTTTGTGTTACCATTAATTCTATTTCTCCATTTTCCAAACTTGAACCACCTTGAGCTCTGTCTGTAAGAACTGCATATTCAAAATTCTTTTCAACATCACGCACTAAAATTTTAGATGTTACAGGATAATAATTTCCTGCAATAGTTTCATCTAACAAAACTTTCCATGTGGGTCTGTAATTTCGAATTCTCTTCAACATTTCCCGGCCATTTGAATCGGTATAAAATACACTATCAGTTTTGAAGGTTGAAGAAAATTTTGATATCACTTCTTTTCCCAACTTATCTCTATAGACATAAATATTAAACGAAAATTGCATTTTTTAATGTTTGTTAATTTATACATACTGTACATTTATGGGACCAACAAGCCATTCGAATTCAACAAAACTCTCTTGCTCATAAACTCTGATAACTTGACTGACCCAGTCATTAAATATTTGATGTGCTTCTTGCGATAAAGGTCCTTTATACATTTTAGTTTTAACATTTTTGGAAATTGGTTTAGCTTGTGTACCATTTGGTCGGAAAATGTATGCACCAGAAGATCGGTTCTTAAACTCACGATTATTTCCCACGCTTCCTTGATACCACATAAAGTTTTGCGATAATGGAACTTCAGCACCGTTCATTTTGATATTAGATACTAATCCTTCGTTATCCAATTTAAGGACGATGTTCTATGGAAGCAAGATTTAATTCATTAGATTATAGAGCTTCACACCGTAACATATTTATACATACGCCATCACTTAAAGTATATTTATCAAAATCGTTATACTCTTTTAGTGTGTCATCATCTAGAGATCCTTGCTGAACAAAATAAGATTTAAATCCTAAAGGTGGAAGATCCGTAGCACGGAAAATTAATTCAACAGTAGCATCACTTTGTCTTCCAGGAATATGAAGTACTGATGCTGGAATTGGCATTAATTGGACAGTTAAATCTATTCCTGTAAAATTATTTAATTATCGTTAATATTTAACTCAGAATGAAATAATATTTTTTTACCATTAGGGTCAGTAACTGTGTATGATTTTCCAGTAACGGGTAATCTGATATACTGGGAAACAGGACGACTTAGTGGATTGTATATGGTAACAACAAAATTTTTAGCCTTTTCAGTAATCTCACACTGACTGATATTCGTAAGAAGACAAGATTCCAATGCCAGTTTTGGAGCCGAAATATCATCTTCTTTTTTGGGCACCATAAGTTTGCTAAATAAATTATTTTAATGTTTTAGAAGATAAGACATGTTAATTAATATATTAGTCCTAGTAAAGAATGTAGGTACTATATTATAATATTTTTAAGTGGAAAAAATAACGAGCAAAATTAGTTAATTGAATTTTAATGAATTCTAAATCTAGTTAATTAATATTTAATCGTACCTTTTAACAAAATTTTAATGATAACTTGAAAATTAATCGATAAATTAATGATAAAATAATGAAAATGCCAAAAGTATAACTGGGGAAACTAAATGAACTAAATTGTATTTGAGGTCAATATATGTATCAATAAATTCCATGGTAAACATCCAAAAATATATTAGATTAATCAAATTAATCTTACTTAAGGGCAGTATTTGTAATGATATCACATTCTTTAAATCCTCCCGTTAATAGTCTTGCATAATCATGAGCAACATGTTCCTTTTCTGTTCCTGTTATAGCGTCATGATGCTGCATTACTCCCATAGCTTCTCTTAGAGCATTTAAATCGACCCAGTCCTCAGGCCCGAGATCAGTTAATGCGTACAATTGTTTACAAACCTAAAACAAACAACAAAATGTAGTTATTTGCGAGAAATGGGGAATGGACAAAAAGTAACTAACCTGCAGGAAATTGTTGCCAAGTCGTTCAAATCGTTTCAGCGTCGGGCGAGAAGTATAATAACCAGTCCAGTAAGAATTGGGATCTGAACCATAAGGGAAGAAATCATCGTATTTTACAGTCCATTTTCTGTTCACATTTTCATCGTGAACCGCTTTCAAATAACATGATGGCGTTGAGTATATTAAGTTGACATTGGAACCATTTGCTTGTAATGCGTTTGTATGTCTGGGGAAAAGACAAATATATATTTCTTCGTTAACAGAATCACAGATGCATTACTATAAGTTGTTTTCGCTGTTCCACATTTGTTCAAGAATAATGAACAGCAGAATTTGAATTTACAGATAGGTACAGTTTATGTACATTATTTCTAGAATCAAATTATAGAACTACTATTATAATATCATAATTTTTTTTTAATTTAAAAGACTAGAAAAATAGGCATTGCAAAAACAGATATTTTTTCTATTTCCAAATTATTAAAAAGAGAGATTCTTAACAACTTTTAATTTAATTATTTTATTATGGAGTAGATAGCTCAGCAGAATTGCGTCGGTCTGTGGGTTTCAGAATCCGAGTTCGATTCCTGTAGCTAACAAATTTTACGCCACATTAAAATTATTTCTGTGGGGACTGTGACAAAGTACCATACCCAGTAATAAGTAAAAGGCGTTATGATATACTTTTAAAAATTATTTTTTCTAAAATACTTTTATTAGAGCTGACTGTTTATTAAATATAATTAGATATTTATTATTTATGAGTTTTATTAATTAAAATTTACTCGAAAATCATAAATCATTATTATTTATATTTATTGTAGCTCAAATTGCTTTTTAATTAAAATATAAACATAGTAATCGTCTTTATACATCATCATTAATATTAAATATAAATAATAATCTAGACTATAGACATCAGTATTAATAAACTTACCGAATAAGCTTATCAATATTTACAAACCACATGTGTGCATCTTGATAATTAAAATCTTCACCCAGAGTTAATATAATATTGTTAGTTTGATAACTTTCTGATTGGTTGTAGACATATTTTAACAATTGTTTTACCTATAAATAAACAACATACCTTATAAGACTGTCCAAATTTTTGTACCACATATGAGCATCCATGTATGTGAAATCTCCACCCATTGTAAAAATAATATTATTCGTCGAGTAATATTTCGCTTGTTCTTTGGCAAAATACATAAATCCTGCTACCTAAATGTACGAAAGACATGAACCTTTATACCCGAAATATAAAATATAATAACTCAGTCATTGATCCGTAATGAATGGTTAAAAATGATGTATTAATTAGTAAATGATAACTGTAAAATTACCTTTTCATTAATATTGTAATCGGGACTTCGTTTATCATCAATGATAGGATCATCATCACATAAGACATCAAAACAAAAGCCAGGAGGAGGGCCGTAATTATTATACAGAATACTAGTGAACAGTTGGGACGAATTTCCTGAAATGTATGAAGATGACGACACAATGAAAAACGAGAGTCATTATTTGAATGGACTAGATATGCAATAGAGAGGGTTAAAGGAAGAACTTAATGCTTTGACGTCAGAGTTAATAACACTTAAAACTCAAATATCTTAAAAACCAATAACATTTTTGAAACTTTAATCGTTTCTGGTACAAAGTTTTTGGGTCTAAACTTAATATAAATGACTATTTTATTAGTCCATTCTCTACTACTTTGTTTTTAGTTTATTCAGAAACTCATGAATATGACAATTAATTCTGAATAAGTGTGCATTTTAGAGATAAATATTTTATTCAGTGTTTCGCCATTTTAGATTCGTATTCGTTCTTATATAGTAGTTACTCGATCAATGTAAGTTTGTATGTTCGCCGAATCGTTATCGACTGGCGAATTGCCAGCATTCAAAGCAGTATACCAATTAATAAAAGTAGTTCATAATACACACTATTTGTAATTTGTCTTTTAGGGGAATCACAATTTCACAATAACTTACAAAAATCTTATTAAAATAACTGATTGGTAAATTTAAATATTGTATGTCGTGTTTTTTTTATACTAAATAAAAACTGTTGATTGAAAACATATAATGTCGAATGTTGTTTCACAAACCTAAACTGGCGCTTCCCTGCCAAATCATTTCCGCTGTTTTGGTTTGTAAGCGTTTGCGCTTATCCTGGTAATCCAGGCGTCCGAAAAGCATCCCATCAAATCCCAGTTGGGCGAATATCGATGCCATCTCTCTGCTGTGGCCGAACGGATCAATTTGCCAGCCGACTTTCGGTCTTCCGCATTCGCCGAAAGTTTCGTTTAGTTTCCTGTGCGCAATGGAAACAAACATTAATTTCAGATAAATTTCAAATACAAGATCGCGTTGCTGTTAGTGTTATGTTACCTTAGGCCCCAAGTGAACTGATCGATAATCGATTGGTAATGCGTGACTGCCTCGTCGTTCATTACCCAACCTCCGCCGATTATTTCCAGCTGCCCATTGTTCACTAGTCTTCTTACTTTGTGTTTTAACGTGTCGTGTTGTTTTTTCCACCATTTCCATAAATATGCAGTTTCTACGTAGATAAATCTGCACGTTCAAAAATAATTAAGCTCTAAACATTATGTTACTCATTTTATTTAAATCTAAATTTAACAAACTGGCGAAAAGGTTGCAACTTATATTTTATTAAATACTGCAATGCACGAGTAAATTAAAAAATAATGCATAACGTTTTATTATTGATTTATTCTGATAAATAATACGTCGATTCAAAATAAATAGAATTAGGTATATAAAAACATGCCTTTGCAGCCCGAAATTTAATTATTTTAAAAATAAATATGGGTATCGAGTCGGCCTGTGAATTTGAGAACCCGGGTTCAATTTCTACAGGTGACAAACAATTTTCATCAAATTAAATCTATCCTGTGGCTCTCTCCTGCACAAACATCTTTCTGGGCCGTGATTTGACAACGAAGAAATATATCATTTACTGAGATTTGCTACGCCGTAGTGCTACATCCAGTAATGGGTAAAAGGCGTGATGTTATATTTATTTATTTTTTTAAATTGACAAAATTTAATGATAAACAGTGTTGCTGCAGATGAATTCTACATCGTCTTTCAGTATATGAAAGTCTCATAGGGTCAGTTTGCTATTGACTCAACAAAAATAAAGAGAAAAATTGAAATAATCTCAATTTTTTTATAATTCAATATTATAGCCCGACTCTCAAAAAGATTTAGATAGATAATTCAGAATGTTAGATTAACTAATATTATTCTAATCCGATATTAAAATAAAATTAATGTAAACCACAATCAGAAAACCATTTGGTAACAGGTTTAAATAAGGGTTTATTTTAGTGACAATCAGATTGCAAATTATTCTACCAAATATCTAAAGAACTTTAAGTTTATAGTTTCGTGATAAATAATGGAGTAAATAGATTCGCGGTAATGTTGGAGAGTAAATAAAGATTTGAGAACAAGTTCGAATCTCGTAGTTGACAAATATTCGCATTTTTTTTAAATTACGTGTATTTTATACGAACTTTAGTAATTGGTAAATTTGTATATTTATATATTTTACAGTAAATACAAGTTTCTTATAGCCCGACTCAATTTTTTTTAGTTAATTCTAGTGTTTGGATTACCTAATTTTTTTATCAGATTTTAAAAAGTTAATCATTTTCCGAAACAGGATTATATTAGAGTTTATTTAAACTTTAAAGATTAGCTAAAATTCTTTTGAGAATTAGGCTGTTAGGTCTTATGGAAGATCAAAGATATATGCACTAGAAACCTTTGTCTGATTACATCAGAGATACGAATTTAATATTTTAAAGAGGCCAAGTAAAAAATAACTATTTTATTCATATTATCGTTAAGTTCCCACTATTATATTACATTACGTACCATAAATAAGGAAGAGTTTTAAGTATTATTTTATTGTATATTAAAGAATATAATAAATTTACCTTTTATTTGGATCCCGCAATAATTCTTGTACAACAGAATCTAAAATATACTGCACTCCAGCCTTCTGAATGTTAGATTTACCTAAACAAGCAGATTATCGGAATAATTTAAGATAATTAGGTATAAGATATTCTGCTGCTGTTACTTACTTCCGTAATAATATTGATCAACTGTTTTCAGCCAACCAACGTCGTCATGTGTGTGCGGAACCAAATGAACATTTAACATTCCAGGTTTGATTGGATGGCAAGACTTAAAAATTTGCAATATTAAAATAACAGGTTTTTGTTATTATTTTACACTGTTATACACAAATATATTCAAAATATTTTCTCTTTAAATTTTCAAAAACAGTTTGGTAAAAAATATTAGGCAAATGACATTGGTTGGTATCAAGCTTTGTTGTTACCTGTATTTGGATGTTTTAGCTATCTTTTAAATATTAAAATCGTGCTTCGAAAACACTCAAAAACAAAGCTTATGGTACCAACCATTGTGATTTAAATTTCTAAGAAGTATTATTGGTAATTTTAATAAGTTTTGTTCATTTATTTTAATAAATTTAAATTATATTCCAATATTTACATCGCGTTTTGAAATAAAAGGAAGACGCACAGAATTCCTTTTACAGAAAATTGTTTCTGAATTAAATAATTTTGACAATTCAACTCATAACTTTTCATCCAATCAAATTACAGTATTTTGCTGTATTCAACCAATCACAGTAGTATTACAGCGATAATTTCGCTAGTGAAAATCGTTGTTTAGATATAACGTTTGTTAACTATTTTGAGTAGATTAATATTGTAGAATTTTATTTGACTTTGTTTACTTTGCTTAGTTATGTCAAAAAATTAAACAATGTAAATTGATCACCAAGGTAATAGTAGTTCAGACATTGTTTTAAAAATTCTGCAGGTAACATTTTTTTGGAGTAAATAAAATATTTCGAGGAATTGCCAAACCGAATACCATACGTGACTATGATTTTCCTTTGGTATTTTTTGCCTAAATCATAGATTTTCGTCGCAACAAGCAGTCGTGATTATGACGACAAAAATTTCCAGCAAAATCATAGTCACTAATGGTATTATATATGATAAAATAATAATAATAATTGGTAAGATGTTAAAACAGTCAAAAAATATTTGGCAAATGTTTTGTTTATTTATTTCAACAAATTTAAATAATAATATCTACTTCGCTACTTGAAATGAAAGAAAGAAGTACAGAAATTCTTTTACAGAAAATTGTTTTTGAATTAAATAATTTTAGTGAAATAATAACAATAATTTTATATTAATTTTTGTTGCTTTCTAATAAAGAAATAAAAGTGTACAAAATTACGTACTTCAAGTTAAATAAATTTCTAAATAATTGATAGACATATAAATAAAATAATAATATTCAATTTTACATTTTATAAACTAACTATTTCTAAAGTTATTGAAATTACAATTTATAATTAAAATTAACTCGATAAATAATTGAGAAAACATTGAAATAAAGTAATAACTGATAATTTTTCAATTATTAACACATTACCTACTAATAACAAATTTTTATTTATACTTACATCGTAACCGCAATTAACAGTATTATCATCATGTGTGAATTTTTCATTGATGTTGATTTTTGTCGGTTTTCCGTGAACAAAAGATGTTAATACAACCAGTAGCAAACAATGGAGAATCATGTTTGATTTTTCATTTATTTTGTATTTATAACAGTTGGGAATGCCGAACTGTAAATATATACATACTATTAATAATATTATTATCTATTTGTCAATAAATCATATGATTGATATGACTAGTTTATTTAACAGTTTTTTATCGCTGACCTTTAATTCTTTGAACTAGTGCAGAACAAACATTAGCAAATTACTTCAATAAATTGATCATATATTTAATATTTACTGGTCAATTTTAATTGTCAAGTTATAACAAATTTTGACTTGTCATATTTGATTACTACATTCTTTTCTATTTCATTTCTTTTGTTTTTAATTGTATTTTTTAGTAAAACTATATTCAGTTTTATTGAATCATTTATGACCAGTTGCTCTGCCAAAACATAAAATTTAAACTTGATTAAATAAATAAAATCAAAGCGAATTTCATGTATGCAATAAGTAACATTGCTGTCAAACATTAGATTTAATTAAACCAAGTTAAAAGTTTAACTTTTGGCTGTTCAACTGGTCATTATTTAGTATGTCTACAGCAATTTAACTGTTCTAAAAGCACAATAAATTTATATAAAGAACTGTTTTAAGTGTTTTCAAATTTTTGCCATTAATTTTGTGTTTAGTGTCAAAAATAGTAAATTGTATTTTTTATTGTGTTTATAAGTTCGTCGTTATCAAAATAACAATTGTAAAGTGAATAAAATTAGTTTAATCACATGTAAAACAATGAAATTATTTAATAGATACCTCACTTATTTAATTAAGTAATGACAAACACAACGAGTAGCAATTTTAAATTACATTTGTCACGTTATTTGTCATATTTAACAAAAATAATATAATTTAATATTACTTACACGGAGTATTCAGCGTCTTTAGATGCCACCAGTGAGAAGTTTATAAGCACAATGTTTATGAAGGAGCAGCAAGACAAGACTGAAATGTCAATTATCTAGCGAGACATCGAGAGATGAACCTTCGCCGGCTTGCTGTACCATGCACACACACATAACCACATACACTCACATATACTGCGCGCATATATACAGGGTGTTATATTTTAATAGACCCAGCAAATATCTCGCTTATTTATCAACTTAGCAATTTCTTTCATATAACATGATTTATACAGCAACATGTAAGCTAGTTGATGACGGATGTACATTCATGATATCATTTCCGGTTTATTAGTAATTAATATCAACTTTGAAATTTCAAATGGAACATACTATATTTTTTTACAAATTTGAAAAGTGCATCAAATTTGCTTTACAATCATGTAAAATAATCCATATGTTACATTATTAAAAAGTAAAATGGCGGGCACTTTATTATACACCAAATCGGAAAGAGAATAGTGAGCCATGACTGTGGCTTGAAATAAAACAATTAACTAAAACAATTGTAATTATTATTAAACGAAATAATATTTTTTTGTTATAATAATAAGGAACACTTAATAACAACAAAATGATTTTATAACAAATATTCAAGTTAACTCTCAGCCTCTTCAATACATTTTGCAGAACGTTTTGAAACAGAATAAGTAGCCTTTATATTTGGTTAGCAGAAAAAGATTCAATTGCTGCCTCATTTTTATTCTTCGGTCCGTTTAATATGTTTACTGGTTCATTACAAACAAAATCTTTCACGTAGCTCCATACAAAAATCAAGTGGTCATATCGGGAGAAAATGCATTGAAGAGGCTGGGAGCCATTTTGAATAATTTTTATAAAATCATTTTGTTGTTATTAAGTGTTCCTATTCTTATTTTCTGTATTATTATGATAAAAAATATTATTTCGTTTAATAATAATAATTACAATTGTTTTATTTCAAGCCACAGTCATGGCTCACTGTTCTCTTTCCGATTTGGTGTATAATAAAGTGCTCGCCATTTTACTTTTTAATAATGTAACATATGAATAATTTTACATGATTGTAAAGCAAATTTGATGCACTTTTCAAATTTGTAAAAAAATATAGTATGTTCCATTTGAAATTGCAAAGTTGATATTAATTACTAATAAACCGGAAATGATATCATGAATGTTCATCCGTCATCAACTAGCTTTCATGATGCTGTATAAATCATGTTATATGAAAGAAATTGCTAAGTTGATAAATAAGCGAGATATTTGCTGGGTCTATTAAAATATAACACCCTGTATAACGCATGCATGGACAGACTGGTTTAAAATTACGAGCAAATTGCAAAAACGCACAAAACTGTTGCAGTTTTATCATTTGAACTAACAGAAGAAATATTTTCATAGTTGGACGTTACTATGTGCTCATGCAAATCATAAAAATGTTATTGTTTTCGGGTACGTTGTTTAGATAAACAAAATGTTATTTATTAGGATGCAGATGCAGACTCACGGTTGAGAAATTCAGAGCAATTGTTTTCAGTTTTTTCTTGTTTAACTGATAGTTGAATCATAAGCAATTGTTTACAAAATACTGAAATTATTATGTACTGACAGTTAAACATATAAATTTAATATCAGCTTATTAGCGCACGAGAAAACTAATTTTTGAATCGGCTCAACACTTGCTATTGTAAGGAACACAATTTTCAAAAATGTCGAAATCAAATTTAACTAATGTGATTATAAAAAAACTTAATTATTGCACAATGATTATAGAGCAACATAAGCGTACTTCCGACACAGTTGATAAAACAATATGAAATCGAAATAAATCATCAAATGAGTCACTATAAATATTATTGTTAATAAAATCGATTCTAAATTATTCAATTATAACTTCTCGAATTTAAGTTACGGTTTAAAAATATAATTTAAGTTAAATGCTATACATATATTTATATTGTTAGTACATTAATATAAAGATGATAAATTTTAAACATTTTTTCGTGATTTTCAGAAAGTCGAAAGACGTGAAAATTATATTTCTCTAGCGAAATTTTTGGAAAAAAGAAAGAATTATAAATACAAGAGACTTTTTAAATATTTTAACAAAATTATGTTTGTTACCAATATCTTGAATAGTAGGAAGTGGTATCGAGTTGTACTTGGTGGATTAGAGATCCCGGGTTCGATTCTCACAGTTAGTAACCAATTTTCACCACATTTAAATTATCTGGGGTAGGCTCAGTGGTATCGAGTCGGCCTGTGGATCTTGAGAACCCTGGTTTGATCCCACAGCCGACAAACAATTTTCACCAAATTAAATCTACCCCTGTGGCTCCCCCTCCACTAACATCTTTGAGGGCCGTGATTTGACGGCTGGTAACCGCACTTCACGCGATGAAATATATCACTTACCGAGATCTGCTTCGGCAGAGTGCCACACCCAGTAATGGGTAAAAGGCGTGATGATATATTTATTAAATTATCTCTGTGGCTCCGACTAATTTCTTTGGGGGCTGTGATTTGACGACTGGTAACCGCATTTCATGCGCATAAATATATCATTTACCGATATCTAGCTATGGCAAAGTGTAACACCCAGTAGTAGGCAAAAGGCGTAATGACAAATTTATTTATTTTACCTTGAGTAGTTTCTTTAAATATTGAGATTTTCTCATAAAACAAGAATAAAATATTACTAATATATTGACACTAAGACGAGAAATAAATTGTCGGAAATGGTCCAGAAAAGAGAAGATCTTGAATATTTGAGACAATATGAAAGTTTATTATTTCAGGCAATAAAAATGCTAAAATAAAAGAAACCGAAAGTAAACTTGCTTTATAATTTAGTTAAGTAAAATATTGAAAAAAGATAAAATTAATAGTAGTTTTAAGTTACAAAACAATGAATAATTCTTATAACGTAATAAGAAAAAGTTAAACAAGTTTATAAATCAGATGTTAAAGAATATAAAATGCGGATGCTGTAACTATGAGGAAAAAATTATTACGTTATTTATTAAAAATACAAAATGAGACCATAAAACAGGAATAATAAAAGTCGGTTAATTCAATACATAACAGGAATACTGCAAAAATAATAGAAGCTAGACGAACGTGATAAGGAGATGGATATGGAAAAAACAGAAGCACGTAAGAATATACCGTTGTTTCTTCGATAAATGGCTAGACGTATCTTAGCCAGCTACTTCTGAATATGTGTGAATCAGCCCAGTGGCGGCGATTGGAAAATATTAACGCAAAAAATTAATTGACTCTAAAACAGCGATTAGAATGGAATGCAGCACAAAACTAAATAGAGCAATTTTAATTGCTATCTAACAAATTATGTTGGGTTTGAATTTGAATATATATAGTATATTGTATAACCCCATATAGTAGAACAATGTTTGAATAAACAAAAAATATTACCATAAATATCATTGCAGATACAGTTAACTCAATTTACTGCTAATTATTGGGATTTTATATTGCAATATTATTCAGTGAACCAAAAATTATGCCATATGAGTCATTATTATTATGTATTTATTATTACTTGCATGTGATGAATGTACAATTTATTTATATTAGTAATTATTTCCACAATGAAACTAGGCCTGAGTCCGTAAGTTTTTCTGCAATTTTTCTATTTTCTGCATAATATAAAAATTTATGTATATAATGATATGATTAAATAGTAGTTAACAGACTTTCTTGTCAAAAATTTAGGAACATTTCGCAATGCACTACTTCTACAATATCCTACCATTATTATCAAAATAAATGATATTATTTATAAAATAAATTTTTGTAACATATGCACAAAAAACACGTTCTTATTCCCTAATTTTAGAGAGAGAAACACTGCTTTTCTCTCCTAGGGAGAGAAACATTATGTTTCTCTTCCTAGGTAGGATGCTTCTCTCCCAAGGTAGCATGTTTCTCTCCCTAGAGAGATGTTTCTCTCCCTAGAGACTACGATTATTAGCTGTTTGCGGCGTTTCCTAGGTAACTAGTTACGCAACCCATATTTGTCATTTATCCCGATAAGACAGTAATTTTTGTGCACTTGTTACGAAAAGTATAATATGCTTCACGGGAGGGCGCGATTATCCCTTGTGTGAAGTTGGTAAACTTCCCACGCGGGAATAATCGCTTGTTTCCCTCCCTTGATGCATAACATACTATTTTGAGTTTATTTACTTACTATATTTTATGGGATAGGTGGCTCAGTGGTATCGAGTCGGCCTGTGGATCTTGAGAACCCTGGTTCGATCCCCACAGCCGATAAACAATTTTCACCAATTTAAATCTACCCCTGTGGCTCCCTCTCCACTAATATCTTTGAGGGCCGTGATTTGACGGCTGGTAACCGCACTTCACGCGAAAAAATATAACACTTACCGAGATCTGCTTAGGCAGAGTGCCACACCCAGTAATGGGTAAATGGCGTGATGATATATTTATTTATTTTATTTTTTTATCACAATTAGTATAATGCGTATGATACACTGGTCGAAGAGCATCAGAAAGCATCAAAGAGTTCTTTGACGAAACAAGAGAACGCACCCATCATTTACAAAAAATAGAGGCTCCTTAAAGTTGACAAGGAAAAACTAAAATGCAAATCCACACTAACGTGAAATGAGATATAAAATATACGAGTGAAATGAGATACGTTCGTTTCATCAATGAGCACTTCAACGGAAATAGATGAGCCTCTATTTTCCTTCAATGACAGGTGCGTTCTGTTGTTTCATCAAAGAGCTCTTCAATGCTCTCTGATGCTCTACGACCTGTATAAGAATAGTTTATTTTCATGGTACTATCAATATCAGTTATCACCTTGGCAGGAAATAAAATATAAAATTATTGTACATAACTAGAATATCTGATGTGGACACCACATGACTTCCTTGTACACGTATTAAACTATAGATATTTTTTAATTGCACATATTTGACATTAAATCTTTTATTTTTTGTTCTAATCCATAGCAAACTTAATTTTAAAAAAAATCAAAAAATATATAATATTTAAATTTAGATATCTCGTTTATGCAAAAAGCTAATTTAAAAATTCTTAGTGTGCAAGACGCAGAATTTAATTCTCTAAAACTTTTATTTGCAGCATTCCTTTCTAAAATTAAAATAATACCATTTTTTTCAAGGAAAACTGTTAGCAGCTTCATGTAATGTGCCACTTCCGGTTAGTCTATTTTAACCAAAATCTATTATGTTATTTCCATTGATATAGTAGTCTTATATACCAAATTTGGAAAGTTTTAAATTATATTTGAATATAGTTTTTCATGAAAATCTATTATAGGCTTCAAGTAAAGTACCACTTCCGGTAGTTGTATAATGACCAAAAAGGGAGGTGCACAACTAGATGTTATAACAGTCCTAAATATAAAGTTTCAATTTTCTACGGCATACCGTTTTTGAGTTATGCGAGATACGTACGTACAGACGGCATGACGAAATTCGTCAAAATGGATTCAGGGAGGGCCAAAACACCTATTTCCGTTGAAATCTGAGAACCGAAAATTTTCGCGATTACAATACTTCCTTTACTTCGTACAAGGAAGTAATAATATATTAGATAAACTGGATAAATAATATAAATAAAGTTAGCATATAATTACAGCTACTTCAACTCGAAGTTTATCCGTTTAAGAAGAAATGCCGTCATGCATTTAACTTGTCACTCAAGGAAGATTGAAGACACGTCAAAGACTGACAATACCGATAGCTTGACCTTGCAATCATATCCCGCACATCAATAGTGCTGTCGGCAGCCAGTCTGACAGTAATGCATGAGCGGTTGCTGAAACAAGACTTCTCAGAAGTAATTATTTTTGGAAACACAGAAAACCAATCCATATATACTTTGTTTGCTAAAGTTATATAAACTAATTGTGTTAGTTTACTTTGTTAGTCTGCTAAAAAAGAAAGAAGATAATAATTATTAATTTATATGTATTATTGCAGCAAACATTGCTTTGTATTTGAAAAATTGAATGTTTTTTAAGGCTATTGAAAATTGTAGTCATCGGTCAAAATTAAAACCTGATATGGCGAAATTTATTGTATTATAATTTGGTTCTTGTACCAAAATAACAACGAATTTATTTCTTGATGTTTAAACATATACGGTATATCACAAAATGCAGGCTGTAAGTTTTTAACATAGCAAATTGTTTCTTTTTCGCTATTGTTCACTAAATTATTTGAGAGAAAAGTGCTTTAAAGAAAAGTTGGAGGCAGATTCATAAACAGGATTAAATTTGAAATTGTAGTTAATAAAAGTATTGATATTACAAAACAACTATTTGTGTATTATTATTCATAAAATTTAGAGATTGTGTATTCTGCTCTTGCTGGAACATTTTATAATAATACAGTTGAATAAAAACACTTGATTTGTCCACTAATAATTTAATTATAAATTCATCAAATAAAGTCATCTGATGATGACTGCAAAGTCGAAACGATCGTTATATAATTAAATTATTAATGGACAAATCAAGTGTTTTTATTCAACTCTATTATTATTATTCAATGAACGCTTGACTTAGAGTGAAAAATTCGGAGAGTGAGCATTTTCTCTGTTTTGTGGTATTTTGCGTTGATAAATACAAGCGCAGAAGACTACTTTTTGTTTTATAATCATTATATCAAATTATATAACCCATTAAAGATTATTTCTTAGGTATAGAAACATACTGTATAGGTGTATAACATCAAGGAATATAAGGAAGAACGTTAGGAGGCGCATTGCGGTTTGCTATTAGTATAAAATATTTAAAACAGACAGACGCACGCAACTAAATTTAGTTAACTGAAAAATATCTTCATTCGCCATCATATTGGAGCTATTCAGAAGACAGAATAATGTTGGAATTAAATTTGGAGTTATCGCTAATTTTGCAAACGTCACATCATTGAGTATTTTAGCCATTTTAAAAACTTAGATTCAATTCTACAATGTATATAATAGATTGGTCTTGCTCCTCGTTAATGTAAATTGCATTCAAAAATTTGTACCTACTAGAATGAATAGAAATGGTTATTTCACTACCACAGTACGAAATAAAATTATAGTTGACAACCTGACAACTTTACTACTAGTATGTAAAACTAGTCTTTAATGATAAGTGGATCAGTGAGTGTTTTAAGATACGCGAGTGACTAAAGATGCTTTATGTAAGTGTATCGTACAATATTCTACGTCCGGAAACAACAGCAAAAATGTTAAACTTATTAATATAAATGACATTCATGAATACTGAAATAGTTATTCTTGTATTAAGTGAGCAAATATAAGTGTTTTTTTGTTGCGCGTGAGAATGTCACTTTTAGTAAATATAAACAACACTTTTTCTACAAATATATATAAATAAAAATAATAATACTACAATAATTATTGATTTATTTAAGTAAACTGAAGGAAATAATCTAAATTAATATGAATATGGTACTATTGATGTGATGTGATATATTTTATTTATCTTCTTTTTTTTGTCAGTTGTAAAAAAATATTATTTCATTGAGCTAACCATGGCAACCATGGTAAACAGTGTCCGTCAGTACGGTAGTGTGGATAGCGATATGGAATTCGAATCCGGAGATCCCAAGTTCGAATCTCACTCAAGCTAAAAATTATATGAACTACCACATTGCGGCTCGGTGAGTGCGGACCCTGTACTGTAATTGGGATTAAGTTCCTGTTGTACAGCGTAACATAAATAAAAATAAAATAAAAATAATAGTTATTTGCGTGACCAGTATAGTAAATTAATTTTTACGGGCGAGTTGAATAGTTTGTGGATCGAGCGACGTAAGAACGAGCCTCCATAGTCCAGTGAGTCCAGTAAAGATTAATTGCAAGTGTGTCGCGTACCAAGTTTTATTTCCACCTTTACAGCGTTGTTTTTATTAGTTTTATAAAAGAATACATCACATTTTATAATCAAAAGTTGTTGGTGGTAGGATAATTTATACTCGTAGCTAGACGTTGTGATCGTTGTTATAAAAAAATAACTACTGTCAGTGTCAGTTTCATGAATTCTAGAAATAAATAATTTGAAATAATGGGTTTAATGCCGAATGAAGACTTCGAAGGCGATTTTTTTGCAGATGAAGAACATATACAAAATATTGCAGATGCTGCAAGTAATAACTTTTAATAATTTTATACTAGTTTTTTATGTGCATTGTAAAATTTTACAGGTCTCTTTTATGAACCTGTAACATTTTAGAAGGCTACTGGCTGTAATTATTCATTTACTTAGTTACTATAAATACGTATAAAGTGTTATTTACATAAAAGATGGAAATAAAGTCATTTTAACCAGTCATTGCTGGAAAACTCGTGATTAATGAAATACTATTATTAAACAGTCATTTTACGAATTTAAAAAAGCCATCTAATACTCAATTTTACACATGGTCGTAGATAAAATAACTCACAAATATCACAGTATATCATACTTACACTTTACAATATGTTTTCTTAATGTAAAAATATATTTTGTATTATTGTGGATGTTTTACCATGTTTGTAAAGTTTGTACGTATCTTTAGTACAACAAGTTTTTACATACCATTATAATCTATCAATTCTAGGTCTGGGCGCATACATTAAACGTTATATTTACAATTCACTCGTATTAAAATTCTGGTAGAATTAATTTTGGTATTAAATAATTTATTTAATAGTTTTGTGAATTCGCAAATGGAGTTTAAAATTTTATGGTATTAAAAACACAGCAAAAAATGGTATTTGCGTAACTTGAGTTAACTTTTAATCGCTTTTAAAATTAGAAAATGACTTTAAATTGGAAATGAAAATAGTAATCTGTTTTATAAATCTACCTGCAAAGATTAAAATTCTGCATCTAAACAAATCAACATTCGTTTAATTATCCCAAAAATTAACAACAAATATTTGTTATCTGATAACAAAGACTTTCTTCATTTGTTTGCCTTTTGTTTGAAGTTATATGGATAACAGATATTTTTGTAACTTTTTTATCTTTTTTTGCAGTAACAAATTTCTATAATTTTTATTTGAAACATAAAACATAAAAAAATAAATAAAATAAATTGGCAAATAATGGCATCGGCAAAACAGATTTCCCGTGTTAAAACTTATAGTCTAGTTTTCGTGGAACACTCGGTATATGAGATGTATTTTTAAGGTTGATATATTTTGCAATAATAGTCTATATTTGCACAAAGCCTCTGCCACATAACTTATATCGTGCTACGTTAGAGATAAATATTATTTCAACATGAAATGGACTTTATATATAGTGTAGGCATGATATAAAGTTATGTGGTGTAAGCTTAAATCACATGTAATATTATTTAAAACGGTAATAATATCACTATTACACAATTTATTAGATATTAGATACTAGATACACGTATACTAAAAATAAAATAGTGAAATGTTTGTTTTTCAGTTAATATTTTAATATTTATCATTATATCAACATTTTAAGTCTCTTTATAAAACATTATACACTCTCAATATTTCGACTGTTTCTTCTATTCAACATATAATTATAAATGCAAAACTAATACTTTAATAGTTATTTTTTATTAAGTGCGCGAAATGAATGTCTTTTTTTTGTTGCGCATGAGAATGTCACTTTTAATCAAGATCGCAGGTCGAGACAAAAAAGTCATTCGAACGCGCCAAAAAACAAGAATGTCACCCAAACAAACAATATTTTTTCTGCAACTGTCATAAAAGAATAATTCAATAATTATTGGTTTATTTAACTACATTCAAGAAAGACAATAAAAAAATATATGAATTTGGTACTATTTGGGAGCGTGCGCGAAATATTTATTTACGAACTAAGTGCAGGAAGACTATATTCCCGCATAAGCGCATTTTTGAAGCACGAACGACTGTAAGTAGCGAGTGTCTTTAATAGCGCGATTGGGAAGCACTTGTTCCAGATTGAGTGTTGCGTGCGGGAAGTGTCATTTTGAAGGTTACGAGTACAATAATACTTTTTTGCGTACTAGGGTGAAAATCAGTGCGCAAAATATGCGTTGTTATGGTAATATAAATGATGAAAAAATCACGGACTTCGTGTAATGATATTAGTGAAATAAAGTGAACATTTTTCGACAGATATAGAAAAAATATTATTAATAAATGCTGCACAAAATGGCATAATACACAAATGAATCTATTATAAATTAGTTCGAATTATAGAGAGTGTAAATGCACTTATTGATACTTATTATTATTAATATCACATTATTTAAGTCTTTAACGTAAAATTAGATGCACTTTTAAGTATTAAACCACAACAATAAATTAAAAAGTTTTTCAGTAAACAACTTAGAATTGAAATAGGACGGGTAATGTTTTGATTTGATCTTTGGGTGCATCGTGGTTTGCCACTAAACCAATAGCAATTACTAAACCAATAATAATTAATGCTAATACAGCCACTATTAGTGCTAAATTTTTCTCCATTCTTGTCCATCTTGCACAACAACAGTATTGTTCTCTTATTACTCTGAAAATGAAAAAAAAATATAATTAAAACTTGAAACACAGTTTTATCAGTTAATAAATAATATACACGTAGAATATTATCTAAAAATATAAATTTATCTATTTAGGTATTATCGTTTTTTTTTATATAATTAATGCCGAATTTATCAATCAATTGTTAAGTAAATGTTAACAATCCCAAAAATTATTTCTCCTGGAAGAATACTACACTTTATAGACTAAAAGGTGTGATGATAGGTACTATCGTTTTTTTTTATATAATTAATGCCGAATTTATCATTCAATTGTTAAGTAAATGTTAACTATCCCAAAAATTATTTCTCCTGTTTTTAACAGGCAGATAATTATAACAGTAACATAACAGTTTTTACGGGAAAGATGGCTCAGTGGTATCGAGTCGGCCTGTAATTTTTAGAACCCGGGTCTGATTCCAACAGCCGACCAACAATTTTCATCACATTAAAATTACGCCTGTGGTTCCTCCTCCACTGACATCTTTGGAGGCCGTGTTTTGACGGTTGGAAACCGCATTTCATGTACAAAAATATATCACTTACAGAGATCTGATACGGCAGAATACTACACTTTATAGAGTAAAAGGTGTGATGATATATTTATTTTAAACATAACAATTGAATGAAAAACTAAGCATAGAAAATATAACTTTTCTAATACATCAATAAATCCAATTTATTTATTGTTGTAAATACATTCAGTTTCAAAGTAAAGTAATATAATTGAATTGTTAAGAGACATATTTAAATAAATCACAAAATATCACCATGTCTCTTACCCATATCTGTTAGTGAAGTAATAATAAATAAATAAATATATTATCACGCCTTTTACCCATTACTGGGTGTGGCACTCTGCTTAAGCAGATCTCGGTAAGTGATATATTTTTTCGCGTGAAGTGCGGTTACCAGCCGTTAAATCACCCCCCCCCCCCAAGATATTAGTGGAGACGGAGTCACAGAGGTAGATTTAAATTGGTGAAAATTGTTTTTCAGCTGTGGGGATCGAACCAGGGTTCTCAAGATCCACATGCCGACTCGATACCTCTGTTAGTAAAGGAAGAGATAATTTATGGTATTAATAGTTCTTTATGTATTCAGGACATAAAGTGAGAGTTTTTGAAGAAGTTTTTTACTCGTGCTAAGAACAGGCACTTTGCGCACTAGATACACAAATAGCTCAGACGTCTTAGGGACACAAAGATCTACTTTACGCCGAAATTGTGTACTTTTTCAATTTTTTAAACTTGAAAACTGATGTCTTATTAGAAAACAAAAATTAAATGTTCTAATTACGTTTTATAAAAATACTTTATCGCCGTTGCCTTCAAAATTTTTAAAATAAGTGTAAAAATAAGTTTCAATGTCACTATAACTATTAGTATAATTATCAATACCCTAATACTTACGGTAAACTAGACATGCTACCATGCAGAGAAGATCTTGTACTTGTATCATAACCATAATTCACAAATCCTCGTTCCATATTGGTCACTGAATTTTGTATTGACGTCTTACTGGTCCGGCTAATATTGCTAGTTTTCCTACTTTTTTTCGTAAAACTAATCCTAACATTTTCTGGAGTGGCAACATCTTGTTTCCCAAGATTCGGAGTTTCGTCATCATCACTTTTCTCTGCCTCGGGAATGTCTGGAACGCTGGGCTTTTTTATGTAATTCGTTGGGCGATTCTTTCCGAGAGAATGGTGCCTTTTGACCGGGTGAGAAGGAATTTCGGTTTGTGATTTGGGTTGCAAACTGTGCCGATAAGGACTATTTCGGCTCGCTTCATCAATTGTTGATGATATCGTTTGGAGTTTATTCACAGACATACTGATTAGCTACGTATCACTGTTTATTACTTTATAAATGTACAAAGTTTTCTTCACTTGACATCTTTAATTTTTAAGTAAATACATTTATTTTGAGCACTTAGTAACTGTCACTTAAATTGTTATGTAGTTTTCGTATTATTTTAGAATTAAATTAGCGCAGTCCGTCGTGTATTGCTTATATGAAACTGTCAAACAATACTGCAAATACTCTAGCATATCGCAAAATAAAATAGGTTTTGATATATTTTTGCCTTTGTTTGCACATATGGTTAGCACATTATGTACTGAAACTTACTACTTCAATATAATTCTTATCTCAGTTCTGATAAGATAACACTGGTTATATACAGTAATTTATATGCGAAATACACGTTTATATCGCTAGGTAATATTGCAAATATATTTTTAAAATAGCAAAAATTTCCGGAACTATCACTGCATGGAATTCTGGTAATAAATTTTGAACTTGTGCAGATACCTCTCGCAAATATCTATGAGGTCGGACGATATACGTATTTCAACATTTAATTACAAAATAGACAATCTGTAAACGGACATTTGGGATGTTGCTCGTTACACATTCGGAAATGTTTGACGAAGTATTCGCGTATTCTGTTATAATTTACAACAGTTTTGAATGCCTGTTTATCCAAAAACACAAAGCAATTACTAATTGAAATTATAAAAATAAAAATGTTCCTTTCTATAACTCCACATACAAATTAAACCTATTCATGTATAATAAATAGTAAACAACATTTGTCTTTATTTTGTTCAACGTTTTTGTTAGATACAGAAATACGATATCTTAGACTGATTTCTTTTCATTAGTTATTTATTACTTATTTTTGCCAAAAACTTCTTTCTTTAGTCTGAGTTTAGCTCATTGTCAATATATATTTTTTGTTTCGAACTAATAAATATGATAACTTTCAGAAATTGTTATTTAGTTGTGTTTTGCAATCAAGATTTGATTTATATGATAGGAAACTAAAATTTGTAATATAAGTCAAAATATCTTATTGATATAAAAAATAATCACACAATGGAAAGTGAACAAAAGTTCTATAAATCACAAAGATTAGTTTTGGTTTGTTAAATTTTATTTGGAACAAAATAAATTCGCATTGATGTCAAAGTTATCTGAAAGTCAATAATCAAATCAGAAACACCTGGCGGCCTGAAGTGATGTTAATGTAAACACTGAAACACCTGAAAGTTTATTTTTCACATTTTCACTTATTTTAATCAAACAAACAAAATAAACAATAACTACAAGTAGACCATAAAAAATGCGATAAAATGGTTTAAATTTATTTTTTGCACAAAAAATTATTAGAAATATTTCCTGTGTTATAAAACCTTGTGACTTCTCTAGTTGATAGATATAAAACTGATAAGAGATTATAATTAATTAATTAACGTAATTGAGCTAAAAATTATCTTACTTATCATGAAAAATTTAATAAATCAATACTTCTTAGCATTGTCTATAATTACCAGCAACTTGTATACTTACAAAGCAATTTTTCATTAATTTGGAAACGAGTTTTCGAACAAAACAACAAACTCATATAATGCTGAATAAAGCAACTAATTTGAATCCGCTACGCTTATTTCACAGCACTTAATACCTAAAATCCGGGTTGGTACTGCAGAAGAGAAGTTATTCACCCCTAGTTCGACCGGAGCCGCGGAGTCCCGTACTCCGAACCCGGAACCTGAATCGGGACTCCGGAGAGACGGGGAATCCACTGAGTCGCAGTTTGGTTGACACACCCATTTTCACAGATCATCCAGTGCTGGGACTGTGAAATAGATAAGACTAGTGGCGCTAGCGTCGCACTGGCATTTTAATCGTTGTTAAAAGTTATAGAAGATCATATTTTTAATCGATCCAATTATTTCCGAATAATATAATCGCTAGTAAGAATAATCGATAAGGGGGATAACTATTTTAAAATAAAAGTTGCACATAAATATTTTGTTTTCACTATATACCTATGCAGAAAACTCAAATTACACCAGGACAATTATTTTTCCCTCTCTAGAGGAAGAAAATTGCATTCTTACTTTGATATTATTTTACATAAAAAAAGACTTATTTAATAGTAATATACTTTAAATTTTTAAATTATCTTACAATTCTTAATCCAATAAGTAAAATATTACCTTTAATTTTATCTACTAGGCTTTTGTCTTGGTATATTTAAAGTTCGAATAAATCTATTTTGAAGTATATCTTGAAAAAATGTTATGCATTTTTTCGATTTTATGACACACAGACGAAAGCTCTTTACAGAGTCATTTGCAAATCACAAATATATTTTTTTTACCATTTTTGTATTGTTTTCCTACTTCAATATTCAAAATTTTTATTAGTAATATTAAAATAAATAAATAAATATATCATCACGGTTTTTACTCATTACTGGGTGTGGCACTCGCCCGTAACAGATCTCGGTAAGTGATATATTTCTTTGCGTGAAGTGTGGTTATCAATCGTCAAACCACGGCCCTAAAATGTTAGTGAAGGAGGAACCACAGGGGTAGTTTTTAATGTGGTGAAAATTATTTGCCGGCTGTGGGAATCGAACCCGGGTTCACAAGCTCTATACCACTGAGCCATTTACATAATTAAAGAGCCATTAATATTAATTTCTATTCTTATAAAAAATTGTTGTGTACATTTTTGATAGAAATAATATTTGCACCTCGCTTTGCCTGTACTATAATCTCTAGCCTTGGTCCGCAAGCAACTATTTACAACAAATAAGTATTATGTTTAAAATCAAATATATAAAACAACACTACTAGATTACGTCTAGTCTTTATAAAGAATGCAGGATTTACATTAAGTAAAAAAAACTTCTTTCAATATTATTGAACGAAGGGCATGAATGTAATTAACGTATTTTCAAAAAGTGGAAGACAATTCTCTTAATTAATGAAACAATAGACATACATTTTAGTAAAGTAGGTATTAAAACATTTAACAATATTATAAAATGAGTCATCAAACCAGTAAATAAAGATACTTGACAATAAATTACTTTATATCTATTCTATTTTTAAATTTCAATAAGGAAGAATAAACATAATTTTGATACAAAAGTTATCAATGACAGCTTAAGAATAAATAAATTATAGTTTTTGTAACGCATTTTAAATAATCAATATATAAATACAAAAAGTGTTCATGTGTTCTAGGCTTTAAAAATCAATTACCTACTATTGTAAATTCTATTAACAAATAATTGGTCTTGGTTGGACAATCTGCAAATATGTTACACTAGAATAAAGTTTCGATGTTTTTATAAAATCTTGTTCAGGTTTTGAGCATGTATGTTGCGTAGCTGCGGGTTTGGTCATACATTTACGACGTAGATAAGTTTTACTTCCGGGGTATAACAAAAAGAATGGTTTCAGTAACCATTCGATAAATTGCGGTTCGCTTCAGGAAAATATATTTTATATTGTAAGATGGAAATAAAATATATTTAATCATTTTGCGTATGGAACTTTATAGAACAAATTTGCCAGACGTAATAAATTATTGAAATAAAAGATATTTGTTTAAGCTTTTCATAATTAAAATAAATACCAGTTGAATTTGCGTTTGTTATTATAATTATCATTATGATGTAAATATATTGTCTAGATTGATATTATTAAATGTAAATTAATTGTTTGTATAAATTGTTTAATTATAATGTTTCTATTAACATTGAGATATTGTGAAATATTGAAAATTTATATTTGATAACATGAGTAAAACAAGTTTTGAAAATGATGCGGAGTAAATTATTTTCCCATGAGATTTGGTTTTTAATTAAGTTAATAAATATAATTTGAGTCAGTAATATAATAATCATATTTGAATTAGGGCGTGGTGAAACGAGACAACAGGTGGGTAATAATATGAATACAAGTTCATTCTTATATTTTACAACATTTGTCTACATTATAATGTTTAGGTTTAATTGCAGAAATAAAGTTATTATCTTACTAATGTAAGCAGTAATAAAATTAATCGATTGTATTAGTACGTGTTTGTAATACATTTATTTATGATTTATTTAATTTAATAATAAACAAAAAAAGTTTACTGCATTTTGACACGAATACTATGAAAAGAATGTCGGTATATGATCGGATTTCAGTACACAATCGCGTGCAACAAATTCTTCAAATTCCAGATTCCGTGTAAAATATGACTGATAAATGCGGTAATGGCGCAGAATAGAACTTCCGATCTTATATTCTGCCTAGTGCTTGAAATATTAATTAATTTATATTGTTGTTCAGTCACATGCAGTGCAAAATAATGTAAACAATATAGTGGACAGCATCGAATAGGATGTACCGCGCATGCGCGTGGCCTGGGCACTTGGGAAGGGCGGCGGAAGCAAATATCGAGCCGCAACCACCCTGATCCGCAAAGCGTGTGCTATGCGCCAATTCTACCAACACTTACTTCCGAGAGTTTAGATCTTTCTGAAGACTTTATCGACCAGCGAAAGGGCGCGGAAAATAACGGGAAGGGATGATCAAAATTATCTTCCGCTTGCAACTGGGGAAAACCCAACAATTGTCAATATGAAAGTGCTTGGTCCAGACGCGCTCACATGATCTGTTGCTGTCACAGTGTAAACACACCAAGCAGAACTACCGGACTCAGTGGTCAATTCGTCAAATGTTGCAGCAGCCACTGAACGCAGACAATAACTTTGCAGACTGATAGTAAGTAGTGAAATCAGTGTAATCCCAGTAATTAAACAATAAATAACAAACTTAGTAGCCGTGTAATCGTTGTTGTTTAGCTTATTTAGTTTGGTGTTGAAAAATATTTCAGTTGTATTACGCTGCAAATGTTGTGCGTCACGAAGACCATGAACTTCTATAAAACGCGAACATTTCACTATGTATCTACCTAAAGGGTAGGCTAGCTAATAACAAATAACAGTGCGATTTGACGACAACCGGCGCGCAAAATGGCGCAATTTGTAACACATATTCAGCCCACTTTGATGGAGTCTTCCCATCATCACATCCCAGGCCACCATGGACACAGTCATGGGCATCACAAGGATGACCATCCGAAGGAATGCTTCCATTTCAAAGAGCCACATCACAAGGATGGTCACCATAAAGATGGACACAAGGACAAGGATGGCCACAAGGACAAGGATGGGCACAAGGATAAAGATGGTCACAAAGATGGGCACAAGGATGGCCATAAAGATGGCCACCATAAAGATACCCATCATGAAAAAGGAGACAAGCATGAAAAAAGTCACCACAAAGACCAGAAGGACGGTCAGTCGAAGAAGGATGCACACGAAAAAGAAAAGCGCGACAAAGACACTCATCACGAGAAAGAGTATAAAGAATCTCCGAAACTTTCAAAAGAATCTTTAAAAGATCCTGAAGCATCAGCACATTATTATAAAGATTCTCATGGTAATAGGCACCAGTATGATTGTCATTTCATTGATTCGCAAGGGATTTGCAGAGATTCTGAAGTTCGAAGCCACGGAGAGAAAGATACAAATGGGAAAAGCATTCACTCTAAAAGTGAACATGAAATTTCAAAGCCCGTTCCTCCGCAATACATTGATATCCATCCAGTCCACGCGGAAAACAAATCGGTAAGCTAACTTTTTTATTTCTTTATAAAAATTTTGTTTATGACGAGTCATAACTTTTAAGAGTAACAAATATTTCATATTTAAGCCAGGATAAATGTGTAAATATAGTTTTTATTGTCGTTTTATTGGCAGAAATGACCTTTTAACAGCTATTGTTGATCCATTTCAAAATCGTTACAAATAATGTATCATTTTCTGACATTTGGCTTCTCTGGATTATTAGATTTAATTAGTGGATATTGACTTTTCGTATCAGCATGTTAATACCTAACAGCCAGATTGACCTTTGAAGCTGAAAGCTACACTCAACGTTACAAGCGCAGAATAAATATTTTAATATTTAACAAATAAATATACTGTACTCATAGTTACAGGAAATTATTACCTAAAGTTATTTGTTTAAGCTTTTGATTATTTACACACTGTTTCATATTAAATTATGATCAAATATTTACTACAAAATGTAATCTATATATTTATAAAAAGTATAAATTGAACACAAATCTCAAACGTAAGTAATGAAATAATAATTATTTTAAACAGGACGCCGGCATCTGAACCAGAAACATTTTCTTTTAAAGTAATTAAACTCCATGCATTAATTAATCAATAAGTTCAAATATACGATTAAAAAAACCAAACAAAATTACTTGAAATGATTTAAAAACGAAGATAAAATAGTTATCGACAAACAATATTGTTAGTATTACAGAAAAAGTGTGAAATATGAATGAAGAGCAAAATATTTATCTTTTTAAGATTGAAGCTTAGAGTAAAATTCGTAACTTGGCAAACAATTCCTGTATGTCAAGTTATTAAAAGTTAAATTCCGATTTTAGAAAGTTGTGATACAAATATTCACGTCTTATTTATTAAAACTTCTCTTCCAACTAAGTAATATAAAATTACATTCACAAATTTAGAATTGCGAATACAAAGATTACTTTTCTGATAATAAAATTGTAAAAGAAACAACATATTAACGTTGTTATCAAACTGGAATATAATTACATTATACACCGTGAATTTTCCGGAGATTTATAAATATTATAATTAGTATCGACTGAAGTGGAAATGAAATGCCTTATAATCGTATGAAAATTTATTACATTTCAAATCTGCTTTTATAATCTGTATTAACATAAAATATTATATTCATGATGAGAAAGTCTACATTAATTAATTATACGAACTAAAATCTTATTTTCAATTTGCGGCTTAAATCTCTTCCAATATACTCACAAAGATTTGTAACTTAAACCTAATCTAACTTAAATAACAAATTTTCTTCATTGATAATTGAAATTAATTAAAAATTAAATACATTTCACGAAAATTCTTGTCTATATAAATTTATAAATTTGAATGTAACTTAATAGAACAAGTTTTCGTAATCACAAAAAACCCAAAAATTAACTCGATCAAATACTTCATATTGGTAGGAACTTTTATAAAATTTTACAATTTTGCTGTAACATCGAAACTTTATTTACAGAAAAAGATAAAAGTAGAGTACGAAAAATATATAATTCAAGCCTCATAAATTAATTTATTTGTATATATTTTATAATTTCAAATTATATTGTTGTAAAAGTGAAATGAAAACAAAATTTCATTAAACTATAAAAACTATAAAACTCAATCCTATAAAATTCCTCCATATACCTACAACCTAAATTAAATTGATGTATCATTGCCACATAAATAGCAACAAATTAACAAAGTATGCAATCTTAAAATCAACCCTTTCCAATTTCCAAAACATTTCATAAAATTTTACAACCCCGAATCATAGTGCTGTACCGGAACTTAAAGAGAAATCCGGTAACATTCTACCAGAAACTCGTAAATGGCTGACATTATTCGTCGAGGGAAAGGTTATCGCTGGCACCGACACCAGTCCTGGCGGCGTCGAGAGCGCCTAAGAGGCGGCGACGCCCGTCTGTCTGGCTCCGACGCCGCCGATCTTGCTTCGTTGCCAAGCGACGCTTCAATTCACTCGCTATAAAATGAGTAAGATGCGGCGGACGCTACTATTGCGACGCATTTTTATTTATGTTCCCCGGATGTTATATCTCATAGCGCATCTTCGTTATATGATAGATGAGCAACGAAAGAAATCGAAATTCTTTTATTTTACTGCAAGATAATCTAGAGTTCAATGGCATCGATAAGATTTTATTATTTAGAGGGTTAAAGGGCCCCAAGAGATAGAATGACTTAAAGAACCTATTTTTGATCATTCAAATAAATAAGAAACGTAGCAGGATTCATGATATAGCTACGCAATTTTTATAAATTATTGAGATATTACAAATGATTATCTATACCGTACCTATAACTTTTACTGGGCGTTGGATTAACCAGTAAATATCGTTTTTTTTTCAAGTTTAGCCCAAATTTTCTTCAGCCTTCCACTTATTAATATTAGCAGAACGTGAAAGATAACTCGTCTGCCAGGTAAGTGAAATCGCAATGTAAAATACTTAAACTTTATTCTTAGTTATATGTATATCTATAGTTTGCCTCATCATAACTTCATAGTAGACCGATTAACACAGCAAAATATTATTTTAATGAAACTTTTTAAATCTTCTAAATATCACCACAATCACAAAATTGAGTAGAACCGTGAAAACGCTTCACTGGCAAGGAATTGACAAACAGAAAAATACAAATGAATGTTACTTTTCATAGTTACTACTATACTTTTTGTTACATTGTAAACCCGGTACGGTAGCAAATCGCTGTTACGGAAATTTATTCTTTATGCTGTGAACGTTATGAAGTTACGATGAGATGAGAGTAAAAAATAAATAAATAATCATCACGCATTTTACTCATTACTGGGTGTGACGCTCTGTCGTTGCAGATTTTGGTAAGTAATATATTTATGGACATGAAGTGTGGCTACCAGTCGTCAAATCACGTCCGTAAAGATGTTAGTAGAGGGGTAATGTGGTGTAAATTGTTTGTCAGTTGTAAGAATCGAATCTGGGTTTTTAAATTTATAGTTTGACTCGATACCGCTGAGCCACCTATACCACATGATACAAAGTATAGGCCGTGAAATGAAGAAGTAACGTATCAAAGAATGAACTTGTTAATCGCGGCAGACGACATTTTGAAAACGCCATTACATAGGTGTAAATAATATACTTGATGCATTAAAAAACTTCAAAATTTATTACAAAATTAATTCAATAACCGTTTTATACCTAAAAATATGATTCTGTAGTCAAAAAATCTGATGTGGACACCACATAACTTCCTTGTACGCGTATTAAACTATAGATATTTTTTTATTTGCACATATTTGACATTAAATCATTTATTTTTTGTTCTAATCCATAGCAAACTTAATTTTTTTTTAAATAAAAAAATATATAATATTTAAATTTAGATATCTCGTTTATGAAAAAAGCGAATTTAAAAATTCTTAATATACTAGACGCAGAATTTAATTCTCTAAAACTTTTATTTGCAGCATTCATTTCTAAAATTAAAATAATACCATTTTTTTCAAGGAAAACTGTTAGCAGCTTCATGTAATGTGCCACTTCCGGTTAGTCTATTTTAACCAAAATCTATTATGGTATTTCCATTGATATAGTAGTCTTATATACCAAATTTGGAAAGTTTTAAATTATATTTGAATATAGTTTTTCATGAAATTCTATTATAGGCTTCAAGTAAAGTACCACTTCCGGTAGTTGTATAATGACCAAAAAGGGAGGTGCACAACTAGATGTTATAACAGTCCTAAATATAAAGTTTCAATTTTCTACGGCTTACCGTTTTTGAGTTATGCGAGATACGTACGTACAGACGGCATGACGAAATTAGTCAAAATGGATTCATGGAGGGCCAAAATACCTATTTCCGTTGAAATCTGAGAACCGAAAATTTTCGCGATTACAATACTTCCTTTACTTCGTACAAGGAAGTAAAAACAGTAATATTGTTTAAAATATTTTGTTTTAGTGGACGTTGCCAATAGCAATAGCCGTTAAAACAGTTTTAACAGCCGTCGTTACTAGCAACGTAAAATAAATTAGTATTGTACAAAAAAAGAAATTCGTGGCCAGAATTTTGACAGTTATATACCATATCAGACAGTGCGAGAAATTTTGTAAGTTATTAATTAATTTAATTCACCAAGTGAAGTTGATGAACTGTGCGTAAAAGTATTAACTATTAAAAGATTGAAAATATTAATAATGCATATTCATTCATTTCTACTCTGTTACTAGTTATCATTACGTGAATTTATAGCGACATAAATTATTCAATCTTTAATAGGTTATGATTTAATGATGAGTTCAACTACATACCATAAATATTATAATAATAGGAACAATATAGCTATTAATTTTTATATGAATATTGCAGTTAGTCAGAATAGGATATATACTGGAGTGGCTAATATCACATATAAATGAAGTGTGTCCAAAAGTATGCAATCCGTCAGTACGGTGGTGTGGATAGCGATACGAAATTCGAATCCGGAGATCCCGAGTTCGAATCGCTAAAAATTATATGAACTATCACACTGCGGTTCGGTGAGTGCGGACCCTGTACTGTAATTGGGATTAAGTATAAACCCTCAAGACTGTGGGATAAGTTTGTCTTTTTAATTGTATTTACTTTCTCTTTTCATTATGCAACCCCACAAATCTAAGGTATTACTATTTCTTTCTTATCTATTTTCTTTTCGTGTCAATATTTTATATTTTGTAACTAAGCAAATGCAAGAAATATGTGAAACCGACCAATAGTAACAAAGTATCATAGTCATAAAGTTATGTAGATTTTATTTCATAAAAAATTTCATTGAAGTTTAGTAAAAACATTGTTTTATTAGAAAATCATGTATTTATAAATATATGTATGAATGTAAGTTATATAATACGAGTATGTTTTCTAGTTAAAATATAATTTAATTTTTTTTTCCTTTCAGAGATTATCTTGTATTATCTATTTTGGATTGAATGTACAAACACAAATATATTTCTGTCGTTTAACAGTAATTTTTGCTAAGCTCTATACAATATTTGGTGTTGTATATAAAATTATTCATAACATACATACGTATTTACCATATGCATATATACTTGCATATATAAGACAGACAAAATTTCGAAATAAATTATGTTTCTCTCAAATTGACATAAAAAGGGAGACCCAATAGTTAGAATGAGATACTAATATCACATGAAAATTATGTATGACAATTCTCTGGTACAATTTTATATCTTATTCTAGATTATGGGGTAGGTGGCTCAGTGGTATCGAGTCGGCTTGTGGACCTTGAGAACCCTGGTTTGATCTCCACAGCCGACAAACAATTTTCACCAATTTAAATCTACCCCTGTGGTTCCTCCTCCATTAACATCTTTGGGAGCCGTGATTTGACGGTTGGTAACCGCACTTCACGCGATGAAATATATCACTTACCGAGATCTGCATCGGCAGAGTGCCACACCCTGTAATGGGTAAAAGGCGTGATGATATATTTATATTTATTTATTTTGGAACATAGTTAAATAATATAAGAACACTTACAAATGATTTATTTGTTTTTTCATTGCACAACAAGAAATTGTTTTAAATTTACTACATTTATTTGAACCCACAATGTGCAAGGAAGATATAGTTTATAGTAGATAATCTTAAATGCAGGTGCATTGCATGAAATTAACAAAATATTGATGCGTCATGCTCTACTTTATGCAGAGAGCGTGCTATCCGTTCATTTGGCCACATCCCTCATTTACCTGCCGTTACCTAATAGTTCTAATTCTAAATGTATTCATAAAATATTACATTATATCATAGAGTAAATTATTATAAATTATAGTGAAATACGTACTTAGTTTATTTCAATATATAAGTTCAAAACGCATGTCTCTACAATACTTGTAATATAGTTTAAAACTAAAATAAAAAATCTGATGTGGACACCACATGACTTCCTTGTACGCGCATTAAACTATAGATATTTTTTTAATTGCACATATTTGACATAAAATCTTTTATTTTTTTGTTTTAATCCATAGCAAACTTAATTAAAAAAAAGAACAAAAAATATATAATATTTAAATTTAGATATCTCGCTTATGCAAAAGGCTAATTTAAAAATTCTTAATATACTAGACGCAAAATTTAATTCTCTAAAACTTTTATTTGCAGCATTTATTTCTAAAATTAAAATATCATTTTTTTAATGGAAAACTGTTAGCAGCTTCATGTAATGTGTCACTTCCGGTTAGTCTATTTTAACCAAAATCTATTATGTTATTTCCATTGATATAGTAGTCTTATATACCAAATTTGGAAAGTTTTAAATTATATTTGAATATAGTTTTTCATGAAAATCTATTATAGGCTTCAAGTAAAGTACCACTTCCGGTAATTGTATAATGACCAAAAAAGGAGGTGCACAACTAGATGTTATAACAGTCCTAAATATAAAGTTTCAATTTTCTACGATTTACCGTTTTTGAGTTATGCAAGATACATACGTACAGACGACATGACGAAATTAGTCAAAATGGATTCAGGGAGGGTCAAAATACCTATTTCCGTTGAAATCTGAGAACCGAAAATTTTCGCGATTACAATACTTCCTTTACTTCGTACAAGGAAGTAAAAACAAATACTACACTGCTTAGAAATATATCATCAAATGATAATAAATTTGTAGAAGTACAATTTTTCTATAAATATAAAAATCTGATGTGGACACCACATGACTTCCTTGTACACGTATTAAACTATAGATATTTTTTTAATTGCACATATTTGACATTAAATCTTTTATTTTTTGTTCTAATCCATAGCAAACTTAATTTAAAAAAAAATCAAAAAATATATAATATTTAAATTTAGATATCTCGTTTATGCAAAAAGCTAATTTAAAAATTCTTAATGTGCTAGACGCAGAATTTAATTCTCTAAAACTTTTATTTGCAGCATTCATTTCTAAAATTAAAATAATACCATTTTTTTCAAGGAAAACTGTTAGCAGCTTCATGTAATGTGCCACTTCCGGTTAGTCTATTTTAACCAAAATCTATTATGTTATTTCCATTGATATAGTAGTCTTATATACCAAATTTGGAAAGTTTTAAATTATATTTGAATATAGTTTTTCATGAAAATCTATTATAGGCTTCAAGTAAAGTACCACTTCCGGTAGTTGTATAATGACCAAAAAGGGAGGTGCACAACTAGATGTTATAACAGTCCTAAATATAAAGTTTCAATTTTCTACGGCTTACCGTTTTTGAGTTATGCGAGACACGTACGTACGTACGTACAGACGGCATGACGAAATTAGTCAAAATGGATTCAGGGAGGGCCAAAACACCTATTTCCGTTGAAATCTGAGAACCGAAAATTTTCGCGATTACAATACTTCCTTTACTTCGTACAAGGAAGTAAAAAAATAAATATATCATCACACCTTTTATCCATTACTGGGTGTGGCACTCTGCCGTAGCAGATCTCGGTAAGTGATATATTTCTTTGCGTGAAGTGCGGTTACCAGTCGTCAAATCACGGCTAACAAATATGTTAGTGGTGGGAGAGCCACAGGGGTAGATTTAATTTGGTGAAAATTGTTTGTCGGCTGTGGGGATCGAACCAAGATTTTCAAAATTCACAGGCCGACTCGATACCACTGAGCCACCTACCCCATAATTTTTCTCTAGTATCTAAAATCCAGTCATCACTGATTCAATCTGTTTGTAATGCTTTAGAAAAACAGTGAACACGCACTTATTATCTTATTCTACTTTTATAAGAAAGAACTTCTGAACTATTCAAATAATTAATTACGAGACGAGAAGATACTACATGCGATAATTTTTAAAGTTCATCAGCAGTATGCTGGTGTGATTAGCGTTGCGGCATTCGAATTTGAAGATCTCTATTCCATAAAAATATATGAATTACTATACTACGAACCCTGTTCCGTATTTTTTTTTCGCGCCACCGTCCGGCATTAGCAGTATTACATAACAAAAAATTGTCCGGAAACCATGTGTTGCCGGCCGAGGTCGGCAACAATTAGTGACTTTTTATGGTTATATGTTGGCATCACTATTATAGCGAACTCCTGAACGTACGAAATGTTAAAATATTGCATTGGGGTAAACATAATGGCTGGTAGCACAAGCTCTGTTTTTGCCTGTTTTAAGAGCAGTGTTTTTGGGTGTTTTAGCTATCTCTAACATGTTAAAACCGTGCTCTTAAAACACCCAAAAACAGAGCTTGTGCTACCAGCCAATATGATAAAATATTCATAGTTGAGTATTTTCAATACAAGAAAACAGAATATTTATACATATATTTTAAACAAAATTGTAAGTAATTATAATTGAATTAGCAATGTAAAATCCAAATAAAATATGTTGATTTTTTAGGTTATAATACTGAAATGATAAGTAGTGAAATAGACAAAGAAATGAATTATGTTTTATGTTTATTAAATAAAGTGTACAGTGTAATTAAACTTATTGAAGATGTAAATTGATGAACAATAAATAATTAATTAAAACTAAAAGTACAGTTCTGACAATTAGATAATACCAACAAAATTCCCTGACATTTAGAATCTGAGTAATAAATTAAACATTTTTATTAAATTTACAAAAACGTCGGCGCGAAAAATCTTGTGTATCACACGTCCAGAAACTATATTAAGTTCCTGTTGTACAGAATTACATAAATAAATAAATAAATCTTTTTATTACGTCTCTATCACAAATTTTAGTACTTACAACTTATACGATTTGTTTATAAGGGAAAAATACAAGCAAAAATTATAAAAAATGTTATCAGATTGCCTGTCATGATTTAGTGTTTCAGTAACAACAATAAATTTGAAGTTTTATAAATGATGAAACAGGCTTGTTTGCACACCTCACGAAACGAAAACCTGCCCCACAAAGCCACAAATGGAGATATTGCGTGATTCGTGTTGAGTAATGTTTTGTGTTCAAATTATACGAATTGTGAAGCTATAGATTTTCTAATCTGAATAAATGTTATTGAAAACACAATGCCATTTAGTAAAAGGTATTTATGAAGTTTGTTACTTGTTTGTTCGAAGTAAAGGAAGTATTGTAATCGCGAAAATTTTCGGTTCTTAGATTTCAGTGGAAATACGCATTTTGGCCATCCCTGACTCCATTTTGACTAATTTCGTCGTGACGTTTGTACGTACGTATATATATCGCATAACTCAAAAACGGTAAGCCATAGAAAATTGAAATTTTGTATTTAGGACTGTTATAACATCTAGTTATGCACCTCCCTTTTTGGTTATTATTTAATTTCCGGAAGTGGTACTTTACTTGAAGCCTATTATAGATTTTCTTGAAAAACTATATTCAAATATAATTTAAAACTTTCCAAATTTGGTATATAAGACTACTATATCAATGTAAATAATATAATAGATTTTGGTTAAAATATACTAACCGGAAGTGACACATTACATGAAGCTGCTAACAGTTTTTCTTGAACAAAATGGTATTATTTTAATTTTAGAAATAATTGCTGCAAATAAAAGTTTTAGATAATTAAATTCTGCGTCTATAGCACATTAAGTATTTTTAAATTAGCCTTTTGCATAAGCGAGATATCTAAATTTAAATATTATGTATTTTTTTTTAATTAAGTTTGCTATGGATTAGAACAAAAAATAAAAAAAATAAAAGATTTAATGTCAAATATGTGCAATTAAAAAAATATCTATAGTTTAATACACGTACAAGGAAGTCATGTGGTGTCCACATCAGATTTTTTTATTTACAAATGACAATTTATTTATATAATTATATGCGGTACCTACAACAAAATTGGTATTTTAAATAAATCAGTTTGGCCATGGTAGTTGGTATTTTTCAGTGGTATAATAAAAAGGCAAAGAGTATACGATACAAATTTCAGAGAGAGATTGAAAGGAGGGATTGAGTACTATGCGTATCTTTCCTAGATATATGAATGTATCCAACGATCTCTATTGAGTGTTGGTACCTACAGCCTACTTGATAGTGAATGTTGGGTGTGGATAAGGAAGCATGAATAGTGTATAATCAGTGGTGAGCTATGTATATATTAACAATGAGCTAGTTCTTTTGTTTCGCAAATAACTGGCGAAGGGGAAATTGTGTTAATACAATGCTATAGGAAAATAGGGTGATATTGCAGAGCTATAATATTCAAGTGTTGCCTTAATTTATATTGCTTTTTTAATGCACTGGTCATATAAACACAGTTTCGTGCAATCTTCTAAAAGGGCGGATTTAGCAAAGATACGAATCAAAAATAATGACGACTGCCAACTCGTTACTGTGAAAATTATACTAAATTTATCAGCCCTAACAGATCTCGATTTAATCTGACTTGTAACCTAACCTAATTTTATTTTGAATTAAATATATAAAACTGTTCACTCGTTTAAATTTTTAATTAATAACAATAGATAGCATAAACTAAAAGAAGAAAATTACAATTACTGTATCTGTTTTAATGAATAAAAAATCTGATGTGGACACCACATGACTTCTTTGTACACGTATTAAACTATAGATATTTTTTAATTCCACATATTTGACATTAAATTTTTAGTTTTTTCTTATTTTTTGTTCTAATCCATAGTAAATTTAATTACAAAAACAAAAATATATAATTTTTAAATTTACATATCTCGCTTATACAACAGGCTAATTTAATAATTCTGAATGTGCTAGACGCAGAATTTAATTCTCTAAAATTTTATTTGTAGCATTTTTTTCTAAAATCAAAATAATACCATTTTTTTAAAGAAAAACTGTTAGCAGCTTCATGTAATGTATCACTTCCGGTTAGTCCATTTTAACCAAAATCTATTATGTTATTTCCATCATATACCAAATTTGAAAAGATTTGGTTTATATTTTAATATAGTTTTAAAATCTATTATAGGCTATAAGTAAAGTACTACTTTCGGAAGTTATATAATGACCAAAAAGGGAGGTGCACAACTAGATGTTATAACAGTTCTAAATACAAAATTCCAACTTTCTACGGCTTTCCGTTTTTGAGTTATGCGAGACACACGCGTACGTACGTACAGACGTCACAACGAAATTAGTCAAAATGGATTTAGGGATGGTCAAAATACGTATTTCTGCTGAAATCCGAAAATTTTCGCGATTACTATACTTCCTTTACTTCGTACAACGAAATAAAAACATAATCAGTTATAGAATATGCATTATTAGTGTATTAATACTTTGAAGACAGAGCTTCGTTCGGGAAATAACGGCAGAGGATAGTTTAAAATAAAATATCTGATGTGGACACCACATGACTTCCTTGTACACGTATTAAACTATATATATTTTTTTAATTGCACATATTTGACATTAAATCTTTTATTTTTTGTTCTAATCCATAGCAAACTTAATTTTTTTTTAAATCTAAAAATATATAATATTTAAATTTAGATATCTCGTTTAGGCAAAAAGCTAATTTAAAAATTCTTAATGTTCTAGACGCAGAATTTAATTCTCTAAAACTTTTATTTGCAGCATTTCTTTCTAAAATTAAAATAATACCATTTTTTTCAAGGAAAACTGTTAGCAGCTTCATGTAATGTGCCACTTCCGGTTAGACTATTTTAACCAAAATCTATTATGTTATTTCCATTGATATAGTAGTCTTATATACCAAATTTGGAAAGTTTTAAATTATATTTGAATATAGTTTTTCATGAAAATCTGTTATAGGCTTCAAGTAAAGTACCACTTCCGGTAGTTGTATAATGACCAAAAAGGGAGGTGCACAACTAGATGTTATAACAGTCGTAAATATAAAGTTTCAATTTTCTACGGCTTACCGTTTTTGAGTTATGCGAGATACGTACGTACGTACGTACGTACGTACAGACGGCATGACGAAATTAGTCAAAATGGATTCAGGGAGGGCCAAAACACCTATTTCCGTTGAAATCTGAGAACCGAAAATTTTCGCGATTACAATACTTCCTTTACTTCGTACAAGGAAGTAAAAATAGGAAACCAAAAAATATATAAAAGAAACAAAATTCTTTCGAATTTTCGCATGTATCTCGAAAACTGTTCATTATGGTCTCAATCGATTTATTACGTCAAATTATATTGCCCTAAAGTACTCACATATGTATATTTTTAAGAACTAAATTTTAATGAATTTTCGCCCCAGTTTTCTTTCAAAATGACGTATCAAATAAATTTACCGGAAAATAAAAAGTAGTTAGGTTGTTATCTGAATCCAAAATAATGTTAGAATATAAAGTTTCATCAAAATCGTTACCGCTAATTCCGAGATCGTTGAGAGAGTTACACAGCAGATAATAATTACAGTATAGAGGATCAATTAAAAAATATATTTTAAACACGTAACCACTATGTTTTGTTTCATATCTTTACTAAATTTTGCTCTTTTAGGCATCTACACGCGGCTGTGTTTGCATCAAGCAGTACATAAAAAGAGCAATACACATCAGGATAGGTTGTGTTTGAGTATTATAATGATGTATGCATTTCTGAAAACAGTTATTACAAATGTGTGATTGAAAAGAATCTTATTAGAAGGATGGGAGTGAGTTAGTTGAAATAGTTTTGTACGAGTACATCAAATAAACCACTGGTGGAATAGGAATATATGTTGGTAAAATTCAGAGTAACAGATGAACTACCGAGGCATAAATGGACGGATATGACTGGAGCTTTGTTATTATGACTAATAGATGCCGAGTGCCAGGAATATATGAACTGGTATGAAAGAAATGTAAATGAAATGAAAAAAGTGTAGCAGGGTAGAATATTCTGCAAAATTAATTGCTGGATGAATCTAGTCAATAAATGTTCAGAAAATGTTCCATGAGTTCGTGCTAAACCATCTAATGAAATATAACGTGATGTTATATAAAGGATATTTCATAATTTCGCGTACATACATTAGGATTATACTTGCGGTCGGGTCCGTTCCGTCGACCCTCACAATAGGCTACGTGAATACTGAAGTAGGATTCACTTCTGTGAGACAATTAACACAATATAACTTGAAGTTTTTGGAAGCGAGATCTTCAAACCAACCACGATAAGTTATCAAAAATTGTCAGTAAAACATATGCCGATCTAAAAATTTCAATACTGCACGCAAGTCCTTAAAAAAAGTTTTCATTTGTTTCAAACACGATTGGTTTTAAAAAACTTTTATTAAAACAATTTTCGACTGAAAAAATTTAATTCTGCACGCGAGGGTTTCAAAAGATCTTTCATACGATACCAAACACGATAGGTTTTGAACTACTTTCATTAATAACAAAGACAAAATTAATTGTCATCCAACACTTGGTGAAACAAGGTTTAATAAAAATATATAAAGTAAACACTTGGCTATGTTTCACAAAATTCAGCCTCCACGTCACCTTATGAGGGCATCGTCAGAGGCTGGCCAGCACAGTTCAGTTAGTAACCATAGGTGACTTGGAGGCTGAATTTTGTGAAACATAGCCAAGTGTTTACTTTATATATTTTTTCTTTCATTAAAACAAAAGCCAATCGAAAATTATTCATTTCTGCATGCAAAACCTACAAACGACCTTTTATTTGATACCAAACACGATATGTTTAGAAGAACTTTCACTAAAACAATTGCCGATCGAAAAACATTCAATTCTGAACGCAAACCCTTCAAATGACCTTTCATTTGATACTAAACACGATATATTTAAAAGAACTTTCACTACAATTGCCGATCGAAAAAAAAAATCAATTCTGCAAACGAGCTCTCCAAATGATAGTTGAACTTTTGACAGCTATATTTCGTAAAATAAATAAAATTTATTCTAATTTGTTAATGTAAATACATTTACTATCGAAGTAAATTTATCTTGTCCTTTATAAAATCGGGTAAAAAGTGAACAAATGTTTGCACAAAAAGTTTCTGTAATTCAAATGAAATTGTCATATTTTTCAAATCATGAAATTAATACAGATTACCCGTAGCAGTACTACTTGTATATCTGCTAGATTAGAAGTAACTGTTTCATAAATTTATTTCCTGGTGTTGTTGACAATGACATTTGTAAATTTAAAGTTTAGTACATTTACAATTTTTTTATTGAAACATAACGCTTATATTATTATCGCATATTTTCGAAGAATTTCTATCACTCAAAATCCTATTAGCTTTCAGGCTCCTGATATACAGGGTGTTTATATACCTCTGCACGAAACTTTAATGACATATATAATTTGATATACTGATTATAGATAAAAATAATTTGTTTTTAAATTCGCAAAAATTAGGGTATTTCATTCCTAGCGAACATTTTAATGTCACTGGTTTAATAGTACATTTAATTATTTATAGTTATGTTACTAATGAAATAAAAGTATAAACACTGCCTACAAATAATCATTTATTAATTAGTTATTATGTAGGTACCTGGTGTAATGCCTTATTTTTATTTGTGTACCTAGTCTGATTTCGTATACAGTATTGAAATGATAAGTTGAGAAAAATGTATAGCAACAGGGAATTGGTGGATATGCTGTTAGTGTATGGAGAAGCGGCGCAAAATTCTGGATTAAAGCAGTGACACTAAAATTGTTCGCTAGGAATGAAATTCCTTAAATTTTGCGAATTAAAAAAAATATTTTTGTTCTATGATCAGTATATCAAATTATATATGTCATTAAAGTTTCGTGCAGAGGTATAGAAACCTCCTGTATAACCTATTTGTATTTATTCTAATAATGACATGCAAATGCGTTGTGTAAATTGTGCAACAAAATAAACCTAAAATTGTATTGCGAACTGAAATAGTTACTTCTGATTACCTGATAAATTATTTACGTTACACTGTTCTATAAATAAGCAATTATACTCACTTACAGAGCTGGGAACTTACAGCTTTCAGTTAAATCCAAACCACTCACACGTGCTGTATTTACGATTTAATATCACCTCTCATTTGTGAAACTAACGTGTTAACCGCGCTGAATAGTTACAAGCCACAACTGTACTAGTCTCGTTTCATAAATTGCAATAAGTGATAAAATTTGATACTAAATATTGGTATCTTCTTGCTGTCAAATATATACAATTTATTGTGTTTAAGACTAAAAATGTTTTTTATTTATTTTCTGTAAACATTATTATAGTTTATTAGTTTATTATTGGATTTTAAGATTTGATGATACATATTGAATATTTTGAAAATCACTTCAATGTAAATATTTGTTTTTTTGGTTATATTTCAGCAATGGTTACTGCCATATTATTATTATAATTTTTTTCAAAGATGGCCATAATAATTGTTGATAAAAGTTAATAAATTAAATATGCCCTTTTTCCTTTTCTTCCCTGTGGCTACCCCACCACTAATATCTCTGTAGGTCATGATTGAAATCATAGAATATATCACTTACCATGATCTGTTACGGTGAGTGCCAGTAATGGGTAAAAGGCGTGATTTCACTAAACCTTAGAATGAATTAAAAATTAAATTCTCTTACGCCCTTTTTTATAAACGATAAAATTAATTTACTTTCAACGAAAATAAATTATAATTTGTTTATAAATTTTTGACATGTTTTATATATCATAAAATGCGTTAAATAGATGTGAATTTGTTGAAAACAGGGCTGGAAACTGATGAAAAATCGGTTTGATTTCGATTCGCAGTTCATCATATTTTGATAATTTTTATTGCAGCTTAAATGTGCATAAATATATCACTTACCGAGATCTCCTAGAGCGGAATACCACACCCAGTAATGGGTAAAAGGTGAGATGATATATTTATTTTTATCATTTAAAAAAATTCTATTTGATTCGTGATCTCTATACTTATCATGTAGCAACTGCCATTTTATTTTTATCTTGAAGTTGTTAAACCTGCTGTATACGATATATTAAATATTAATTAATAATGGAAGATTTAGGATTTCGACTAATTTGGACTACCAATATTCCGCCATGTTTTGCTGCCATAACGCTAGTTCCGATCATGTGTGCAAACAATATAGTTGTATATGTACAATTATTGTATAATATTAGTTTATAAAATTTACTTGATAAAATTAAAACATGTCTATTTAAATTTCGCAAAAAAAATATAAACTAAAAGAAACGATGATTTTCATGTTTAGTTTAAATTTGATTAAATAATAAATTATCACTTATCGGCAAGATAAAATTTTACACAAACTGAAAGCCTTATTTAATTAGCTATTTGTAATTATATTTATCTAACATACATAATAAAAAAGTAAAAATATGATAAAAGACATAGATAATCTATACGTACATAAACAGTATGTATAGAAGTTGCTAATCATGTCTACGTGTTTACAACACGATTGTTCAGATATCAACGCTAGTACAAATTTAAAACAAAATCTTTATAAGCAGATATTATGTTATAAATAAATTTGTAAATAGTCTGGTTCTTGCTATTGGTAGAATTTAATATAAGCGCTACAGATCCTTTGATAACCCATCCGGAAAAATTCGGTAACCAGTTCCACGAAAAACATTCTTCATTTTGCGCAGAAAAATAAAACATGTTTAGGACCAAACATAAAACCTTTTAAACAAAATGAGAATATATAGCTGCCAGAAAATATCATAAGTGTAGATCCTGCCAAGCGATGTAACAGGAATTCACTGCCAAAACAATAAATTTCCCTGTGAATTTCCCCAGACGTGCTTTTCCGACACTAAAGCTTATTGTAACAATCGATTTCTCCGCATACATAATATGTATTTGTGAGCCCGATGACAATTGAATCTCGGGTGTTTGAGCGTTATTTACACGTAAACAGGTAACAATATGCGAAGTGAAATGATAACTTCTCATACACTGTTTGACTGTTTTACTGTAAATGATATAAAAACAAAACAAAGAAGATGGTTTGTAGAATGGATAAAATATGTCGCGACAAGATTTGTATTGCTTTATCTGATCCAACATTTGTTTCTGTGAACAAACAGCCTTGACTGATAAACCTTTTATTTCAAAATTTATTGTTGTATAGTGAAGTGACTCACTTAGTTTTATTAATTTTTTACGTAGTAACTGCAAAGATAAATTTGTAGCAAACAGTAAATTTGTGTTGTAGCTGTTAAATTTATAGATTTAACAGTGAAAGCCGATTTTATTTTTCACTCGACTTCAAAACTACAAATTAGTTTTCGTAACACATGCACAAGAAACACATTCTTATTCCCTAATTTTAGAGAAAGAAACACTGCTTTTCTCCTCTAGGGAGAAAAACATTATGTTTCTCTACCTAGAGACTACGATTATTAGCTGTTTGCGGTGTTTCCTAGGTAACTAGTTACGCAACCCATATTTGACATTTGTCCCAATAAGACAGTAATTTTTGTGCACTTGTTAGGAAAAGTATAATATGCTTCACGGGAGGGCGTGATTATCCCTTGTTTCCCTCCCTTGATGCATAACATACTATATCACTTTCCATAGATGCATGCACTTCAATATTTGGATTTGTTTAAGAGATTTTAATATGAAGGTTTGTACCACAAAACTTGACGTCTAATTAAATTAGTGATGCATTTTTTTAAACGCGAGTTATTCTAATTTAAAGTTATCAATTCACCTACTGTTCAGTCAAATGAACAAAAAACGCACCATCGAATGTCAAAATGTTTGACTATATTACCTATATTATGGTTTGGAAAAGTAAAAATATATCGTACCTCCTAGTGTTATAGACTAAAAGGCAATAGTTTCAAGATAACATTACTTCTATTCTTTATAATATTAATATTGGTTTTATTGTATTTATGTAACGCTGTACAATAGGACCTTAATCCCAATTACAGAACAGAGTCCGCACTCACCGAGCCGCAGTGTGATAGATCATATAATTTTTAGTTTGAGTGTGATTCGAACTCGAGATCTTCAGATTAGAATTCCGTAACGTTATCCACACCACCGTACTAACGGATTATTGTATCTATTGTAATTTAAACGATTAGAACATATTTTGAGCTTGTCTGGTTTATATAACTTTTCATAAAGCATAAGAATAAACCAAAGTGATAAACATAAGACATAGGAATACTATCAGTTTATGCACCTTTTATAAAACAGAATTTTCAACCAATTACAGATATAAGGATACTAGTATTGATGCACTGAAATGCAATTTAACATTACCTTGTATTTGCTTTTTTTGTTTGATTTGAATAATTTTAATTACGAATATTATATAATGTGAAACAGGCGCGGTGGCCGAGCGTGTTAAGGCACATCTCTTAACATACTGTGACGTCACCCGAGCCAAGGTTCGTCAGTTCGAATCCGCCTGTCGACAATGTGTGATTTGTCGTAAAATATAAAATACAGCTACATTGTATTTATCACACTCTGGCGCTATAAGCTAGTCACTTATATGCCTTAAATAATGTAGCATTTGACTACGAAAACCGGCAGTGCGGCAGTGTAAAAACTGCGGCTCGGTGTGTCCGGTAGGCCCAGGCCCGATTTGGGCTGTAGCGCCACAGATGGTGATGATATTATATAATGTTAGATTAGTACCTAGTAAAGCCGTAGTAAAGCCAAAATACTAGTGAGTTTAGTGACATTTCATACTTCAAGTACATACAGACTCAGAAATCTATGCGCAAGCTGTCAAGTGTTTTGTGATAAAAATAAAATTTGATAATTTCTTATTACTTATCTTTATGTTTTGATTCAAAATTGCATAAAAAGTGTTTGCGTGTACATTTATATTTTATGTTTTGTAAGGTATGTGTTACTTTAGAAAATGTAATACTAACATTTTTATTTATTTGGCACGATTTAAACATTTTTATGTAGAGTTAAGTTAGTATTGCTTCATGGGGTAGGTGGCTCAGTGGTATCGAGTCGGCCTGTGGATCTTGAGAACTCTGGTTCGATCCTCACAGCCGACAAACAATTTTTACCAAATTAAATCTACCCCTGTGGCTCCCCCTCTACTAACATCTTTGGGGACCGTGATTTTACGGCTGGTAACCGCACTTCACGTGAAGAAATATATCACTTACCGAGATCTGCTGCGATAGAGTGCTATACCCAGTAATGGTGATGATATATTTATTTATTTATAAGAATAATAAACTTAAAGATTTTTAATGCAACTTCAAATGATAAAATTTAGTTTTATGATGGTCATGTTTACTAGGTGTATAGCAAGAGAATATTAAAAATGAACTAGTTAAATAATAGCTATTTATGAAACTAGTAAGGAAATGAAGGTTATTACCTTAAGCATGTGAAATTTGCAGAACGAGGCGTAGCCGAGTTATGTAAACACATAAGTAAGGTAATAACCGAGTTTTCTTACGTGTTGCATAGAATATTTTTTCTACTTGCGTTCTAATAAATACGAAAGAGCGTTTTTTTAAATTATGAAATTTTGACATATTAATGACAGTTATAAATTCATAAAATAAAAGAATAACACATCAGAATTCGTCTACCAAGATATCTTAATTTTTTGTGTTGCTATGTTACCTCATTATTTCACTAGTTAAATAATGCAATTCATTACCTAACTCAAATAACTGAAATCAAACATCTATTTCCTAACGGAAGTAGAAAAAATAAATATAACATCGCCCATTTTTGAAGTAATACCACTAATTTATTTTAATGCAGTGAAAATCAGTTTTTAGTTGTAGGAATCGAACTCATTTCTCTAGTTTGAAAGATTATCATGGAGCTATTGTCTATTTAAATTAAAATATTCTAAAATAAAATTGTATATGTGTTTATCTAAAAAAGAAAAGTTTTAATGACTAAAAAACTTTAAGTTTAAATTAGTTGTTGCTTGTCGCAAATAATTCATTACCTCTATTAATTTTTGGTGAAATAACGACAACAGAAAATCTGTATAATTAATTTCTCGTGTGGCTAATTTAATATCAACTTAAAAGTTTCATAAGTTTAGAGGAAAGCTGGAAAAGATTTAGTGCCGTGATGTGACTAAAACTTCTTTGTAAGAATGCGGAAGCCTCAGTTGGAGAATAAAAGCCATGAATGCGAATAAGGTGAAAAAGGAATGTTTGGCATAAGATTGTGATATATTTGAGGGATTTATGTTTTTCGGAGAATTTGACGTGACAAAGTTTTTTAAAGTTACTTTGGTTACATTTGCTGCTCTCAATTCATTCATAAGGAGATTTATACATTTTGAAGATGAACACTTCACATTTTTAAAGTTTAAAAGGAATGTTTCATATGGTTATATTTGAGTTTTGTCTACAATAACATTAATAGCAGATTCAAAATTAGAATTAAGTTAAATCAAATAATTTTTTAAAAGTAGTAAGTTTTATGATATTGAAAATATTTTGAACAGTTAGCACCGTATGTCTTCTATTGTCAAACTTATCTAAATTAAATTATTTTATAGACAATTGGTAGGAAAATTAGTTCTTTGTAATATTTATTTCAAGGATTTTTTCTAAAATAATAATTGCTAAGTATTTGTCTTGATAATAATATAAAACACCGTAAAATTAATAATATTGTAAACTATTTAACAACTGTTAAGTAAACAAGTCTTGCTAATGAGATTTTGGTATAGACCATAAATAATAATATCTTGATGCTATCTTGGTAAAATGAGTAACTACCTTGAACTTGTTGTTTATAGTATACAATATTGTTAAATTTAAAACAGATTGTCACGTAAATTGATAAGAATACTTGAGTTTTTATGTCAAATTTTACAATATAAGTAACAAAATAGTTACAAAAGTATGTACGGATGCATTTTAAATAATTTATTAGATTTCTATTTATATTATAGCATTAGACTAGATTAGATATTTGGATTTCAAGCATTGTTTAGATATCTGTTCTGTTCTGTTAGAGATACATGGTGGGCGCTGGAGCCAACCCTGATTCTGCTAAGTATTGTATACTAATTATTTAATATCCGAACAGAATCGCCAGGCCGGACCGTGCGCCCGAGACATAAAGACAATACACTACACTCCGCCCAGTTTCTAGCAAGAGCTGGACTGACCTGCTTATACCTTAAATGAAAGACATAGTGCAATGCAAATCAGCCGACGCCACGATACACAAAAAAGTTTAACGTCCAGAGGACTCCCCAATTTCAAAGTAAAATGAGTGCTGGGTGACTTTTTTAATGTGGAATTCTGTCACACTTTATTGCTTCTTTTCAAAATGCAGTTGAAGTTTAGGACTGGCTTACTATTAGATGAGTTGCTTTCTCATTTGCTGTTAGGATTTCAAACATTGCCTAGGCATCGATTAGTAAATCAATATTTATCCAAATTATTTCATTGCTTTTCCAAACAAAATATTCGGAAAATATCTTTTCTATGATTGCTTCTGAAAAGTTGATAATTACGCTCTCATTTGTCATCGTAAAGTTGACGTTTGTTATGGAACAATCGAAAAATAACTTTGTCGCGCGTTGCTATTCGAAACACGCAAAATAGTTATTTGTGTATTAAGAGCGTAAAGTGATACACACATAATTTTTTCTACGATTGCATCTTAAAGTTATTAAAAAACGTAGGTATACGTCTAAAACTAAATTCGTTTTGTTAACTGTCAATATGACAAGTTTCTGTTTTGTTTGTATCCCTGGTAACTATTGAAATAATCTTTTTCGCGCGTTGCCATTGGAGACGCGCAAAAAAGATATTTTTCGATTGTTCCACAGAAAACGTCAACTTTACGATGACAAATTGTCATCTTTTCATAGCAATCGTAGAAAAAAGATATTAAATGTGCGCGTTTCCAATGGAACCGAACGAAAAAGATTGAATTCGCGCTTATTTCAATAGTTACCAGGGATACAAACAAAACAGTTACTTGTGATTGACAGAACAAATTTATTTTTAATATGTATACGTTTATGAATAATTTAAGATGCTATCGTAGAAAAAATTATGTGTGTATCACGAGCGTAAAGTATCTGTGTTACTTGAGCACGGAAATTGCAGCGCGAACCGAAGGCTCTTTATATACAAATAACTATTATTTTTAATTAGGTAATTATTAAAACATGATTATTTAAAAAATTTAAAATAAACACTTGTCTAAGTTTCACAAAATTTAGCCTCCAAGTCACCTGATGAGGGCATCGTCAGAGGCTGGCCAGCACAGTTAGTAACCATAGACGCGTTTCGCTCTTATTAGACAAAATTAATTTTCATCCAACAAATGGTTATTTCTTGATTTAAAAAAAATAAAATATGGTTTTATTTAATTACTGATTTTTATTATTTATATTTCAAAATTATTTTAATCTTAAAATTCATGTTGAATTTCTATTAGTATTTTCTTAGTATTAAATTTAAATAAAAAAAAAATGAATATATCACGCCTTTTACCCATTACTGAGTGTGGCACACTGCCGTAGCAGATCTCGGTAAATAATATATTTCTTTGCGTGAATTGCGGTTACCAGCCGTGAAATCACGGCCCCCAAAGATGTTAATGCAGGGGGAGTCACAGGGGTACTTTTAATTTGGTAAAAATTGTTTGTCGACTGTGGGGATCGAACCAGCGTTTTCAAGATCCACACCAGGATATGAAAATCATATCTCACGGATTGTTATGTTGCTAGGATGCTAATTTAGTATTGTAAAACTTATGATTAAAATATAAATTAATAGCGCAACAATATCGTAGTCGTAAAAATGGCATAATGTAAAACTTGCGTGGAATGACCATGCCTCGTTCATATGAATTGCAGTATTTGCATTCAGCTCATGCTACAAACTATCCAACACATGCGAAATAAGTACCAGAATAAAAGTAACTATAAAGTAACCTAATAATAAGCTTCGGAACTCTATTATCAGATTTATAGTTTCCAAATTTTAACAAGATTAATTAATTTCTCAATTAAAATAGTTAACAAAAAAAAATGAAACCATTAAAATGATTGATCATAATCCTTTTCACAAACAATACATCCTGACAATGATATATAAAAATCTACCCAGTTACCGTATAATTAATTAAAAACGCTAAAATTAGAATCCAATAGATTAGCTGTACAGTAATTACCGGTTGCGCTATCTCGTTCCATAGTATGTGAGTCATGACGTAATGATGCTCGTGCCCCTGGCTTTCTGCGATCAGCGGCGCCTCCGCCAAATTTCGCCAGAAGATTCTAGTATAAAATTAACAGTAGGTATTCTGATGTTATTAGTTAATATCCATAAATATTTTATGGTGTAGTATTTATTCATTTCATTAATCACTTTTGATGGAGAACAATGTTATCATCTTTACTTATCTAAAACGTAAGGCCAACGCAGTGTTGAATTATTTATTTATGAATTTACGAAAACATAACGTTTGTATTTATTTAGAACAATTGTTTTATGTATTATTATGGCATAGAAATATGAAAAGGAAACTTGATAACAATAACATTAGTTTCTTTTTATACAGAACTATTACTCAAATTTACAAATAATTGGTATACTCGTAGTTATATAAATGTAAATGTTTCTAAAGTTTGCATTAGTTCTTTTACATTTTCAAGAAAAACTTAATTTTGTAGAAAGATTTACAATGTATTAAGTCATAAAGTCTGTAAAAAATAAGAGTTCATCACAATTTGGTTTAATGAAAACAATTATAGATTTATGGCCAGTGGCACCGCTTTCACTTAAGTTATAAGGATTGTTTAAATGAAAAATATCGATTAGAAGGTTTTACAGGAAGTTTCTTAATTGACAGTTGGTTTCGATACGATATTGTTTATTTAAGGAAAACTTAAAATTCAAATAAAGCAGTGGAACTGGTCTTGAGACTTTCACATTGAATATAGTAATATAATACAGCTTATTATTTAACTGTTACAAAATGATTTTACATCTATATAATTTTTATATATTTTTGAAATGTCGTATGTTATTTCCTGTGTTTAATAGTTACGTACGTAAAAAGTCAGGAAAGTGTTCAATTACAGGATGAGTAGACAGCTTACGAATCCTGTACGACACTTTACCTGATACAAATAATACATATTTTAAATTAATTTAAATTAAAAAAAATATTTGACTTACATATTCAGTCAGTATTTTATGTTGTTAAGAAACTACACACTCACGTTTCTTTTATTACATGCCTAAGCAGGCAATATGTTATTTTCCTGACTAGGCATGCAAAGCAAAGTCTTAAAGATCAGGAAAATGTTTATTTTTCTGTCAGTTTCAGGTAAAATAATTTGCCTCTGAAGCACAGACATATTTCTAAGCTGTTATAGTCTCATTATTTAAAGCACTCATTGGCATGCGCATATGTGTTTATAACAGCAAAATTAGCTTTACTCTACCCAATGTTCATTTCAAAATTTATGATTAGTAGTTAACGGTCATCTTGTCTACTAATTAACAACAAAAATAAATGTTGACATTTGAAATCTAAAAATGTTTTTGACAAGCAAATTGAATCGTACAGAGTATTTATTATTAACTTTCTTAGTATCGTTTGTGCAATTAAAAAAAAAGTATCAGAAACTGGTAGATTCGTCTAATACATAATTGTAGTTCTTTTTATTAATAATTTTTACGTCAGAAGGTCTCCTTTATAAACAGACATTTATTTACAATTTTGAAGTTTGCAAATAAACATTTCTATATTTATTTTATAAAGAAACAATGAGCAAAACGTAAAAACCCAACGATACAACAGTCAAAAATGTAGAAAGATTACGTTTCTTTCGTAAATAGTGTTTATTTGATCAAAAACAGTATTCTACGTTACCGATAAAATCACAAACTATACTATTAATTATTGTATTGTGAACGACACTATTTAAAATATAAATACTAACTATAACTACTAACCATAACCACTAATTTCGTATTGTGAATTAGGTTAAGTAATGGTTTACGTAAAATTTGACTTCGACAATTTCTTCCCATATATGCAAAAATTTAAGATTTAATGGAAAATTAAAGATAAATGTTATCTTTATAAAAAAAATTATTTACAATATTTTTGTCTTAATTATCACTATGAATTCTATTAAAGATTGATAATAATTATTGTGTATTGCTTATCTTAAAATATGTAATAAACTGGCAGCTACATTTAATTTGTTACTATTATAGATATAGATGGATACGATAATGACGTTAAAAACTAGGTTCATAAATTCTATAGTATTTACGTAAATAATTATACCAGTTATTAGAGACCAAATAATAACGTAAATATTTTTGTATAACCCTTCTGTATTGAAATTAAATGTCGAGGATTATTTCTCTGGGGACCAATTGTGTGAGGTAGAATTTGCTCGAAAACCAATTGGTGTGGACTAACTACTGGAGACCAATTGTCGCGAACCAATTCTCCAAGGACCAATTGTCGCGAACCAATTCTCCAAGGACCAATTGAATGGGGACGAAGTTGCTTCCGGACTAAATACTGGAAACAAATTATTGAGAATCAATTGTTGGCGACCAATTCTCCCTTTATAAACTCGTCTAGGTAGGGGTAGGTAGCTCAATGGTATCGAGTCGGCCTGTGGATCTTGAGAACCCTGGTTCGATCCTCACAGCCGACAAACAATTTTCACAAAATTAAATCTACTTCTGTGGCTCCTCCTCAACTAACATCTTTGAGGGCCGTGATTCGACGGCTGGTAACCGGACTTCACACGAAGAAATATATCACTTACCGAGATCTGCTCTAGCAGAGGGCCACACCCAGTAATGGATAAAAGGCGTGATGATATATTTATTTATTTTATTTATAAACTCGTCTCATTACGAAATAAAATTTATAAATATTTTTCTATTTTCTACGCTACTTAGATTATAAATTTTCATTGGTAAAATTGAGCTTAGAAAGAAGTTATAAATTACGAGTAGTTCACATATTTTCTGTTTTCATTTCTCACTGATTGCGCTGTACACAGTAAACATTTCTGTAAGCACAATTAATATCTAGTCTCATCCTACATGAACCCGCCACTGTCTACTCTACTACGAAGCCTGCTACGATGTGTTCACGTAATTATGTCGGAGAAATTACACAAAATTAAATATTTGCGAGGCACTGCGGCATCGCTCATTCCTGTTTAATTATGCGAGCGTTGCTTTCGCACGTCGAGCAACTTGACACGTTGATGTTGATGGCAGTCATTGCTCTGTTAAGTCGACCTGGAATGTTAGAATTACAATGTTCTGGCTTTGCGATGCGATGTCGTATTCTCGTGCTACGCAATTTGTGTAATTGTGTCATTTGTATCTGGATGAGGATATGCTGATTTGATTTTTTAAATTGCGATGATATTTTTTCTCGCAAGATTTGCGACATGAAGAAAAAGGTTAATTTTTGTCATTGTAGTAGTGATGTAAATAGGGGTATGCAAGGTATGATGTCACATAGGGGCTCAAATTATTTATTTATTATAGATAATTGTTATCAATTAATAATTAATATGTTCTACGAACTATAACATTTTCCTGATTTTTATTATACTCCGTATTATGGCAGTCAGTCCGTCAGTACGGTGGTGTGGATAGCAATACGGAATTTGAATCTGGAGATCCCGAGTTCGAATCGCACTCAAGCTAAAAATTATATAAACTACCACACTGCGGCTCGGTGAGTGCCGACCCTGTACTGTAATTGGGATTAAGTTCCTGTTGTACAGCGTAACATAAATAAATAAGTTATAGAAGTTTGGATATGGTTTAAATAGCTACTTGACAGGGGTTTGCTATTTTTTATAGTTGATTTGGGTCGCACCATGTGTTCAATGTAAGCATAAAATATGTTAAATATTGTTCTCCAGACTATCAAAAAAATGATATAGAGTTGCTCACTCTTTCCGTTATAAAATACAACTATATTTTGTAATTTGTAAATGGAAAAATTAAACGAAATATATTTTTTTCTAATATTTATATCTTATAATATTCAAGATTAATGATCACTTGTACTGCCAAAAGTTAAATTTTAAACTTTAAGCAAATATCCCTGTGCTATCAAGTCGGTCTGTGAATTTGAGAACCCGCGATCGATTCCCACAGCCAACAATTTTCACCACATTAAAACTATCTCTATGGCTCTTCCTATACTAACATCTTTGAGGTGCGTGATTTGACATCTGGTAGACGCACTTTACTTAAAGATCTTTTACGGCAGAGTGCCACAGCCAATAATAGGTAAAATGCTTGATGATATATTTATTTTATTTTTTTAATTGTTTGACAGCAATGTCAATTATGCCAGATTGATATAACTTCACTTAGTTATTTTTTATTTAAAAAATAAACACCATTAAGGTCAAGCTGTGCAACAAAAAAAACCCTGAATTATAAATACACTTTTGCTAGAATAACAAAGATTATCCCAATAATATAAAATAAATAAATAAATATATCATAACGCCTTTTCCCATTACTGGGTGTGGCACTCTCCCGTAGCAGATCTCGGTAAGTGATATATTTCTTCGCGTGAAATGTGGTTACCAGCCGTTAAATTACGGCTCCTAAAGATGTTAGTGGAGGGGGAACCGCAGGTGTAGTTTTAATGTGGTGAAAATTGTTTATCGGCTGTGAAATTCGAACCCTGGTTCTCAATTTTACAGGCCGACTCGATACACTGAGCTACCTACCCCATAAAATCCCAGTAATAATGCAATAAATAACAAATTATTTATCAAATATAAAATATATTGCGTAAAATATAAAAATTGTAAACAAAATTATTTTTATAATAATTAGTTTTTTGTCGACGCAAAATTTCATAACAAATTTTCTATCGTTTACAGTTTTTAAACTACATATTTAACACAGCTATTAATATACAAATTTTGCAATTTGTAACAAATAAATTGTAGTGCTGTAAATATTACTCGTTTATTAGAACAGCAACAACTCAATTAACTATTATAAAAAGGAAAAATATGCAAATATAAGGCAGTAAAAAACTTTAATTAACTCCGCTGAGAACTGTCATAGTTAAGAAAAAAATAATTACAAATAATGAATAATTCTCAACTGTCAGTCGCAATGGCGCTAGTATAGTTTTTACACGCAACATCCCGTTCCGCATTACCGATCGAGCCAAGAACGTAGTTCTCAATGTCGCCAAACCGTCGACACGGCGCTATTGTCGCGCCGAGCGTCGCGACGACCATGCCAGCGCCACTCGACGGCGCCGGTTGGAAATATGGAGGTCTATAAATAATTGAAACTACGCGCAACGACGCTACGAAATTACATGGCGAATGGCACGTACGTATGTACGGTTGTCGTAAACCAATGTGATGAATGAGTGCAGTATGTTTTGTTCTTGCGTTTAGTAAGTATGCTCAGAGGATTTGTCATTCTTTATTGTTATGCAGAGTATAGCAGGGTTCATTTAAATGAGAAACAAATGTCCTTCTGGATCTTATTATGACTGCAGACTCCGTTGTTAGGAATATTTATTTTTTCGCGAACAGAAAAAACACGAAATATTTGAGAGAATTTAGTACTTAAATTGATTAAAACGTAACATTGATAAGAAAAACGAGCATAAAACATTTACGAATTGATATATTTTTTTAATCTCATTAACTCAAGTGCTTAACGATAAAATGATCAGTTTTATATTTTATTTTGGAACTATAAATTTGAATAAGTTAAATAAATTTTGTTTATTACTCTGGTTTACGTAACTAATTTTTTTTCTATTGTTTAGTAGTTTACCTACACAAAAATTTAATTATACGGTATTACCAGCTGTTAATTATATGTATTTTAATGTTTTTAAAGAAAAATTATTTGAACAAAACATACGGCAGACCAAATTAGCTTTTACGCTGTTTTGAAGCATTTTTAAACTATAATAGTATACTTTTATAATATATACCAAGAATGTATAAAATTAGTTAATGCCTATATAATAATCATGATTAGAAAATAGACCAATATTACTTAATTACGCTCTATAGCATCGCTACTTATTATTAAGTAAAACAAACCTTTGCGTATTTTAGTAACAAATAAATTAATTGTAGATATAGTATATAAATAAAATAAATATATCATCACGCCTTTTACCCATTACTGGGTGTGGCATTGTGCCGCAGCAGATTCTGTAATTGATATATATATCTTGCATGAAATGCGATTACCAATCGTCAAATCACGTTCACCAAAGATGATAGTGGTGGGGGAGCCACAGGGATAGATTTAATATAATGAAAATTGTTTTTCGACTGTGGGGATCGAACCAGGGTTCTCAAGATCCACAGACCAACTCAATACCACTGAGCCACCTACCCCATAGATACAGTATAATAAATTATAGTTTCGTATTTATATTGCAAATATAATTATTATTTAATTGTCATCTTTCAATTAGTACAATTAGAAGTAATCGAGATGGTAAAATATGTTGTAGTAAATATTTTTCAAGTTATTTTATGAATTGAAAAATAAGACTTTCTAAGTCCGGATATAAATTTAAAAAGCATACTTTTTCAGCGATCCTCGTTGTTGGAAATGTGACTTGAAACAAATATAACATTAATGCAACTTTTATTTTAGAAAAAAATTCTGGATACAAATTTATCATAATGAAAACAGTTAACCTGATCAAGACAGAAAAAGGATTTAAAATCGACGATTTAAATAAAATATACAGAATTGTGACCTCAAATATCTGTTACTGTTTCTTTCATTAGTAAATTTAATCTTTAGATACATACATAAAATGTAACGAGTTTAAAAAATGTTCTGTAAGATTTTATCTTATCATTTGAATAATTCTTTGAAAAACTATAACATAAGTAAATTAACAGTAAACGTAGAATGTGATTCTTTAAGAAATATTCTCTCCAATCTCTAGTAAAAATAATGGGAGACCTAAATCAATTTTGAAATTCACTTAACGATAAAATTACTACACTGAGTGCATACAAATTTCATCATCGAACCCCTTTAGTCTTCGAGATTGTAATTTCCTATTTGAACGGAAAATGGAGAAGCAATAATGCAATATCTCCTTCAGTTACACTTCACGCTCAATTTACCCTGCATCATTTTTTCAAAAACGAAGTATCATGTTATCTAAGAGACAGATATAACAAATGACAACAGTAAACTGAAATCGTTTTCTTCGTCGTTTCGCAATATTTCTTCCTGATATTTGACAACTCTTCCTGCAAATGGAAACTCATCAAGGATATTTTGAAAATTCTCTCGGTAGATAGAACTTGGATAAGAGAACTTCTGTGCAGTATCAAATGAAGTGTGATACTGGATCTCATTGTTTTATTCTCTTGAAAGCCTTTTGGTGTTGGAAAGTTTTATAGTTATAGAGGTCGTTAAGTTTTAACGAGTTGTTCATAAAACTATATTTTTGTTTTGTTTGAATGAGACAATTAATGGATTTAAAAATATTAATGTTATTTCTGAAATATTCTCGTTTGTACTAATTAGCTATTAAATATTTTAGTAATACTACTCACGCGGCATTGTAAACTAAACATTGTACTTAATTGAGTTAGAAACACATATCATTCCAAATATTACTAAGAACACGAAAAAGAGATTAACTTAAATCCGTTGATCTATCGATCTGTAGGTCAATATATCTGAGTTTTTTTTCCACCACTATATTTCACTAGATAATCAATCAAGGAAAGAAATTTATGGAATGTCATTTTTGTGGTGATAAAGTATTGGATGGTGGAACTGGAAACCTGAGAATTTTCACGAAATTAAATTATTCACTAATAAAAATCCATTAAAAAGACAACAGCAAGCTATAAAATTAATTTTATTACCTGAAAACAAAACTACAGAACAATACCGAACCAGTAAACAAAACATAAAAATCTTTAAATATTTACTCGATATGGCCGCCGTTATTTTCTATATATTTTCTCATACGTAATAAAAACTCTTCCAGTACATTTTTCTGGACAGTCTCTTGAATTTATCTATAGTAGCTCTGATTTCCATTTCAAAATTTTCCAAAGTAATTGGATAGGTGTTTGGTATATGAAAAAAACAACATAAGAATATTAACAATGTTTTTCATGTGTGTAATGGACTTGAGCCATAATTATTATATCATATAATTTATGGTTACTACATTAAACAACAAAAATACTTATTTTTGTTTTCAGATAAAATATTAATTTCATAGTTAGCTATGTTTTATTTGTAATTAATTTTTATTCATACATATTTTGAAAATAAGTGGTCCCTATTTTGCTATTGTGAATAAAATAAGATTTTTATATGTGTAATTTTCAATCATTCAATCCATTAAAAAACTTTATTTCATATTTCAAAAAAAGGCGACTGAACAAATTATTTTAATTCCCTACTGTAAAAAGGGTTCTAGTTATTACATTTTTTATTAGAAACTTTTTTCTATATCTATTACTATTTATGAATTAAAATATTTTCATTCGTATCAAGTGTCCCAATGCATTTTTTTTGAAAAATACAAATATCGTTAATTTGTCTAGTAATGTGACAACTTTTGTTTAACTTTACCGAAGCCGTAGCTTTTGTAATTTCCGAGATTCCAATGGTGACTTTCGCTTAGGAGACACTCTGATATATATATATATATATATATATATATAAATGAAAAAGTGAATGTTTTCTAAAACCAAGTTAGTGAGAAGAGTAGTGAGATTTAACATTTTTAAATATAATATTTAGTTTAGTAAAAGTTTCGGGAATCCCATCAAAGATCCTGAAGGATCTCGCCGCGTCCGCAGACTACAGTTTGCGAACGGCTGCTCTAAAGTATATCAAAATGGCTGCATACTGTTCAATAAATTACAGGCTAATACGCAAATTCCCGGGATTTTGTTGTCATTATTTCATAGGTGAGCATTTCAAATAATACATATTAATGGAAGAGGCGCTTTGTACATTTGTGTAATAAATCGTCATATCATCATTTTCTCTGCGAGCAAATACAAGAAAATCATTTTCCTCCCAAAACCAACGTGATTTATAGCATGAGTATTGATTGACCCTAATACATAAAGTAAGGCAATCTAGTCGGTCTGGCCAGGATATTTCCACTTCACTTATATTTGCCAATTCCTTTCCATCTGCTGAATCTCAAACATCAAAACAAAAGTCAATCAGCGAAAAACACTGAACGCGTTAACTATACTAGCTATAAATCGCACACACTATCAGACGTAATTAATTACGTAACAGTCGTCCTAGTGTGCCGTGGGTCTTGTTCTCATCTGTCATTTGTTGCGTGCCCGTGTCATATAACACGGTGTTAAGTTCATAAAATTCCCAAGCCGCCGCACACCCTTGTCGGTTTGCGTTGCTTTGAATGCGGAGGTATTTGCTAGTGACTGGAGCGAGACAGCGAATGTAATGCCCAATGTCGAGGTGTCACGGTATCAGGTTTTGTCTCGACCGGGAAGTAGAGTTTGGTACAATTCTCAGGAGCACGTACCTTTAGTTATGTCTCATTCAATGTGTTTATCACACGAAAATTATTAATAAAACTCGAATGTGATAACTCCAAAAGGATATTCTAAAATTAGATTAGTGTTAGCTTCTACTAGTTTTAACCAATGTGTTCTTCAAATGATGACAATAGTTATTTGTGTATCTAGGCCGCGAAATGATTGTTTGTGTGCACCGAAGAAAAAGTTAGATGGAAGAGGCAGACTATTTTATGAGCGCACCAAATTATTGGGCGGTTGAGGTGCACACAAAATTTTTCACACAAGCCATAATGTTTATTTAAAATCTTCACAATTTATTACAAATTTGCGCTAATCCTCTAATTTTATACCGAGTCATTTTTGGCACCATTTACAAATATTAAGTTCTATAAAGTTAGCATTTTATCCTGTTTACACATCTATAATACATAATATTTAATATTCCCAAGTTTAAGACTTATCTGATGAAATCTATACACTGCCAAACGATAAATTTTAAATAAATAAAAGCAAAGCGAAATTATATGTCATATGAAATGTTGTCGTTAAACATTTGATTTGCATTTAGTTTTTTAAACTTTATATTTTGGCGTTACAAATGGATATTAATAACAAACAAACTCAAAATTAACTGAGGACATGATGACTTTTCTTAAGTTTAAGAAGATTTACATTTCTTTGTATTTTGTTTCAATTCTATGGCTATCCATTATAAATATGATAATTACTGTATCTTTTAAAAACACTTTTATTTCAAGCTCTTTTTCCTAAAATTATAAAATACATTTTGGTTGACACCTGATATAGTTAAAATATATGTTTACTTACAATATATTGATTTTAATATTTCAATTAATTTATTAGATATAAGAATAATAATGTGTATATAGTTCTCTACTAAACTACACGAATTAAATTTTTATTGACTATATTATATATTTATATATTAAAATATACTATTAAATTTCGAGCATGGAAATTAGAATGTAATTAATATCAATCCCTATATGTGTAAATTAATTAATCAATTAAATGAAAATGGTGCATAAAATTACTTCCAAAGCAGTGTTTTATAATTATACGATTATCGACATATTTTATAATTAAATATTTCAACTTAAATACTATATATAAATTTTAAATTTTATTTAAAAGTTATTATTTATACCTGTATATATTATTTTATATAATTTGTGTAGGTAGACTAGAATATTTCATTAGTATTTTAACAAAAAAAAATTCCTATAGATGTATAAACTTTTAATGATGATTAATAAAACCACCCCCGTCTATATTTTCTGCTACCAAAATTTTAATTAAAATCTGATATTAATAACATACCTGCTACGTTATTTCAATCACCAAACTGTTGAATTTTAATTAACACATTAAAAATAAATACATATTTTATATAAATGAATTATTTATAATGTATACAGTTTTTGATATTTTTCTGTATTTATATTTCATATAATAACGATAAATAATACATAAAGTTAAATATTTTTGTAACATTTTCCTTTGAAGTTTTATAGGACATGAGTTATCGATTATCAATTACGTTAACGATGTGACACAAATACTTGCTGTCAAAGGCTAAATAAACAACCACAAATATATGGAAGGTCATTAAACTACATTTTTGATAAATTATCGCTTTTATTAAACTAATGTCACACCTGCAACCAGTAATACGTAGGTGTTTAACATACAGAAGATACGCATATTTTTAAAGATTTTCATTTTTAAATTAATAACACATAGTATAATCATACTATATTCCATTTAAACAAGGTACCTAACTTTGTAATTGCAGATCTCAGTAGTTATTTTTATTATTATTAAGGAATGAGATTATTAACCGTCAAATTATAAAATTATGACAGTAATATATATATATATATATATAGGATGGTGACTCGCTCAGCCGGTCATAGGGATTTAACATGGGAAGTCAGTTTTTTGCAATTTCCTGCTTCCCTAATTATTTTAAGCAAAAACTCGTCAAATAAAAGTTTACTTGCTTTGTAACGACAGAAATTAAATATGAAAATGTAAAATTACGTTAAAAATATTGATAGCCATGGAATTGAACAAAAAAATTTAATAAATGCTTGACGTTTTATCTGTCAAAACATCAACGTTTGACGTTAATGTGTTGGTTTCCATGGCGCTAAATAATATTTTAATATCATGTTTAAAAGTTGTGGCTTTGAACGTCTTAGTCACGACGTGAAGTTAACAACTGACGTATTAAGTACGGGCTGAAGTTAACTTCGTGTATTTGTAACATAACATTACTTTTCATATAATTAATATAACTTTACATTTTTTTGCTTTCTTAATTAAATATAAATATACTCGTAATTGAACAGACCTTTATAAATCTTTTTTACATAATACACTCCAGTTACACCAATAAAACTTAAATTTTAACCTTAGTTTGAATAAATAAAAGGTTATCAAATGTTTGACAGCAATGACACTTATTCCATTTGATATGTAACTGCGACTTGCTTTTATTAAATTAAGTTTAAAATTTATATTTCGTACAACTGATAGATATTTTTAGACTGGATTTTTTTTATACTTATAATTTAAATCGAACCGTTCAGTTAAAATTTAAGGTATAAGAAAATATTTTTAGATAAAAATTGCATAGAATTATTAGATTTAAAAAAGGAACATAATTTATAATTTATTTCGTTCCAGAAACATCTATTTTTTTATTTCTTAAAAACGCAACTTATACATAAATGATCTGTTGTTTTTGCAATCATTTAATTAAAATCTTACGCGTATACTTCACAACAATAATAAATGTACTTTGGTAAAAACTACCGCTGTACAAGAAACCTACCCTACTAATTAAAAAATTCAAAAAACAACCAACAGTCTTCTTGATTAATGATTGCAGCAACCAACACTTAATTTTCTTTCTCATAAACGGTCCAACAACATTACTTCGCAACATCTTTGCGGTTGCGACGTTACGTTCTCGGAGAAAGGAAAATAAAGGAGAGCGCATTAGCTTATTTTGTAGATTAGTGGAATCGAATAAAAATAAAGTCAAGAGACGGTGAACGCGGAAACAATCTCTGGTTCATGTTAGAGTGGAAACTCCAGAACTCATAGAATATAAAAAACTAAATAAAATAAAATGACAACCATTTGGTATTTTAAAAATGTGTAGCGGCGAATGTTGAAACTGCAATAAAGGAAACAGTTTGCGTGCTGCATGTGGAACGAAGATGTTGGTTTTATGCTTTTATAAATGATTTGGAGTATATTTTGGCTTCTCTTGAGAAAGATGAAAGAGTAAATAAAAAGTCAAGCTAGAAGAACAACAACATATATAACAATAAGTATATAACCTGCAAAATAATACTACTTATTTATTTTTATGCCATTTACGTAAGCATATTTGCAGAATAACATAAATATTATTCATTTAATTAATCATGAACTTATTTCGATCTAAGGTGGCATCTTAACTCTGGTCTTTTTGAAACAAAAAAAATAATTTTAAATAACATATTTTTTATTGTACATATTATAGAAGTTTAATATTGAATAGAAAACATTAATTTTATTTGCAAACAATAATAATGACTATTATTTTAAAATTTTTATTTAATTTCTCAAAAAAGGTTAGCGGAAAATAATAAAACATTTTTTTTACAAAAATGTTATAAATAAAGCTTATTTATAAATGTCTGTTGGGGATAGTGATATGAAACATCCGGGTATTGATTTTTAGGAGTATTTACCTGGGTTATATATATAATTTCATTTATTTTAAATACTTTTTTATACATTTTGGGTTACAATGTACTAACTAATATTTCTTAATGATATTAAATATCCCTATTTGCGTTATTTTAATTCAATAAATTAATAATTTTATGTAGGGATATTTAATATCATTAATAATATTATTTACTACATTGTAACCCAAAATGTATAAAAATTATTAAATCTATGCATAGAATAATCATTTAAATTATAATTTACTCATTTTTGTAATTGACATATTTGATTCGATTACTTTTTTTTTTAAATGAGTTTGTAAATAAATCAACCAATTAACCTATGCATTGGGTATTTACCCAACTGACATCACTAGTTATGGATCAACAAACTAGAAACTTCATGGCAACATGAGAAAAAATTGATTGCATTTGCTGTGGAATATGAACTTTCATATTATACTAGTGTAATATTTAATTTAATTATTTAATGAAAGTATTATTTAATAGCTGTAGATTATAAAACAAATAGTATAATTATAAATATAGTACTATGGCCTCCATTCTATTTGAAATGAAAATTCTGAGAAAACATATGTTCGGTTCTCACATATCACTTACCGAGATCTGCTTGGGCAGAGTGCCACGCCCAGTAATGGGTAAAAGGTGTGGTGATATATTTTTTTTATTCTAACTTCAAATTCTATTAAGCGTATGATTAGCAGCTCAGTAGCAATCGACAACGTAACGAATTGTTGAATTTAAAACCAGAATTCGAGTCCTGTGGTTGACAATATTAAAATAGCCCCTGTTGTTTGCCTTTGCTAAAGAGAATCCTTATTTGACTAAGTTCAGTTGAAGTTGAGTTTCAGATTTATAATTCGGAAAAATGAAGTAAACATATATTTATTTTACATAAAATTCTATAATCCTACGAACATAACTGACAACAATGCTATCCTTACGAAGGTTAGTTTTAAGTATACCCTTGTTCAACGACAATTGCGATACCCTAGGCGCCATCTTTTAATAGTTAAAATTCCACGGCCTCTATAAACAGTAGAACAAATAGTAGAAGGAGAAACAGCTTCACTAGCACTTAATACCATTCTCTTTTCCTTGCTCAAGGATCGTTTTATCTCAGAGCGCCTCTAGCGGCAAATGTCGGAACTAGTGTGGGGGTTCTCCAGCCACTGCGGCACCGCTTGCGACATTGCGACGGACACACAAGGTTATCCTGCCGCTCAAACGCCGGATACTAGGTCAGGACGGTCGTCACATTTAATTAAATTTATCTGATTTTTGTCAAGACGAAATATCTAAATGTTCTGAAGTTGGTGATGTAGCTTGTTTGTTATTGGAAATATATTGGCTGGCATTTAAAGAAAGAATAAATTCCAAATTGGAGATAAGAGATAAAGCTTTTTTTCTGGGAATATCTGATATCCTACATATTTCACTCAGAAATATTAAAAGCATTTATTTGTGTGATTAATTAAATTAAAACAATATTTTATCATTTAAAAATTAAGTTAAATTTAGGGCAGATATTTTAGTCTCCCAACAAAATATCTAATAAGTGTACTCATATGTATCAACAAAAAAAATATAAATATATCATCACGCCTTTTAACCATTACTGGGTGTGGCACTCTACTATAGCAGATATCGATAAGTGATATATTTTTTCCCGTGAAGTGAGGTTACCCCAAAGATGTTAGTGGAAGGGGAGCCATAGGGGTATATTTAATTTGATGAAAATAAAATAATGCCGCATCGAAATCAGTTCTACTTTTTATAATTATATTAACTGATATTTTTTATTTGTTAGACGAATACATTTTTTAGGAATCCTATTAGAAGATTAAAATATTAGTCCTTAAATTTTTGTACACATAAAATTTGTGCTTAGTCACTTTAATCTAAATAATTATATATTGTATTTTATATTATCTAAAGCCACTGTCTATAGTTTTGTGTCTTGAATATAATTTACAATAAATATTCTGATCGATGCGACGAAAGTTGAAAAAAAGAGACTAATTATAAATAATTGACACTCCGTCATAATCTGTCAAACGTGTCCAAATTATTATAAAGAAAATTATTATTTTGAGAGACAGAAAATTTAATTATCTGGATCAGTTATAATGAAACATATTTATTAAAAATAAATTCGGATTTTGAAAAAACTAGAATAATAAATACATGCAATATTGCCAATATAATAATACTCGCTTAATCTCTATTAAAAATGTGAATGTCACGATTTGAGGGTTTGTAACTAAAATATGCACATTCTGATCTACAGTTTTAGGCTTGTATACCCAAAAGAGTTAAAAATATTTTTAATAACAGAAATATATTTCACAGGATATAGAAATTTAAAAACTAAAAATAAAATAATAGTTTGTTTTTAACTAAAAATTATTGTGCATATGTCTGCAATGTCCATGAAAATGCAGCATTCTGTAAAATCATTGATTTAAATATTTGTTTCAAAATTTATAGTACGACAGCAATTTAAATTTAAATGTGAAATCCATACTGCGCATGCTTGTAACCCAAAATGTAGATGTGTCCTGAAAGCTCCCAAAGTCGATAGAATTTTACACTTTGTTTTATCGGAAATAACATTAGATTAATTATAATAATTTTTAACTTTTCGTTCTGATCCATACTTCATACAACGGAAGGTTTCTGACAAAAGTGTTGAAAAAAATTCACCTTGTTTCAACATCGATTACCGCTTGGCCAGTGATACGTTGTCATGGAGTCATGTGACTACCGCTCGGGGCGTGGTTTCGACGAAAGCAGCCAATCGCGCAACGCGGCACAAATTGTTGGCGCTAACGGTAAAAATAAGCAATAAGGTCTGTTCCGCATTGCAGCAGCCGGGATACGAACCGGATATTTAAGGTTAGGTGAAAGAGTCAGTATGGTGCCCGCTCCTGCCAGTAACACACTGAACAAAATTCATCTGTGACGTTGATTCTTAGTCTAATATGAAGTTTACATTTAAAATATGTACATACTAAGTGCTAAAAGACTTGTATTTAAATCAACAAGGCTGTGGATTTGAAATTAAACGGTTTTTATATTGGGATAGAGTCATTTAGTTTTTAGTTATTTCTGTTGATCACTGGTGTTGAACAATTTAATATGCTTCGTGCACTGCTCAATATAACACATATACCTCCACTTTGCCAATAATGCTCAAATTGTTGATATTAGAAATTAGAACTAGGATTAAAATGTGTAAACTTTTGAGAAAAGACTCTGATAAAGACAATTTATTACTTCAATATTCGAAATGTTAGTTCTTCGAAGAATAGACAGCCATGAGTGACAGCTTGAGTCCGAACCTGGTAAGTTTACTTTCTAAGATGTTGTACACTTCTAACATGCTTTCAATATTATTCTTTATCGTTATTTTTATTTACAGATTTTTGCATAAATAACTTGCGAATATTGTATCAAGTGAATGTATTATAGAATATAGATGTCACTAGCATCGACATTTCATATTAGGTTCTTTTGACAGCGTCTCAATTATGTACTGTATTTAAGTTTACATTTCCTGAGAATAATGAGATTCATATATAAAGAATACGCCTATTTTCACAGTTCAACATATTTTTCCTATTTTAAAACTACAAACCGTGTTTGGATGGTAGTGACATCTACTTGTAAATCTTTAGCTGAATGAACCATAAAATAAAATACAATTTCAATGTGTATTAAAATTGGTATAAATCTTTAATGATATAAACTTTTCAATAATAATTTCAAATTACAATAAATTAAAAATGAGTAATAAATTGAGTAATTACACAACACTTATGAAATGCAATTTTGCATGAATGAATGTAGTAAAATGCATTTAAATATAATTTAAAAAATAGTACATAAGTGGTTTAAAATTACAAAGTTGAAACCTTACAAAGTTATTAATATTTATGTCACGCAAGCGGCAACCTGAAAGCAAAGCAGTTGTGTTCGATATTGATTTACACATTTATCAAAAGTTTGAAACACTTTGCAACTTTAATATCGGCGCAAACTCAATAAATAACAAAAGTTTAAATTAAAATTAAACAACAGTTTGAAATTCTTAAAGTTAGAAACTTTATATCGCATATTCTGTTCTATAAGAGAAACTTTAACAGAGATTGACTATTATATGAGTATGTAAATTTCTATTTTAGTATTGGCAGTATATAAACTTACAAACTTAATATAAACTAGACTATATTCATACAATAGTAGTTCTATAATTTCTCCAGATTAAGAGTAGAAACATATTAAAGTAACATAAATGCAATTGAGAATTCACCACACGTCACTGTCAACCAATAGGATCACGAATTTGTTTGAAAATGAACCAATGAAATGTACATTTCGTCGGTAATTCATCGCTGGTGCAATTGATAACGGAAATACCACTGTTAATAATATCCTTGGTTACGAATAAAATAAATGATATTTTCAATATTTTCATAAACGTCAATTTTGAATATTAAATGTACACTGGAAAAATGTAGAATTTTCATCACTGTGCAAATAAATACCTAACTATTCTTGTTAATTAACTCTTGTTTGGTAAATTCTCAAGCCGAATACAACTCGTAGTATGAAAATTGACAGATAATATTTTGACATAAATATACATTCGTTGTTGCGGAAATAGGAAACACAACTCGTGCTTCGCACTCGTTATGTTTCCATTTTTATAACAACTCATAATTTATGTCAAAATATTTTCAGCAATTTTCATACTACTTGTTATATTATATATGAAAGTTCAATCAAAGACAATACAAATTGTAATAAATTTTATATGAATATGTAGTTCTTGATTCTGATAACAACAAAATTAAGGATAATAAAGACATAAAATAGTAAAGTAGGTACAATACACAAATCTATTTCCTGCTTTACTTTCAGATGTATTAGTTTTGTTTGTTCCACTTTTATCATGAATAATCAGGACTATTTATAAACATGTATGTAATTAAGTTATTTTTGGGATATAATCGTATAAAAATCGATGAACATTTAACCAACATTTATAAAAGTGTTTTATTATTCTCATCTTTAGGCTGTGGAAAGTGGAAATACATTTTCCGTATTGTTATTATCTGTTATTTAATCATTTATTATTCGAATATAGTCTGAAATTATTTATTATAGCATGACAAGCATTATAAACATGTTCTATAATACAATCACTAAGGTATCTGTAGTGGCTGTCTCACAACTTCATGATAAAAATAAAATGGTAGATACTGCATGATGTATTGATCACGAATTAAAAGATTTGCAGTGTTGCTAGATGAAATTTTTATAAAAGCTAAAAAAAGTATTATAAAAAAACTGGATATAGCGACAAATGATTTAAGAAAGATTGAAATATTGGAAATTTAGGTATATTTAGTATTTTAGAAAAGCGATTTGAATCGTGCATATTTAAATGATGAAAACTAAAATAACAAATTGAATATGCACCTTAATACAATGTTTAGGGGCGTATCTGGGGTAATTGGCGCCTGGGTTCAGAAGCAGAATGTGGCGCCCCGAGGCGTGCGCCGCAGGCGAAAATTTTGGAGCACAAAAATGCGATATGGTACTCAAAATACGTGGAATTTTATGCTCTACGATACAGAAAGAGTAAGGCAGTAAGCCGACACGTCGTACTATGCGAAACTTGCGTGTAGATTTAGAGCAATAAGCAAACTCATGGCAAATAATATGTTATTCACCTTAGCGTAGAATACTAGAACATTGTTTGTCTAGAAAAATAAATATTTTTTAAATAAATATTTTATTATATAGTTTCTCATAAAATTAAATAGAAATACAAAAAAAAAGAAATTAGTTCACTACATAGGTGGCATAGGGAAATAACATGGGAAAATAGGTTCTTGTAAATAAAAAGTGTCCGGTAAAAAAATATGGTATAATATTGCACATGACCATACTAGATCTATCCACACACATTATTTCATACACATTACTTCATTTTAATGCCACAAATTAGAGAAATTAATGAAAATAGTTCGAGAAAATCGCCTACTAGTTATGATTTTTTGTGACAGCTTTGGCATAGAAACAGAAGCTGTCATTATAACCGTCAAGATTTGTTGTGAATATTAAGAAATCTTGACAGTTAACTTTATATTTCAAACATTAATCACATTACTTCGCGATCTTTTATAATTAAAGGCCTTAGGACGATAGTAGGTACCTACATTTGGTATTCATTTAATTACTTTATTTATTTTAGAAATAATATTAAGACGCAGTATTTGTGTTCTTTTAATATACTCATATTTATTTTAACTTTTTGCCGTCTGCCGCTCTTTTATGCTGGCGCCCGGGTTCTGGGAACCCCAAGAACCCTGGGTTGGAACGCCCCTGACAATGTTAAATGCAATATAGAATGCGTGAAATTTAAATTTGTGTTAGTTCAATAATATTGTATATACGTGAAACATGAAATTTACCATATCCATGGGTACGAATTTGACACCAATGTATCATAGTGTGTATACACAATGAAACATAGGTTATCAAGTTAATTAGTGTCACATTGGTATTAACGATTTTCTACTCATAAATAATATAAAGAATGTTTCAAAATTATTGCGAAAAAAATTAAGGATATATATTATTTGTTTGTATTGATTACAACGCAAAAGAATCTTTCCGAAATTCGCAAAAATAATTCCATATTAATTGAAACAAATACTTTTCTTGCCACTGGACTGATAGGCTACAGTAATAAATAAAAATGAAAAACATTAAACATTGAAAGAACTGTTATGCAATTTAACTAAATTAAATTAATTTTACTGTTTACTCATTTTTATTCGTCATTGTAACTTATCAATCGTCTGGCTTGAAAAATGTTTGCTTCATGTGCAATTATTTTTGTGAATTTCGGAAAAATTCTTTTTACGTTGTATCCAGTACATCAAATATATATTTTTAAATTTTTTGTAAAAATTTTGAAACATCCTGTATGCAGTAGAAGAAAATGTTGAAATATTGAATGTTGAAATATTGAACGATGGAAAAATAGAAAGATCTGCTAGCTCTTGCGATTAAGCACCACTGGATTACAGCTGCCTAAATATCTAATGTTATAAATGAGTTTTATAAGTTACTAGGGCATTCTTTGGCAGTAAATTTTTGAAAATATATTATAATTATTGATTGTTTCTTTTTAAAATGAACGCTCTGATACATTATTGTCAAATTTGAAACTGGTTATGGCAAATCCTATGTAAAATTTATATGTATACCAACATACTGGAGAAAATAAAAAATGCTGGAAAACTGGAGTTTTTTCTCAAACTAGAGTAATCCACGAAAAATTGAGTATCTAGCAACACGGTATGTAATATTTTTTGCTCAAGAATTGCTTTTAGCAGGAGTGATTAGTTACACATTTTATAGCATATTTCTGAGTGTGCCACTGATTATTGGCATCTTAATTTCTATAGAAAATCTGAAATAAAACTGAGCGTGACTCTTGTCATCTTCTTTCATTTAATATTACATTTTATATCAGTTTCTAAATGACTTTTAGGATTTTTCATTTTCTGCGTTTCCAGCCTATATAACATAAAAAGTATTGTGATCGTGGATTTTGTCGTTTTAGAGATTTTCTGCTTAGGCAGAGTGCCACACCCAGTAATGGGTAAAAGGCGTGATGATATATTTATTTATTTATTTAGAGATTTTGATGCATTTTCAAGTTTTAGATTCAACTGAATCTAAAAATAAAGTTTTAAAAAAAGACGGTCTGTATGTATGTATATATTTCAAATATAAGTTGGATTGAGTGATCGATCGAAAAACTGATGTTAAGTTCAATAATAGATCATATTCAATCAGTATAGGGGAAGTGGCTCAGTGGTATCGAGTCGGCTTGTGGATCTGAGAATCCTGGTTCGATTTCCACAGCCGACAAATAATTTCCATAACGATAAAACTACCTCTGTGCCCCCCCCCTCCACTAACATCTTTGACGACTGCTAACCACACTTCACGCGAAGAAATATATTACCAAGATCTGTTACGGCAGAGTGCCACACCCAGCAATGGGTAAAAGGCGTGATGATATATTTATTTATTTAATTATGGCTCTAGACATTTTAAAAAATGATAACGTAAAAAACAAACAATTTAAATCAATCAGAAGTTGCAATGTTACAATTTAAATGAATTAATTATTAGATGCGCATCGAGCATCAGTATAATGCGCTTTTTCATGTAGCTCAATTTAAAGTTTTTACATCAAACAAAAAATAATGAAAAAGAAATACGTATCCACAATTTATATTGACTAAACATGTCGTTAAAATATCAATACTACAGCAGACAGTATGTCTGCCCCAACAATTCAACATAATTACATTATAGATGCAATCAGCCTCAAATACAAACTTAACGTGTAACCGCAACGAAATGAAGCAACAAAAACTTCACCACTGATCGTCACCCGACGCCGACAACATTTTAATTTAGTGGCACAACAGACGCTTCATGCAAAGTAGAACATCGGACATCAGCGTTAGTGGCCGTTCGGATCGCTCAAAAATAGCCGCGGTGTGCACATCACTATTTATATCCCGGTGGCTATTTCGCGTTAGTTTTCACGAGGACCCGGTGCAAGCGACTACGCGTGCCGTCATCTGCACGCTTGCACTAAGAACCAGCCGGAAATACGGGAAATTCGGTGGAAAACGATCGATCGATCCTTGCTTGACAGTGTGTGCGCCGAGTGGTGATTGACGGATTTAAGTGCGTTGTGTGGTTCGGGATCGAGCATCGTGGATTGTGAACAAGTTTGTGGTTTCTTGCGAGCGTGAATCTAATGATAGAGATTCAACTGTTGGATTACTGTTTCATGTTCAGATTCAAAGACTTTCAAGATTAGATTTAAATCAATTTATCTACACTTTAAATATTTATCGAAATTCAATTACGATTTTCAAACATTTCGCGCACTTATATTAATATTTTAAATAGTCGAAATAAATGTTATAGATTATTAAATTCGGCATGTAAATCAGTCACATTTAAATAGTTTAAAGCTTAGATTTAGATAAATTTATCTTCAGTTTACACATATTTATCGAAATTCTTTCTATTTATTAATATTAAAAATACATTTAATAAATGTTATAGAATATTAAAATCGAGTTTTAAATCAGTCAAATAAACAGCAGATATAATTTTGATTACCGAATAACAAATAGACATTGTATAGTATTTACAATATATCTTGATCTTGAACATTTGGTATTATGTATTTAACTGTCAAACTTTTAAAAATTATTTTAGATTAAAATGCTTCAAATAGAGATTACTAAGAATTAAATTTTCTACTTTTATTTTCAGGATTTTTCAAAAGACAACGAAATAGTTATTTATCAAAGCAGAGAGAAACTAGTGGGTACAATAATGCCCGGTTTTATAAAAGATAGAATTTGACTCCTATTGTAAATTGTATTTATTTAAAAAGTCACAAATTTTAATTAATTTTATTTATTTTATGACTTATATAACATTACTGTCAAAATTCCGACTGTCATTTGAATGAATATATTTTATTTACGTTCGAAGTAAATTAATTTATCTTTTATAAAACCCACCGTAAACATATTATTTTATTTATTTGAAGTATATGATTTCAATAAAATAATGAATTTATTTATAACTTTTATAAACATTTTTTTTTTTTTTGTAAAATAACATCCATGTAACACAATTTCGCGAGAAGAAAATTGAGTTTCTGCGCATGTCCTGAAAAAAATATATGATGCCAAATGATCAATATAATTTAAAAATACTGTACTCATAAGTACTTGCTATTTTGTGTTTTTAGCAAGTAAAAAATTAAAGGAAATTATTTTGAATGTGGTAGCTGCATTTCTAATTTAATTTTCTATAATATAATATTTCTATGAAGATTTTTATCTAAAGTAATAAGTAAACTGATGAAACAGCTATGATCCAGTTTTAATTTTAACTAACTTCGCATAGATCAATTATAACTGTTTATTGTGCAAAGTTACAGTTTATATAGATTATATAAATTTAGACTTAACTTAAGACAACTAAATTAGTTTTAGTTTCTCTTACTCCCTTGTTGTCCTTAAATCATTTCTTAAAGATTTTATTTATAAATTGGTAACTACAAATTATCCGAAAAAAACATACATAAAATTGTAGATACTTTGAATTTAAGTATGTACCACTTAATAAAATTTTTATTTTTTAAAACTATGTTTACGTTTCAAATAAAGATTATTGCATTTTTAAGTATATAAATACTTAAAAGAATTTTCTGTTTATATAAATTAAACTAAGAATTTCTGAGTTTACATTTATTAAAATTAAATTTAGATGTTTTGCGCATTATTAAAAACTCTAGTAAATATTTATTTAAAGTTTCTGGAACCAATAGAACCAATCAACAAACACATGTACATTCTGTTAACAATATTTTGAAAAAGATCTCATTTATATTTAAATGTCGGTTGATTTCTTATTTCATATTTCTACGTAGAATTTTAATAAATACTTGCTTGATTGAAGACATGTAGCAGTAATCCAAAGTAAAAATTGTAAATTGTTGTTAATTACTATCATTACTACTATCTAAACATAGTACATATAATGTTTACAAATTGTATACTTATTATCTATATATAAAATACTTTTCGTAATTTTGGCAATTATAGATAGTTCATGTTTAAAATTATTTGTGATCTATATTTAGAACTAAATTCAAATTTGAAAGTGTAATGTGGTAAATTTGGATATGATTACCAGCGAGTACGCAGAATTTTTTATTTTTCATTGAAAACGTGTTGCAGCGATCCAGAAATAAAATTGTTGGTGCTGAAGATTTGTGAACTGCAAGTGTGGTGTATTTTTATATTTTTATAGTGGTGACTAAATTTGTGCAAAATGTTTAAGAAAAAGTGTCCGTCGTTATCAAGTTTAGGGGTAAGATATTCTTACTTGTAGAAACTGTATTTTAGTCTCAGAGTTTATACATTGCATGAGTTAATGTAACATATGTGTACGATTTACAAAATTAGCTCGGAGTCGGAATGCAGGAAATGTGAATGTGAAATCTACAGCGTCAAACATTTAAATTAATTTTAGCCACGTATGTCAAAGGAAGTTCCAAACATGACATTCGCCAAGTTGTAAATCTAAACTACAGACTAACGTTATTCTTATTGGAAAAATAAAGGATTAATCCTTCCAATTTGTAAATCAATACAGATTTATCAGGTTTGGTATAAATAAATAAAATACTTGGATGACAGCAGAATTGATTGCACGACATTCAATTTAGTTTACATGGTTTAAAATTAGGTCTTTATGGATTTTTTTCTTGCTGTTGCATATGTGTAGTATTTTTATAAAAAATAGTATTAAATATTTTTGTCATCTTAATCTAGTGCTAGTGCTTTACTGTCTGCGAAATTGATGATGAAAGTAAATCTGGCGGGAAATGTGTATGTTAGTTATGCTTTTTCATCCTGAATGTGGCCAGTTGTACCAACAAAACTTAAGTTTTAAGTTCAGACTAAATAAAAGTAAAGTCACTTGTTATATTGAATAGTTAACAAATAAAAGTAAATAAATATATCATCACGCCTTTTATACATTACTGGGTGTGACACTATGCCGCAGCAAATCTCGGTAAGTGATATATTTTGTGCATGAAATGTGATTACCAGTCGTCAAATCACGTCCACCAAAGATGATAGTGGAGTGGGAGCCACAAGGATAGTTTTAATGTGGTAAACATTGTTTGTCGGCTGTGAGGATTAAACAATAAAAATTGATTTTTTTTACAAATTTTAATACTTTAGATACTGATTGTAAATAATTTATGTAATTTTTTGTGATGGCGACTAGAACAAATATCCATAAAAAACGCTATAATAATGGCATACTATAATTGTTAATAATAAAACAGTAAAGAAATTATATGTTTCAATTCACAACAAAATTTTACTTCTTCTAAAGAATAGAACTGGGTGTTTATAGTTACAGAAAAAAGTTTATTGTTGCTCTCCTAAAACCGGACCTGTCTTTTTAGTTTATCGTGCATGTGATATAGTACCACTAGCCAGAAATGAATTCCTTTCTTATTTTTCTGACCAATGACAAGAGAGCGGGGCGCGTAAATAGCTGATTGTGTATAAATAAATGAACGTCTAGACGCCGGTCTACTGTGATGAAAGGGGCCGGTGGTTCAGGTGCATGCGACCTGCGCCCGCAACAAACAAGTGGAATAAGGTGCTGCGTGAGCCACTGACGCACCCCCGCGCAGGGGCGGATTTCCAATTTTTGTTAAATATTCCATAATCATTACGTTAAAATATATTATTTTCACGACAGAGAATTTAACCTTTTTTATAATATAAAAATTGGGACAGAAGTAAATCATTTTATCCCTGGGGAAATAATATGCACATTAGTCCTCTGGGAAGTTTATATTATTTTGACTGTTCAGCTGTCAAATGTATGTAAAACAATAGAATACAATGAAATAAATAAAAACCTAAGAACAGCCGCAAAAGCTGCATCCACAATTTCTTGGGATTCTTCAGCGGGTACCTCATTGTATTCTTGTCATGTCAATTTAGAAATATAATGTAATTTGACATAAACAAACCTCTTTACATAAATTTTTGATGTTTTCAAGAAATTTTATTTTATGTTTCAAAGACAAAAATTTTAAAATTAATAAATGTCAAAAAAATATGAATAAATTATATTTTAAAATTACATTTTTCGTTTACAATCTTACTTAGGTCGAGAAAAAAATAGTATATACAACTCGGTTTCCTTCTGTGTTTTGTAGCCAGAGGATTTCGCCTCATGAAAAATCATACATTTCTCTTTCCAGATTTATAATATACTATTAATATAACTAACATGAAATGCGTTTGTTATGATATTACTTGTATGTTGTCTTATAACGCAATACAACTGCATATAAAATTACTATTGAATTAAAGTACCTACTTTAAACCGTTAACATCATTTGTATTGACGTTTCAGATATGTTATTTTAATATGTTATACACAGTTTTTTTATTCGACTATTATATACAGGATGGTGAATCGAATTGCGCACCATAGCCTTTTCAATGCTATTTTTCAAATGTTCAATTATTGGCTTCCCTAATTATTTTATGCAAAAAAGCTTCAAATAAAAGTTTTAGGGCATAAATTTCTGCATTTAAATCAATAAACATAATTTCTATTACATGCTTTGTAACGACAGAAATTAAATATTAACATGTCGAAAGTTGTGTTGAAAATACAGACAGCCATGTAATTGAACAAAAAATAAATAAATGCTTGGCGTTTTGTCTGTCAAAACGACAACGTTGGACGTTTTATCTGTCAATCGTTAAAACACCAAGCTTTTATTTATTTTTTGTTCAATTCCATGGCTGTCTGTATTGTCAACACAACTTCCGACATTTTAATATTTAATTTCTGTCTTTAAAAAGCATGTAATAGAAATTATGTTTATTGATTTAGATGCAAAAATTTATGCTTTAAAACTTTTATTTGAAGCTTTTTTGCATAAAATAATTAGGGAAGCCAATAATTGAACATTTGAAAAATAGCATTGAAAACGCTATGGTGCGCAATTCGATTCACCATCCTGTATAGTTAGTTTTGAATGGTGATTTTATACGAACGAAATAAAGTCAAAGAATTACCCATCGAAAGCAAATTCAAGCTAACTAACATTTGGAATCTTTAAATTTTCCCGAGATTTGCTACGGCAGAGTACCAAACTCTGTAAGGGTAAAAGGAGTGATGATATATTTATTTTATTTTCAAAGTTTCATCCAGAAAATACTCTACAGATCGACTTGATCAAATCACATATAATTTGTAATTAGGAATACTACAGCAAAGCAAACTGTATCATTAGAGACCTGGCTATGGTACCACTACACCCCAAATATGCTCGCTGTAACGTAGACGGCCAATCACAGTTCATTACAGCATTAAGTTGCTCGGCGCAATCCAACCACAATTATTCTAGCACGAAGCTGTAATCTACTGAACCATACTAAAGTACTCACATTTGGCAGATCTCAACAATACCTTCATTCAATTGAATTTATGAAAGGAGGAACTCACCTCAACAAAACTATCCTGAATATCCCTCGAAACTCTATTATGCACTAACAAAACCACTAACTACCTTACCACCACCTAACTTATCACACAACGAACTGACATTAACGTAAGAAATCCGACTTGGTAAAACAATAATAAATCATTACATAAATATTTGGATTCGTCATAACAAAAATCATATGTAAAGACGAAACTAACCAACAAAACTAATGAGATGAAATAAAAGTGATTGTGATATAATTCATGTTGCAGTTAATTAACATTTACTTAACATGCTGTCGATAAACTATGCATTAATAAGGTAGTGAATAAATTATCTGATGTCTAATGAACGAAGCAAATCACAAATAACAATTAGTACAAACTGAATCATTTGAATCATGATTTCAATGCAATATATATATATATATATATATATATATATATATATATATATATATATATCTATATTGTATTACTAACAAATGATAACTTATTGAGAAATTGAGACAATTCATATGTTTACAACGTTTAACTACGTAAAATTTAAAATAAAATTACCTCTGTGACTCCCCCTTCACGAACATCTTTCGGGGTTGTGATTTGACGATTAGTAATCGAACTTCATGTGCATAAATATAGCACTTTCTGTTACGACTGACAACTACCCAACTGTCACTCACCGATTTAAATGCAACTTGGGACACTAATAGAACTCTAAAAAATATTGTAACTCTGTTTTTTTTCTTCCGGTAGTTGCTTTTTAGGTTTACAAACCACCCCTGAAAGGTGGTGAAAGCAATAATCGCTATTAATGAAAATAAAAAATACCAAAATATTACGCGTTCAACATTGGTTACCCAGGGGTTTTTGAGATCCTCAAAATCTATGTTCGGGGTTATTTTGAGCATATGCACTTTTTTTAGGGGTTCAAAAGGGATGGGGGAATGAAATTACGATATTCAACTAAAATAGAATTTTAGGTTCAAAACTAGTTACTCGGTGGTTTTTGGGGTCGCTGAATCTATTTTCGAGGTTACTTTTGGGTAACCAATGTTGAACGCGTAATATTGTGGTATGCTTTAATTTCATTTATGGCGATTCTTGCTTTTACCACCTTTCAGGGGTGGTTTGTACCCCTAAAAAGCAACTTCCAGAAGAAAAAAATAGGGGTTCAATATTTTTTAGAGTTCTATTAGTGTGCCTAATTTGATTTAAATTGTTGAGTGACCGTTGGGTAGTGTTACTTGTGAGTACTAAACCCAATGAGTAAAAGGCGAGGTGATATACTCATTTATTTATAAAAAATAAATTTTTAGATTTTAACTCATTTTAAAATACAAGCTTAATATTTTTTGTCCTGCTTATGATATTTTGTCTATTAAAAGAGGCAACTTCAATCGACTTGACCAATTTTCTAATTTTTTCATTTGATTTCTATTCTAAATTTGTAAACACAATATATTTAGAAACTTTCATAGTCTCAGAACTGAATGAAAAAGTCTCTATGTATTTACTTATTAAATTAAAATTATATCTAGATAGGATCACGCAACATCTTACGAAAATCGAATTCTGTGAATCTATGGATAAGAAAATACAATAAATGATGCTATAAAAATAAATTTCAGCCTAATCCGACTCTGCAGATATAGTGCTCCCCTCGGTATGACCACATGGTCTAAATTGTGGACACGTCACTTTTCGTATTTCGGGAAAAGCTGTTTAATATTTGATATTGCGTATAAAGACGTCACGTTCGACTAAAAATATCGACGCTTATGAATTTATATGACAATAAATGTGATATATGATTTCTATGGGTGCATAGTTCTGTGACGTTTCAATTTCGCAAGAGATCTGATATTGGATACAAGATATTAAATAATAGAAAAATTGAGTCGGTCTGTGGATCTTGAGAACCCTGGTTCGATCCTCACAGCCGACAAACATTTTTCACCAATTTAAATCTACCCCTGTGGCTTCCCCTCCACTTACATCTTTGGGGACCGTGATTTGACGGCTGGTAACCGCAAAAAACTTACCGAGATCTGCTTAGGCAGAGTGCCACACCCAGTAATGTTTAAAAGGCGTGATGATATATTTATTTATATTTATTTATTTGAAAAATCTTTTTGCTCACTATTTTCATGAATAAAAAAATAAAATAAGTTATAAGTAGCTAATCAATATTCTGCATATATCTGCAGAAAATATCAATTCGTAACTGTTTAAGAAGAAAATCAGATAAAACTTACTTAATAAAAAAAAAATCAAAGAAAGACTTTACAAGTTATTGGATAATTGCATGTCGTTGTAAAGAAAGCAAACAACCACAGAACCACAGTAAGTTAAAAATAATAAAAATTGCATGAATACTTCGGAATACTGTTCCGCCTGTAACTATGCACTTTATTTAACCATAAAGAAAGTTATAACTTGTGATATGAAAATACGATAAGTTCAAATGAACACGCAACCCAACATGTCGAATGAGTTTGTGTTGTGCATTTTTTGTACTTCGTTAACATAATATCAGGATAGGAATTCAAAAAGTATGTTGAGAACAATACGATAAGAAAATACAAAAAAAAATACATTTCATATTTCATGTAACTATCCATAATTACAATTTATAATTATTTAGTATGTTTCATTTATGGAAAATATAATAAGTAATTGTTCATTTTATTAAGCTTACTGACAAATAATGGTTTTATAATGTTCGCAGTAGATAATAAATATATTTAATAAATTAATTTTAAATTGATTAACCAGCTATGAATAATATAATATTTAATTGTATTTTGTTTTGTATAAAACAAATAATATTTTTCAATTAAATAATTTTTATATTTGGAATATTTAAAAATAACTTTATAGCACACAATATTGAATAATTGTAAATATCTACACGAATAAAATGAAAATAATTTTGAAATTAAAACGAAAATTTATTTCTAAAATACTGCTGTTGGTGAATAACGTAAAGACTATACAGGATTTTGCGAGTTCCGAGTATTATTATAAATTTGTATTTCTTAATCAGATTTGTAATATAATTTATTTAACTGTATATAAGGCTTCACCTTATTTAAATAAAAGACAATAATAATATTGAATAAATAAAATACAAATATATAATATGGAAGATGTTTACACTTTGAAATTTGGAAGAAGAATGAAAATAAATAAATAGTTGACAGAAAAGTAAACATAAACAATAGAGTAATAATAAGAAGTTTCTTGGAGACGAAATAATGTAACGTCGCCAAACTACTTGATAGCGACGCTATAGATTTATAGTAATCGATCGTTGTTTCGTCCTTACTGAGGGCTTCTTATGAACAAATATAGTTAAAATTAATTAAAAATATTATATTATCGATAGATAAAGTAACATAGACAATGATTAAAAATAGGTTATAAGGATAAAACAAGAAATAAATAAGGAACTATCAAAAAGTTTTGCATTCAACAAATTCAACGATAATAAATTTGATTTTGACGGATTTGCTTCAATAAGGTCGAGATATCGACCAATATAATAAACTTTTTTAATTAATTCGTTTTATTTATAAATAAAAAAATAAAATATATCATCACGCCTTTTACCCATTATTGGGTGTGGCACTCTGCCTAAGCAGATCTCGGTAAGTGATATATATATATATATATATTATATTTATTATATTTGGAAATAACTAGTAGTCATTTAAAGAAATCTTACAAAGCAAAACAATTAACGTATAAATAGGAAATTTTATGTTTTGAAAATTTATTTAAATGTTTTATTTGACTTAAATAATCGAAGTAAAATTGTACTCGTATAGAGACGTTTAAAATACTGTCAAACATACGATTCGTATATGATATTGTCAGTTTATGTCAAACTGAAAAGTAAGTTTCGTTGATGTCTATTCTTCAATCATGTAAATATTTAAGTACACGGAATAAAAATAATAAAACATTGTTATTTATAGTTGTCATGGATCAACAAACGATAATACACGTGCTTGAAACATATGAAAATACTTGATTGCTATTGGTTGTAAATAGGCCGTGGATTATGAAATTTCATATTACACTAGTGTATTTAGAATTAGATACATAATGACGGTAATACTTGTAAATAAAAATATTAATTTTGAATTCAATAAAATTATTTGTAGCAGAACAATTTTGATTATATTTTGTTTCCAGGGATATGGTGTGGCTTTAGAGCTTTCAGTGGTTACGCCATTGGTTTTTCACTAAAATAATATTTATACTGCAGTACGACAAAAAATACCTTTACAGAAGGAATTGTGAATTCCTACGTCTAAATCAGGTTAACATGGAACAGGTCGAAAATTGGCAAGCATTCAAAATTCTGTTATGTGCGGCGAACATAAAATATGAATTTATATCGTTAGAGTGGTTCAGAGCAAAGTTGATTTCCTATAAAAAGGAGAGGAAAATGCAAATGTTGGCACGAAATCGCACGACCGTGTCAGGGGGCAACCCAGGGCAGACCCGGGGCACGGGGCGACGGCGCCTATGCGGCTAGCACCGCGGCACAACCGCCCAACCAAACATCCGCTGTACAGCTGCTTCCATCACGAACACTACTGCAATGGGCCACTTCCCACCCCAGCTAGTATTGATCTAAGCAGGCGCGGAGAAGTGGCTACATTCAGCGCATGGCACACGGCAGAATTGTTTCCCTTGATCTTTTCACCTTTCGTTATTTTATATTGGAATTTAATACGTTTTTCCTATCTGTCAATAAATATGGAAATTATATTTGGGTAAGATCAGAATATATCATCAATTTTCAAAATATTAAATGTAAATTGATTGTCGAAATTTTTTAAAATTCAGTATTTTCAATAAAAAAATTAACTGTACTATTTCACGAACAAACGTTTTCACAATTGGATAGAATAGAAAGTAATTAGAATGTGAAAAGTTAATTAAATGAAACTATATAATATAAAGTGCCCTAAAGCATTGTAACATTGTAATAATGATATATTCATAGCAAGAATATCCTGACAAGAACACAGCTGGCGGCGATATAATCTCAGATGGAATCCCTCGTCATTTAGATTCATCAGCAGCATGTAAATTTGTAGGAATCCTCCGAGGATTCCGTCAAGTTGAAATGATTCGTTGCCATCCGTCAGCATAATCATACACTGTTTGTAATAGCTACCACGATGTCCTTACACTTCAGCCCTTTCCATCTCGACCACTAACAGTAATTACATTTTATTCTAGAATATTCTTAAGCCACGATGTAGATTAATGAGAGAATCATTGGAAATTGGCTTGTAGTAATTCGAAGAAATTTATTACATTTATTTTGTAGTTTGGTACAAGAATTTCAAAAGGAACTAGTCAAGAATTTTTTCGATCAACAATAAGATTCACAAACGCATGGTCAATAAAGAACAAGGTTAAACAAAAAAAAAGCAAACTGGAAGTTAACAGAAAGTAATTAGTAATTACATTTATTTCTACTTCAATTAGTGAGATTTAAATCTTACAAAATGGCATATTTGTATCCTAAGTATGTGTTTACTTCAACAGCACTGAACCCCATTATTTTTCGGCAGTGTCTAGAAAGTTTGACGCCACGCGAAACTTCAGTTTTAAATTATTATTTCGGAGATTTAACGGGACTTTTTTATTTCAAATAGTTGCAAATGTCGAGATAAATAAAGACTATGATGATTAATCCTAGATTATTCAATGTTTAAATAAGACTGTGTTGAACTAAATTTGTTAAATTGGACCATTTCGAATCAAAAACTTAGTAGTAATTTTACTTTTTGACTCTTTTGTCGATTTAAATTAATTATAAAACTCATAAATGTATAAGAATAACAAAATGTATTCATTACAAATTAATTCAAATATTTCCATTTTTTGTTGTTGTTCATTGCGACATTGTAATGTCTTATAGTTACTAATAAAACGGATGTTTTTTTTTCCTAAATATTATAGACTGTGGTCTAATTTTTTTTAACCGTAATAAAGTGAGAAATTGTAAAAACTATATACATTATTTATTGATACGATATTTTTTATTTATTTGGGATAAATAATTTGTTTCTTCAATCGTATTTGAAGATAGAAAAACTACCACTAGAATTAGAGTGTCATAATTATAAAATTTAAAAATGTTCGAAATTGCAGATTTATCTGGTACTTATGAACTTATATAGTTACGTAATCTTTTGTCAAACTAACACTCTGTTAAAATACTTGTGAATTTTAAGATTATCCTGGCGTGATTTGACGGCTGGTAACCGCATATATTATATATTATACCAAGATCTGCTACGGAAGAGTGCTACACCTAGTAATGGGCAAAAGCCCTGATGTTATATTTATTTTATTTTTGGTCTTTTTTATCAGAAAAATTTATTGGAAAAATTCTGATTTATTATTTACTATGATCATACCGATTAATCGTTCATCTTCTGAAGTGATTGTAGCCTTAGTTAAAAGAATAGAATATATATTGAATAAATACTAAAAAAATGATTGGAAAATGTTTTAAAAATAATCTCGTCGTGTAGGTATGATTGGATTGAAATAATTTAAAAACAACTGTGCCCGAGATGGGAATGGGCGAACTCGTCGCAGCGCCGGTGGCGCCGCCGACGCGATTGGGGGTGCGAACCACCGCACCGTCGCCAAGCTATCAAAACCACCTTCCGCTCGATACGGAGGGCGCGTGTCCGTACCGCATTCGCGATGTCTCTGTTGAGTCAGTAGCCAGACTATGCGGCGTCCCTGAATACGGTTTCCGGGTTAGTGGACGGGTTAGTTAGTTAGTGGTGCGTTCCGCGTTCGACATAGGCTACAGAGCCTCCAGGCCTTCAGGTGACTCGCAACCTGCAGACGTTCGCCATGGTGACGGAAAATTCTGGTCAGGTGAGTGCGGAGATACTGCGGCGCTGACCTATTGCACCTGTTACGTAATTTGCGCTACTGCCTATATTACACACATTTTCGCACTTCTGCACTATGCTAGTTTATAGTTCCCTCCATAATCATCACAGTTTTTGTAGATTTAATTAAAAGAAGTACATTATCCATTGTCCAGTTTAACCAACCTATATAAGCAATTTTTGAAAATTCCTTTCCGTTTTGTTCTAATTTTTTAATTTATAAATTTTATTTTATGTGCCTGCTCGTATACGTCGATCGCTATGCCGATAATCATGCGGAATTTTCGCAGTTGCCTTCACCTATACCGTTGATAAGAAATAAGGTGACAAAGTGATATGCAAAAATGAGCAGTCTTTAAGTATAAATACTGCAATTATAAAATAAGCAGTAAATGTAAAATGTTCGGAATTAATTAAATGTATCTATGTTTTAAGCTGCTGTCACATCTGTATGATTCTGTTCGATGTTCGATAAAAGACGTCATGTTACATGAAAAACAAATAGAACCATTACTCTTTCCATTGAAGATATGAAGATATGGAAACGTTTGCTACTAATTTATTACAATATGTGTGAATCATAATAGTAACCGAATTTATACAGATTGTAAGTGCCTCATCATTGTTAACTTTTTATATGAAGAAATGGTTGAATAGACAAATTTAATGGTGTGACATTAAAAACAACTGAACATCATATAAACGAGATATAAACACCTAGATGGGTTAACCAATTACTGAAAATTTATAAATATATTGAACAAATCATGATATATTTTATTTATAAATACAATAATATTTTATACCAAAAGATCAATGTTCAGGTGCCAACTTCAGACCCCATTAGGCGCATGATTCACTTTAACCGGCTCTTTATCCCTTCACACAAAGAAGTTAGCAATGGTGCGCCATTTACGATAAACTAGAACACCTGTACAGTTTTTTGTATGACACAATAATCTTTTATTGAACATCAAACACAATCATAACATTAAACCACTAATAATTAGTCTGTACTAATAAAAAATACTCTTAGTACGAAACTGCAGAACTGAGTATAGTAAATATCATAAAACTAAACAAAAATCCTAAAACATATAATAATACAGGACCACAAAGAAAGTGGCTGTTCTTTAAACCAGAGTAGGGTTTTCGGTTATATGCATTTTGGCATTCTAACACCGAATCCGAACTTAGAATTTGCCCAACGGCTAAGAATATTCTAAAAACCTAAAATTTAGTGATGTTCGTCAACCATAGTGGTAAATCCTTGATATAAAAAGTAATATGCACTGTGTATTGGAAAATTTATTTATCACATATATTTCTAAAGTTTTTTGACCAAAAATTTGACATTTACACTCTGTGTACAAAAGTTAAATTATTTAATTTGTAAAATCTGTATAAAATATCTTAGTTAAGAGTAATAAGTAATTTTATACATTTTATGTACATAATAACTAAGATATTTAATACAGATTTTCCAAATTAAATTTTTTTTCTTTTGTAGATAGAGCGTAAATGTAAAATTTTTAGTCAAAAAACTTTAGAAATATATGTGGGAAATTAATTTTACAATACACAGTGCATATTACTTTTTATATCAAGAATTTACCAGTATGGTTGACGAAAATCAGTAAATTTTAAGTACAAAAACAATATTTTCAGAAAAATGTTAGCTGTTGGGCAAATTCTGAGTTCGGTTTCGGTTTTATAATACCAAAATGCATCCTACTCTGGTTTAAAGAACAGCCACTTTTTTGTGGTCCTGAGTTATTAGATTAGAAATCCACACCGTTTTTGATTTGAAATTAAAATAAAATTTAATTGGTCATATGATTACATGAAGAATATTTTTAAATCGTGACAGTATAAGATAGGATGAACCGGTGCGAGTAATATAATTTTATGTTCATGCCAATGTATGCATGTGAAATAATATTCATTTATATCACAATGACACCATCAGTCGTTATAAGTACCGTCTAATTTAGAATGTTCCCATTTTCTCATCAGTTTATTTTTATCGAGTTTGTAATAAACGCGTGCATTTTTTGTAGGTCTATGCTTAATTGTGTCATTTACCTATAAATAAGGAAATTATTGTGTACTTAGATATTGTTTTCTCCCTCATTAATATAAATAGAAGTACTGATATAGTAATTTTATTTTATCCACTTATAAATTATGTATGAATTAGGAAAATGAACCACAGTTTTCTAAGTAATATGGAAATCTCGATCAAAATAAAAAATTTAGTGCATATAATCAATAAAAACTGCATATTTTCCAGTGGATGAAAGTGTATAGGTAAATGTATATAAATCAATACTTGTTTGTTCATTGTTATGTCTACCGTCTACTTATTCAAATACACGAAACTGCGCCTTGAAATATCTGTGGAATATATTATATGCTTTTGGTAAAAAAATTAACATTAACAATAGAAATAACGTTATTTATTCGTAATTTTTAATAAATTTGTAGTCAATATATAATAAATATTTCTAAAATAGAATTTTTCTTCAGTATTTACATCAGCTAAAATAATGTTCAAGAAAATGTAATTATTGATCAGTATTTAAATTTATAAATTTTTTGGATTTCTTGTTGATCCTGAGTGTTTATTTTGGAGAGGAATATGTTGGCTTTAGGATCATTGATAAATTCAATTTATTTAATGAACGTTTCGATGGTTAACCCATCATCTTTAGCATTTTATTATACATAAAAATGTTGCCAATCTAATTAATAATTTGTTATTACATTGTCAAAATTATTCTTATTGTATTTTTATTAATTTTGACAATGTAATAACAAATTATAAATTAGAATGGTAACATTTACGTGTATAATAAAATGCAGAAGATGATAGGTTAACCATCGAAATATCCATTAAATCAATTGAATTAATCAAGGATCCTAAAAAGCCAAGATATTTTTCTCCAAAATTAAATTTATTTACTTTTTTTTGTATCAAACAAATGATTTTGTATAAATATATACAATTGTATTTAAGTAAAATCGTGTTTAAAACTTTAGATTATGAAGTTTGAACGAAATCAGCTTTATAAAAAATATGTTCCTCTAATCTAATTTTTGTTAAAAGTAGAATTTTTTATTGACGAACCTAATATTTATGAAATATACAAAAAAAAGCTTTTTAAAATGAAAATTTGTAATTTATATTCAACGAAAATTTAAATACTGAATCGTTAATTCCATGGCATATTTATAATGCTCAAAACAATAGAGTAGATTTAAATTAGTCAATTACAAATTTGCGTATGACTACGCTTCCTATTTGTTCTCATTATTACATTTGTTTAACGTACTTATATCAGAATTTATAACGAATTCAAGCACTGCAACTAATAACATACTCCTATATATTTAGTATGTTCTTAACACTGCACCGTCTGATTTGCAATCACCTTGAATTGTTCTATATCCGAAGTGATATCAATATGGTATTACGAGCATGAGACTTATTTGTATGAAATACCTATACTATCAAATTACAGTAGCCTCGTTAGCAGGTAATTCAATACGTGCTGTTTAGCATAACTTATCGTTACCAGAGCGCAGATAAATCAATCGATATGTCAATCCGTTCCAATTACCAACATTCCATTAATCGAAATTGGTGAAATTAAATTTCAAAATGATGGAGCGGTGTTGACAATATTTATCAAGTCGTTTTATCGAATATGCATTTCTAAATTTAAATTTTCATCGTGAAAAGTAATATGAAATGAATTACAAGGAAGAATAACAACGAACAACAAAAGTTGAAACATGAAACACTCATTAGAAAATGATTAAAGGTTACAGACACGCAAGTAGAAGATTGATTTCTTGTAAGTGGTACAAGGGTGTGTTTTAAATACGAACGAAACATTGCTTTCGCATTAGTAAACGATTTGATGGAATAATATTTATCTCAATTTACATTGGAAATATCATTAAGATATAGGTCATATCAGATGGAAAGCCAATTCCTATATTGAATGTGTTACAAGAACAACTACAATCGAACAGGAACTTGAATCGAAACAGAAGTGAACCGGCTCTAATTCTTGAACTGTAAACCCGAACCGATTCGTTTATGAAGAATCTAAGCGAACACAGGAATCGGTTTGAACTTGGTTCTAACCAATGGTATTACACATGTGCACTGAATATTTTTTTAGTATGCAATTATAAAATGAAATTGGATTTTATATTTTTAAATATTTCTATAGATACGAGTATTTGCAGAACATAGATATGTAATCGTATAAATATGTATCTGTAAATTTAAATTGAAAAATTAGAATCATAAGCTATCAGTTACATCGGACCGAATCGAGCTTATGAATCGATTCATGAATCGTACCAAAATTGAATTTCTTTAAACCGGAACAAAAACCGAACAGTCAAAGTATGATAAAATACGAATAGAAGTCGAACCAATTTTTTCAGTGTTTTATAACCCTAGTTTTAAGATACACAATAGTTATTTGTGTATTAAGAGCGTAAAGTGATTCTTTGTTCCTCTTGCACTATTGCAGCTCTCGCCTTCGCCTCGCGCTGCAATTACCGTGCTCGAATAACAAAGACACTTTACGCTCGTGATACACATATACTTTTTTCTACGATTGCATCTTAAAATTATTAAAAAACGTATATGTACTGAAAATAAATTCATTCTGTCAACTGTCAATATGACAAGTTTCTTTTTTGTTTGTATCCCTGGTAACTATTGAAATAAGCGCGCATTTAATATCTTATTCGCGCGTTGCCATTGGAAACGCGCGCATTTAACGTCTTTTTCGCGCGTTGCCATTGGGGACGCGGAAAAAAGTTATTTTCCGATTGGTCCACAGAAAACGTCAACTTTACGATGACAAATGAGAGCGTAATTGTCAACATTTCATAGCAATCGTAAAAAAATATATTTTATTTTATATTAATAAACTATATGTATTTTTCTAATATCTGGTTCAGCTCACTATTAAATAATAGTTATATGTTTAACTAGTCAAAAAAGTAACAGATTTACTGCCTCGGCTAAAATTTCATAGCCGAGACTATAAATCTCACCAAGGCATTAAATCCGCATTTTTTCAATATTGAACACATCATTTTAATTTGCCGATTGTTTAAAATTCATATTAATTTTGTGCTTAGTTTCAAATTTTTTATTGCTATCGGCATCATCGTAATCATCGTGTTAACATTTGTTAAGCGGCGGCTATGTAAAAACAAATTTGATGTTTATAATTTCATAAATGTCATTCTGTTTTTTTGTGAATGTTGTCAATCACATTACGAATGTTTTAATTAAATTTACAATATTTAATTGACGAAGGAATGTTAACTCCACCAGCGATGAAAGATGTGGCATGCGGTTGTAATTATATTTATTAAATTAAATAATAAATGTTACATTTATTGTTTCTCCATAGCAACACTTTTACAGCCTGTCAATTGTCAACAAAAACTCACTTCTAATGTCAAAAAAGATTTATTTTACAATTTTTCTATTCATCTTGCACAGATATATAAGAAATGAAAAAAATAATATCCTCCATTACAGTTTCATCCAATGGAACTGAAAAAACGATTGTAGAAGTATATGTTTGAAATTTAGAATTGTATTGAAATATGAAGCATGCCAGACCCAGAGTGACGTTCAAATTTAATCTCCGAGATATTTTTAATAAGTTTATTCGTTTCATCTTGGCGTCTACGATTTATAACCACAGCAGATTTTATTTTTCGTTTGAGCTGAAATATTATGCAAAATTATTTTTAATCAATACCACATTGTGCAGCTAGCAGTAGAGTAACTAAAAGTTTTGATTTGAAGTTAAACAACGCCGTAAGAGAAACAAAGAGAAAGAACCTTAATGTCTCTCAAGAAAACAACAACTTATTTTGTTTGTTGTTGCGTAGTCGGGATTCAATAATAATGTAATTGTATTCCCATAGGTCATACATAAACATTAAATTATAATTTTTAGCTACAAAGTTTTAAAGCGACTTGAGTTCAGTTAATAGTAGATAAATTATGAAACAATTTTCATTATCAACATTTATAATGTAGTAATGAATGGAATGCAATTTTATGAATTTAAACTTTGAATCTCTATAAAGCACGGTGGCCGAGCGTGTTAAGGCACATCTCTAACATATTGTCAGGCCCGACGAGAGGGGGGGGTAGGGGGGGTAAAATACCCAGGGCCCGTGGAATGCAAAGGGCCCGGATGTGATGCTATTTTATAAATTGCTTTTAATTTTCTACTATTTCACCAATTTTTTATATTCTTTATTAAAACATGTATAACGAAATGTCTGATACACGTTTTCAACAATTTATTACATTGTATAAAGTACTAAATGACGAAATGCTTGATCAAGGGCTCCAGTTGCAAATTTTAAATAAATTTATACACTATTCAAAAGTACATTATTACATTGTTGCATGTTTGTTTCTTATATTACTACATTGTATACAACACACATAGGCAAAGGCTCTATACATTTGTGCGTAGTGCTGTTTTGGTATCCCCTGCATTTATCGTATATGCAACTAGATATTAGATAGTCATACAGTGAGTATACAATACACATCGCTGCACCAATTAACTCTTACCGAACTGCTACCATATTTTAGCCTCGATTTTAGTGCGCACAATAAATTTTAAATTTGACGACTTCAGTACTACGAAGGAGTATTTATGACATACATATATGAAGGTAATTAATATTTCTTTGTAAATGAATATAAAGTTTTATAAAACATCTGTTTCTAACAGTATTAATACTTTTTAACTCTTTTTGTAGATTCTGTCCCTTATATACTTATGCAGACATAAATTTGTAACAGATAACAAAAAATACATTTTAAACATTAAAAATGAGTTACCGCCATAAATCAGGTGCTTTAAAACGAAAAGAAAAAGCTGCAAGGGAAGAAAACCAAGCAAGAGGTCAAAAAACTCTTGATAATATTGGTTTCACATTAATTAGTAAAACTCCTACTTCTGGAAATATTACCGAAGAAAAAACTAAAACTGCGGACAGCAATGAAATTGAAATAATCGAAGAAGTACATAGTAATTCTCCAACTGAAATTGCTGAAAATATTAACATTGCATTGAATGAAAATGTTCCTCAAGCAAGTCACTGCAATAAATATTTACATGAAAAAGAAATTCAAGTTAACGTTAACACCAGTGAACAATCCGAAGATACGAATAATCCGACTGATATTAATTTAGATATAGGATTATTAATATTAGAATTTCCAACACCAGCAGAAATAGAGGAAGCTGTTCAAAAAGGACCTGAAAAGTGGCCACTACAACTTCCAAATGATATATGTGGTAATACATTTCCTAAAAACTTATTACATTTTACTCTAATAAATGGCGAAAAAGTTTCCCGTGATTGGTTAGTGTGGAGCAAAAACAAAGAAGCATTGTTTTGCTTTCCTTGTCGACTTTTTAGCAAGGTGTCCATTTCAGTTCGCTCAAAATTTGCAATAAAATCTGGATATTCTCCACAAAGATGGAAAAAACTGTATGATAAAATTCCAGATCACCAAAATAGCAAAGAACATAAAAACTGCTACATTGAATGGCGTAATTTAGAGAGAACACTTAAAAGTTGTTCAACTGTAAAATATATGTTCTATCATAGTTTAAAAGAACAGGAAACAATGTGGAAACAAATATTATACCGAATTTTAGATGTTACGTTATTTTTGGGGGAGCGAGGTTTAGCTTTCAGGGGTAAAAGTAACATGATTGGCGATTCAGGAAATGGAAATATCTTAGGGCTTTTGGAATTAATCAGTCATTATGATCCAATTTTGAAATCTCATCTAGATAAAGTTCGAGAATCTCAAACAAAACATAATCGATTACAAATGCATTATTTATCTCCAGATAGTCAAAATGAATTTATTCAATGCTGTGCTCAAAATGTGACAAATGCTATACTGAGAGAATCTGAAAATTCTAAATATTATTCTATTATTGTTGACGCAACACCAGATTCAGCGCATATAGAACAAACAGTATTTATTTTGAGATACGTCAGTTTAAATAACGAAATAAATAAGTTCGAGATTCACGAACGATTTCTAGAATTTGTCGATTGTAATAACAAAACGGGAGAAATGATTGCTGAACTAATTTTAAATACTCTAGAAAAACACAATATTCCTATTAGTAACTGTCGTGGTCAGGGTTACGATAATGGCAGTAATATGAGTGGTTGCTATAAAGGAGCGCAAAGTTATATATTGAAGAAAAATGATTTGGCTACATTTTCTCCATGTGCTTGTCACAGTTTAAATCTGTGTGGTGTTCATGCAGCTGAATGTTGCCCAGAAGTTATAACATTTTTTGGTGTAATTCAAAAACTATATAACATATTTAGCTCCAGCCCCCAAAGATGGGAAATTTTAAAGGAAAATGTGGGTTGTTCTCTTCACAATTTATCCAACACACGTTGGTCTGCTCGAATAGATGCAGTAAAGCCCTTTGCAGCTCATCTTCCAGGATTAAAAAAAGCAATTGAGCAAGCTTTCGAATTAAATTTGACTCCAGAAACTCGTTCAGATTTAAATGGAATTTTATTATATATTAATTCATTTCCATGTATTGTGTTAGCGTCTACCTGGTTCAAAATTTTAACGGCTATCAATTATAGGAATGCTGTTCTACAGGCTAGAAATACAACAATTGAAGTAGAAGTAGCGAATATTCAAAGCCTTATAACAGATTTAAAAAAATTAAGAGAAAACTGGGATCAAATTTTAACTGAAAGTAGACTTGTGGCTGAAAATTTAGATATAGAATCTTCAATCCTAATGCCGGAAAAAAGACGTAGAATACGGAAACGTTTTGTAGATGAACCAAAGACTGCAGAAGTTGTCTATCCAAATTTTGAAGATAAATTTAAATGTGAAGTATTTTACAAAATTCTAGATTGTGTTATTGGTAATATGACAAGGCGTTATGATTCAGTGAAAGCACTGGATATGACTTTTGGGTTTTTATGGAAGTATTCCAATTTAAATCCCACAGATTTACAGGATAAAGCTAATAAATTTGTAAAAAAGTATAATAAAGACGTCTCTGAAAACTTGATAGAAGAAATTAATTGCCTCAAAGCAATACATTCAAGCAATTTTGAAGAACCACTTCTTTCACCTCTACAATTATTAAATAAAATTCATGAGCAGCAGCTTTTCACCTTATTACCAAATATTTCTGTTGCGTTAAGAATTTTTTGTACACTTCCTGTAACTGTTGCTCAAGCCGAAAGATCATTTAGTACACTAGCAAAAATAAAAAATGTCTTAAGGTCAACTATGTGCCAAAATAGACTAACGAGTTTAGGAACTCTTGCTATTGAAGCATCTTTGGCAAGAAAATTGGACTTTAATGTTATAATAGAAACTTTCGCGAAACAGAAAGCTAGAAAAGCTCTAATATAAGTTTCATTTATAAATATAGTTTTTCTATTTTATTTTTATTATCAGAATTTTGTATTTAATTTTATTTATATTATTATAACTTTATTTAGATATTAATAATTCTTATTGTTGTCATATACATATATTTATAAATATTTTTTTTTGTATCTTACATTTAATTAATAAATATTCAAAGTTAAAGGGGGCCCGAAATTTTTTTTCCCCGGGGCCCGCTTTTCCTCTCGGCGCCCCTGCATATTGTAACGTTATCCGAACCAAGGTTCGTTAGTTCGAATCCGCCTGTCGACAATGTGTGATTTGTCGTAAAATATAAACAATACAGTTACATGTATTTCTCACACTCGAGCGCTATAAGCTAGTCACTTATACGCCTTAAATAATGTAGCATTCGACTACGAAAACCGGCAGTACGGCAGTGTAAAAACTGCGGCTCGGTGTGCCCGGTAGGCCCAGGCACGATTTGAGCTGTAATGTCATCAGAAGAAGAAAACACTTTGGATCTGAAATATTTTGTACGTATTCCGAGTAATTTATCACACTGCTAAATGACCCCAAAAATAAAAATAAATCTACTGCGAGAGTTGACAAACACAAATATTTTGACATTTCTGTTATAATTCTTACTCCTGACAAATTATTCTGTGAATAACTTTATAACTTACGTTACTCTTAGTATTTTCATGAAATTGTATACATTAGTACCAATGCATATATGGCTGAAGTTGAAGGTTGATAAAGTTACGAATTACAGAATAGTTCGAAGTTTAATAATATAAAGTTTCTTGGGGTGGTACTCGAACCTTCGTAACTCAAATAGAATTTGCAGAACATAATTTTGCTATGGCATAACTTTATTTCATTTCCTCGCATGTAGGAACTAGGTTTTCATAAAATGCAGGAAGTTTTAATTACATTCTACGGAAATTTATATTCACCCTTGACCTTATGTATTATTCACTACAGCATATGGTCCTATGTTCACATGGAACTTATTAGCTAAATATAAACTCTAAATTTAATTAATTCTAAAGTTGAAATCAATATTACAGACTTAGATAGCAGAATTCTTTGAATTGTAAATTACATAGAAGAAGCAATGTAAAATTGCTTAGTTATTACTTATTACTTAACTATAGACTAAAAAATTAATTTATGTTAAAGATGAAATCTAGAACAATTTAAACATATGAAGCAAAATAAAACAACAAATTTCTCTAGTATATAGATCAATGGTAAATTAAAGAAATTTGAGTACTTTTTATAGTCCTTATGTCAAAAATCACTCATATTTGAAAGTTATTTCTAGAACTTGTTAAATGAAACACGTCGTGTCATATGAAAAAAAAAATAGAATCGTTGCTATTTCCATTGAACAAAATCATATGAAAAAGTTTATTGCTTATATCAGTATGATGCATTTCAATCACTTTTGTACAATGTTTCGTATGGTACGATATACTTTTATCAAATATCAAATCTTATAGATGTTACACTATGATGTCAGTTTGAAAGGAGTTGCTGAATATAAATATAATATAAAGATTCGATATAAATTTTTTTTCTACTTCCATTAGGAAATAGACGTTTTATTTCACTTATTTGAGTTAGGTAATGTATTGCATTATTTAACTAGTGAAATAATGAGGTAACATAGCAACACAAAAAATAAGATATCTGGGTAGACGAATTCTGCTGTGTTATTCTTTTATTTTTTGAATTTATAACTGTCATTAATATGTCAAAATTCCATAATTTCAAAAACGCTCTTTCGTATTTATTAGAACGGAAGTAGAAAAAATATTGTATGCAACACGTAAGAAAACTCGGTTATTACCTTACTTATGTGTTTACATAACTCGGCTACGCCTCGTTCTGCAAATTTCACATGTGTAAGGTAATAACCTTCATTTCCTTACTAGTTTCAGAAATAGCTATTATCGAGTATCAAGTGCAGGCCAAAATACGTAATCCTATAAATTATTGTAGTTCAAAGAGCCTTTGCAAATAAAGTTGTTCAAAAACTGTGTAAGAATAACTCTTATACGTATTTATTTTTATTTTAAAAATAATCTGCTGAACCTAACATGAATGTTTATATATTTTTGCTGTAAATTAATTTAGTTAAATGAACTTTTCAAAAGAAGTTGATCAAAAGATAGGAGCAGCTCATTCATTTATCCTCCATCTCATTAAATAAGATTTAGTTGACTAATCCCGAACAAAGATAAAAGGAGCAAAGGAAATATATATGAACTCACCCGTAGGCCGAGGGTTAATGGGTAGGACGCCTCTTTGAGTCCCAATTTTTCTCTTGAATCCTTGAACTTAGGAGCACGAACAGCAGACGCGCCAAATTGAATTCTAAACCGGAGAGTGTTGTGTTGTTCTGGAATACAAATACAGGCGTTGATTAAGTTTCCTGGGTGGACTAGACAAACATCCGACCATGGAGTTCAAATAAATCCTCGGTGGTGTTAATCTATCAAGTAGCAGGAATTTGCACGTTAATTAAATGATTAAATTTTGGGTGATAAGTCTGGCAACTACCTGCTGTTATGATCCATAAAAGCAATCCTAAATTTCAATGCATCTAAGGCGGTGCTATTTCTATCGAATAAAATTATATTTCTGTAAGAACAGACATTTATTTGTTGTTGACTATTATAAATAAATAAAATAAATATATCATCACGCCTTTTACCCATTACTGAGTGTGGCACTCTGCCTAAGCAGATCTCGGTAAGTGATATATTTTTTCGCGTGAAGTGCGGTTACCAGCCGTCAAATCACGGCCTCCAAAGATATTAGTGGTGGAGGAGCCACAGGGGTAGATTTTTTAAATTGGTGAAAATTGTTTGTCGGCTGTGGGGATCGAACCAGGGTTCTCAAGATCTACAGGCAGACTCGATACCACTGAGCCACCTACCCCATTGACTATTATAACTATAATTTAATTATTAAATGTAATATGGGGTAGGTGGCTCAGTGCTATCGAGTCGGCCTGTGGATCTTGAGAACTCTGGTTCGATCCCCACAGCCGACAAACAATTTTCACCAATTTAAATCTACCCTTGTGGCTTCCCCTCCACTAATATCTTTGGGGGCCGTGATTTGACGACTGGTAACCGCACTTCACGCGAAAAAATATATCACTTACCGAGATCTGCTTAGGCAGAATTCCTCATCCAGTAATGGGTAAAAGGCGTGATGATATATTTATTTAATATGTAAATAATTATGGTACTAAAAACGTTTACGTACTATAACCCAACTTTTTTGAAAAAAATGTTTTTTTTCAATGATAAATAATATCTACGTCATATAATATATACCATTAATATTTTTTCGCGAAGTTTAAAAACATCTGTATGCATTACGAAATATCTGACTCCTGTTATGACACTCTTTATAACATTTTATGAGATAGGTGGCTGAGTGGTATCGAATTTTTATTTTACCACATTAAAATTACTCCTGTATCTCCCGCTCTATTGCCATCTTTAAAAGCAGTGATTTGACGACCGATAACTGCAGTACACGCACATAAATATGTATTTATTATCGAGATCGGCTACGTCAGATTTCCACACGCAGGAATGGGTACAAAGTGTGATGATATATTTATTTATGGCAAACTTTCATCGTACATAAAATAGAATAAAACATTAGCAAACAGGATGGTTTTAGTTGTTTAAAAACAATAGTTTGACCCTGGTAATAATTCGTAAATTAGTAGTAACACAGAATTAATCTGAGTATGAAACAACGAAATTACTTAGTTTATTTACATTTCCGTCAGTATGGTGGTGTGGACAGCGATACGGAATTCGAATCCGGAGATCCCAAGTTCGAATCGCACTCAAGCTAAAAATTATATGAACTATCACACTGCGGCTCGGTGAGTGCGGACCCTGTACTGTAATTGGGATTAAATTCCTGTTGTACAGCGTAACATAAATAAATAAAATCTAAATCTCACAATAACTAATCCAGGCCTGGATTTAGGTATAGCGGGGCTTTACTTTAAATTTCAAATGAACAGTTAAATAATTTTGTCTACTCCCGTTATTAAAATGTCATTTAACGTATGGTTTCCATGGCGGTAAATAACATTTAAATTACATGTTGACAAGCCGAGTCTTCGAATGTTTTAGTCACGGCTTGAGATATTAAGCACGAAGTGAAGTTAGCTTCAGGCATCTGTCATTATAATTTACTTACCTTACCTTACTTTTTAAATAATTCATAAATAAATAAATAAATATATCATCACGCCTTTTACCCATCACTGGGTGTGGCACTCTGCCTAAGCAGATCTTGGTAAGTGATATATTTTTTCGCGTGAAGTGCGGTTACCAGCCGTCAAATCACGGCCTCCAAAGATATTAGTGGTGGAGGAGCCACAGGGGTAGATTTTTTTTTAAATTGGTGAAAATTGTTTGTCGGCTGTGGGGATCGAACCAGGGTTCTCAAGATCCACAGGCCGACTCGATACCACTGAGCCACCCACCCCATAATAAATAATTCATAAAATTTTATTTTTTGTTATATTAATTTGCAATTTTAGAACAAGTATGTGACTCGTTTTATAAACTCTTTAGACATTTACGTTCAAATATACGAATATACAAAATTGTACTTTGGCTTTGGGCCCCCATTTATGCGGGGCCCTAGGCTGAAGGTTTTTTAGCCAGTAACCATTAGAACGCAATAAACTCTTCACTATCGAATGCTAAAATAATTATTGAGAAGAAAATGAACAATACACGTATAGTTAAATAAATGATTAAATTTTATTTTATCATATATTTTTTTTTAAATAAATAAATAAATAAATATATCATCACGCCATTTACCCATTACTGGGTGTGGCACTCTGCCTAAGCAGATCTCGGTAAGTGATATATTTTTTTCGCGTGAAGTGCGGTTACCAGCCGTCAAATCACGGCCCTTAAAGATATTAGTGGAGAGGGAGCCACAGGGGTAGATTTTTAAATTGGTGAAAATTGTTGGTCGGCTGTGGGGATCGAACCAGGGTTCTCAAGATCCACAGGCCGACTCGATACCACTGAGCCACCTACCCCATAAAAAGTAATAATATCTGAAATATGTCTATATACACTATAGTATTTTATATACTTGTTTCATGTTTAAATTGGAATAGAATCCAATTAAAAGCAAGGTTGATATCTTCAAGATTTTCATTTTTATGATGGATTATTCCCTGTAATCTGAAAGCTATTCAGATTCATATTTTGCATTCTTAAAATGAACAATTTTTACAGGCTTATAAAAGTCAGTCATGAATAAGATCATTTTCTTTTTAGATTTATGTACGTACCTACATTCAGAATTCATTATATTGAATTTTTTTTCGCGTAAAGCTGAGCTTAAAGCATACGAAATATTTTATTCATGCAAGGACACCCTTTTGATGTGTAGAGATTTTTCAAAAACTCTAAGGAGAAACAAGGCTAGAAGTAATCTGCGCACATGTTCTTCCGCTTTCGCTGACTGACTTGCAATCGGATTAGATGGGTTTCCACCTTTTTGTGCAACAAGTTAAACTTGTGCGAAACCTTTTTCATAAATTATTACACTCAAGTAACCTTCCTCCCTTCTAAACGTGATATATAGAACATTAGGGCGATTTATTAGATTTTGTGCACAGAATCAATAAAAAACACTTGATAAGCTCATGTTTGTATTTCTTAAAACAATTGTTATGCGAATCTCAATAAATTATTTTTACTGAAACAGATTGCTCAATTGTCATTATTTTTCATTTGGCTCACTTCGCTAACTTTACTCCTACTAGTAGATTTATGGCCAGTTGCACAGCCAACTTAAATTTTAAATTTCGTTTAAATAAATAAAAGTAAATGCATGTTTGAATGTAATGTCAATTATGTCATTTGATATGTAATTATGCTGATCATGAAACAAAAAGAATTTTTTAAATTCGAAAAATTAAGGGTTGTTAACCTAAAACATTTTTTGTAGTACTGCACTGGATTCGCTTTCCTATTAAACACAAACAATGAAGTAGGTATCAACTACGAAAGAATAATTACACAATTCAATTATTAGCAGTTATTTATAATAGAATTTTATTTAATTAATAACTTGAACATAATCATCCACCCAGTGGCAGTGGCAACGAAAAATTTTGGACTGGGAAACATGGAAAATAGTTTTGCGATTTAAAAAAAAATCTTTTTGTTTCATGATCAGCACGTCGTACAGAATATACCCTTTAATTTTTTGCTCTAAGTTGTGAAACACCCTGTATTTCGAAGTTTGAAACCATCATAATGCAATAGTATACAAAATATATGAGTATTCTTGAGAAATATAGAAATAAAATGAGTTAAAGTCAATTTGGTGAGACGTATTTTATTCTGATTCTGATTGCCTGATCAAAATTTAAAAAATTAAGACGATTTTATTTACACATATTTTTATAAATGTTGATAGGTAATACGAGTATTTAAAAGTTTCATAAAATGAATTACAGGGCATTTTAGAACACGTAATCAAATTGTACACCATATTTATTTGAAGGAAAATAAGCGCTGTCATTGTCAAAATCAGGCAATCAAAAGCGAAATAAAATATGTCTTATGCAGCATACTGTAACCTACAAAGAAATTAAATTGACCATATATTTGTATTATGAAAAAGAAATCTGGTTTGGAATGGAGCGAAACAGTTACCCTTAGATCCGCTATTGTATTCAAAGTGATTTTATACCGTTGCTTACGTAAAAATAGCTTGTCAGGAACAGAGATGCTGACATTTCAAGTGTCTCAAAGTTGAATAATAATAAAAAAATCTTGGAATTTTTGTTACAACTACGTAATCGCTCTATAGACATATTTTAGATTTATTACGAAATTGTAAAATGCAGCACCTGCAGTACAGCTTGTAAGAAGCAGAATAATCATGAATGTGGATGAGGAAAAAGTTCTACGCTTTCAAAGTATTTGGGCGAAGATTTATTGCGAGTTGAATTTGATGAATAAATATTCACTTCAAACACTCGTGCGGACTTATATCCATATACGTAAGCAGTAAACAGAGTGTATAGACTTTTGTGAAATCTGTATCTTCTTAGATAGACAGATTCTTCATGAAATGCCGAATTTTAAAGTACTGAGAAATGAAGTTAAGCGTTAATAGCTGGTTAAAACGCATTACTAATATATATTTTTATTTTAAGGCGAGTATAAGGGTATGAGTTTGTGTGTTCTGTGGATGTTAGGTATTTGATCGTTTGCGCATGCAAGGGTGAGGGAAGTGAAGTGTTAAACACTAAAACCCGGCTTTTTTTTTTAAGAATCTAATGTCATTAAAAGGCTATTTATATATTACTGGAGTCATATTTTTTGCGTCAACAGAACTGTTTGGGCATCTTTTTCTGTATCGAATTTTGATAATTTCCTTATTACTTTTTATTAAACAGATCGCAAATAGGAAAAAATAAACTTAGACTCATAAATATAACAGGAATTATAGTTCAGTGGATATAATTTACAAGAATTCGAGCATTTAATTCTCGCTGGCTTCAATAATTATAAAAAAATACGATAGTAACTGAATTATTCGGTTTCCACTATACGTTATAGATCCCCTGGATTGTAATTGAGATTTAAATAGCTACTGTTGTACAGAGAAGCAAAAAAAGTAAAAAATAAATGTATTTGATTTATTTCGGCGTAAGCCGCATTTTTCTCTTTGAAATAGTAATTGATTTATTTAGTAGTAAATATTTACTTAAAAAAGTATTTAAAATAATTCAATCGACGCAGACGATGTGTTTAATTTGTGAGGAGGCTGTCTGTGGTATAAAACAAAAAAAAAGTAAAATTCAATGACGTTCAAATAATAATTCGAGGTTTATATAGTTTATTTGGGAAATGATTTATCGGAGAGTACGGGCGCAGGCTGAAATTTTCTTACTGAAACAATATTTGATTTGATAGGTTGATCATATTTTCAGTACTAATAAAAAAGCATTTGCTTATTATATAGGTGTTTTTATATCTATGCACGAAATTTTTATGGGTTATATATATATATATATATATATATATCAGATAAATGACTTCTACAGGATTTTTCACAACTTATCGCACTTGTTTTAACTCCATATATTACTCAACGTATTGATTATGGACCAGAATTATTATTTTTTAATTCGAAAAATTAATTGCACTAGCTGAAGTAAACATTTTAATGCCACAGCTTTGATAGTTATTTCTAATATATTAATAATTAAAGTATAATTACAAATACTACAATAGTCCATTTATTCATTATTCAACATGAGATAAATGCTTATTTATATATCAAATTAAATAATCCATTAAAGTTTCGTGCATGGATATAGGAACATCCTGTATATACTTAACATTTTTCATTTTGAATAATATGCAAAATGACTTGTTTGGGATAACAAATCTAATAATTCATAAATTCAAATTAATCCGCACGTAACTGACAAAGGGGATACCATTTTAATAAGGTTTCACCCTTGTACCTTCATATTCTACCCCTATACGACTATTAATTTATAAACTCTATATTTACATAACAAAACTACTTTAGCAAAAATAACAATATTTTGATTATTAATTGAATGATGATTACTGTCAACACATCCAAAGCACTTGACAACGTCGCAATGTTTACTGTTGACAATGATAAAATATGAGAAGAATGTTGGCAATTGGCTTCGGTTCCAGAATTTGCTCATTCATTTGGTACAGCTTATAAAATTGGCTGTGGTTCTTTCCAACGTCCTACATTGTTTGCCACAGTGCAATTAGTCGCTGATAAAGTTCAGAGGTCAAGGAAAAATGAAGCTGATGTGAAATGTAATTAAGAGGAGAGACATATAAAAGCTTTCAACAGAAAGTTTTTAATGACATTAAAATTTATAATTATGTTAAATTTGTAATTTTAAAATTTGTATTGTTATTAGGGTACAATATCATAATATCGTTGAAAATTAATCATGAAAAAATACAATTTTATCCTCTATTAATACAAAATGATTTTATACCTTTGGCTATAAGGTCAAGGTTCAGGATTAATTTTGTTCTTTATTACCTACAGGCATGATTCTGCTTTTATATTGGACTATTTATAAATATTGTCTAATTTTTCTTATTAATTTTGTGATTATTAAAGCTCTAGCAGAATAATGAAATATGTAAGATTATAGGCATGCGAGATTTGATAAAAATATGGAGAATGTTAAACATTCCAAAATCATGCGAGATTCAAATTTCTCGTCTCGAAAATTCCCATAATAGTTGTATTTTTGACATATGGAAAAAGGTTTTAAAGTCATATTTAAACATGAAAACAAGTTTTTGTGTTTTGCAAATTTTATTTAATTCGACGGTTTGGTACATTAAACGTGTCCTTCTTCAGGAAAATAGAAAATAATAAATAACTTATAGTTCCGTTTTGTTATCTATTATTTAGGTCGGTAGAATTATCTTACGAATCTTTTTTTTTGTAAAGCGTAATAAATTTGTAATAAATCAAATTGTTAAAATAAGTTTGTATTTTTAAAAATATTTGTAACAAAATAATTTGTTCGAAACGAAATTGGTTTTTTGTTCAAATGAAAACGAAATATTTTTAAGCAGTAACGAACATAACCGAACCGAAATTATTTTTGTAGAAACTAAGCTCAAACAAAACAAACAAAAATCGTTTCGTTCCGAGTCCCTTGTTACAACGGCCCGTGAAATTAAAAAATAATACAAATTTGCGGAATACCTATATCCTAAAATCGATCTCGGGGTTTGCTAGAGAGAATACCGAATAACATAGCAGTTTAGGTAGTATGTGACCGGAATCCAATAACCGTACTGATCACTCAAACACTGAATGAATTCCACGTATCCTGAACTTCTCTCATCGTCACCAAACTTAGAGCGAATTGCAACAAGTGCCCAGTTACCTCCGCCAAAAAGGTCAGAATCACAAATCCGGAAGTGTAACCAGTGAGCCGCTAACCTTTCGTTGCTCGGTGCAGTGTAACAATCTCCTGCATTCTCTAGCACTTGGTGGGGTGCAGGGGTGATATTGGCAACGTGACTGCACTCAGACCGCCGGTAGACGGGGTGCATGCAGGCGTGCGCGCCGCGACGCTCGTATTGAGCGGTGACGTCACTAGGCGTCGCCGGAAAGCGTGGCGCTCTCAACGCCGTCCGGTGCACAGTTCCGCAACTGATCGCGCCCCGCGAAGATTCACTAGTGTCATTAATGCAGAGTTCAAGATCAAACTGTTTTTTATTCAAATTTTATACTTGTGATACGTAATCTAAATTTATTAAGCTAGCTTACTGTTTTATTAATAATATATTTAATAACTTTTTATTGATATTTATACATTTTACATGCTTTGTAAATCAATGTTTACTACTTTTCCAGTTTTTTAATTGTAATTAAAAAAATATTTATACATTGTCGGTAATATAATTACAAAAAGTTACTATTGAATGTTATATCTCTACATGTTGTGCGCAGTGTTTGTTTATATATGCTAAAAGCTTCAAAATTGTTTAAGTCGATGTGAACTTGCTTGATATTATTATTGATATCAAATAAAACATAATTATAAGGGCTGATAAACAGTAAATACAAAAATTAGAACACCTGTTGAGTACGCAGGATTATAACAAAATGGCTGCCACATAAAAATGGCTTGTTTTCTATATCGTGAATTTGGTATGAACTTTGGGTCGAATGAAGAGAATAAATAAAAAAATAATGCCAGGATGCTTTAAGTGTCTTAGAAGAATGGTAAGTGTCTCCACATTTGCAATTCCATGCATATTTTATTTATGTTTACCAATGAAATGTTTATATTTTGTCAAATAAGGCACTGTTTATCAATGTTGGGATAAAATGACAGATCATTTATCTGTTATGTACCTAACAACAAATTATTATCTCTCAATACGAAATTCGAATATTTGTCTTTTTATTCCAACACTGATTAAGGACTCTAAAGGATCTTATTTGAAGCTATCAAGGTCTGCAAAAATTGATATAATTTAACGACAAATTGTAAAACTTTTAATAATTTTGCCTATAAATCTAATTATTTCGGTGTGAAGTGGACGCAAATTTCTTCACATACTTGTATTATCATAATAATAATATAAATAAATATATAGGTCTCAAAAAGTGATATATTTATTCGCGTGAAGGTCGGTTATCAGCCGTCAAATCACGGCCCCAAAGATGTTAGTGGAGGGGCAGCCACAGCGCCAGTATTTTAATCTGGTGAAAATTGTTTGTCGACTGTGGGAATCGAAACCGGGTTCTCAAATCTACATAAATATAGGAATATTTATCGTATTATTAATTTATTTGAACTGCGTAGTAAGTTAAATAAGCATTTTAAATACTAACTCGATAATGTACTCGTAATAACTACAATACTCGTATTCATAGGTACTGTAAAATAATTTACAAATTACAATGATTAATACTAACAAAACGGAAAATTACGAATATGAAACCTCGTATAAATATTTGAGATAAAACACAATCTACTTGATCTTGTAGCACCATTATAGATTCGGGAATTCAAATTGAGAGTTCGTGAATTTAATCCTTACTGTCTTCAACTTTTAACCAAAAATACAACTGCATCCGAGTGGTTGGAATTCCAAAATAAGCTGTAGGGCTGAAGTTATAATTGAGATTAATTTACTATTGTGGAGCATAGTAAATTAAAAAAACAATACATCAATTCGAAGGATCAAAGGGATTAAGATGTCGAACATACGTTATTAAAACACATTTATATTTGTTCACCCCTTTCAAATGTCCTAGAGTCCCAGAATTCCAATTCCCCGATTAATCCCAAACAAAACAAGTGAAAGGGCAGTGCCCACGGTCTCTCGCTGAAACGATTGCTATTTGCCAAACAAAGACATTAAAACCGCGTTTTCTCTTTCGAATGTACGTACATTCGTACACAACTCCCTGGCGGATCGTTTTGTTCGATAACTTTGCTGACACTGCGAACTGCGTTTTACGTCAGATGACAACAAGAGGGAGAAAGTACGAAATAGCTGCAGAATAGTTCTCCATCTCTGTTGGATGTGAGGGTTGCTCAAGGAGGGTGCATTGTAAAAAGGTTCTCAACCATCACACCCTGGTGAATGGCCACATGACACGTGCCGTTATGATATCGTTTTTGTTTGAAAGGAACTGGACAGTGAAGATGTTTTTGTTGGAGGTTTAGTTGTATATTTAGTAGCCTGTACAATTTTGTTTGAGTGACGGATGCTATAAGAAAGAAAATAAATGCTACTCAGTACTCATTTTTAATATTTTAGTTTACTAATGTTACTATTCTACATTATTCAAACGTTGTTTGGCAAATAATTATACGAGTAGTACCTATATACTATATTTCCGGTAGTACGGTTCTGCGTTACGAAAATCGTATCCAAAGATCCCGAGTTCGAATCCCACAAATATATGAACTACCACATTGCGGCTCGATGAGTCCGGACCCTGTGCTGTAATTGGGATTAAGTTTCTGTTGTACAGAGTAGCATAAATAAATAAATTACCTTGGATCGAAAATGAACACAACCCTCATTATTTTCAAGTTTCAAGTTAACATCCAAAAATAAATAAACACCTACAAATTGATCATTAAAATGCTCTCAAGTTGAAGAGATAGATATGGTATAACAAACTGATAATAGCATAATAGGAGTTATAATATTATGTTAGCTACTCTAATATTTTACATTAATCAAAGTAAGTACGTTTTCGGAAGTTTGTTCCGACTTGTGGTTTACCTGAAACCAAATGACTAACTTCCACAAACAAATTTATTTACATAATTGCGTTTGATATGGCGTACGAATATAGTAAGAGTATATCATTCAAATTATCCTTTGGGGAAAAAAATTAAGAGTATATATTATATAACGTAACGATAATAGAACAAAACGATTTGTTCCGAAATTCGAAATTAATAACAAGATTATTGAAATGTATATTTTTAGAGCCACTTGCCAACACTACGAACTGGCATTTGCCTAATGTTACTCGTATATACTTATAAATTGAAATAGTTATCAAAACCAGTGGTTATAAAAGTGCTTACTTAAGGTAAAAATCTTTTTGTTCTATGATTCGTACATCATATAATATATACCCTTAAAAAGTCCTGGAGTATTGTACTGGATACATGCAGTTGTGAGGCAGTGATGGCACACTTGTTTCACATGTAAGAGCGTTCTAGAGTTTTAAATATCTCTGATTCCAATTTAAAATTTACAAATACAATTGTATCTTAGTGGTACGGATTTCACTATAACTTGTACCTACTCTGTTCTGTTATTGGGATTATATTTTTGTTGTTCAGAAATATATACTGGTATACCGGGTGTCTACTTTTTTTCCGAATATAGGAAATTCAATGTTAAAATTTTGATTTAACGATATCTCTTTACCTATTAATTTTAGAACAAAAGTATACTGAAGAAAAATGTTCAGAATGAAAAATTGCATTCATAGAGTATAAGTTAGTCGTTCAATTGTTTCTTATATCCGAGTTAGAAGCAAAAGAAAATACACGCTTTAAAGCAATTATCAGAGTGCCATGAGAAATAAAACAAATTAGATAACTTAATAATAAGTATTTATTTGTCTAGATTATGTAGAAAAAAGAAAATAATAGTTGCTATAATTAATTTTATTATTAAAATAAATGCTCGAATAAATAAATAAATAAATAAATTAGAGTAAGCTTCCAATTCTGGTCCAATATGTCAAATAATGTCAGACACAACAAACAAATTATTGTTTTATTTTTCATATCGCTAAATCAACAATTTTACATTGAATATCCTATGTTCGGAAAAAAGTAGACACCCGGTATATATATATAATATCATCTAAATTCTTGGATGTACCAAGTTCGTGAGTGTACCATACGTTTTGTAATAATTTAAACTCATGTGAATCAAGAGTTGAGAAATTTGAGTAATGATATTCTCTTTTTCCATATTGTCATATCGAATGACATGAAGAACATATATAGGTTTTTTTAAGGTAAATTTAACCGAGATTTTTATTTACAATATTTTATACATATTTACAGAAACCAAAGCCTTGAAATTATTTATATGCACCATCTGGAAATATGTTTTCAAAGTTAATATCATTTTAATAAAATATAATATGTGAAGTTATAAAACTAAACCAGACAAATATTTGATTTGATCTTTGCAATATAAATAATTTATGGTTAAAATCGTGACAATTTATAAATATAAATGTTTGTATTCCTATAATTTACCTTATTTATTTATTTATGTTACGCTCTACAACAGGAACTTAATCCCAATTACAGTACAGGGTCCGCACTCACCGAGCCGCAGTGTAGTAGTTCATATAATTACTTAGCTTGAGTGAGATTCGAACTCGGGATCTCCGGATTCGAATTCCGTATCGCTATCCACACCACCGTACTGACGGACATATGTTCATACAGATTCTGTAAATGCTACAAACTTTTTCCCTAGGTCTAGGCTTTCTCAGTTATTGATTTTATAGCACACCTATTTTACAAAACCAACACCCATAACTTGAAAGAAATAGGTGATAAATATCGGAATCAAACAAGTGCTCCAGGAATTCGCTAGCATATTTTCACCTTCTACGTTTTTCTACGAAGCGAAGAGCAAATATCTAGCAATATTGATTGCCGTTCGAATCCATAAATAGTTCTTATATTGACAGATCCCTTCTGTTTATTTATATACTTACGACGTATATCTTATAGCGGCCAGAAGCCTTCAGACAGGCTATTCCCGACAGTGGTTAGCCACGATTTTTATAATAAATCTAAAGTAAAAAATTACTTTCCTTGAAATACATGTATTTTATCACATTTATTTATAAACACATACGACTGAATGGAATTATAAAACAGTTGCTGTGTTGATCTATTCGCATTATAGTAATTATTTTAGTGTAGAAAAATCGTATTGTTCAGTTTTTTATATATGAACTCTGGGGAATAATGTAATTGGTTACCGACATGCGATACCTACTGTCAAGGGTTATGCATATTTGTTAAGTTGTTGTTGGTATCAAATATTTGTTTTAATTTATGTTGAGTAATTACTAAAATTTGTTATTTATTTCTTTATGTGCATAGAACTTTGAAATATAATTCTATTTGTACTGTCCTACATTTTGTTTTGGTGGTGAGTAAACCATTTGTTTTCTAAAAATAATTTTTGTATTTTTTTAAGGAAACTAAAATAAGGATAACATTTTATCATGGTTTATTTCTTTAAAGAAGCGCATATATGTACAATGTGTTTGAAAAAGTGAACAGATTTTTATATTTCGTTTATTTATAAATTTTGCGATTTCAACTGTTTTATGCAAATAGTTGCAAATATAAATATGTGATATTACTTTCGGTTTTCTAGTAATTAATATCATGTTTGCTATTACTATTATTATTAAAAATTAGAATTTTACATTAAATTTGTTTAACACTTTGTTATTTAATGAATAATAATAATAAATAAATATATTATGACATTTTTTATTCATTACTGGGTGTGGCACTCTGCCGTAGCGAATCTCTGCAAGTGGTATATTTATAAGCGTTACAAGCCTTCAAATCACGGCCTCCAAATATGTTAGTTGAAGGAAAGACACCTCTGTGTCTTAATTTTAATGTGGTGAAAATTATTCTCGGCTATGCTTATTTAATTGTAGCTCTATAGTAATAATAATAGTAACGGCCATGGCAGGATGTGTTTGTTTTAGTTCCGTCGATAATGCAATAATGGCCATTTATAACATAAAATTACATTGTAATTTTAAATAAATAAAAGCAATTCGAATGTATGACAGATATGCCAATTATTTCATATTAGATTTAACTTCGCTTGGCTTTTATTTATTTAAACTTTAAAAAGTTTATTTTTAAATTTTGTTTAAATAAATAAAAACAAATCAAAAGTTTACAACAATATAAATTATTCCATATGACAAATAATTTCGCTTTGCTCATATTTCTTTAAACCAAGTTTAAAATGTAACTTTTGGCGGTACAACTTGTCATTAATAATTATTAAACTGCTTTAAAAATTATTATTTTATAATAAATTATTAGTATATTCATATTGTTTAGCAAAGTCCGTTGCCATTTTATGTTTTTATAATATATATAACATTTATTAACATATGTAACCGATTTTTGAGAACTCCAAGTTATTTTGAGCATCAATTATTTATTTGTTCAATATTTTTATAACATTTTGATTTTATCTAAATATAAATATTCGTTTTACTCGTATAATAACTGAATACAAGATATGCTGTGTGCAGTAGAATATTCTCCACTCTTGGGATCATTAAATCTCGGACTTATCTTTGAAATATGAGCGGTTATATCTTATTTCACAAAAGATTTACGACCATACTTAACTTTTGTATATTATCTTTACCGTAATAATAATTTTAGACCAAAAATAAGTTTACACTTGGAAAGTGCGTAAACTTACATTGGCCATAAATTATTTCACATACAACATCAACAGTATTCATAGTATTAAGAAATTATTTTAAGAAACAAATATTTGAACCAATAGACTGTTCGCGTATATTTGTACCAGCAAATATTTCCTGTTTTCATTGTGATTTATTTATCATATAAGTAAATGAATTTATATAATTCATAAGTGAAGTATACAATTTAGATTTACATGTTTAAAAACGACATTAAATTTGTTTTACAACAATGATAAAAAAATATATAGAGTATATTTAAGCAGGACTGCAAATCAATCCGGAGCTTGAATCGAAACCGAACCGAACAAGTTCTTTTTCTTGCACCGTAAAACTAATATAAAATAATAGTTATTTACGTAAAAAGTCACACTTTACTGACGTGTTACGTATAACATTTTACTTGAAACTTATAAACAAATAATACATATTTTAAATTAATTTAAATTAAAAGAAATATTTGACTTACATATTCAGTCAGTATTTTATGTTGCTAAGTAACTAGACACTCAAGTTTCTTTCATTACCTGCTTAGGCAGGCAATATGTTATTTTCCTGACTAGGTATGCAAAGCAAAGCTTTCCTGATTCCTAAAGGTCAGGCAAATATTTATTTTCCTGTCAGTTTCAGGTAAAAGGATTGTTATATTATTTTTATAAATACATAGGTATATATTTACAGAACGTCAGTACTTAAGTATATACGAGCATCTGTAAATTTAAATTAACCGGACTCATCTTGTCAACCGGGTTACAAACCGGTTCAAAATTTAATTACTTTAAACCGGAATAAAAAGCGAATTGAGAAGGTATGATGAATCGCGAACCGAAACCGAACCTATTTTTTAAGCGATTTGCGCCCTGATTTTACGATACACGCATTGAAATGTATCAAAGAACGTTGCAAAAAACTTTGATTAAAATGATCTATAAATAAATGTTATGCTCTTTTTATGCTTCATTATTTTATCGCAGATCATGGACAAAAATACTTGTAGCGGCACCAATGTACATCTCTGAAAATTTGAATGAAGTTTATTTTTATCGAAGTTTTTTTATTTGTGATGCAATGTCATATATACGTCCTTAAACTAATAATATATACAAGTACAGAATATTTTTTGGTTTTATATAAATTCTCTTTAAGCACATTTTACAGCAATAACGATGACATCAGATGTGTGAATACAATATGAACGTACCACACACAAGTGTCATAGGTATTTTTATTTTATTTTATTTATGTTACGCTGTACAACAGGAACTTAATGCCAATTACAGTACAGGGTCCGCACTTACCGAGCCGCAGTTTAGTTTAGCTTGAGTAACATTAGAACTCGGGATCTCCTGATTCGAATTCCGTATCGCTATTCACACCACCGTACTGACGGACAAGGTATTAGTTTTATTAAAAAACTGTGAATCTATATTGGCTTTTTCTAGTCTAGTTGGGATATAAACGTCCCATGTAATATGCAAAGATGTCATTAAAACCTGACAATGCAAAAAGAAATGAAATGTGTGTTATCTTCTTGAGATATAATTGAAAATGCAAATGACAGAAAAAAAGAGTACCTTTCACCACAAGTAAATATGACGCAAGCTTCGAAATAAAACATCTGTATACTATACCCAATGATTATCATCGATGACGTCAGATAAACATCATTGCAAACCAAACGCGTGTACCTATACTATTGTTCATGAATGTGACAAGTGCATTTGTAATGAGGTATCCCAGTTACCCCTCGCTGAGTTTATGCGATATAGGGAAACAAGCTAGCCACGTGCTACGTGGCTTAGTTCCGATTTAGCCCACACCCCCACCGGGGACACCCCTACAGCAAGTAGAATGACCTTACGCTTACGTTACGTGAAATCCCTGAGCGACATACGGCGTTACGTTCGCACACTCACACATCCATGTGGAGATTACTCACTGTGATAATTTTTAATTAGATTAATAATGAACAGGGTCGTTAGTCCTAAAGGTACAGCTGGCTGATGAGATATGAAATTTCAAATGAGATTTTTTGGGGGATTTTTGCTGGTTTCATTAAATTAATGGTTTTATTTTGTAATTCCCAAAGGTGTAAAATTCTTCATTAATTAAAGGCACAAATATGTAAATTACTCTATATCAGTATATAATTTGCTTAATTGCACTGAAGGATTTATTTTACACCATCAGCAAAAAATTTACTAAATACGTGGGCACGTTTAATGTACTAAATAAATTGTATATTGTTAAAATTTGAAAGTAATAAAGGGAAAATCATAAATTCAATTTTTAAAAATGTTTCTACTTAATTTAATTTAATAATTATTTGTACATAGGTTTGGTATATATATATATATCACTTTCAAAGGAATTATTCGAAAACACTGAGCTGTTCTTAATTAAATTGTTTACTGCATACGTACGTTACAATTACTAATATGTATTAATAGTTTCTATATTCATATTGGACTTTATCTAGCTAAGAAGTTCGGTAAACAAACAGATAAAAATTGCATTAAAGAAAACTGAATTTTCTTTCAAAAGAAAAATAGAAGTTGACGCAAATAATTCACATTACAATCCGGTATCTATAATAATTTGTCTATTATTGTAATTTATAGTTAATAAATCATTTATGAAATGCTTGTATTTCTATCTAGTTTTTATTGTTATACTTCGACATAAATGTGCATGAGTTATAAAAAAGAAATATTTGTTTTTTTTTCACATGTGTAGAAAGCTCAACTTTTTTCTCGCGAAATAATGAGAAACATGAGTTTTTCCTCTCTAGGGATATTGTTATTCTACACAAAAATAAAAATGTTCCTCTTTATATAACATTAAATAATTGAACTAATTGAAATGTATACATAAATTATTTCAATTGAAATAAATAAGATATTAAATTTATGTACCTAGTCGAGAAGTACCTATTCGAAGCATGTAAAAATTTCACGAAAGGAAAGCGCTTTTTCCACTCAGAGTACCTTAGTCGGTGTTCTCCTGTAGCAAACTTTAAACTAGAATAGAAAAAAATAATCGCTTTCCTCTCTAGGTTGCCAAATAATTATTCCCTATGTCCGATTTATTTATTTTGTTTCCACAATTGTAACTTGATAATATGATTGAATCTTAACGATGTTGGAAGGAATTAAATAAAATTTCAATTATTTATTGAATTTCTGACTTAAGTTAACTGAAATTTGTTTTTTTTACGAAGTTTTGGTCACTACCAAACTATAAAGATTACAAAGATTTTACAATAGATTCAAATACTATTTTGAATATTTTAACAATAGCATATAAATTTACCAGAGTGACATACTCGTAGTTTGATTAATTGCAATATTTTTTTTTTAATTAATAAAACAAGAAAAACATATTGAAGTTCCAAGTTCTATAGGTTTAAGCTTGTTTCAAACGCCAGCGAAGCGAACCTTATCAATAATACATTGAATATTTAAATAAATCTATTCAATTATTAAAACCAATTTGAGTTAAAATCGAATATTACTGCTTGCGTGTGTGGAGTTTGTGTTCTATGGCTTAAAATTTGTTTGTTAGAAATGCAAGCGAAGCGAATCTCGCTAAAATGCGTTTTAATATAAAAATAACTAGTAAATATTACAATTTGTGTATTTGGAATTATATGCATTTCCTGGATTTTATATTCTGCCAATAATATTAGATACAATTAATCGTTTAAAAAACAATTAATAAAATTTTAACAGTTTGTAAATTGTATAGACTGGTGTATAATAAATTAATGTAGGTACCGAACCTACTTGAATCTTAGGCCACTATTAATTATAAAAGAATTAAGATATGAACGAAAATAACAGTAATTATTTCGAACATAATTTGTAGATAGATAATTTCTAGAGATGGGCGAATATAAAATTTCTCGAATTCGAATTTCGAATACGAATATTAATCAGATCTCGAATATTCTAGGTACTCGAATATTCGAATACTCCTAAAATTATTAATAATTATTTAATTATGTCCTTTTCATTATATGAATGAAATTGTTAAGATAAAATAAAATTAAAACAAAAAGTACAAACAAAAAAGAAAAAGACGAAAACTTCAAATTGAAGGTGAAACGTACGGGCTGATGTTGGCGAAAAACAAATTTGAAATATGGTACGTCTTCATGGTTTTGAAACAAAATACCTTTGTTGTTAATAACTTCAAAGTATTGTAATAACTTTAAGTTTATGTACAAATGATAAAGAAAAACATAGTCAAAAATTGAGGTCAACATATGGCGCGATATTCGAGATATTCGAATGTTCGCTATACTGACGTTAATATTCGAAAATCTCGAATATCGAATAATGTCAATATTCGCGGCATTCGACTATTCGCGGATGATATTCGCCCATCTCTAATAATTTCTTTAAACGTGTGAAAATAACGAATGTATATTTTGTTTCAGTCTGACGGCAATACCTCATTCTTGAGGGCCGCGCGTGCTGGACACCTAGATAAAGTCCTCGAACATCTCCAATCAAACATCGACATTAACACCAGCAATGCAGTAAGTTGTCTTCCCATTACCTACATAATTGTACCTATATTGCCCTACATCCATACAAGCAACATAAATAAATAATTTTCCATCCAATCGCCGTCCCCCACATCACTCTTCTAATTATAAATAAACATATGCATATTTACGTAATCATAAATAGGTTATAGAGTTGTAAATAACTTATGTTATATTGATTGATAGCAGAGTATTTATATAAAAATCAATGGCTTCTACAGATTCCATTGCAGATGGCGTGTGTATTTAATATTAGTAGCGGTTCTTTAAACAGTCACACACTTGGCGTAAAGCCAGAAACCACCAGAAATCATGCTTTAGTCTTTAAACATTGTCCGATGATGCAAACACTAACATTTAGAAAAACATACACAGACGCAATGTTTATAAAATCCTGTTAATTTATGTTGACTTATTTCAACAAAAATATAATAAATTTTCTATTCTCTTGTCGTGCTTCTTAGAGAAATTTTTTATCCTATCTAAACAAAAAATAAAGACAATATTTCATTTATCAAAAAAAATGTTTTAAATTAAGTAATCAGAATTAAATCTGTTCTAATAACAAACTTAAGTATACAATATTTTATTTCTTTAATAACTCGACTGATAATTTCACTAAATTCAGATTTTAAATAAAAATTACATGCAAACAAAAATATATTATTAAGTCATTTCTGAATTGAAAAACTGGCCAGCGAAAAATAAGATTTCATTGCACAAGAGCAAACATTTTATTTTAGACAAAAATACTTCGTATTAATGTTATGCTTCTGTTAAATATAAATAGATATGTATAGCAAATATTGCAGTTAGTAAATATTTACAACATGATTCTCAAAAAGTGGTAGCTAATTCTGAATTTTGGATTAGGTATTCTTATTCTAGTATGATTTTAAAAAGTGTGTCTAAATCTGTTACCTAAAACTCTATGGCAATAAGATTATATCAAAGTTTATTTAAATTCTTTTGAGAATATAGTTTAACTTAATTTAACTAAATCAATTTAGGATTAACTAAAAGTTTTTTGAGAATCAGGCTATTACTGAAAGGTCTTTTGATTATCTGGATATAATTATGTTAATTCTGTTGTGATAAAATTTGTAAATATAACGTTTTTGTTGATATATTGAACAATCCAATTGTCTGTAATAATTGTTTTGTCATCTTGATAATAAAATTTAAAAAAAATTCTTACCTTTTTCCAGAATGGTCTAAACGCGCTTCACTTGGCATCAAAAGATGGACATGTCGAGGTGGTTACAGAGTTGCTCAAAAGAGGTGCTGTGGTTGATTCTGCAACGAAAAAGGGCAATACAGCCTTACACATTGCTTCATTAGGTTTGTTAAAAAGTATAAAACAACAAAACAGAATAAAACAATAATATGATTGTACTTTCTAGCTGGCCAAGAAGAAGTAGTTAGGCTTTTGGTTCAGCATGGAGCTTCAGTTAACGTACAGTCTCAAAATGGTTTCACTCCTCTCTACATGGCTGCACAGGAAAACCACGACTCCGTGGTTAAGTATTTGCTGGCTAATGGTGCGAATCAGAGCCTCGCCACAGAGGTAATTTCAATTCAAATGAAACTGAACTCGTACTTAATTTATCGAAAACTTTAAGGGTATTCGCTGGAGAACTTTTAAAAGTTTGTTCGGGGTTGTGTAGAAACACGATGTAATTTATATTTCTTCGTTTTCAGGACGGATTTACGCCATTGGCGGTCGCAATGCAGCAAGGTCACGATAAAGTAGTCGCTGTGTTGTTAGAAAATGACACAAGAGGAAAAGTTCGCTTGCCAGCTTTACACATTGCCGCTAAAAAAGATGATGTCAAAGCTGCAAAACTTTTACTTGAAGTAATCAGATTCAAAAGCTAGTATCACATCTGTATAATTCTGTTTGACATTCAATGTAAAAATAGTGCCAAAGCAGTGATTTATTGCATTTAAATCTGTAGCGAATGTATCAAACAAATCGTACAGATGTGACCTTAGTTTGACATTATCGGACGGCAGCTAACATAAATCAATCTTTGCAGAATGAGCACAATCCCGATGTCACTTCTAAATCCGGATTTACGCCTCTGCACATCGCTTCTCATTACGGGAACGAATCAATTGCTAATCTACTTATTCAGAAAGGGGCCGACGTGAACTACGCGGCCAAACACAATATAACTCCGCTGCACGTAGCTGCCAAATGGGGCAAGACGAACATGGTCGCCCTGCTGCTGGAGAAGGGCGCAAACATCGAGTCCAAGACGAGAGACGGACTCACCCCGCTACACTGCGCGGCCCGCTCTGGACATGAGCAAGTCGTTGATATGTTGCTCGAGCGTGGCGCGCCTATCAGCTCCAAAACAAAGGTAAGACACCAATGAAGAAATAGTAACAATGACAAACTATTTATTAATTAGTTATCCTTTCGCTACTGTTCCTAATTATATACCAAACAAAAGTGGTAAAAATATTATATATTTGTTTCAAAAGTGATATCTGCTAGATGTATATATCATTTATGTAGAACGAAAGAAACAAATTAAAAAATAAATTACATTAATTTTAGTGATTCTTGCATCCATATTTGTTTTGAACTTCGGGACATAGATACAGCTGAGTTTATGATATGAAATTTGTCTTTTTTCGTATTGAAACATATTGAAAATTAACAGTCATTTTCAAATATAGCTTGCTAGATTATCATAATTTTGCGCTTTAGTGAAATCAAATTAAGTCTATTGAATTTAAACCATTATTATCGATTTATTTCAAGAAAAATCAGCTCAATTTTATAAATAATGGATTTAGCAAAAAAATCATTTTTAATCAAATTAACGCATTCATCAAAGTTGTAGTTTGCCAGTGATAAAAACAATTAAATAAATCTCTGTTAGAATACACTTCAGCTATTATTACTTATTTTTATCTTTGGCCTGGATCAGACTATATGTTTTTATACTGTTGAAATCAGAAAAACAATCCTTTATTTTATAAGCTAATAAAATATATATTATTTGCCATTTTTTAAAATGTAACTTTGTGTCACAATATAAGAACTACTGGTTTTTTTTGATACGTTAAAGAATTAACCCTTTTGTACTGCAATATTAATCAATTCTAGAATTGCTCAATAAGAACTAGACATTAATAAAGATTTTAATTTATATTAGAGTTTTATTTTAAAAACGTTAATAAAATATATATCATCACGCCTTTTACCCATTACTGGATGTGGCACTATTCCGGAGCAGATCTCGGTAAGTGATATATTTCTTCGCGTGAAGTGCGATTACCAGCCGTCAAATCTCGGCCCCCAAAGATGTTAGTGGAGGGGGAGATTTAAATTGGTGAAAACGTTCATAATTATCTAATTTGAATTTAAAATCTAAATTCGAGAATATTTATAAAAAAATACATTTAAGAACTCAAATTCTAACAACCAACAACTGATTTTCACCACATTAAAATTACCCCTGTAGTTTTCTCTACTTACATCTTTGGAGGCTATGATTTGTCGACTAATAATTGCACTTGATACAAAAAAAATATATCACATATCTAGCTCTGCTACTGGGAGTGCCACAACCAATAATTGGTAGGCGTTCAGATATACTTATTTATTTTAAAGATTGGTAACAATTACGAATTAAATGTATACAATAATATTGCCAAAAATATCTGTTAGAAAATATGTTATATAACTATATACTAAAGATAACGTTTCACTTTTATAAGTAAGAGTTCGGAGATTTAAATCTTAATAACCAGGGAATTTGTACTCGACTAAAAGCAGAAATGGACCACCTCGTATATTTTTATTTCTAAAAAAATTAGTGGGTACATTTTTTTCAACTCTAAATCCATTGATCAGAAATTCTGCTTGAATACCGACTCCACAACTCTTTTAACAACTTCAATTTACAATCAACTGTGTCGGAGTACTATAATTAGAATTAAGATTATATTGTGTAGAATAATAAATAAAAACATCCCCCAAATAAACACTTACGAATATCTTCTTTACAGAACGGACTCGCTCCTCTCCATATGGCAGCCCAAGGTGACCACGTGGACGCTGCCCGCATCCTGCTGTACCATCGCGCGCCGGTGGACGAAGTGACCGTGGACTATCTGACAGCCCTGCACGTGGCCGCACATTGTGGACACGCTCGCGTCGCGAAGCTTCTGCTCGACCGACAGGCTGATGCCAATGCCAGGGCGCTTAACGGGTTCACCCCGCTACATATCGCCTGCAAAAAGAATAGGATTAAAGTTGTTGAGCTGTTGTTGAAGCATGGTGCCAGTAAGTGCTAGTTTTTACATTTTTCTGTAGAAATTTGAGCGACGAAAATATTTATGGCTTAATACAAGCATATCTGGAACCGAGCTATGCTCGGGAAATAACAAGAGTGAGAAGAATCAACTTTTCTATTCAAATTTCTTTGGAATTTTCGATCATATATCACAAAAAATTGGTGATATCGAGTAGATTTTAGTGTCAATCGATTTCGATATGCCAGTATTTTGAAGAACTAAATATTCATTTATTTTCTTTTAAAATTATGTACGATTTGAAGATTACGGACAACGAAGTCTAACTAGATTGTTTTATGAGGCAAAACACATTCGAAAACTAAGTTTCATCAAAATTGTTGGAGTCTATTCCGAGGCATAGACAGACAAATAAGAATTACTCGTATTAAACTAAAGGATATGCACCGATGTGAGGGGTGCATGTGTGTGAATGCACTCACTAAAAATTGTGGAGTGCAAACGTTTGTAATTGAACACAACAAAATTTTAAAAGAATTCTATAAATTTTTATCTTATAGAAAAGAAAATGAATAGATTCGAAAATATTTCAATCGAAATTTTGTAAATTTGAAATTATTGTGGTTTTCATTGTCAATCTTGTTGTTTAAACTTTACATGATAGACCGTGATTAATTGATTGTTGCAATCTCCTTTTTTTATTGTATTCTTTCATTGTTGTAATCAAATGGGACAACTAGCACCATGTGAGTGTGTCTAGATATGTTCTAATTTTAGTGGTTTATTTTTTTTTTACAAAATACTGTATAATCGTTTTTTCCTAATGAAAGTGCCTCTCATAAAATTTTGTAAAAAATAAAATTAGATTACAAAGTACATCAGAATATATTTCAATACTGCACTGTTACCGAATACTGGAGCAATATGAATAAATTGTAGTATCATTGTGGTAAATATTCCGTTTCCAATTTTATAACAATAGTTAATGTTCTACGCATCTACAGTCGTTAAATTTGTTGTGAAATAAGTTTAAAGTAAATTATTTTTATGGCTATTTTATTGTTTGAAACTAGAACAAATAAATAATATACATTCCATTCTTTTTTTTTGCACGACGATAACTAAATACGATTACTTATTCAACTATAAATTTTCGCCTATCAACTTAACATAAATAGGCTCAGTAATGTTTGATGTTAACGTTAGTATTTTCTTTTTGCAGGTATTGGTGCAACAACAGAGAGTGGCCTTACGCCACTGCATGTGGCAAGTTTTATGGGATGCATGAATATCGTTATTTATCTTTTGCAACACGAAGCGAATCCGGATGTCCCTACTATTCGTGGGGAAACACCTCTACATTTGGCAGCTAGAGCCAATCAGGTGCGTACCGAGTTATTTTCGTGCCAGATTTTTTACTCCAAGTTAATTAAATGCAAGCATCTGGTCAACACAACATTACAGTAATTAATTTTTGTTGTAAACATGTTTACATTAAATTATAATGTATGATGAAGAATTGAATACTATATGAAAATAGTTTACATAAGGTATTTGTTAATAAATTTATTGTGTATATACAAGTAGCTAATTAAAAGTTTATTTAATTTTTTATTTCAAGTTAAGAATTCAGAGAAAATATCTCAAAGATTTTGCATTATATTAAAAATAAAACGAGTATTTTGCCTAGGGTCATAAATAATTTTAGTATTGATGAATTACATAACTGACGCGTGATGCTTTCAAAGTTTATTTGGAACGGAAGTTGTCTTTAATTATTAAAAATTTAATGTGTTTTGGCAGCACAGTGCTACATTTGAATAGATGTAAATAACTAATAATATAATTCAATTAAAGAACGACAAATTAGACATAAATTTATAACTTTGTTTAAATTACATTTTGCCACATGCGATTCGGTATTATTAATTTAAAGCCTACTTAAAATTTAAGTTTTGTTTTCAATTTAATGCAATAATAATATTTACCTTCTTTACAACTCGCCTGGTTATTATTATTACTTATTTTTTACGTTTTCAATAATATTAATGCTGTTGTCAATAGTTATCATATGGTCGAAGCACTAAACGCTTCTTTGTTGTAGTTTAGCAACCCACATCGCTTCAGTGAAAGTAAATATCTATACTGAAAGAAAAGAAAAAGTTGTATGTAACTTTAAAAATACAAAAGTAATAAAAGTTTAAATTTTAGGACAGATATATTTGTTATCGCGCTGTTTGCACACTCTTTTATCAGTAATATGTTAACATATTTTCGGATACAAGAACAAACTGTCAAAATTAGATTAATGTATGCTTCAATGATTACTGATAACGTAATAATTATCGGTGTTTGTTTGATTTCTAGACGGATATAATCAGAATCCTGCTCCGCAATGGCGCCCAAGTGGATGCCCGCGCTCGTGAGCAACAGACGCCGCTGCATATCGCATCGCGGCTCGGCAACGTCGACATCGTAATGCTGCTGCTGCAGCATGGCGCACAGGTCGACACCACCACCAAGGACATGTATACGGCGCTGCACATCGCAGCCAAGGAAGGCCAAGATGAGGTAAAACGAGTGGCTAGACGAATGCTGGCGCACATTAACTCCGACAATCTCGTTGAAGTGTTTTGGATGAGACATCAAGAGTATTACATTTGAATGTGATATGATTTTGTTCCTGTAGATCTGATTAGATTTTCCCTTCCTTGTTGTTATATTTTTTAACGGAATGTTCAATAAAATGTTTAGTTCTAGGACTATTGCTATTTTCTTTCTACAAGGAGGGAAAATCTAATAAGAACAGTACTTATTTTTCTTGTATTTAGATATATTAGGTTTTCCCTTTCTGTAACACACTATTTTTCTTTTAATCCTACCTGTAAAAATGTATCTATCATAAGCACATTTTCTTCCTAAGTTCGCCTAATTCTTAATAGGTTAGTATTACATTCAGCACAGTTAATCTACTATTATTAATAATTATAAATGTTTAAAATTTTCTGTAATTGCAGGTGGCAGCCGTCTTACTCGATCATGGAGCATCTCTAACCGCGACAACCAAAAAAGGATTTACCCCTCTACATCTTGCTGCGAAATACGGTAACATGAAAGTTGCTAAACTGTTACTACAAAAAGAAGCCCCTGTCGACGCACAGGGAAAGAATGGCGTTACGCCCCTGCACGTTGCCAGCCACTACGATCACCAGAACGTGGCTCTATTGCTTCTGGATAAAGGAGCTTCTCCTCATGCTACAGCTAAGAATGGACACACTCCGCTCCATATCGCAGCTAAGAAAAACCAAATGGACATTGCTACAACTTTGTTGGAATATGGAGCCCAAGCAAATGCTGAAAGCAAAGCTGGGTTTACTCCATTGCATCTTAGTGCACAAGAAGGACATACAGACATGTCTTCTCTTCTTATTGAACACCAGGCAGACACTAACCATCATGCCAAGGTAACAATATAACAAACTGTTTCTTTTTGAAAGAAAATTATAAACGATTATTTTGTTACAGAACGGCTTAACTCCTCTTCATCTGTGCGCGCAAGAAGACCGCGTAGATGTTGCACAAACTTTAGTTAAGAACGGTGCAGAAGTTGAAGCAGTAACAAAAGCTGGTTACACACCTCTTCATGTGGCGTCACATTTCGGCCAGATCAACATGGTCCGATTTTTGCTTCAGAACGGAGCAGATGTTAAAGCTACTACTGGAATTGGCTATACTCCATTACATCAAGCTGCCCAGCAAGGACAAGCTAATGTGGTCAGCTTACTTCTTGAGCATTCTGCTCAACCTAATGTCACAACAAATGTAAGCAAGTAACCCTTTTTCTAAAATATCAAATTTGTACAATTATTTTGTTTTCAGAACGGTCAAACTCCACTTCAAATTGCTCAGAAACTAGGATACATCAGTGTCATTGAAACTTTAAAGGTTGTAACGAAACCATCGACAACTCCAATCATCTCCGAAGAGAAATACAAAGTCGTTGCACCAGAAGCTATGCATGAAACCTTCATGTCTGATTCTGAGGAAGAAGGAGGTACTGTAATTCATAATTATTATCAAAATATATCTTTAACGTTCATAATATATAGCTGATTTTCTTTACAAAATTTAGTAAATATTTTAATTAATTTACCTAATAGAAATTAAGAGTACAGTAATATGTAAGAAAGAAAATCAGGATGTAAAACGAATGTGCAACAATAGTTCTAACATTTGTGAATTAGGCATGCTTCTGTCTCAGCTTGTAGTCTCACTGCATGCTATCATTCATGTCATCTCATGTTAGTTATTTATTTCAATAAATTTTCATAACAGTTTAGAAGCATTCATAATGATGATTTATATAGCAACTTTTTAATTAGAATTGTACAATTAGCTAGCGGTTACATTAGTAATTAGCAAAAATAGAAAATAATAGATAGATGAGTTATTTGTGATAAATTAGAACATGTATAGCGAGTGCAAAGGAACTATGAAAGTGCTATAATTTCAGTAATACCAAAATGATTATATTAAACAAATATTAGTATTATATTTTTTACATTTGAGATAGAATAACATTTTCACAGTTCCAGTGGATGAACTACGATTAATCATATTAGAGTTTTAAATTGTTTGATTTACAGGAATATTAATTCCAAATAATGTTTTATTTGACCCCTAGCTTATTTTAATTAATTAATACTTTAGTAACCCTTTTATTAGAATACTGATAAACATTTTCATGACAATAAAACACATACTTGTTTTTAGGGTACGTTTACAGTTACTAAATATTTAAATAGGTACCAAGAACTAGAGTAGAGCTTTGTAGATATTACCAGACTATTAAAAGATCGTTAAAAATCTAGAAAGTAAAGCGGTGTTAGTTTAGAGTTCGTTAAAACGCAGTATTTATTACAAAGAAATCGTAGAATCGCGCTTTGTAAATATAAAAGTTCAGGTGTGTGTACTAGTTAGCATAGTTGCTGCAGAAGGGATATACTTTGTTCAGAGTTTCTTGATAATAGAATGCGCGTAATGAGAGGGTGGTATGATGTGACAGGTGAGGATATTCTGGAGGGGTACGGTCAACCCCCATACGCCCGTCATGTCTACCTCCCCTATTTCAACGGAAACTCGCTTCTTACGCGTAAGTTTTTCTCTCGACACTTACAGAAATATCTACAGAACACACAAAGATTCCAATTCTCATATCCATCACAGTACAGATTTTTGAAACAATTTGCATATAAAATTGGTCAGTACTTATCTTGATATTGGATTAAGTTATTTTTAAAAACAAATTATAAAGCATTTTTAGTTCTCTGGTAAGGTTTTTGAACATATGTTTTTGTTAAAATGACCATTTTCATAGCACACTTCACAATCATAACCACATATGATTAATTTTTAAAATAATTTAGATTTATAACATGTATATTTTGTTTTATTTGCGCATGATGTTTTCTTTGGAATGCATGCAAAGTATCGTTGTTTGTTAACAAATGAACACATCATATGATTACAACATTTGTCTTATTAATGGACGAATACAAGAGTGATAAATGAAATAGAATTTTTAGTAATTTATGACTTACCTGTGTTTTAAAAACTGATCTATTTTTAAAATAATGTATAAAGTCAGCACTAAATATATCTTTAAAGTTAGGGGTAAACCACTATACAAAATATTGTACACTTGATATGACTGAATTTGATTTTACGAATAAATAACGACTTTATGGACTGAGAACATGATAGAAAGTTAGTTTTTAAGACTGTACACAATATTATAAAGACTTTAAAAAGGGAGGGTGCATAAGTGTATACTAACTGCAATTGTAACGCATTAATATTGATTTTAATAAACATTAAGAGTCCGATTCTAAAAACAGTTTGAGCTAATCTTGAATTGTTGATTAGATAATCTTATTATAGTCTGATGTTAAAAAGTTAATCCATATCACTTTTCGGAAACTAAATGATATTTTAGGTTTATTTAAACATTTTTTGAGAATATGGTTTAGCTTCATTTCGTTATTCCAAAATTCATGATTAGCCGAAGCTCTTTTGAGAATTGGACTGTTAACTATTGTAAACATGGCTTGAAGTAATCTGTAAATCGATTTTAAGAAAAGAGTGAATTATCTCTCGGAATTAGTATCGGATAAATAAAATTTTCAGAAAGTTTCGTCCAAAAATAAGACAATTAATTTGCCGCAATTTGAAAATAATTAGTACTAATTAAATTTGGTTTTCATAGGTGAAGACACAATGCTAGCAGATCAGCCGTACCGCTACTTAACCGTAGACGAGATGAAATCTCTAGGAGACGATTCTCTTCCCATCGATGTTACAAGAGATGAGCGTTTGGACTCAAACCGAATGGCATCTAGTGGTGACATCACCATGTTGCCTCCCCAGGCTATCGAAGACAGCATCAGTCCACAACACGTCAGTCAAAATTATGCTGAATTCACATCGAATAAGTACATACCCGATAATGTTGACATCGGCAAACATCCTATTAATGTCGGGTAAGTTTTACATTTTTGTTTATTAAATGATGCAGTATGATTAATAATTAAATTCATATTTAATGCTGCTGCTAGAAAACTGCATTGGAAGAAGTAAGTTAACTATAGCTCTGTGTTTATGCATTTCATACAAAATTGATCTTTATATTCATATAATAAATGCTTTATTAAAATATTTAATCGGTTTAAAAAATAATTTAATATAGTTCTTCTTGGTTTAATTATTTGCAATATATTAAAGTCTGTCTGATACCCTTTTTAGATCATACACTATTTTATATTATTATATTTTGAATATACCTATATTATTTAGTAAATGAAAGGCAAGGAGAAAGATCGATTCTTGGTTGAAAAACCGATGCATTATATTTTAAATTTACTGAGCTATTAATTATGATGTTGACATAAATTTAAATATTATATTTAGAAAATACTGACCTTTAGTTTTTCGGCTCCATCTGAAACAACAGAAAATAAAATATTAATATATGATAGTACAACTAGGGGTGAAAGTATCAATGATAGGTATCAATACTTAATATCAGAATCGGAAACAAGTATCGATATTTTGAAGTATTGATATATTAATGAATAGGTACCTTGGATATTTACAAAATAAATTCGTTTTATTATTTATATAGATACATATCGAAGAATCACTAAAAAATAAGATGATTGAATCTTTATAAGAAATAAATTAAATGCACAAACGTATTTCAAAATCCATTAAGAATATAGGCTGTTTCGGGAATAGAGTAACAAAATTTAATAGTTTATTCCTGAGGTCATTTTGAGTAAAAAATGTCATATGAGCATAGGTCAAATTCTATTCGGTTAGTAAAATACAAGAGGTCAAAGTTTTATAAACAATAGCAAATTTTTAAATGTAGTACAATTTTCTACTTCGAAGACTCAATGTAATAATCGACAAATCTGTTTCTTGACTATTTTAACGTAACACAAAATACATACCTGTTTCTAAAAGCTTTTAGTCGCGTTACTGATCCCAACACCAAGCTGCTAGACAACAACTAAACACCTTTGTAAACAATACTTTTTGTTTATATACATTACACTAATTAGTTTGATAGAATCACATACACAACACAATAATTTCTCCACTTACATTCGCGGTATTGTACTACGAGTATAACATTACGCGAAATTAATGTAACACTTGTTAGAGATGTATTTTACACTGTTAAATTATAAACATTGTTTTTAAAATCGCGTTGTTTACAGTGCGTACACAAAGACGTATCTTTCGTTTATGAAATAGACGAATGCACTGCAGTGCATGACGCCAAATGTGCCCTATTTGAGACATGCCGTCGGCAGCGGACGAAGTACAAACTTGTCTGATTAGACAAATTTGTTTGATTAATTGTGAAGTATCAAGTACCTATGAATAATATCAATAACGATATAAGGTGTTACTGAGAATTATATTTTATCAACGGTATAAGTGATATACATGTTTATTTGTTGTTGTTTATTATGATTAAAGTTCCTTTGGTGAAAGATTAGTTGATTGCCTGACTGAAACGTTAAAATAAATGTACATAGCATACAAATTTGCGACATTGAAAGCGCTGTAAGAATTTTATTGTTTCATATTTTGATAGAAATTAGAAGAAATTTTAGAATACGTTAACAAATTATACGCCAACTTTATTTGGAAAATAATTATCGCTGTTACTGTCACAAATATTGCATGTTAGGCAAATATGTCTTCATTTTAAGATTTTGATCAATCAATCAAAATCAGAATAAAATATGACTTGTAATCTGTAATCTTTTACCGAATAGGCTGTAAAACAATATGAAAATATTTTACACAAAAATAAATTCTGATTTTCTGAGAGTTTATTAGCAATATTGTATAAATAGAAATACAATTTGTGATATTAAAATTTAAATAAAAGATAATTTATTTGTAAATTAAATATTAGCAATTACGTTATCAAGCACTTCAAGAAAATCAATTAGAAAAAAATATTCGTTACATTATAAATAATAAATTAGTCGTTTGAAGTGAATACTGGAGCAGATAAATCTAACATTGACTTAGGATTTAGATAAGTTTAAAAAAATTAGTTTCAATATTACAAATCAAGATTGGTATAAATTGGGCATTGTTTTATTTTGGAAGATTTGAATATCCTGTAATTGAGTACAAAATTATTCTCCTTTTTATGAAATTTATTGTAATAGGTCGTATTTTATGTATATGAGTTCAAACTTCACTGACTTCAACTTACAACAAAAATACAATTTTATAACTTGATCTGAACTACACAATATTCTGTACTGTATGCAATTGGGATTAATTATTTCATATAAATAATATAGCCAAATAATATTAATTCTTTTCTTTGTCTCTCGCAGCTTCCTGGTGTCGTTCCTAGTGGACGCTCGCGGAGGTGCAATGCGTGGGTGTCGGCACTCTGGCGTGCGCGTGATCGTGCCGCCACGTTGTGCCGCCAGCCCCACGCGCATCACGTGTCGCTATGTAAAACCACAGCGCACGCCGCATCCGCCGCCACTTATGGAGGGTGAAGCCCTCGCCAGCAGGGTGCTGGAGCTCGGGCCTGTTGGTGCTAAGTTCCTTGGGTTAGTATAAGTAACAAATAGTACCTATATCAGCAGAAATAATTAAAATGTAGAATGTCCATAAGATTGTTTAGTTTGGTTAAATTTGGTTGAGAATAATTTTTGTTCCGAGTTAAATTAAAGAGTTTTAGCTGTAAAGATATAAAAATACTTGAATACGATATAAAAGATAATTTTAGGATAGTCCAGAATTCAGATGTGTAGCGAATCGTCACGCCGTTTCTACAATTCTGGATAAAAGAGCATTTTTAAAACTTAGATAGTTGTAGTCTGGTTTATCCGCTGTCAAATTACGATACTCCAGGATTAAGGAGTAAAGTAATGGAATCGGGCGTACACTCGTTCGAATGCTATACACTACGCGTTTCTTTTCTTTATCTGTGTCGTTAATTATAAATAAATCATAATAAGTGTTGTAATTACTATAGGCCCGTGATTCTGGAAGTACCACATTTCGCTGCTTTACGAGGAAAGGAACGTGAAATTGTAATTCTTCGATCTGATAACGGTGAAACCTGGAGAGAACACACCGTGGAAGCTTCTGAAGAAATTGTTAACGATGTTCTTAACGACAGTTTTGAAGCTGAAGGTATGTCTTATAAAATCTAAATAACATATTATAAATAGTATATTTAAATAATTCATGCTGAAAAATATTTTTGGTATTTATTTCTCAATAATATTATCTTAAAAAAATCTGATGTGGACACCACATGACTTCCTTGTACGCGTATTAAACTATAAATATTTTTTTAATTGCACATATCTGATATTAAATTTTAATTTTTTTCTTCAATCCTAAATACAAAATTTCAATTTTCTACGGCATACCATTTTTGAGTTATGCGAGATACATACGAACGTACGTACGTACAGACGGCACGACGAAATTAGTCAAAATGGATTAAGGGATGGCTAAAATGCGTATTTCCGCTGAAATCTGAGAACCGAAAATTTTCGCGATTACAATACTTTCATTATTTCGTACAAGGAAGTAATAAAATATTTTCTTGTTCAAGTTGATCCAAATATTTGATGTGGTGCATGATTTGAACACAAAGCTATATTTTACTGATTGTGAATTGTTGTTTGTGTTTGCAGACTTATCTCAACTGGAAGACGTAGCATCCGGGCGTATAACCCGCATCTTAACCCACGACTTTCCACAGTACTTCGCTGTGGTGTCGCGCATCCGCCAGGAGGTACATGCCATTGGGCCAGAGGGAGGCATGGTGTCCAGCACTGTTGTACCCCAAGTGCAGGCAGTGTTCCCGCAGGGCGCGCTCACCAAGAAAATCAAAGTTGGACTTCAGGTAAATCTCTTCAAACCGAGAAACGGTATAGCTGCCGAAAAGTTGAGAAAAATTACTGTCAATCACGTCTCGAAAAAGAAACGGTGGTCGTTAATTTGGTAAATGGACTTATATGATTTGATTAAGTAAAATAGTTGAAATTTCAGTCAGGTGAATATATATTCTTTTCCCAACGTTTCGGCTACGGGCAATGTAGCTGAATGATTACTACTGTCGCTTTATAAACGAGAGTACGCGAGTTCACATCTCGTTGACTTCAATTATAACAAAAATAATTACTGTATTTGAGTGGTTCGCATTCCACTATAAGCTTTAGGTTCGGTGAACAGTAAATTCTAATTGGGATTAAAAGAGGATCGCAGTGCTTAAACTTGCTGCAAGAAGCAAGAGATCGTGCGCTCAAATCTCGCTGACTAATTTATATCAATAAAATACATTTTCATATGAGTGGTTCGGATTCCACTATAAGCTAAAGGTCCTCTGTACTGTAATTGGAATTAAGTTCCTGTTGCGCAGAATAACAAAGAAATAAATACACTTCCTGTTGTTCATCGTAATAAATAAATATTAATATATCACAGCTATTTTCAGATTTCAAATTTAGTCAATATCACGATGTAGAATAAACTATGGTGAATGCACGTTCATAGTAAATGATTGTTTTAAATGCATAAATTTTCCCAGAAACTAGAGTGCGTATTGCACAGATGAATATGTAGTGTTCAAACCCTACGTTTATGTAATTCGATTTTAAATTACAACAAAATAAACTTGCCAAAAAATTATTAATATTTGTTTAATTACATATATATAAATAAATAAATATATTATAACGCCTTTTATCTAATATTGGTTGTAGCAGATCTCGGTAATTGATATACTTATGCGCGTGAAATATGGCTACCAACCGTCAAATTACGCCTCCAAAGATGTTAGTGAAGAAAGAGTCACAGGGGTCATTTTAATGTGGTGAACTCGATTTTTCAAATTCACATTAGGTTTACGTATATTTGGCATAGTAACTACCTAAATATCACTTTTGATATTAATCACAAAATTCAATAAACTATTATGAAAAATAAAAATATTCTTACGTAGCCGACGATAAATGCACTTTTTAACCTACGCAATTCGTATTTTAGTGTTCAACAATAAATTGCACAATTTGACAAGTAAAAGCACACATTATAGTTTATTTTACATCGTGTTTGTTAAAATATGTACATCGAAAACAATAGCTGAACTATTTACAGCATTGGAAAAAACAGTGATAAAAATATAGTATAACTAATCAAGTCAAATATCATGTAAAACATGTTTTAAAATAATATCATGCTTTTTTATTCACTCGTGGATATGCTAGATTATATCATATTTGGTATATACAGGACTCGAAATGAAAAATTTCACGAATCAAAACGCTATTACAAAAATAAAATATGGCCAAATAAAAATAATACAAAAACAATATAACTAAGAAATTCTTTTTAAATTTCTTATAAATAAATTTATTTTTATTTAATTGAGTCAAAAATTAAGTATTAATGTTTGCTGTGGTTGCTAAGTTATATAATAAATAATATTTGAATAAAGTAATTGTTTAAAAAAGCCTGACAATCGAATAAAAGAGTGTATTACACGCGGATGAAAAAACCTTTTTCGTCCTTGTGTCATAAATAACCATTAGCATCAAACAAAAACAAAAAAAAAAACAGAATCCGAAGAATAATTTTAATACTTTCACGAACCGGAAAAATATTTATTATAATTTCACGAACCGGCACGTCATTCTGGTTTGCTTTGGTATATTTCGAGTCCATGCATATGTAGGGTGACCAATTTCTACTTGGTTGTGACCCTGAGATCTAAAAAATGGATTGTAAATACAAAAATAATATATAAATGAAAAAAACCTTCTTTTACGATATCAGAATAAATATTTAATTTAAGATAAAAAATAGTGCATTATAATAGTTAAATTATAACAAAAATATTAGCAAACAATAAATAAATTTTTATTCTAAATAGAGCTTTGAAAATAGGAGAAATTATGTGAAGTAAATATAAATTTGTATTTTGTTTATTCTGGCAGCATTTTAATAATTCTTTAAGCTAAACAAAGGCCAAGCCCTCAATAAATTATAAAATTAACGCAACCGGAGAAATATATCAAAATTCGGAGATTAAAGATAACCGGAAATTTTAGTTAAAACCTGAAGATCTAATAATTCTAGGGTAGGTATATGATATAATTTTTTAGAATGATCTGCCGTTACTCGTAAATATATGGTCCTCAAATATGTTAACGGACCATGAGTAATTGTTGTGAGGTGAAAATTTAGTTGTCTGTTGAGGGAATTGAACGAGACTTTTCATCAATTCGATGTATGTCCAGGACTTCTATGAAGAATGAGAAATAAATATATCTTCCAAACGTCAAAAAAAGAATAAAAATATTGAATTGACTGAAATTCCAATTATCTTACCAACTGTCTGTCTCTCTTCAACCGGAATTTTGATGCGGGGAATTTTCGCTTTAGCAACTTTTTTGACAATTTGTAGTGGACAGTATTTATAAAATTTACTGATAAATTTTTGAAAAAGCTTCTGCATGGTTTATATAGCACCGACGAATTTTTGTATTTCAATCATTCTGTTGAAATCTGATGATGAAAGAATGTTTTGAAATTCAAATAAATTGCATGATTGATGCCTAAACATGTATAGATATCGAATTGCGAACGTTCATCTTGAAGTCTGTATAGTTCGCTGTAAGCGAACTTAAATAGTTCAGACAGAGCTTAGAGATGATTCATGCATTACAAATTTTGTTGAAATTGTTGTTCATAGCGAAGTTTAACATTGTGTATTATCATTATCATAACGATGAAATAACTTTATTTATTACAATAATGGAATATCAGTATTCATCATAATATTTACAAAGTTTGAAGTATTTATTACAGTATTTTATAATTAGATTTGTTCAAGAATAATTACGTCCATTAATTTATTGTTAGGATACATAATTTAAATTTTAAGGCCTACGGGACAATTTTAAATTAGATATATTTATTTGTGAATATGTTATGGGGGGCTACAAATATACAATAATTTAAGCAGTACAAACTGGGTTATTAGGAGGTAGCTTAATATGATTTTATAATTGGTGTTTAGAAAGATTTAGGTGTCTGAAATGTATTGCTGCTTAGGTTATTTATTGTTTTGTAAAAATTTAAAAGATAAATTTCAGAAACTGATATTTTTGCGAAAATATTTTTATACTTTATATACGTGGATTTGTGTAGCATAAAATATGCTTAATTTTTCATATGGACAATAAGCATAAAACACAAATAATTTTTGGACACAAGTATTTTAATCCAGAAATGGTACAAAATGAGTATTAGATTTACTTATGTAAAATGTACATAACAATCAGCTCTCATATTTTGTCTTTTTAGAAATCTATGCAAATATTGAATGTAATTTCACAATTTCTTTATACTAATTTGCGCAGGGCGTATTTTTTTAATCACTATTGTAAGTCACATATTCGTTAATTACGAATTAAGATTTCGTTGTATGTTCACATAGTACTTATTTAATGTAAATATAATCATAATTTATGTTTAGTTCTTCATAATGTGTTCAAGATTGTATTCACAACACTAGTTGAAACTGCACTACACTAACTGTACTCTTATTACTTATGAGTGCCCAATAAAAAGTAGTTAAACAAACTAAAAATACTAACATTTTTCATTATTAATCTCTATTTACTGTGGTATTCATGGCTGCTACGGGCACAATAATTTTACTAGTAGTGCTGTTAAAATACTAATACGGCTGATACTATGAATACCATTTTGATGCAAAGCATGGTTCGAAAATTTAATAATCAATTGACTTGTTGATTTAAAACAATGTGATAATGTGATACATAGTTTAACTAACTGTTACTGGGCACTCAGCTCAACTTTCAAAGCTTGTTCATGAATATACCATTCTCTTTTACATTTTATTTTGCACTAATTTTGTATTCATGTTGTTTTTATTTTCTATGTGGCATCGAACCTTGCTTTGTGTTGTCACTTCATGCATAACCCAAACCCCTAATCCTGCCCTGCTCCTCCATGCATTTGCAGTATTGCAGTCCGCGCAATCACAGGTAAGTAGCATTTTCGCTTCTTTATAGTTTTGTTTCGTCATTTTCAGCTTTATTTGCATGTTTAATATTCATCTTTGAATATATTTATGAATGGGAATGTATCTAATGTGTTTAACCTATGTATGTACCTTAGTTTTATAATTATGCATGTAAATATCATTTCAGAGTGTTATGTTAATATTCACATTAAATAAGTATTTCATGGCAATGAAATATATTTAGGTACTCATATTTATGTATCATGTATTATAATATTGTTATAGTATTTAGTTTCATGGCATACTTATCATCAGATCCGTAAAGTTGATTGAGTACTTTTGACTTTGATGAAATCTAAAATATGTAAGATGTTAGGTATTGTAAAAAGTTGGTTGAAGTTTTTAATGACATGAACAAAAATGTAACAAAGTAATGTTGGATGTTATAGATGTACTCGTAACAGTTTGACCACAATAGGTAATTCAAAATTCTATAAATACTTAATTAGTAAAATAGTAGGTAATGCGCAAATTAACTGTGTACAGTTGAATGTTCTTTTTTAAATGTACATACGTTAATGCCTCTGTTTAATTTTTGTCGTATAATTAAGTACACTAGGATGTGTAAGTTTCCAAAATGAACTAACACAGATTTGAGTTACGCTACATTTACGAAAAAAAGATCATTGGGCTGACTTCAGTACTCTTCTCTAACGAAAGAAGTTTATCTAAAAATAACGAAACAAAGAAATCAAGCAGTGATAAGTAAATGAGAAAATTATACATGTTTCTATGGTTACTAAAAACGATCCCTAAAATAAGTTATCTCGAGTGCTAAATTCAGCCCAATTTGTTTAAATTTTTTTCCTATAAAAGAAAAAGGAATTGATTCATTTATAATTCTCAATAGAAAGTAAAATACTGACTCGGGTTCAAATCCCGGCGTTGTTTGAGTTTTTCTATTTAAAATAATTTATTATATATATATATATATATATATATATATATATATATATATATATATATATATATATATAAATAAAAATTTTCAATGTGCCATTCGAATAACAAAACGGCAATTCTTGCAAACAACATGCATTTACAAGGTTTTATAAATTCTGCAGCAATAAAAATGTACAAAATGTAAAAAGTGGAATAGCAGAACGTGAGTATATAGTAGTATTGGTATTGTACAACAGGCGCAGCCAATCGACCCCGAGCTCGCCGCTAAGTTGCTGGGTCACGGCGTGGCCGTCTCCCCCGTCGTGACAGTAGAGCCACGACGCCGGAAGTTCCACAAGGCCATCACGCTCAGCATGCCGGCGCCACGTGCGCACTCGCAAGGCATGATCAACCAGTACTCGGGCTCTGCCCCCACGCTCCGTCTACTCTGCTCCATCACCGGTAAGGCTTCGCCGACTCTTTACTCCTTTCTTATTGGTTTCGTTTCTCGTTTTGGTTTTCATGTGTCCCGTTTATCGTTTATGGCAACACTCATTCATCATTTGATTAGCAGTGTGGGAAACGTGTGATTGGTTTTGATCACTGGTTTGCAGTGCTGGAATGTAATGATGTTTTATAGGCTTTTTTGTTCTTGATCCATCACGAGTTTGGAATTTATGTGTTCACACTGTCAAGTGTTTTGTGTCACAATTAGATTTTCATTGGATTTCGAACGAAGAGGTATCTTCATTTTTATAATATGATTTAGTATATCAAAATTATATAGTAGAAAACATCATTGCATTGAGCACCACTAATATCGTACAAAATAAAAATTGGTGTGATTTTCTGATGCATATTCGACTTATTCAAAAGGAAAATAAATTTATAAAAATATGAAAAATTCACAAACGAACGTTGACCACATTCATATAATTGAAAATTGTTACTTAAGAATAACAATTTTCAATTGTCATTGCCCACTGTTTGGTTTTCAGCTGGTTCTACTTTTTGGTGGATCAACTTTTGATGTTGTGTTGTGTTTTTATCTACAATTTAGCGAGTGGTTATTTTTCTTTCATTAAGGGGTTGGCAAGCTTTTTGTTTGGCGGTAGCGATTTGTAGCCTATAGCCTGTAAAATATTTCATAGAAGTAGAATAATAGTCGGACAGTAACGTTTTTGGATAATATAGTCATAGAACCATTATAATCATTTATAAATTATTTCGTAGATAGAAATTTAAAAAATTGGATAATAGTATGCAGAGCATGTAAAAGGATAGTAGACATACTATGAAATCATGCTCCGTAAATATTATCATTTGAACTTTGTTAAATATTAGAGTGCAAACTAGTATGTACTTAATATTCTAGTTTCCAGAAGTATTTTGAATTTAAAGATGTGTCTTATTCATGATTTATTTGTAATGAAAAATGCTGTACATTGTAGATTTTCCATTGTGTCTTAGTAATTTAAATAGTAACGTACTTTGTGGGTGAATAAATCCCTCTCTAATTGCGATTGATTACAAACAAGGAGAGGAGTTCAACAAGCTGATCGAATCAATTATTTTATTTCGCGAATTTCACTATTAAGTCATCAGTATACCATTTGTCATCATTTTGCTAATTGCTTTCAAGTTTTAGTTATCTACGAATTTAATTGAGTTTAGGTAGGTACTGTGTCGTTGCTGAGTTCATTCATTTTAAAATTCCATGCCGAATTGTTTTTAGTAGGCAGCAAATTGATTTATGTTCTAAATTCCGCAAGGCCAAATTTGTAAGTAAAGCTTTCATACAACACGTTGGTTGTTGTGCGCTGTTTTTGATGTTTGCTCGAGGGTTTACGGTTACCGGAGAAAAGGGTGTGTGCTCACTGGTAGGTCGCGAAGTTTGCCAGCCTCGCGCTTGTTGTTCTACAACTTCTCTAGTCAGGGTCTCGATGCCTATATTCAGTTAGTTCAGTCCAGTACTTTTAAATTCATAGTTGGAATAGTCGACCCCTATCGTTAGTTGATTGACCTGTGATACTAATGCGCTGCATTGATCATTTTCACGTGCGTACCAGGGGTGTTTCGGAAAAGATCTCTCAAAGGTAACTAACAATAATTTGTGGGCTGCCCCTTTTAGAATGTTTCTCTATATTATATTATAAGAATAATTATTTTCCACATTGATTCGATTTTATATACGATATTTTATTTACGCCTTTAGTCATTTAGTTTTTATTTTATATATATAAAATGAAAATCACTACAAAGACACTTGCAATAATTCACCTCGTTAATAGATTTGCTGCATAAGTTTCAGTTTAATTATTTGATTTTTGTTTCATTATGACAAAAATGAACAAAAACAAATTATTATTATTATTATTATTATGATTAAACTAGCATTTAATTTTGCTCTATGACTTGTTACCGAGGAAACAGAAGCACTGCTAACAAATTATAGAGTTAACGATCAGTCGTCATGTAAACTTCTCAAAAGAACAAAGTTAGTTGCCCCGCGACTGGTCTTTTCTGAAACCGTTGCTGCTTTTACTTGCTTGCTGCCTGTGCTTACTAACTGTCACTGCATAAGCTTGCCACATGCTACTCTCAGCTTTCATCCAAGGAAATCCTCAAAATACCAGCGGCACGTGGTACAGTTCGTCTTCGAATCAGTTGCGAAAACGAGTACACCACGCAACAGTCTCGCGCTATTTTGACGATTTTTTTCTTTCTATATATATGTATATATATATATATATATATATATATATATATATATATATATATATATATATATATATATTTCTCTCTGTCTCTTCTAATCTAATCTCAAGTCGCGGATATTCTGATCTGGAATATATCAAGTTTCTCTAACTCTCTCTGTAAATCGCGTCCCAGTCAATTTCAATCAAAATAGTTCATCCATTCGAGTCAGTCGCTTGTAGAAATATTATCAATAATAATTATATTATACGTTTATCTTAGTAACTTGTTTGGTTTGCTATGAACATATTAATTGCTTGATCAGCTTTATATCAAAAGTAATTTTCATTATCTCTTTTGGGTTACGAAATGTAAGTATTTAGTGTTGCCAGTTTGTCAAAGGATTTTAAAAGTTGTACTGACGAGGCTGTATGTTGCGTGTGTGCGAAGGTGGCACAACTAGGGCCCAGTGGGAGGACGTCACCGGATCCACCCCGCTCACGTTTGTAAACGACTGCGTGTCCTTTACCACCACGGTGTCTGCGAGGTTCTGGCTAATGGACTGCAGAAATATCGGAGATGCCACTAAAATGGCTACCGAATTATATAGGTACTCAACCGAACAAACAGAAACTCATTACTCATTACTATTGTAATATTTCTGTTTCATCAACAGGGAAGCCATCCATGTTCCTTTCATGGCGAAATTTGTAGTATTTGCGAAAAGAGTTGATCCTTTAGAAGCAAGACTGAGAGTATTTTGTATGACTGATGACAAAGAAGATAAAACTTTGGAACATCAAGAACATTTTACAGAAGTAGCGAAAAGTAGAGACGTTGAAGTAAGATGTTATTAAAACTTGAAAAACGAACATGATTCTTATTATGAAATTAATATTTTAGGTGCTAGAAGGGAAACCACAGTATATTGAGTTTGCAGGAAATTTAGTGCCTATAACAAAATCTGGTGAACAACTACAATTTGCATTTAGAGCATTTAGGGAAAACCGTTTACCGTTTTCTGTGCGGGTAAAAGACCAGCACGCTGACACCGTAGGACGGTGTCTTTTTATGAGAGAACCCAAGGTTAGAAGGTCTTGAAGATTATCTTTATCATATCATTTAAATTTGTAAATGTATTTCAGGTGGCGAAAGGAGAACCTCCTCAGCAACCAATTTGTATATTGAATATAGTTTTACCTGACGATATTGTCACAGAGACAATATCGTTAACAGATCCAGAATCTCTTAAGAAACATGGTTTCTTCAAAGATGATTTCTACCAACGAACAAGATTATCCGATATGAGTAATTTGTTGGGAGAAGACTGGGTGCCTTTAGCGGCTGAGTTAGGACTTTCTACTTCGGAAATTAATGTAATTAAATCCGAATATCCTGACAGCGTAGCGAAACAAGCTCAATCCATGTTGAGAATGTGGAGAGCGGAATCTGGCAACAAAGCGCAGAGTAAGTAAATAACTATAATATTTTCCTAAGTAGTGATTTTTATACTTGTAAAATAATTATTGTGAATCATTTTATATATCTTCATTGCCTTAGTTAAATGTAAAAATAAAAAATAATTTGTCTTTCAGGAGAAACATTAGAAGAAGCATTAAGAAGGATAGGCAGAGAAGATATAATTCCTCAATGTCTGAATGTCGATGCATTAGACCATGCTGTAGCTAAAGTTACGAGGGACCAAGGAGGTTTTGATTCTCTAAAAGAAGAATTAGGACCTTCCAGAGATGCTTCATTGCGAAGAGATATCAGTTTGGACACTGCAGTGTATGAAAGAGATATAATGAAGGACTCTGAATCCGTGGAATCATTAGTACAAGCAGAGAAGAAAGATCCGTTAGAAAGTAATTAATATTCATAGTTTAATTTTTTTAAATGTAAATTAGTTGCAATATATTTTTATCGCATTATTTTTTTCAGTAAATAAAATACAGAATATCCGAGAGCGAGATGAAAGTAAATATTCTGCGGAAGAAAAAATAGTAACGGAGCTAGATGAGGACGAAGAATTAAAAAAATCTGTTCAAGAAAGAAGACAAGAAATAGAAAAGAGGCTCTCAGAAGAGAGAAAAGTACCTGCTTCTACTCAAAGAGTAGAAATTGTACAAGAAATAAGTTCAATAAAACGACAAAGTCTCATTGACGATAAAATAAAACCAGACGAAAAACCACAAGAAATAACCACAGAAACCATCATCATCGAACCAGCAAAAATAACAACAACTGTAAAGACTGTAACCACAACAACTAAACAACCAGAAACCACAAAAACCACAGTGGAGACAGTCAAAATTATAAAAACTGTTGAAAAATTACCAGATGAACCATCAGAGTTGCAAAAGAAACTAGCGGCTCAAAAAGAAAAAATTGAAACTGCAGAACGCACAGAAACCACCACAATAGTCGAAACACGCACAAATGAGGTATTATCACCCGAACCTAAAACGCACACTATTGCCGAACCATCAGTCGAGGACAAACGAAGAGATTCAGAATTGTTCGAAGGAGTGACGCAGGAATTGGAGCGGTTGGAAACCACAAAGAAGACAGCTCCGATGCCTAAACCCACTGAGGGTAAGTCAACATTTTCCTATATTAATATTGTATTTTTATTCAATTTATTGAACTTTTATTAGACTTGAAATCACCGAAACAATCAAAAACACCACCGCCCAGCCCAGCTGACTTCATTCTACGAGAGCAAGCAGCTTCCCTACAAGGTAGGAATCTTGACAAAATTATTATTTCACTTATTTTAGAGCTTGAGTTTTAGTTATCTTGGTTTTCCGAAAAGCTTAAAGTTTAGAACTCTCAAAAGTAGATACCTAAATTACTTTGAATTTGAAAGTCAAGTTGGTTCTTATAATGTATATATATTTTTATAGAAATTTGAATATTTTGAGTGTTCTAACTGTATGGAATATCATTGCAAAGAAGAAAATGTACCTTAGCTTCGCGCAGACACATATATCACCTTCGGAACGAAATGAAAATAATATTGAAAATGTATTTATGCAAACAAGGTCATAGGATACCATAAAAATGAACTTTTAATTCCTTATGACACGCGTTCCAAATATTACGAATGACGCATCACTTTTTATAAGATAATCGCGAAATATTTAAAACATTGTGATTATAACATGTTGCTTTTAAAAGTGTTATTGACATCGTATTAATTAGATTCGATGCAGATTATGATACACTTATAAAAAAAATGTAAAGAATAGTTTATATTTATTATTAACGTTGAAACTATGTTGCTAATATTTTTTATTACTTGCTTTAAAAATAAATACTTAGTAATCCGTCTGAGAATGAACAATAGTACGCAAAAGAATAAACTTGAACTTTTTATTTCTTTGAAAGCAAGATATCATATGGCTTCCTTGGAAGCATAATGCTATTATCTTACATGGTATTATACATGACAAACAGTGAAAACCTGACCTGATGTCGCAGTATTGTACTGTGTCGTATATCGAGTGGTCGAAGATTTGTTCGTTTGTTACATTCATTAATTCGTGGAGTGATTTTACTTCCTGATCGGTAAGATTAATATCTTTATTAGAATTACTACTCTTTATAAATATTGCGATATCACCATTAAATTTTATGTCGGTTATCGTCGCGATATATTTCGACAAATCGATTAGTTGCAATGATATGTCATACAAAAATGGGGTTTGCATTGCGGTGAAGCAAGTAGTATTATCAAATGTAATTAGTCTAGTTCTAGAGTACTTGTAAAAATAACAGACAATACATGTGTACACAAATCACGGTTCATATATCACGCGGAATGGATATGTGGACGAATAGATTAAGATAAATGGTCTTTATATTGTGATTGAACCTAAACCGATTCCATGTAACCACTATAGTCCCGACTTGTCCAATACAAACTAACACGAAATCAATGTGCAACATGCTTTTGTTTATTGGCAAATGGACTTAAAACCATTTGACAATTACTAATCGTATTAATGCTCGAAACGCGTTGTTGAACTAAATCAATTTATTGTTTAATTCGATTTTGATTTATGCGAAATATTCTAAAGAGCATTGTTTTCCAATTGTTGAATGTACTAGAGAAACGTTTAGTAAAATTATATTTATTCAAATATATTTTATCAGTTTTCTTTAGTCCATTTAATTATTTATTGTATTTAAATGTTCACAATAGCGCATTATATTAGTTTGAAAAATGTTTATCAGTTTTTAAAGTGTTCACATATTTATAAATGTGGAAGTAACAGTTTCTTGTCGGTGCGTTATTGTACTATTTTGAAACTGCTTTAAATGTCAACATGGAAATATTAACAATTCACATTAATTTAGCATTATAGTAATTGTATGTAGAATTGTTAATTTTTTCATGCAAGTGTTTGAGAAATGTAGAATTTCAGAAATCCTACATATAAATGTATACCTACACAAATGTGATTACGTGCGATGGTATTGATTAATCTAGTGCAAAAGGAGTCACTTGGGCGCCCTTGTACTTACTCGAATATGTAATTTAATTATTTGGAAAACATTGCACATACTATGTATATTAAGAAGCAGCGTATTTACTAAGCTTACCAACCGCTCAGACTAAAATGTTATAATTGCAGCGTTCACTTGGCATGGCTATGTAGTTCACTTGCGAGCATAATGATTAACTTGATAACAGCCATAACACTTGGCCGCGATAACCGCTTTTACCAGTACCGTGCTTGTTTGCAATGCACATTTCAGACTTGAGATATTTTCCATGGTGGCTGGATGTATGTTTGACAGCTGCATGGTGTATACAGAGTCATGACGTGCCCAGTCGATCTCTGCCTTCTTCGTGGTTCTTCTTCTCTATCTTTGTTGCTGATGTGTCAGTGCCATCTTGTGTGTTAGCTTTGGTATCAGTGTCGCTATACATCGAGCACATTGTTCACTGACAACTCAAGTCTCTCTTGAAAAAGTTGAGTAAGGACAATGTGTTCGATTGTAAAAGTATTTGCAAGAATGATTTATCTTTGCGCATTATAAAATTTGTCATTTCGATTTCTTGTGCGAAAGATGTGTGTTCGTTGTTATTTTTTATTTTAACGTACATTAACATTCATAGAACACAATCATGCTCCAAAAATCCCGTTCCTCAATAAATTGTATGGTTAACGTTAAAAGAGATTAAATAATTTATACGAAAATATTTGCCCATTTTTCTCGAGAATCGTTTTTGAAATGATAAATTATTCTAAACCTTATGTTCCTAAGGTGGGAGAACTTGCTTCATGATATTTATTTATCTATTTATTTATTTTTATTATTTCACGCTGCTTGGTGATAAGTAATGCAAACTCCATATTGAGACAAAAATGATATTTTATTTTATGTTTGTAAATATTTCTTGAAGAATGTGCATGCGTACCCAGCCCACAGGGGTTATTTTTCAATTTATACTAAATTTATACGTTGTGTCAGTAGAGTTGTTTTGTTGTATCGTATATTAGAAAAATGATTTTGTAATTGGTAAAAGTAAATTTTCTATATAAATTCAGCATATAACTTCTGTGGGTTGGGCTAATTTCAGTGGGTCACGGGTCGTAATCTTCATATAGCAAAGGCTATAAAAAGGTCAGTAATAATTTTAGCGCTCGGAGGGAAAAGTAACAGTGAAACGTAATTTGACCGCGCGAGAAAATTTCTATTTAAAAATAATAATTATATTGACATATTGATTAGTCTATATGTAGTAATATAGAACGTGACCCAGCGCTAACGTTGCATGGTTACTTTTCTCCTGACAGTTGTAATTACTACCTACTCGCTTTTCACAAGCCGGGCTCGCCAATTGACTATGCAATCTCCTTTACCCGTAGAGAAAACCGCTGCATTAGAGAATCGCGTTCACGTTGTAAATGAATCATGTACAAACTTGGCGTGTGGGGATATGCGACACATGTCTGTGCTCGCATTTAGTAGAAATGCTTCTTATACTCTGGTTCTATGCGGAATGCCTCTAGTTGGCTTATTATATTACAAACGTGGCTGCAACCATTCCCCATTTTCCATCGATGGAACAAACCTCATCACTTTCCAACCATCAAACACAACGTTGGACCAATCATTCTTTCTTTCTACTATAACATCGCTGGATCATGTTATGATTTTCTATATCATTTTTATTGAGAGCGAGAGCGAGAGAGAGAGTGTGCAAGGGTCCCAAGCTAAGTGACTCCTGTAGCCGATGGGCAAACATAATAATAAAACGTACCGTGCGGTTCGCGGTATACTGTTACTTACTATGTTGTTGTCTTGTTGCACGCTGCATTTCCGTGCGTCTTGCGTGGACATCAACATACACAATTGACACACATGACTGTTGTCTCCTTTCACACGTGTTCCTTACGCCCGCAGCCAGCGCCTCGCCACAAGACGACGATGATTCGCTCGATACGGACGGCTTCCGGGAGGACCAGTACCTCCTGGAAACGCCAACGCCGGGCAGCGATCATGCGGAATATATTGGTGGCTATCAGCAAAGGCGCACGGGAGAAATGCATGTTGATGATTTGGATGTGGCGCATATTAATGTGTATGACAATGTGCAGCAATATTATCAGCAACAGGCTAAAATTTTCTCCGGAAACCGTAAACGGCTTGCATCTACGGAAGACTTGGACGCCGATAGCAGTGTAGTGACTCCAGATCTTCAAATGAACGGACAAATCAAGCAAACAGGACATGAGGAAAATAAAATCAGGGACACCGCAATGTCTGATGACACAAAAGATCTGGATAAGTTGACAGGTATTGTTAGGACAGGGTTGGATTCTTATAAAGTCATTGAGTCAGATCCATTGCGTCCGGAGGAATTACGAATTAGGAAAATATCGTCGCCTGAGGAGAAAGGAATAAAGGATTCGAAAAGACCTGAAGATTGGGTAAGGAAAGAAGAAAGAAATGTAGAAAGATTACATGGAGGTGCTGGGAAAACTAAAGATGGAGAGACAGATGATCAAGATAAAGTTTATGTAAAAACTACGAAAGAACCTGAGAAGAAACTTACATTCAGTTTTGCCGATGACAAGACTGAGGAAAAAGAAGAAAAAATGAACGTTATTCAAATGCGGCAAGAACTTACAAGTTATAAAGGAATTGAATTAACACCTAGTACAATATATAAAACAGAAATTCATAAATTTACAAGCATGCCCACCAAAGAACCTCAAGAAATGCAAGACATGAAAGATGGCGTTGATGAAAAGGATCATGTATCCGCAGGAAAACAATTTCCTGATTTTCCAACAAAATTAAGTTATCAAATCAATTCATCAGATGGAAAACACGTAACAAGAGGAACTTCCCCATTAGACAAGAAAGATTTAATTGAATCACCAGACCCGTTAACAACACCATTGTCAGCAGGAGCAAAACTACCTCCAACTTTAGAATTGGTTATCGGACGTAAAGAGGTAAGAACGAAAGAGGCATCAGCAACTGCTGAAAGTCGTTTAACTTTATATGGGACTAGAGACGTGGAAATATCTATAAGATCACAATCACATATTTCTGTAACTACTACGCGCAAAGATGTTTCCGGAAACGAAACTTCAGAAAGAGTGGACGTTGGAATGACAGCAAGTGCTGGTACTGGTGGATCGCGAAGTCCAGATGATTTGGTATCAAGCTTATCTGACAGAAAGGATGTTTATATCATTCCTCCTCCAAGTACCATCACAGATGAAAGTGTAACTGAAATCTCTCACAAAAAACGGGAAGATACGGTTAACTTTAGTGGAAAGAAGAGAGTGTACCGTTATGAAAGTTCAGAAGCTCCAAACGAAAACTTTGAATCACCAACTACGGAAGAAAGTGTATCACATCATATTACTGATACGGGTATTTCTCTCACACGAGGAACTACGGATACATTAACTAGCCCTGCGAGACAACCTCCTAGCGAGTTGCCGGGATTAAATACAACTGGTTTCATTTCTGATACCGCGGTTGATGTTGAAGCTGAAGAATTAGAGCTCACAGATGCGGGCTTAAGTCCGATTCAAGCTGACGAATTACCTCAAACAGAATTATTGTTTTTAGAAGAAGAAACAGCACTTACTCAATTCGCTGATATTGGAACAAGTCCTATAGAGTTTGTCGATTCAGGCTCAATAGCAATATCACAAGTTGACACTTCTGATGCTGGAACAATAACGGATCATATAGATATGAAAGATGCATCTGTAAGTCCTATAAAACCGGAAGTAGCTCTGCCAGTTTCAGCTGCTGATGCTATTATAAAACACGATGAAGAAGTACTTAGCCAACGTCGAGGATCAGGAGATGTACGAGCTAAAATTAAACTCATTGAAGAAAGTTCTGTAAAATCGCCATCACATTTAGATAAATTGAAAAAGAAGCATGAAGTGTTAGTTGATTCAGAAGATGAAATTTCTAGTTTAAAAGAAGAAGAATATGCAGGTTCTACAGAAACGTTAGCACAAATTGAAGATGAAATAAGAATGATAAAGGAAGCTCAAGCTACCGAAGAATTTGAAACTTTCGAAGATTATATTCCAGGAAAGTTAGATGATATTGATGGAAAAATATCAGGTCCAAAAGTGCCTAAAGTAAAAGATGAAATATCGGAGAAGAAAATACACATTACTCCAACACATGCAAAATATATTGCTCCAAAAGTTGCGGAATTACAAAAAAGATTTTCTCAATCTTCTGATTTAGACGAAAGTGAAGATGAAGATTTCAAGAAACATGGATTCAAAATTAAACAAAAAGTTAGTAAAAAGTCTATACAAACTACACAAATAGAAGATAAAAAGGACATTATTGAACATGCTGAAACAGAAATAATAAAAATTAAAGAAACAAAATTAATATCACCAATTATAATCCCACATATGTCAGAAGTAATTGAATCTATTGAAAAACGTTTGAAAACTGAGGGTGTAACATATAAAACAACCACAGTGCCTAGTACCCCAGTAAAATCAAAAATAGTTGATGACAAACAGGTAAAAGATGAATACTCCGCCACGCAGGTGAAAGAAGTGGATGTGGAAAAAGAAATAGAAAAAATACAGTCTGTAAAAGATACAAAGAGAATGTTTGAAGAAATGACAACAAAGGTTAAAGAAGATGTAGATAGTAAAAATTATAAAGTAAAGGAAAGTATGCAAAAATTAAAGAAATTAGAAAAAGATATAAATGACGTAGACATAAAAATATCAAAAATACAAACGGAAGATACCTTTGCGAAAGAAGTCGAAAAAGGAGTAACAGAAGAGTTAGAAACAACTGAAAAAATAAAAAAATATTTAATACAACCAATTCACAAATTGGATGAAAAAGAAGAAACCATTATTGTTCTAGATACTCAAATAACAACACCTTTACAAGAACCATGTATTCAGAAAGATAAAATTGCGGAAGTATTTCTAGAAGTTGAAGAAAAAGAACAAAATGAAGAAGATGAATCCGAATTTATAATTGAAAAACCTGATGATAGTGTTGATATGGAAAAAATTCTTGAAAATGTAGAGTGTCAAATAATATGCATTGAAGATATAGACAAAGCAGTTTTCCAAGAGGACCATATAGCTCAAGAAATAACAAAAACTATTTCAGAAAAAATAGGAACATTCATAGACAAACAAGCCTATGTTGTCACCAAAATTGAAGGAATTGACGAAACTATATCAAAGGACGACTCAATTGAGGCACCATGTGTTAAAGTTACAGTAGAAAAGAAATTGTCCGAAGAAACATCACCAGTCAGTGACAAAAAGGAAGATTCAAGTACAGAATATTCACAGTTAACTGAAATTGACAATATAGAATTAGAAGAAAAAGTGATAGTGCATGAAGAACAAGTACCTATTAGCCAAATTCTAGTTGAGAGCTCAGATAAAGCTATAAAGCAAGATGATCTAATTGAATCAGAAGTGTTAGAGGAACCTTGTGTAAGGGTACAAGCTACTTCACCAAAAGAAATTCTCCAACATAAAAAAGTTAGATCTCCAGTATACGATGATATTAAATATGAAATCTCTGATGAAAAAATACAATCAATGGCAGAAACTGATATGCCAGTGCATGCTGAAGTTAAGACGGAAATATTAAGTGATATTGAATCTAGAGATCTGCGAGATGATAAACAAGGTGTACAAAGATCTGGGATACTTCTGCAGGGGAAAGTTGCAAAACAAGATTTGATAATTAAAGATCAAATTTTAGAAGAACCGTGTATAAGAGTACAAGCTACACCACAGAAAGAAATACTTAAACATAAAAAAGTCATATCACCCGAAGCAGCTGATATTCCAACAAAAACAACCCAGGAATTCGAAGTAACTATGAAGACATCTGATGAACTTGTAGACGAGAAAGTAAAATCTTCTGCAGAAGCTGTAATTCAACATAAAACACCAGAGGAAAAATCACCAGTAGAAGCCCAAGTTGAAATTCCGCCGTCACAGATGCCTGAAGTTACTACTAAAATATTGGAGGTTTCAGATGATACCTTTGAGATAACTCGAATTAAAAAAATAGTGGTCACGAAAACCATCAAGGAAAAATCTTTATTAATTAAAGAAGATATTTTTGAAGAACCATGTACAAGAATACAAGCTACTCCACAGCAAGAAATTCTCCAACACAAAAAAGTTACGTTACCTGTAAAAATAGATATTAAACGCGAAACGCCTAAAGAAATCGAAATGGAGACAAAAAAACCTGATGAATTAATGATTGAAATGAAAGATAAATCACCAGATAAACAAGAAATTGTAACACCTGAAGAAGCGGAGGTGAAGATGAAGACCGATGTGAAATTAAAAGAGGAGAAATTGAAATCACCAATTTCTGAAGAACCCTGTACCAGAGTACAAGCTACACCACAAAAAGAAATTCTTACTCATAAAAAAGTGAAGTCGCCAGTTGAAGTAAAAATTAAATCTAAAACACTTGAAGAAGCCGAAGCAAAAACATTCGAAGATTTAATAATAGAGGCGATAGTAATAACACCGGTTGAAACTGAAATTAAACCTAAGACTCCTGAAGAATTAATTGCAGAGGCGAAAGTAATAACATCAATTGAATCTGAAACTATATCTAAAACTGCTGAGGAATTAATTGTAGAAACGAAAGTAATAACACCAGTTGAAGCTGAAATTAAACATGAAACTCCTGAGAAATTAATTGTAGATGCAGAAGTAATAACACCAGTTGAAGCGGAAATTAAACCTAAAACGCCTGAAGAATTAATTGTAGAGACGAAAGTAGTATCACCGATCGAAGCCGAAATTAAACCAAAAACTCCTGAAGAATTAATTGTAGAGGCGAAAGTAATAACACCAGTCAAAGCTGAAATTAAACCTAAAACTCCTGAGAAATTAATTGTAGAGAAGAAAGTAATAACACCAGTCGAAGCTGAAATTAAACCTAAAACTCCTGAAGAATTAATTGTAGAGGCGAAAGAAATAACATCAATTGAATCTGAAATTATATCTAAAACTGCTGAGGAATTAATTGTAGAGGTGGAAGTAATAAAACCATTCGAAGCCGAAATTAAACCTAAAACTCCTGAAGAATTAATTGTAGAGGCGAAAGTAATAACTTCAGTCGAAGCTGAAATTAAACCTAAAACTCCTGAAGAACTAATTGTAGAGGCGAAAGTAATAACACCAGTCGAAGCTGAAATTAAACCTAAAACTCCTGAAGAATTAATTGTAGAGGCGAAAGTAACAACACCAGTCGAAGCCGAAATTAAACCTAAAACTCCTGAAGAATTAATTGTAGAGGCGAAAGTAATAACACCAGTCGAAGCTGACATTAAACCAAAAACTCCTGAAGAATTAATTGTAGAGGCGAAAGTAATAACACCAGTCGAAGCTGAAATTAAACCTAAAACTCCTGAAGAATTAATTGTAGAGGCGAAAGTAATAACACCAGTCGAAGCTGAAATTAAACCTAAAACTCCTGAGAAATTAATTGTAGAGAAGAAAGTAATAACACCAGTCGAAGCTGAAATTAAACCTAAAACTCCTGAAGAATTAATTGTAGAGGCGAAAGAAATAACATCAATTGAATCTGAAATTATACCTAAAACTGCTGAGGAATTAATTGTAGAGGTGGAAGTAATAAAACCATTCGAAGCCGAAATTAAACCTAAAACTCCTGAAGAATTAATTGTAGAGGCGAAAGTAATAACTCCAGTCGAAGCTGAAATTAAACCTAAAACTCCTGAAGAACTAATTGTAGAGGCGAAAGTAATAACACCAGTCGAAGCTGAAATTAAACCTAAAACTCCTGAAGAATTAATTGTAGAGGCGAAAGTAACAACCCCAGTTGAAGCCGAAATTAAACCTAAAACTCCTGAAGAATTAATTGTAGAGGCGAAAGTAATAACACCAGTCGAAGCTGAAATTAAACCTAAAACTCCTGAAGAATTAATTGTAGAGGCGAAAGTAATAACACCAGTCGAAGCTGAAATTAAACCTAAAACTCCTGAAGAATTAATTGTAGAGGCGAAAGTAATAACACCAGTCGAAGCCGAAATTAAACCTAAAACTCCTGAACAATTAATTGTAGAGGCGAAAGTAATAACATCAATTGGATCTGAAATTATATCTAAAACTGCTGAGGAATTAATTGTAGAGGCGAAAGTAATAACACCAGTCGATGCTGAAATTAAACCTAAAACTCCTGAAGAATTAATTGTAGAGGCGAAAGAAATAACATCAATTGAATCTGAAATTATATCTAAAACTGCTGAGGAATTAATTGTAGAGGCGGAAATAATAACACCAGTCGAAGCAGAACATAAATCTAAAACTCCTGAAGAATTAATTGTAGAGGCGAAAGGAATAACACCAGTCGAAACTGAAATTAAACCTAAAAAACCTGAAGAATTAATTGTAGAGGCGAAAGTAATATCACCGATCGAAGTAGAAATTAAACCTAAAACTCCTAAAGAATTAATTGTAGAGGCGAAAGAAATAACATCAATTGAATCTGAAATTATATCTAAAACTGCTGAGGAATTAATTGTAGAGGCGAAAGTAATAACACCAGTCAAAGCTGAAATTAAACCTAAAACTCCCGAAGAATTAATTGTAGAGGCGGAAGTAATAACACCAGTCGAAGCAGAAATTAAACCTAAAACTCCTGAAGAATTAATTGTAGAGGCGAAAGTAATAACACCAGTCGAAGCTGAAATTAAAACTAAAACTCCCGAAGAATTAATTGTAGAGGCGAAAGTAATAACACCAGTCGAAGCTGAAATTAAACCTAAAACTCCTGAAGAATTAATTGTAGAGGCGAAAGTAATAACACCAGTCGAAGCTGAAATTAAACCTAAAACTCCTGAAGAATTAATTGTAGAGGCGAAAGTAATAACACCAGTCGAAGCTGAAATTAAACCTAAAACTCCTGAAGAATTAATTGTAGAGGCGAAAGAAGTAACATCAATTGAATCTGAAATTAAACCTAAAACTCCTGAGGAATTAATTGCAGAGGCGGAAGTAATAACACCAGTTGAAGCGGAAATTAAACCTAAAACACCTGAGGAATTAATTGCAGAGGCGGAAGTAATAACACCAGTTGAAGCGGAAATTAAACCTAAAACTCCTGAAGAACTAATTGTAGAGGCGAAAGTAATAACACCAGTTGAAGCGGAAATTAAACCTAAAACTCCTGAAGAATTAATTGTAGAGGCGAAAGTAATAACACCATTCGAAGCTGAAATTAAACCAAGAACTCCTGAAGAATTAATTGTAGAGGCGAAATTAATAACACCAGTCAAAGCTGAAATTAAACCCAAAACTCCTGAGGAATTAATTGTAGAGGCGGAAGTAATAACACCGATCGAAGCCGAAATAAAACCTAAAACTCCTGAAGAATTAATTGTAGAGGAGGAAGTAATAACACCAGTTGAAGCGGAAATTAAATCTAAAACTCCTGAAGAATTAATTGTAGAGGCGGAAGTAATAACACCAGTCGAAGCAGAAATTAAACCTAAAACTCCTGAAGAATTAATTGTAGAGGCGGAAGTAATAACACCAGTTGAAGCGGAAATTAAACCTAAAACTCCTGAGGAATTAATTGTAGAGGCGGAAGTAATAACACCGATCGAAGCCGAAATAAAACCTAAAACTCCTAAAGAATTAATTGTAGAGGCGAAAGTAATAACACCAATCGAAACTGAAATTAAACCTAAAACTCCCGAAGAATTAATTGTAGAGGCGAAAGTAATAACACCAGTTGAAGCGGAAATTAAACCTAAAACTCCTGAAGAATTAATTGTAGAGGCGGAAGTAATAACACCAGTTGAAGCGGAAATTAAATCTAAAACTCCTGAAGAATTAATTGTAGAGGCGGAAGTAATAACACCAGTTGAAGCGGAAATTAAACCTAAAACTCCTGAAGAATTAATTGTAGAGGCGGAAGTAATATCACCAATCGAAGCCGAAATTAAAACGAAAACTCCCGAAGAATTAATTGTAGAGGCGGAAGTAATAAAACCAGTCGAAGCAGAAATTAAACCTAAAACTCCTGAAGAATTAATTGTAGAGGCGAAAGTAATAACACCAGTCGAAGCTGAAATTAAACCTAAAACTCCTGAGGAATTTATTGTAGAGACGGAAGTAATAACACCGATCGAAGCCGAAATTAAACCTAAAACTCCTGAAGAATTAATTATAGAGGCGAAAGTAATAACACCAGTCGAAGCTGAAATTAAACCTAAAACTCCCGAAGAATTAATTGTAGAGGCGAAAGTAATAACACCAGTCGAAGCTGAAATTAAACCTAAAACTTCTGAAGAATTAATTGTAGAGGCGAAAGTAATAACACCAGTCGAAGCTGAAATTAAACCTAAAACTCCTGAAGAATTAATTGTAGAGGCGAAAGAAATAACATCAATTGAATCTGAAATTAAACCTAAAACTCCTGAAGAATTAATTGTAGAGGCGAAAGAAATAACATCAATTGAATCTGAAATTAAACCTAAAACTCCTGAGGAATTAATTGTAGAGGCAGAAGTAATAACAATAGTTGAAGCGGAAATTAAACCTAAAACTCCTGAAGAATTAATTGTAGAGACGAAAATAATAACACCAGTCGAAGCAGAAATTAAACCTAAAACTCCTGAGGAATTAATTGTAGAGGCAGAAGTAATAACACCAGTTGAAGCGGAAATAAAACTTAAAACTCCTGAAGAATTAATTGTAGAGGCGAAAGTAAGAACACCAGTTGAAGCGGAAATTAAACCTAAAACGCCTGAAGATTTAATTGTAGAGACGAAAGTAGTATCACCGATCGAAGCCGAAATTAAACCTAAAACTCCCGAAGAATTAATTGTAGAGGCGAAAGAAATAACACCAGTTGAAGCGGAAATTAAACCTAAAACTCCTGAAGAATTAATTGTTGAGGCGGAAGTAATAACACCAGTTGAAGCGGAAATTAAATCTAAAACTCCTGAAGAATTAATTGTAGAGGCGGAAGTAATAACACTAGTCGAAGCTGAAATTAAACCTAAAACTCCTGAAGAATTAATTGTAGAGGCGAAAGTAATAACACCAGTCGAAGCTGAAATTAAACCTAAAACTCCTGAAGAATTAATTGTAGAGGCGAAAGTAATAACACCAGTCGAAGCCGAAATTAAACCTAAAACTCCTGAACAATTAATTGTAGAGGCGAAAGTAATAACATCAATTGGATCTGAAATTATATCTAAAACTGCTGAGGAATTAATTGTAGAGGCGAAAGTAATAACACCAGTCGATGCTGAAATTAAACCTAAAACTCCTGAAGAATTAATTGTAGAGGCGAAAGAAATAACATCAATTGAATCTGAAATTATATCTAAAACTGCTGAGGAATTAATTGTAGAGGCGGAAATAATAACACCAGTCGAAGCAGAACATAAATCTAAAACTCCTGAAGAATTAATTGTAGAGGCGAAAGGAATAACACCAGTCGGAGCTGAAATTAAACCTAAAAAACCTGAAGAATTAATTGTAGAGGCGAAAGTAATATCACCGATCGAAGTAGAAATTAAACCTAAAACTCCTATAGAATTAATTGTAGAGGCGAAAGAAATAACATCAATTGAATCTGAAATTATATCTAAAACTGCTGAGGAATTAATTGTAGAGGCGAAAGTAATAACACCAGTCAAAGCTGAAATTAAACCTAAAACTCCCGAAGAATTAATTGTAGAGGCGAAAGGAATAACACCAGTCGGAGCTGAAATTAAACCTAAAAAACCTGAAGAATTAATTGTAGAGGCGAAAGTAATATCACCGATCGAAGTAGAAATTAAACCTAAAACTCCTAAAGAATTAATTGTAGAGGCGAAAGAAATAACATCAATTGAATCTGAAATTATATCTAAAACTGCTGAGGAATTAATTGTAGAGGCGAAAGTAATAACACCAGTCAAAGCTGAAATTAAACCTAAAACTCCCGAAGAATTAATTGTAGAGGCGGAAGTAATAACACCAGTCGAAGCAGAAATTAAACCTAAAACTCCTGAAGAATTAATTGTAGAGGCGAAAGTAATAACACCAGTCGAAGCTGAAATTAAAACTAAAACTCCCGAAGAATTAATTGTAGAGGCGAAAGTAATAACACCAGTCGAAGCTGAAATTAAACCTAAAACTCCTGAAGAATTAATTGTAGAGGCGAAAGTAATAACACCAGTCGAAGCTGAAATTAAACCTAAAACTCCTGAAGAATTAATTGTAAAAGCGAAAGTAATAACACCAGTCGAAGCTGAAATTAAACCTAAAACTCCTGAAGAATTAATTGTAGAGGCGAAAGAAGTAACATCAATTGAATCTGAAATTAAACCTAAAACTCCTGAGGAATTAATTGCAGAGGCGGATGTAATAACACCAGTTGAAGCGGAAATTAAACCTAAAACTCCTGAGGAATTAATTGCAGAGGCGGAAGTAATAACACCAGTTGAAGCGGAAATTAAACCTAAAACTCCTGAAGAACTAATTGTAGAGGCGAAAGTAATAACACCAGTTGAAGCGGAAATTAAACCTAAAACTCCTGAAGAATTAATTGTAGAGGCGAAAGTAATAACACCATTCGAAGCTGAAATTAAACCAAGAACTCCTGAAGAATTAATTGTAGAGGCGAAATTAATAACACCAGTCAAAGCTGAAATTAAACCTAAAACTCCTGAGGAATTAATTGTAGAGGCGGAAGTAATAACACCGATCGAAGCCGAAATAAAACCTAAAACTCCTGAAGAATTAATTGTAGAGGCGGAAGTAATAACACCAGTTGAAGCGGAAATTAAATCTAAAACTCCTGAAGAATTAATTGTAGAGGCGGAAGTAATAACACCAGTCGAAGCAGAAATTAAACCTAAAACTCCTGAAGAATTAATTGTAGAGGCGGAAGTAATAACACCAGTTGAAGCGGAAATTAAACCTAAAACTCCTGAGGAATTAATTGTAGAGGCGGAAGTAATAACACCGATCGAAGCCGAAATAAAACCTAAAACTCCTGAAGAATTAATTGTAGAGGCGAAAGTAATAACACCAATCGAAACTGAAATTAAACCTAAAACTCCCGAAGAATTAATTGTAGAGGCGAAAGTAATAACACCAGTTGAAGCGGAAATTAAACCTAAAACTCCTGAAGAATTAATTGTAGAGGCGGAAGTAATAACACCAGTTGAAGCGGAAATTAAATCTAAAACTCCTGAAGAATTAATTGTAGAGGCGGAAGTAATAACACCAGTTGAAGCGGAAATTAAACCTAAAACTCCTGAAGAATTAATTGTAGAGGCGGAAGTAATATCACCAATCGAAGCCGAAATTAAAACGAAAACTCCCGAAGAATTAATTGTAGAGGCGGAAGTAATAACAACGGTCGAAGCAGAAATTAAACCTAAAACTCCCGAAGAATTAATTGTAGAGGCGAAAGTAATAACACCAGTCGAAGCTGAAATTAAACCTAAAACTTCTGAAGAATTAATTGTAGAGGCGAAAGTAATAACACCAGTCGAAGCTGAAATTAAACCTAAAACTCCTGAAGAATTAATTGTAGAGGCGAAAGAAATAACATCAATTGAATCTGAAATTAAACCTAAAACTCCTGAAGAATTAATTGTAGAGGCGAAAGAAATAACATCAATTGAATCTGAAATTAAACCTAAAACTCCTGAGGAATTAATTGTAGAGGCAGAAGTAATAACAATAGTTGAAGCGGAAATTAAACCTAAAACTCCTGAAGAATTAATTGTAGAGACGAAAATAATAACACCAGTCGAAGCAGAAATTAAACCTAAAACTCCTGAGGAATTAATTGTAGAGGCAGAAGTAATAACACCAGTTGAAGCGGAAATAAAACTTAAAACTCCTGAAGAATTAATTGTAGAGGCGAAAGTAAGAACACCAGTTGAAGCGGAAATTAAACCTAAAACGCCTGAAGATTTAATTGTAGAGACGAAAGTAGTATCACCGATCGAAGCCGAAATTAAACCTAAAACTCCCGAAGAATTAATTGTAGAGGCGAAAGAAATAACACCAGTTGAAGCGGAAATTAAACCTAAAACTCCTGAAGAATTAATTGTTGAGGCGGAAGTAATAACACCAGTTGAAGCGGAAATTAAATCTAAAACTCCTGAAGAATTAATTGTAGAGGCGGAAGTAATAACACTAGTCGAAGCTGAAATTAAACCTAAAACTCCTGAAGAATTAATTGTAGAGGCGAAAGTAATAACACCAGTCGAAGCTGAAATTAAACCTAAAACTCCTGAAGAATTAATTGTAGAGGCGAAAGTAATAACACCAGTCGAAGCCGAAATTAAACCTAAAACTCCTGAACAATTAATTGTAGAGGCGAAAGTAATAACATCAATTGGATCTGAAATTATATCTAAAACTGCTGAGGAATTAATTGTAGAGGCGAAAGTAATAACACCAGTCGATGCTGAAATTAAACCTAAAACTCCTGAAGAATTAATTGTAGAGGCGAAAGAAATAACATCAATTGAATCTGAAATTATATCTAAAACTGCTGAGGAATTAATTGTAGAGGCGGAAATAATAACACCAGTCGAAGCAGAACATAAATCTAAAACTCCTGAAGAATTAATTGTAGAGGCGAAAGGAATAACACCAGTCGGAGCTGAAATTAAACCTAAAAAACCTGAAGAATTAATTGTAGAGGCGAAAGTAATATCACCGATCGAAGTAGAAATTAAACCTAAAACTCCTATAGAATTAATTGTAGAGGCGAAAGAAATAACATCAATTGAATCTGAAATTATATCTAAAACTGCTGAGGAATTAATTGTAGAGGCGAAAGTAATAACACCAGTCAAAGCTGAAATTAAACCTAAAACTCCCGAAGAATTAATTGTAGAGGCGGAAGTAATAACACCAGTCGAAGCAGAAATTAAACCTAAAACTCCTGAAGAATTAATTGTAGAGGCGAAAGTAATAACACCAGTCGAAGCTGAAATTAAAACTAAAACTCCCGAAGAATTAATTGTAGAGGCGAAAGTAATAACACCAGTCGAAGCTGAAATTAAACCTAAAACTCCTGAAGAATTAATTGTAGAGGCGAAAGTAATAACACCAGTCGAAGCTGAAATTAAACCTAAAACTCCTGAAGAATTAATTGTAGAGGCGAAAGTAATAACACCAGTCCAAGCTGAAATTAAACCTAAAACTCCTGAAGAATTAATTGTAGAGGCGAAAGAAGTAACATCAATTGAATCTGAAATTAAACCTAAAACTCCTGAGGAATTAATTGCAGAGGCGGAAGTAATAACACCAGTTGAAGCGGAAATTAAACCTAAAACTCCTGAGGAATTAATTGCAGAGGCGGAAGTAACAACACCAGTTGAAGCGGAAATTAAACCTAAAACTCCTGAAGAACTAATTGTAGAGGCGAAAGTAATAACACCAGTTGAAGCGGAAATTAAACCTAAAACTCCTGAAGAATTAATTGTAGAGGCGAAAGTAATAACACCATTCGAAGCTGAAATTAAACCAAGAACTCCTGAAGAATTAATTGTAGAGGCGAAATTAATAACACCAGTCAAAGCTGAAATTAAACCTAAAACTCCTGAGGAATTAATTGTAGAGGCGGAAGTAATAACACCGATCGAAGCCGAAATAAAACCTAAAACTCCTGAAGAATTAATTGTAGAGGCGGAAGTAATAACACCAGTTGAAGCGGAAATTAAATCTAAAACTCCTGAAGAATTAATTGTAGAGGCGGAAGTAATAACACCAGTCGAAGCAGAAATTAAACCTAAAACTCCTGAAGAATTATTTGTAGAGGCGGAAGTAATAACACCAGTTGAAGCGGAAATTAAACCTAAAACTCCTGAGGAATTAATTGTAGAGGCGGAAGTAATAACACCGATCGAAGCCGAAATAAAACCTAAAACTCCTGAAGAATTAATTGTAGAGGCGAAAGTAATAACACCAATCGAAACTGAAATTAAACCTAAAACTCCCGAAGAATTAATTGTAGAGGCGAAAGTAATAACACCAGTTGAAGCGGAAATTAAACCTAAAACTCCTGAAGAATTAATTGTAGAGGCGGAAGTAACAACACCAGTTGAAGCGGAAATTAAACCTAAAACGCCTGAAGATTTAATTGTAGAGACGAAAGTAGTATCACCGATCGAAGCCGAAATTAAACCTAAAACTCCCGAAGAATTAATTGTAGAGGCGAAAGAAATAACACCAGTTGAAGCGGAAATTAAACCTAAAACTCCTGAAGAATTAATTGTAGAGGCGGAAGTAATAACACCAGTTGAAGCGGAAATTAAATCTAAAACTCCTGAAGAATTAATTGTAGAGGCGGAAGTAATAACACTAGTTGAAGCGGAAATTAAACCTAAAACTCCTGAAGAATTAATTGTAGAGGCGGAAGTAATATCACCAATCGAAGCCGAAATTAAAACGAAAACTCCCGAAGAATTAATTGTAGAGGCGGAAGTAATAACACCAGTCGAAGCAGAAATTAAACCTAAAACTCCTGAAGAATTAATTGTAGAGGCGAAAGTAATAACACCAGTCGAAGTTGAAATTAAACCTAAAACTCCTGAGGAATTTATTGTGGAGACGGAAGTAATAACACCGATCGAAGCCGAAATTAAACCTAAAACTCCTGAAGAATTAATTGTAGAGGCGAAAGAAATAACATCAATTGAATTTGAAATTATATCTAAAACTGCTGAGGAATTAATTGTAGAGGCGAAAGTAATAACACCAGTCGGAGCTGAAATTAAACCTAAAAAACCTGAAGAATTAATTGTAGAGGCGAAAGTAATAACACCAGTCAAAGCTGAAATAAAACCTAAAACTCCTGAAGAATTAATTGTAGAGGCGAAAGTAATAACACCAGTCGAAGCTGAAATTAAACCTAAAAAACCTGAAGAAATAATTGTAGAGGCGAAAGTAATAACACCAGTCGAAGCCGAAATTAAAACGAAAACTCCCGAAGAATTAATTGTAGAGGCGGAATTAATAACACCAGTTGAAGCGGAAATTAAACCTAAAACTCCTGAAGAATTAATTGTAGAGGCGGAAGTAATATCACCAATCGAAGCCGAAATTAAAACGAAAACTCCCGAAGAATTAATTGTAGAGGCGGAAGTAATAACACCAGTCGAAGCTGAAATTAAACCTAAAACTCCTGAAGAAATAATTGTAGAGGCGAAAGTTATAACACCAGTCGAAGCTGAAATTAAACCTAAAACTCCTGAGGAATTAATTGTAGAGGCGAAAGAAATAACATCAATTGAATCTGAAATTAAACCTAAAACTCCTGAAGAATTAATTGTAGAGACGAAAGTAATAACACCAGTCGAAGCAGAAATTAAACCTAAAACTCCTGAAGAATTAATTGTAGAGGCGGAAGTAATAACACCAGTCGAAGCAGAAATTAAACCTAAAACTCCGGAAGAATTAATTGTAGAGGCGAAAGTAATAACACCAGTCGAAGCTGAAATTAAACCTAAAACTCTTGAAGAATTAATTGTAGAGGCGAAAGTAATAACACCAGTCGAAGCTGAAATTAAACCTAAAACTCCTCAAGAATTAATTGTAGAGGCGAAAGAAATAACATCAATTGAATCTGAAATTAAACCTAAAACTCCTGAAGAATTAATTGTAGAGGCGAAAGTAATAACACCAGTCGATGCTGAAATTAAACCTAAAACTCCTGAGGAATTAATTGTAGAGGCGGAAGTAATAACACCAGTTGGAGCGGAAATTAAACCTAAAACTCCTGAAGAATTAATTGTAGAGGCGAAAGTAATAACACCAGTTGAAGCGGAAATTAAACCTAAAACTCCTGAAGAATTAATTGTGGAGGCGAAAGAAATAACATCAATTGAATCTGAAATTAAACCTAAAACTCCTGAAGAATTAATTGTAGAGGCGAAAGAAATAACATCAATTGAATCTGAAATTAAACCTAAAACTCCTGAGGAATTAATTGTAGAGGCAGAAGTAATAACACCAGTTGAAGCGGAAATAAAACTTAAAACTCCTGAAGAATTAATTGTAGAGGCGAAAGTAAGAACACCAGTTGAAGCGGAAATTAAACCTAAAACGCCTGAAGATTTAATTGTAGAGACGAAAGTAGTATCACCGATCGAAGCCGAAATTAAACCTAAAACTCCTGAAGAATTAATTGTAGAGGCGAAAGTAATAACACCAGTCGAAGCTGAATTTAAACCTAAAACTCCTGAAGAATTAATTGTAGAGGCGAAAGTAATAACACCAGTCGAAGCTGAAATTAAACCTAAAACTCCTGAGGAATTAATTGTAGAGGCGGAAGTAATAACACCAGTTGAAGCGGAAATTAAACCTAAAACTCCTGAAGAATTAATTGTAGAGGCGAAAGAAATAACATCAATTGAATCTAAAATTATATCTAAAACTGCTGAGGATTTAATTGTAGAGGCGGAAGTAATAACACCAGTTGAAGCGGAAATTAAACCTAAAACTCCTGAAGAATTAATTGTAGAGGCGAAAGAAATAACATCAATTGAATCTAAAATTATATCTAAAACTGCTGAGGATTTAATTGTAGAGGCGGAAGTAATAACACCAGTTGAAGCGGAAATTAAACCTAAAACTCCTGAAGAATTAATTGTAGAGGCGAAAGAAATAACATCAATTGAATCTAAAATTATATCTAAAATTCCTGAGGAATTAATTGTAGAGGCGGAAGTAATAACACCAGTCGAAGCAGAAATTAAACCTAAAACTCCTGAAGAATTAATTGTAGAGGCAGAAGTAATAACACCAGTTGAAGCGGAAATAAAACTTAAAACTCCTGAAGAATTAATATTAGAGGCGAAAGTAAGAACACCAGTTGAAGCGGAAATTAAACCTAAAACGCCTGAAGATTTAATTGTAGAGACGAAAGTAGTTTCACCGATCGAAGCCGAAATTAAACCTAAAACTCCTGAAGAATTAATTGTAGAGGCGGAAGTAATAACACCAGTCGAAGCAGAAATTAAACCTAAAACTCCTGAAGAATTAATTGTAGAGACGAAAGTAATAACACCAGTCGAAGCAGAAATTAAACCTAAAACTCCTGAAGAATTAATTGTAGAGGCGGAAGTAATAACACCAGTCGAAGCAGAAATTAAACCTAAAACTCCGGAAGAATTAATTGTAGAGGCGAAAGTAATAACACCAGTCGAAGCTGAAATTAAACCTAAAACTCCTGAAAAATTAATTGTAGAGGCGAAAGTAATAACACCAGTCGAAGCTGAAATTAAACCTAAAACTCTTGAAGAATTAATTGTAGAGGCGAAAGAAATAACATCAATTGAATCTAAAATTATATCTAAAACTGCTGAGGATTTAATTGTAGAGGCGGAAGTAATAACACCAGTCGAAGCTGAAATTAAACCTAAAACTCCTGAGGAATTAATTGTAGAGGCGGAAGTAATAACACCAGTTGGAGCGGAAATTAAACCTAAAACTCCTGAAGAATTAATTGTAGAGGCGAAAGTAATAACACCAGTTGAAGCGGAAATTAAACCTAAAACTCCTGAAGAATTAATTGTAGAGGCGAAAGAAATAACATCAATTGAATCTGAAATTAAACCTAAAACTCCTGAGGAATTAATTGTAGAGGCAGAAGTAATAACACCAGTTGAAGCGGAAATTAAACCTAAAACTCCTGAAGAATTAATTGTAGAGACGAAAGTAATAACACCAGTCGAAGCAGAAATTAAACCTAAAACTCCTGAAGAATTAATTGTAGAGGCGGAAGTAATAACACCAGTCGAAGCAGAAATTAAACCTAAAACTCCGGAAGAATTAATTGTAGAGGCGAAAGTAATAACACCAGTCGAAGCTGAAATTAAACCTAAAACTCCTCAAGAATTAATTGTAGAGGCGAAAGTAATAACACCAGTCGAAGCTGAAATTAAACCTAAAACTCCTCAAGAATTAATTGTAGAGGCGAAAGAAATAACATCAATTGAATCTGAAATTAAACCTAAAACTCCTGAAGAATTAATTGTAGAGGCGAAAGTAATAACACCAGTCGAAGCTGAAATTAAACCTAAAACTCCTGAGGAATTAATTGTAGAGGCGGAAGTAATAACACCAGTTGGAGCGGAAATTAAACCTAAAACTCCTGAAGAATTAATTGTAGAGGCGAAAGTAATAACACCAGTTGAAGCGGAAATTAAACCTAAAACTCCTGAAGAATTAATTGTAGAGGCGAAAGAGATAACATCAATTGAATCTGAAATTAAACCTAAAACTCCTGAGGAATTAATTGTAGAGGCAGAAGTAATAACACCAGTTGAAGCGGAAATTAAACCTAAAACTCCTGAAGAATTAATTGTAGAGACGAAAGTAATAACACCAGTCGAAGCAGAAATTAAACCTAAAACTCCTGAAGAATTAATTGTAGAGTCGGAAGTAATAACACCAGTCGAAGCAGAAATTAAACCTAAAACTCCGGAAGAATTAATTGTAGAGGCGAAAGTAATAACACCAGTCGAAGCTGAAATTAAACCTAAAACTCTTGAAGAATTAATTGTAGAGGCGAAAGTAATAACACCAGTCGAAGCTGAAATTAAACCTAAAACTCCTCAAGAATTAATTGTAGAGGCGAAAGAAATAACATCAATTGAATCTGAAATTAAACTTAAAACTCCTGAAGAATTAATTGTAGAGGCGAAGGTAATAACACCAGTCGAAGCTGAAATTAAACCTAAAACTCCTGAGGAATTAATTGTAGAGGCGGAAGTAATAACACCAGTTGGAGCGGAAATTAAACCTAAAACTCCTGAAGAATTAATTGTAGAGGCGAAAGTAATAACACCAGTTGAAGCGGAAATTAAACCTAAAACTCCTGAAGAATTAATTGTAGAGGCGAAAGAAATAACATCAATTGAATCTGAAATTAAACCTAAAACTCCTGAAGAATTAATTGTAGAGGCGAAAGAAATAACATCAATTGAATCTGAAATTAAACCTAAAACTCCTGAGGAATTAATTGTAGAGGCAGAAGTAATAACACCAGTTGAAGCGGAAATAAAACTTAAAACTCCTGAAGAATTAATTGTAGAGGCGAAAGTAAGAACACCAGTTGAAGCGGAAATTAAACCTAAAACGCCTGAAGAATTAATTGTAGAGGCGGAAGTAATAACACCAGTCGAAGCAGAAATTAAACCTAAAACTCCGGAAGAATTAATTGTAGAGGCGAAAGTAATAACACCAGTCGAAGCTGAAATTAAACCTAAAACTCTTGAAGAATTAATTGTAGAGGCGAAAGTAATAACACCAGTCGAAGCTGAAATTAAACCTAAAACTCCTGAAGAATTAATTGTAGAGGCAGAAGTAATAACACCAGTTGAAGCGGAAATAAAACTTAAAACTCCTGAAGAATTAATTGTAGAGGCGAAAGTAAGAACACCAGTTGAAGCGGAAATTAAACCTAAAACGCCTGAAGATTTAATTGTAGAGACGAAAGTAGTATCACCGATCGAAGCCGAAATTAAACCTAAAACTCCTGAAGAATTAATTGTAGAGACGAAAGTAATAACACCAGTCGAAGCAGAAATTAAACCTAAAACTCCTGAAGAATTAATTGTAGAGGCGGAAGTAATAACACCAGTCGAAGCAGAAATTAAACCTAAAACTCCGGAAGAATTAATTGTAGAGGCGAAAGTAATAACACCAGTCGAAGCTGAAATTAAACCTAAAACTCTTGAAGAATTAATTGTAGAGGCGAAAGTAATAACACCAGTCGAAGCTGAAATTAAACCTAAAACTCCTCAAGAATTAATTGTAGAGGCGAAAGAAATAACATCAATTGAATCTGAAATTAAACCTAAAACTCCTGAAGAATTAATTGTAGAGGCGAAAGTAATAACACCAGTCGAAACTGAAATTAAACCTAAAACTCCTGAGGAATTAATTGTAGAGGCGGAAGTAATAACACCAGTTGGAGCGGAAATTAAACCTAAAACTCCTGAAGAATTAATTGTAGAGGCGAAAGTAATAACACCAGTTGAAGCGGAAATTAAACCTAAAACTCCTGAAGAATTAATTGTAGAGGCGAAAGAAATAACATCAATTGAATCTGAAATTAAACCTAAAACTTCTGAAGAATTAATTGTAGAGGCGAAAGAAATAACATCAATTGAATCTGAAATTAAACCTAAAACTCCTGAGGAATTAATTGTAGAGGCAGAAGTAATAACACCAGTTGAAGCGGAAATTAAACCTAAAACTCCTGAGGAATTAATTGTAGAAACGAAAGTAATAACACCAGTCGAAGCAGAAATTATACCTAAAACTCCTGAGGAATTAATTGTAGAGGCGGAAGTAATAACACCAGTTGAAGCGGAAATTAAACCTAAAACTCCTGAAGAATTAATTGTAGAGGCGGAAGTAATAACACCAGTCGAAGCTGAAATTAAACCTAAAACTCCTGAGGAATTAATTGTAGAGGCGGAAGTAATAACACCAGTTGAAGCGGAAATTAAACCTAAAACTCCTGAAGAATTAATTGTAGAGGCAGAAGTAATAACACCAGTTGAAGCGGAAATAAAACTTAAAACTCCTGAAGAATTAATTGTAGAGGCGAAAGTAAGAACACCAGTTGAAGCGGAAATTAAACCTAAAACGCCTGAAGATTTAATTGTAGAGACGAAAGTAGTATCACCGATCGAAGCCGAAATTAAACCTAAAACTCCTGAAGAATTAATTGTAGAGGCGAAAGTAATAACACCAGTCGAAGCTGAAATTAAACCTAAAACTCCTGAAGAATTAATTGTAGAGGCGAAAGTAATAACACCAGTCGAAGCTGAAATTAAACCTAAAACTCCTGAGGAATTAATTGTAGAGGCGGAAGTAATAACACCAGTTGAAGCGGAAATTAAACCTAAAACTCCTGAAGAATTAATTGTAGAGGCGAAAGAAATAACATCAATTGAATCTAAAATTATATCTAAAACTGCTGAGGATTTAATTGTAGAGGCGGAAGTAATAACACCAGTCGAAGCAGAAATTAAACCTAAAACTCCTGAAGAATTAATTGTAGAGGCAGAAGTAATAACACCAGTTGAAGCGGAAATAAAACTTAAAACTCCTGAAGAATTAATATTAGAGGCGAAAGTAAGAACACCAGTTGAAGCGGAAATTAAACCTAAAACGCCTGAAGATTTAATTGTAGAGACGAAAGTAGTTTCACCGATCGAAGCCGAAATTAAACCTAAAACTCCTGAAGAATTAATTGTAGAGGCGGAAGTAATAACACCAGTCGAAGCAGAAATTAAACCTAAAATTCCTGAAGAATTAATTGTAGAGGCGGAAGTAATAACACCAGTCGAAGCAGAAATTAAACCTAAAACTCCGGAAGAATTAATTGTAGAGGCGAAAGTAATAACACCAGTCGAAGCTGAAATTAAACCTAAAACTCCTGAAAAATTAATTGTAGAGGCGAAAGTAATAACACCAGTCGAAGCTGAAATTAAACCTAAAACTCTTGAAGAATTAATTGTAGAGGCGAAAGAAATAACATCAATTGAATCTAAAATTATATCTAAAACTGCTGAGGATTTAATTGTAGAGGCGGAAGTAATAACACCAGTCGAAGCTGAAATTAAACCTAAAACTCCTGAGGAATTAATTGTAGAGGCGGAAGTAATAACACCAGTTGGAGCGGAAATTAAACCTAAAACTCCTGAAGAATTAATTGTAGAGGCGAAAGTAATAACACCAGTTGAAGCGGAAATTAAACCTAAAACTCCTGAAGAATTAATTGTAGAGGCGAAAGAAATAACATCAATTGAATCTGAAATTAAACCTAAAACTCCTGAAGAATTAATTGTAGAGGCGAAAGAAATAACATCAATTGAATCTGAAATTAAACCTAAAACTCCTGAGGAATTAATTGTAGAGGCAGAAGTAATAACACCAGTTGAAGCGGAAATTATACCTAAAACTCCTAAGGAATTAATTGTAGAGACGAAAGTAATAACACCAGTCGAAGCAGAAATTATACCTAAAACTCCTGAGGAATTAATTGTAGAGGCAGAAGTAATAACACCAGTTGAAGTGGAAATAAAATTTAAAACTCCTGAAGAATTAATTGTAGAGGCGAAAGTAAGAACACCAGTTGAAGCGGAAATTAAACCTAAAACGCCTGAAGATTTAATTGTAGAGACGAAAGTAGTATCACCGATCGAAGCCGAAATTAAACCTAAAACTCCTGAAGAATTAATTGTAGAGGCGAAAGTAATAACACCAGTCGAAGCTGAAATTAAACCTAAAACTCCTGAAGAATTAATTGTAGAGGCGAAAGAAATAACATCAATTGAATCTAAAATTATATCTAAAACTGCTGAGGATTTAATTGTAGAGGCGGAAGTAATAACACCAGTCGAAGCAGAAATTAAACCTAAAACTCCTGAAGAATTAATTGTAGAGGCAGAAGTAATAACACCAGTTGAAGCGGAAATAAAACTTAAAACTCCTGAAGAATTAATATTAGAGGCGAAAGTAAGAACACCAGTTGAAGCGGAAATTAAACCTAAAACGCCTGAAGATTTAATTGTAGAGACGAAAGTAGTTTCACCGATCGAAGCCGAAATTAAACCTAAAACTCCTGAAGAATTAATTGTAGAGGCGGAAGTAATAACACCAGTCGAAGCAGAAATTAAACCTAAAACTCCGGAAGAATTAATTGTAGAGGCGAAAGTAATAACACCAGTCGAAGCTGAAATTAAACCTAAAACTCCTCAAGAATTAATTGTAGAGGCGAAAGAAATAACATCAATTGAATCTGAAATTAAACCTAAAACTCCTGAAGAATTAATTGTAGAGACGAAAGTAATAACACCAGTCGAAGCAGAAATTAAACCTAAAACTCCTGAAAAATTAATTGTAGAGGCGGAAGTAATAACACCAGTCGAAGCAGAAATTAAACCTAAAATTCCGGAAGAATTAATTGTAGAGGCGAAAGTAATAACACCAGTCGAAGCTGAAATTAAACCTAAAACTCCTCAAGAATTAATTGTAGAGGCGAAAGAAATAACATCAATTGAATCTGAAATTAAACCTAAAACTCCTGAAAAATTAATTGTAGAGGCGAAAGTAATAACACCAGTCGAAGCTGAAATTAAACCTAAAACTCTTGAAGAATTAATTGTAGAGGCGAAAGTAATAACACCCGTCGAAGCTGATATTAAACCTAAAACTCCTCAAGAATTAATTGTAGAGGCGAAAGAAATAACATCAATTGAATCTGAAATTAAACCTAAAACTCCTGAAGAATTAATTGTAGAGGCGAAAGTAATAACACCAGTCGAAGCTGAAATTAAACCTAAAACTCCTGAGGAATTAATTGTAGAGGCGGAAGTAATAACACCAGTTGGAGCGGACATTAAACCTAAAACTCCTGAAGAATTAATTGTAGAGGCGAAAGTAATAACACCAGTTGAAGCGGAAATTAAACCTAAAACTCCTGAAGAATTAATTGTAGAGGCGAAAGAAATAACATCAATTGAATCTGAAATTAAACCTAAAACTCCCGAAGAATTAATTGTAGAGGCGAAAGACTTAACATCAATTGAATCTGAAATTAAACCTAAAACTCCTGAGGAATTAATTGTAGAGGCAGAAGTAATAACACCAGTTGAAGCGGAAATTAAACCTAAAACTCCTGAAGAATTAATTGTAGAGACGAAAGTAATTACACCAGTTGAAGCGGAAATTAAACCCAAAACTCCTGATGAATTAATTGTAGAGACGAAAGTAATGTCACCGATCGAAACCGAAATTAAACCTAAAACTCCTGAAGAATTAATTGTAGAGGCGAAAGTAATAACACCAGTCGAAGCTGAAATTAAACCTAAAACTCCTGAAGAATTAATTGTGGGGACGAAAGTAGTATCACCGATCGAAGCCGAAATTAAACCTAAAACTCCTGAGGAATTAATTGTAGAGGCGGAAGTAATAACACCAGTTGAAGCGGAAATTAAACCTAAAACTCCTGAAGAATTAATTGTAGAGGCGAAAGAAATAACATCAATTGAATCTAAAATTATATCTAAAACTGCTGAGGATTTAATTGTAGAGGCGGAAGTAATAACACCAGTCGAAGCAGAAATTAAACCTAAAACTCCTGAAGAATTAATTGTAGAGGCAGAAGTAATAACACTAGTTGAAGCGGAAATAAAACTTAAAACTCCTGAAGAATTAATATTAGAGGCGAAAGTAAGAACACCAGTTGAAGCGGAAATTAAACCTAAAACTCCTGAAGAATTAATTGTAGAGGCGGAAGTAATAACACCAGTCGAAGCTAAAATTAAACCTAAAACTCCTGAAGAATTAATTGTAGAGGCGGAAGTAATAACACCAGTCGAAGCTAAAATTAAACCTAAAACTCCGGAAGAATTAATTGTAGAGGCGAAAGTAATAACACCAGTCGAAGCTGAAATTAAACCTAAAACTCCTGAAGAATTAATTGTAGAGGCGAAAGTAATAACACCAGTCGAAGCTGAAATTAAACCTAAAACTCCTGAAGAATTAATTGTAGATGCGGAAGTAATAACACCAGTCGAAGCAGAAATTAAACCTAAAACTCCGGAAGAATTAATTGTAGAGGCGAAAGTAATAACACCAGTCGAAGCGGAAATTAAACCTAAAACTCCTGAAGAATTAACTGTAGAGGCGAAAGAAATAACATCAATTGAATCTGAAATTAAACCTAAAACTCCTGAAGAATTAATTGTAGTGGCGAAAGAAATAACATCAATTGAATCTGAAATTAAACCTAAAACTCCTGAGGAATTAATTGTAGAGGCAGAAGTAATAACACCAGTTGAAGCGGAAATTAAACCTAAAACTCCTGAAGAAGTAATTGTAGAGACGAAAGTAATAACACCAGTCGAAGCAGAAATTAAACCTAAAACTCCTGAGGAATTAATTGTAGAGGCAGAAGTAATAACACCAGTTGAAGCGGAAATAAAACTTAAAACTCCTGAAGAATTAATTGTAGAGGCGAAAGTAAGAACACCAGTTGAAGCGGAAATTAAACCTAAAACGCCTGAAGATTTAATTGTAGAGACGAAAGTAGTATCACCGATCGAAGCCGAAATTAAACCTAAAACTCCTGAAGAATTAATTGTAGAGGCGAAAGTAATAACACCAGTCGAAGCTGAAATTAAACCTAAAACTCCTGAGGAATTAATTGTAGAGGCGGAAGTAATAACACCAGTTGAAGCGGAAATTAAACCTAAAACTCCTGAAGAATTAATTGTAGAGGCGAAAGAAATAACAACAATTGAATCTAAAATTATATCTAAAACTGCTGAGGATTTAATTGTAGAGGCGGAAGTAATAACACCAGTCGAAGCAGAAATTAAACCTAAAACTCCTGAAGAATTAATTGTAGAGGCAGAAGTAATAACACCAGTTGAAGCGGAAATAAAACTTAAAACTCCTGAAGAATTAATATTAGAGGCGAAAGTAAGAACACCAGTTGAAGCGGAAATTAAACCTAAAACGCCTGAAGATTTAATTGTAGAGACGAAAGTAGTTTCACCGATCGAAGCCGAAATTAAACCTAAAACTCCTGAAGAATTAATTGTAGAGGCGGAAGTAATAACACCAGTCGAAGCAGAAATTAAACCTAAAACTCCGGAAGAATTAATTGTAGAGGCGAAAGTAATAACACCAGTCGAAGCTGATATTAAACCTAAAACTCCTCAAGAATTAATTGTAGAGGCGAAAGAAATAACATCAATTGAATCTGAAATTAAACCTAAAACTCCTGAAGAATTAATTGTAGAGGCGAAAGAAATAACATCAATTGAATCTGAACTTAAACCTAAAACTCCTGAAGAATTAATTGTAGAGACGAAAGTAATAACACCAGTCGAAGCAGAAATTAAACCTAAAACTCCTGAAAAATTAATTGTAGAGGCGGAAGTAATAACACCAGTCGAAGCAGAAATTGAACCTAAAACTCCGGAAGAATTAATTGTAGAGGCGAAAGTAATAACACCAGTCGAAGCTGAAATTAAACCTAAAACTCCTGAAAAATTAATTGTAGAGGCGAAAGTAATAACACCAGTCGAAGCTGAAATTAAACCTAAAACTCTTGAAGAATTAATTGTAGAGGCGAAAGTAATAACACCCGTCGAAGCTGAAATTAAACCTAAAACTCCTCAAGAATTAATTGTAGAGGCGAAAGAAATAACATCAATTGAATCTGAAATTAAACCTAAAACTCCTGAAGAATTAATTGTAGAGGCGGAAGTAATAACACCAGTTGAAGCGGAAATTAAACCTAAAACTCCAGAAGAATTAATTGTAGAGGCGGAAGTAATAACACCAGTTGAAGCGGAAACTAAACCTAAAACTTCTGAAGAATTAATTGTAGAGGCAAAAGTAATAACACCAGCCGAAGCTGAAATTAAACCTAAAACTCCTGAAGAATTAATTGTAGAGGCGAAAGAAATAACATCAATCGAATCTGAAATTAAACCTAAAACTCCTGAAGAATTAATTGTAGAGGCGAAAGAAATAACATCAATTGAATCTAAAATTAAACCTAAAACTCCTGAGGAATTAATTGTAGAGTCAGAAGTAATAACACCAGATGAAGCGGAAATTAAACCTAAAACTCCTGAGGAATTAATTGTAGAGACGAAAGTAATAACACCAGTCGAAGCAGAAATTAAACCTAAAACTCCTGAGGAATTAATTGTAGAGGCAGAAGTAATAACACCAGTTGAAGCGGAAATAAAACTTAAAACTCCTGAAGAATTAATTGTAGAGACGAAAGTAATAACACCAGTCGAAGCAGAAATTAAACCTAAAACTCCTGAGGAATTAATTGTAGAGGCAGAAGTAATAACACCAGTTGAAGCGGAAATAAAACTTAAAACTCCTGAAGAATTAATTGTAGAGGCGAAAGTAAGAACACCAGTTGAAGCGGAAATTAAACCTAAAACGCCTGAAGATTTAATTGTAGAGACGAAAGTAGTATCACCGATCGAACCCGAAATTAAACCTAAAACTCCTGAAGAATTAATTGTAGAGGCGAAAGTAATAACACCAGTCGAAGCTGAAATTAAACCTAAAACTCCTGAGGAATTAATTGTAGAGGCGGAAGTAATAACACCAGTTGAAGCGGAAATTAAACCTAAAACTCCTGAAGAATTAATTGTAGAGGCGAAAGCAATAACATCAATTGAATCTAAAATTATATCTAAAACTGCTGAGGATTTAATTGTAGAGGCGGAAGTAATAACACCAGTCGAAGCAGAAATTAAACCTAAAACTCCTGAAGAATTAATTGTAGAGGCAGAAGTAATAACACCAGTTGAAGCGGAAATAAAATTTAAAACTCCTGAAGAATTAATATTAGAGGCGAAAGTAAGAACACCAGTTGAAGCGGAAATTAAACCTAAAACGCCTGAAGATTTAATTGTAGAGACGAAAGTAGTTTCACCGATCGAAGCCGAAATTAAACCTAAAACTCCTGAAGAATTAATTGTAGAGGCGGAAGTAATAACACCAGTCGAAGCAGAAATTAAACCTAAAACTCCGGAAGAATTAATTGTAGAGGCGAAAGTAATAACACCAGTCGAAGCTGAAATTAAACCTAAAACTCCTCAAGAATTAATTGTAGAGGCGAAAGAAATAACATCAATTGAATCTGAACTTAAACCTAAAACTCCTGAAGAATTAATTGTAGAGACGAAAGTAATAACACCAGTCGAAGCAGAAATTAAACCTAAAACTCCTGAAAAATTAATTGTAGAGGCGGAAGTAATAACACCAGTCGAAGCAGAAATTAAACCTAAAACTCCGGAAGAATTAATTGTAGAGGCGAAAGTAATAACACCAGTCGAAGCTGAAATTAAACCTAAAACTCCTGAAAAATTAATTGTAGAGGCGAAAGTAATAACACCAGTCGAAGCTGAAATTAAACCTAACACTTTTGAAGAATTAATTGTAGAGGCGAAAGTAATAACACCCGTCGAAACTGAAATTAAACCTAAAACTCCTCAAGAATTAATTGTAGAGGCGAAAGAAATAACATCAATTGAATCTGAAATTAAACCTAAAACTCCTGAAGAATTAATTGTAGAGGCGGAAGTAATAACACCAGTTGAAGCGGAAATTAAACCTAAAACTCCTGAAGAATTAATTGTAGAGGCGGAAGTAATAACACCAGTTGAAGCGGAAACTAAACCTAAAACTTCTGAAGAATTAATTGTAGAGGCAAAAGTAATAACTCCAGCCGAAGCTGAAATTAAACCTAAAACTCCTGAAGAATTAATTGTAGAAGCGAAAGAAATAACATCAATTGTATCTGAAATTAAACCTAAAACTCCTGAAGAATTAATTGTAGAGGCGAAAGAAATAACATCAATTGAATCTAAAATTAAACCTAAAACTCCTGAGGAATTAATTGTAGAGTCAGAAGTAATAACACCAGTTGAAGCGGAAATTAAACCTAAAACTCCTGAGGAATTAATTGTAGAGACGAAAGTAATAACACCAGTCGAAGCAGAAATTAAACCTAAAACTCCTGAGGAATTAATTGTAGAGGCAGAAGTAATAACACCAGTTGAAGCGGAAATAAAACTTAAAACTCCTGAAGAATTAATTGTAGAGACGAAAGTAAGAACACCAGTTGAAGCGGAAATTAAACCTAAAACGCCTGAAGATTTAATTGTAGAGGCGAAAGTAATAACACCAGTCGAAGCTGAAATTAAACCTAAAACTCCAGAGGAATTAATTGTAGAGGCGGAAGTAATAACACCAGTTGAAGCGGAAATTAAACCTAAAACTCCTGAAGAATTAATTGTAGAGACGAAAGTAATAACACCAGTTGAAGCGGAAATTAAACCCAAAACTCCTGATGAATTAATTGTAGAGATGAAAGTAATGTCACCGATCGAAGCCGAAATTAAACCTAAAACTCCGGAAGAATTAATTGTAGAGGCGAAAGTAATAACACCAGTCGAAGCTGAAATTAAACCTAAAACTCCTCAAGAATTAATTGTAGAGGCGAAAGAAATAACATCAATTGAATCTGAACTTAAACCTAAAACTCCTGAAGAATTAATTGTAGAGACGAAAGTAATAACACCAGTCGAAGCAGAAATTAAACCTAAAACTCCTGAAAAATTAATTGTAGAGGCGGAAGTAATAACACCAGTCGAAGCAGAAATTAAACCTAAAACTCCTGAAGAATTAATTGTAGAGGCAGAAGTAATAACACCAGTTGAAGCGGAAATAAAACTTAAAACTCCTGAAGAATTAATATTAGAGGCGAAAGTAAGAACACCAGTTGAAGCGGAAATTAAACCTAAAACGCCTGAAGATTTAATTGTAGAGACGAAAGTAGTTTCACCGATCGAAGCCGAAATTAAACCTAAAACTCCTGAAGAATTAATTGTAGAGGCGGAAGTAATAACACCAGTCGAAGCAGAAATTAAACCTAAAACTCCGAAAGAATTAATTGTAGAGGCGAAAGTAATAACACCAGTCGAAGCTGAAATTAAACCTAAAACTCCTCAAGAATTAATTGTAGAGGCGAAAGAAATAACATCAATTGAATCTGAACTTAAACCTAAAACTCCTGAAGAATTAATTGTAGAGACGAAAGTAATAACACCAGTCGAAGCAGAAATTAAACCTAAAACTCCTGAAAAATTAATTGTAGAGGCGGAAGTAATAACACCAGTCGAAGCAGAAATTAAACCTAAAACTCCGGAAGAATTAATTGTAGAGGCGAAAGTAATAACACCAGTCGAAGCTGAAATTAAACCTAAAACTCCTGAAAAATTAATTGTAGAGGCGAAAGTAATAACACCAGTCGAAGCTGAAATTAAACCAAACACTATTGAAGAATTAATTGTAGAGGCGAAAGTAATAACACCCGTCGAAACTGAAATTAAACCTAAAACTCCTCAAGAATTAATTGTAGAGGCGAAAGAAATAACATCAATTGAATCTGAAATTAAACCTAAAACTCCTGAAGAATTAATTGTAGAGGCGGAAGTAATAACACCAGTTGAAGCGGAAATTAAACCTAAAACTCCTGAAGAATTAATTGTAGAGGCGGAAGTAATAACACCAGTTGAAGCGGAAACTAAACCTAAAACTTCTGAAGAATTAATTGAAGAGGCAAAAGTAATAACTCCAGCCGAAGCTGAAATTAAACCTAAAACTCCTGAAGAATTAATTGTAGAGGCGAAAGAAATAACATCAATTGAATCTGAAATTAAACCTAAAACTCCTGAAGAATTAATTGTAGAGGCGAAAGAAATAACATCAATTGAATCTAAAATTAAACCTAAAACTCCTGAGGAATTAATTGTAGAGTCAGAAGTAATAACACCAGTTGAAGCGGAAATTAAACCTAAAACTCCTGAGGAATTAATTGTAGAGACGAAAGTAATAACACCAGTCGAAGCAGAAATTAAACCTAAAACTCCTGAGGAATTAATTGTAGAGGCAGAAGTAATAACACCAGTTGAAGCGGAAATAAAACTTAAAACTCCTGAAGAATTAATTGTAGAGACGAAAGTAAGAACACCAGTTGAAGCGGAAATTAAACCTAAAACGCCTGAAGATTTAATTGTAGAGGCGAAAGTAATAACACCAGTCGAAGCTGAAATTAAACCTAAAACTCCTGAAGAATTAATTGTAGAGGCGAAAGTAATAACACCAGTCGAAGCTGAAATTAAACCTAAAACTCCTGAGGAATTAATTGTAGAGGTGGAAGTAATAACACCAGTTGAAGCGGAAATTAAACCTAAAACTCCTGAAGAATTAATTGTAGAGACGAAAGTAATAACACCAGTTGAAGCGGAAATTAAACCCAAAACTCCTGATGAATTAATTGTAGAGACGAAAGTAATGTCACCGATCGAAGCCGAAATTAAACCTAAAACTCCGGAAGAATTAATTGTAGAGGCGAAAGTAATAACACCAGTCGAAGCTGAAATTAAACCTAAAACTCCTGAAAAATTAATTGTAGAGGCGAAAGTAATAACACCAGTCGAAGCTGAAATTAAACCTAAAACTCTTGAAGAATTAATTGTAGAGGCGAAAGTAATAACACCCGTCGAAACTGAAATTAAACCTAAAACTCCTCAAGAATTAATTGTAGAGGCGAAAGAAATAACATCAATTGAATCTGAAATTAAACCTAAAACTCCTGAAGAATTAATTGTAGAGGCGGAAGTAATAACACCAGTCGGAGCTGAAATTAAACCTAAAACTCCTGAGGAATTAATTGTAGAGGCGAAAGTAATAACACCAGTAGAAGCTGAAATTAAACCTAAAACTCCTGAGGAATTAATTGTAGAAACGGAAGTAATAACACCGATCGAAGCCGAAATTAAACCTAAAACTCCTGAAGAATTAATTGTAGAGGCGAAAGTAATAACACCAGACGAAGCTGAAATTAAACCTAAAACTCCCGAAGAATTAATTGTAGAGGCGAAAGTAATAACACCAGTCGAAGCTGAAATTAAACCTAAAACTCCTGAAGAATTAATTGTAGCGGCGAAAGTAATAACACCAGTTGAAGCTGAAATTAAACCTAAAACTCCTGAAGAATTAATTGTAGAGGCAAAAGTAATAACACCAGTCGAAGCTGAAATTAAACGTAAAACTCCTGAGGAATTAATTGTAGAGGCGGAAGTAATATCACCAATCGAAGCCGAAATTAAAACGAAAACTCCCGAAGAATTAATTGTAGAGGCGGAAGTAATATCACCAATCGAAGCCGAATTAAAAACGAAAACTCCCGAAGAATTAATTGTAGATTCGGAAGTAATAACACCGATCGAAGCCGAAATTAAACCTAAAACTCCTGAAGAATTAATTGTAGAGGCGGAAGTAATAACACCAGTCGAAGCTGTAATTAAACCTAAAACTCCTGAAGAATTAAGTGTAGAGGCGAAAGTAATAACACCAGTCGAAGCTGAAATTAAACCTAAAACTCCTGAGGAATTAATTGTAGAGGCGGAAATAATAACACCAGTTGATGCGGAAATTAAACCTAAAACTCCTGAAGAATTAATTGTAGAGGCGGAAGTAATAACACCAGTCGAAGCTGAAATTAAACCTAAAACTCCTGAAGAATTAATTGTAGGGACGAAAGTAATATCACCGATCGCAGCCAAAATTAAACCTAAAACTCCTGAAGAATTAATTGTAGAGGCGAAAGTAATAACACCAGTCGAAGCTGAAATTAAAACTAAAACTCCTGAAGAATTATTTGTAGAGGCGAAAGAAATAACATCAATCGAATCTGAAATTAAACCTAAAACTCCTGAAGAATTAATTGTAGAGGCGAAAGAAATAACATCAATTGAATCTGAAATTATATCTAAAACTGCTGAGGATTTAATTGTAGAGGCGGAAGTAATAACACCAGTCGAAGCAGAAATTAAACCTAAAACTCCTGAAGAATTAATTGTAGAGGCAGAAGTAATAACACCAGTTGAAGCGGAAATAAAACTTAAAACTCCTGAAGAATTAATATTAGAGGCGAAAGTAAGAACACCAGTTGAAGCGGAAATTAAACCTAAAACGCCTGAAGATTTAATTGTAGAGACGAAAGTAGTTTCACCGATCGAAGCCGAAATTAAACCTAAAACTCTTGAAGAATTAATTGTAGAGGCGAAAGTAATAACACCAGTCGAAGCTGAAATTAAACCATACACTCCTGAAGAATTAATTGTAGAGGCGAAAGTAATAACACCAGTCGAAGCTGAAATTAAACCTAAAACTCCTGAGGAATTAATTGTAGAGGCGGAAGTAATAACACCAGTTGGAGCGGAAATTAAACCTAAAACTCATGAAGAATTAATTGTAGAGGCGAAAGTAATAACACCAGTTGAAGCGGAAATTAAACCTAAAACTCCTGAAGAATTAATTGTAGAGGCGAAAGAAATAACATCAATTGAATCTGAAATTAAACCTAAAACTCCTGAAGAATTAATTGTAGAGGCGAAAGAAATAACATCAATTGAATCTGAAATTAAACCTAAAACTCCTGAGGAATTAATTGTAGAGGCAGAAGTAATAACACCAGTTGAAGCGGAAATTAAACCTAAAACTCCTGAAGAATTAATTGTAGAGACGAAAGTAATAACACCAGTCGAAGCAGAAATTAAACCTAAAACTCCTGAGGAATTAATTGTAGAGGCAGAAGTAATAACACCAGTTGAAGCGGAAATAAAACTTAAAACTCCTGACGAAATAATTGTAGAGGCGAAAGTAAGAACACCAGTTGAAGCGGAAATTAAACCTAAAACGCCTGAAGATTTAATTGTAGAGACGAAAGTAATAACACCAGTTGAAGCGGAAATTAAACCTAAAACTCCTGAAGAATTAATTGTAGAGGCAAAAGTAATAACACCGGTCGAAGCTGAAATTAAACCTAAAACTCCTGAAGAATTAATTATAGAGGCGAAAGTAATCACACCAGTCGGAGCTGAAATTAAACCTAAAACTCCTGAGGAATTAATTGTAGAGGCGGAAGTAATAACACCAGTTGAAGCGGAAATTAAACCTAAAACACCTGAAGAATTAATTGTAGAGGCGAAAGAAATAACATCAATTGAATCTGAAATTATATCTAAAACTGCTGAGGATTTAATTGTAGAGGCGGAAGTAATAACACCAGTCGAAGCAGAAATTAAACCTAAAACTCCTGAAGAATTAATTGTAGAGGCAGAAGTAATAACACCAGTTGAAGCGGAAATAAATCTTAAAACTCCTGAAGAATTAATATTAGAGGCGAAAGTAAGAACACCAGTTAAAGCGGAAATTAAACCTAAAACGCCTGAAGATTTAATTGTAGAGACGAAAGTAATAACACCAGTCGAAGCTGAAATTAAACCTAAAACTCCTGAAGAATTAATTGTAGAGGCGAAAGTAATAACACCAGTCGAAGCCGAAATTAAACCTAAAACTCCTGAGGAATTAATTGTAGAGGCGGAAGTAATAACACCAGTTGGAGCGGAAATTAAACCTAAAACTCCTGAAGAATTAATTGTAGAGGCGAAAGTAATAACACCCGTCGAAACTGAAATTAAACCTAAAACTCCTCAAGAATTAATTGTAGAGGCGAAAGAAATAACATCAATTGAATCTGAAATTAAACCTAAAACTCCTGAAGAATTAATTGTAGAGGCGGAAGTAATAACACCAGTCGGAGCTGAAATTAAACCTAAAACTCCTGAGGAATTAATTGTAGAGGCGAAAGTAATAACACCAGTAGAAGCTGAAATTAAACCTAAAACTCCTGAGGAATTAATTGTAGAAACGGAAGTAATAACACCGATCGAAGCCGAAATTAAACCTAAAACTCCTGAAGAATTAATTGTAGAGGCGAAAGTAATAACACCAGACGAAGCTGAAATTAAACCTAAAACTCCCGAAGAATTAATTGTAGAGGCGAAAGTAATAACACCAGTCGAAGCTGAAATTAAACCTAAAACTCCTGAAGAATTAATTGTAGCGGCGAAAGTAATAACACCAGTTGAAGCTGAAATTAAACCTAAAACTCCTGAAGAATTAATTGTAGAGGCAAAAGTAATAACACCAGTCGAAGCTGAAATTAAACGTAAAACTCCTGAGGAATTAATTGTAGAGGCGGAAGTAATATCACCAATCGAAGCCGAAATTAAAACGAAAACTCCCGAAGAATTAATTGTAGAGGCGGAAGTAATATCACCAATCGAAGCCGAATTAAAAACGAAAACTCCCGAAGAATTAATTGTAGATTCGGAAGTAATAACACCGATCGAAGCCGAAATTAAACCTAAAACTCCTGAAGAATTAATTGTAGAGGCGGAAGTAATAACACCAGTCGAAGCTGTAATTAAACCTAAAACTCCTGAAGAATTAAGTGTAGAGGCGAAAGTAATAACACCAGTTGAAGCGGAAATTAAACCTAAAACTCCTGAAGATTTAATTGTAGAGGCGAAAGTAATAACACCAGTTGAAGCGGAAATTAAACACAAAACTCCTGATGAATTAATTGTAGAGACGAAAGTAATATCACCGATCGAAGCCGAAATTAAACCTAAAACTCCTGAAGAATTAATTGTAGAGACGAAAGTAATAACACCAGTCGAAGCAGAAATTAAACCTAAAACTCCTGAGGAATTAATTGTAGAGGCAGAAGTAATAACACCAGTTGAAGCGGAAATAAAACTTAAAACTCCTGACGAAATAATTGTAGAGGCGAAAGTAAGAACACCAGTTGAAGCGGAAATTAAACCTAAAACGCCTGAAGATTTAATTGTAGAGACGAAAGTAATAACACCAGTTGAAGCGGAAATTAAACCTAAAACTCCTGAAGAATTAATTGTAGAGGCAAAAGTAATAACACCGGTCGAAGCTGAAATTAAACCTAAAACTCCTGAAGAATTAATTATAGAGGCGAAAGTAATCACACCAGTCGGAGCTGAAATTAAACCTAAAACTCCTGAGGAATTAATTGTAGAGGCGGAAGTAATAACACCAGTTGAAGCGGAAATTAAACCTAAAACACCTGAAGAATTAATTGTAGAGGCGAAAGAAATAACATCAATTGAATCTGAAATTATATCTAAAACTGCTGAGGATTTAATTGTAGAGGCGGAAGTAATAACACCAGTCGAAGCAGAAATTAAACCTAAAACTCCTGAAGAATTAATTGTAGAGGCAGAAGTAATAACACCAGTTGAAGCGGAAATAAATCTTAAAACTCCTGAAGAATTAATATTAGAGGCGAAAGTAAGAACACCAGTTAAAGCGGAAATTAAACCTAAAACGCCTGAAGATTTAATTGTAGAGACGAAAGTAATAACACCAGTCGAAGCTGATATTAAACCTAAAACTCCTGAAGAATTAATTGTAGAGGCGAAAGTAATAACACCAGTCGAAGCCGAAATTAAACCTAAAACTCCTGAGGAATTAATTGTAGAGGCGGAAGTAATAACACCAGTTGGAGCGGAAATTAAACCTAAAACTCCTGAAGAATTAATTGTAGAGGCGAAAGTAATAACACCCGTCGAAACTGAAATTAAACCTAAAACTCCTCAAGAATTAATTGTAGAGGCGAAAGAAATAACATCAATTGAATCTGAAATTAAACCTAAAACTCCTGAAGAATTAATTGTAGAGGCGGAAGTAATAACACCAGTCGGAGCTGAAATTAAACCTAAAACTCCTGAGGAATTAATTGTAGAGGCGAAAGTAATAACACCAGTAGAAGCTGAAATTAAACCTAAAACTCCTGAGGAATTAATTGTAGAAACGGAAGTAATAACACCGATCGAAGCCGAAATTAAACCTAAAACTCCTGAAGAATTAATTGTAGAGGCGAAAGTAATAACACCAGACGAAGCTGAAATTAAACCTAAAACTCCCGAAGAATTAATTGTAGAGGCGAAAGTAATAACACCAGTCGAAGCTGAAATTAAACCTAAAACTCCTGAAGAATTAATTGTAGCGGCGAAAGTAATAACACCAGTTGAAGCTGAAATTAAACCTAAAACTCCTGAAGAATTAATTGTAGAGGCAAAAGTAATAACACCAGTCGAAGCTGAAATTAAACGTAAAACTCCTGAGGAATTAATTGTAGAGGCGGAAGTAATATCACCAATCGAAGCCGAAATTAAAACGAAAACTCCCGAAGAATTAATTGTAGAGGCGGAAGTAATATCACCAATCGAAGCCGAATTAAAAACGAAAACTCCCGAAGAATTAATTGTAGATTCGGAAGTAATAACACCGATCGAAGCCGAAATTAAACCTAAAACTCCTGAAGAATTAATTGTAGAGGCGGAAGTAATAACACCAGTCGAAGCTGTAATTAAACCTAAAACTCCTGAAGAATTAAGTGTAGAGGCGAAAGTAATAACACCAGTTGAAGCGGAAATTAAACCTAAAACTCCTGAAGATTTAATTGTAGAGGCGAAAGTAATAACACCAGTTGAAGCGGAAATTAAACACAAAACTCCTGATGAATTAATTGTAGAGACGAAAGTAATATCACCGATCGAAGCCGAAATTAAACCTAAAACTCCTGAAGAATTAATTGTAGAGGCAGAAGTAATAACACCAGTTGAAGCGGAAATTAAACCTAAAACTCCTGAAGAAATAATTGTAGAGACGAAAGTAATAACACCAGTTGAAGCGGAAATTAAACCTAAAACTCCTGAAGAATTAATTGTAGAGGCAAAAGTAATAACACCGGTCGAAGCTGAAATTAAACCTAAAACTCCTGAAGAATTAATTATAGAGGCGAAAGTAATCACACCAGTCGGAGCTGAAATTAAACCTAAAACTCCTGAGGAATTAATTGTAGAGGCAGAAGTAATAACACCAGTTGAAGCGGAAATTAAACCTAAAACTCCTGAAGAATTAATTGTAGAGACGAAAGTAATAACACCAGTCGAAGCAGAAATTAAACCTAAAACTCCTGAGGAATTAATTGTAGAGGCAGAAGTAATAACACCAGTTGAAGCGGAAATAAAACTTAAAACTCCTGACGAAATAATTGTAGAGGCGAAAGTAAGAACACCAGTTGAAGCGGAAATTAAACCTAAAACGCCTGAAGATTTAATTGTAGAGACGAAAGTAATAACACCAGTTGAAGCGGAAATTAAACCTAAAACTCCTGAAGAATTAATTGTAGAGGCAAAAGTAATAACACCGGTCGAAGCTGAAATTAAACCTAAAACTCCTGAAGAATTAATTATAGAGGCGAAAGTAATCACACCAGTCGGAGCTGAAATTAAACCTAAAACTCCTGAGGAATTAATTGTAGAGGCGGAAGTAATAACACCAGTTGAAGCGGAAATTAAACCTAAAACACCTGAAGAATTAATTGTAGAGGCGAAAGAAATAACATCAATTGAATCTGAAATTATATCTAAAACTGCTGAGGATTTAATTGTAGAGGCGGAAGTAATAACACCAGTCGAAGCAGAAATTAAACCTAAAACTCCTGAAGAATTAATTGTAGAGGCAGAAGTAATAACACCAGTTGAAGCGGAAATAAATCTTAAAACTCCTGAAGAATTAATATTAGAGGCGAAAGTAAGAACACCAGTTAAAGCGGAAATTAAACCTAAAACGCCTGAAGATTTAATTGTAGAGACGAAAGTAATAACACCAGTCGAAGCTGAAATTAAACCTAAAACTCCTGAAGAATTAATTGTAGAGGCGAAAGTAATAACACCAGTCGAAGCCGAAATTAAACCTAAAACTCCTGAGGAATTAATTGTAGAGGCGGAAGTAATAACACCAGTTGGAGCGGAAATTAAACCTAAAACTCCTGAAGAATTAATTGTAGAGGCGAAAGTAATAACACCCGTCGAAACTGAAATTAAACCTAAAACTCCTCAAGAATTAATTGTAGAGGCGAAAGAAATAACATCAATTGAATCTGAAATTAAACCTAAAACTCCTGAAGAATTAATTGTAGAGGCGGAAGTAATAACACCAGTCGGAGCTGAAATTAAACCTAAAACTCCTGAGGAATTAATTGTAGAGGCGAAAGTAATAACACCAGTAGAAGCTGAAATTAAACCTAAAACTCCTGAGGAATTAATTGTAGAAACGGAAGTAATAACACCGATCGAAGCCGAAATTAAACCTAAAACTCCTGAAGAATTAATTGTAGAGGCGAAAGTAATAACACCAGACGAAGCTGAAATTAAACCTAAAACTCCCGAAGAATTAATTGTAGAGGCGAAAGTAATAACACCAGTCGAAGCTGAAATTAAACCTAAAACTCCTGAAGAATTAATTGTAGCGGCGAAAGTAATAACACCAGTTGAAGCTGAAATTAAACCTAAAACTCCTGAAGAATTAATTGTAGAGGCAAAAGTAATAACACCAGTCGAAGCTGAAATTAAACGTAAAACTCCTGAGGAATTAATTGTAGAGGCGGAAGTAATATCACCAATCGAAGCCGAAATTAAAACGAAAACTCCCGAAGAATTAATTGTAGAGGCGGAAGTAATATCACCAATCGAAGCCGAATTAAAAACGAAAACTCCCGAAGAATTAATTGTAGATTCGGAAGTAATAACACCGATCGAAGCCGAAATTAAACCTAAAACTCCTGAAGAATTAATTGTAGAGGCGGAAGTAATAACACCAGTCGAAGCTGTAATTAAACCTAAAACTCCTGAAGAATTAAGTGTAGAGGCGAAAGTAATAACACCAGTTGAAGCGGAAATTAAACCTAAAACTCCTGAAGATTTAATTGTAGAGGCGAAAGTAATAACACCAGTTGAAGCGGAAATTAAACACAAAACTCCTGATGAATTAATTGTAGAGACGAAAGTAATATCACCGATCGAAGCCGAAATTAAACCTAAAACTCCTGAAGAATTAATTGTAGAGGCAGAAGTAATAACACCAGTTGAAGCGGAAATTAAACCTAAAACTCCTGAAGAAATAATTGTAGAGACGAAAGTAATAACACCAGTTGAAGCGGAAATTAAACCTAAAACTCCTGAAGAATTAATTGTAGAGGCAAAAGTAATAACACCGGTCGAAGCTGAAATTAAACCTAAAACTCCTGAAGAATTAATTATAGAGGCGAAAGTAATCACACCAGTCGGAGCTGAAATTAAACCTAAAACTCCTGAGGAATTAATTGTAGAAACGGAAGTAATAACACCGATCGAAGCCGAAATTAAACCTAAAACTCCTGAAGAATTAATTGTAGGGGCGAAAGTAATAACACCAGTCGAAGCGGAAATTAAACCTAAAACTCCTGAAGAATTAATTGTAGAGGTAAAAGTAATAACACCGGTCGAAGCTGAAATTAAACCTAAAACTCCTGAAGAATTAATTGTAGAGGCGAAAGTAATAACACCAGTCGAAGCTGAAATTAAACGTAAAAGTCCTGAGGAATTAATTGTAGAGGCGGAAGTAATAACACCAGTTGAAGCGGAAATTAAAACGAAAACTCCCGAAGAATTAATTGTAGAGGCGGAAGTAATAACACCAGTCGAAGCAGAAATTAAACCTAAAACTCCTGAAGAATTAATTGTAGAGGCGAAAGTAATAACACCAGTCGGAGCTGAAATTAAACCTAAAACTCCTGAGGAATTAATTGTAGAGGCGAAAGTAATAACACCAGTAGAAGCTGAAATTAAACCTAAAACTCCTGAGGAATTAATTGTAGAAACGGAAGTAATAACACCGATCGAAGCCGAAATTAAACCTAAAACTCCTGAAGAATTAATTGTAGAGGCGGAAGTAATATCACCAATCGAAGCCGAAATTAAACCTAAAACTCCTGAAGAATTAATTGTAGAGGCGGAAGTAATAACACCAGTCGAAGCTGTAATTAAACCTAAAACTCCTGAAGAATTAAGTGTAGAGGCGAAAGTAATAACACCAGTCGAAGCTGAAATTAAACCTAAAACTCCTGAGGAATTAATTGTAGAGGCGGAAATAATAACACCAGTTGATGCGGAAATTAAACCTAAAACTCCTGAGGAATTAATTGTAGAGGCGAAAGTAATAACACCAGTTGAAGCTGAAATTAAACCTAAAACTCCCGAAGAATTAATTGTAGAGGCGAAAGTAATAACACCAGTCGAAGATGAAATTAAACCTAAAACTCCTGAAGAATTAATTGTAGAGGCGAAAGTAATAACACCAGTCGAAGTTGAAATTAAACCTAAAACTCCTCAGGAATTAATTGTAGAAACGGAAGTAATAACACAGATCGAAGCCGAAATTAAACCTAAAACTCCTGAAGAATTAATTGTAGAGGCGAAAGTAATAACACCAGTCGAAGCTGAAATTAAACCTAAAACTCCCGAAGAATTAATTGTAGAGGCGAAAGTAATAACACCAGTCGAAGCCGAAATTAAACCTAAAACTCCTGAAGAATTAATTGTAGAGGCGAAAGTAATAACACCAGTCGAAGCTGAAATTATATCTAAAACTCCTGAGGATTTAATTTTAGAGACGAAAGTATTATCACCGATCGAAATCGAAATTAAACCTAAAACACCTGAAGAACCCGGGAAAAATGCAAAAATACTGGAAGAATTAACTGGAGAAGCGGAAGTTATAACACCAGTGAAAGACGAGATTGAATCTAAATTATCAGATGAGGCAAAAACACATGACGAATTAGTTGTAGAAGCAAAAGTTATAGTAACACTAGTTAAAGCCGAAATTAAAACTACAACACCTGAAGAATACGCGGTTAAAGCAAAGAGGCCTGAGGAATTAATACTAGAGAGTAATGTAATTACACAAGATGAAGTTGAAATTAAACCTAAATCATTAGAGGAAGCTGAGGGTAAGATAAAACCATCAAAAGAATTAATTGTAGAGGCAGCAGTTGAAGCCGAAATTAAACCTAAAACACCTGTAAAAAGAGATACACTTGAGGAATTAGTTGTAATGGTGAAAGAAATAACACGTTCTGAAGCCGAAATTAAACCTAAAACACCAGAGCATTTACTAATTGAAGAGGCGAAAGTAATAATACCAATTGAAGTCGAAATTGAACCTAAAACACTCGAAGAAGATGAGGTAAAGGTAAAGTCACCTGAGAGTATAATGGTTCATCATGGGGTAGATATGGAGATGAAATCTGTTGAGGGAGAAAATTTAAAATTAAAAACAGATAAAGAGAAACGAGAACTGAGCCAAGAAAAAGAGAGTTTAATTCAAAAAGTAATAGCGGCACATACAACACTAGTTACGAGCATTGCATTACCAACGTCTGCTTTAGAATCATCTGAAATATTGAAACTGTCTCCTCAAGAGCAGTTTAAAATTGTTGAGAGAATATCACATGATTTAAATTTGGAATTGGAGCATCAAACTCACGAGAAAGAAAGCTTCGTATCATCGGAAGGTTCGTCAGTTCTATCGGATATTACCTCTGATAAAATGACCGACTTGACAGATGTGACAGATATAACGGAAACCATATCCAAAGAAATTATATCAAAGACACTAGATACATCGGTAGCAGAATCATCAACTGTGATAAAACAGCAGTTAAAACTATCTACATTATCTGACGATGATGTAAAGAAATTGATATCTGAAGTTTTGGAAGCAACTATGCAGATTCGAGCTGATGTTAAAGAATTAAAACCAGATTTAACTCCAACACCTGAAGGTCAATTAATGACAATGTTACCATGCATCTCAAGTGAGCAATTAGATTTACAAAAAATAACAGAAGAAATAGGAGAAGATATACCCAAACAGCAGCAGACAGAAAGGAAATCAGAGGAGAAAACAACCCAAATAACGAAAATATCAATAGATAATCAGACTACGAAAGAAGAAATAGAAAAAATAACCTTACATGAAATGACTATGCCTCCCGATAAAGTTAAATCACTGGAACAGAAAGATGAAAAATTAAAATCTCCCGAAAGAGAGGAAATTAAAGTACCAACGCCAACAGAAATTGTTGAACGCGAAATTGTACCTAGTCTAGAGAAAGTAAAAACACTGGAACAGAAAGATGAAAAATTAAAATCTCCCGAAAGAGAGGAAATTAAAGTACCAACGCCAACAGAAATTGTTGAACGCGAAATTGTACCTAGTCTAGAGAAAGTAAAAACACCGGAAGAGAAAGATGAAAAACGAAAATCTCCTGAAAAAGAGGAAATTAAAGTACCAAAGCCTACTGAAGTTGTTGAACGCGAAATTATACCTCCTCTAGAGAAAGTAAAAACACCGGAAGAAAAAGATGAAAAACTAAAATCTCCTGTTAAACAGGAAATTAAAGTACCAACACCCACAGAAGTTGTTAAACGCGAAATAATAGCGCCTCTAGAGAAAGTAAAAACACCAGAAGAGAAAGATGAAAAACTAGAATCTTCTGAAAAAGAGGAAATTAAAGTACCAACGCCTACTGAAGTTGTTGAACGCGGAATTGTACCTCCTCTAGAGAAAGTAAAAACACCGGAAGAGAAAGATGAAAAAGTAAAATCTCTTGAAAAAGAGGAAATTAAAGTACCAACACCCACAGAAGTTGTTAAACGCGAAATAATAGCGCCTCTAGAGAAAGTAAAAACACCAGAAGAGAAAGATGAAAAACTAAAATCTCCTGAAAAAGAGGAAATTAAAGTACCAACGCCTACTGAAATTGTTGAACGCGAACTTGTACCTCCTCTAGAGAAAGTAACAACACCGGAAGAGAAAGATGAAAAACTAAAATCACATGAAAAAGAGGAAATTAAAGTACTAACGCCTACTGAAGTTGTTGAACGCGAAATAATAGCGCCTCTAGAGAAAGTGAAAACACCGGAAGAGAAAGATGAAAAACTAAAATCTCATGAAAAAGAGGAAATGAAAGTACCAACGCCCACAGAAGTTGTTGAACGCGAAATTGTACCTCCGCTAGAGAAAGTAAAAATACCAGAAGAGAAAGATGAAAAAGTAAAATCTCCTGAAAAAGAGGAAATTAAAGTACCAACGCCTACTGAAATTGTTGACCGCGAACTTGTACCTCCTCTAGAGAAAGTAAAAACACCGGAAGAGAAAGATGAAAAACTAAAATCTCCTGAAAAAGAGAAAATTAAAGTACCAACGCCTACAGAAGTTATTGAACCCGAAATAATAGCGCCTCTAGAGAAAGTAAAAACACCGGAAGAGAAATATGAAAAACTAAAATCTCCTGAAAAAGAGGAAATTGAAGTACCAACGCCTACAGAAGTTGTTGAACGCGAAATTGTACCTCCACTAGAAAAAGTGAAAACACCGGAAGAGAAAGATGAAAAACTTAAATCTCCTGAAAAAGAGGAAATTAAAGTACTAACGCCCACAGAAGTAGTTGAACGCGAAATTATAGCGTCTCTAGAGAAAGTAAAAACACCAGAAGAGAAAGATGAAAAAGTAAAATCACCTGAAAAAGAGGAAATTAAAGTACCAACGCCTATAGAAGTTGTTGAACGCGAAATTGTACCTCCTCTAGAAAAAGTGAAAACACCGGAAGAGAAAGATGAAAAACTAAAATCTCCTGAAAAAGAGAAAATTAAAGTACCAACGCCTACAGAAGTTGTTGAACCCGAAATAATAGCGCCTCTAGAGAAAGTAAAAACACCGGAAGAGAAATATGAAAAACTAAAATCTCCTGAAAAAGAGGAAATTGAAGTACCAACGCCTACAGAAGTTGTTGAACGCGAAATTGTACCTCCACTAGAAAAAGTGAAAACACCGGAAGAGAAAGATGAAAAACTTAAATCTCCTGAAAAAGAGGAAATTAAAGTACTAACGCCCACAGAAGTAGTTGAACGCGAAATTATAGCGTCTCTAGAGAAAGTAAAAACACCAGAAGAGAAAGATGAAAAAGTAAAATCTCCTGAAAAAGAGGAAATTAAAGTACCAACGCCTACAGAAGTTGTTGAACGCGAAATTGCACCTCCTCTAGAAAAAGTGAAAACACCGGTAGAGAAAGATGAAAAAGTAAAATCTCCTGAAAAAGAGGAAATTAAAGTACCAACGCCTAGTGAAGTTGTTGAACGCGAAATTGTACCTCCTCTAGAGAAAGTAAAAACACCGGAAGAGAAAGATGAAAAATTAAAATCTCCTGAAAAAGAGGAAATACAAGAACCAACGCCTACAGAAGTTGTTGAACGCGAAATAATACCGCCGCTAGAGAAAGTAAAAACACCAGAAGAGAAAGATGAAAAAGTAAAATTACCTGAAAAAGAGGAAATTAAAATACCAACGCCTACTGAAGTTGTTGAACGCGAAATATTACCTCCTCTAGAGAAAGTAAAAACACCGGAAGAGAGAGATGAAAAATTAAAATCTCCTGAAAAAGAGGAAATACAAGAACCAACGCCTACAGAAGTTGTTGGACGCGAAATATTACCTCCTCTAGAGAAAGTAAAAACACCGGAAGAGAAAGATGAAAAATTAAAATCTCCTGAAAAAGAGGAAATTAAAGTACCATCGCCTACTGAAGTTGTTAAACGCGAAATTGTACCTCCTCTAGAGAAAGTAAAAACACCAGAAGAGAAAGATGAAAAAGTTAAATCTCCTGAAAAAGAGGAAATAAAAGTACCAACGGCTACAGAAGTTGTTAAACGCGAAATAATAGCGCCTCTGGAGAAAGTAAAAACACCAGAAAAGAAAGATGAAAAACTAAAATCTCCTGAAAAAGAAGAAATTAAAGTTCCAACGCCCACTGAAGTTATTAAACGCGAAATTGTACCTCCTCTAGAGAAAGTAAAAACACCAGAAGAGAAAGATGTAAAACTTAAATCTACTGAAAAAGAGGAAATTAAAGTACTAACGCCTACTGAAGTTGTTGAACGCGGAATTGTACCTGCTCTAGAGAAAGTAAAAACACCGGAAGAGAAAGATGAAAAACTAAAATCTCCTGAAAAAGACGAAATTAAAGTATCAACGCCTACTGAAGTTGTTAAACGCGAAATTGTACCTCCTCTAGAGAAAGTAAAAACACCGGAAGAGAAATATGAAAAACTAAAATCTCCTGAAAAAGAGGAATTTAAAGTACCAACGCCTACAAAAGTTGTTGAACGCGAAATTGCACTGCCTCTAGAGAAAGTAACAACACCGGAAGACAAAGATGAAAAAGTAAAATCTCTTGAAAAAGAGGAATTAAAAGTACGAACGCCTACAGAGGTTGTTGAACGCGAAATTGTACCTAGTCTACAGAAAGTAAAAACACCGGAAGAGAAAGATGAAAAACTTAAATCTTCTGAAAAAGAGGAAATAAAAGTACCAACGCCTACAGAAGTTGTTAAACGCGAAATTATAGCGCCTCTAGAGAAAGTAAAAACACCAGAAGAGAAAGATGAAAAAGTAAAATCTCCTGAAAAAGAGGACATTAAACTACCAGCGCCCACTGAAGTTGTTGAACGCGAAATTGTACCTTCTCTTGAGAAAGTAAAAACACCGGAAGAGAAAGATGAAAAACTAAAATCTCCTGAAAAAGAGAAAATTAAAGTACCAACGCCTACAGAAGTTGTTGAACCCGAAATAATAGCGCCTCTAGAGAAAGTAAAAACACCGGAAGAGAAATATGAAAAACTAAAATCTCCTGAAAAAGAGGAAATCGAAGTACCAACGCCTACAGAAGTTGTTGAACGCGAAATAATAGCGCCTCTAGAGAAAGTAAAAACACCAGAAGAGAAAGATGAAAAACTTAAATCACCTGAAAAAGAGGAAATTAAAGTACTAACGCCCACAGAAGTTGTTGAACACGAAATTGTACCTCCGCTAGAGAAAATAAAAACACCGGAAAAGAAAGATGACAAACTAAAATCTCCTGAAAAAGAGGAAATTAAAGTACTAACGCCCACAGAAGTAGTTGAACGCGAAATTATAGCGTCTCTAGAGAAAGTAAAAACACCAGAAGAGAAAGATGAAAAAGTAAAATCTCCTGAAAAAGAGGAAATTAAAGTACCAACGCCTACAGAAGTTGTTGAACGCGAAATTGAACCTCCTCTAGAAAAAGTGAAAACACCGTTAGAGAAAGATGAAAAAGTAAAATCTCTTGAAAAAGAGGAAATTAAAGTACCAACGTCTACTGAAGTTGTTGAACGCGAAATATTACCTCCTCTAGAGAAAGTAAAAACACCGGAAGAGAAAGATGAAAAATTAAAATCTCCTGAAAAAGAGGAAATACAAGAACCAACGCATTCAGAAGTTGTTGAACGCGAAATAATACCGCCGCTAGAGAAAGTAAAAACACCAGAAGAGAAAGATGAAAAAGTAAAATCTCCTGAAAAAGAGGAAATTAAAGTACCAACGCCTACTGAAGTTGTTGAACGCGAAATATTACCTCCTCTAGAGAAAGTAAAAACACCGGAAGAGAAAGATGAAAAATTAAAATCTCCTGAAAAAGAGGAAATACAAGAACCAACGCCTACAGAAGTTGTTGGACGCGAAATTGTACTTCCTCTAGATAAAGTAAAAACACCGGAAGAGAAAGATGAAAAAGTAAAATCTCCTGAAAAAGAGGAAATTAAAGTACCATCGCCTACTGAAGTTGTTGAACGCGAAATTGTACCTCCTCTAGAGAAAGTGAAAACACCGAAAGAGAAAGATGAAAAAGTAAAATCTCCTGAAAAAGAGGAAATAAAAGTACCAACGGCTACAGAAGTTGTTAAACGCGAAATAATAGCGCCTCTAGAGAAAGTAAAAACACCAGAAGAGAAAGATGAAAAACTAAAATCTTCTGAAAAAGGGAAAATTAAAGTACCAACGCCCACAGAAGTTGTTGAACGCGAAATTGTACCTCCTCTAGAAACAGTGAAAACACCGGAAGAGAAAGATGAAAAAGTAAAATCTCCTGAAAAAGAGGAAATTAAAGTACCAACGCCTAGTGAAGTTGTTGAACGCGAAATATTACCTCCTCTAGAGAAAGTAAAAACACCGGAAGAGAAAGATGAAAAATTAAAATCTCCTGAAAAAGAGGAAATTAAAGAACCAACGCCTACAGAAGTTGTTGAACGCGAAATATTACCTCCTCTAGAGAAAGTAAAAACACCGGAAGAGAAAGATGAAAAATTAAAATCTCCTGAAAAAGAGGAAATACAAGAACCAACGCCTACAGAAGTTGTTGAACGCGAAATAATACCGCCGCTAGAGAAAGTAAAAACACAAGAAGAGAAAGATGAAAAACTTAAATCTCCTGAAAAAGAGGAAATTAAAGTACTAACGCCCACAGAAGTTGTTGAACACGAAATAAGAGCGCCTCTAGAGAAAGTAAAAACACCGGAAGAGAAATATGAAAAACTAAAATCTCCTGAAAAAGAGGAATTTAAAGTACCAACGCCTACAAAAGTTGTTGAACGCGAAATTGCACTGCCTCTAGAGAAAGTAACAACACCGGAAGACAAAGATGAAAAAGTAAAATCACTTGAAAAAGAGGAATTAAAAGTACGAACGCCTACAGAGGTTGTTGAACGCGAAATTGTACCTAGTCTACAGAAAGTAAAAACACCGGAAGAGAAAGATGAAAAACTTAAATCTTCTGAAAAAGAGGAAATAAAAGTACCAACGCCTACAGAAGTTGTTAAACGCGAAATAATAGCGCCTCTAGAGAAAGTAAAAACACCAGAAGAGAAAGATGAAAAAGTAAAATCTCCTGAAAAAGAGGACATTAAACTACCAGCGCCCACTGAAGTTGTTGAACGCGAAATTGTACCTTCTCTTGAGAAAGTAAAAACACCGGAAGAGAAAGATGAAAAACTAAAATCTAGTGAAAAAGAGAAAATTAAAGTACCAACGCCTACAGAAGTTGTTGAACCCGAAATAATAGCGCCTCTAGAGAAAGTAAAAACACCGGAAGAGAAATATGAAAAACTAAAATCTCTTGAAAAAGAGGAAATTGAAGTACAAACGCCTACAGAAGTTGTTGAACGCGAAATAATAGCGCCTCTAGAGAAAGTAAAAACACCAGAAGAGAAAGATGAAAAACTTAAATCTCCTGAAAAAGAGGAAATTGAAGTACTAACGCCTACAGAAGTTGTTGAATACGAAATTGTACCTCCTCTAGAGAAAATAAAAACACCGGAAGAGAAAGATGACAAACTAAAATCTCCTGAAAAAGAGGAAATTAAAGTACTAACGCCCACAGAAGTAGTTGAACGCGAAATTATAGCGTCTCTAGAGAAAGTAAAAACACCAGAAGAGAAAGATGAAAAAGTAAAATCTCCTGAAAAAGAGGAAATTAAAGTACCAACGCCTACAGAAGTTGTTGAACCCGAAATAATAGCGCCTCTAGAGAAAGTAAAAACACCGGAAGAGAAATATGAAAAACTAAAATCTCCTGAAAAAGAGGAAATTGAAGTACCAACGCCTACAGAAGTTGTTGAACGCGAAATAATAGCGCCTCTAGAGAAAGTAAAAACACCAGAAGAGAAAGATGAAAAACTTAAATCTCCTGAAAAAGAGGAAATTGAAGTACCAACGCCTACAGAAGTTGTTGAACACGAAATTGTACCTCCTCTAGAGAAAATAAAAACACCGGAAGAGAAAGATGACAAACTAAAATCTCCTGAAAAAGAGGAAATTAAAGTACTAACGCCCACAGAAGTAGTTGAACGCGAAATTATAGCGTCTCTAGAGAAAGTAAAAACACCAGAAGAGAAAGATGAAAAAGTAAAATCTCCTGAAAAAGAGGAAATTAAAGTACCAACGCCTACAGAAGTTGTTGAACGCGAAATTGTACCTCCTCTAGAAAAAGTAAAAACACCGGAAGAGAAAGATGAAAAAGTAAAATCTCCTGAAAAAGAGGAAATTAAAGTACCATCGCCTACTGAAATTGTTGAACGCGAAATTGTACCTCCTCTAGAGAAAGTGAAAACACCGAAAGAGAAAGATGAAAAAGTAAAATCTCCTGAAAAAGAGGAAATAAAAGTACCAACGGCTACAGAAGTTGTTAAACGCGAAATAATAGCGCCTCTAGAGAAAGTAAAAACACCAGAAGAAAAAGATGAAAAACTAAAATCTTCTGAAAAAGGGGAAATTAAAGTACTAACGCCCACAGAAGTTGTTGAACACGAAATTGTACTTTCTCTAGAGAAAATAAAAACACCGGAAGAGAAAGATGAAAAAGTAAAATCTCCTGAAAAAGAGGGAATTAAAGTACCAACGCCCACAGAAATTGTTGAACGCGAAATTGTACCTCCTCTAGAGAAAGTGAAAACACCGGAAGAGAAAGATGAAAAAGTAAAATCTCCTGAAAAAGAGGAAATTAAAGTACCAACGCCTAGTGAAGTTGTTGAACGCGGAATTGTACCTCCTCTAGAGAAAGTGAAAACACCGGAAGAGAAAGATGAAAAATTAAAATCTCCTGAAAAAGAGGAAATTAAAGAACCAACGCCTACAGAAGTTGTTGAACGCGAAATTATAGCGTCTCTAGAGAAAGTAAAAACACCAGAAGAGAAAGATGAAAAACTTAAAGCTCCTGAAAAAGAGGAAATTAAAGTACCAACGCCTACTGAAGTTGTTGAACGCGGAATTGTACCTCCTCTAGAGAAAGTGAAAACACCGGAAGAGAAAGATGAAAAAGTAAAATCTCCTGAAAAAGAGGAAATTAAAGTACCAACGCCTAGTGAAGTTGTTGAACGCGAAATATTACCTCCTCCAAAGAAAGTAAAAACACCGGAAGAGAAAGATGAAAAATTAAAATCTCCTGAAAAAGAGGAAATTAAAGAACCAACGCCTACAGAAGTTGTTGAACGCGAAATATTACCTCCTCTAGAGAAAGTAAAAACACCGGAAGAGAAAGATGAAAAATTAATATATCCTGAAAAAGAGGAAATACAAGAACCAACGCCTACAGAAGTTGTTGAACGCGAAATAATACCGCCGCTAGAGAAAGTAAAAACACCAGAAGAGAAAGATGAAAAACTTAAATATACTGAAAAAGAGGAAATTAAAGTACTAACGCCCACAGAAGTTGTTGAACACGAAATTGTACCTCCTCTAGAGAAAATAAAAACACCGGAAGAGAAAGATGACAAACTAAAATCTCCTGAAAAAGAGGAAATTAAAGTTAAAACGCCCACAGAAGTAGTTGAACGCGAAATTATAGCGTCTCTAGAGAAAGTAAAAACACCAGAAGAGAAAGATGAAAAACTTAAAGCTCCTGAAAAAGAGGAAATTAAAGTACCAACGCCTACTGAAGTTGTTGAACGCGGAATTGTACCTCCCCTAGAGAAAGTAAAAACACCGGAAGAGAAAGATGAAAAATTAAAATCTCCTGAAAAAGAGGAAATTAAAGAACCAACGCCTACAGAAGTTGTTGAACGCGAAATATTACTTCCTCTAGAGAAAGTAAAAACACCGGAAGAGAAAGATGAAAAAGTAAAATCTCCTGAAAAAGAGGAAATTAAAGTACCATCGCCTACTGAAGTTGTTGAACGCGAAATTGTACCTCCTCTAGAGAAAGTGAAAACACCGAAAGAGAAAGATGAAAAAGTAAAATCTCCTGAAAAAGAGGAAATTAAAGTACCAACGCCTACAGAAGTTGTTAAACGCGAAATAATAGCGCCTCTAGAGAAAGTAAAAACACCAGAAGAGAAAGATGAAAAAGTAAAATCTCCTGAAAAAGAGGGAATTAAAGTACCAACGCCCACAGAAGTTGTTGAACGCGAAATTGTACCTCCACTAGAGAAAGTAAAAACACCGGAAGAGAAAGATGAAAAACTAAAATCTCCTGAAAAAGAGAAAATTAAAGTACCACCGCCTACAGAAGTTGTAGAACCCGAAATAATAGCGCCTCTAGAGAAAGTAAAAACACCAGAAGAGAAAGATGAAAAACTTAAATCTAATGAAAAAGAGGAAATTAAAGTACTAACGCCCACAGAAGTTGTTGAACGCGAAATTATGGCATCTCTAGAGAAAGTAAAAACACCAGAAGAGAAAGATGAAAAAGTAAAATCTCCTGAAAAAGAGAAAATTAAAATACCAACGCCTACAGAAGTTGTTGAACGCGAAATTGTACCTCCTCTAGAAAAAGTGAAAACACCGGAAGAGAAAGATGAAAAAGTAAAATCTCCTGAAAAAGAGGAAATTAAAGTACCAACGCCTACTGAAGTTGTTGAACGCGAAATATTACCTCCTCTAGGGAAAGTAAAAACACCGGAAGAGAAAGATGAAAAATTAAAATCTCCTGAAAAAGAGGAAATTAAAGAACCAACGCCTACAGACGTTGTTGAACGCGAAATAATAGCGTCTCTAGAAAAAGTAAAAACACCAGTAGAGAAAGACGAAAAAATAAAATCTCCTGAAAAAGAGGAAATTAAAGTACCAACGCCTACAGAAGTTGTTGAACGCGAAATTGTACCTCCTCTAGAGAAAGTAAAAACACCGGAAGAGAAAGATGAAAAAGTAAAATATCCTGAAAAAGAGGACATTAAAGTACCAGCGACCACTGAAGTTGTTGAACGCGAAATTGTACCTTCTCTTGAGAAAGTAAAAACACCGGAAGAGAAAGATGAAAAAGTAAAATCTCCAGAAAAAGAGGAAATTAAAGTACTAACGCCCACAGAAGTTGTTGAACACGAAATTGTACATCCTCTAGAAAAAGTGAATACACCGGAAGAGAAAGATGAAAAACTAAAATCACCTGAAAAAGAGGAAATGAAAGTACCAACGCCTACAGAAGTTGTTGAACGCGAAATAATAGCGCCTCTAGAGAAAGTAAAAACACCAGAAGAGAAAGATGAAAAACTAAAATCAACTGAAAAAGAGGAAATTAAAGTACCAACGCCTACAGAAGTTGTTAAACGCGAAATAATAGCGCCTCTAGAGAAAGTAAAAACACCAGAAGTGAAAGATGAAAAACTAAAATCTTCTGAAAAAGGGGAAATTAAAGTACCAACGCCCACAGAAGTTGTTGAACGCGAAATTGTACATCCTCTAGAAAAAGTGAAAACACCGGAAGAGAAAGATGAAAAACTAAAATCTCCTGAAAAAGAGGAAATGAAAGTACCAGCGCCTACAGAAGTTGTTGAACGCGAAATAAAAGCGCCTCTAGAGAAAGTAAAAACACCAGAAGAGAAAGATAAAAAACTAAAATCTCCTGAAAAAGAGGAAATTAAAGTACCAACGCTTTCAGAAGTTGTTGAACGTGAAATTGTTCCTCTTCTAGAGAAAGTGAAAACACAAGAAGAGAAAGATGAAAAAGTAAAATCTCCTGAAAAAGAAGAAATTAAAGTTCCAACGACTACTGAAGTTGTTAAACGCGAAATTGTACCTCCTCTAGAGAAAGTAAAAACACCGGAAGAGAAAGATGAAAAACTAAAATCACCTGAAAAAGAGGAAATGAAAGTACCAACGCCTACAGAAGTTGTTGAACGTGAAATAATAGCACCTCTAGAGAAAGTAAAAACACCAGAAGAGAAAGATGAAAAACTTAAGTCTCCTGAAAAAGAGGAAATTAAAGTACCAACGCCTACGGAAGTTGTTAAACGCGAAATAATAGCGCCTCTAGAGAAAGTAAAAACACCAGAAGAGAAAGATGATAAAGTAAAATCTCCTGAAAAAGAGGGAATTAAAGTACTAACGCCAACGGAAGTTGTTAAACGCGAAATAATAGCGCCTCTAGAGAAAGTAAAAACACCAGAAGAAAAAGATGAAAAACTAAAATTTATTAAAAAAGAGGAAATTAAAGTACCAACGCCTACTGAAGTTGTTGAACGCGGAATTGTACCTCCCCTAGAGAAAGTAAAAACACCGGAAGAGAAAGATGAAAAACTAAAATCTCCTGAAAAAGACGAAATTAAAGTATCAACGCCTACTGAAGTTGTTAAACGCGAAATTGTACAGCCTCTAGAGAAAGTAAAAACACCGGAAGAGAAAGATGAAATAGTAAAATCTCCTGAAAAAGAGGACATTAAAGTACCAACGCCCACAGAAGTTGTTGAACGCGAAATTGTTCCTCCTCTAGAGAAAGTAAAAACCCCGGAAGAGAAAGATGAAAAAGTAAAATCTCCTGAAAAAGAAGAAATTAAAGTACCAACGCCTACTGAAGTTGTTAAACGTGAAATTGTACCTCCTCTAGAGAAAGTAAAAACACCGGAAGAGAAAGATGAAATAGTAAAATCTCCTAAAAAAGAGGACATTAAAGTACCAACGCCCACAGAAATTGTTGAACGCGAAATTGTTCCTCCTCTAGAGAAAGTAAAAACACCGGAAGAGAAACATGAAAAAGTAAAATCTCATGAAAAAGAAGAAATTAAAGTACCAACGCCTACTGAAGTTGTTAAACGTGAAATTGTACCTCCTCTAGAGAAAGTAAAAACACCGGAAGAGAAAGATGAAAAAGTAAAATCTCCTGAAAAAGAAGAAATTAAAGTACCAACGCCTACTGAAGTTGTTAAACGCGAAATATTACCTCCTCTAGAGAAAGTAAAAACACCGGAAGAGAAAGATGAAAAATTAAAATCTCTTGAAAAAGAGGAAATACAAGAACCAACGCCTACAGAAGTTGTTGAACGCGAAATAATACCGCCGCTAGAGAAAGTAAAAACACCAGTAGAGAAAGATGAAAAACTTAAATCTCGTGAAAAAGAGGAAATTAAAGTACTAACGCCCACAGAAGTTGTTGAACACGAAATTGTAACTCCTCTAGAGAAAATAAAAACACCGGAAGAGAAAGATGACAAACTAAAATCTCCTGAAAAAGAGGAAATTAAAGTTAAAACGCCCACAGAAGTAGTTGAACGCGAAATTATAGCGTCTCTAGAGAAAGTAAAAACACCAGAAGAGAAAGATGAAAAACTTAAAGCTCCTGAAAAAGAGGAAATTAAAGTACCAACGCCTACTGAAGTTGTTGAACGCGGAATTGTACCTCCCCTAGAGAAAGTAAAAACACCGCAAGAGAAAGATGAAAAATTAAAATCACCTGAAAAAGAGGAAATTAAAGACCCAACGCCTACAGAAGTTGTTGAACGCGAAATATTACCTCCTCTAGAGAAAGTAAAAACATCGGAAGAGAAAGATGAAAAAGTAAAATCTCCTGAAAAAGAGGAAATTAAAGTACCATCGCCTACTGAAGTTGTTGAACGCGAAATTGTACCTCCTCTAGAGAAAGTGAAAACACCGAAAGAGAAAGATGAAAAAGTAAAATCTCCTGAAAAAGAGGAAATTAAAGTACCAACGCCTACAGAAGTTGTTAAACGCGAAATAATAGCGCCTCTAGAGAAAGTAAAAACACCAGAAGAGAAAGATGAAAAAGTAAAATCTCCTGAAAAAGAGGGAATTAAAGTACCAACGCCCACAGAAGTTGTTGAACGCGAAATTGTACCTCCACTAGAGAAAGTAAAAACACCGGAAGAGAAAGATGAAAAACTAAAATCTCCTGAAAAAGAGAAAATTAAAGTACCAACGCCTACAGAAGTTGTAGAACCCGAAATAATAGCGCCTCTAGAGAAAGTAAAAACACCAGAAGAGAAAGATGAAAAACTTAAATCTAATGAAAAAGAGGAAATTAAAGTACCAACGCCCACAGAAGTTGTTGAACGCGAAATTGTACCTCCTCTAGAGAAAATAAAAACACCGGAAGAGAAAGATGAAAAACTAAAATCTCCTGAAAAAGAGGAAATTAAAGTACTAACGCCCACAGAAGTTGTTGAACGCAAAATTATAGCATCTCTAGAGAAAGTAAAAACACCAGAAGAGAAAGATGAAAAAGTAAAATCTCCTGAAAAAGAGGAAATTAAAATACCAACGCCTACAGAAGTTGTTGAACGAGAAATTGTACCTCCTCTAGAAAAAGTGAAAACACCGGAAGAGAAAGATGAAAAAGTAAAATCTCCTGAAAAAGAGGAAATTAAAGTACCAACGCCTACTGAAGTTGTTGAACGCGAAATATTACCTCCTCTAGAGAAAGTAAAAACACCGGAAGAGAAAGATGAAAAATTAAAATCTCCTGAAAAAGAGGAAATTAAAGAACCAACGCCTACAGACGTTGTTGAACGCGAAATAATACCGCCGCTAGAGAAAGTAAAAACACAAGAAGAGAAAGATGAAAAACTTAAATCTCCTGAAAAAGAGGAAATTAAAGTACTAACGCCCACAGAAGTTGTTGAACACGAAATAAGAGCGCCTCTAGAGAAAGTAAAAACACCGGAAGAGAAATATGAAAAACTAAAATCTCCTGAAAAAGAGGAATTTAAAGTACCAACGCCTACAAAAGTTGTTGAACGCGAAATTGCACTGCCTACTGAAGTTGTTAAACGTGAAATTGTACCTCCTCTAGAGAAAGTAAAAACACCGGAAGAGAAAGATGAAAAAGTAAAATCTCAAGACAAAGAAGAAATTAAAGTACCAACGCCTACTGAAGTTGTTAAACGCGAAATATTACCCCCTCTAGAGAAAGTAAAAACACCGGAAGAGAAAGATGAAAAATTAAAATATCCTGAAAAAGAGGAAATACAAGATCCAACGCCTACAGAAGTTGTTGAACGCGAAATAATACCGCCGCTAGAGAAAGTAAAAACACCAGAAGAGAAAGATGAAAAACTTAAATCTCCTGAAAAAGAGGAAATTAAAGTACTAACGCCCACAGAAGTTGTTGAACACGAAATTGTAACTCCTCTAGAGAAAATAAAAACACCGGAAGAGAAAGATGACAAACTAAAATCTCCTGAAAAAGAGGAAATTAAAGTTAAAACGCCCACAGAAGTAGTTGAACGCGAAATTATAGCGTCTCTAGAGAAAGTAAAAACACCAGAAGAGAAAGATGAAAAACTTAAAGCTCCTGAAAAAGAGGAAATTAAAGTACCAACGCCTACTGAAGTTGTTGAACGCGGAATTGTACCTCCCCTAGAGAAAGTAAAAACACCGGAAGAGAAAGATGAAAAATTAAAATCACCTGAAAAAGAGGAAATTAAAGATCCAACGCCTACAGAAGTTGTTGAACGCGAAATATTACCTCCTCTAGAGAAAGTAAAAACACCGGAAGAGAAAGATGAAAAATTAAAATCTCCTGAAAAAGAGGAAATTAAAGTACCATCGCCTACTGAAGTTGTTGAACGCGAAATTGTACCTCCTTTAGAGAAAGTGAAAACACCGAAAGAGAAAGATGAAAAAGTAAAATCTCCTGAAAAAGAGGAAATTAAAGTACCAACGCCTACAGAAGTTGTTAAACGCGAAATAATAGCGCCTCTAGAGAAAGTAAAAACACCAGAAGAGAAAGATGAAAAAGTAAAATCTCCTGAAAAAGAGGGAATTAAAGTACCAACGCCCACAGAAGTTGTTGAACGCGAAATTGTACCTCCACTAGAGAAAGTAAAAACACCGGAAGAGAAAGATGAAAAACTAAAATCTCCTGAAAAAGAGAAAATTAAAGTACCAACGCCTACAGAAGTTGTAGAACCCGAAATAATAGCGCCTCTAGGGAAAGTAAAAACACCAGAAGAGAAAGATGAAAAACTTAAATCTAATGAAAAAGAGGAAATTAAAGTACCAACGCCCACAGAAGTTGTTGAACGCGAAATTGTACCTCCTCTAGAGAAAGTAAAAACACCAGAAGAGAAAGATGAAAAACTAAAATCTCCTGAAAAAGAGGAAATTAAAGTACTAACGCCCACAGAAGTTGTTGAACGCAAAATTATAGCATCTCTAGAGAAAGTAAAAACACCAGAAGAGAAAGATGAAAAAGTAAAATCTCCTGAAAAAGAGGAAATTAAAATACCAACGCCTACAGAAGTTGTTGAACGCGAAATTGTACCTCCTCTAGAAAAAGTGAAAACACCGGAAGAGAAAGATGAAAAAGTAAAATCTCCTGAAAAAGAGGAAATTAAAGTACCAACGCCTACGGAAGTTGTTGAACGCGAAATATTACCTCCTCTAGAGAAAGTAAAAACACCGGAAGAGAAAGATGAAAAATTAAAATCTCCTGAAAAAGAGGAAATTAAAGAACCAACGCCTACAGACGTTGTTGAACGCGAAATAATAGCGTCTCTAGAAAAAGTAAAAACACCAGTAGAGAAAGACGAAAAAATAAAATCTCCTGAAAAAGAGGAAATTAAAGTACCAACGCCTACAGAAGTTGTTGAACGCGAAATTGTACTTCCTCTAGAGAAGGTAAAAACACCGGAAGAGAAAGATGAAAAAGTAAAATCTCCTGAAAAAGAGGACATTAAAGTACCAGCGACCACTGAAGTTGTTGAACGCGAAATTGTACCTTCTCTTGAGAAAGTAAAAACACCGGAAGAGAAAGATGAAAAAGTAAAATCTCCAGAAAAAGAGGAAATTAAAGTACTAACGCCCACAGAAGTTGTTGAACACGAAATTGTACATCCTCTAGAAAAAGTGAATACACCGGAAGAGAAAGATGAAAAACTAAAATCACCTGAAAAAGAGGAAATTAAAGTACCAACGCCTACAGAAGTTGTTGAACGCGAAATAATAGCGCCTCTAGAGAAAGTAAAAACACCAGAAGAGAAAGATGAAAAACTAAAATCTTCTGAAAAAGAGGAAATTAAAGTACCAACGCCTACAGAAGTTGTTAAACGCGAAATAATAGCGCCTCTAGAGAAAGTAAAAAAACCAGAAGAGAAAGATGAAAAACTAAAATCTTCTGAAAAAGGGGAAATTAAAGTACCAACGCCCACAGAAGTTGTTGAACGCGAAATTGTACATCCTCTAGAAAAAGTGAAAACACCGGAAGAGAAAGATGAAAAACTAAAATCTCCTGAAAAAGAGGAAATGAACGTACCAACGCCTACAGAAGTTGTTGAACGCGAAATAATAGCGCCTCTAGAGAAAGTAAAAACACCAGAAGAGAAAGATAAAAAACTAAAATCTCCTGAAAAAGAGGAAATTAAAGTACCAACGCTTTCAAAAGTTGTTGAACGTGAAATTGTTCCTCTAGAGAAAGTGAAAACACAGGAAGAGAAAGATGAAAAAGTAAAATCTCCTGAAAAAGAAGAAATTAAAGTTCCAACGCCTACTGAAGTTGTTAAACGCGAAATTGTACCTCCTCTAGAGAAAGTAAAAACACCGGAAGAGAAAGATGAAAAACTAAAATCTCCTGAAAAAGAGGAAATGAAAGTACCAACGCCTACAGAAGTTGTTGAACGTGAAATAATAGCACCTCTAGAGAAAGTAAAAACACCAGAAGAGAAAGATGAAAAACTTAAGTCTGCTGAAAAAGAGGAAATTAAAGTACCAACGCCTACGGAAGTTGTTAAACGCGAAATAATAGCGCCTCTAGAGAAAGTAAAAACGCCAGAAGAGAAAGATGAAAAAGTAAAATCTCCTGAAAAAGAGGGAATTAAAGTACTAACGCCAACGGAAGTAGTTGAACGCGAAATTATAGTGCCTCTAGAGAAAGTAAAAACACCAGAAGAGAAAGATGAAAAACTAAAATTTCCTGAAAAAGAGGAAATTAAAGTACCAACGCCTACTGAAGTTGTTGAACGCGGAATTGTACCTTTCCTAGAGAAAGTAAAAACACCGGAAGAGAAAGATGAAAAACTAAAATATCCTGAAAAAGACGAAATTAAAGTATCAACGCCTACTGAAGTTGTTAAACGCGAAATTGTACAGCCTCTAGAGAAAGTAAAAACACCGGAAGAGAAAGATGAAATAGTAAAATCTCCTGAAAAAGAGGACATTAAAGTACCAACGCCCACAGAAGATGTTGAACGCGAAATTGTTCCTCCTCTAGAGAAAGTAAAAACCCCGGAAGAGAAAGATGAAAAAGTAAAATCTCCTGAAAAAGAAGAAATTAAAGTACCAACGCCTACTGAAGTTGTTAAACGTGAAATTGTACCTCCTTTAGAGAAAGTAAAAACACCGGAAGAGACAGATGAAATAGTAAAATCTCCTAAAAAAGAGGACATTAAAGTACCAACGCCCACAGAAATTGTTGAACGCGAAATTGTTCCTCCTCTAGAGAAAGTAAAAACACCGGAAGAGAAAGATGAAAAAGTAAAATCTCCTGAAAGAGAAGAAATTAAAGTACCAACGCCTACTGAAGTTGTTAAACGTGAAATTGTACCTCCTCTAGAGAAAGTAAAAACACCGGAAGAGAAAGATGAAAAACTAAAATCTTTTGAAAAAGAGAAATTTAAAGTACCAAAGTCCACTGAATTTGTTGAACGCGAAATTGTACCTCCTCTAGAGAAAGTAACAACACCGGAAGAGAAAGATGAAAAAGTAAAATCTCTTGAAAAAGAGGAATTAAAAGTACGAACGCCTACAGAGGTTGTTGAACGCGAAATTGTACCTAGTCTACAGAAAGTAAAAACACCGGAAGAGAAAGATGAAAAACTAAAATCTCCTGAAAAAGAGGAAATTAAAGTACCAACGCCTACTGGATTTGTTGAACGCGGAATTGTACCTCCTCTAGAGAAAGTAAAAACACCGGAAGAGAAAGATGAAAAATTAAAATCTCCTGAAAAAGAGGAACTGAAAGTACCAACGCCTACAGAAGTTGTTGAACGCGAAATAATAGCACCTCTAGAGAAAGTAAAAACACCAGAAGAGAAAGATAAAAAACTTAAATCTCCTGAAAAAGAGGAAATTAAAGTACCAACGCCTACGGAAGTTGTTAAACGCGAAATAATAGCGCCTCTAGAGAAAGTAAAAACACCAGAAGAGAAAGATGAAAAAGTAAAATCTCCTGAAAAAGAGGGAATTAAAGTACTAACGCCAACGGAAGTTGTTAAACGCGAAATAATAGCGCCTCTAGAGAAAGTAAAAACACCAGAAGAGAAAGATGAAAAACTAAAATTTCCTGAAAAACAAAAAATTGAAGTACCAACGCCTACTGAAGTTGTTGAACGCGGAATTTTGCCTCCTCTAGAGAAAGTAAAAACACCGGAAGAGAAAGATGAAAAACTAAAATCTCCTGATAAAGACGAAATTATAGTACCAATGCCTACTGAAGTTGGTGAACGCGGAATTGTACCTCCTCTAGAGAAAGTAAAAACAGCGGAAGAGAAAGGTGAAAAATTAAAATCTCCTGAAAAAGACGAATTTAAAGTATCAACGCCTACTGAAGTTGTTAAACGCGAAATTGTACATCCTCTAGAGAAAGTAAAAACACCGGAAGAGAAAGATGAAATAGTAAAAACCCCTGAAAAAGAGGACATTAAAGTACCAACGCCCACAGAAGTTGTTGAACGCGAAATTGTTCCTCCTCTAGAGAAAGTAAAAACTCCGGAAGAGAAAGATGAAAAAGTAAAATCTCCTGAAAAAGAGGACATTAAAGTACCAGCGCCCACTGAAGTTGTTGAACGCGAAATAATAGCGCCTCTAGAGAAAGTAAAAATATCAGAAGAGAAAGATGAAAAACTTAAATCTCCTGAAAAAATGGAAATTAAAGTACTAACGCCCACAGAAGTTGTTGAACACGAAATTGTACCTCCTCTTGAGAAAATAGAAACACCGGAAGAGAAAGATGAAAAACTAAAATCACCTGAAAAAGAGGACATTAAAGTTCTAACTCCTACAGAAGTTGTTGAACGCGAAATAATACCGCCGCTAGAGAAAGTAAAAACACCAGAAGAGAAAGATGAAAAACTAAAATCTCCTGAAAAAGAGGAAATTATAGTACCAATGCCTACTAAAGTTGTTGAACGGGAAATTTTGCCTCCTCTAGAGAAAGTAAAAACACCGGAAGAGAAAGTTGAAAAAGTAAAATCTCCTGAAAAAGAGGAAATTAAAGTATCAACGCCTACTGAAGTTGTTGGACGCGAAATTGTACCTCCTCTAGAAAAAGTAAAAACACCGGAAGAGAAAGATGAAAAAGTAAAATCTCCTGAAAAAGAGGAAATTAAAGTACCATATCCTACTGAAGTTGTTGAACGCGAAATTGTACCTCCTCTAGAGAAAGTGAAAACACCGAAAGAGAAAGATAAAAAAGTAAAATCTCCTGAAAAAGAGGAAATTAAAGTACCAACGCCTACAGAAGTTGATAAATGCGAAATAATAGCGCCTCTAGAGAAAGTAAAAACACCAGAAGGGAAAGAAGAAAAAGTAAAATCTCCTAAAAAAGAAAAAATTAAAGTACCAACGCCTACTGAAGTTGTTGAACGCGAAATAATAGCGTCTCTAGAAAAAGTAAAAACACAAGAAGAGAAAGATGAAAAACTTAAATCTCCTGAAAAAGAGGAAATTATAGTACCAATGCCTACTAAAGTTGTTGAACGGGAAATTTTGCCTCCTCTAGAGAAAGTAAAAACACCGGAAGAGAAAGTTGAAAAAGTAAAATCTCCTGAAAAAATGGGAATTAAAGTACCAACGCCCACAGAAGTTGTTGAACACGAAATTGTACCTCCTCTAGAGAAAGTAAAAACACCAGAAGAGAAAGATAAAAAACTTAAATCTACTGAAAAAGAGGAAATTAAAGTACCAACGCCTACAGAAGTTGTTGAACGCGAAATTGTACCTTCTCTAGAAAAAGTGAAAACACCGGAAGAGAAAGATGAAAAAGTAAAATCTCCACTAAAAGAGGAAATTAAAGTACCAACGCCTACTGAATTTGTTGAACGCGAAATAATAGCGCCTCTAGAGAAAGTAAAAACACCAGAAGAGAAAGATGAAAAACTTAAATCTCCTGAAAAAGAGGAAATTAAAGTACCAACGCCTACAGAAGTTGTTAAACGCGAAATAATAGCGCCTCTAGAGAAAGTAAAAATACCAGAAGAGAAAGATGAAAAAGTAAAATCTCCTGAAAAAGAAGACATTAAAGTACCAGCGCCCACTGAAGTTGTTGAACGCGAAATTGTACCTTCTCTTGAGAAAGTAAAAACACCGGAAGAGAAAGATGAAAAACTAAAATCTCCTGAAAAAGAGAAAATTAAAGTACCAACGCCTACAGAAGTTGTTGAACCCGAAATAATAGCGCCTCTAGAGAAAGTAAAAACACAAGTTGAAAAAGATGAAAAACTAAAATCTCCAGAAAAAGAGGAAATTAAAGTACCAACGCCTACAGAAGTTGTTGAACGCGAAATAATAGCGCCTGTAGAGACAGTAAAAACATCAGAAGAGAAAGATGAAAAACTTAAATCTCCTGAAAAAGAGGAAATTAAAGTACTAACGCCCACAGAAGTTGTTGAACACAAAATTGTACCTCCTCTAGAGAAAATAAGAACACCGGAAGAGAAAGATGAAAAAGTAATATCTCCTGAAAAAGAGGAAATTAAAGTACCAATTCCTACTGAAGTTGTTGAACGCGAAATATTACCTCCTCTAGAGAAAGTAAAAACACCGGCAGAGAAAGATGAAAAAGTAAAATCTCCTGAAAAAGAAGAAATTAAAGTATCAACGCCTACTGAAGTTGATAAACGCGAAATTGTACATCCTCTAGAGAAAGTAAAAACACCGGAAGAGAAAGATGAAATAGTAAAATCTCTTAAAAAAGAGGACATTAAAGTACCAACGCCCACAGAAGTTGTTGAACGCGAAATTGTTCCTCCTCTAGAGAAAGTAACAACACCGAAAGAGAAAGATGAAAAAGTAAAATCTCCTGAAAAAGAAGAAATTAAAGTACCAACGCCTACTGAAGTTGTTAAACGTGAAATTGTACCTCCTCTAGAGAAAGTAACAACACCGGAAGAGAAAGATGAAAAAGTAAAATCTCTTGAAAAAGAGGAATTAAAAGTACGAACGCCTACAGAGGTTGTTGAACGCGAAATTGTACCTAGTCTACAGAAAGTAAAAACACCAGAAGAGAAAGATGAAAAACTAAAATCTCCTGAAAAAGAGGAAATTAAAGTACCAACGCCAACTGAAGTTGTTGAACACGAAATTGTACCTCCTCTAGAGAAAATAAAAACACCGGAAGAGAAACATGAAAAACTAAAATCACCTGAAAAAGAGGAAATTAAAGTACTAACGCCCTTAGAAGTTGTTGAACGCGAAATTATAGCGTCTCTAGAGAAAGTAAAAACACCAGAAGAGAAAGATGAAAAAGTAAAATCTCTTGAAAAAGAGGAAATTAAAGTACCAACGCCTACTGAAGTTGTTGAACGCGAAATTGTACCTCCTCTAGAAAAAGTGAAAACACCGGAAGAGAAAGATGAAAAAGTAATATCTCCTGAAAAAGAGGAAATTAAAGTACCAATTCCTACTGAAGTTGTTGAACGCGAAATATTACCTCCTCTAGAGAAAGTAAAAACACCGGCAGAGAAAGATGAAAAAGTAAAATCTCCTGAAAAAGAAGAAATTAAAGTATCAACGCCTACTGAAGTTGATAAACGCGAAATTGTACCTCCTCTAGAGAAAGTAAAAACACCGGAAGAGAAAGATGAAATAGTAAAATCTCTTAAAAAAGAGGACATTAAAGTACCAACGCCCACAGAAGTTGTTGAACACGAAATTGTTCCTCCTCTAGAGAAAGTAACAACACCGGAAGAGAAAGATGAAAAAGTAAAATCTCCTGAAAAAGAAGAAATTAAAGTACCAACGCCTACTGAAGTTGTTAAACGTGAAATTGTACATCCTCTAGAGAAAGTAAAAACGCCGGAAGAGAAAGATGAAAAACTAAAATCTATTGAAAAAGAGAAAATTAAAGTACCAACGTCCACAGAAGTTGTTGAACGCGAAATTGTACCTCCTCTAGAGAAAGTAACAACACCGGAAGAGAAAGATGAAAAAGTAAAATCTCTTGAAAAAAAAGAATTAAAAGTACGAACGCCTACAGAGGTTGTTGAACGCGAAATTGTACCTAGTCTACAGAAAGTAAAAACACCGGAAGAGAAAGATGAAAAACTAAAATCTCCTGAAAAAGAGGAAATTAAAGTACCAACGCCAACTGAAGTTGTTGAACACGAAATTGTACCTCCTCTAGAGAAAATAAAAACACCGGAAGAGAAACATGAAAAACTAAAATCACGTGAAAAAGAGGAAATTAAAGTACTAACGCCCACAGAAGTTGTTGAACGCGAAATTATAGCGTCTCTAGAGAAAGTAAAAACACCAGAAGAGAAAGATGAAAAAGTAAAATCTCTTGAAAAAGAGGAAATTAAAGTACCAACGCCTACAGAAGTTGTTGAACGCGAAATTGTACCTCCTCTAGAAAAAGTGAAAACACCGGAAGAGAAAGATGAAAAACTAAAATCTCCTGAAAAAGAGGAAATTAAAGTAACAACGCCTACAGAAGTTGTTGAACGCGAAATAATAGCGCCTCTAGAGAAAGTAAAAACATCAGAAGAGAAAGATGAAAAACTTAAATCTCCTGAAAAAGAGGAAATTAAAGTACTAACGCCCACAGAAGTTGTTGAACACGAAATTGTACCTCCTCTAGAGAAAATAAAAACACCGGAAGAAAAAGATGAAAAACTAAAATCACCTGAAAAAGAGGAAATTAAAGTTCTAACGCCCACAAAAGTTGTTGAACGCGAAATTATAGCGTCTCTAGAGAAAGTAAAAACACCAGAAGAGAAAGATGAAAAAGTAAAATCTCCTGAAAAAGAGGAATTAAAAGTACGAACGCCTACAGAGGTTGTTGAACGCGAAATTGTACCTAGTCTACAGAAAGTAAAAACACCGGAAGAGAAAGATGAAAAACTAAAATCTCCAGAAAAAGAGGAAATTAAAGTACCAACGCCTACTGAAGTTGTTGAACGCGAAATAATAGCGCCTCTAGAGAAAGTAAAAACACCAGAAGAGAAAGATGAAAAACTTAAATCTCCTGAAAAAGAGGAAATTAAAGTACCAACGCCTACAGAAGTTGTTAAACGCGAAATAATAGCGCCTCTAGAGAAAGTAAAAACACCAGAAGAGAAAGATGAAAAAGTAAAATCTCCTGAAAAAGAGGACATTAAAGTACCAGCGCCCACTGAAGTTGTTGAACGCGAAATTGTACCTTCTCTTGAGAAAGTAAAAACACCGAAAGAGAAAGATGAAAAACTAAAATCTCCTGAAAAAGAGAAAATTAAAGTACCAACGCCTACAGAAGTTGTTGAACCCGAAATAATAGCGCCTCTAGAGAAAGTAAAAACACAAGAAGAAAAAGATGAAAAACTAAAATCTCCTGAAAAAGAGGAAATTAAAGTACTAACGCCCACAGAAGTTGTTGAACGCGAAATTGTACCTAGTCTACAGAAAGTAGAAACACCGGAAGAGAAAGATGAAAAAGTAAAATCTCCTGAAAAGGAGGAAATTAAAGAACCAACGCCTACAGAAGTTGTTGAACGCGAAATAATAGCGCCTCTAGAGAAAGTAAAAACACCAGAAGAGAAAGATGAAAAACTTAAATCTCCTGAAAAAGAGGAAATTATAGTACCAACGCCCACAGAAGTTGTTGAACGCGAAATTGTACCTAGTCTACAGAAAGTAGAAACACCGGAAGAGAAAGATGAAAAAGTAAAATCTCTTGAAAAGAAGGAAATTAAAGAACCAACGCCTACAGAAGTTGTTGAACGCGAAATAATAGCGCCTCTAGAGAAAGTAAAAACACCGGAAGAGAAAGATGAAAAACTAAAATCTCCTGAAGAAGAGGAAATTAAAGTACCAACGCTTACAGAGGGTGCTGAACGCGAAATTGTACCTCCTCTAGAGAAAGTAAAAACACCGGAAGAGAAAGATGAAACAGTAAAATCTCTTGAAAAAGAGGAAATTAAAGTACCTACGCCTACAGAAGTTGTTGAACGCGAAATTGTACCTCCTCTAGAGAAAGTGAAAACACCAGAAGAGAAAGATGAAAAAGTAAAATCTATTGAAAAAGAGGAAATTAAAGTACCAACGCCTACAGAAGTTGTTGAACGCGAAATTGTACCTCCTCTAGAGAAAGTGAAAACACCAGAAGAGAAAGATGAAAAAGTAAAATCTCCCGAAAAAGAGGAAATTAAAGTACCAACGCCTACAGATGTTGTTGAACGCGAAATTGTACCTCTTCTAGAGAAAGTAAAAACACCGGAAGAGAAAGATGAAACAGTAAAATCTCCTGAAAAAGAGGAAATTAAAGTACCAACGCCTACAGAAGTTGTTGAACGCGAAATTGTACCCCCTCTAGAGAAAGTGAAAACACCGGAAGAAATAGTACCTCCGCTTGAGAAAGTAAAAATACCGGAAGAGAAAGATGAAAAACTAAAATCTACTGAAAAAGAGGAAATTAAAGTATCAACGCTTATAGACGTTGCTGAACATGAAATTGTACCTCCTCTAGAGAAAGTAAAAACACCGGAAGAGAAAGATGAAAAAGTAAAATATCCTGAAATAGAGGAAATTAAAGTACCAACGCCTACAGAAGTTGCTGAACGCGAAATTGTACCTCCTCTAGAGAAAGTAAAAACACTGGAAGAGAAAGATGAAAAAGTAAAATCTCCTGAAAAAGAGGAAATTAAAGTAACAACGCCTACAGAAGTTGTTGAACGCGAAATTGTACCTCCGCTAGAGAAAGTAAACATACCGGAAGAGAAAGATGAAAAAGTAAAAACTCATGAAAGAGAGGAAATTAAAGTACCAACGCCTACAGAAGTTGCTGAACGTGAAATTGTACCTCCTCTAGAGAAAGTAAAAACACCGGAAGAGAAAGATGAAAAACTAAAATCTCCTGAAAAAGAGGAAATTAAAGTACCAACGCCTACTGAAGTTGTTGAACGCGAAATAATAGCGCCTCTAGAGAAAGTAAAAACACCAAAAGAGAAAGATGAAAAACTTAAATCTCCTGTAATAGAGGAAATTAAAGTACCAACGCCTATAGAAGTTGTTAAACGCGAAATAATAGCGCCTATAGAGAAAGTAAAAACACCGGAAGAGAAAGATAAAAAAGTAAAATCTCTTGAAGAAGAGGAAATTAAAGTACCAGCGCCCACTGAAATTGTTGAACCCGAAATAATAGCGCCTCTAGAGAAAGTAAAAACACAAGAAGAAAAAGATGAAAAACTAAAATCTCATGAAAAAGAGGAAATTAAAGTACCAACGCCTACAGAAGTTGTTGAACGCGAAATAATAGCGCCTCTAGAGAAAGTAAAAACACCAGAAGAGAAAGATGAAAAACTTAAATCTCCTGAAAAAGAGGAAATTAAAGTACTAACGCCCACAGAAGTTGTTGAACGAGACATTGTACCTCCTCTAGAGAAAATAAAAACACCGGAAGAGAAAGATGAAAAATTAAAATCTCATGAAACAGTTGAAATTAAAGTACTAACGCCCACAGAAGTTGTTGAACGCGAAATTGTACCTAGTCTACAGAAAGTAGAAACACCGGAAGAGAAAGATGAAAAAGTAAAATCTCTTGAAAAGGAGGAAATTAAAGAACCAACGCCTACAGAAGTTGTTGAACGCGAAATTATAGCGCCTCTAGAGAAAGTAAAAACACCGGAAGAGAAAGATGAAAAACTAAAATCTCCTGAAGAAGAGGAAATTAAAGTACCAACGCTTACAGAAGTTGTTGAACGCGAAATTAAAGCGCCAGTAGAGAAAGTAAAATCACCGGAAGAGAAAGATGAAAAATTAAAATCTCTTGAAAAAGTTGAAATTAAAGTACCAACGCCTACAGAAGTTGTTGAACGCGAAATTGTACCTCCTCTAGAAAAAGTGAAAACAGCGGAAGAGAAAGTTGAAAAAGTAAAATCTCATGAAAAAGTAAAATCTCCTGAAAAAGAGGAAATTAAAGTACCCACGCCTACTGAAGTTGTTGAACGCGAAATTGTACCTCCTCTAGAGAAAGAAAAAACACCAGAAGAGAAAGATGAAAAAGTAAAATCTCCTGAAAAAGAGGAAATTAAAGCACCAACACCTACAGAAGTTGCTAAACGCGAAATTGTACCTCCTATAGAGAAAGTAAAAACACTGGAAAAGAAAGATGAAAAAGTAAAATCTCCTGAAAAAGTGGAAATTAAAGTACCAACGCCCACAGAAGTTGTTGAACGCGAAATTGTACCTCCTCTTGAGAAAGTAAAAACACCGGAAGAGATAGATGCAAAACTAAAAACACCTGAAAAAGTGGAAATTAAAGTACCAACGACCACAGAAGTTGTTGAACGCGAAATTATAGCGTCTCTAGAGAAAGTAAAAACACCAGAAGAGAAAGATGAAACACTTAAAGCTCCTGAAAAAGAGGAAATTAAAGTACTAACGCCTACAGAAGTTGTTGAACGCGAAATTGTACCTCCTATAGAGAAAGTAAAAACACTGGAAGAGAAAGATGAAAAAGTAAAATCTCCTGAAAAAGTGGAAATTAAAGTACCAACGCCCACAGAAGTTGTTGAACGCGAAATTGTACCTCCTATAGAGAAAGTAAAAACACTGGAAGAGAAAGATGAAAAACTAAAATCTCCTGAAAAAGAGGAAATTAAAGTACCACCGCCTACAGACGTTGCTGAACGTGAAATTGTACCTCCTCTAGAGAAAGTAAAAACACCGGAAGAGAAAGATGAAAAAGTAAAATCTCCTGAAAAAGAGGAAATTAAAGCACCAACACCTACAGAAGTTGCTAAACGCGAAATTGTACCTCCTATAGAGAAAGTAAAAACACTGGAAAAGAAAGATGAAAAAGTAAAATCTCCTGAAAAAGTGGAAATTAAAGTACCAACGCCCACAGAAGTTGTTGAACGCGAAATTGTACCTCCTCTTGAGAAAGTAAAAACACCGGAAGAGATAGATGCAAAACTAAAAACACCTGAAAAAGTGGAAATTAAAGTACCAACGACCACAGAAGTTGTTGAACGCGAAATTATACCTCCTCTAGAGAAAGTAAAAACACCGAAAGAGAAAGATGAAAAACTAAAATCTCCTGAAAAAGAGGAAATTAAAGTACCAACGCCTACAGAAGTTGTTGAACGCGAAATTAAAGCGCCTGTAGAGAAAGTAAAATCACCGGAAGAGAAAGATGAAAAATTAAAATCTCTTGAAAAAGTTGAATTTAAAGTACCAACGCCTACAGAATTTGTTGAACGCGAAATTGTACCTCCTCTAGAAAAAGTGAAAACAGCGGAAGAGAAAGATGAAAAAGTAAAATCTCATGAAAAAGTAAAATCTCCTGAAAAAGAGGAAATTAAAGTACCAACGCCTACAGAAGTTGCTGAACGCGAAATTGTACCTCCTCTAGAGAAAGTCAAAACACCGGAAGAGAAAGATGAAAAAGTAAAATCTCCTGAAAAAAAGGAAATTAAAGTAACAACGCCTACAGAAGTTGTTGAACGCGAAATTGTACCTCCGCTAGAGAAAGTAAAAACACTAGAAGAGAAAGATGAAAAAGTAAAATCTCCTGAAAAAGAGGAAATTAAAATACCCACGCCTACTGAAGTTTTTGAACGCGAAATTGTACCTCCTCTAGAGAAAGAAAAAACACCAGAAGAGAAAGATGAAAAACTAAAATCTCCTGAAAAAGAGGATATTAAAGTACCACCGCCAACAGAAGTTGTTGAACGCGAAATTGTACCTCTTGTAGAGAAAGTAAAAACACCGGAAGAGAAAGATGAAAAGGTAAAATCTCCTGAAAAAGAGGAAATTAAAGTACCAACGCCCACAGACGTTGTTGAACGCGAAATTAAAGCGCCTCTAGAGAAAGTAAAAACACCGGAAGAGAAAGATGAACAATTAAAATCTCCTGAAAAAATGGAAATTAAAGAACCAACGCGCACAGATGTTGTTGACCGCGAAATTGTACCTCTTCTAGAGAAAGTAAAAACACCGGAAGAGAAAGATGAAAAGGTAAAATCTACTGAAAAAGAGGAAATTAAAGTACCAACGCCCACAGAAGTTGTTGAACGCGAAATTAAAGCGCCTCTAGAGAAAGTAAAAACACCGGAAGAGAAAGATGAACAATTAAAATCTCCTGAAAAAATGGAAATTAAAGTACCAACGCCTACAGAAGTTACTGAACGCGAAATTGTACCTCCTCTAGAGAAAGTCAAAACACCGGAAGAGAAAGATGAAAAAGTAAAATCTCTTGATAAAGAGGAAATTAAAGTACCAACGCATACAGAAGTTGTTGAACGCGAAATTGTACCTCCGCTAGAGAAAGTAAAAATACCGGAAGAGAAAGATGAAAAACTAAAATCTCCTGAAAAAGAGGAAAAAAAAGTAACAACGCCCACAGAAGTTGTTGAACGCGAAATTGTACCTCCGCTAGAGAAAGTAAAAATACCGGAAGAGAAAGATGAAAAACTAAAATCTCCTGAAAAAGAGGAAATTAAAGTAACAACGCCTACAGAAGTTGTTGAACGCGAAATTGTACCTCCGCTAGAGAAAGTAAAAATACCGGAAGAGAAAGATGAAAAACTAAAATCACCTGAAAAAGAGGAAATTAAAGTATCAACGCCTACAGACGTTGCTGAACGTGAAATTGTACCTCCTCTAGAGAAAGTCAAAACACCGGAAGAGAAAGATGAAAAAGTAAAATCTCCTGAAAAAGAGGAAATTAAAGTAACAACGCCTACAGAAGTTGTTGAACGCGAAATTGTACCTCCGCTAGAGAAAGTAAAAACACCGGAAGAGAAAGATGAAAAAGTAAAATCTCCTGAAAAAGAGGATATTAAAGTACCAACGCCTACAGAAGTTGCTAAACGCGAAATTGTACCTCCTATAGAGAAAGTAAAAACACTGGAAGAGAAAGATGAAAAAGTAAAATCTCCTGAAAAAGAGGATATTATAGTACCAACGGCAACTGAAGTTGTTGAACGCGTAATTGTACCTCCTCTAGAGAAAGTAAAAACACCGGAAGAGAAAGATGAAAAAGTAAAATCTCCTGAAAAAGAGGAAATTAAAGTAACAACGCCCACAGAAGTTGTTGAACGCGAAATTATACCTCCTCTAGAGAAAGTAAAAACACCGGAAGAGAAAGATGAAAAACTAAATTCTCCTGAAAAAGAGGAAATTAAAGTACCACCGTCTACAGAAGTTGTTAAACGCGAAATTGTACCTCCGCTAGAGAAAGTAAAAACACCGGAAGAGATAGATGAAAAAGTAAAATCTCCTGAAAAAGAGGAAATTAAAGTACCAACGCCTACAGAATTAGTTGAACGCGAAAGTGTACCTCCTCTAGAGAAAGTAAAAACAACGGAAGAGAAAGATGAAAAGATAAAATCTCATAAAATAGAGGACGTTAAGATACCTACGCCTGTAGAAATTGTTCAACGCGAAATTAAAGCTCCTCTAGAGAAAGTAAAAACACCGGAAGAGAAAGATGAAAAAGTAAAATCTCCTGAAAAAGAGGAAATTAAAGTACCAACGCCCACAGAAGTTGTTGAACGCGAAATTGTACCTCCTCTAGAGAAAGTAAAAACACCGGAAGAGAAAGATGAAAAACTAAAATCTCCTGAAAAAGAGGAAATTAAAGTACCAACGCCCACAGAAGTTGTTGAACGCGAAATTAAAGCGCATGTAGAAAAAGTAAAATCACCGGAAGTAAAAGATGAAAAATTAAAATCTCCTGGAAAAATGGAAATTAAAGTACCAACACCTACAGAAGTTGTTGAACGCGAAATTGTACCTCTTCTAGAGAAAGTAAAAACACCAGAAGAGAAAGATAAAAACCTTAAATCTACTGAAAAAGAGGAAATTAAAGTACAAACGCTTTCAGAAGTTGTTGAACGTGAAATTGTTCCTCCTCTAGGGAAAGTGAAAACACAGGAAGAGAAAGATGAAGAAGTAAAATCTCCTGAAAAAGAGGAAATTAAAGTACCAACGCCTACAGAAGTTGCTGAACGCGTAATTGTACCTCCTCTAGAGAAAGTAAAAACACTGGAAGAGAAAGATGAAAAACTAAAATCTCCTGAAAAAGAGGAAATTAAAGTATCGACGCCTACAGATGTTGTTGAACGCGAAATTAAAGCGCCTCTAGAGAAAGTCAAAACACCAGAAGAGAAAGATGAAAAAGTTAAATCTCCTGAAAAAGATGAAATAAAAGTATTAACGCCTACAGAAGTTGCTGAACGCGAAATTGTACCTCCTCTAGAGAAAGTAAAAATACCGGAAGAGAACGATGCAAAACTAAAATCTCCTGAAAAAGTGGAAATTAAAGTACCAACGCCCACAGAAGTTGTTGAACGCGAAATTGTACCTCCTCTAGAGAAAGTAAAAATACCGGAAGAGAAAGATGAAGAACTAAAATATCCTGAAAAAGAGGAAATTAAAGTACCAACGCCTACAGAAGTAGTTGAACGCGAAAGTGTACCTCCTCTAGAGAAAGTAAAAATACCGGGAGAGAAAGATGAAAAACTAAAATATCCTGAAAAAGAGGAAATTAAAGTACCAACGCCTACAGAAGTTGTTGAACGCGAAATAATAGCGCCTCTAGAGAAAGTAAAAACACCAGAAGAGAAAGATGAAAAACTTAAATCTCCTGAAAAAGAGGAAATAAAAGTTCCAACGCCTACAGAAGTTGTTGAACGCGAAATTGTACCTCCTCTAGAGAAAGTAACAACACCGGAAAAGAAAGATGAAGAAGTAAAACCTCGTGAAAAAGAAGCTATTAAAGCACCGACGCTTACGGAAGTTGTTGAACTTGAAATTGTAATGCCTCAAGCGAAAGAAAAATTACCGGAAGAGAAAGATGAAAAAGTAAAATCTCTAGAAAAAAAGGAATTCCAAGCACCGACGCCTACCGAAGTTGCTAAATGTGAAATTATGACGCCTGTTGAGAAAGCCAACATGTTGGACGATGAAGATGTTCAATTAAAATTGTCCAGGAAAGATGAATTTAAAATTAATGTGCCTGAAAAATATGTCGAATGCGAGTTTAGTTTATCAGGTTTAGCGAGAAAAGAAGAGGATCGAGTAAAACTGACTGACATTCAGAAACTTAAGAGTGATAAGAAATATGATGTGTCATATGCAGAGAAGATAGTTGAAGTGTTTAGTATACCACTTGAAAGAGAATCTACTGTTTTCTCAGAGGCTGCAGAACTCATTTCTCCGGAAATAGTAGAAATAACAGAGCGTACAGATTTAATAATTAAAGATTCAGTTGCAAGTGCCCATGATACGGAAGGAAAACACCTATTAAAATCAATTATTCATGAAGACGAAATAGAAAAGCAAGAAATACATGATAAACAAATTACTGAAATCGAATTTAAAGATTTACAAGAATACAGCAATGAACAAAAAATATCGAAGTATTCAACGAGGTCTAAAGAAGTTTCAGTAGAGTCAAGATTTGAGAAGGAAGAAAAGCATGTACAATATAGAGAAAGATCCGTTGCATCTGGCTCTGAAAGTAAAACCCCAGAATCTTCTTCTAGACATGATTACATTAGATATTCAGAATCAGAAAGTGTTGAACCCTCTGAAACCGATTCATCCCACTGTTTTGATATGCAAGTTTTGTCTGATAGGAGTGTTGTTAGTATAGGACAACAAAATATTCAGAGTGGTTCATATGAAGTTCAGTCACCACATAGTGATATAACGGAATTCAGTATGTCATTAAGAGAATCCGCAGCAGACACTTCATTTTGTAATGATGAGGAAATCTCTTACATAGAAATGTCCGGCGAGTCAGTTGTGGGACCTAAAAGATATGAAGTCACTTCCGAAGATATAGTAATGAGAGATGACGTTCTTGAAATAACCGTTAGTCAAGAAGACAACGTAAATGATGAAGTAAGGATTGCTAAATACTCTATAGAAGTCGACAATAATTTAGAAATAAATAAACGAGAAACTATTACCGAAAAGCGACAAAAATCGGTGGCTATAAAAGATGATCGTGAAGTAGTTAGTAAAAAAGCAATTATGAAAAAGAAATCTAAAAAGGTAGTTGGATATTCTGCTCCGCAGTCTTTGTCCAGTCCACGCTTAATGACTGTTAAGACTGATAGTGATGCAGATGTTAGTTCTGATGATGAAAAAATTAAAGAAGGTTTAACTAAAAGATCCACCAAAGGAAAAGTATTCAAGAAAACTGCGATTACAAGCTCGAAGTTTTCGTCGAGTACTAGTAGTGAACATTCAACGGTTAGACAGGAATCAGAAGCGTCGAAAATACCAAGGTACGGTAGACAAAAATTCAGTGCTAGCAAGAAAATAGATGATCGCTGGACTGGACAAACACGGAAAAGAGACAAGGTGGACATTCCATCAGACGAGCCATTTACGCCACCACACAGATTAATAAAAACCGATAAGAGAGTTTATGGTTATATGCAATCTACTTTATCTCGAGATTTAAAAATAGAAAAAACTGAATCTTCGCATAAAGCTACAAAAGACAGTATAAATCGACGAAAACTAGAACAAAAAGAAAAGCAAAAGTCTTTTAAAGTCGTAGAAAAAGAAAAACAAGATAAAGGAAAATCAGATGTATCTGACACGAGTGAAAAACAAATTTATAAAAAACTATCCGAAACAGTACCCGCAGCAACAAGAAGTACTTCTGTAGAAAGTAAAAGTAGATCTCGTGATACCACACCTATTAGAAGAGAAATGTCAAAATCTCCTAAAATAGAACGAATTACAAAATATAAAGAACAAAAAACAACTAGAAGTACTTCTGTGGAGAGTAGAAGTAGGTCCCGAGAAACAACACCTATTAGAAGAGAAGTAACTAGATCTCCAAAAATAGAAAGAACCACAAAATCTAAAACTCAAGTATCACAACAGAAAGATGCCAAAGAAAGTAAAAAATATGTTGTGACAACAACTTCAGTTGTTGGAAAAGGAGCATCTGTTAGTAAATTATCGACAGAAAAATCTAAAACGAAAGTAGAAACTACAAAAACAGCAACTGTGACGAAACGTACATCTACTCGTCAAGCACGTATTGATAAATCAAATATTACTCGTGCAGAAGCTACAAATATAACTAAGGTTGCAGCAACAAAAACAGTAATTAAATTACATAAAGGAGAGCCAACGGTTACTCATAGTGAAATTAGTGGAGTATCAGCAAAAAAAGTTGAGTTAATACCATCATACGAGCAAGCTATTTCTTCAACTGATACTAGCAATGTAATTAAAAAGACTAGTGCCGATACCATTACAGTAGACAAAATGTACTCTGTTTCACCCAAAATTACTGTGAAACCGTCCAGTAAACCGTCAGAAGCAGAAAAAACCGTCCAATTTGCAGACCGTGTGCGAAGCCAATCTGTGGTTCCAATGTCGAATCGAGAACGCACCGCCGAACATCAAACATTAGAAAGAAGTATTACCCCCTCCTCTCTGCCATCCAGCCCAAGTCGAATAAGGTCAACCCAAGGTGGAACACAAGTTCTTACATCTGAAGTGTTCACCCGTACTGTAGATTCGACTGGATCTATAGAAGTCATATACAGACAACCATCTGAGACCCTGAGAAAAATTTCGGCTCACTGTAAAGCAGAAACGGAACAATCACTGATAGATACGACGGATTCAAGTTTGTCTGAATCTGTGGCACTCCCCAGTTCGTCTTCCGATCACGATGTTAGTTCGGAAGCTAACGGAAGATTGAAAGCCGTGGGTTCACCTGCATCTCCAAAACCAAGTAAACGACCTCTTGAGTATATTCATGAATCAAAATATAGAGTGTCTGATTTGGTTCTCTGTTCCATAGTGCCCGAAAATGAAACTGAAATTTCTTATGGAACACGAAGTGAAGTGCAAGTGAAAAAATCAATCACTGACATGAAGCAGGAGCCGCCTCATGCCCTATTTTACACTGAAGAACCGATGAGTTTTATGAAAACCGTCACGAAATCTGAAACTAGACTAAAGGAAAAAGACAGTACTCTAAAAACTGAAGAACATTCTGAGATGTCCAAAGTAATTGAAAGTTCTTCCGATATACAAGAAATGCGTCAAGTCTATAGTCAAAATGTTGCCCGAAATATCCAAACAGCTGAGGAACAACGCAGAAAAGTTGAATCCTTGAGCGACATGAAAACAAAGCAGATAGAAAGCAGTTCAGGTAACACTTCATCAGTGTCGCCTGATGCTTCTATGTTGTTAATTCACAGCATGGCTTCTCAGTTAGAGACTTTACTTGATGAGGTACACGAGAATATTGGCTCAGTCACCGACACTGTCTTACACAAGGTTGACGATTTGCGAGCCAAAACGCGCACTTTTATGCTACTTTCAGACAAATAATTATGCTAAGTATTCAATATTTGTAATATCACTATCCCCAAGCACGCACATCATGAATTGTACAAACAGTCGAATAGAGCATCATATTTTTAAGGTACGTATTTTTGTAAATTTAGATTAATATTTGAATCATATTCGTCAAAATATTAAAAGTGAAAAGCGAGTATGTAGTCTACAACATATTTGTAATTTTGTTGAGAGTAGTGGTGATATCGCAACTTATAATAAGTGTTTATTTGTTTTGTTTTTAATATTTTTGTTAGGTTTTTTATGTTTCAATGATTATATTATAATTTGATTCTAGTGAATGAACAACATGTCATTTATCAATTCAAATGTCCCTACTATTGCAATTACCCCCGATGAGGGACCGAACAATGATTATGATATTTACAACATTGATGAAGTTGCTACTGATGTAGAAGATATATACTTTCAAACAGAAAAAAGGAAAAAGAAATCTAGAAAACATGCACTGAAGAAAGATGCGTATGCAACAGATATCGAGGATTTAGAAGGATCAGATGATGATTTGTCATCTTCTATAGTAAAACATGCCAGTCCTATTTCATTAAACGAAGTACTAGATATTACTGACATTCCATCAGTCGAGGAAAATTACGAAATCGGTAACTCTAATATCCGAAGCAAACCAAAATTACGAACTCAAGCATCTATAACTAAAACACAATATTTACAACTGGACGAAGTAGAATTGAATCAAGTTTTGACTGATTTAGAAGATTTTGATGGATCCGATGAAGAAGATGAAGTATCAGAAAAGGAAACAGATGATACTAATTTATTGAAAGAAATAGTTCATGATGCTGGAACTATTGCCATTTCTGATACCGTGAAAAAATTCTTGCAAGCAAGTCCATCTCCGATGGTTACACCTGTAGGGCAAGTATCTGACGATGAATTTGAAATAAAAAAAATTAATGTAAAACATCTAATGCCAAAAACTAAAGTTCGTAAACAACACATAAGTCAGGTTTCAAATTTACCTCATTCACATGATTTATCAGATACAGAAATATTGCAGTGTGAATTAAATGATAACTCAAAACAAAAACATAAATACGGGAAAGTTAGGAGACATACTTTACCACCAAAAAAACAGGAACATGATACAACAGATTCTGAAGATTTGGAAGTATCAGAAAATGAGCAAATGAAACACAGACGTACAACTGTTGCAGTTGTATCGAAAATTAGTTTCCAACAATTAAGTTTTGAAGCAATGGATTCAGATTTAAATAGTTCTTTAATGCCAATTCCTCAAACATTAAATGAGGGAGATAGCGATACTGAAGGAATTCCAAATTTCAATCAAATGAAGCGAGAAAAAAATCAAAATAAATTTTTACAGATAAATAAAACTGAAATTGAAGCTACTACTGATATTGAAGATGTAGAAGGAGATTCTGAATTAGAAGATCAAAGCCCTAATGTCGAAAGTGTAAGTGACAGTTTTATTTTTGAATTTGATGCTAATAATGGAATAATTGAAGAAAAACACGTTAATAAGAAAAATAATAACATTTATAAAGTTGAAGAATCATATGTACAAAAAGATGATAATGAAAACTGGAATTCAACTGAAAATGAAACAGATGAAGAGGTAGATCAATGTGATTTCGAAATGAATAAGACAGAGAATCAAAGTACTGAAACTGAGTATTGCGATATGAAATTTGTTCGCAGAAATGAAAAAGAAAAGAGAAAGGAAAAGGGAAATACATTAAGTATACCTACGGGAGAAAATGATAACGTGCTTACTGATGTAGAAAATTTAGATTCTTCCGATGATGATGACAACAATGAAATTCCGGTAACAGTAGTTAACAATGATTTTAACGCCCACCATACTGATACAGAATCAGTAGAAGGTGAACTTGAATATAAGACTTTCAATGATGAGGATATTTCCGATAGCATTTTACCATCTAGTTCTCGAAGAGTGATATATGAAAAAGTTAATAAAGATAATAAATCTGAAATAACTTCTACCGCTTTACCAGAAACTGATGATGATTTAGATACAATAAATTTAAGTAATGGAACTGATATAAAAGAAATATCTGGTGATGATGATATTGAGGAAATAGAGGTAGATGACAAGTTTATTTTTGAATTAGATGTTGTTGATGAAAATAATACGCAATCTAAAGATATACTGAAAATTCCAATGAAACATAATCCAGATGAAGAAGAAACTGATGTCGAAGACATTGATAATGTAAAACAAAATGTAAGAAAATCATCCAAACGTTTCCTTCACGTTACTGAAGATGATACTGATAAATTAACAGATATTGAAGATTTAGATCTAAGTGATGCAGAAAATATTGATCGTTTTGACAATTTAAAAATTGTAGATAATTTACCAACCGGTGCAACAGACATGGAAGATTTTGATGCCTCTGATAACGAACATGATAAAATACCCGAATATTCTAGAACTCCAGATATACTGCGACAAATGGGTGGCGAAACTATTTGCTCTCAAGAAGGAAGTGGTCATTTTTCTAAAAAAGATCGAAATAAATTAAACGAGAAACATAATATAGTTATCGCAACAGCAAGAAGTCCAAGTCCTACACACACAGATGAATTTATTACTTCGGCAGATGATGAAAATTATTCTCGTGCTGAAACTGTAACGCCTTTGCACATGAGACAACAATTAGATGAAGCCTCTTCCGTTAGAGTACATAGTCAAAATACTAAAAAAATTGACTTGGATGCAGAAGATGAAGTCATGTATCTAAAAGGTGGTGGGTTTTTACCTGAAGCTTATACTGATACAGAAGAAATGGGCGTGTCAGAGGAAGAATATTTTCTTGCAAATGATAAAAGTGATGATGCGTTAGTTAATAATAAAATGTATATCAATGAAAGCGGAGATCAACGAAAATTAAGTGCAAGTGCAGAAATACTAAATAAAGGTATGTTTAATTTGGGACTACATAACTTTATTTCATACAACAAGGAATTTAGAACTGATATATCTATAATAAGTAGAGCAAGTATGTATTCGCTAGTATTTCAACCCAGTAAAGTAGAAATTACGAAACCTATCATATTATTTGTGTTCAGACTTACTAAACATTCAACCGAATTCAAAACTGACATTTATTTCAATAATATATCACAAATTTTTCCTACCAATTTTACTACATTTTATACGACTTTCTATAAAACAGTTGAACTTAATCCAAACCCTATATTATGTTCAACAGTGGATTTTGGAGAAATCAGTTTTGATTACAAAGGTTTTAAAAACGCAAAATCCAGTCGATCCCAATCTATAAATTACACACAACTTACAAAATCATCATTTGGTACCGTTAATTCAGGAAGAATACCATATCTTCTTAGATTTAGAAGTGGAAGTGTTACAAAATTGATAACACATTATGAACACAGTCCAGAAGTTGCAAAGAAAAATTCAAGTAATGAAATCATTTTATTAGAAATTAAGAAATGTAAAACCAAAGAGAAAGAGAAGAAACACAGAATTTGTGTAAGCCTGCATATAGAATTGAAAAATAATACAAGGAGAAATGTTGTCACTGAGAAAGCAAAATATTTCGAAATGCGTTTAAGAAATAAAAACTCGAGCTCGAGAGCAAATAAACAAGCAACTAATATTAAAGGTATTATACTATTTAAAAAACAAAAACAAAAATGGTGATGGTATATAGAACAATTTTATTAATGTAGTACAAATATGTTTATTTTAACATAAATGTAGCTAAGGGTGATAATGGGCGATGGTTCGCAATAATTATATAAGGGAATTTTAGTATTTTCGTGTATTTTAAATTTTTTGATAAATGAACAACGAAGAACGCCAGTATATGTACAAGGGTAATACAGAACCTATTTTGTAATATATCTACTTAAATTATTATTCCGTATTAACAGCTATAATATTTGAAAATTTTCATTAAATATTACAGCAAATCCGAAGCATGATATCCTTATTTCCTAGTATGTTAGTATAGATTTAGTAGCACATCAATAGATAAAATAATCACACGTAAGTACAAATTAGATTTAAGTTGCACTTGCTTAAAATAAACTCATGGCTCTAACTTCACTTGGTACAACGGTTGGTAAAGGTACAGTCTAGAATATTATGCTTGCTTGTCTCCCTATATGTAATAATGATAGAACATGTACTTACCTTCTGGTGTATTTTCAGAATGGGGTTCAACAAAGGGAACACCTTCAGACCACAAAACAGCGCAAGAATCAGTTTCAGTCAAGGACGCGGCACCTCAAGGTAAGGATCTGCAACAATTATAACCATTATGTACTATAATAATGTGCAGTAAAATGACTGAAGATAATGCTGTAGAAACAGCTCGAAAGTCCCTAATTTGATATGTAAACCAAAATTGTAATCATGTGCCATTTTGTCTCGAAAATGCACATTATTTTAGAGTCTGTTTTACCAATTCAACACGATAGGAGCATATCCATTATTATTAATTTTAATTTCATAATTTATTTTTATTTATTCATTTTAAGTTTCAATTGAAATTAATTATGTTCGTTTAAAGCCCAGGTAATGTTGTGTGTGCTCACAATAATAACAGCAAGCAAATTAACAACGTAAAAATTGTTGTTACTAACATTTACAATGAGAATAATTTTCAAATTATATCATGAGTTTTCACTTTGCCAGTAGATTTATTATCAGAAATTATTGTAAGATTTCACTAAACATTTTTGACATTAACTAACATTTCAAATTAATAATGAAGTACATTTCAATTGAAAAATAATAAATTGTCTGGCAATAATAAAACACTTTTACGTCAATCAGCATACTTCAAAATATTTTTCATCACAAATTATTACACAAAACACATTTAAATGCATGTATGTTAAGTATTTAAGCATGCGATTTTATAATAGCAGGCAACAGTAAGTACTGTATGTTTTATAAAGAAATAATCGGCTCTAATGTGTAACTCACGACGACAACCAGCATTTGTAGGTGTCTATTTGTTAAAGCATGAAAACCAAAGTTTATAAAATTTTTATAATTGTAGTACTAATATTTGCAAATTAAATTCATAAAATTGGACTAATTCGGCCAAACCTAACATGCTTAGTATGAGTTATTTTGACAAAATTTTAATTAAAACAGTACGTGATAATGTGTGATATCTGTGTTTAGTTAGCACAGAGTAGTTTAATTTTAAATTAATCAAATACACTTTGCTTAGTATTGTGTCATATTTCAATTTTAAAATATCTATCACTTATCTAGCACAGATTGTTGCTTTTACAAGGCCTATTTGAATTAGCTTTAGCTTGGCATTCCTGGTTTTAAACGACTGGACGATGCGTACGTTGAAGTAGTAAAATTATTATTTTTAGTTGTCGTTCATGACCATTGGCCCGAAGTATTTAGTGCATATTGTAGTTTGACGAGGTTTTTTACTGCAGTTTTTGCATAAGAATACCAATATTAATTACTTTTACATAAATAAATGGACATGCAGAATTTATTGCGATTAGATTCCGGAGCAGAACGTATGGGTTATTTCACTGGAAACCAAAGAACTTTGGGAGCCAGTTGTAGTAAGCTAAAATCCTCTCCGGTTTCAGATACTACTAACTCTAATACGCGAATATCTTCGTACACTCATTTAGATAAAATTTTAGATCATATGTTAGCAGAAGTGGATGAACAGGAAAGACTTGTGCAGTTAGATACCTTCCAAAAATCATTAAAACCTGTCTGTATAAATAGTTTGAAATTAATTCCTTCTACCGACGCAGTCATTGAAATTCCTGTATCCCATTTTGTTAAATCTCCTAAAGTATTTGAAACAAAACATGAAATTATGTTGGATGATGACACAACCGAACATTGCAATAATGAAGTAATTGATTTAGATGATGACATTAGTTTAACAACTTTGAACAGAAGTCAAGATACTGACAGTTTATTTTCATTTGAAAGTATTTCCGAAATTTACTTTTTAGAAAGTATTGCAAATAAATATAAAGCTTCAAGCGAAAGTTTAAATGATTTAGAATCTCTTAATATTCAGACTTCTGATGATGAACATGTTTATGAAATAATTGAACCAAAAGAGAATTTCACTACTGTAATTAATCCGGAATCAAACAATGATCAGCAAGATATTTGGTGGGAAGGAGCCTATCGTGATTTAAGTATTGTACCCGAAGAAGATGAAGATAATGTAAGTGAAATTAGTCAATGTGTTAATCGGTCTAAAAATATAATTGATCATAAGTTTGGAGTACTAAAGTCATTATCTATTACAAAACAAATAAGCGATGATAATTATGATAATCTTAGTCATCATAGCAGTTCTGATGTGTCACAAACAACTGGAGATGAGTACGATACATCGGATATGGAACACGGGATTTTATCCAATAAACCGGTAAAAGCTGAAATTAAATTGTTGGTTAAAACTTTAGATAAAGGTAGGGAGGATGTTGAAATTAGAAGTGTACGTGAATTTTTAGATCAAACAAAACCTGAAAATATTGATAGCAAGAATTCGGTATACAAATATCCAATACTCTCACATACATTTCCAAAAAAAGAAAAATCAAGTAATTCAAAATCTACAGCAAAACCTAGTTTTACTCTACAAAGATTATTTGTTCGATGCCCTGAGAATACTGGGTTTATGAATCCTGTAACAAAAGAACTATCTAAAAGTAATCCGGAATTACTAGCAACATCAAATTTACAATATCCATTACAATATGATCCGAAAATGTCAAATCCAGATTATTTTAAAAGTATTACAAAACCTAATCATATAGATTTGTATGCCAATACTCCTTTTTATCCTTGTTATGGGTCTTATATAAAAACAGAAAATGTGAAATTGAGCTCCGATAACTCTCAGAATTTCCCAACGGCTTACTGCGACTGGCTCTTGCAGCCGGATGATCCAAACGGAGGTAACGTAAAATGTTTACATCCATGAAAAACTTATCCGCATGGATTGTGCTGTTGTTTTTGTTTTGTAGTTAGTTCAAAACTAACTATTTTGATAAGTTTTTCTTTGACTTTACTACGTAACATACGTGAATCTTACAACTGCAGTAAAACTCCTCCTCATGGGCGGTAAAAATAATGGTAAAGGTAATAATAAGCTAAGCTTTTTCTCGAAAATGCACGTTATTTCAGGAATTACGACTTCGCCTTCAAATCAGTTAGTTAGTAATGAAGTACACGAACCTAGGGTTGTTACTGGAGAGTCTATTATACACGATATTTTATCTAAAGATATTAAACCTGTTATCGATCAAACTAAAACGTTCATACGAATGGAATCCCAACCAGAAACTTCGAATGTATGCATAACAAATGACGCTACACCCAGTCAAAGTAAAGCTAAGTCACCAGATTTACCTGATAAAGCAAGCAAAGAATTAGATAATAAAAAGGAAAAGAATAAAAGTAGTAAAGGATTCTTTAGTTCGCTAAAATCCTTAGTAGGTAGGTCGCTAGATAGTTCTGATTCCGAGTCTAAGGAAGAAAAAACTCCTAAGAAAAAGAAGAAAGAAAAAGGTACACCAAAGAAGAGTAAAAAATCAACGAAAGAAGAACAAATTCAAGAAAGTCAGATAATTAAATCAGCAAGTAAGCCAAAAAGTCCTTCTCCGAAACTAGAGAAGAAAACTAAAGCTTTATACGAGTCACAAGAACTTGATAATATTCCAGCAATAGACGACATAGACTCAAATGGTTTGCAAGTTACTGATTTAGATGCAGATCCCATTGCTTCAGACGATGTTAAAATTAAAGCTACAGCTATTGTTGATAATGTAATTAATGATAGCCAAAAAGCTGCTTCTAGATTATTGGAAGGTAAAATTCAAGAATTTAATTTTGAAGGTACTGTTACTCCTGAAGAGGTACGAAGGTCAACTGAACCAATAATTATAAATGAAGATGAATTTTTAGTAGTTATAGAGCCAAACAATTATAATGAAAAGCTTGATGATGAGTACGAATATATACAAAGTCCTGATACTAAAATCAAAGAGATTCCTAAAATCACACGTGAGAAAGCTGGAGAGAAATCTGATGATGAAGGCAAAACAGACACAATGAAAAGAAAATCTGTTGGTTTTCTCAAATTATTCGGCAAAAAAGATTCTAAAGAATCTGATGACGAATCACGTGCCGATGAATACAAACAAACTGTTTCAAAAATTGAAGTTGAAAAAGTAGATCATAAACCCGATGAACATAGAAAAAGCTCAGGTTTCTTTGGATTATTCAGTAAAAAATCCAAAGATGATGAGCAAGTCATAGAAGCAAAAGATAGTACCAAAATAGAATATCCAGTTATTATAAAAGATACTACAGAAAGTACAGAATTTTCTGACGAAGTACAGCAACATATGATAGATACGGCTCATTTTCTTTTAAGAGAAGTTGAACTTTTTGAAGATGTCAGACCTGTCCTTTCGCAAGCAGAACAAGAAAAGAAAAAGGATATTAAACAAACTAATACATTGCAACAAAAAAGATCTAACATATTGGAAATGTCTGAAGAAGTACAACAGCAAATGGTAGATACTACCCATTTTCTAATGAGAGAAGTTGAATTATTCGAAGATGTTAGACCCCAAATAATTATAAAAGAGGAATCTTGTGCAAAAGAAGAACCTAAAATAAAAGAAGAAAGTGTAAACCCGGCAATACAGCATCTAATTTTATCTGAAGAAGTACAACAGCAAATGGTAGATACAGCACATTTCCTATTAAGCGAAGTTGAAAATTTTGAAGATGTAAAATTTAATTATAATTTGGAGAAAAAACAGAACGTTCGAAACCTTGCAGAAATTGAACAATCGATTGAAGAAAAACCCATATTTATTTCTGAAGAAGTACAGCAGCAAATAGTAGATACAGCAAACTTTTTATATACGGAAGTTGAACTATTTGATGATGTAAAGCCACGCGTACCAATAAAGTTGATAGACACAAAAGACGAAGTACAGTCTGTATCAATAATTCCAGCAACGGTTCAAACTGACACAAAGAATGAAAATAAAAATCTAAGAACTATACCCAGTGAAGATAAAGTACAAGAAAAAGCAACTACAAGAGAACTAAAATCGCCCGAGAAAACTCAAAAGTCCGACAGCGAATCTGCTGAATCTAAACCTGGATTTTTCACGAAACTTAAGTTTGGAGGTAAAAGTGTAGAAAAGAAAGAAGAACCAAAGGAAAAGAAATTTAAGAAGAAAAAAGACAAGAAACCCGGCTTTTTCAGTAAAATAGGAGAAAGGTTCTCAGGTACACTCTCCGACGAAGAAAAAGAAATTAAAGATACCATGAAAACAACTAAAGATAATGTAAAAGATACTACAGAAAAGAAGGTGCAGAAAGTAGAAAATAAAATAAAAATTGATAATAAAATGAAAGAAATCGATGGGGAACTAAGTGATGTTGGAGCAAACATTAAAAGTAAAGCAGAAGATACTAAATACAGTATAATAGGACCCACAGACAAAACAGTTGTAGAGATAAAAGAATCTATCTCAGACAATAAAGAAGTTAGTAAAAAAACATCTGACAAAACTGTAACGTTCTTAAAAACTCTGGAAGAAAATCTTAAAGATGATGTACAGGTAAAAGACTCTGTTGCACATCCAAAATATACCGCTAAAGATAATGTTGAAAGAGCTGGAGCAGATATAAGTAACATTACAAAAAATATACAAATATCTGCAACTGATATTACAAAGAGTGCAATGACTGCAAAAGATAGTGCCACAGATAAAACTAAACAAGTTACATTTGAAACATATGATGATGCAAAAGATGCTTCCAGTAATACTGGAGCATTCATTGTCCATATGGGAGAAATATTAAAGACGAGCGCACATGATGCTAAAGACACTGCTAAAGATGCAAAAGACAAAACTATAGACAAAATAAAGGATTTCACTGCTGATGCAAATAATGCAACTAAAGATTCAGCTGAAAAAACAGGAGCAATTCTATCTGAGGTTGGTGATAAAATCAAAGATAAAACTAAAGACGCAAAAGATAGTGTAGTTGAAGTAAAAGATAGTGCAACAGACCGAGTCAAAGACTCTGCTTCTGATACAATTATAGATGTAACGGATAGCGCTAAAGATTCTGCAGAAAACACTGGTGGTTTCTTTAGTGGACTAGGAAAGAAAATTAAAGTTACTGCTAAAAACACAAAAGAAGATGTTGTTGATAATGCAAAATTAGGAAAGGAAAAAGTTGAAGCGGTCTTAAGTGATTCTACTGACAGAACTGAAATATTTGTCGATAAAGTAGGCGAAACTGTTCAAGACACCGCACATGATGCAAAAGATGCAGTTAAAGATTCAGTTGAAAAAACAGGATCAGTTTTGTCCAGTTTTGGCGATAAAATCAAAGATACAGCTAAAGATGCAAAAGACAGTGTAGTTGCAACAAAAGATACTGCAAAAGATTCTGCTAAAAGTGCTGCAGATACAACAGCTACGGAATTCATTGATACCAGCAAGAAAATTAAAGACTCTGCTGAAGATACTAAAGAATGTGTTGTTGCAGCTAAAGACAGTGCAGCAGATAAAATTAAAGAAACTGCCTCTGATATAAAAGATACAGCTAAAGACACTGCAGAAAAATCTGGAGGTTTTTTTAGTGGACTAGGAGAAAAAATTAAAGGTACTGCTAAAGACACAAAGCAAGATGTTGTTGATAAAGCTAAATCAGGAAAGGAAAAGGTTGAAGATGTATTTGTCGATACTAAAGAAATCTTAAGTGATTCTGCTGACAAAACTGGAATATATTTCGGTAAAGTAGGTGAAACAGTTAAAGACACCACACATGATGCAAAGGATGCAGTCAAAGATACAGCTGCAAAAACAGGATCAGTTTTGTCTAGTATTGGTGATAAAATCAAAGATACAGCTAAAGATGCAAAAGATAGTGTGGATACTGCTACGGTATTAAGTGATACCAGCAGTAAAATTAAAGATTCTGCTAATGATACTAAAGAAACTGTTGTCGCTGCTAAAGATAGTGCAGCAGGCAAAATTAAAGAAACTGCTTTTGATGCAAGAGATGCAGCTCAGGAAGTTGCAGAAAAAACAGGAGGCTTCTTCAGTGGATTAGGAAAGAAAATTAAAGGTACTGCGAAAGACACAAAGGAAGATGTGGTTGATAAAACAAAGTCAGGAAAAGAAAAGATTGAAGAGGTCTTAAGTGATTCTACTGACCAAACTGGAATATTATTTAGTAAAGTAGGTGAAACAGTCAAAGGTACCACACATGATGCAAAGGATACAGTCAAAGATACAGCTGAAAAAACGGGATCAGTTTTCGCTCATGTTGGCGATAAACTCAAAGATACAGCTAAGGATGCAAAAGACAGTGTGGTTGCAACGAAAGATAGTGCAAAAGATACTGCTAAAAGTGCTGCAGACAAAACTACCGCGGCATTAAGTGATACCAGCAGTAAAATTAAAGATTCTGCTAAAGATACTAAAGAAACTGTTGTAGCTGCTAAAGATAGTGCAGCAGACAAAATTAAAGAAACTGCTTTTGATGCAAAAGATGCAACTCAGGAAGTTGCAGAAAAAACTGGAGGCTTTTTCAGTGGATTAGGAAAGAAAATTAAAGGTACTGCGAAAGACACAAAGGAAGATGTGGTTGATAAAACAAAGTCAGGAAAAGAAAAGATTGAAGAGGTCTTAAGTGATTCTACGGACCAAACTGGAATATTATTTAGTAAAGTAGGTGAAACAACCAAAGGTACCACACATGATGCAAAGGATGCAGGCAAAGATACAGCTGAAAAAACGGGAACAGTTTTCGCTCATGTTGGCGATAAAGTCAAAGATACAGCTAAGGATGCAAAAGATAGTGTGGTTGCAACGAAAGATAGTGCAAAAGATACTGCTAAAAGTGCTGCAGACACAACTGCTACGGTATTAAGTGATACCAGCAGTAAAATTAAAGATTCTGCTAAAGATACTAAAGAAACTGTTGTCGCTGCTAAAGATAGTGCAGCAGACAAAATTAAAGAAACTGCTTTTGATGCAAAAGATGCAGCTCAGGAAGTTGCAGAAAAAACTGGAGGCTTCTTCAGTGGATTAGGAAAGAAAATTAAAGGTACTGCGAAAGACACAAAGGAAGAAGTGGTTGATAAAACAAAGTCAGGAAAAGAAAAGATTGAAGAGGTCTTAAGTGATTCTACTGACCAAACTGGAATATTATTTAGTAAAGTAGGTGAAACAGTCAAAGGTACCACACATGATGCAAAGGATGCAGTCAAAGATACAGCTGAAAAAACGGGATCAGTTTTCGCTCATGTTGGCGATAAACTCAAAGATACAGCTAATGATGCAAAAGACAGTGTGGTTGCAACGAAAGATAGTGCAAACGATACTGCTAAAAGTGCTGCAGACAAAACTACCGCGGCATTAAGTGATACCAGCAGTAAAATTAAAGATTCTGCTAAAGATACTAAAGAAACTGTTGTAGCTGCTAAAGATAGTACAGCAGACAAAATTAAAGAAACTGCTTTTGATGCAAAAGATGCAGCGCATGAAGTTGCAGAAAAAACTGGAGGCTTCTTCAGTGGATTAGGAAAGAAAATTAAAGGTACTGCGAAAGACACAAAGGAAGATGTGGTTGATAAAACAAAGTCAGGAAAAGAAAAGATTGACGAGGTCTTAAGTGATTCTACTGACCAAACTGGAATATTATTTAGTAAAGTAGGTGAAACAGTCAAAGGTACCACACATGATGCAAAGGATGCAGTCAAAGATACAGCTGAAAAATCGGGATCAGTTTTCGCTCATGTTGGCGATAAACTCAAAGATACAGCTAAGGATGCAAAAGATAGTGTGGTTGCAACGAAAGATAGTGCAAAAGATACTGCTAAAAGTGCTGCAGACACAACTGCTACGGTATTAAGTGATACCAGCAGTAAAATTAAAGATTCTGCTAATGATACTAAAGAACCTGTTGTCGCTGCTAAAGATAGTGCAGCAGGCAAAATTAAAGAAACTGCTTTTGATGCAAAAGATGCAGCTCAGGAAGTTGCAGAAAAAACAGGAGGCTTCTTCAGTGGATTAGGAAAGAAAATTAAAGGTACTGCGAAAGACACAAAGGAAGATGTGGTTGATAAAACAAAGTCAGGAAAAGAAAAGATTGAAGAGGTCTTAAGTGATTCTACTGACCAAACTGGAATATTATTTAGTAAAGTAGGTGAAACAGTCAAAGGTACCACACATGATGCAAAGGATACAGTCAAAGATACAGCTGAAAAAACGGGATCAGTTTTCGCTCATGTTGGCGATAAACTCAAAGATACAGCTAAGGATGCAAAAGACAGTGTGGTTTCAACGAAAGATAGTGCAAAAGATACTGCTAAAAGTGCTGCAGACAAAACTACCGCGGCATTAAGTGATACCAGCAGTAAAATTAAAGATTTTGCTAAAGATACTAAAGAAACTGTTGTAGCTGCTAAAGATAGTGCAGCAGACAAAATTAAAGAAACTGGTTTTGATGCAAAAGATGCAACTCAGGAAGTTGCAGAAAAAACAGGAGGCTTCTTCAGTGGATTAGGAAAGAAAATTAAAGGTACTGCGAAAGACACAAAGGAAGATGTGGTTGATAAAACAAAGTCAGGAAAAGAAAAGATTGACGAGGTCTTAAGTGATTCTACTGACCAAACTGGAATATTATTTAGTAAAGTAGGTGAAACAGTCAAAGGTACCACACATGACGCAAAGGATGCAGTCAAAGATACAGCTGAAAAAACGGGAACAGTTTTCGCTCATGTTGGCGATAAACTCAAAGATACAGCTAAGGATGCAAAAGATAGTGTGGTTGCAACGAAAGATAGTGCAAAAGATACTGCTAAAAGTGCTACAGACACAACTGCTACGGTATTAAGTGATACCAGCAGTAAAATTAAAGATTCTGCTAAAGATACTAAAGAAACTGTTGTCGCTGCTAAAGATAGTGCAGCAGACAAAATTAAAGAAACTGCTTCTGATGCAAAAGATGCAGCTCAGGAAGTTGCAGAAAAAACTGGAGGCTTCTTCAGTGGATTAGGAAAGAAAATTAAAGGTACTGCGAAAGACACAAAAGAAGATGTGGTTGATAAAACAAAGTCAGGAAAAGAAAAGATTGAAGAGGTCTTAAGTGATTCTACTGACCAAACTGGAATATTATTTAGTAAAGTAGGTGAAACAGTCAAAGGTACCACACATGATGCAAAGGATGCAGTCAAAGATACAGCTGAAAAAACGGGATCAGTTTTCGCTCATGTTGGCGATAAACTCAAAGATACAGCTAATGATGCAAAAGACAGTGTGGTTGCAACGAAAGATAGTGCAAAAGATACTGCTAAAAGTGCTGCAGACAAAACTACCGCGGCATTAAGTGATACCAGCAGTAAAATTAAAGATTCTGCTAAAGATACTAAAGAAACTGTTGTAGCTGCTAAAGATAGTGCAGCAGACAAAATTAAAGAAACTGCTTTTGATGCAAAAGATGCAGCTCAGGAAGTTGCAGAAAAAACTGGAGGCTTCTTCAGTGGATTAGGAAAGAAAATTAAAGGTACTGCGAAAGACACAAAGGAAGATGTGGTTGATAAAACAAAGTCAGGAAAAGAAAAGATTGACGAGGTCTTAAGTGATTCTACGGACCAAACTGGAATATTATTTAGTAAAGTAGGTGAAACAGTCAAAGGTACCACACATGATGCAAAGGATGCAGTCAAAGATACAGCTGAAAAAACGGGATCAGTTTTCGCTCATGTTGGCGATAAACTCAAAGATACAGCTAAGGATGCAAAAGACAGTGTGGTTTCAACGAAAGATAGTGCAAAAGATACTGCTAAAAGTGCTGCAGACAAAACTACCGCGGCATTAAGTGATACCAGCAGTAAAATTAAAGATTCTGCTAAAGATACTAAAGAAACTGTTGTAGCTGCTAAAGATAGTGCAGCAGACAAAATTAAAGAAACTGCTTTTGATGCAAAAGATGCAGCGCATGAAGTTGCAGAAAAAACTGGAGGCTTCTTCAGTGGATTAGGAAAGAAAATTAAAGGTACTGCGAAAGACACAAAGGAAGATGTGGTTGATAAAACAAAGTCAGGAAAAGAAAAGATTGAAGAGGTCTTAAGTGATTCTACGGACCAAACTGGAATATTATTTAGTAAAGTAGGTGAAACAGTCAAAGGTACCACACATGATGCAAAGGATGCAGTCAAAGATACAGCTGAAAAAACGGGAACAGTTTTCGCTCATGTTGGCGATAAACTCAAAGATACAGCTAAGGATGCAAAAGATAGTGTGGTTGCAACGAAAGATAGTGCAAAAGATACTGCTAAAAGTGCTGCAGACACAACTGCTACGGTATTAAGTGATACCAGCAGTAAAATTAAAGATTCTGCTAAAGATACTAAAGAAACTGTTGTCGCTGCTAAAGATAGTGCAGCAGACAAAATTAAAGAAACTGCTTTTGATGCAAAAGATGCAGCTCAGGAAGTTGCAGAAAAAACTGGAGGCTTCTTCAGTGGATTAGGAAAGAAAATTAAAGGTACTTCGAAAGACACAAAGGAAGAAGTGGTTGATAAAACAAAGTCAGGAAAAGAAAAGATTGAAGAGGTCTTAAGTGATTCTACGGACCAAACTGGAATATTATTTAGTAAAGTAGGTGAAACAGTCAAAGGTACCACACATGATGCAAAGGATGCTGTCAAAGATACAGCTGAAAAAACGGGATCAGTTTTCGCTCATGTTGGCGATAAACTCAAAGATACAGCTAAGGATGCAAAAGACAGTGCGGTTTCAACGAAAGATAGTGCAAAAGATACTGCTAAAAGTGCTGCAGACAAAACTACCGCGGCATTAAGTGATACCAGCAGTAAAATTAAAGATTCTGCTAAAGATACTGAAGAAACTGTTGTAGCTGCTAAAGATAGTGCAGCAGACAAAATTAAAGAAACTGCTTTTGATGCAAAAGATGCAACTCAGGAAGTTGCAGAAAAAACTGGAGGCTTCTTCAGTGGATTAGGAAAGAAAATTAAAGGTACTGCGAAAGACACAAAGGAAGATGTGGTTGATAAAACAAAGTCAGGAAAAGAAAAGATTGACGAGGTCTTAAGTGATTCTACTGACCAAACTGGAATATTATTTAGTAAAGTAGGTGAAACAGTCAAAGGTACCACACATGATGCAAAGGATGCAGTCAAAGATACAGCTGAAAAAACGGGATCAGTTTTCGCTCATGTTGGCGATAAACTCAAAGATACAGCTAAGGATGCAAAAGACAGTGTGGTTTCAACGAAAGATAGTGCAAAAGATACTGCTAAAAGTGCTGCAGACAAAACTACCGCGGCATTAAGTGATACCAGCAGTAAAATTAAAGATTCTGCTAAAGATACTAAAGAAACTGTTGTAGCTGCTAAAGATAGTGCAGCAGACAAAATTAAAGAAACTGCTTTTGTTGCAAAAGATGCAGCTCAGGAAGTTGCAGAAAAAACTGGAGGCTTCTTCAGTGGATTAGGAAAGAAAATTAAAGGTACTACGAAAGACACAAAGGAAGACGTGGTTGATAAAACAAAGTCAGGAAAAGAAAAGGTTGATGATGTTAAAGAAGTATTTAGTGATTCTGCTGATAAAACTGGAATATTGTTCAGTAAGATGGGTGATACTTTAAAGGACAAAACACAAGATGCAAAAGACAAAACTACCGATAAAATAAGCAAATCTATTATTGGAGCAAAAGATATATCTAAAGATACAGCATCAAAAATTGAAACAACAATATCTATTGTTGGCGAAAATATTAAGGAGACAGCTGAAGATACAAAATATAGCGTAGTTATAGCGAAAGATAGTACGATAGATGCCACAAAAGTTGCTGCAGATAAAACTGGTGCAATATTAAGTGATACCGGTGATAAAATTAAAGAGACTGCAAAAGATATTAAAGACAATGTAATGTCTGCTAAAGACAGTGCCGCTGCAAAGTTAAAAGACACTGCAGCCGATTCAAAAGATGGAGCTAAAAATGTTGTTGAAAAGACTGGAGGCTTCTTTAGTGAATTAGGAAAAAAAATTAAAGGCACCGCTAAAGATAGAAAGGATGAAGTTGAGGAAAACGCAAAATCAGGAAAGAAAAAGGTAGAATATGTGCTTGCTGATACTGAAGAAGTTTTAAGTGATTCTGCTGACAAAACTGGAGTATTTTTCAGTAAAATTAGCGAAACAACAGTAACAAAAAAGACACATGATGCTAAAGACACTGCTATACATACTAAAGATAAAAGTACCGACGAAATAAAAGATGCAGTTAAAAACGCAAAAGACAGTATAGCTGCTACTAAAGATAGTTCAAAAGATACTATTAAAAGTGCTGCAGATAAAACAGCACTAGCTTTAAGAGGGACAGGAGATAAAATCAAAGAATCTGCAAAAGATGCCAATGACGGTATTGTTTTTATTAAAGATAGTGTAACAGATAAAGTTAAAGATACAGCTTCTGATGCAAAAGATGCCGCAAAAGATACTGCAGAAAAAACTGGAGGCTTTTTTAGTGCACTAGGAAAGAAAATTAAAGGTACTACTAAAGATACAAAAGAAGAAATTGTTGATAAAGCAAAATCAGAACAAGAAATTGTTGATAAAGCAAAATCAGAACAAGAAAAGGTTGAAGATGTGTTTATGGACGCAAAAGAAGTCTTAAGTGATGCTTCTGATAAAACTGAAGTGTATTTCAGTAAAGTGGGAGAAACAGTAAAGGACAAAGTACATAATGCAAATGATGCTGTTAAAGATTCAACTGAGAAAACTGGAACAGCTGTATCTGATGTTGGCGATAAAATGAAAGATACCACTAAGGATGCTAAAGACAGTATTATTGCTGCTAAAGAAAGTGCAACAGATAAAATTAAAGCTACTGCCTCTGATGCAACAGATGCCTCTAAAAAAGCTGCAGATAAATCTGGTGGATTTTTTAGTGAATTAGGAAAGAAAATTAAAGGTACTTCCAAAGACACAAAGGATGAAGTTGCTGACAAATCAAAATCAGGAAAAGAAAAGATGGAAGATATGTTTGTTGATGCTGCTGATAAAACCGAGGTATATTTCAGTAAAATGGGTGAAACAGTAAAGGACAGAGAACATGATGCAAAGGATGTTATTAAAGATTCAACTGCGAGAACTGAAGCTGTTTTATCTGAATTTGATGACAAAATCAAAGATACCACTAAGAACACTAAAGATAGTGTAATAGTTTCTAAAGATAATACAGCAGACAAAGTTATAGACACTACTTCTGAGGCAACAGATGCCGCTAAAGAAACTGCAGAAAAATCTAGTGGTTTCTTTAGTGAACTAGAAAAAATAATTAAAGGTACTACTAACGACACAAAGGAAACAGTTGTTGATAAAGCAAAATCAGGAAAGGAAAACGTTGAAGATGCATTTGTTGATACTAAAGAAGTCTTAATTGATTCTACTGATAAAACTGGAGCATATTTCAGTAAAGTTGGCGAAACAGTAAGGGAAAAATCACATGAGGCTAAAGACACTGTAATGCATGAAAAAGATAAAACTACCGATAAAATGAAAGATACAGCTACAGACGCAAAAGATAAGGTAGCTACAGCTAAAGACAGTGCAAATGATACAATTAAAACTTTTACAGATAAAACTAAATCAGCTTTAAGTGATACTAGTTATAAAATCAAAGAATCTGCTAAAGATACACATGATAGTATTGTTGCTTCTAAAGACAGTGCAGCAAGCAAAGTTAAAGATATAGCTTCAGATATAGAGGTTTCTGCTAAAGATGCTGCAGAAAAACCTGGAGGCTTCTTTAGTAGTCTAGGCAAGAAAATTAAAGGTACTGTTGAAGATACAAAGAAAGACGTTGTTGATAAAACAAAATTAGAAAAAGAACATGTTGAAGATGTGTTTGTTGATACTACCGAAGTCATAAGTGATTCTGCTGATCATACGAGGGAATATTTCAGTAAAATGGATGAAACAGTAAACGACAAAGTACATGATCCAAAAGATGTTATCAAAGATTCAACTACGAGAACTACAACAGCTTTATCTGGAATTGACGACAAAATCAAAGATACCACTAAAAACGTTAAAGATACTGTAATTACTGTTAAAGATAGTGAAGCAGATGAAGTTAAAGACTTTGCCTCTGATGCAACAGATGCTGTTAAAGGAGCTGCAGAAAAAACTGATGGTTTCTTTAGTGGATTAGGAAAAAAAATTAAAGGTACTGCTGAAGAAACAAAGGAAGAAGTTATTGATAAAGCAAAATTAGGAAAGGAAAAGGTTGAAGATGTGTTCGTTGGTACTAAAAAAGTCTTATGTGATTCTGCTGATAAAACTGGAGCATATTTCAGTAAAATGGGTGAAACAGTAACGGCCAAAGTACATGATGCTAAAGATACTATAACAGATGTAAAAGATAAAACTGCTGATAAAATCATAGGTACAGCTAAAGATACAAAATATAGTGCCATTGCAACGAAAGATAGAACAAAATATGCTGCTGATAATGTTGTAGAAAAAACTGCAACAGCATTCAGTGATACTGGTGACAAAATTGAAGATACTAAAGAGAATATAGCTGAAGAAGTAAAAGAAACTACTTCTGATATGAAAGATGCCGCAGAAAATACTGGAAGCTTTTTTATTGGATTAGGGAAGAAAATTAAAGATACAACTAAGGATGCAAAGGAAGAAATTGTTGATAAAACAAAATCAGGAAAAGAAAAGGTTGAAGATGTATTTGTTGATACTAAAGAAGTCTTAAGTGATTCTGGTGACAAAACTGAAATATTATACAGTAAAGTGAATGAAACTGTAAAGGAGAAAGCACATGATACAAAAGTTTCAATTAAAGATTTAGCTGAAGAGACTGGAACGGCTTTGTCTAGTGTTGGCGATAAAATCAAAGATACGTCTAAGGATGTAAAAGAAAATGATAGTGCTTTTGATATTAAAGATGCTACAGAAAATATTGGAGGTTTTTTTAGTGAAATAGGAAAGAAAATAAAAGGTACTGGTAAAGATACAGAAGAAAGAGTTATTGATAAAGCAAAATCCGAAAAGATTCCAGTCGAAAATATTGCTAAAGCTGACAAAACTGAAGTATTATTCAGTAAACTAAGTACAACAGAAAAGGACAGAGCACATGATGCTAAAGATACTTTTGCAGATACAAAACAAGACCTATTAGACGCGAAAAAATCAGATTTCATATGTTATGTGACTACACCAACAATGCAAAGAAAGGGAATAGGGGGATCACAGAGATTAAGTAAAGATGAAAGACCAGCTCTTATAGATGTTTCTAACATGCCTATTGATCTATCTAGCGACGAAGATGAATATATTGTTACGGAACCTAGTGACATATGTGAAGAAATTCTTTCTGAGAATGACGTTAGTGCGCGAGGGTCGCCAATGATAATAGAAAATATTCCAGACCTTAATGAACAAGCATCAAAACATGATTATATGTTGCCTGATGAAAATAAAAGACGTCCTCTTTTCCATATTGGGTCAAGAGATGAAGATTCAAGAGAAGAAGAATTTGTTGACTGGGGAGACAAATCTGAAAAGAAAGACATACATTCGAACGTTTCAATAGAAAAATCTGACACTAATATAAGTCCAACGGACGCACAAACAGATATAGAGTTAATAGAAAATAAATTGGCCGAATTGGGTAAAGCATTAGATGATTTAGAGAAAGTAAATATAGATTTGGACCCGCAAGAGTCTGATGATAACAATGAACGTAAATTACGTCGAGTAGAACGACGATTTGAAAGAATGGCGTCAGAAACAATAGAAAGTGATATTAAAGACGCAAAAGAAAATCAAATTACGTCTCCAGAAGTTGAGGCTAAAAGAGAGGAAGACTTTCGGACAATGGTTTCACAATTAAGTCAAGAAGAAGTGTCAGAATGCCAAAGGTTATATTCGACTCTATGGGATGATGTTACATTCACTCCTAGCGAAGAATGGGATTCTAAAACTCCAGATAGTCAACCTGACGAAATTCAAGATTTACCTCAAGGTATATAGTGTATATTATAAATTAACATATTAATATATAAATTTCACTTACACAAATAGACATTAAGTTGCAAGTGTTCTACTTAAAATGATATAGATGTAATTGGTATTTTAAATGTGATGCACGGACTCTTATTTCCCTAACATCGTACAGATTTCTTTACATTCTAACACTTTCAAACATATCGGGAATTCACACAACATTTTCACCCAAAAATTAAAATTGAGACGTATATTGTGTCGTAGGTCAAGTTGTAGAAGTTGTGTACATGGGCCCTGTTACACTTAACAAAGATCATTTAATCAATAAAGCTGGAATTGAAGTAGATGTTATCCCTATTAAACGTAGTCCCTGCACGTCTCCATTACCGAAAAAAAAGTTGCAGAATAAAGGTAGAGCTAGATCGGCCATGGGTTTTTATTCAGAAAAGCAGGTAGAAGAACGAGGCAGTCTTCCTGATTTGCAAAATACAGGAAAAACTGATCATATTAAGTTGGATATTCAAAAAGGTTCAATTATGTCTGCTATAATGAAAGTACACCCCACTATTTTAAAAGATACTCCAAACGATAGTACTAGTTCATTGTATTTTAATGCTTTTGATAATGATAACCAATTCTCAAGAAGAAAGAGTACAGATTCGTTAACAAAGGGTAGCGTTGTCAGTGCAGTGAAAGAGTGGATGGCGAGATCTACACCGTTCGGGTCTACCGATAACATTCGCAGCACTGATGCCATTAGTTTGGCAGATACAACGATATCAATATTTGACGATGATGATAACGAATCTGTAGACATGTATTCGGACAGCGCTTGTCAATTAGAAAGTGAGAGTTCAAGGTCCGATATACCTGACATTCATATATTCAGCGACAATAATATGCCATCATTGAGCATATATGATACAATCAAATTTCATAATATACAAGCCATTGATAATGACAAAAGAAACCCTGCGATGTCACAAACGAGAAGGGTGCTTTACAATCTTGATCAGTTTTCGTTAGGAGGTAATTAAAATCCCCAACTAGTTTAGATGTTCTTAGTCCGTTCCGTTTATATTTCTTGTTAGAAGCCGAATCTGTTTTAACTTAGATCCCGATATGTTTGACTTTAACACTTTATTACTTTGTAAGTCTGCATGGAATGTATAAAATATCTTACAAAACGACCACACACCAAATATTTGCTTCTGGTACAACATGTAAGTGAGTGATGAAAAGATTGAGCACACGCAATCTTTTTATTATTTTATTAATACTATGTTCTTTTCTAATTTAAATGTTATTTCATGTCACGATTTTTCTAATTGTTTTTTCTTAGTTTTACAATTAATATTATTTAATTATGACTTTCATTTCTTCATACTGTAATATAATCCTGGCTACGCTTTAAGCGTTATATAATATATGTTTATATAGCTAGCTCCCTGCTAACACACTAACCCCATTTATTTTAGAAACCAGCTGCGGACCACTAACTAATATAACAACTGAAGGCCCAACTCATCTCACTAACATAGACCAACCAGCTGAACTGACGACTGAAACGCCTAAACCTAAACCTAGAATTGACAGAACTCCAGACTCTAGTAAAACATTGACATCACAGTTAGAAAACGAACAACTTATTACCAAAGAAGTAGAAACATCCGAAGTAGTAGCTGAAGATGTAGCATACTCAGACAGAAAAAAGTTCTGGGAAAGTGTAGCCTCTTCGAAGAAAGATGAAGAACGATCAGAAATTCCTATTAAAAAACGCTTAAGTTTGTATGAAGAACAAATTTATAAACAAACTAGTCAAGATACTACACCAGCGAAGAAACGTATATCAGTTCATGAAATCGGTGCCGTTCCACCTGTACCAAAACCACGCTCCACATTAGCACAAATTCCTTTGGAAGAGCAAACACAAATATCTGATGAAAGTCAGGTATATGAACTTAAGGAAATCAAAGAAACAATTGTTGAAAAATCTGAAGCTCTTGTCTCAGAATATAGAGCTGCATTTAAAGATCCAAATTTAATCACTGAACAGCCTACTAAACAAGAAACTGAACCTATAAAACCAATTAAGTCTGAAAAATCAGATAGTGTAGATTCCGAAGCAGAATATTTAAAATATGTACATCAAGCATATGAAAATCAAGGATACTTGTCAGATGAACAAGAAATCGAACAAAAAATTAATGAAAAACTTGAATCAATTCCACCAGTAAAGAGACGTCAAATGAGCATAAGCCAACCTCCAGTGGCTGCTGCAAGAAAAACAATATTTGAACGTTCTGCTTCCCTCCCGACTGAAGATTTACAAGATGTAAGTGAAACGAGTGTAAGAGCTCGTAAACAATTTTTCGAACAACAGCTGAAAAAAGAGATGGTAATTGACCAATTAATGACGCAGTTAGAGGAAGAAGAATTACAAGAATATAAAACATTAACAAGCACAGAAGAACTTCATAAAATTATTTCACCAGAAGAAAAAATAAAAATTGAAACTATGATAACCTGTGTAAAGGAATCTGAAAAGGAGATTGACAGGGATACCAAAGATATTGAGAAGAAATTATCTCCTATATCATCATCAAGTAGTCAAGATACAAGAACTGAAGATGATATAACACAATATACTCCAACTAGTGTGAGAGATTTAACTAAATACTTCCAACCTAGTTTAATTACCGATATTACTTCTGTATCCAAACTACCGAAAGATCCTGAAGTAAAAACATCTCAGTTAGACGACAAAGATAGATTGGAATCTGATATTTACGATACTACTCAAGATGACTTATCGAAACAAGATATGACTGATGAAGACAATAGCTTTGGAACAGAAAGAGAAGTTCGAGCCAAATTAAAGCAGTCATCCACAGAATCGGAGCAAAGTATATCTTCCGAAAGAAGTATTGAATTAGGCTCTGCAGATGAACTTGCATCTCAAGTTGCTGAAGTATTCCAATATAAATCCGATAGTATGTCTAAACCAAGTGATTCTTTGGAAGTTCACGTTGATAAAAGTGAAATAGAAGATTCCGAAAAAGTAACTGATAACGATCAAGATGGTACAGATATCGAAGTGAAATCACTTGGTGCAGATGAATATTTATCAGATATCATGGAAACAGATACTAAAGTGCAAGATACAATTGAAGAACACGAGGAATTCGAAATAATAGAAAAAGAACAGCTTCAGGATACTGAAGAAAACGTTGAAGAAATTATTAAAATCGTTGACACCACAGAATTACCAGTAGACAAAGTTCACGAACATAAAGAAATCGAAGTAGAAGATGAAAAGAAAGTTTTATTTAAAGAAACAATACAGGACAAAGTAGTTGAGGATAAAGAATCTAAAAAAGATGAACAATTACTCGAAATTGAAGAAAACATTGTTAAACATAAAGAATTAAAACTACAAAATGAGAAACTCGAAATAGAAGTAGATGATAAACTACATTTGCAAAAAATTTCACCGATAAGAGAACACAAAGAAGTTATATCGGAGACAATTTGGGAAGTTTCTGTTCAATCTCAATCTTTGAATGAAATTGTAGAATCTGTTACTGAAATACCAATCGAGAGACAAATTATTATTGAAAAAGATGAAGAATTAAGTGGAAGTGTTAGAGACGAATCAGATCTAGGCTCTGAAATTCATCAGGATCATTCTGAATCTTATGATTCGGAAAAAGAAAAAATACGATCTAGAAGTCATAGTGAAGTAGAACAACTAATTCTCGAAAGTTTGTATCACCAAAAGATTCATCCAGAAGATGCACGAAAAATAGCATCAGAATTAATTGATGACATTGAAGCTGAAATTGAACGTAGACACTTAATGCCATCAACAGAAAGTGATGAAGCGGAACCTCCTGCACCACATCCAGAGGTTGCGAAAAATCAAATATCTGATTATCTAAAACAATTAGCAGAAGCTAAAGGTCTAGATGCTAAAGAAGTTGAACTAGTTGAATCAGTACTTGCAAGAAAACAAAGCGAACTGTCTAAATTAGGACGGAATGATACGCAAACATCTAGCATGGAAATTACCGACGAAGATTTAAAGTATAGTGGCGCGGAATGTGACTTGTCACCAAGTGATAGTCATGAAAATATACTAGAAGAACAAATTGAACAACTTGAACTAGAAAATGATTTAACAGATATGAAAGAAAAATCAAACATTGACGAAGAAAAATTCTCAGAAAAGGTATCGGACATTAAATCTCAAGATATTCATGTACAACAGGATCGCGAAATTCATATTGATGACACGATTCTCTCATTGAAAACTCAAACAACAGGAAAAGTAGAAACTTCAACTTGCGATGAAAAAGATTTAATAAAGAAATCCGAGGAAGTAATTGAAGATCATCAGATTATTACCATAGATGTCGAAGAAAAAGCGGAATTAAAAAAGGATAAGGAACATATCGATTTACAAACGGAAATAGAAATTAGAAGTGAAACTATCACTCATTTAGAGTCGGTAGCCACTAAGGCTGTCGACGATCAAAAAGAAGAATACTCAGAAAAAACTACCACAGAAAAGAAAGTTACCGACACATCAGAGATAGAAGAATTGACAGTAGAAGATGCAAGCAAAAAGATTGTTTGTTTAGAGGGAACAAGAGATGTGTTTGCCAAAACTCATGAAGAAATTGAAGGTGGATTTACGGACACTACTGCCAGTACAAAAACTGAAGTTCACGGAAAAGTAGACGAAGCAACCGAAAACAAATTAGAACATAAACAAGAAGCTACAATAACCAAAGATGGAACTGAAATTATAAGTCAAGAAATTAAAGAAAAAAGTCATTCTAAAACAATTAGTACAAGTGAAGTTGTTGATCACAAACGCGAAGAAAAAACAAGTGTAACCACATTTATTCAAGAAGTAACAGATGAACCCATAACAACAATATTTGAAGAGTTTAAACAAGTTCAAAGCGATGAATCAAAATCTAGTCCTTACGAATCTGCTAAATCTCCTGAAGATCAGGTATCATCTAGTTCATCTGTAAGAAAAGATGATTCTGACACATCACATGCCTTTGATAGACCAGAGGTAGTATTGAGGAAAACTAAATTTTATAGAGAATTTGACACGAGTAGTAGCAGTGGTAATCTAAAAACTGATAGACGTTCTGGGGCAGATTTTGAAGCATATTCAAGTTCTGGTGAAAGCCATTATCATAGCTTTGAACAAGATAGTGGTAAAAGCCGTCCATGCTCATCAGATGTAGAAGGACTCATGGCAGCTGGTTCATCAGAATATGAAAGTGCTTTAACATCACAAGACGTATCATCGCGATCTCACATAACTTCCACTGAATACCATACTGCTGTCAGTAGTTTAAGTTCCCGTGAAAGTATGAAAAGTTTAGATAGTGAAAGTTCTGGCCATATGGCGAGTATTGAAGTGTCGGAAGCGTCTGAGACATTGGTACCGTCCACTTTTGAACTTGACGGTGATATAATAGATGGCGCAGTTAGTCAGTTATTAGAAGATGAGGTAGTCGATTCACCGAATGGAATCATCGAACCATATGAGAGAGATATACCAGAACATGTTATTCGCGGAGAATATCCCATGAAAGATAAGAAAAGCTCTTTTGACACCATAAGCGATTCTGATATTCATGGTGAATCTATGGATATATCTGAAGAAGACTCTACGCAAGACAAACCAGTAGCAGGAGAATCTAAAATGAAACGATCACAGGAAATGACATTCCAGCCAGTTCCAAAAGCAGTAATTGCTGATTCACCACAATCAGAAAATGCTCTAGAAATGGATGAACGATTTGGAAGCAGTTTAGAAGACGGTAGTGTGTTAAGTGTGAGTTTATCTAGTCAATCAGATATGACTGCTCTAAGAACAGTTATTGAATTAGCTAGACGTGATTCAGATAAATTAGATGGAAGCATAACTATTTCTGGACATGACAGTATGTCTGCATCAAACATGTCATTGGACAAAATTCAACCATTACTTGTATCGGCAACAGATTCATCAACTTCCACTGGTTTCCATCCTGCAGAATCACTAGGTTCTGTTACATTAACTACCTCTATAGTTGATGAAAATGGAACGCAAAGCGTAAGTACGCAAGTTACATCTCAAGCTGCCGCTCCATGTGATGAAGTTTATAACGGCCCGACGCAAGTAGACTATATACCAGAATATGATGACGTGATCGAAACTAAAAAAGTTCGTGGCCATAGGCGACAAGAAAGTACTAGTACTTTCGTACCATCAATGATACCAGGATTTACAGCTCGAACTGAAGGCTTTAAAACTACTGAGTCCGAGAAACAAATTAGTACTGAATTAACTCTGAAAGAAGAACATCATGAGGAAATGAAAGATGTTGATGAAACTGAAGAGAGTTATGAAACGGAAGCCGATCAAGAATTTCACAAACAGCAAAAAGAATCTGGAGTATTAGAGACTGAATCAGATCAAGATGAAGGAAAAGACGATAATGAGCAAAGTAAATCAAGACCTCACTCTCGTGTTAGTAAAACAGATTCTGAAGATCAGAAAGACAAACCCATTACAGAACTTGTAGAATTGTTTCAACAAGGATTAGAAGATATACCCAGTGAACTATTTATAAGGCCAATAACGCCAGAACCTTCAGAAGACTTTGATATAAGAAGTTCGGGTCCTACAACACCTAAAAGTTTATCTGATGGAAGCGAAAAACAAGAAGTACTGTATGAAAAACAAATGAAAATGAGTATCAGTGAAAAATCTAGTATAGAAGAAGGAGAAGCAGAAGCTGCCTTCAGTATGGTAGCTCACATTTCTCCAGCACACAAAGCTAAAGGTGATATTTGTCCTATTCTAGAGGATGAAGATGCTGAAAAACATGAACTTGAAACACGAGAAAGAGCGCAAAAAGAAATGGAACAACGTAGAGCGCAAATAATTAAAGAACAAAGTCCAGGTTCTATTCCCGATATCATGGTTACAGAACATATGACACCACTAGTTGATAGAGAATTTCATTATCCCGACTTAGAACTTGAAGAAAAAGAAGCTTTGGCTCAAAAATCAGCACCTCAAACACCAGCGTCGATATCCAGTAAAAGTTCAGAAGATACTGATCAGGGAAGAGAATATATTTTAGATGAAGCAAGTACCAGTCAAGTGATTCTTGAAGAACCTGAATTCGAAGAACTAGTCGAAGATAAACAAGTTGCAGAGGCTAAAAGTGACATTTCTCACGCAACAACAATTGAGGAAAAAACCGTATATGAAGCAGAAACACGGGAACCTACATCAGCTACCGAATCACCTAACAGTGATTCATTTGAGATGTTAGAGAAACCAGATATTATTGACGATTTCGTAGTAATCGAAGAAGTTGCTAAAGAAGCCGCTGAACATGATACTGAGGGAAAGAGTGTTGAGATTGCCCAGACTAAATACATAAGAAAACATGACGAAGAAGTAGAAGAATATTTAGTTAAATCTGCTCCCACCCCACTAACTAGAATGACTGACTTGAAATATTATCCTGACGGAAGTTCTAGCGATGAGATGGGACCATTCGATTTTGAAGATAGTCCTCCTCAAGCTGGAAAGAAATCAGCAGGAACAAAAACAGTTGATGCTGCTGCTGCACGTAGCTACGCATTTGAATATGATCGAGAACTGGAAGCAAGCAAAAAGTGGATTGAAATGCAATTCCAGGGCGATCAAACAGCTCTAATAAATGCAGGCTACGGATATGAAATGGAATTTGAAAGAGGTCCATTGGAAGATATTAAAGAAGAGGAGGCTACTGATTTTGAATCAAGCAGAATTGGAAGTTTAGATTCTCAAAAACAATCTATCGGTAGTTTGGGAAGTGCCAAAGACTCATTTTCCAGTACTCCAGAATATGACGTACTAGCAGGTAGAAAATTCTTTACACGATCTGGAGAACACGACGACGTTTCAATGTCAAGTCTTCAAGAATTTGAAAGTCTGGAACGTATAATATCGTTAGAAAACCGACGACATCATCAAGGTTCACAAGATTCTTCTAGTAACGGAAGCTTCAGTAAACGATATCAAGCCAGCAAAAGTGGACAAGGTGACGATGTATCCATGTCATCCTTAAAAGAATTTGAAGGTTTAGAAACAGCATGCATTGAAGCACACATTATTGAAATAAAAGCAAAAGAAGAAGAAGCTTTACTTACTCAAATAGACGAAGCTCAAGAAAATTTAATTTCAGAATCTGAAAGCTGTAAATCATTATCAATTACCGACAAAAAGAATTTACCTGAGTCTGAAGAAGAAGAAGATTACGAAAAACGAATGTTTGAAATCGATGAAATTATAAAACAAGCTCAAAGTAATGTAGAGAAATTCACTGATATGAAAGATGTTGTTGATAAAACTGAATCTATGGGAAGGGGAGACTCGTTAGAAGAAGTTGCAAAAGTGCCAGATCTTGAACTTGATGAACCTCTAATAAAATCCACAGTTCATACTGTTACGTGGGGAACCGATGATGTAATGCAAACATCTACAGATAGCTTAGACCTAAAACCAAGTCATCATGACAGTACCGATAGTCTTGATATAAAAGCTGGTACTGGTGATTTGATGACTGCTAGTACCGATTCAATAGAATATCAAATACAAGCAAAATCTGATAGAGGTATGATTCAATCAGATAGTATTGAAATACATGATCCCGACAAAAGTTGCATGATTACTAGTGACTCGCTAGAATTAACACCCGGAGCATTAGCACAGGCAGCTCAGATGTCAGATTCTATCGACGAAGATGGTTCTCGTATCGGTGAAGCAATTGCTCATGACCAAAGCAGTTCAAGTGGTTTCAGTCTCAGAGATGAAAATGTAGAAATGAGAGATCAACGGGCTGACTTCTTACTTGGAAGTACTGATAGCTTAGATCCTTCAAGTTCAACTGCCACTCATGCTACCTACCAATATGAAACTGATTCAGTACTATCTGGTAGTTTCACAAGCGGTGGCTCCAATACAATGGTTTCTAGCACTGACACAATTGACCCACTTGGCCAAGCACATGGCGTCGATATTGCGGCAGCCGTGCGAAAAGTGTGGTTTGATGAAGACTCATTTGGTACTGGAGCTCATTACACATCAGAACTTTTAGACGATGGCTCAAAACCCTTCGTAACAGAAGTTATTGAACCTTGTGAAGGAGATCCAGAATATTCCCACACTATTCATAGAAAAGTAGAGCTTCCACCCGAAATTAAAAAAATAACCTTCAAAGGCCCTGATGCTGACTTACAACTTAGACAATACATAGAAAACTTCGGAGAAGGCGAAGATATTCAAGAAAGTCAAGAAGTTGATCAAGATGGAAACGTGCACACTAAACGCGTCGTCCAAAAGAGATTTATCGTGAAATCCGATCCAAGTGGCGAAGAACAACGAATCTCCGGACCAGAACTAGAATCTTACTTGCAACAAGTATCTGAATCTCACGAATATGATTTAAGTTATAGAGATCCTACAGAATTTGGACTTAGTAAACAAACTCGAACTGACAGTGACGGTACAAAAACAATTTACGGACAAAAGTTTACAACGAAATACGTTGAGGGACAAGGGGAAGAATCTTCATTAAAACAGCTTTTATCTTCAATTGCAAGTGACGTGACAGAGAGTTCCAATTACTCGGAATATAAACTAACACGTCATGTAGATAATCAACAAGGTAGAATTTAACATTGGCTTACCATTAATATTACATAAAATCAGTTTCAGTTATTTAATTAATTTACTATGTTTTAAGTTTGTAATTATTTTTTGAATACTTGAATAATCACTTCTATGCATGCTTGTTTTTATATTGCTTGAATAAATTGCATGCTTTTTGAATTAGTCATTTTGGTAAGTACAAATGTATATATTGTACATCTGTAAATTTACAATTAATTTACGAAAACTTAAATCTTTGATAATAATAATTTTGTTTGTTTAAAACAGAACAAGCAACTGGAAGTACTACTACTACTACCACGTTCAGTGGAGCTGCAGCAGCAAATATTTTAAGAGGTATGTGTGACATAAAATGATAATTGTAGTATATAAATAGATAGATATTTTTGAAAAAAAAAACTTAGATAGGTACTGTGTTTTAAGTTGAAATTCACACTAGTGTTTAGATATTATTTAGCAAATTGGTTTTGATGTAGCTCAAGGAAGTCGACGAAAACCGCTACGCTTTGATATCAGCGTGGATGATCAAACCGAAGTCGATCCGAGAGAGCATGACTGGAGATTTATTTTACCACAACATGGTACATAATTATGTATTTTGCTGTACGAAATGGATTACCACGCTCTTCAATCTTCGTCCTTTTTGAATTTATGTGTTCTACTCATTGTATATATTCCATTTCCTATAGGTTCATCATGAACTCAGTTTTTAATATTTAATAAACATATACTAACATACAGATATAATAAGAAACTATATACTCTATTCAGTGAAATAAAGGAAGTACTAAAACATGTTCCTCATGAAGCAATTATGCCTCGCCTCGCTTTCTCACTGTTTTAATTGCGTTTGTTATCATCAAATACTCTGTGTCTAGATTACTGAAGATTCGCTAAATTCGTATGCTTTCTTTCATCGAATAGAATATATATTTTGTATATAAAATACACAGCTAAAAATTTTATATAAAAATGATGAACCTGATATTTAACTTTTATTGCCCCATTTTCATAATCTATTATCTAATGAATATATTCCTAGATTAAATTTATTTTCAGTATTTCATTAATATATATATATATATATATATATATATATATATATATATATATATATATATATATATATATATAAATTTCACAATATTTTAAATTTGTCCATATGGAATATGTTCGTTATTTTGTATATATGGTACATCGACATTTACATTATTTCAGCCTGAAATCCAAATAAACTGGGCACAAAATATATTTCCAAATAATTGTTTATTTGCACTTTTAATATCTTGATGTTTAAGCACATCCCTGGCATGTGTTTCTACTAGAAATTACTTTCATACTAAAGTATATTCCTTTCTTTTTCCAGATGAACAACATACACCCGATGAAAAGCCAGAATCTAGCGATTCGACTCTAACAGCACAGCAACAAAGGTAATAATTCATTTGTTATTATTTTATTGTTCAAATGTTAAAATTCAAATCCAAATTAATGTTAAAATAAATTATATAATTATGTTTTCCAATAACCATAAAAGAGTTACAAGTTATTGTTTTAAAGATAGTTATTAAAATTTAATAACAATTTTAGTTACAGTTGCTTATTATAATTAGTTACAATATCTATTAGTACGTAAAGCTAGCCTACTCTCGTGTTTTAAGATCCGCGATATAAATTGAAAAATCCATTATTTTATTATGGCAACCATGGTAAACAGTACATAAAGTAATTTTAACCACTCGATGACTGATAAAATATTGTTAATAAACAGTCGTTTATAAACTTAAAACAAACAACTAAAGGTCATTTTTATACACGATCGTAGATAATAGTTATTTACATAACAAGTGTGTAAGGCGTTTCTTTTTGGGACGAGTTCCAACAAGACTCTTTATATTTAATTGCATTAGTCACAGGTTGCCCAGTAAAGAGTGGTTCAAATTATTTGATTTTAGAAAACCAGTTGTATTTAGTGTCTAAAATCAGCAATTACTCACACGTGACTAAAATGTTTAAATTCATGACAACCATAACTAATTTATACCAATGTAACACCTTGACAACAGTGATACGAGTATTTCAATTCGGTTTAGATGGAACCTATTTGTAACTTTAACGTAGGAAACCCGATGTAAGATATAACATTATATATCACACTTTAGTGAAATGGCATTATATGTTGGTGAGAATTATCACATTCGCGCCTGTGCGCTCTTGTATAATTATTTATTTTACTCACTTATTACGAGTATATAAACTACTATTATACACTGTTTATCATGGTTGTCAATTGTCATGGTTAGCTCAATAAAATAATGAATTTTTCAGTATTTAAGGATGACATTTATGTCAATAATTTACATATTTTTCTTAATGTTTTCAGATGTAAATAAAATATTGTACGATACACAACAATAAAGCATTTTTATTCAGGAGCAGATTACAGTTAAGAATCCGCGAGGCTTGCTTTACATACTAATATCACAAATAATTATTTAAATACAAATTATTTTAAGTGATGAAATTCGTTGTCGATCCTTCTTGGGGAAACTTTAATGAGAAAGGAGGTTCCAGAGACAAAGTTATTAAAGCAAATGCCTAATTCATATATCTATATATAGATCGAAATATCCAATCAAAAATATATGAATTAAAGACATTTGCGTTAATAATTTTGATTTTGAGACCTAATTCCTCACATAAATTATTGTATTATTTATTCAAGGATCAAACTGTGATATTAAAATATTATTTATGAAAATAAAATAAATTAAATTGATTAAAAAATGAATTTACGATATCAAAAATTAATGTAACACTACTAGGAATTAATAAAATAATTTAATAGAATTAAAATTTTCTATTCATAATTCAATTTAAGTTTGTACTTTGAAACAAAACGAAAAATATTGTTAATTAAAATTATTGTTTGATGATTTTTCAGAGATATTGCAAACCAACATCAGCTGTCTTCCGAAATGAAAAATCTATTGGAAGAAATGGAAAAACATTCTAAGCAATAAGATGTATGAAGACAAAAATATAAATTCGAAAATTCCTATTACGAAATAAATATCTAACTATATCGGTCAACAAACCGAGCCCAAAATATTACCCCATAAAGACAATGAACTCTTAAGAAAAAATATCATATTATTGTAAAGCTTACGGCTCTATCAAATGCTTTCACAGCTTGGCTTCTTCACAGTGTTTATAAAAGTATATGATTTGTAATAAACGATGTCTTAATTTTGATAAACTAAAATTCGGAAAGCTCAATTTACATGGTTAGCTGATTTTATTTACTACGTAATAACTAATAAGTAACTGTCCATATATACGCTGACCGACTCATCAAACAAATCTAAAGTTTCGATACTTGTGGTTTTAAAAATAAATATAATATGCTAGGTTCGAAAATAAAAAAAAATAATTGAAACGTTAGTTTTGTTTGATGAAGAGGTTAACTCTGATACATTTTTGTGCTCATGCAAGCTACTTGTCCAAAGCAAAGCACGAAATCCTGCCGAATCATTTTTTCGGATTTTGTAACTTACATACATAACAAATAAGAATGATACAAATTTGAAATATCAAATAAGAATGTGATAAATACTCAACATGTAAACATAAATTTTAAGACCGAACTTTTTAAATGTCTCATTCATATAACATTTTGTGGAAGTTGGAGTTTTTATGTTTTGTTGGTTAAATTGTTTTTGCATAAAAGAATAAAAGTGTTATAAAAACTCCAAATTTGACAAGAGGTGTGAATGAAGGATACCTGTCTAATTTAGGATATCTAAGAATATTTTTGGGTTGAAACGTATGCATTACTATCCAAAAGTAAATAAATTAGCTCCAATGGTTAAATCTACGCAGATTGTAATAAGTGTTTTAATAGGCGTTTGATGAACGTTTGTGCAAACAAATTCTGTCTGTAATATATTTTTATTAGTACTTTCATTATCGCTAGACCATTCTTTGTATTTCTTTTGTAATACAAATAAAATTAATTATCTCTTGTATGCATATAAATAAATAAAAGTTAGTTAATATTTAAATGATAACGTTACAAAAATGGAAGGAAATTTGGAATATGGGAATTATTTATGGATACTATATACATATTTAGCTTACATCTATCAAGAAGATGTATGAAATTTGCTTAGTAGCTGATGTACAGCATCAGATAGTTTCAAAGCAAGGTTTGTGGTTTCCCTTGCTGCTGCTATGTAATGCATTGCAACTGAGCAAGTTTAATAATTCTTGATTCAAAGTACCTATATTATATTTATGAAAACATTTAATTAATGTGAAACATATTTATCTCTGTATAACTTATGATTATGTGGAATATGTTATATAATAAAGCTTTCCAAATATTTACAAATGCATTTTATTTTAAAATTATTTACTCTTACCTTCCTATCCGTTTTTTCGATAAAACATTTACCGCCAGGAATATATCGAATTGAATATTATATCACTTACCGAGATCTGCTTAGGCAGAGTGCCACACACAGTAATGGGTAAAAGGCGTGATGATATATTTATTTATTTATGTTTAGTTCCTCATTTGACAGAGACAATTGAAAGAAAACTTAAAACCTAAGTGCCAGTGATGCAACTGGCTATAAACCATTTATCTATTATGAATACAAAATAATAATTATAATAAAAACATTTCTTAATCCACAATTTATTGAAAAAATACTTACATTTAGCAAGTTACCGTTTTAATTACAGAAACTGACATTTTTTCGTAACAAAATATTAATAAATGTAATTAATAAAGTAAATTTTAGGTTAACGAACATTATTATTTAAAATATTTATCTGGTATAAAATATATAAAAGGTATTCCAAAAAAAGGTCCATCCCTAAACAAAATCATATTTCAGATTTAGAAACTACATCAAAAAGTGCATCAAACTGCATAAAAGAGAAAATATTATATTTCCGATGTATCCGAAACTGATCCCAACTTACTTATCCTAAATTGAATATGCCATATATTTTTCAAAATTTAGATTTCACATGACATTCTGAATTCAACCATCTTAAATAAATGCATTTTTTTATTATAACCCAACGTAAAATATGAACTAAATGCATGAAAGGTTTTATTCAAATTTTATATTATATATTTATATTGTAACGATCCCTACCAACAGTTCTCGTTAAATCTAAATTCAGTATTATTTTACTAGCTCGTTGAATAAAATACAAATAAAAAATGTTACTGTTAATAATTAAAATCATTTTTCAGGTAAGTTCTTTAAATATTTATTTAATTTGATGTTTCGGTACACTAAACGGGTACTTTCTTCAGGAAAAAGGCTTTTTACTTAAAATGTTACTGTTAATTTTAATTTTATTCTGTGTTATTATCGTTTGATATGTTGCAACTGTGAAATATAAATTTAGACATTAGATGAATGTCAATTCTGTCTGCCAAATTTTGTCACTCGTAATCAGTGTAGTTTAATTACTCGACAGAAATCAATTTTGTGTTTGTAATTAATTGATTACAAAAATTAACCATAATTATTTTCAAGTATACATTTTTTTATAATGTTAAACGGAAGAGTGCATGTAAGTAATACCCATTACAATTTATTTAAATGTCGATACATATTTTGTTATGTGCTTATTAGGTAATTAAACAAATTTTGAACGATGCAATAAAATATTCGTATTCCACAGATGTAACATTCACTGTGAATGTAAGTATTTAAATAAATTTACAATTTTTAATGACTAATAAAAGTGGTTATCTTTTACAAGCCGTTTAAATTGCATAAATTAGAAGCAGGGCCTGCTACAAAAGTAACAGTGTCAAAGGAAGATGCCCTTAAAATACTCAAACAAATGCAAATGATAAGAAGACTGGAGACAATGGCAGGGAATTTATACAAAGAAAAATACATTAGAGGATTTTGTCATTTATACTCAGGACAGGTAAAAACATAATTTTTAAACAACTAATCTGTCCCCTGACACTTGCTAACATAAGTTATATCATTGTTTGTTATTGACGAATGAACACAAACTAATTAAAATGAACAAATTTTTATACAACTTAGAAAAATATATTAACATTTTTTTATCGTTTACGTTATCATAGAACAGAACCTACGTATAACTTTTGCACGCTAAGATAAAGTTTGAATTTTTATAAATATACAGGTGTCTTCTGTACGAAAGTCACTATTCGAATCTCGGAAATTACAAAAGCTATGACTTCGGTTAAATTAGACAAATGTTATCTTATAATTATGTAATATAATAACGTCCCATCATTCCGTTTCGAAACAGAGGGTTCGGGCACACCAAACTGCAGTTTTTACACTGCCGTACTGCCAGTTTTATTAGTCAAATTATTTAAGGCGTATAAGTGACTAGCTTATAGCGCCCAAATGAGATAAATACATGTGACTGTATTTTATATTTAAGGTGGATTCGAACTGACGAACCTTGGTTCGGGTGACATCACAGTATGTTAAGAGATGTGCATTAACACGCTCGGCCGTTGCACCTGTCTTATTAATTCGACAGTTTAACTAAATATGAGTGAAAATAAAAAAGAGCTAATTTTAATTCAATAATAGTAGTAGAGAAATAAAAAAAGTTTCAAATAAGGATTAGACTAATCTTCTCAGTAGCCATTTTTGAGATATAGTATAAAGTTATATTTTTTTAATGGAATGTCTAGTATAAAATTATATATTTAAATAGCTTATTTTTCTTCTTTTAATGATGTCATGTTTACTTAATTTAGTTAGCATGACCATTAAATTATAACTTATTATATGTTAATCAAGTAGCTTATGAATTTGATTTTTCTTTGCTGAAATAATTAAAATATGGTGAATTCATATATCATAGAAATAATAAGGTGAAAAAGGCTTTTCACTAATTTTTATCAAAATTTATTGAAATACTATTAAACATATTTACTAATGAGCTAAAAAAACAAAGCAAGATAAACATCGTAGAACAAGGAGAAAATATGCTATTAAAAATTGTATATTTTCAACTACCCCGTTCATTTAAAAAAATGTAACTTAAGATAAGCAAGAGAAGTAATCTTTGTATTATTGTTGTTTTGAATTCCGTTTGTATTAATAGTGTCGTAAGTCAGTATGGTAATATTACCGTACAGAATACAGTTATTACTTACTTACCACCCTACTTTTGTGCAAGTAAACATAGGTTTAATATCCTGAAACCGATACAAAAATTAAATTATTTGAAAAATTTCTCTATTTTTTTCATTTATGCTCATATCTAGTGATCTATACATCTTTTTGAAGAAACAAAAACATCATTAAATTGTCCTACTAGTGAAACTTTTGTCTAATTTAACAGAAATTATAAGATAATTTAGTTCTCAATATTCCAGTGGTGACTCATACAGGAGACATTCTATATAACAATTTTATATTTTACTGTGTATAAAAATGTTTGCATCACTTGCAGTATAGACATCTGCCACCCTTGTCAAGTCGTAAACCTTAGGAAGCCTTGATCTACAATTTTTCTACTCCTGCGAAATACTTTGAGTAGATACAAGAAAACTATTCTAACCCAAATAATTGTTTTAATTATTATTAAATATATATCCATTTATTTATTGATAAAATTATTTCTAATTTCAGATTTCATTATATATTCTCACATATCCACTTTATTAAAAAAAACATTTTTGCAGAATATTAATCATGAAACTAGTAACAAAATAAATAAGTTGTTACTGAAATATGTTTGTACTTACCGTGTGAATGATTTCCTCCTGCTGGTTTGACATGAATCATTTCTGAAAATCATGAAATATAAATTAATATATTGAAAACACATTTCAAATGTAAATTTGCTTATAGTTAAATGAAATAAATTAATCTATTGGAAAAGATATTATTACACGACATAGAAATACTAAAAAAATTACCATATAAATGATTCATAATGATCAGTAGATATCTTACCATAATTTCTTTCATATTGCATAGTATATAGGTCTGAATACAAAAAATAAAAATCTTATACCCATAGATACACACCTCGATACACACACTACAACATTCGGCACACAACTAACTTGTTTATACTAATGTTGTTCCAAACAATATACATATTTCAAACGATCAATGTATGAACAAGTCTGGTAGTATATTTTGAATGCATTATTATTTAACTAAATATCGATTTTCTACGATTTGTTCATAAAACAGAATACTTAAATACTTGGGCTTGTGTTTGTTATAATATATACCTTTTATTCAATTGTGCCAAAAAATCACGTTTTTTTGGTTTGATATTTATACGAAAAGTTAATTTTTTCAATGATGTATGAAAGTTTGCTATGGTTGCTAGGTGATGGTTACCTATTTTATCATCCGTAAAATACTTTTTGACCGCTAAAATAATATTCGGATTAAAAAAATCATTTAAGAATCGATCAAATATGTACAGCATATGAAAAGTGAACGAAAAAGCTTTTCGTAACCATGACTTTACCTCTTTTGGTAATTTTGTTTATTCGTACGAAAACTACATTTTACATTCTTGTGTCATAAATTATTATAATTATAATTTAGCTTACCAACTTTTAATAATAATTTTTAAAAATCAGTGTACCTATAAATATATTGAATTCTACGTCAGTAAGTTTATATTCCTTTCGATAATTTTTAGAAAATAATAAAAATGTTACTGTTGCATATTTCTTTCTCTACTCTTCCTACAGCTTCAATTAATTTTATTTAATAAAACCAATAGTTTATCAAATTCAATTAATCTATCAAAATATCCTTCTTATCACTGCCAGGAAGCATGCGCCGTGGGAATGATATCCGCGATGCGTCCGGTAGACTGCGCCATCAGTGCGTACCGCGTGCACGGATGGGCTTTCCTCATGGGCGCCGACGAGACCGCTGTCCTCAGCGAGCTCACAGGGCGCCGAGGAGGAGTAGCCCGCGGTAAGGGAGGCTCCATGCACATGTATGCAAGGAACTTCTACGGTGGGAACGGCATTGTTGGCGCACAGGTATGAGTAAGACGTGATTGAAATTGATTTTGGGTATCGAAGGAGATTATAATAATTAGAAGGTGATTGAAAAGCAAGGGTGGATCCAAAAATCGTATACAGGGTTGGGGAGTCTATCACCCTTTTTTCGTACAGACAATTTTTTTCGATAAACAAGAAAAATAGTTTTGACATTTAGATTTTTAGGTTAAGGATATACATATATTTCTAAACCGCTGTATCTTCTGTCGCTATACAATCGGAAGTTAAATTACTATATACAACGTCTGCTTTTTGATCTAGTGAATTTATCTAATAAGACTTCAGGCTTTAATGGAATGGCCTGGTGCAAATGCATCAAAGCAAGTCCTTCAAGACGATCTTCACACATGTGACTTCTATTTCTTCCTAATTCAAATGAAGCAAATGAAACTTATACAAAATTTCAACTAAAAAAAAAACAACCCAAGGGGAAGGGGGTATGGCCCTCGTGGATTCGCGGTGGGAGGTATTTGAACGACAGTAAAAGGAACTAGAAGAATAGTTTTGAATATGAAGATTGGTTCGAGTTTTTAAATGCAGTTACATATTTTTAAATAGCGAAATACAATATTGATCTGAGCTGTCACTGCCGTTTCAAAGTAAAAATAAATATAGATTATAGATATTTGATTAATTTCGTGTAGTTACTTATTGTTATCATAATTAAATTAAATTATAAACAAATTATATTTTATAAATTAATTAATTTAATTAATTTGCTGTGGTGATCATTGCTGCCCGCAGTTGGTATGATATGAACAATACAATAACGTAAATCCAAAAATAAAGGAATAATACAGTTCTGCTATTGATAATGACTTAATGACTGGACCAAATATGCATTCAAGAATTCAGTTTGTAAGTCTGAATTATGTACATTATACTTATTATTTATAACACTACTTATAACCTTTCATAATTATTATTTATACATAGAATTTTTAAATTATTTGTATACTTTAATTTTTTAATTAAATCGAATACTGGATGTTTAAATAATTTCAGTTGAATTATTTGGCTTGAATTGAATAACGATGAATTGGTCTTTATCAAATAAAAATAAAATATTTGTAAACAAAGTTAATAATTAAATTATTTCCTATATAGTTGTCAGTGCAAATAATACTTTAAAACCAAAAATCATTCTAAGCTCCTTTTATTTTTAATTTCACTTCTTTTTATATCAATAAATGAAACTCCTGGAATTCAATCAATTATTGTACTCAGACTCAACTTGTTTCGACATCATGTCCTCATCAGAAAACTAGTTGAGCATACAATTAACTGAATTCCACAAGGTTGATATATTGATTACCATCTCAGTCAAGAACGTTTTTTCCTTCTTTCATTTTGAACAATATAGATATTTTTGTTTACATTTTACTCAATATTATCCCTACATTTCTACTTATCTAAAATTATTCCAAACTACAAGCTTCTCTGTCCAAAATGAAAATAAAATATCATAATTATTATTAATTGAAAATACTATTGACGTTTAGAGCTTCACCAACTCTTGATTTGCCAAAGCATCCGTATAGGAAATAATAATTTGACTTTAAAATAACAGAATTTTAAATCTCAAAATGTTGTCGATCCCTACTCTAAAATAAAACAGTAAAAGAATACGTAAGCTGAAGCAAGGATAAATTTGCAGGTGCCGCTAGGTGCAGGAATCGCGTTCGCCTGCAAATACAAACAGGACGGCGGTGTTTGCTTGACTTTGTACGGTGACGGTGCAAGTAATCAGGTAAAATTAAAAATCAATACACGCCTTTCATGCTAACTACATGACACAACACATGAGAATTAAAATTTATGCAAATAAGGCAAACTTTCATGTTCAATAAAAAGTTTCTCTCGTATAAATACATACCAGACTCGGATAATTTAATTTCATACCTATATTATTCAATTATATTCCATTTGATTAGATTTTAACAGAACAATATTTGAAATTTAAAATTCGACTACTAAATGAAATTAATAAAAATCTGAATTTCCTTTAATTTGATTAGTATTTATATATAGGCACTTGGTTTTTAAAATGCGAATTAAATTCATACATGATAACTGAAATCAAATTAAACTGGATTCTGTTCAAAACGACTAAAAATTTTAATATTAATCCATCACAACTAAAACATTAAAATGACATTTGATTCATTTTCCTACATTCTACAAAGCTAATATTATGATATTGGTAAAATAGGTACTAGATTTTTTTAAATATTTCATAACATAAAATAACAAAATGTTTTGTAATTAACTGTTATATGAATAAATATAAAATTATTCAAAAAATTTTCCCGTTTTATACATATTTATTTTAAAGGCTATTAACACATAAATAAATATATTGCAAAAATAATAGAAACTTTTTATAGGTCAACAAAGAGATACAAGTTCGTGATAAGAATGCACTTTAACTCTATTCACGTAGGTACAGTACGTTCGTAATTAATTTGAAGGATCAGTGGGATGAACATTACAGCAGGCTATTAGCAAACAATTATAAAATGATTAAATGAACAGAGTTGTACTGGAATATTTATATAATATTGAGCATACAAAAAATTATTGAATAAATATCAAATAAAATATAAACTAACATAATTTGATGAATTAAATCAGAATTATTATTAATCCTTTTTATGACTAGTTTTTTTTTACTTCAATTGTATTAAAAATAGTGACTTTTTTGGTTATGATGTTTGTACGAAAAGTTCACTTTTTTAATGAAGTATTAATGTTTGTTGCGGTTGTTATATGATAAAAATAAATATAAATAAATATATCATCACGCCTTTTACCCATTACTGGGTGTGGCATTCTGCTATATATATATATATATATATATATAGTAGAGCGGATTCCATTATAAATAATGTAATGGAAATAAAATTATTTTATAAATATATAAAATAAATATATTATCACGTCTTTTACCCATTATTATGTGTGGCACTCTACCGTAAGCAGATCTCGGTAAATGATATATTTCATCGCGTAAAGTACGGTTACCAGCCGTCATATCACGGCTCCTAAATATATATATGTATATACTGTAACGTAACACAATCGTACTGTCGGATTGCAGTGACAGTTCTATTTTTTGGTACTGAAACAAACAACAAATAATCATTTTAATATAATATCTGCCAGTTTCATAAACACTAAAATCTTATAGCAAGACATTTCAGAGCTTTAAACACATTGTCGATCTATATACGAGTAATATCATAAAATAGTAGTAATGAACAAACGCAATTCTTTAAAATGTAATATTTTTTTTGAAAATTGTTTATAAAGGGTCAAGTATTCGAGGCGTACAACATGGCGAAACTTTGGTCCTTACCATGCATATTTGTGTGCGAGAACAATGGATACGCTATGGGTACGAGCACGGTTCGTTCCGCGAGCAACACCGCTTACTTCACGAGAGGCGATTACATCCCCGGCATTCAGGTAAACGTGAACCAACTTTGCGTATTCCGTGTGATTTTCCATCATCGCATCATCGGCATTGTCATCAGCAAATCCGCGCCCAGGTAATTTCCAGCTCTGGAGAAAACGATCCTAACGAAGATTAATTGCGAAATGAAAATATCAGATGCACGCCCAATGCTGCTTTGCTTCGATGTGAATAATAAAAAAGATTGTTTTCCGTTTCTTTTTGGTCACGTAAGATGAAGAATTATTCGCGACTGCTTTTTACGTTATTGGATGCCGTGACTCCACGCGCTTCCAAGCCGTCCAGGCCTTTCAAATGCAACAGTTAACACAATTAGCATTCTTGGGTTTGTTTTCTTTCATTTTGCGATTGTTCGAACATGCAGCTTTACATGTTACGAGTTTTCTTTGTTCGATTGCTTCCATTATGAATAAGCATAAGATATTAAATGAAGTAGGTAAGTTGCTTTTTTTCAAGGAAAATGCACTTTGCTAAAAGTTCATGTATCGTAAAAAATGTTTTTAATTATTTACAATACACATTATATTCATATTAGATTTTTAAAATCAATTATTAATATAAGCTTTTACAGTTTATTAATGAGAAACAAATTGAGATATAAATATAGTATTTTATTACAAGTAGTTACTTTAATTCTTACATTATTTCTGTTTTTATTGATTATTTTTTATTGTAGGTAGATGGAATGGATGTTCTAGCAGTACATGAAGCTACGAAATTTGCAATAGATCACTGCACAAGTGATAAGGGACCTATTTTACTAGAAACTATAACATACAGGTAAAGTTCCAATCATATAAACAACAGTCAGTATTATTTTAAACATTATTTAATGATAAATTAACATAGTTAGGTTACGAAGGGGTATTGATACCTAGTTAACTTAGGCCGTTTCCTTTGACTAAAATAAAAACTTGTTACCATTGCAAATAACATTGTCTTATTAGAATTGTTACTGTAAAAATTTAGTACAAACAGTTGAAATATTGGCGTGGAATATGTTTTCAAAAAAAGCATATCGACCGTGATTGTGAAAATCAGTAATATCGAGCAATATTTTAGTACCTGTTTTCAAAGGGGTTGGTTAAGGGGTAAACAAATTTTCGAAGATATATTTAATAGACATACTGATTAATTCTTTTTATATGCGAATGTAAAATTTTGGGTTCCATGTTTCAAAAGAGGTAATTTTTTCATTGAAGATGAGAAGAGACGAGATTTCATTACATTTTTGAATTTGCTTGTACTTGCTACCCACAATACATACGTTACTCATTTTGTTTCTATTATTTTTATTTTCAATAAAATGTAAATCTCTTTTAACGGACATCTCTTCTAAATAAGATCCCCTCTGAGCGCACATTTTTCTTGGCATCATTCGCAATCAAATGTATTTAAATAGGATAGTCTCAAATTTAACGCACACAAAACTTATCTTCCTAAATGGATAACACGTTGTAAATTTCGTGCGTTATTAGGAAAGTTACTTGATGCTGCATACATTTCCTAAATTGAAGCACAAGTTGTGTCAAAGAATAATATAAATAAGAACTGTTCAACTATTGATAGTCGGAATTTCCTATTATACCCTGTTCCATATATGAATGCAGCATTATAAAAGATAGATAGAACATACTCGTATGATTGTGATTGGTTAATGGCTTAAAAATTAATTGGTCAACTTGTAACCTTTAACTTACTGCGACGTTTAAAACATACAAATTGATCGACTTATTTACGAAAATAAATTGATTGATAAATTGATGAAATACAATTTGTCGTTTCGGTGAACAGTGTGGTTGTATACATATTTTTTTGATTCTGATTGGCTAACTAAAAGATTAAACTGAAGACATGAATACATATCGTAACATAAAAATTTGTAACATTCACAGCATTTTATTTTTAAGATCAATATTAATGAATCTTAATGTCCAAAAGTCAAATATAAAGGAGACAGCATTGTATCAATTTTATTGTTTCAGATTTGTATTAACAGATAATAATATTGAAAAGTTTCATAAAATGATTTGTAGTACAATATGGTTAGATGTTCTACCAACCAAATTGTACGCCATGTTTGACTTCATTTTGACGCTTTGGTCAGTCAATTAAAATCAGAATAAAATACGTCCTATGCTGTAATTTCTTACCAAACGGACTTTATATTACATATTTTTTAGGAATTTTTAAATTACTTTTCATGGGCCAATTCGTTTTAAAATTTTCGGTAGTGTCACCTTTCACATTTTTTATTATTGGCGTTTAAATAATATTATTCATATATGATATCTTTAGCGGCAGAAATATAAATAAAAATAAATTATGCACTAATTAAAACCAAAATAATTCAAATATATACACGTATAAGTTCGTTATATATACAACATAAATATTTCGATATATACTCGTAATAAGGTGTTATCTTTTATAACTATCAACACGATTTATTTTTCCCATATAAAAAAAAAAATTGATGGCAGTACCCTCTTCTGTATTATTAACTGGGACAAGATATAAGTATAGAATTTTTATATTTCAAATATTTTTTTGGTAATAAAATACAGCAAGAATATTTTACGTCCATAGGAATTATTTTATAACCTAAGTGATAAAAATGTAATTACAGATATTCAGGCCATTCAATGTCAGATCCTGGAACAACATACCGAACGAGAGATGAAATACAAGTAATGCGACAAACCAGAGATCCTATACTAATCTTCAAAAACAAACTTTTAACTTCAAAACTAGCAACTGAGAATGACTTTAAAGTAAACTGCAATATAAAGCATTTAATTAAAATACTTGAGAATATCACTTTTTGCTTTTCTTTTAGGAAATAGAAAGGGATGTTAAAAACGTAACTGAAGCTGCTGCAAAGGCAGCTAAAGAAGATGTAGAAATTCCTGTTGAAGAATTATCAACTGATGTTTATGTAAAAAATGTAGGAGGAAAAATTAGAGGAATATCACCATGGCAATGGTGGGAACATAAAAATCTGGCGACGCCCCAAAATCTAGAATAATAATATATTTTGTGAATAATGTCTAATCGTAGATATTAAAATATTATTTGAAAAAAGTTAGTATTTATATTTGAAACTAACAAAATTAATTTAAACGAATAAATATATTTTTATATTAAATATAATTTTGCCTTCTTTTTCATTTGGTTTCAACTTCTATTACTCAAAAGGCAAGCGAAATAAACATAGCAAAAATGCATTTTGTTAAGGATTTAAAATTTAATATCTGACAATAGGTCGGATGCTAGCAACTGCTGTTAAAATAGTCATAGAGTTACTAATTTACAGAATTAGTTATGTTCTTATCTTTTTGATTCATTTTCTGTTTTTACTAAAAAGTGTCCAACTGCAATTGTGTGGAATTCAGTTTCAAAAACAAGCGCAGAAAGATGCTCCCTTCCTTCCTCATCTTTTCTCTTCATTTTCAGTTTTTGCTATACAGTGTCTAACTGCAATTGTGTTAAATTTATTTTTAAACAAGTGCAGGCGATGCTGCCTTCATTTCTTTATATATTCGTTGTTAGAGAAGTGGGCGTAAGTGAAGATTTACGAAACAGGTGAACATGAGCGAATGGATGGATGTGAATGAAGATTTGTTGTGTGATGATGGATTTTGGTTGTGAGGAAGGAAAGAGCTCGTATGGAGGAAGTGTTAATATGATTGAAACGAGTATCGTGTGTCAGAATGAGAATGTTGGCGTGAACTGATTTTTTTTTTATGAAACTTTTAGTGGATGTTCTGTGAATGTTTCAGGGTTACGTGCTACCCCATCTAATGGGATATAGCGTGATGTTATGTTTTTTCTACCACCAGCACTGTAAGTATATCTTTACATCTAGTGGCGGCTCGGGGGTAAATTTACACGGAAGTTAATTCATATTTTATATATTAAATATAACGTATATATCATCATCACGCCTTTTACCCATTACTGGGTGTGGTACTATACCGTAGCAGACTTTGGTTAGTGATATATTTCTTCGCATGAAGTGCAATTACCAGCCGTCAAATCACGGCTCCCAAAGACGTTAGTGTAGAGGGAGCCACATGGGTAGACTTAATTTGGTGAAAATTATTTTTCGGCTGTGTGAATCGTACCCAGGTTCTCAAATCAACAGGCCGACTCGATACCACTGAGCCACCTACCCCATAAATATAACGTATATACGTACTATATAAACTAAATACATTCTACAGAAACAACTATTCAAAACTAGCATCATCATATTCTTGCTTAGATACATTTTTACAAGCAGCACTAGTAATGAATACATAGAATATTTGCTATCTGCAAGTGTGATCATACAGTTCTAATGACAATGAGAGATTGTCCGGCCGAATATTCAATCCTCCATTCGTCTATCCTGTCATATATGTCTTATTTTCTTGCACTTGTGTATTATCCCGTACAAATACTGTTCTCCATTTAACGCTATGAGTTCAATTATAATGTTTGTCCCCGAAATTATTCGCTGTCTAAACTTCAGTGACTTGTACATGGAGTGAACACGAATAAAATTCAGCGTACATTTAAATAAAATTCTTAAAATTATTATTATTTTTTGTTACAAAAGTCAATGTAAAATTGATTTTATGAACTAACTGCAACTGATAACATTTTTGAAAACAGGGATATAATGAAACTTTACTGTCCATGGTAGGTAAATAAAAATTTGACAGGATTGTTAAGGTAACAATACATAAATTATCGCAAATAATGAAAATTTTACATAATTTTTATAGTAAAAATACATTAATTATCACGAATAAACACCTGACATATATATTTGAAAATATTTTGACTTGATATATATATATATATATTACTGTTAATTTTACAAAACTGTATATATCACGAGCGTAAGTGTATTTAAGGTCTAAGGTTATTTTTGACAATCTTCGACCTTGAAACATTATTTACCGCTTTTGATGAATAAATAACTATTATTAACTAAAATAAACAAATATATCATCACGCCTTTTACCAATTACTGGTTGTGGCACTCTGCCGGGACAGATGTCGGTAAGTGATATATTTCTTCGCGTGAAGTGCGGTTATCGGCCGTCAAATTACGGCCCCCAAAGATGTTAGTGGAGGGGGAGCCACAGGGGTAGATTTAAATTGGTGAAAATTGTTTGTCGGCTGTGGGGATCGAACCAGGGTTCTCAAGATCCACAGGCCGACTCGATACCACTGAGCCATCTCATCCATAATAACTATTATTCATGTTTATATTTCTAAAAATGTATATTGATGAAAAACCGCCCTTGAAAATGTACCGCCCCAAACAAAGCATGCTTCACCTGTCTCTCGAGCTGGCCCTGTACAACAATAGTTGAGTTTATTAAATCGATAACTTCTATTATAGATGTTGCGTGGATTAACTCCAGCACACTCTATACTAAAGTAACTACCTATATACACTAGTACTAAGGTTTACACATTTCTAAAATTTTAGGTACGATAGTTTGATTTAACAAGAGGCTGACAATGAAAGTAGTTTATTTTTAGGCTAAATATAATTTGTAAGGCTGACTGAAGTATCTTGTCAATGAAAAATATCCTGAGTAATTCAGCGAATGGTGAAACGTTCAAACATTTTTCAGTATAATAAAATTAACAGGTAAGCGTAATAGAAAAATCTCCTCTATCAATTTAGGCGACCATCTAACAAGATGCCAGTCCACTCTTGCTGTAAAATATTTCTAAACTATTTTAGAAAAAAAAAGATTCTTTCTAATTAGAGTTTGTAATTTTTTCCACATTTATTTGAAACATTATAATTGAGTCAGATGATATGACAAATTATTCCACTCAGCTTGTGATAAATTAATATATTTTTACCTGTCAGGATTCGGTCACTCTTCGTCTCCTTATTATATCTATTCTAATGAAAAAGTTTCACATTTATACATTTTATAAAAACGGATAAAATCGCATAAAGTTACATTAATTTTCATGTGTAGATGTATTGTTTTCTGTTTTTAATATTTGAAAAACAACGGAAACAAGTTAGAAAAAAATGTACGAAATTCATCATATCGATGACCTAATTAGAATTCCTCGTAATTCCATTTGACATGATTTTCGATCCCCACAGCCGACAAACAATTTTTACGAAATTAAATTTACCCCTGTGGCTCCCCCACCACTAATATCTTTGGGGGCCGTGATTTGACTTACCGAAATCTGCTTCGGTAGAGTGCCACACCCAGTAATGGGTAAAAAGCGTGATTTTATTTATATGATTTTGAGATAATCAGCTGTTTCATTTGACTCAAAAGGATAGAAAGAAAATATGCGATTTTCCTTTTATTAGGGTAGCTAACATAACAGCGAGAAGTTACAAGGGCTTATTCTGAATAGAGATACTAATATTTCGTTGTTTTTTTTTGTTTTAGTTTTTTTCTCCAAAATGGAGTTATATGAATATTATAATTAATGAACAAAATTACATTACTAATGAATTGAAAAAAATGCTTATCATGTCTGAATTGGACAATGTTAGCATTGGTATTACATATCAGACATAATAGAATTTGTAATGCCAATTTATTATTATTTAATTTTCCATTGAACCATGTATCATAAATAAAACATTATTTTCATAATCATGCAGGATCATAGAGTGGACAATAATAATTAAGAAGATTTATATTTCAATCATTTGACAAATTGTACATTTTTGTTTATATTATATTTAATTATACAGCTTATCAGATAAACTCGAATGTGATATTTTAATAATACTTTAATTTTAAAACGTAATATTGCCAATTCAATAATTTTATTTAATCCTTTGTAAATAATAAACATCACTCGTATATACTCATTTATCTAAAATGTTAATCTACATACCTTCTATCAATATAAATTATTATTTTAAAAATTAAGTCTTGCAAATAAATATAGTAGTTTTTTACACAAATAAATTAAAATTCATACGACTGCTATAGTTCATTATAAGCCTTGAACGTTTAATAACAAACCAAACATGTTCATGCTTTCGGAGATATATGGCCGGAGTTATCAAATCTTTAAATGCACATTTATCATTAATTACAATTATAATTTTAACAACAATGTAAATGTTCCATAAGTGATTCGTTGCATAAACTACATTTAATAAATAATAGGTGTTGATAAAACCGATCGATAGAGTATCGTAATTTATCAATACGAGAATGTGGTTCCTTGGTAACTAATGAAACAACTGATATGATCAAATCGAGATTTTATTTAATGTCAAACTACTAGAGCAACCAAGTTCAAATGAAAAAATTTGACCCAAGTAATTTAAATCTCGTGAAGTATTTATTGCGATAATTTACCGAATGCTGTATTAAATTAAAATTATGATATTTATATCTGCCGAAATGAAGACAAATTCAAGTTTATTTATTTACAAAAAGTTCTCCATTCTCTGTTTATCCGATGTCGTACTAACAAAAGTGACGTCTCTATTAGATGGATTTTTATTTACCATGAGTTTATTTTAACGTGAAACATGAGATTTGCTAAATCCATAGTTACGAATTTGACACCAATTTATCAGAGCGTTTATTTTAGAATGAAACATAGAGTGTCAAGTTAACATTTGTATTAATTAGTATCATATTTTTATTAACGATATGCTATCTATAAATAAAGTATGTAGTTGTAAAAAATATTCAAATATTTCAGTTTTTAAAATCAACCAGTGGAGAAATAGAATGACCTGCTAGGTCTGCAGAGTTAGCAGCACTGAATTTATTATTATTATTTTTTACTGGGGATTTATTATTAAAATCACAAGCAACATTTTAAATTTAGAAGAATTACAAATTCAGATTCTAAATGTATTTACCTAAATATTTAATGTTATGAATGAATTTTATAACCGACTAGGGCATTGTTTGGAAATTAATGGAGGGATTTTCGAAAATGTATTATAATTATTGTTTATTTGTATTTCTTATAATCGTTAAATATAATAGTTCCTATGTTTCATTTTAAAATGAACATTCTGATGCATTACTGTTAAATTTATAACAAATTCCAGGTTTCATGTTAAAATAAAGTTTGGTAAAGGGTGATTAAAAATGGCATCAAATTGTGCCATGAAAAAAAATATATATCTGAAATTAATTAGGCAATTATATGTCAATTGACAACAAAAAATGTCACTAATTCTTCAATTGAAAAGGACATTTTTAATGAAATAAATGTAACTGGTTTAAATATAATTAATTTGGTGGTTGTTGAAAGCTATGACATTTAAATGTTATAATAATCAATAAGATTCAAAATCATAAATTAGAAATTAATTATCTGTCATAATCGACAAATTATCTGTCATAATTGACAAGGAAAAATGTTACCGATTGTGTAGCTCAGACATGGCCATCATATCTATCTTTGTTTTTCATGGCACGATTTGATGACATTTTTTTGAATCACTCTATATGACGTGAGCTATCGTTGTAAAATAAGTAAGATGGTACTAAATTGATTAAATATACCGTGTTTCTTCATATTTTTGACTTTTTTAAACTGATTGTGGTGTAATAATTTTTCAGAAAAATATGACAGAAAACGGAGGACCTGCCGCATGTTATTCATATATTTTATAAAATACCTCGATATGCTTTCATAACATTGAAGTTTATTTTATGTAAACGAGTAATAAACTTATAGGCGCGGTGGACGAGCGTGTTCAGGCACATCTCTTAACATACTGTGACGTCACCCAAACCAAGGTTCGTCAGTTCGAATCCGCCAGCCGACAATGTGTGATTTGTCGTAAAATATAAAATACAGCTACATGTACATATTTATCACACTCGAGCGCTATAAGCTAGTCACTTATACGTCGGTTTTCGTAGTCGAATGCTACATTTAACATTCGACTACGAAAACCGGCAGTACGGCAATGTAAAGACCGCGGCTCGGTGTGTCCGGTAGGCCCAGGCCCGATCTCGGGCTGTAGCGCCACAGATGATGATGAGTAATAAACTTATTTAAATTCAAGGTTGTGTACTATAAGAATTTTTTTTAAATCACTAACCATAAATCGTTTAAGTTAATTACAAAGGTAATATCAATCCGTCTTTACATTCAAGAACAAAACTAAAACAAAGCCATCAATTGCTGAAATGAAAGTTATCCAGCGTCAAGTATCGTAATAATTAGTCAAACATTGGATTAATGAATGAACCGTAGCGCTAACTGCGCGGGCGGTGGCAACGGCGGCGGCGGGAGAACGAAAACGGGTGCGGTAAATCGAATTGATTCCGGAGTTCGTTCCCGCTCCCGGATGCCGTGCGTGCCGAGCACACCGCCGCGAATAGTTTCTCTTTTTATGATGTTGAACGTGTCAAAATGAAAAGAAGCATGGGGTAATTGATGCGATTGGAAGTGGTTTAAAATAGCGTGAGACTTTTAGGTTAGCCTGAGTGAATGAAATTTCATGTAAAGTGGATGTTTGAGGTAAAACATGGACTGGGAGAAAAAGAAACGCTGGATGATGTATATTCCGGTTATGCTTTTATTTCAGGTTTTGAAAAATTGAAGTCTGGACAACCTTTGTTGTAAAGGTAGTTTTTCTCTATGAACATGTTATGCGCCATTAAATTTATATGCGTCTGGGTTGAACAAGGGTATTAAGATCAAGTTGCAATTTAATTTTTGGCATACAATGCAAATATTAATTTCAAAAATAAAAATATGATAAGCTACTTATTAGGTATGGGGTAGGTGGCTCAGTGGTATCGAGTGGATCTTGAGAACCCTGGTTCGATCACCACAGCCGACAAACAATTTTCACCAATTTAAATCTACCCCTGTGGCTCCCCTCCACTAATATCTTTGGGGGCCATGATTTGACGGCTGGTAACCGCACTTCACGCGAAAAATATATTACTTACCGAGATCTGCATAGGCAGAGTGCCACACTCAGTAATGGGTAAAAGGCGTGATGATATATTTATTTATTTATTTACATATTTTACTTATTAGGTAACGTATAAACTTAACGTGGGAACAAAATAATATTTATTTGAGGTATTTTCTGTTATAACTTAATCAACCCGATATTTAAATAAGTTTTAGCTAATCCTGAAATTTGGATTAGCTAATCTTATTCTAACTCGACTCGAAAAAGTTAATCCAAATCTCATATCTTAAACCGAATGGTAACAAGATTATATTAGAATTTGTTTAAACATTTTGAAAATACAAGGAGTACCATAACTTGAGGTAGATATTGGCATAAATACTTGACGTACTGATCGCGAAACAAAAGGAATTTTTTCAATATTCTAAAATTATTTTTTGAGGTTTGTCAAGGTAACAGTTTTGGGCCACTGGTTGAATAGGTAGTATTAATATTAAATATTACGTTGTAACTAATTAATAACTTTTTGTTTGCATAATACAATAATTTAATTTAGTTTCAAGTTCAACTTAAATTAATTAATTTTAGTTTTACAAAGCTTTACGTAATCGGATACCCAAATTTCATTTAAAAATTACTTCACTAATTTCTTTATTCAAAATAAATCCAGAGGTACTAAAATGTTCTCTTTAAGTAAATTACCCTTATTTATAGGAATTTCGAAAAAATCATTTTATTTCATAATCAGTATGTTTAATACTATATGCCATTACAATATGTTAAGTTATGGTACACCCTGTATAGCTTGGTTTAATTTGACTAATCTCAAAGTCTGGATTAGCTGAAACTCTTGTGAGAATTGAGCTGTAAGTCTTAGAGTACAGTGTATAAAATGCAAGATAAACAATGAAAGTAAATCAAGATCTTAGTGATGTGTTTGTGTTACATGCACCAAATAAATGATTAATCCTTGAAGTAGATGTTTTTCAACAAAGTTATTCTACGTTTTTACCAGCATCAGCTTTTTAACTTATCTAGAGAATGATTTTCTTATTAAACTATTCTCATAACTAAATAATAATATTAAATAATTTATCAATAGTTATCTATCAGGGAAAATGTAAACATCTTTACATCATAGTTTATATTGTTAGATAGAAAAATATAACCTATATAAAGAGAGTACAATACGATAATTTATTTTTGTCAATTTTTCATACACATATTCTGATTAGTAAATTATTGAACGTATCATATAAGCAGAGACGTTAATTTTCTCATTAATTTTAACAAAAAGGATGTGAAATACAGGGTGTTTCAGGACTAGTGTAACAAACTTTAACAGCTTATTCCTGAGGTCATTTTGAACCATAATGTCATATGAACATAGGTCCTATTCCTTCTAGTTATCAATATACAAGAGGTTGAAGTTCTATGTATAACACGAAATTTTAAAATTTTTGTAATCAAGATACTTTCGGAAAACAAGAGTTTTATTGAAAAGTCATACCTTATATGTCTTAATTAATTTTATTTATTAATATTAACGAATACGATTTAGAGAACAAAACAAAAAATGACACAATTAAATAGACACAGAACAACATAACCAAACATGGAATAGGTTAACATAATATGAAATAAGATAACAAATTTTTTTTAAATTACAGAAAGTGTTCAAAATAAGCGCCTTGAACTCGTATGCATGTTATTATTAAGAAATAAAATTAATTAAGACAAATAAGGTATGACTTTTCAATAAAACTCTTGTTTTCCGAAAGTATCTTGATTACAAAAATTTTAAAATTTCGTGTTATTTATAGAACTTCAACCTCTTGTATTTTGGTAACTAGAAGAAATAGGACCTATGTTCATATGACATTTTTGGCTCAAAATGACCTCAGGAATAAGCTGTTAAAGTTTGTTACACTATTCCTGAAACACCCTGTATAACTTGTTCTGAAATAGAACAAGTCCTATTCTCATCAATTTTATGCACAAATGAGGTGTGCTCTAGGCGAGCATAAGTGAATTTCAAAGTTTAGGTATACTATATATATATTGTATGACGTTGGACCGAAATTTTACATGTTTGAACACAGATTATTGAAAACAAAAATGTCTTTGTCACTTTTCATTCTACATAATTATCAGCTTTAACATTTTAACCTAAATTACAAACTTCAAAGTATTTATCCACCTAATTGCACATGTGTAACATAAAAATTGGTCGTGTCAAACAGCTAATTTAAAGAAAATTATTTTATTAATTAATTACTGCAATTTGTATACACAGCAAAAATGGATATGTAGGTGACTCAGTGAATTTGAGAACCCGGCTTTGCTTCTCACCAGCCAACAAATAATTTTCACCACTTTAATATTACCCCTGATTCTGAAAAATGAGATCAGCATATGCTTTAATTTTTTAATATTCCTTTTCATCTGATTTATATATTTTAGTCGATCAGTAACATTTTAATGTAATCCCAATTTTTGATAAATTTAGTACTTTACCTTCTACATTTTTATTATTTAGAATCATTACAATCATTACAAAAAGCAATGCCAACGTAATTATTCAAGTTCCATTGCGATATTTGTTAAAAGTATTTATTATCACGTAAATAATTTCGGCCAAAACATAACTGTTGATCCCTTACCCTGCACTGTAATTAGGATTTATTTCCAATTAAACTTTTTCTTTATTAGAACCAGAAAAAAGATATATTTCTGTTGAACTTTAATTAGATCGCAATTAGATTTAAAAAAGTTAAAAACATAAAGATATACAAAAGATTCGACTAATTCAGTAAAAATATGTATTTTATATAACACCATAAATATAGGAATACAAATTTTATAAGAAGTGTCAAATTAGTTCACCTTTTGACCGCGAGACTCTTGAATGCGCTGTACAAAAGCTTGTATACTAAAAATTTGTCACAATAATGTATACATGGTGTTTCTATACCTCTGCACGAAACTTGAATGGCATATATAATTTGATATACAGATTATAGAACAAAAAGATATTTTTTTAAAATTCGCAAAAATTTAGGTATTTCATTCCTATTTATAATTTATGTTACTAATAAAATTAAAATAAAACCACTGCCTACAAATAATCATTTATTAATTAGTTATTATATAGGTACTTGGAGTAATGACTTATTTCAATTTTTTAAAATTAAACGTACTAAACGTAAAATTTTCGTTAGGAATTAAATACCCTAATTTTTGCGAATCAAAAAACATTCTTTTTGTTCTATAATCAGTATATCAAATTATATATGTCATTAAAGTGTCGTGCAGAGGTATAGAAGTACCCTGTATAGGTAACTAATAATTTATAAACATATTTTGTAAGTACTTAGAGCAGATCAAAGTAATCGTGTGTAATACAAAATATTTAATTTGCCAAATAAAGTAGTTTAGTTTGTGACATGCCAGTTTCACAATTTTTTGCTAAAAGTGAACTGTAATAATTTCAGACCTTTTATAGCTACATGTACCAGATTCTAAAACCCTGCGTCAGTACTTAACACTTAAATCATCAACCGCCAGTCGCACACGTCATAAATTAATCCATAAACCGTACGAAAAAACCTGGCTGGTCGGTGGAAATTCGAAAAGCACTTTTATAATATATACGTCCAGTTAAACACGCAGTTATTTAAGCGAGCGATTTTTCATAACGATACACACGCCACCTACGACTCTTGCAAGAATGGCGTTGGCGTCGTGCGCATGTCGGCGTCCAGAGTAGTAAGCGGCGTCTCGCGATGCCGCAGTCAAACGCCGGAGCCCGCGACGCTGGGTACTAACGCCGCGAGTGAACCCGCGAAGTGCGTCGCGACGAGTGAACAGCGAGCGCTGCGGTTGCCGCGAATGTGAGAGTTTCGCGACTGTTTGGAAGTTTTGCAGTGTGTGATGGTTTTAACAATTTGGTTGTGAGTGTTTGTAACTTGATAATCGGACTGGAAACTTTTATTACACAGGTAATTACTTTTTACAATAGTTCTAACACACTTCTACTGGCATAGATTGACAAAAAGTTTATTTAAAATTCAAATAATTTGTAAATTATTAAATTCTAACCTATATTTATCTGTTTTTAAAACTTGATCTCTTAGGTAAATATAGCGACAAACAAAAAGCTAATAATAATACATAATGTTTTATAATTAGTCCAATACCAGAAACTGCGATCTAAAGAACTTTTTTTTGTTTTAAATCTTCTAAATGTAATTTAAAATCACATTAAATTTATAATTAAAGGAGTGTAGACTAAAATTGTAATTTTAAAACAACAGTGTTATATTTAAAAAAAATGTTATGTAGATTTAGATACGAAATTCTAAATGTTCTATACAAATTTAGAAATACTATAAATCACAACAACCAATTAGTTGTCTTTAGAAAGTAGAATATATTTTGGACAAAGCTCGCTTCGCTCGCTCTTAAAGCTTCTTCTTCATATCACGCGACAGCTATTCAACTAAGTTTTAATAAGAAATATGAATAGTTCTATAGTAATTAACAGATTATAATTGTACTTCTATAAAAGTTTTTCGTATACGATTTACAAGATTTTAAAATAATAATCAAATTTCGATATTTAGTGGAAAGACTAATAATAATCTCGAGCGATCAGTATTTTTTGATAGCAAACATTTCTTTACTTTTAATTCGTTTAAGATTACGAAAGTTTAATGAAAATGATTGAACTAAATTCTGAAGGTATTTTATAATTTTCCATTTGAGTTAGTTCACTCCTAAACACTTTTTAACTACTTTTAATTTCTTATAATCTACAGAAACTAATGAAAAGTTTTGATTACCTATCATGTAATTATTCTCATCTGTGGAAAATTTAAGATAATGACCAACTTAGTAATTGTTCATTAGTTTAATGGCAGTTGCCACGATAGCTATAGCTATCCATTTACTTATTTAATAGTGTAAGTTGCGAGACACTAAATATTACGTAAAGTATATAGCTAAGTATATACGCTAGTGAATAATTTACTCTACAAAAAGATCCACTAATATTTTATTTTATACAGTAAAGACAATAATTTAAATAAATTATATAGTCAGTAACATTATGTAAAACATAAATTTGAATATTTAGCTACAATTGATGAAATAAGATAAAGTAAACAGCAGGTAAAAATTGATGTAAAGTATATTTTAATAAAAGGTATAAATTACGTTTTATATTCTACACTAAAAGCAGTAATATAAACATATTAAATATTAAATAAGGTAACATAAAATATAATGTTAAAAATTAATATTTTATAGACAAGTTGTTTTTTTTAAATGAAGTAAACAACAATTAAAATCGAAGTAAAGCGTATTTTGGCAATTAGATCCGAAAAAAAAAACAGATTGAAAAAAATATTTATCGTCGAATAATATTTACTACACATGAACAGTTTTTTGTAAGCAAAAAAGAATAAAATTTGACTGTAAAAAAAGGAGGCATCGTTAGCGAAGAAGGCAGACAAAATTGAGTGAGATTGGAATCAGATCCAATTCGGTCCACTTACAAACAGATAGCGTACGCATGGTCGACGTTAACGTAAAAGTGCTGAGGACATCTATTCCTCTAAGCCCGTCGAGTTTCGCTAATCCAAAGTTATTACTAAAAAAACACCGGTTTCTTTGAACGTATCATGCTTCTCTGAATCTTCGTTGTTGTTCTGTATTAAAAGCACAAGGTTTAACATCAGGCCATTTCATTAAAATTATATCAAACAAGATATCTTCTTGATAAGTCTAAAAGAAAACCCTGTCAATTCATACTTCCAAACATTTTCAGATTATAATCAAGTTTCAAATTTTCATTAATTCGTTTTCCTCCTGTATTTTATACGAGATTAGAAGCTATATCATCTCGGATGACAATTACGTCATCATTGAAATTCTGACAACGTAACTACAAACGAAATACATTGTTCTTTTCATGAGAATATATTGAAAATGTAAATGACAAATACGAAAATGACTAACAAATTGTTTTGTTATCTGACATTGCTTATATTGCACAATAAAGAGATCTTAAAGTGGAATTTGAATCATTAGGATGTAGATATTTTTATTTAGCGCTATTTTAGTGATACAATAATTTGTTTTTAATAATATTTTGATAACTAATCAGAAATTCCTAATAATTATTCAGCATAATTTTAATTTCATGACGGGAATTTGATAATATTGGATAAAAAAAGTTTGTTGCAGATATAAAAATTCGGAATGCAAAATATTTTATATCTATACAAAGCTATGAATAAAAGCTGAAAAATATGACTACATTTGTTGACTTGACCAGATTATATTTAACACTTTTATCATGTCAATGAATAAACAATTAATATTTATTCAGTTTAGAGATATAATGATAAAATGAGTAATTTTATATACAGGCATGTACATGCTTCGACAGATAGGTTTGCTTTGGTGTCATTGAATACTGTGGTAATTGTAAATCAATGATTCTGGTTCATTTTTAATTCGATTACAGAAGCTTTATTGCTTCTATTTGCACACATTTTTTCATAAAAATTATACGGGCAATTGCTTTCTAAGCTTTGTAATAAAAAATAATGTTTTATGGCCTGTCAGTGTTCCTTTTATTTACGAGTAAATTTACAATTAAAAAATTTATTTCATTATGAAACTTAAAATAATTAACTTTTATTAAGTTTATTTCCATGAATAGATTTAATAATATTATCTAACTTTAAAAGAATCAGAAAGGTAATACAATGGTGAATAAGATTAGCAAAGTAATCTGACGAAGAAACTACAGATATTAAGACAATATACACCTTCTCAAGATTCGTACTTTCATGTAATTAAGTCCAATTAGCATTTTATTGTTTTAATTATCATCAGAAGAGCCTCATCAGTAGGAGAGAAACATTTGATAATACGTAGTGAAATAATAAAAGAACACAGCTGGCATAAGTTTATTCTGGTTGTTTGTAATTTAAAAATAGGAGAAAAGAACAAATATATTTAGAAAATTAATGCGTTTACTATCGATAATAAAATAAAATGTTATTATGTATGGTAAACCTCAAATATGTATCATTTTAGTCAGAGAAATAATTTAAATATATCTTCAAATCAGAAGTTAAATGACGTTTACGTAAGACTACTAAACGACAGTGGCACGTTCCTCAAAACGTCGTTTAGTATAAATGTAAAAAATGAAACAAAAATTCAATTTAAAAATTTTTGTTTCTGTACTGAAAGTTTTTACTTTTCCGTAGTAGTAGATGCGATCACGTTTAATGTATACTGTTAAATTTAATGTTTGTTGCATTTAAGGAAACAATTGCTTAAATTGCGTGGAACTTATTTAATTAAACAAGGATTAGTACAACCAAATTTGTTGCAAGACTCTTAATCTGAAGAGAATATGTAAAATATTCCAAACTCAAATGAGCTGTTACGGTATAATGAAACCATACAACTCGCATAGATTACATTAAAATGAAATCTTGCGCTCCTTTGCTTTCCAAATAAATGTAATTTTGAATTCTGTTCTAGAACTTAAAGGTAAATGAATTTAATTCAAGCGCTGCCTTGTCTAATATTTCACTTATTTTCTTTTCATTGCTTTTAATATTAAATTTTATGCATTGAATTATTTTTCAAGTAAAGCAGCATTAAATTTTTATGTTATATCTTTGATATCTATTAACATGTCAGCTATTAAAAATTGTGAAGTATAACCTATATAAAATCAGATCATTAAAAATATATAAAATTATTTTATTGCATTTGTTTTCAAACGTTCCTGATTTAATAACTCGAAAATCGTTCCTTTTCGATATTTCAGTGTTATTTTACGACAATTTGAATTCATGCGTTCTATAAAAGTTCAATACTTCTACATACTTACATATTTGTTCTAAAGCTTATAAAAATTTATTAACTATAAAATTTTAACCCAAAAATCAAATTACTAAATCACTTATTAAATAATAAGCAAAATTTAAAACAATTACTAACTTTCAGTTATAATGCATTACCAAAGAGCATAAATTAATGTATGCTTTATGGTATTACATAAATAAATATACCATTACGTCTTTTATTCATTATTGGGTGTGACAATCTGTAGTAGCAGATCTCGGTAAGTGATTCATTTCTTCGTATGAAGTGCGGTCACCAGCAGTCAAATCACGACCCACCAAGATGTTAGTGGAGGGGGAGCCAAGTTAATAATGTTATTATTACTTGTCTGTATATAGATAAATTTAATCTAGAAACCCAGTTCGTTTAGTGATTAATATCTAAATTCAGTATTTAACGATTCTCTTGACTGCAAAACAAATTTAATTCTGTTAAATATATCATTAACAGATATTTGCCTAATATATAATTGTAAGCTTAAGACAATTTCGCTTGGCGTTCGGTGTTTGACTCGGGGGTAAGTCGGGGTGCACGGGGCAGATAAGATGCGGAATGCGTGATTGCGAGATTAAATTTCATTGTCGGTAATGTATCAGGCCTGTCACAATCCGTTGCCAGACTAAGGTGACGTGATTATATGCGACATCGTCTTCAATGAATATGTAGTATGTGCAGATTTCACATCAAGATGACTTGCTTCACAGCCTTCGCTTAATTTCAGTCAATTGATGCTGTAAATTACATTAGTTTATTCAAATTAAAAGATACATATGTAGGCGTTAGTCATGTCGCAAGATCTCGACTTTTAGAGATTTTGTCTCGAATATACGAAAAATTTAGGACGAGAGTAGCTTCATTCTTGATTCGATTTTTCAAGATGAGATGAGAGCAATATCCTCGAAATTGAAAATTCAAGTTCACGTTTTATATTTAACTTTTTAATCGAGCAATTTTAAATTATATCCAAATAAATCAAATACTAAATATAGGTATAGGCCATGTTAAGTGAAAAGAGAAAATTATGTTTTATTTTATTTTATCTGCTACTGTGCTTTATACGAAAATTATCCCAATTAACCACATCAGTTTGAATGTGGCGTTTAATAAAACTGTTTTTTGTCTAACTTTCGCTCAGGTGAACCGAAGCCGATATACATTTTGTATTTTTTGTTAAATATTTTGTATTTCATAGGTCCTAATTAATTTTTACATAGTTTTTTGATATTTTTCATATTTTTGACATGATATTCTACGTAAACTGTAACGTGCATATAAATTTAATTATTATTTTGTTTATTATTGTTCGTATAAAATAAATATTCAATAAATTTTAGGAAAAATGAGATCTATATAAGTGATTACAAATTCTTATTTTAAAGTTATATAATATATTTTCATAGTCTGTCAAAATATAAATGACGTATTTGTCAAAAATGTAGAGTTTAAATCATTAAAGTACAGTTTAACCACAGATTTTACTATTTAAATCTTGATTAAGACAGGGTGCAAATGAAATTAATATTTAAACCAAACTTTAAACTTCGCTTAGTCTTAAACCGAAGTGGTGCAACCAGGCATAAAATGCAGTGCGTATATATATTGTTTTTAACTGCATTGAATGAGATTTACATTAAAAATCACTTTATATATAATTTTTGCATCTCTAATGACCAGTTGCAGCGCCAAAAGTTAAATTCTAACTTGAATTAAACAAATAAAAGTAGATCAAAAGTTTCACAGCAATGTCAATTATTCCATGTGATGGTTAACTCCAATTTGCTTTTATTTATTTAAACGAAGTTTACAAATTAACTTTGGTGGTACAACTGACTATAATAGGTACACGAAATTAATTAATTAATTTATTAATAAACTAAAGTATTATTTTGCTATTTACAAACTTATAAACGTTTATTTATGTCTACTACACTGAAGATCACATATTGTGATTGGTGACATCACAAAATTTTCGAGAAAATCTAATCTCTCCAGTCGAGATTAAGACGAGACGTGTGCAACTATGTCAGACGAGAGCATACTTAATTTTATCTCAAATTTTCAAGATGAGAAGGAAAATAATTATATCTCATCTCGCCTTGTCTCGTCTCGCGGTATTACGATTAAAAATATATTAAATTAAGAATTAATAACCGATCCTACTCTAGAATAATAATCTAATTTAACATTTTCAACTGAAAATGTATAACAATATCGAACAGCAGTGAATCCGAACGTACAGAGTGCTTGTCTCTTCTATTACAAAGCATCGACCAGCTTGTAACGACTATGTTTTCTTACATAACAATAACTTATATCATCCAACAATTCATTATCAAATTAATTACGCTAATTGTGGATGTATTGATCTATTCCATGATTAAATTTTGTATTACTAAACTATGAGATTTTTGTAAGAGAAGTAAATTTCGTATTTAAAATAGATTTTTTTAAATACTTAATTAATGCAAATCTAAGCCTGGGATATGCCCCAGGTTCAAATCCTGGCGGTATCCCAATTTTTATCTTTATAGTTCAATTAGGTGGCTCAACGGTATCGAGTCGAGATGAGAATTTGAGAATCCGGGTTCGATTCCCACAGCCGACAAACAATTTTCACCACATAAATACTACCTCTGTGGTTCTCCCTCCACTAACATCTTTGGGGGCCGTGATTTTACGGCTGGTAACCGCACTTCACGCGAAGAAATATATGACTTGCTGAGATCTGCTACGGCACAGTGCCACATTCAGTTTTATGTAATTTCTGTAGCAATGGTTTTTTTCAATATTTATTACTTTTTTTAGTTAGTTTAAATAATTTTAAATAAAAATTGGGAATTAGTAAAATGTAATTTATGAAAAGCTGAGAAAATTAACTGATTTTGAGAAAACATAAAACTTTGGCAATTTAATAGTGCATCCTTTTTAAATAAGTTTTCTTTTTTGTATCCAAGATCTGGTCGATTTAGTAGTAAGCTAATTTTTGCCACAGGTTTGGTAGTTATAATAAAAAATAAACTAGCAAGAAAATATATTTGAACGAAAAGAAAACATGTTTATCAATCTGATAAAAATTGCATCACCATGGGCGTCCGCTTATAAGAAATTTGTGTGTAATAAATCATCGTAGCTTCACATCAAAAGCAATTCTACAAAAACGTAAAATAAATCTTAGCACACGAAATTGAAATAGACTTCCAAGAATTACCAACGTGAAAAACTGAAACTTTAATACGATTACAGCTGCAAAGGGAATGTGAGGTTAGAAAATCATCTTGTACTTCACGTAATAGAGGCTGTGACGTCCACATTGCACAGTAAGCAGCACAGATCAAACCGACGCGAGAAGCGAAACATCGTTTTCCTTGGCTTCACTCAGCGCTCATGTATCGGTAAAAAAAAACGCGAGCCATAAAGCAGAGTGTGTAACGAAGTTACCTGCAAAACTCCAATCACGACAACGCCGCGTACGTCTGCTTAATTAAATTCAGTATCGCCTGTGTGCTGTGTGGTGGCGTCGGTAAAGCTTGAGCGTCCGACGCTCGAAACCAAGACACGACGCTGCGGGCTTTGGTTCCGAGGGATTTTTTGAAGCGTGAACGTATCAGAAGTGGCGCTGGAAACCTTTTGAAGGATTTATTATTTAAACTGCGCGCTAAAATATTTTTCTTGTACTGTTGTCAATATAATATATGATGATATATTAACAAGGTACTACCCAAATATTAAACTTTTTGCCTTGTATTAAACAAATTAATTTTTCACAACTCAAGCTGTATAGAAGTATCATAAAAGACTACTTTTTTTCCAGAAAAATAGAAATAAAACTTACAAATGCATTTACAATGGGGTAGGTGGCTCAGTGGTATCGAGTCGGCCTGTGGATCTTGGGAACCCTGGTTAGAATCCCACAGGCGACAAACAATTTTCACCAATTTAAATCTACCCCTGTGGCTCTCCCTCCACTAACATCTTTGGGGGCCGTGATTTGATGACTGGTAACCGCACTTCACGCGAAAAAATATATCACTTGCCGAGATCTGCTTCGGCAAAGTGCCACTCCCAGTAATGAGTAAAAGGCGTGATGATATATTTTATTTATTTATTTAAATACACAAGTACATAATTATTATTATCAGTACATGTTAGCTTTGCAAAATTAGTAAATTTAGAATAACTAAATTCATATTTAATGTGACATTTTTAACTTTTAGTTCCACTAAAAAATAATTTTATATCTTGCAAATAAGACAAAAATATTTGTCATTTATTACACTGTATAAATAGTTTTTATTTGAAACATTTTTTTAAATATTCACACCAAGTAATGGGTAAAAGGCAAAAAATATATTTATTTAATTTAAAATATTCTAAAATTAATTACCTAATAAAATAAATGTCACTACATCTTCAAAACAACCATTTTGGCTTCTAGAGCCGTTTTCAAATATTTTGATATTTCATGTCCAATAGTGCCAGATTTTTTAGTGTTCCCTGAAACATCGTAAATCGAAGATAATTTTATTATAATTATATGATAACGAAACACTTGACCAAGAATATTTTTAACCCATATCTAGTGCTCTATGTATTTTTTTAAGAAAACAGAACCATCATAAATTGATCTTGTAATTACATTAGACAAAAGTTGTCTAATGTAACAGAAGATATATGTCGTTTACTGTCTGAGATCCAAATGGCGAGCTTCTAAATCTGATCACTGTGTATTATAGAGTGATTCTTTAATATTTAATTTGTCTTCCTTTTCACTAATTATTAATGATGCACCGTAAGAAAAAAATCTCCGGTTGTTCTGTATTTAATCCGGCACTGCTGAAGTGCTATAACTAGATTTCAGTCTAAAAATATTAACTAGTTTTAAAACCTGTTCAAAATTAATAACTTGCCTATAGCGTGGCAGTAAATCACAGTTAATTTTGGTATGTTATAAATTAATACTTAATGAATCTATGACTCTCTGAGTAAAAGTGGTTGTCGAACGCCTTCCAAATGATATTTGAAGTACTTCATATATCACAATACAATAAATTGTAATGTGCTTTCTTTATATTTATTGAAAATTTAAATAATGTATACTATATTTATATACAAACAATTGTACATAGATTTTATTTGAATTAATTAAGTTAACTTTCTTATTTAATAATTTACTCAAAACTTCAGCTTACTTTATTATTCATATATTGCAATCTAAGTGAGAATTAAAATCTTTATTTCGTTTAACAAAATAAACTTTTTTTACGTTCAAACTTTTTTTAAAATAATGAATGAATGAATGACTTGGTAACTATTTCAAAACTTCCTCTCCCACTTTGACATTTAATTTAAATATGAAAGTCAAACATATAAAATTACAATTTAGGTATCAGAGAGGTTAAATTTTATTTAATATTCAAATTAGTTTTTTGTCTTAGTCTTGTTACTAAATTCAGAATTAATAAGGTTTGTTATTTCAATATGTAAATGTAATAATACTCTCGTCCTCTTGTTATAGCTCCTATTTAAATGTATCCTTTTTATACTTTATAACAATTTTTAAATACAATCTACAAGAATAGACTAGCTCGAATTGATAACTGCCTATTACTAAACATATTATAGAATCTTATTTAAATAATTATATCATCACGTCTTTTGCCGATTACTGGGTGTAGCACACAGCCGTAACAGTTCTAAGTAAATGATATATTTATGCACGTGAAGTACAGTTACCAGCCGTCAAATCACGTTCCACAAAGAGATTAATGGTGGGAGAACCACAGAAATAATTTTAATGTGAATAAAATTGTTTGTTGGCTGTGGAAATTCAACCCGGGTTCTCAAATCCACAATCCGACTCGATGTTACTGAACCGTGTAACGCATTGGACTATTTTCATATTTAGTATTATTATTCGGCTGTATTGTAGATAATTACTCTTTTAAATGATTGTCACTGTTACAATAGTTTTTATCAGTCAATTATGTCATTTTCCAAAAAATTCGCAGGAATTATTTCGCTCGCATTTAAAAATCAAAGCAAAGAAGTAATAAATTATTAAAATAAATATATCATCACGCCTTATACCTATTATTGGGTGAGGCACTCTACTGTAGCAGATCTCGGTAAGTGATTTATTTATTTATAATTATGTTTTTTATTTATAAAGAGTAATTTTTTTTGTCAGATTAATAATAAAAAAATCTACCATATACTTCAACTACATTCACATTATTTATATGAAATGTGTGACAAGAACGCCACAAATTGTGACATACATATTAAACATTAAATTTGAAACTGAATTTAACAATTTGATTCAATTTAAATTATATTGATGAGTATTTATTTTAGAATATCAGTTGTAAAGTATTTAAAAAATATCTATAATAGTATTAAAATATCACCAATATCATATCATGTATGTCAAAAACTTTCTTGAGTAATTACCGAAAAGAATTTTATTAAAATAAATTTATCGAAAAACGCTACACAGCTCTGTATGAGAATCGGACTACATAATGAAATTCTTAACGTTTGTTCTTATTAAGTAAGGAAGGGATTCTCGGATAGAAAAGTTGCTCAGGTCAACTTTTTTATCAATTAACTGCGAATATTATGTTACACGGTTTTTATTGACTTTGGTTGCAGTAGAAGATGAAGGTTAACAAAGTTTTTCTTACTATTTTTTCAGCAAATAATAATTGACAATAAATATATCGTCGATACGTACGATACGTACTTTAAGACTAATCCTATATTAACTTAAATGGATGAATTTCAATATCAAGTGCTATGAAATCATATTTTAACTATGTGAAAAAATATTTTTAGAGAAGTACATCGCCATTTTATTATAAGATATTTCATGAAAAGCTGTATTTCTTATTATTTAACACTGGAATTCTACAAAGATATAAGAACTAAGCTAAAATATAAGTTAATTATAATGGGGTCACCAAACTCACTTGTATCGAGCCGCCCTGTGAATTTGAGAACCCGGGTTTGATTCCCACAGCCTACAAACAATTTTCACCACGTTAAAACTACCCCTGCGGCTTTCCCTCTACTAATATCTTTGGGGGCCGTGATTTGAAGGCTGGTAACTACATTGCACGTGAAGAAATATATCACTTAACCAGATCTGCTACAGTAAAGTGCACATCCAGTAATGGGAAAAAGACGTGATGACATATTTTTTTATTTTATATTATAAAGATAGCGTTGATACAGAAAAAATATTTTAAGAAGTAATCTAATCAATTGCAAGCTGATCCATTGATAGCCGCTAATACGATTTTGTTATTTTCCTAAATTACAAACATAACTGTTAATTGTGGAATTAAGTATTCAATGATATATTCAAATTTAGTACCAATATCTATTGTTAGCTCTAATATCAATAATTTTAATTAAACTTATGTTTAAAATGTATTTAAATTAGATAACAATCAAATATATCAGGCTAAGTACGTATGATATATGAATTAAACATAGCGTGGTTGTTCATTTGTAAATACGTAAAAAAAAAATCGCAACGAAACTTATGAGTTTATAAAATATTTTATATTTAGTAACAAGTATTGATGCGATTTTGTTAATTATTTTCAGATTACGGATATAGATCAATTTATAGAAATTGATTTATCGCAGATTTTCATCATTAGTTCTTTTGTCAATTTTGTTTTCTTATTTACTTACTTATACTATTCTGACTTTATAATCTAAATTCTAACAATATTGATATCGAGTTCCGTGAAGTATTCATTGTTTAGAATAATTGATATTTTAAAATAATGTTACTGTTAAATGTGTAGGCTAGAAATGACAATAGTAATAAACATGTAAATTTAAATAGAATTACACATAAAATTTAAATAACAATGGTAGATTTGTAGTGATACGAATAAAAACGTATTTTTTGTAATTTTCCTGCAACAGTACACCGTTTCATTGATTTTGTACTATTTATATTTCTAACAGCGATAGATAAAATTGTTCGATTATCCACGGAAAATAAAATTGTCAGTATTACGTGAACAGTTTGAGGTAATACCTTGAAGATTTAACAGGATAAAAATGTCAATTCAGCTTGTTCAGTGAAAGAACTTTGCTAACATTGCATTTAATGTATTGTGTTCGAAATTGTTTATCGAAGATAAAAACTAAAACTGTCTTCTTGTTTCTTTTTATATTAAAACTTGTTCAAGTAATATTGTATTGATATCAATTTTATTTTAATGTCTTTTAATGCACCTATTTGATCATTCAATCAATTCATGAACTTAATTGTTTGTTTTAAGATTGTGAGATTGATATCATACTTTTAATATATTTGTGATTTAATTATTCAGTTTGCGAACTTGAAATATATTTCGTTTTCTACTTGAAAATTTGGCAGTAAAATACACACATAAAAAAATATCAACGCGCCATTTAGGCATTAATTGGTGTGGCACGCTTCCGTAGCAGATCTCAGTAAGTGATATAAATATGCGTGTGAAGTGCCGTCAAACCACGACCCTCAAAGATGTAAGAAGAGAGGGTGCCACAGAGGTAATTTTAATGTGATGAAAATAGTTTGCCGGTTACGGGAATAGAAGTTGGGTTTTCAAATCCACAGGCCGACTCGATATCACTGAGCCACTTACACGTAAACATGTTCCCAACAATCTTAATGTCGAAAAATGGCACTTAACTGACCATGTCATCAGTGGTTGGCATAAAAATACTTATCGTAAAATAATATTTTGATAAAATATAAACTAAACACTTGGCTAAGTCTCACAAAATTCAGCTTCCAAGTCACCTTATGAGGGCATCGTCAGAGACTGGCCAGCACAGTTAGTAACCATAGACGCGTTTTTGTGAGACTTAGCCTAATGTTTAGTTTATATTTGATTAAACCTAGTTTCACCAAGTGTATGGATGACAATTAATTTTGTCTTTGTTGTAATATTTTGATATTTGGATAAAATCCATTGTTACAGATGGCTTCTTTAAACTTTCATATATTTATATATTTGCATGTGGTGTAAAATTTCCCAAAAACATATTTATATTGCGAAGGATGCTTGAGTCTCTGAGCCCTCCTCCTAAAACTGCTAATAAAAATGACGTACTAAATAATTTTTTAGGAGTTGAGACCTAACTAGATCGTTTAATGAGGTCAAAAAACATTCGAATACAAAGTTTCATCAAAATCGTTAGAGCCGATTCCGAGATCGTTGACAGACGTAAACAGACAGGCAGACAAGAATTGCTCGTATTAGAAGGATCAAACATCAAAGAGCCACTAGTATTTCACTTCTGAGCCACTTGAGGAATGAACTACTAGGTTAAAATCTCAGGCAGGATTGAAGTTTATATAAAAGTGTAAATAAATCACAAGAGAATTTCCTTTTATAAGTAGACAAAAGATCTTAACCACATGCAACAAAAACTGAAGTAGGTACGTTATTTCATAATCCAGAACTGGCAATTAAGTCGTTGAATTGTATAAATACAGAAAGCTTTTGCCTTTTGCGACATATGATATATGTTAAAAAAAACTAATGAACATAATTTAATTCTTAGGTAAGATTTAATTAACAGTAAACACGTAAAAAGTATAAATGAAAATACCATGTAGCCCTTACAATAAAGTAATAGGTTTGTTCATATCTACAATGATATTATTAACCGCGCATGTTTCCATTATGTCATTTCATTTTATGTGAATGGAAATAAGTCACGCAAAATCGAAAATACATATTTAACAATGTACATTTCATGTTGAAATGTACTTGAGTAATATGTATAAGAAAACTGTTCATGTCATTTAGTTTGAGTGCATTATGTGTATGAAACTTATTTGTCGTATTGTTCCAATATCATATTGAAACTTGAATTACCTTTTTGACCTTTAAAGATATGTTTTAGTTACAAGCCAATTGCGAGAATACATTTGACTAAATTGAATGCGTTATTGCCTACTTTTGAATTCTGTCAATTGTTTTATTATTTACACTTTGCGAACAATTCCAACGTTTGCTTTTATTGGAGTTTTCTCTTGGGATAGCTTTAGGTTATTGCTAGATTAGTTAGAGTTTCATATGAAATACACACAATACGTTCAACAATAGTCAATTTTGTGTAAAGCTATGGCTTATGATTTGTGAACTCTATCAGTTTCGAGTCATATTTTTTCTATTTTTATTTTCATTATACAAAAATCGGTATCGGTATGAACAAAGACCGTAATATTCATTGTGTCGAAACAAATATGGTAACTACAGTTTATTTTAAATGTGGTGATGTCCACGTCATTACTTTTCGAATAAAGTAATGGTAAGTAATTATATCTCATTTCCTGTCATATATAGGATCTTAAATAAAAAATGACCAACTAAATGTTGCAAAAAGTTAAATTTTGTATAACGTTGGCAATCAGATTAAATTTTTGACATTTCATAACTGAAAAAAAAACAAATTTAAAGTTATTTCTAAACATATACCTTACACGAACAACCACGGAATTTAATCATTGAACTTCACTTCTATTCAACATAGATTGGAACAATGAACTTGGATAATTTTTGTTCGAGCATCTCATTTTTGCATACTAGAACTGATTAGATTTCGGCGATAATAAGTTGTAGTTTTTTAAAAAAATTTAATAATAATATACTAATTGATTAACAATAATTATAACTTCAATGTATATTGTAGTTAAAAATGACGGAGTACATCATGCTACTTTAATTAATTCAGTAATTATAGTATAATCTAAACCTTTATATTTACAAAATAAGTTGTCATTGACATATGACAAATAATAAAGCGAAATAAATTGACTTCGACATCGGCTAAATTTTTCTTTCTAGTTTAACTTACATGCTTCGATAACTAATTAAAATTAATAACCTATACCAGGACCGATTTTACTTACCATTAAACGCATGAAACGACTGTTTCCGGATCTCATATTTCAAGGGCTTCTGTGTGTGTTACCGATCTTGGAATCGGCTCTAAGTATTTTGATGAAACTTTGTATTCTATTTTCTTGTTCTCATAAAACGTTCTAACTATTTCTCATCCTCTGTAAAATTTATTTAGTACGTCATTTTGAAGGAAAATTGGAGAAAAAATTCATGAAAAGTGATATAGGCATGTGAGTACTTTTGGCCAATGTAATTATTGTAATTTGACCTAAGAAATCAATTAGATGTCACTAGATTTTCCAAATATTAAACTTACAATACTTTCATTTCAAATTACTGCATCTTTTTGAAATGATGTATAGAAAATATGGAACTATTTACATATTTAATTTTATTGTCAGTTTTCTACTGCGTGTGTGTTTGTGTATGAAATTTAAATGCTAGCAGATAATAGAATAATATTACTCGTAATACAAGAAATTATAAAAATCCAAATTTTAATTATTTTTTCTCGGAGAATTTCTAGTTGAAAAATGTTTATGACTATATTTAATGTATGGCGAAGCATATTACTGACTAAGGTAAGTCCCCGTGGCGTCTACTCAAAAATTAACCAGAATATAAAGTAACTAATTTACTGCTTGTTTTATTACGTGTTCGTCGGTGGAAAATTACGACAAAATAAAGGAAAACACATAAAAATTCGCAATATTTCCCGAGAGAAGAGAAAATTCTACTGGTTCTGTTGTACGCACTCCGTACATAGGTTCGGGTACTGCTGCACTAATTGATATATGCATTATAAATTCGGGGCCCAACTGCTGTATATGGATTCTTTAAGTATGCATGTATGCAATCATGTTCAGTAATTTACATAAACTACATGAAAATTATGGGCGTTGTAAAGTAGGTCGCTGTTTGACAAGATTATTGAGCTCGTTTTGTTCATTATCGCGTTTACATTTTTTTTGCTTTTTTACTTCCTCAATTTACAAAGTTCAAAAAGAAGTATTTTAATCGTGATTATTCATTAAAATTCTTGAATAAACTTTAACGATTCTGATAGGTCATCATTCTCAAATTGTTCTGAATTTATGCGGAATTTTCTTGACAATAAAAAAATAAAATTTATGTTATAGTATATAACCTCACGGACAACTAACAAAATAGTCTTATTGTCGGTAGACGGAAAAGTAAATAATTATATTGGCAATGATAAAAAAGTGGGATATTTTGTCGAAGTTCATCTTTTTTATACAATGCTAGTTTATTTTACGTTGCTACTAGCGACGATTATTAAACAGTTATTTGCGTTTTAAAAGCGTAAAGTGATTCTTTGTTATTCGAGCACGGTAATTGCACCTCGAGCCAAAGGTGATAGCTGCAATAGTGTAAGAGGAACAAAGACACTTTACGCTCGAGATACACATATATTTTTTTAAAATAAATTATTCTTGTCAATATGACAAGTTTCTGTTCCGATTGTATCCCTGGTAACTATTGAAATAGCGCGCATTTAATATATTTTTACCATTAGAGACGCGCGACTAAGTTATTTTTTTATTGTTCCACAGAAAAAGTCAACTTTATGATGACAAATGAGAGCTTAATTTTCAACTTATCACAGCAATCATAGGAAAACGATATTATCGACATTCGCTAAAACTGCTAAAATACCAAAAATCTAAATTATATTTAAAGTTAAGTCAGTTTTAATATTTAAATTTGTAACAAATTTTACAGATTTTAATATACATAATAAAAAATACCTGTTGTTGTTTAAAATCCATTTTGGTTATTATATATTTTGTGATAAACACTACCGTTTAAAAATAAACATAAAAACTTTTAAAAATAAATCAATAAAGTTGTATATAGTCCAAGTAATAAACTTAACCTTACCAAAGTTCAGCTAAAAGCTAAAGGATAACTTAAAAATCTATTTTATTTTTTGAGTGTGTATAAATAGTAAACACAAAATTACAAGAAATTCGTGGCGAAATCGAAACCTAGTTAAATCACATATCCATTCATTTACACACACACACACCTCATATCAGACATCATCACGAAACTATTTTATTATTATTATTTCTACAAATATATTTGGTACAAGATAAAAAATATGAATAGATATAGAGTTAGATTGATAGAATCAATCAGAAAGCTTTTACTTCCCAAAACAAATGTAAGCTAATATTTTATTTATGTTATAAATTAAATCGATATCCCATTTTATTGTATAGGTGTATATTTCACCTATATTGCAAGCTAATATTCTTGATTAAAATTTTTAGTAAATGTTTCTGTCATTATATTGATGAATTTAACTGAGTATTACAAAAATTTTGCTATTTCAATCCACTCAGCAATATACCTAGTGTACTATTTTTAGAGAGGTATAATGTAATTTACTTTTTGCGACTGGTGAATCTGCACAAAAGTATTTTTAATTGAAAATAAAAAAAGTTAATTTGGAAATGGAAGTTTTGAATCCAGTTAATTTATCGGGGCTGTGCTAATGCACACAGCATGTGGATAACTAATTTAACAGGCAAGTACCGAGGGCGATATACAAATAGTAATCCTAACACTGAGAACGTTAATTTATACGCACGGCTGCAAACACAAACACTTTCCAACCGACAACTTAACCTAACCTAACAATACTAAACCTACCTTATACTAGTTCTTTCCGTATCCGAACCACTGGTTTAATTCTGATCAAAGCTCTTGCAAATTGGAATGTTCTACACAGTTCACATCCATTTAACCACACTTATAATTCACCTCTTTACTCAATCCATTTTACTTCTTACTATTTTATTCATTATTAAAGTTCAGAATCACAAATTTAAATCTTCATCTATTAATATTATTAATTAGTGTAATTCTGAGTTATAATTTGAGCAGTTTTGATGTAGGCATGTGACAAAACAATTTTGAAAAAACCTGAAAAAAAAAATTAATTAAATTTCACAATTATATCTATAAGTAACTGTCTTTCGTATGAATTTTCATGAACATATTAATTTATTATCCCTTGTCTAAAAATCTTTGCAAATTGAAAATAAACAGAAATTGTAATTAATGTGATTGCCTTTCTTATTTATATTTAAGTATTTCATTATGTTAAAAACGTAGTGAGAATTTACAAACAAAATTTTATACGCGAATGAATACACGGTAAAAGTGTGAAATGTCAATCTGACGAAAACTTAACCCTACTTACAATTCCTGCTGTTATGAATCTTCGCAGTAATTCACTGTAAGCATCGATCCTTATTACAAAGGTATAAAAACAGGATAAATATCACTGAACTAGTTTTAAAATAAACAAGATTTTCAACGAAGCACAGTTAAAAATTAGTTACAATGTTCCCTCTCAACTCTCTGTTAATTTGGTGAGTAGCTGAAACTGTACAGCACGTTCACTACTGTATCGGAGCGTCGCTGAGCAGATTTAGATTGTGCAGGAAATTACTGGGTTATGTGATATGCGATATAGAGTTTGGTTACAAGAATTTATTTCTTTAAGTAAACACAATTACAATATACATATTTATTATTACTCGTATATAAATTATTATCATTATTAAATATATGAAGGTAAGGGAATGACTGAAAATTTTCCTTTGATGCTTGGATTTTTGACTTTAACTGTAGGTCAAAATATATTTAATAAAAAAATTAAAGACGACGTTTCGATCCATGTTTGGGATAATTTTCAAGTCAAAATAACAGAAGTTAAATAACAATGACTGAACTATAGTTCAGTAATAAATCATTTATTAATGTTATTATGTAGGTACCTGGTGTAATGCATTATTTTTATTGATTCTTAATTAAATATTAAATAAATAAATATATCATCACGCCTTTTACCCATTACTGGATGTTGCACTGTGCCTAAGCAAATCTCGGTAAATGATATATGTTTTCGCGTGAAATGCGGTTACCAGCCGTCAAATCACGGCCCCCAAAGATATTAGTGGAAAGGGAGCCACAGGAGTAGATTTAATTTGGTGAAAATTGTTTGTCGGCTGTGAGGTTCGAACCAGGGTTCTCAAGATCCACAGGCCGACTCGATACAACTGAGCCACCTAAATGTACTATTAAACCAGTGACCCTAAAAATACCCTAATTTTTGCCAATTTCAAAAAAAATCTTTTTATTCTATATTTTGTGTATCAAATTATATATGTAATTAAATTTCGTGCAGAGGTATAGAAACACCCTGTATACATAGTATACTCATATTTTTCAAAAGTTAAAATTTGGTATTAACTTTAAAGTAAACTAATTGATGTTTACTAATTTTTATTTAAACTTTATTAAAACAGATTAATCAGTCTCTTACATGCATTTAGCGAAAAGTTTAAAACAGATAAACTAGTTTTAAGAAAACTTTGATGAACTAGAAGTTTGTAATTATTAATTATAGCGTGCACTGACATATGCATGTAAATTTCATATTTAACGAAAGTTTTGACACCGTTAATACATGCATGAATTATGTTATGCATGTTACAGTTACAAAGAAGTAAAAAGTAACAAATTAAGTAGATAACAAAAAAACTATTCTGCTTTATAATTTATATGATGAAATTAGAACTGCGTTCCAGTGTTCCGAATATAATAAGTTGTAACTTAAGCTCCTTTACTGAAATTATGAATTATTTCTTCTTGTGCACTTTATAATAAATTAATTAATTTCAGTTATTAATATTAAATAATTATTTTTATTGAGGTATTTTTAAACATTACAATTTTATTTATTTGTCCGTGTTCTGAAATAATAAATATTTTAAATAATAAAGTAAGTCCATCATTTTTGAATTTAAAAACGTTTGTAAGAATATTTTATTTTATTAAATAACAATTTAGTTATTTGAATATAAAAATACATGAAAATTTATATAAGAATAAGAGAGTAGATGAATATAAAGATGAGAAATAACATTTCGTTCCAAAAATAAGAGAAAAACATAGTAAAGTTCTCATTATTTCGGTGCTCGAAGCAGTGTTTGGATACTCGACTGGAGACAGTAAAAAAGTTGTTCAATTCTCGAGTTATATTAGGTGTTCAATATAGACTTTCTGAAAAAAACATAAGGGAAATGACGTCTTTATAAACATATAACGGATGTAATTAACGTGAAGTTGCTTTTTTGTTTTCTTATTCTTATGGGATTTTGTATTTGCACAGTGGTATTGAATTTCAACATTAACTTACCTATCTAGAATATGTAGACCTTTTAATTAGTATTCATCATTATTATACCTTGTTTCTTCTAATAAATTGAATATTTATTTCGATTTAAATATAAGTTTTTTAATTACACAATTTATATACATATGTAAGAGGATATTCCAAGAAAACTGCACCGTGAGCGATTAATATGGGTTACGGGTTTTCTGCTATCATTGCTTCCCTATAATTACTTTTTAAGGAAAAAATAAGGAAACGGTTCATGGCCTAGTTTACATAATAGATTCAATTACTTTAATTGAATTTTTATTTTATAAAAATATGTTGTTAGCAGATTATAATTTTAATTTTTCAATTTAAATTTATAGGTACATAGTTATATGTACCTGCGTTCTGCATATACTTGTATATATGTACATATATGTTTTAACAAATTATTATTATTATGTTTTAACAAATAATTATGTAGAAAAAAACACAACTTTATTTATTCTTTAAAAAATCTTATTTTCGATCAAAAGTACAAATAAATTTAATAGTTTGTATTTAATTTTATAATTAAATAAATGTGGGACATACATAAATAATTTTTATTATACTCCAAACATACTTTTTCCATGCACATGTATCATTCTCCTGATTTGAATCGGTTCAAGGGTTTGGTTTAGGTATATTTATCGGTTTTACAGGAACGGTTCGGTTCTGATTCACGTTTTAAGCAAAAGTCAGTTTGGTTAGATTCAGGTTCAAGTTCTGATTCGATTTGCAACCCTAGTCACTGCAGACGACTCTCGTATCAAGTCTTTCAGTATATGAAACAGTCATTACATTGAAGCTTCTTATAACACATAATAAAATGAAAAGAAATATTGGATTAAAATCAGATATGAATTACATGGCGACTGTAGCTTGGTTGGTGAAAGCATATAACCGGATTTATAGATTCCTGGTTCAAATCATAGTGATATCCCAATTTTTGTATTTATGCAATTTATGCAATTTGATTTCATCAATTATTAAGTTTTACTTAAAATACTAATAAAATTTTAAGTATACTTTTAGTTTCATTGTTACTATATGTAATTATTTACTTTAAGATGATATTCAACCGTGAGCTGTTCATAGTGATATTTACTACATGCATATTAGCTTTATGATTATGGACTATGAGTATGGTATGACATGTAGTAAATATGGCTAACGCTGCTATATAAGTTATGGTTATGCTACCATCATATTCTGAATATGAATACAAATTAGGTAATAGCTAACATCGTTCAGTATTGGTCTAATATAGTTATTTTTGTACTAAGTGCGCAAAATGAGTGTTTTTTTGTTGTTGTACGTGAGAATGTTACTTTTAGTCGAGACCGTAGGTCGAGACAAAAAAAGTCATTCGAACGCGCCAAAAAACAAGAAATACAAACAACATTTTATCTACAACTTTAAATAAAGAATAATACAATAATTATTGATTTCTTTAAGTACATTAATGGAAAACAATCAACAATAATATGAATTTGATACTATTGATGTGTTGTAACTAATGGAACCTGATATAAAATGATTTGGGAGCGTGCGCGAGATATTCATTTTACGATCAAGGGCGCAAAATACGCATTGTCATGGTAATATAAATGATGAAAAATCACGCACTTCGCGTATTGATATAAGTGAAAAACAACATTTTGACAGTTATAGAAAAAATATTTCTTTCTGTTTCATAATTAGTTCGTTGAGTACTATATGGGGTTAAAATAAGTGCCATAAGTTGTAAAACACCCTGTATAGAAACAGACAATAATACATAAAACTGTATTTATTAATACAGCTTAGTTAAAGGGAACCGGAAAAGAAACAACAACAAAAATACTAAATTTAAATTAACATTCATATTTCCATCAAAATTCGAAATTTAAAAATCGAATTTCAACATTAATTCAAAATTCGAACAAAATCTTGCATCTATTTGTTCGGAACTAAACAACACTAATTAGGATAAGCTTCTTGTAGTGAGTATTTATGTATTATATTTAATATGTGTTTAGTAGCATACTAGCTGTACTTAGATTCGGAAGCTTTAAATCGACTTTTGAACTATCCAATTTGAGCGCAGAAATATTATAGTTTAAATAATCGCAATATTTTAATGATAAATCGCTGCTATTTTTTTAAATTATCTGCAGCTATATTTACTAATAACACACCAGTTCGATTTTGCTCGTATATACGTCTTATTTTGTTTCGTAAATATGTATTTATTTTTTATTTATAGTTATAAATATTTTGCTTGCAAGAATAGGTACTTTAAAAATTTGATCAGAGTAACACCTATCTTAAATGGCGCTTAGAGTCTCTGGACACCGCTCGCATTGTTCTAACTACGGCCCTGTCTAGATCGTCGGAATATGTGTAAGTGAAGGAAAATAATAATTACCTTACATCAACAAACATTTCGATCCTTATTGAACCTTCATCAGTGCTTATGATAAATTTATACAAAAATAAATTACAACAGAAGAATATTTCTGTACGAATGTAGAACAACATATTAATGAAATAAATTATAGCTATGAAATAATAATTACTAACGATATTAAATAAGTCTCAATCAAATCCACAATTCAAACATATATTTAATTATAAATCATAGTAATGAGAATATTAATATCTGGTCTCTGACATAATTGGTGGGTGTACTTAGTAGAAGCCAAGTTAGCTATGCAAGCAGTGTCGTATGTTGAGTATGTGATGTCACTCTGTGATATGCCTGTAATAAACCATTATTGGAGTTACCGCATAGCTTAGAATCTGTCTACAAAGGCTTTTGATTGTACTGAAATTTAGAGCTGTACTAATTACATCAGGAACAGAGGAATTAATGCAATATTACTGCTACTAGATAATTTTTCAAGAATGCCAATGTTGGTATTGAATTACAATTTAAACGGACTCACATAATATAAACAAAATATATTTTTTTGAAATCTAAATATTTGAGTAAACAGTTATTTTAATATTATTTAAAATCGAATAATTACTACTAAATCAATAAAGAATAAATAAATAACCGTATTTAATTTTTAACTTGTTTATTTGGAAAATAATTTGTTTACTTTTTAAATATGTAATTAATTTGACTCTACACAAATATAAATTTTATTTTATTTATAAATGAGCAAATATAATATCCATAATTTTAAATTAAATGTTGGTATTATTGGATTATACGATTTATATAAAATATACGAGTATATTATTAAAATAAATAAATATATCATCACGCCTTTTGTCCATTAATTGATGTGGCACTCTGTCGTAGCAGATCTCTGTAGGTGACATATTTAGCGCATGAAGCGTGGTTACCAGTCGTCAAATTAGCCCTCCCTCTCAAAGATGTTAGTGGAGGGAAAGCTACAGGGGTAGTGAAAACTGTTTGTCAGCTGTGAGAATCGAACCCGAGTTCTCAAATCCACAGGCCGACTCGATACCACTGAACCACCTATCCCGTATATTAGAATAAAAAGAATTTCTATAGTAGAAAAACATTGACCATTGACGCAATTTTTAGTGAACAACTTGCTTCAAATGATTGTTATTTATGACACAAGGGCAAAAATACAATTTTTCGTGCAAGCAACCGCATGAGTCCGAATATCATACCGGGTGGAACATCATACCTGTGTACATAGGCGATTAACATGAAAAAACAGTTTTTCTGTGCGCATTGCTCCCCAAATTATTTTAGGCCAAAATGCTTCAAATAAATGTTGTAGAGCATAAAATTCTGCATCTAAATCAATAAACAGAATTACATTTACATGCGTTGTAACGACAGAAATTAAATAAAAAAATATTAAAAATTACGTTCAAAATATCAAATAGCCATGGAAGTGAAACAAAAATAGATAAATGCTTGACGTTTTTCTTTCTGTTTATTTGATATTTTACCCCCGACAAATTAATCATTCAATAAAATTCATATAAAAAACTCCATACCTATGATTACAATTTAATAATAAATAAACAATTGTACCTACATTTCAATGAAACGTTTATTTCTTATAGGGTTGGTCATGTAAAAATTATAACTTAACTATTATAATTCAAATATCAAACAATAATTCTCTCATTAAAATAATCACTACAATTTATTATTACAATCAATGTTCAAATAAACCTCCATTTTCAGCCAAGCAATAACAAAGTCTATTGTAGAAGAAATGTCGTACATTAGCGAGCTGCCTATTTGTGATTAAAGCGCACTTATCCACGATAGCTTCTCTCAGAGAATTAATATTTGGTTGGCGTTGCTTATAAATTTTACATTTAAGATGACCCCATAAAAAAAATCGCTAGGTGTTAAATCAGGAGATCTGTAAAACGTCAAGCATCTATCTATTTTTGTTTCACTTCCATGGCTATTTGATTTTTTCAACGTAATTTTTTATATTTTTTTATTTAATTTCTGTCGTTATAACGCATGTAAATGTAATTCTGTTTATTGATTTAGATACAGAATTTTATGCTCTACAACATTTATTTGAACCATTTTTGCCTAAAATAATTTGGGGAGCAATGCGCATAGAAAAACTGTTTTTTCATGTTAATCGCCTATGTACACAGGTATGATGTTCCACCCGGTATATTATTTTTTGTGGATTGTTAGGATTTTTTTGTAAAAAATAAATAGTTTGATTCATTTTTAATTTTAGCAACCGAAAAGTACTTTTAGTTATAGTCTGAAATATGTATTTTACAAACGCTTAAACATCATGTAGAAAGCACAGTAAACAATAATACTTCACTGATTAAAATATAAATATTTTGTCTAAAATAAATAAAAGTAAATTAAAGTGAAATGTCATACGAAGAAATTTACATAACTGTCAAATATTTTATGCGATATTATCAGTTTATATCAAAGTTAAAATTTAAGTTTTGTTGGTACGAAAAGATTAACTAACCGAAAGTCGTTACGTTTAAACATAATAAAATAAAAAATATTTTCCGTTAAAAAAAAATAGAAACGTCTGACAACTGAAAACTAAAGTTTGTCAACTTTTAATTAGTCGTTTTTAATCAGCGTACATAGTAACGGACATTGCTTTTTATATAAATTTTGTTGATAAGTAAATGTAGCATACTGCAAAGATACCTAACAAATATGTACTTAGATCATTTATACTTACATTTAAATTTAAAAGTACCTATTAAGTATGCCTTTCAAAAATACTTGAATAAAACATATTTACATAAACCATGTCATATATTTCAATCTTTATTTGAGAAATTCACGCGAGATTTTATTTTTAGGGTATAATAAGATATTCGTAACCGGAAAACAAATCGATTAACACAAACAAGAATAGTAGCATTGTAGTTGGTGGGTGAGAGAGTTTATAATACTATAACCAACAGCAACCAGCATTTAGACAACTGCTAATTAATGTAAACGCTTTATTATCGTAAAGACGTTACTACCACGAACAAATAGAGAACAAAAAGCGAAGCAACGCGATAGGATACATTACTTACCCTCGTGCATAGGCGTTACCTTTGTTAAATTTTTTGGGAGCATTTATATCCTCTACAGCAGGCATGGCCAAACTTTTTCATAAGCGGGCCATATTTTGAATTTAAAATTGCTCGTGGGTCAATCACTACACAGTTTATTATATATTAGATACAATGTTCAAATTTTTATGTCGTTATTTTCTGTTCTACTAATTATTAGATGAAATATAAAAACAAAATATTTTCAGAGCTAAAAACTACAACTAATGAACTTATTATAATTAATATTATTAACAAAGGAAACTAAAATGTATATTCTGTATCATAATACAATAATAAATATAAAATTTACAAAAATGTGTTAATATTACATTCAATTAAATTTAATTAATTTAATTTGTTTTAATGGGGTAGGTGGCTCAGTGGTATCGAGTCGGCCTGTGGATCTTCAGAACCCTGGTTCGATCCCCACAGCCGACAAACAATTTTCACCAATTTAAATCTACCCCTGTGGCTTTCTCTCCACTAATATCTTTGAGGGCCGTGATTTGACGGCTGGTAACCGCATTTCCCACGACAAAATATATCACTTACCGAGATCTGCTTAGGCAGAGTGCCACACCCAGTAATGGGTAAAAGGCGTGATGATATATTTATTTATTTTATTTATTTAAAATACATTCGACGATTACAGTTTTTAATATTAAATAAATATTTTATTAAAATAAATTCCAAGATCACAATACTTTATTCAATTATTAAGACACTGAAAAATCTCAAATTTTGGACAAGTATTTGAAACAAAAATGATGATATATTTATTTATTTATATTTAATTAAATTTAATGAAACGAATGAAGTTGTTTGGGATTCCTATTAATTTATTAATGTCGGGTTCCATATTTGTGGTAGCCATTTTAAAATCGCTTCTAAATGTTTATCTGTTAACCTGGATCTTGTTGGGGTTATATTGCAGTTTATGAGTGCAAAGTTGTGTTCATAAATATGGTCGAACCAAATACGACGAACATTTTCATCGCAAGTGTGCTTAAATTTACATATTTATCTTTATTTAAATTCTCATAAAAATCACTTTACACAACGTGTCTTCAATTGAACGAAAACAATCAAATCTACCATAAAAATAATTTAATAATGCTTTTAAATGACTAATGTAGCAATTATTTTTCTTCAGAAGAATTCGATGACCATTATTTTCATTTAAGTTTTTAGTAAATAAGTTACTTTTTTTTCAAATGAATTTAAGATTTGTACTAAATCATGCGCATATACATTTTTCCCTTATAAGATTTGATTAAAATCACTGAAATTAGGTAAGATATTAGTAAATATCGTTCGCGGGCCGTATAAAAGTATCAGGCAGGTCGAATGTGGCCCGCGGGCCGTATTGTGAATTTGAATGCTTTTCAGCGTCATTATAATAAAATTTGATTTCATCAATTGTTAAGCATTTACTGAAAAATACTAATAAAAAAATTCAATTCTAAATAATAGTATCATTGCAAATGAATCCTATGTCAACAGGATCAAGACTGCCTTAAATCGCGTTCTTACGGTTCGATTTTAATTGATCAATTAAAATTAAATGAAAATGACAATGTGAATTTATATTTAAGTTTTTGTTCATCAACTTCAGTTGATTCTGGCTCGGTTTTACGATTATTTTTTAATATATCAACTAAAATTAAATGAATATAACTGTGTAAATCTGTGTTTCAATTTTTATTGATTCTACAAAAGTTGGTCAAACCTTTGTTGTTCAAGTAGTGAATTGTGTTTGATCCGAGTGGCCTGTGAATTATTGTTAGTCCACTTAAATGATTCCTTTGTGCACAATATCTCTGAAGTGGCCATTTTACTTTTAACATGTGCACAAAATTTAGTCAATTTTAGTTTAATCAAGTAAAATTGAATCGTGAGAATGCGCCTTTAGACACAACAAAAATAGACAGTAAATTTAGGATGACATTAAAGCTCAGTGGAAGAGCATTTGACCGGAATTTAAAAGGTCTCGGGTTCAAATCGAGGTAGTATCTGGATTATTATCTCTATAATAAAATTTGATTTCAATTAAAATTATGCTACTGTACCTTCCTATGCACTGTGCATTACGGCGCCTATGGTTAGCGTCGTGTGACGTCTCAACTCATTATAAATTCCCGTAGTCGCCATTAGAGAAGTCTGCCATTTTATAGGCGCCGAGCGATTCTTAAATACAGGCTGAAATATACATAAAACAACACTTCTGTGTTAATCATTTACATTTCAAACAACGTGCGGTAAAAAACCAGACGCGAAGAAGCTTTTTCTTTGTTCTGTGCGACAAATTTCTTCGGCAGAATAAATATTTACCGCTGTTTCACGGAAGTTTTACATCACAAAGCGGTGTAAGAATGTTTTGATTTAGACGAAACTTGCTGGAATTCGGAAACTTCTACTCGATTGTGCTAATGAAACCATTGTCGGATAAACATATTTAAAGTTCCGCAGCGGCTCGGAAAGTGAGCGTCGGCTCGGTCTCCGCCCGGCGCCGGCCACTTGAACTGTGTGCAACCACGATATTAAAGTCTGCGAGCTCGGCTCCTTTAAACCAAAATTTATACCGGCAATTTATTTTGTTGTTTTGTTAGTTGCGTTTACCAACAAACAACGTATTTGTCAGCGTGTTTGACTCGAGTGTTCTGGATTTATGTTGAACAGCATAAAAAAAGTTAAATTGTGTTCCATAAATCTACATGTGAACAATCGTTATGTATTTTTTAATTTATATCTAAAGTTCTTGTTACAATAAATATTTGGCTTTTCAGCGTCATTGTATGACTGTGATCTATGTTGCTAAAATCTATGTAATTTATCGCGTACAAAAAGAAAATTATTGCAAAATAACATCAACAAATAATTCATAAATAAATTGAGATCATAATTTATGTTATATTGTACGCAAAAAAGAACTCTTTAATTATTATTTTATTTAGTGTCTTATAATTAGGGTAGAAATTAACTGTTCAGCCAGCTGTTACACGTCCAAAATAAACTCTTGTAAAGTTTTCTTAATGTTTAGAAAATTTGGAAACATTATAAAACTCGACCAAAGTTTTAACTGCAGCATACAATTGCTCACAGAATTTTAATGATGGATTGCTGAATAAAAAATCAGTCACAAAATTCTGATTCAGTTTTATATTTCAATAATAATTGATGAACACATTTTAGAATGAATTAAAATTACATTTATTTTATTTTGAATAACAATTATAAAGATAACAATATTTTTCGAGATAAAGATTAAGATAATTACTTTTTTAATCCAGATAAGATAATTGATAATATTGTAGAAAAAAATAGCAATTATCTAGAAATTTATTAGATGATAAATAGATAAAATAAAAACAAAACATATTACACGTAGGAAACAACTTAAAACTACTTTTATTAAATATCTTTAAACCATAACAAAATGACTTTGAATCATTTCCCTGGATTTTTTTTTGTTTTGCAATTAGTTATTATTTTAGAAAATAAATCATCTAGATGGCACTCTAAAACAGATAATTAATATTTTTTAAAAAATAAGGTGATAGATCAAATTATTGCATCTATACGATTTATCTAGATAAGTAACAATACTGCGGATTAGTAGCTAACACTGTTTTTTATTTCATCTATGATTTCGTTTCTAATTTAAACATATTCATGAAGTGAGTTAAATTTTCTAGAACAAAACTTTTTTCTAATCCAAATTAAAAATAAACTTTAACATGAATTTAAAGTGAAAATATAGTTAATACTCAGAAATGATAATTTGTGTTTCTAGTTCGTAACATAGATCGAAATATCCCTATAAATAGTGTAACGGAAACACATTTTCTCGTGACTACAATTTAACATTTCCTTATGTTATTTAAAAGCAGTTCATGTGCACCTTAAACACTAAATGTTCAAGTAAGAATTTATTTGATCTTATCTTAAGTCTAAGAAAGTATCGAAATAAATTTAAGTTTTATTACAGTCTGAACATTCAAATGTTATACTTCGGAAATCGTTAAATAAAACACGCTGTACTAACGTTTACAGCGTCACAAAACATTTATAAATGCCCTCGCTAATTGAGTCCCGGTGACTCAGCATTTTGCCATTAGCGTAAAACATTTTTTCTAACTTCTTAGCAAGTTGCTCGACTGGCGCTAACACTTCATACACGTATCGTATGAAAATTTCATAGCGTCAGGAATTTCAGTAACCCATGAGACGCGACGGGCCTACTTATTAATGTAAAATTAATTAGGGAGGAGGAACAACATTCCTGCATCTGTGCGGAAGGCGGCCAGGCGTTGTAGATCGTTGAGTACCTTACTTCACCCACGTCGTCCCTTCACGTACTAGAAATCTTCATTACGTCAGGGAGAATCTTGTAGAATTCAATCACACTCTCTAAGTTTAATTACTATTACGAGATTATGACATGCAGTATTCAAGAATCTCTTATTATAATAGACATACATATTTATTGTGTTCCATTATTTATTTCATCACTAATGCTTATAGTTATATAAATTAGAGTAGAAATATGACCAATATTTAATTCCTATTCTATTTCTTACCTTACTCAAATATTTCTTATCTTGGTGAAGATATTAATATAATTCTTGTTTTGTTATACCTACTCTGGCAAATAAAATATAATCTTGGTTGCACTATTTTTGTACATTTCTTGTCTTGCTTTTAGATATATTAAAAGCTAGTATACTCTTAATACATATAACTGAATTATAAAAATAAAAATAAGAATTGTGAAAAAACCGAAAAAATCTTCTTGCAAGCCATTTTCTAAACGTTTCTTGCTACGAAATATACATAAGACAATTGTCTTGCACGAAAGTGCAAGATTATAGAAAAAGAAGAAAAATGCAAAATTCTGATGAAGTACTATTTCGGCTTATTTTTTTATTATTTGATCGAATACTTAATCAACACCTTAGAATAGTGGTGTCCAACCTTTTTCTATAACCAAGGGCTTATTATTATAAATTTATATATTATGTGGAATAGCAGGTATAAAGACCATGGATTTCTTCAGAGCAAAAATAAATTATAAAATAAAAATAAATAAATATATCATCACACCTTTTATCCATTACTGGCTACGGCACTCTGCCACCGTAGGCAGATATCTGTAAGTGATATATTTCTTAGCGTGAAGTGCGATTACCAACCGTAAATCACTGCCCTCAAAGATGTTAGTGAAGGGGGAGCCACAGGAGTAGATTTAAATTAATGAAAATTGTTTGTCAATTATCAAAATTCAATTCACATAAAAAAATAAAAAAATACTATTTTTGTATTTCACCTAAATCAGAAATATAATTTATAAAATTAACAAACTCATTTATTACAAAAAATAACAGAAATAAAATTGTTAATCACTGTTAAATTAACTAATTTTTTATTAAACAAATTAAACCAAAAAAAAAACACAAATAAATGTATAAATAATTGTTTAATAAAATAGGCAAAGCCTAATGAGATGGTGTTTCGGGCATTCTAAGCATAGCCACTGTATACACCAATAAATTAATACATTCAGTGGTATAGCCTCGATCGAATTGACGAGCCGCATTAAATTGAGTAGCGGACCGTTAGGTTGGACACTACTACCTTAGAATAACAAGGTACTAACTTTTTGTGAAAATTGAAATTCTAGTAATGTAAGGTGCAGTCGACAATTTTTCACCATTAATTAAACTCTCAAAGCCAGCTGATATATATTAAGTAAATTAGCGCTGGCACAAAGTTTTATTTGTACATTTGATTTCGAAATTTTACTGGAACGTTTACCATTTTTGATGTAAGAGTACTAACTACACTGTATATTGAATTTTCTGTCTAAAAATATAATGCAGATAGATTTTATTGACTTGTATACATGTGTATACTTTTTAGTCAAATAAATAAATTGTTTACATTAATTATTTTCCGTTTTCGTTGAAGTACATTACGGTGTCAAATAAAACTTGGAGTTTAGAACTTTATATTTCTTTACAGAAAACGGGATTGTTTTCGCAATATAGAAAACGGAAAATATTTTGAATCAATGTTATTACTTTTGAATCAGAACTCTACTTCTCTCAGTGTATATCGAGTTAATATATTGTTTAGTTTGTTATTTTACAAAGTTATTTCCAAATTTCGCGTAAAACTTAATAATTGTTGAATTTTCTTTGATAGCAATACATTAAAAGATAAAAACTATAAAAATCTCTGGAAAAATTATCTAATATACTTGCTAAATGTTCAAATGTAATAATATAATTCAAGGTTCTAATCTATAACTTTAAAAACTGTGAGAATGTATTATTTATTTCTACAGAACATCCAATTATTTTTAATAAGGAAATTTGTAGTAGTGAAGAAAATAACACTGAAGTTTTTGAACTGGCTTATAATGAAAATTTTTAAAATGATATAATTGGCATAGAAAAACTTGAGAAATAAAAGCAAATCAAATGTTTGACTGCAATATCATTTATTCTATTTAACATGGAACTTCGCTTTTATTCATTTAAAACCAAAATTATAATTAAAGTTTTAGCGATGCAACTAGCCATAAACATAGTATTATGTAGTACAGAGAACTTTGTTTTACTAGGGCAAATAATTATTTATGTCACAAGTTCTGTGACAAAGTTGTAAGTGGTACTTAGAATCTAGTTTAGTTACAAAAAAGCATCAAAAGTTTAGCATTTTGTCTGTGGTTAGCATAGCGTATTTTGATTAAATACGATTAAACATAAGGAATATTAATAAAAAGGAAAATTTATTAAATATCTCTAATAAATTAGAAAATTATACAGTAAAATAAAAATAAACGAATTATAATGAATATTTGGATATGTAGATGCAGATAGAATCTTGTTATTCTAAGGTGTCGTATTATTTTCGAAATATTCGAACGAAAAGTAAATAATATTTTATAAAGTGTGCTTTATAAACCACCAGACCGGTATTTGTTAACACGTATCTTATATTTCTAGTTTATTATTTGCGTACTTACCGTAAGAGTTAAGCTTCGAAAAGAACCCTGAAAAAAATATGGACTTGTTACATTTAATTTCAATTTCCCACTTGTAATTATATGATCTTATTTTCAAAATATTTAATCTACTTTTGTTTTGTATTAATTTTTTGTTTTGTTAATAGAATGAAAGATAATTACTATTCCATTGCTTACATAATATGCATAAATATAATTTTTATAATGCAAAAAGAAGCATAAACTGAAGGTAAATAAAATTTTATATTTTAAGGTTTAAACTTATATAGCTGTAGTAAATCGTTAAAACGGTACATAAATTACGGTCCCCTTTTCCAATAAACTGCTAAAACATGGAGCAAAACGTATAAAATCTAATCACTGCTTCGTTTACAGTAGCAACAATGGTTTATATGGTTCATACGTCCATACATATGAGCTATTTTTAGAGTAATATCGTTTAAGTTACTTACATTTTATTGTATACAATATTAACATGGTAACTTTTAGTATACATTATTTAACACGAAAATAAGTACTAATAAAAGCATTTATTTCAAATAATATTCTTCAAGTACCTATTATTAGTATATGTGAATAGTTAACTTCTTTCTAGTGGTGACGCTGAAGCTAGAAATTTCTCAACTAATATACCTACTTTCAGAATAACGAGACAAAATTATAGATATCATCTCAGAAAAGTTGAATATAAAAATAAATAAATAAATATTTCTTGAAAGATAATTAGGTGAGACAATTTTCTGCAGAATAAGAATTTTAATTTTTTTAGTATTTAGTGACGAATAGCAAGAATAATTGACTAAAAATGTAAAATTTATATTTTTCAATATTTGTTGTTATTTATGGGCTAGGGGGCTCAGTGGTATCGAGTCGGCCTGTGGATCTTGAGAACCCTGGTTCAATCCCCACAGCCGACAAACAATTTTCACCAATTTAAAAAATCTACCCTTGTGGCTCCTCCTCCACTAATATCTTTGGAGGCCGTGATTTGACGGCTGGTAACCGCACTTCACGCGAAAAAATATATCACTTACCGAGATCTGCTTAGGCAGAGTGTCACTCCCAGCGATGGGTAAAAGGCGTGATGATATATTTATTTATATTTTATTTAAAAAATATATGTACTAAATTATTATTCTATACTTTGTTTTATTTGTTTATTTCGTCTTATGCCTGTCGCTGTTTTGATTATGATCCATATTTGGTTCGAAACATCAATAATAAAAATATTGCAATAAAGCACATCACAGTTAGTATTTCATTATATCCGTCAGCACGGTGCTATGATATAATTTCAGCATTCAAATCTGGAGATCCCGAATTTGAATCCTACTAAAACTTAAAATATATGAACTACCAGTACACTGCGGTTTGGTGATGCCGGACCCTAAATAACTAAACTATTTAAAGCTGTTTAATTTTTTACTACCGATAAATAAATAAATATATCAACACGTTCTTTATTTATTACTGGGTGTGGCATTATACTGTAGCAAATCTCGGTTGCGCGTGAAGTGCGGTTACCACCTTTTCAAATATGTTAGTAGATAATTTTAATGTGGTGAAAGTCAGTTTGTCGGCTGTGAGAATAGGACTCAAGTTGTATTGCCATTGAGTTATATTGAGAATTATGTTAAATATCGTATCGTCTCTGCATAAATAGAAATAGTTTGATTGTTTACTTTAACATTATCTGTATATAATAACGAAATTTTGAAAATAATTTGCTGTAGAACCTATAACCTATCTCAAATTATTCGCGTGTTTCTAGATTAACAAATATTTGATAATTATGCGAGAACGAGTAATGTTTTGAAAGTTATTTACGAAATATCGAAGAAACTAGTACTTCGTGTCTAACTTAATTATCTGTATTTTGCTACATGAATTATTAATAAATTAATTTCGTCATTTGAGGAAGAATTTCGAAACATGGTATGCCAGTAGGATGTTCTCTTACTCGTTGGAGTTAGGAGTATATCGAGGGATAGAGACTTGAGAAACAAGAAGCTGATTTAATGAGGCATAAATATTCGTAAATGTAACATCTTCTCCAAGGTATAATATTTTAATGAACCCTCGGAAATTTTTGAAAATTTTCATACATATATAACTACTTGCGTCGATCCCAACCAAGTTCGCTAATTTAAAAAACGTTAGGGAGGAAGCGTTGCTGGGAACATTCGCTTTGCCGCAAAATTAATAATGACAGCCCTCGTAATTATGCCCAAGGGTGCCACTCGTGAGATTCACCTCAAGATATTGTTACCAACTTCTGAGCGACGTAATGTCTGTTTAAACAGCGCAGGGGCGACATATACAATCCGGAGCGCGACGAACACGCGTCCGTCTTGCAACGTCGGGCGCGAGGCGCTGCGCCGCGCGCCTGGAGTCAGTGGCGTAGGAAACCATTGCTACCAAAATAGATGTCACTGTCACTAGTATTAGCAAGGTGCCACTTATACTCTACCTAGAAATAAAATTTACAAATTTAAACTTGCAAATATTTCAGAATTTTTAATTTTAAATAAAATTTACTGAACATTTTAACAGATTTGGTAATATAATAGTACTAGTTATCGTTTTGCAACATTGTTCAGTATCAATCAATAAATGGATCACCATTGCTAAACTCTCTTATTCAAAATTCGAATTCTAAATAAAAGCCTATCCGTAAATTTGACAGCTATATCAATTATTGCATTAGACATAAATTCGAATTACTTTTTAAAATTGAAACCAAATTTAAAATTCAAGTTTCGTTGCTGCAACTAGACATAAAAAGTACAATTTTTTCTTGTTAACAATTATGAAAACTATGGAACAATGTGAACGTAAAGCAAAATTAGACTAAGATGGCAGCACTTTCCAATTGCATATTTCAAAACAAAAATTCATTTAAAATTATATCAAATAGATAACATAAAATGAAATTATTTTCTTTTAATTATATACATAATTTTCTTGCATTCAACGAAATACTATACAACAAAAACTATATTGATAACTGATTTGAAGGACAAATTAGTCTGATTGATACACTCGTATTAGATATCAAATATAAATATCGCAATATGTAACATGAAATTATGATGAATTAAAATAAACTTTAATAGTAGTACAATGCTGGAATAGAAAATCAAAGTGAAATGGAATACATAGCTAATATGATTCCAGTTTATTTTTAATCGACTTTTTTGCTGTAAAGTTTCTCCTAGAACCTGGTTCGCCATAAAATAATTGTTGCTATATTTTGAAACTTTTTGTCAAATGTATATCATTATAATATGGATTTGAGAACCCAGGTTAGATTCCCAAAACCGATAAACAGTATTCACCAAAATAAAATTACCCCTGTGTCCCCCACTCCTTCCCGCCACTAACAGCGTTGGGGACCGTGATTTGACGACTAATTACCGCACTTAACTCGTATAAATATATCACGTACCACATCTTGTAGGGTATTGTAAATATTTTTTAAATTCATTGAACCTGAAGATCGTCACAACTCTTTCATCAAAACGTCAATTCTATTAAAATAAGCGACTGCGTATTCCTGCATTGTTTCTCCATTTCAGAATATTATATTCTTAGCTGTAGATATTAAATTTCAATCCTCATATATCGTGAATTACATTTTATTTCAAATTAGACAGCAATGTTATTTGCTGTTGTCTTTTTTAAACTATATTTAAGCAATAATTGTGGTGCTTAATATCAACTATATACATAATTTAAAATTAATGGTCGTCTTATTATAGTTGAACTGTTTTTAACATAGTTCTCTATTTAAAACAATATTTTTTGCTGGTAAATCATAAATTTGATTGTTTTAAATTTTAATTTGTTTGTCGTCATATAAACAACAATGATTAGTCATTTTGGTATGTTCGAATGACTCAATAAGCAACATAATTTGGTAGGGATGTCAAATATGTAGTTACGCCTCTGCCAGGAGTCGCACCTTGCGGAATCCAAACCCCAGACAGTTCTATTTCCTCTGGAAGCCACACTTCACTCCACCTCGCCCCGTGCTCTGTTATTGCTACTTACATGTGTAACAGCCTGCGGTCTGACTGCTATTGTAATGAGCATCATTATCCTGTCAGCGGTATGATTGAATTAATAATGATTGTTCCAGGAAATTGATTCATGGGATTGTAAAGCGGTTTTTAATTATTTCTCTTTGATTCTAAACAGATTTTCAATTCTCCATCTTCATTAATTATCAATATACTTTAAATTGTGTTATTTGTAGTAGAATAAAATAAAAAGATTCTTTGACATAACAAATCTCAATAAGTGATATAATTTGGGCATGATGTACGGTTACCACCCGTCAAATTATGGTCCACAAAGATGTTAGTGGACGGGGAGCCACAGGAGTAGTTTTAATTTAGTGAAAATTGTTTTTGGGCTGTGGGGATCGAACTCGAGTTCTCAAATCTACAGACCGACTCGATACTTACTCTATAAATGGTTTATAGCGTTTTTCTAAATAAGAAGATTTAAAATTTTGAAATAATAATCGCACGATTTCTTTAAATGCAAATTTTTTTGGTTAAGATTTAGAGAAACAGTTAAATAGAAAAAGTAGTGTCATTTTATTTAACAAATTTAATAGTATACAATTACAAACAATTAAATATAAAGAAGCGTGTTATAACCAAAACTTCTAATTTTATAATAAAACACGATATCGAAAACAATGCCATCCATCAGATGTATTAATTTCAGTATCACGTTTCATTTAAAATTTATTTTTTGTTACTACTCGGTTATTTACTCTACAATTGTTTTGAATTTTAAACCGTTAAATTTGGTTAAATTTGTCCATGAAAATGGCACTAGTTTGTTCATTTAGCCATATCTTTCTTGATCTCTTGAAATAAAGAATGTAGTTAGTTCTTAATTTTCTAGCTATTGAATGCCATATCCCTTCTTATATACGTGACCCGATATATCTACCAATAAAGTCTAATAATAGAGAAGTATTTTGATGTACCGACAAGTAAACCTAATATATAATAATAAACTATTTTTTCGTGATGTATTGGTTTGAAACTATTTCAAACGAATGACGAAATCGATTCAACAGTTCAAACTGGTCAGATTGGTTGTTTTGAAACTATTTTTTTAATAGTTAGCGTGCATTTGTGAAAATTCATAAAGTATATATAACAAAAACAAAAAGTACAACTATCTTTTACTGTCGCAATAAATATGCTGTTTTCATAAATTTTTGTAATTTACATTCCACAAATTTTGATCATATGATAGGTGACTTAAGTTATATTATTTTGGTTACACTAATTTTAAAGTTAGGTTTGTAAACTAATTACGAAATTGGTTTCGAAAAAAACTTTTTGTAACATTAATACTATATTAATAAACTTATAACGTGAACTTTTGTAGCAACATTTTATTGGAGATAAAAATATTTGTAAGAAAATAATGAAATGACTTTTCTATCTTGTTAGATCTAATTTTTATTAGTTTGTTTTTCTTCGAAGGATTTATTTCATAAAAGTGTGTAAAATAAAAGTTACTTGAACATGAATATCTACATAAGTTTTGATGTTTAATATCATACTTTAGGTACCTAGATCTCGGCACAATTTAATGAAACTAGGAAAGTTTTTTAATTTAATTCAGAAGAAGTTTTAAATAATTGCAAATGTAACATTATATCAGGTTTAAGAGCTTTATGAAAGCTCTTCATCTGATTTAAACTTTCAACTTAAGGTCTGTTATTTTTAATCTTTCATAATCCTTGCTAAAAGTGAAAATATGTTGAAGAACAATTTGGAACATAAATTACTACTGTACCACCGTTGTAATATTTCCAGGATTTGGTTTTTATTTATTTAAACGTTTGTATTGTTATATTATTTACACAAATATTTTTGACATCGCTACATAATTTATTTTAAGATTACATTTCTGTTCGTAGTCTGGCATATGAAATACAATAAGGATGTTGAGTAAAAGAACGAATAAGCAAAGCAAATATACCAGTATGTAGGTGTATAAGTAACGCTGGAAACGAAGACAATTTCACAAAGTGCAAAAAGAGCTCTGTAATGAATATATTAGACAGTTGCTTGCTTTACGGTATATGCATAACATACAACGCTTTGCATTATTTCATCAAAGCACGTGAGGACACTGTGTTACACTGTAACATTTGCATAAATGCATTTGTTACGAGAATGCCCTGAGTCTGGAATAAACTGCTTGCCTTAAGTATTATCCGGCTTAAACATAATGTCATTATAAATGATAATGCGAATGTGTAATTACTGTGTAAAATGCCTTATTACACGAAAGTTTCGTTCTGTATATGAATGTGTATTCCCAGTGCTGCCAAATTTTGTTTATTTTGTTATAAATTTATGTTTTCGTGCAATTTATTATTTATGCGCCAAACATTACTTGATATGTTTAATTAGAATATGCATATCTCTAAATTATAGTTATATATTATAAATGCTGAGAATAACAACTATTCTCAAAATGTATTTGTATGTATGAAGTAGAGATGGGCGAATATCAAATTTCTCGAATTCGAATATCGAATACGAATATTAATCAGATCTCGAATATTCGAGGTACTCGAATATTCAAATACTCCTAAAAGTTAATTTATTTATTATTAATAATTATTTAATTATGTCCTTTTCATTATTTGAATGAAATTGTTAAGAAACAGACGAAAACTTCAAATTTAAGGTGAAACGTATGGGCTGATGTTGGCGAAAAACAAATTTGAAATATGGTACGTCTTCATGGTTTTGAAACAAAATATCTTTGTTATTAACAACTTCAAAGTATTGAAATAGCTTTAAGTTTATGTACAAATGATAAAGAAAAACATAGTCAAAAATTGAGGTCAACATATGGCGCGATATTCGAGGTATTCGAATGTTCGCTATACTGACGTTAATATTCGAAAATCTCGAATATCGAATAATGTCAATATTCGCGGCATTCGACTATTCGCGGATGATATTCGCCCATCTCTAGTATGAAGGCTGCAAACCGCTGAAAAAATCGGTTCTATTTCAATTCTATGTAAATATTTGAAAAATGATTAAATATACAAATAAAAATCAACGAATTAGCTATATTTATTTATTTATGTTACGCTGTACAACAGGACCTTAATCTCAATTACAGTACAGAGTCCGCAATCACCGAGCCGCAGTGTGATAGTTCATATAATTTTTAGCTTAACTCGGGATCTCCGGATTCAAATTCCGTAATGTTATCCACACCACCGTACTGACGGACTCGACTATATTAGTAAGTGTCTTGAACAACGTAAATAAATGAAAAATAAATAATTTTATATCTCGTTCAAAACAGACTTATTCAGTGCACATGCCTAATTCTACCGGTTTGACTCGATTCAAACAGGTTCACGTGTTCGGTTTGGTATAATTAATCCGTTATACGTGAGTGGTACATTCCAGATATACGATTCACGAAAAAGAGTTATTTCGGTTCGGTTTCTGTTTAACTTCCGGTTCAGATTACAACCCTGGTATGTACAGAATCTTACAAGCAAGTTTATAAGGTAGGTTTGGATCATTATACAGCGTGTTTTTATACCTATGCAGGAATTTTTAATAGGATTTATAATTCGGTACACTGATCAAAGTTGCATGATCAATAATGAATTTCTCTACAGTTGTTTAAATACTGTTTTTTCCCTACTAGCTCTTAAATTCTATTTAACGAATTTTTATTTAATAATTTAAGAAATGACCTGTATCCTATGTTACATGTGAAATGAAATATGTAAAGTCGTACTACTTATATGCACATATTGTATTATTGGGTGATTGCCTGTTCGAATGAATAAATAAATAAATAAATAATTATATAAGCATTTTGACATAAATACTTGTTAATATCAACAAAAACTATGCAGGCAGGAACGAAAATCTTTTATTTTTAATATTATTTTTATTATTTGACATTTCATTTTGGAAAAAGTGATATGGAAAATTGCACCCCCTTTATATTACAAAAGCAACACAAAGTGTGCAGTTTGATAGATTCCTGCCCGAAAAATCGAAACCGTTATATATGAAAGTGTATACAAGCTTTAAAGAATAGTATCTAACAAAAAAATGTGACTAAAATCTCGAAAAATGTATTCCTAGTATATTTTCAAGAGCAAGCACATGATAAGAGGGCTTCAAGTTTATGGGCCACATTTTCAATGCTGAAATCGAATATTTTATTAAAAGAAAATATAGACATTTCAAAGTAGTTACTTGCATTTTTAAAGCGACAAAATGTTTTATATAAGCCAAAAAATCATCTGTATTCTATAAAGAAGAAATTAATAAATTTCTAAAAGAAACACCAGATGAAGCTTTCCTATTAAATAAGATAATTTATTCTATTGCGGTGATAAACTTCTATAAAACATACTAATTCATACTCATACTATCTTAGGGTATTTATAACATTGGGGTGGCTTGCGCTTGTGGAACCGATGAGATTTACAATATGTACATGAGAGATGTCGACCTTCGAGATCACATAATTATCATAAATATAACAAAAAGCAAAAATAGATCCTCGAGAAAATGTTTCCTGGCGGAATCTTTTTGGGTTGAAATAGATTAAAAATATCTAAATAAGAGCACGGATTCTGCAGCAATAAATATGAATTGCTACAATTGCACAATCAATTTCTACTGTAAATAATTAATAACTACTACTCATGTTTTCCGTTTCCATTCCATTTATATAGAAATGCAATTATAACCCTACAAAAAGTGTACAATGTAAAATAATTAAATAATGAAACATTTTGGAAAATTAAATAATAAATATTGCAATAAATAAATGCATAAATACCTATATATCGCACAATGTAAAAGTAGAGCACACTCATGTAAAATTTGACGGGAAAAATGGTAGTTATTCTTCAATCTGAATTGCCAAAAATTTAAATTCATAATTAATGCGTTTAAAGAGTTACATAATTTCAGAAGCTTGAATATCTTTAAAAATTGTCAGTTCTCATTATTAATCATCCATTGTTGACTGTTACTAAGAAAGCGGTAGAGAAAAACAATTTTACTACTCAAAATGAAGTCAATAATAGTATATTACACAATACAATAATGATCATCTTCACAATTTTGTCTTATAATATACTATTTTTTTAATTCGCACAAATAAATGCCCTTTATTTGAAGTGTACGTTTTTAGTGCCATTGGCCGGTATAATGAATGAATTGACTATTGTAGTATTTAATTTTTAATATATTATTTCTTCTTCTTCTGATTGCACAACAGCCCAAATCAGATCTGGGTCTACAGGACACACCGAGCCGCAGTTTTTACACTGCCGTACTGCTTGTTTTCTTAGTCCATATATTATTTAGTAGTGCTAAAAATATGCATAAATATAGACCACTTATGTTAAATTAAAAATAAATATTTTTTGTTCTACAATAACTATATTAAATTATATAACCCATTAAAGTTTCGTGTATAGATATAGGAAAACCATGTATAGAAGCCAGATTATGCTTTCTACAGTTATTTTTAAATGTATTTTAAATTTTAATTTAGTTTTAATGAAATTACTGAACAGAGATTTTACATACTTCAAAGACTAGAATCAACTTAATAACCCACTTTCCAATTCATGAAACAAGTTTGTTTTAATCTAAGTTAAGAAGTGTGTTTAGTGTGAAATTTAACTCATTTTGAAAATATTTTTAAGTTTTAAAGGGGATGATGATATTAAAAATGGTGTTAGTGGCTTTGTGAATTTTTTTTAAGATTAACATATCTAGTTTACTATTATAAAAGCGTTAGAGAGTAGAATACAGTACCTACCGTTCGATTTGGCTTAATTTAACTGAATATATTAGTCAGCAAGGGGTGAATTCTCCATGATACGAGAAAAGTAATCACTTCAATTCTTATTTTTTCAGTCTCATTTTACTTGCCGGCATTAATTCAATTTGTTATTAAAATCATATAAATATTCATTATTGAATAAGTATAGTTGCCACATATTTGTAATATCTATTTATTTGTTTACACAGTGTTTTATATAAGTTAGTGAAAGGAAATTATAATAAGTTTTACAAATCTGTTCATTAAATGAAAATGTATTGTGATGAAAAATTCTTAATTTTGAATGAATATAATGATAATAAATGAAATTGTGGCATTAACTAGTATACAAGGATGCCATGATAAATCTTGTACCAAATTTTGCATAGCAAATGATGATATATGAACGTAACGTAACGCTAAAATGATTACGCAAAGAACACGCGCGTATCCCAAAACGCGACATTCAAGATTTATGAAATCCGTTTCAGAATATTGAGTTATCTTGCGATTAATTCAGATGGTAAATGTTTGTTAGAACTGAATGTAGACAAATGAGTATGCGACATTTATGGCGCTTCCATAAAATATCTCAATTCACGTAACGAAACACTTCAACCAGAGACGTTGGTAGTCTGGGCAGATAAAATAAAAGCTAATTTGTACTTTTTTTCCAGAAGTTCGTGCGGACAGACGAGCCAAGGAAGAAAATATTAGCATCAAAGAGGAAGAGAAGACAAAAACTAACATCAAGGACCATAAAATTGGTTTCTTTCGCCGCGGATGGTTTATATCTGTAGAAAAAGACGACTTTATGTGTCTGGAAAGTGATGTTAAACGCGTAAGAATTAACGGGGGCGATCTCGGAGCTCAGCGACGTGACTGTCTGAGAAATGCGCAGGACTTGTAGATAAAGCAGCGTTTTATTAGCGTTAATCTAGCGAGTGATATTCTATTTTTAAATATGAGGCTTGATATGATGGTTTTGAGGAAACATTCTCGTTGTGCGCGATTATTTACCGTGTGATAGTGGTAGGATGCGGTGTAATAGAGACCAAAATGCTGGAGTGTTGGATGCATGTTTTCATTCATCTGATCGTGGCAGGTGTCATTCAAGGTAAGCTCCATTTTAACATTTTTAAATTAAAATTAATGGCTTTAATTTTGTTTGCCATTAATCATTTTAAGTACCTACTTAATTATTTTTAGGTATATTCAAATTTTGGCGACTTTTATTATATTTATAAAACTTTGCTAATTGGTTTTTAATTACAGTTTGTTTTATATTCTCTTTTCATTTATATTTACAGTAATGGAAAATATTTCAAACGTTACATTTTATATATACCTACTTCATAAATCAAAATTTCAAATAATGTTACGCTTTGATATGATTGCATAATTTGTGCGCTAAAAGAAAGTAAAATTTAAACTTCATAATCTCAAAACTTAGTTATAACCCAATATATATTTTATAACGAATGTTGTATTATCTGTTATTGTTCGGGCTATTATTTAAATTTTAATTCAAGATTGTCAGTAAAAAATTGTAACAATTAATCGAGTAGTTGTAATTATAATGCTACATAAAATAAAATAAATCGTTTTGTCACTAATTCCTGCCCTATAAAAAAACTTTTTTTCTCGAGAATTTTATATTTGTGACTTGAATATATATTTATTAAACACAAGCAAGCCATTATATTCGGTTTTCGTTAAATTTATTTGCTAGGTTTGCTCGCTTTTCTCTCATTTTCAGCAGAAAAACTCTATTAAACTCTTAAAATTAACGTCCAACACAAGCGAGCTATTATATTCGGTTTAACTGAAATATATGTGACAAATAATAAATTCGAATGCCAAGTATTAAATCCAAATAACACATATTAATTTTAAGTGGCAGGTATAAAATTTAAGTGGCAATCTAAGATGAAGTTATGAAATACGAGTAGGAAATATTAATTCCTTTTGAGGATATTAAAGCTAACTGACAAATATTAAATTGATGTGACAATTCCACTCATAACTTTTCATCCAATCAAATGACAGTATTTTGCTGAATTGAACCAATCACAGTAGTAATACAGCAACAATTTCACTAGCGAAAATTGTCGAAAATCGTAGCTTAGATATAACGCTTGTTAACTATTTTGAGTACACAGGCGCGGTGGCCGAGCGTGTTAAGGCACATCTCTTAACATACTGTGACGTCACCCGAACCAAGGTTCGTCAGTTCGAATCCGCCTGTCGACAATGTGTGATTTGTCGTAAAATATAAAAAATACAATTACATGTATTTATCACACTCGGGCGCTATAAGCTAGTCACTTATACGCCTTAAATAATATAGCATTTGACTACGAAAACCGGCAGTACGGCAGTGTAAAAACTGCGGCTCGGTGTGTCCGGTAGGCCCAGGCCCGATTTGGGCTGTAGTGCCATAGGAAAAAAAAAACAAAACTATTTTGAGTACATTAATATTGATGAATTTTATTTGACTTTGTTTACTTAGTTATGTCAAAAAATTAAACCATGTAAATTGATCACCCAGGTAATAGTAGTTCAGACATTGTTTTAAAAATACTACAGGTATGATGACAAAAATTTCCGGCAAAATCATAGTCACTAATGATATTATACAGGGTGTTTCAGGACTAGTGTAACAAACTTTAACAGTTTATTCCTGAGGTCATTTTGAGCCAAAAATGTCATATGAACATAGGTCCTATTCCTTTTAGTTACCAAAATACAAGAACTTCTATAAATAACACGAAATTTTTAAATTTTTGTAATCAAGATACTTTCTGAAAACAAGAATTTTATTGAAAAGTCATACCCTATTTGTCTTCATTAATTTTATTTATTAATATTAACATCCATACGATTTCAAGACGCACATTTTGAACACTTGCTGTATTTAAAAAAAAATTGTTATCTTATATCATATTGTGTTAACCTATTCCAAGTTTGGTTATGTTGTTCTTTGTCTATTTAATTGTGTCATTTTATGTTTTGTTCTCTAAATCGTATTAGTTAATATAAATAAATAAAATTAATTAAGACAAATAGGGTATGACTTTTCAATAAAACTCTTGTTTTCCGAAAATATCTTGATTACAAAAATTGGAAAATTTCGTGTTATTTATAGAACTTCAACCTCTTGTATTTTGGTAACTAGAAGGAATAGGACCTATGTTCATATGACATTTTTGGCTCAAAATGACCTCAGGAATAAGCTGTTAAAGTTTCTTACACTAGTCCTGAAACACCCTGTATATGAAAATTTTGAAAACAGTCGAATTTATATTATTCATTATAGCATGTGAAAATGGAAAAAAATTCCACAACTGTCAAAAAAAAGAGGACTTTTTACATCGCTATGGATACGCAAAGTTATTTTTTTTTCACATTTTAAAAAATAATATTATTCTTTTTCACGATTCCTTGATACAACATCATTAGTACAAAATTAAAATTAATTTTTATTTTTCCTTCAATCTACTTAAATAAATCAATAATAATTGAATTATTCTTTTATGAGAGTTGTAGAAAAAATGTTGTTTATATTTCGTGGGCGAAATTCTTGTTTTTGGAGCGTTTCAATAACTTTTTTGTGTCAACCTAATAGTGACAATCTCACGGGCAAATAAAAAACACTATTTTTATAATTAATAATGTGTTTTATTTTTGTTCAGCACTTTTATGTAAAACTGTTATATCTGTGTAATTCTATACGATATTTGCTGAAACCTGCCGTATGCGATGACAAATATAAACGCTTCTATTTCCATGGAACAAAATCTTAAGACATCGTTCGCTACTTATTTCTCTACAATTAATTGAAATCATTGTTGCAATATTATTTGTCAAATTTTTAATAACGAACGGAATCATGTAAATGTGACAGTAAAAATGACAAGCGGAAGTTGATTTTTAATATTTGTCTGTCTTAAAATAAAACAAAAACATTCATATCGAAAATTGATGATGTAAAGTACATAATATCCAGTATTGTTAACAAACAGATGTTTCTGGATAATTTTACAGATGCTAATTTACAATTTTAATGAGAAATAATTAATTTATGAGTTTTGAGTACATTTTACATGTCAAGTCAGTAAGCAAAGTCAAAATACTTAAAAGGTTGAAGCACATGAATATTTATGTTTGTAGTTGTAGTTAATAAAAAGTAATTGTAAATGTGTAGAATTTGTTTATGAATAATAGAAGCGCCCGTTTTTGAAAGTACGGAAGGGGATAATTAAAGAATACAGAAAGTGCAAAATTATTGTGTAAGATTCGTACTGGGGTTAAATAATTGTCAACATGTATCTAAATATATAAGTGCGTTAGATTGGTTGAATATGAAAAAACAAGAAGGCTACATCAATCTGTATATGTAATTAGTGATGCTGTGAGACGAAATTTTCAAGTTTAAATTCGTCTTGTATTGAAATTTCGAGACGAGAATGATAAATACCGATCTACAAAGTTTTTAAATTAATTTACAGTTTGCACATATTTTGAAATAATTAGAGATGGGCGAATATCATCCGCGAATAGTCGAATGCCGCGAATATTGACATTATTCGATATTTGAGATTTTCGAATATTAACGTCAGTATAGCGAACATTCGAATACCTCGAATATCGCGCCACATGTTGACCTCAATTTTTGACTGTTTTTCTTTATCATTTGTACATAAACTTAAAGCTATTACAATACTTTGAAGTTATTAATAACAAAGATATTTTGTTTCAAAACCACGAAGACGTACCATATTTCAAATTTGTTTTTCGTCAACATCCCGTACGTTCCACCTTTTTTATCTTAACAATTTCATTCAAATAATGAAAAGGACATAATTATATAATTATTAATAATAAATAAATTAACAATTAAGAGTATTCGAATATTCGAGGTCTGATTAATATTCGTATTCGATATTCGAATTCGAGAAATTTGAAATTCGCCCATCTCTAGAAATAATTAAACTATTAATTTTATAGAGTCTAAATTATTGTCTAATCTCGAATTTACTGACGAGAGTTATTGTCGGTATCGTCTTGGAAATCTAGATTTTTCGAGACGTGATCTCAAAAAAAAAACAAATAGTAAAATAAATATATTATCACGCCTTTTACCCATTGCTGGACGTGGCATTCTTCCTAAGCAGATCTCGGTAAGTGATATATATATATATATATATATATATATATATATATATATATATATATATATATATATATCTTCTCGTGGAATGCGGGTATCAGTCGTCAAGTCACGGCCCCCAAAGATGTTAGTGAAGGAAGTGTCACAGGGGTAGTTTTAACGTGCTGAAAATTATTTGTCGGCTGTGAGAATCAAACCCGGGTCCTCAAATCCAGAATCTGAGTCGATGCCACTGAGCCACCTACCCCAACATTGTTTTAGTTTTCAGTGGTCCTCAATATACAATCATTTAATACCAAATCATTCAAAAAGTGACCTCGAAAACTTTTATCATTCATTTTAAAAGTCATCTATTTGTTAATCATCAATAAAAATCTATAATTATAACTTTGTTTATTCGATTAATATAAACATTTTTTATGTATTATTAATGAAATCGATGTAAAACATTTGTATACTTTTAAAATAGTTAGTTTGTTTTGCCATATTTGAATGCTTTTTCACATTTTTATATTTAATAATGTAAATATTTAAGCATAAAAACAATTTTATCTGAACTTTGTTAAATTGGAAAAAAAAGCAATTTGAACAATAAAAGGAATACTGATATTTTGTAACTTTCAAGCAAAGATAATTAGTTTAAGCTTTAGGCGTTTGGATCACTAGACTATATATTTTTGTAATCGCATTCAACATAGTAAAATTAATAGAATTAGTTTGCGAAAAAGAAAATAATTAGATAAAACGTACACATGGATATTTTGTAATCTTCTCCCTTGATAAACATTTATCGTAGCATATACTTACACACGGCTGCTCGCTCGGCGTTAGTACAAACAAAATTACAGTATAAGTTTGTGTGTAAAGAAGCGAGCGCTAAAGAAGATTACACAAGTCGCTGGAAGATATCCGCACGTAGTACGAGTATCTACCAACCTATCTGAGTGCAACATCATGTTACTTAAGCAGCGTGTTTTGAAATATCTAATTATATAAAAACAAGACAATGGCACCCCAGGGACTCCGCGTTTTACTCCAGTAAATTAAGAACTTTTAAATGTGGAATACCTTTCACCGGCTTTCCGAATATAAAGCATCATTTACACGGAGTCGACGAGTCGTTAGCGCTCACCGTAAAATAAAAAAAAAAACTGATGAATTGTAGCTTGTTTAAATTTAAATAGACCTTGCTCTAACTTGTTTAACCAGTGACATCATTTTATTTTTATTTCTTTTTATAGCTGGCAGAGTATGTACAGATTTGAATGCTCCAGAATGTATAATAGGGAGGGTACACATAAATTGAGTATTTTCAAAAACACTGTTATATATACTCGCAAGTCGTAATAGGTATATTTATTTATTAAAACAAATTTTGTAAAGATTAAGAATTTCAGCTTAGCAAAAATAGTAAAAAAAATAGATATTTACTGTTTAGTTTTTCATTCAATTGTTATGATTCTGTTATAAATATCCGTCTATTAAATATAGGGAAATACATATTAACAACAAAGACAAAATTAATTGTCATTCATGCACTTGGTGAAACTAGGTATAATAAAAAATATTAAATAAAACTCTAGGCAAAGTCTCTGACGATGCCCTCATAAGGTGACTCGGAGGCTGAATTTGAAAAACTGTACAGTTAATATATATTATGATAAGCAGGAGAAGTAATCTTTGTATTATTGTTGTTTTGAGTTCTGTTTGTATTAATAGTGTTATATTATCATTGTGTTTTGACAAGTCAGTATGGTAATATTACCGTACAGAATACAGTTATTACACACTTACCAGCCTACATTTATTTGCATAGATCATCGTACAAACAAATTGTTTTGACTAAGAATATTTTCTAAAAACGATAATCGAGTTAGTTTTGAACATGAAATATCAAGATCGAATTTACATTAGTTAGTTTACTCAAATAATATTTTGAAATAGTACCGGTATAGACGTTTAAATAAAAAAAATATTTATAAATACTGATACAAAAGAATTATAACCCTGGCGATAAAAAAAACATACAGACAACAGACTTACTTGATCACCTTCTAAAATGATGACAATGACTTTATTCATAAAAGAAATTCAAAAAATAATATTTATTAATGACATTATCGTGTTTATATTCTGAAACCGGTAAACTATTGAACAAACCACGGATGTTATGAGTCATAACAGGCCTTAGATGTCTTAAAATCCTCGCTCTACGAGCTCAGATTTCAAACTGACATCTGCGGCTGCAATGATATTCATAACATTTCTAGGTATGTTAATACCGATTACTTCTGTCCCAGTTTTTGTATCATAGAAACAGTCAAATACTTCCGGTCGTGAAAAAATTTAATTACAACCGCATACCGGTTCTTTCATCTCAGGTGTGATTAATATGCCTTTATCACTTTCCACAATGTATTATAAAATTATATATAACATGACATGAAAATATTTACAAAAAGCATTTATATAATTATAAACGTCAAATTAATTTTTACAAAGCCACAGTTTAGCAAATACATAACAACATTATGACTATAATGATGACGATAACATTAAAAATAATTACAAAATGAATTAATGTCCGCCAGTACGGTGGTGTGGATAGCGATACGGAATTCGAATCCGAAGATCCCGAGTTCGAATCTCACTCAAGCTAAAAATTATATAAACTATCACACTGCGGGTCGGTGAGTGCGGACCTTGTACTGTAATTGGGATTAAATTTCTGTTGTACAGCGAAACATAAATAAATAAATACAAAATTTCATAAATTGGTATTAACATTAAATTAAAAAAAGTTGTTAATGTTGAATATTGTATTTATCTACCTACTTATGTGTTTTATCCTAGTGTAAAATAAGTAAAAGAATAAGATAATTTGATTTACACTAAACTAAAATAGTTATTTACATTGCAAGACCGTTATACACAAATTTACAGCCGAGCATAGAAAGGTAACGGGCGAGCGCTAGCGACCCTGTTATCTGTGTGAGCCTGTAAATTTCAGTTAACGGTCGAGCATTGTACAATGTTGTATGTGCATTTGAATCGCAATATATGTATATTTAATCAAATTAATTGCAATAGTATAACGCAATAACTAAAATGTTCAATCAAGGTAGACTTTGAAAATCTGACAGATTTTGTTTAATCAAAAAATATTTAAGTGTCAAACGTTTCAACTTAGATATGTTGTCATGATAACCAATGCCAACAGCCCGTTATAATTTTTACACGCGCTAGCACGTTATAAGTCTCGTAACCCCTAGAGACAGAGTTAAGTAAACAGTTCATTACGATTCAAATGTACGTAAAAGAATATACGAGTAAGTTGTTAAAATTCGTATTTTAAATAGGAACAAAACTATTTTCGTTAATAAATGTATTCCAATGAGTTCTGAATACTGTCAGAATATAATAATTTAATTAAAAATTGTGAACTGCATACAGCGTGAGTTTTCATTTAATTATATTTCATTAGCAAACAATTTCACTTATAATTACGTGGATTTTACGTTTAATCTATGTAAATTGTAAAGCCAAGCACTTGAACATGTATGCAAGTTGTTTTACTGTATTGTATAGCGTGCATCGAAACACAGCCGTTTCATTTCAATTCTTATCGGCCTCATTTATTATTTAAAACTCTTCGTGTTCTTGGTTTGATATAAAAACGCATATTTTAATACATTAAGTTTATCTAACTCTGTGCTACAGTGCAGCATGATTCTTATCAAGTATATATATTTTAATTTTTTAAGTGCGTCTCGTATTGGTATTTGCAAATACTTTTTTTATTGGACATGAACATTTTTTGATTAATTATTCGTTTCGTTTGCAAAAGTATTTATTCATGATTGCTGACACAATTCGGAGCATGATGAGAATTTTAATTTGAGATTTTTTTATCGCTGATTTGGGGATATCTATGATGTTCAATTTGAAATTGCTATCCCACGATACGTGATACGTTTTTAAAATAATACTTATTTTGAACAAACATTTTAATTTATTTATTATGTATGTAATAATCATTTCAAAACACTTTTTGATAGAAATAAATATTTTATTTGGAAAACATTTCCGAAAAACGAACGAACCCAATCTGAATCAAATACTAAATAATTGTATCTATTTTAACATAAGTGAGTCTTTGAATTTATACAGGATAATGGAATAATAGGTGGCGACATTTGGGGTATATATCAGTTCTATCAAGACAAGGACAAACCGTTTCGAATTTAAATATTATTTTGTTATAATTTTATATTTAATGTTAAGATTTATAATATGTTACTATTGCATTACTATGTGCACGTCTTTACATTAAATACATATCGGTTAATTCTAAATTTGTATATAACCGTTCATTAATAAAATAGGAACTACTGCATCACGTCAGAATATATCCCAATTTATAAAGGTCACTATAAATTATTAAAGTTGCTAAGGAAACGTGATTAAATAAATTAATAATATGTCACAAAATGGTGGACTCTAATAACTTACAAAATAGAGTATGTAAATCTGAAATGGTTTATTTCAGATATGGGTACATAAAGATTTTTTTCTTGTTTTTGTATAACTGATACATTGCTCAAATATTGTTTTCTATTTTTCGAACAGCCTGTATATTTATATACAAGTATGAAATGTATATTAACTAATACTAGTTCTTTGCGGATTTTACTCAAACAATCAATTTCCTATTACAAATAAGATATTTATGATTTTTATTGTTTTTTATATTTGTTTAATTTTTAAAAATGTTTGTTGGGCTCATTGTTATTTCAGGACGAATTTATTCATAATGATGATGATTAAATAAAATTCAGTATTTATTTTTTAATTTTTGACATTTTCTATACTCTGTCTCACCATAATTCATAGTATAGAGTGCTGTAATTGGCGATCGATTTATACTCCGAAAAATTAGTATAAAGGAATTTTAAAATATCTTTAAAATATCAACACAACTGCAAAATTGAATAAAACCGTGAAAACAAGATATTAATTGACAGTGGACTGACAGAAACAGAAAATTAAAATGAATGTCACTTTTTATATTCACTACAACACATTTTATTACATTTTAAATTCATTACTGCAATCAGTTAATCACCGACGCGGATTTTTTTTCTTTATGATGTTATGGAGTTACAGTGAGACAGAGTATAATTAAAATTATGAATTTAGCATTTACTTTTTTCAAATACATATTTTCGAGAAATACTATATTATCTCTATTTTTAATTTAAATTTCAACATATGAACTCTATTTAATATGTAATTATACACCTATATTATAAACTAACAATTTGATTATACAACAAGTATAATATATTCTAATCAACGTTTAATTAGTATGGCAATAGTTTCTCTATTACATCGCGGGCATTGAAAATGTCAGGTAAAGTTCCACTGTAGCAGCACAAAGCGCCGAGTAATTCAACTACATGAGCACTGTTAACACATTTTCGAACGAGTTATATACAATATTTTTCAGATGACCACAAAATATTTATAAAAACAATTTACAAGAGCACATTGGGTACATTTTTACAGCGTGTTATTGAAAGCTTTGACGTTTGAGTTTAGGTGCAGTGATACCAGTTGTGCTAATTCTAATCTTAAAATACTAAATAATACTAAAATATTAATTACAGGATGTATCCTTCAAAAAAACCAATGCAATACATATATAACATTTTATCAGTAATAGCAAATGCTACATTCTAGCAATAGTTCTAAAACGGTAAAACTAAACTGTACTTTTTAAATGGTAACCTATATTATGGTTTACTTCATTATATATAAAATTTTCTTCAAATATCAATGATACTCGTATATATATATATATATATATATATATATTGTATAGAATTGTATAACAAATATTTTGATGAAAATAGTATTAAAAATTCAATAAACAAATACAAACAATGATACTTCTCTTACTAATGTTATTCATGATTTTCCTTCGCGATTTTTAAATTGCTTGAAACTAAAAAATGTCTTTACAGTTGCAAGAACTAACAAATTTAGATTATTTGAATCTTACTATTATGTATGTACAGCGTGAAAGAACTTTAAATTTTACAAACATTTTCACAATTTTATTTCTAAACGGTACAACCTACTTGTGAATTAAATAATAGCGAAGGCAAACAATTAATAGCATAAGTAACAAATCTGTCACCTTTATCATTTGTTTGTATTTGTTTATTGCATAATTTAATTCAATATTGTAACATTATTTCTCATTGTTAATACCGTATTTTTCGAAATAATTGTTATACATCCCTATACAATATTTATAACATTAAACTTATGTAAATTATCATTTTAAAATATACATACAATAATAATATATCATCACGCCTTTTACCCATTACTGGGTGTGGGACTCTGCCGTAAGCAGATCTCGGTAATTGATATATGTCTTCGCGTGAAGTGTGGTTACCAGCCATCAAATCACGGCCCTCAAAGATGTTAGTGAAGGGAGAGCCACAGACCGACTCGATACCACTGAGCCACCTACCTCATAATATTTGTTATTACAGATCAATTAGTCCTCATTCCTGATCTTTTTATGTATATAACAATTTTCTCTAAAGTAATTTTCGCCCCAAAAAAACACTGATAGTTTTCAGCTAAAGGAAACACCTTCTATATTATTTTAAAATCACTTTAAAAAATAAAGATTTGTACAATGTATCTATTATAACGATAGAAATTACTTTCATTTATTCAATTATTTTTTTATCGCAATACCATTTGTTAATCAATCAATGAAACTTGAACTTGTAAGTTTTATGTGTGCGTTATAATAACGTATTAGCATGTGTTAATTTCCGTGGTCATTATTGACGTTGTTATGATTACTTTTATAACTAGTGTGAAAATATGTGATTGTTTATTCCATATTGTCAATTGAGGTTGCATTAAAGTAAGATGTATTTCAATTAAGTTAGATAAATAATAATATAATATATACATGTACATACGGGACCGTAAGAATATTAATGTTAATTTTGAAATATTCAATTATTTGTTTCACTAATTGTTTCTCAGCAAAACAATTATTAAATATATGTTAATTTTAATCTAATCATTAGTGACATGAAATTAACAATAAATAAATAATATCAAAAATCTACTGTTTCCATTTAACATTTTGTGAATGCATTAGAACAGAAAGTAATATATCAGACTACCAATTGTCATATGTCAGACGGTAATTTTATGACACACTGGGATATTGTTTTAATTTTATTGTTCTTTGTTATAGTTTAATAAAATATTTAATCTTTGTGATCTTTGTGATTTACTGTGGATGTTGTTTGTTATGAAATTATAAATTATTAATTCCATTATACTAGTGATTTGTTTAAAATTAATATTTATTTAATGAATTTTTTCAATTCCGGATACAGAAAAGCTATGAATTAGGATTTTATTAGATGTAGAATTTTTATGTCTGCAAAAAAAACTATTATTTTTGCTAAAAAATAATTAGGACAGTCAATAATTGAATATTTCAAAATTAATATTGAAATTCCTTGATACGTCTACTGACGCAACACCCTGTATAGGTATAGGAAATTTGTATACTATGCTGTGATTGTCAAATATCAACTTAACTATAGGATTGTTCGATGTACGAGTATTTTTCTTTATGTATCACAGAAATTACAGCTACCTTCATATTTTTGTTTCATTTAAAATCATTTTTTTGCGAAACGCCATTGAAATAAGATAGTAATCACTAGCTGAACAATAAATATTGAATAAAATGTTAAAAACATAGTCAATGTAAAATCAATATTAAATTAATAATGTATAGATATTTACTACTTAACTACACAAACAAACTACAATGAGGTTAAAGTGTGTAAAATGTCAATAATTTAATGTCAGATAAGAAATCAGCGACGTGGAAATTATTTAATTATACCAATGCTCAGGCTTTGGAATATGCTCACTGTATTAATATTTTATGTCTATTGGCATCCACTTTATACCTTCCTTCTTCCTTATATTTTCCATTGTTATATTTATCTGTGCTAGAAATATTTAAAATGCTCTGAAATGTTCAATTTACAAACGGATTTTTGTAAAGCGGGTTTTTAATTTTATCTATCCACAACTTTATTTCTACTTTCAACAGATTCCCGAAGTTAATCTTTTGTTAACATTCTTCTTAATTCTAATTAAAGTAAACTTGTTTCTAAACTGGAATGAGAGTTCAACATAAAATTTAAAAGCCAGCGTTATACAAATGTTCATTAAAGATTTCAATTTATTTACAATTTTTCATTTATTTAACAAATATATTGTCAGGTACTTTATTAATTCCTGTAAAGGACACTTTATGGAACTAATAGTTACGATTACAAAGAAAGTATTTTGTTAAAACGAAGATTTTGCCGTGCAAAGTATATATTACAGGCTGTTTTAAAATTATTGCATAAAAAAATAAAGGGGTAGGTGGCTCAGTGGTATCGATTCGATCTGTGGATCTTGAGAACCCTGGTTCGATCCCCACAGCCGACAAACAATTTTCACCAATTTAAATCTACCTCTGTGGCTCCCCCTCCATTAATATCTTTGGGGGCCGTGATTCGACGGCTGGTAACCGCACTTCACGCGAAAAAATATATCACTTACCGAGATCTGCTTAGGCAGAGTGCCACACCCAGTAATGGGTAAAAGGGGTGATGATATATGTATTTATTTTATTTATTTAAAGTAAAGGGTATGTATCGAGCAGGGTTCGTAAATATCATGATATTTATAATAAATATCAAAATATCTGATATATAGGATATATATCAGATAAATATCACTTTTTGGATATTTATTTTTTAATTTTAGTTTTTGTACACATTTAGAAAAACTGAAAAATTCGAAAAATTTCACTTCTCCGGAGGCTATATCTCAAAAAGTAAACAAGATATGGAAATGCGCTCAACGGCGTTGAATTCCCCGTGTCCGAATTGACTTAAAAGCAAATTTTCATACAATTTTATGGTTTTGGTTTTTTCAGATTTTAATTCAATTTTCCCAAAAATCCTTAATCTTAGGATTATTAAAACGAAAATTTACATACATATGTATTTTGACCCGCTGAATCCAGTGGTGCAATCTTCAAATGCATATGACTTCTGGTTTTCAAGAAAATGTTAAAAAACCGCTTTTTTCGATTTTTTAGCGGAAAATTGAAAAAAATAAAAATCGCTGAAACTATGTTTATAAGTTAACTGAAGCACGAGAAAATTAATGCCGTTGAGCGCGTTTTCATATCACATTTAGTTTTTGAGATATAGCCTCGGAAAAGTAGAAAAACTGAAAAATTCGAAAAATTTCACTTCTCCGGAGGCTATATCTCAAAAACTATTTCATATTTTTATATAATGGATATATATCATTGCAAAAATATGACGATATATATCAAAATAAATATCATGATATATATCGATCGATATATATCTTCGAACCCTGGTATCGAGTATAACGCAAAAAGAATTATACCGAAATTTGCAAATTCCTTAACCATTAACAGAACTATTACGCAATTTCAATTAAATTAAATTAATCCTTTAAGAATTTTTATTCATTATTGCCACCCTCCAGTCCAGTGACACAAAAATGTTTGTTCTAAAGAATATACAATTATATTTGGAATATCGGAATCATTCTATTTGCGTTCATATCGACACATCAAATAATATCTACCTTATATTTTTTTTGCAATCATTTTAAAATATATACAGGATGTTGCACAAAAAGTGGGTCATAAATATTTAACATGGAAAATCAGTTTTGGCGTAAACGTTACCTTTGAATGAATTTCTAGGAAAAAATGATTTAAATAGAAGTTGTACAAACTTAAATTATGCATTTGAATCCATTAACAAATCTCATTGTACTCTTTACCGATAAAAGACAGATATGAATAATTTCTTTTTTATAATGAGTACTCATGGATATGGAATTGTTAAATAAATATTTTATTTTAAAAATTCTAAAAATTGTGATTTTTAAATTAAAAGTAATATAATATTTTAGAGAAGACATAAAATCCATTATTATTATTTAAAAATTTATTATGATGAACACTCGAAATAAAAAGTAGTTATATGAAAGTAAAGAGCTGCATTTATAATGAAGTAATACGAAAGGTTATATGAATAGTATTATTACATTACCTAAAATACTCTACTCTGGCAGAAGTCAACAGTGTTGCGTAATCTGGTAGATGGTCATCTGTTATTCTAGTGTTCAACGATCAATATTATTCATTATTATTTGTCAGACGGAAACAAATCTAAATTAATTAATTAATTAATAAATTTATTGCAAAAAACATAACAAAATGTTAGAAAAATGTTATACAATTGACAAATTAGTGCTAAAGTTCAAATAAGAGATATCAAAATTAAACGAAAGATACCGAAATTCTAGTATAAATCATTTAGTTCGATTGCATTATTACTTACTCCAACTCTACATTTCTGTACATTTATTTCCTTTTTTCTTCATCTTCTAAGACTTAAAAAAATCGTGATTTCATTCATTTTAATGGAGGAGAGGAACTGCAGAACCATATACACGAATTAATTAAGAAAATATGGAGGGAGGAGAATATACCAATAGAGTGGGAAGTAGGACAAATAGTAGTGATACATAAAAAAGGGAATCAACAAATATGTGAGAATTACAGAGGTATAACACTATTGAACACAGCGTATAAAATCCTATCAACATTAATTCAAAAAAGAATAACGGAAGAAACAGGGCGTATTGTGGGGCAGTATCAATGTGGTTTCACACGAGGCAGATCGACGGTGGATGCAATACACGTAGTAAAGCAAGTAATTGAAAAAAGCATCGAATATAATATAAACACCGAAATCCTGTTTATAGACTTCAAGCAAGCCTTCGACTCCATTAACAGAGGAAAACTAATGATAGCGATGAAAGAACTAGGAATTACAGGAAAATTAAGGAAACTAATATGGATGACAATGAATAAGACAAAAATGACGATAAAAACACAAAAAGGTGAGACAGAAGAGTTTGAAGTAAATAAGGGAATCAGACAAGGAGACGCATTATCAGCAACATTATTCAACCTGACCTTAGAATATGTAATGAGAGAAATAAATAAAGAAGGGACGTTACGAACAAGAGGAGGGCAAATAGTCGCCTACGCTGATGACATTGCAGTAATAACAAAGAGTAGGGACATAATGGAAGAAATTTTGAGAAAAATAGTAGGGGAAGGAGAGAAAATAGGACTAAAACTAAACGAAGCCAAGACCAAAATAATGATATTAGGAAAAAAATCGAGAGAAAAGAAATAGAGGTAGGGAACTTTAAGTTTGAACAGGTAGATAAATTCAAATACCTGGGAATAACAATAACGAATAAAGGGGAAAGAGAGATGGAAATTAAAGATAAAATAATGGCTACAAATAGAGCATTCTATGCTAACAAAAAATTGCTAAACAGTAAGATCCTATCCTATAAGACAAAAATAAAAATATATAATACAATAATAAGACCAAGAACACTGTATGCTGCAGAAATAATGACGATGACGAAGAAGGAGCAAGAAAATTTTGCGAGTGATGGAAAGAAAGATTATTAGAACAATACTAGGACCAATAAAAACAGCAGAAAATGAATACAGAACAAGAATGAACCACGAAATAGAACAAGTGATGGGTGGAGAAGATATAGTGAAGAGGATAAAACGACAGAGAGTAAAGTGGCTGGGGCATATATGGAGAACAGAAGAAACAAGTGTAATAAGGGCAATAGTAGAATGGAACCCAGGAGGAGGAAGAAACAGGGGAAGACCTAAATCGACATGGTTACGGGAAGTAGAAGAAGATTTGAGAATAGCAGGTATAAGTAACTGGAAGAAGAAAACAAGAGACAGGAAGAGATGGAGAAAGGTAATAGAATCAATGTGACAAAACGAAAGAGAAGAGGAGACTGATCTACTCCAAAACGCAAAGATCCAGAGAGCTTCAAACGAAGCGGCGCAACCCCACATGGGGTGTTAAGCCACCTTATATATATTCATTTTAATTATATCAAAAAAAGTATCACTTGACTCGGATTTAAAATTTAAATGTTTGCAAATATTATTTGACGCATTTTTCTCTAAAAAATTTGGAAGACAACGGATGCGTAAAAACCGATTTTCTATGTTAAACAAAAGCCTGCAAACCGAACCAAAACTTTAACCGAAACTGAACTAAACATCCTCTTTCCCTTGAACTACAAATCAGGACTAAACCGTTCTTGAAGAACTAATTAATTGAACCAAATGGAACACTTGAACCGGTTCGAATCGATAATATTACACATGTACACTAAATAAGTCTGTCTATTTAAAACATTGGTATAACAGTGTCTAACTTTAATTGTGTGGAATTCATTTAAAATACAAGCGCAGATCGACACTCTCTTCATATCGTATCTTTCTGATTTGTTTTCAGTTCCTACTCTAGAATGTTTGACTACAATTGCGGAGAGGCAAGACAACGCTCCCTTTCATTATTATCTTTTTAGATTCGTTGTTAGAGAAGTGGGCGTAATTGAAAGATTAATGAAACAGGTGTATAAAAGCGGAATGAAGGATGTGAGTGTGAGGAATACATGAGTTTGTATGGAAAGAACGTAAATGTAGTTAAAGCGAGGATGTTGTGTCGGACGAGAATATTCGACGAAAACTGATGAGTGGATGATTTGTGCTTCCCCATTTATAAATAAATATAAATATATCATCACGCCTTTTACTCATTACTGGGTGTGGCACTCTGCCGTAGTAAGTGAAATATTTCTACGCGTGAAGTGCGGTTACCAGCCGTCAAATCACGGCCTCCAAAGGCGTTAGTTGTCGGAGAGTCACAGGGGTAGTTTTAATTTGGTGAAAATTGTTTGTCGGCTTCCCCATTTGATGCAATATAAAGTGCTGTTATATATGTATGTGTAAATTGAAATTGGAAAATTAAAACGATTAATTATCAACAACATCGTTAGATATATATTTCTTAAAATTCGTAAGAATAACTGAACTGAACCGTCAAACTAAACCGGTTCATGAACCATTATAAAATATAATTACTTTAAACCCGAAGTAAAACCGAACCAATAAAGTACGCTGAATCGCGAATCAAAACCGGTCATATTTTTCTAGTGATTTGCAGTCCTGGTTGAGACCTAGATCTTCTCGACTACCTCCTTTGTGCGCCCCTGTATTAACTACCTACCGTTGTAAACAGTAGAAAGTAGATCATTTACCGGAAATACAATTTGCCATCTTCTTATTCGAAAATCGGAGATGCTGGAACCTCAAATCTCGGATGTATCTATATTCCAAGGTAGAGAATAAATGTATCAGTATTCCTATGCTATGCAGGGCAGTGACAGCGGTAGACGTAGCCGGTGAGACCGGGCGAAACTGAGGTATCGGCCAGCCAATATCCGCAGACCAACGGCTGGCCTCATGTATCTTGTATTAGATCTGAGCTGTGTAATTCAATGTGACACTTTAGTCCACCGCATGTATAATCTGACCCAAAAATGTCGCTGCTATGACAAATTTACCCGAAATAGAATCGGAATTGCTGCCTTGTCAAAATAACAGCTTTCTTTCAAATTGCTTTTTATACGTTCTTTACTACATAGATATTCAATCAGATTATTGTTTTTTTATTTACTATATGTATACGTAAAGTGATATCAAAAGATCTAGGGTTTCTTTTGTCGAGAAATAGCCAATTCTCGTTTCATCTCAAACTTTCGAAACTAGAAATTAGGTTTTGTTTTATTTCAATCTCAATAGACGAGAAATTGTCAATTCTCGTTTCGTCGGGAATTATTATTATGTTATAGTATTATATATATATATATATAGAGACTATAGGTAAAAAAATATATAGTAGGAAAACAATTATTATTTTAGAGAAAAAAATCTGGAGTGGCCACGTAGTACTTTCCTGACCATAAGCAATTGACAGTCGGTTAAATGATATTATATTGTTACTAGAATTTAATACCCGAAATCTGCAACTTAATTGAGACAGCCTCTGACGATGCCCTCATAAGGTGACTTGGAGGCTGAATTTTGTGAGACTTAGCCAAGTGTTTAGTTTATATTTTATTCAACCTAGTTTCACCAAGTTTATGGCTGACAATTAATTTTGTCTTTGTTGTTATTTAAATTGCTGCGTTAATTGTGACACTTGAATATCATTTTTGATATTTTTACTAGAATTTTCTGTCTGTGAGCTTTAATTTGATATTAAACCACACCACTGTCATTTTTCTCTCTTATATAATAATTTACTTAATTAGTTAATAAATATTTCGTTAAAGAAAATACTAAAAAATGACAGTAGATAAAGCTTTTTTCACGACAAGAAGTATTTGACCATTTCTATGATACAAAAAAATGGGACAGAAGTAAAACACTTTATTCCTAGAGAAATAATGTGCACATTAGTCCTCTAGGAAGTTTACAATATATTCAGCTGTCAAATACATGTATAGAGTACAATGAAATAAATAAAAACTTAAGAACAGTTGCAGAAGCTGCATCAACAATTTATATTTTATAGTTGCGATGGTTCTTCGCTGTATTCTTGGTATCCAATATAGAAATATCATGTAATTTGACATAAACAAACTTGTTCACATACAATTTCGTTGTCAAGGATTTTTAAAATTAGTATATTGTTAGCGGTAAAAATGATTAAATAAAAAAAATAATAAGAACAACACGTAACCTCTCAATATTGTATAAACACAAGACACACACATACTAAATATCAGGATAAAGAAGGTTAGTAAGTCAAAGTGCGTGATACACTTTTGTGTCACAAATTTATTATACGAAATCACCCAAAATAATGTTTAGCGGCCGTTTGCTACAAGCGTCCGGTGAATACTACCGTAATCACTGCACGATTGCCAGCGGGTAGTTAATTACATAAAAATAATTAATTAAATAAATACATCAGATAATAAACAACCAAAACATAATTTTGAAAGTAGTGACATAAGAAATTCATAATTTATAATTAATAACAAAAAATTCAGAAATCTATAATTACTAACAATATGAATTACTAACAACTAAACATTGCACGAAAAAATGCCTACGCGTGAAAAAGATATTAAAAGCGCGCGTTTCCAATGGCAATGCTCGAAAAAGGTATTAGATGTGCGCTTACTTAAATAATTAACAGGGATTCGAATTAAACTTGTCATATTGACAGAACAAATTAATTTTCAGTACGTATACGTTTTTTACTAATTTAATATATAATCGTAGACAAAATTTTGTGTATACGAGCGTAATGTGTCTTAGTTTCTCTTACACTATTGCAGTTCTTGTGCTCGAATAACAAATAATCACTTTACGTTCTTAATGCACAAATAACTATTTAAAATTACTTTTTTCGTTTTAAATTTTATTTAGGCCCTGAAATAATAGTATATACACCTTGGGAGAGAATGCTCTCTCGAGCTATATAATATACTATTAATTTTACTAGTTGCAAATGTTTAAGAATTTCCTATTTCTCGTACGAATTCTTGTCTTAAATTTAATCCATTTGTGGAGTCTTATATTTTCCACTGTAAAACGTTTCTAAAGTATTTCAGTGAAATATTCTTATATAAAACAGACAAAGAACAAAATTTGAGCTCAGTTTTATTTGAAGAATTTTATTCTAAAATAGAAAACGGAGGAAAATATAACAAGTCAAATGTTTTTTTGGAAACTGACAGTTATCTTTTTAATATCTATGTAGATCTAAATAAAAATATGTGGCCTGTCTAAAAAAAATTTTTACTATTTCTGAAGTCAAACTAGTGTTACATTTTTTGGAATAAATATAAGCAAGAAACAAAGCCACATATAAAATTTATGGATTTATTTTGTTCTAGATATAATTATAGTTATTGAATTATAAATATATTATTTATATATCCATTAAATATAGATTAAGTTCATTACTATGAAATTTTGATAATGAATTATTAATTTAAATCATTATCATATAAATCAATAACCAATATCTATATGATACCTTTATGTAAAATTTTCTACCCTAATGTTACTAATTATAATAGTTTTCAACCTTTAAATTAATTTTGTTATTAATGTTATAAACAACAAAAGTTGTTTTCTCAAACTAGATTAAACGTACCTAATATTTATCAATAAATTTATTCAACTTCATATTATATATTCATGAAAGTTAACCACGTACGAGTATATGTGGGATCCAATTGAATCAAGAATTTGTTTGAAAATGAATCAATAAAATAAAAGGTAGTTTGATAGTTTTCCTCTAGTGAAATTAATAAGTAATAATTTTTCACTGTAATTAAAACTTTTTGTTACCAATAAAATTAATGATTTTTCCATAAACGTCAATAGAAAAAAATATATCGAAATGGAAAATTCTTAATAAGGAATTGCTCCTATAAAAAACATTTATGCTTCGTAAATTTTGTCGCAAAATAAATCTCGTAATATGATAATTATCAGATCATATTTTGCGATGAATTTAAATTCGTTGTTATTGAAATATATAATTCATGTCAAAATCAGCAATTATCATATTACTATTATATATTAGTTATGAGAGTCCATTTATTAGTTATATTAGTGTAAATTGTAAGAAAAATGTTGCTAGCAATTCTACTACGATCTTGTGTATTTAATGATAAATTTAGTTAATAATGGTAAAAATTAATTGTACAGTTTAGCAAACGAAACAATGTGTTTGAGTATTATTAACGAAAAATAAATTACAGTACAAATTACGTCATTTTGGATTCGTATTACGAAAGTAAAATATAAAAACACGTCATAATTTTTTTTATTTTGCATTAATAAAAAGTTTTAATAACTGAAACATATGTTCTAAATCCAGCAAAAAATTTTGTTCCTTTGGTATTTTTCCATAGAATCAAAAACAAAAATATTTTTCCTGTTCTGAACATACTGTATATCATTTATTGATTCAATAAGTAGAAGAAACAAATATATCATCACGTCTTTTACCCATTACTGATCTCGGTAAGTGATATATTTCTTCGCGTGAAGTGCAGTTACCAGCCGTCAAATCACGGCCCCCAAAGATGTTAGTGGAGGGGGAGCCACAGGGATAGATTTAAATTGGTGAAAATTGTTTGTTGGCTGTGGGGATCGAACTAGGGTTCTCAAGATCCACAGGCCGACTCGATACCAGTGAGCCACCTTACTCCATTAAACAAATATAATGTGATTGTATTTATAATTAATTTAACAATATGAAAGATAGTTATTAAAATGATATTAGATAAGTACCTACTTAAAATTCACTATAATGTACTTACACTGTTCTGCAGTAGAGCCAATAAACTTAAACGACAGTCATCATAAAAAATAATAATGTTACAATTAAACTACGAGTAGCTTAGGTAATTATAAAATGAAAAATGACGCAGTAAATGAGCAGTATTTGTATGCGAAACCTCAAATAAAAGAAATAAAGTATATCATCCACACAGTGTATAGCAACCACTCAAGCGCTAACATTATCCTATCCACTATAATGGCAAAAACCATAACGCAAAATTAATTCCTAACGTAAAACAGGACGTGGCCGGCTCGTAAGAAACGTGTCGGGGTCGTTACGACAGGTAATTACATGTATTAGTAAAGCGAATCAGGTAATTAGTATGGGAGCAGTTTTTACAGATGCTACCCTTCATTGCAGCAATTACACGGAATGGCTTAAGTTTGAATGGCAAGGCACTTGAGAACGGCGTGAATGCAGCGCCACTGATCTCGTACCGTGACGTCGTATCATCCTAGTGATCTTGGACGAAGAGTTGATGTGGTGGCGGCGCCCGATACAGGGACGGATTTACAAACTATGTACATTTGGTGATTATCTATAGGAAATTCCTCCAACACAATAGTCAACTATTTACTTTTATTTTACGTTTTTATTGGCCAATTGCACCGGTAAAAGTTAAATTTTAAATAAAAGCAAAGGGCAATTATGAATAGATGACATTGCTGTTCAATATTCGATTTGCTTTTATTTATTTAAGCCAAATTTAAAGTGCATATGGTTGCAAAAGTTCCTAAATTATTGTAGAAAAACTGCTTCAAATATTTTTTTCTAATATTATATTATGTTTCAAGATTTATAAACGTCGTTTAATAATGAGTGTATAAAAAACGAAATTGTAAAACTTTTTATGGGGTAGGTGGTTCAGTGGTTTTGAGTCGTCCTGTGGATCTTAAGAACCCTGGTTCGATCCCCACAGCCGACAAACAATTTTCACCAAATTAAATCTACCCCTGTGGCTCCCTCACCACTAACATCTTTGGGGGCCGTGATTTGATGGCTGGTAACCGCACTGCACGCGAAGAAATATATCACTCACCAAGATCTGCTTCGGCAGAGTGCCACACCCAGTAATGGATAAAAGGAGTGATGATATATTTTTTTTTCTACAATAGTAAAGTTTTAATAATCAAGCTAACTTCACCTTGTGTTTAATAGGTTAGTTGTTAACTTCACGCCATGTCTAAAGGTAAGAACATACTAATATCGCGACACATAAACTCACATTATTTCATGTGAAGTGTCAAAATGTTGAGACCCATGTTTCCCATTTATTTATATTATTGGAAGACACATTATTATCATTTGCTGAATTCATGTTATATCACATGTTATTATATAACAACACGTATTAATACATTTGTCTGAATAGTGAAATCATGTAAGTTCACGTGACGTGATAGTGTATTCGTATCTTATTTAGCGCCATGGAAATTATTCCCTAAATGATATTTTTATAACGGGAGTAGAAAATATATTTTAAGAATCTTTTACATCTGAAATGTAAAATTAATAAACTACTAATAGTTGTCTTGCATTCATATTGACATATGTTTAGATCATATGTTTCTTCGCAAGAAATGCGGTTAACAGACGGAAAATTATGGCCTCCAAGATATATATATATATATATATATATATATATATAAAGAGAGAACTACAGTGCTAATTTTATTATAGTGAAAATAAATTGTAGGGTTCTCATTTCCACATTTCGATATATTGTCATTGAGTAATTTACTTCATTGTAAAAGTACTGATTTCATTATGTCATTTAATATGACAAGATTGGTTTTTGATAATTATGTTTGTAATAATATTAATCAAACAAAAAATATGATTAATTACTCGCGTTTATTGATTTATATTATTTATAAATATTTATGTTTTTGTTTATACATGTTCTCTTTTCTAATCAGCGCGTTGATTGCACTTTATATGTGCAGATAGATGCACGTATATAATGGTACATCAATCGATTAAAACCAGGAGAATAAACTTGGTCTGAAATTATTTAGTTCTATTTGCAATAATAGTTTCCAACTTTTAGTTCTGATTAGTAAAGATGAAATTTAGGGATTTCGGGTTTTAGTCCATGCATAATACGAGTATCACTGCAATTATAATTTTAATTGAATCTCCCAGTTCAACATATGAATCGTTCGAATAATTATAAAACTTTGTTACAATGATCCATATCCAAGTCTGTTCTGCAGCAGAAGTGCTCGAGAAACGAGTGCTACCAGGACAGGCTCTACGAAAATTGGAAGATAATAAAATTGCATCTCGTTTTGTAAATATGTACGATTTTAAATAATCTTCAACATGATTTATTTGTCATTTCAATGATACGAAGTATATAAACAGCTCCATAACAACCAGGGCTTTATATGCATTATGATACATAACGTCTGCGCCAGCATTAACTTTATTTATAATAAATAAATTAACCTAAGAAACAATATTTTTTTTAAGGCAACACCATGTTGATCATATACCTTAGCGATCGGTGAACCAACAACGCTCTTCTTGGTCGAAAAATATCGGAGCTTTTCACTACGATTTTGCGAAGCTAAAGTAGTTCATTTCGTTAAAAATATATTTTTCACTTGAACATTATTTGATGTTTATTGCTATGATACGATGTATATACACAACTCCATAACGCTCGGGGTATTATGTTACATTCGTTCATACCACCCGCTCAGTACTATAATTATAATTATTGTTAACTAAAACTTATTCTACGTATTGTAATGAAAAATTAAAACTTGTATGCATCGCGGACGTTACTAGATAATGTTCTGGAATTCTGGAAATTATTATCTATAACACGCCCTTGGTGCATATATATCTATTTACAGATAATTAGATTTGTTTTACAGTAAAGCAACATAAATGTTTACTTTTGTATATCTACTACATTGCTAGACATTTTGATCAAAATTCGTATTTAAATTTATAAATAGTTTTGTGCATACTTGTACTCATTTTAATGTTTTTTGATCTTCCTATATTCTTATATTGTATGACACTAAATTTCAAATTACTGTACATTATGAGATTACAGCGATAATTCCAAAGAGAACTATTTAAGACTTTATTTTGTTTTGTGTATAATCCGAAATAAAAATGAAGTTAATTATTTCCAACATTAATTATCGTTATGAATTTGCTACTGATTTTATATTTTCGTGTATATTTTATTATCCTCAGGATATACTGTATTTATAAAAGGAATAAATCTAAGAAAACTTTTGAACAATATAACAGTATAACTTAAAATTTAATACTTAATTCTGTTTATAGCTGATTCAATAATTATTTACGAAATAAAATCTGAAATTAATACTTTACTTACCGAGTAAGCATTGAGAGTACAGTAAAGACACTTTTAAGATATTACGTACAATATCTTTTTGTGACTATTAATGATAAATTATTATTAATAATAATTGGGCACATGAATAAATAATATTTGCGTAAAATACATAAACTAATCATGGAAACATTCATTTTCTGATCTTTTTTTGCAGTTTAAGAACCTGTAATGTTTTTCTGATCCCTCTGGGTATACTTTACGATCTAGATCTATAACGACGGTCCAGTCTAAAAAGTGAACAAAAAGAACTAATTTTCTAGACTCTCGCGAAAAAAGTAAAAGAAAACATGTTTTCAAAATTCAAATGACAATTTATAAAAACATGTGTCAATTTTATTATTTACAACGCTATCTAGGTTATTCATTGTCATTGTGAAAATTTGAAATTTTTTAGAAATTCAAAGTCCATTCACAGTTATGAAGATAAAAATATAATTTAGAAATAGAAAAAGATCTAAAATAAAATAGTATGTTATGCATCAAGGGAGGGGAATAATCGCGCCCTCCCCTGAAGCATATTATACTTTTTCTACAATTGCTATGAAAAGTTGACAATTACGCTCTCATTTGTCATCGTAAAGTTGACGTTTTCTGTGGAACAATCGAAAAATATCTTTTTTGCGCGTCTCCAATGCCAACGCGCGAAAAAGACGTTAAATACGCGCGTTTCCAATGGCAACGCGCGAAAAAGATTATAAATGCGCGTTACCAGGGATACAAACAAAACAGAAACTTGTCATATTGACAGTTGACAGAACGAATTTATTTTCAGTACGCATACGTTTTTAAATAATTTTAAGATGCAATCGTAGAAAAAATTATGTGTGTATCACGAGCGTAAAGTGTCTTTGTTCCTCTTACAATATTGCAGCTCTCGCCTTCGGCTCGCGCTGCAATTACCGTGTTCGATACACAAATAACTATTTCGTAACAAGTGCACAAAAATTACTGTCTTATCTGCAGAAATGTCAAATATGGGTTGCGTAACTAGTTACCTAGGAAACGCCGCAAACTGCTAATAATCGTAGTCCCTAGGGAGAGAAACATGTCCCTAGCGAGAGAAACATGCTACCTAGGGAGAGAAACATCCTACTTTATGTTTCTCTCCCTAGGGGAGAAAACCAGTGTTTCTGTCGCTAAAGTTAGGGAATAAGAATGTATTTCTTGTGAATGTGTTACAAAAATATACTGAAAACATAAATAGATCGATCTGCAAATACCAACTATTTTACACAAATCTCTGCCAATCAGAAAGAGTGAAAAAGAATGGCTGTATTAGTCTGCCTTTGTAATATGTCTCTCAATCTGTCAATTTTTTTTGTTGAAAATGAAATAAATATTAATTTAGATAATAATGCATTAAAAAATGTAATAAAAATATCGATGAATGTACTAGATGGCAGTAAACTCAAATTTATTTATTTCAATATTTACGTATTTATGCAATTATGCAGAGCATGTTATGGTACAGTGTTTGAACTCATCGTGCCGCAGTGTGATAGTTATATTTAGCATGAGTGGAATTTGAAATCGGAATTTTCGAATTCAAATCCATAACGCTAATGCCACTACCGTATTGCCAGGCATTTATAATTTATTTTCAAAGCTGAGAGCATGAATCATAATTCGTATTTATACTTTTATTTAAATCTCTTTAATTCACATATTTTTTATCTTTATTTTTCGTATTGCTTTTTACCAGAAAAAAAAACTTGGTGATAGATATTTAAATATTTACAAAAAATATATTATAAAATACAAATATTTTGTAAATTATCTACTGCTAAAACAGCTTTTATCGTAATAATAAGATTAATACTGCAGGAAAACATGCAATAATATAACAACTATTATTTTGAAAGTTGAAACTATTTGTTTGAGCCGGTCCTGGCACTTAACCGGAGAACCGAGTTCACAGTGAGACGGGCCAGGCCATGTTGTCTCACAGAATCGGTACACCATCTCCAAGTGCACATTGGAGAGCTGAACAAACATATAGAACTTAAATTGAGTTTATAGAAGGTGCTATAACTTTTCACGAGGGAAAAAATTACATTCATCTCCGGGTATAATTTATATGCTCGAACGTGAACAGCTTGCACACACGCATTCGCGCTATGCGTTAAGCGTTACGCGTTACGGCCGGTAATGGAACAGAACGCGTGTAAAAAATGTAAATCGAGGCGACGGAGATCGCGATTGCTATGAACGCTTTCATTTATTTACAGAGCTTTAATTTTTTTGCGGAAAAACGACACGACACAGCGCTCAACGCTCAACGCTCAGTTGCGAACTGTTGGCGTTGGAATGTAATCTACTGTGTAAAGTATACGGAGTGATGGATTCGATCCATAAATGTCTGTTTAATTTTATAAATAAAGGCGTCGTTTTTCACGTTTATCACTTCATTATTGGGTAATGCACGCCTGGTAATGAGTTGGTGCTTGTACCTAAATGAACAGATAAATTTATTATAATACACTTTGTATACTTTTTTTATTTATCGCGAAAAACATTCATCATTGATTTTTTACGCAGATATTACTGTTACATAGAATATAATACAAGTTAATAAAAATTTCTGGTATGTTAAATATAGTTATATTTATTAAAAATAGTTCCACTGCTGTTATATATGTTTTAATTTTTTTTTATTGTAATGCAGGTTTGATGATTTTTTGTTAACAGATATATTTATATCTGAAATGCAAACTAACAATAATTTAAATATTTACAAATGCTTATTATTATATTTCTGAATTTTATAAGTTTTTTACGGAACATTAAATTTACGAAAAGTGTGCATGTTATGTAAGCTACGTCAATTGGTTTGATAATTACATATTTTTAAAATCATAACACCGGACGCCATGGCAACAATACGTTATTGTTTTTTTCAGATATACTGAAAACTTCAATGGCGTAATTGATAAACCGCTTGCAGAAGGCTATAAATCAATTTGATTTAAACAGTAAATAAATTAGGGATTATATTATTATATGGGGTAGGTGGCTCAGATCGGCATGTGGATCTTGAGAACCCTGGTTCGATCCCCACAGCCAACAAACAATTTTTATTAAATTAAATCTACCCCTGTGGCTTCCCCTCCATTAACATCTTTGGGGGGCATAATTTGACGGCCGGTAACCGCACTCTACGCGAAGATATATATCACTTACCGAAATCTGCGTCGGTAGAGTGCCTCACCTAGTAATGGGTAAAAGGCGTGATGATCTATTTATTTATTATTTTATATTGGTTTATTGTCATATACTAAAAGAAATACAGTATTTTTCACATTTTTATATATAAATATCCTATTGTGTAATGTACTTATAATTTAGTATTGTTACAATATTTCCAAATTAACGAGAAAAATGACAAAAAAAACTCGCTATGACTGGGGATTAATTGAGTAGATAATACTCGTAGAGTTAGCGATTTACTTTTTTATTACTTTTTATTTACTTTTGAATAATAATAACATTTCAAGTGGCAATATTTCTCTTTAAATAACAAAAATCTATCCCTGTTGCTCCCCCTTCACTAACATCTTTGGGGATCGTGATTTGATGGCTGGTAATCGCCCTTTATGCGAAGAAATGTTTCACTTATTAAGATCTGCTATGCAAAAGTGCCACACCCAGTAATGGGTCAAAAGCGTGATGATATATTTATTTTATTTAAATAATAATGTCAATGCAGACGACCTCTGTGTCAAGTCTTCAATTTATGAGGATTCGTAGGGTCGAGATAATAAAATAGAGAATAAACATTAGAATGACAATAGATTGGAATAACAATATGGCTCAACGGTAAACGGTAAAGCCTTTGAACGGAATTCAAAAGTTCTTGGGTCAAATGTCGACATTGTCTTTAAAATAAATTAAAAGTTTATAGTGTTTATATATTTCTTTCATAGCTATAAAATATAAAATTTCATAAATTATTATTTTTTAAACAGTACACAGGGCCTACAGTTTTTAGTAAAAACCTAAACATTCAGACAAATTTGTTTTTAAATTATAATATAAGTCGAAGTATTGATTTTATATACTACATATTGAATTACATTTGTAGTTGCCATGAGCGCCATAAGAAGTGTCAACCTGTTTACGTACTATTTAAAATCAAAAGTTGAAGGGAGCGAAAACTAACAACCTATTGCTGGGTATATGCAAGCCTTATACACTGAACTATAATTGCCTATAACAATAAGAATAATAAAAATTACATTACTAACATATTTTTATAATAAATAAACTAATAAGGTAAAATTTTATGCTTCATATACATGTGGATGTTTCAAGATACTTTCAAAAAAAAGTACAATAACAAAACTAATCTTTGATATAAATTAACATTGTTGCATCTTATTTAATTCAAAATGGATGAATTTAGTGCTGCGGAATACGCAGATATTATTTTATTGTAAAAATTTTTTAAATTCCATATTGTGTTATTCTAACTTGTTTCATGTTTTGGTACGTTATTCCATATTTAATTTCATTAATTTACATGTTTTGTTTTCCCAAATTTGGTCAATTATAACTTGATATTTATTTAAAATTTTGCTGTTATTTATAAAACTTTAACCTTTCGTAATTTGGTAATCAAAATGAATAGGAGCTTTGTCCATATAATATATACTGATGTATTGTGCGGTATACGAATAGAATATGAGTAATAATGCAAACTAAACTTTTATTAAATAATAGCATACAACAAGAAGAAAATAGAAACAAAGAAATTGCATTAACAAAGGTAATTTTTAACAAATTCTAGCTTTAGGAAACTCCACCATATTTCTTCATTTTTCATATAAAACATAATAAACAATGATATTTTTAGACAAGATTAATTACTAAACAAACTGCAAAGCTACATGCAAATTACATCGTGCTATATCTACACAACAACGCACAGCACTCACACATTCTCACATACACCCCCGTATCGAGACAACACAACAGATAGGCTGTGCTCGCGTACAACGAACGCGCTGTTACATTGTTCATATTGAAATGCACACTCATTAAAACCGGCTCATTTGTATTTCCTCACTGTGTGTGTGAACAAACATAGGCGTGGGGTGCGGCAAGACCACAAAGGGACGAGGATTCGTATTAACCCCCAGGCAGGCCAGAGGTAAGACCATCGGCTATGGCTTACCGGCTTCGCAGACAGATAGCTCTGGATCACAGTGGCGGAGTGATACGGACTGATAAAGGGCTCATATATCTTTCTACAAAATATAATAATAGGCGGGAAACTCACATGTCAAGTAAACAAAAAATGAAAGTTTTCAGAAAAATTTACTTCATGTTATTAGGTAATAATAAAAGTCTGTTTTAGGTTATTTTAAATGTTCTCTATTTAATTTGGCTGAAAGTTTCTTCAAAATTAGTTTATCTTATTTGTAATTATACTATTTTTTATCGAGATATTCATTTTTGAGTTAATTTCAATTATATTTGGAATAATAAATAATAAATTTACGTTTTAAATATGTCAATAAATATTATGTTTTATTTACAATGAAGTCAAATTAAGGAAACTACAGCTAATTTCAGGTCCAGTTTGATAAATGATTCACTACATTAAAAATGTATTGTGATCAGTATATTTTCGAAATAACTTGAGCTTTTGGAATCATATATTTGCTATTGCGATATATTCAATTACAAAAGTAGCAGTATTCGATAACAACACGTAGACGTTCAATTATAGTAATTTCAATTGCTAATATTTGTGAGAAGTACCTTAGTTGCCAGTGTTGATCCTGAATACTTTACTGTCTGTATGCAAACTCACTTTTTTAGCTTTTCTGTTATTTCACTAAAATTAAATATTGAAAAAATATTCTAAATTTTTTAAATTGACTTAAAAAAATTATGAGGTAAGTAGTTCAGTGATATTGCGTCGGTCTATAAATTTAAGAACCCAAGTTTGTTTCCCACATTAAAATTAACTCTGTGTCTTTCCCTTCACTAACATTTATTGGGACCATGATTTGACATCTGATAACAACATGTTATGTGCAAAATAACCACTTACTGAGATATGCCACGAAAAAAGAAAATTGGTAAAAACAACCACTTTGGCTTTTAATTACCTGAATTTGTCTACCATTTTTGACAAGCCTGTACTAGATATTTTATGTCCAATAGAAATAAGTGCAAGACTAAATAGTCTCTGGTACCATCATAGATCAGAGATATTTTTAAATTATTTTGAATTTTGATAAACGTAATGGAAACTGGCACTGATTAAAAGTCATAAAGTATTAATAACAAATCAAAATTTACGTTCTTGCATCCTACAAAGAGACAGGTCTAGCTTTTAAATGTACTGTGTTCGAAAAATTATTATAAATAAATAAATATATCATCACGCCTTTTACCCATTACTGGATGTGGCACTCTGCCGTAAGCAGATCTCGGTAATTGATATATTTCTTCGCGAGAAGTGCGGTTACCAGCCGTCAAAGATGTTAGTGTAGGGGGAGCCATAGGGGTAGATTTAAATTGGTGAAACTTGTTTGTCGGTTACTGGGGATCGAACCAGGGTTCTCAAGATCCACTGAGCCACCTACCCCATAATTATTATAAATATAGACCAAAATAAAAGTTTTCGAAAACTATGCGAATTGCAGATACGCCACTGCCGCGGATATACGCCAGAAGGCGGTTTGTGAACATGGCAATGAGATTATTGTCCGCGGAACTATAGTATTCCCAAATTAACCGAGGCAGTTCGCTACGGCATCCGCTCATACTTAGAGCTGCGTTAATAACTTAGTTAAGCAGTTGATTCTCCGTAAGTACTTCAGTGGACGTTCAAGTGTGACTAAATGACGATGTTTTGGACTCGGGTTTAGATATTGGATGCCGCTATGACGGGGAAATAAAACTTAACTCTTGTTGATTAGTTTCACAAATTGGGTCGGTTCGGACATTGAAACTGCTATTGATTGCCTACATTCAATATTTATTCACCTTGATATTATTGCTATGATTCGCACTTGTTATTATTCCAGATATTCACTCAGTTGGATTGTTATTGTAATCGAAATCAAAACAAAAGAATTCAAATTAAATGTTACAGTATTTACCTTACCCTGGCATAAAATCATCTACTTAAATAATAACTAATAATATTTCAGAGGTAGTTATAAAAGTTGCAAAGTGCAGATGAAACCCGTTGTCAATTCCTATCATATAAAGACTTGAAATCGATGCTGCGTTAGATAATATGATATAAGAATTCGGTTGACGCCATACTTCGTACTTGGGTGTCGTACAAAAGCAGTTACCATCTCTAACAAGTAAACAAGAGGTGCAGGGTTCTGTTATAATATAAAATTTGCGAAATCTGATTTCATATGGTAGTACTTTATAACTTCGGTGTTTTGCATAGAGTCCGTTATCTTGGTGATTTTTTTTGTAGTGTTACATTCTAAAAAATCACTGCGTGTAAATTCCTTTTTTGCTATTGGAAAATTTTAGTGTTACTTTCTATACTAAAAGAGGGTTAATCGAACCCTCCATTTTACAATAGTATATTACTGATATTATTTTGTAGGGTAATATTACCGTAACTTAAAAGTAAACCAACATAACTTTCATGTAAAAATCTTCATTATTTTATGCAGTAGCCAATAAGTTTAGAATTCTCTAGTATGTAGTTAACGTAGGTCATTGTTGAGGTATGTAATATTTGTTTGTTATTTGCATAAATTAGTGGATTTATTATTAAAATATATACAAGTTCTTTAAGTTATTATCAAAGTCCGGATTTTAGGCACTAAAAAGTTCTATAAATAGATAAAATAGACAATAATGGTTAAGGCATTAATAAATTAAATTAGGCATTTATGTCATATTACCTAGACATTTAAATTTAATGCGGTTACATGCGGGGAGCCCTCGTTTGTGATTGTCTATTGTTAATCCGGCACTGGTTTCCAATTAAAATAAATGACAGTTATACAATATATTTGCAAGAAATTTAAAAACGACCAAAAACAAAAATACGCTTTTCTTTTCTATTAATAGTACGTAAAGAAAAATAAATTGATAACAAATCGATTATAGGTCGTTTTCCTATATTACTGTAGAGTAATAGTATTTGAATCAAGTTATTTTAAGTAATGAATTCCCTTTAAAAAGTCGTAAAAGAAAAGTGAAATCGTTGCATTGTCATCGGCAACGCTGCATAATACGACACGAACCTATGAAATTCTGAATTGATGTTCAGTTTGTTTATAGCGTTGCAGACTTGGAGCGATTGCCTATTGATCACGGCCATAAATATTTTATATGCAGACGTTCTGAGAACATGTCTTTTATACATGACTGCACGATTATAATAAATCATATTTATAGACAAATTGCACTTCAAATTTATGAACTTTTATCGTTTTAAATATTTATGTGACCCATTAAAAAAATATATTCATATATGATCTCTTCTATCAAGCCTGAGTAGATTTTGTTGTCAACGTACGATAAAGTTCTTTTATTATGTCTTTAAAGACCGGAAATTGGTTCATTTTTTAAACGTCTTCTTTTAATTAAAAGTATTTCTAATACAGCGGCAAAGGAAATGCTTGCCTGGAAAAATAATTACGTTACAGGAGTGTGGTTTAACGAATGCGTAAAAGGAAATGTCAGTACAAATTGAATTTTATGCATTCAGAATTCTAAGAGTTTGTTTTCTTTAAAGCAGTAAGCAGAGGTTCCGGTTTGAAGCAATAAAAGAAGTTATAGCCTAGAAGACGCAACCCGCTTGCTGTCTGCTACCGATTTAACTTACGTAGAAACAACTGCCAGCGTAGGTAACTGCATTACCGGCAGAGGCGGCAGTGTCGGCAGTGCTACTTCAGGAATACCGCAAATCACGGGCGGACCGTTAAAAAGTTCCAAATGAGAATAAAACACCACATTTTACGTTCTTCTTCTGATATCAGACTGCGCGATAAGAGCAAGACTTACGGCTCATCATAAAATACGAATATGTTGGTCAAGAGAGCTCTGACCAACAAGCTGTAAAGACAAATAGCTCGCTCGTCGTAAAATATTTCCCCGTATAAATCTGATCATTCTTCAGTGAGTTTTGCACACTAGAATGTAAGCGCGGTCCTCTTCAATTTGATCTCTGATCTTTCTTCGAGAACCCGAATAAATGACATCATGAGAGGATTCGTTTTTCATTTATCACACGGGAAATATTTTTATAGACATTATAAACATTATTTCAAGTAATAACTGAATAATCGGATTATAAAATCGTATAAAATTCAGGAACAATTTATATAGTTCAATGAAATTTCAACAGATTTAATCAATTTACTAATTTGAGGAAATAATAAAATATTCATCGTGATTATCTTCGATTATAAAATGTTAATTAAATTTCCGGGTTATTTTAAAATTATAATTCATATTATTCGCGCTTCACAACTACATTCTAAAACAGAGTATAAATTAGAATAAAAATGCTTATTAAAATTTGTATGTATTCTTATTTTAATTCCAATTTAAGACTACGTTAAGTTTGTCTATCATAATTAGTAACTGTTTAATTAATATACCTATCAATTTGCAGATCTCTATTTTGACTGAAATTTAATATAACTTTATTTCAAATCTATATATAAGGAATAAAGTACATACTGCCATTTAATATACAATTATTTTACCGCTCATTCAACTATTATAATTGTATTATTTAGAATATAGGTGATTGTTGAGTCCGTCATCAAGAATATTTCATTTATTTTGAGAGATACAAAAATATGCTTAACAAAAGTTATATTAGACAAAGGGGCTTATAAGATGATAGATAATATCTCAAGATTTAGAACAAGTTCAAAAGAAATGTATATTCAATGGAAGGAATTGACTAATTAGATGTAATAATAATTTTTTACGTTGATAAGAGGCCAAATTTGCTAATATATTGTATTAGTCTAAGAAAGATCCAGTTTATGAACAATAAACAGTGTCATATATTAAGTAGTTATTGTACAGGCGAACAGAAAATATGGCAAGTTATTAACAAAAAATTGTTTTCACTATTGATTAAGTAAATGACATTTACTCGTCTGTTTAGAGGGAAGTAAGTAATTATCCTGACTATGTTTATAAGTAGTATTTATCAATATCATTTGAATTCACAAAATAATAAAATTATTGGGGTTTATGCAGTTTCATCTGTCAATAATTATAACTTAGAAATACAAAAGCTGCTTTGATTCAGATTATAATAAAATGATTTTAGAATACCAATCTGTGATTTTTATTTATTGTTTATAATACTAGCCGGTAGTGACTATAATTATGTAAAAGATTTACTCTTCCTCGTCTGGTGCAGTACTCGCTAGGCTTTGACTGCAAATCATACTTGGTACAGTAAATCTTACTTCTTTCCCTTGTAACATAATGTACTCTATTATTACCCGAAAAGGAAACTATATAACAAAACAGAAATAGTAAATTTGAAAAAAAAAGAGATAAAAACTACAAATGTTCTATATAGCCATCGTTATTTTCTATACATTTAATGCCCTGTTTTATAAAGGACAGAATAAATTTAATGCCATAATAAATGTATTTATTTTACATTAACAAATTCGAATCAATTTTATTTATTTTATAGCACATATAACATTACTGTTAAATAAATAACTTTAATTTACTTTGGAATTGGAAGTAAATTAATTTGTCGTTTATAAATCTAGACATAAACATATTTATTTATTTATATATTTTAGCTTACTATGATTTATTTTTATTGGTTTTGGGTGCAAACATATTTTGAAAATAAATTATCTTTATTTGAAAATAGTTGCAATAAAACTATGATATTTTGATATCCTTATAAAACTAATTTTACTTGACTTTTTTATTAACATTTATTTGCATCTCTTAAAATGGGTAGGTATCGAGTCGTCCTGTGGATCTTGACAACCCTGGTTCGATTACCACAGGCGACAAACAATTTTCACCAATTTATATCTACCCCTGTAGCTTCCCCTCCACTAACATCTTTGGGGGCCGTGATTTGACGGCCGGTAACCGCACTTCACTCGAAGAAATATATCACTTACCGAGATCTGCTTACGGCAGAGTGCCACATCCAGTAATGGGTAAAAGGCGTGATGATATATTTATTTATATTTAAAATGAACAAAATATTTTTGATGTTGGACGTTCGACGATCATCCTGTATAAAGTATGAGTATAATATGATTTTTAAATTTCTAGAAAACGTTTATACTCTGCTCTAGAGATAACATTCGTATAATTAAATTTTTAAAATACTAGAAATTCTAGCTAAGAAGTATTTCTTTACCATTTACAGACTGTACAACGAAAGTCATTAAATTTTCAAACTGCACAAGATCTTTTTAGTTAGTAAGATATCTACAAGTATGTCTCTTACAGTTTACAAAATAAATTATTTATGTGTATTCTTTTCCGAGAAACTTTCAATTCGTTTCAGTTTTAGCTAACAGTTCAGTTTAGATACACTCATATAATAGTTATCTTTCTTACCACAAATTAGAAGATTTTAAAAGAGCCTACTTAATTACTTTTCTTATTCAAAACCATTCTAAAACCCACAAAATAAACTCAAAATAATACGATACAGGAAGATTCAATCCCATATCTTCCCATCCTCATTAAGAATGAACAATATATACATATATATATATATATATATATATATATATATATTTATCTTACATTTTATTTCAAGTGTACTATTTAAATTCCCACTACGAAGAAGCTATAAGAAAATGACTCCATAAAAAACCGCCACAGTAGGCACATTTAAGGAGGATTAAAAAAATATAAGGCTGTAAAAATAGTTTTTTGTTGAATTTCACCGCTCCATTAGGTTGTCAAATCTGTTTTCTTATATTTTGGAAACGCGATGACTTAACTTTTTTTTTAAAGAGATAGAGAAAGATGGTTAAATAGGCAAACTAGTGTCACTTTTGCAATTGGATATCAACTAAACGGGTTACGACCAAAAATTAACATTTTAAAAAAAATGGAAAGCCATGTATACATTTTTATTTTAGTTATAATTTGATATTCAATTGTTTATAATTGTAAACCAATAAATTTGTCAGATAAAATGGCCCTACTTTGCCTATTTAACTGACTCTCTATCTCTTCAATCAAAAAAGTTTGCAATGGTGTGCTTCTTATGGTAAATATATTGTACAAGCATGTATTATAATCTCTAAAGAAGGTGAACAAGTTTTGTTTCAAAATTTTAAATCTCTCCCCATTAGAAGTTTCTGACTATGCCACTCATACGAACTAAAATCTTAGGTGTTTTCATCGAATTAATGTTGTTTTTTGTTTGTGCTTTACTTGCAGAATGAACAAGAACTTTTCAGTTTATTACTGATTTAAAAACAAAGACAAGTATTTATAATTCAAATGATAACTCATAGAAATAAAAATCTTTCAACAACTTGCTGTTAATAATTATTATTAGTCGAATATGCCATATTTTAAAGAGCTTCTCTTTCCATTTGTTTCTCTATACTTCTTTATCGATACTCATTCAGTAGATGGGGAAATACTAGTTGTATTATATTTATCACTTGAGTCACTTATATCAGTTCAGATTAAATTACATGGTTAACTGAAATGATCGACTAGTAAATCTAAATTAGATCTGATTCAAACGGAACATGAAAAATTTATATTGTCAATAATAAACAGTGTTTCAATTAAGGTTATGTGTGCGTTGAGTTTGACGTCGGATGTTGATTTAAGCCAAAACTGGAGGTATAAATAAATGTTTGCTTTTCTTTTTAACTCATCTCACTTTTTTGTAATTCATTTATAAACTTTGCTGAATCCATACATTTGAAAAAGAATGCATTAGTGTATATACCGGGTGTCTACTTTTTTTCCGAACATAGAAAATACAATGTTAAATTTTTGATTTAGCGATATCTCTTTACCTATTATTTTTAGAACAAAATTGTACTGAAGAAAAATGTTCAGAATTAAAAACTGCATCCATAGAGTATAAGTTTGTTGTTCGATTGTTCCTTATGTCCGAGTTAGAAGCAAAAGAAAATACACGCTTTAAAGCAATTATCAGAGTGCCATGAGAAATAAAACAATAATTTGTTTGTTGTGTCTAACATTATTTGACATATTGGACCAGAATTGGAAGCTTACTCTAATTTATTTTTTTATTTATTCGAGCATTTAATTAAATAATAAAATTAATTATAGCAACTATTATTTTCTTTTTTCTACATAATTTAGACAAATATATACCTATTATTAAGTTATCTAATTTGTTTTATTTCTCATGGCACTCTGATAATTGCTTTAAATCAAAAATTTAACATTGAATTTCCTATGTTCGGAAAAAAAGTAGACACCCGGTATATACACTAATGCATTCTTTTTCAAATGTATGGATTCAGCAAAGTTTATAAATGAATTACAAAAAAGTGAGTTTAAAAAAATAATAAATTGTATAGCACTAAGAACGGCATACATATATGTCAATAAAATATAATAGTTTTGCTTTGAAGTTGATGTACTGGCTACTGCCGATGACTTTAATAACATCAAGTTTGGGCTAAGCAGTAGTTTGCAGTCAGTTTTCAAGTTGGGTATGCATGTTTTTTTTTAGGGTTAAAAGGGTATCATCATATAAAGAATTTATAAAAGTTTTCTTTTTGTTAGCTAGATTCATTCTTCTTTCACCATTATTTACAAAATAGTTTATAACATTTTCAAACATTCTGTTTTGATTTTAAGTACTTGAATAGTAATTAACGATAAACTACTTACTTGGTATTACAGCATCATTTTTAATTCTCTTTCATGCAGCAAATGGCCTTTAGGTAAAAAGTGTTAAAAAGGGAATTGTAAATAATAAATTTGTTATTTATGTGTTGAATAAGTGACAATATAGTTATATTTTGGAAAGATTCTGTGCGATAGATAGAGTTCGTTTACAACTCGGAGTAAGCAAACTATATAGGGTGAGTTTTTTAAAGCAACCAATCAGTTTTGCTACCTACTTAATAACTTTGGAGAAAAAATAAATTCACAGCAAGGACAGGTACATAATTGTAATAAAATTATGAGGAGTATGTGACAAGGAGATTAAAGTTATATTTTTTGAACTAAAATGAAAATTAAGGTCACAAAGTTAGAAAAAAACAGCTTAAATGTGTGGTATATTTTATTATTTAAATTATTCTTTAGTTATAATTATTTACAACGCAATTTTTTTTTATTTTAAAAAATTACACATTTTTCTAAATGTCACAAAACATCATACAGTAATACCTCTTTTTAAAAAATTCCAAATTACAAAAATCCTAATTACAACATAATTTTTTTTAAGTATAAGTGGATTAAAAACTTTTCAGGTAATTTAGAAAGAGCTCAACTGAGAAAAAAAGATACCTTATGATATTCATCAAATAGAAACATGTAATTTATTTAGATTCTGCATAATAATCATAACTAATATAATACGTGATATGATAATTGCAGATAATATTTTGATATGAATGAGAATTGTTATGGAAATGGAAGTATAGCGAGTGCACAGCACTAGCTGTATATCCTAACAACAAATTTAAATCGAGAATTTGGTATTATGATATATTTTTTTCAATTGACGTCTATGAAAATAGCTTTTTTATACTAGCGTATTATAACAACAACTTTTCGATTGTCATTTCCGTTGTTAAATGACAGTTTAATGCGTAAAAGTAAAAGTACACCAACTGTCAAATTTTTTGTAAGTTTCTTTATACAATTTTTTTGATTTTCCTGGAACCAATGTAGCCAATTCAGCCTCTGCACCATTTTCAATATCAGAATCAATCTCTTAGTCACTCATTTTAAGTAAATTTATTACCAAAAATTCTCAAGAAAAATTATACACCGAGCACGTTGACATCAATGTTTATTAAACAACATATTTAATTGGATAGCAACAAAAAGATGAAACTGATGCCTGCCTACTTTTAAATTTTGAAAAATTCCAAATGTTGACATTTGAGAATAAATATAAATAATCTGTTTTAAATCGCGGCTACGCCTCGTAGGATAATTTTCACGCCGCGTGCTTAAAACACATTTCTTTCGCAACTTATTACATAAATAGCTATTATTTTATTGGTAACCAAGGAAATAGAATTACAGTAAAAATATCACTTAATTTGTCTAGTGGCAAACTATCAAAATAACTTCTAGTTTATTGATACGTTTTGAGATAAATTCGTGATTCTATTGTTTCTCACATATACGTGGTAAATTCTCGTAATTCATTTGAACACTATTTGTTGTTTATTGCCATGATATGAAGTATATAAATAACAACCGGCGCATTGTATGTCATCATAGTGAAGTTTTGCAAGAGTTCATCACTTTTCATACATACGTATTTCATGCATACATCTTATATATATAACACACTGTGAATAGAGTTATAAACTAGAGTGCACGACAGATGTGTGTACCTTGTCTATACTTAATTTTTATATTTTTCAAACTAAAAAGACATAAAAATTGAAATATAAAGTATTCATATTATTTATCTGAAGAATGTAATATCTGAAATATTTATTTCCATATACGGTACGCCACTGAGACTAAGTGTGCTGTATCTATCTGTATCTCTTCACATAGATGTATTGTTGTGGCTATGTACTGTACTGTAGTTAACCGCACATATGTTTGCGCAGTGTCCGGCGGTTTGTCGTGGGTGCGCGTGACGGTGCCGCACTTCCGCGTGCCGGGCGAGATGGCGCAACTGCTCTGCGACTACGACCTCGGCGAGGACGTGCTGTACTCCGTCAAGTGGTACAAGGACCACGAGGAGTTCTACCGATACGTGCCCAAGGCCAACCCGCCGCAGCACAGCTACCGACTTGATGGTCTGCAAGTTGATGTAAGTAAGACTTAGGGTGCGTTTATATTGGAGCAACGATAAGTGATAAGAGCAAGGATAATAGAAATGCGACGGAAACAAATGTATTTATTTAAATGTAACTAAAGCTTCTTCTAATATAATTGATGAATTAAGGTATTTGTTTTCGTTGCTTCGCTATTATTATTGCTTCAAAATAAACGCAACTTAATATTAAATTTTAAACAATTGTTTTTTTATTGTAACTGGAAATATCTTGCATATTTTTTTATTAATTTATATGTTTTTCTATTTAATGTTTTCTTAACTTCTTTAACAAGAATAGAGCTGAATTAGTTGCTATATGATTCTGATAAAAAAATTAAATGATTACTCATTTTATTGTTAAATCAATCAATAATTAATTTATCTTGTCTATAATTAAATTTTACTTAATTCGGGGGCATAGTTTTACTCTTGAGAAGAGAATGCAATTAGTAAAGATGTCATGTTGTTTCGTACTTGTTAGTTCGTCCTTAGCGAAAAAAATGTGAGTTAGAGGTATGCTAACGATACGAAATATCGATATCGTATTGATACTCTTCGAACTTTGAATATCGACAAAAATATTTTCTTTATAGATATTGCACAGTAAATTTTAAAGATGTCACTACAAATTATGTTAAACAAAATAAAATTATTTTTTATTATTTTTCGAATTAGACTTTTATTATTTCAATAAAATGCATTAAAAGAGTAATCAAAATAAGTATTACTGGGATTATTGGATATACATAATATGTGATAAACAATTCATTTTTTTATTCCACTTTTTTTTTATCGGTAATGTAGATATTATTAATTGTGTATCAATACGTGTACGGTACAATTTACTCTAGTGTGATTTCGAGTCAAGGATCGAATAACTACACCTGTTTGCCCGTGCCCGAAATTGGGGGAGGGGGTCTATTAATGTAAATTCCTTTAGTGCCGTATCTGTTTCGTACCCTTATTTACCTTATTCGTATTTATCACCTATACTATTGTATAATGAAAATGCAAATAATAAAAATAATAATGTGAAAAAGTATTTTTGGAAAATATTGAAGTAAAATATTAAAAATTTATTTTAAAAACATAAATATAATAAAAATTAAATATATGTATGTCGAATGAAAAAATGTCCCAAACAAAAGTTTTATGATTTGGAGAGAGATATTCGATTTTGTTGAAAATTTCCTGAGGGTGAGGGAAGGCAGCAACTTTGAAATCTTAAACAGGAACCCCCATTTTTTATTACAGATTCTGATTCTACTCTTACTTTTAAAAATACGTAGGTTTTGTTTGAAACTTTTTTTTTCCTGACAGATGGCAATGTAATCGACTTGAAGTGGTGTTCATTGCCCCATCTCGTAGCAGGGCCACTTGATGTGCAAATCTATTTTTAATTATCGACTAATTCGGATGTCCTCCTCTATACCATAAAACTTTTGACTGTGACATTTTGTCATTTGATGCATATTTTTAGAGATATTCGAGAAAGTAATTTAGAATGGGACACTCAGTATATCTTCACGTCTTTTATCTATTACTAGGTGTAGAACTCTGTCGTAGCAGATCTCGGTACGTGACGTGCGGTTACCCGCCGTCAAATTACGGTATCCAAAGTTAATTGGGGAGAGCTATAATTGTAATTTTTACCTGGTGATTTTTTTTGTCTGTTATAGAAATCGAACCCGAGTTCTCAAATTTACAGTCTGACTCGATATGACTAAGCCTCCTACCCCATAAGATATATGTAATCAAAAGATAGTATAACAAAAAATACTTAATAAAATAAACAAATAAATATATATTATCCATTTATTGGTTGTGGAATTCTGCCATAACATATCTCGGTAAGTGATATATTTTTTCTCACGAAGTGCTGTTACCAGTCGTCAAATCTCGACCCTCAATAATACGATTATCGTATTAGTAGAGGGGGATCCATACGGCTAGTTTTTAATGTTGTAAAAATTGTTTGCTATATTTTTGAGGTTAGACTGTTTATTTCATCATTTTATATTTATTTTGTATGAATTTTTGTTATTATATCTTTTTATTACATTTATACCTTATTTACGTTTTTAAAAGAAATTTGTAATATTTTACTTCATTATCTTTTAAGAATATTCTTACGTTATTTATATTTTTAGACTACATAATTTTTGTAAGTGTATCTGATAAATATGAATATGTTATAAAAGCATAAAACAGACATGGCGCAAAAGAATAAGCACTTAATAGACCTCCAGTTGGGTAGCAGTACGGACAATCAGGAATAGGTAGCTGATCCTGTATACAGGTACATGCGGTACGAATAGACATTACTTTTCGATAAGACGAACTAACACGGATGCAATAACATGCAGCCATTTGAAATGTATATTTATTAATTTACTAAGCATTCGTGATATAGTATACGAGCAAGTTTTTTTTATCGTTAAAAGAAAAACAATTATTTTGGATTCATATCAAATTTGATGAAACAGTACAATAATGATAAAATTAACAAAAGAAATTGCGGATAATCCAGTTAAAATTATGTTTAAAAAACTACGAAAAATTCTCAAATATAATCAGTGTTAGTTTAAATTTTATGTGAAATGCCAGTTATTATAATAGTTCATATAGATTTCTGAAGGTACGAGTATCTCCTGAAAGAGCCATATTTTCTAAAAATAAAGATATTTTTGTTATGCTCGGAAGAATATTAATGTACGTAAACAGAGTAAAATAGAATTTTGTATTAAATAAAAATATTATCTATTTATCTTATGTACGATGATTTTACTATTTAATAAAAAATAATTCGAATTTATTCTACTTTAAAAAAATAGAACTTTTATAATTAAACTGAAATGGAAACTGTATTGTTTTAAAAATTTTTCAATTAGATTTTCAGTTTAATTAGGTTTACATATATGATGTAAACAAATAGTAGGTATGTATTTTTAACAAAACACAGAAATCAGATATTATAATAATTTGTAGTAAAATAAATGGCGTGTATTTTTAACAAAAGACTGTAATCAGATTACATGTATATGTATATACATTTCCATTTTCAATAAATAGTAAAACTAAAATATACAATTTTCTGAAAGTCAGCATTATTATCATTTATTCTTAGCTTCACCACAACTCTAAAAAAAAACACGACACTCACGACACAACATTTCTTTTACTTGAACTGCTAGCAATGTCAAATAAAACAATGAATGATCTTACCTGTGTGGCTACATTGCTACTCTGAGCCAGACATAGCGTGCCTTGAACCGACGCTGCATTGTCACGTTTCAGTTGTCGCTGTCGGACAGCCGGAAGGTGGTGCTGCGGGCGCTGACGCTGAAATCAAGCGGGCTGTACCGCTGTGAGGTGTCTGCGGAGGCGCCCTCGTTCGCGTCCGCGCAGAGCGAAGCCCGCATGGAAGTCGTCTGTAAGTAGATGAATTTTATTTGCTTCCATAAGTTGGGAATGTGAATTTGAGTTAGTTATGCATGGTTTGTAGGATGGGGATTATGAACTGACAGTTGGAATGTACATAACCTTAGTCCACAGAATGGAACTTGAAACACTCCAGTGTTGAATTATATATTCTTTCGGAAAACATTCTTTGCAACATTCTTTTATTGGCTGAATTTGTGTATAGGTATTTCATTTTACTAATGTATGGTATATTTTCAATTCGCATAAGTTAATTCTGTTATTTCTGATATTCTGACAACGCAATAATATACTAAATGTTGTTTTTCATTTTGTTAAAATTTTAATATATAGAAATATTTATTAAATAAATTTCCAAGTAGATCTATCAAGTAAGCTGATGCTTTAATAAATAGACAATTAAATTGTATAAACATAACATATATTAAAACAAAAATAATAAAATGAAAAAAAGCACAAAATATGTACAACTTAATATTAACCGAAGATGACAAAAACAACCTATAATCAAAAATATCTACATCTTGCACTCCAAAAGACGACTTGTCTCATCAAATGCTAAGCTACCACTACTTGTATTTCATGGGACTTGCTGTGGATACCATCGCACACAGGCATACGTAAAAATGAAGAAGCAGATGAAACAGCGAAAGAGGCAATACAAGAAGAAATAACGTCTATACCTATCCCTGTACAAGACTTTCTCAAAATAATAAAAAAACAAACAAAAAAACAATGGAATGATCTATGGACCAATATATCTGGAAACAAACTAAGAAACATAAAACCAAATACAACCAAATGGACAAACATAGACAACCGGAGAGACCAAATTAAAATAACTAGACTACGAATAGGACATACAAACATAACTCACAAGTACATCATACAGAAAACGGAACCAGAAACGTGTACTAACTGCAACACACCAATTACTACAGAACACATCCTCATTCAGTGTCCAAAATACGCCACACAAAGAATACGACACAACATGCCACAGACGTTAGAAGAAGCCCTTGGAAACAATGTCACCAGACTAACGAACACAATCCAATTCTGCAATGACATCAAAATACTGCAGCAAATCTAATATTTATTTCTAAATAATAATAACTTGTAATAACCACTGTTCCGGGTACTAATGACCGCAGCAATCGATGTACCCTTATTCTTTAAAATTAAAAAAAAAATATATCTACATCTTGCACACCAAAAGACGACTTGTCTCAACAAATGCTTGTATTTCATGGGACTTGCTGACAAGGGTTTTAAGAGGGGTGCGATAATTCGGAGAAGCCATAAACTCGATAAATAATGATCTAAGGAATACGGAAATTATTATAAACATATGCACTAATAAATTCACTTAAGATAACATTTTCTAAATCTGTATCTCTTGTAACTGAGTTAATAGAGAAGAACTGCATTTTAATTATTTTACTTTGTTACATAGATTTAAATTTATTTATAATTTAATTAAATATGACGTTTCGTCAATTAGTTGCGGACATTTTAAAATGAAATACAAATTAAATTTAGGAAGCAAACGTTTAAATATCAAGTCATAAAAATCATCTACATAATCGTTATCTTCAAACTCATCTGCGAAAACTATAATTTGTTATAAATATTCCTTTCGACGCTTATCAAATTAAAATCATCTTATCTGATGCAATCTCATTTTGCCAATAATATTCTTTCCAATTTCACAATCATGATTCACTACCGTAACATATTATGTACACGATAATATTGAAAATTGTCGTCCCTCCGTCTTTCTTAGATTAAATTAAATATGTCTCCAGCATTCCAATACCATTATCTTTTTGTTCTGAAAATGATACTTTCTTAATTTTGTTGTCTGTAACTGTAGAATATTTTGTATCTAGGTAAAGTTCTGTTTCAGAAACTAATTTTTTTCAGAAAGTTTGGAGTATGTATAACCTATGTTATTAAACAACAGTCGTGCTTTCTGGCCTAGTTCTAGTCTATCCTAACTATAGCAGTGACTGTGGTAGATTATAGACAATATTTTGTTAAACTTTGTTACGCTTGGCTTACGAGTACATTTCCATATCAGAGTTTACTTTTGGCGCGCACTAACAATGCCGTATTAACTCCTTCGCCGACTTGCAAATAATTACATAAATTTAAAATCTATGACAAGCGAGCAGATGCAAATTTACATTCTCTTCCTCCTTTTGAGCGAGGAATATTTCTAGATTGACGGAGGTAAATCCTTGTCGTTACCGTATTTCCGCCGCAAGTTTATAGGATGTTTTCTTTTATGAAAAATACGACTTGCCTGTATAAATATGTAATAGTGTGGGATCGTCCTTGTTATATTATAAAAATGATCTTGCTGGCGTGTATCATGGAACACATATTCTTTTCCACCAACGAAAAGCTGAAACATAGAACTAGGTTAACTATTAAACGAAGCGAACATAGTTCTTTCATTAGCTGATTTTCTATGCCAACTCTGCTGTAGATAAAATTTTTATGAGGATTTGCGAAGAATTTCCCGTTTCGTTATAAAATTTGAAAGTATGTCAATTTTAATAATTATGCTTGGGGCGAAAGCAAAAAGTAAATACGGTTTGTATATTATATAAATGGACGAAAGAAAAAGTGTATAATTATGTGTATTTTTCGTGTTTCTTTTACAAAATTCAAATGAGTTAAATAAACTTTCAGAAGTTTCAGGATATCCAAGAAGCAAAAGAAATAAAAACTCAATTTAAATATCAATTAATACCATCCGTATAATTAGTTACATTCACTGATTTTTGTTCTAATTTACTTCTTCATCCAAAAAGTGCCCAAATAAAACACGTAAAAATCTTAACTTTTTAATGACAGACTAAAAGGTAATCTAAAAATAGAATTTAAAATATAAAAAAATTCGGTGATTCAACCGCACGAAAGTTTCCTCCAGTGATCTCAACCGGAAGTTCTGTACTCGGGATCTCTCGGGTGTGTTCGTTGTTCGCTTTAGGCAAAGCAAACGACAAGTGGGCAACCTGCCAGCCTGCTGGGTGTTCTTGCCGTCATTTAAATTTTAATCTGTATTTTTGTTACTCTTTTGTCCTATTCCTCTTCCGGATTCATGTAAAAAATGTAAACTTTAGAAATGCGGTCGTACCGGACCTATATTAGCCGAAAGCAACGATGTTAAATTATAATGAGACTCCGGTTCGTTGATGGATGTTGGATCTTAGTAAACTATGCTTAATTCATGTTCCTTTCATAATATTTATATCTGCCTGATGACCGAAAACAAATTACAAGTATATTCTTTTAAATATAACGCACAGATTTTATTGTAACTCGAGTTTTATACTTTGCTTATGTCCTAAATTTAAATTATAAGTTTGACATAAACTGACAATATTGCAACAAATGTTGGACAGCAGTGTACTCCTATATGATCTTGCGAAGATCTAGTTGACCAAGGAATTATATCTCGGTTTCTAATTAGAATTGCGAATATATTGTGCGCAGGGCAACCATCCTGTTGACAGTAAATTTCATTCATTTCAATCCCTGGAATTTAAAGTAAAGCAGGAATTATTTGATTTTCGATCAGATCTAGATATTTTCGACCATTCGGATTTCCCGCAATAAAATATAGACATATAAAGTTATCACCCAGAACTCTACTCCAAATATTCAATTTCTTTAGATTTGAGTACGAGAGTTATGGTATTAAGGTTTGTTTGTGACCAGCAACGAGCATTTCATGGATTATTTAATAGATATGTTAATTAATTTGTAAAAACAATATTACTAAGCAGATTAGCATCATTATTTGTCCTTTCCATCATACTTTCGCAAAATTCCATACGTTTTTTGTCGTCATTGGAATAGATTTCCTGATAATTTGTATGTATTTATGTTTTGGTCCTTATGCGTTATGAAGAGTTGCATAAACCAGGCTTTGTATAGTAGCTGTGAAACTACAGGTTTCACTTTCAGTTGGTGACATATTTTTATCGAGAGGGCTCATAATTTGGTACTCGTAATTGGATCACAATACTCACTGAAGTGAGCCACAAGCCACATTGTGACTTTTAACCACGACAAAAATACGGTTAACCGCTACTTTACAATCACAGAATGTAATTTTTAAATGAAAACGAATTGATTGAAAACATCTTTAACCGAAACTAATATAAATAAAATTTTATAGCCATTAATAAGCACAACAAGAAACATATTTTAAAAATTTTCAAATTAAATTTGTCTTCAAAAGTTCAGCAAATTTATTATTTATAATTTTAATTTCCAGTTCCTTATGAAAAATGTCCATACTGGACAAACACTGCTTTTTTAAAAAAAATTATAGGAAAAATACTTCAGTGTCAACGCGGCGGACTGTGGATTTTTTTAACCCGAGTTCGATTCTCACAACCGACAAATTTATTTTCACAATATTTATATATATGAAATTAAAATACTCATGACTTGGAGTTGAAACTTAAAAATGACATTTGAGCGTTCGTCAATTGTTTTTTAATAGTTATTCAAATTATGTCGGTCTTTCGTCTCAAATCATAGCTCTCAAGAAGATAATTCTAGTAAAAATATCAAAAATAATATTTAAGCGATTGTCAATTTTTTTTTCTAATTTGTTCTACTTAGCCTGAATTGGTATCAAATTAAAGCCTCTTGGACAAAAGATTTTTAAAAAATGGGAAAAATGACATTGAAATGATCGTCAATTGATTTTTACTTCCTTGTACGAAGTAAAGGAAGTATTGTAATCGCGAAAATTTTCGGTTCTCAGATTTCAACGGAAATAGGTGTTTTGGCCCTCCCTGAATCCATTTTGACTAATTTCGTCATGCCGTCTGTACGTACGTACGTACGTACGTACGTACGTACGTACGTATTTCGCATAACTCAAAAACGGTAAACCGTAGAAAATTGAAACTTTATATTTAGGACTGTTATAACATCTAGTTGTGCACCTCCCTTTTTGGTCATTATACAACTACCGGAAGTGGTACTTTACTTGAAGCCTATAATAGATTTTCATGAAAAACTATATTCAAATATAATTTAAAACTTTCCAAATTTGGTATATAAGACTACTATATCAATGGAAATAACATAATAGATTTTGGTTAAAATAGACTAACCGGAAGTGGCACATTACATGAAGCTGCTAACAGTTTTCCTTGAAAAAAATGATATTATTTAAATTTTATAAATAAATGATGCAAATAAAAGTTTTAGAGAATTAAATTCTGCGTCTAGCACATTAAGAATTATTAAATTAGCCTTTTGTATACGCGAGATATCTAAATTTAAAAATTATATATTTATTTTTAAAAAAAATTAAGTTTGCTATGGATTAGAACAAAAAATAAGAAAAAAATAAAAAATTAAATGTCAATGTCATTGCATTAGCAACATTTAGTTGTGCACCTTTCGTTGTATTCATTGAATAATTAAAGGATGGGAAAGAAACAATCAAACAGGCAAAAGAAGGGTAGAATGAAGAAATACATTTCTGAAAAACGACAAGCAGATGAATAAAAAGCTAGAAAATTTTAACAACAAAAAGAGAATAAAAATTCTTAGAGAGAAAGATGAATATAAAGAGGGAGAAAATGTTAAGACGAAGGAAAGAATAAAAAAAATTAAGAGAAGTTGCACGAAGTAAAGGAAGTATTGTAATCGCGAAAATTTTCGGTTCTCAGATTTCAGCGGAAATACGCATTTTGGCCATCCCTGAATCCATTTTGACTAATTTCGTCGTGCCGTCTGTACGTACGTAATGTATCTCGCATAACTCAAAAACGGTAAGCCGTAGAAAGTTAAAATTTTATAATTATGACTGTTATAACATCTAGTTGTGCACCTCCTTTTTTGGTCATTATATAACTTCCGGAAAGTAAAGTACCATACTTGGAGCCTATAATATATTGAAAAACTATATCAAAATATAATCCAAAACTTTCCAAATTTGGTATATAAGACTACCATATCAATGGAAATAACATAATAGATTTTGGTTAAAATAGACTAACCGGAAGTGGCACATTACGTGAAGCTGCTAACAGATTTCCTTGAAAAAAATGGTATTATTTTAATTTTAGAAATGTATGCTGCAAATAAAAGTTTTAGAGAATTAAATTCTGCGTCTAGCACATTAAGAATTTTTAAATTAGCTTTTTGCATAAACGAGATATCTAAAGTTAAATATTATATATTTTTTGATTTTTTTAAAAATTAAGTTTGCTATGGATTAGAACAAAAAATAAAAGATTTAATGTCAAATATGTGCGATTAAAAAAATATCTATAGTTTAATACGTGTACAAGGAAGTCATGTGGTGTCCACATCAGATATTTTATTTTAATATTAGTAAAACTATAGAAAATTAGATTTACCCGATCGTCAATTGATTTTTCAAAAGTCTTATAAATTATTTAGTGTTAAATGAAAGTTGCCCTGCGGAAAATTCTATGCTGTCTCATCGTAACATTATAGTACTGTACAGCATAAGGAATAAATTTCCGTATTGGTGATTGGGTCGTCGTCATTTATTTACAATGCAACAAAAAAGTAAAGTAGTGACTGTGATTAATATTTTTTTGTTACTTGTTTGTGTCAGTACACTGTGAATTAATATCTCATTTTATCCAAATTTGTGATTCTGGTGATATTTCAAAGATTTTAAAAATTTTTATAATAATTTTCACTGTGTTAATCTACTATGAAGTGACGGTGAGACAAAATATAATACGGCTTATGGTCGGTGACAACAGCACATTATTTTTATATGAACACTGCATACTAGAAAAGTACATGCTCGTTACACCGAATACCAAAATCAGTATTTTCTGTAAATTAGATGTAACATCAGAAAATTCAAATTATTATGTTGCATGAATTAAGTATAAACATGTGTATAATGCAGACATATGTTATAATGTAGTTAGTACTGCGTGCTGCGTGCTTCTGTGTACCTATATACGTAGGATATTTCTTCATTCGTACGATCTTTACAGGGTTCATAAAATGAAATGTTTGGAATCTCCTTTTTACGAAAATTTAACTGTAGACAAGAATTCCACCATAAATTAGTTTTTGTATTTTACTATATTTATGAGTATTTTGTTTTGCAATAGACGAATATAGGTAGTGATCTTTATTAGAAAAATAAATGAAATATCGTTCATATTGGTTTCTGGAAATACGCATATATCATACAAATATATACTTTTAGTTCAGGATCTACAATAAATCGTAAACAAATTGTAGTTTTCCGTATTTCCGATTCATGGTAAAAAATTATGTAGTAAAAAACATACAATAGTGCCACAAAAAATCCTACAAATAAACATAATTTATGAAGTCGATATAGCGTAGCAAGTTTTTTCAGTGTTCAGAATTACGAAAATGGTATTATTACGTCGATTGATGATATAGTACAGCAACCGTTTGGCGCAGAGGAAACAAGCGATTCATAACAAAAATCAATAAATTTCAACGGATAATATAGCAAGCCATTTCGTGTTCAAATTCAACAATTTCTCGTTGAGTTTCAATAGAGTCATTGGTAATAATTGTCACGCGAGAGCAAATGAATATCGCACGTGACTGAAGTGAAAGTACTTTCTTTCCGGAAGCCATTCTAGAGATATTCGTCATACAACAAAACCGACGGCAGCGAACTGAATTGCTATTTCGGCCATTCCCAGATCGACATTTGACGAAATGTATTCCTAGTGCTATAATACTTGAAGAATTGATATCTGTTATTTATTTATTTATTTATTTATGTTACGCTGTACAACAGGAATATAATCCCAATTACAGTAAAGATTCCGCACTCACCGAGCCGCAGTGTAGTAGATTATATAATTTTTAGCTTGAGTGAGATCCGAACTCGAGATCTCCGGATTCGAACTCCGTATTGCTATCCACACCACCGTACTGACGGATTTGATGATCCCCTCTGTTACCGATCGATAAATCAACGACAATACTTTTTCCTTTTCATAATTACTCTCATAGATTTCCACCATTTCCATATTTTGTAATCATTTATTCTGTTATTTATATTTTACTTTTATGAATTTTGCTCTCAATTACAAAGAAGACAGTATTAAATATTAAATTTTAACACCAGTGTTTATTAAGTTATCAGTGAGCTGTCATTATATTTTATTTTATAATACACAAAATGCATGAATTTTACAAAAATACAAATGCCGAGATAAATTATATTAGTTACAGAATATTGAAATTATTATAACCTATAAACTGTGCATGTAATATAAAGCCATTTTCATTCATTTGATATTCGAATTTGCTTAATAAAGAACCTGTTTGCCTAATTTGGAATTTTAAATACAATCTTCTACTTCTGTGTATCCTCACATTTCTGCTGGATATTCAGCATTTTTCATTATTTATTCATGATTTTCTACGATCTATATGAGTATAACTAGGATCCTGTCAAAATTAGTGCCGGATTAACAATAGGCGGGGCCTTAGGCAATCGCAAACGAGAGGCCCCTATTATCTATTATCAAATATAGTCATGTAATTATTTTTAAACTGAGAAGCAACCTTGTTTCGAATAAATTGTCACTGACAGTTTTCTTGAAACTTATAATAGAATACAAATAAAGAATTAAAAATCCCATTATATAATTTTTTTGTGGAAAATAAAAACACATATTGTGAGTAACCGAGCTAGAAGTGAACGAATTGGGAAGACAGCACGGCGGCACTCAGAGACGTAAAAAACAGCGCGTACCTGCATCACCGGAAGAAGAAACGAACTGAATCGATAGGGGCTGGGGCGGATGCGGGGGCGGTTGCGAAGGAACCGGATGTGTGTGCCCAGCGTCGGCGGCGGTGGTGGTGGCGTAAATGGGCGGATGGCGGCGCCGCCGCGTGGATGATTAACCAAGTCCGAAAACACGTTCCCGCTCCTCGGACGCTGAATAATGGATAACTTGAAATACCGGTAAAAGCCCTGATAATATATTTAAAGGCCTGACAAGAATCATGATGACATGTGTTCAATTAACAATGTTGCGCGATAAATTGTTAATCAGCTCGATATAAAATTAGAATGTATTAATAGATTATTTCATATTTATCATATGCCATATTTTATGCAGTACCCTATCATGACGGATATAATAAATAAATTCGAAATACATCCAGCAAATCCAGCTCGATCCATTTATTTAAATAGTTGGAAAGTTCCATAATTGCAAATCGAAAAATTCCAAGATAAAATTTATATTCGTATTTCACAAAAGTTTAATTTTACTTCAATACTTTTTAAATTGTCCTATTTGCGTTCAAGTCAATTTTCTTTTCACTTCTATTCTGATTTTTTGTTTATAAAACATTTTAAATGATAATTACATCATGTTTTAAACCGTGGAATTGCAAGATAAATAAATTACGTTATTTCTTTTGAAATAACAGAAAAAAGAGCAGTGTACCTCAAACATTCATTCATATAGTTACAGGCTATCTGAGTCATATACCAGGTTTAAAAATATATGATGAGATTTATTTAATTAAATATATTTTTAACAATATTAAAAATATCAAATATGTTTAAGTTTTTTATAATAATGCCACAGCCAGTAATGGGTAAAAGGCGTGATGATATATTTATTTTATTTATTGCATGAGTAATAATGTAGTTTCAATATATTATAAAAATTAATGATTGATATTTACTGAAAATAGATATATAAACTTGAGTTACCATCCAAAGTTTATCAATATGTCGCGATATAGTGAACGGCAGTAAACCCCGTTAAAGGTGAACTGTATGTTTGCGTTATTTCTCTGAGATTCTTCTAAATACGTGATTTATTGTTTCAACTATGTATTCATGTGTATCGTGCATAAATATCGACACAGACACGATGTTACATTTTTTCCTACTCAAGATATTACCAAAATAAAAATATTTGAATTTAAAACAAAAAGAGAACTATTAAAATATTTTATAATGGCAAATGAATCGTATTTACTGACAGATATGGAGTAGAAAAATCTACCATATACACAAAATGAAATACTTATTTTTAGTTCCACTGGTTAAATGTAATATATTAACCCTTTTCACTCCAGCCTAAATACTTATAGAGGATACCAATAACTCCAACACTATATTAGTTACATACATACATAGTATACAAGTACATGCATGTAATGTAGAAATGTCGCAATTACGGCGACAACGGAGTGCAAAGGGTTAATAAGTTGACTACAACTAGTAGGTTCATTCTAGAATATTAGCTGCTTTTTATAATTCCGTCTCCTGAAATTCACGTTTAAAACCTGGGACGAAACTGATGAGTCCGATTGGAATTATTAAAAATTTTATATTAACAAATAGAATACTAAAAATATAGGTTCGAATGCTAATCGTAAATTCTCTGATGATCTGTGTTTTTTTATTTTAAAAAATTCAAACATCGGCACAATGTATAATTTAAATATTATTTCCTGTTTTTTTACTTGATTAAAAAAAGAGGTTTTTACATTAATATTAAAATAAAATTTCCGGGTTCCCGAGAAACCTCGAGATTTTACGAACTTTCAATCCCAGCTCTCGGGATTAAAAACCATTTGGAAACAGCGCCCACTAACTACAACTTCAAAATTAAAAATTATGTTATTACTTTAATATTAACGATTTTAAAATTACTGATGAAACCAGTAGTACTCAAATGTGTATTTTATATCAAGCAAATAATTTTGCGGATATTTAAAAAATTCCTTTTAATCAGAGATCAGTATAGCATGAAGTATTTGACATTTTTTTTTCTGAAGTATTGAAACAACTGTTTATGTCTTATAGAATAAACATGATTCCTTAAAATGAGACTTACTGTATGTATAAAATTGTAAGTTGAGTTGTAGACCTATAGGAATATTTCTTGTTACCGCTAACGCAGTAAAAATTACAGTAAATATACTTTTACAGTTATTTTTACTGTTTAATAAGATAAAGATATTATAAAATAACATTTTCTTTTAATTCAAAAATACAAAATTACGGTCGTTTATAAATTTGAAAGATATACGTAAAATAAATATGGATTGTAGAAAAGAAAATATTTTTCTTTAATTGGGTCGCAGTAATAAGCTTTCCGTTGACATTGCACCGACCTGAAATGTTCTATTTGGGCCAGGTAATCTGATTCGAAATAGCTGCCTAGGTAACGCTCGCAAAACTACACGAAAACAAGTCAACTTCATAAATAATTCGCCTTATCAAACAGCGAAAATCAGCGATTTTGTGTTCGAGAAATTTTCCCCACGTAAATATCATTAGTGAGCTGTTTAAAATGTACCCCCTCAGGAAAGCGGCTAAAAAACGACACGAGTTTTTGTCTCCGACCGAGAATAAAATGAGTGACTCATACGTCACAGGAGTGTGCTGTGAGGTGGTGGCGGCAGTCGTAACCTCGTCGCGAGTGACGTAGAGGCCCCCAGGTGGCCGTAAAGGAGCGCCAACTCCCGGTTATAGACGTAAACATGCCCTGACAAACGTGGCCGCCATTAAACCTGGCGCCGGTGCGCGCGTGCACCGATATCGTGATCCTGACGGATTACTTCTGTCGCTACTGCTGCTCTCGGGACACCGGGACACTAAAAATATTTTAATATTCAGCAATCACTCCGCGATAAACTTGCACCTTGCTTGGAAAATAACCCTTCGATGTTTATATAATAATGGCCTTATCTCTGCACGTGAAGCATAGATATTCCGGGATATTATTACCTACTACTAGGTATCTATGATCAGTAAGTAGTTCAAGTAGAATGAGATCCAAATTGTTTACTCACTTTTCATATTTCAAATTCTAAAAAAAAATTGCTTTTTAGTTAATCACAGACTACAGTTAGTTAAAGGCATATTTTAGATCTTAGATCGTGCCACGCCTCAAATATTAAAGTGGGTTTATACCGTTCAGTTTAATTAATCAATCCGATTGAATCAATCAAATTTAAAAAAAATCTACTACAAGTTAATAGAAGTATAATGAACTTGATCAATTAATTTAATTTAATAGTGTTACACTTTATTTTGTAAAATTAAAGTTAACACTAATCATAGCAAAACATATTTTACTGGTACATTTATTTGTAATTACTTAATTATAATTTGAATTTTAATCATTAGGCAACAAATATTGACTTAAGAAGTTCAGAAATTAGAATCAATGTTTACAAATTTTCTTTATCAAGTAAACAATAACAAACCCCATACAATTGTAACCGAAAGCATTCAATAAATGTAACATTAATCAACTTTATGATTAAATTAAAACAAAACTAAATAATTGATAAGCTTCTTTAGGAACAGGTTATACTTTTGTTTAATGTAATTCTTCCATGACCACCAAGTAAGTCATTCATTATTATGTACGTTTATTGATAGTTAAAATTATTAAAAAATACTAAATAATGAAAAAGTCTTGAATAATGAATCATAATTCAATACTTTTAAGCCAATCAGATTGCGGTTATTATAGTACCGTAGTGCATTTCATATTATTATTGTTATTTTCATGTTGCTTAGAAACTACTAAAGATACATTTGTCATGTAACCTATAAAATTGATTATTTTCCTGACACTACTACCGAAAAGTACAAGTTTACGGCTCTCTCTGGAATATGCTTGATTACCCAGTAAAGGATCACTATCAGGTTTTGTTACGCAAATAACTATTATTCAAATGAGTTATTAATATGTCAATTTCTGATTTTTAAAAGGTTGCAAAACCAGTTATTTTTAACTTTAACTTTTCCGACCTGGAATTATTAGTTTTCGCATTTGGAACTGTCATTTTTCCAACTTGAAACTGTCAACGCAAAGTGAAACTAAGGCATTTGCAATTTGTAGTTACATCGAAATTAGATAGAATCCATTATTTTGTTTCGATATTCTGTAATTTTACGCTTTGAAAAATAAATGCACTCATAAAATCTACAATTAATTTGTTGATAGATAAAAAACAAAAAATCATAACCTACTAAATTATTTCGCACGAAAAAACAAACAAATTAATATTATTTATTACACTTATTAATTTTTAATTCTGAATAAAATATTATACAAACCTCGGTAGAAAGTATAACTGGCCTCAGGTTAGCAAACTGCGGCGTTTCGCGCCTTGGTTTATTTACTATGAAACATTTTCCACTCCGGTATGTAATATACTATTTCGGCTTAGAACAAAAAGTACTTTTCGGCCCCTAAAATAATACCGGAATTTAAAAATTCTAGAAAATACAAAATTTCTTAGAATCGAATAAAAAGCAGTATACAGGGTGTTTCACAACTTAGAGCAAAAAAATAAACGGTATATTCTGTACGACGTGCTAATCATGAAACAAAAATATTTTTTTTTAATTTGAAAAATTAAGGGTTGTTAACTTAAAATATTTTTTGTAGTACTACACTGGATTCGCTTTCCTATTAAACCCAATCAATGAAGTAGGTATCAACTACGAAAGAATAATTACACAATTCAATTATTAGCAGTTATTTATAATAGAATTTTATTTAATTAATAACTTTAACATAATCATCCACCCAGTGGCAGGGGCAACGAAAAATTCTGGACTGGGAAATATGGAAAATAGTTTTGCGATTTAAAAAAAAATTCTTTTTGTTTCATGATCAGCACGTCGTACATAATATACCCTTTAATTTTTTGCTCTAAGTTGTGGAACACCCTGTATAACTCGCGGACGTAAGGTATTTCGTCTCGTACAGTTGCCAAACTCAACTTAGTCTCGTCCAGCAATTTTCTGTATACTTACGAAAAATTACACTGTAAAAGCATTACATTAGAATTCATTTTATGATTCTTTGTAAATGCAGCTATCACTTTTATGAATTATAAATACATATTTGGAAAATGCACAAACAAAATGTTCATTAAATGAATAAATAAACATAATAAAGTAAAATCCTTGACGTAGTCCATTATCGTATTTCTTCTCTAACGAGAATAATAGGATAAAAAAATATAATATTCTTTTAGTTCGCTTGTGGAATCAAGTACAAAGCAGAATACAGCTGATAGGAACATATTCTGGTAATTGGCTACGAAATCTAGTTTAGAGTTCGTGTTTTACCTGTGTTTAGTGTTTCTTTTATTAAATTACAACGAAAATGAAATAAATTGTTATTTTCTTTTGCTGTTCTAAAAATGCAGAGGTTTTTCTTTGGACTAACTGGTTAAACTCGAACGTATGTGCTCGAATTTAATTAAAACTGTATAAGGATTTAAGAGTATTGTATTTACAATTCTCTATTTCCTTTAGATATGTGGTGTGTTGAACACATTAAACGAGAAACAGCAAAAACAACAGTTATATAAAACATTATCTTTCATTATGCATTCCGGTATAGTACAGTGATCAATACAGTGTGAAATATGTGAATGACATGTGTGATTGTAACTTTTTGTGCACATTATTTATAACGGCAATTAATTTTAAAACCAAAATAAACTGAAAAATAAAATCGTAACGTTGTAAATAATTTATGTTTGATAAAAATTATATATTGAAATTAAGTTGTTTTTGTTTTTTGCTAATTAAAATTTTTCTACCTATACGTTTTTATACGACAGAGAAAAATCTTTAATTAATGAATTAAAAATAAAATATTTTGTATTCAATAAATAAATATAGGTACCTTAGATTTATCGAGTTGGCCTGCGGATTTGAGAATCTGGGTTCGATTTCCAGAGCCGATACCCCTGTAACTCCTTCTCCACTAACATCTTTGAGGGTTGTAATTTGCCGGTTTGTAATCGGACTTCACGCGAATAAATATATCATTTACCGAAATCTGCTATGGCAGAGTACTACACCCAGTAATGGGTAAATGGCATGATATATTTATTTTTACCTCAGAAACCTATGTAAAGGTATGTAAAGGGAAAAAATATGATATTTAATTATGTAATTATTCGTTCCATTTAAAATACGTAACCTTATGTTATAACGGAAAATATCTGATGTGGACACCACATGACTTCCTTGTACACGTATTAAACTATAGATATTTTTTTAATTACACATATTTGACATTAAATCTTTTATTTTTTGTTCTAATCCATAGCAAACTTAATTTACAAAAAAATCAAAAAATATATAATATTTAAATTTAGATATCTCGTTTATGCAAAAAGCTAATTTAAAAATTCTTAATGTGCTAGACGCAGAATTTAATTATCTAAAACTTTTATTTGCAGCATTCATTTCTAAAATTAAAATAATACCATTTTTTTCAAGGAAAACTGTTAGCAGCTTCATGTAATGTGCCACTTCCGGTTAGTCTATTTTAACCAAAATCTATTATGTTATTTCCATTGATATAGTAGTCTTATATACCAAATTTGGAAAGTTTTAAATTATATTTGAATATAGTTTTTCATGAAAATCTATTATAGGCTTCAAGTAAAGTACCACTTCCGGTAGTTGTATAATGACCAAAAAGGGAGGTGCACAACTAGATGTTATAACAGTCCTAAATATAAAGTTTAAATTTTCTACGGTTTACCATTTTTGAGTTATGCGAGATACGTACGTACGTACGTACATACGTACGTACAGACGGCATGACGAAATTAGTCAAAATGGATCCAGGGAGGGCCAAAACACCTATTTCCGTTGATATCTGAGAACCGAAAATTTTCGCGATTACAATACTTCCTTTACTTCGTACAGGAAGTAAAAAGGGCTCTGAAAAATTTATTCTCTAATGTAAAGAGTATCTATAATTTTTATTTGAAACTTTTCACTCTATCGACTACCATTTTTGAATTAAATTTGTTTGAAAATGTTTGCTATTTTTCCTTATATCTATGCATTTTTACTTCCTTGTACGAAGTAAAGAAAGTATTGTAATCGCGAAAAGTTTCGGTTCTCAGATTTCAACGGAAATAGGTGTTTTGGCCCTCCCTGAATCCATTTTGACTAATTTCGTCATGCCGTCTGTACGTACGTACGTATCTCGCATAACTAAAAAACGGTAAGCCGTAGAAAATTGAAACTTTATATTTAGGACTGTTATAACATCTAGTTGTGCACCTCCCTTTTTGGTCATTATACAACTACCGGAAGTGGTACTTTACTTGAAGCCTATAATAGATTTTCATGAAAAACTATATTCAAATATAATTTAAAACTTTCCAAATTTGGTATATAAGACTACTATATCAATGGAAATAACATAGTAGATTTTGGTTAAAATAGACTAACCGGAAGTGGCACATTACATGAAGCTGCTAACAGTTTTCCTTGAAAAAATGGTATTATTTTAATTTTAGAAAGGAATGCTGCAAATAAAAGTTTTAGAGAATTAAATTCTGCGTCTAGCACACTAAGAATTTTTAAATTAGCTTTTTGCATAAACGAGATATCTAAATTTAAATATTATATATTTTTTGATTTTTTTTAAAATTAAGTTTGCTATGGATTAGAACAAAAAATAAAAGATTTAATGTCAAATATGTGCAATTAAAAAAATATCTATAGTTTAATACGTGTACAAGGAAGTCATGTGGTGTCCACATCAGATATTTTTCATTTCATTTGATCTTCTAAAGTAACAACTTTCGCCTAATGTAACTGGACTCGTAGCTGTTACAGTTCTCAAAATCTCAATGGCGGTCCTCGTACAAAACACGTCCTGTATGTGTAATTATATTTGTCCGGTAGTACGGTGGTGTGGATAGCGTTACGGCATTCAAATCCGGAGATCCCGAGTCCAATTTTCACTCAAGCTAAAAATGTATGAACTATCACATTGCGGTTCAGTGAGTCCGGACCCTGTACTGTAATTGGTAATTCTACCGAGTAGCACAAATAAAATAAAAATATTTTATTTGATTAAAATATCTACGTTTCGGTGTAATATTTATATTTATTTAAAAATTTAAAGTAGATGTAGCTTTAAAACATTTATTTAACTCAAAGTTCAGAATAATGTACATTTACATGAAATTTCAATTACCTTAGGAGGATCTTATTAAAAAATCAATACAGTAATTAAACGCTGGAACAAGTAGACCCATTATGAGCATTGTTATCATAAACAACAATTAAATACCCACGGCATTGTTAGATGCTTGTTCTGAGGCAAGGTTTAGAGCCCTGATAATTTCGATTCGTAATCTGTGGCTAATATTTTACGTGTTTGCGTGATTCCAACCAGTAATGTGTACAAGCGGCTGCGGTTTCTGCCCGGTGTTCAACAACACAGCTCTACAAAACTCATTCGAATGAGAGAGAAGTAGCTACAGGCTATGGAATTAACTTTGGACTAAAATATTGTGAAATAAAAAATTTTATATTGTAATAAAACTCTGGTGATGTATAACATGGATTTGGGGTTTGGCTGGTATAATAAATTTTAGAGTTAGAAAAACCATAATTGGAACGGAGGTTATTTATTGAATACTTTTTTGTTATGTAATATTTTTTTAGAATATATTTGGAGATATAAAACATTATAAATTTCGAGGATTATAAAATGTTATTGTATAATAAACTTTTTGGTGGCAGTGCCATAATTGAGATTGAAATTCTGCAACACAATATTCCAATCCAATCTTTACTTATACTAAAAGGCTTATTTTTGTATTTATCTATACTTTTGCTTAGTTTTAGTATTCTAGTAATCTTTATTATGCAATCCGTAAACAAATATCGAAAAAAAAATTTACACTCAGCAAGGGCACACATTATAGTTTACATCATGAATTTCATCACCTTTAGTTATATCGTTTAATATTTAATTATCTGATAAATTTTCTGATTGCCACAGGAAATATGAAAATTTAACAGTCACGGTTATACGAGTATGTTTCTCGCATTAGTTGTTTTGGTGTAGTTGTACCTCTGCACGAAAATTTAATGATATATCCACATATGTGTACTATTCCAACAGCAGCTGTGATTAATTCGTGATCTTTTCTAGATGTTTCAGTTGAACGTAAAAAGAAAGTTGTAGTTGTTAAATAAAATTGCAAATTTCAATAAATAAATCACTAAGATTTTGTATTATTTTGTCAAGTTAGTTAAATTAGTGCAGTGTCATATCGTGTTGATAGATGTCTCTAGTGAATTTATATATAAGATCAACTAGCAAATTAGATCTATTTATTGTACATGTCACGTGAGAGGTAGATTATTTATTTTATTTTGAAGTTTTTGGTCAAGTTAATGTTTGATGTTTTGGCGCAACCCCACAGATAGATTCCGTAGGTCCATATCGGAACGATAGTGGTTTTATACAAGACGATTTTGTTTTCCAAGGGCAATTGTGATTGCGACACAAGAGCCAATGATTAAAAAATGATTACAAAAAAAGATAAAATGATTATGAGTATGAGTGAGATGATACTCGGCGAAGTACTTATGATTTTTCGTGTGTTGCCAGAAATTTCATCAACAACTTCTAGTATGCATTGGGTTATTCCCTGGGTGAAATTAGTATAAGAATTATGTTATTGACTTTTAAGTCTGATCGTAAACATACAAATATAGAATAATTTTTCAAAATTTATTTCGATTTTAATTATTAATCTCATCTCACTTTTTAACGAAACTTGCAGGTATCATCAAGTCATGATTTAAAAAAATATGTTATTGACTATTTTAGAAACAATTATCTCTGGATTTCACGCAATTTATTTTTTAAAAGTCAATCTATCGGTTTTTGGTTTCTCATGTTCTAAAGATGACCCAGGCAGATACGAAATCAACTGAGATTTAATTTAAAAAAAATAAATTGACTGAAATCGAGTTAATCGAAGTTATTGGAATAAATATATATCTTTTTTAACTTGAAACAATTATTTTAAAATTACATAATTTAAAAACACTTTTGAATCTCTTCATCAGTATTAATTAGCAGTAGTAAAAGGCGGACATAAAGTTATTTTATTTGTAAGCTAATAAATTGTTGAATGCCAAAATTAATTAATATAAAAATATTGACATGATTTATAAATATTAGGTGGCTCAGTTGTTGCGACAAACAATTTTCACTATGTTAAAACTACCCCTGTGGTTCCCCCTCCACTAGCATCTTTGGGGACCGTGATTTCACGGCTGATAATCGCACTTCACGCGAAGAAATATATCACTTACCAAGCTCTGCTACGGTAGAGTACCACACCCAGTAATGGATAAAAGGTGTGATGATATATTTTTTATTTTACTTATAATACTATAAATAATATACATTTTGTCCCGCGTGATGGTCGCACGGATTGAGGGCCTGACTCGCAACCATAAGGTCGTGGGTTCGGGTCCCGCCCGTGGCGACCATACAAAGGACATATCGGCATATGACCTTAGTAGTTGGCCCGATATATAAATTAAAAAAAAAATAATTTACATTTCAATAAAGTCAACCATTTTCTTTTGTTAAATATACAGTTATATTTCACAAAGATTTTTTCAAGCAGGTAAAAAATATTCCTTTTCTTCTGTATTTAAAATTCATTGTGACTTTTATTTGACGTGACTGTATACACACGGGATTTTTAAAATTAAATTTATACTTAAGAGCTTCTAACATAGCTCCAACAAAAGATATACACGAGAACAGAGGAGTGAAACAACATGAGAAACTCAAAACTGTAATTCCATTTACGAGGGGTGTAAGCTTGCACTCAAAATATAGCATTAATATTGAGAACCGTGTGGTGCTTTGCGTTATTTAAACTCCACCACGGCAGACGGCATTGCGCTCGATGATGCTGCTGTAGAAACTTCTCGCATCGACCAATTCCCACTGGACATAATGCATTTTAATACAAACTTAGTTTTATTATTATTTAGTTTATGTGACTTTCATTTATTATTTAATATTAGTTTTTCTTTTATGGTCTGCAATTTTATAAAATAAATAAGAGTGGATCTGAAAATAATGTTTATTATTTAAATTGAATTATAAAGAAAAAATTAAGATACCGCCAGGATTGAATCTGGGATCTATAAACTTCAGTCATATGTTTTAAATCAACTAAACTACGGTCACTATATGATTCAAATCTGATTTTATTCCAATTCTCTCTATTTTGTTATGTGTCATTACTTTATATAGGATAATTTATTTATATGCAGTAATAGTCCAGTGGATAGTATTAGAGGTTCTCCCTCCACTAACATCTTTGGTAGATATGACTTGACGGTAACCGCACTTCATGCGTATAAATATATTACTTACCAACATCTGTTACGGCAGAGTGTCACATCCAGTAATGGATAAAAGGCGTGATGATATATTTATTTATTTTATAACGCGGATATTGACTTTAATATTTAAGATTTATTTGCAAATTACACATTGTGTTATGGCACATATAAATTAATTACTAAAATTTTATGGCACACAAAAAATATATTATATACAGGGTGTTTCACAACTTAGAGCAAAAAATTAAAGGGTATATTCTGTACGACGTGCTGATCATGAAACAAAAAGATTTTTTTTTAAATCGCAAAACTATTTTCATGTTTCCCAGTCCAAAATTTGTCGTTGCCACTGCCACTGAGTGGATGATTATGTTAAAGTTATTAATTAAATAAAATTATATTATAAATAACTGCTAATAATTGAATTGTGTAATTATTCCTTCGTAGTTGATACCTACTTCATTGTTTGTGTTTAATAGGAAAGCGAATCCAGTGCAGTACTACAAAAAATGTTTTAGGTTAACAACCCTTAATTTTTCGAATTTATAAAAAATTCTTTTTGTTTCATGATCAGCACGTCGTACAGAATATACCCTTTAATTTTTTGCTCTAAGTTGTGAAACACCCTGTATTCAAGTAGTGTTAACAATGTCACATGTGTGAATAAGACACTTTTAACACGAGTTGCATACATTATTTTTTTACAATCGAGTTTTAATTATTTATTCTAATTTTACATATTACATTTCTAACGTCAAAAATATTTATTTTGTAGGTTACTTAGTTAAATGTAATTCGCAGCAAATAATTTATTACGTTCATATGAATATCACAAAATTATTTGAGAATTGTTAAAAGTTCAGAATGAAAATTTGACAGCATTGAAATGAAAGAAACACAATTGAAACCGTCTCAGTATCTGTTAGTTTTTAGGGAGGCATACGAACTGAATGCTTTAGATACGTAAACCTAGCAAACAAAAATGTATACTGTAAGAAGTGCAGTCATGATTAATAAGGATTAAATCGAGGATTTATGATTAGATAGAAACTTAACCACATTTCTAGCAAGTCAGTGACGAAAAATACATTACACTCAAATATGTTTCAAATTATTCACTATAAAATTATATCCTTAAATAATGTATATATTATGTACTAAAAAATATTATGGCACACTGCTCTTTGTTGTACATAGTGTAAATATAAGAAGCATTTTTTATCTTTGCATAATTTTTATTTGAAGCAAATTATGTTCTATTCTGAAAATGATAGAAATTAGTTGGTCTATTTATATGGTAAAAGTATACCACCTTTATATTTGATTTGTATTTCTCTATGTGTAATTATCAAGTAAACAAATTATTGTATAATTGCAGCCATTATGGTGTGTCATTCTGTGCGTTATGTTTAGAATGTATACGGATATACTATGAGTAGATAATGTCTGTAAATATGAATTATTAGGCTTGTTGTTATTTATACGTTTACTCTTCCATTTATAAAAATATGTCCATGTATTGTGGAGTCGAATAATGATCATTGTCATTTGTGATACCTATTATAGTTATATATACGTAGTAAATCCAAGAGATCGTAATAAAACGATTAAAAGACCGTTAATTACGTCCACAAAGAAACGTAAAATTTTACCAGCCATAAATCAAAATGTTAACACTGTCAACTGTTGCCTCAAGTTTTGTAGAGTTACATTTTGTCTTGCGAAAAAATAGGTAATCATATTAAAATTAATTTGTCAACATAACTTTTTAAAATATTACAGCAACATATTACAATGCTACTACAGAATTATGAATACGAGTATGTAACAATATTTAAAATCAGTAGTTATTTAATTAGTAATTTAATGGCAAGTTAAATTGAAATTTTTCATATAAGTCGAAGCCGACCTTGGACATTGGAAGTATTCTGACAAACATAAGCTATTTGCGGAAAGATTTTGTAGTATTATACTTATGGGGCTTTCAATCATTTTATTACGATCCCTTGGGTTCTGGTGCACTCAATTTTGAAACGTTTAAACATCTATCTATAAAATTGTTGTTCACATAATTCTAATAAGAAGTTGCTAGTCTCGTCATAAAAAATATTCAAACCTTTCCCGTTAAATTATTTTGGAGACAATGTTTCAAATACAAGTTATAGTAAATTAGAAAGTTTATCACGTCGATAGTGACTTATTTATATGAACTTTGAGCTTAAAACATGTCTCAGTTGTTCAGCTCAATAAGCAATGTCATAAAAGTCATATCCAAGTTTACTACTTCACGTAAAATGGTTCTGATTTGTGACTTCGATGCGCTAGCTGAAGGGCCAAGGAAAATCGGTTCTGCTACTTCAGAAAATTATTAAAACAATAATCTTTTTCATCTTTTTCATACCCCATTCACAAAATTAGAAAATGACCTTTTTTAAATACATCCTAATATATATATATATATATATATATATATACAGGATGTTTCACAACTTAGAGCAAAAAAATAAAGGGTATATTCTGTACGACGTGCTGATCATGAAACAAAAAGAATTTTTTTTAAATTCGAAAAATTAAGGGTTGTTAATCTTAAACATTTTTTGTAGTACTGCACTGGATTCGCTTTCCTATTAAACACAAACAATGAAGTAGGTATCAACTACGAAAGAATAATTACACAATTTAATTATTAGCAGTTAAGATTCATAATAGAATTTTATTTAATTAATAACTTTAACATAATCATCCACTCAGTGGCAGTGGCAACGAAAAATTTTGGACTGGGAAACATGGAAAATAGTTTTGCGATTTAAAAAAAAAATCTTGTTGTTTCATGATCAGCACGTCGTACAGAATATACCCTTTAATTTTTTGCTCTAAGTTGTGAAACACCCTATATATATATATATATATATATATATATATATATATATATATATATATATATATATATATATATATATGTAATTTTTTTGTAATCATACCATTAAATTTGTTGTTAATGTCTTCTTCTTCCTGTCTTTTTAATTTAAGGCATTCATAGCCAAAATAGAAACCTTACTTCTAGCAATGTATTTCTACATGTGCAAAGTGTTTGTAACTATTTAAACTAATTAGTAAAATGATTAGATGTACACATACACAGGATTATAGAGGTGGATGTAATGTTTCAGTGGCGGTTAAAGCGGCAGTGATATTTTGGAAATGTTGCGTAACAACAGCCTGGCACATTTCACATAAGCTGACATCTCGTAAGATTTGAATATGAGATTATTCCATTTACGTCTACGTCCGACTACTCGCCTAGTACATCAGTTTGTTTTCGCTAACTCCTCAACGACATTCCGAAATCCTTGACACGCCGTATTAAACTTGAACAATAAAAATAACACATATAACCCGGGCAGACAGGTCTAGTTAAACTTTTGCAATATTACCGCCTCCGCCGTCTTCGTGGCGGGATCGCTGTCGGTGTCGATGTCAAGGCGGCCATGACTGCCGCGGGCCTGGGCGTCATTCTTCCGCGCGACTACGTTCGACGCGTGTCACCGACGATGGAACATATCTGTATTGACATGCAACGGATTTCTGTCTGCTTGCGTTTGTGTAAAGTGACTGAGTTTTATATATCGATTGTCTGACTTCCTTTTCCTTTTCTATATGTAAAATATTTACAGAAATGTGAATCTGTAGAGCTGTTACAAGAGGAAAGTGTTTGAAGAGATGTTAGAAGATAAATAAAACTGAAGGCGTTGTTCTATTCTTGGAAATAATAACTTTTTTTAAAAGTTAAGTAGGTAGTCATATTTCGTAAATATGTTTAGATAACAAACAAATTATTTATTTACAAATATTCAAATGTTAATTAACCGGCAACCTGGCAGGCATTATTCTTTTTTGTTATTTCACAAGCTGCGTTAAATATGTAGAACTATAGGTAACTGTATATAAAAATATTTAAACAAATAAATGTAGACATAAATACGGTTTTAAATAATGTATCATATGTTACAAAGAGGTTTTTATTACTGAAAAAGATTCTTATATGATGTTAATTATTATAATATTTATTTATTTTAAGCACTACAATATATTCATAATTCTTTATCTAAAAAGTACAAATTCTAAATATGTACATTTATTTGGTCCTGATGTTCTATATACGTCTTATTTTATTTTTTACTTTGCACAACAGAAACGTAATCAAAGTATGTGTTTAAATGACAGGTAGAGTAGTGTAACCAGAAATTAATAAAAAGGAGGATTTAAAATTTCGTTCAATCGCTTTAGAGGTTATGATAACGCTTGTATCTACCATAAGAAGTCCACCATTGTTAACTTTTCTGATTTTCTGAAGAGGTAAAGAGACGGCTAAATAGACAAATATTGTCTTTTCCTTCAACAAATTTAATGATGTAAAATTTAAAACAAAGATACATAAACAAGTTATAAGTAAAATAATATCATTTGATTAGCTTAACAAAAAAGTTCAATATTATGAATTTTACACCATAAATTTTTCGAAAAATTAGTACTAGTTTATTAATTTAACCGTCTCTCTCGATCCCTCCAAATGCAAAAATAAGCAATGGTAGGTTGCCAACTTCATTTTGATAAATGTAACGAGAATTTAAATAGTACACTCGAAACGAAAAGTATTAATAATAATTAGAATATACTTTTGATTTAAGTTTTTTTTTTAATTTAGATATATCATATAGAAGTATGTATTTTAAATAAAGCAGATCTTAAACAAAAGGTATATTTTAAACTATAAAAGATTTTCTTTGTATTACAAATAATAAACAATTTTGTTATTTCATTTTTATTTTCTCGATATAGCTACATTGTTTATGATTGGGGATTGAACCACAAATCTCTCCCCTTGTATATGCGCTTAACCAGGTATTGCAAAAATTTTGATGGTATACATATTTGCAGGGCGACACTCCCTTCCTATGTTATTTTTTATTCGTTTTCAATTTTTACTTTTGAGTGTCATACTGCAATTGTGTGGTATCTATTTTCAAAAACAGGAGCGATGTTATTTTCCTTTCTTATCTTTTTAAATTCAATGTTAGAGGAATAGGCGTAATGCGTTGAGGTGATTTGAGCATGTGGAGCATACATCGAATGAACGATTAACGCAACAGGTATATAGGAGCGAATGGATGGATGTGATTGAAAGTTTGTTGCGTGATGATCGATTCAGAGTGTGAAGAATAAATGAACTTGTATGAAGTGAACGTGAATGTGGTTGAAGCGAGAATAATGTGACAGGATTAGAATGTTTGGTAAAGACTTATTCTTTGATAAATCTGATGAGTGAATGTTCGTGCTACCCCATTTGATGGGATATAGCATGATAATATATATGTATGTATACACTTGCTGGTCGGTAGATTACAACCCGATACTGCATGGGTATCTTACATCACAACTAACAGTGCTGTAGGGTACAGGACCTCTGTACTGACAAAATATTTTTCTTACTATGCTAGAAGTTTATTCGTTTTCTTATTTTTATCTGTTACAATAACATTCATTATTAAATTATAACGAGTAATAATGCATATTGATTCATATCTTTTGTTCCATTTTTTTAGATTTAATGAAAACATTTTCCTGTTTTCAATTAATAGTCGGTTATTGTCCTAAAAAGTTGTTTTCGTAGTATGTATATATGTACCAGTTTATAAAAAGAATTAAAACTTTTATAGGGCTTTGAGATATTTCTTTATTTTTATAAAAGTTTTCTCGAGCTCTCTTAAATATTGTAATGAATCTAATATATGTGTAAAGGAGTTTTGCTGAAGTATTACGAAGTTATTTACTTTAAAAACTGAGATCGATGTAATATTTATTTATTATTCGTTAACTTTTAATTTGTCTGTACATCTAAGTCGAACGTAATGTTGTTGTTGAGATATTTATTCATTTAAGTGGTACCTACGGTTAAAGTAGTTAGGTTTTCTGCAATTGATCTGAACTTTAAAGTTGATAATTTATTGACTGTAAACGCTCGCGGTCTGTAATTGAAAATTAATCGGTTTCAATATTAATGAAATTGTGCAAAGTTGCTAATAACAAATTCATAACTAGCTACTATTGCAACTCAAGTGTATAATACTGTGTTACTAGTACTTCCGCATTTACCCGTTTCATTCAATAATACGATAAAATATTCCAGACAATAACTCTATGAAAATAATCTTGGTTTCGTAATTGCTCGTAAAATTTGATAACGGAATTGAGGTTTTCATTATAAAAGTTCATTTTATTTGAAAATTGTAGTGGTACTTTGTATTATTTGCTCAGTGCAGTTTTCTTTAGTACTCACTTGGGAAATTCTTTATTCAAATAAAATTTGCTGCAAAATATAGTATGAATTTATATCAATGCAAGTAACGAGATTCAATATAAGATGTAGAATAAAATACAGTATTCATAAAAATATAACCACTTATAAAACATATTTTACATAATACAAAGTAAAGTGATACCCAACAAACTATCAAGTATGCTCTTGAATAAAATTGTTGAATATTTCAAATATTGTTACACGAAATTCATTTAAATTTTATTACGTATACATGGTCGGTAATGATGTTACGAGAAGATGCGATACCGACAAATATATGTAACTTTCATTTGCCTATTGTACCGTTCAATATCTCAATTACTAGAAAGCAATTATCAAATTTTTTCATAACAAATATAATATAAGTAGCGGTGCACAATCTCCTGCCCATTTCCCAATTGTATTCGGTCCGTGAAAAACAAATACCAAATATTAAAATAAGCTTTGGTGGTGTTCGTTTCACTTGCAAATTATAATAATGACACCTCAATCTTGCGACATCCGAAACAGTAGGTACAGTAGCCAAATTGTGAATTGGTATGTCATATAACAAAGTTTTGAACTTTAAACTTTTGATCTTCATTAGCAGATGCAGGACATCAAATAAAAAGCTAATAAACCAGAACAATTGAGTTTAATTTAATACGTACTAGTACGTGAGTACATCTTAATCTTTATGACTCATAACCCTTCAGTTTTTGTTTTAACTAATTTTAATATTTTTATGTTCGAATGCATCACAACTACTATTTGATGTTTGATACTGTTTAGTCCCCAGCAAATAGTACAAGTCCAAATATATACCTATTATATCTAATTAATTTCTTTGCATTTAATGCAATTTCTCTGACTTCTTTTGAGTTTCCTTAAGTCTTGTGATATTATAAACAAATTTGCAACGTTTTTGACAACTTTTATAGTTTAAAATTATAAAGAACATTGGCAAACAAATGCAGCAACAAAGACACTTTGAGATACAACTCATATTTTACATTAACATATTTTACGAAAACAAGTCTTTTCCAAGAAAGTTGAACATAAAGCTTTTTATACAATTCGTACATAATCGGACTTTATAGGACTTGCTTTTTTTTAAATTTTTGGCTGTGCTCGCTTGGCCATAAACTAGCGATCGTACAATAAATAAAAATAACTATTATTGTAAAATTGCCCATACTGATATTTTTTTGATATCACATTTGTTCCACGACCGCCTAATTTTTTTTTATTCTGCCAAATGTTAAAAAGTATAGGCAACGAGATTTAAGCACATTACCTTTTGCTTGTTAATTACTAAATGCAAGTTTTATTTCGGATTTATCCACTGGGCTATGTTTGATCTAAAGGTTTTTCTAGTTTTCCGTTTGCCGTATGTCTATTTATTTTTCATTTGAATATTATTTGCTGTTGATACGAAGCATATAAACAACACACATAGTTTTATTTAAATTTTACGCTTTAACGTATATACATAAGTAGTGTTCATAAATAACTAATTTTCTGTTGGTATTAATTAGTAGCGACATTAAATATTATACGGAAATTTAGGAGAATCGGTTACCCTGTACACGTTCTTATTTACTGATTTCAAAACCTATCTTCTGAACTGTCAGATGATATTATTATTTGTCGTATGTTTCTATTACTATTATATACTAATAGTGTTTATACTGTATGAATATTACAGGTAATGATGCTAAAGAAAAAAAATGATGTACAGGCAGAAAAATTGTCTAATCTGATTTTTCTAAACTTCAAATATCTTTGAAAATTATCCTTTTGACTTTTTTTAAATTGCACCAAACAATTAAAACGAGAAATGTGAACATTATCTTCTTCGCTCTAACTAAAATATCTTCCAAAATATCAAATTCATTCTCCATTATCTCCAAAAGTAATAGTATATTACATAACAAGAATTGTAACAAGCACATTACGTTCGAGTGAAAAACTTGCGCACGAACCTTGGCGAATGCAGTTATTCCACGAGCAATGTAATTGAGTTACAATTCGAGTTGTGTATTATACTTTATCTACGACCATAAATAATAATAATAACAATTGCAGAATATATGTTAGGTTATATCCGTAACATCAACTGGCAAACAGCAGTGTTGCCGCCTAACAAATGAAAAAATTCTTGAGAACAGTTACATTACAAACTAAAGAAACAATATCCTGGGCAACGCAACGCCACAGTTGATAAATACATTTATACATACAATTACAATCATAAATATTATAAATTTAAACTAATATTCTAGTGAAAAATAAAATTTTATATGCACCACAGACGTTACTACTATTAGATGTTAATGACCTCGGGCGATGCCCATCCCTCGGGCTGGATACCGGCACACTCTGTGCATTATCATCTACTTAACACCCTTGGTGTATAAATTACTGTTCTCGTCTCGTGGTAACAAATTATCGTCTCATATAATTACTAGTGACTTTATTTTGTCACCACTACTTTTATTCATATTTGACTACATGTAGATATGAACTTGTAAATTTGCTTTACCAACTGTCCCCCGTGAATCGAGACATGGGCGTTTAACATAGGAAATCAGTTTCATGGATATAAGAATTGTTCAGAAAACAATTGTCGTACAAAATTTTAATGTCACAATACTAGATCTATCTCCTATCCTTTTAATAAAATGAAACAATCTGTAAAATATACGACTGTACCTAATAGAATAGAGAAGTTATTCAAGATTTAGCATATTTAATTGTCGGAATGTTAACAAATGTGATCACTGCCAACTCAAACAGAACTGCAGACGTGCACTGGAAACTTTCTCATCGTGTTCTATTCTCTACACATATTGATGACGAATAGTTGAATACAGCCAATGGAATATTATATTTTGTAGGAACTACTTTTCTGTTGCATTTTACAGATTTAAAATTAAAATTTACAAGGATTATTGAATAGGTACAATGACTGGTTGTATTTCCACAAGAGTGAATAACTAATGACCAGTTGGACCGTTTTCACAAAAACCTGAATCTTAAATGAAAAATATTGAATCGAATGTTTGACAGCAATGTTAAGGTACTAATTTGACAGTTTATTTTGATACGATATTGTTCATTTAAGGTAGCTGTATTACTATAGTACTGTTCATTTGATTGAAATAAAAATTGTACTAATGTAGTTTATACCTGGTCTGTTCTTACTCGTATATTATAGTTAAAATGTATATAATCTGATTAAAATATAATTTATATTTCCATGACAAAGCAAGTTTCTGTCATTGCATGTGTAAACTTTTTAATCGGTTTATGAGTTTATCTAGTTACACTAACACATTTACAAATTCTGTATTCGAATGTATGGAGTAAGAAGAAAAATATTGGCAACGTTAAAATAAGATATTTTAGGTTATTAAACATTTGTATATTCAAGTAATTTTTTGTCATATGACATGACTGAAAGTACAGTGGAGATGATAAATTTAGAGTTAAATTTATGACAGGAAAATTATTTCGCGGCCTAAATACATTAATAACTATAGTTGCATTAACAACATTATATTAAATTATAGTGGACGGTGCAAACTAAGAATCTAGCTGAATGTTTATAATAGGGCGTTAACATAATAGTTTTTTAAAAAGTTTTTCGTAACACATGCGCAAGAAACACGTTCTTATTCCCTAATTTTAGAGAAAGAAACACTGCTTTTCTCCCCTAGGGAGAGACACATTATGTTTCTCTCCCTAGATAGCATGTTTCTCTTCCTAGGGAGATGTTTCTCTTCCTAGAAACTACGATTATTAGCTGTTTGCGGCGTTTCGTAGGCAACTAGTTACACAACCCATATTTGACATTTGTCCCGATAAGACAGTAATTTTTGTGCACTTGTTACGAAAAGTATAATATGTTTCACGGGAGGGCGCGATTATCCCTTGTGTGAAGTTGGCAAACCGAGACGTAAGCGAGGGCCGAAGGCTCGAGCGGAAGTAACACGCGGGAATAATCGCTTGTTTCCCTCCTTTGATGCATAACATACTATTATTGTTAATTTAAGAGTTTAAACTAACAATAACATGTTGGAAAGGGAAAATGTAATTGAAAATATCTCTCATTTCTTACGGTCAATCTTTTTTAAATTACTCGGCAGCACGTAGATTATATTTCAGCAATACAACTACGAGTACCTTAAGAAAAACTTAAAATTTAAGTACCAACGATGCAACTGGCCATAACTTTACTTTCCGCTGCCAAACACTTATTCTTGTAGGTCTTCTTTACTATTCTCAAAATAGCAAATATTTTTTAATTCTGCATTGAGGTGTAATGAATGCGAAATTTTGAAGAATATTGTTAGAAAACTGGATGTGATAAAGATTTATGTAAATGGAATTGAAAGCGAATTAATATAATAAATTATTATGTGAATGAAGTAATCAAAATAGAGAGAAAAAATAATAAATATGGAAGAGATGAAAGTGAATTATCAGAATATAAATATTTGGTAAAGGTAAATAGATAGATAATATGAAGATGATAATATTAGGTGTGCTTGAATGAAACATCTGAACCAATTATTCAAGGCATCATATACCGTTAAGCAAAATGCGTTTAAATTTTATATTGGTGCTTGAAGAACATTGAAGCAACGCACGTAAAATACATTCTTATAAAACTTGTTAGCATTTTACAAGAAACAGATCGGAAAATCGCAAGTGCCGAGTGGAGTGCTGACGCAAGACGATGCTACTCACAGCGATGACGACGCCGACGCTCAAGCAATGCGATGTGGATGTTTTCGTTTGAATGCGCACGGCAAACTGCCGCACGTTTACTGACACGAATACGGAATTGTTATTTTGTTACGTTACACAATCGCGTCGACCATGGCGATGAGCCGATTGCTATCAGCTGCTAATATCGTCGTTAACGGCGCCGTGCGGAACGTGGAAATGGACTATAGACCCAACACCGGTTGCTATATGTTCGCCATAATTGAGCTTTTCATACGGAAATACTAAAATGTAAAAGGATTCATAAAGCTTTATTGCTCATTCTTGAATATTAATTTTATATAAATGCATGACAAACTTTAATTAACTATTTTTATTACCGTGTTTCACACAACCTAAAAGATTCTCATGTGTCTTTGTCATATTTATATGCAAGATATTCTCGGGTTAAACGGTCAAGTTTAAAACATGGATTTAGGAATGTCCCTCTAGTGTTTTACAATGCACAGCCAAAAGATTCATTTTAAATTTTTACATACGTACGTACAGACGTCACGACGAAATTAGTAAAAATGGATTCAGGGATGGTCAAAATGGATATTTCCGCTGAAATCTCAAAACAGAATTTTTTGCGAGTACAATACTTCCTTTACTTCGTACAAGGATGTAAGAATGACGCCGTGTGCAATAAAAAGACGTAGGTCTGAATGTAGTATTTTTCCTAATTTGCTTCTAAAACATTTCTCTAAAAATAACAAAATAAAGAAGGCTTATGTTCAATTCGACTAATTTACGTTACGTTTTGAAACGCAATAACTAATTAAATCCCGTGTTGTATAAAGAACAAATACAAAATTTACCACTAAAATTATTTTCATGTGTTAACAAACATTTCCGAAGAATATCTTTGTGGGGATGATCGTAATATTGTTAGTTTTTCTGATTAATATATCTTTCATTTAAAGAGCATTTTTGTTAAGATATCAAATCAGATCTTAAATAAAATTCAACTCAAATAAATGGCCAAAGAAAATTAGCAATTACAGAACAGTAAATACCTTTTTGTAAGTCTTCTGTACGGACTACAGATAGCGAATTAAGTTTTTGCTGTTGCTGTGTACTATTTCACGCAGATTGCCCTCCGGGAAAAATCAGATTACCCAATTTTCTCCGTTAAATTCATCCCTGTGGCTCGATCTCCATTATCAGCCTTCTGCGCCGTCTTGAGCTATAACCGCACATTACGGAATAAATATACCACCTACTGAGATTCCCACTGAAATCAGAACAATCTCCTAAATAGGGAGAGAGAAACTAAAACTGTAATATTTCGTCTTAATTAGCCATATCATTTATGGCGTAGGTGGTTCAGTGGTATCGAGACGGCCTGACGATTTGAGGACCTGGGTTCGATTCCTACAGCCGACAGACAATTTACACCATATTAAAACTATTCCTGTGGCTCTTCCTACACTAATATCTTTGGGAGATGTGATTTATCGGCTAGTAATCGCACTTTACGTGAAGAAATATATCGCTTATCGATATCTACTACGGTATAGTGTGACATCTAGTAATGGGTAAAAGGCGTGATGATATGTTTATTTAATATTTAAAATAAAATAAAAAAATAAATATATCATCACGCCTTTTACCCATCACTGGGTGTGGCACTCTGCCTAAGCAGATCTCGGTAAGTGATATATTTTTTCGCGTGAAGTGCTGTTACCAGCCGTCAAATCACGGCCTCCAAAGATATTAGTGGTGGAGGAGCCACAGGGGTAGAAAATTTATTATATTTGTTTATGCTTAAGTAGAAATGACCTAAAAGCCGGGAAAAAAATGTTATTGATTTGTTTGTAGTACAAGATATATGTCACTCAATTTATTTCTGTCATTTACTTTTTTCTCTGTCGCCTCATTTATTAAACACTTAGGTACTTGCCAGATTTATTTACCAAATTAACAATGGTTGTGAAGAAAATAATGCAAATATATCTGTTTCGTAATCATATTTTTCAATAAAGTCGACAGCGCAAAAAATTTTATGCAACAATTATTAATCTTTTTGAAAAAAGCGACAAAAAAAGTTTAAGATTTTGCTAAAACGTCTTAAGTTGAACAAAAAAGGTAACAAAAAGCAGGCATAAATAATCAAATATTTAAAGAATTATACATATACTTTTTATTAAATATGTTTTAAAATACTCGTATAATACAGATTAAACCAGTATTCAAAAATACATTATATTAAAAATAATAAAATTAAATTTATTGTTCACTGAATATGTTGACAATAAATTATTGTTCCAATGCTCGACTGCATAAAGCGATGTTAAACTCTTAGTCAATTTGACATATTATTTTTATAATATTTATACAGCCGACAAATAATTTTCACGACATTAATAGTACCCCCGTGGCGCCCTTTTCACTAATATCTTTGGGGGCCATGGCCGGCTGGTAATCGCTGAATTTATTTGTTTTATTTTTCATATCAATGGGGTAGGTGGATCGAGTCGGCCTGTGGATCTCTAGAACCCTGGTTCGATCCCCACAGCCGACAAACAATTTTCACCAATTTAAATCTACCCCTGTGGCTCCCCCTCCACTAATATCTTTGGAGGGCGTGATTTGACGGCTGGTAACCGCACTTCACGCGAAGAAATATATGACTTACCGAGATCTGCTTAGGCAGAGTGCCACACCCACTAATGGGTAAAAGGCGTGATGATATATTTATTTTATTTATTTTATATTTGTAAATAGTAACAAATAATAACGTTTATTTTAAATTGTAAACCTCTTTGATATAACAAATAATTTTGAAATATAGATATTCCAAGGTATTTTTATATATGGTTCAAGGTTCCACGTGTAATTTAATGTGATAAATAATATCTAATTTGAATGGATATGGGTGATCCTATCTATGAAAATATAAGAGAAATAAATTCATCATAATTTATAATAATGATTCACGTGTCGTGAAATATATTTATTCATTTCATTTCCACATATATCGCCTCATTTTATAGTCAATTGCTTCCATATTCCTTCATTATTCATTTTTAGACATAAATTTCCTACTTATTACACTTAATATATCATCGGGGAAAGTGTGCCATGGATTTATGACTCACATCGCCTTAATCTGATATTGAAATGAAGTATCGCATTTTCGCTGTTATATTTATTAATAACGGCATTAAATATCAATAAACATTAAAACATTTAATGGAACTGAAAGTTGTTAAATATTTGCCAAGACGATAAAGTTTCATTTTGAAGTTATTGATCTGGAAAACCAGAAGATACTCAGCTGTGTTTGCTTATCACCGCGCTTCGCGCTTGTTTCTACGTTTCTTTGTTGCGAGTGTTTCTTCTCTTCTTTGAGGACAAATAAAGGCTTTTCGCTTACTCAGATATTTGATATTTATTCTGTAAAACAACACAATTCTTTGTTCTAATTGTTTATTTGTACATCATTTGCTTTTGCGGTACATTTCATATTTATGACAACAAGCTCACATCATAAACAAAAGTGGGAGGCGCCATTACATTCTTCTGTTATCATATTTCAATCTATTGATTTATCTACCCGAATGATGTACCATTATAGTACGAAATAAGATTGTAGATATTATATAGTTTTTCCTTCATAATATGTACCTATTGCATTTTATTCTATGTTCATTTATGGTGACATGGCCATTGGAATTTTAAATAATAATTCTATAGCTATTAACATACCTATTAATGTTATGAGTATCATTACAGCCGCAGATGTCAGTTTGAAATCCGAGCTCATAGAGCGAAGATTTTAAGACATCTATGTTCTGTTGAGACCCATAACATCCGTGGTTTGTTCAATAGTTTACCGGTTGCAGAATATAAACACATTAACGTCATTAATAATTTATTATTTAATTAATATTATTTTTTGAAACTTTTTTATGAATAACGTCATTGTCATCATTTTAGAAGGTGATCAAGTAAGTCAGTCTGTGGCCTGTATGTTTTTATTTAACGCCATGGTTACAATTGTTTCATATCATATTTATAAATACATTTTTTTATTTGAACGTCGTAACGTAGTCATCTCTAATTTGAAAGACTATACAATTTATATATATTATGATAAGCAGGAGAAGTAATTTTTGTATGATTGTTGTTTTGAGTTCCATTTGTATTAATAGTGTTATATTATCGTTGTGTTTTATTTTCATTTTCTTGACTGTATTTTTTTGCGTTATAATCAGTACATTAAATTATATATGCCTACCCTTACTTTTTTGTAATAATTTTAAAACACCCTATTTATTGCACTAAAATTTTTATTATTAAAAGAATAAAATAATGGTATATTCATAAAATAGAAAATAATGGTATATTGCATTTTCATTGTATGCTAGCTCTACAGGTTTATGCTGTGGCAAATTCATTGATTATAGAATCATAATTCAATTTTAATGCGCCCTTATAATGAAATATTGACTAAATTTGATAAGCGATCTTGAGCTACGATAAATCTCAAATAATCTTTAATAATTTTTATCTTGTTTAAACTACGCTTACAAGAAGCTACTATCTTTACAACATTGGAACTATGGGCAGAGCAATATCAATTATAAGAAAACATCTTGTAGTGAATGTATATGTTTTATTTCACTATACGAGTATTAGTATATTTAGTAGTGTATAGCTGTACTTAGATTCGATTAAAATCTTTAGCTTGATTTGTGAAATTTTAAATATCAGTAAAAAAATCATTAGAATTTTATTGGTTTCGTAGATATTTATTTTTATAAATATTTTATTTGTCCGTAAAACATTTTGAACCGAATGGCGCCTAGTGTCTAGGCACTTGTCGTACTGCCGTAACTACGGCCCTGCTGGAATTTCAATTTCAGTTGAATTTTTTGCATTATATTATTTTCATTATATATCGAAAAATTGATCTACTATTTATTACCTGATGAAGACTGAAAAGTCGAAACGCGTCGTATAAATAAAAATTTTTATGTGAAATATACCAAATGTTTTAATTTTATAATTTAAAATGTTTCACCAAGTGCCAACCACACAAACAATTAATATAATTAAATTGATCTACATTTCATTACATACATATGTATTTTTTTTAAATACATTACTTTATTAATGGCCTTCTAAGGTAGCAATATTCTAGTAATAATACATTATTGTCCTCGATATAAGCCGACCAAGTACATCATCTTTGGGGACTACACGCGAAGAAATATATCAGTTATAGAGATCTGCTAGGGCAGAATGCCACACTCAGTAATGGGTAAAAGGTGTGATAATGTATTAATTTATTTTAGAAATATTTGTATTTTTTTTGTATATAATTTAAAAATAGCAACATTTAAGTGCATCGCAAAATTTGAAAATTTATTTAAATTTAAAATAGCAATGAAAATTGCTATAAATATTTATAGAAAGTACATTTGTCAACAATCAAACTACAAAGATATACAATTCCGGGCTGTAATTAAATCCCTCGTTTCAATCAGAGCAAGACAAATAAATGTTCTGATCAGAATTGCAAAACTGTCATAATATAATAAACAGCAGATGAATTAACACCGTGTCTGTGAATGTGCGTACTCGTAGTTAGTCCTGGAGCGACAGACTGAAATTTGACTGACTTACAGAAGAGTTCATGAATGATTTATGAGGTTTCAGGTACCTAACAATTAGCGAACCGGCGGTACATTATTAATCGTAAATAATTCTTCTTAAAGATAATTGAATCTTCACGTGCTCAACGCCTTGCGTAATTATAAACTTACTTTTTACACGGAACTTGAGAACTGCTTGCTAATTTGCATGTTAATGGTGTTGTAGTTAATAATTGTATGAAAAATCTTAATCTCAAGACTTGCCCCGCTAAATTGCTAGCTAACACTGATTTAGATTACTCATTGATGTTTTAGAATTTTTTATTCCTTATTTATAACTTTTATGAATTACAATGTATTTTATAGGGTTTCTTTTCTTTATGTTGGCAGGCATAAAATAAATTAAATAAATGCTTACAGGGTGATTGAAAGAATAGGGACAAATAGTTTTATTTTTGACTGTCATTTTCTAATGTGAAAACATTTTCCGATATTACCGAAAGCGATGTCATCGTTGATTTTTAAATGTAATGTTTGCAGTAATATTTAGTCGGCCTGTGCATTTGAGAACCCGGGTTCGATTCGCACAGTTAGTAAACAATTTTCACTACATTAAAACTACTTCTGTTGCTCCCCCTCCACTAACATCTTTAGGGGCTGTAATTTTACGGCTGGTAACTGCACTTCACGCGAAGAAATATCACTTACTGAGATCTGCTACGGATAATTGACATACTCAGTAATAAGTAAAAGGTGTAATAATATATTTTTTATTTATTTATCTAAATTTCTGTCAAACATTTGATGCGATATTGTTATTTTATGTTAACTTTAAAATTTAAGTTTCGTGCGTGCAAACAAATATAATACTCAATCAAGAGTAAAATAATTGTTAATTCTAAAAATTATAATAGTAATTTAAATACAAATAATTGTTTCTTAAATTTTAAACAAATTATATATTATGTAAAAATATTTCCTTAAACAAAGAAGGTACAAATATTAAAATATATCTGATAATGCGTTAATGTTTTATATATAATTAGGTTAATTTCTGATGAAAATACAAGTATTTATATCACTGTAAATACTTTCAGGAAATTAAAAAACAATCTGATCTCAGTAAGTGATAAAAAAGTAAATAAAATAAATAAAAAATGTAAGATATAAATAGGTATATAAAATGGTACCACAGTTAATAATTGTGTGAAAATTTTAAATGTTGCTAATAAAAATTAATGTATAACATTTTTTATTTCTTATTCAAAACTTTTACGAATTACGATGTGTTTTATTGGGTTCTTTTTCTTTTTGTTGGTATAATAAATGTAAAATATAAAAGTATATAAACTTTTCTATGTAGTGCAATTCTTACTCGTGAAATATTGATTTGCAAAGTTCTTTTTATTTTTTACCAAACTCTGTCTCCCAGCTCATGGTATAGAAGGAAATAGGTCAAATAAGTGGTTTTAGTTACGCAAATATGGTGTAAATTTTACTCGTAGATATGCAGCTTTGCCAAATCTTTGATAAGTATTCATATGATTTTGGCAATCACAGCGGATTATATTTAACGATAAGTTGGCATTTAGGACTAAATTCTGAATTGTACGAACAGGTGAGATTTTTCGCCGAAAATATACGAAATTCTAGCAGGGGAGGAGTTTGTGGAATGTGTTATATTACAAATTCCGCAAAATCGTTATAGTGAGAAAGTAAATAATGTTAAAGTAGTTCAAAAGTAATTTTAAGTAATGTATTCTATTAAAATATTTTATGTGAAATATCTAATAATGGTAAAAGTTAAAACTACTTATAGTAGTTACATATATCTTACAGATTTGAAAATTATGTGAAATGTAATCAAAAATTGTATGAAGGCGAGTGAACTTCAAAGAAGTTAAGTCGAGATTAGAAACTAACTCTTGGATATTCTCGAGTTATCTTGCTGTTTCAAATTCTAACATGGCTGTCACACAAATTTTGTGCTTTATATGTATGTAGAGACCGAATTTTAAGCTTTTTTGCTTACACCCAATATTTAAAACAAACATAAATTTCGTTAAATTTTTGTATAAATTACATTAAATTTTGTTGTGATTTTTATGCTTATTTTTATTATAAGCTTATTTTTAATCTTGTAATTTTTCCAAAATCCATATTTGTTTTTGTATTATTTATGATATCTAGAAAGTGGATAAATATCAGGTATGTAAATAAATATTCTTAGGACTAATGGAGAAATTCTGTGAAAATCCATATGTTTTATAGTTCCTTAAATTTGTAAATAATGAAGAAAATCGCAATGAAACTTATGACTAATGTCTTTGCCCTGTTTTATATTAAAAATATATATTTGATAAAACGTATCTATTTAGTTTTCCAAAAGTTTCACTATTTATGCCTACCTTTTTTGTTCACTTTAATGCTTTTTTGCCAATATCTGGAGCTATAAGCACTTTTTGGATATAAAAAACTATGCTTATTTATCCGCTCTCTATTTATGTGATATTTATTAATTGATTTTAACTGCACATGTACATCTCATTAATATTAGTACAATTGCACATACATGTCTACTTTTTTAACTATAGGAGATACAATGTTATAATTTTAATTTCGCTTTAAGTTTTTATCTATTTATTTCACAACAAAAATTTAACTACGATATAAAAGATGTTTAGTATTAAAAACTGCATCCAACAAGCTCTTATTTATTGATTCAAAACTTCCCGTTCACGGAATAGATGCAAATTAAAATTTCTAACTTTAAGCAATTTACACAGAGTCAATTGAGGCTCATTACAATTTGATATTTAACAAGTGCATTATTTTATATATTACGTTTTGATTGTAGTTTATTCTAAACTTAGTTTATATATATGTAGCGTCGCTATCAAGTAGTTTGACGACGTTACATTATTTCGTCTCCAAGTAACTTCTTATTATTGCTCTATTGTTTATGTTTACTTTTCTGTCAACTATTTATTTATTTTCATTCTTCTTCCAAATTTCAAAGTGTAAACATCCTCCGTATTATTTGTATTTTATTTCTAAATTCAATATTATTATTGTCTTTTATTTAAATAAAGTGAAGCCTTATATACAACTAAATTAATTGCTTTACATATGTATCAATGTGCAAAAGAATAAAGTAATAAATAAATCGATCAGCCTAAAGGTGAACTAAGTTGACATTTCACATAAAATTTGAATTCCCGTATTTATTTCGTTGAAAAATAAATAAGCTGGTGTTGAATTCATTGAATATAACACATTTGTTCAAATTTTTGACTGTTTATTAAAAATTGTGCTTGATTACTTTTGCAGGAAAAATTTGATGAAAAGTTGATACTGCTTGAGGGTTATGTCAGTCAATATCATTTTCAATTTGTAGATTAGATTTTTCTAGAATAGTTTTTTATTTGGAAGGCTGTTGTTGACTTACAACTGACTGTATTTTGTTTTGAAATATTTTATTTTTGTAAAAAATATATAATACGAGGGTCGTTCAATAAGTCCTTAGAAAATCCAAGAGATGGTGCTCGTAGTATCGAAAATGATTTTTTTCCAGTAAGCAGCACTCCTAACTAGTCAACTGTTAGAGTTTTAGCTTTAGCCGTCACGTAGTTTCATTGTTGTTGTCAATTGTAGTAAAAAACTTTGGATTGTTTATAATAATGGATAAAAGTGAGTTTCGAGCGGTGATTAAACATCTGTATTTAAAAGGCTTAACGCCGAAAGAAATTAAAGCTGAGTTGGATGAAGTTCATGGCACATCTGCTCCTGTGTTTGCAACTGTTTACAATTGGGTGAATGAGTTTAAACGTGGCCGTACATCCACAAAAGATGAACATCGTTCCGGACGCCCTGTAGAAGTGTCTAACCCCGAAATGATTGACCAAATCCACGATTTGGTTTTAAGTGACCGACGAATCAAAGTGCGCGAAATAGTTGAGGCTACAGGCATATCACAAGGCACAGTCGCTTTAATTTTACACGAAAAATTAGGTGTGAAAAAAATCTCGGCAAGATGGGTGCCGCGGTTGCTCACAGTGGAGAATAAACGCAATCGTGTGGTGGACTCTGAGGCTGTTTTGGCGCTTTTCCGTCGTAATCCTGAAGATTTTCTGCGTCGATACATAACTGTGGATGAGACTTGGATACATTACTACACTCCAGAGACAAAAGAACAGTCAAAACAGTGGATTTTTAAAGGCGAACGGGCTCCGAAGAAGGCGAAGACGGAGAAATCGGCTAGCAAGGTTATGGCAACGATCTTTTGGGGTGCACGCGGAATCATCTTCATTGACTATTTGGAAAAGGGAAAAACGATAACAGGAGCGTATTATGCGTCGTTATTGAACCGGCTGAGCGAAGAAATAAAAGAAAAACGACCTCATTTGAAACGCAAAAAGGTCCTTTTTCATCAAGACAATGCACGTGTGCACACCTGCGCAGTTGCGATGGCCAAAATTATGGAATTAAAGTTCCAATTATTGCAACATCCGCCGTATTCACCAGATTTGGCTCCCAGTGCCTTTTTCTTATTTCCAAACTTAAAGAAATGGCTTGGCGGACGAAGGTTTACGTCCAATGAGGAGGTCATCGCCCAAACGGAAGCCTATTTTGAGGAGCTTCCGAAATCCTACTTTTTGGACGGCTTAAAAAATTTGGGAAAACGATTAGAGAAATGTATAGAGCTAAAAGGAGATTATGTAGAAAAATAAAAAAAAATCTACCCAAAAAAAGTGTTTTTTCTACTTTTTTCTAAGGACTTATTGAACGACCCTCGTAATTATTTTAACTATTTGTATATTAGTATTTTTATTTTATATTTTTACATGGTCTACGCTTGATAGTTGATGATGGCACATATAAGACCACCAATTACGGTTTAGCGTTTTATTCTGCAAATTTAATTTAACTGTAAAATTGTATTTGGGATGTCGATTTCATTTTCATCAATATTAGTTAACGTTAATCGATGATTAAATCTAATTCATATAATCTTATGAAATAAATTTATCTTACTATCGTATTAGTAACTTTTTGGTTTAACATAAATAAAAAACAACAAATACGAGTAGTAGCTAAAATTTCTAAAAATACTCTTGTATAAGCTTACTTTTTATTCTTCTGATCCTTGGGCCTTTCAAAAATGCAAATTCAATAGTATTTATACAATTTAATTTTTCATTTATCTGTAATTTTATTCTAAGATCCTAAGATCAATAAACTAATCTTTAACATATATATACAGGATGGTGACTCGCTCAGCCGGTCATAGGGATTTAACATGGAAAATCAGTTTTTTGCAATTTCCTGTTTCCCTATTTATTTTAAGCAAAAACGCATCAAATAAAAGTTTTAGGGCATCAAATTCTGCAATATATATATAAACTATTTTCTTAGTTCAACAAAAATCCAAACTTGAATTATCCAATAGGAATAAGTCCCCTTCCTAACCAGTCATAAAATGTGCTAAATATAGTGGTGTAGTCTTATTAAAACAATATTCATTCTAGTACATTCGCTGCGGCACATGTTTAGTCAGTTTCTACTGGTCATAAACATATCAGGTATTTTAATATTGCGTACCAAAAGTTAGGGTAGATTATGCATTTACGACTGCAGCAACCATTTGCCCATTTACGCTCGCAGTCCTGCGACAATCGCGTGCAAGATATAGAGCATGCGCACACATGTTGACTGCGTCATTACCGCTCATAGACGACAATAAACTCGTCTAGTGAGATTGTTATCACCCTGCACACTGTTATCACCAGTCATGCAAGCTTTTAATTGTCGAAAAATTGTGCAAATGACCAAATAAAATGAGTAAGGAAAGTTTTTTCTCAAAATAATAAAAGGCGAACGTTCATAAACTACAGCTTGCAATATACTTGAACGAAATTATATTTAATGAAACTGCTGGTACGTACCTAATTTTCTATCACGGCGCTAAGTACTAAGCACAGTTTTGTGGTGCTATTTTTGCTTTATGAGACTATTATAGTTTAAAGCATCGAGTTATTATTCAATGCACGATATATCGATAGTAAAATGTGAATGTATTCATTCATGAATAATTATAATGTATGTAGATGTTAAAATATCGCTTTAGTAATATCTGAATAATGGAAATACTTAATCATTAAAGTTTCTATCGTTATCATTAAACTGATCAACATATTTAATGCAGAAATCGAAAAGTTACTCATAATAATGTAAATACTGTTAGATATTCACAAAGTTTTATATTAGAGAAACTAAAAAATAAGTGCCTTAAAACTTCTATATGTATACACAAGCGGTCGTTGAAATTGGAATACAGAAAATACTAGAAATAAACGAATGTAATTCAGCACAGAGATTACTTATTATACATACATACATAACATTACACTATATCCCATTAAATGGGGTAGCACGAACCCGTCAACATTCTCATTCTGACACACGATACTCGTTTCGACCACATTAACACTTCATCCATACGAACTATTTCTTTTCTCACAACCAAAATCCATCATCACCAACAAACATCCATCCATTCGCTCCTGTACACCTGTTTCGTAAATCTTCACTTACGCCCACTTCTCTAACAACGAATCTATAAGAAATGAAGGCAGCATCACCTGCGCTTGTTTAAAAATACATTTAACACAATTGCAGTTACACACTATATAGTAAAAACTGAAAATGAAGAAAAAAAAGATGAGGAAGGAAGGGAGTATCTCCCTGCGCTTGTTTTTGAAACTGAATTCCACGCAATTGCAGTTGGGCACTCTATAGTAAAAACAGAAAATGAATCAAAAAGATATGAAAGGAAGGGAGCATCTACCTGCGCTTGTTTTTGAAGGTGAACTCCACACAATTGTAGGTAAACACTCGAAAAATCTAACCAATGAATCTAAAATCAAGAATCATACGCTTGTCCTTATTCATCATATTTATCCCGCAATTAATTTTCCACAAACATTCCTATCTTGACACACCACTTTTGTTTCAAGTGGTGTGTCAGGAAGCAAAAGTGGTGTGTGTGTGTGTAATGTAGATTATTAACATTTTGTAACCTTGAGAATAATTCAGGGAATACACAGGTTCGGACATAATTACGAGTACCACTTATTGAATAATTCGTGCAAATTTAAATTCAATTGAAATTGTATTGTTATCTCGTCAAAACCAACAACGTGTATATGAGCAAGTAAATGATTTTCAAAGGGGTCGTATCATGGATTTGCGCGAGAGTGGTACATCATGGTGGCTCGTGTAAATTGCAGTGTATAAGCACAATTTTACGGTTATGGAGACAATGGATACAGACAGGTTAGGTCATCTTCTTCGGTTAGTGTTACAATATCGCACTCAAAATGCACCAGTTTTAACACCAGTAGTGAAGAGGGAAACAAAAACGGCTCTCTTTACGACGTGTTCATTACCGTTTGGCGAAATTTGACAATGCGGCATAGATCAGTACGACTGGATTGATATGGAGAAAGACGGTTATGGAACAAAAAGTGGCATAAAATTTTATTTTTCACGAATCGCGATTTTGTTTATTTGTTTATTTATGGTACTCTGTACAACAGGCATGTAATCCCAATTACAGTACAGGGTCCGCACTCACCGAGCCGCAGTGTAGTAGTTCATATATTTTTTTAGCTTGAGTGAGATTCGAACTCGGGATTTCCGGATTCGAATTCCATATTGCTATACACACCACCGTATTGACGGACAAAATGATGCACGTGTTCTTGTAAAACGCCTCACACAAGGAATTAAGGTATGGGAAGCAATTTCTTATGCCTATGGCACACTGGTCGATGAGCGTCGATGAGCATCGATGAGCTCTTCGATAGCATATCTTTGAAATTTAGTTTTTCTTTCTCAACTTTAGAAGCTTTTATTGTTTGTCAATGAAGAGTGCGTTCTGTTGTTTCATCGAAGAGCTCATCGATGCTCATCGACGCTCATCGACCAGTGTGCCATAGGCATTACAATTGGAAATTACGTCTAATTCACATTTCCGATACTCTCTATAGTCAACGATATATTATTAAGATCCCAATACCGGAAGTTGTTCCACATATTCAAAGAACAGAATAGCAGTGCTTTCATTGCCTGTTCTCCACCTTTATCGCCCATTGAACATTTGTGGGTTGTCTTAGGAAGAATAGTGTGACGTATCCAGGCACCAGTACAAAAGCTGGAAGAAGTATGGACTGCTGTTGAAAGGCTATGAAATCAAATAACGCAAGATGTTATTCGTAATCATATAGAATTCAAATCTCAGACTATAGAAGCGTTAATAATTACATGCGCAGAATAAAGTTCTTATTAAATTTCTGTTGAATTTTGTTAATAATTGTAAAATTTTAATCATTTATAGATTTGGACTACTAATATGATGAATTTAATCCATTTATTCTAACTATAGTTTATTTGTTCACAATATGACTAATATTTGCATGGTTTAAATGAAAGTTTAACTTCCATTTTACAAAGAAGTACATACATTTACTCGTCATACTTGTTCCGAAAAATTATGTCATCAACACTATTATATTTAAAATAAACTTTACAGTCTATTCTATTTAGTGCTCGTCAACTAATTTTAGAAATAAATAATTAGCTAATGTTGTACCAGGGCTCAGCGAGGAACAATTGCCAATATTTTAAATATTTACACATACAGTAGACGAGTAGTAAACTTGCCCAAAACTCATAATATTCGACATTCTTTCTTTCTTTCGTTTTCAACAGTCAATATTACTTACTGTACTGATGTAAAGGTTAGGACATCTGCAACTATTGAATTATAAATTAGTAACTATTAAAATCCAAAAAAAATTTAACATAGATTAATTATTTGAAAGAAACTGTTTATATAACACATAGATGTTGTTATTTATATTATTGTGCATGAAAATGTGTTTTACCCACTTAAAGTTTGTGCTTCAAGTTTTATTTGTTTAATTGATAACTGGCATACTTTTAGTTGCTTGTCAATGACAGTGGAAATAAGAAATAGTAAATAGATTTGTGAGCTGTATAGTTGATATAAAAGAGCTATTAATAATCAATATTTTAAAATAGAAGTTTTCGTAAAAGTTTATAAAACAATGGATATGAAATCTCTTTCTGGTAATGCATTTTTCAGTGTCAACAAATATTAAGGTTTTCTTTCCATAAGGTATTCATGTTAGAATCGAGGAAGTTCTAAAACTTCTATTAACTTACTACCTCTCATTTATCACCTTTTGACAGCTTACATAAAACACTTGCGGATTTGTTAAAATGATATTCTAGAGCTGTGAAAAATTGCTGGAAAATACAAGCGGCTGCATACTGATTGAAGTTGCAAACTGGTTGTGACAGCCAATTTCACAGTGAACTGAATTAAACCGAGCTCTTTGTTCAATCATAAGCACATTAAAAAGTTTAGATGCATATTTCGAATTTAAATCATATTATTTATTGACAAATATCCAGACTTCAACTTCTGTCGGTAAGCTATTCATTTTCTATATTTAAATTGGGAGAAAGAAAAATTCAAATTGAATTGAAACGTATATGCATGCAAGTAGATATATTAATGCTAAGGTGAGATATGAGTTGTCAAAGTTAAAGTTCTTAATATTTCTTATTAATCATATTATTGGTACATACAAGCAATTTTACCAGATATAATAACATTATAAAACAGTAACATTTGTCAAAAATAAAAATATAATGTTACATCTGTTAATTTCGTATTCTGCATAAAGATTTAAAACCTTTCCCTGTAAAGTAATTATTCTTTTTTGTGACGCATTTTTCAACTATTTAAAAATTTGCGAAAAAAGTAAAAATAGTGCAAAAAGGTCGAAAAAGGTAATCGAATATCAAATTTATTTGTATTGGTTTAATTCTACCTTTTTTCAATATTTTTATTTATTTATCTCTTTAGAGATCACTTAAAATAATTTGTATGTAAAATCAATCTAATATCAATATGCGTGTACAACACCAATAATATGTTACTATGGTAAAATTTTCAATTTAGTTAGTTAAAGAAAATATATTGTTGAATTAAAATTTTGGTGTATGTTAACAATAATAAATATAACTATGTTCAATACGAGTAGGATGACAATTTTATTATTGTTGAAAGGTAACAACAAATAATGTACTGTGTTCTTTTTTAAAGGTATATTATGCTTGTATCCAAATGACGTAATGCATGTTTTACGCGAAAAATAATTTTAATAACGTATTTATTATTCCATTTATTTATTTATTTATTTTTATTTATTTATGTTACGCTGTACAACAAAAACTTAATCCCAATCATAGTACATTTAGTGGCGGATCGTGCTCTGCCGATTGTTGAGGTAGTGTTTCATAGAAAAATTCAATTTTTTTTTTAATTATCCATTGTATTAAGAATAAAAGTAAATTATATATATATATATATATATATATATATATATATATATATATATATATATATATATTTAATTATATAATAATAATATAATATATCATCTCGTCTTTTAATCATTACTCTGCCGTATCAGACCTAGATAAGTAATATGTTTCTTCACGTGAAGTGCGGTTACTAGCCGTCAAAACATGGCCCCCAAAGACGTTAGTGGACGGGAGCCACAGGGGTAGATTTAATTTGGTGAAAATTATTTGTCGGCTGTGTGAATCGAACCCGATTTCTCAAATCCACAGGTCGAGTCGATACCACTGAGGCACCTACCTCATTAATTAATTATACTCTTTAATAAACTACACTACTGAAAAATATTTTATGTTCGACTGCACGATAACTACTTGATTTATGATACTGTTTAGTGCACATAAAATAGCACTTTATTGAAATATAAAGCAAGACTGGTGGAATCCTGTCAATGACAAAAATAAAAATAAAATAAATATATAATCATCATAATTACAAGGTGTGGAACTCCGCTGTAGCATATCTCGGTAAATGCTATATTTCTTCGCTTAATGTATGGTTACCAATAGTCAAATCCTGACCCCTAACTATATTAGTGTAGGAGGAGCCACAGAGGTAGTTTTAACGAGTTTGTCTGCTGTGGGGATCGAACCCGGGTTTTCAAATTTACAGCCCGATTCGATACCACTTCTAAGTTTTGGAACATTATGAACACTTTTTTTTACTCTTTTGGACAAATTTGACAGTTTGATGATTATTAAAAACATTGTTAAACAAAAGCAACAACAAAGCATATTTTCAGATACAACTAACAATTTTACATTAATGCCTGCCTCCAAGACAGTCGAACACAAAGCTATGTATACAACTCGTACTTAATCGAACATTATAGGATTCGCTTTATTTATCAGTCTCGCTCGTTACGACCTCTCGTCTAATGAAGTCTTGCATTATGTACTTGTTACACAAATAACAATAAATAAGAAAATATAAGAAAAAAAATGCAATGAATATTTCTAGATTTTTTGTTCTTCTTGTATTCACACAATGGTTGAGGCTAGCCTTCGAGCTTTGTCTGTTTAACACGCAGTCCTAGCAGAATGCTGTATCGAAATTTAAAAAAAAAACTTACGGTGCTATCGTGCTATCCTATTCGTTGTGAATACTTAACAAGGCATGCATCAGAAGTACGAGTAGATCTAAACGACAACTGTCATCGCATTCTGTGTATGGTGCTACCTAAAATGTTGTTTGTTTATTAAAAATTTAAAAAGCTTAAAATTTAATCAAAGTTACAAGTATTTCAGCGGTTGATAAAAATCATAAATTAATATTTAAAAAAAATTAGCAAGAGAAATTATAATAAAAATGATATCCCGCGTGTTGGCCGCGCGGGTTGAGGGCCTGACTGCCGATCCTAAGGTCGTGGGTTCGGGTCCCGTCCGTGGCGGCCATACAAAGGACATATCGACATATGACCTGAGTAGTTGGTCCGATATATAAATTTAAAAAAATAATAATAATAATGATATTTGTATTGAATTTCTTGGTGAGGCATTGCTGTAGCTGTGTTCCTTGACAAACCGCTACTGCTATACTCGCATAAGTAATTAAATTGTTTATTTATACTAGATTTTAATTAATTACATTTTGTTACAGACTTACCAAAAGAAGATCCACAAATTAGTGGCGTGGAACTTCAGTATCAAATAGGGGATGAAATAAACCTGAATTGCACTTCAGGAAAATCTCATCCTGCTTCTGTACTTCATTGGTACATCAATGAGCAACAGGTAGATATTGGCATTAAATTTTTAATTAGTTTATTTTTAATAATCAATAAAACATCGTCATTAATCTTCTTAAATGTTCATTAATTATTTTAAAATATTTCACTTTGCATCGTGAACTGCCGAAAAAACTTTATAGATTTAAATAAGCAGGCTATTCACTAAAATATACGGTAGAATTTATATATATATATAATAAAATAATACCGGATTTATGTTACATTTTGTCACAAAATAAAATTTTATGATAAATAAAAAATATTAAACTCAAACAATGCATGATACATTGTTATATTCAGATAAAATATTATTTAGTATTAAAATATTAAGCCTTTTTAATGCTTCATCTGCATATATTGACAGATCAAACCATACAAAACATTTACGACTGCTCTGTTTGATTGTTCACTACTTTTATTACAGAGTTTTATTAGGCACTCCATAGTATCAAATACGTAGAAAATAAACGGTTTCTAAAGTGGCATCGTTCGCTGCATGTTGAATGTCAATAAAAGTTAAAACGCCATTTGATTCAACCGTTAACGTGGTTCAAATTCTAAAATAATTTTGTATTTAAGCTATTCTTTATTGGAAAACACTAATGACCAGTTTCATCGCTGGTACTTAAACTTAAAGATTTTCTCAAATTAACAATATAAACTTTTGATACTAGGTTTTTTAGTTAAGCGATCTTTTAAATTTAAATGAGGGGCTACAACTGGACGTTAGTACCATAGTAATATATATTTACGAGGGTAGACTGAAAAGTAATGCACACATGCTTGTAGAGCGCGAACAAAACCAAATAGCAAGATCGGGCAAATATTACATGAAAGTGCAATTCTTAAGCTTCAAAATCATATATTTATTTTTCAACATAGTCACCGTTAAGGCCAACACATTTCTTCCAACGTGTAACAAGTTTTATCATTCCGTCACTGAAAAATTCTTTTGACTCTTCTCGAATCCAGAACTTAACAGCTGCCTTTACCTCATCGTCTGAGGTGTAATGATTACCCTTGAGGTCTCTCTTGAGTAGAGGAAAAAATAAAAATCGCAAGGCACAAGATCGGGGGAATAAAGAGGGTGTGGAATCAGTTCAAACTTCAGGTCTGTAAGACGGCGTGGTAGCCAACGTGCACAGATTTTACGGTATACCAATTGCTTAATAATGAAGACGACACGTTCCTGGGATATTCCAAAATGGTTTGCGATACACTTTTGAGTGATTCGCTAGTCATTTTGAATCAAATCGTCAACGAGTTTGCGATGTTTATCGTCTGTAGAAGTGATCGGACGTCCGTTGTGTGTTTCATCAACAATTGTGGCTTTTCCAGACTTGCAACCACAAAATTTTATTACTCTTCGATTCATAGTACACCTATCAACAGCATCGTCACCATAAACAGCCTATAAACGACGATGAATCTCAGTACTAGTCACTTTTTTAACAGTCGATAACACCACGCTGTTTAACTCTCGTTGATATAGCATTAGAACACGTCTCCATACTTCCTCTCCTCGAAATACACTGGATGAACGTACCGATTTCAAACTGCGCATGCGTATTTAGGGGGAATGTTACTTCACATGCCACCTGGCGTGCTTCTGAAGGTCATTTCGTCCGTGCTCTATAAGCATGTGTCAGTCTTCCCTCGTAGTAACCAGTGTCTTGAACCACAAGCATTCGTGTCAGTTCAATTTACGTTTTCGGTTGTTTTGGTTTGCGTCCCGGTTCGATTTAAGTTGAGTTAATGATTATTTTATTGATTCAATCATGTATTATTGTAGATTTTCTGAATATACAATAATTATTTATACATCTAGTTAATAAAAGCAATACTGTTTCATGAATTTGAAATTGAAATTTTATGTACGATGGCGAAGTAGAAGTGTATGAACCAAATGGGAAAGATGCTTTCATTACTTGTTGAACACATATATAGCAATCCATTGAACCGGTTTAATATTGAAATCCGGTTAAGGGTTTTGCTCTTGAATATTATGGTAAAAGGTTCAGGTTCTGTTTTTGTTTCATTTAAAATATGCCGGTTCAATCTGATTCCGGTTCGTGTTGCGGTTCGGTTCAAACCCTGTGTAGTACTTCTAAAGACGATCAAGCGAATTCAACTGCTAGGATTATATTCCGCGTAGGTTGGTTGTTGTGGATAGTACGAGAATGGCATGCGGAGTTCAAAAAATTAAATTCAATAATTTATTTTTTGTAAATATGTAAAATTTATTATTAAATGCAATATTTAAATTACATCCTTATTCCTTTGAAGTTTGAAATTAGATTGATTTATGGAGAAAATATAATTTAATAGTTCGTTAAAGCACTTAAATATGAATGAAATTGTACGAGTACTGAAGTAAATTAAAATTTCAAGGCTTTAAAAAAATAATATTCTATTCTTTTGATATGTTATACCAAGTAAATTGCTTTTTATAACTTAATATTAAATAAAGATAGACTTTTACCTTTGACTTACGTATTACAATTCTAAAATGCAGCGAACAAACAATATACTAAGCTGGTGAAAGATTATAAAATTCTAATAAAAAGAAATATATGTGGGAACAGAAAATAACATTTATATTTTTCCTAAAGAAAGACAATAAGGATAATGGTAGGTAGCGTTATGATTTTAAAATCAAATATAAATGATGAAAAACTTTAAACATGCCGAAAGCAACTAGGCTACAGTTTCTATTGGAGAAAGGATTTGTACAGTATAAAATGATTAAAATCAAATATAATATACAACAGTACAACACTCAGTGGATCAAAAACGAAATTGTCTACTTCATATTAAATTTTGGTAAGCAACAGAAATATTTACCAGAAGTTAAATGTAAAATATGTACAAAATACTTTTATTTTTACCTATATTGCATGAAACTACAAAAATTAATACGGAAAAACTGTTTTTGTACGTATGTAGAAGTAATATTTCAATAATTAGAAATATACATTTTTAATTTATTGAACTCGAATTATACAATTATAAAATTAGAAATAATTTGACCATACTTGTCCTATTTTGTGATACTATTTTCAACTATTTAAGAAATAGAGAAAATAACGTTCGGAAGAAAGAAAATATATATTACATTTTTATTGGATTCATTTTATTATTTTTTTTACTTAATTTAATCTCTTCGGAAATTTGACATTTGTCAAAACAGTTTTAAATTTGTATCTCCGTGAAATCAATCTAAAATCAATATGCGTGTACAACACCGATTATATATTACCGTGCTAAAATTTTAAATTTATTGATATAATTTCGGTACGTTATTTGCGACATATTTCATTTTTTTGCCATAGTAACAGTAAAACTATAATCGTGTCTGATAAAATCCTGACCTTTTTTAGAATAAACTATTAATGAAAGCTTTTTTTCATTCATTCGATTGGTACATTCCGACAAATTCATAAAAAAAGGTATTAGTTTCATTACTAGTTGTACAAATAACTGTTTTCATATTAATCAGCTATGGCACAGTTTTTGTGTGACATTCCTATCTAATTTCTCTCTTCTAGGTGGTGAGTCCAGAAGCGTTGGTGCGATACCCGCCAGTCTTGCACCGGCACAGCCTGGTGTCAAGCACACTAGGACTGCGCTTCGTGTTGAGCAGCCGTCACTTCCTGGGGGGCTCCATGCGCGTGAAGTGTGTGGCCAGCGTGTCACCAGTTCTGTGGCAGGGCGACCGTGAGAGCGTCGTGCAGAGGCTGGCGCCGCTTATTGATAACAGGGAGGCGTTACTGCTTGGTGAGTCTGACTATGTAGATACAGGGACGTAGTTAAGGCCCTACAGGGCCCGCGATGTTATGGGAGCGAACATTTTGGACCCCACATTATTAAAAACATATAGATTTTCTTGTAGTATTGTACAAGATAAAAATTGATAAATTACTAATTTAGCAATCATTAAACTCTTTTTTAACTCATAACGTCAGTTTGCACCTATAGAACAAGCTAAGTTCAGAGTTTATATAATAAAACTAGAAATGGGCGAATATCATCCGCGAATACTCGAATGCCGCGAATATTACATTATTCGATATTCGAGATATTCGACTATTAACGTCAGTATAGCGAACATTCGAATATCTCGAATATCGCGTCATATGTTGACCTCAATTTTTGACTATGTTTTTTTTTATCATTTGTTATTAATAACAAAGATATTTTGTTTCAAAACCATGAAGACGTACCTTGTTTCAAATTTGTTTTTCGCCAACATTTGAACCTTAACCTTAAATTTGAAGTTTTCGTCTTTTTCTTTTTTGTTTGTTCTTTTTGTTTTAATTTAATTTTATCTTAACAATTTCATTCAAATAATGAAAAGGACATAATTAAATAATTATTAATAATAAATAAATAAACTTTTAGGAGTATTCGAATATTCGAGTACTTCGAATATTTGAGATCTGATTAATATTCGTATTCGATATTCGAATTCGAGAAATTTGATATTCGCCCATCTCTAAATAAAACATATCATAGCATAACATCGTAATATAACATAACTTAACAAAACATAGAATATGACCAAATTTCATTTCCTATGATTACGATATGTAAATGGGTATGTTCAGAAACAATCGTGTATCATCATTATCATATTGCATTAATGCTGTTTAGTAACCAATAATCCTGTTTACTTTAAATTATATTTCATTCCTACACTTTCATTAGGCTTCGCCTGTTGGGTAGTGTATTTAAAATAAAATAAAATGCTGTGAATTCACTTACCAAAAGAATACAGAATATCTGACAAATATCAAAATAGAACTGAATATATGAGCAAGACAATAACATGACGTCAGTATCTATGTATACATAATTATAAATATGATACCTACAATTGTTGTATACGATAAGTTATTTGTTGCTATGATATATTACATAAACTCTGTATCCATAAATAAAAATAAACATCATGATTCTGAAAGATTAATTGAAATTAAACCATGGATTTAAATATCCGATAAAATCTAGAAATACTACTAGACCATTAGAAGACTGCAGTAATGTTCAATATTTTTCAACAGATTGTTTTGTTTCATATTTTTCATTTTTATTTAGTGTTCTATTATAATGGTGGAAAATAGTAATAGTGATCTAGGAAATTTTTAATTGAGTTTGTTGAAATTAACGTTTAGCAATAAATAAAGAAGTAAAAATGCAAATAAAATATAGTATGTTTTTAAAAACAATGCAAATTCTCTGTTGGGTACTTACTTTAATTACAATGCTCGCTGTGTAATATTTCTTGACTATAATTGCGGTTGTACTTAATTCACTATTCTAATTAAATTTTTGTTTTCTTATCTTTGTTCTGCTAATTAGTATTATTTTATTGCTTGAAGAAATTAATTAAGAACTTAAATATTTAAATAGGTTTTTAATATTCAGTTTCTCTTACAGTGAAAAGTACATCAAGTGGGCGACTAACAGTGAGTGCAACAGTGCTTCTTCTGGGACTAATTTTACTTATTATCATCTAAACAAACAGACAAAAAAAAAACCATTTAGAATACCAACTGTCAAATAATGTTTCAATAAATGTCGCGTTTTGTTATGTTTTTCCCATCATTAAATTCAAAGTGAGTGCATCTAGAATCAACAAAAAATTGGAAAAGCAATTTGTATTAATAAACACACACAAAAATCCAATAAAATTTAACAGGCAATTCAAAATGAGCAGTTCCATGGCGTGTTCCATGCTAGTGATAAACTCAACTTGGCCAGCATGCGAAAATAAAACTTTTAATAATGTGCTTCAACTATCCAATCTCATAAATATCTGATGTTAAAATGGACTTAAAAGCTCATAAACAGATAGTACTAAATTTTTAAAGCTAATCCCGCTCGATATGCGTACAACGCGTATTCTCTATTTCTATTGTAATTGATCCCGGGGGTGAAATGTAACAAATATATGTGCTTGCTTTGAAAGGTTTGAAGCACGGGTGTCGGTCACGAGAAATATCGATTACACTACAATTTCACTTTGTTTTCATATTGTTTATGCCTGTACGAAAGTCAATAACAAAAGAACTACTTCATCTACCATTTACAACAGATGTTAATTTCAAGTAAATGCCTACTGTGTATCAAAGTGATATTAGAAAGAAATTTATGCTGTAATATTTGATTAAAAATCGAGATATTTAGCAATTAATTCTTATGGAAATGGATTTAGTACAATACTCGAAATGAGATAATTGTATATTCATACATTGCTTCTTCTATAACTACTTATAATTCTAAAATTTATTTCATTGTTTCATTCAAAGATGTCTATAGTTGTATTTCCTATTTTCTAATATGCACTTATGTCTCCCATTTCGAGTATTGCAAATTAAGAATTTGTTATATATTTTATGCTGAATTATCGGTCTAAAACTAATAATAAATAGAATAACATTGTACAGAGTAGCGTGACATAGAAACAACCAGGATAAGGTTTACAATGCTGTCATATTTTTGTAAATCTCATTCTTGAATGCTTAAATGATAATGTGTATGTGTATTTAATGTTGCATAGAATAATCAGAGAAATTATTTAAAAATATTATCTGTGACATTTTCTACAAATTTCCTTTTCATTTAGTATTAAATATTTCTATTTGTATTTTCTAGTAGAATTTTTATACTTTTGTTAAACGATACTTGAAATATATTTTTACATAGTGAACATACTCAAAGCCTTCAATTGAACCCTGTTACAGGAATTGAAATTTTTAGATAAATTGCATGTTTTGAAAACTTTCAATCGATTTTGTTCGATTACTCGTTTTTATAGAGCTTTATGAAGAAAGATATGTTTCGAGTTAATACTTACAATTAGAACTAATGAACAAAATATATTTTTATCACTAAATTTCAATAAGTGTAATTTATATTGTCATCCAGAAAGGGCTTCTTTCATATGTATATATCGACATTACAGCATCGCTCATAATTCATCATCTCAAAAATTAGTTAGTTTATTATTAATGCTTGTATGAAAGAACAATAACAATAACTACTTTTTGAGATAATATAAGATATTTACTGTAAAATATTATATTCATTATTAAATAAGAAATGGTATTCCAATAAAGTGTTAAAAAATAATTTTCAAGGTAATTTATTTTTGAACCATTTATATTTTTGACATTTTTCACCTTTGTATTTTGAAATTATGAGAATTATGATATATTTTCAATATTTAATATTTCAACATTTAATCTTTTAAAATGTTGAGAGTTGCTGATTTTTATTACTACGCTTGCGCTGTAAACAAAAATAAAATATCATAATAAGACAAGACGAACGTACAGCGATTACCTAATTTGTAAAAGTGCTTGTTAATTCTCGTTAGATGTGCAATGGGTTTTGAAATATATTTTTTATTTAGTTTGAGTTTGTCGGTCATCAGTGATCAGTGTATTATTTAGTCAATGTGTAGTGAATCGGTTTCAAAACTTAACATCTTTGAACACTTCATCCACGGACCAAAGAAAACGTACATATATTGAAGATGAAGTTATAAAAGGTAAGTGAATTTCACATTTTACTAAAATAATGTTCACCCAAGTTCTATAATTTATCATCATTCGATTATAATTTTGAAGTTCAAGTACACTGAACTGATTACGTGACATATTTTTGTTAATATTCATCATGTACTAAACCTAGATTTCCAACTTGTCATAAGAGCATTTCTGGCTAATTTGCACATTTGAAACTAGGTTAAAATATCAGCAGTGCTGCTGCATTTGATTATAAATATTTTATATCTCAATAGCAAGCAAAACATCTGTAAAATGCATATTGCACTTGCATAATAACACACTGAAATATACGAGAATTAGAGAGCATGCAATCCTACAACAAACATTTTGTTTATTGTTATTATAAAATTATTCAAACTATTATATTCATAAATAATATTACATGAATATGTATAGGTATATATTTGCTTGGAACAAATTTGTGAAACTTGTGTGTAAAGGGTCTAGATATGCAATTTTTCTTTTTTGGAAGGTTCATAATTTCTAAAGCAATTTTGCTGACTCTTTCGAAATTGCCATTTGAGACATCTGCTTCCTTTGCTTACGCTTTAATACGTTGCCATATATCCCATCTCTTTACTCGTTTGATAGCTTTAAAGACGAGAATTTTTGCACAGTACGTATATTAATCTGGTTAAGCGTTCCAAACAACCATTTATATTTTTTAATAAAGTGCTTTTATCATCTGGGTCATGCCTGCTTTTTTTATTTCAGAAGCAATTTTAAAATTAGTAAAATTATAATGTTGAAATTACAGACATGGAACGAAATGCTTTTTTATTTCATTTCAATTTAATTTCGAAAAAAAAACAAATTTTGTATTGAAAAATTAAATAATTTAGACAAACAATCAAATTCAAATATCTGGGACAGTATAAATAACGTTTATTTTTTGCTATAATCGGCTCAAGAAGTAGAGACAATCGTAACCCAATGGATAAAAGCAAGATGAAACTTGTGCTTCTTAATTAACGAGCAAAATGTCGTGCGTTTAAATCTTACTAACTGTAGGCCCGCTTTACTGTAATTGGACAGAGTAACAAATAAATAAATAATTCCAGTTTCTGTACAAGGAATCTAGAGCTTAAAATGGAATTTGAACAACTAGCACTCCGTTGTATTTTTGATTATTAGTTGAAGTGAACTAGACAAAGTCGCGAATATTCGTTCCACTTACCTTCTCGATGATTTAATTGCAAATTATCTATTACCTAATTTGGATTTAATATAAATAAAATAAGTATTACAGTCTTGGCAACAACTAAATATTAAAACAGTTTTAAGTTTAAGTTCTGCTAATTTATTTACTTCGTTTAGTGTACCAAAACATCTAAATAAATAAATAAATTAGCAGATTTTAAACCAAATACTGTTTTAATGATTAATTATTAGTTCTGAAAACTTTTTTCATATGTTAACAATTAAACCATAAACTGATATTATTCGAGTATATGTATTTGGACATTTGGTATAATTTATTTTGTTCTGTCAAATATTTTTAAATTATATTAGAGGTTAATGCTTCAAGCAAATTTTGCGATAAATTACATTTTCTACAACTTACATGAAGAGTCTCACAAGAAAACCATAAATGTCATACTGAATTGTTAATTTATAAACCTTATAACTGCAAAAAAATTAATGAATGGAAATAATAAATAAATATGGTTGACTATAGTTGTATAGCAAAGCAGGAAAGAATCTGTTGCTGACTGGACACTATAGTCATGTATTAGAGCCAAACACTATATGCCACCTAAATCAAAATAGGTTATACGGTCCCAATATGTAGTTGCCTGATTTTGGTTTAGGTCTACTTCTCACTTGTCCCGACCTATATTACTAAGCGTCCCAAGTATATTTAAATGTGAACAGGCCGGACTCAAATATTTGTAGGTTATTTCTACCGGACCTGAAAATAAAAACTATGCTATGTTTAGATTGTTTGTGCAACATACAATATATTTTTAAATAATAAACAACATGTAAAATAATATTTTACATACTGTTGAACTATTATGTTGCATACGTTTGCAAATTTATAAATAATAATGTTATATAACCTCTGAATATCATATTAAATCAACCGGTGGCAATTTTATTTATCCAAATCTAGACTATACTAATTTAACCAATCTATTTATTTGGCTTAGGTCAAGTGTAAACATGTGTTTTTTCACTTTCTTAGTCCTAATATAGATCAGATGTAATATAATAGCCATTCATTGTGTCCAACCGTTTACTCATGAACGTTATTTAAACGTATATTTTGTAAGGTATAAAAATCGTGACATTTATTGTTTCCTCCCATTTTAAAACTATATTTTGATAGTACTCATCGAATTACATAAGATAAATATATAAATTTAGACATTTTTATGACATTCATAGTTTTCTTCCGCGATCAGTCCATGAGGCATTGTGTTTTAAATTAATTAAGAAGTGTCTAACAGCGACAAATATAAGATACTAAATACTCAAGATAATTAGAACATTTTTCACTACTATCATGTAAACATACCAGAATTATTATATACCTCTTTTTGAGTCGTCATGAAATTGTTTTTACTCCCACTTGATTAAGAACGGTTAATAATATATTATTATTCACCAAGTTGAATAATGCAAAATGTCATCTTTTAATGAAACTCAAGTATCAATTTATTGCATTACATATTTCGCTAATTACGTATAATATATTTTGCGCCTCTTTTTGAATGAGTACGATTTTCGATTTTTTTTCCATTAAACGCTACTACAAATATCTCAAATATAACGTCAAATAATAAAAACAATTTAAAAAAAAGAAATAATTATTCTGCTACTCTTTAAGTAAATATTCATGTCAAAATGTTTGTTATTATCAATATATTAATCGATAAATAAGATAAAAAATTATATATACACACATCTTATCATGAGAGAAGTGTTTTGTCCTTGCTGTATGAATATTGTAGTCCTTGGTTTCGCCTCTTGCTACAGTTTAACACTTTGGTAAAAATATGTACTTATCTCCCTTGATGTTTATTATACTATTTTCGTACTTTATATTTATAAACTAATTAGTATAAAAATTATTATGACTTTACATGGAGTAATATATTAAATTTGAACAATGAATAGTCGAGAATTCCGGCTGGTAATTGGAAAGAAAATGATTAGAGTGAAGAATGTTCTAGAACTAGTTTATAGTAAATTAACTTTTTTTGAAATAGCGTTATCTGCAGCCAACGAAATTATTTCCTTCTACATTTAATTGCTTGGGAAGTAAATAAAGCGACGTAGATATATATATATATATATTTACGTATTTCCGTTTAGCTTTAAAAACGTAATTAGTGTCGGACGCTTTTAAGGAAAATGCGCCAACAAATTCTCCACATAATTTGTAAAAGAATTAATACGTTTTTCTCTCTCTCTCAGTTTTATAGTAGCTTCCGCGGATCATTTCGCGAGACAAAACGTTTAAGTCTTTGCGGGTTTACGGCCATTAGCATATTACAGTATGCGGAAACATCTTTAATTGTTAAGGCAAGAAAAATAATAGCGTACGCATTATGCCGTTAGCATTGTTGCGGTTAAACACTTGCGCCGTAAAACACAAAGTTTAAATTGAAATACTTGTTTAAGTTTACATTATTGGAGAATGTCGACGAACGTCACGTTGTAGTTATAGCTCACTTTTTACACACGTGACAAATTGGTTGCAACTTTAGTAATACATTGCGCGAACTTTGCTTCTTGCAGTCGTGCTGTTTCTGTTTATGCGATTTCTTAAACAGGTAAGAACGCGCACACCAACAACTTAAATTTTACTGAAATTCTAAATGTAAAAGTTTACTTCATGACTCTGTTTATAGCTGCTCTCACAAATTATCTACCGAATGTTCCAAGCTACACATTACTTTTATTGGTTTTACTTCTCTTCTGATTAGTAATAAAATTGTTAGAAAAATTACTAAAAATATTTGCCTCGACCTCGGTAAAAACTTCAAAATTTTATACAATTATCACAAAGAATTTATAAAATTTTTTTTTGGAGACAAATTTAATATATATTAAACATTATTAAACGGTGATAAATTTACATAGAAATTGTCAATTAAATTTGTACATATTTGACTTTGTACTTTACAACAGTAATATTACACGATCATAATAACTAAGATTGGATCGTAGTTTAATGTAAAACAAGTTTTGCTGGAAAATTTTACGAAAATATTTGTTTATTTGTTATAAATAATAACGTTTTGATAATTTTAAAAATTGTTGTAATGAAAAAAGATGTGTCGAAAATAATATTCGAGCGTTCATCATTTGTTTTTTACTTCCTTGTACGAAGTAAAGGAAGTATTGTAATCGCGAAAATTTTCGGTTCTCAGATTTCAACGGAAATAGGTGTTTTGGCCCTCCCTGAATCCATTTTGACTAATTTCGTCATGCCGTCTGTACGTACGTATGTACGTACGTATCTCGCATAACTCAAAAACGGTAAGCCGTAGAAAATTGAAACTTTATATTTAGGACTGTTATAACATCTAGTTGTGCACCTCCCTTTTTGGTCATTATACAACTACCGGAAGTGGTACTTTACTTGAAGCCTATAATAGATTTTCATGAAAAACTATATTCAAATATAATTTAAAACTTTCCAAATTTGGTATATAAGACTACTATATCAATGGAAATAACATAATAGATTTTGGTTAAAATAGACTAACCGGAAGTGGCACATTACATGAAGCTGCTAACAGTTTTCCTTGAAAAAAATGGTATTATTTTAATTTTAGAAATGAATGCTGCAAATAAAAGTTTTAGAGAATTAAATTCTGCGTCTAGCACATTAAGAATTTTTAAATTAGCTTTTTGCATAAACGAGATATCTAAATTTAAATATTATATATTTTTTGATTTTTTTAAAATTAAGTTTGCTATGGATTAGAACAAAAAATAAAAGATTTAATGTCAAATATGTGCAATTAAAAAAATATCTATAGTTTAATACGTGTACAAGGAAGTCATGTGGTGTCCACATCAGATTTTTTCAAAAGTTATACAAAATATGACGAGTTTGGTATCAAACTATAGCTTTCAGACAGAGAATTCTAATAAAAGAGGCTTTCAGGCATAGAATTTTAGTAGAAATATTTTTTTTAAAATCTGATGTGGACACCACATGACTTCCTTGTACGCGTATTAAACTATAGATATTTTTTAATTGCACATACTTGACATAATTTTTTATATTTTTTGTTCTAATCCATAGCAAACTTAATAACAAAAAATATATATAATATTTAAATTTAGATATCTCGTTTATGCAAAAGGCTAATTTAAAAATTCTTAATATACTAGACGCAGAATTTAATTCTCTAAAACTTTTATTTGCAGCATTTATTTCTGAAATTAAAATAATACCATTTTTTTCATGGAAAACTGTTAGCAGCTTCATGTAATGTGTCACTTCCGGTTAGTCTATTTTAACCAAAATCTATTATGTTATTTCCATTGATATAGTAGTCTTATATACCAAATTTGAAAACGTTTGGATTATATTTGAATATAGTTTTTCATGAAAATCTATTATAGGCTTCAAGTAAAGTACCACTTCGGGTAGTTGTATAATGACCAAAAAGGGAGGTGCACAACTAGATGTTATAACAGTCCTAAATATAAAGATTCAATTTTCTACGACTTACCGTTTTTGAGTTATGCGAGATACGTACGTACATACGTACGTACAGACGGCATGACGAAATTAGTCAAAATGGATTCAGGGAGGGCCAAAATACCTATTTCCATTGAAATCTGACAACCGAAAATTTTCGCGATTACAATACTTCCTTTACTTCGTACAAGGAAGTAAAAAACAGCATTTAACTCTTCATCAATTGTTTTTTCGTAAGCTATACAAATTATACCAAGTTTATATAAATTTATGGTGAGGAAATTACTTTGGTGGCCATAGCAGATTTTTTTATTTCCATTGAGCGATAAGTTTTCATATACATATTTTCTTGTCAAGTATAAGAATCGTATAAATGCGAAGTTGCAGAAATACATGTAAACTTATGACCGTGTAAAACTGGCTTTATGCATTTTATATATCTATGTGCAGCGCCAGCTACAATTTTAAATAGATACCTACCTAGTTTATTATATTTTTTCATTTGTATGCTACAAAATTTATCAAATAATTACCTACATAACATATATAAGATATAATATTTTAATTAAGAATTTTACTTCTTTCTGGTATAAACGTTTTAAAATAACAAAAAATATTGTATACTGTATTTTATATAAATAAATTTAAGTTTCTTAAAACACTGCGACAGTTACAGGCAATTTAAAACGAATAATAATGGCCGGGATAAAAAAAAAAACAATAACAATTAAATATTTAGTGTGTCTCATGCTGAATGAACCACATTTATATACACATTAAAATAATAACATATTTTACGTCAAAAACAACACTATTTTCTCACTTTGACAATAAGACAAAATTAGTTTATTCTTGAAGAAATTGGAAGAATTCCTTCAAATAATTCTGGATACGCGCTTATTCAATTTACTTGCTAATAAAAGAATATGATTCTGAATAAAAAATGACATTCATAACTTTGTGATTATGGCTATTATGAATCCGATTTGGAAAATATTTTATCTCGAAAGTAAATTGTAAAATACCGTAAGACAAAAGTAATAATTTAAAAAGAAAAAAGAATAATGTCTCAAGACTTTAGAAGATAAAGTGTTTTCGCGCAACAAAGCGAGTATATTTCCTGTAAGTATGCATCATTTATGCATACATTTTTCATGGAGCACTTTTTTCATTACTTGCTAGTGTTTCTCTCGCGTCACGTAAAGTTACTTGCACAGCTATACGGGCTCTTGGGGACATTCCTAAATTTTTCGCATACAAGTCTCTTACATACATAATTTCCTAGGTGATTTCATTAGGTTTAACTATTATAAACTACTCACGTTTTGCTACCTATAATAATTAATATAATTGCTTAAAGTTTTAAATAAATTAATCTACATTCTGGATTTCTAACTAAACTAACTAAAACTATCAGAAATCTTAGCATTTCTTTATAGTGTATTAAGAGCGTAAAATGATTCCTTGTTACTCGAATACGGTAATGCAGCTGTCGCCTTCGGCTCGCGCTGCAATAGTGTAAGAGGAACAAAGACACTTTACGCTCGTGATAAACACATAATTTTTTCTATGATTGCATTTTAAAATTGTCAACTGTCAGTATGAAAACTTTTTGTTTTGTTTGTATTCCTGGTAACTATTGAAATAAACGCGTATTTAACATCTTTTTCACGCGATGCCGTTGGAGAAGCGCAAAAGAAATATTTTTAGATTGTTCCACAGAAAACGTCAACTTTTCATAGCAACTGTAGACAAAATATATTTATTTTAAATATTAAGAAACAGTATAACATATAATTTAATACTTAGCGGCACATATGTGTTATTTTATTTTTCATTTGAATATGATTTGTTGTTTATTACTATGATACGATATACTATAACGACCGGGGCATAATAAGCGGGAATTATACACGACGACTGCGAAATGATTTTGTGCGCTGAGAAAATAGTCTGCCTTGGCCGCCTAAATTTTTCTTCGACACAAACGATCATTTCGCAGCCTAGGTACACAAATAACTATTTAAAATTTCACAAAAAATAGATTTCGTTTTAAGGTGGTGATAATGAGCAAATTTTCTGCTCGAAACATTCATAAATATTTGTTTTAACTATTAGATTCCTGAAGCCTATTATTTATTTAATATTAAATCAGTACCTACTTTTTCTGTTTGTACTTAATTTAAAGTTATTCAGCAATTCAAATGATATCATTAATCGGAATCAAACGGAACTGCTTTTAGATATTTTGTCTCTGGTTTGTATAGTTTTGGAATTATAATCAAAATTTTCGCTCATAGAGAAAGGGTATTATTTTATATTTAAACATCGAATCACCTCCAGTACTGTGTAAAATTTATAAAATTTTAAATAAAAAAAAAACCTAATAGGAATTTTATTTTATAGTTATTACATAAATATCGAAACCTGTGTCTAAATAATTATAAAAATAAATATCGTTCTTGATAAATAAATAAAAAATTACCTCCTGTACAGAAAAATTCAGGTTTCCTTTACTTGCATGTTGCAGTGTTGAATTGAGAGATGTTATATATTTCTGTCGCTTCCTTTCGCGTAATTTTCTTTGTTTTATTGCAGAGCAGTTTTCAAATTTTCACAGGATATTTCTAGAATACTACATACATACGTCCAGCTGGCGACACTGTAAACTTGTTTGTTAAATCCAATATTTAAAGCAAACAAAAGTTTTACTAAATCTTGTACGAATTATAAAAAAAAAGAACTTATTTGACATATTATTACATGCTATTTTTTGTTTATACTTTATGTTTATTTTAAAATTAGGTATTTTTAATCCTAGTGCTTTTCTGAAATTAATATTTGGTCTTTTATTATTTACGCTATCTAGAAAGTGAATAAATATTAGTTATATAACTATGATTACTTATATATATATAAAATATGAACGCGAACATCACTATACCGAGTATCCATGTTATTTTTTTGTTACATGAGCAACACGTTGGTCAAATTAATACCTATTAATTAAAAAAGATAATTAAAATTAAAAACTACATTCAATGAGTCTACATTCAAAGGTATAATATGTTCGTGGCTTAGAAGAAAAATAAAAGTTAGAATTTGTTGCTATTTACAGATTATCATGAAAAATAAAACGACTAACTTTAACGCTTGTATTGATAGATCTGTAAACAATAGTTAGTTATTATACAAGTGTGTCAAGTAAGGTACTGCTCACCGAGAAAAAGATATTGCAATTTTTTTCGAGTAGGCAACACATAAGAATGATGTTTTATTAAACACTTCTCAATAAATGGACATGATAATAACTTTCGATAGCAGTGATAATAGTTAGTATAGTTTTGTTAATTTCATTGTTTATTCAAATGAGTAAAGATGCAATAGTTATTTTTCTATTAAATGAGCGAAATGAGTGTTTTTTTTTTGTTGCAAGTGAGAATGACACACAAAAAAGTCAATAAAACGCGTCAAAAAACAAGAATTTCGTCCACGAAACATAAAATTTTCTTCTACAACTATCAAAAAAGGGTAATACAATAATTATTTATTTATTCAAGTAAATTGAAAGAAAAATATCGAAAATAATAAGAATTTAGTACTAGTGTTGTGTTGTAACCAATGGCACGTGTAAAATAGTTATTTGTGTATTAAGAACGTACAGTGATTCTTTGTTACTCGTACACGGTAATTGCAATAGGTAATAGTGTAAGACACAAAGACACTTTACGCTCGTGATACACACATAATTTTTTCTACGATTACATCTTAAAAGTATTAAGAAACATATGCGTACTGAAAATAAATTCGTTCTTTCAACTGTCAATATGACAAGTTTCTGTTTTGTTTGTATCCCTGGTATTATTGAAATAAGTACGCGTTTATAATCTTTTTCGCGCGTTGCCATTGGAAACGCGCGCATTTAACATCTTTTTTACGCGTTGCCATTGGAGACGCACAAAAAAGATATTTTTTGATTGTTTCACAAAAAACGTCAACTTTACGATGACAAATGCGTAATTGTCAACTTTTCACAGCAATCGTAGAAAAAAATTATTTGAGATCATGCTCGAAATACTCATTTTGCACACTAGGGTGTGAAACAATGCACAAAATACTCATATTATGCATTAAGGTGAAAAACAGTGCGTGAAAAACGTATTATAGTAATGTAAATGATAAATCACGTATTTCCCGTACTGATATTAGTGAAATAAACTGAACACATTTGACGGTTGTAGAAAAAATATATTATCCCTTTTGTGGTTTAAAAATTCCTGCGTGCTACGATATTGATACTTCGGAGGTTATATTTGTCCCAGAAGATATTACAGAAGAAGCTAAAATAGCAACATTTGATTTATTACCAGCCAAATCAAAGGAAAAGTATGAATGAGAATATAAGTATTTTGACAGTTGGAGAAAAACTAGAAATGTTCACGGTATAAATAAGGATGTGATGCTGGCATATTTTCATGGACTTGGAAATACTCATAAAACATCGACATTATGGACCAGATATTCAGTGCTGAAAACCACTTTAAATGTCTACGAAAATGTGAACATATCAAAGTTTGTTACGCCTAGATTCAACATATTTCTGTTTTGGTTGCTTTTTCTTATTATATTGTAGTTTATTAAGTTAATGGCATACTTCAATAGAAAAAAAAACACCATGTTAAGTGATTTTTACTTGAGGAATTGATGATGAAAATGACATAATTGATGACGAAAATTACTAAAACCAAATACATGATTTAAATAAACTGTGTGGATCTTGAGAACCCTGGTTCGATCCCCACATCTGACAAACAATTTTCACCAATTTAAAATCTACCTCTGTGGCTCCCCCTCCATTAAAATCTTTGAGGGCCGTGATTTAACGGCTGGTAATCGCACTTCACGCGAAAAAATATATCACTTACCGAGTAATGGATAAAAGGCGTGATGATATATTTATTTATAATTTTTTTTGTTGTTGAGATTTATGAAGTCATCGTTTGATTTCTCAACCCGACTATAGTAGGCTATAACTGTAGTGGTAAGAAAGCTAAATATTAAACATAAAATATACTGCGATCCGACAAACATTTTAAAAATATTATCATTCAAAATAATGTAAAGAGTAGATATTTATCTTATGAATATATTCACAGAAATTCAAAATATACAGAAAAATATTTCATATCAAATATCTTTTCACCGTTTTATGAGTTCCTTTTAAAGAATTCCAAGGAATAAAATTCAAAGCATATCATTCCATTTGGACATTTTTCTACATACGTGTGCATAACTCGATTACACTAGTTTTTCTCTGCACTCCATAAATACTTCTCATTGCTGGACTGGTACGCAGCATAACGGCGCGTATACACTATCCCGTCGAGCGGTGAGCGACGCGGAAGCTTGCCGGAACGACATAGAAGCACTGAATATGTAAATCAGTTTTATTATTAAGTCAGGCAGGCTATGAACTGTGAGAGAAGTCACGGTTATACTGTGTAAACACAGCGGACGAATTCGTAGCGGTTGGCGAAGGGAAATAATTTGCACCCGGTCATGCTGATGAAGAGCAAAACCAATTTTTTTAGACTGATTTTATAACTTTGTTGAAGATTTGTTTCATCCTAATTATTGCCAGTTGTATCGCAAAAGTTTAATTTTAAACTTGACTTAAATAAATAAAAGTAAAGCGAAGTTACATATCAATTGAAGTATATGATTTACCTTTATTTATTGAAACCAATTTTCAAATTTTATTCTTGACCGTGCAATGGCTATTATAGATTTGTTTATTTTGTTGCATTTTTGCAGATTTCTAAAATTTCGTAAGTACCTAACTATTTGTGAAAGACATATTTTTGTCACCTTAATTGTCTACTTTGCATTACCTACTTTATGGATTATGGGGTAAATGGCTCAATGGTATCGAGTCGGCCTGTGGATCTTGAGAACCCTGGTTCGGTCCCACAGCCGACAAACAATTTTCACCAAATTAAATCTACCCCTGTAGCTTCCCCATCCACTAACATCTTTGGGAGCCATGATTTGATAGCTGGTAACCGCAATTCACGCGAAGAAATATATCAATTACCGAGATCTGCTTACGGCAGAGTACCACACCTAACATAGTAATGGGCGTGATGATATATTTATTTATTTAATTTTGTTTGTTTGTCGTTTATTTCAATATGTGATGCTAAAACAATATAGATGTTAGCTTCTCAGCTAATATGTGTGATTAAAGATATATAAAAATATAAAATATACATTTTACAATTTGACATACAATATTATAGCACTTTTTTTTTAAGGTTGCGTTCACAATCAATCCATTATGTTAAACTGTTTTTGGTAACTTTTTATTTTATAAGATTGGTACTACTACGCAACCATACGTTAAATGTAATTTTAACATTATTTTTGTACCTTTTTATATTCGATACCTATTTACAGTTGAACAAATTCTTAGATTGTAGTGCGATATTTTTTGCAACTTAAATTGTAAAATTTCATTAAAATAAATAACGCAAAATAAACAAAAGTATAATATACTCGTTTTATACAATATGTCACACTCGTTTCTTTGGAACACTCCTTGCTTCGCGTATTGTACTCTAAACATTTCGTACGATAATACATCGTTTTATAAAACTCGTTTAATTTTATAACATTTTTTGCATTCTATTGTAAAATTTTGGGTAAATCAAGTTATCAGACTAAAGCAAATGAAATATTAATTTAATCTAACTTTTAGCTATTGATTTTTACATAGCAAAACCAGGTAAAATCAAGAAATATGTAAGTCCATAATACATGCAACATGGCTAGAAAAGCATAATATCCCTAAGTGTATGAGGAAAAATAGCAGCACATTTTTCTTCATATCCTAAACAGATATTTTCACTAAGCTTCTTGGAGCACAACATATCGAGTTTATATTTTATTAGAAAATAGACTTTTATACTGTGGTCTCTTCTGTGGAATTCCTATAAAAATAACATTGCCTACATCTGTTATAGCGTAATAAATACCAACATAAGAAATTATGAACCAATGTGCGGTCAGTGCACATACGTTTAATGTTGCTCAGTTAAAATCCCCTGCTCGAAAATCATTTGTAGGTGGCTGTTGCCAGTAAGCAGAAATTTTTATTACATTGTTAATGTTTTTTGCACCTTTAATTAAAATGTCTGAAACGTGGGTTCGTAATTTGAAATAAAATGACGTAGATATTTTTGAACTCAGAATATATTCGTATCCTGTGCTATTTGACCTGAGAAAAAATTACTCCAGAGAACATATAGATTTTTATCATTAATTCGCGTGGTTGTTGAGATAATAATAAACTGAAATATACATACTTGTACTCTCGTAATTGAATTATATTTGTTTTAAAATAATCTGACATTAATTTGAAATAAGTTGGACGGTGCGAACTTTGATCGTTTCCTCGCTTTGTTTGGTACAGTGGTCAATATATTGTGTGTCCAAAATTTCCTAGTAGTGCAGTTATATTTTCTACAAGTTCTCAATATCCCAAACATGTAATGAAAACTGTCTATTAAAATAAAATTTGTTTTAATAGATTATTATCTTTTTAGCCTTATCTGTCTGCTAACCTCGGCTTTCTTCTTGGTTACAAACTTCAGATTTAACTAAAAGAAGAACATTTTTACGACCAAAAAAATTCTAAATCATACAAATACAAGTAGTAACCATAATTTTGTTATATTTATTCATAGAAGAGTCAAGGAAAAGTAGTTTGTCAGGGTAGGAAGGTCTGGTGAACATTGATTTCGTGATGAACCTAATAAATTTTTCAAAGGTTTTACTACCCCATTTCATGGGATGTAGCGTTATGTTTCGTATATATGTACGTATGTATGTATTCAGAGATGGCTATTCTGTTTGGATAAAGGTTATAGAATATTAACTTACCCTATTTATTTTATTAAATTATTAAATTATTATTAATGGGGTAGGTGGCTCAGTGATATCTAGTCGGCCTGTGGATCTTGAGAACCCTGGTTCTATCCCCACAGCCGACAAACAATTTTCACCAAATGAAATCTACCCTTGTGGCTCCCCCATCACTAACATCTTTGGGGGCCATAATTTGACGGCTGGTAACCGCACTTTACGCGAAGAAATATATCACTTACCGAGATCTGTTTACGGCAGAGTGCCACATTCAGTAATGGGTAAAAGGCGTGATGATATATTTACTAATTTATTTACTTATTTAATTAAAATTTGTAAGTAAATACTTATTAACTGTTTAATGGATGATTAGTTTATAGAGAAGTATTCGGCCGATACCGGGATTTCAACCCAAAACTCTTTGATTCTAGCAAAGAGTCCTTCCATTATATCTAGGCTTGCATCGGTTGAATTCATCTCTCTAGATGCCCGGTTTTACATCTTCGAATAAAGTACCCGATATCTCTTGGCTGGATACAGAAAAAAATATCGCATCAAAATATGGCATTCAATATAATTATCACTATTTGTGCCATGATTATTGATGCGATATTTTTTATTCATCCAATTGATAGTTATTGGAATGTGAAAAAGGAGTCCTAAATCAATAATGTGGTCCAACCTCTCGTATTTCTACAACCAGACCGTGTTTATTGTTAAAATTTTGAAACTGGTCGATCTAAGAAAAATTAGAAGTACATATATTTAAACAAATTATCACAAAATAATCACAACCAAAATTGTAAATAATATCATATGTAACATTAAATTAAACAATAGATAAAAGTTAATGAGTTGACGTTTTGGAAAGGCTAAGTAGAGCTCCAATCGGATCGGCGGACTGATTAAAATTTATGAACTGACCGTATCCAGGCCGCGGGCCGCAGGATGTACTGTATTGCGTCTAAATTAATTATTGATTCAATATTTATATTGTACATTTCATCTTTATTTTATTCTAATTATTTTTTACTATTTTCGTTTTTAAATGTAATACTTGCTTTTCCGTAATATTTTATACATATAATTGTTTTACACTACTTCTCTTACTCTAGAAGCATATAAGTAAAAATAAAATGTAATATCTTTTTTATTTTAGAGATAAAATGTATTTGAATCTGAGATTCTATGATTCTAGTAAATCATCTTGAATTAAATTATGTAAATCTCCTATTGCCATTTCCTCGTCATTTGAATTTTACTCGCTTGTTTTCCTTATAGATAAAAAAATAATTGATATAATCAGTTAATAAGAATTTACTTACCTAATCATTCTGTAACAAAAATTATCAAATATAACAAGTGCTAACGTGATCCTGCCAGCAACAATTGTTGATTGGGAATCCTAGCAATTGCCTATAATTAACAATTTGTGTTACAGAATTGGCTTTAATAAATACTAATAAAATGATGATATTAAATTGTAAAATTTTACTTTTAAAATCCATTGATTTTTCTTTTATGATATAGCAATAAGCTGATGTAGTAAGCTCAAGCTAAAAATATAATTATGAACTATCACATTGCAGCTGGATGAGTCCGAAACCTGCACTATATTTGTATTTGTTCAACACATTTTCCCATTTTTTGAGAGAACGGATAATTTGATAATTTCATCTTTAGGCTCCTCGAGAATAATAAAACTAATGCTACAAAATACCAGAAAGCAATTTTATATTTAAAAAATCGTGTCAGAAAATATGAGCATTATTTAATGATTATATATATCAAAATTTTAAGGCTGACATTTTGTTTATAAAGTATTCAACAATAGGTGGATTTTTTTGTAATCATAACAAACACTTCAGTGACGAGAAATCTGATCCTAAAATTAAACAAAAATGCCAGTGCCATGAGACAGGGGTCGAACAGCCTTAAGTTTATTTTGTACAGAATAGAATAAATAAATAAATATACCTATTTCTTGAAACTGTTAATGGGAAATATCCTGTTTAGTAATTGTACTGATAGCTATTTATTTGTTATCATTATCAGAACAAATATAAAATTGCCTTGAATTACTCAAGAAAAGAAAAGTCCTTACAAGTAACTCATTCACAAATCACAAGTGATTTTCCTCAGGAATTGTCGAGAATATTTCTCTGCTACATTTGACCGTTTACTGATTGCGTCAGAAAAACTGTTCGTGGTTTACCATGTGGAATACATTAATATAACATTAGGGCTCTTCAAGCCCAGATTGTGTTTGCATTCGGAAGTATCATGCAGCCGTTGCACAGCTGAATGGTTCGCTGTGTTGAAACCAACTGAGAGCTTCTGAATTCTGAATCGCAAACCAAGTACGTGCAACGAAGTTTAGCAATAACAACATTGCTATTCATCTTCCGCACATCGTAAATGAGGACCTAAATTAACTCATCTGTAATAACAGAAAATTTTAATTTTAAATTCAGTCAACATCTGTAAAGTATGCGATATAGTTTCCTGGGTAACAAGAAAAAATTATAATTGAATTTATTAATATTTGCTCTTGTTGGATATGAGGATAATAACCCTCATCTCAATTTTTTTGTTGTCGCGGAATTAATATTTTTATTTTTCATAAGATCATTAAAGCATGCGAGGGCTGCTTAATGTGTTAATCAACTTTTTTAGTATTCGAGCAGCAGTCTTTCGTAATGGTAACTTATAATGAAAGAAAAATAACATTGTTTTATAATTTTGCTACTTCTAACTTGTTATTCATGTAAACAATATTAAATTTAATGATATTTTATGTAGAATAGATAAATGTAGATATATATTTAGAATTTCAATTTACACTGAGAATGTATAACCGTTAAATGAAAGTGTGTCATTTCTTCAATATTTTTATTTATTTACTATGGTGCGCGACAGGTAATTATTCATAATTACAGTACAGAGCATGTACAGTTTATAATGGAATTCAAAGAACTCTGATGCAATTGTATTTTTTGCTTTACTTTGAGCTTAGTTGTGCACTATCAAGGTTTTGCGACAAAATTATAATTGTTTAATTAATTCATCAAATAGGTAATATAATTTAAAATATTATTGGAAAAAAACAAGAATATCTAACAACTAAATTAATTATATTACATTGGTGACCCCCGACAAAAAGAAGAAAAAATCATAATTCAGTGTCATAGTGCTTAATAAAGTGCCCAACGTTTCCTGATATTCTTCAAGTCTACCCACTTCTACCAGTCTACCGCTTCTACCAGTCTTCCCACTTCTACCAGTTTACCCAATTCTACCAGTCTCTCCAATTCTACCAGTCTTTCCAACTCTGCCAGTCTACCCATCTTTCAAGAAATATAAACATTTTAATTTATATTATTTTGTTAAGTGTCTAATGTAACTATAACTATTTTTCTATTTCTTTTCTTTCAACACGTAACACATGCATTTATTCACTTACACGTACGCTAACACAATCAACTAATCAGACTTACTTGATTAGACAATTTTATTATTACTATTATTACTTTTGCTACACATTTTGAACATCACCAAACACTACATTACATTATGTGTTACGTGCTTTTTCTTACTATTTCCTTTCCATTTTCATCAATATCAATGTTGTGTTGTGTGACATTTAGTTTAAAGCCAATCTAGTGCTACTAATACTTCTTAAATTCTTTCAGTAACGTTTTAATTAATTCTTGATAATTTCATCCCTTCTCAATAACCCCTTTCAGCAATATTTACTTCACTTTTTCCGTTGAAATTATCATTCTTTTAGTTTCTTCGTTTCTGGATTATATTTATCCAATGTATTGTTCACTATCTCTTTATTCTTATCTTTCACACATTAAATTTAACATTTTAGATGTTGAGCACAACATTTTTATTGTCCTTTCTTTTCCCTCTCTTTTCTTTTCTTGAGGGGGGAGTAATGTAGCGTCGCTATCAAGTAGTTTGGCGACGTTACATTATTTCGTCTCCAAGATACTTCTTATTATTACTCTGTTGTTTATGTTTACTTTTCTGTCAACTATTTATTTATTTTCATTCTTCTTTCAAACTTAAAAGTGTACACATCTTCCATATCTTCTATATTATATATTTCTAAATTCAATGTCATATATTTAAATAAAATGAATCTACATACAACTAAATTAATTATATTACATATATATATATATATATATATATATATATATATATATATATATATATGTGTAAATTATTGCAAATGATTTACTATTCTATGTATTATCTTCTACATAATAAATATTTACAATAATATCTCTGTTATTATTAATATTTCTTCATAATCCATTAACACTATACAGTATCATTAAAAATATTGCATTCTAACACTTCTAATACTATATATTTTAAACACTCCCATTGTGTACCTTTAATCTTTTGAGCTTTCGTTAAAGTACACTAAAATTTACCGTAATTGTAAATATATATCTAAAACTATATTTTTAGAGTGTAAAAAAGTCATATATTATACTTTTCTACGATCGCAGGTTAAGACAGCAACAACAAAATAAAGTTTTATTGCTTATTTGAAAAATATGGTTCAATTATAATCAAAAGTAGGGTAAAATTATTATTATCTCAGCGTGTGATGAATATAAGTTGTTAATTTAATGTCGTCACTAAAACGTTCGAAGGCAAAGCTTGTTAACATATGATTAAGATATTATTTAACGCCATGAAAACCAGTAAGTTAAATGACAGTTTAATAACGAAAGTAGAAAAATGTATTTTATCTGCGATAATGAAATTAAGGATAATTTATAAATTAGTATTCCTTTGTTAAGAAACAATGATGCAATTAGAAATAAAACAAGGTTCAATTACAAAAATTATTTATAGAAAGGGAATAATACACTTTTATAGATTTTATAAATTTGTGTAATACATGAATCTCTTGATAAATATAATATTTATATTGTATTTTATTGCTTTTGCATTTTGTCGTAATTATATTTTCTACCTTTTGTATTCTCTCCATGTTATTTGTTTGATTTTTTAGAATTAAATTAAAGTTTTATATTCGACTACATTCGAGATGATTTATTTTCTTTAAATATGTTAATGTGAATATTTTAATTGTATCCCAAATGTGCTTTGTTATAGTTTTGTTAAATATTTTTTTATATAATCATTAAACTGTTAAATTTAAAAAAGTGGTAAATATGTTTATAATGTCATAAGAGTTAAGACTTAAAAGAATTCCAAAAGGCGTAAACGAAATTACATTAAATAAAGAAACTATTTTGACTTTTATTTTTTCACATTGACAGGAGTCCAGTTTTGCAATTATATTCCAAGAAAGTAACATTTATTGGACAATAAATAGTATTATAAATCAAGTAATTATGGTGCAGTCAAACATAATTTTTATTATTATTAAAGTTTGTATAATAAATATTAGTAAATAATTTTTTTTTAATAATAATTAAACTTATTACTATATTGCTAAAGCTAAATTCTCATGTGGTTAGATTCCATATTGTGACAGTGGCATTGTAGATTGTACAGAAGCGTACTCACAGCTGAAATATATAGTATAATTAGTTAAGATTATAGAAGGTCATAGAATGGCAGTACAAATGCAAGTCTGCCCAAGTAGTTAAAACATATTTCACCTGTATATTATGGTTATAAATCAGACCAAATCAATTAATATTCAAGTACAAAGCTATTCGGCAAACTTGCCGCTTTGTGTCCCGTCGCGAGCTATCAACTTGCTAATAATGCAGCCGAAACTTAACTTTAGCGCGGGAGTTTATTAGGTAAATATATATTTCTAATGGATATTACCCACCTGCAAACTTCGGCGTTGCCATATTGCAGATATTAGTAGGTAAAATCTATGCAATTTAATCAAGGAATCAAGCTTACGATAATTTTAGTCGGATTAGTTTGATCAAGTAACAAGACTGTTAATAATGAAACAGATTATTACGCAGTCTAGCATGTGCACATTAAAGGGGGTTGTTTGCTGATTATAAACCATCATTTTGATGTCGACATATAGGATTTTCCATTAAATAGTTTAGTATTGGTACAACTATTAACCGCGATTTCAATCTTGCTAATCCCTATTTTAGGTTATTTAAATTTTATATATTTTATGTACTTGAAGTATTTTGTAAGTATTTAAAGTAAATTTGTAACATTGTATTGCATTGTTAGTGCAAGTTGAAAGACGTTAGTGCCGGTTATTAAACAAGGAAACTGTACGGTTGATGCGTATTTGTGCAGTGGAAATAAAATTGATCAAATTCTTTACATTATTTTAACAAAGTTATCACATTTTCTAATTGAATTTAAAGTTTAAAAAGTTTTAAATTTTGATGGTACCTATGTCAATTGAATATAAATAAGATTTCGTACAATAATTTTGACCATAATCACAATCAATTTGACTGATTAGATGTTATTTTATTTACTTTGAAAATGGTCATAATTGTTGACCAGAAGAAATTAAACATAATCAAATTATAACGATATAACAAGTATTTATGTGCCAGTGTACATTTTAAAAATATTACTTATAGATATTGATATTTTTAATAAGTACAGTATTTAGATATACTATTTTCATTTTAAACTCAAGGGATCGGCATAAAACGATTAAACGTCCCTGTCTCATATAACTACAATGAAATCCATTAGTGCGACTATCCCATATCGCTTATCCATGGTCAAAATAGGTATATTTTCAAGGGTCGTATTCAGTCTAAAATTATTCTTGTTTTTTCCTATGATTGACTGCACCGGCGAATGGGGCTGTACAACCCTGTGTGAACCTTGTGAAACCAGTTATGACGGATCATATTTTGAGTCCCTTTGTAAACGTAATTGCGGTGCGTTTAATCGTTTTATGCCGATCCCTCGACTTTAAAATGAAAATAGTATAAGTACATTTAAAAAAAAAACTAGGATAGGTGGTTTAGTGGTATCGAGTCGGTCTGTGGATATGAGAATCCGGATTCGATTCCCACAGGAGACAAATAATTTTCACCATGTTAAAACTACCTCTGTGGCTTCCCCACTACTAACATCTTTGGAGGCCGTGTTGTGACGGCTGGTAACCGTACTTTACGCGAAGAAATATATCACTTAGCGAGATCTGCGACGGTGTAATACCTCACCCAGTAATGGGTAAAAGGCGTGATGATATACTTATTGGAAAATAGTTATTTGTATATTAAGAGCGTAAAGTGTTTCTTTGTTACTCGAGCACGGTACGCGATCTGCTACAATAGAGTACCACACCTAGTAATGGGTAAAAGGCGTGATGATATACTTATTTGAAAATAGTTATTTGTGTATTAAGAGCGTAAAGTGTTTCTTTGTTACTCGAGCACGGTACGCTCGTGATACACGCATAATTTTTTCTATGATTGCATCTTAAATTATTAAAAAACGTATACGTACTGAAAATAAATTCGTTCTGTCAACTGTCAATATGACAAGGTTCTGTTTTTTGCCATTGCAGACGCGCAAAAAAGATATTTTTCGATTGTTCCACAGAAAACATCAACTTTACGATGACAAATGAGAGCGTAATTGTCAACTTTTCATAGCAATCTTAGAATAAATACATTATAACATTAAATCAATACAAGCTAGAATTAAATTTCATTGAAATTCTTCAGGTCGCATGTTCCATTTCATCAGTAATAGATTTAATGACAAATTTAGAACAACTATAATGGAATATCATATTTTAATTATAAGTTAGCGAAGTTTTGACTGTCCGTGACATTCAGTATGAATCTTTGATATTTGTCAGAGTAGTTTCGTGCAACATGCGGCACGTACCTCAACCCCATAAGCTATACAGAAGTGTTTCGTGACGCAGCGAAAGTGTTTCGCTCATCACTCATTGCTCGGCTCTGACGGCAGATAGCCGGATAGCCCAGCCTAACGTAAATATTAAACTCGCATTTTTTGTTATAAATTGCTTTGAACTATATTCATTATCTGGATTTCCATATTATCATGTTTGTCACGAAACTTGCGATGCTAATAATTATTGTGCGAAAATTGTGAAATATAAGGGAATTTATATTATTTTATGAAAATGTTATTAATACTAATGGAATTTAAGATAATTTATAATGGTTACATTTTTAGACAAATTCTGTGTGTATGTTATCTTAATCTAGAGTTAATATTTGAAACGCCAACTAATAGTCAGGTGTACCTAGTTACCAATGGGTAGGTAAATAAAAGAAAAATTACCCGATATTTACACGATCTATATTAACCTATCCCTTTTTACAAAATTGTAATCGAATCAAATACGTCAATAACAGAAAGGAGTAAATTATAGTCTAAATTATTTTTCTATGTATAGAATAAAAACTTTTTTATACATTTTGGGTTACACTGTTGGAAATATTTTTTAATGTTATTAAATACCCCTATTTCGATATTTTAATTCTGTACTGGGAGTTACAATACTTTTTTATCTTCGTACAATGAAGTAAAAATAATATTCAAGTGAAAAAAATATAATTATTTTAAAATGTTTGTATTTAACAAGTAGATTGTAGATATCATCTACACACAAATAATATTGATCATAGAACATAATTATTGGAAACTACTTGTTGACAGATAGTTATCTTCCTTGCTCTCTTGAATAAAACATTTATCTCTAATAATGACAAATGACATTTTTCCAATACCAATTTTAATCTCTACTTTTCCGAGAATCAGACATTTTTATACTTCATTTTATAACACTATACTTGGGAATATTCAATGGATAGAAAAATATTATTTATTCACTGCACGAAACTAATTTTTATAAATTACCTACATCATAAATAATATAGCGTCATATTTCACGTATTCCACTATGTTATACTATTCTAGCTCCGTTATCTACATTTTAAAATAAAAACTAGAATATGTTTTAGACTTCTCTATAAACTTTTATTGTAATCAAATAATTCAAAGATTGGATCCTCAGATTCAGTTCTTTAATATTTATGACACATGGGTAAGATTTTTGAGCAATTCGAGAATAACAATTTCCTTCTTATTTATTTATTTATTTATGTTACGCTGTACAACAGGAACTTAATCCCAATTACAGTACAGGGTCCGCACCCACCGAGCCCCAGTGTAGTAGTTTATATAATTTTTAGCTTGAGTGCGATTCGAACTCGGGATCTCCGGATTCGAATTCCGTATCGCTATCCACACCACCGTACTGACGGGGTAGGAAAGGTACCAAATTTTAAACATACTTTATTATTAATCCCAGCTTAAATATTTATTTTTATAAATATTTTTAATAACGTTTTTATATCTAATTTTATTTTATGGGTAATTTCATTAAAACAAAAAGGCGTATATGATAATTATTAATAGAAGAAAAAACTGCAAATTGCTGTATTTTTAAGAAAGTTTTGATAAACCAGGATATTCTATAGTCCCGAAACCTCTTATCGGGACACAGGGATATGCGGTTACAAATCAGAACAATCCCGAAAAACTGGTACATCTGTCAACCCTAACTCAACTACGAGTACTAAAGATTCTTTAAATACCTAATACTAATACTATGGGGTAGGTGGTTCAGTGGTATCGAATCAGCCTATGGATTTTAGAACCCGGATTCGATTCCAACAGCCGAAAAACAATTTTCACCAGATTAAAACTACCTCTACAAAAAACTGTGGGGGCTGTGATTTGACGGCTGGTAACCGAACTTTACGCGAAGAACTTTAACGTACATTATGTACTGGAATTTTGTGATACATCTATAAGTTTATATATTTGTAAATAATGAATAAAATCTCAATAATATTTAGTGATAAGGTCATAAATATTTCATAAAATCACAAGTTTTATTGTGAACGTTAACAGATCTACGATACTACAAAACTTATGGATTTACACAGTATTTCACCATAAATTATATTATTTATTTTGTTTTGAAATATAAATAAAAAATAAATATATCATCACGCATTTTACCCATTACTGGATGTGACACTCTACCGTAGCAGATCTCGGCAAGTGATATATTTAAAGCGTAAAGTGCGGTTACCAGCCGTCAAATCACGGCCCCCAAAGATGTTAGTGGTGGGGGAGCCACAGGGGTAAATTTAAATTGGTGAAAATTGTTTGTCGGCTGTGGGGATCGAACCAGGGTTCTCAAGATCCACAGGCCGACTCGATACCACTAAACCACCTACCCCATAAATATGTTAGTTGATAAATATGAAAATTGTTCAAATATTTGACTTTTTAAAAATTGATTGTGGTTAAATAATTTTTCAGTAAAAATATGTCAAAACAATGACAGCCATCGGCGGTCATACCTATTGGTGCAATTTATGCATTGATATTTTATTTAATTAACTAATCAATTAGTTTAATGTAATTTTATTCCAACCTTGATACATGGCCTGTTTATGTTATGTGTTATCATTCATAAAAATCTGTGTCATTCATTATTTCTATAGTAGTTGATAACTATTCGTACAAATCAATTATAATTAGAGCGATATCATCCATACATCTGTAAAATAAAATTGTACTGTTCGCATATATAGAGCAAGGACATTGGCTTACATGATTATTTTCCTATTTCTTCATGTACTTATAAGAAATAATATAGAACAGAAACTCATTATCATGCAACTTATGTTATTCCTCCATTTTGTTACACATACTATTACTTGAGAACTCATGTATTACATGCTTACCCTTACTAGAACTGCAGCTATTAACTTTATCATTACACGTAATTCAACCCCGTTTCTTATCTCGTGCAGTGTTTAATTGAGCGAGCTGTTAGAGTGATAAAGTTAAGGATATATAAATATAAAGCTCGCAAGTATTTGACAGAGTATATTGTAAAATCAATAGCTATTATCATATGTTAAAAAATTCAAATGTTCCGGACGTTTCCAGCGTTGGCGGCAGTGGTATCGCGGTAGGTTCGCCTGACGAGACTCAAAGTTGGAATTCGTAAAATATCCCAATACGCGACACTAGCTGCAAATTCTACATTTTTTTACAGATTCAAAATGTAGATAATAGAACTTTCAAGCTTTGGGCCTCATTACTACAAAATGAATGCATAGTTTAACAAAAATGTATAAGAAGAATGTAAATTTAATAGTGATTTTAGTTTTCCTTACATGCCTACACGTAACAATAAGAAATATAACAATGGTTAAATATTAATACAAATAAAATAGTAATAATAGTTTACAACAATGAAAGATTACAACAAAGAATGCTTACAACAATGAAAAATTACAACAATGAAAATGTACAACAATAATAATGTACAACAATGAAAGAATACAACAATAAAAATGTAGAACAATGAACGAACCCAACAATAAAAATGTACAACAATGAAATAATTCAACAATAAAAATGTACAACAATGAAAGAACACAATTGAAAGATTGCAATAAAGAAATATTGTGATTTCAACAATCAAATAATCAGAAGTTTTTACATGTGAATTTTCATTTTTGTACGATTTGAATTGATCAACACTTACAACTCAATATATGATTTATTTTGAACAGCAAAATTGTATTACAAAGATTACAAATTAATTTTTTTCAGCATATTAGAATTTATTATAAGTTTTATGAAAGCATTGAATCTATCTAAATATTAGAAAATTAATTAAAATCTTTTGAGACAAACACCTATTTATTTCTAATTTATAATAAAAATTATAGTTACAGTTACGGCTTTTTGGTTATGTTTCTTTTTATACAAAATATTATTTTGTTTAGTAATATAATGTTTGCCGTGGTTGCTTGTTTGTGGTTATATTACTGTCCGTAAAATATTTTCGACCTAAGATGACTAGGATGAAAAGTACCTTTAGGCCGCTAAAATAATATCTGAAATAAAAAATTATTTACATTTAAATAATAGTTATTTGTGTATTAAGAGCGTAAAGTTACTCGAGTACAGTAATTGCAGCGCAAGCCAAAGGCGAGAGCTGCAATAGTGTAAGAGGAACTAAGACACGTTACGCTTCTACTATTGTATGATAAACTAATTAAAAAACGTATATGTACTCAAAATAAATTCGTTTTGTCAACTGTCAATATGACAAATGTCTGTTTTGTTGGTATCCCTGGTAACTATTGAAATAAGCGCACATTTAATATTTTTTTCGCGCTTTGCCATTGGAAACGCTTGCATTTAACATCTTTTTCGCACGACAAGATATTTTCCAATTGTTCCTCAGAAAACGTCAACTTTACGATGACAAATGTGAACATAACTGTCAACTGTTCATAGCAATCATAGAAAAAATATATTTGTCGCGCATCTGCAATGGCAACGCGCGAAAAAGATATTAAATGCGCGTCTATTTCAATAGTTACCACGGATACTTTAAAACAGAAACTTGTCATATTGGCAGTTGACAGAACAAATTTATTTTCAGTACGTATACGTTTTTTAATAATTTAAGATGCAATCGTATTATGTGTATATCACGAGCGTAAAGTGTCTGTGTTCCTCTTACACTATTGCAGCTCTCGCTGCAATTACCATATTCGAGTAACAAATAATTACTTTACACTCTTAATACACAAATTTCTAACCTCATGCGTTACAAAATTAGCCTTATCTCTTTGCGGAATCCCCGCACATATCAGACAGCAAGCGGGGAATCCCCGCTGTCGTACATCAGGCAGACAAGGAGAATCGCATGCATATCTCAGTGTACCACGCGGAAAACTACCCCTCTTACCCTTCAGTACATCTCTGTAGTCACCAGGGAGACGAGATGTGAAAGAAATCTAAAATATTACGATGATTTCCTAAACACTATCGCGAGGAAATGGTGAGCGTGAACGGTGAGCAGTGAGCATTGAGCAGTTTTTGTGGTTGTGCCAGTATAAAGGGAGGGGAAAGGGGTAAGCTGGTCTCCGGACGACACCTAAGTGCATATGAGTGCTGCGTGCGACTGGGACTTTGGTTATATATATTAGTTATGTGAGGACTGAGCGAGTTGAGGTAAAAAGTTTGGGGGGATGATGTTCTTGGTACTTTGTGATTGTTTATTTATTTCACTACAAATTATTGATTGTTTTTAATCAATTTAAATTGATTATGATTTGAGATTTTAGTAACGTTAATAATATCTTTGGGTTTCAAATTTGTTTTGAACAAAATGTTTTCATTTCAGCTTACATTGATTTGGTTTATTTAATCTAAAATCGTGCCTTCTTTAAAAACTGGCCCAAGTACCATTTTTTTTTGTTTTTACTTCCTTGTACGAAGTAAAGGAAGTATTGTAATCGCGAACATTTTCGGTTCTCAGATTTCAACGGAAATAGGTGTTTTAGCCCTCCCTGAATCCATTTTGACTAATTTCGTCATGCCGTCTGTACGTACGTATGTACGAACGTATCTCGCATAACTCAAAAACGGTAAGCCGTAGAAAATTGAAACTTTATATTTAGGACTGTTATAACATCTAGTTGTGCACCTCCGTTTTTGGTCATTATACAACTACCGGAAGTGGTACTTTACTTGAAGCCTATAATAGATTTTCATGAAAAACTATATTCAAATATAATTTAAAACTTTCCAAATTTGGTATATAAGACTACTATATCAATGAAAATAACATAATAGATTTTGGTTAAAATAGACTAACCGGAAGTGACACATTACATGAAGCTGCTAACAGTTTTCCTTTAAAAAAATGGTATTATTTTAATTTTAGAAATAAATGCTGCAAATAAAAGTTTTAGAGAATTAAATTCTGCGTCTAGCACATTAAGAATTTTTAAATTAGCTTTTTGCATAAACGAGATATATAAATTTAAATATTATATATTTTTTGATTTTAAAAAAAATTAAGTTTGCTACGGATTAGAACAAAAAATAAAAGATTTAATGTCAAATATGTGCAATTAAAAAAATATCTATAGTTTAATACGGGTACAAGGAAGTCATGTGGTGTCCACATCAGATATTTTTGTTTTGTAATGAAAGATATTTTTATTTTTTGAGGTGGAATCAATCTATATGCATGGTTTACAAACAGTAGTGATATCTCTCTTGGGTTCCCATCCTAGTTCTTAGCAAGTCAACAGGGTGCCAGACGTACCTCACTATGGGGTACAGTACTGAGATATTTGTTACGAGTAGAGAGTGAATAAAAAAGCATAACATTTATGAAATATGCTTTTAAAAATGCAAGAAAATTGCCCAAAAATGTATTAATAAAAAGAATAAAAATGGAAATATAATAATATTCTATATATCATGTAATTTTTGTTTGATAATAAATATCGCAGTTTTCCTCAATTTAACCAATCGAAATATTGAGGTTTCAATATCTTATAAATATTGAGGTTTCAGTATCATAAAAAGCGCATAAAAGCACAAAAAGTTGAAATTAGAATATCACAAAAATAGACAAAAATGTAAAGAAGTAACATAATAAATAAATGTAAATAATGTTTAAATAAACGATGATTATCATAATCTAAAAAAAAAACTTGAATTATTAAAATATAATACTTTTTGAAAAAAACTTTAAAAACATGAAAATAATTAATTTCCAAATGTTGCACTAAGTGTTCTGCAATAAAATTCTGTTTTCTATCATTTAAAATGGGGTAGGTGGCTCAGTGATATCGAGCCGGTCTGTGGATCTGAGAACCCTGGTTCAATTCCCACAGTCGACAAACAATTTTCACCACATTAAAAAACTACCCCTATGATTCCCTCTCTACTAATATCTTTGAGGACCGTGATTTAATGGCTGGTAACCGCACTTCACGCGATGAAATATATTATTTACCGAGATCTGCTTCGACAGAGTACCACACTCAGTAATGGGAAAAAGGCGTGACGATATACTTATTTATCATTTAAAATGTTCTTCAATACAATATTGCAGCGATAATCTAATCTTTACTTAAACTAAAAAGCTTAGTTTTAGTATTCTAGTAATCTTTATTATGCAACCCGTAAACAAATTCCGATAAAAAAAGTACACTCTGCAAGGGCACACATTATAGTTTACATCATGAATTTCATCACCTTTAGTTATATCGTTTAATATTTAATTATCTGATAAATTTTCTGATTGCCACAGGAAATATGAAAATTTAACTGTTTGTTTGTTAGTCCTGCCAAGTCATTAGATAAGTTTTTTCCTTAAGCAGACTGAACAGTCACGGTTATATGTCGCATTAGTTGCTTTGATATAGGTGTACCTCTGCACGAAACTTAAATGACATATATAATTTGATATACTGATTATAGAACAAAAATATTTTTTTGAAATTCGCAAAAATTGGGGTATTTCATTCCTAGCGAACATTTTTAGTGTCACTGGTTTAATAGTACATTTAATTATTTATAATTATGTTACTAATGAAATAAAAGTATAAACTCTGCCTACAAATAATTATTTATTAATTAGTTATAATGTAGGTACCTGGTGTAATGCCTTATTTTTATTTTTATTTGAATACCTAGTCTGATTTCGTATACGGTATTGAAAGGGTAAATTGTTGTGGGAGAAATTTGAGAAAAATGTATGGCAACAGTGAATTAGTGGATATACTGTTATTGTATGGAGAAGCAGCACAAAATTCCGAATTAAACCAATGACACTAAAAATGTTCGCTAGAAATGAAATACCCTAATTTTTGTGAATTTCAAAAAAATCTTTTTTTTCTATAATCAGTATATCAAATTATATATGTCATTAAAGTTTCGTGCAGAGTTGTAGAAACAACCTGTATATAAGTACTGTATAAATGTCATAATTATTTATACTACTCGTGTCTTCTGGTGAGATTATTGACATTTATTATATTTTTTTATGTCTATTGATTGTAACGTGCCACGATAATTTACCTAACTAGTCAAGTTCTTTTCTTTATATTTATCGTTTGAAACTGTAGAAATTGGAGCATTAAAGAATGAAAATTTGATAAAGGGAAAAAATACAATGAAACGGAAATTACGAAATGATTTCATTTTAGACGCTTTGTCTGGTCAAAGTAACTAAATTATTGCCTTACAAATGCACGTTGCATTTTCAATTTCGTCACAATAAAATCAATAAACTGTTGTTTTAAGCAATCGTTTATAAATGACCTAAATGGATCCATACGAAACGTATTAAAATTGAAATGGTTATCATTTCACATTATTTGTTATGAATAATAAACAGACTGCAGAGAATGGTGTAGTAGAGTTCATTAATTTGTAACAAATATGAAATTTAAGTTGCATCTACAGTGCAGAATAATGAGATTCATTTGACATGTAAATTGTACAGGTAAATTCAGACATTCACTGCATTTGCACAATTCAAGTGTCTTGTTTAAACTTATGCTATCGTTTATTTTATATGCACATATTTATATTAAACAATATGTGTAATTATGGTTTATTTTTCTGTATTTCAACTAAACATTAAATCTCATAATAAGAAAAATTTTAGTAATAATAAATACATTTATGTTCCACTGTATCATAACTACATAATTTATGACACTGTTTACTGTTTATAAAATAGCGTTTTATTAGACTAGTATGATAAAATAGCAAAACTGGACTGTCCAAAAATACAAGTCAAAATTAATTATTATTTTATTAATTTCTTTGTATTCATCGCAACAAATATTAAAGGATAAGAAATTAAGTAAAAAAACTAAGCTGCGGATCTATAAAACATTAATTAAACCAGTGGTATCATACGCAGCAGAAACAGCGACATTGACAAGCAAAGAAGAAGAAAAGTTGAAAGTGTGGGAAAGAAGAATCATAAGGACAATAATGGGGCCGAAAAAGATAAATGAAAATGAATGCAGACAAATGATGAACCATGAAATTGAGGAGATATTAGAAAATGAAAATATAGTACGTACTATTAAAGCAATGAGGATAAGATGGATGGGATATATACATAGGAGGGAAAATAACGCAGGAATAAGGAAGATAACAGAATGGAACCCAACGTATGGCAGAACTAGAGGAAGACCAAAGTACAGATGGAAAGACCAAGTGGAAGAAGACATCAGGGAAATGAGAATTGAACAGACAGGAAGAAATGGAGAAAAATAGTGGAAAAGGCAAAGAAACATGAAGCACTGTGAAGACATCAAGAAAATAAGGACTAATCCACCTTAATAATCGGATTTTCGAGTTCTGCAGAACGGCAGAACAGCTGCAATTTCACAAGAAATGTATCAGCTTATATTATTATTATTATTATATTGTATTCATCGCAATTTATTTAATTTTTTTAGGTCTTTTCAAAGTTATGATGCATTGTATATTGCTTTTGAAATTAGTTATATTTAAGTCGTTTAGTTTAGTAAAGTTTATAATCTCCTTATTTTTGCTGTGTTTCTGCTCTAAAACTAGATAAGAAAATGATATGTATCATTTTCTATGAATCATTTACATTGATTCATTAAATATGAACGTCAATTCAGAGAAGCCATAAACTTGAGAAATAATGATCTAAGGAATATTGAAATTATTATAAACATACGTCCTTATAAATTTGATAAGTAAACCTTTGCTAAGTTAAGTTTTAAAAAGATACTAAAGATAACATTTGAATAGCCTGTATCTCTCTAAGCTGAGTTAATAGTGAAAAATCCTAATTATTACTAAACCGAAATCTGAATTGTTTTACTTTGTTTCAATGCTGGGCTTATTTCAAATTACAACGTTATTGCTGTAACAGTGTGTTTACTGTTTACATATAATTAGGATTCATATTTATGGCCTATTGACGATTGATGTCAAGTTAGACTGCCCACATATTCATAGTGATAATTGTAGTAATGCCTAGACGGTACTCATTTATGCTCTATACACAATAAATTGAATTGTTGCGAATATTGCTGCTAAAGTGCATTTATAATTACGGTTTACTTTTCTGGTCTACTTACTCGATGATAAATTACTGTTACCGTATATTAATACCTAATAAAAATGTTATTAAACCTGTAGTTTGTAGAATATTGAAATATTTATAAAGGCTATTATATACAGCTACGAATATTATATTTTTACCCAATCTACTCCGGTATCTAGCCGGGTGTGGTGTAGTCATTATGTAATTTTAGAATAACATATCTCTGATCGTGAAGTACTATTATCAGACGTCAAACCATGGTACCGAAACCAACAGATAGGGATTTAATATAAAATAAATTATGTATTGGCAACTTGGACAATTTTTGTCTTTTTGTTTTATAATAAATTTTTATTTATTCCTTTACTATAGACGCGGAATATCAAATTGGCTCGTCGTATATGATAGTTGTAGATAAAAGCACTTTAAATGAGTGGAATTTAAACACATTAATTTTGCAAATACAAGAAAGCATATTACACATTTGTTAGCTTGTTAGTTGTCATAGATATATTAAATAAACACGATATACTAACGTAACCAAGATTAATTCAAAAGTTAAAACATGGATTTCTCAAATAATTTAACAGTTTTCTATAGCACAAACTGTCAAAATTATATTAAACAGACGTAGATTATTACATTAAAAGTGCATTAGTACTGTGGCGCCAAAGTTGTTGTATGTCGCCGCCAGGATCTTCCTTTTCTTGCAGCCTGCAACGTCTCGAGGAAAAATATAAGAAACCTAGCAATGTAATAAATATAAATTGTAAATCTTTATTTTGTAAGTTTGTCATAAACATTATATTATTATTTTATGATTTAGAATAGAATAGAAAACTGTAACCTTCTGCGGTTAATCATACTTTGTTGCTTCGAATTTTGTTCCGGTTTAAAGTAATTAAGTTTCGAAACGGGACATGAAGTAGTTCACTAGATTGGTACGGTTCAAATATTCATTTTTTAAATGCATATCAATGTACTGATAGTTTATGACTTAATTTTCCTATTCTAATTTACAGGTAAATGCTTATACCTACCAAGTTCTGTAAATACTTATATAAAGATTTAAAAATAAAAAATAACAAATTCTATTTCATTTTGATTATATATTTTTAAAAGACTTATTCCATGCGTATGCTTAATATTATTATTTCGAACCGGTTGAGATATACGGTTTGGTTGAATTAACCGGTTCTTCGTTAACGATTCAGTTTGGGCTCGCAGTTTACAAAAAAGTTCCGGTTCAATTCGATTCACTACTTTATAAAGAAAGACAGTTTATCACCAAAACCTTATGTGCCAACATAAACTATCTGCGCCATATTTAAGACATTTTTATGGTAAATGGTTTCTGGTTCAATTGAATTTTATATTCCTGTTATGAACCATTGTAATAGTGGACTAAGAAATAACTAATAAAATAATGCAACAAAGTGTAGCATAACTATACCTAATAATTTCGCACAAAAGTAAATTCTGTAGATGAGACTGGAGTGTTTAGAAATACATCTTCACTCTTGTTTCTCATTTAAAATTATGAAAAAGGTAAAGCGAAAATAATCAGAAACACATTAATATTTACAGGAAATCTTCCACAAACATTATACGAGTCACAGCTGAGAATTAATACAATTAAGTCGTCTCCACAGACTGCTTAATTTATATGTTAATTAACATTAAAACTTAAAGTTTACAAAAACATCTGTAATTTAGATTGATTTTATACAAATTTGTCTAAGTTGCTGTTCCGGTATCTTGTAAAATTATAAAATATATGCAGAGATTAGTCAGTTAGCCAAGAAGTTTCCTAATTTTTCGATTAAATTTACATAATTACCGTAAGTTAACAGGGAAGAAGTTAATCATAAATTGCTTAATGTAGCCGCACAAAATATTCACCGGAAGAAAATTTATGTCTTCTTTTATTTCTCTTGGAATTTCATTTTTATCAGAGCTAATTATTTCATATTTATGCAGCGCAATTTTATTTCCTAAGGAATACTCATTCCATTAAATAATAAATAGCCTATTAATAACACATATAGTATGTATTTCGGTGTAGGTAAACTGGATACTGAGAAAGGAAAAAATGAAATAACAGTATTTCTAAATTAACCACTACTAATGAGCTATTCCATTTATTATTATTTTATATTATTGTTATTATATATGTAGTATACGTTGTATAAAAATATCTACTAGAACTTTATTGTTCATTACATAGGTAAGTTAAGTTTTAGAATAAGGGTATTATTATAATTTTAAACCGATATTTGATATTAAAAAATCAGTTCTTCTCTCAAAAACAATTGTTAAGTCCAGCTAGACAACAACAGCATTATGATTCTAAGAACAGTTAAACGAATTTAAACAAACTTGATATTGTGGAAAGCATGATCGGCTTTAATAGAAAATATATATTCAAATGCATTTTATATATGTGTATAAAACATTGAAGCTACTGCTCTAATTAAATATATAATAATAGTATACATTCGTTTCGAAATTAAGACGACGAAATTCGTTGTTATTTTTTAGAGCTGTTGAAAATGTACTCGTTACATATATAAACAAAATTAGTTTCATATATCATGTATAGAGTATCCCATTGAATTAGATAATTTACGTCACAAAGAGAGTATCACTAAAACTAATGACGTCATTTGTTAATAAGTTAATATGAAATATTACTAAAAATATTTTTTAAATTACTACTAATAAATAGAACAGAATATTACCTAATTATTTCATTTTAGTGGCTGATAAATTAACAATACATTAAAAATAACATCGACAATGACAATACATGTTAGAAATATAATATGAATGTACAATATTCGGTAATATTAATTAGTTAGTGTAAAAAATTACCAAAATATATAATAATTTCAAATGCGTATTAGTAATAAAAAAGGCATACAATACTGTTAAAATAATATACATTTAGAAATGCATAGAGAAATTAAAATGTCCCTAAACGACAACGTACATTGTTTGATTTGATGGATGATATACTAGTATATCACACAAACAAATTCAGTGATGTAATTGTCAAGTTATGTTTTAATTAGTTTTTGATATAAATTTGATCAATTTTGAGATAGAGATAAGTATACTAGGATGAAATCCAGGATTATCAGCCATAATTTCATAAGTTTATAAAATTGTACTCAGTTATATACTTCTATTAAAAATTAAGATATTTAAACGTTTAATTCTACATTGTTTGCTAACACACAGATAGATATATATTTATTTTTAATTTGCATATCTTCTTCTTACTAAATGAGTGTTTACAGTTTTATTGTGTTAATTTGGTTGAAGAACATATTGTATTAACTGAAGATACAAAATTAAAACCAAAAAGATTATTCCACAAAAAATTAAAACTCTAAACGGCCTCTGCACATTCACAAGGTTGTTGGCAGCTAGAAAAACTGCAAATATAGTAAACATTCATGTAAATAATAGTGAAAACATTGAGTGTAACGGCCAACGTTGCACCCAGCGCAAATGAAGCGCACAAATGCTGCTCAGCTCAAACACTGTCAACGACAGTGGCGTTCCCAAAGTTATGTGTAGAAGTGTAGGGCGTCATATCCCACTACTTTTATTTTAATTTTAACTACATTTAAAGACTTCATCTTTTAATTTTCTAATAAAGTACCAAATATGATGTTAGTAGTTGACCCACCAAGGAACCAAACAAAATTATCTCACTGAATATATAATAAAAATTAAATGAAAGCTTCCACAGAATTTAGAAAAGTTATGATTTGATTGTATTAGCAACATAGACAATTATTTGTCTTTTTTATTTTTAACTAATTATATAGTTTAATATTTGCTGTTAATTTTCTTATGATATGTTATGTTTATTATTAGGTATTTATTAAAAGATAGAAATACTTTTCCAAAGTTATGTGTAGAAGTGTAGGGCGTCATATCCCTCTCCATTTATTTTTATTTTAAATACATTTAAAGGCTTCATCTTTTAATTTTCTAATAAAGTATCAAATATGATGTTAGTAGTTGACCCACCAAGAAACCAGAAAAAATTGTCACACTGAATATATAGTATACTATTTGCTGTAAATTTTCGTGTGATATTTTATGTTTATTATAAAGGTCAATTTATTAGGTATTTATTGCCCTTTGAATGTTTCAGAGGTTCGTGCTGCCCCATTTAATGGGATATAGCGTGATGTTATGTATGTATGTATGTATTAAAAGATAGAAATACTTTTCAATGAAGAAGCAGGTTTTTATTGCAGAAGAGTACATTTTAAAATTTGAGTTATGGTTGTCCATTTTTATATTTGCTACTTTAATTTATATATGAAATTCAATTATACCGAGTTTTTTTTTCTCTTATATACGAGTAATTTATTTTTATGTGTAGTTGCAATAATCGAAAGTTATTATAAAAATCTTGATTAATATTATTTTCTAGTACCGGCGATATATATGCATATTTATAATTAAACAAAATCAATTTGATCAACAGAAACGTCAACCAAAAATAGTCTTCCAAAATACAATACAAATTGATACTATTTTTAGAGAATTATTTGTCTTTTCCGAAATGTCTTCACAGAACATTTCCCTGTACTCTCGTGAAAAGTTACTATTGAAACAACTAATAATTCCCAAATCAATATTACATCTTGGGGTATTTCAAATTACAACTGATAACAGTGTTCCCTAGGCGAAAATTTTCGTACTTCCTTGGCAAACGGTTCCGGGTAGTCACGTTTTGCCGGTCGCTTGCATTACAGCCGTCATCTGCAAATGCAGCGTAACGCTTCCTAACGCTCGGTAACGCCGCGGCGCGCTGCGATGCACAGGGAACAGCAACGTGCAACCTGCAAGAATGCTAACTGCACCGCGTTATAGAATTTCTACGATTGCGCCAAGTAACTGGATGCACACTGCACACATTTGCTCTAAGCGCTAAATGTTATTAATTTTCAAACTGGTATTGGAAATGAAATTTCAATATTGTTGTTGGATAATGTTTCTTATGTTTACGAGTGAAATTAAATACAAAATTTACTGTTTACAAACGTAAGGCTCTTCATAACGGTAATATTAGCTAATTTTCATGGATAGTTTTAATTTATGTTGATGGTTTCAATATTTCAATTCAACAAAGACATCCTATTTACTTTAGAGCGACATTTAAAGTAATTTAACAACAGTTCGTGAGTAAAATATGATATTCATGAAGACATTATTATAAATTTTGTTACAGAAAAATATATATATTATTAAAATTCATTCATTAAAGTTCAGCAATATTGGAGACATTATAACCACACAATTTATATTGAATTAATTTATGGATCTATAATACTATTGTGGCTCAAAGGATGAAAAAAGAACTAACCATTTTTTAATACTTCAGTAACTTATTTATATGTATGCAACATTTGTAATAAAAGATGTTTTGTTTTATAGTAATTACCCGGACAAGAATATTTTATGTTATTTTTATTATCAATGTTTAGCTGAAATTAACTTCACGAATTCGAAAAATGTAAATAAATTAAACGTACGTCGTAAAAAGAAAGAAAATAATGTATGGATAAGAATGAATAATATATCATACACAGTGTTTGTCAAGTCTACAATAGTTAGACATTTTTTTATTACACAAATGTGATAAGTTTAATTAATAGAGGCAGGCATGCAGAATAAGCAGATTAAACACACAAGTGCAACAGAATATTAAGTTTCGGTATTATTTACATTGACATGTCATCTAGACACAAAATTAAATTGTACCTAAGCACAATTCACAGCACAACAATAATTTATTACATTAAACTGAAAACAAACAGTGTTCACTTAAAGTAAGTCTATACAATCTTATATAATTACGTTCTTAGAACATACGTGTTTCCTTATTCTGCTATCAATTAATTACAACAAGAACATGTTCCTTTCTCACGATATTCAACCACAGGGAGCAACTGGCAATTTACCTTACCGTTACATACTATTGACTCTTTCATTATTCACCTTATATTCAATATTTTATACTATACAATGTAGATAATAAAATTTATTATCAGCTCTTTTCAATTTGTTAGTGAATTACATTCAATTAGCTATTAACTATACAGAACGAAACAGGGCCGGCTCCTAGACAAAAGTTGAAGTGTAATAATGCCGCCCTCCTAAGATGAATGACACTATATGATAATGATATTTATTAGAATGTCATGTTTTAAATAGCCAAATATAACAGGGCCAGTGTTGGTACGAGGACAGAACTCTGGTGGCAAATAATTTGTAAATTATGTATAAAAAAAATATCATCACTCCTTTTACCCATTTACCCATTACTGGGTGTGGCACTCTGCCGTAGTGATAAGTGATATATTTTTACGCGTGAAGTGCGGTTACCAGTCGTCAAATCACGGCCCCCAGTGGAAATCGAACTCGAGTCCTCAAGAACCGTAAACCGACTGCATACCCACTAGACCACTAACTCCATTTTGTAAAATATGGTTATTTAAATTAGTGTTACTTTAATTACCAGACAGATGTACAAAGATGATTAAATCTACAGTTAACTAAATTCATTTTTATTTCAAAATAAAAAATTTTGAATTAGAGCTAATTACAAAATAGAATCAAGTTCTTCTTAAATTTAAAGCTCTCGCTAGTGTTTCATACCTATGTTATATTAGGTTTTGTGTTTTTTTATTTTAACACTTTGTGTCATAGGTGTCACTTAAAAACGGGATTGAAATTAAAACTAAACATAGTATTAGCTGCTTATCTGTTTTATGAATCTGCGTATTAAATAATTGCATAGATTTCACTTTATATACTTTTTGTTAAAATAGTACTCGTACAAACCTAGCTGGTTTGAGCTAAATAATTATCATTTTACTATTGTGATCCGACACTAGAACCAGGTGTTATTTTTTTAGTAAATAAAAATCAGAAGGTTTAAATTTTGTAAATGAAATAAGCTAAATTTAAACTTATTTTAAAAAGTATGGTAAGAAGTAATTTTAAAGCACAATGTGACGTAAAATGTTATTCGTCAGAAGTTTAAAAGAATTACAAAATAAAACTATGCATCCATCATGAATTTAATAGTCCTCCTCGTCATTAATTGATTTTAATTATAAATGAAGTCAAGATGTATTTATCTTTTGTTCTATCTTGACATGACTATGTTTCATTCATAATGCTATTCATACAAGCCATTATTTTGATAATAATGTACATATGTACTATATGAAAGACTTTAAACATTTTTAATCTTATTTCAGCGTGATTATTTTTATATTAAATATTAAAAAAAAACTTGATTTGCCGGAATGCAGGTTAGGAATATTTATTTAAAATTTTATGTTGAATTCTGTACATAACTAGATATTATAACTATTTAAAAATAAATAGGATTATACAACATTCTAATAATATTTACCATTTTTAATAGTATTGAACATATTTAAATTTAAAAACAGCTTTGTATGTTAATGGATAGGATTTATCCATTATAAAAATATGAACGAAATTATAACTGAAATATTACAAATTGCTAAGAAATATTTTTACGGTGGAATTGGCATTTATTGTAGATTTAAAAAAAAGTATTTTTGTACTGTAGATTGGAGAATCCAAGTTAGATTTCTGTAGCTGAAAAACTTTACATCGCATTTAAATTACCTCTGAGGTTTCCTCCTTTATTAATCAATAGTGTCCATAATTTGGCAACCGCACTTTATACGCAAAATATATCACGATCGGGACGTTATATGAGGGCTTTATGAATTTTAAAGCCCGGTAAGATTCATTTGCTAATTATATTTAGTTTTATGTTTAGTAGAGACATCTAGCGACACATATTATGAATCAATTTAGGAGAAGCGGAAACACTATATTCGATCTAATTTATTGATACTTAGCTCCTGAACAAAAATTATTGCATATTACTTGAAGTACACACTTATCGTGCCACTGGACTGATAGGGTATAGAAATCAATAAAAATTAGTAAACATTAACTATTGAAAGAACTATTATGCAACTTCAATTAAATAAAAAAATTTAACAGTTTTAATGTTTTCTTTTCTTCAAGTAATGTGCAATTACTATTGCGAACTTAGAAAAAAATATTTTTGCATTATAATCAGTACATCAAATACCATTATATTTATAATTATAAATAATTAAACTATTAAACCAGTGACACTAAAATTGTCCGTTAGAAATGAAATACCCTAATTTTTGCGAATTTCAAGAAAATTATTTTTGTTCTATAATCAGTATATCAAATTATATATGTCATTAAAGTTTCGTGCAGAGGTATAGAAACATCCTGTATATTATTTGATATACTGATTAAGTGATTACAATGCAAAAAGATTGTTTTAAAAACTTACAAAACTTCAATAAAATAATAACAACAAAGACAAAATTAATTGTCATCCATACACTTGGTGAAACTAGGTTTAATAAAATATAAACTAAACACTTGGCTAAGTCTCACAAAATTCAGCCTCCAAGTCACCTTATGAAGGCATCATCAGAGGCTGGCGAGCACAGTTAGTAACCATAGACGCATTTCGCTCTTATTAGAGCTCATCAGTATGGTATAACCCACTTCTTCACCTAGCACAAAGTTCACGTGAAGAAGCTGGTGACGAAGGGCTGTGCCAGCAGAGAATATCAGTTATACCATACTGATGACTCATCGGTATGGTATCATCAGTGATGAGCTCTAATAAGAGCGAAACGCGTCTATGGTTACTAACTGTGCTGACCAGCCTCTGATGATGCCCTCATAAGGTGACTTGGAAGTTGAATTTTGTGAGACTTAGCCAAGTGTTTAGTTTATATTTTAGTAAAATAAAATAAATTTTAATGTTTACCAATATTTATTCATTATTGAAAATAATATATACTCATAAATTTGTTTATTCAATCATTTTGAAACAACCTGTATGTTACCCTAGTCAGGCCACTAAAAATTCAGTGAATACCTTTATGCTATAGTAACCCCGACGACAAACGAGATACAAAAGGATATCGAATGTTATGTGACTTAATCAATTTGCCCTGTCGATACATATACATAAATATCTATCTCACGAAGCTTTAATGATTAATTTGTGTATTTTTCTAGATCCCAAACCGTAATTAGTTTATTTAGAACTTTTTGGACAAGTATTCTCTGAGTACGATGATTTCCATTTTATACATGTAAGGTCAGTTGAATTAATTATCAACATCGCCCTTATATTTTATTTGCCTAAAATCACTCTTCATAACATTTATATTTAATGTATCCAAAGAAGTGAAAGTACATAAAAATTTGTTCTCCTGCCTAGTATGTGTCAAAAATGACCTTTTTCTACGATTGCTATGAAAAGTTGACAATTACGCTCTCATTTGTCATCGTAAAGTTAACGTTTTTTGTGGAGCAATCGGAAAATATCTTTTTGCGCGTCTCCAATGGCAACGCGCGAAAAAGACGTTAAATGCGCGCGTTTCCAATGGCAACGCGCGAAAAAGATATTAAATGCGCGCTTATTTCAATAGTTACCAGGGATACAAACAAAACAAAAACTTGTCATATTGACAGTTGACAGAACGAACTTATTTTCAGTACGCATACGTTTTTTAATAATTTTAAGATGCAATCGTAGAAAAAATGATGTGTGTATCACGAGCGTAAAGTGTCTTTGTTCCTCTTACACTATTGCAGCTTTCGTCTTCGGCTCGAGCTGCAATTACCGTGTTCGAGTAACAAAGAATCACTTTACGCTCTTAATACACAAATAACTATTAAAAATGGAGTTTTATGCACGAATAATTTCCAAATATGTAATTTGGTGACAACACACTCGTAACTTAAATAATGTAATTGGTACGAGAGGATTCGTTTTATATTTTACCGAATATTGATTTTTCACTTTGCCAGTATTACATAAAGTTGAGAGTACATAAGTTTTGAGTACAGCAGTACAGAAGAAAACAACTTTACAACACATAAAATATTTGATGTTTTGTCTTTATAGTCTATGATCTTAAAATTTGTTATGTTCATCGTAAAATTCGTTCGTCTAGTATTATTTTCATCAGTGTTCTTCTTTTATATATTTGTTTGTGTTTTCGTATCGTTTTACATGATAACTTCCATATATAAAAAGTGTTGTTGCCAGCAGTATGTTTGAAAAAAAAACGCTGTATTTACAAGTTTATTTCGATGCAATGATTTGAAAAGAAGTAAACTGTATTTTTATGCGATAATCCTGGAAGCAGGTCAAAGTTATGATTGGAGATATGGATTGTTCAAAGAAGTTTTTGTTGCGCCTGTTTGAAACTAAATGATAAGGCACGTTTTTTCGAAATCGTCCAAAATGTATGAAGATAAAAAAGAATTGTGCTAATAATGATAATAAATAAAATAAATAAATATATCATCACGCCTTTTACCCATTACTGGGCGTGGCACTCTATCGAAACAGATCTTGGTAAGTGATATATTTCTTCCCGTGAAGTGCAGTTACCAGCCATCAAATAACGGCCCCCAAAGATAATAGTGGCGGGGGAGCCACAAGGGTAGATTTAATTTAGTGAAAATTGTTTGTCGGCTGTAGGGATCGAACCAGGGTTCTCAAGATCCACAGGCTGACTCGATATCACTGAGCCACCTACCCCATTAATAATAATACTAATAATTTAACTATAAAATGCAAAAGATAGATTTGGGATCATAGGTACTGATCTATAAGTATAAGCTGGCGTTTGGTACTTATACGTTTTTTAATAATTTAAGATGCAATTGTAGAAAAAAATAAGTGTGTATCACGAGCGTAAAGTGTCTTTGTTTCTCTTACAGTGTTGCAGCTCTAGTCTTCGGCTCGCGCTGAAATTAGCGTGCTCGAATAACAAAGAATCACTTTACGCTCTTAATTCACAAATAACTATTAAAATTACTTTTTTTGTTTTTAATCTTGATTAGGAAAAATATTAATTTCCTTCGGTAAAAATTATACCTCATGTAAAATAATACGGTACTCTCTCTGTATGCACAATAAACTATTATTGTTTCATTCGAAATAATCGGAGAAAAAATCATTTGTATATTTTCAAAAGATATATAATATGTAGGTTATACCAGAGACCCATAAGAGAAATACGTTTCACAATGTATTCCGTAAATGCTCGTAAAAGAAAACAGTTATGAAATTTAATTACCAAAACACAATTTTTTTCTGCCTGTAGCAATCTGAATTATTAACGCAAAAAAATCATTACAAAGCAGGAAAAGGAATGAACGTTTCGGAAAGAAAACCCGTGCAGATGATGGTGATATAATGACAGAAACAGTGCGCTGCCATTTCCGGAGCTCATGCACGGTGTCTTCTCAATTCTGACATTCCCATATCGCCCACTAAGAAAATTTGTTTCTAATTCGTTCATTAACAGAAGGAACTAGCCTGCCATATCTAAGATTTAGTGACTTTGTAGTAAACCTTTGTTTAATGCAATAATTGAAAAATCCTTGTATGTGCAGATTATATAGCTGCTGCATTCTAATTAATTGAATATGTATTTGATTAGAATGTTTTTTAGGAGAAAAAGTATGGATGAGAAAGTATAAACGACGAGTGCTGTGATGAAGTGTCTGTGGAGAGAAAGCGACATAAGACAGGATCGTGTCAAGAATACGTCAGTTGAAAAACTACCGAAAAATGTAGAGATATGTAGATGACATTGAGGATAAATGATTGCAAGGATGTTTAAGGATACTAAACTCTGGTGCTAAAACATACTTTTCTGACCACAATAATATAAGTACGAGTGCTTCAATTTAATACTTTTGTGGCTTGAGCATGAAAATACCGAAATATTACGCATTCATTGGAGTCATGAGGAGTGATTTGAAGAGAATAGGGGTGATGTTTATAATTAATTTAACTAGCCTTACTTTCATAAAATGGAATCCGTTAAACTGAAAGAATTACCTGTCCAATGAAAGCTCTAAATTAACTAACTACGATTTCTCATCTCGAAAAAAGACACGAATTAATAATTACAACTTAGTGAGAACAAACCTCCAATCTTTCATCTCAAATACTTCAGTCACATAACATTCAATATCGTTTCGTATCTCGTTAATAAACTAGTGAGGGTTACTACAGTCTAAACATGCTCGTTGCACCGACAGCGGCCAGTCATGATCTTTTACAACCTAAAGCTGCTCGCTGCATTGTTGATGAAAAGTCACGATCCACTACAGTTCAAATCTGCTCGCTGCGCCGTTAGATGTCAACTACAATATACATATATACTCGGTCTCCGCCGTATCAAGCACTTAAACTTTCCCCATCTTAACAATAACATCATCTTAATACAACTTACGTGTTCAAAGAGGCCTTATATCTAAAACCATTCCCGAATATATTTCGTAACTTAAACAAGAACTATCTCATCATTACCTTATTCGTTTACAGTATTTTAACGTTTATTACAATTTCGGGTTTGGTGAAGTTTATTATTAAATAAAACACGAACAATGCAAATACTATTTATTTAAAACGAAAATAAAGTATTACAACTGCGAACACATATATTTATTTACAATACGTATTTACATTCACATTAAAGTACTAAGCAACGACTTCCACTATTCACACTTCAATATCGACTGACTCTTGATTCTCCCTTATATACTGAATCATGTTATTTCTACAATATTCCAGAAGTGCTAGCACATTGTAGAAGTATTTCAACAAAGCACGTATGAGTTACCGCTCAGACGCGCGGCGTACTACGTCATATCGACTGTTACAGTACTATTAGTAACTGTAAGTAACAACTGATTTTTATAAATCCAATATACCATAAGAAGGTACACATAATGATTTTAACAGGGTTTTATGGCCGGAGTTTTGAAATTTTTAACTATTGTTTAAATTTTGACAGCAATATTAATTCCTGATGTTGTTTTTCATAAATTACGTTTAATAAATAATTGCGGTTGATAATACCAGCCTTTAGTGTAATATAAGATTGTGTAACCAATAGATACGTAAATAAATATATATTACTGATGACTCTTATTGGATACAAAATTATCTTGTACATTTTGTATCGTATAGTTTGCAGTCAAACATTTCTAAATTATTTTAGAGTAAAATAAAAGTTTACATAGAGTTACGAGAAACTAAATGTTCTACCAGTTTCATTCTATGCATTTTCCTTTAAAATAATTTCGATTTTGCAACAGAAAATATGCCCTGTCAAATCTTGTACTTTGCCCTGAACTTTCAAGATAATAAAGTATCATATTATTATTTGCTTCAGAGGGTTTACTAGACTTAAATGGTAAATATATGACTTTGTAGCCGAGATGGGAATGGATGAAAGGCGAACTCGCCTCACGCAATGTTCCAACCCTTTGCGGGATTTAATGACGCGAGAACACATCTCAGGACCAAACACTGCAACAGACAGTGCCAGATTTAGCAACACTTGTTATATCTCCTTGAGCCATAAGGAAAGAGAACGATATAAGCGGAAAATCGCAATTATGCTTTGCAGAAATTACGCGCTGGCGAATACAAAAAGCCGCAACGAATTTAAATGCTTTGAGATTCAAAAAGAAATAATAAAACGAGATTTCTGTTGCTACTTACATTTTTTGTAATTACGAAAAGATGTATTCTTTTAAACAGCATCCCTTTTTCGGACAGTAATTGTTTTGTACTTATTATTTATGCTAGAATTCATTTCAACTGTTCTAAACAGTATTTAATACAAATATTTGCATTTCAAGATTCCAAATGCAAATGCTATAATTTATGATGATCTTTCATTTCAAAATGAAATTAAACGTATGGAAAAATAAAAGAGCAAATGCAGTGAATACAAGAAGTCTAAAGCAAAGCTGACAGCAGCAGATGAATATTTGACGTGAATTGTATTATAAAACAGCAACTTTACACTTGCTATCGAACTTTCGACGCAGCTGTTCAATCGTGACTAATTTAGCTTTTCCCAACTTTCTTTTCTTTTATAAAGACATCTTTCTTGAACAGCAGTTTGTACGATTTTAGCGATTTTTAATTTTCGGCCTCGTTTGGTTCGAACAATGGATACGGTGTTATGCGGCGTAAGTTTTCGAATGAACAGCGAAGTATATTGTCAGGTTCTTTACTCATGATTGTAAATCATGCATCATTCTTTATTTTAAGATCTACAATTATAAGAATAAGTAAATAAAATTCAAAGTAAGTAAACAGAATGCTTCTATAGTTATTTCCAAATTTAAAATCTGCTGTGCTAAAACAGTATGAACGGTGACATGTAATTTTTTATATTGTTACTAAAATTTACTGTTCGAAGGCTTAATGTTAATGTGAACTACCACTGTGCGGCTCGGTGAATCCGAAGTTTGTAATGTAATTGAGATTAAGATCCTGTTGAACAGAGCAGTATAAAAATAATCTCTGTATATTTTATATAACTTTTGAAAAAAATATATTCACGAATGCTTAAGTATCATTTTTATATTTTGTGTTTATAAGGAAGTTATTAGGAAATCCAGTTGGGTATCGAAAGAGCGTTTAATTCGATGCGCAACAATTTGTTTTAGACGGTTGGTAGTAGCGGATGACGTACTGTACCTATCAAACTAAGAACATCAAAATTTCAATAACAGTTACCATCCACGACTTTTCATATACAAATTGTCCTACATTGACTCAGTTTAAAATATCGCAGGTTTTTTAAAATTTTAATTTATAAAAGATACAAAGTAGAAATAATAATATAAATAACTCATTTTATATGACTTTTTTCGCACTTTTCCTTTAGAAAAGTCGCCTGTGGCTCGTTTTCAAACTTGCGAGAAACATGTCTTATAAAACTTGTTCTTTAATATAATATTTTGACACTTACCATAATGATCACGAGGACTCTAATTTTATATTTTGATAATTTTTTCCTTACATTTTTTTTACAACATATTGATTATTACGTATTTTTTTGATAAACAGTATCGTTTATAAAATAAACAAATAACAAATTACAAAGTCCTGTTAATAAAGTTGTGTTATATAGCATATTAACGAAATTAATTTTTCACTTAAAATTTTAAAGTTTAGATGCAAAATTTTACCATATATTTAAGTTATCGTGTTTCCAGGCAGGTATCGAGATCGACAAACCAACTTCTTTGGAATTATGTTATTAACCAAAAAAAAATTTAAAAAATCAGCTAGACATTATATCCATTTTTGAATGTGACATGTTTATACAGTAGAATCTGGTAAATAATATACTTATGCGAGTAAAATGTAGTTACCAGACGTTAAATCACGCGATAATAAATGTTAATGGAGATTGAGTCATAGAAGCAATTTTAATATTCAATTATCATCTATGGGAATAGGACTTTAGTTCTAATTTCCGTATTTCCCAAAGGGCTAAGTAGGCTAGAGCGATAAATTTGGAAGGGCAGTAAATTCCTTTGGCAATATTGTTGCTTATCATTTATTCACACATACGAAACATAATTTTCTTACCACAATGAAAATTATAAACTTGTAATTAATTGAACACAAAAATAAAGCTAATATAAATGTGATTAAGCCTTACACCCGAAACGAGTAGAAAGACCCTTGGATTAAGTAAGTAAGTATAAAAGTGATTAACCATCTAGTAAATTAATCAAGACTAAGGAGAACTTCGGCGAGACTAGATACTGATCATGCCTCGGTCTCGAGTTTGATCTCGAAACTCAACAATGGTCTCGTCTCAAGTTACAAGGAAGTCTTGGCGAAACTCGATACTGATGTCGTTTGGTTTCGATTTTGACCTTGAGATTCAATTATAGTTCGAGATCAAGAATGATATCTAGTCTCGCGGAAATTCTGAAAAAATGTATCGCATTTTTAATACTCCTTCCTTTTACGTGCTTTCCGCGTATTTTTGTTTGGATATATGAAGTGTGTAAAAAAAGGAACCTATATGTAGGTATATTTCCAGTGACTGCAACATATTAATGTTTAGCAATATTGCACCGCAGATATAAATTTCAATAATATCGTATATCCAATCATTGCTGACGCACGTATCCACAAATCCATTGAACAAAAGTGAAAGTGATCAGTCCAAACATAATATAACCGCGGTTCAAGTTAATTACACGAATGCAAATCCCTTTTCCCACTGCATTGTAAATGACAACTATACATCACTCATCAAAAGTGAAAACACGTGTCCAATCGTGTATCTGACTTGTCATAGCCATCACGATCACACCGTGCTCGTGCCACACGGGGTAAAAATGCTGCGACGCGTAAATCAAATCGGTTCGCAGTTAATTACGCAATTGGCAAAATCGTCGTTAGCGGGTACGCTATTATTTACGGTGAATTTATGGGCGCGGCCGATCCTTCGTGACGGGTAATTACCGTGGCAGGGCGCGATGCGACAGTCTGTCGCGGAACGCATCAGGGCGCAATTGTGCGACCGGTAATAACACTACAGCATATCATAATAGTAGGGTGTTGTGTCGGTGGTGGTGCTGGTGGTGCTGGTGGTGCGATGCCACTGTTCATGTACTGCTGCTGGTTGATGGGAGATGCAAACACTTGATTAAGGGTCTTTAATTATTCCATTTAATGATTTTTGTATTGTTTTGTGTTTTGATTAGGGGTTGGCTAGAGGGTACTGGCCAGTTTAATTTCAAATTGACGTGATATCGGTATTATGCATTGCATTTTGTTATAACACATATTTTATATCGCATTTTACACATATTTTGTAGTACTTATTTTAAGTAAGTATTATTTTAACTTTATTGTACAGATTTGATAATATTGTATAGTATATTTTTTTGCTGAATCAGGCAAAATATAACAAAGAAAGCGATTATAATTGCAATATTAGTATATCGATTGATATAAATATTTATTTATTAACAATTGCATAAATAATATTTAGTATTAAATTTCATCGATAATTGTATTTGTTCATTTTACTTCTATTACCAACCTTGAAATGTGTATCTACATTGTTTATTGACAATTCTCAAACTGCGTATTTTGATGGTTCCATTCGTGTGTTGAATATTGAATGAAAATGGTGATGGATTTGGGTTGGTAAAGTCAAGAGCACAATGCAAATTTAAATGGATATTAAGAAGCGGAGAAAATCTGCACTGATATGATTCCGTAATCTACATATAGTAAGATACATTCGTCGTTTTTAGTTACTTTTATTTAAGAAACGTGTATAAACTGATTCAGCAAATAGACTACATATCAAATGTACTTCTAAGATCACAGTTTTGTCTGGTCTCATTTCTTTGATAAATAAATAAATATATCATCACGTCGTTTACCCATTACTGGGTGTGGCACTCTGCCTAAGCATATTTCGGTAAGTGATATATTTTTTCGCGTGAAGTGCGGTTACCAGCCGTCAAAAATATTAGTGGAGGGGAAGCCACAAGGGTAGATTTACATTGGTGATAATTGTTTGTCAGCTGTGGGGATCGAACCAGGGTTCTCAAGATCCACAGGCCGACTCAATACCACATACATACATAGTTTAATTTTAAATTATCTTATAAGTTTTTATTTTCAAGCACTCAATATTTTTGCTTCCGGCAAAATCACTCGAACAAATGTCATTAGGTAAAACCTCTCGTCCTGCCGAGTGAGGATTTACATGCAGTTTATTCGATTTAAGTAAAAAATTTCGTGCAAAACAAAAATGTATAATTAAATTTTAGAGGTCTCGTGGTATTAAATTACTAGGCTAAAATTCAGTCAATAAATAAATATGTAAATATTCTGTGAATTTGACACCAAAGTCTTTTAATTTTGTTTTATGCTGTCAGTTTGACACAATATTGTTTTATTTTATGTGTCTCGGATTATTATCTTACCAAATAACAAGCGACCTATTAAAAATAAGAGCGCAAACTGCTTGGCAAATCCTGAATTCGTAAGACGGGAGGTTTTATCTAATGTCAGTTTGCTCGAGTTTCAGGAGGTCTTGTGCCATTATTTGTTATTCAAACTAGAATATAGTATTATATTTAATATAATTTAATGTATAAACATACAATATACTTAGCGTGTTTTCTTTTCCTGTTAACAGGAATTAAAGATGATTATTTTATTACAGTAAATGCGAAAATAGTTATAGTGTGTATTATTTATGACTTGTGATGTATTGGTGGATAACATGATAACATTCTATAATAGAATGAATATAATTAATAAGAAAATGATTTGCACGACAGTGGAAAATTGCAAAATAATGTCCGACCATTTAAGAGTAAAATAAATTAAAGCGACAAAATAATTAATTATAGGTATAAACAGGAAAACAGTTATCGCACATTCCTTATCATGCATTTGACAATGGAAGCTTTCAAATTCACGATGTAACAATAACGTTAATGCGAATAATGTTTCATCTGTGATTCGGTGTTCGAAGTCGCTATAAAAGCGTTCCGAATTAAAACAATGGCCTACAATAACTGTGTTAAAAGTTCAAAACAAAAGCTTTCAACAATACATGCCAGAAACAATGAAGAAGAAGCATTCTTGGTTTATATATAAAGGGCTGTACTTGTCAGATATTATGTACATTGATTCTCAGATATTTCCCTTTATATGTAAGATATGTTCAACTATGTTCATGTCATATTTTTACCTTTTTATTTAGTCTTATGTTTCATATAGGTGTATTGTACTTATCTTATAACTTACCTCTTAGTTAAAGCATATATCATTTTGTATTCACATCAGGTATCGATCATTTATTTTATTTTAATACCTACTCAGTAAATAAATAGTAAAAATATTTATAAGAAAAATAATATAATACTGGACCTAGTAGCTTTTACTATAGATATAGCCCCGACATATCCTAACTACGGCCAGACTGATATCCAGTTAATTGTCAATAAACATCCACTTTTAATGTTAATCGGTAAAAACAATTTTTTTTTAATATAATTATGAACTGAAATTTGTATTACCACCATAGAGCAACTATAACGGTAAATATTAAATTTGTAATTAAAACAAATAGTTACTTATATCCTTTGCTCAAAAAACTATACCAAATTTTCCTAAATACAATGTACTCATTACTGTGTATGGTTCCAGCCTACCTATTAAGACTTGCACCCAAATTCACTGTAACTTTGGACACAATATAATTTATTACTGATGATAGCAATAAACTGCAAATACAAATGTAATATGTTCGACAGAAATAAAAAGAATTATCATTAAAAATATAACACTTAATTACTTGATCAGGGATTCACTACAGAATAAACAAGTATTTAATTTATATTGATTTTAATATGAGGTAGATGGCTCAGTGGTATCGAGTCGGCCTGTGGATCTTGAGAACCCTGGTTCGATTACCTCAACCGACAAACAATTTTCACCAATTTAAATCTATCCCTGTGGCTCCCCCTCCACTAATATCTTTGAGGGTCGTGATTTGACGGCTGGTAACCGCACTTCACGCGAAGAAATATATCACTTACCGAGATCTGCTCTGGCAGAGTGCCACACCCAGTAATGGGCAAAAGTCGTGATGATATATTTATTTATTTTATTTATGATTTTAATAAACATAGAATAATAAAAAAATTAAAATAAACATATAAGTTGCATAAGCAAATGAAAAACCTATGTCAAGAAAAAATCTAGTTCTGTATATAATGTCAGATAGTTAATGGCCCTATATTTCAAAATAAATTAATTTAAATGTGAAAAAAAATCTGATAAATTACCTGACAAACCAGTAACCACTAAAAGTTAAATTTTACCTTTAAACACCCACCCACAAACCACCAGATTTAGTGAAAAATCTACGAACTTGGCATCACTGCTACCTAAGACATTGACATAAATAAACTCTTCATGTTCATATCTAATACAATTTGTACCACATTCAACTTTAAGAAATCAGAACCTTTTTAGTCATACTATTAATCCAATTATAATGGGTTATTTGTTTGAATTTGAATTAATATCCTCATTTAATGGAAGAAAGCCAGTCCTCTGGCAAAAAACACATTTCTCCCTTAAGAAACAAACACGTAAGTACGTAAATACAACGAGATACTCGTAGTTATCTAATATGTTAAGAAACAAACACGTAAGTACGTAAATAAAAAAAAATAAGGAAGGATAATGGACTCTCACCTAGATAAGGTTAGGTTAATACCCGTATACTATGCAGACATTGTAACAGGGGTACGAAACAAGTTCCGCACAATCATTGTTATGAAACAAGTTGAAGTTGTTCTGTGAGAACAGGTATAAGAAACTGACAAGTCAAATTTAAGTTTATTTCATTATATATAATATAATTTATGTAACATATTTAATATTTCTTTCTTATAATTTAAAAATAATGGCTAGTAGCACAAGCTCAGTTTTTGCCTGTTTTAAGAGCCGTGTATTTGGGTGTTTTAGTTATCTCTAACATGTTAAAACCGTGCTCTTAGAACACCCAACAACAGAGCTTGTGCTACCAGCCATTATATCTATTAATGAAAATCTGGAAACATATTGTAATATTTTACATTTATAATATGTTAAAATTTTAACAGAAATGTATCTTTTTATGCATGACCTTGCAATCACCTCTAAAGAGATAATATGTTGAAGTCCGAATTTCAAATTATACACTACACCCATACCTCGCTTTACGGCCTAGATACGTTCCACGAAACTTGGCCGTAAAGCGAAAAGCCGTATAAGGAATTCAATTATTCATACAAATTCAATGGAGAAAAAAGTTTTTTTTTGCCGTTATAGCGAAACATTTTAGGCCGTAAATCGAAAACGTGCCTTAATTGAAAAGGGCCGTTATAGCGAAATGCGAGGCATGTGTGTACTTGTGAAACTTACTAAATTAGAATTCGTTAGGTAATAAATAATGAGTTCTTTAGTGGATAAAGAAATAATGAAATTAAACACAAAACTGTAATGAATACAGATTCGGGTGGGAGTTTTTCTCATCCCGTTTGAGCACAAAGAGCATGCGAGTTTGAAAACTGTGTGCAACCATTAGCGGTATAAAAACAGACATTTGTCACATGCATTAAAAGACCGAAGCATTTATTTACTTCATGGTATGTTATCTGCCCGACGTGTATAAAAAGGTTAAACGGATGATGAATGTTGAACTATTTTTACAGTACAGTGTTTCATGCCAAATCCAAGCGAAACTTTCAAAGAATTTCAGAGGTATCGTTTGTTTTTGCGAAATGAGAACTGATGAACAAAATACAATGAGAGGTTGATGGAATAGCCATTTTGTTAACAGCGGATCGGGAAATTACAACTGATGCAAACTGCACCTAAAAGTATTTGTCCATTTTTTATTTTCACATTAGTAGATACGATACACGCGGTCACGCTGTTTTTTGGTGACATATTTATAGTAAAAAATACTAATGTTACATTATATAATAATCATAATTTTGACCATTTGTATCAACAAACTTAATTATTAATTAAAAGGAATTCGTACTTATGGAATGATTTATATTACATTAGATTTAAGATTTTAGGGCCTACATTAATTTAAGTTTTATTGACGCAACTGACGATTATCTAATAAATATTTACCAAGATTTGAATATTTATTACATAATCATAAATATATAATACAGGGTGGTGAATTTAAGGATACACCATAGCGTTTACAATACTATTTTTAAAATGTTCAATTATTGGTTACCCTAATTATTTTACATCAAAAAGTGAAATAGTTTATTGTAGAGGAAAACTTACTGCAATTTTTGATACTAATATTTGTAATTTTATTTTATCTGGAGCCGGAAAAATTACGGAAATATTTATTTATAATGAGATAATAAAACAAATGTGATATTAATTAAGAGTTTATTTTATTGAATACATGAAAAAGTTATTTATTATAATAATGACAGATAAAAACAATGGCTGGTAGCACAAGCTCTGTGTTTGGGTGTTTTAAGAACACGGTTTTAACATGTTAGAGATAGCTAAAGCACCCAAATACACTGCTCTTAAAACAATTAGGGAAGCCAATAAATTGAACAATTTTAAAATGGCATTGAAAACTCTATGATGCGTCTTTCAATTCCCCACCTTATATATCTTGTTTAGTACTCCCATAATCTTATATTTAGTATTTTTAATGTGATACAAATTTCTATATACTTGTAAATGTACAAATTTAATCTCGACAAATGCATTCGCCGTTGTCACAGTAACCACCAGCCTTTCCTAGCATAATGCAGTGAGCAGCACAAGGTGCATTTCCCCAACCAAGAGGATCCAGCAAATCACATGTTGCTCTTTTGTTCCTCACATGTGCTGACTCTGATTCATCTATCGGAAATAAGAATGGTTGTTAAAACATGACTATTACTAAATTAATAATTCATACAAAAATCAACACAGTGGATTTATCTTCACAATCATTGAAGGGTATTGTTATTTAAATAAATAAACTAAAATATCATTTCACATTTTACCCATTACTGACTGTGACACTCTGTCGTAGCACATCTCAGTATGTGATATATTTACGCGCGTGAACTGCATGTACTAGCCATCCAATCACGGCCTCCAAAGAGGTCATTTTAATGTGGTGAAAAGTTTATCAACTACCACAATATTATTTAATGGATGGTGTTCTCAATATCGCACTTAAGAACAAAACAGTTTTCAAATATTCACCAAGATTTTTAATTTGTGTTTCAATTAGAGATGGGCGAATATCAAATTTCTCGAAATCGAATATCGAATACGAATATTAATCAGATCTCGAATATTCGAGATACTCGAATATTCGAATACACCCAAAAGTTAATTTATTTATTATTAATAATTATTTAATTATGTCCTTTTCATTATTTGAATGAAATTGTTAAGATAAAATAAAATTAAAACAAAAAGTACAAACAAAAAAGAAAAAGACGAAAACTTCAAATTTAAGGTGAAACGTACGGGCTGATGTTGGCAAAAAACAAATTTGAAATATGGTACGTCTTCATGGTTTTGAAACAAAATATCTTTGTTATTAATAACTTTAAAGTATTGGAATAGCTTTAAGTTTATGTACAAATGATTAAGGAAAACATAGTCAAAAATTGAGATCAACATGTAGCGCGATATTCGAGGTATTCGAATGTTCGCTATACTGACGTTAATATTCGAAAATCTCGAATATCGAATAATGTCAATATTCGCGGCATTCGACTATTCGCGGATGATATTTGCCCATCTCTAGTTTCAATCAATATTAGTATTTTTTTTAATTTATAGAAGAATAAAAAACTAATAACTTTTAGATAAATTTGTAGCGAGTATTTGGTGGTTATTAAATGATGTATTGGACACTTCAACTTCTGTAATGAAAAATGACAAACAAAGAGATATAGCGGCAAATACAGAATAATGCATCCTGCATGTTATTTCGCATGCATTAAATTGCAGTGACGTTGACACCAACAATGTCGTTTTAAACACAAACCATTTTCATTTTGAAATAAAGTTTATTAAAGTAAAATAATATATTTACGTTTATTATAAATACCCTAAATTTGGATATCTCCATTAAGTTGATAACAAATCTATACAATTCAATTGACTGAAATTGTGTTGTTATATCATATGAATAATTAAACTAATAGTAATTCAAATATATCGTAGTGAAATCAGTAACGATTATTTTCATAAGATTTTGATCAATGGATATTAGAAACACTTTTATTTTTTATTGAATAAATAAATGTATTGGACAATTTTCTGGAATTTTGGAATAAAAATGGCGGTTTCTCCAACTGACCAGTGGGAAAAAATTAAAATATTCTTATCCAAAATCTCTTCGTTCGAGGAACAATTATCCCTAATGCAAGGCAATCGTTTGATCCCTATAAATATGTTTAAGAATATTCTTTTCATCAATTTTCGAAATTTTAATTAATAAATGAGTAGTAAATTTACTTGTATTCTAGTAATTGTTCAAATTTTAACAATATATTGCAAATAACATGGGTTAGGTTGTCAACATACGTAGTACAGAATTATAACATGAGATTATAGCTGAACAATACATTTGAGCGCCAACTAATGCTATGCCTTAAAAGATAGCGATGTTAGCCATAATTTACACAGGTGGTTTCAGAATACAACCAGTAAAATGTATAAAATATATTTTTTTATAACTCAAAAAATGTTCATTTTTTTTTCACAAATATTTATTTTGCACCCTAGAGCATAAAATGAGTATTTCGCGCACGCTCCCAAATTATTTTTTGTCAGGTTCCATTAGCTACAACACATCAGTAGTATCAAATTCATATTATTTGATTGTTTTTCATTTTACTTAAATAAGCCAATAATTATTGTATTATTCTTTATTTACAGTTGTAGAAACAATGTTATTTGAATTTCGTGGGCTAAATTCTTGTTTTTTTTTTTGGCGAGTTTGAGTGACTTTTTTGGCTCGACTTGCGGTCTTGACTAAAGTGAAATTCTCACGCGCAACAAAACAACACTCATTTTGCGCATTTAATATATTATTATATTTGATAGAAGTTTCGCATTTTTTCAAGAAAATAATAATGTGAGGATACTGAACAAAAAATAGGTTCTTATTTCGCTTATGAGAGCTTATAAAATATAAATTGTTTGCTAATTTAACCGACTTCTTAGTTATTATACTCCTCTCATTGGTGCACTACTTGAAAAGAACAGCTGTATATTTATTTACTTATGCTACTCTGTACAACAGGAACTTAATCCCAAATACAGTACAGGGTCCGAACACACCGAGCCGCAATGCGGCAGTTCAAATATTTTTAACTTGAGTGGGATTCGAACTTGTAATCTCCGGATTCGGATGCCATATAACTAAGTACACCACCGAGCTGTCCGACACTTAATATTATTACAGATTATAAGCGTAATTTAAAATTAGTATTAATATCAACTTACCGTCTAGGGGGAATGTTCCAGAAATAACTACATACAATAATACAATTACAATAATTTTATACATGGTCAATTTTTGCTGTTACTGTATTTATATGACAATTTAGCTCATTTGTTATAGAAGGAACCTAATTTGAAGCTTTATATAGTAAATAGTATTACTCACAAATAATTAATTATTATTATAATCGTTTTTTGTTGACATTATGATAATTTAAAAGTTACGTTACTTATTATTAGTCATTTTAGTTTTTAATTTTAGAGGACGCCATAGAAATCATATGACATATTTTTTGAATGATAATTCCATTAATATCTCTTAGTCATATATGTCATGCAGTATGTGTGAAAATGTGTTTTTTTTGCATTAAAAGGTGTGCTTCAAATAATTATCATATAAACTTGTACACGGTCTATCGATACACTTTAATTAATGTAGATTACTTCATTTTAGTGTCATAAATTAGATAAAGTATATGAGTTATGAAGTCGAATAAAGTAGCAAACAATTTTGTAAGAATACTTTAATAAGCGAAGCAAGAATTTTTTTTGACCTGGATTTCAGACGATGGGGTGCAACTTTTATATATTCTTATTAACAATGAGTATTAAAATTAATTTAAGAATGTAATTCTATGACATATTATTTGTTTCTTTCATAGCACGCTGATTCTTATGAAATTTGAATTTAATTTTTAATTTAATTAAAAATAAGAAACCACAAGGTTAATTTTAATGTGGTAAAAATTGTTTTTCAACTGTGGCATTCGAACTCCGTTTCTATAATCCACAGGTCGACTCGATACTACTCCATATTATATTTAATAAGGTTTAAAATATAAAATTCACCTAAATATCGAGATCGATCATTGTTTATTTCATAATTTATTTACTTTAATACGAAACATATTAAAAAAACAATTATTTATTATGTTTTATATCATTTCTTCTGTTTTTATCGTAATTTTGTATGCCTTTTTATCCGCATTTTAGTAATAATTGATTATTGTTTCATCAAATCGTCGGATTTCAAACGTTAGTTTTATTTCATTGTTTGATGAGTAAGGAAATGGAGAGATACAAAGTTAGTGATTGTACTTAGTACTTGACAGAGTTTTAGGAATATTTGAGATAGTGTTGAGTTGGATGATATTGCAAACATGAGTGCTTGTTACGGCTGAAGCCAGGTGTGTATGAAGATTGTAGTTGACTTCCGATGACACAGCGTACAGCTTTTGACTTAATGGACCGTAGCTGGCCGCCAACGATGCAACGAACAGCATTGTGTCCTTTAGTACTTCTAACAAGGTTCCAACGAAATACGAAAGCATATAGAATGTTATTTGACTTGGTTAATTAGAGTATCTAAGATGAATTATTGTAGGTGTGATCTCACTAAGCTTTAGTGGGTAATTAGTGTTTTACTTGGTAACTTGGAACTTTCTTTGAGCAAGTAATTCTTTCAGTTCAGTGGCTTTCATTTTATATAAATAAGGTCAAGTTAGATTAATTGTATACATCGTCTCTTCATTCGCCTAAAATTTAATTTTATACAACGTTTGTTTGAAACGTTTTTCTGTAAAGTAATTAGAAAAGTAATAAACTTGGTATACTTGCGTGTCTGTGGCACTTTTTTTCTGAAACAGTTGTATATTTTATTTACGTTACTTTAGTAATATGATACATTTTTAAATGCCAGATTAACAGTAACAACTTTTCAAAAGCAATAATTATAAGTTAGTACAACTAATAACTTCGTTGGATACAAAACTTATGTCAAAAATATTGAAATCTAACCATTCACACAAAAGAGCAGTAACTAAAGTAGTTAATGCTAGAGAAATATTATTTCAAATTCATGATTATTCAAGTAGTTTTAATAAGAGATTTTATAGAAAAATATATGAACAGAATCACAAAGATAATGTTATTCTAATTAATTTTACTGTCCATTGTAATGAAAAGAAAATATTCACTTCAATGTAACTAAAAAATTATTACTATATTTACTTAATTCATTATAAATAAATATGTGATACCCATTAATGTACGTAGCATTTCGTCTTCCAATCATAATATTTTCTTGTACCATATTATATGATTGAATTTTTTTATAAAATCACGATTTACTAGTGTTGTCGTTTGGTAAATCACGAATGCCCTATTTTTTTGGTAATTACTAAACTGACAAAGCAATGGAGATTGCTTACTTCAAATATTAGGCAAGAACAAAGGTATATGTAAATTGTAAAAATATTTTATTAATACTGCACAGTTTATAATGAACGTACCAAAAAGTAACACTATATCTGTGAGTATGTTTGTTCTGGTAATACGCAATTGTACAGTAATTATTTCCTGGTATTAAATATTTACCAGAAGACATTATTTATAGGTGTGTATCGTTCATAGCTATATATGAATATACAGTTTGTTTTTAATGTGGTGTTGTTTACATCAATACGTTTTGGATCAAGAATCAATTTAAAGATCAAGCACGCTCACGAAAAATTATGTTCAATCACGCCCATTCACGCACAGTTATCCATATAATATTCAGGACTACGTACGCCATGAATAACATTAATTTACTCACGCCCAATCACGCACGGTGAGTCGTGTCACAATTTAAAAATATGAAAATTTAAAAATTAATTTCATTCTGTTAATACTGAATAAAAGCGATGAATTGAAATTTATTACATGTTTGTTAATATTTAGTGCAGATTCACATTCTTTTACAATACAAAATATTTAATATCTAAAGCTTAAAACTACTTAAAATATAAATTTAACTCCTAAGCCTACATAAAAAATTAAAAAACTAAGTTCTCATTATCAGTAAAAATAAGTGGGGAAAAAGCCACATTAAACAACTTGTAAAATAGGTGAAAGAAAACCTTATTTATTCTATAACGAAGCAAACATCTGTGTTCAATAAGTAAATTGCTTTACACCTAAAAAAATGTATTAAAAACAATATGATTAAAACTAACATACTTTTTTTAATCTTTTAAACATTACTCATGCCTGAAAAAATGCACTCACGCATAATTATGCTCGACTACTTTTTTTGACTCACGATCACGCCCACTTGCGATTAAAACAATATAAATCGTTAACTATTACACGACTCACGTCGGGTCACGAAACGCAAAATTCATGACCCACGCCCCCTTTAATATACAGTTATATTTAATTTAAACCGTACGATTAGTGATAACGTGAACATCACCACATTAAAAATAAATTGCAACAGTTAGGCAAATATTACTTATTCTTATATAGACGTTAATTATTGTCTCATATCATGTTTAAATAGCATAAAATTACTCGTAGTTAAATTTTTATGTAATTATTATTTTTTTGTTATTATTAAGTTCTTATTGGTACTAAAAGTATATCAGAATTCATTATATACTAGTCATGCATTGGTAGTCAGGAATATAATATTAAATATTTATTGCTATGTGCACATGTAATATATTTTGTATAAATAGTAACAAAAGAAATAGAAATATAATTCATACAAGCTGTCCAAAAGAAGAAAGAGTAACTATGTTTAAAAAGTTTCTCATTGTTTTGTTTTTGGTAGCTGTTTATGGCTTGGAGCCTGAAGATGGTATGATTTTTATTATATTTTGTTATTACATAAATCAATTTATTTCTTATATTTTTTATCTAATTTTGGATTGTCATAATTTTATAATTGATTGCATTATAGTTTTTGGTTGAAATGTTGATCCTGTAATGTCATTGTAGGATTTTTTTCGACTTTCGGATCCAATGAAATATTCTTTTTATTAAATGTTGAACGTTTCGATGGTCAACCCATCGCGTCATCATCAGCAATAATTAATTTTTAATTGGTGTTACATTATAAGTTCCGCGATTTTGTAATTTATATTTGTGATAATTGGAAAATTAGAGAAACTTATAATGTAACTCCAGTTAAACAAAATTTGCCAATGATCTTTATTAAAATATAAACATAAATAAATAATTAAACAATATATAAATTATAAAAGAACAAAATATAAATTACATATAAAAAAGGAGTAGCATCATCAGGATTTTCGACAGGAGTAGTTGAAAATTAATCATTGCTGATGATGATGATGGGTTGACCATCGAAACTTTCAACATTTAATAAAAATAATAATTTATTATATATATATATCTTCTAAAAGACTGTTACTTTTCAATGAATTTATTATTAAAATTGGTATATAGATTAATCTAAGAATTTGAGAATGGACACGATCATGTTCGAAATCTCGTTCTGTAAAATTTCAAAATTAATTCAAGTAAAATTATTTAATCAACCGAAGTTTTAATATCTTTATACCTCTCCAAAACAATTAAATTTTAAGCACTCTGATGAGTATTAATTAATTTCAATCCCGACGAAAAATAGGTGTAAATTGTTGTAATTTTAAGCACAGGGTGTTTCATAACTAGCATAATAAAATTTAATAGCTTATTTCTGACGTTATTTTGAGTTAAAAAATGTCTTATGTACATAGGTCTTATTCCTATTGGTTACCAAACAGGTGAAAGTTTTATATACAACAGCAAATTTGTAAATAAATATCAAGTTGTAATTGGACAAATTCGGGAAAACAAAATACTATATAAGCAACAAAAAATAAAATAACACGATAAAATATAGAAATTAAATAAATTAAACATAAAATAAAGTCACAAAATAGAGAACACTGTAGAATAACTTAATATGAGATAATCAAAGTTTTATAAAATTTTTACAATAAATGCTCAAAATGTGGATATATGATCATAGATATTTTGTACTCAAAATAACCTCAGAAATTAATTATTAAATTTTGGTGCACTAGTCCTTAATTACTCTAAATAAATACTAGTATTTCATTATTGTAAATGTATTTTTTTGTGTTATAATTTCTGCTATTTATCTTACAATATCGTTTTGTTCTGATAGATGAGTCTAGCGAACAATCCGCGTCATTCTTGGTTACTATTATTAACGCTTTTTGCAAGTTTAATTGTAATTTAAAATGCGCTGGTCAAGGACAATTCCAAGGAGGACATGTCGTTAATGGAACATGTGTCTGTCATGAATAATGACAGAGATACCTTTATCCAATATATCTTAATTTATAACTGTCTTCAATGAATAATAAAGGTGTGGGAATATAAATATAGAATTTTTATTTTTCTGTGTTATGTTCCATTAAATTGGTTATCACAAATCATTCCGACATTATTAGTTCCATCCACCAATTAAATCTGCCGAATGTTTATATCCTAACTTACCACTTTCACTTCATCCTCAATCATAATTCCTCTCAAACAAGCTCATGCATATATTGATTTTTTTATAACAAACTTTCAATTATATCAAAGAGTAAATATGTACTGTAATTGGGATTAAGTTCCTGTTGTACAGCGTAACATAAATAAATAAATAAATAAATGAATAGATAATTTGGCTTGATTTGTTTGTTAAATCTTTCGGCCAAAGTTTGTCGTTAATTTCAAATCTACATATTTTGTTTCCAAAAATAGTTAAATTGTAAACGCCCTTTTTTGTTTGTAGTTAACATTTTATATTTTATTAATTCAAAATACGCCCAGTTGTGTTCAAAAAAGCTCAAAACTTTGCAAAGACAAGCTTTATATTAAACAAAAAAGTTACAAAAAACAAACATAAATAATCACTTTTAAAAAATTCAATGGATACTTTTTATTAAATAAATTTTTAAATCTGATACAGGTCAAAACAGTAACAAAAAATTAAAGTCATAGGTACAAAAATACATCAAAATATAATATGAGTAAAATGAAAAACATTTCTGTTTATTAGGATTTATAACAAAATTATTATACATACCAATAATTGGGGTAGGTGGCTCAGTGGTATCAAGACGGCCTGTGCATCTTGAGAACTCTGGTTCGATCCCACTGGAGACGCGCGACAACGATATTTTTCGATTGTTCCACAGAAAACGTCAACTTTATGATGTCAAATGAGAGCGTAATTGTCAACTTTTTATAGCAATCGTAGAAATAAGATATTAAATGCTCGAGTTTCCAATGGCAACGTGCGAAAAATATTAAATGCGCACTTATTTCAATAATTACCAAGGATATAAAACAAAACAGAAACTTATCATATTGACAGTTGACAGAACGAATTTATTTTCAGTGCGTATATGTTTTTTAATCATTTAATTTGCCATCATAGATAAAAAATATGTGTGTATCACTAGCGTAAAGTATCTTTGTTCCTCTTAGACTATAGCATAGACTATTACCGTGCTTGAGTAACAAAGATTCACTTTACGCTCTTAATACACAAATAACTATAATTCAAGCAAATACAATAATAGTTTATTATAAATTATCTTTGGAATAGGATCATACAGATTATGAACTTATCATTTAAAAAATATCGCCCCTTCCATTGAGAATAATTTACTATCCATAAGAAAATATATGTTTTTGTTCAAATAGAAATATTATTGGCTAGAGCATTAGACAAAAATTCAAAAGGTTCCTAGTTTAAATCCTGGTTCTATCCCAAGTTTTACGTTTTTAATAAAAACTTTGATCTACAATTATAGGTAAAAATATTATCCCATACTTAATTTGCTATTTGTTTATTGAATTTAAAATGTTAAATATAATAAATGTTATATAAAAGTTCTAAAATATGGAATTATATGTACTATTAATTAATTTATGAAACTAATTCATAAATATGCATAAAACTTGAAATATACAAAATCAAAATTCATATTTTAACCCAATATTTCTTTGAATCTATCTATTAATGATATATGAAGAAAATCTAAATTATCATCAAAAAGTTGTGAAACCCCTAAAAATATTTTCCTGAATATCTCTGTTTTAAAAAAGTCATTTGTTGTTAAAATATATTAGTAATAAAAAACCTTACCGACCTGTCAATAATAAAAGATTTGTACACTTCTTGCATGAATAACATCTAGAATTCAATCTTAGCAATAGTACTGATTTAAAATCAATACTAATTAAATAAATGTATTTTAGTCTAGGGTTGTAAACTAAGTAAATTTGTTAGAAACACAAAAACAAATTCCGGTCATCGCAAGTTCGCATCAACGCTGTTACGCGGCGTACCGTAGCATAACGCGCCATCGCGTAACACAGGCGTACGTAATGGAAAACGCTGGCTAAGCAAAAACTCTGTGATATATTGATGCTGTTAATTGTATATAAAGTTAACAGACATTTGCCTTTAGTAAACGTCATTACCGACCAGTAAAAAACTAAATGCAATCGTGCTGGATTAATTGCTTACAGCTGCACTGCAATCAATCATCCGTGCAGTTTTCATTGTTTACTGAACGGCTAGGTCAGTTTGGCTGAGCGACAGGCGACGCTTTTTGTTGACATTGGTCCATATCCTAAACTACATCGCAAGAATTCCGCACTGGAAACTGCGCAGCGGTTATTAATGATTCAATTTCAAAAAAGGAGAAAATGGGCGGTCTTGTAAGAAGAAAATTGATAAATAAGGAAAATATCTTCTCTGGAGCTATTCAGCCATTACCTACATTATAGGGATAATGATAATACCAATATAATTATTGACCTAGTTTGTAAAAAATATTTTTTCAATTGAGTACTTTCCGCACTCATTTATGTGCGGAGATTTATTATTTTCTCTGCTCAAGTGTTAATAGAATGACATTATTGTTTTCGATTGCCATAAATAAAAAAAATGACACGGAGGACAATGAATCCGCAACAACCGTTGATATTAATTGAAAAAATAATAAAAAGATCTAACAAATAATTTCTAGTAGTGTAAAATGCTAATTGTTGAACGATAAGAAAAACAATATTTACGAGTAAAATATTTGTTGAAAGGCCATTGGATATCTTAGTTGTATGGAACACCATGCTCCATCATACGACACCCTTTCCAAAGCCATTCAACACTATTATCATTTAATAAGTAATATTACTTATTAAATGCTATTACAATAGTATATTGAAGTATTTCAATGACCCTTGTACCTTATTGTATATGAGTACGAATATTACAATATGTTTCTTATACTATTTTCCAATTAGCACAGGTATTGATAATTATAAGAAAATTATATTAAAAAATAATAAAAAATATCAAGGAGAAAAAAATTGAAAATATAATTTATTTTGACATTTATTAGTTAGATTGGAATTCAAATTCATAATTATCTAGGTTATATTTTAAAAGTTAATTTTTAAATTTTTCAAAATTTGTAGTTTAATGTATTTTATTATATATATATAAATAAATAGATCATCAAGCCTTCCACCCATTACTTGGTCTGGCATTCTCCCGTAGCAGATTTTGGTAAATGATATATTTCATCGCGTGAAGTGCGGTTACCAGCCATTAATCACGGCCCCCACAGATCTTAATGAAGGGGGTGGGGGAGCACAGAGATAGTTTTAAAGTGGTGAAAATTCTTTGTTGCACAATTTTACATGAGACGAGCAATTACAGCTATATTGATTTTTCCTTCTCATACACATTCACCCAAAAAAATCATAAATTTGAATTTTTTATGGTATAGTAAAGAATTCAGTTTGAAAAGGCAGTACAGTAAATATGCAATTTTAGGTATTTGTTTAAAAGATCTATTATATTTATTTATGAATTATATGTATAATTTGATATATTGATTATAGAATAAAGAATTTTTTGAAATTCGCAAGAGCATTTGAAGTGTACATTTTCGTGACATTTCTGAAATTATAAACGTCAAATTTCTTTTGCATAGCCACCGCTAAACATATCTATAGCAACATGATGGCGATGAGATTATAAATATTGTAAATCATCACAAAATTTATATTATTTTTAACAATCCGTAAAAAAGTTATGTGTTTACTATGACAAAAAAACGGTTTTACTGTCTAGGCCATGAAATTCTAACCTTGCCAGTTAATCTGCTATTTTTTGCCTAGTTAATCAAATAACTATTTTCAATAATATGTAAATTGAAAGTATATATATATATATATATTATTTTTCTCTCACTCACTGTGAAATTATACTCATGCCCGCTCGCTCATTTAAAATGTCTCGGTTATCTATCTATATCAAATTTGACCTGCAAACAATATATGCTTGAAATCGGTTGAAAATTTCAGGAGAAGTTAGAAAAATAAAAAAGCGAGCGAGCGAGCGACGAAATAAACGACATCCATCATTTTGAACTATAGTCTGATTAATCATATAAGGACATTTGTTTTAATGATAAAGATGCCGTACAGAAATTTTTTAACTTTGTCATTAATCGTACTCCTTTTATTTTATTTATCATTTAACATCTCATTTTACATTTTAAATAAAATTTCATATTTCTACTCGGATATCAGTTTCCCGAATCCTTTCCAAGTCATTAAGGACTATAGAGGTTTATTCTTTGAACTTAATATTACTTCAAGAACTTTATTCAGCATTATAATTATGCTTATAGCGTCTATATGCTTTTGTGTTTGAAAATATCTATTAATTACATCAATTGTATATATATATATATATATATATATATATATATATATATATATATATATATATATATATATATATACTTCTCTTAGTACATAAATATAAGATGTCGGTGGTGCAGTGACCCAACCCAAGCAACGGCTCCTTAACCATTGTACGTAGAAACATTTTAGGCTGCGGGATCGGATCCCGCCCAGTTCATGATGTATTTCTTTGATAAGGGGTTAGTAAACAATAAACAAAAATAAAATGAAAATACGCTTTTGAGTATAAGGTCATGTTATGATTAAATTTAAATTTGCAATTTCTGAAAAAGAAATAGTATTCTCGCTTGCATGCACGCTTCTCTAATTTGTTTACTGTTACAAAATTTATCAGATTTAAAATACAATTAAATTCATATTTAACTACAAGATTAATCGTGTATAAATGCCCGTTTGGAATCAAACTTAAGCATTTAAAAAGAATTATTTATGACTGGTAAAGAACGGGTGAATGAACCTCATAAGTATTTACCTCTGACAGTAAGAAATTCGTAATGTGCTGAATTATATGTTACATGTCTGAAAACATTTATCAAAGCAACATACTTTAAACGCCTTATTTAAATATTTTCAAACTGATACGGCCAGTAATCTTTGTGACTATCAGCCTAATTACATATCAATCTTTGTTTTTGTGGGTGGTACCTAGCCCCGTATTTCTAAAAGTTAAACATGTCACCCGCAAAGTGCACGGCACGCAAGCTGGCCTCTTAATCAAACACATTAACTTCGTTCTATCGTGCGTAGTTCGTAGTTCTCTGCTCGAGTGTTTGTAGAATCAATTTTATAAATTACACACTCCATCATAATCTGTACTTTTGTGCATGCATGCACACCGAAACTATTCAAATTGAAATATATATTTTTTTCATGTTGTTTTATTTATATAATAATAATTTAATATGATTAGTTACTTTCATCGCTGTGCAAAACAGTTGAAACGAATGTAGTAAATAAAAATAATTCATAGTTTTTTCATTAAGCCATACATTGTTTTTTTGCAGTGATTTCGTTTTAATTTAATTTTGATTGAATAAAATATAAAATTTACGAATTTGTTTTGTTAAATACTATGCTAGTAATTATGTAAAATATCTAACCTCTTAGTGTCATATAAATATATTATCACTTCTGTTACCCACCACTAATATCAAACTCTGTAATGCGTGTGAAGTGCCGTTACCAACAGTCAAATTCAAGCATCCAGAGATGTTAGTGAAAGAGAAGTTGCGGGAGTAATTTAAATGTGATGAAAATTGTTTGTCGACTATGAAAATCGAATCAGGAATCTCAAATTATGAGCCCGACTCGATACAACTGAACCAGCATTTTATTTGTAGGTAAATATTTAATTGTGAAGTCCGAAGCTCATCTATCAGTTAATTTATAATCAGCAATGCAGTATTTTAATTATTCTGTGTAATGTAGTAATCGCATACGATATATGAATAAATAGTTGATATAATTGGATTAAAGTAGGTTGAATGGTATAAAAAGAAATTAATAAAAGCGTAGAGTAAGCAGATAAAGGAAATCAATAAATAGGCAAATGAAAGGAGCTGGTAACAAAGTTTCCGTTCCCTTTTGCTCATCACGTCATCGGATTCCTTTCTTCTCATGTCGCGTGCGTTTCGCCTTTCCTTGAGCGTCGAGGCGTTCGGTACACCAAAAGGAACTCACACATGAAACAATTTATGATAATACGCGGCGAAACAGTTGAATTGAAAGAGTAAAAGGGAACGAGTCTGTCAGAATTGAAGTTTCCTTTATGGCAAAGACATCGCTCGCAAAAAGAAACTGATCTATATTCTGGTAATAATATATCTGCCTTTATCTTCAGATCAAGTTACGAGCTGTAAAAAGCTTACGAAGCATTATGCACCCCCGCCGTGTTTCGTCGCTCTGACGTCATCTCCGGTCGCAGACGAGACTCCGGGCTCTACCGGAAGATCACTCGTCATTAGGATGCGGAAGCTACACAAAAGTTAAAATCTAACGAGAAGTATTCATAAGAGGATTCTGTTTTACGTTTTGCGTATTCCAGTTTTATGGAATTTCAAATACTCCAGGATTTAAACGTACACAACTTTCGTGTGGTTGCTCACTAATTCTCTTTTCACAGCCAAGTGAACCTTAAAAATCATGTTATAAATTACGACCAATTCAATTGCAAAATTACTAATTCATTTCTATTCATTCCTCACAACTTATAAGTTGTATTATAAAATTTATGCATTAGACTGCAATGATAAATTGGTTTTTCGATAAATTATGCGACATATAAATCAATTAATGTACTAGTTTACATTCAATCGTTACTTTTTAGGAATGAAAAATGCTGAGATCCACCAAATATTATTTAAGTAATATAATCATTGACATGAAATACAATTAAATATATCATCACGCCATTTTACTAATCCATGTGGCCCGGCTCTTGCTATCAGAGTAATGTATTTTTTGCTTTCAAATATCAAATACAAAACATGTTGGTGCTGCAGAAGTTACAAATGGTAAATGTTAAATAGTCTAAGAAGAAAATGTGAAATGAAAAAGAGAAAGGCAGTAGGGCAGTTAATTAGATACTTTCTTCTGGAAGACAAAGCTTAAGCATCAGCTGCAACATTAGACCAGTTCGCATCATAAATACAACAATAACGTCTAGTCAACAACTCGAATGCGAAATAATCTACGTTATTACAAGGAAGAAACACAACGCAATTAATTTAAATGCAGCGTAATTAGCACACCAAACAGTTGCCGCCTCTTCACCGCACTAGAGCTAGAAGGATTTAAAGCGTGGCGGATTTCAGGCACAATTGGGGCTCACACAGACGCTCATATCATAGAGGAAGTTGCATCAAGTCCACTCGTAGTTAGTTAACTCGCCGGTGGAGCGCTGCGAGCGTCGAGCGGCCAGCAAAGTGCGGTAAGGAGTAAGGCACTGCGCGATGTGACTGCGCGAGGCCAAACTCTCAAGATGGTAATGTGGCGGAAGGCCCTCGGGCACTAAGCGTGTGTAGTGAACGCTTTACAATTCCCCGCGCGACGTTCAAGTGGTTCCAGTTTCGTATCATCCTCTCGATTCGCCTGCGCCGCTGTGCCTCTGGCCCCCACTGCCTCCTTCACCAGAACGCTGATAGGCTTGCCGAAGTGTTTGCAGCATATTACCGAACTGTGCTCAGTCGCAGATCTGCAAAAGACGCTTCAAACGGAATACTATGAATAACATTACAAAACATCATTTTACTACTGTACATTCCTACAGACAAAATAATATCTATATCACTAGTGCCAGGTCTGCAAAGTGTTCCAAATAAATAGAGACAGACGTTCGATTCCCGCAGCAGATAAATTATCCCTCAGACTCCTCCAGACTAACATCTTTAGAAGCCGTGGTAACCGCACTTCATACGCAAAGTATATAATTTACTGAGATCTACTTTGGTAGAATGCCATACCCAGTAAGGGGTAAGAAACTTGATGATATATTTAAATTATTTATTTATGTTAAATTTAATTAAATCTTTTTTGATAAGCAAAATTGCCAAATTGCACATGGCAATATTATACATACCTACACCCCTTATCTATTTATTTGTACTACTCTGTACAACTGAAAGTCAATTCTAACTCAGAACTCACCGAACCACAGTGTGGTAGTTCATATATTTTTAGGTTGAATGGGATTCGAAATCGGGCTCATAGGATTCGAATGTCATGACGCTAACCACATCTCCGTATTGCCAAACATAGATTACCTCGTTTTAAAGCTTTAGAGAAATTTATTAAAATATTTCTACAAAAACATCTATTAATTTTTAATATTCTTAAGAACACAAGTAACAGCCTATAGTGACTGCTGTTGTATACATGCGTAGTTGTCACAAAAAATTTAAATAGTTATAACAAATCTCATACTAAATAATTATATTTTAATTTGGAAAAACCTGATTTTTTCCATGTAAAACACATCTATTTATTTAGGACCAATAATAACTAAAATCGGATGATTATAAGCCTCACTATAATATTTAGTATTCTCTTATATTAGTTGGCTCACGGTTGCTTCTCTTACTGACCCGGATATTGATTATAAAAAAGGTGTATGTGCATTTTGTCGCTGAAAATAACAACTGCCTATTGTTTTTATTATTATTTACAATGAAAATATATATAAAAAGGATTTTGAACAAATAGAAACAGTAAACAGAAATAAATTATATAATAAAATAAATAATAAAATTATGCAAAAACACACGTCCTCGCATAACGAAACATTTGTAGAAATGCCACATTTTTCATGATAGAGAGATAAAGATGGAGTTGCCAAATCTCAATACATATTGTTTATTAAAAAATAAAAAAAAACATATTGGGACTAATTTCAGAAAACTAATTTTTAAATAGATTTACAAGAGTTGAAATAAATTTACAAGAGTAATAAAATAATAAGATAATGGGGTAGGTGCCTCAGTGGTATTGAGTCGGCTTGTGGATTTGAGAACCCGGGGTCAATTCCCACAGCCGACAAACAATTTTCACCACTTTTAAAACCACATCTGTGGCTCCCCTTCTACTTACATCTCTGAAGGGCAGTGTTTTGACGGCTGGTAGCCGCACTTTTCGGAAAGAAATATATCACTTATCAAGATCTGCTATGGCAGAGTGCCACCCTCAGTAACGGGAAAATGTATACCATTTAATTATTATGTTTCAATATATAACTATTACACAATTTAATGTCTAATGTTTTCACCTGGCTAAAGCATCAGCTTACTTAGTACAAATATATCATCACGCGTTTTACCCATTACTAGGTTTACCGTAGCAGATCTCGGTAAATGATATATTTATGCACCTGAAGTGCGGGTATCAGACGTCAAATCGCTGCTTCCTCCAAAGATATTAGTGTAGGAGAAGCCACAGGGGTAATTTTAATGTGACGAAAATTGTTTGTTGGCTGTGGAAATCGAACCCATGTTCTTAAATCTACAATCCAACTCGATATCACTAAACCACCTACTCTATAAAGAGATCATAAAAGTGGGATTTATGAAAATAAAATGTTCTATAAATTATTTTTCAACTCAAAGTTAATTGTTTCTTACCAAACCGCAACCTGAAGATTTTGCACTAAAAACTGAAGTCTATAGGCTGAAACCATCGTTGGGATTTATAAGAAGGATTTATATTTTACGTTACAACAAAAACAAAATTATCATTAAAAAAAAGTTGGACTTGTAAGTTTGCAAGAAATTGCTGAGATGAATTATTTCTCAAATGTGGGTAGCATAAGGTCATTATCCGAAATTATATTTAAATAAAACTTGTTGATTAAAATCTAAATTTAAATCCATCCACAAATTTCATTTAACTTATTTGCACTGTCAAAATTAGGTTTAAATGTTTGAAAACGTTTCACATTTGTTTGATAATTTATAGAATCATTAGAATCAAAGACATTTAATTTAACTCCACAATTCCACTAACAACAGTATAACTTTTGTTAGCCGGGCACCAATTTGATTTATTCAAATGTTCTGGTAATTATAACAGTGATGAATATATGAACATAAGATGAAATTATGATGGCCTAGATATGAATAAATACATTGTTCATGGTTGATAATTTGAATAATGGCACTAACATTTCTCATACATCCGAGTAATTACCTATAACGTAAATTATTTATGAATTTCTTTCATCTTCGGTTAGTAAGTAAATATATGAAATAATTTTTATATTATTCGCGAGTATCTGTTAGCTTACTGAGATACAATTTTTTTTATCTGGATGGCGGATTAAATGACAAATTATAATAAAGTTAAACAGTATAATTTAACATTTATATCTTTCATTTTATAATTTATCGCAAATCTACAAAACCCTGATTCGATCCACACAGGCGACAAACAATTTTCACCAAATTAAATCTACCCCTGTGGCTTCCCCTTCACTAACATCTTTGAGGGCCGTGGTTTGACGGCTGGTAACAGAGTGCACACCCAGTAATGGGTAAAAGGCGTGATGATATATTTATTTTTATTTAGTAATTAGCAGACATTATGGTGTTTTGTGGATACCAATTTTTCGTTTTACTATTAAATACATTCTAAAAAAATTGTTTGCTCATTTTTCAGATATTTGTGCGGTGTTTATCTTGTGCTATGCGTGCGTGCTATTCTTCGTCACCAAGTGTCCGGCCCAAAATGAGTTCACCACCAGGAACACATCACTATGGATCAGTACATCGAGATTTTCCCACAAGAATGACCAGGTTAGTGTTTTTATATTATCTGGGCACGCGAATTCGCATTTATATGCAATTAATATTTAATCGATTGAGGGTACTTTAGTTGAAGATTAGTAAAGTGCTCGACTATACAGATATTTTAGTCTAAATGAACAAGTTTATCTAAAAACAATAAAATGAAGAGAAACATTTATACCTGAAATTGTTAAACTTTTTAATGTGTATTTATCGTTTACATTAAAAAAATTATTGTGTTTGATAATATCGGCCGTAATAATGACCAATTAATTAAAGAAAAATAGTATAGACAACACATAACAAAAATAGAGAAAATAAATAGAATGGAATCATATTACAGGAGATAAATAAAGATGTTATTCCAATTTTCTACTTTATAATTCGAATTAATATCTATGTTTCCATGGTGACCTTTTACAGACGATCTTTAAGTTAAAGAAAAAAACTGAGTTCGACTTATTGTTTTAATAATACATATAAGTCAATTTTAAAGAATATGAATTGTCTAAAAGTTTATATTGTAGATTTAAGAATTATAAACTATTCTATATTAATATTCTTTTGAATTAAGATTTATTAATTCATTAAAAAAAAATTGCAAATAACTTTCAATTTAAAAACAAAACATGCTCATTAAACTAGAAAAATTAACCATTTATTTTTATTAATGAAATGTGAATAGTCAATCCTTATTTCTTAGTGAATTGATTAAATATAAATAAATATAATTCATTACCAGATCAAATTAAAAAATGTATTATGCCCAGAAACCCAAACCACAAAAATTATGGTTCGATTTCGGTTGAAGGTTCAAGTTTTAGTCCGGTTTGTTGCTGCAGTTCGATAGTTTTATTTTGGTACGGTACGTGAACCGATTCAAGTTGAATTTATGTTTATGCCATTATGAAGCTACAAATTATAATACAATACATTACAAAGTTCAAAAATCTTTACTATTGTATCTAATTGCGATATAATTTATTGCTTAATAATGGCTTAAACAAAAGCCGAAACATCGCCATCTTTATTAATAAAATTTTTAAAGCCTGAAATCCAAGAACCATTATTGATTATTGTCAATATTTCAATTGTAGTCTAAAACTTTGAAACCATTTATAATTCTAGAACGTTCAGATTTGTCTTCTATTCACTTAAACTACTTAAAAATTTTCACATTAAGTACTGTATTTGCACAACATATATGCTTCCTTTCACAGAAGTGAGTAAAACCCTGGAAAATATCAGTTTCATATAGCAGATAATGCTTAAAAGTATGGGCTAAATCGTGGTAGATGTCGCATACACGCCATCTGCTTTGTACATCGCGACCACTTTCGCATTCGCGCCACTCAAAACTCCGCGCTTTGCCATTTTCAGCAATAGTGACACGAGCAACAGATCAATTTAAGGTTCTTCTGTCTTGCTCTGCACACGAGTCTCTGTTACTTCTTTTTTCTGTTCGATTTTGCCCGAAACCGAGTTCGCCTTTGTTATGATATTATTGGAATATATTGAAAACCTTTTTTTATGTGAAAAAAGATACGTGAGAATTTTTTTCAACCATAAATGATATCTGTGCTAGGATATTTGAGAATATCAATTATGTGATAGTATTTGGATTGTGATGTTATTCATATTTGATGTGATTTAAATTTATTTGTTTATTAGTTATTTAATATTTAAAATTATTTTGCAATTTAAATTAGAAGTATGTAGTTTCGTTGCAAAAAATTCCATTTATAATAAAAAAATAAAAAAAATAATATAGATAGTGATATGTTTAAGCATATTATAGATATAAATATATTAATTACTAAATGAAAATTAAACTATTCAGGTTTATAATTAATAATGATAAAATATAACAAAATTGTATGCAGGCGTAAATAAAGCAGATAAATACAACATAATGTATTCAATTATGCAGACAAAATGACTAATTTTTGCAAATACCCGTATTTATGTAAATTTAGTTCAACATGTGTTTAAAGCCGTTGAAATGAAAACAAGTATTAATATTAATCTTTTGCGGTGAACATAAATTCATAGCAAAAATCAAAACAACTGAAATGATCATAATGTTTTGTAATGATCAATAATTTTTCTGGTAAAACGTAACACTAACATTGTTTTAGTACACACAGAAAAATATAAACTGCAACAATATTAAAGGTGCAATTTCTATACCGACTCGTATACGAAGTCTCGTGGGAAATTTTGTACGTCGAGCTTCTGACCTGATGAAATAAAACATAGCCGACGTCAGTGTTCTTTTTAAAATATAGAATTTATTGGTATTGCTCTATTTTATTAATGTAAAAAGAAATTACAAGCCTTGAAGTATTTCTTTTGTATTGTTACGGTTTTATTTGATTTATTTTAGAGTACAGTTTTACTACACAACATTTTTATTCGTAGGTATCTTATATTCGTGTCTCATATCAAATAATCTTTTTATATAGATTTGAACGATCATCACCTATACAATGCAAAGAATAATTGATTTTGAATTTAATCTTTAGATACAATCTGTACAATCTACATTCTGTCCATAAAAAATGAAAGGAATTAAGCTTCAATAAAGAAAAATATATTTATGTAATGTTACCATTTCGATAATGTACGAGTATAAAAACTAAAAACTACATATAGAAACTCTTTTACAGTAAATCGTAAAAGACTCTGGAAATGTTTACACTTCCATGTACTATTTAATTTTAACAATGTTAACTTGTAACATAATTTGTCCAAAACTATTTCAATTAATTAATATTAATTTGTATTGAAAATTGACCCATTCCATATTTCCGAAAAGTCATCAAATATACAATTAAATTCAATAAAACCATGTTTTCAGACTACAAGGATTAATTTTTTGTATCCTTAATACAAATATCTTTTGAAAAAATTGTTACTATTAATCTATTACCGCCCACCAAATAATTAAACAATTATTTTATTTAAATTTACTACATTTGCAAACATTATAATAATTTATTATTTACAACAAAATGCAAATGCATAAATTATAAACATACCTTTTGTTTACTGTATTTTCAGGAAAATAACAACAACAAAATTACTAAATTTGTAAAACTTGCGATACAATCTTTCAAACACTTCCTTAGTATAAAAACAAAACAAAAATGACTGAAAATAAACAGACGATTAGGCTCATTCCTGCTCCATCTATATGAAATAAAGACACATTTTGTTACATAATACTATAGGAACATAAACTTAAGGCAGGATTTTCAACATGGGAGGCATAGAGTATATATGTTCTTAATTTTAAAATTAATTCTGCGTCTAGCACATTAATAATTATTAAATTTGGCTTTTGTATAACCGAGATATGTACATTTTAAAATTATATGTTTTTTGTAATTAAGTTTGCTATGGATTAGAACAAAAGTAAGAACAAAATAAAAAATTTAATGTCAATGTCAAATATGTGCAATAAAAAAGTAGGTATAGTATAATAGACGTAAGGAAGTACTGTGGTGTCCACATCAGATTTTTTTTTCATTGTACTCAAGTTGGTACAATGCTCGGTTATGGATTAATTTTATTTTAATCTTAATACTTGGAAAGTATCATTAAGAAAAAAGAAAGAAAAATAACTTCAAAAATTACATGAATTAGAAAAATTATAATAATTGTTATTATAATCTCAGGGACATTTAATTTATGTAATATATAGTTAATTACAGTAATTATTTGTTTTTATAATGTTAATTGAAAATAAACATTAAAATGAAATAATCAGCGGAAACCCATACAAATGTAATTAAAATGAAATTGACGGCAAGCCAAGTGAAAAATCGTTTATAATGAAATAATTAGAACACCTCGAGCTAGCAATGCTTGCAATCCATTTACAGTGAAAGAATCGCGAAATACATATCAAACGCGCAAAGCAATAAAAACGAATAAAAGAATAACAACAAAGCAAGTCAAAAGCCTAATATGAAAAACTCATAATATAAGCGAATCAGTGTTAAACGCTATCAAAGATTAATTCTTTTGTCATGATTCTGCTTTATTTTCTAGTTTTTTTCTTTTTTTATCACGTCAATTTCTCGTTGTATAGGTGCCAGGCTTTGTATTGGTACTCTGTTACAATTACATCAAAGGTTACAATGTAACGTAGGCGAAGTATCGGCGGGGGAGCAGCTTTTTATTAGGGTATTCGGAAGCACGTGTGATGATTCCCATTGGCTTAAACAAGTACTATTAATAACGATGATTTGACAGCTGCTGGTGTTGACGGTGTTGGCGCCCGTCAAGGTATAGCGACGATTTTATTGTTTCTTGTGTTCTGCTTGCACCTGAAGTTTTACTGACAACTTTGCCTTCTATACATACGCTGCTATTACACATTTACCACGATAGCAGATAACAAATGCATGATCATTCGCAAAATAAACATTAAATTAAAAATTAAATTAAAGGTGAAATATTTTTTGTACAATTTGTTCAAACTAATAAAGACAATGCAAGTCCAGTATAATTGTTTTAATCAAAGTACATCATTGTCTGCAAACTTCAATCAAACATTAAATCGTTTTAATTGCTTACAAATTTTATTGTTAGTATTAAATGTAGAACATTTTGTGGCATTATTTCTCTAGGTTAAATCGACATATTTGTATCCGAAATTTCTCACATTTGTAAAGTTCTTAACAAAATAGTAATTTTAGATACCACAAAAATGTTCATTGATATATAATTCATCTTTTAAAGTTTTCTATTAAAATTAATAAATTCAAGTAACTTTTCGACCATTTTAAATTTTTGTAAGCGACATAAGATTTCTGTTCTATCAAATTCAAGATAAGCAAATCAAATATCCAAAGTCCGTTCAGTAAAAGATTGCAATATACTTGCAAAGGATGTATTTAATTCACATCTTTAATTATTGTTTTATTTTCCAAGTTTAGGCAGATAATAAAGTTTCTTGCCTAATAAATAAATCGACTCTGTCTCTACTCACAACTATAAGCGCATAAATATTTATATCATTTACCAAAATCTGCTATGGCAGAGTGTCACACATGGATAAAAAGTGTAATAATTATATTATATTATATTATGGGGTAGGTGGCTCAGTGGATCTTGAGAACCCTGGTTTGATCCCCACAGCCGACAACCAATTTTCACCAATTTAAATCTACCCCTGTGGCTCCCCCTCCACTAATATCTTTGGGGACTGTGATTTGACGGCTGGTAACCGCACTTCACGCGCAAAAATATTTCACTTACCGAGATCTGCTTAGGCAAACTGCCACACCCAGTAATGGGTAAAAGGCGTGATGATATATTTATTTATTTTATTTCATTCTCATGTCTATACAATACAACTAATTTTTAAAAAAAAGTTTTCATCAGCTAAAAGGATAAGTAATCAAGTTCTAAATGATAGAGCGAAGTTGTTAAATTCGGACAGACACATAAACTGACCATAGACCAATGAATGTGAATGACACTTTCCTGATTTAAGGACCATGAAACGTAAAGATTTTCATTTGGGATGAAATGAATTTTAACTCGATTACAATACCTAACTTTTACGTTTGTCGCATGGGAAATAAAATGTATCTATTTGTAAACTTATCAGATTTCATTTTCAAATTAATCTCAATTATTAATTGATGTTTGTAATATTAATATTGGGTACTATTCAGTGGGACATATTAAAGTTGTACGGTGTACGCACTTCATTATTTACTGCAAAACTAGGGTTTCTATCTCGGGAATTTCCGGAACAATATTCTCCGAAAATTTAGCGAAATTCCATGCTTCTAGCCCGAGAAAAACTTCCATATTAGATTCAATTCAAAAAAATGTTATTGTTGTTTATAACTCACAAAATTGCGTTTGTGAAATATGATTGGTAATATAAATCATTAAATGTGACTATTTAATTTTTATTGTTTTCCTGATTAACTACAGTAAATTTTTACTAAACTCTGCTTTAAATATGTGAGTGAGAGGTGGAAATTTGTATAATAAGTATAAGTTACGAATGTCTAAAAGTTGAAATACTATAGTTAGTTAAACCTATATTGGAACTCATACCATAATATTTATACTATGGTAATAATTTGTGTCGTAATTCTTCTTCGTTTTCATTATTAACATTTATTTAAAATATTTAGTAAATATTCAAAATGATTGTATCTGGTGTAGTATCCAATAATACAAATCATCGCGTTAAATTCGTAAATCAAGTAAAACATGAAAATTCCCTGCGGTAATAAATATAATAAATGAAATCCGCAACTAAAACGTGCAATCCCATTTGAAATTAAATCTGATAGGAGCGCTGTTTTAATCAGGATAGAGAATTTATCACCTAGCAATTTCATCAAGATATCATTATATTTCCAAAAATTTACAACTCTTCCATATCATTAATCCAATACAATGGCACTCAATAGCGAATAGCGTTCGTTGCGCCGCGCCGAGACTCTTCTCTTTTCTCCATTGTACGGCATAACGTGTGACGTCGTAACATTAACAATCCATGATTTATAATTAAGGAAGAAGCAAACGAAAAAATATGTGGAGGCATCACGCGAATATACAGTTTGGTATTAATTACAGAATGGTATTGTTACGGTGGCTATTAATTGTGATCCCCTCTCAAGCCGCCGCGGGCGTCGGGGCGCCAGCGTTATGCATTCTTGCATGAGCCGTAATGGCCAATGGAGACTCATTTATTACAGAAAACAGTGCCGCGACGTACGGCCCTACTTCCGCTTTGCACCCAAGGTGACAATGAAAACGAAAGTTGCCTGGGATTCGTAATGGATTTGCACATAGTCCCGAAAATATTTTGATGTGTTTGTTTTGTTGTTTGTGTGTTTCCATTTGGAACGGTCATATTAATTATACGCGGCTAATGTTTCATTACACCTAGTTTATAATTAACGCTATATACGTGATTTTAGGTCGTGTTTTCGTGTTAATTTGTTATGTAAAATGCTGGACACTGAGGGTTGAGGAAAACTTGATAAAGTGTTGGGAATATTATGATTGATCTGTTTTAAATTATCATTAATAAATCTTGGTCTGAGTAAATGTATGAGCGTTTATTCAGTCAGTGTTATTACACCACTGCACGGAAAAATTGATTTCACTGCAAGCTAAAAATAATGAGTTGAAAATTTGTGCAATTTATAAATATCATTAATATTTATGATTTGACTGAAATATTTATAGATTGAGTTACTCAATTTATAAATTTAAATTTTCATCAAAATGTTTAAATTATTCATAAAACAATTCCAAATATTTGAATTATAAAAATAATTGCAATAAAATAAATTAAATTTACTCATCCACGAGGCCGTTAACATCGGTTGCGGAAGTGCTAACTATTTCTGTGTAAGACAGCAAAAAAATCCCATTCATGAAAACTTGACAAATGATCACAATTTCGCATTATCTACGCACGAAAACGAAAGCGTTAATCCACTGAGTACGTTGACTTCATATCAAGAGCCTACTTTTTCCTGGAAAAGGAAGAATAGCAAATTATTTCTATTATAAAGACCATTGTTGAAATATTCATAATGCATTATTTTTATGACAAATAATCAGTATTAATAGTTTAGATTAAACTATAAATAACTATTTCATTCTGTTTGAACGATAGATTTAATCAGACATCACAAAAGACTGTAATTAAATTTTATTTTAAATAACGTAACTAGGATGATTACTTTATTTATTTCGTGATGTATTACATATTGTACAGTTAAAGATATTACATATCTAGACCTACATAATGAAACATATTGGCTAGTAGCACAAGCTCTGTTTTTACCTGTTTTAAGAGCTCTAACATGTTAAAACCGTGCTCTTAAAACACCCAAAAACAAAGCTTGTGGTACCAGTCAATATGTTTGTAGTTTTACATTACAGTATTTATTTAATTGAGTAAATTACTACGTATATATTCGTTTTTGCTGAAAGCAATATTAATTTATAATTAATACATAAATAAAATAACTAAATATATCGTCACGCCTTTTACCCATTACTGGACGTGGCACCCTGCCTTATCAGATCTCGATAAGTGATATATTTCTTCGCGTGAAGTTCGGTTACCAGTCGTCAAATCACGGCCTCCAAAGATGTTAGTGGAAGGAGAGCCACAGGGTTAGGATCGAACCAGGGTTTTCAAGATTCACAGGCCGACTCGATACTACTGAGCCACCTACTTCATATAATTAATACATAGTTATTAATACAATATTATTATTAGTTCCGAAGTTAATTGTCAATATGAAAACTAAATTTAATTTTGACGTGAAGTCTCCAGTATTGTACGCTTTATGAACACATTAAAATAGGCAGACAAGGTACTTCACTGTGAAGTTTCTAGTATTGTACATTATGCCATTCATTGTGACGTGCATCGTATCGAGCTTAAAGCCGGGTTAAAAGTTCACGTATCGTAACCTAATTAAACAATAAATTTATATTTCACAATTGCCGAAATTTTAATCGGAATATATGTTTATTTTGACATTTGCAGTTTTATTTTAACATGGACGAAATAGAAATTATTACTTGTGTCACCGTTGTTATAACTGATATCTGAGCAATATTTTGTAAAACATTTTAAATGATTTGATAAACAGAATCTCATTTTGTTCCACTAAACCTATGAATTTACCTCCTCCTATTTTGTCTTGTATTAAAGTAGCAAAAAATATTATAATTCATATATTAATTAATTAACTGAATTATAAGAAATGACAAATGACAGATAGCTCCTGTCAGTTCCGGCATCAACCAAAGTATTTCGATTACGTAATTTTAAAATTAATAATTTGCTTTTTTGTTGTAATACCAAACTAAATATTTATCAATATTAACATTATTTAACAACAAAATTTTGTATTGTGAAAAGGAATGTTTAACATCGCTAAAATTAATAGAATCATATTTGAAATCAGCTACTAATTATTTAATATTATTATTTAATTGAGTAACATATTTTTGCATTACCATCCAAGAATAAAAATATATTGTTTAAAAGAAAAGGTAAAATTTTGTTGAAATATGCACAAAATTATTAAATCGTAAATTATACATTTTTAAGCAATATTAAATTAAAAATAGATATTAATTTTGTTAGATTTACGCAGAAATTAAATTGTAATTGAAATGTGTTTTAGTAAATAAAATATGCATCTGCATACAAGTAACTCCTCGAAAGATACATGATACATAACATCACACTATTACATAAAATAGGGTAGCACCTAGCACAATCTCTTGGAACTCATCATATATTCACTTGGTCAAACATATGGAGCATAAATTTCGGTTCATATTCATGATAACTTTTGTACAAGCTCATTTATTCCTATTATTCTAGAATCTAATCAAATTTGACGGCTGGTAACCGTACTTCACGCGAAAAATATATCACTTACCGAGATCTGCTTAGACAGAGTGCCACACCCAATAATGGGTAAAAGGCGTGATGATATATTTATGTTTTTATTTTTTTATTCTACAATCTAAATAATAAGACTTTATCCATTCCCATTCAAATTTATTTATTCTTATCTTATCCGCTCAAATACTAATTTTATTTTTTCCTGCATGTACTTATTTCATTCTATTTATGTTCCATTTGACCTAACCATCTCAATTATGAATTTTTACTCGTTCTTATCACATTCATCGTGCAACATATTATCGCATCTTTACATTATTTTAGCTGCATAGTTTAATATTTTTAGATTTGCAGCTCTTTAAAATATATGACCTTTAATTCATATTCTATGTTTAATTCAAATTGAACGGCTTTAATTTGTTTCATTATGGCTGCCGGTTGAAGAGTTTTCAATTGTTTGATCATGAAGTTTTTCAGTTAAAAATAATATCCACGATAAATATCTCCTTTCTGTTCCATAAACACTTAGTATAAGTGCCCCAACAAGCTATTAAATTATTAATTACTTCATTTCTTGATTTGTTCGAATGACCAAAAACAAGTGGGGAAGAAGAGACCACAACTCCAACACGAAGAATCGGCGAGTATTTCGTGTGAGAGGGTATCGCTATAAACTATTCACAAGCGTTTTGTTCAGCTTTAATAATTAACAAAGAATTATCGATTGAAGGCAACGGGCACTTTTTCTTTGTACACAGACACGGCACGAGGTTGTAAGGGTTTGGTGGCAAGGGTAGCAAGGGTGATAAGGGGTGGCACGGTGCGTTCGTGTCTATTTTGCTTGGTGTCGCTAGGTGCTGGCACGCAATCCTTAATTATATACATTAACCAATAGACTGGTCAGGCGGCAACGATCAACGAACCAGCAAAGCTTACGGGTTTTTACAACGGAAAATGTAGACTGCCACTTATGATGCACTGCGTTGATTTGATTTCCAATTTCCTGCACAGGAAACTCTAAACAAGTAAATTCGAAATTATTACGAAAAACAATTACCTCGTAAAATCTAATTTATTCTCAAGGCTAATATAACAAATGGTGAGCTTATTAACGATAATATTTTTAATATATCACGCATGTTCGTCCTAACGATAAAAGTTGCATTTTCTAAAGATTTGGAGTAACATTTTCTAAACTTGTAAGCTAATCACGAATTTTGTTTAAGCAGATAATAAATACCTGCTTACTAAATTGTTTGCATGTACTTTTTTATTACTACTCAAGTTTTTGGAGATATTATGAATAAGGATAAAAAAAAAAAATTGTTACATACCGTTATAAATAACTTTATACAAAGTTATTTTTGTTTCGGTATTAGAATGTTATAATAACTTGATTTTTTTTCTAATTTGTTGTAATAAATTTATTAGAAATAAGATAAACTATATTATGTTAATATATATCTAGAAACAAAAATTAAGTGATTTATTATATTAATAAATAATTTTTGGCATTATTAATTTGTCATTCATTTAATGACAGTGACATTTGAAATACAACCTGAAACATCAAATAAACGTTAAATAATAATATAAAAATAAAAATTATATTCTTAACATATGTGTATCGTAGACCGAAAAACATCAGCGAAAATCTTAAAATTATTAACATTAATGTTATCTTTGAATACTTAAAAATCCATTATCTTATAGAGGTAACTATGGTACGAGTAGCCAAATGCATAAAGCAATTTTAACCACTCACTGCTGGGCAAACTAATGAACTCTTGTTATTAAACAGTCGTTTTACTAACTGAAACAGCAAAATAAAAATAAGTTTTACAGATAAAATTTACTATACCAGAATGCAGAAATTAGTTGCCAATTTTATTTAGCTATGAAAATATTAAAATGAATCCAAATGTCTATACAAAACTAGTTTCTAAATTTGCTTGCGATCACAATTACTATCAGTAACCAAAAAAACATCAATATTTTATAAATATAAATTACAGAAACAAATGAATTAATAATATTTCAAAAACAAATCGAAAATAAAACGACTATACAACAAATACTTTTTCCATTATACTTTGGAAGTGTTATTTTTTGTTTTTTCGTGGTAGTATTTACTTTTCAGTGATATGAAATATTAAATTCAGAAATGTTAATTCATGTTTATATTTTGTGCTTTACAACTATATTAACTTTGATTACTTTTATTTATTTGCATGTTTCAGGTATTGTACCTTATATTGTACATGTATGTATTCATTAATATAATGGAACATGCTATAAATGAATTTTGTGTTTACTTCAATTATTTCTGATTCATTGAAAAAAAATCCTTTTTACATATTTACAGTATGTATATGACTATATATTTATTAAATGTAGAATTAAATATTTAGAATTCAATTTTTAAGTTGGAAAAAATAAGTTTGATTGTTTTAATATTTCTATAAATAATTTTTATGTTTTCAATGATGAACTATTTAAAAATTATAAAATACTAGTAGTATTGACATATGACACCTGGAATACTTCTTCATGAAAAGCTTAAATAAGACAGCGTCATAAAAATGCTTCTGATTATATTTTTATTCATATATTCGACCTTTAGTGTTTATATCTACCACCCAGGGTCAATTCGAAAACCTGTTCGTATATAAGCGTTATTTTAATCAATGTTTCTCACATATCCATTCTAAGTATAACATATATGTGTATACAAAAGTAACAACGCATTTTGTTTGTTAAATATACTTGGTGATCGTATAAGTTACAGTTTTCCTTAAATATTAGTTTGAACTATGTTTTATAAAATGTTTTTTGCGAGATGGTAAAATATTCTGTAGAGCAAAATCCTGGTCGTGCAATATAAATATGCAATTTTAGTCATGCACTTTTTCTAAAGTAAAACTTTCCAATTAGTACAACGAAATAATTTAGTTAAGAAGTGAAGTGAAATTACAAATTAACCCTAGAATTAAGCGTGCTTTTCTAACAAAACTTAAATTGAATATCTAAGCGGTCTGCACAAAGCTCAACATGAAAATGAATATTCAGTGAATGAAATGCACTAACAAAGAGTGTATATGAGTCTGAAACCGGTGGTTTGTTCACAAGTTCTAAACCTTATTTCATTACAATACACCATTAAAATTATAAAAGCAAGGTTCACAATAGACGCACGCGATATGTTGATTCGGATGATCGATAATTTCAAAAATCGCTAGCAATATTTTACGCTTTATTTTATCAGCTTCGATCAGGAATTGGAGTTTCATTAAAAAACTAGCAATTAATATTAAAGGTCACTTATAAATTATTCATATACCACATGAAAAATATTGCGGAACTTTTTCGGAAACATTAAATTTTCCTACATTTTCTTTTATACTCAATATCTACATTGTCAAGACCAGATCTTATTATGTTAATAATAAAGCAAACGAAAAAGAATTCATGGATACAAAAATAAATACTTTCATAATATTTTCGTAGTTACATACAAACATACACGAATAGAATTACGTGTATGTAATACATAATTTTATTTATGTTTTATTATCATAATAAAATATTTTTTCTAGAGAAACAAGTGCGGCAAATATAGCAATATTAAATATATAGACAAAGTATAACTAGCAATTTGTTTGAAAATTAAACATATTTAATAAAAATAGATTTTCTGAATAAATATTATATTATAATAATTTATTTAACAATAAATATAAAATATGGAATAATGTTTATTTAAATTTTTGTTGCTTTACCTCGTATAGATTTAACAAATTGTTTCTATACTAATATTTTTAATTTGAATGTAAATTAAATATTGAAAATTTAATATAAACATTAGGTATACATTTAATTAATGATGTTTAAATAGAATAACAAAAAAAATTCATTACAATAAATATAATATCAAATAACATCAAATGTGACAATTCAAAACGTAGAAAGTATTTCGTGACAACAATTCATAAATAACGAATATTGATTTGTTATCGCAGTTAAATATACGTATTTTTATAACTGTATGGGTGCGACATCGAGAAACATGTCTTTGGTTTTATCGAAATATGTTGAATATTTTCATTAACCTATAAATACATTTTCGAACGTAACTAAGGTGCTATTATGACATATTAATGATTTATCCTTTAATTAACCATTCATTAAAGTTATAAATGAAATGATTCTGCTCCTATTCTATAACTGAATCTATAATCTATCAATATGTTAATAATAACAACGTTTTTGACTTCTTGATTATTTAATTTTTAGCTTACATATAAACAAAACTTTAATGGGGTTATACTGATTACAGAATATATATTTTTTCTACGATTGTTATGAAAAATTGACAATTACGCTCTAATTTATCATCGTAAAGTTGACGTTTTCTGTGGAACAATCGAAAAATATATTTTTGCGCGTCTCCAATGGTAATGCGCGAAAAAGACGTTAAATGCGCGCGTTTCCAATGACAACGCGCGAAAAAGATATTAAACACGCGCTTATTTCAATAGTTACCAGGGATACAAACAAAATAGAAACTTGTCATGCCAGTTGACAGAACGAATTTATTTTCAGTACGCATACGTTTTTTAATAATTTTAAGATGCAATCGTAGAAAAAATTACGTGTGTACCACGAGCGTGAAGTGTCTTCGTTCCTCTTACACTATTGCAGCTCTCGCCTTCGGCTCGCGCTGCAATTACCGTGTTCGGGTAACAAAGAATCACTTTACGCTCTTAATACACAAATAACTATTTTTAAGTCGCAAAAATATGTTCCTTTTATTTTTAGTACCACTAGCCGGTACTACAAACAGTCATTTATTATATGTTGTACAATGAATAAATTTACTATTGCAATGTTTGTAATTATAATTTAATTAGTTATATATTAGAAATTACTATCGACACTAAACATGTATATTTCAAATAAATGACACTTATTTTTGAAAATTTTCAAAAAACTTTAATCATTGTTTTATTTTTATATATTTTTACGTTTTTTAAAGGTGCTGATGATGAGCTAATATTTTTGCTCGAAACGTCCATAAATAAATATTTTATAAAAACGTTGGATTTTGAAGCCTTTTCTTTATTTAATACTCGTATATTATATAATTGAATCCTTTTTTAAATATATATTATAATTTATTCAATAATCAGAATATCAAATTATATAGGGCATTAAAGTTTCGTGCATAGGTTTAGAAATATCCTGTATACGTAGCTGTTACAATGACAGTTCATTGTTAGCTTTGTACGAGGACAAAATGCATAAAAGTAAAAGAGAAAAATAAGGGTTATCATTGATTTATCGATCGCGGGAACAGACAATGATCGAGCTACAAAAAGGGGGAGGATATTTTAAGGTTTTATTGGGCGTATTCTGTAATTTTTGACAACAGTCTGATATTTCAGTCTCTTAATACAATTCCTGATAAATTTATCTAAGAAAATATAGTACATAAAAAATGACAATATACTTTCCATACTAATTTGAACTATGATTTCGATGTGATATTTTTATAAATTTGTTAGGAACTTTTTTAGGAGATTAAAATATTGTCCTCTATTTTTATTAAATACAAATAAATAGAGGCAGTTATAGAACACGACCAGATATGAATAGTTTGGCTAAAATGTTAGAATTACCTAAATTTAGTTTAGAAGGAAACTTAAGTAATTTATTTAATTTATATATTGTCTTTGTTTTGCGAAGGTCATAAGGTTGATGTAAGTAATTAGATTTTGAGTTTCACTGGCAAGAAATTGCTTTGTGTTTGTATAAATTTTACGAAGCTGAAGCTTTAAGCTTTATGGCTAGGTTAACGTCTTTATTACTCGCCGTATTTCTCTCAACACATGCATTTTCAAAACGTGAGATCTTCTGAGATAGAAGTTCAGCAGTACGAAAATTTTATATATGCGTTTGCAGCAAACCGTACACCGTACATACGTACGTAGGTATACAATAAAACACCGCGTTATCTGTTGCGGCTGAAATATTTCAACAAGCAAGTGTACGGAGTCGGAGTAAAACGATTCCAGCGTAACAAACGAAACATGCTCGTCGAAACAATAAATTGCTGCAATTCTTAAATGAGAAATTCTCCTTTAGAACGGCAGCTCACAGCGCGGATGGAACTGTGGCCGTTACAGAGGTGTCAAAATGAATTATAAATGACTTAATTTTGCGTGCTGGCCGGGGAAGGTGGGCGCACTATCTGACCAAATAAATTACCAGCAGTTTCAAATGAACGGTTCTCGTTGAGCTAATGAGTGAACCGCCGGCACGCTATCTCATTATCTCGCGGACCTCGCGATATTAGAGGCGTCCGCGCCATCACTCTGCTGCTACAGCGTCCATCGCATTGATTTACCGCCGACGGAGCCCGCTCCCCGACCAATTATCAAATGCTTAAATCTAATTTGCCGGATTATTCGTACACGGAATTAAGCCTCCCTGTCCAATCTGAAATATACACCGCGACGAATGTCTGTGCTGCTGCTATATACCCAGAACCGAGAGGGGATTGCGGATAATGGATATTCCTGCCCAAATTATTACACGCTTCAAATTTTTGGGTTTTAGATGAAATTCTGTAGATTCGATTTGTTCAAGTGATTTCGTTGTGAAATAGGTCACAATGTTAGGCGTTATAATTGGTTTCTCGATGCATATTATATTTTTACATTGCTAAGTATAAAATAAATAAATATATCATCATGCCTTTTACCCATTACTGGGTGTGGCACTCTGCCTAAGCAGATCTTGGTAAGTGATATATTTTTTCGCTTCAAGTGCGGTTACCAGCCGTCAAATCACGCCCCCCAAAGATATTAGTGGAGTATATTGTTTGTCGGCTGTGGGGATCGATCATTGCTAAGTAAAAAATATAAATAAATAATCACAATACTTTACCAATTCTTCATTCGCGTTGTTATCCCAGAATCAATATTCTTCAAACTCTTCTATATTGAGTTAAAATATTCCTGTATCGCCTCTTTAACATACATACTTTCTTTTATATAAGCTTAGTTATATATTCCTCACATTTAGAATCTTTTGCTCTCTCTCTCTCTCTACCTAGAATGTACACGCAATAGTTCATCCTCAATCCCATATATTTGCTAATCTTTCAACTGGCACGCACTTAACATGGTCTAAACCACTTTAAATGCTTAGCAAATTACAAAAAATTTTAGGTGTACCAAACAAATGAAGTTTATGCTCTTAATCGCAAAATTCCAAAAATATAATTGTTCCGAAGCATGACTTTACTCAGAAATCGAAACTTGCAGAAATATGGGTTTGGTTTGGAATTAGATTTAGAGATGAAAAAATAAAATTGGGTTCAGATTCTGAATAATATTTTTTAGGTGGTTCGGTAACAATTTAGTTTCATTTGCAATCAGAAATTCTATACATATTGCAAATATAAAGTGTCCTACTTGCTAAATAATATTTATTAAATAATAAAAAACAATTATTTATATGTTAATAGGTAGGTGTGAATTACTTGCTATAGAATTTTTCATTCAATCGGATTAAAGAAATATCAGATAACATTTCTTCTGATATATAAGTTCGCTGAGGTTGCAAAATAGTAAATTTCAAGGCGGACTGAGCAATTAGAACTTCACTTCATATTTGCGACGCTACAAAACATAGGATATGTTAAAGTTTGTTAAAGGTAATTAATTCAGTTAAAACTATAGTTTTGTTTTAATTGTCTGCAACTATTTAATACGGATATAAAGAAAAATATTAGTTTAGCGAACCCAGTTTTTTTATCCCGAAAATAGTAAACTAAGCTCCAGTTTGGGTTCAAATCGACAAAATTAACAGCAGCTCAGATTCGGGTTCATTAAAAATAGGTTCGAAACTGTTTTCGTTTCGGGTCCGATTTTGTTTCCAGTCTCTGATTTTAATTATATCCAACTATTTTATACAGATTACAAATATTATTTGTTGATGTTTATGATATTAAAAATAATTATTTTTTTGGTTTCATTATATACTACATTAGCGTATTATATTTTATCCTTGTTTTGATATAAACCTTGAGATGGAAATGATGCGATAAACATTGACCTTTAATACTGTCACATAGTATATGAATAATCATTGTAAATAGTACTAGTATGAAACAGAAATAAAATAGAGTAATTATAAGAACCAATAATGTAATTTATTTATTAATTCCTTTAAAAACATAGTAGGTTTTACATAATAAATGATGCAAAAGTCATGGCCTATTCTAATTACTACCCAGCATACAAAAAATATCTCGTTTCTGAATCAAATTGCGTGCCGCCCTATCCTCTTAATAACAAACACAAACCCATTTTCATACAAATGAAAAAATGTGTTGGGTTTGAGCAACACACAACACTTTTTTATTTTTTATTCGCTTCTCATTTGGCAGATTAAGGAACGCGAGAAGAAGCACTGGCGTCACGCATCAATATTTTATGGTCATTGGATTTTATTGCGAAACCACCAATAGCCTACGCGTGTGCCTTTCACATCAAAGATGCCCTGCCTGTATAGAAACAATTTTGTTATTATTGTATTAAATGGAAAAGAATTTTTCTTCTTTCGTTCATCCACGAAGGTGCAGCGAAATCGATAACAATTTATCGAAGGGGAAAATTCTGTCATCAGATATAATTTTAGTTAACTTTGTTATTAAAAATATATTTTTCTTGCATCAACGTAGGAAGCTTTTTCAATCTACACTTATCTTATTTCGCGACACTTGACTCGAAAGTTTTATCGGTTGCCTCGAGATGGCAGTGTAAATGACAATATACGTCTAACGCGAATTTAAGAGGAAAAGAAATTGATAACTGGGTAAACACATTTCCCTGCAAATATATTGCTGGGGGAAGATAACTCAGAAAGGAAACACACAACTTCGGAATTATATCCTTTTTTGGGCCAACCTTAGATGTCAGATGATATTTTTGTACAGGTCCACCATGCTGCAGCTTTACATTAAACATATACTTTTATTATCTATTGTTATATTATTTATAATAATATTCTTCTCCACAAGTGATAGTTTATGAATGTCACCACATTCGCTTATATAAACTGTCGATCCCTTGGACTGTATAGGGGTCCTCCAGACTAGACTCAAAAATGTAGTACCCGAGACGTTTCAAAATTGTTATTGACTTTTAAGGATTTTTGAGCCAAACTTATCTCAATCGATGCTACGCAGGGAAACAATCGGGAAATACCCGATTAATTTTCTAGCTCGAGGGGTATTCGGCTGATTATTTTTGATGATTCTGAATAGCGCATAGGTTACAACTGTCAGAAAAATGATTGTTTAGGTATCGCCTAGCAACCTAGCCGGGAAATTATCGAAAAATTATCGATATAATTTAGACCTACCACGTGATGTTAAATGCCACGCTCATATTGGTCGAAATTGGGGTTGAACAAATAATCACATATATTTCTTAGGTTATAAAATATACGAAATTGTAATATTGTGTTTAATTTAATTTAAATGATAATATAATTTCTTAGGTTCTAGTTTAATATTCGTTTCTGTTAATGAACGATATGTTACTCGAACTTATCATCATGTCATATTCTATTTTGATTTTGTTTTAGTGTAAAATAAGCCACAGAATTTATTTATGCATAGTAAAATTTTCAGTTGTCAATTGCAAAATCTTAAATTAAAATTTGATTTAATATTTATCACGTTAGCCCGATACTTTACTAGCTACCGAAGAACATTTACCTCATTTCTAATTATTAAATTACTTAACTTGTGAAGCTAAAAATTTCGAAAAATCAGTTCTTTTATGAGACAAAAATTCTTTTTAAGATTTATCCAGAATTTGCTACAAAGTATCTATATGGATGCTAAATTCCTGTATTCAATATTTCATGAAATTTATTTAAATTCAAATTTTCGAATTTAAATATTTTTCCCATTTCAGTGCATTCTCAAGGTGCTATATGATGCAATACATTCGTCTTGTATGACAAATTGAATGTGCAGCGAATAAAACAATTTTATTGTGGTAGTTGTTACCGCACATATTCTGGAAAGAAATTTTTCGTAGTATATAGGTACATAAAATACGAGACTCATTCGTCAATAAAATGATGATGATGAAAAAGAATTGTTTCAAAATTATGCGTATTTGTTAAATAATAAACTTTCATTTGCCTTGATTATTTTAAATTAATTCTTTAGTAGTTGCAGGAAGAGCATAGATATTATTTAGAAACCATTGAAAAATTTTGAATCTTTTTCGAACTAATGCATTATTAAATATGCTTTTCATTTGATTCATATTAAATTAAATTATATTATATGACAGAATCACAATAAATGATATAAGTATTTAACAATCTATTGATGAAATGAACTTTATTTATATATGTGATGTTACTCTTATTTAAATAATATTACAAATTATTATTTATTAGAATATATATTCTAAATATTTCACTTCACATTTTTAGTAGGGTTGCTGTGAGACACTAAATCAGTCTCGGTTGAAAAGTTGAGACAGATTTATGGTTGAGTCTCGAGGTCATACGAGTCAAGAACGAAACAAGCCCAGTATTAAGTCTCGCCGAGATTCTCCTTGGGATAATTGTGGCTCTCGATTATTTTAATAGACTACTAACTATTTTTCTTTCACTATTTCACGCTATCAATTGAATTGTGATGTAAACATTTCGGTACATTATGTGAGATATGAATTTTTAAATTTTTTATATTAGTTTATGACGTCATAAAAATAGCAAAGAGTGTAGTATTTTTAATTATTCTATTTTTTAACATTCCTTGTTTTCAATAAGGTACATATACGGGTCCATCAGTACAGTGGTGTGGATAGCGATACGGAATTCGAATCCGGAGATCCCGAGTTCGAATCGCACTGAAGCTAGAAATTATATAAACTATCACACTGCGGCTCGGTTAGTGCGGACCCTGTACTGTAATTGGGATTAAATTCCTGTTGTACAGCGTAACATAAATAAATAAATAAATAAACACGTTTAAAAACTTGTATATGTTCAATACGAGTATTTAAATTTATAACTAAAAAATTATAAGTTTTAGATAAATTCTGCAAAATATATAAAAAATAACTTCATTTAAAAAATACGAGATAATGATACAGTATATGATGTTATCAATACGCTATTTTTTACGACTAAAACCAACATCCAAATTATTAAAATAAATGTTACTCATAAATGTCAAAATAATCTCTTACAATTTTTTTGAAAAATCCATTGAAACCATGTAGACAGTAAATATTGTTCTGCTATTATTCAATATGAAAATATCATAACGATAATATTCATAACGAAAATCTTTGAATGTTATTAAAGTACAAATAATAGATAAAGTAAATTAATGCATAGAAGTAGAAAACAGTTATTATCAATAGCGAATGAGTTTATTTTAAATTTCATCAATTGTTTTTTAATAAGTGTTTTATTTATTTTCTAAATAGAAATATTACAATTAGAGATACTCGTTGATAATCGAGACTGAAACGAGATTAAGGTAGTCCTGACCAGCTTGAGAATGAGGCGAGACTCAAAACAAACTCGAGACAGAGACGAGACTGACCTCGTCTCGTTTTGCGCACAAATTTTTAGATTGAACTTCAATAATTAATTTCCTGAAAGTACAGAGTTAACTAAATTAATAATACGTTTCTGTATACGCTGTATTAATTATATATTCTGTAATAAACATAACAAACAAACGAGTAGTAGTACTCGTACACAAACATAAATGTTAAGCTTGCTAATGATTAATTTGCAGCTAATTACTTTCCATATTTAAGAGAAACTCAAACTCTATCATGAAATTCTTTATAAAATATTTCATTGCAGTGTTGTTATTCAGGGCGAGTTATTTTATAATGAAATGTATTTTTCTAATAGCGCTTCCTAGGGAAGGACGATAAAGTTTAATTCCGCTATGCGAGGAATGTTCCGGGTGGAATTTCTGACTTCATGCACAGCAATAAATTATGAAGAGAGAAGATTATACTGATGCAATCAACGACAAAAAATTTGATTACAGTGATTAAAAATTGTGCGGTAAAAATTTCATATTTTTACTATATTATAAGCAATAATTAATTAAAGGAACTGTGTTTGAGTAAAAGAATTAAAATCAGAAAGATTTTAGTTCTTTTTAAAAAGCCTAATGATAATTTTAAAAATTGTTAACTGGCTTTCAGGTTTTAGTGAAAAATAAAAAAGTAAATTTAAATATTTATTTAATTTCTTTTTTATTATTGATAAAAGCGATGTTTCGGCACATTATTTAGGTCATTTTAAAAATACAAACACAATAAAAACAATTTATTTATTTTAACATTTAGCAAAATAATTAAACTTACCAATATTTTGTATAAATTAACATTGAAGTTAGATGGCTGTTTTTTATAATTTTTAATGTTAATTATAAATAATTTTGTATAATTAGTTTAGTTAAATTTTGACTCTTAATATACACACCTCAAAAATGTTTTATCTTTAGAAATTTTTTGCTTGTAAAATTTTATTTTGTAACTTCAATGTTAATTTATACAAATTATTGGTAAGTTTAATTATTTTATTAAATGTTAAAATAGATAAATTATTTTATGTGTTTGTAGCTTGAAAATGGCGTAAATAATGTGCCGAAACATCGCTTTTATCAATAATAAAAACGAATTATATGAATATTTAAATTTACTTTTTTATTTTTTACTAAAGCCTGAAATCCAGTAAACAACTGTGCTTGGTTTATGTTTAGAAAAGTAAACATTTGGAATATAATCACTAGAGAGTCGATAAATAAACATAGTTATTTTTTGGAAGAAAAGTGCTTGAAAAAGCACAAAATTTTGCCAAAAAAGCAAGTAAATTAAACAATAAAAACAAGAACAAACTGCAACAATCATTTAAAATAAAGTAGGCTTCTTGTTTTTTTTGTTTCATTTTCTTGTGTAATGGCAGCAAGCCTACTTTGTTTTAAATGATTGTTGCAGTTTGTTAAAATTTATTTTGTAATTCAATTTGAATAAAGTGTTTCAGACAAATGTTATAGTAGATAGTTTAAGGATTCTATAAATGTTTTATTTTCAAAAATCGATCGAGTTGTTTTCAAAATATCTTGTTTTGAAATTTTTGATCGGTTGCCATTTTGTTATTTGATAAAATAGAAAATAATTGTAAATACAAATGTTTTAAAGAACCGAAAGTAAATGCTGAAAGTTTTTGTATTTTTTAAATATTCCTTAAAATAAGGGAGTAATGACGATTTTTTGAAAAATAAAAAACCGCTATAACTATAAACTGGGGCTCCAAAATTTGAATTAAAAAAGTTGTTTGTTTCAATGAGTTCTAATTGCCGTTTTCGGGTGTTACAACTTAGTATTAACACCCTGTATTTATGTGCATTACAAAGACGCTAGTATTTTTCAGAAATGCCGTTCTTATTATTATTTTAAAAATCGCCAAATATAACCAAAATTGTACCCTATATGTCATAAGATACCAATGCTATAAAATATAAAAATGAATAATACTTTGCCGAAATATACGTCAAATAATAACTTTGTTATAAAAATGTATTTTTCACAGCAATGAAATTTTTACAGGATAATCAAATGGAAACAAATAGATATTTATGGCATCAGATCAATAACAAATTTAGTTAGAATGCAGCAAAGTCTATAACTGAAAGTCGTTACCTCTTATCATTGCTAATCAAATTACTTCTTAGCCACAGAGATATCTAATCCAGAATCTTTTACGACATTCATGAATAAAGATATAGCTTCTTTAACGAAAATGTAATCACTATTTATACACATAAAATAAGGCGGGAATCCCGGTATTTACATAATTTAAATACAGCAGATAGTGATCGCTTCTAATTTAATAGCGCAATATCAGTAGGCCGTGCGACCGCACACGGCCTTCTCGGCAGCGGCGGCGGCGGCGGCAGTGAGGCGATGGGGTGGCTTCGACGACGCAAGCCGCCTGGGGACGCCTAAGAAGACAAGGGACTATTTTTCTCAGCGGTGGTATAAAGCCCCGCTATTCATATAGCTTAAATCCATTTCACAGCCGACTTATATAAAAGAGGAATCGAAAATTTTGCTTTGTCGTCAAAATGCAAGAAGCGGTAGTCGAAAATTGTATTTAACGAAGCAGAATACCCCAGTGTTTTAACGTATTCACCGTCGCATGTCTTGTTTCTGCCACAGCATTGTCGAAATTAGATTAGTACACAAAAATTACAAATTTAAAAGACTTTTAATTTTGCATTACAACTGGCGTTTTGGGCATGTTTATGAACATTATGAGATATTAAGCTTCATACTGGGAACTGGGATGTCTCATTTCGCTATGAAAATTAATTTCGTTTGTAATGAGACATTATGCAATTTTGTACGAGTACATTCTACCTCTCATGTGCGCTAGCTTTATTTGAGGATATTCATGAGTTTCATTTTGAATCCCTTAATACATATTATACGTGAGTTGATGATCATCAATCAAATTCTTTCTCGGCACACTGTCATTATTGAATACCAGGATCAGTACTAAATTAGTTTTGGAAAATAAGGCATTGAGCAAATTGACTTGGATTTGGACAAAATATATTCAGCGGACAAACTGCCAGTCGACATGTTTTTCTTTACGGGTTTGGCACATTACATGAAGCTGCTAACAGTTTTCCTTGAAAAAAATGGTATTATTTTAATTTTAGAAATGAATGCTGCAAATAAAAGTTTTAGAGAATTAAATTCTGCGTCTAGCACATTAAGAATTTTTAAATTAGCTTTTTGCATAAACGAGATATCTAAATTTAAATATTATATATTTTTGATTTTTTTGTAAATTAAGTTTGCTATGGATTAGAACAAAAAATAAAAGATTTAATGTCAAATATGTGTAATTAAAAAAATATCTATAGTTTAATACGTGTACAAGGAAGTCATGTGGTGTCCACATCAGATATTTTATATAAGAAACTTTGTAAGCCGGTCAGATTTTTTTACTTCCTTGTACGAAGTAAAGGAAGTATTGTAATCGCGAAAATTTTCGGTTCTCAGATTTCAACGGAAATAGGTATTTTGGCTCTCCCTGAATCCATTTTGACTAATTTCGTCATGCCGTCTGTACGTACGTATGTACGTACGTATGTATCTCGCATAACTCAAAAACGGTAAGCCGTAGAACATTGAAATTTAATATTTAGGACTGTTATAACATCTAGTTGTGCACCTCCCTTTTTGGTCATTATTCAACTACCGGAAGTGGTACTTTACTTGAAGCCTATAATAGATTTTCATGAAAAACTATATTCAAATATAATTTAAAACTTTCCAAATTTGGTATATAAGACTACTATATCAATGGAAATAACATAATAGATTTTGGTTAAAATAGACTAACCGGAAGTGGCACATTACATGAAGCTGCTAACAGTTTTCCTTGAAAAAAATGATATTATTTTAATTTTAGAAATAAATGCTGCAAATAAAAGTTTTAGAGAATTGAATTCTGCGTCTAGCATATTAAGAATTTTTAAATTAGCCTTTTGCATAAGCGAGATATCTAAATTTAAATATTATGTATTTTTTGTTTTTTTTTTAAATTAAGTTGGCTATGGATTAGAACAAAAAATAAAAAATAAAAGATTTTATGTCAAATATGTGCAATTAAAAAAGTATCTATAGTTTAATACGCGTACAAGGAAGTCATGTGGTGTCCACATCAGATTTTTTTTCAAATGTTATGCAGAAGAACTACGAATCTCGACTCTACAACCACCCACATTATCTCGCGCTTGAAATACTAAACAACGAAAACGAAGTAAGACGACTGAACAGAATCAAACCACTCGAACTGGGAATATAAGAAACCAACAAATACGAACGAAATGAAGGAGCGCTGATAGGAGCTTTCTTCTCGTATGTTATTTATATTATATCTCAATTACTGGTTGGCCACCAATGGCCAGTTGTAAATTAAATTAAGTAAAATAATAATAACAAAAAATTATGCAGAAATTCTGGATATGGAATGAAGATTATAAATTAGATATAAAGAAAACTACAAATTCTCGAATAATTTCCTGTTAACTGAATTTCTTTCAGGCCAACTATTCGAATTGTAATTAAATGTAGGTCTACAGCCGGGTCGAAATATTAAACGAGGCACATCATTAATAACGTTTTCAATTATGTCATAGATGCTAACATCTAATTAAAAAAACAAATTGTTTTGTTTAATGGTTCATTTATATTATAAAGAATAAAAGTTGACAATGTTAATGATTTTAATTTTCTTTTGAGTAATCAATAAAAATGAGAAATGCATTAGTGAATTTTACGTTACAATATTGGTTGTTAAATGTTTCACATTTTGTTAAGATTGATCAGCTGCGGCAGCTCAATATTCAATTTGATTGAACGATTGACATTATGTATTATGTTGGATATTTTAGGTTTATTAAACTGTACTTATCAAAATATAAAACTTATTTTATTATTATATAAATACATATTTCGCCTATATTATTTAAAAATTAAGATCACTTCTTGCGCCATATGTAACCATATTGTGTAAAAGACGTCATAATTAAATTGATAACGTGCATTATTGATATCTCAACCCAATTGTACGTGTGCAGCTGCATTGGCAGTTTCGAAAATCCTTTTAGACTCTGTGATACCTATTATTTTTTGTATATTGATGCAACTATATTGATCAACCTAATTTAATGTAGTAAATTGACAAATAAATAATAATAACGTATCTCGTATGTAATTCGGTTAATAGAAAATAGTAGGTATCTATAGACATAGAAGAGAAAATATCATTTTGTAGTGGTTTTGTAAATATGTATGTGTATATACTATAAATGTAAGTTAAAATTCTCATCATCGTAGAGATATTATTAAATAATAGCTATTAACATACATAGGAATGTTATAAGTATCATAACAGCCGTAGATGTAGACATCTAAGACCCGTTATGACTCATGTTGAATATTTTATCGGTTTCAGAATATAAACACGTTAACGTCATTAATAAATATTGTTTTTTGAAATTCTTTTATGAATAACGTCATTGTCGTCATTTTAGAAGGTGATTAAGTAAGTCTGTGGTCTAAACGTCATAACGTGGTCATCTCTAATTTGAAAGACTGTACAATTAATATATATTATGATAAGCAGGAGAAGTAATTTTTGTATTATTGTTGTTTTGAGGTCCATTTGTATTAATAGTGTTATATTATCATTGAGTGTAATTTTCATTTTCTTGACTGTTTTGACAAGTCAGTATGGTAATTTATCGTACAGAATACAGTTATTACTTACTTACCAGCCTACTTTTGTGCATGTAAACATAGATTCAATATCCTGAAATCGGTAAAATAAATAAATATATTCTTAGCGCAAAATGCGGTTACTAGTTGTCAAATCACGGCTCCTAAAGATGTTACTGAAAGGGGAGCCACAAGAGTAGATTTAATTTGGTGACAATTGTTTTTTGCCTGAGGGAATCGAATCCGGGTACTCAAATCCACAGGCCGACTCGATACCACTGAGCTGTTATTGATCGATTACAGATTCAGTTACCGCTGTGCTACCTACTTCATATTATTATTATATTAAATGTTTTGTGAACTTATTTAATAATATAAATAAAAGTTTTATTATAGGATGAAAGTTCTTATGAGTTAAACGAAGGTTTTGTAAATTTGTATAATAATTAAATTTTAAAAATAGACTACCAATGTAAAACGATAAAAATAATAGATAGGTACACATATTAAAGTCTTCTTTACAAATTAAATCTTTTGTAGTCATGCGAGTTCATGTCATGCTAGTTTTATTTTTTCATCTTGTCTAAAATAGAACTCCACTCTGGCCGCTGTACACAAACAATGCCAACAAGTGCATCATGACTTGTACTGAATTAACGAAGATAACACAAAAAGATGATTGCAACGCAAAAAAAAGTTAAGCGTGTTATGGAACAACAAACAAATGTCAAACACAAAATCATTGCAGTTTCATGAGCGAATAAACACGGCTACAAACACTAACTCGGCCATATCCGTACAAACACGCAGTCACGAATACACTATTATTGTGTTCTCTGAACGCCCAAAGCAACTTTATTATCTAATACATAGACGGAAACACTTTACTAACCTCTGCAGATGTCTAGGAAAGTATTACATTGACTCTTCTCGAAAAGTATCAGATAATAAAAGCAGGAATTTACTATACAAAAAACTTTTATTATTCTTGGAGACCCTATAAGACTACTCGTATGTTAGACATCGTATAAGTTCGAGTGCAGTTACACTTGTACACTATCTAAAAATACGAGCATTCTGAAATTAACTGTCACAGCAAGAAATTTGAACTAAATTAAAGAAATAATAGCTGCAGAAAACATATATATATATATTGGCAATTACATCACATTTTAAATCATGCAACGCAACAATTGAAATACATTATTTCTTTTATTAAAACAATATTTAAAATGAATTTTGCTATAATCTGTTTCAACATAACTTCATAGTAGACCGATTTACAAATTATAATAAAATTGTAAAACTTTTTCAAATATCAGAAAATTGAGTAAAACCGTGCACACAATGTACTAACTGACAATGGACTCACACAAACAAAAAAAATACACTTGAATATCACTTTTCGTAGTCACTACTGTACTTTTTATTCCATTGTATATTCACTATGGCGATTGGCGGAAATTTATTCCCATAGAAACAACTTCATTGCGTTATTACCAATTACTCAAAGCCGTAATAGGAGCGAGACGAGTGAGAAACTTGCCTCGAGCGCATGACACTAAGGAGCGCAAACGTTGAATTCAATATAACTACATTTTTTTTAAATATATAACTTATAAGTAATTTTTTAAAACTTGCTTTGCTCATTGCTTTACTTTCCAGATTATATGTATAATATTGTATTGTATAATAGTTATTTGTGTACCCAGAGCAGAAAAGAGTGTATTGCTGATCGTGCATGGAGATTGTTGAACGAGCGGCAAGATCAAGTTCTGCTATTTTTTCTACGACCGAGAAACACATGAAAAAGTTTTTAAATTTTTTTTTGACATTTTTCTGTAGCAGTTTTCATGAATTCATTAATGCGATTATCCGTTCGGCATGCAAAATAGTCTAATTCGCACTCGGTGAGGGACAAACATCAACTTTCTGCTCTCAACTGACAATTGGACATGTCTACTTTCTGTTTATCCATAGCAAAATAATAAAACTCACACTCAAAATTATTTTAGTAAATTTACACATATAACAGACATACATCCTATTAAATGAAGTAGCACGAACTTCTGAAACATTCATGGAACATCCACTAAAAGATTCATAAAAAAAAATCAATCTATGTCAACATTCTCATCCTGACACACGATACTCGCTTCAACCACATTAACGCTCCCTCCATACGAGCTCTTTCATTCCTCACAACCAAAATACATCATTACGAAACAAACCTTCAATCACATTCATCCATTCGCTCCTGTACACCTGTTTCATAAATCTTCACTTACGCTCACATCTCTAACAACGAATCTATAAAGAAATGAAGGCAGCATCGCCTGCGCTTATTTGAAAATAAATCTAACACAATTGAAGTTAGACACTGGTTAGTAAAAACTGAAAATGAATAATAAAGATAAGGAAGGAAGGGAGCATCTTCCTGCGCTTGTTTTTGAAACTGAATTCCACACAATTGCAGTGAAACACTCTATGTAAGAACAGTAAAGGAATTAAAAGATAAGAAAAGAAGGGAGTGTCATTCAGCATTTGTTTGAAAGTGAATTTCGCACAATTGTAGGTAAACACTCGAAAAATCTAACCAATGAATCTAAAAACAAGAATCATGCGCTTGTCCTTATTCATCACATTTATCCCGCAATTAATCTTCGCCAAACATTCCTATTCTGACACACCACTTTTGCTTCAACCACATTCATAATTCCTTTCATACAAGCTAGTTTCAATTAAATTTAACTTCCATAAATTAATTATAACTTAACCGAGTTTTTGCAGAGCTCGTTTTGCTTGTTCTTTTCATTATCACATCTGTAAACTCTCTAAATGCACGCGAAATGCTCAAGAAATTCCAACAAATTACATATTACCATTTTTTTTTATAATGCTCGTTTCTCTTACATTTTTAAAAGATAAACTCAATCAAAATACGCATGTTTTACTTTATTTACTAGTGTTATGCTATTCAGAAGGAAATTAATCTCATTACGGTAAAGAGGCCGTATCTAACAAGTTCAAACCTTGAGTTTATAGAGAGGTAAAGGAAGCAATTTTATATTCTTGACTCGAACGAAAAAAAAATCTAAATAAGGCTTTGCGAGTTGGTAATTAAATGCTAGTAACTTCTTTGGTCAGTCTGTGCCTTTACGATCGGTTATAGTCGTACAAATTTCGAGATCAATTTCAGGTTGCCACAGGATGATAAACCTTTAATTTGGCGCTAAAATCAAAGTTATGAATCACTCTCTATCAAAATTTGTAGTAGTTAGAAGTATATTATCTACCAAAATATGTACCCATGTTCATCCATAGCTGGCTTAGTTTACTTTAGTATTCTTTTTGGTTGCTTGTTCCACGTACGGATTATCAGTTCAATGTTAGGTTTGTATAGTTAGGTACTTTTAGGCCAATTGCAAATAAGAAGTTGTCAGTAGAATGTTAATTGTTTTCTACTTTTTCTGCGGACCAGGAATATGATTGTAGAGTTGTGATAGTATTTTGTGGAGTTGTGATGCGTGTTGAATGAGTGGTAAGCGGAGACTGTCTTGGTCAAAAGGAAGACATGCTGGATTTTGGGGTGAACAAAGAAGTTTGAAATGTAGGTACTTGAAAAACTGATGTTGTTAGGTTCGGAGAAAGCGGGCGAAGTTACAATAGCAGATAGTGGAGAAATATGAAAACTGTACAGACATGTTACTTAGAAACTACAGAAAATGAACGAATATACAGAGTGTTTTGCTAAGACTATTTACAGAATATATTCAAGGTGTGTGATTAGATGTGTATACATGTGTTTTGTGTTTTTACGTACATTTGAATCGTAATGAACTGTTTACTTAACTCTGTCTCTAGGGGTTACGAGACTTATAACGTGCTAGCCCGTGTAAAAATTATAACGGGCTGTTGACATTGGTTATCATGACAACATATCTAATTTTAAACGTTTGACACTTAAATATTTTTTGATTAAACAAAATCTGTCAGATTTTCAAAGTCTACCTTGATTGAACATTTTAGTTTTTGCGTTATACTATTGCAATTAATTTGATTAAATATACATATATTGCGATTGAAATGCACATAAAACATTGTACAATGCTCGACCGTTAACTGAAATTTACAGGCTCACACAGATAACAGGCTCGCTAGCGCTCGCCCGTTACCTTTCTATGCTCGCCTGTAAATTTCTGTATAACGGTCTTGCAATGTAAATAACTATTACATATGTGTGCATGACTGTGTGTGCATGTGCGTAATTACATGTGTATGTGTGGTGATGTACTGGCCGCCACATGAAAAACAAACCTCTTATGGAGAACATCCGATTTTTTCCTTTTATGCATTTACAATTTAGTTGTAGCATAGGTATTTGCTATTTAATGTAGAAGTTTGCTTTGTGAATTTATTTCTCCAAAATATATCTAGCAAACATTGATCGCCTTAAGTGTCCTAGTAGGTACTCTAGTAGTTTAATTTGAAAAGCATCTGACAAATATAAATTATGCCTGGACTTATTCCACATAGTTTGCTCTCATATTTCGTACCTGGTATAGCAACTATAAACAATATAGTAATAGGGGTCGGATACTACATATATTTCCGTTTCCGTCCACGTCTGCGGTGGCGAATGTTCGTTTCTATAAAATAACCCATGACATGATAATTATACGGATGCTATTACGCGATGTGTCTAACTACGTATGGCAAAACCCCTGGGGTCGTAATTAACACCCGGCCAGAGGTGGGGGCTGTCGCGGACGAATGGAACTCCGCCGCCGCCGTCCACAGCCAACGTGATTAATGTCTTGCACCATCGCTGCCGAACGGACACAAGTCCGCTCTCACGGAGATGTGTCACCGAAGCTAAATATATTATATGAGGCGGCGGTGTCCTGGCGGCCGTGCGCACGCACCGGGCGTCACTCGACGTCGGTCTCTCGTGTCTCGTCAACGGCCAAGTGACCGCGACGGCTCTCGCCGCAAAAAGTTTGTTATTAGCTCGCAATTACATTACAGGGATTTTAGTTCATGATGATTGTATCTCGTTCGACTTGATTTGCTCAATCAGTGAGCTATTTTATCGGTAACAGTTTAATTGCTTTGAAAAGAGCATATTTTTTATTTATGACATGAGGAAATAGACACTTTTAAACTTCCTAAACAACATGATACAGATGTTGTTGAAATTTAATTTCCTTCTAATAATGAGAAATTGCTCTTTATAATTATGTAAGCGATTTCATTATTCATGCTCGTTCAATTTTATTATTGAGTACTACGTTGGCATTTAATCACAAATCTTTTTGAAACAAGATCTTGTCCTTCTTCTTCTTCTTCTTATGGCAATACAGCCCAAATCGGGCCTGGGCCTACCGGACACACCGAGCCGCAGTTTTTACACTGCCATACTGCCGGTTTTCGTAGTCGAATGTTATATTATTTAAAGTGATTAGCTTATAGCGCCTCGTTTCTTTGGAGTAGTCCTTGCTTCGCTTGTCGTACAACAAACAACTCGTGCGATAATACATCGTCTTATAAAACTCGTATAATAATATACTATTAGGTTTTTAAAGATTCTCACCAAGCAGAAGAAGGTGGCTCAGTGGTATCGAGTCGGCCTGTGGATCTTGAGAACCCTGGTTCGATCCCCACAGCCGACAAACAATTTTCACCAAATTAAAAAATCTACCCCTGTGGCACCTCCACCACTAATATCCTTGGAGGCCGTGATTTGACGGCTGGTAACCGCACTTCACGCGAAAAAATATATCACTTACCGAGATCTGCTTAGGCAGAGTGCCACACCCAGTGATGGGTAAAAGGCGTGATGATATATTTATTTTATTTATTCAGAAGAATGCATGTGATAATTTAGTCTGCAACATTATAACACTTCAACATATGTTAAGTAAGGAATTCATTTTAACGTAGAATCTACGATAAAAATAAATCTACGCTGCAAATAATATTAAACATATTTTTCTACGATTGCTATGAAAAGTTGACAATTACGCTCTCATTTGTCATCGTAAAGTAGACGTTTTCTGTGGATCAAAAATATCTCCAATGGCAACGCGCGAAAAAGATTATAAATGCGCGCTTATTTCAATAGTTACTAGGGATACAAACAAAACAGAACTTGTCATATTGACAGTTGACAGAACGAATTTATTTTCAATACGTATACGTTTTTAAATAATTTTTAGATGCAATCGTAGAAAACATTATGTATGTATCACGAGCGTAAAGTGTTTTTGTTCCTCTTGCACTATTGCAGCTCTCGCATTCGGCTCGCGCTTCAATTACCGTGCTCGAGTAACAAAGAATCACTTTACACTCTTAATACACAAATAACTATTTAGTCATCAGAGTAATATATATTTATTTAACAGATTTGTTACAAATGTATTAATTGTATTCAAAATGTGGTAAAATTTCTACATAATCATAATTCATCGATCGAATCCTCATTGATCAGGAAACCACTACTTACTTCTCAGTGTCTATAGTGTATGCAACTCATATTAAAAGTGTCTTCATTGCAGTAGTGGGTTTGTAGCATTAGTCCTACTCGTACAATAAAGTGATACTTTAAATATTAGTTGAATAGATAACTATTTTGTTTTTGTAAGTCAGAAAGTAGAGGTGCGCCCTGGCAAAACTGCAACTGCTGAATTTTGTGAGACTTAGACAAGTGTTTAGTTTGATATTTTATTATATATTTTTTGTTAGATGGTTGAAAAAATGCACTATATTTTTGGTGCACCGTTTAATTTTAGTAAATAATTTATGTGTGCCGTGAGACAAAAAAAGATTGAAGAATTTAGATCTAACTCCTTGATACTTACGCACCTATTGAGTATACTGTAAAAATTAAATAAATTCTGTGAAAATTCCCTTTTCATTACTATTTTTAATGATTAATATTTTAACTAGTTTTAATCTAGTAAATAAATAAATAAATATATCATTACGCCTTTTACCCATTACTTGGTGTGGCACTCTGCCGTAGCAGATCTCGTGAAGTGCGGTTACCAGTCGTCATATCACGACCCCCAAAGATGTTATTAGAGGTTCTTAAGATCTAGTAACGTGTATTTTTTTTTATGTACACGTTTACTTTCGAAATTAGAAATTTCATCACAGTACCAAATATTTGGTAACATTGAAAATAATTTACAGATTTATAGTTTTAAAACTGTATAGTCAAACTTCGATGTAAATATCGTTTAGCGATATAAAAGTTAATAATGGAATTCGAAGAAATAAAAAAATGTTCAATATTTCAAATACATCCGGATAGTAAATCAATTTTTGGTTGCAATTTTAGTTTTCGTTTTTGCGTTCGTTTATCTGGTTTATGATTTCATATCGTGATGATAGATATGATCAATAATAATCAAATGAATATCTAGGAAATGAAAATAAAAATATTAAAGATAAAAGTATCGTCAGTCTGTTCAAACGATTATCCAGTCGGCAATATGGAGTTTTACTGAGACCCATTCCCATATAAATTTAAATGTAACGGCTATACGCTCGCTGTTTTCGTATGGGGCGGGATGCATTTATATCCAGATTCTACTGATAAAGCAAAAAATAAAACTTCCAGAGTGTTTTACATGCTTTTCATTGGCTTTTAGATATTTACAATACATTCGCACACATGCTAAAAATATATCTAAATCGATTCGTAAATGTACTAAAAATAAAAATTGAAATATATGTCTGGGTAAATATTTTAGTGTCCTCTGATTAAATTATCGGAATCTATATAAAAATCTAATTTTGCATTGCATTGGTAAAACTAAAATTAAAACAACTGGAAATATTCCGAATTCATTGGAATAAATTCTACCATAGTAATTACAAATTCTATATTGTTCGTATGGCAAAGGTATTAATTAATGCTTTGTTATCAATATCACAAATTAGGAATGTAATGCATTCCATTCATAATTGAGTTAATTGATAGGTCGAATAATGGGAAGCTTGAAATGACTATCTGTTTGTGTATATTAGCACCTGTTTGTGTTATTATAATTTTTTATTTTGATATATGCTTCTAAAATTTGAATTGAGTATATATGTTTGTTCAATTTTGTAACTGAAACAAAAGTAAAAAATATCGCTTTAGGTAATATGTTTTATCTTTTTTTATATAATATTGATAAATATATTTTGTTATGGGATATTTCAATAACAAAAATTTTTATTTGTATGAAAGATATTATTTCAAGATAGTATTTTAAAATTACTAAATATGTGAGTAAATAAAAGCTAAAGAGAAGTGAAAAGTTTGGTTTGCCGTATTTACGATATTCCCAGTAGAACCGCTTACTGACGTTTGTGACTGCGTGGTGGGAATCTAAATTTTGTCGACTATAACTTTTAATTACTGAAAATAACCAAAACTCCTTTAAACATTGTAACTATCTCGCGAATTCGCTAATATCCATAAATAACCTATTAAAAATAAACAAGAATATTAATCCGGACAGTACTAAATAAACTAACTATACCAAACTAACAATAATATAAACTCCCATTGCGTCAAGTGACCATAAAATATGTCTAATGTTCTAATACAGAAATATGTTTGTAATGGCACCACAGGGAATGGGGTTGTATAGGGATATAACTCATGGTAAAATGCATACGCTAGTCTAGGCATCGGCTCCCACCACACAATAAATATTAACGGAGTTCTCTCTACTATATTCCTTCCTTGAAACTACAAATTGCCTTAATCATCGAGGAATTAGCCAAGAGATACATCTTCTCACGGCCGGAATTTAACTTCTCTTACTTTTATAAATGAATTTAGATTTATATTCACTTACTTTTTATAATAATTTTTCTTCTGCAACATAATTTATTTTTCTCTAAAGAACTTTACATCTTGCAGATTTATAAAAGGTTATTAAATATATTATATTTTTATTTCGGATTGAAATTCTTGATATCTGGCAAACCGAATTTCTTTCTTATAATAACTGAAGATAAGAAATTAAAAATGAAAAATAACAAATTAGATAAAAGAAACAACTTTTTCTCCAATTTTATTTCGATTTTTTTGCATATACTCGTATTTCATAAATAATTTATATATAGTTGATTTAAACTAAAATTTTGTTTTAAGTAATATACTAAATGAATTTTCTGGAGGAGAAAATCTACCTATATCGTTTTCAGGAGTCAAAAAACATTAGAATACTAAGTTTAATCAAAATTGTTTGAGCTGATTACAAAATCATTTTTCTTTCGAAAAATTTATCTATTAGGAAAGCTGTGAACGCTGGTATATTTATTGTATCCGGCCAGTTAGATGTAAGCGACTCGCCATTACTTAACATATTATAGTGTAACAATATCTTGTATAATCAGTTGTCTGGATGTGTCCAAAAAGACGAAACTATCTTCATATTAATAAATGCGAATTGTGGAACAACCAAGTGGGTATTACTATATCAATTGGTAATTGTTTCAAAAACAAGTGAAGGAAGATACTCCCTTCCTTCCTCATCTTTTTTTAACTTCATTTTCAGTTTTTACTATACAGCGTCTAACTGCAATTCGTTGTTAGAGAAGTGGGCGTAAGTGAAGATTTACCAAACAGGTGTACAGGAGCGAATGGATGGATGTTTGTTGCGTGATGATAGATTTTGGTTGTGAGGAAAGAAAGAGTTAATATCAAAAGTATGAGCCGTTGGCACTTGGTGAAACATTATGAATAAGAATAAAGAACGTAGACACTTGATGTAGTTTCACAAAATTATTTATTAACAAGTTGATCGATTTCGACTTATTAGGCCATCTTCAGAACGTTGACGTTCTGAAGATGGTCTACGTTCTTTATTCTTAAAGAAAGAGTTCGTATGGAGGAAGTGTTAATGTGGTCGAAACAAGTATCGTGTGTCAGGATCAGAATGTTGCTGTGCACTGATGCTCTATGAATGTTTGCGGGGTTCGTGCTGCCCCATTTAACGGGTTATAGCGTGATGTTATGAATTTAGTTCTTTGTTAGCATATTAAATTTGTTCTTTAAACGTCGTATTAGTATCAAAATCTTTAAATTTGGTGATATAATACTAAATATTTTAGATATATTTAGAATATTCAAATCAGGATTAAATAGATATGGTGTTACCGATTAATACTATCGGTAACGTAAAAAGTTGTGCATGTATTACAGCTAGTAATGATTTATAATAAAGCAAAATATGATGTTACATACAAATGGATAACAAAGTTGTATAATTTGTAGAAATTCATAAATCTCGGTATTATAAATCAGATCAGTACCGATGTTCAACCTAAAGTTATCTAAGTTAAACGAAAGATGCCGAAATTCCATTAGACCATCTACTTTTGGATGATGCTAATAACTTGTATGATGTATATCATCAAATTCGTTTGCGTTACTTCTTATTTTACTTCAACAACCGTACCATTTCTTTATAAATCCAGCCTTAAGGTTTTAAACTTATAAAAGTTGTAAATTAAATTATATTTATTTATTTATTATCTAAGTTACCTAAACGACAGGACATGAATTATTAATAATTTACCTCCATTCACATAAAAACTATATTGTATCTACAACATTGAACAATATTTGCAGTTTATGATAGAAATATCTCGAAACAAAAGTTTCGTTTTTCCAAGTTAGATATTTTGGTTTTATTACTTTTGGGTTCCACAACAGAATTCTCAATGCCAAAAAGTATCTGTACCATAAACACAATACATTTTAAGATGATTATAAGTTTTATAACAATCATTTTGTACTACTACGTTTCAAGCCAGAAAATTAATTGGTATTATTGATTTATTTAGAATCCGCGACAGCAGAATAGTTACACTATTGAAAACTATTTTAATGTCTTGTCAATATCGTAAGAATGCTTTGTGGATTTTTTTGTCGTATTTCAGCAGACTTCAAATGCAGTTGTTTCATTCTTTAGTCATTTTCTTTATCAAGTTTCAGAAGAGATTATTTCTTCTGATGTACGTACCTACTCATACTTTGAAAACTAAAGAGGCGAGACGAGTGTTTAAACATGAACTTAATTATTTTTATCTCTCTTCTTATTAATATTCGGATTAAAAAGTGCTGCATCTACCAAGACTTAATTAACTCTTTGTTCTTTTTAACGGGGTGGTCGAAAAAGAGTCGCAAAATAAAGGACTATAAAAATAACTGCTTTTTAATGTTTTAGCGCGGAACAGAAATGTGCAATTAAATATCTAAAATTATCTTTTAAAATAATACAGCGAATTTTTTGCTTCATTATGCAGTACATAGATTTCAATTTAATAATGCATTTTTATTGCGGAATGTGTTTACTGACTGCATTAGCTTAATTACAAATTGTTTATTATAAAGATAAAACAAAACTGTTCACATAAATTTGTAAAATATTCGTTAACTATTCAGTCTATACTGAAGTAAACCAATCATTACTGATCGAATTTAGAAATGAAGTTGTACTGTTCTAGGTCAAAAGAGATCAAGTTCGTAAAAGTCCGGATAAAGAAAGGACACACTTCTTATTAGAAAGGATTACGAAGCTAGTATAGTTGCTGAGTTCTTGTTAAAAATTTAGGAAACCAATGTATGTTTAATTAAGGGTTAAACGCAAAGGTTATTTCGTTAAACTAATGTTAACTTTTAATTTGTTTAATTTTCTTTTATTTATTTTTATTTTATTACTGTAAATACTTTGTGAAACAAAAAATATATATTATATGACGACTGTTCACAGAAAAAAAATAAAATTTTGCAAAAATAAGAGCGGTTTACCTTAAGTAAACAACAGTATATTTCGTATCATAGCAATAATAGCTATTTATGAAACTAGTAAGGAAATGAAGGTTATTACTTTACGCATGTGAAATTTGCACAAAGAGGCGTAGTCGAGTTATGTAAACACATAAGTAAGGTAATAACCTTATTTCCTTACGAGTTTCATACAATATTTTTTCTACTTCCGTTCTAATAAATACGAAAGAGCGTTTTTAAAATTATGAAATTTTGACATATTGTCTATCAGACAAGTACTACTTATACGCACATATTGTATTTTGGGCGATTGCCTATTCGAATGAATAAATAAATAAATATTAATGACAGTTATAAATTCAAAAAATAAAAGACTAACACATCAGAATTCGTCTACCAAAATATTTTAATTTTTTTGTGCTGCTATGTTACCTCATTATTTCACTAGTTAAATAATGCAGTTCATTACCCAACTCAAATAAGTGAAATAAAACGACTATTTCCTAACGGAAGTAGAAAAATACAATTAATGTTCTTGAAAAATTAAAAAAATAATATATATATGTAGAAATTAAAAACATAGAATATTGAGGCTTGTAAAGAATTAGATTTTACTATTCATTTATTTTATTGTTGAATAATATGATTAAGTATTTTTATTTGCTGTATTTAAATATTTTACTGCTTCTAGTGTCGAATCAAAAGGTAATTTTCCTAATGATTTATTTAAAATGTTTGTAATAGAAATTACAAGTCAGTGACGCAAATGTAATTTATAGTTTGAAAACCTTAAAATGAATTAAATATGTTCCCGGGTGTGAGATTCGTTCGACCCTGTGTAACCGCATCTCGGCCGATTCGGTTGGCACTTCGGTTACCAGTTCAACACAGTCATTTCTAAACCGCGTTAGCTAGCCGCATGAGCGGAACCGGTATTTTCACCATATAAATAAATTCCGGTATTCATAAGCGTAACTTCCGACGGCCACATAAAAAAACAGTTTTCAGATCATAAAAGTGCGAACTTAGGTCGGCTGCGAGTAAACGTAATAAGTACAAATAAACCGCAGACGGATAGATAGGTACTCGTGACGGGGTGACGGGACGGGGGTGACTAAACTGAGAGGCGAATTGACCTATATAGCTGAGGGCGGACTAAACGCATTCGGACGGAACGCATGTTTTCATTACCTACCTTCGAGCGGAGAGTATTGACTATTGATAACAATGCTAGTGAATTTTTAAAAACGAATGATATAGTTCTATATTTCATGGAGTTACCCATTTTTTACTGCACGAGAAGATGCTACAGTAAATAAACTGTTTAGGTTTGACCTAAATTTAGTTTTTTTTGTGTGTACAATTACTAGACATTATTTTTAATCATAAATCTGCTTTTAAATTATTTATTTAGTTTTGAATTGATACGTATTTACTTAAAGAAATTAATAATTTTGCTGAATATATACAATCATTTTTTTTCTTTCAGAAAGGAAACTGTACATACTTATTATTTAACAACATTATAACATGATGTTACTTATAATTTTAAAATCTATGAAATAGAATGAGATCAAGACATTTGATAATAGTTTCTTAAAATATTTACAATGCAAAATAATAATTTAAATTTCTATTAGTTTTCCAATGAATTTAAAACTATATAAAAATAGTTAAGAACGAATAGATCTGTTGCTGCAGAATGCCAACCTGAGTAACGGCTAAAAGATGTGATATATATATTTTTATTATTATTATTTTAATTCAAAGGAAAACTAATTCACTATGTTTCCGGAACAAGGGTGCCACCGTTGAATCTCCGATAATTGTAAGAATTACTACAAATAAAATTGATAGGCTACATGATTATCGTTAAATAATTTATATTTATTAATTTTGTTAATTAAATCAAACAAGCATAAAATCTATAGTAAAAGATATATACTTTATAAATATCATATGTCAAAAATGTGCAGCTAAAGTTGTTGAATTAGGATTTAAATCCTACAATTATTATTTTGGGGTAGGTGGCTCAGTGGTATCGAGTCGGCCTGTGGATCTTGAGAACCCTGGTTCGATCCCCACAGCCGACAAACAATTTTCACCAAATTAAATCTACCCCTGTGGCTCCTCCTCCACTATCATCTTTGGGGGCCGTGATTTGACGGCTGGTAACCGCATTTCACGCGAAAAAATATATCACTTACCGAGATCTGCTTAGGCAGAGTGCCACACCCAGTAATGGGTAAAAGGCGTGATGATATATTTATTTTATTTAATTATTACTTCAAACTTTTCTTTCTATCTCGTATAATTTATTAAATAAATGTATATTACAATAATCGTTGTTTCTTCATTTTTGTTCATATTTGCATTTTTTGTGCTACTGAAATCACAACGTTGATCGAAATCGTAATTCTTACAATTATTGAAATACCAATGTCCCTCATACAAGAAACATTCTTTATATTGAAATTTCAAATAATCTGTATCATTATTTAGCATTGTTTATTTTTAATTTCTGGAGAACCAAATTTTATACCACTATTATATGTAATATTTTTCTTTACAATAATTTAGACGGCAAAAAATATACGATACCGAAAAAGTTCAAGTTGCTTTGAGGGAGTAACTTTATTTGTTTTATTAAACGGGATATGTAATTATTTTTTTCTTTTTTGAACGAAGGAAAAAGTACTATTTAATAGAAAAATAAAACAATCATCAAATCCATTGTGTGGGTATTAAAATAATGACAATAAAATCGGCGACATTTCGGTAATTCGCATCCGAGTGGCAGCAATATCAGGAACACGTCGGATAGGTAACTGGATTGAGGCGAGATCTATTTCCTTTCGATCGCGACCGTAGCGCCTCTGTCGGCAACCACTCGAAACACTACCGAATGCCGTTCGCAGCGCACCACATCTCTCCCACTGAACAGTTGAACACAGCACAGGAAATTCCGCTTGGCTCCAATAAACCGATTAAACGAAATATTGTTACTCGGCTTACGTGTATTTTAATTCCTCGTCTTTTCTCTTTTGCACTCATTTGCAACAGGGAGGCTGACATAGTCAGTAATAAGTCAGAAGATATCGCAACGAGGATAAGGAGAAGTATGTTTGTAAATATGGTCTTATCTGTTTTGAACTATAATCAGAGATATTTTGTCCTCAGATTGCACCATATAGAATTCTAATTACGATAGAATCGTTATTATCTATGAAGTACAAATTATGATTTTTATATAATATAGCACAAAATAACCGGTGTTTTTTGAAGCAGATAGTAAATTTCTATGAGAAAGATGTCAGTAGTATCGAGTCGGAGTTTCGAGTTTCGATTTCCATAGCCGACAAACAATTTTTACCACATTAAAATTATCCCTGTGTCTCTCCCTCGACTAACATCTTTAGAGGCCGTGATTTGACAACTGGTAACTGTACTTCACACACATAAATATATCACTTACCGAGATCTGCTACGGTAGAGTGCCATATTCAGTGATGGTTATAAAGACTGGTTATTTATTTTATTTCTATTGTATTATTTATTATTATTATTATTTAATAGATCCAAAGGTATTAACTTTACTTACAATCTAGCAATTAAAGTTTACAATACACTACCAAATATTTTAAAGACACAGCCCTATTATAACATATTTAAGAAGAAATTAAAAGAATATTTTCAAACACCGAAAACTTAATTAATATGTTATGTTGAAAATTTGTTATATTATATTACATATTTACTATACACACATGTATTATTTGTATTACTTTTTTTTGTTAATTAATTTATAAAATATTACTTGCTTTATAAATAACTACTGCTGTATTATAGGATCAGGATACCAGTCTCTGACTGCTTACAGATCCTTGAAATGTGATAATAAAATAAATAAATATACAAATGTTCTACTAACTTGGTGATTTGAAAATTATAACCTAAATTCTGCTACAGATTTATGGGCAACGGTTTTTGTGAAACAGTCTATGGCCTCTAAAAATATTGATGTACTAAGTTTAACCTCCCTATCGACATTCTTTTACACTCTTAATAGTAAAGTTATGTTATGACAGTTTATCAAAATAGACGGTGTCCTTGTAACGCATCGAAATACATGGTTAATATATTGATATTATCAATTTTGATAAAATGCCACAATCGAGGACACAATCAGACCATTTAGCACCGAATTGGTAACCAATATTTAGTATGAATATCCAAAAATATAATATATATTTTGAAAACTATGTTTTTCAAATTTATCAGGGTCTAAAATGTGAAAATTTACTACATAATTATATATCAAAAATTGTGTAACCAGCATTAGTTTTTCAAAAATATCAGCAAAGCATAAAATATATAATTATTTGTTACATTAATGACTATTTTTACTACTTATTTAACAATAACTAATGAACGCCTTAAATATTAAATTCTACTATAAGAATAACAAAGTTTCTAAAATGAGGTACCAGGCATCTTGGTTTCTATCAATATTTAACACATCATTAACTAACAATTGTTTTAACTTCGCTTTTTTGAGCAACCGACCCCAAATATTTAGATTAAAATGAATTAAAACATCAGTTAAATATTAGTAAGAAAACATTAGACAATAAAGTCGAAGAAACTGTGAGCTAATAACGAAATTTGAATAGCACTGCAAAATTATTTTTTTTTTAAATATGAACATTATTTAAACTTTTTGTAAAAATTATGGTAACAATTTACATAATTTAGAATTAACTTTATACATAGGTAATGGAAATTTAAATTTGCATTACAATGAGACCTTTATTATATGGTTAATTAATGTAATTATACAAAATCTCTGCACAAATAAAATGGTTACAAAATAAATGCATAGAAACAAACATATTATTTTTAATGCTAATGTTATATAAAATGTTACAAATCGAATAGTCATTTGCAGAAATAACTACAAGGCAAAGAAGTTATTACGTATTTTGCATGCTTCTTTGAATCAATATGCAAATGTATTCAAGCTAATAGAGACATTTAACTGAAACGATTTATATTTGATATGAAAAACAAAGTAACAATTTTCGTCGTAATATTTTAATCGAATGAAAACCGTTAAATTGTCGGCAGCCGCGACAGAGCGACACCCAGCGAAATTGAATTATCCTAATCTTTGGCTCGAATCTTGACTTATACTCCATTTTAATATCTTGGCCATACTTATGTCAGTGGAATGAATATAACGATATCATTTTTATTTTACTTCTTTGGTTGGCACATTCACATTAAGCGATGATTTATGGTGGGAGATATTTTCAGAAATTGGCGAATTTTAATTTCATTTTGTTATTAACTCGCGCCAAGTAATCTTCATTTATGGCGTGAAAATAGAGTAGATAATGCGGTTATTGAAAAAAGGAAGAAGAAAATAATAAGAAGGTTTGCGGACGCGCCACGAGCAGCGTTTAAAAACAGTTTGAGGTTAGGGAAATCGATTTTTTACTTGTAAATTTATGCTAAAAACATGATGATCTAATTTATTTTCCACCATAATTCATCGTATTCTGAAACTATTTCTTTAGACATCAAATACCTTTTAAATGATCATACTCTGTGAAGGGTATTAACGATATGAGGAGAATTATCTTGAATGAATGACCTTTTAATATTTGATATTTGACTTTGGCATATTAAGATTCTTGATTAATTAAATCTGTTTACAGTTCATTAATTTCTTTGCTAATTTAAGGATAAAGAAGCATTTAATAATAAAGTTTCCTCCTGCTATAAATACCTTTTTTGAATGTCGCAAAATATTTTGAAGGAGTACAATATTTTTATATAATGTGGATCAGAAATGTTTATGTCGAATATTTCTAAATTATTTTATAACTAAATACTCCAAATTAAGGTTGTAAAATGTAGTTATTTTAAAAATAATAATTTAAGAACTCTAGAAATTTTTAATGTTGAATATATCAAAATCATTTGAAAATACTTTAATAATTAAATAGTTACCATATACAGTAAATATCATCACATTAAAATTATCACTAATATTTCAGAGATTTAGATTTGACGGCTGATAACCGCACTTCACCTGCAATTGTTACTTGTAATTAAATGTAAGTTATTTAGAAAACAATTGAAACAAAATAATAATGTAAAATTTTTAAAAAACAACAATGCTTTTCAAGAGCCTTCTTTTTTACAGATCGTAAAAAATATATTGTTTTTCTGAGGTATGTTACAGTAAAGTGCTAAAAATGTGAATCATATACAGGGTGATTCACAACTTAGAGCAAAAAATTAAAGGGTATATTCTGTACGACGTGCAGATCATGAAACAAAACTAATTTTTTTTAAAATTCGAAAAATTAAGGGTTGTTAACCTAAAACATTTTTTGTAGTACTGCACTGGATTCGCTTTCCTATTAAACACAAACAATGAAGTAGGTATCAACTACGAAAGAATAATTACACAATTCAATTATTAGCAGTTATTTATAATAGAATTTTATTTAATTAATAACTTTAACATAATCATCCACCCAGTGGCAGTGGCAACGAAAAATTTTGGACTGTGAAACATGGAAAATAGTTTTACGATTTAAAAAAAAATTCTTTTTGTTTCATGATCAGCACGTCGTACAGAATATACCCTTTAATTTTTTGCTCTAAGTTGTGAAACACCCTGTATATTTAAAATTATGTAATTTACTGAATGTTTATCTTTACTTACTAGATTTTTCATTGTCAAATCATATGAATTTACCGAATAAATGCAAAACAAGTCTTTTATGTTCGTTTTATTGCCATATTTTCAAATAAGGACTATAGCGTAAAAAATTATACAGTTCTCGCTTGTTAGGTACTTTTAAAACCACTTGAAAATTTAAAAAACTCGAAGTCCCTTACTGATATTTTATTAGTAATACACTACCTAATGCACTCCAGTTTGTATGTATGTTTTCTATTTTATCAGTATTTATTTGAAAAGCGAATTAGTTATTTGTAGTGTGTGTTCCACGAAGACTTACTGTTTATACGAAAATAAAATAAATACTGTAAAACCCTTTACTAGCGCATTTCAAAGGAAAATAAATCAAACGATAGCTTTCCGTGTAAAATTTAAGACTGGATGAAAAGCAACCTGGTATGGTGACACACATACAAGCTCTTTTATTTAGTGCTCCATCAATTAGAGACTCGTAAAGTGTCACAGGAAATTAAGGCCGTCGGAAGTTTTACCGGCAAGCCGAGAACGTTGCCTCTGAGCGCGGAGCGGTAGAGCACACATACCTGCCTAGGCTGGTGACTTTCCACTTCGCCCTCTCTCTTCTCGGCCACCAGGAGAATTTGTTTCCTGTTCGTCCATCAACATTCGGAATTAAAGTACTTATTTTTATATGAGATGTAAATAGCTTCGTGGCAACACGTCGTACTGTGGAAATGAGAAAACGAGTTTCAAGTTTGTAATTGTAATGAATTCATTTTAATAGTTATTTGTATACCTACGCCGTAGAATGAGTGTTTGGTCGTAACAAAGAATAATCCTGTCGGTCTACAATGATAACCGAAATGGTTTGAGAACGCCAAACAATTTTCGCGAGCAATGTATACACATTATTTTTTTCTTCGGACACTAATGCCCAATACTACGGTGACAGCTTAAACTGTAAAATAACAATCAGTATGTTTATATCTCTAAACTAACTTATAATATTGGTTTTATGCCGATACTGTACCTCATGTTCGGTTGCAACAACGAAACTTTAATTTTTAGCTTGATGAAACTAATAATATCGCATCAAATATTATGCAGTAGGTTGCTCAGTGGTATCGAGTCGGCCTGTGGATCTTGAGAATCCTGGTTCGATCCCTACAGTTTTCACCAATTTAAATCTACCCCTGTGTGGCTCCTCCTCCACTAACATCTTTGGGGGCCGTTATTTGACGGTTGGTAACCGCACTTCACGCGAAGAAATATCTCACTTACCGAGATCCAGTAATGAGTAAAAAGCGTGATGATATGTTTATTTATTTTATTTTCAAATATTTGACAGCAATATCAACTTCATGTGACATTCTATTTCGATTTTCCTTTGTTAATTTAAGTCAGACATAAAATTTCAGTTTCGCTGATGCAAACGAGCATTAGATATCCGCTCATTGCATACATATTTTCTCGTCACTCGGTTACCATAGTAGTAAGATGTGAGTTGTATTCCATTTGTCAATTGGTACAGATAAATTAGACAGTATAACTAAATAAAAGGAACTAAGTAAACTGATGTACTTATTGTATTACTTTAAGCTAAATACTAATTAGTAAAACTAATACTGGGAGTAATATTCCAAGAAATGACACAAGTTTTATTTTTATCGAATTGAGAATGGGCGAAATGCGAATGCACCATAGCCTACGTAGGACATCCAGAGCCACAGGGCGGTATTTATCTCGGATGCTTGCCACTTGGCAAATTCATTCTCACCACCAAACCCACCATCGCCGCCATCGCATCGTCGACACAAAAAAAACATGAGTTTTATTCACTTAATTTTACTTCTACGTTTTACTATCATGTTTGTTCCGTACTCAGACATATTTTAGAGCTGATGTTGGAATGGATTATTTATTCCAGTTTCATGGCGTGCTTATTAGTAAGGTCGGGTTTCTTGTTTTAATGTTAAAATGTCGTAATAAAATAATATAATGCATTTGTAAGTCAACTTATTGTTATTGGATAACCATATTATCTGACTCTTTTTTGCCCTGTCACTAGCGTTCGCCATTATTAAAAGAAATAGATACTTCTGTTCATCAGACTCTATTTTTATCATGTATATTTCACTATCTTCAACCTTTAGAGCATTATATTTGTATTGACATTTAATCATGCACATTTATAGCAAGTATATCTTCAAAGGAATACAATATATGTGGATATTATTAATTTATTTTAATAAAAAATATAAAATAAACACTTAGCTATGTTTCACAAAATTCAGCCTCCAAGTCACCTTATGATGGCATCGTCAGAGGCCGGCCAGCACAGTTATTAACCATAGACGCGTTTCGCTCTTATTTTGTGAAACATAGCCAAGTGTTTATTTCATATTTTTTATTAAACCTTATTTTACCAAGTGTTGGATGACAATTAATTTTGTTTTTGTTGTTATTTAAATTGCGTAGCTTTTCCTTTTTTTCGGTAGATGGCATGGCTTGTTCCACAGAACTTCTCATGTCATCTTACCTGTTTGTTAGAGATCTTATTCTCTGCTGGCACAGTTCTTCGTCACCAGCTTCTTCACGTGAACTTAGTTCTAGGTGAAGAAGTGAGTTATACCATACTGATGAGCTCTAATAAGAGCGAAACGCGACTATGGTTACTAACTGTGCTGGCCAGCCTCTGACGATGCCCTCATAATGTGACTCGGAGGCTGAATTTTGTGAAACATAGCCAAGTATTTATTTTATAATTTTTATTAAACCTTGTTTCACCAAGTGTTGGATGACAATTAATTTTGTCTTTGTTGTTATTTAATTTATTTTACATAGTAAATATTAGAATATATGAAACATGATTGAAAAAACAATGACTCGAGCAAATTTAATTAATAATTAGTCTTTGTGCCCCTATTTCCTTGATGTCATAATTGCGTGTTTGGTTTTTCTATTGGATAATCCGGTTCTGTGCATCCCTGATCTAAATCCAAACACTTCTTTTACTTTGTATTTGTTACATGATGTATTTTAAGCCGCTATATCGACATTTTTCTTTAGTAAGGACGAAAACATCAAACAACAATCGGTATAAGAATTTTGGTGCCGGAGGCTCGAAGCTGCCACTTGAAGCGTTCTGATTAAACTGTTATTGATGTGTTTGCACAGTCAATATTGAACAGTCAGTGTTTAGGTGGGAAATATTAAATCAGTCTTCGATGCCGCAGCCCTGTCAACTGCGTATGGATACATTTGCAATAGAGATATTGATTATTCGCGCTAGTATTAGCGCATGGTGGTCATCCATATACGAGTAGATATACTGGTTATGTGATCGGAAAATACTCTATGCTCTTTAATTTGTACATACTTTGATGAAAGTAAATTTATGTAAATAAAGTTTTCGTCGAAGTGGAAGGTACATGAAGGTTAATTAAATATTTTAATTAAACTTGAAAACATAGTAGAAAGAAAAAGATTTTTTAAAGAAAATAATTATGAATAGTCTATCTACTTATTAAAGAAATTTTGTAAAGAAATATGAGGTGGAGATAATTAACTTTAGTCTAGATTAATAATAAAAAACACAAATATCTTGCTTCAGGGGATATAATATAAAAAAAAATGGTTTAACTCTTTATAATTCAGTCCTTAAGAACAATAAAATAAAATTGTTATGTTAGATTCCTATTTACAGTAATATATAAATATTGTTATACTTTAAAAAAATCATGAAAAGCGGGTTATAGGTGAAAATAGATTTTCCATGCGCATTGTTTTTCAAATTATTTTAGAAAATAATGCTTTGTGAAGTTTAAAAGTCTGCATCTAAATCAATAAACTAATTTCATTTTTATGTTTTATATCTGCAGAAATTAAATATGAAAATTTATCAAATTCGAATTAAAACAAAATAATAAACAAATTCAGTAAGATTTTTTGTCAAATATTTAATTTTTTAACACAAAATATTTGACAGAGTTAAGTGGCGCATTTTATTTTGTTTTAATGCCAGGGGCAAAAACAACAGTTGCCCCCATGAATTTTTTTGGGGGAGGGACAAAGACTGCATTTTATCCCCTCTCATACTTTTGGATCTTTAATGGTATTATTAACTCTTAAAAGTCTACAATTTCGACTACTTTAACTTCGACTTAAATTTTGGTACTTAAATATTTTCAATCTTTGAGTTCGTTAATATAAATTTTAATTTTTCATATTTGATTTGTAACATTCGTAATACATTATTTCCCCGTCGACTACCGTTGACAGAATCTCTGAAACAAGAAACTTGATCGAATTGTAATTATTAAACCGGTTTTAAAATTGATTAAGTTCTACCTTTCTGGAAAAGTCACAATTTACAAATTCAGAGTGTTGCGCATTTATAATGAGCAGATAGATGTAATATGTAGTTATGTTTAGACTATGGATGTTTATGATTTTGTCGGATAAATTATTATAACTATATTTGGTTTCCTTTTTGTTGTTGTAAGTAATATTACTTTATATTACAATACTGAAAGTATGTGTACGCATTTCTAATTTAAATTAAAAACAAAAACTAACCCAAATTGAACCGGTTCGCGAATCCCATCAAAAGAAAGCTATTGAACCAGAACAAAAAACCAAACAAAAACATAAGTCGAACTTAAATCAGAACTGAACTGTATTTTTTTGTGGTTCAGATCACTTGTATAAAGATATATTATTTTAGGATTGCAGAGTTTTAACTTTCAAATATCCTTCTTTAAAGACACATTTGAGGACTCTAAAGCAATGGTCCCGATAAACCTTATCCTCCGCCTTTTACGACACCTACTAGTTTGGGCCATGATTTAGGTACCGTCTTTTTATTGATTGCGTATAGAATTCTATTTGTAGCAATAGAAACGCGTGCATTTAACATTTTTTACGCGCGGTGGCATTGGAAACGCGCGACAAAGATATTTTGCTATTGTTCCACAGAAAACGTTAACTTTACGATGACAAATGAGAGTGTAATTATCAACTTGTCATAGCAATTATAGAAAAAGACGATTTAAGTATAAAAAAAGGAATATTTCTTTATGCAACTGTTAACATTTACATATGCGATATGCGATTACCTATCTTTTTTGTATAATACAATTTTATATCCCGATGCTATTAACGATGGCCGTTAAAGTATTTTAACGGATTTTTTATTGGCAACGTTCGATAACATTACTAATGTTAAAGCTAAATTATTGCAAATAAGTTTTAAACAAAGTTACCATTTTTTTGGTTATTAAATATTTATAGATATAAATCGTTTTTTAAACGAAAATTTGTAGTAAATTTTATTAGTTCTTAAAGTATATAATACGAGTACATTTGGTGCATATAAAAAATTTATACATCTTGTCTTTGAAATATGTTTGACGTACTTAGAATGTCGCCCGTTTCGGCTATCGGCTATCAACTTCATTCTACTATACGCCCAACACTAATTTACGATCTAAGTTAATCAAATTACTACTACAAATCAGGTAGATAATAATTCCATAATGAATTTAATTTCTGCTATCGTATTCCAAACTACGTGATATCACTTCTACCAAGATTTGCGTTTGTAATTGTATGCTAATTGTATCTATTTATATTAAAGTACCCTACATTTTAAATTAGGGACATTTTCGCAAAAAATCTGAAATTCTGTATTGTTTGATTTATGATCAGATATATTTTTTACCCACAAAAATGGACACAGCAACAATAAAAAGAAAAATAGTGCCATCGGAAAATTTGTACATGAAAAGTGTAACATAAACATTCGCAGTGACATGTCAGCGGAAATCTGTCAACCGAATTTGTGTGGACGCGGTGAATTGTCATGTGATGAAGAATCGAAAAAATATATCGGATGATAAAGTGGCAACATGCGAATGGAAATGGAAACGAGAAACAATCGGTAATGTGTCATATTTCCTATTTTTAATTTTTTCGCCAGTCAGTCACACATATTATCATTTTTCAAAACATTATTACAACCTACATCCTATACAATTTTTTACAGATGAGCTTTGATATTCTTTATAAATTACTTTTCGTTGTTAGTTCAATTGCTTCATAATAAATAATTCTTGAGTTTATACTTTGTTCATTGCAACTTATTAGCAAAAATACTACTGCGTACGACTGGTTCGATTTCCAGTATAAAATGTAGGTTCGCTATGATGTAATTAGAATTAATATTAATAATTAAAACACCGGGTTCGATTCCCACAGCCGAAAACAATTTTCACCACATTAAAACTACACCTGTCGCTCCCTCTCCACTAACGTCTTTGGGGCCGTGATTTGACGGCTGGTAACCGCACGTCACGCAATGAAACATATCACTTACCGAGATTTACTACGGCAGAAAGACACACCTAGAAATAGGTAAGAGGCGTGATGATATATTTATTTATTTATATTTTCTTAAAACTCACCTAGTGAAAGAAAAGCGGTAAGTTATTTGGAGTGTATAAGGCTTTCAAGATCACACACAGATGTGCATCCGAAATAAATGAATAAGACAATTATATCTATTTTTTAATTAAGAAACAAAATTAACGTTTATTGTTTAATGAAACCCATTGAATGTGTTTCATTTTAAATTATCGTTATTTGAAACTCTAAAAATATTAGTTAATATTTGCAACTTAAAATAAAATAAATAAATAAATATATTTTACCCATTAATGGGTATGGCATTCTGTTGTGACAGATCTTAATAAGTAATATAATTATGCGCGTGAAGTGTAGTTACCAGCCGCCAAATCACTGCCTCCAAATATTTAACTGAAAGGAAGTCACAGGGCTAATATTAATTATTTGTTGATTGTGGGAATCGAACCCTGGTTCTTTCTTACATAAATTTTACTGTCTAAATAAATAGAGTCAGTCTTAAATTAATCTATTTGCTGTTTTAAAATTCAAGTAACCCTAGCTTTTTTCTCTTTAAAATGTAATTATGTTTTTTTTTACTCTCCCTACAAATTGATAGAATAAGTTTTTATTTTTTTAATTTTCTTACCAAACTATTGCATGTCATTATTTGAAGTTCACGTAAAAATAAAGTAATTCAAAAAATTCTCACAATTTTCCATCATAAAATAATCTAATTTAGTTCTAGTTCAAGCTCAGTAAATTTTTCCATTTTACGAATATCAAGGACGTAACGTGTACGAGGAGTTTATTTTTGTTTCGCGTGACAATAGTTGAATATTTTAAGGAATCTTTGTAATTTAAAAAGATAAATTACATCGCGCCGTGAGAAGTATTATGCATCCATAGCCTAGAAAGCTTTTTCATGCTGTCTGATTGTTATCTAGTTGCAGTTGGGGAAAGTAATTAGACTTGTATACTGTATATGTTAATTATCATAATTTCGGAAGCTTACATTTCGTTTTAGTTAAGTAGATATGTAAATAATTTATTACTGATGGAGGTTTTTAATATATAATACTCTTTATAGCAGTGCTTCCCAACCTTTTTTTAATCGTGACCCTTTTTAGTTTTTTAAAAATGCTCGCGACCCCCCTTTCGCATATTTGATCAATAAAACAAAAAATAAAAGGTTTGACAAAATATATTTTAGGACTCAGTGATTATATTTTTTCCCCTCAAAAAAGCCAAGGCGACCCCCCAAAAAAGCTAAGGCGACCCCCTTGTGGGTCGCGACCCACCGGTTGGGAACCGCTGCTTTATAGCATATTTTTCTTTTTAAGAATTCTTTTCTGCTCTTTGTATTAGGAGAATATGTAAATGATAATGATAAATAGTGATAATATATATGTTTCTCGTATTATTTGAATAAGTGAAAGCCTTTATGGCGTAGTAAGTTGAAAATAGGATCCTAATAAAATATTTATCTAGCTTTCATTTCGAAATGGTTGAAACTGGGTCACATACTAAACATATATATTTAGTGAATTTGATTTTCCGAATGATTAAATACAAAGTTATAGGTGCCCATATTTTAGTCAGAATTATTTTATTTCCGTAATTTCTTTATATTTCTGATCTCTTGTTCAATTTTCAAAACAACTTTGTCGTACATTGTGCACTGCAATCAAATGTACATAATTTGTTTAAAAATACTTAAAAACAAACTAGTGACAAATTTGATACATTACTGTCTGAAATAGTTTAGAAATGTTTGAAATTTTTAACCAATGGGAGCAGACGCCTCTGAACAAAAATGAAAATTTCATTTCACACATTTTTATTGGTTAAAATTTTTAATGGACTTTTAAAAATTGACAAGACCGTTCGGTGAGGAATTACAGTGTAGTTGCTTAGGATGAATTTTATTCTGATTCTGATTGACTGATCCAAATTTCAAATTGAAAAATTGTGACAATGACAACACTAATTGCTCACTAAAAAAATATTGGGTACAATTTAGTTAGATGTTCTAAAATGCCCTATCTTACATTCGTTTAATAAGATTTTAAAATATTATTTATCAATATTTATAAAAATGTGAAACAATAAAGTTAGTACAGCGCTGTTACTATCACAAGTTTTTGTGCTATGTAAATATATCTTCATTGTACTCGTAAGTGAGGTTTGCTTGTAAGACAGCGTTCTTCAACCTGTCGGTTGCGACCAACAGGGGTGTGGGGTAATTTCTGGGGGGTTGCTGTGATTATTTTTAGTTTTAATTATTTTGATTCCATATGAAATAGAACAGGTGTATCAAACTTAATTGGATTGAGAGCCATTTCCTACAAAAGTATATATCAAGTTGGCCGTAAAAATGATTTCGACTAATAAAAAAAACTGCACTAATTAAAATCGAGGGAAAGTAAAGAAATGATAAAAATAAACTGTACATACGTTTCAAGTTTTACTTTCTTTTGTCACTACAGATTATTGTCGCGAGAGTGGATTTTGCATGCTTCTTCATATCAAAACAAAGACAAAAATCAAATTTAAATTAGCACATTTAGCCGCGAACAGATAACACAAATGCAATTACAGCCTGAATTAAAATATAATTTGTTTTTAATTTAATAATTAAATATTAGTTTAGAATTTTATTTTGAGTGTATTTTTTATCCCGTTAATAATTCCATTTCTGTATAGAGTGACGGGTCGTAGGTTCCTAAACTATTATAAAAGGGGTCGCGACTCGAAACAGAAAACAGTGCTGTAAGGGATTCTATAGGAAATGTAGTCGCTCTATAGACAATCACTATTGAAAAAGGTCTAATCTTAACCATTACAATTTCAATTTGAAGTAGAAATAATTTTGTGACATGTTTTTCAAGATCATATATTTCACTTGTAAGGAACCACCCACTTTAAATTACAATACAAAAGTGCTTGAGTCTTTAACCGTTAAACATAGCTCCGGCATTACAGGCACGTAGTCGTATAAATTTCTTATCAATAGATAAGCAGCAGGCTCTTCGAATGGAGCGAGCTGGTGGCGTCTGCGCTCGAACCTCCCCGACGTGTCTGCATTGCTCTGACTCTGAACTGATCCCGTGCAGCTACAGTGCCACTGGCTTTACGCCTCTCTTCTTTGTAATTTAACAAAGTAGCTTGTTCAGGATTTGCATGCGGTCATTTCGAATTTCTTGCAACCCTTTCTTCTAATCTTCAATGAAGCCAAACGTTCGGGAAACTGAAAACGAAATGAGAATTTCTCCAGCGTAAGATAACTTACAATTTACGTTATTGGTTTTCTGTTTTTAAACTCTGGAGTTTATTCTCGTTTAGATATTTTTGTCGATGTTTACATGGAAATTTTATTTGTTATTTAAAAATCTTATTGTTTTCAACAATATATATTGTATTTCTTAGTTGGTATATATATATATATATATATATATATATATATATATATATATATATATATATATATATATATATATCTGCTCACACGTTAAAGTTATCTAAACAAAATCTGCATTACACTGGTTTTATTTTTACAATGTTAAAATCTGTAAAACTGTTAATATCTTTCTAAAGCCATTTATTTGAATGTAATAGAGTTTATTTATAGTATTAAGGACTAGGTAAATTATAATTTGATGATTTAATTATGTATTATGTAACTATGGCTTATATTTCTCTATTTCATGTTATGAAATTAATAAATAGTAATAATAATATGGTATAGAAAAAATACCACAATAGCTGTCATGACATGCATAAGAACCAAAAGGGTTTTGAGATTGTCAATAAATCCTAATAGAATATTAGTTCCTTTGACCCGGGTTCTCAATTCCACAGGCTGACTCGATACCACTGAACCACCTACTCCATAATAAATTTAATAAAGTCATAAAACGATTCCTAATTAAACAATAATCGAAAGTTACAAAAAGATTCCACTAACATCAAGATCAGTTAAAAAATAACCACAGGCAGTAGGTTGAGAACCGCTGATGTTAGATTAAATGACTAAAAAAGGAAACTTATATAAGAGTGATAAAAATGACTAACATTATCTTTGAACGATTCACACCTTAAGTTTATTTCATGCCTGATTTTATTTATATTCGCTATTGGAAATATAATTTAATTTTGCTAAATAATTTATTCCTATTTCATATTATTTTAATTTAACTCTGTAACTAATACTTCCTAATAGTTATTCGAGCTTTATGCATACGCTCATATTTCAAAAGTTTGAAATGTGAATATAGCAGTACATTTGAAATTTAAATTTGATATCGTCACGTTAACAAAATTAACACAAATAAAAGTAAACGAGTTGCCCAAAAGTGGCATAGTCATGACCAGGTAAAAAAGTAATTTAAGTGCAAATTAAGTAACGAAAAACTGTTATCAGTTAATTTACAGTCCAAAGGTGTTCCCCGCTAAAATTGCCCAACTAACCACTTAGCACAAACAATCGTAGAGCCAGCACTAGCGCCCCGGTGGCTACGCACCGTGATTCACACGTTTACCGCAATAAATATCTTATATCTCGCCGAATCTGAGTTTCGGTACCTCCTGCGGGGGCTCCGCCCTTCACGGGGCCCGCGGACGTTAATGTATACCTACCATTGCCTAATGTGCCGGTAACTACCGCGTAGAAGGCAATTTTGTACAGCTGTTGATTAAATATTTATCTTCATTAAATGTACGTATGTATATACTAAAGCATCTTATATATTTAATTAATTATATTAAAACTTCAAATACATGAGTGATATGAGTTAATATTATTTTATAAGCCATTAATATTTAAAGAAATATAAATATTTTAATATATCTTTTAATTTATATACGTCTGCAAGGTAATATATCGTTTTCTTCCTCTATATTTAACTGATTAACAAGGCTTTTGAGGCGAGTTACAGTGGCACTCAACATTGTTCCTTTAAGTAAACCATCCTTAATTTTGTGAATTTTTGAAAAATTATTTTTGTTCCGTTATCAGTACAATATAACCATAAAGTTTGATCCATAAGTAAAGAAGCACCCTGTATAGGCATTTAAGTATTTTCGAAATGGATGTGAAAATTTGGAATTAAATTTACAAGTTGTTTCTTTTATATAATTCTTAGTTTTTTATTTTTCATTTTAAATTTCCCATCCTTCGTTATTTCTTGAGCGAAGCTTGGTTTTCCAGATATTTTCAATAATTTCAATCCTAAATAAAAATAGAATATATTTAATAATATTTTATTAACAAGGAAAATTATCTTGCTGAACAGATGAATTTATATTTAAATTCATTTAGAAAACTAAAATATATTAATACACATACGAAAAAATAAATATTCCATTATTTTTATTTGTAACATACTTTTACTAATATAGTTAAGGAACTGCAGGAAAGAAGCGCACATTTTTATAACGTCTTACGTATTAAATTTTCAATACAATATTCGTTGGGGTAGATGCCTCAGTGGTATCGAGTCGGCCTGTGGATCCTGAGAACCCTGGTTCGATCCCCACAATCGACAAACAAATTTCACCAATTTAAATTTACCCCTGTGACTCCCCCTCCACTAACATCTTTGGAGGCCGTGATTTGACGGCTGGTAACCGCACTGCACGCGAAGAAATATATCACTTACCGAGATCTGCTATCGCAGAGTGCCACACCCAGTAATGGGTAAAAGGCGTGATGATATAATATAGGTAAAAATTTATAATATTCTTTTAAATAATGCTACCTACTATGCTTTTATGAAATATGTATCTATGCTTATCCTATTAACACGAGTTTCTTGTCTATATGTTTAACTTTTGATAAAACTTAGTGTTGTAATATTTTTTTGATCTTAGATAGCAATCTAGCTAGATATCATTCTTTGTAAAAATTATTTAGTACGTCATTTTAAAAGAAAATTGGGTAGAAATTTCATAAAAATTTAGTTAATAAATGCAGGTGAGTACTTTAGAGCAATATTCAAGAAATCTATTGGGTCCAACAGCAACTCGATATTAAATTAGCAAGAAATGTTCTTTTTTGTCAATTTCATAGTTTCTAATTTTTCATTTTACACTTTCCATCTTAAGTTATTTTCTGAACGTAGCTCTTCCAAATATTAAGTTGATATCAGCGAGATTTAAACTCGTGAATTTTTGCTTTTTACGATAACGTTGTATCCGCTGGATAACAACTGCTTTTCAATCAAATTTTATGATTTGTATCAATATAAACAAAATGAAGTTAATTATTAAATGAACGTTCGAAAAAAAATTATGATCGGCTCTATTATTTTGTTAATGATTGAATCAATTAGTTTAATATTGCTAATTAAACTGTAAATATTGTTGACGGTTTCAAAACCTATAGTGGTCAGTTGCACAAATAAAATTTTAAACTTGGTTTAAATAATTGAAAGCAAATCTAAATTACATGTTATATGAGATAATGTACATTGCTGTGAATCATTTAATTTGCTTTTATTTATTTAAACCGTTTAAAATTTAAGTTTTGTTATTACAACCGCCTAAATATAATCTGAATATGAATTAAAGATGTGACTTATTTTTGCACCAGTTTAAATTTGTAACAAACAGGATTTGTTAGAAACAATCGTATGCAAAATTATTGATTAGATTGAATCTTCAAGACATGTCATGTTATTCACCTTTTGTACCACGCGCGAGCATTTTATGCACTTGTCATATTCAGTATGGCTCAGCGGTATCGAGTCGGACTGTGGATCTTGAGAACCCTGATTCGATCCCCACAGCCGACAAACAATTTTCACCAAAATTAATTCTACCCCTGTGGCTCCCTCTCCACTAACATCTTAGAGGGACGTGATTTGACGGCTGATTACCGCACTTCCCGCGAAAAAATATATCACTTACCGAGATCTGCTTAGGCTGAGTGCCACACCCAGTAATGGGTAAAAGGCGTGATGATATATTTATTTATATTTTATATTCAGCGAACTTATTGCGATTTTGCATTTATTTACTATACATGCCGTAGTAGGGTATAAATATTGGAGGGTGTCTAGTTCGAAATTATGATGTTATTAATTTGTTTTTATTTAGTTTGTTGTAGTTTGTTTTATTTATTTTTTTCTAGCTTGTTAGTAGACAAACTACTAAGGTCATATGCCCACTTTACGCCCTGATCCTGTGTTTTAAATCTTAGAGTTAACGTCAACACGGGTTTCTCTTGACGGTCACTCATCCAAAAAATCCCTGCGTACAACATTGCATAGATCAATTCCAACGAGTTGATCTATGGCTGTTTATGTTTTAGTTATTATTCATTATGTTTTTAATAAAACATCAATTACTCCCAATTGCAGCTTTCATTATTTATTATCAAACTTCAGCTCGTCAATCAATCAATGGTAAAGATAAGTTCTCATCATTATCATCCTGATTTATTACAAATTGATTTTAAATTGAACCTAGGGAAAATCATTCAGAACTCATTGTTATAAAAATAAAATAGCATTTGGTTTAAATAAAGCAGAATTAAAACCAAAGGTGATGTTATTTAGCTTAATGGATAAGTATATACATAACTAAATACTTACAATAAGTCCAGTTGATCATTGAAATTGACTCGCATAAATATGCCTTTATATATCGATTCTCTTCTGTATTATTTACCTGCTAATAACTTTTTTTAAATTGCCTAAATCCGATAGTCAAGTAGAAGATATTGATGTAAAGGGTTCATAAAAAAGATACTAAAATTATGAGTTTGAAGCAGTTGCATTCGATAAAATTTTAGCTATGCAAGATTTCGTGGTAGAAATTTTTAATATGCTGGCTGCGAGAAATAAATTTCACAATTTCAGAAATACGAGTATTTCCTGCGACTGTACGTTCCATAAAGTAGCGAATGCGACATACAAAAATATCAACGCAAGCATTTGCGCACGATGTAAGCGTAATATGATCGAGCCCCACAGAATTTAAGCATGTGCGCAGAGCTATGGCTTAATATATGCAAATTGCAATTTTGACAGCCTAGCATTCGTGACAAATCCTAGACCTATTATTATTATTACATTATTATATCGCGTGTTGGGTTGATATATTTTTTTCAAAAAGCTTTGCGTAAAAGTCGTTCAAAAATTTAATACGTCTTTAAATTATGTATGCACGTGTGTTGCATATATTTATACGATAAACTTAATCTTACCAGCTACAGAATGTCCTCATATATGCTAGGACATGACGTGAAGTGATTTGTGTTTTTCACGTGGGAAAAGGAATATTTATGATTGTGTGTAACGCAAAAATGAAAATAGCAAAACCATTAGGTTGTTTCTAGACTAAATTTTGTTGATAGAGAAAAAGTTACCAAATGAAAATAAGAGATGTTTCACAAGAAGCAGATCATGGATGTTTAATATGAGATATCGGTTTTTACTGAGCTGTTATACTATTTTCATTTTAAACTCGAGGGATCGGCATAAAACGATTAAATGCACCGCAATTACGTTTACAAAGGAACTCAAAATATGATCCGTCATAATTGGTTTCACAAGGTTCACACAGGGATGTACAGCCCTATTCGCCGGTACGGTCAATCATAGGAAAAAACAAGAATAATTTTAGGCTGAATACGACCCTTGACAATTTACCTATTTTGACTATCGATAAGCGATATAGGGTAGTCGCACTAATGGATTTCATTGTAGTTATATGGGACAGGGACATTTAATCATTTTATGCCGATCCCTCCAGTTTAAAATGAAAATAGTATACCTCCTAAAATCTTATTGTCATTCAAATAAATATTTAATTTTTAAATTTCAAAAACGAGTTAAATGATGAATTTAAGTATATTTCATAAGAAACAAAAGATCTTTCATTTAAATCAAATTTAAATTATAATTACGATAGATACATTTTTAATACAAAATACATAGTTATTTGGCAATTTCGTATATATGTGCACATTTTGTTTTCATGCTATGTTGACGGTTACTATTTTTTTTTTAAATACAAGATAAAACTTGAAAAGATACAAAAGTATACAGAAGAAAATTTTATTTTATTATAGAAATGTTAACTAATTTTGGGCCGATTTAAATGTAAATGTAGTTCAAATAGTTTTGTAACCAATGATGGAATAAAATTATAAACGTACCAAAATTTGAACTGCCTTTACACAATCAGCCTTTCAAGTTATACTCCAAACCTTTTATTTGAAATATTTTTTTCTGAAATAATTTTGCACACAATTCCTACATTCTACTGATTTTTTATTTAAAGTGCGCATGGCTCGCATTTCGTATAAGATCCAGTATTTTATAAAAGTGTACATCTCTTATAAATTCTTTAGCTAAATTAAGCTACAAGATAAATGTCAAAATCATTGCGTAAGCTAAACTTCATTACTAAGTACATGCTTTAAGTCTTGAAGAAGACTAATTATAATTCTGTCAAAATGTCAACGGAAAATAATTGGAAGATAATAAGATCTTTTTTCGTTTAGTTCAAATACGTTCGAAGTCAATAAATCCGTGTTCTCCTATCTTGCCTTGGACATCATATTTCTGCAGAGAATTAAAAAAGATTCAATACTTTATCCTTCAAACTTTGTAGAAAATTTAAACGAGGATTTGTTGCACAGTGTTAGATATCTCAGTCATTAATAGTTAAAAGGCATTGTTTAAATGATTTTCACTATTTTATTTCTATATGTTCTAAGAAAATATATGCCAAGAGGATAACGGATACAACTGCACCTTTTCACCTCCTCTGGGTGCGCCACTGCCTTTCCCTTACTAACAATACCAAACTATGCATAAAATTAAAAGCAAAATTTGTTTCACTGCGTTAGATATCCGATACATTATTACTGTAACAAAGTGAAACAATTCAGAATTAGTTTTTGTTATAATTAGGATTTTTCACTATCAACTCAGCTTCGAAAGATACAGACAAATTAAATATTATCTTAAGTATCTTTTTTCAAAGTTGACTTGACAGAGTTTTGGTTATCAAATTTATTAGAGCATATGTTTGTAATAATTTCAGCATTCTTCGATCATTATTTATCGAGTTTATGGCTTCTCTGAATTGTCGCGCTTGTTAGCTATTATGTGATGACATATCTGGGCAAATTATTAGTTGTGCGTTGGTCTGAGATAGCTGTGGATCTTTGTATTTCATCCCTTAAAATTGTCTGGTGTTTTTTATGTAAACTTGTGCATGGGAACAGTTATCTCTAACCAAGTCAACGATTTCACCCTCTTACCCCTTGTCAGCACGTCCCATGGAAAACAACAACAAATAGTCAGTGGTGGTTTAGTTTTTGGATTGACAAGATGTAGTCTTGTCATGTAGTAACTTTAGTTCATATGTTGTTGTTGTTTGCCATCTTCGGTATAAGTTGTATTAAATATCATTAAATCTGTAAATTTTGTAAAATTTAACATAAAATTTATTTACTATAAAAACTATTTTATTGAAAGATCGAATTACAAGTAAATCTTTCGTGTTAGATTACTTATAACAATAAATAGTTTAAATTAAGTATTGTTTCTAATAATGAGATTCTTAGATAAATAGATAGATAGAGGGAGAGAGATTAGCATATTCATTAGGTACCGACCTAATTTAAATTTTATTGCACAATATAAAAAATCCCGTTTATAATTGTCAGTTTGGGATAATATATCCCTTCCTTTACCAACAATACCAAAATGACAAGAACCGGCACGAAGCATCAAAGGGTTATCACTTCGCACGCACAACGGCTCAGTCCGTGTCCAATGATTGATGACCGACTGTTCTGTGTATCCTTTTCCGCGACTAACGCTACTGGTTGGTGGACGCCAGGATAAGTACATCCATGCATAACTAGAGCAACCTCGGCGACATCCTGTTTTGTCCACTTCAGTTTCGGCCATTAAGAAAATGTTTAGTTATTGAGAGAAAGAATACTGACGGAAATTATATAATTGTTCTTAAGTTTCTTCTACAAATCAGGCAGCGACAGATCTATTAATTCCGTAACATGATTTCTTTTTCTTCTTGAGTTGGCAAGTTCATAACAGTTCAAAAGGTGACGACAACATATATTTGCATATAGTTAAAAATATATACCGAGTGTCCACTGAAAGCGGGGCACTCCTATTAACTTCCTTATTTATAAAGGTATCTAATACTCGTATGTGACATCAACTTTGTTATTTTAAATGGAACAATTGTATGTGTATCTACTTTTCAATTCTACGTACAGTCAACTTTGGTGTTATAATTTGAAATTCTTTGTATTATTTTTTACGAAAATATTTGACTTATGGCACATCATTGTATTCAGAATTTTATGTAGAATTATAAAATATAGAAAGGCTTTTTGCAGATTGTTGTTATTAAGTATGAGGCTCTTTGAAAACTGTTGCTATTGGTAATGGGGCTGTTTGCACACCAAAAAATAGAACACAGATAAATTTAGGTAATTAAAATGAATAATTATTTGAGATACATTATATTAATAATATAATTTGTGTTAATCAATTAATGTAACAGTTTTATAAAGTTTTTAAATCTGTATAAATTGAAAAAGACAATTTTACTCTATTGCTCCGAAAACTGTCATTTGCTCTGCGGTTTTATTGATGAATATTTTTATCACCTTATTTAAATCAATATCCAATGTTTTAATTTTGTGTATATGAAGAAAAACTAAATGAAACAGTCGTTTTTGTAACATTGAAGTACGGTTCCAAGTCAAAATTCGACGAACCCCGCTGAATGACTTTTCGGCTGACGATTCTGAAGCTGGAATTGTCAATAGTAATAAAAGTAGAGTTTCTACTTCCTTGAAGTCTCGGTTTGGATTTTGAATTCGTACTCGTATTTTAGTTAGGTATTTTATTTTATTTTTGTGTCCTGAACAGGGGTTGCAGTGCAACCCCCATTAATGATCAGGGGTTGCAGCGCAACCCCCAAAAATGATCAGGGGTTGCAACTGCAACCCCTGAAACCCCACTTCCGCGGTCACTGCAAAAATGTATTTTTTTACATTTATCTATTATTTGTATTGCTTTTCTAATTACTCTCATTCAAAATTTGTATTAGTTAAATTAAAAACCAATTAATCTTACTGTCTGATCGTAGAAATAATGTTGTGTACAGCTTTGATTGAAATTACCTTTCTCTATTTTGCATTCATAAGGAAGTCATTTTGAAACCCAGATGAGCATCGAAAAATGTTTAAGTATACATATGTTAAATGTCACTAAAAATGAACTTGATATAGATGTTTTGAGAGCAAACACAAACCCTAACAACGGATCAACTGATCCTGTTCAAAACAAGCTTTAGACAAAAAACGAAAAATGTGTAAAGTTTGTTTAGCTTTCGCACTCCAACTTTTGCATGTAGAGTAATATAAGATGATTTTATATCACTTGTAAATATTTTTACCAAAATTTTCTTGGTCATCATCTTTAAGTAATTTTAAAAAATTGGTTACTTTTGAATGTCGTTTGAAGGACTAGGTTTATGGATTAACTTTAGATCTAAAAATTTTATTTACAAATTAACTAGTGAAGCTTTGAACCTTATACGTAAGTTCAGAAGCTACGATGTAATTGTACTTAACTACTGTTCATCAACCTATTGAATAATTTCTGAAATTCTAATGGTATCTGTGATACTCACACATGATTAATAAAATGGTACATATCAGAATTTATTTATTTATTACACAACTGGAAATTAATCCTAGTTATAGTTTATAGTGAAATTCGAAACACTCGGATGCAATTGTATTTTGTTTCGTTTGTGAAGAGAAAGCGCAACCAAAAAAACAACAACTAATTATAAACAACAACAGGAAGCAAATCGACATCAACAAAACTTATAGCTGGCAATATATCACCAGTTATGTAAAAAAACCAAATTAAAAATGAATTTTTCATTTCCGAGGAATCAAACTTCGTGTTTTTATTGCTAGGTAATATTGAATCGATAGAACGCATTTCTAGCTAGCCTCGCTTCATTCGCCTTGCAGCCATCTAGCAGAATAGTTGACAAAATATATATTATATAACTAAAATTTATTTATTTAAACTCAGAACAATAAACTTCACAATATAACTACTTACGAGTAAGTGATCAAGAGAGATTCTTAAAATGTGTAATCTCTATGAACATCTCACAAGGAAAACCAAAATGCAAGTGGTTGTTGCACTGTCTGTGTTTGAACATTTTATTACTCAAAGGATGAAAAAATATCTCTGAATACTGTTCTTGCATAAAAAATTGTTGATATTCAACATAAACTTAAAATTCTGAAAAACTTTGGAATTTTCATTAATAAAGAATCACAACTTATTAATCTTTATATTTATTTTCATATTTATCAGTAATTTTTAACCGTAATAAACGCAACTACAATGTATAAAGCTACATGAAAACTCTGTACTGTGTAACATCATAGTCTTTTTTATTTTAGTAATTTACTAATGGAAGAGCCCGTCTACAAAAGTCAAGAGTATTTTTAATATAAAACTGCAAAACTTAAAATAATGAGTAGTAATTATAAAACGTGCTTATTATTGTAAATGTATGGTATTTATTTTAGAATCAGAACAATAAGAAAAGTAAATTTTTTATTAGAATATTTCTGATTTTATTCATTGGTAATTTCGTCAAAGTTTAATGAAGCCATTATAATATTTTGAAGCTAAACAGTTTTTATATTTATTTACTTAAAAAAAACGCAGTCTCTCTTCAAATATTAGTGAAATAACTATTTATTACATATAGCAATTACATAAAATATTATAATTCTTACGTATAACAATAGTATATACTGACTACGAAACAAAAATGCAGTATACGTTTGAAGATACTGCATTGTACTTGTAAGCACAGTTATTATTTTTTTGAAAATTATGGTATGTATTTGATTGACTTGAACTTTTCTTTAAAAAATTTGTTGCAATCAATTCTAAACAGTATATTTATGTTAAAAATAAAAACATATTCAATCAATGGAAGTAATTGTCTCAAAACTATTATTTTGATGCTTATTGTTTAATTGCTTGCAGAAAAACTTGACACTGAGATAGTCAAAAGCAATTTAATAAAATTGTCAATTTCTGGTAATATGTTGTAAAAGTTTCTAAACTATTAAACTGTTAATAATTTGTTGAGAATTTTTATGGTTTATTACCGCATAGTTATTAATGCATCGGACGTCATACAACGATACAGCTAGTCTAATACTTCGCTTAAAATACCAATAATATATCTCGAGAAACTTATATATAAATATATTATCTAACTACCCGTTCATTTAAAATTAATTCACGTCAGAAACCTAGGTTAGGAAACAGAAACTGCAGTGTGCGAATTAGAACGACACCAACTCTTCCCAACCCACTGCAGTGGGTTAAGAATACAGCGTATTTACACATGAATGTAAACATCCGGTCTTCCTGGTAGGACAGGGCTGCGAGACAACCCACAACCCCAATGGCGGGTGCAGAGGGTGCAAGCGATCCTGCGCTGATATCGGCGGGGCCGTGCGCTCTTCATCGCTCACCTTCATTTGCATATCTGATCGTGTTGCGTTGCTGCGGTCCGCCAGTGTCCACAGACGACGATAAATGTAAGATACTGTTTACAGGTTCCATTAATTTTTTATTTCGTGGCGTTAGGTGTTGCCCGAGTTTAATTAAAGGAATATACGTGGTGTTTAAATATCGTTTCGGGGGTGCTGCGTCTATAAATATTAAAACGAGATAGGTTGTTGAGGTGTATGTTGTTGTTATCTAGATGAGAATTAGGATTAAGAATTGAAACGATTCATGATGGTTTGTGGCTGAAGTGGATTATTAGCAAAATAATCATGTGGAAACCTCTAAATGTTGTAGTCAGTTATGGTTAGGATCAGAAATCGACACAGTATCAGCCAAAAGCAGTCGTGACTAACGTACGAGTACCGACTTTTTAATATTCATTTTATATTGTTTCGAATACGTACTTCCGTTATTTCAATACATGAGTACTGTTAACGTTATGTTCTAAATTGTTAAAGAACTGCTCTTGATTGGATTGTAAAGAATATATTATGGTGAATATCGTAAATATAACAAAATTATAATTTTGCACTCACCAGCAGTTGATGACACATACTCGATATTTTCATCGATACTATACGAATCACGATCAAAGTCATCTTGTATTTCATTGTTATAAAATTTTAAATCCTCAAATTAAATTTAATATTTATTTAGATAAACATAAATTATTAGGTTAATAAAAATATTTGAGAATAATAATACGGTTCTATTTAAAATTAATTTTAAGGTTATTATAAATAAAAATATTCTTCGTATAGAAAAAAAATATGTCGTTAGTTGTTAAACATAATGTTTCACATTTAAATACTTGGACACGAGTTAAAGCTACCTTTGTTTTAGTTCATTTAAAATTTTAGGTTGTTGTATAATATATTTCTGTTGGTCTTTTTGTTTGAATGAAATGTTTTTAAATTCAAACAAATAAAAATAATTTAACCGCAATTTATACTCATGCAATTTATAAATATCAGTCAGGGTGTCGTAACAAAATCAAATTAAAAAATGCAATAAATTTTCTAGCCTATTTTTCATTAAAATTGCAAAATAAAAATTTGTCGATAAAATTCGGGGATATAATTTTTTAGATAATATAGTTTTCTTTATACAAGTTACCTTAATCTATGTATTTTGCGAATTTCATCTTGTTGATTGAAATTTGAATAAATATTACGTATTATATTATTTTCTGTAAGTAATGTATTTTATCTGCTCTTATAAAATAATGTATTCATTACTTATGAAATTTATGATAAGTAATACTAATCATTATTGACAGTGTTAAGTAATAATTCATTACTCAACACTTCACGACCAATCCCACGCCTGGATTTTCATTACTTAACACTTTAATAGCCAATCAAAAAATAACGATAATTGCCGCGCTATGAAACAGTGAAGCGCGCTATTGTTAATTATCTGTCAAAATTAGTTTAAATCGTTTTTGTTTACAATAATACTGTAATTTGTGTGATTATACATGTGAGTTATGGATTCTGAAAGCGAACAAAGTGAAATTTGTACTCCACCAGTTATTGTAGAAGCCGCACACGTACGTTTCTTAAATTTACTGCCCGAAAAATCAAAATAAAAGTATGAACAAGTTTATAAAGCTTTTATGGATTGGCGAATACGCAAAATTGTTAAGTAGTGTTAATATTTATTAAATAAAAACAAAAGCAAAAAATTTAAGCAATCCGATTTATTCATAATGTAACATAAAAAAAATAATTGTAAAATCTAATTACATAATAACATATAGTCGTAGATAAAGTATAGTATTCTATTCGCAAGTAATAGCTATTACTCACTCGAATGATTTAAAACACTCACCTTCGGCTCGTGTTGCAAACTTCATTCTCTTGAGTAATAGCTTATATTACTTACTCATTGAATAATATACTATTATTTTATGTAATTATTATCTAATAAATATCTAGATAATTACTATTTATCATTTATCTGTTATTTAGATAATTTCTTTATTTGCTATATATTATCTTTTGTAGATTAAAGAACGATTAGTTATATTTATCTCTATCTAAATAAAAAATATTATCTGTTTTACACTGCTGCATATACATATATTATAATACGTAGATATGAGTAAAATGATATATTTATTTATTTTTCAGAAATATACAAATAAAACAAAATATGAATATTTCAACAACAATTGATTAAATCCTCTCAAAGTAACTATAATTTAAAATTATATCATCGAACTGTAAAAACAACAAACAATAACAATGATAATGAAAACAGCAGCACAATCCAATCTCTGCCGCAATTTAAAATTGCGCATCTACGTGCTAAATATTTTATTCGTAATTGAAAATAAAATTAACGTTCGCAGATTTGACCGTCAACACCGTTGCGGGGCGGTGAAGTAGAGAGGAAATACTGAACAAATTGCGTGTTGAACTCATCTCCCTAATCGCGGGATTAAATCGTGGGCCACCCGGTGGCGCCCTGTCGCTGCTCTGGCTCAATGTCAACCCAATGCGAGAACGCGCAAACAGGGGTTGAAGCAGGTCGCTTCCCTACCTGTGAATGCGGAAGCGTATGTTTCTACTTGCTGATTGTTTTTGCCTAGGTTGCTAAGTGGCTGGAAATTAACAAATTGATAATAGTTCTAAACATTACTGCAAGAGAATTATTAAGATTTTAAAATAAAAATACACTTTTATTTCTTTTGCTGACTAGGCTACCAATTTAAATTGGAAATATCGGAACTTTGGTAATAATCGTAAATTATATCATCACCTTATTTTACACAATTATTAAGTATGGTCTGTCGTAATCTCAAAGTGGATTCGGAATGTAATTTTATTTATTTATTTATTTGTGTTACTCTGTACAACAGGAATTTAATCTCAATTACAGTACAGGGTCCGCACTCACCGAGCCGCAGTGTAGTAGTTTATATAATTTTTAGCTTGAGTGAGATTCGAACTCGGGATCTCCGGATTCGAATATTGCTATCCACACCACCGTACTGACAACATGCATGCTGTATCTATGAGATATGAGATAAAAATGATGGCTGGTAGCACAAGCTCTGTTTTTGACTGTTTTAAGAGCAGTGTTTTTGGGTGTTTATCTCTAACATGTTAAAACCGTATTCTTAAAACGCCCAAAAACAGAGCTTGTGTTACCAGTCACTACTTTTAATGAAATCATTTATACAGTGTAACATCTTAACTTAACTATCTTAATGTATCATATTCTATGCGGCGAGATGGTCATCTTATGTTATGCATGGATTCTCGATGTGTTAAAAGAAACTGAAAAGTAAAAATGAGGTTTTAATTAACAATTCACTAATTGTAATTATACCATTAAATAGTGAAATGTGATAGATAAACGTTTACCAGGTGACAAAAGGTTTTTTGATTTAGTTTTTGTACACTAATTCTAGAAAATGGTCAAACATCGTAAATAACATGTGGTTATATTTAAACAAATAACTTCATCACCAAGTCGCATTCTTGTAATTAAATTTGTATAATGTCCTTGTTGCTGCTTGTCACATTTTAAGAGCCAAATTTTGTATCGTCGTCGTTTTCGTTGTTTATTTTCTCAACTCCAACTGTCATTGACCCAAAATAAAGAAACTTAAACTCCCATTCGTTATTCATAATTTCAAATGTTCATAAATACTGATAAAAACTTTTCAGTTAAACTGTCAGATTAGTTAAGTGTGTGCATATGTGTTCTTATAAATTATAAATATCCACTAGCATATATAAAAGTACGTTACCGTATACGAGTATTACTATACTTTGCATTACGTTTCGAAATACGCTGTATAAATCCAACATTAACGTATTAAAAAACCATTAGTTATTTCATAGTTGTCGTAACGTAAGAACCATAAAGTAACTTTAACGTTTAATTTAACCAATTTTATTTCGCACCCTATGTGACGTAAATTTGCTACGTAATAGAGAGGATTCGGTTTATTTCGAAACTATCTATTACTGTTATACACTTGCTATTTGAAATTGTTTTTCATTCTTAGAGAACAATTATTGTAAAATACTTTCTTGCATATATCCTTTTTCATAAAACGACTTCTTATTCAAACTTTATGTTTTCTCTTTTTCATAAAACGACTTCTTATTCAAACTTTATGTTTTCTCTTTTTCACAACTGAAAATACAATGACTCAACAAACTATGATAACACAAGCAATAATTTCAACTTCTTCTATCATTATTAATTTGCACACACACAAAAGACAAAAATATTCATGACTACAGATTCAAAATAATTATTAGAATATCTAGCGTAGAAAGTAGTCTATTGTTGCTCACGCATAAAGATTGTTGATCGAGGTATATCTGAAAGCAAAAACCATGCAAGAGCGTTAAGAACACTTTCTGTTTGAAGTGTACACAGTGTTTTTTTACATAACCATTTAAAAACGCTTGAAAAAGAATTTAAAATTACTTTTAAACAAGCGGAAATGTTACTTTCTGCTTTGTTACTTTGGAGACAATCGGGAAAGTACAATAATCGCTTGTTGCTCGGGAAACGATTAATTTCCGTTATTAAATGACTTCTGAATAAGTATACTTTCCACCATGTTCATATAAAAAATAATTTGTATTATAAATTATTATGTACTTCTTTTTTATCTTGCCGGTATTAAGTAATAAATTTGGAGAATTAGTTAGGTTACAATCAAGTTATCTGAGGTTATGTTACTTGAATATGAATTTAGTTTCAGTATGTGATATACTTTTACGCTTGTAATGCGGCTTATCAGCAATCAAGTCCCGACTATCAAAGAAGCTAGTGGTGTGTAAGCACCAGGGTTCAATTTGTAATGTAGTGAAAATCAGTGGTCGGCTGTGGAAATCAATCTCGGGTTCTTAATCCCACAGTCAGGAATGTTGGACATTGGCTCATTTGTCCCATTATAATTGTTTCCTAAATAAATACAAGCTTTATTCGATAGATGTATAGAATAGACGAATATAATTCCTAGCGAACATTTTTAGTGTCACTGGCTTAATAGTACATTTAATTATTTATAATTATGTTACTAATGAAATAAAAGTATAAACACTGCCTACAAATAATCATTTATTAATTAGTTATTATGTAGGTACCTGGTGTAATGTCTTAACTTTATTATTATACGGTATTGAAAGGGTAAGTTGTTGTGGGAGAAATCTGAGAAAAATGTATAGCAACAGTGAATTAGTGGATATGCTGTAAGTGTATGGAGAAGCGGCACAAAATTCCGAATGAAACCAGTAACACTAAAAATGTTTGCTAAGACTGAAATACCCTAATTTTTGCGAATTTCAAAAAAATTATGTTTGTTCTATAATCAGTATATCAAATTATATATGTCTTTAAAGTTTCGTGCAGAGGTATAGAAACACCCTGTAAAAACACTGACTTCGCCCATGTGTCAATAGTAAATCTACAAGAACATATAAACAAAAAATTCATTCTCCACAATATTTACATAAAAGGTAGTTTTGTTCATAGAACTAATACATTTGCTTGTCTGAATAAACTAGGCAATAAATAGATTTTTGTGAGTATTTTTAGTAATGAGAAAGTAACGAAAATTGGAAGTTCTTAAAGAGTTATATAATTATTTCTTTAGTAGAAGTTCAATTTATATTCTGAGTTCAGTTTTACCATGAAACTTTTAATAGACGTTTACTTATGTCAAGCATAAAATATGACATAAATATGTTACAAGTTTCAATCGATCAATTTAGAAACTTGTGCACTCGCCGCACTTTAGAATTTCATATGTATCTACGTACGCGAATATGTACCTAACTCCGTACGAGTTGAAGCAATAAATATTTAGTATTTACTGAATTCAAAATTATTTGTCAACACGTTAATGTAAAACTTGCAATTTGTCCGTGAATAATTCATTATTTAAATATATACCAAAATCAATACGTAGTATAAGTAGTGTGCATGTTTTGACCGAACAACTTGACTACAACTGCTTTCATCCCCTTATTGCTACTAGCGCCCTACGGGCGTACAGCGGTAACGGCAAACACGTCAACTACAGACAAATAAGTGGGACAGTATTAAGAGCTAAATTACCCAACAAAGAAAACAAAGTGAAGTGTAGATAACAAAACGTCAGTAGGTAAGCCCTAAATAGTCGGACAGTGGCTTGTAAATTCCTGAGGGCGGGCACGCGCGGTTATCGCAGACTTTCCACTTCCGCCGTCGTATCGCGCGATCTGCCACTGACAACTGGACGACTGGAACACTGGACACAGTGACAACCCAATTCTACATTTCTTACTTCGTCCTGATATTATTCAAATCACGATAACGACCAACTTAAGAAGACTATTTAAGTTTCAGTGAACTTCTTTACAATAATATAATGAAATCATGATTAACATTATTTCAAAACGAATAGGTATCTTTTCTACTGTTGTGTAATAAAAGACGTATACGCTCTTGAACACAACTTCTTTATTTAATTAGATAAACTCAGAATTAAAAGAACATTCGTTTTATGAGTATACATTTAGATATTAATAATTCTATAATCTATTTATACTTAGGTAATTATACTCTCGTTTCTTGCAAGTTGTAAAATTATTTTTGCAGAATTAAAAATCTTTCAAGACATTTTAGATATTTACGATTTTATTTCTTTACTAAGTGTAATTAGGAATTGGACGCGTCTATTGGAATATTCAACTTCTAATGCCGGTGACACATATGGATTTTAAACTCCGAGTCTGGTTTTGCCAAAAATAGAAATGTCGCTATTTTCAGCAGTCACATTCCGAAAAACCAACCTCATTGTGATGCTGGTTTGCTCGCAATCTTCACTTTGTTGTTTGACATATGAGATATGATTGTTTATGACTCTATTTGATTTTTTGTACTCTTTTTTAGTTAAATTCATTTACTTTATACATAGTTTGATACTTTTAAGATTTTATATTTCATTTATAGTTCTTGTAGACTTTTTAAATTTTATTTTTTATTTTATATTTCCTAAAAGATATAATTTGTAGTTTTATATTTCGTTAATAGTCAACAAATATTTAAAAAATAAAACTTAACAAAAAGAGGATGAAAATTAACCAATATTTATTTCTCACTGTCATAAGTACCGACTTTATATAGGCAGTCCAAAAACTAAAACGAAGCATTTGATGCCAAAGTTACAAAACACGTGTTTTTCTATTTTTCAAAAACTATTCAGGCATAATATGCAAACATACCCGCCACTCCTCTGGTAGGCGGGATAGGGGTGAGTTTTAAAAACAATTTTTTATTACACTATTGCATTCTCAATAAAAACTGTAATTGATTTGCAAATTTCAAACTCCCCCTCCCACCCCCTTGGGGTCCGTTCCACTTGAAGTCTTGAAACATAATGCATTATATTTTCTAAATAAACAAGACGAAAATAAAGTCGAAAAGTAACATTTTTCAAAATAAGTTCGATTTTACTTCTTTCCACCCACAAGGGTAAAAGGCGTGATTTATTTATCAGATTATTATTGACAGATTTTTAAATTCACTGCTTTTCCAAACTGTACATGATAAGGTTAAGACGCTATTAAGAATAACACTGGCTTTAAAGATTCGAAATAAATAATATTTAATATGCTAAGAATTGATTTTAATGCATTTAATGCATTATAGACAATTTGCAAATTTAGAAACCAAGAAATTTAACTTACAGCCGTACGTTTGCAATGTCACAAAAATATTAATTATGTGCAGTCAAGTATTTTACATACTTCAAAAACAGTCTCCATTTTGATGATCCACCCCAATCCTATGTAGAATATAGTACTCGTATGTAAACTTGAATTGTCGGCTGGAAGGTTTAAATGTTACTATTAATATTCTGACATGAGGTAACACATATTGAATTGACACATTATTTTGGATTAACCCTGTATCGGTATGATTAAATAAGATAAGATAATCTTGTGACAACTTTTAGATTTGTATATATAATTGAATGAAACGCAGAAAGAAGTAATAACTACTTCGGGGGCCGACTGTACAAGCCGATTTGTTCTTTTTTAATTATCCCTTACATCTATATTTTTGACAAGGGAGGAGATAATGAGGATTTCAAGAAACACGACAACAGTTTTTTCTTTTTATAATTAAATTTAAACATCTTTATTTTCCGAGGGGACAAAATAAGAAAGATTTGATGAAGGGGAAAACCAAAAATTTAATTTAACTACGTGCTCAGTAGTTAATACCATATATTGTGGAAACCTAGAATTATAGGGTGAGTTAAAATACATTTCCCTTTTCTCCGAGGATAAAACTGGGGTTGGTTTTTCTGTTAGGGAAAATAATTCGTTCAATTAGCCATTCCAACCCTCCCTATAGATTATGTTCTGATTACAATTAGTTGTTCTTAAATCTCCTTGCACGTATGAGCATTTGGAAAAATTGAAAAGACGAACTATTTCTCGGAATTTAGAATAGTAAATACGTACTTTTTTGTAGAAACTATAAGTACAACATTAAGTAAATAGTAGCAATCAATCATATATTAGTTTGATATACTTTATATCTACGCATGCTTCAAATATAATTAATACAATTAGTTTGTTTATTTATTTACTACTTTCACTACAGCTTAATAACAACTAAATGTCCAAAAAACTAACTCGTATGCCCGCAAATGCATTCCAATATAGAGTGTGTTTCAAAATTATTGCAAACAAAATTAAGAATATAATATTAATGTATGTACTAATTACAACGCAAAAATAATTTTTCCGAAATTCACAAATATAATTGCATATTACTTAAAACATTTTTGTGCCACTGGACTGATAGGTTAGAGTAATGAATAAAAATTAGTAAATATTAAATATAGAGAACTGTTACACAATTTTAATTAAATTAAAGTAATGTTTAGTAATTTTTACTCATTACTATAACCTATCAATCCAGTGGTACAATAAATGTTTAAGTAATGTGCAATTATTTTTGCAAATTTCGGAAAAATTATTTTTGAGTTGTATTAAGTACATCAAATAATATATACCATTTAAATATTTTGAATCACAAATTTACAAAAGTACAAAAACTTACGTTTACAAATATAAGACGGCCTTATGACAATAATTTTCAAGAAGCTTTAGTGAACAACAAATTTATTAATTATTAAATGAAGCATTGTCCCGCGTGATGGCCGCGCGGGTTGAGGGCCTGACTGACGACCATAAGGTCGTGGGTTCGGGTCCCGCCCGTGGCGGCCATACAAAGGACATATCGGCATATGACCTAAGTAGTTGGTCCGATATATAAATTTAAAAAATGAAGCATTAATGCGCATGTTGCTGACTGATAATTATTCTCATATTTTGAAATCAGTTTTCAGCAAATTTTTTAACCTGATTGTACAACTGACTACTTTTCAAAGTCATAGATTTTACTTCTGATTGAACGTTCAAGTCCAACTGTGCGTGCTTTCGATAGTTTGTGATAATTGTGAATTGCTTGCTCAAATAAAGCTATTGACAGGTATAAACGTATCTGACTGGGATACTGAAATAAAGAAAAGTACTTTATTGATTATTTAACTATTTTCTTTTTTACAAAATATTATTTTCACTTAATTTCCTATAAATAATTATCCACTTATAAAGTGAAAATTTAAAAATCGTTTAATAAAAATAGTTCTTAATATTGATGTTACTAAATTGTAAAATTTTATACCATACTTATATCTTTATGAAACAATTTTTCTTGAAAATAATAGAAACGAAAAGATAATTATAAAAATTCGTAAATAAACATTTAAATTACTGCTAGAAAATAAATTCATTAATTATATATAATTTTGTCAAAGTACGGCAAAAAGAAAAATGAATTCTTCGCAAAGAGGATGTCTGATCACTTTATATTCGTACTTTATGCAAGACGATACAGTATATGGAAGCTTCAGTTTATAGCTAAATGAAAGCTACTTGAACAAAAAAGTTGAATTCAACGAGGTTTGAACTCATGATCGAAAGTAAATAGTTGTGTTAAATTATTATTATTATTATTTCTCTCTCCAGAGTTAATAAAAATTCCGTTAGATAGCCTTTAAATATCTTAGTTTTAAGTTCCTACTTCATGCGCGTTCGTAAAAAGCTCGACAGATTTTCGTTTTACGGTTATTTAATGAAGCGGGGACAAATCGAGAAAGGACGAAGTAAAACAACCCCAGTGAACACTATATTCTTGTTTGAACACGCGCTTATCTATATGACGGTGTCCGGCACGACGTCAGACTGAGATATTGTCGCAAACGCACGAAGAAATGGAAAAGTGCCGGGTTTTAGATGTGCACGATTTATGTGCTTTGCCTACCTTTGTGATGAAAATAGACCGGCTGTCTCTGCGGCGGTTATCAGCACCCGAAATAGTCGCGGGACGCGGGATATTTACATAACAGGCTTAATCAATCTTTGTTTTAGGCTTTTGATCGCGATGAAAATGTTGAAATTGAATAATGGCTTCTGTTATATCTTAAACACTATCATTAACTTTTAACGGACTTTTATTTAATTGTCGGATGCGTAATAAAAACCTGAGATAAAACGAGCTTTATATGGGTCGTAATTATCCTAGAATGTTTAGGTATTAACGATTTATTATGCAGCTTTCTGTAATGAAATGCCAGAGGTTCTTCAAACGTATAACATACGAGGTGTGTTAGAAAAGTAATGAGACTGACAACACTGTGTAGTTCTTCTTCACTACATATGTGTGTCAATCCCCTCCAGTTTCTTTTTTCTGAGTTTCAACTCTGTACAGTCACCACGTGATTTTTGAGAGCGCTATCAGTGAAGTTGGGTTTTTGTTGTGTGTTACGTAAAATAGAACAGCGGCATTTAGATCAACATTGTGCCATTAAGTTTTGCGTTAAACTTGGGAAACCCGCGAGTGTGACCTCTGAAAAGTTGAAACAGGCTTATGGGGAACATTCTTTATCAAGAGCCCAAGTTTTTTGCTGGCACAAATCATTTTTGAAAGGCCGAGAACGTTGAAGATGAACGTCGCCTGAGGAGGCCTTCAACTTCAAAAACTGAAGAAAACGTCGAACATGTGAGGGATCTTATGAGATCAGACCGTCTTTAACAATAAGGATAATGAGTGACCAGTTAAACTTAAACAGTTTCACCGTACATCAAATTTTGACGAGTGGATGTTCCATCATGACAATGCACCATGTCACACGGCCATCTCCAACACGGAATTTTTGACATCAAAAGGCATCCCTGTTGTTCCCCAGCCCCACTATTCACCTGATCTCAGTCATTGTGACTTTTTTTCTTTTCCCAAAACTAAAACTTGTCTTAAAAGGACGCTATTTTGGGACTGTGGAGAACATCTAAAAGAATGTGACAGATATGCTAAAGGCCATACAGGTTGAAGCCTTCCAGTGCTGCTACCAAGACTGGGAACAACGACTCCACCGATGTATAGCTGCCGAAGGGAACTACTTTGAAGGGGATAATATCGTTGTTTGAAACTATAAAAAACTTTGGTAAATACAAAGTCAGTCTCATTAGTTTTCTAACACACCTCGTATAAACAAATTCTAGTGGATACACGAGAACATTTCGTAAATATATGAAATCCTGTGTTACTTTATTGCACGAGTACATTGATAATGAAAATTTTCGACATTAATTTAATAATTTTGTACTACAATTATGTCAACAGCGCTCAGAGGACATATTACTAGGTTCTAGTGTATGTGATTTTATCTTGTATCCAGTGTTGAATTGTCGTATCAAATTTCGAATGATGATTAATAAAAATTAGCAATTATGTAGCGATTGCCTTCCTGTTAATAATACTAGAAGCACAATAAAAACAAATTATACTGTAGTCTCCATATTAAAAACTATGTATGGTAAAAGGTACTAATTCAATGTAATTATTTTGCAATATTATAATTTCATAACTGAATTATAATAATCTAATTAAACGCAGCTACACATTATTCCACTACAACATTTTGAACTAATATTGTATATACAATAATAGTTATTTATGAAACTAGTAAGGAAATGACGCATGTGAAATTTGCAGAACGAGGCGTAGCCGATTTATGTAAACACGTAAATAAGGTAATAACCTATTTCCTTACTAGTTTCATACAATATTTTTTTCTACTTCCGTTCTAATTAATTCGAAAGAGCGTTTTTGAAATTATGAAATTTTGACATATTAATGACAGTTATAAATTCATAAAATAAAAGAATAACACATCAGAATTCGTCTACCAAGGTATCTGTTGCTATGTTACCTCATTATTTCACTAGTTAAATAATGCAGTTCATTACCTAACTCAAATAAGTGAAATAAAACGTCTATTTCCTAACGGAAGTAGAATTTTTTTTTTTATTTCTACCATCCTATACAATGAGTCCTATTACATAATTCTTTTTTACTATATGGAGTAGGTGACTGAATGATATCGAGTCGGCCTGTAGATATGAGAACCCGGGTTCGTTTCCCACAGCCGACAAATAATTTGCACCAAAATTATATCTACCCCTGTGGCTCCGCCTCCACTAATATCTTTGAGGGGAGATATCAATTTTCAAATTATAAAGACAAAAATTGGGATACCGACCGAATTTGAACCTGGGCTATATGAACTCTGGTCATATATTTTATTAAAGGTTAAAAAAATCAAATCAAATCAAATTTGAATCCAATTACGATCATAGCTTAGTTGGTTCAAGGCATATGACCAAGGTCCATAGGTCATATCTTCAAATCCTTTTGTCTTTATAATTCAATTTAATTTTATCAATTGTTAAGTATTTACTTGAAATATTAATTAAATTTTAATTGCTAAATATTCTCCTTAAATAACAATGTCATTGTAAAACACTCCTGTGTCAAATAATTTAGTATAAATATGGAAAAGTTAAGGGATCGCGGCTGTTTATGACATAATAAAAATAGAAAAATTAAAATAAAATCATATTTGAATGACATGGTGACCGTAGCGTAGTAGGAATAAAGCATATGACCGAAGTTCACAGGTTCCAAGTTCAAATCCTGGTAATATCCCAATTTTTCTATCTTCGTAATTAAGTTTGATATCATCAATATTTCTTATTTCAAATACATTTTCAAATATGTATATTAAACAGTATAAGATTTATTTGTGAAAGAAAACATTGGCCAAAATCTATTTTTCGCCGTTCTGTGGTAATTATGGCAATATTTCGAAAAACAAGAAACGTCACCTTTGTTACTAAAAGCTCATAAAAGCTCCTATTTAATCGAATTCGTAGCTCGGATAGTTACTACAAAACTATTGTTTAGATCGTAATGGTAGAAGTTAAATCTGAGCACATTAAAAGTTTAATATAGTTTTTCTACTCGAGTTATTTAAAAATCATTTAACATATTAAATTTACATGACACTGATTCACATCTTCAATACTTGTTGACAATCTTTGACTTCGAACGTTTTAATTTTGGTGTGAAGTTATCCAAACGACATTAAGCATAGGTTGAAGTTAATTTCCTGAAATTGTCATTGTAACTTAACCTTACTTTTCAAATAATTAAGATAACTTTACATTCCTTAGTGATCTTAATTTACGGCCACGGAAAAAGTATAGTATGTGACTCTTTTTATAAACTCTTTTGATACTTGTTTTTTTATACATTTGTAACTAAACAAACAAATTACATAATAAAAAATAAAAGTAAGTTCTTATTTCGAAATTTAAATTTTCTTTATTATATTGGTTTAAAAACACACGCTATATTTTGATATAACGTCAACATTTGGATAATCAATTGATATTTATTATGAGTTAGCATACGAGTATTATGTCAACATCATTTTGTGCTGGTTATAAAATCAATTCAATATATTTATAAATATGTAAAAAGAGTAAGTTAGGTACGTATAGGTACGTTTTACCACGAAGTTATACTGACAGAAATAGCTTTTTGAGATTTTGAGATAATATCCTATCTTAAAATTAAATTGAAGTCAAAATGTTTGACTTAAACTTCAACAAAATATGAAAATCTAACATGCGGTGCCAACCTTTTCTTACAAATGTAAATATTCAATAGCTTCTGATTAAAAATACGTGCAAAATGTAAATAATTTGTAATTGTAATTATTATTTGATTTAATTTTAATTTCGATATACAAAAAATCCAGAAATAACCACAAATCCACATTTTTAATTCGTTTTTTAAATTTTGTGTCTCGGGCTACATTTTAATGTGGTTTAAAATTAAAATGTATTCCCCAAATAAAAATTATTAAATAGATTAATTAAAAATTTCAATAATATTAAATTTATAAAATGTGTATTCAAATACTATATGTTCATTCACAGTTGTATTTATGGTCATGTGCTCAAATGGTTTTGTATACCTCTGTATAATAATATTGACTAGAATGAAATATTAATGAAATTTTCATTGATGTTTAGTTTCATGAAATGTACACCATATTAAATTTATTGAGATAATATTCATGCATCATTTTAAAAGTAGAAATTATATGAATATGTTCGAGTAATTACCGTGTGTATAGAAATAAAAAAAAGAAAAATGTTGTGTATACGCGCACCACAAAGTTATCGTTTTCATACAAACAAAAAATCAACGACAACCACGCTTGCTAAGTTTGTTTCTGTTTCTGTATGTACATACGGTGTTAACGTTATCTCTAAATCATAAACATAAACAAAAAGTCGTCCATTAAATTAGTCGTTGTGCTCAAACCAACGAATCAACTTAATACGACTTTCACCGTTTTTAATCAACTTTCCGATAAGAGCTATACAGCCAAGTCGCCTATTTCGGGTGCTAATGTATATTAGATGGTTCTCTGTTGCGGAGTGGGGTAGAGAGGGTGCCCCAGCCGCCGGGTTTCTCCTACGCCCCTGGAACTTGCATGACGCGGCACGCGACCAGTCAACTGTCACTTATATCTTATTGCGTGCGTCCTTACAGACATGCTACCCCGCTCCACTGCTGTTGTTGGCTACTACCCGACGCCTACGGACAACCGTCGAGGTCCTATGCTGGACAGAGAGCTTGTTGCAGACTAACAGATTTTTAATTTTCAACTGTGGTTTTGTGTTTTTTTGTCATTAGGTTTGTAGTATTGTAGTGTTGATGTATTGATGGATCTTGACAGCATGTATCGGAAAATTTTGTAAAAACTTGTTTCGTTTTAGTTGGAAAAATAAGCTTTTTATTATGATTTCGGTTTAGTAAATTTCACGATATGAAAAAGTAAAATGAAATTGTATTTGTAGAATATTGCATTTTAAATTGTGAAAAATCTTTCAACACTCATAGTTGGAAAAATACACTTTTGATTTAAAACTCTGAATTATTTTATTTAAAAAGCTAAACAAAATACACACTTAAAGAGAATTTTTTACACTGAAGAAAAATTAATAAGCCAAACCATAACTAAACAATTTGAAAACAACTTTATGATATTTGATAATATTTCTACGTTTATACGAACTGCCACTGCGAGGCGAGAGAGATCAAAGCATCCATTCAAATATTTATTGCAACCTTTTAAAAAATTTGAAAATATGAAAAGTAAAAATAACAATAATTTATTATGGTAAGTGTAGAGTTTTTAGTCTCTCAAGTACGAGCATACGCGCATAACGCATAACATGAGTATAGTTAATCCGATTAAATATTTTTTATACTTACAAAAAAAAAAAAAGTAGCATTATAATATATATTCAAGGCACATTTTTTTCCGTTACTTATTTTGAAACTAAACCTGTACCTACCATTATTAGTAAAAATATCGGATTCGAAGTAAAAAATTTATACTTTGACTGTGTTGAAAGAAAACAGGAATGAACATAAATATTCACTGCTGCGTATCTGAATTTGATATTCGGCGATCGTCTCGCCATTGCTGTCATTGATGTCCTTCAGAACAGTGGCGTTCGTAGGGTATGTGCTGCCCGTGGGCGAGAATTCCTCCCCCGGTTGATTGTGGTCCAGAAAGAGTTAAAGCGCTCAATAAAGATTGTCTTTTGCTCTCATAACATAATTATTAGTGTGTTGTAATATGGAAAATGTACAACACATATTAGTGATTACCAATGATTTTATTTTTATTGACTTTTTAATCGAGAACAAATAAATATAAATGAAATATATCATAAAGTATAGTTACCTTTATTAAATTTTCAGTTGCCTAAAAAAATGATCACAAAATCAAACACAAAAATAGAGGACCAAAAACTTTTTTTAAAGGTGTTGAGTCCTAGACTTGCAAACTTAAAATAACGCATATTTATAAGATCTGGATTAAAACAATTCATTTCCTGGAAACTCTTGCCCGTATAGTCTGGCGATCACGGCACGACGCGACAAAACAAAATCATTTTTGCCAACAGGTTACGACGCTACGCGCGATGCTGCGTTCAATTCCTGTAACTAGATATATAGAATAGTTTTTAAATGAAGTATAAATAATAGTATAATCAGAATAATTTTATATTAATTATTTTACTTGTAAATTAATTTTGACAGTAGTTAGTAGACAATAGATTTTTATGACATTCTTTAAAATTTTCTGAAAAAAAAAACTAAATGTCGGGCGGGCGGCTATAGCCGCCCCTTTGGCTTGCCGCCCGTGTGCACCGCACGCATAGCAACTCTGGGTCAGAGCGGCTCTGCTTGAGAAAATAATTTTTATGCCAAATATGCACATAGTTCAATTTTTCATGTAGTAATTAAACATTGTGCTTCAAATTTCAATATTTACATAAATAATTAATCTATACAGAGTGTTGAAAAATACGTTTTGCAAATATAGGATTGGTTTAAAAAAAGCTTGAAAACAAACGTGATTATGCCGAGTATGTTTAACAAACCTAACAAATGTAGTACTTGTTTTTTCATTGAGTTTAATTAATAGATTAAGTTCGAATGCATTATAATTTTTTTAAATGATTCATGCATTGTAATCAGTTATAAGAAGCCTTTGGTGGCGGATATTTTAAACATTCTTCTAAAAACGGTGTTGCAATTAAAACAATCTTACGTTATATAACAAAAATTGTTTTTTAACAGCCTGTGTATATTAAAATAAATATGTTTTTTAAATTTGAAATCAATTGAATGCTGCATAAAATAAAACATTTAGTTTTACAAATATAATATTTATTCAAGAATATTTTCATATAAAATATATTATATTTTTATATTATTAAATAATAATAATAATAATGGGGTAGGCGGCTCAGTGGTATCGAGTCGGCCTGTGGATCTTGATAACCCTGGTTCGATCCCCACAACCGACAAACAATTTTCACAAAATTAAATCTACTCCTGTGGCTCCCCCTCCACTAACATCTTTGGTGCCGTGATTTGACAGCTGGTAACCGCACTTCACGCGAAGAATATATCACTTACTGAGATCTGCTTCGGAAGAATGCCACACCCAGTAATGGGTAAAAGGCGTGATGATATATTGATTTATAATATAAAATAATTTGTAATTTTGCATCATAATTTAAAATGATATATTCGCAAGCAGAAAATAACATCATTGAAAAGATAATTAAATATTTTAAATATATATTTGTATTGGGTTTGCTAGTATTTGTGTGATGAAGTGTGTTCTTGTATCCAATTGGTACCGCATATATTCCGTTTCGTGTTTGGGGCAAATGTTGCGTGAATTCGAAAACAGCGTTTTAATATGCAATCTTGAATCGGCGATAATATGAAATATGAGTGCTTCTTTCGCAGTGAAACATCATTAAGCCTAACTAAAAATGGACTAAAAACTTATTTCGCTTCACGCCAGTTTGTAAATCAAATTACAGTTATCATTTGTATATCTAGTGAAACATGCGAAAGTTTTTGCATTTCTTTTTTTCTCAAATTAATTATTAGTCAAGCAGCCTGAACCCTTAATTTCGCTATACATTAATATTATTTTATCTGAAATGTCATCAGGTTTATTTATCAGTAAATCATTTCGCATAATTTGAGGTTTTATAGCTACTTTCAGTTTCTTATTTTGGACTATTTAAATTTCGGCTAATCTAGAATTTTTTAAAGCAAGAGTTTATGACCCAAGAGGTTATTGGTTTGTTTTTCGTCTGACTTTTATATGTAAAAGTAATTTATTACTGATACTCGTATATCAATATTTTTACGTATTTATATTACAAGACGACAAATAAATTAATGTGTTTATTTATTATTTATGTTACACTGTACAACAGGAATTTAATTTAAGACAGTAGTTATTTATTTTTATTTATTTTAAAAGTTAGAAGCTATGTAAATTAGAATAATTATGTGATCGTGTCGGCCTGTGGATTTGAGAACCCGGGTTCGTTTTCCATAGCCGACAAACAATTTTAATTATGTTAGAACTACCCCTGTTGCTATCTCTCCACTAATATCTTTAAGGGGCGTGATTTGGCGGCTGTTAACCGCGCTTCTTTCATAATTAACTCGTACAGATATTATACTAATTATGGGATGACTAGTAAGGCTCATTATATGATAGATCTCGGGTTAGAAACCGTGCTGTCTATTAAAATTATTTTGTTTAGTAGACATTTGACATTTTTAAGTAAATAAACCAAAGAACCGCTACCAGTTTTTTGTTACAATTTTACGTTTGCTTTTTTATGAGATAAATAGCCAACCTGTAGATTAAAGAATCCGAGTTTGATTCCCGCTACCGGCAAAATTTTCTCAACATTAAAAATTATCCCTGTCCCCTGCACATTGCACATCTTTGAGGCACGTGATTTGACGGCTAGTAACCGCACTTTAAGCGCAAAATATATCATTTACCGAGATCAGCAACGCCAGAGTTCCACACCCAGTAACGGGTAAAAGGCGTGATGATATATTTATTTTTTAATTTAAAATGGACCAATAGTATGTTTGACAATCGGCACTTATCCACTAGAGCTAGTTTGCCTGTAGGTTGTATTTTTAAATTGATGTTTACATAAAAAGGATAAATTGTAATTTTAATAATTGCAACATAGTAATTAAACGACAAATCTATTATTTCTTCTACACTGGAGATAGAGAGCATTATTATATTTACATTGTAAATTTTAATAACAAACATTATTACCAATTGCTGAATATAGTAATAAAAGTACAGAGATCTACTATGGCATAGTATGTAATGATACATTTAATTTTTATTTTACTTTAAAAAACTTAGTACTTATATTTTCAAAGTTTCAAAGATTCGTTTATTACAGCAATATATTGATATTGTCCGTCAGTACGGTGGTGTGGATAGCGATACGGAATTCGAATCCGGAGATCCCGAGTTCGAATCTCACTCAAGCTAAAAATTATATAAACTTCTACACTGCGGCTTGGTGAGTGCGGACCTGTACTGTAATTGGGATTAAGTTCCTTTCCAAAGCGTAACATAAATAAATAATTATTCTTGTTGATTACTATGTTTATTACTCAATCGATGTTTGAATTGTTCTGATAATCTCAAAATAATGCAACAATATGCCTTACATTAATAATAAAAATATATGATCCTTTTTAAAATCAGAGTTTATATTTATTTGATCTAGACTAAGATTAAGATCTGATTAGATTAATGATTTAGATCAATTGATATAGATCAATACCAATGTTGTTTAAAATATATTTGAAATGAATGAATTGTTCTGTGAAATACAAAATAAGAAAATCAGTAATATTCAAATTTGAAATATATTTTCGATACTAATTACATTAAATGAAATATGGCAAAAGATATTTCTGAAATTCGTAATAAAAAAGAAAGAATTCACTAACATTAATGGAATACTTGTAGGTATAGATATCGCACTAGTAGTCGCCTCACCATGGCACATATATTGCAGTTGAATTCGGTTTCGCTTGAGATGGAACACGGCAATACCGCGGTGCCGGCATACAACCGACTCGTACTCGCAGCGCAGGTAACCGTGAGCCTGAGCACGTTAGCTGTCAAGATTTGTCAAAGTGCAATTTTCCGAGACAGGTGATGATAAACGGTAATGGCATAAGAACATTCCTACGTCATTGGATGAAATATGTACCTCTCTAGCTGCCTCTGTTGATTAATACTACTAACAATAGGTTACTGGTATTAACCGTGGACAAATCAGCACTTCCACTAGTTGGTAATCAGATTAAATTTTCATCATTCAATAATCAGTACAATACCTGTTCGCATATTAAATTATAAAACAGATGAAGGATGTTCCTTTTAACTAATTATTAAGGAGCAGCTTTAGTTTGGTAGGAACATCTTTCGACTAGTAACCTAGCAATGGTTGTTCACGGGTTCAAACCTCGTTCAATTTAACTTATATCCAAAAATATGACTATGTTCACGTGATTAAATTTCTGTTTCTACTTACGTAATATGTTTCACACAGACGCGGTGGCCGAGCGTGTTAAAGCACATCTCTCAACATACTGTGATGTTACCCAAACCAAGGTTCGTCAGTTCGAATCCGCCTGCCGATAATATGTGATTTGTAGATGTACTTGTCACACTCGGGCGCTATAAGCTAGTCACTTATACGCCTTAAATAATGTAACATTCGACTACGAAAACCAGCAGTACGGCAATGTAAAAACTGCGGCTCGATGTGTCCAGTAGATCCAGGACCGATTTGGGCTGTAGTGCCATTAGAAGAAGAATATGTTTCTAGATCAGATATTTTCAACGATTTTGTTTCAAGGTACACATAAAGTAATTAAACACCAAAACATATTATATTTTTTTCGACCATTTAGCAAAATAATTTACGAAAACAAAATAGTTATATGTGTAACTAATTCTGAGTGTGACACTTTATTGCACAAGTCTGCAGTTCGCGCTGCAAACCCACGATTGCGATATAGACAATTTTAACACGAATTACATATATTATTTTTGCGATGAGCTAGATTTTACTAATTGCATTTATTACATTTGAAACGTCAGAAACATTTATTTTGTAGGTTACATCGTTAAGTTTATTTCGTAGCAAATATTTAGTACTTTAATACGGATATCACAAAATTATTTGTCACTATACTTGTTAAAGGTTTAGAATTAAAATTTAACATGGTTGAAATGAAAGAAATACAATAATTTAAACTGTCTCCTCATCCGTCAACTTCTACAGAGCCATACGAACTGAATGCTTTAGTTTGGATACGTAAATGCAGTGAACAGAAATGTATATAATTACAAAGAAATTTTACCTCACTATGAAAACATTGAATATATTTGTAGCAAGATAATAAAAGTACATTTGCACTGATGATTTAAATATGTTAATATGATTTGCGATTTGGAGTTCTTGTCATCATAGACTCCACGATCTAATGAAGTCCTTAATTCACATTAAAAATAACATAAATATATAGTTATTAATACAGCTTCTACTCTTTCAAAAATAACATAAATTAGGTTTCAACAATACATTTTTGTAAAAAAAAATACTTTACTTTTTGTAATACATAATAGTTAACTAATTAAAAAGCAACAAAATTATAACTTTACATTAAATAAAGAGAGTAGTGGTCTTCCATAAGGCTCAACTTTCTGCAGACATCTAGTATTAGATTTTGGACGGCATTTATATCGATTTCTCGGACCTTTCTCTATATTCTACATCGAAGATTTTTTTTTTTCATTTTGGGCTCCTATCCTCCGTAGTAGACTCGAGCTAAAAGAGCCCAAATAACTTCTATACGACAAACCTGGGGATGGTTAAGAGGATTGTTGTTTCGTGGAACAAATGTTACGTTTTGGTCTACTAGACAATTTTGAGCATATCAGGTTTCTAGCTAGTTGGTTTGCTGTATATTATTAGGCTTTTCTTCTTTTTCTGTATTTCTGACTATTCCGGGACAATTCCTACGATATTCGATATTGTGTGCGATTTTCGCTATTTATACCTATGCTTTGGCTCTGCTGGAGTAAAAATTCTAGGTTTTCCAATTTTTTGAAAGTTTATACAAGAAATACCTTGTTCACATTCAACAATTTTCTGATAAATGGTTATATGGGACATATTTTGAATTTAAAAAACGTGGATTATTATGCTGTTAAGGACTACTCGTTCAAGTAAATTATAGATACTTTGCTAGTTTCAAATTAGTAAGCCTTATATTATTAGCTATTTTATGGTCTCTGTAATTTATGCCAAAATTTATGGGATATACGTTATTAATTTGACTTATCCAAAACTAAACTTTCTTAAAACGTAAAACTCTAAAGATAAAATAAAATGTATCTGCAATTTAAATGTTGTTATGATATGCTCTTGGAGTGCGGTTAGCAGCCGTTAAATCATGGCCCTAAAAGATGTTAGTGAACGACAAAAGTAATTTTAATGTAATGAAAATTGTTTGTCTGCTACCTCATAATTTTAATTTTCTTTTCTATTTATAAAAAAAATAAATAAATATATCATCACGCCTTTTACCCATCACTGAGTGTGGCATTCTGCCTAAGCAGATCTCGGTAAGTGATATATTTTTTCGCGTGAAGTGCGGTTACCAGCCGTCAAATCACGGCCTCCAAAGATATTAGTGGTGGAGGAGCCACAGGGGTAGATTTTTTAAAATTGGTGAAAATTGTTTGTCGGCTGTGGGGATCGAACCAGGGTTCTCAAGATCCACAGGCCGACTCGATACCACTGAGTCACCTACCCCATCTTTTCTATTTATGATACAACATAATGCTTAATGTACTTATTTTATAATTTATTTGTTTAAATTCATGGACTCCATTATCTGCCAACATTGCACTCGATAGCAATTGATGATTTTAAATATCATTAGTATTAAATCAGAACAAATGTACATTAATGCATAAAACAGTAATTTGATAATAATTTTAATTATGAAAACTTCACAATCAATTACGGCAGGAAAACAAAATCGGATATCATTCAAGAAGAAAATATAAGTACGACCAACATACGAGGCATTGAATAAATTGTGTAGACGGTTAGTCACTGCTGGATAAATATAGCGAAAGAGATTCTTAAACGTCACAAACATATGCTTTGCTCAAAGGGGAAGCAACTGAAGTGTGTAGGGTGTCCCAGCCGATTATATTGATTTAACTATAATGGATATCCATTTGAAAATTTCATGGCAACTGCGGATATTTCCTGTCATATTTGGTCGTGTTTCAACGATTTTTAAGGAAATGGATGAATAAAATTGAGTTGAAGCATCTATTACTAATGCGTTAATCGTGTTTAGCTGTTTTGTTTTAAAATGGAAATATTATGTTAGCGGAGATACTGAATACTGATACTGTATTTTTAATTTACTGAATCCAATAATACGAGTAGATTCATTTTAATTATTATATCTCCGAAATGATATGTAAAAGCCAAATAACTGAAGAAATAAAAACACGCACATACACAACTAATTTATAAATTATCGGAAATGAAAAAAAGTAATATGTTAATTTTATATTACCTTATTTTAGAAATTAATGCTATACAAAAAAATGGCTGTGATAGCGATACGGAATTCGAATCCGAAGATCCCGAGTTCGAATCGCAGTCAAGCTACAAAAGAATATATAAACTACCACACTGCGACTCGGTTAATACGGATCCTGTACTGTAATTGGGATTAAGTTCCTGTTGTACAGCGAAACATAAATAAATAAATAAGTTTGATGATCGATTAAATATCATTACTCATATTTTACTAGAATTCTCTGCTCGAGAGTTTTAATTAACTAAACACGGCCTAATTTGAATAAAATTTGCAAAAACAATTGATAATTGCTTGAATATCATTTTTGACACATGTATCAAATCGACCTTTTGATTTCAGAACCCGGGTTTGAATCCCACAACCGACAAACAATTTTCACCAAATTAAATCTATCCCTGTGGCTCCTTCTCCACTAACATCTTTGGGGCCATGATTTGACGACTGGTAACCGCATTTCACGTGAAGAAATATATCACTTACCGAGATCTGCTACGGCAATAAAACTCTGGTACCATTGCTTGTTTAAAACACATTAATAAACTTAAACTTAGTTTTTAGCGCAAAAGCTTAAATATAAAGCTTCAATCTAAAGTTTCCCCGCGTTTTTTAACTTACCCTGCTTCCAGACAGAACTGCAGGTACATAGACCGACAGACTTAGGGACTGACAGACCGACATTTTTGGGTTCAGTAAGGTCTAAAACGTGAAGATATATCAAAATCTCGAGATTAAAATACATCAGCATCTCAGTAAAAAATTTAAGGAAATAATAAAAAATGTATCCTATAAAAATGATAAATACTGGATACATAATTAATAAATTATATTATTACTTTCCACATTTTAAGATTAAATACTAGATTTAAAATTAAATCAATTTCGATAGAAAAACTAAACGTGTAATCTAAGGGTTCCTGATTCCAGTGCCAGTATTGCTCTCAAAGTTTAATTTATAAATAAATGTTATACGTTAGACAAGTGGAACAAATAGCAAAGCTAGACTAAACAATGAAAACTCCAATATGACAAATTCATGCGTAACGTCATTCAAACCATTAAACAATAATTTATACAAATAAATTGACCGCTAGCATAAACGCTGATTAATGGCCCATTTATAATAACTGAGACCCAAATGATAGATTATTCATCTATCAAATAAGTAAAAAAATACCGCAGTGAAATTGCAACATAACTTGTACCAACTATTAACTCTCATTTATTGATACGAGTACGATATACTCGTATTTTGATTCCATCTGACAGATCTGTCTTTTTATTTCAACATTCATAAACTGGTTTTTAGAGTAACAAACTTTACTTTTCAACTGTCAAGTATGAATAAAAGTAGCAGAATTTTTTTTATTCTTATGTATTTTTTTTATTAAACATTTTACACTGAATTAATTTTAAATTGGTTAGAGAAACAAACATAAAGTTAGTCACCCTTAATCAGTTATTCTTAATAGCAGTAATTTATTTTAAGTTGGTGATAGTATGTACCATTAGATAATTAAAATAGAACTAACAACATTTTTTGTACAAATATTTATAATAAATGAAAGAGCAGACAAAAAAATATATCGGAAAAATTAAGAAATATTATTATCACTAAACTAAAAAAAAATAATATTTAAAATTTTGAAAGAATGATCGGTCAATATCTTTTGAGGTTATGATATAAGCTTGTACTGTGTATCTACTGTAAGAAGTCCACCATTGCAATTTTTTTTTTATTTAAGAGATAGGGAGATGGTTAAATATGGAAGAAGTGACATTTTATCTTCCAAATTTAATGGCGTAAAATTTAAAACAAGTGAAGATTAAGTAAGCAAATTATAACCAGAATATAATTTTTATATGAAACACTATATTAAAAGTAATATTTACAATCTGATAACTTTTTTGAACTTAACAAAAAGTCAATAAAAACAGATCATTTGGTTTTTTACTAAATTAGAAGTAGCATCGATTCTTATGTAAACTTTAACTTTAAATATTTCAGTTAAGATTTACTTGAGCAACACGATAATGAACTTTTTAATTAAGAATGCTATCGTTTGGTATTATTTTCAATGTGATATTTCATTTTTATAAATATTAATTTCGATTACATCTTGCTTATTTTATCGACAATTATTATGAATTTTACGCAATTAAATTGGTCGAAAGAAATTGCAGTAGTTTGCTCAAAATGTTGGAATAGTGGTCTCCTAATTTCGCGCAACAAGTGTAGTAAAAATTATTAACTGCATACACATATAATATGTATAAATAGATATATTCTAAAAGTTTAGTTGAGCTGATTTTATCTTCTAAATTATATATTTTAATAACATAATTTTATCATTTATTTTAGCTATACTTGAAGAAAATATTTCTATTTTCATGTTTTAAAATGTTTATTAAAGTTTACAATACAAAAGTTATGTAATTACGCTGTATTGTAAAACTTTTCTTTCAGTTATACGGTTTTTATTTCTTCATGTAACTTGTAGCAATATGCAGCTTTATTAAGTCTTTACCCGCAATTAATAAATTCCTATGTAATTTTACTGCAAAAAGTATTATATGAACTATGCACAATCATGCAACACCAGCAGATACTGGCTGTATAAATACTCGTATGATGTCTGATATTGTAATATAGTCAACAATTTATTATGTATGCAGAACTTGTTTGGAATTAAAATATCGTTACAGATAATTGGAAATCTAAATACTGGTAGTTAGGAAAAATGTTTTCTTTATCAGCAGAAATTTTACTATGAAAATTCATATTTAATGCTAACATGTTCTACGAGACCTTGAACTTATAGGAAAATAACTAATATTATAACTCGACATTAATAGTAAAGTATATGGTATAAAAATTAATGTTTAACGAGAAAATATTTTCTTCTTTGCTTTTATCAATTAATACAATGTAGGTACGTATTGTTACAAAAAAGAAACATACATTTTTAATATTCATAGAGTATTTACTAATGTATAATTGGTAAATAAAGGAAGTACACATTTTCGTTAAATAAATACAAGAAAATTTCGATATTTCGCACAAATAAATTATTTCATCTTACCTGTTTATTAGAGATCTTATTCTCTGCTGGCACAGTCCTTCGTCACCAGCTTCTTCACGTGAACTTTGTTCTAGGTGAAGAAGTGAGTTATACCATACTGATGAGCTCTAATAAGAACGAAATGCGTCTATGGTTACTAACTGTGCTGGCCAGCCTTGGACGATGCCCTCATAAGGTGACTTGGAGGCTGAATTTTGTGAGAATTAGTCAAGTGTTTATTTTATATTTTTTATTAAACCTAGTTTCACCAAGTGTATGGATGACAATTAATTTTGTCTTTGTTGTTATTTAAATTATTTTACTCTTAAATGTTTAGAATTATAAGTAGATAATAATAATAATAATACTAATAGGTAGATGGCTTAGTGGTATCGTGTTGGACTGGGAATTTGAAAATCCAGGTTCGATTTGCTATCATAAATATCGAAATCTTTCCTTTATGTATATTTTCAAGCCATTTACTTAATTGGAAATCAAGTCGTAACTGACGATTCAAGGTGAATCATAAACAGATTTGTTTGAACTAATTTAGCATATTTTAAGAAAAACAGAAAATACGAGTTTTTTTAAATAAACTGGAATCGTTTTTAATGCTAATAATTCAATAATAAGTAGGTGGCTCAGTAGTATCGAGTCGGCCTGTGGATCTTGCGAACCCTGGTTTAATTCCCATAGGCGACAAGCTATTTTCACCAAATTTAATCTACCCCTGTGGCTTCGCCTCCACTAACATCTTTGGGGGCCGTGATTTGACGGCTGGTAACCGCACTTCACACGAAGAAATATATCACTTACCGAGATCTGCTTACGGCAGAGTGCCACACCTAGTAATGGGTAAGAGGCGTGATGATATATTTCTTTATTTTATTTATTTAAATATCGAAATCTTTCCTTTATGTATATTTTCAAGCCATTTACTTAATTAGAAATCAAGTCGTAACTGACGATTCAAGGTGAATCATAAGGTAACAACACTAACAGATTTGTTTGAACTAATTTTGTATATTTTGGGAAAAACAGAAAATACGAGTTTTTAAAATAAACTGGAATCGTTTTTAATGCTCATAATTCAGTAATAAGTAGGTGGCTCAGTGACATCGAGTCGGCCTGTGGATATTGAGAACCCTGGTTCGTTTCCCACAGGCGACAAGCTATTTTCACCAAATTAAATCTACCCCTGTGGCTTCCCCTCCACTAACATCTTTGGAGGCCGTGATTTGACAGCTGTTAGCCGCACTTCACGCGAAGAAATATATCACTTACCGAGATCTGCTTAAGGCAGAGTGCCACATCCAGTAATGGGTAAAAGGCGTGATGATATTGTTTTTATATAATTATATGTTAATATTGAGTGTCATAGACACTATAAAGTTAAAGTAAAGATAGTGTAATTTAAATTTCGGTGCAGGTACGATAATTATAATTATTTAGGACTATCAATAATAGCATAGTATTCATATTGTGAAGACAAGATTCATTCATAACATTGCAACAGTAACCAACGAAGAAATAGCTGCCACGTATTATTAAACGTGGGTCGAATTTTCCACCGGAACAGTTTCATTGTAAACTAAAATTTACGAGCAACACATTTTTGAAATATCTCTAAATAAGTTACTAATAAAACCAAAAAGCATTCTTTACAAATCGTGTAAAAATTGTCTTCCGTTTCCACAATTTTTATTTGTTGATAAACTTCCGTACATTCAGACACGTCTGTTTCCTCAGCACACCACGACTACAACGTCGTGAAGAAACCTTAGGTAAAGGGTGGAGGAGGAGGGCGTATGCACGTACAACACGCACAGCTTTCCAGGGCTCACGCAACACTCGAGGCGAGCTTTTCTTGTTCATAAAAGCTCTGACGGGCCGTGCTGCCTGCTGTTCGTGTTGGCCGGAGCTCACGAATTTTGAAATTTGTCACACTTAATTGTGTTTTCGGTTCCCTATAATATAATACAGCACGTAACGTATGCATAGCTATCTTGAAAATTAACGCTAATTATAAATGTAATTATGAGTGGCGGTGGATGTTGGATTTATTATTGATGTGTTAGAACCGTGCTCTGACTGCAACTCAAGTCTCAAGCTCTACTTGCGTCTGATTTTATTAGCCAAGTTGGTTATTCACTTAACCGGACATATTCGTGACTAGTGAATCATTATCCTAAACTGGTTCAACAAGTTATTGAAAATTATCATAAATTACGTTGTATTATGTAAGCCTAATTACAGAATTAAACCAAAATGTAGGACCAAATTATATACTAGTTTTATAATCACAATATTTAAACCCACATTTTTATTCATTATGTTATAGTCAACTCATTTTTAAATTGATGTAATTACGTTAATAATTATTTTGAAACAAATTTTTATTATAACAATACTTAAAAACATGCGACTATATATTTTTATTAATTTGTTATCAAAGTGTCAAAGCTGTGAATATATTGTTAATTACTAATTTTATAGACTAATTTATAAAATGATGAAAAATACAGCTGTCAGTAATTAAATTTATGACACAAATAGATTTTTGTAAAGTACAGAGCTTTTTATTTCATTATAAATATCACATAACTGAATTAATAACAACTCTGATGTGTAAATAAATCGAGAATAAAATTATTTTAAACGTAAAAATACGACAGATATTTTAAAATCATACACTCATATTTTATAAACATAAATAAATTACATTTGCTAGTCACAAATGACAACTTATCAATTTGGATATTATTGGGGCTGCTGAACACAATTTTATCAATAAATATTTCTGTTAATTCTGACAACTTAAATAAATAGAATACTGGTTTAAATGTTATAGTGAAACATTATTTGCCAAATATTTATTTATTTATGTTTATGTATTTATGTCACGCTGTACAACAGGAACTTAATCCCAATTATAGTACAGGGTCCGCACTCACCGAGCCGTAGTGTAGTGGTTTTTATATAAGCTCCGGATTCGAATTCCGTATCGCTGTCCACACCACCGAACTGACAGACTAAATATAAATAGCTTCTCGTAATAATTAATAAAATCTAACCAAATGACTAAACATTTGTTTATAGTAATAATGGCATAAGACTTAAGACAAACAAAAATTTTAACTAAGTTTTATTTCGTCGTAAATAGTACACTATTCATTATTTCTTGTCTACCTAAAATTACAGATTACCATTTAGCCATTTCTGTTAATCCTGAGGTATTAAGTGAACGAAATAATTCTTTCAATTATTATTTAAAGAATAATTATGTTGACGTCTATAAAAAAAAGGGAGTAAAAATAAAATGATGTCGAAATGACAATCCAAGATCAGCGTAGACTAGTAGGAGGACACTTTGCTGGAATCTAAGTGTCTCAGATTGAAGTACTGATTTCTGTCGAAGTAGTCATAATTGCTTTAATCAGTTAAAAAAATACTAATAATTATTTCCTTTTGGTATATTATTAGTAACAATTTTAGGCATTCATCTTGATTTCCTTTTAACTTTATTTGTTTTAAAAAGCAACATATTATTTCTCTTGTCGATGCCAAAGTTTCTTTGTTACCTTGTTTTTTAAAATTTAATTAGTAATTATTCCAATTATAACTTCAACTTACTTTGATAAAGGATATTCAAACAACTTATTATTTTTATTATTTCTGTAATATATGTACAAATATGTATACTTTATTGATTTGCTTATAGAAAAATATAATTCCTGAGTTCCTCGATTGAAATTAATATTATTTATTTTTCATTTCAACATTATTTGTTTTTTATTACTACAATACAAAGTATATACACAACTCCATATCGACCGACGCATTATATGCGAGCTTCATGATTCATTTATAATGCCCGTTCATAACGTTGCCTCCATTCATAACGCTCGCTCCGTTATTACGCCCGCTCATAATCCCCGCTTTGTGGAAAGCTATAGTTTTATTATAAATTATTAAAACAAATTCTACATATTATAGTTGTAAAATAAAATATTGTATGTTCCACGGACGTTATTAGATGATAATGCTCTTGGTGCGTAAATAACTGTTTCATTAATTGTGAATGTTATTAGTAAGTTTCGTGAAGTGAATACTTAAAAACCGAACATAACCTCCTAACACGGAATAATCGTTTGTCACAGATTATTGTTGTCCAATTAAAAATTATTTTTCACATCTAGTTTACTGCAAATTTATTTATATTTAACTGTATTTTTAAAATGATACAGTGTTTTTGGTTGTTGTTTATAAGATGAATGAACGTACACGCAATAATGTCATAACCTCAAACATCAAAATGTAATTCAAATCCATATATGTGCTTCTCAACAATCATAAAATCTCACTTTGTTTCATATATCTCGCACGTTTCGGTAGCTATTTACACCAGTTTGGATAATGAAAATCTTCTCTTTGGAAAATATTTTATTATAACGACAATGTCAAAATTTTGACTTTTGTTGTAAACAAACCATGGCTAATCAATGATTATTTTGTCGTAGATATTGTAAATTCTGTACAAAACAATAAAAATTGTAGTTAAAAATTAATAAACTTGTAGTAAACTAGATGAAATAAATAAGTTCCTTTCGATTGTTGTCATTATAAACGCTCTAAATTAAATTGAGGAGTAATAATCTGCGAAAAACGATTTAGCCGTCTTTAACGACCTATATTCAATTTTCAAGTATGGACTCAGTTTGTATTTTATGTATTCCCTCTACAAAATTTCTGGTTGTTCCAGTGAGATTTACACTATGTATATGCGATTTGTTTGTACATAAAATATTAGATGTTTTATGAAGATACCAATGTACATACATTTAATGTTCCAAAATTACTGTTTGATCAATATAAAAACAGTACGTTATACATGCCTACTCGTGTATGTAAATCATGATACCTATCATTAATTTCATGAAAATAAAATGTACTTCAAGTACGCATATACTGCACGCCAGGGTCGTAACTAGATATTTTCTCGCTAGGTAAGAATATAAAATTGCATTACCTTTCTCTTTTCCCTTAAAACATATAATGACACAGGGCAAGATTATATTATGTATTTAAGTTTAAGAACTTGAGTTTATTGTATATACCGAGTGTCGCAAATAAATAGAGAAATACGAGTTTCAGGTTTTTGTAAAATAAAAGTGTTCGCCAATTAATTATATTTTTAAATTACATAAAATAAACCATATTTAACCCTTTCGTTCTTAGTGTGTCACTACGATATAACTATTAAAAAAAAAATTATGTGTTCTACTAGTGTCATCCTGAAATCATCTATGTACGTCATAGCTAATAATGCTATCTGTTAGCGCTTAGCATTGGTTAGCGCTCAAATGTATTTATCAGCTAGAATTTCATATTCTGTACTACATATGTTGACAGGCCAAACCCACAAACGTTACAATATTTAATATTTATAACAAAGTTCCCACAAAAGAAATCATAGCAACTAGAGGAGTTTCTCGAACTCTTTTTTTAATTTCTCAAATTTATGGTTTCAGATGAAATAATAATTTCGTATGAAATTTAATATACCATAATTATTGACCGGACGGATTTCTTATGTGAAACGTCTATGTCTTAATTGATTTGGAAAATAAAATTTGACTGTTGAAAATAATTTCTTTTTTTAAATAGTTTTTTATCCATGTTTACTGATTTGAGTTCGTTTCGCTTGCGTTCCATCGGTTTAGAAATCTGATAGCTAAAACAATAAGTAATACTTTAATTTGCATAAAATTGTAACTGTAAATGGGATAGGTGGCTCAGTGGTATCGCGTCGGCCTGTGGATCTTGAGAACCCTGGTTAAATCCCCACAGTCGGCAAACAATTTTCACCAAATTAAAATCTACCCCTGTGGCTCCCCCACCACTAACATCTTTGGGGGCTGTGATTTGACGGCTGGTAACCACACTTCACGCGAAGAAATATATCATTTACCGAGATCTGCTTAGACAGAGTGCCACACCCAGTAATGGGTAAGAGGCGTGATGATATATTTATTTATTTATTTATTTAATGTAAGGTTCATTATTTATTATTATTAATCATATTAAAAGCAAGTTCAACGTTTCCGTCCCTCAAATATATGCGTCCAAAACCTTCCTACGGCTCTGCTATAGGTACTCTGAAAACAAACGACATAAAAATGTTGTAAAAGTGCCTTTAACAAACTCCCTATTTAGTTTCTCCAGAAAGAATACGCAGCAATAAATACAGAATATTTTTACAATTGTTGTATCAAATGATGTTCCCTCTCAGGGGCCAAGCAGAAATTTTAATTTTGAAAAGGATGAACGACTGCCTCAACAAGTCACGTGGGCTTTTTTATATAGCGTTATAAACATTTTTATATGTAATAATAAAAAGTTATTTGCGTGCACCCTTTCGAAACGGAAGTGCGGTAAATACACAAGCACACACACGACCATGTAAGTTGGAATATCCGCGTTTCACAACGCTCAATTCCCTTTAGATCTATTTGTGTGTTTTTGTTCTCTTTATTGCTTTTGTCGATATGATATTTTCTTGTGTAGAATATTTGTTTGGTTTTGTTTAAATTATTTTTATTGTGTTGAGGTATTCGAAACGTTATTCTTGGATATTTCAAGAATAAAGACTCAGGAATATATCATTTGTTTATTGGGTTAATATAATAGAAGAATTAGACTTTTTTTTAAATTTATGCAAGTACAAAAAGTTCTTATTGTTTCTGAATTGTGATTAAATTATAGGTATTATATTACATCTATCTGATTCATAGCTCTACATTTTGCTAGTTTTACATTTATTAAAGCATACGTTAAAACAGGATGTTTTACAACTAATTTTAAAAATAAAATTTTAAAAATAAAATCTATTTTAAAACGAATTAGAATCCATTTTAGTTATTACATTTTTGTGATGAATACTACCGTTACAAAATAAACATAGAAACTTTAAAAGTTGTGTTATCACTGGTTGTCTATAGACCATTAACGAACTTAACCCCAGTTTTTCGCTTAAAATCTTAAATATATAGTTTCAATCTATAATCGCACCGAGTTTTTAAATTACCTTGCTTCCAGAAAGACCAACAGAAAATGTTTTTTCTTTTAGATTCAGTAGTGTATTAAACGTGATGATTCATCAGAATCTCAAGATCGAGAAAATTTACCATGAAAATACTGTTCCTATTTTAATACTTATACCAATTCACCTATAATAAATAGAAATATTAGGACAGTTTTATTTGGAAAAACAAATAAATTAACAAACTTTCCATTTATTTGATCTTCTGGAATAAGAAAACACAAAGTGTGTTTTCTTTTTTCTACTTGTATAGAATCTGAATCTTGCACTTAATTGAATCTGAAGTTGGTTCCTGAACACTGATCTTTTTTAAACAAGATATTTTTGTTATTATAAATTATAGTTAAAGAAATTTGGGATCTTTAAATTTACTTATTTGCAAATAATAATGGAATATTATTACAAAATTTAGATTTAATTTCTCAATGACTGTTAAAATAATGGCAATACAGAGATCTCTTAATTTATTATATATTTATACATAAACAATGCGCAATATTCCTTCATATGTTTCATAACTAATTATTCTATAAAATCATATATTTATGTTTTTCTTTTTTACAGATTCAATCCAGATTGATCTAATTACGTGGCTTTCTATGTAAGTAACAATATTTTATAATTTAATTATTTTCTAATTAATTTACTCTAGTTAAATGTAACTAAATACATACCAAATATTTACTGTCAATTAATTCATCGAATTATTACTAATATTTATACAAATGCCATTTAATAATTCGTTTAAACAAGACAATATGTTCTATCACGAGCGGTATTGTTTGTTATAAAAAACCAAACAAATAAAAAATATAATAGTTTTATATAAAATTTACGAAAAGACAAATTAGTTGATACGTACCTACCCGGATATATTAATTAAATCATAAAAAAACATATTTATTATCATTATTTAAGTAGGAAACTAAGTAAACTAAATAAATAGGTATTAATACAATAACGTACCTAATTTAGAAAACAAACAAAAAAATATGATTACTTCATATTAAGTATACAAAAAGACAAATGAGTACGAGTAAATATGTACCTACCTGGACCTGTTAATTAAATCATAAAAAAGCTTATTTATTATAATTGTTTAAATGGGAAACTAAATATATAGGTTTCAACATACAGTAGTATAAGTTAGAAAACTCTTGTCAATTAGATATTAAAAAGTGTCACTTATGATTTATGTCTAACTTTGTTCGTAATTATAAAATCGTGAACTATTGAAGTAAATTGCTTTTGCAACCTTATTTGTGGCACATATATTGGCATAAATTTGAAAAAAAATCTTTAGGTAATTAATAATGATACACAATTTTTATAATTTTTAAAAATCCTAGCAGTAATTTTTTCAGGATAGTGAATTTACTATTTGAAGCAAGTTCAATTGAAAATAATTTCATTTCTAATTACATTCATACTTTAATATAAAACTGTTATTAATTTTTTTGCATGGGTACATTGGCTCCGCTGGCCTCTATAGTCACCGTCACTGAGCTCTATCATTAATAAACATAAACCAATTAATCTATGAACCATGTATTATTCACATTTTTTAGTAATTATTTTTTTATAAAAATGTTTAATTAATTTATCATAAATCTCAACAATATTTTAGTTATTCATCGTAGGTAAATAAAGTTAACACATTTCTTTGTTCTACCTATTATACCCCAAGGTAATTTATCCTCATGGCACGTTGCGTCTACTTCATGTCAGTAAATAGGTACGCAAATACACACACGCAAATATACGTGGCTCTATAGAACGCGCGTGCCAGACGCAGACGTGTCGGCGAGTCTGCGCTTAGTGCCCGAACCCCTCGCAACGAGTTTGGGTCCGGATTCCGGGTACTGGAGTGGAGTTCTGAGGCATATGTGACATGTGGAACTGCTCATCACGGAAAACTACTCGTATTTGGTTGCGTAGTACTGTTGTATACTTTATTGTTTGCTGTGGCTCGTTTTCTGACACTCACAGTCAAATTTGTAACTAATTTGATTGTTTTTATACTTTGCATTCTTTGCATTTACAATTGGTTAATTATTATACTGAAAACAGTTTAATAATAGATGCTAGGTGTGAAACTTCTTATTTTATTAGATTGGCAACAACGTTAAATGTCATTTCAAAATGATAACCTCAAATATTTTAAAATATATGTTTATACATTTTGAAACAATTTTAAATATCCAATATTCTTTTATAATAATATTATTAAAGAAACATAACAAGAAGGCAATTTTAAAGCAATTTTACAATTTGGTAACCTATAATCTATGGATTTAAATAATTAAAATATCAACATGTTTCTTTTCAGATTTTATATTATAAATCATTTTTTCTACTTCCATTAGGAAATAGACGTTTTATTTCACTTATTTGAGTTAGGTAATGAACTGCATTATTTAACTAGTGAAATAATGAGGTAACATAGCAACAGAAAAGAATTAAGATATCTTGGTAGACGAATTCTGATGTGTTATTCTTTTATTTTTTGAATTTATAACTGTCATTAATATGTCAAAATTTCATAATTTCAAAAACGCTCGTTCGTGTTTATTAGAACGGAAGTAGAAAAAATATTGTATGAAACTAGTAAGGAAATAGGTTATTACCTTACTTATGTGTTTACATAACTCCGCTACGCCTCGTTCTGCAAATTTCACATGCGTAAGGTAATAACCTTCATTTCCTAACTAGTTTCATAAATAGCTAATATATTTTGCACGAAAATTACTAAATTGCTTTCTATACACAGGTGTGGTAAAAAGAAAAATCTGATGTGGACACCACATGACTTCCTTGTACACGTATTAAACTATAGATATTTTTTTAATTGCACATATTTGACATTAAATCTTTTATTTTTTGTTCTAATCCATAGCAAACTTAATTTAAAAAAAATCAAAAAATATATAATATTTAAATTTAGATATCTCGTTTATGCAAAAAGCTAATTTAAAAATTCTTAATGTGCTAGACGCAGAATTTAATTCTCTAAAACTTTTATTTGAAGCATTTATTTCTAAAATAAAAATAATACCATTTTTTTCAAGGAAAACTGTTAGCAGCTTCATGTAATGTGTCACTTCCGGTTAGTATATTTGAACCAAAATCTATTATGTTATTTCCATTGATATAGTAGTCTTATATACCAAATTTGGAAAGTTTTAAATTATATTTGAATATAGTTTTTCATGAAAATCTATTATAGGCTTCAAGTAAAGTACCACTTCCGGTAGTTATATAATGACCAAAAAGGGAGGTGCACAACTAGATGTTATAACAGTCCTAAATATAAAATTTCAATTTTCTACGGCTTACCATTTTTGAGTTATGCGAGATACATACGTACGTACGTACGTACATACGTACATACGTACGTACAGACGTCACGACGAAATTAGTCAAAATGGACTCAGGGAGAGCCAAAATGCGTATTTCCACTGAAATCTGAGAACCGAAAATTTTCGCGATAACAATACTTACTTTACTTCGTACACGGAAGTAAAAATCTGATGTGGACACCACATGACTTCCTTGTACGCGTATTAAACTATAGATATTTTTGTAATTGCACATATTTGACATAAAATCTTTTATTTTTTATTTTTTGTTCTAATCCATAGCAAACTTAATTTAAAAAAAACACAAAATATATACTATTTAAATTTAGATATCTCGCTTATGCAAAAGGCTAATTTAAAAATTCTTAATGTGCTAGACGCAGAATTTAATTCTCTAAAACTTTTATTTGGAGCATTTATTTCTAAAATTAAAATAATACCATTTTTTTCAAGGAAAACTGTTAGCAGCTTCATGTAATGTGTCACTTCCGGTTAGTGTATTTTAACCAAAATCTATTATATTATTTCAATTAATATAGTAGTCTTATATACCAAATTTGGAAAGTTTTAAATTATATTTGAATATAGTTTTTCATGAAAATCTATTATAGGCTTCAAGTAAAGTACCACTTTCGGAAGTTATATAATGACCAAAAAGGGAGGTGCACAACTAGATGTTATAACAGGCCTAAATATAAAATTTCAATTTTCTACGGCTTACTGTTTTTGAGTTATGCGAGATACATACGTACGTACGTACGTACGTACGTACGTACGTACGTACATACGTACATACGTACGTACAGACGTCACGACGAAATTAGTCAAAATGGACTCAGGGAGGGCCAAAATGCGTATTTCCACTGAAATCTGAGAACCGAAAATTTTCGCGATAACAATACTTCCTTTACTTCGTACAAGGAAGTAAAAATGGGAAAATTAATTAAGTATATTCTTCTGAATTTACAGTTTATTCTGCAACGTTATCACATTTCACATGAATCCCTACATTGTAGTCCGATATTTTTTCCAATTTCAATTGAAAAATTCGATGAAATAAATGACGTAAAGTAAAAAAAAAGTATGTCAAACTATTATTAATTTAAGTTTATAATCATGATCTTGTAGTGTTGTAGTTAACATTGAATTTGAATTTACTTGCACGTGTGACTTTGTTTTCTAATTCCTTAATATCACTGGCAAGGTTACACACACGAAAATTTCATGTTTATTTTTATTTACCTCCCTCGGTTGACAGTTTAACCTAACTTAACAGAATTAGTCAAGTGTATGTTTCATTAATAAAATATATTTTAGAAAATTTTATCATAACTGATAATTCGGTTTTTCTAGTAATTACTATATTTATTATAATATGTTACTTTAAATTTATTTAAAAAATAAAATTTACCAAAAATTATTATTTTTGTACATAGCTTCCAATTTTGTATCGATTCATATATGTGACAACTAATTTTTGCCACATTTAAATGATCGCTATAGCACCTTCACTATAACTGTGGAGCAGTGATTTGACGTCTTGGAACTGCATATCAGGTGCAAACATATATCACTTACAAAGATGGGGTAGGTGGCTCAGTGGTATCGAGTCGGCCTGTGGATCTTGAGAACCCTGGTTTGATCCCCACAGCCGACAAACAATTTTCACCAATTTAAATCTACTCCTGTGGCTCCCCCTCCACTAACATCTTTGGGGACCGTGATTAGACGGCTGGTAACCGTACTTCACGCGAAAAAAATATATCACTTACCGAGATCTGCTTAGGCAGAGTGCCACACCCAGTAATGGGTAAAAGGCGTGATGATATATTTATTTATTTTATTTTACAAAGATCTGCTGCAGGATACTTAATAATGGAAAAAAAACATGATGATATATTTATATATTTTATTTACAGTTGTATATTGTACCAAAATCACGTATATGTTATCTATTGCTAAAAAATTTGTCATTTTTATGCTATAAATATATTTGTACAAATATGTATGTGCATTCAAAGATATTCTTGTAAACTGAGCGAGTGCTTTTTATAAATTGCATAGTTGAGTAGAAATCCAACTGGATTCTCTTTGAATCCAACATCTATCATTTAACTAGCTTAGATTTGAACTGTATATAAATTTTGTAATTTTAAATGTTAGAATACGAATTGTTTTTACATTAGAGCTAAATAAAACTATTTAGTACACACTCATAAAGACTGAATATTAACTTATCTATAGCTATTTCAATGGCAATATTGCTAACGAGAATGAATATTTTATTTTACAAATATTTAACGTAGATTTATTTGTTGGTACAAAATTAAATATAAATCGCGTGTACATCAGCCATTTTAATTTGTTTTTTTTTGTGACAACATATTAATTATTTAAGCAGAGATAGGGTTTGTAGTGGTGCCGCCCGTGGCGCTGCGGTCGCCGTTCGCCATCGTGAACGCCATGATGCACAAGGCGACCCTTTAATTTTAAAACTGCTGATAAATGACGCCGTTTTCATTTCCTGGGAAGCTCGGACAAAACTTCGTTTTTGTGCAAGAAATTTCCCAGATTTACATTTTTCATTTAGTAAGTGTCATTTGAAAGTATACGAACCCGTCCACAAAATATTTTCGTTAGGATATGTAGCTACTTCTTTTTATGACTGAAAATATTACGTCTCTGAATACAGCTGATTAATGGCGCCTGCAGAAATGTACGCATAAATATCTTCAGCATTATTTCTACAATTTAACTGATTACTTCAATTTCATCTCCAGACAACATTCGCGGCTGAACTAAACGAATTGTGGATTCACTACGTCAAATAATATAAGCAGACATTTGCTTAAATTGTTCGCTTATTCAGAAAGAAACTCTTAAATTTATTTCACTCAGATAAGGTAAATGAATTTTCACTTACGCTTAAGCTGAAACTTTCATTACTTCATATTATATCTACCAGTAGAAACACATTCTACTTATCTGCTTATTAATAATAATAGGGGTTTCTTTCTTGACGTCATACAAGCATCATATACGGCTAAATTTTAAACTCTATAGAGGGATACATAAAATTTGTACCTACTTTATTATTTGATATAATTCTTTTTTATTTTAGTGGTATATTGATATAAATAAAAGCAAATCGCAATTACTTGTTTTATAACAACAAAGACAAAATTAATTGTCATCCAACACTTGGTGAAACAAGGTTTAATAAAAAATATAAAATAAACACTTGGCTATGTTTCACAAAATTCAGCCTCCAAGTCACCTTATGAGGGCATCGTCAGAGGCTGGCCAGCACAGTTAGTAACCATAGACGCGTTTCGCTCTTATTAGAGCTCATCAGTATGGTATAACTCACTTCTTCACCTAGAACAAAGTTCATGTGAAGAAGCTGGTGACGAAGAACTGTTCTAGCAGAGAATAAGATCTCTAACAAACAGGTAAGATGACATGAGAAGTTCTGTGGAACAGATCATGCCATCTACTTGTTTTATTTACTTGTAAGTTGTTTTAACTGATTTAAACTGCGTTTAAAATCTAATTTATCTTGATACATTCATAAATTCGTATTATTCACATAACTTGGACTCAGGATTCAATTTTTATAACGGTCGTCTAATAGAAATAATTTAATTTAATGAACATTTATTTATTTGTATAAATACCAGATGTTTAAGTTTCAAAATTTCTTAGCACCAGTACTCTCCCATATTCTATATATAAATATAAAATAAAATACATAAATATAACACTTTTCTTTTCTTTTACCCATTACTGGGTTTGTAGCAGATCTCAGTAAGTGATATATTTTGCGCGTGAAGTACGGTTACCAGTTGTCAAAACACGGCTCCAAAGACATTAGCAGAGGGAAATCCACAAAGGTAATTTTAAAGTGGCAGTTTATTAACTTTGAGAATTAAATTCGGGTTCTCAAATCTACAGTATTGCTACTGAGAAATATTTACCATACGTATTTTGTATTACAAATTTAAATAGGCATTATAATTATTATAAAAAACAATACACTAGCAACGATGAGGTTTGGCAGAATATGACAGTACTAGAGATGGGCGAATATCATCTGCGAATAGTCGAATGCCGCGAATATTGACATTATTCGATATTCGAGATTTTCGAATTTTAACATCAGTATAGCGAACATTCGAATACCTCGAATATCGCGCCATATGTTGACCTCAATTTTTGACTATGTTTTTCTTTATCATTTGTACATAAACTTAAAGCTATTACAATACTTTGAAGTTATTAATAACAAAGATATTTTGTTTCAAAACCATGAAGACGTGCCATATTTCAAATTTGTTTTTCGCCAACATCATCAGCCCGTACGTTTCACCTTAAATTTGAAGTTTTCGTCTTTTTCTTTTTTGTTTGTACTTTTTGTTTTAATTTTATTTTATCTTAACAATTTCATTCAAATAATGAAAAGGACATAACTAAATAATTATTAATAATAAATAAATTAACTTTTAGGAGTATTCGAATATTCGAGATCTGATTAATATTCGTATTCGATATTCGAATTCGATAAATTTGATATTCGCCCATCTCTAGACAGTACCCATTAAAATTGTAACCCGCATTAATCACATTATGATATACAAATACTTATAGTTACTATAGTACTCGTCAGTAACAAATGTTTTAGGTAAGTAAGACTGATTCAAAATAATCAGCTAAAATATTTTAAAACATATTCACATAAATTTTTAATTTCTTGACTAAAACTCAGGTGTTTGTTAGTATTTATAAATAGTGCCAGCACAAACTTTCTTTTATAATAAATGTTTATTCCATTTTTATAATTTAGAATTTGTGTAATGAACATTTAGTAAATTAGAATTAGTAAAATGATTCTATTATGTACCTTAACCAATAATACTTTACGTAAGAATTTCTCATTGAATTAAATACATTATACCATTGCTTTTTGTTAAAGCAATAAATTTTAATTCTATCAACAAACAAATTGAATTTCTTTTACAATAAAATAAAACTTGCAAAGTAAAGTTGACAGTTTTCATAGTAAGTAACCACAAATCGAAACATCAATATTCAATAAAACTATTATCGATTGTTTAACAAAAAGCTACTTTAAAATTTGTTTGAACAGGTAGAACAAAAATAAGAACCATAGTCATTAGGGAAAAATTGTAGCTTTAAATATTAACGAAGTATAAACATTGATTGTAATTCACCTGCAGGCTTTTCTTTACGATACTTGGCGCGAGCAGCACGTAAATGCAAGGAAATATTGATCCGATATGTGTTTGTGTCGACGATAATTTATTACGGCTGGACACTTGGCTTACAAACTCTCGTGAAAGCAGAACAGGGAAAAACTACATTCTCTAATGGAGTAACCGTGTCGGGAAAACGTTGTATTGCGTCCCGAAAAGCACCTAAAAGCAAATTGATTCCTGTTGCGTCCTTTTAATTAATCACACACATACTAGCACACTACAGCATACACAGATGGCGACGCCATCGAATAGAGTATGGTGGATGAATTTGCTCTTCTCTCTTCACTCTACGTCACCATGATGTAGTACCAAGGTGAAAAAATGGATTAAATGAAATACTCATCCTGAATTTGTGTCGTGTAAATTGTCTGTGTAACTGATAGTCTGGTTACTAATAGCTTAAGCGCTTTTTTGCGATTCACGTCGTCGTTCTTTTTCATTTTATTTTCATAGTTTTTTTCACAAGCTTTATATAAAAGAAATATTATTTAATACCTACTGAATAATAATAAAATATTAATTCCATGCGAAAATGTAAAACCACATTAAATTTTATTATTATTTGTTGGAACTTATAAATTATTTTTATTTATAATACTACTAAATATTAGAATTAAACTCATTACAAATGCAAATTAGCTATACAAAAATAGATAATTTATGCATCGTCTGTTAAATATTTTTCGAACTAACTACTTGCTGTACAAACAAATCGCTGACAGTTCTTAATTTATCATCATTATCAAACTTATTAAATCTCTTATAACACGTATTTCAGCACAAAAACTTTGTATAAAACATTTAAAACATCAACAATAAAAAACATAAAAATACAAGCGACAGCTCCTTTCTAAATATAGATGTTTTTTCTGTGCTGTAATAGCCTATTATCTAACTATCACCGTTAATAAGGTATGATAGCAAAAACACAGATAAAAAGTACGGATATTTAAATATAATCAACTTTCTTCTTTTATAAATGTTATTTACTTTTTTAAGGGGTACGGGCTCAGTGGTATGGAGTTGGCATGTATATTGGATAAATCGGGTTTGATTCTCACAGCCGACAAACAATTTCACTTTAAAACTCCTCCACTAACATCTTTAAGGGCCGTTATTTGACTGCTGGTAAACGTAGTTCACGCGAAGAAATATATCATTTACCGAGATCTTCTACGGCATTATAATTACGTTCCTACTCGCTACAACGACATACATGTTCTCTCCCAAACAAGGTCATTTATTCCTCACAGTTGAAATCACATATATTGTGATTATCGGTGTTTGTAATTTTTTTTAAACTGCATTATAATTAATATTTAATCAAAGTGTTTATTTTATATTTTATTAAACCTAGTTTCACCAAGTGTATGGACGACAGTAAATTTTGTCTTTGTTGTTAATATTTAATCGTTTATCAATACTCAAAGCTTACTAAAATAAGGTATGAAATATTATTATGACTGTATTATTACGAATACAAAATTTAAAAAACGAAATAATAAAAGAATCATATATTCATTAAAAGTTTGAAAAAATTTAACATGTATTTTGAATCAAACAAAAATTTGTCATTGCACTTTTCGTCAAATAAAAAAAAAACACAATTTTCTCTTGCAAACTCAACCCGGACATATACTTTATATTACGATAGATTTTTCTGACTAATTTTGAAATTGATTTTGAACTAAATTTTTATTGTATCTCTATGAGTATTTGCGTTATTTTAGAGCAATATGATGATTTGTTTATTTGTTTGTAAATGATAAATAGATTATGCGGTGTGTACAATTACGCAATTATCAGTATTATTGTATGCATTTAATTTTATTTATTAACACCGATTGTAGTCCAACATGAGTCAAAATCCACTGGACAAATAAAACATTCATGGCACTATCTACTGCCACTAATTCTATTTTAGATAATCAATATGTTGCTGGATTAGTTGACTAATTGCGTTAGTTTAAATACCGCCCTATTTATTATACCAAATGCAATTGAAACTTAGAAAATACCATCAGTTTGTAATACATATCGATTAAATATCAATTTGTAGATCTAAATGCGGAATGGCTTCTGTTAAGTCAAATTGAAAATAACACTTGCACAAGCTTTTCACGGATTAAGAATTTTCAAATGGGATCAATTTACTCTATCAGATTAATGAAGTTGCATGTTTAAACTATCGATCCACTTAATTGTTACATGCAGTTCCATTATTCTTAAATAGCTTTTATGCATTACTGAAATCACTTTAATTGGCGAATTAAGTACAACCATGTAATACTGAATTAGAAATATATTAATACAAATGTTAATTTCTAGTATTTCAATTTATACTATTAAAATAAATATGCATATTTAAAGTCATTTCATTACTGATATTAGTAAAACTAAGTCTGGTATTAAATATTTGTTTTTCCAAAAAAAATAATATTTGAAAAATTTAGATAAGCATTTGTTCTAATTAATTATTTATTAGTTTCATTTTTTATTAAAAGGATACTATGATTTATATTACTGACTTCTCTAGCATTTAGTGCGCCTCTTATTTAATTTTGTAAATTTAGAAATTTTTTTCCTGTCTATGTTGAAAAAATCTGCTGTACCTAAATTTAGATAAACTTAGAGTAACGTTTGAAAAGAATGATACAGGATCGGTTAAATGTCATGATTTATATTTTTAAAAGAATTCTGTGCTTTAATTTGATACTAAACACGACCTAATTTGAACCATTTTTGACACTTTTTCTATAATTCCCTATCTGAGAGTTTTAATTAATTTCGCATATTGTATATTAAAAGACAATTGACGAGTGCTTAAATATCATTTTTGACACTTCATTCTGAGACATGGGGACTTTTAGGAGTTTTATATTATGATTTAAATAATTTTTTATTTTCACATATTTCACAATAACATCACGATTTTCAAAATTACTACTTATAACAAATGAACTGATAACAATATCGAAAAATACTTGAAGCAACAGTTGTTTTCAATTAAATTAGGATCCATTTTTGTTGTTACGTATTTTGTAATAAGCACTACCATTACCATAAAAATCGATAAATAATCTTGTATATATAGCTCATTAACCAACTTAACAAGAATTTTTTAATAATTAAATGTAGTTACATTTGCTACTTGTTTACTCATTATTATGTTTATTATTTCATTAGTATGAAATATTTTATATACTTTTGTACATAGATATTGTGATATACTTGACAATGCAACATATCTATGAATATATTTAATGTATAACTAATTAAAATCCTAGTGAACTATTTTATTGCAAGTAGATAATAATTTTGGATATTTAATTGTATACATTTTTTTCAAAAATAATTAACGAACGGATAACATAAAAACTTTAGTTAATAACATTTTTCCACATGGGGTAGATGGCTCAATGGTATCGAGTCGGCCTATGAATCTTGAAAACACTGGTTCGGTCCCCAAAGCCGACAAACAATTTTCACCAAATTAAATCTACCCATGTGGCTCTCTCTCCACTAACATCTTTGGGACCGTGATTTGACGACTAGTAACCGCACGTCACGCTAAGAAATATATCACCTACCGAGAGTGCCACACCCAGTAATGGGTAAAAGGCGTGATGATTTAAAAAGATCATACCATCAGCTCGTAAATTTTGAGTTATTTTTAAGTTTTAAGTAATAAAACAAAACAGATCAGAATAAACAAATAATTTTTGTCACTCGTAGTTGGATGTCAAACTATATTTCATTCAATGCTTAATATTCATAATGGATAGTGCTCAGAAATGTCAAGACCAAGACGTTGGTTACTTGGTCTCAATTTTTAATGGTTTCGTTACATTTGCTTAGTCTTGCTTTGGCTCCAAATATCGAAGTCTGGGTCTTCCGTAGTCTTGGTCTGAAATCAAGAGTCCCGGCATTATTAAAGCAATACAAAAAATATTTATTCTGATTTTATTTTAGTCTAAATAAATTCGTATCATGATTTTTAATTATATTTTAACTTTTAACGGAATTTAATAACATCATACGAGTATTCTCGTATATATGAATTAATGAAGAATGCGTTTTATTGTCAATTAATAAAATGCTTTTTATCTTTTGACTCTATTTACAAAAGTTTGAAACGCGAATACATTGCATTCAACGAATTTGTAGATGTACGTCACTAAAACAAGTAATTAAAATAATGACGTGTGAATTCATTCAGTTTAATGATACAATTATTAGCTCTACCGTTTTGAAATTTGAAATGAGGATGAGCGAATACTATTTTGTGTCTTTCATATGCAAATAAATTCAATTCGAATTCAAACTAATGTAATATGCACTGCATAAAATGAAATTGATTTGATATTTATTACATCAGATCTTTTACATATAATAAATTAAATATCGTTTCACTCCGATACTATCATTCAACTAGATTGAAATGTACTTAACATTTCATATTTAAAATTTAATTTGATTTGTCATATATATATATATATATATATATATATATATATATATATATATATATATACATATATATAAAATTTATATAAATAAATAAGTAAAATAAATATATCATCACGCCTTTTACCAATTATTGGTTGGGACGCTCTGGCGTTACAGATTTGATAAGTAATATATTTTTTCGCGTGAAATGCGGTTACCAACCGTCAAACCACACCTTCAAATACGTTAGTGGTAGTATTAACGTGGTGAAAATTGCCTGTGAGAATCAAACCCGAATTCTCAATCTCACAAGCTGACTCGATACCACTGAACCACCTACCCCATATTTATATAATACCATATATATAGATCAGCACGACAGGCCTTGCAGGACCTGGGCTTGTTTTACTACGTGTCTCCAGTTCATTCTATTGGTTGCTTTGGTCCGCCAGTTCTTTATTCCTAGTGCCTTGACATCTGCTTCAACTTCGTCTAGCCATCTCTTCTTTGGTCTTCCTTTTTTCTTTTTTCCTTCTTGTTTCCGGTCTATAATAAGTCTTGGTGTTCTATTTTCCGTTAATCTTGCTACATGGCCCAGCTATCGTAATCTCTGCATCTTTGAGTGTGTAACAATATTGGGTTCCTTGTATGCCTCCTCTATTTCTTTGTTAGTCCTTCTTCTCCAAATTTCTTCTTCTTTGATTCCTCCATATATTCTTCGTAGTATTTTCCTCTCCCACACATTAAGTTCTTGTTCTTCTGCTTTTGTTAACGTCCAGGTTTCTGCTCCGTACAATACTGTCGGTCTCACTATTGTTTTGTATATCTTCTTTTTTGCATTTCTAGATACCTCTTTACTTGTTAGTATCTTATTTAGACTTCCCACGGCTTTGCTTCCCTTATATAATACCATATAAAATAAATTAATAATGAAAATTATTAAATATTTGTTAAGAACCTTGCAAATTTTTGCCATAATTCTTGGTCTTGATTTTCCATCAAGGCCTTGTTTCGTGTTATGCTTCTTTAAGACCAAAACTAGTCTTTATTGATGTAATAAATATATGTCCTCCATGGAATCCCATATAATTTTGCATTTAAAACAAACAGAACGGTGGGATAAAAACAACAAGTTATAGAATCAGGATATGTAATCGAAAAAAATACTGGGTAACCAATATCAAGAACTTTATAATAATAATGGTTATTGTTGAAAACCCGGTTTTTAAACATAGGAAACCGCTTTGAACCGGTTAATGTATTGGTTAATTTTTAAAATTTAAAATTATTTTTAACAAGTCATAAATATAAAAAATCATTAGTACAATTCAATTTATGCATTTTTATTCTATATCTATAAATATAGAACAGTAGAAATATATAAAATATTATCAAACAGAACAAAAAGTAATTCTATTGACATAAGAAAGCAATATGAGGATCACATTATGCAAAATATATAAAAATATAATAATTATAAAAATCGTATTAGTCACGAGGTTAGTCATTAACAAAACATTTATCAGTATTTACGTAGTATTCTTATTAAGGATTTCCTCTAATGATCATTATATTTTCTAGCACATCTTCTTTCAATGAAGTTCTTAAATTATATAAACCTGAGAAATATCTCTCTTCACGTTTGTGCTATTGATAAAACAAAAGAAGCGAAGGTATAAGAAATATTTTAAATTTTTGTTTTCAACACTAATTTATACAAACATAAAGGTTATAGTTCACTAAAGCCGGTTTAATATTATTTTGATAAAATATTACCATTATTTATACTTTTAAAAATGTAGGGGGCTCACTGGTATCGAGACGGCCTGTGGATCTTGAGAACCCTGGTTCGATACCCACAGCCGACAAACATTTTCACCAATTTAAATCTACCCATGTGGCTCCCTCTCCACTAATATCTTTGAGGGCCGTGATTTGACGGCTGGTAACCGCACTTCACGCGACAAAATATATCACTTACGGAGATCTGCTTACGCAGAGTGCCATACCCAGTAATGGTTAGAAGGCGTGATGATATATTTATTTTATTTGTACTTTTAAAAATAACGGTTAACGGTCGCGATTTATCATTTAAAATATTGATTACCGGATCTTTAAACCGTTTTTTTTTAACTTGTTTCATACCCCGTACATAATATACTTCAATATCTTCTAAAACTACCTTAATTTTAAAATTTATCACAGTTTTCAAACTTCGAATGCTTAATGACATTTTGATTTAACAGTTTTCCCACAAATCTCTGTCTAACACAATTGAAAATAAATCTTTCGGAAAAAATAATTCATTTGAAATAACCATATCTCCGAATGAAAACAGGTACAATACAGAATATATATTACATGTTTACAGCATGTATTGTGTGGGTCAAAATTACTTCGCAAATAACAAATACTTATTAATACAATACGTTGCGTGGGAACCAATTTTGAAAGGAATTCTAGGTCGTGTGAAAATATCGTCGGTTGGCAGAATGGTCCATCGCCATCGCCATATCGACCAGTCGGTGGAATTCCGCTCAATAATTTACGGCACAACTGTATATTCCGCACTCGCACCGCATTAAAAATTTAAACAACACAAAGTACGAGCTGTCGCTGTATTTATATGCGTTTATTTATCATTCGAGCCTAATGGGACAGACTGTATGCTCCGCGCCAATATTTCTACATCACCGCTGAGATGTTGCATAAACCGCAGCTACGCTGATGTTCCGGGCTCATAGAGTAACGTCTGCATATTTATATTTGTGGTTAGTCGTTTTATACACAATGTAGTATGTATGTAGTACGTAGACTATTATATGTGAGCTGGCGCTCGCGGATTCTGCTTTCTGCTGCGTATGAGACACAAAAATAAAGGTTACTAACACCGGTTGAATATTGTAAATTCTTCTGTTTTATTTCAAGGAAGACTGTAGCTACTACAATCTGTTCATAATATATTATCTCTCATTAATTTATTGCTTTGATTAACAAAAAATTATTCAGTTCAAATTATCTTTTTCTCCAAATAGTTTTTTATACATAAATTTGTAACACTGCAATTAAATCATATTTTCTTGAAATCCACGCAGGTAAATAAGTATACAATTTATATTAAATAGCTAGAAACTTTTGTACAAATACGGTTACCACTTTTTGGTTCATGCCCGCTCGGAAATTATGATTAAATAAAATAAGCCTTTACCCATTTTTTCGAGAAAAGAAACTGTTATTAAATTTATTTCTTATTATTATTTAAAAACAAGAAAAGTAAAAACATTAATTATTATAAAAATAAATTTTAATTTTAAGCAAAAATATATGAAAATCACACCAGTTTGTCTTAACTACAAAATATAGGAACTTATTGCGTCACTCATTCATGATACTTTTTGTTAGAAATTACACATTTTAAGAACGTTTTCCAATTTGTTTGCATTAGCCTTGCTTTACTGTTTGGCTCTGTTTGACCAAAAATTTATTTGTGTTATTAATAAATATTTTATTCTTCAAGATGTCATTATGGCATTTGACGAATACTAATTGAATTTTTAAACATATCATTTATTTTTATTAATGTTTGCCAAGAATTTCAATCAATAATACTAAAGCAATATTCGGATCAATATGACCCATTTGTACCTTATATATAAAACTGTTTTTCCATTTACTTATAAAAATAAATGAATATTATTTTGTTACATTATTTAGTAGAAATTATTATTTTATGAAAATGATTTTTTTTGTCCTACACTATAATAAAGTTAGATTAAAGTGGTACCCGAACAACACAATTATATACTACATTCGAACAGAAGTGGTTAAGAAATTTAAGATTTTTCGTATAAAACCGGAGACTGCTGATTTTGTACTTGCATCTCTTCCCGGCAAGCGGAGGGTCCCTGGTTCGAATCCAGGCGTCACCCGAATTTTTCTGTCATAAATTTAACTTTAAACAGAAATATACCTTGTAAATAAATTTTAATCCTGTTCCATCCTCTTTTAATATTTACTATGAAGTTTCCTTCATTTGAACATTACAAAACTGCTTTCAGCTCAAAGTATATGGCGCAATATTTCCAGTATAGCAGACTACTTGTACGGAGTACGGTACGTATAGGCGGTGAAAACACTCGAAGTTTTGCTTGCCTACACGTATTATATAACAGGGTATGATCGTAATAGTTCGCATACCACTGAATATATTTGATCAACCCTGCGATAGACAACAGCCAACATATATGTGGATTTCCATTTTCTTTTAAGTTTTGAGTTAAATTTTAAATAAATAATATTAAATATTATATAAATATATTATAAAAATATATTAAAAGATATAAAATACAAGGACAATGACTGCCTGCCTTGCTTGCGTGGAGAAAATACTACTGGATACCCGATATTAAATGTTAGTGAAATGCTAAGGTAGTACCTAATAGGTAGTATTAGAAATTTTTCACTTGAAAAAAATTATTTAATCTTTTTTGAACAACGTTATGGCCCGCGAGCCTGCTGAAAGTTAGTTAGGCTACTGCCACTTTGTACTACATTATCGGCGGCCTTGTTCACATTGAAATTCTTTTATTTAGCATATACAACTTGAATACTACAAAAAACTGGGATACATCTAAGCAACCATTTTATGGCTTTTGTGCAAAACAGTAAAAAGCAATATTCTTTTACATTCAATGTTGCGTAGGCATATTAAACTTAATCACTAATTATCATAATGCAGGAAACGAAACTGCAGCAGTTAAAATTCCCTACATGTTATCCTCCTACCATTAAAACAAGCAAGTAGCTTCCAATCTTGAAACAGCAGAACAAAAACCATTTGAGAGGAAAGCTAAACATAAAAGTCAGCACAAACATGTGAATATGTTCACGACAGGAGAGAGACAAGAGACAACGTCAAAGGCCGATGTAAATAGTGCACGACGCTCGAACGCAGTTCCTCGTTGCGACACTGGAAACAAAGAAATGCCACGTAGAGTAGAGAAACTTGAAGGATATCCCCGCCTGCTTGATGCTATATGCAGTAGGTAGTGTGGCATTGTCGGGACTCGAGCCGAGAATTACCTTGACTCGGACACGGCGACAAAGCGTCTTATTTAAAATGGTGTTGACTGTCGACGTTCATTTGTTCATACGGAAAATATTGTATAGAGCAGGAATTTTCCAAACAAATAGTTTGCCGTTTCATTGAGCAATACTGAGTTGAGAAAATTATTAGCATATTTCTATCTTTTTTTATTTCTGCTTCTAATTTAGTTTTTGAATCGTTTATATATATATACAGGCTGTTATGTTTTAATAGACCCAGCAAATATCTCGCTTATTTATCAACTTAGCAATTTCTTTCATATAACATGATTTATACAGCAACATGTAAGCTAGTTGATGACGGATGTACATTTATGATATCATTTCCGGTTTGTTAGTAATTAATATCAACTTTGAAATTTCAAATGGAACATACTATATTTTTTTACATATTTGAAAAGTGCATCAAATTTGCTTTACAATCATGTAAAATAATCCATATGTTACATTATTAAAAAGTAAAATGGCGGGTACTTTATTATACACCAAATCGGAAAGAGAATAGTGAGCCATGATTGTGGCTTACAATAAAACAATTGTAATTATTATTATTAAACGAAATAATATTTTTTTGTCATAATAGTACAGAAAATAAGAATAAGGAACACTTAATAACAACAAAATAATTTTATAACTAATATTCAAAATGGCTCCTGTTCAATACATTTTGCACAACGTTTTGAAACAGAATAAGTAGCCCTTTATATTTGGTTAGCAGATAAATATTCAATTGCTGCTTCATTTTTATTCTTCAGTCCGTTTAATATGTTTACTGGTTCATTACAAACAAAATCTTTCACGTAGCTCCATACAAAAATCAAGTGGTCATATCGGGAGAAAATGCATTGAAGAGGGTGGGAGCCATTTTGAATATTATTTATAAAATCATTTTGTTGTTATTAAGTGTTCCTTATTCTTATTTTCTGTATTATTATGACAAAAAAATATTATTTCGTTTAATAATAATAATTACAATTGTTTTAGTTAATTGTTTTATTTCAAGTCACAGTCATGGCTCACTATTCTCTTTCCGATTTGGTGTATAATAAAGTGCCCGCCATTTTACTTTTTAATCATGTAACTTATGGATTATTTTACATGATTGTAAAGCAAATTTGATGCACTTCTCAAATTTGTAAAAAATATAGTATGTTCCATTTGAAATTTCAAAGTTGATATTAATTCCTAACAAACCGGAAATGATATCATGAATTTACATCCGTCATCAACTAGCTTACATGTTGCTGTATAAATCATGTTATATGAAAGAAATTGCTAAGTTGATAAATAAGCGAGATATTTGCTGGGTCTATTAAAACATAACAGCCTGTAACAGTGTTATACAACTTAACAAACTAAAGCAACAAATTCAGTAACAAAAACAACTTAAAACAAATTATTTTCACATAGCCACCTATAATATTTGTATAAAAATTATTTCTAGTATTTCTCAATTTTCTTATTTTTCTCGAATTTTTTCAGATACATTAATAAAAACTAATACACCGTTGAAAAGAGAAAAAAATGGCGGTTTTTATTTTAGTAAAATAATTATAGGTTGCTATTTAAAAAATAAAAGTTGATAGTCGTATCTTGTAAACCTGACTTTATAAAAAATATCTACATCTGCCATCAAATAGTATATTTAAAATAATAAAACTTTCATATGAACCATTTTTTTCTATTACTCATAATAAAAAAGTTAAAGGAGGGGGCGTCTTCCCAGACTCACCCTGTATACCTCTCACTTGTATTACATCTTCTTCTGCTGTTTTTTAATCAGACTCTAAAACAATCACTAATGATGTGAATATTATCATATTTAAAATAATTTTTTATCTGTAATATTTTTAATAGGCCACGGTAGTTCAGTGATCAGCGCAGTGGCTCCATGACAATTACAGTACGATGTAGGTTCGAATTCTGGTAAAGTTATGCAGTTCTCGGCTTAGCCATGCCTTTGATATTCGTATTCAATTAAAGCAAATATATTAAAATTAAATAAATATTGATGTTCTGGAGATATATACATTTCGATTATTTTGTATATTATAAAAACAGATTTATTTCTAGAGAAACAGACAAAAACATTAAACAAAAAATATATGTAGATGAACAATAAATATCGTCGATGTGTGTTATCAGTCTAAATAAAATATTAGTCAGTACAATTACCGTTAAATAAAAATCCACTACAATTAAACAATTCTAAACAGCATCACAAACAACCGAAAACCATACAAAAACAAACACGTTAATGCAATAAAGGTCAGTGGAAAAGCTCTGACAATTTGTTTCTCCAATCGTAACAGGCAACAATCGACCAATTACGTGCTCGATCCGTTTGTTGCAACAATAGTTAGGGTTGGCGCAATGAAAACATCGTATTTTTACTCGGAACAATGAAATTAGAACGAGAACGAAAACATTAATGATGTCATTACGACCAGGGGCGAGAGCCACGCAATGTGCTATCCGACGGAATTTCGTTATTTGATAATCAGGCCCATAATTCAACTGGAATAATAGATTCCCGGCACCGAAGCGGTATGTTAATTACTCTTTATTACCAAATGCTGCCGTAGGTCCGCCGGCCAACGGCCGATATGCATTATGGACTTAATATAATTTCATTTCGATTCGATTGCAAAAATCATCAGTTTGAAAATGCAGCGGTGACGTTTTTTACTCGGACAATGTCATTGGTTTGTGATTCAAATATTTATATTTTAATTTTAATTTGATTTACGTTAACAGTAATTTAATATCTTGCGTTATAAAATTATTCGAATTTGATGTTTTTGACTTGTTTTTGCGGCGTTTCAGTTTTAATTAATTAAACTTTTATTAGCGACGTGAAAAAGTTTTTAGGTTTATTATATTTCGAGAATATTGTTGTTCTAAAATATGCATATTTTATTATAATTTACACAATTTGTTTTGAAAACATTATTTTACAAAGTTCTCCAGATACAATATTTGTTACAATATTAATGATGAAACTAATTACTCGTTTTTATAATTATCTTGATACTCATTAATGCAGAATTATACTAGTACTAGTTAGTGAAGGTTATAAAGCTATAAAATACTGTTGATTATGTTTTAGTTTTAAATGTTATCAGCTCAGAATTTATTGCAAACGTTAATTATTAAACATGGGCTATAACAAAGTTGTTAACAAGAATAATTTTCTTCATATATAAAGCCAAGTTTTTATTTTTTATACGATAAAATGGTAAACATAAATTTTATCAAAGTCGTTTAAACCACACATTAATATTAAAGAAATATGTTGCCTCTTGTTGCTATTTTACAAGAATACACTTGAATTTCTAGAGTCTAGTTGGGCTAGCATTTTATTTTAAGATGCCGGGTCATTATTTAAGCATATATAAGTTAAAACTATCTACCTTAGTTAAAATCGGTTGTTTCTGAAATATATTGCTGCTATATTTTGTCATCCTAACTCAAAATTTTTGACAGAAAAATTGAATGAATTTGTTTAATATTTTGTTTTAATTCCATTATTAAATTATAATTTTGTTACTTTTAATTTCTGTCGTTACAAAACATAGGAAATAAAATTAATTTATTGATTTAGATGCATAATTTTAAGCTCTGCAACTTTTATTTGAAACATTGTTGTCTAAAATAATTTAGAAAGCAATGCGCAAGGAAAACTTTTCTCATTTTTAATGCCAATAACCCAGTTGTCGTGATACGGGACGTATATATAACAAAAAAACACTGTTTAGTTTTTCTATTAAAATTCACTTTAAACTTATGATTTTCGAAACAACATATGCAATAGTTTAAGTTTGCGTATAACTTTTTCTAATGCCACTTTTTTCATTTTTGTCCACAATTCTTTCTTTTCATCGTTTAAAATTTAACTAAAATGTATCTGTTAGAATTCAAATATAGTACAAAAAAAACTGGCATTAGACAAAAGAATAGTGATGAAATGTCTTCTAGAAAATTATAAACTGTTAAAAATTATTATGATATTTATTTCAATTGTGAAAAGGGCTCGACTCGGTCGCAAAGAATATCGCCTGATGTACATTCAGCTGCAGAAGGTGCAAAATAATGCGCATTTATGAAATGTACATAACTATATTTTTATTTTGAATGTATTTCAAGAAGTACAATTTTGATCAAACCTTCTCACAACCTTGCAAAACCTTTGGATGGTTCTAATAAATAAATAATTACATAGTTAATCACATTGGTTAGGTATATTGATCTTCTCACAAACTAGAGTTTGCAAATTCAAATATTGCTAACTTCAATTTGTTTCTAAAAGTTATTTCGGCCGAATGATTGAAATTTAACTATGACCTGTAGCCTGTAGGTACTCTCTTTAACAGAAGGTAATATTGTGTAGCAAAGTAACAAATTATAAGTATTAAGAAACAATATTAAAGCTGTATTTATATGCAAAATATTATATCAAAGTAAAAGATCATATGACACGTATAGTACGTATAGCACGTAATAGTACAAAACCTCCAGATTTTGTTGTTAAATTTTTATTTTGCTCAGTATCGAATACGAAAGCAAATGATATGGTAAAATTCCGAGCCCATAGGAAAGTGCGACCAAATGTGAGGGGTTGTGTGTTATTTGGTAAGATAATTTTCCTAGAAAAATAAAATAAAATAATATTGTGTCAAGCTGACAGCACAAAAAAATTACATAATTTTTGTGTGAAATTGACAGAATATAAACACATTAACTTGATGATAGGATTTTACCATAGTAATTCGATTTTGCCATAGGTAATATACTAAGAACTAAGAATGTATCGGTAAAATTTCTAATAGTTGTTGCGTAGAAACAGACAGTCGAGTGTCAAAAATTACATAATTAGATTTAAGTGTAATTTTTTACACGAGTTTCCGATCCTATTTATGAATTATGAGGAGTTTTACCAAATAAATTTATGTTTTGAGTTGTAATTAGTTGATTATTTCCTGAATACACGATAGAAATTATTGTTTAAATGTCAAAATTTTCCATATCAATAAACGATTGCCTAGGATATTATAGTGCAGGGATTTTATCAAAATGTTATCGCTGTGAAATCGTCCTCTTGGTGCAAATGAAACATTCTGATTGGCTTATAATGTAATCAAGGAAATAATTAGTATAAAACTGTGTTTATTGGTTGAATTTTCAAATGTTTTGTATTATGATTGGTTGAAAACAGGTCAAGGGAAATAATCATACAAATTTGCAATCAAGATTAATTAAAAATCAAACGCATGACAAACGATACCTGTTTCTCGATCTATTAAATATTAACAAAAAGATCAATTTCGGCTAGAAGCTACATCAGCTGATTAAATTTATTCTCACTCTACTCATTATTCAATCCTGAATACATTTGATATCCCCAGGACGGGTCGACTTTAACCAACGTGGAAATTCAAATCCGGCGTGTCGAAAAAACGCGAAATGATTCGTGACAGCCGTCCTGTGTATAAATGCATAATAACATGCACCGTAACGAGCTGCTGGGTAATTGCATACGTGATTAGCACAATGGTAATACGGGGCTTGTGCCCTCCGGCCCCGCTGGTGCCGTCACTGCCATCATGGATTTTTCATCAGGTCAGACGGACGACCAACACATCGCTTCAGCAGATCTCGTCCAGATTTGGTCAATGCAAAATGCGACTCGTCCAATTCGATATATACTAATACTATTTTATTACAAGTTCAATGTTTTGTTTCAGATTCTTTTGTAGATAGAATTTTCACATCTCTTTTATCATTTATTATCTTTTCCAAATTTTACGAAACTATTATTTTATTGTAATTAAATAAAATTTGAATCTATTATCGATTCCTCTCTTCCCTGTTTTATCAGTCCTATTTTATATTAATGAAACAGATGTATAGAGCGAAAGCATAGAAGATTTCAAATATGAGGAAAAAATGAGCTTGTATGGTGGGAGCGTGAATATGGTGGTAGCGAGGCTGGTATATCAGGATGAGAATGTTGTATAAAGACTAATTATTTTATGAGTCTGATGACTGGAAGTACTGTGGATACTTCAGGGATTCGTGTTACCCCATTTGATGAGATACGTCGTATTATTTGGAGATAAATAAATTCATAATTTGGAATATGGAAAAACAATAAATATTTGCAAAATAAAAAAAATACCTAGTACAATTCAAGTAGGTTAGACGATTTTCTGGAATGTTCATCATAAAATTGTTTTTATGATTTGGTTTTATGGTCAGGTGAACGCCAAAAGTTGAAAGTAATTATTAAAAGCCCAGGGAAGTTACATGTTATTGCTGCCAAATATTTTCCATTAATTATTTAAACCAAGTTTAATTTAATTTTAGCCGTTCTGGGAAACTTTTTAGATTACTGCTCTGTATTAAATGCATAACAAAGAAAGTGTTCGAATATCGAAATATCGCTGATCTTAACTTATAACCAAAAACATCTCTTGAAAAATCTTTCAAGTAAAAGTTATTTTAAATAAAATTAGAGTTCCTTTTACTTATTACATATTTTGTGATAAACATGAAATTTTAAAATGACCCATGAATAAAATTGAGGTACTATTGGTGGTATATAGCCCATTAACGAATTTAACCTCTGTTTTTTTTAGTTTAAATATAAAGTTTAAATCTAAAATTTCATTGCATTTTTAAGTTAGGACCTACTTATTTTGGGACTATTTTTAAAAAATTAAGTACGGTCTAAAACGTGAAGATTCATAAAATCTCGAAATTGAAAATGTCACCATTACTTCCCCTATTATATCAAGCGATCAAACGAACGGCAACTAATCGATCGACTCAGAAGTGTACAATATATATATATATATATATATATATATATATATATATATATATATATAGAAATATTGTGAATGTATGGGGTTGAATGAAAATGATTTAATTATGACTTGTACCAAAAACAATACTATGAGGTAAAAAATAGTCGAGGCATTTGATATGACTTGTAATTACTATATTGTGTTTATATTGGACGAATTCGTCCCGGACGTAGCAACATCCCTCGGTTGGACCTATTCCAGGTCCAGCATCGGGTTTTGGTCGGTCGTCGGAATCTCCTGTCTGTACGTGTTGATAATACTGCCTCATTTTTTAATCATTGGTGCTGTGTTTATGAGAGACATGTCGAATTTACGATGATTACATTGCAAGATTAGCGACTGTCGGCTTTATGGGAACTGACTGAAAAAATGTAGGTTATTCGACAATTTTAAAGGGTTGTTCTTCGTTTTGTAATCGGGTATTTGTATCGATTACAACTTGAAATTATAAGCACATATGGAATAAATGTCACAATGTTGTAATCAATAATCGTATTTTAAACTCGGCAATTTATGTATTCAATGACCAAGGCCAGAAATAGTGTAATTGTCATATATTAAAGAGACTTACAACTTAATTTGTTTTTGGTTCTGTGACTTTGTAGAACTCACACAATACTAACTCAAATAAATTGTATTGCCTTATTACTAAAGCCCGGATTTTTAGGCAATTGCCTAGATTCAAATTTTAATAGACTTCAGGCAATTTGGTTTTTCTATACATAGGTAATATGTTTACGTGTAATGGAAGGTTTTTTTTTCGTGCCTTAAAGCCTATTTTTCCTATATTTTGGTTTTTGTGCCTATTTTACCTTATACAGCCTATTTTGCCTATTTTTGTTGCTTATTTCAACTTATATTGAGCAGACAAGGCTTATCAACGCCATCTATCATCTATTTCGTTGATTAATTCAACACTCGGCAAAGTGTTCCATCCTAATCTATAATATTTAAAGTACTTACTTTGTCTTTAATCAAGTTTTAGTCAAAATTTTATGTGGCAATTCAATTGCTCCTTTGCCATTAATCAATGAAAGTTACCACTTTAGACGATATAGCTAAATATAAGAACGCCCCTGTTTCATTTTATGATGTCGAACGAAGTTTTCAGCTTACAAGCAAGTTCTGACTGACCGAAGACAGTCCCTTTCCGAAAATTCCATTCAGCAGTTGCTCGTAATATTTTGTGAATCAAAGTATACTACATAATTTGAATTTATATAATAGTTAATAAAATAAGAACCCTAAATATTTTTTTAGATTGCATTAATTTTTGTTTAAAATGAATATTTTTTTCTAATGAAAAGTACGAGTACCAAATTTAGAAAAAGAATTAGTGTATAATTTTTATTAAAGAAACTATTGATATTTAGGCTGCCTATTATCCCGCCTATTTTAGAGTAATTACCGGCCTATATGCCTGCTTATTTAGGTGTTTTTAAGTGCCTAAGTATCCGGGCTTTACTTATTACAATTAACTGTTATGGCGTAGGTCGGACTGTGGATTTGAAAACCCGGGTTCGATTCCCACAACCGAAAGACAATTTTCACCAAATTAAAACAACCCCTGTGGCTCCCTCTCCAATAACATATTTAGGGGCCGTGATGTTATACAAGTTAGGTTCGTTCTATTGTCGCCAAAGAGACGAACTTAAATACGGTACCGTGTTTGTATAAAAAAAATGTAATTACTAGAAATCGAAGACAGAGTCCCTAGATGTCGAATCCGACTTTGTATTAAGTGGACGTTTGTATGTACGTTATTCATTGGGTCGTCGGTCGCTTCCAATATTTGTACCTAAAACTCCTGCAGTTTTTAACCGATTTGAAGCAAACTTGATATACAAGTCAAGTTAGACCTGAAGATGACCCAGATATTCAAAATTATTATCGTTTCATTTATTATGAGTAGTAATATTTTAATAATTTAAAAAATGGTATGCTGTTGTTATATACGTGATCAAAAATAATTAAAATCAGAATTAGAGTCATCATAGTTGATTATCGAAAATTATATTTAAGCATTTTCAATTGTTCTTTCAGAAGTTATTCAAAATATACCGAGTGTGATTTCAAAGTAAAGCTCTCGAAGAGATAATTCTAGTAAAAATAAATAAAATAAATAAATATATCATCACGCCTTTTACTCATCACTGGGTGTGGCACTCTGCCTAAGCAGATCTCGGTAAGTGATATATTTTTTCGCGTGAAGTGCGGTTACCAGCCGTCAAATCACGGCCTCCAAAGATATTAGTGGTGGAGGAGCCACAGGGGTAGATTTTTTTAAATTGGTGAAAATGTTTGTCGGCTGTGGGGATCGAACCAGGGTTCTCAAGATCCACAGGCCGACTCGATACCTCTGAGCCACCTACCCCATAAATAAAAAATAAAAATATTGAAAATAATATTAAAATGTTTGTTAATTGTTTTATTTTTGTTCAAAATTTGTTGAAATTAGGCCGAGTTTAATATAAAAGTAAGCCCTCTAGCACAGAATATGTGAGTCAGTCATATCGAATTGAATTATAGATTAGAGAACTCAGATTTGATTTCCTATGTTTCCCTCACAATTAACATCTTCGGGAGTCATGAGTGGAGGCATGATGATATAGTTATTTTAATTTTGTATTTATTGTTGGGAAAGTAGTGCTACAGAGGAGTTTTTAATTTAAATTTTTCAAGCTACTACATAAAATAAATTGGTAAAGCATAATAGAGGGTAGTGCAGTAATGAAAATTAGCAACGTTGCGTTAGTAAATAATGAACGTGTTTGAGTTATAAATTTTGAATGATGACAATTAGTGGCAATAACTGCCTTATAATTTTCATTAGTTTGAAAAGCCACACAAAGAGAAATTGAGAATAATGTAATATCCGAGTTTTATCCAGCAGCAGACTTGGCAAGCAGCAACGGCGGCGGCAGCAGCAACAGCACGTATGCGTGAAGGTGGCTGTGGATGGGCTGTGTGTGGGTGTTTATTCAGGCGGCAAGGCTTGCGAACTGCGAACGCGACGTAGACGAGTTATGCCGTCTGTTGTCTCCCTTGTCGGGTGATAATTCATCCGGTGCGTGGAGGCGGCGTGAGAAATTGCGGAATACGCCATCGATTTTTAATTTAACCGCAAATAGGATAACACGCAACGAGAAACGTAAGTGAAAGAGAGAACGAGAGGAGACAAAATCAGAGAAGAGGAAACATCCTTACTTATTCAGCCCCAGGTTTGGCAATATTCCATGAAAAATCTGAATTAGAGAGGCGCCGGCTCAGCGTTACGTGATTCGTATTCGAAAGATGTTGACTCATTACGGCGCAATCTTGCCCCTATAGGCGGCAATCGATCAAAACGCGACAACGGTAACGGCGGAATATTGAGTCATGCACGCCTGGAGTTCGTCGTTCGCCTGTCCCCAGTCTGACCAGCACCGAAATAATCTACCAGTCAACTCACCTCACCGCCTCACCGCCTCACCGAAATATATCAGTATTCATAAACGCGTCCACGCAAAAGGCCATCATTATACACAAAAACGTTTCAAATTATTCTTTAATTTTTATTAGCCTCGTTTCGCGGCAAAAGTAATGAGATTTTTTCAGCAAAAAGGAGAGCTGTAATTAAAACTCCTAAGAACAACAAAAAGAAAGTACGTTTCGTTATCATGCGGCCGGCGCAGGGTTATTAACTCAAACAATTTCATTCGACGTAGCGAGAAAAAATCCATGGCGGCGTGCACAATTTCCCAATCTTATTTACCACGAAAATCTAATTCTTCGGGACCTAATCCAAACAAATAACATCTTCTCGTCTGCACACAACGGAATCCATCTTACCGCAATAATCCAAGTTTTTTCTTCTTCTCTGGATGTACACAATAATCCGCGAGGTTAGTAAACGAATTTGTTTGTGGAATGAAATTGCCAATTTCCCTGTGAATAGTTCCCGCTCAATACCGTAGATGGCTACACGGTAGCGCACCGCCTCGCCGCCTCGAATCTCAACTGATTTACGACATTTGTGTATTATCGCAGCAGGCTGCGCGCGTGACGTGAGATCGTAAACTGAGGCGTGCGTGGCGCGTGGCTCAGCTATCAAAGAATCACGCGTACGCGTGCACTGACATAAGACATGTGTCGCTTCGTGTGCGATGTGCGTCTACGGCTCGTATGATAAGGCGGGCATGACAAATCAGCCAATACGTCTCATCGCTTCATCTCGCGGACTCATCGAGCGGAACTTTCGTGTTTCGCATCAAGGCGCTACGCGACAACGCGACTTTACACGACAACCATCCGCCAAATATCACCACATTTCAAATCATACATTCGGCACATTTGTTACGAATCTTTTTACACACATACAAACTCTACTTTTCTTCAATATATTAAAAGTGCAATAGTATTTGTAAGTTAAGAAAATGTTTACATAAATTCTTTTTAAGAAGTTTAAATAATTTCTTCAAATTTTGTACTTAATAGCTATTGATATAACAAGTACGTAATGACCGAGCAAACGAGGCTTATAAATAAGACGAGTCCTAGAAAATCCGATTATGTAAAAGTTGCATAAAAAGTTTTATGTTCGATTATCTTGAAGACGATTTATTTTCTTAAAATATATGTTAATGTGATAAACTAAAATAAAAGTATTTTGCTGCATTAATAATTATACCAAGTGTAGTACGACATTCGCTGTTTTTCTTATATTTTGATTCGTTCTCTGTTCTTATAATAGAATATCTAATTGCAATTGTGTGGAATTCACATTCAGAAACAAGCACATACCGATACTCCCTTCCTTTTTACATTTTTTATTCTTTTATAATTTCTAATTGCATTATATGAAATTTAATTTAAAAACAATCGCTGAACAATGCTTCCTTCCTTTCTCATCTTTTTATTTAAATTTGTTGTTAGAGGTATGGGTATAAGTGAATTGAGGTGATTTGATCATGTGGAGCCTATGTTTAATGAAACAGATGTATAGGAGCAAATAGATTAATGTGATTGAAGGTTTCTTATGTGATGGAAGATTCTAAGAAGTATGAGGTATAAATGAGCTTGTATGGAGGTAATGTGAGTGTGATTGAAGCAAGGATGTGTCAGGATGAGAATGTTTGGTGAAGACAGATTCCTTGATAAATTTGATGTGTTGATGTATATGTTTCATGGGGTAATTGTTAAACAGTAATCTAAATTAAAAATTATTTACTCTCAGAAGTTTAAAGTTACTAATTCTCCCTAAAGAATAATTTTTGAAAAGCATTGTCTAAATAAAATACAGATAACTATTTAAATAAGAAAACCATTGTATACATAAATATACAAGGTTATCTAAATGATTCATTTAGATAAAATGATCTAGATAACCTTACAACACCGCGTGGAAGTCGCGTTATACTTATCAATGACTCAGATCGTAGAAGTAAACGTTATCATTACAAATAAATGTTAACTCTCTATTCCTAGCGTGTGTGAAATTACATCATATTATTATTTTGTGAACTTATAAATCTGTTCGTTAAATCTTCAGATATAAACTTGTGAAATTAAATACATCTTGCTTACTTGAGCTTTATGAACTTGGTACAAGCAATAATCTTAAATTCCGAGCAGAAATAAACTTTATTAAAACTTAGAGCAATCTAAAGTGATCAATTTTTATATTAACTACACGGCTATATTAAGAAAAAAATCTAATAAATTTTGTTTTAACACAAGCGTAGACTTTAATTAAATGGTACAACGGCATGTGGTTCATACTTTCTATAAATTTCAATCAAGTATAATAAATACGGATTAGGTTAGTGCAGTAGAAGCTGGAAACATGTGGACTTTTTACTTTCATGTCAGCGGTAATACCCGCTAAATTTAAATATAGTGGCCCCTCCACGGCTTCGCTAGCCGGGAAGTCATATCCCTCGAGTGAGTGCCGATAGATCAAACGTTTAAAATGTTATTCACCACCTCTTCAGCTGTGCAACTGTGTCTACATGATACGTTACTTTCAGCGTCATGCAGCAGCAGTTCAGTGCTTGAACTCTCCTGATTCGCTTCGCTGGCTTCAGTGCATGTGCATGAAAGATGACCACTGACCTTTTTAGTTTTACTTTTTTCGTTGGATGTTTTATGGACTGGAAGTAAATCTAAATAAATCTAAATCTGAATATATCTGGCTCCAATAAAGTTGCACTGATAATCTCATTATTAAAATTTAAGTAGGTATTTCTTCTCTTACTAACTGTAACTTATCTATTTTATATCACATTAAAAACTTAATATTTTAATTGTATATCAATTTAATTTAATTCCAATGTGCCAACCAGGTTGTCAACATTTTTTGTTTGATTTATTAATCAGTCTGAATTTTACAAAAATTAATATTTGTGCCTGCAGGTTGAATTAACACTTCTCTTTATGAGTTCAGTCTTTAAAAATGCCACATGTATTTTAATTTACTTTATAATAAGACAATGTAAAAAGTACGGTTTAAGGAATCTATCTCCCAAATCATACTGCCCTGTTTAAAAAATTATACTTACAGTGATACATTAGAAATGAGAATAATATAAAATTTGTTTTTTTTACTTGAGAAAATGACATAAGTACCTAAATAACTTTCCTCATTATTGAGGAAAATGGTTATTATCGCAAGTAAATTGAGTGAAGGAAATGTTATTAGACATGGTTACCAAGGAAACGTGATGTGCATTTGGATATCCAACTCCTTTGATTTATATAAAATAATTAATCAATTTTCACGTTTAAGAACCATTGGAAAACTCGTTATCGCTTGTGCTTCAATTTTGCAATTAAAGCATTTCCTCACTAGTATTACAATATACTATTTAAAATACGAATTTATTTTCTTAACAATTTGACAATTGAAAAATAAATTAATATAATTTTATTGAAATTAATAAATATTTTTTTAGAATATAAATATAATTAATATATTCTATTATTAATAATATAGAAAGAAACCAGTACGATTTTAGAAATTCTATAGTGGTACGGTTAAAAAAAATTCGCAAACTTGTTAAAATATCGACATAAAATTGATAGTAATAATAATAATAGTAATAACTAAGTTCACAAATAAGTAAATAAGTACTCCTATTGAAACATATCACATCATTTTTAATTAGGATTTTAATTTGATTAAATCATGAAAGCACGTTTATAATAACTCAGTTTTCTCAAAATTTAGGAATTTCAGTAATTATCACAAATTTAAATTAATTAGGTATTAATTGGCCGGGTTTGTATAAATTTTGTGTATAGGCTAAAATATTTACAGCTTCCCTTATTATTATTTTCAATAAATGATTAGTGAGAGTACCAATATTTAGTATCAAATTTTCAATGTGTCAATCGCGAATAGTAATTTATGAAGTACTATACCAATTTTTATTGAATGAATATTTATTTAATAATATTGTACAATAACTTTGACTATAATTAATTATCTTGAACAATTGACATTGTATATCAAATATTTTTGAATTATTTTATTGACTCAATTTTGTTTTAATCATTATTGTCTAAAATAAATTAATACTTTTTGATATCGGAAAATATACAACATCAAATATTCTAGCTAATATTTATTTTATTGCTTGTTGATTAGACATTCATTGAATTTACATTTTTTCCGCAAATATTGAGGTGTGACAAATCACTTTTAATTTGTTTTAATCAATAGATATGTATTATTTAACTGGTTCAACTTACATGAATATTACACGAACAACAAAAGGAATGTATAAGTAATAAAAATATAATATTCAGTGAACATAGATTTAATGAAAGGCTAAAGACTAAACTAATCATTAAATATTCAAATCAACGTCTCAAACCTTTCAACAAGTAACAAAAAACCTATTAATTTTCTTACCTCCTAAATAATCAAACATATCATTACGAAACCTCCAATTTGCTACCACACACCCACAAGTAGTTCCAGTTGCACGATGGCTCCGGTGTCGCTATCGTATTACATGCACACCAACAGCAGCGGCAAACTCGTGGAAAGATTTAAGTAAACCATCTCTGACGTCAGGAGATGCCTACGCTGATTCCTCGTTCCAGGAACAATAATGTTTAAACATCGGCGACTCGAATCGAAATAATTAGTTTTGAAGCACACGCCATTAGCGGTGGCAGGTGGAGGCGGTGAGGGCGGTAGGGACGCGACGACGTGTTCATTTCGTTTCGGCGACGTAAGCTGCTTGTCGCGCGTGGAACAAAGAACACACTCACCGGAAACTGAACACGTGTTCTTTAATTAAAAATACACTCTAATTAAAATTTTACCTAATTTACGACAGTTATTAATTTCTTTGCGTCCGAATGAAAAAGCAATGAATTATTCTGCTGAATCAAAAATCAACAATTATTATAAATTACTAATTTAATCATGAAAGCTTTGAGTACAACACATGCACAGATTTTTATATAATTAGCTCCGCCATCGTAATAAAAATAAAATTTAAAAAATTTGTCCTTTTGGCTTAAGCGGCAATTATTCGAACCTTTCTACCCGGTTATGTTTACATTATAAAAAACATAATGTTTTATCTACGGCCATATAATGTAAGTAGGGGTTATTATTATTATTTATGGGTTAGGTGGCTCTATGGTATCGAGTCAGCCTGTAGATCTTGAAAATTCTGGTTCGATTCCCACAGCTGACAAACAGTTTTCACCAAATCCGTCAGTACGGTGGTGTGGATAGCGATACGGAATTCTAATTCGGAGATCGCGAGTTCGAATCGCACTCAAGCTAAAAATTATATGAACTACCACACTGCGGCTCGGTCAGTGCGAACCCTGTACTCTAATTGGGATTAAATTTCTGTTGTACAGCGTAACATAAATAAATAAATAAATTAAATCTACCCCTGTGGCTTCCTCTCCACTAACATCTTTGGGGGACATGATTTGACGCCTGGTAACCGCACTTTATGCGAAGAAATATATCACTTACCGAGATCTGCTACGGGAGAGGGCCACACTCAGTAATGGGTAAAAGGCGTGATGATATATTTATGTATTATTATTAGCATTATTGTTGGTAACGTCGTCATGATAGTTTTTTTTTGCTCTGGTGTTTATTTTTAAAAAAATTTTATATTATTTGGATTTCAGGCTTTTTCAAAATTAATAAAAAAGTTAGAATTAATTATACATTTTTTATTAAGTAATTAATAAGGCGACGTTTCGGCCAACAATTTGGGCCATTATCAAGCTACAAATATAAAAAATATTAACAATATTTTTAAAAAATAATAAAACCGGAAAAAAAATTTCTTACCAATAGTGAAATAAAATAAGATTTACATAATTGAAACAATAAAATCTTTTGAGGTAAACACCTCACGAGTCAGTTTTAAAATCAAATTTCGAATTCTCAGTACAGATCGATTTTACACCATTTTAACTAACTTCTTTGACATATTTGTCCTTGTTTGACTTTATAAAAATTTTGGTTGTTGTTTTTCTTATTTACGGATAGATGGCTCACTATAATTTTTAAAGAAATATTTTTTTTGCTTGATTGTAATTTAGTTATTTTTTGACTCAAAAGATTTTATTGTTTCAATTATGTAAATCTTAATTTTATTTCACTACTGGTAAGAAATTTTTTTTCCGGTTTTATTATTTTTTAAAAATATTGTTAAAATTTTTTATATTTGTAGCTTGATAATGGCCCAAATTGTTGGCCGAAACGTCGCCTTATTAATTACTTAATAAAAAATGTATAATTAATTCTAACTTTTTTATTAATTTTGAAAAAGCCTGAAATCCAAATAATATAAAAAAATTTAAAAAATCTACCATTCGGCTTATTAAAAAAGAAGTAAAATCTTTTGATTTTACAAAATTCCTCTGGTGTTTATGATAAAGTTTGTATAAACACATATTTCGTTTTTATAGGGCAAATATTAAAATATGTTTAAATTTGTATATTGCGACTTATTATTTTTGAAATTCCTAGAGGTATTTCTATTTTTACCGGTAGTGAAAAATAATAATATTTTCGTTCATTCCTGTTCCTGTTACGTAAGCTGATCAGGAAGTAAAGCTAAAGTTCCGTTCTACATTTTTGTATAAATTAAAATGTAACTTGATAACGTACTTGCTGTGTCACGCGCACCATTATAATAACAGTAACCTTTTTATAATGTTTTATCAGCACATTTCTAAAATAAACTGCGATAAGAAGAATTTACACTTATGTGAATAGTCCAGAAGAGGTCATCAGATTTAGCAGGAATAATGAGATTTATAATTGCATACTTAACTTTTACGCATGTAAATGTAAAGTACTTGATTTGAACACATTGTATAACGACTGTAGGAAAAGTGGATTGAAAGAGTTTCTATACTAAATAAAATAAGAATAATAAAATCAAATTCAATACTCTGAATACTGAATTCAATAAATAAAGAAAACAAAAAGTGAAACAAAAGTCATCCAATTAGACTAACGATCAGTCTGCAACAGTTTCTACCCGCAGTATATTCAAGGCACAGTGGATCATTTAAAAAAAATCAATCACAGATCGGACTGAGCTCGGACGTTCCTCCCCATTTAGAGAGGGTTTCAAGGGGTGCAGAGAGATCTTTATAGACAACAGTCCGCACAAAGCAACAAGCATTTGGGGGCAGATCATTTTTAAATATAATTATTTTATTCGAACTGTCTGCGTTACTAATGCGTACTGGAGCAAACATTAGTGAATATGAATGATTTACACATTCTGATGGTGCTAACGAGTTCCATAATGGATGTCATAAATCAAATATTACTTTTTGTAAGTGACGCATTACCACAAACACACCGGCCATATTGTTTACCCTACGCCAAGCTAACTTGTAATCCATTTTTCATACCCCTTTATGAGGCGAACAAATACAGAAACGATTTTTTTAGTTAATCGTTTTGAAATGATTACGGATTAGTATGTAAGCGTGGGATATAAATCAAACCGTTTCTGTTTAACTTGGTAAATAATGCATGCGACTGACGGAACGCTGGATTAATCTTTTGTGCAGATTAACGATAATATCTTGCATAGATCTATAAATCTTCGCTCTATAATAGCCAACAGTTTGCGTTGATATATAAATCGTAGGTATGTGTGTAAAACAATCTTGCGCTAGACTAGATGAGGTTGCCAGCCGTTCAGCCATTCAACATTCAGACGCTCTCCATATTGACAAACTTCTCTCGTGTCACATAATGCATTCAGACATCTTCATGTGCACGACTTGCTATTTCTCAACCGTAATTCTCCTTACTTTTTCAAAACACGATCCTACTACAATATCCTATTTATATCTTTAAATAAAAACATGATTCAAATATTCGCAGTCATTGATATCCAGAATCTGACAAAGAAGATAATTTTACCCAAATTAAGTTAAATTTTTGTTTTCTAATGTTACTATAACCGTCTTGTTCGCTTAACAAAAGCTACAAATCTTAATTACAGGTAAAAGATTAGTCCATTTCCGACAACTATTTATAAATGTGCAATTCGGCTACAGCAAATCTCGGTCTGTGATATATGTTTATTCATAAAGTGCAGTTACCAATCATGAAATTATAAACTCCCAAAAATATTAGTAAAGCGGGAATCAGCAGATATTTTAATGTTATGAAAATTAATTGTCGACTATGGGAATCTCACATATACAGGGTGTTTCACAACTTAGAGCAAAAAATTAAAGGGTATATTCTGTACGACGTGCTGATCATGAAACAAAAAGAATTTTTTTTAAATCGCAAATCTATTTTCCATGTTTCCCAGTCCAAAATTTTTCGTTGCCACTGCAAAGAATTAATCCTATAGATATAGGATGTTTTAAAAATATAAAAATTATTGTTATTAATAATCTTAATAATAATAGTAAATAAAAAATACAGAGAATAGTTTAAATAAAATATTAATTTTGGAGATTAAAGTTAGAAAGAATTTTTTACTGCCACTGGGTGGATGATTATGTAAAGTTATTAATTAAATAAAATTCTATTATAAATAACTGCTAATAATTGAATTGTGTTATTATTCTTTCGTAGTTGATACCTACTTCATTGTTTGTGTTTAATAGGAAAGCGAATCCAGTGCAGTACTACAAAAAATGTTTTAGGTTAACAACTCTTAATTTTAGAATTTAAAAAAAAATCTTTTTGTTTCATGATCAGCACGTCGTACAGAATATACCCTTTAATGTTTTGCTCTAAGTTGTGAAACACTCTGTATATCATCACGATATGTTTCAAAAATATAGTGCCGTAGCAAGACTAGCCGAATCGAAAAATAGCTGCTTCTCGTCTATCTCGATTTTGACTCCATAATATATGTGATTTGCAACGTAGCAGACATGAGCAAACGTATCTAAACTTATAAATAGCAAAGTAATACCGTATTTTTATTAATACATTAATTAGTGTAGCTATTATGAGCAGCTGCACCACCAGAAATTAAAATATAAACTTAGTTTAAATAAATAAAAGCAAAGCGTAGGTAACTGCCATATGGAATAATTGGCATTGCTATTAAACTTTCAAATTACTTTCATTTATTTAATTCAAGTTTAAATTTTGACTTTTGGTGATACAATAGGCCATTAGATGTGCAAAAATAATGTTTTAAACGATTTTTAACTGAAATCTTATTCAATGTATTTATAATAGTTATTTAGGTGGGCAATTAGTTATACGTTAATGACTTTGTTAACAAGTATGAATTAAAAAGAAATCAAACAGCTACGTCTTACCATTTTGTAAATAACTACAAGGCGTTTATTTTCTGCTCGTGTACCGAAATTGTGTAATTGGGATAAATTTTCTATTGCGCATACATAAAATTGATTTATTTGCATATAATGGTTTAAAATTGCTTTCCTTATTTCAAAAAGATGAAAATATAACGAGATCTCGAATTTTTATACTCGTGTTTAGCTAATTTCAAAATTATTGTTTTTGTCTTGTTTTGGAATATTTTCGATATTCAAGACAAGATCTTTAAAAGTCGAAATATACAAAGATGTGATAACACGAACTTTTTAAACATTCTAAATGTATTCATTAAATTCACTTCACGCGAGTAATCTTTACCAAAAATTTATACACCACTTTCGCTGCACCCACATTCATAATTTCTTTCATATCAGCTTGTGTGTTCCTCCCACTAGAAGCAACAAAACTTGAATCTACGGTTCTTGTTGCTATAGATACTCAGTATATGTGTACTAATTCAACTGTCAAATATTTATAAAATGCATTTAAATAAAAAAAGGTTCTTCAAATTCAAGTAATTTTAAATTAGCATCCAGCGATGAAAATGTAAATTAACTTATGGTAATTTATATTGACTAAGTGGTTTACTTCAATTTATTATTATTATTATTTAATAATATAAAAATATTAAAGTAACACTTGTCTAAGTCTCACAAAATTTCAGCCTCCAAGTCGACTTATCAGGTCATCGTCAGAGGCTGAAATTTTGTGAGAATTAGACAAGTGTTACTTTAATATTTTTATATTATTAAACCTAGTTTCACCAAGGAACGGACAATTAATTTTGTCTTTGTTGTTTTTATATTATTATTTAATAAATTTTCATATTATAATAGGTACATATTATTTAAGATAAAATGCACACTTTGTCTTTATACCTTAAATATCATCCATCAACTAATCAATCATTGCAGTCCATTTACTTTTAATCATTATTTTAAATCTCAGACTTTCAGTCTAACGCATTTTTAGTGTTTGTTATTCGGCTTGTTCAACTAGGTTATCAATATTTCTTAGCTCAACTGAGTTTTATAACTTAATTACGAATGTTATATGTTGTTAGAAGAGCGAGCGTACATCAATTAAGATAGCTTGATTTTGTAGAACGTTTGTCGAATTAAAGATCCGAGAAACAGTTATACTTATATGTTGGAGAAATTGAGGATGAGACATTATATGGACGTTTGGATGAATATGATTAAAGATTAGTTGCGTAAACGAAAGTTTTGGAATGGTAGAAATATATGAAAGCAATTGTGAATGTAGATACATTAAAACTGATGTATCAGGATAGCAATGTTTGGCGAAGATTAGTCACGGCAAAAACCTAATATATACATTTTCAATTTGATTGCATTATATAGGTTTGTATATAGTTATGGAAATCAAAATATTTCACTCCATGTTTAAAATTTAATTAGCTAATATTATTTCTTGAGAATAAATAGTTAGAGAAAACCATAACAAATCATTGCAAGGTTAGGTTAGAAACAAGAGTGAAACTAATAACGAAGCTTGTAAATCCTGGAGCTGTCAATAAAAGCTTACGCAACTCATCACAGTCAGCAGCAGTAGAGGCAGCGTCGGCAGCGGTGGTGGCAGCGGCAGCAGCACTGAAGCGGAACCCGTCTGATTGACGGTCACTCGAGCCACACAGAAATAGCATGCATGACCACTGGCACATTACCATCGACAAGAGGGCGTTAATGACTTTTTTCTCGTGCGAACTTCCCTTCACACAATATGAAAAATTAAACCTTGATTCTATGGAAAGACTAACGATAAATATCAGTAGCCAGCGTCTGGGCATAGCTGTAACTTTATAAAACGAACCGTTGCACGCGGAGCTAGGGGAACTTGGAGAACAGCGGAATAATCAGGTAGATCGGCCGTAGGTTAACGCGCGCCTCTGTCGACCAACACGCGAACCAGTAATCACGCTATCTCATAAATACGCGTTAATACCAGCGCTCGAGTACGGTTTTTGGCATTTCTTAAATTGAAAAATCTCTTCCGCGAAATTGCGCCTGGTCCTGGTTAATTCAAATGAGACCGCATTACAAATTTCCATCGTTGCGGCTCTCTGATAGCGGCGTGGCGATGCGTCGTCGACGCGCCACCAGCGCGATATAAGCGTTGTGGAACCCTACTGCCACCCAGTTCAGGAAGATGTAATTATCGTTCGGAATTTATGTCCCTAAGCGGGTTTTTAACTCAACATTACTGATATTTTGCCAATTATTTCGCATCGCTTTCCAACTTTTAAATATTGAACATTTATATTTATTGTTATTAAATGTCACATTACTGCAAAAACTGTTGCCTTGTACAGAGTTAGAATATGAAAAATTATTGTACGGGTAATTTACGAGTTCAAATTTCACTGATTTCAACACGTAATCAAAAATGTAACTACATTCAATTGATTCGGATTGCAGTATATAAATAGCCTTCTGTACTGTAATTGCATTAATTTACTGGAAATAGATTGATTTGCAATTTAGAGTTTTTATTAGATTCATACGATTAATTACCAACTACCTGTTAAATTTTTTTACAGACACAAATTATGGCAATTTAAAAGTGAATTAAAAATGTTATTTCTTAAAAATTTAAAGATTAGCTTAGCGATGTGTGTCTGTCAATTTAATTAAACATAATATTGGTAAATTAGGAATTTATAAATGGAAGGAAGAAACAAAGAACAGGAAAAAATGTAGTGAAATTTGCAAGAAAATATAAAAGTTTAAGGAAAAGTGCTGATCCCCCTATAATTTGGATCTAGAGAGCTTCTAAGAAGCGGCGCAACCCCTGCACGGGGTGTTAAGCCACCATATGTATATATTGGTAAATTAACAAAAGTCAGTTAAATAGAACTTAACTATCTACTATCTGACTGTATTCATGAAATAAATATATTATCTTTCGTACCAAATTGTTGAAAAGAACCCTTAGTTTGACGAAAAGTGTTCAGTATTATAATTATGTTTGACAAATCAAATATTGTTGATCTATTCGCATTGAAATTAAAATTAGTTTCTTGCAATGACCAAGCTATGTGCTACGACTAAAGTTCGCATTTGAATGTACTAAAAATTTACGTTATATATTGCGTGTAGAATTAAAATATGGAACATAGAAATATAATGCTATTTTTTTATTATTGTTGCTTTCCTAATCTAATTAGACCAAAAGTGTAAATACAAGAAATGTTAAATATTATAAACTGCAACTAATGAGTATCTACGTTTTGCTCAATTCTTTTGTATGTAAGAGTAACAAGCAAACGAAAAATGACTTTTATGAAAAAAATTATAACTTTAATTTGACAAGTTCATGAAATAAATCAGTTAAATAAATAAATTATACTTGAACGTGTATTGTCATATTTTATTCTAAATAATAATAACAATACATTAATAACAATAATAATAAAAATTATTTTGTTGATGAAAAATAATGATGAATTACATGATTCAAATATCATGGCGAGAATATTATACCAACGAAAACCGTGTAAAGTGAAAAGTAATAAAATTGCATTTAATAAATTTTTTTTTTCTAAAATCTTAAAAACATACTACTATTTGATATTTATTTATTTATTTTTCTAAATATGTTATTAAAATATCATTTAAGTTACTAGTATCCATGGTGTTCATAAAATTTTAATTACATTTTGCTAAACCGGAAGTACTGTGGTGTGGGTAGCGTTACGGATTTTGAATCCGGAGATCCCGAGGTCAAATCCCACTCAAGCTAAAAATACATGAACTACTACTGTGGCTCGGCGAGTCTGGATCCTGGATTATATTTCTGTTGTGCATAGTATCACAAATAAATAAATAAATAAACCGTGGTTTTGAACGTTTTAGATACGGCGTGAAATTCGCTACCTGCATCTGTCATTGTAACTTAACCTTACTTTTCAAATGTTTAATTAAACTTTACATTTTTGTTGTTGTTTTAATTTGTATTCGTAGTAAAAATATAGTATGTGTATCATTTTATAATTTTTTTAGATATTCATTATTTATAAATTCAAATATAAGTACTTGTAACTAAAGAGAGATTTTTAAATTCGTCACATAGTATACTAGTACTATGCTATTCCGTGTAACATGAACTTAATTCCAATTACGATACAGGGCTCGGATTCATCGTGCCGCAGAGTAGTAGTTGTATATTTTTAGCTTGAGAGGATTCCGAACTTGGAATCGCATTGCCGGTCATGTTTAAAAACTCTTTGAATTGGGATCAAAATCATGAAGCTTATAATTATAAAAAGTATAAACCTTCTTCACTTCAAATAAATTACTTTTGATTAAAAAAATCTTTTCATGTCTATATACTCCTATGCAATTATATGTAATCCAAATTAAATAATTATTTCAAGAGTTAACAATATTATTAATTACTTATTCTATACTCTGAGAACATGATTTTTTATTTTAAGTTTTGTGTACTAGTATTGTTCTAAAATCCTTTTTAGTAGCGATTATAATAAAATAGTTGCCAAAATGAAATAACAAAATAGAATTAAAAAAAAAAACAACTTAGTCTAGCATATCGAAATTAAATGCCATTATTTATATATTTTATTTATTTATGTTACTCTGTACAACAGGAATTTAATCCCAATTACAGTACAGGGTTCGCACTCACCGAGCCGTAGTGTGGTAGTTTATATAATTTTTAGCTTGAGTGAGATTCGAACTCGGGATCTCCGGATTCGAATTCCACACCACCGTACTGACGGAGTATATTTTGCTTTCGAATGTATTTAATTTCGATGTGCATTCTTCATGTAAGGCACATTTACAATTTATTTTTGTGGGTACTGCTGGCCATTAAAATGTAAATATTAGTCCTCAAAAACAATTTGTACGAAATAAATTGCGTAGACAACAAAAGAAATAAGAATTTGTAAATTTTTCAGCGCACAACTGAGAAAGAAAATTTCCCACTAATCAAAGGCATTGTTCCGGCGACATATAGGGTTTCACAGCGCGTTCCGTGGCGATTCCGGAGTCGGCACGGCGACGACCATGGAAGATCAAGTTGCCAGCGCGAAGATAATAAATTCACGGTTCACGGTCCATTAGAAACGGTCTAGGAATTTAGTAAGACGATGAGGGCCGCCTCTCTAATAATGGATCTGCAGAATCTACAGATGGGGGCCAGCGCAGCGCGGACGCTTTTTTATTCCGCGCAAAGTGTCCCGACACGCTGATGACAAAGGGACGCGCTTTGTTCGACGCGAAAGAAATTCAATCTGGCTGAGTTTATTTGCTCCACACTGATAGTTCGAGAAAATGTTATTATTCTCCGAAGAGAGGAGATACATATCGTAAAAGGAGCGACCATTTATTATGCATTTCATTTCTTTACACTGTCTGTTGGCGTAGGTCTCAGGTTAACACTGCATTTTATCTGCATGTAATTTATTTTTACTTCTGTTATTTTATAGAAATTTCCTAGATTTTTTCACTTTGAAAAATTATTCTACTTCTTCCTGGCTATAACATAATCTAAGAGTTTTTAATCTTTGGATCGCGGTCCAAAATTGAATCGATTAACAAACTTATTAAGCAAATTATCTTCAATAAAACTTTTTTTTGAGATAACATACCCATTATTGGGTAGCAGATCTCGGTATGTTATATATTTCTTCGCGTGAAGCGCGAAAACCTGCCGTCAAATTACGACGATATGTTAGTGGAGGGTGAGCCAAACACCACATTAAGTGTAAATTGTTCTCAAATCCACAAACTGACTTGATACCATTGCGATACGTTAAAAATGTACAAAAATCATTTAAAAAAATTTTCTAGTCACTGCGCATTGAAATAAACAGTTTTGAAATTCTGAAGTTGCTAAAACTTATTGTGACTATAAAATAATTTTTTACTGAATAATGTTGACGCTCTTTTATAAAGATGTTGCTTTATTTATGTATACTTACATAAAAATATGTGATGAGCTTTCAAAACCTAATTCAAAGCCAAGATTTTTATTAATAAAATTTAATATTGTTACCAATAAAACTACTGTATTACAAAAATTGATTTAATTGTTGCTTACATATTCTTTTATTTATCTTTCCTTGGATCGCGAAACCAAAACTATGATTCTAATTTGGGTCACGGCTAGCCACACGTATACAAAAGGGAAAGGCTTTTGGAGTTTAATACATTTTTAACTTTATGAAGAATTATTAATTGTGTGTATTGTTATTTTTTTTTATTTAAGGGTTTATAGAGATTTCGACTGCAGGGTCATTAATTATTATTAATTAATTATTTTTGTGTAATATTTATTATTTTTATATTACATATTTTTAAGTACGAAATATTCATAATTGTTTCAAGTCACTTTTATATTCCTTATGAAAATATATACAGGTTACAATTTCAAATAATAATAAAATCAACAAGAAAAATATGCGAATGACTTTACTTAATTTGCAAATTAATTGAATTTATTATTTAACCCTTTATAACCTGGCGTTATAATTGCCTGGCCTACACCTAATACAATTAAATTTTACGTTATCATCGTATTGATTAAAACAGCTAATAAAATTTTGGCTTCATTATAAATAAACAAAACCACATAAAATGTTGACAGCTAATATAAATTTAATGTAATATTTTCATTTTAACACGAATATAAAATTTTACAAACCGTCCAAATTACGATCATAACGTTGATAAATGAATTTCGCATGTTAAACGTTCCATACGCCATAATTTGTAACAATCAAGGCGGCCGAGCGCGGAATAAGCGTACAGGCGTAGGGTACAGCAAAATGCGGAATTACTTAATACAACCGCATCATGATCCCTGGATTTGGCGTGTGCACCAGTGCCGAGTGTGTGAATTTAACTCGTGCGAAGTCGCCGAAATATAAACATAGCACCACGTACTTGATAAGTATAATTATGGTAATGTAGTTTGCTAGACACATTGCTCGGAAACTAGTTTTGGGCGGCGGGGGTGGTCGCGTGGCGGTAGCCGCTCGCCGCCCGCTGTGATCCCGTACAAGCTCGCTAATTAAATGCGGTGAGGTGGAATGCTCCGCTACGCAAGCCACGGACGCCATAAATAATATTTAAATACAATAACTTAAATATTCGTTAACACCACGTGATGAATGGTTTCTTATTAAATTACCATAAAGTTTGGGGTCTCGGGGTAAAGAGGACCGAACCCATTAAAGAGGTCTACCTTGTGCCGTTTTTGGGTTAATGAAGAAATTTTAATGTTCTGTGGATTATAACAAATGAAGTAGAAGGAAAGTTATTTCGGCCGTTATTTCGAGCGATTGTTTCATCAACAATCTCCCATCGGACTGGAAGAAGATATGAGCGCTCTCTTAATAGCCTAATGAAACATTAGCTATTGCCTGTAAAATTGTTTAACACTAAATTTATTTTCAAAATATATTTATTCAAATTAATATCTACACGAGTGAATCTAAAAGTGATGTCTTTAAATTTAATTAGCATTTTAGACCATTAACGATCAAAGAATAATTTTGTTTATATTTACTATATTTACAAACATTATGACAATTTAAAAATATCTATTAAAATATTTATAGCAAAATTTGCAAATACATAAATTATAAACATACCTTTGATTAGTGTATTTTTAGTAAAACTACAACAAAATTATCAAATTTGCAAAACTTGAGATACAATCTTTCAAACACGTCTCTATTTCCACAACAAGGCAAAAACAACTAAATATAAACAGTCGATCAGGTTCATCCCTACTCTATCTATCTATTAAAAGAATATAATCAATATAATAGTTGTTATACTTAATTTTAAGACGTGTGTCTAGGTCTAGGTGATTATGCCAAGTATGTTTATCAAACTCAACAAATTTAGTATGTTCAAATATAATCCTGTAGTTACTTTTTCCATTGAGATTTTAAAATTTACAGATTAAATTCGAATAAATTCTGAGATTTATTGAATGCGGTGTGTAGCCGTTTAGGGAGAAATTTAAAACAAAGTTTGTAAATACAGTTTTCCAATAAAAATACTTAATCAGATTTAGTGCCTTAATAATATGTAACCGACCCTATGATATACAACAAAATGTAATCAAAATCATAATCGATTCATATACTTATGTCAAATTTTGTATTTTATAATATCGTTGAAAAATTTTGTGTACTACAATTTTATGACATCAATTGTATATTTTATTTACGGAATAATTTAAAATATTTATTCATTATTATATGAAATGTACCTAAATTGACTTTGAAACCCAATACCCGCCGCAATTCAATGATCAATAAAAGAATAACTTTTCAGTAAAAATATCTTTATTTGAGTTCTAAAAAAACAAGTTTTTGATAATAAAAGTTATACATACTAAGTGTTAAAATATATCTGACCTTGAAATATAATTGTTAAAAACACCGAAATGAAGTAACTTTGAATATTTTAAAAATTATTGGTTTCGCAAATATTTGAAAATTGGCTGTGACTGGCTGTCATAACATAACTAATTAATATATTCATTAAAAAAATATACATTTTAAATGTAAAAAAAATGATTACAGCCAAATATTTAAGCGTCCCAAAAATGGGACGTTGGCGATTAATGGGTTAAGGTTGATCTTTAAATTTTCGGATAAAGTTCTTATTAACTATCGCCGAGATAAATAAAAAATATCGCATCAAAATCATTGCATAAATAGTAATAATTATACTGAATGTATATATTGGATGTGTTTTTTACTTCCTTGTACGAAGTAAAGGAAGTATTGTAATCGCGAAAATTTTCGGTTCTCAGATTTCAACGGAAATACGTGTTTTGGCCCTCCCTGAATCCATTTTGACTAATTTAGTCATGCCGTCTGTACGTACGTATCTCGCATAACTCAAAAACGGTAAGCCGTAGAAAATTGAAACTTTATATTTAGGACTGTTATAACATCTAGTTGTGCACCTCCCTTTTTGGTCATTATACAACTACCGGAAGTGGTACTTTACTTGAAGCCTATAATAGATTTTCATGAAAAACTATATTCAAATATAATTTAAAACTTTCCAAATTTGGTATATAAGACTACTATATCAATGGAAATAACATAATAGATTTTGGTTAAAATAGACTAACCGGAAGTGGCACATTACATGAAGCTGCTAACAGTTTTCCTTGAAAAAAATGGTATTATTTTAATTTTAGAAAGGAATGCTGCAAATAAAAGTTTTAGAGAATTAAATTCTGCGTCTAGCACATTAAGAATTTTTAAATTACCTTTTTGCATAAACGAGATATCTAAATTTAAATATTATATATTTTTTGATTTAAAAAAAAATTAAGTTTGCTATGGATTAGAACAAAAAATAAAAGATTTAATGTCAAATATGTGCAATTAAAAAAATATCTATAGTTTAATACGTGTACAAGGAAGTCATGTGGTGTCCACATCAGATATTTATATTTAGTTGTTTCGAAATGTATGCTCAGTTGAAAAAACTAGATAGGTTTTATTTCCAAGTGAATATGCATTAAAATGAACTTGTCAAAAATAGAGAAGTTATTATCATTAAATACGGTAAAACGAGTGACAAATTGCAAAAATAATGCGTAGTAACTTCAGCATTTAGCAAACGAACCATCAAAACAAGTTTACAAATTACATTTGCGTTTTAATATAGTGTGTTTAAAAACGCAATTGTCAATAGCAGATCTATTCACATGCATGACTTTCCATCCACAGCGCAGAAAACTAATTTATGAATGTATTTTTTCCATTCCGTTGTAACACATCAAATGCTATTTTCAGCGCTATATGGTTGTGCGTCCACTAATAATCATTGACACAAATCTACCCATTACTCTTTGACGTAACAGCTAAAACGAGCACGTGAAAATTTCGTGCTTTTAAAAATATAACACATTTGCCGTAGTACTACATTAGTAGCGTTTATGCCACCCGAAAAGCGTCCTTTTCATTTTACGCTCACATATTTTATTTACTTTTTGGCTTTGACCTGAAAACGATGCGTACAATCTAACGCCAGAAAGGACCAAATATGATGGCTATACGTGATTGAGTACATTAGTTGATTATATTTCAGTCCAATGTATACCCCTAACGTTACTGACATTTTATTGATGATATAATCACATTTTATTTTTTTTCTTTGAACATTACAAAGCAAAATATTTAATGTCAATGATTCATAATTTCATATTTTGAGATTGAACGATTTTTTATTGCAAATGAGAAATTTGAACCATACTTCCAATTAATGTAATATTTTAAATTAAGCTTTAGTAGATACATACTCACACTATTGTTAAGTATTCTTTTGTTTATATAAACTAAAAGACAAATTAAAAATGAAGTTAAAATTAAAAAGTTCATTAAACTGGGGTTTTCAGGTATTATATAAAGTACCAATTATTATTTTGTCTATTTTGATTATATTTAACCGTAAATGCTGGCGCTGACAGTTTTCTAAAAATATATGGTTATCTGTAATATTGTCTCAAGATATCAGATATTTAGTATTTCTTATACGATGCAGACAGACAGATGATTTTATGATGGGGTAGGGGCTCAGTGGTATCGGACGGTCTGTGGAATTGAGAACCCGGAATCGATTCCCACAGCCGACAAACAATTTTCACCACGTTAGAGCTACCCCTATGGCTCTCCCTCCGGCAGAGTGCCACATCCAGTATTGGGTACAAGGCGCGATGGTAATTTTTTTATTTTTTTTTTATTTTATGTCACCTTATAACAATGTTTAGATCGTCGACTTTCAAAAAGTTTAAGTGATCATAGGCAACAATGAAAATATTAATGTAACTAGCAGAAAAAAAGATATATTCCCAGACGATGGTGGACATGTATGTAGGGTGAGGTGTTAAGGTTCATTCACAAATCAAAATTAGTGTTAGTTTTATTTACATGTTATACCATTTTGAAGCCTCATTCACAATTAAGTTTAAGTTGGGGTTTTAGTTAGTACTGACACCTATTGACAAATGTAAGAAACAAATATAAGAAGATTGATCGTAACTTGTCAAATATTCCATATTCCTGAAAATATCTCGGCGATATTATTTTTACGTTTCTATCTTTAATTTTGATATTTTCATTATATTCATTAATTCAGTAATATATACAAATTGAATAGAACAATATGAGTATTATGAAAAATGAGCCTCGAAATCATAATGAAATTAACGTAAATGAGGGAAAATTTCATAAAGATGGTTCTATTTCGGTAGCGGCAGCGCATAACCGAATTGGAAGTTGAAGTGATTGAGGTATTAAGTATAATTTCGGCCGAGAACATGTAATGAAGTTAATAGTGGCTCATTAGTTCACCTTGCGCATTCGTACTTTAGTTAAACGCTAACCCGTGTCGTTTTTTATGCAAGAACGGAGCGGTGCTCTTATAATTTCCATTAATGACTGATTCGACAAGCTTTAATAAAAAAGAGAGTCTCGAAAACAAGTTAAGGGCACGTAACGGACAACTTTTCGCATTATTGATTTTATAATTAGACCAATTACAAGGGCGAACATTTCTCGGAGAATTCTAATGACTTCTCGGTTATTACTCCGTTTTGTCAAACGTTTAGTTTCACTTTCAAATTCATATCTTGTATGGGTGCCGTTCTTGTAGCTAATAATGTTCTTGTGCATTTCCCTTCCTCAATAGAATGGTCGGGTATTATCTTTAATGTCTTTTTTATGCCTCACAAATCTAAAATTTCTCATATTTCATTGTTCACCGTTTCACAAACGGACTTTCAAGTGATGTTGCCTGCCTGGAAATGACATTTAAATACGCCAACATTTGCTTTTTATATCTTCAAACTTATATTTTCAGCAATTTTTGAATCTGTCAGACTGTGATCTGAATATATATTTTCTACATTTTATTTTAATTAACAGTAACTTTTTGTCAAAGTATAGATGGAAGAATTGAAATTAAAGTAGATATCCTATTGAAAACCAAATGTTGATTTTGTCATTGAGTAGGAGTAACAGCAGCAAACATGAGTAAATATTAATTAACTAGAATAATTATACTAGTGGGTAGTATTATTGTTTATAGATAAATACTTATACTAAATACATGCATCATATATTTTCTGGCTATTGCGGCTTTATTTATTATAGAAACAGTATAGTTATTTCGTTTTCAAATGAGTCAAATGAAATCATGTTTGTCGATTAGTTTTCAAACTATTTAAGTTTATAAATAAATCTTTTACACAATCACAATTCTTTGTTACACATCATTATTCATAACTAAAATGGAATTAGAAATAAATACATATATATCATCAGACTATATTCCATCAAATGAGGTAATACGAACTTTTGAAACATTCACTGATTCATCTCACAATTACATACCATTTTAACTTCATCCGCTATCTGCATTTATTATTCCTTTCATACAAGCTTGATTATTCCTCACAGGCGAAGTGTTTTATTCACGCAAAAAACCTTTAAATATAATTATTTCTAGGTCATCCACGCAATGACTCACCTACAATTTTACCTGTTTCACTTCACATATGTTCCACACGAGGTGCTACCCAAAAGTTTCCGAACTCATTTTTTTTAAAGCTTTATTTATTAAAACTTCAAACCAACAAAATATCTTCTTCAAAATAATCTCCACCTACAGTTATACACTTGTCATCTTTTTTTCCACTGTTGAAAACAATCTTTTGTAGTCATTTTTTTCAATAGTGTTTAGGACCGTCTTTGTTCTTCTTACACTATTGCAGCTCTCACCTTCGGCTCGCGATGCAATTACCGTGTTCGAGTAGCAAAGAATCACTTTATGCTCTATATACACAAATAACTATTTTGATTTGTTTACTTAATTTTGAAGTTATTCTTTATATAATGTGATCAGTACGTTATTTAATATACGAGTATATTATAACAACTTTTTTCCCAAGTATAAAATCACTCTGTATATACATTTTCATATCTGGTTTGTTTGTAAGTTTATAATAATTAAGTGATAAGTCATTTTAATTTTTATTTAATGTTTTTCGCAAGGTCATATGTTAACGTCACGTTTTAAAAGCACAAATAATTTAGCAAGTAATTTTAAGTTAGTTGCAAAAGACTATTTTAAGAACAATGAAGTCCTGCAAAGTTGCATAATGATGAACATGATTTTTAACGTTGTTGCCTAAGTAATATGGTTATAAAACTAAAGTGTTTATTTTAAAATCTCACGGGTATTCAGCGCTGGTGCGGAAAACTGAATTAAGCAGCGGAAGTAGACTACAATGCATTATTATTTATACGCTAATGGACTTTATAGAGAACAAAGTGTACCTGCAACGATTTAAAAAAATTAAAATAAAGATAGTCTCAAGCTCTCAAGTAATGCGAAATATTTATGTGTCTTGAGAATTGTATGAGATCTTGATGAAGCTTACATAAATATAATTGTTTAATTTTCTATTAACAATGACAATAATAAAGTAGAAAATTTGCCAGTTTTATCATTGTTTGTATAATTTCTATTTATTACGATTTTTAGATTACAAAAAAAAGTTAATATCAATATTGTCCATAGCTGTGTGCAATCTAAAATATCCGTATGGTAAGATAAATTAATAATTATAAATATATAATGAAAAGTATAAATTTTACGGTTATTTACATAATAGCAATAGTACATATTATTCTTCATTTTGCGATGGCACTACATCCCATATTGAGCCTGGGCCTACCGGACACACCGCGCCGCAGTTTTTACACTGTCGTACTGCCGGAGTTCGTAGTCGAATGCTACATTATTTAAGGCGTATAAGTGACTAGATTATAGCGCCCGAGTTTGAGAAATACATGTAACTGTATTTTACGACAAATCACACATTGGCGGCACATTATAAGTCAGTAAAATAAATCATTATATGAGAGTGAAATGATTGACGCACGAGCGAGCATGTGCGAGTGTGATAATTCTTACGAGCATGTAACGACATTTCACTCATGTGTGATATATAACGTTTTATCTTACAATAGCTGTTTTTCTACAAAATATTAGAAAAGGATTCAAAATAAATTAAATGGAGATATTTTCAAATAAATGAAATATCACTGTTGTCAAGCTATGGCTTTGGTTTAAATTGTGAATTATTTATAGTTGTTATGGATTTAAACATTTTAGTCACATGCGAATAATTGTTGATTTTAGTTACTGAAAATGATTGTATAATGTACATAAAAAACTGCTACTATTAGATAATAGTATATTACATAACGAGAATTGTAACAAGCACATTACGTGCGAGTGAAAAAGTTGCTCGCGAGCCTTATCGAGTGCAGTAATTTCACGTTACAATTCGAGTTGTGTATATACTTTATCTACGACCATAAATAATAATAAGAACAATTACAGAATATTAGTTAGGTTATATACGTAACATCAACTGTCAAACAACAGTGTAACAAATGAAAAATTTCTTGAGAACAGTGCAGTAAACCCTTAGCAACCATAAACAAGCATTTACTGTTCTTGCAAATTGTTTTTAATGGCCTACTTACATATTTGGTCGTAATACATTACATTATAATTTAATGAAATAAGTCATTATATGCGAGTGAAATGATTGATGCAAGAGCGAGCACATGATCATAAAGTGACATTTCACTTACGTGTGCTATACAATGTTTCATCTTACGCGTTTTCTACAATAAAGTTACAAAAATATTCAAAGAAAATAGAATGAAGATGCTGTCAAATATGTGAAATATCACTATTATTAAGCTGTTGCAATGGTATAAATGATTAGTTATTTATAGTTGTCACGTAATTAAACATTTTAATTACATATGAATAATTATTCCGGGGTAGGTGGCTCAGTGATATGGACATGGAGTCGGCCTGTGGATTTGAGAACCAGGGTTGGATTTCCACAGCCTATAAACAATTTTCACCACAATAAAATTACCTCTGTGGCTTTCCTTCCACTAATAACTTTGGAGGCCGTGATTTGACGACTGGTACCCGCACTTCACGCTAAGAATCACTTACCGAGATCTGCTACTCGCTAAATTAAGGATGGTTTACTTGGATTGAACACTTTTAGGGCCACTGGATTAGCGTACTTTATTGTTTGACCTGCTGTATTTAACTAAATTAAATCATTAATTACACAACATCAAACATTTATTTGGTGTTTTATAAACAATTACTTGCAAGAAGATTTAAAATTATTAAAAATAGCTATGAACCAGTGGCTAACAAACTGTTGCCTTAAAATACGATGCAAAATTTGTTGCGAATTAAAAAAAAATATGTATTTTAAGTTATTTCGCAGGAAAATAATTGATAATGATATCCGACAAATTACAAACTTAATCGCACAGTGGTGATTAGATTAGAAAATGAAAATTCTACGAGACAATGTGATAATTTAAATATTTCAATTAAAACAAGGCAATTATGTCGGACTGTAAATTTGAGAACTCTGGTTCAATTCCTTCAATCGATAAACAATTTTCAAATTAAAATTACCTTTTGTGGCGTCCCCTTGAATAACATCTTTGGAGGTCGTACATTGACGGATAGTAACCGTACTTCATGTGCATAAATATATCACTTACCGAGATCTGCTACAACCTAGTAATAGGTAAAAGACGTGATGATATATTTATATACATATTTTACTTTAAAATATGGCAATATGTACTAAATAAGATTTGTGCAGTTATTACGAGTAGATCTAGAATTTTGTCGTATGCAATTTGGTAACAGTATGCTGAATACTTCGTGTTTGTAATCAATTAATTTCTCACATAGTTGAATTCAGGTGGAATGCGGTATATTTAAAATGATGTTTTACGTACTTGAATACACAATTTAAATAAATCAAGAAAATAATTTGAAGAAACTGAATACAAAATTACAACGTAACAATGAATAACAGAGTTCATATACTTGAACAAATTTCTTAATTAGCATCAAATTCCCTGCAATGTAGATTTACAAGATGTAAATTAATTCTGTACGGTGTTTTTACAGTTAATATTTTGCCATAAACAATACCAATAATTAAAATTTTAATTAAGTTCAAGACGGCGAAGTTCTCAAAATTAAATCTAAATTAATCTCGATTAATAAGACAAAGTTGTATGTAAATAGCCACTATTTGTACATAACGGTATTAACTAGAAAGTAAACTATCACGAAATATAGTTATTAGAATTCTTTTGATCGCAGAGAAAACCCAATGAATTCATTTTGCGTTTCGCGTTTGATAAAAACGAGTGATAAGAGGTAGGGAATTTCTGTCTTCGTCATCAAAATGCAGCCGCAAGGTTTGCGGGCGGGGGAAGGCGTATTGTCATGCAAATAGCTGCCTCCACTTTGCCACTGCTATACTTACAGAACCAGCAGGGAATATATTCAAGTGTAAGAGAAAAAAGAATTAAAGAGAACAAAAACTTGAATCAAGCAAGCGTAACAAATGCATGCGATGTATCCGTGATAACTTGGGGCTACTTAAACTCTCACTATATGCGCGCTCTGTACAGGGCCGACTTTATCAACGGAACCTTCTTCTCTCAGCAAAATTGTTTTTTTTTTGAATATTTGTACATTGCTTAAAACTCATGCTAAATTACATTATCAAGTTTGTTCAAACAATAGTATATTGCTGTATTTTATTTTAAATAACATTCACTAAAAATTAATTTTAATTTATATTTGTGTTTTGTTATGTTTATGTACATATAATACAATTAAAATGACAAATCATATTTAGTATTATAAAAATATAATGGATCATTAATAAATATTTCCCGCAATAAATAGGTTACATCAAAACCAATGAAAATTTAAAATTATGTTCAGAGAATTAATATTTAATTAATTAATTGTATATAAATTAAATATTTAAAATTAAAACTCATTCTTGTACCCAGTTACTGGCTGATTGGATTTATTAATGACATGCTAATTACTGTTTATATTTTTTCTATATAAATAAAAACCAATGAATTCATAAATTTTATTAGTTAAATAAACAAATAAATATATCATCACGCCTTTTACCCATTACTGAGTATGGCAGTCTGCCGAAGCAGATTTCGATAAGTGGTATATTTCTTCGCATGAAATGCGGTTACCAGTCGTCAAATCACGGTCAAGATGTTAGTGGAGGGGAAGCCGCAGGGATAGATTTGATTTGGTGAAAATTGTTTGTCGGCTGTGGGGATCGAACCAAGGTTCTCAAGATCCACAGGCCGACTCGATACCACTGAGTTACAAATATTCAAATTCCACGTATGTGAATTTAGAATTTTTGGTGTATTCCTCATTCTGCAATGCTAATACTCTTTTTACCATTGAAGATGTTATAACCCAGGGGTAACCTCGAAAATAGTTTTGCTCTTAAAACTCTATTTCAGTTGAATATCGTAATTTCATCTCCCCGTCCCCTTTTTATTCCATTAAAAAGGTGGATATAATAAAAACGACCCCGAAAATAGATTTTGGCGATCTCAAAATCCCCTGGGTAACCAATTTTGAACGCGTAATCTTTTGGTATTATTTAATTTCATTTATGGCGATTCTTGCTTTCACCACTTTTCAGGGGTGGTTTGTACCTCTAAAAAGCAACTTCCGGAAGAAAAAACAGGGGTTCAATATTTTTAGAGTTCTATTAATGTGCCAAGTTTCATTTAAATCGGTTAGTGACAGTTGGATAGTGTTACTTGTTAGTGTTACCAATGTATATTTTATTAGTGTTTCCAACTTACATTTTACATTTCAATGTCAATTAATTATTGAATTTCATCTTCAGTAGCATCTCCCCATCAACTACCACCTGATGCACTCATTTTAAGGCGTATTATTCATAAAATTTAAAAAATGTAACAAACAGGCAAACATCAATATCTGACTGTGCAAGGGACAGTAAACAATTAACAAAACAGTTAAAAGCTATAACATGCGGTGATAATGGTATTATCATCGATATGATAGCCTCTTACGGATCGTTTGTTTTACTATTTCAGCTAATCAGAATAGTCGAATACATACATACCTTGTGTTAGTTTCTTTAAAAAAATAATCTCTCTGTAGGTACCTATTTGTATTTCTGCTCACGCCAGTACGGTGGTGTGAATAGCATTACAGAATTCGAATCCGGAGATCCCGAGTTCGAATCGCACTCAAGCTAAAAATTATATTAACTATCACACTGCGGCTCGGTGAGTGCGAACCCTGTACTATAATTGGGATTAAATTCATGTTGTACAGCGTAACATAAATAAATAAATAAATAACTGAAGTAAAAGCACATGACAATGTAAACTTTAAAATTAATTAAATTGTTTGTTATAACTTTCAATTTGATCTACTTATTACCTTTCTTATTAATTGTAGAAATAGTTTTCGCAGTATCTAAATACGGTATTTCAATTTAAAAATGTTATTTTTGTTTATAACTCAGAAATACGTGATTATGAAATGTGATGTGAAAAATGTTGGAATTAAACCATTAAATTTGAGTATTTATTTTTTCTGTCTTCCTAATTAAATACAAAATATTTCACATTTGCACTTAAGTGCACCTACAGTTAAAATTAAACACAGATTCAATGACTGCTCTTCTCAAATTTGTACGTCCGAGGCAAATGCCTCATTTGCCTCGCTCTTTTTAGAGCTATACACCGATACTTCAAATTGTTTAATTTATTTAAAATTTAATACAGCAATATTTCGTTAATACTTCAATCTTCATTATGGAAAGTAAATAAAAATACCCAAATATTCAATTTTTATGTTAATGAAAAGTGACATTAACCATTATACGAGTATAGAATTACAATATTTTTTCGAAAAAAAAATTGGAATTTAATTAAGCCTTAAAGTTTATTTAAAATTAGAAATTTTATTCCTATTAGAATAAAAACGCCATTAAAAATAACGAGGAAAACATCAATCTTAAAACAAAAACCATATTTTATAATGTTCAAATTTCAAATTATTAGCCATTAGCGAACAAGTTTCTTGGCATACAATATGTCGCAGTGCAGGATGCAACCATTGTTCCAAATGAAATGCAAATAAGCAGATTTGCTAAATATATTTCGAAGCCATAAACTAAACTTGTGAATTAAACAGGCTTTGAGTTAGTACAGTCATTTGTTTAAAATGCTCTTCTCGCCTTTAAGTGGATTTAATGCTGCAGCAAAATGGTGCTTTAAAGTAAAGTTTTGTTTGAAAGAAAGTTGCATTTATCATCAGTACTAAGTAGCAAACGGTTTTTGTGGACTTTTTATTACATGTTTACATACTTACACATTATATGTATTTTTATTTATCTCATACGATACGTTCTAGTGTATTTATGTAAATTTTGAAAGCTACTTTTATATTTCTGCTGCTGTGAAAACATATTTTATTCTCACATAAATCATAAATTAAAGAAAATAATATTTGTATAACAAACTTTTCAAATTTAGCGTAAACAATAATAATTTATTTTCTAACTTGTACTGTATACAAAAAATGCAATAATATTTTTACCGAAATTCGGTAAAATAATTGCACATTACTTGAAGCAAACATTTTTCGTGGCATTGGACTGAAAAAATTATTTTGTTCAATTGAATTTGTATAATAATTATTTGATGCTTACTACTTTTTAATCATTCTTCTCAGAAATTTGAAGAAAAACAAACAACTTCTAGGGATTCTACAGTTTAAAAAAAAATTGAGATCATCTGTAAAATGAGAATGAAGCAAGAAGATACACAAATAAAGTTAATGTTTAAGTTAAATATGAAAGATGAAACTGACATTTCACGCGATATAAATCCATTGTAAACCACAAATTGAGACCTCATTAGAAAATATTACTTAATTCAACGTAGTAAAGTTGCATGAATGCCATACTCAGATAATTTTCGTAATAATATACAATTGTTTATTTTATCGAACGCTTTACTAAAATCTGTATATATTGCATCAAATTGTTGTCTTTGATACATATGCTACTAACAAATTGAGTGAATGGTAATAAATTATTTATAACAGATTTGCCACTACAGAAACCACTAATGTGTTGTAATACATCATTATTTTTTTAACAATAAGAGTTTAAAAGTGGTAGAATTCAAATAGGATGCTGTTTGGATGTTTTTGTTTTGCATTAGATTTAAAAATAGGAAACTATCGAAAGAAATACATTATTGCAAAGAATTATTAAAAATTATAAATAATGGATGTACAATATAATGGGCACAGTATTAAACAAATTTTTGGAACTGTGCAATAACATGGCATGTACAACAGTTTTCTACTTTTTTAAAATTACATTATCACAGACCTAAGTATATTCAATAGGTAGGTCAGAGAAATTTACGTTTTGAGGCAAAATTTGATACTTCGCTTAATAATTTCATAAATTAATTTGTTTTTTTCTGAAAAAAATAGTGCTGATGTACATAATTGACCCCTTCAATTGCAATATTAGTATAACTCTTGACACAAATATAACATGGGGTAGATGGCTCAGTGGTATCGAGTCGGCCTGTGGATCTAGAGAACCCGGGTTTGATTCCCACAAGCGACAAACAATTTTCACCAATTTAAATCTACCCTTGTGGGAACTTTTCCACTAACATCTTTGGAGGCTTTGACGGCTGGTAACCGCACTTCACGCAATGGGTAAAAGGCGTGATAATATATTTTTATTTATTTTATTTTACAAATATTATATATTTTAAATTACAAAATAATAAGAATTAAATTGCAACAGAAAATGTTTTGTTAAAGTATTATATCGATGAATATATGTTTTAATTTGACTTCTATTGGCAACACAGAAATATGAAGCTGCAATGTTTATTAATAATTCGCAAACAGAGAATTTTGACAGTTTCTGTCGTCTGTTGAATATTGAATGAATACAGAAAATGCCGAAGGCATTAGGTCGACGAAGTCAAGAACTCATTGCAAATTTAAATGATGAGACGGGGAAAATCAATAATGATGTGATTATAATATCTACATATAAACGTAGTAAGATATGACGTCATTGTTTTTACTTATGCGTGTGTAAACTGATTGAATTGAAAGATCGAACACATAAATTAAGTCAAGTACAGCACGATCAAAAGATATATCTGCGCGTAAAAGTGTATTTCCATATTTACTTTATTATTAAAATTTAAAATGTTTGTTTCTACTGAATTGACTGAGTGAGTACCTACTGTATTGTTTCTTTTTACTTCCTTGTACGAAGTAAAGGAAGTATTGTAATCGCGAAAATTTTCGGTTCCCAGATTTCAGGGGAAATACGCATTTTGGCCCTCCCTAAGTCCATTTTAACTAATTTCGTCGTGACGTCTGTACGTACGTATGTATCTCGCATAACTCAAAAACGGTAAGCCGTAGAAAATTGAAATTTTATATTTAGGACTGTTATAACATCTAGTTGTGCACCTCCCTTTTTGGTCATTATATACGAGTAGTTTACTTGAAGCCTATAATAGATTTTCATGAAAAACTATATTCAAATATAATTTAAAACTTTCTAAATTTGATATATAAGACTACTATATCAATGGAAATAACATAATAGATTTTGGTTAAAATATACTAACCGGAAGTGACACATTACATGAAGCTGCTAACAGTGTTCCTTGAAAAATGGTATTATTTTAATTTTAGAAATAAATGCTGCAAATAAAAGTTTTAGAGAATTAAATTCTGCGTCTAGTACATTAAGAATTTTTAAATTAGCCTTTTGCATAAGCGAGATATCTAAATTTAAATATTATGTATATTTTTTCAAAATTAAGTTTGCTATGGATTAGAACAAAAAATAAAAAATAAAAGATTTTATGTCAAATATGTGCAATTAAAAAAATATCTATAGTTTAATACGCGTACAAGGAAGTCATGTGGTGTCCACATCAGATTTTTTATTTAAAATTTGAAAATAAATTTTAGTATGAATATAATTCTACTGTAAGTATTAATAGTTATTTAACAAACTGTTGAAACTGGGCGCAACCGATTTAATTTCCTTTTAACATCTGCGGTCTATTTGCTTAATCAATGTTCTAAATGTCGATTTAGTACAATTTATTCATGTCAAAATCTGTATTCCATTTATGATAAATTGCTACTTAATTAACACACAATCGATTATTCAAACTAACTTTTTGAAATATTAATAATATATTTCTTGTATAGCAATTATGAAGCGATTATTCTAACCTATAATTTGATGTAAAATTAAACAACTTCATCAGCCATGTATATGTATGTACGTACCATAGTTTTTTTTCGTTTTGTTTTTAATCTAATCAGCATAGATCGGAACAACTTTATTACTACGCGAATACGCGATAAAAAGCTATTAAAATGCAAGGTACACATTGTAGACTTTAATTTGATCGTATATGTAAAAGAAATAATGCAAATGTTAGTAAAACGAAGGCAGGGTGCTGCGGAAAACAAAGGAGTTTGTCCCGTACGAACAGCTAAGCAAGTAAGGAACGCGTTAAATTAGAGTTGAAATTCCATTTGAGATATTCAGGCCCGAAACCAGTAACAAACCATTGTTATAATTACACATGTCGGTAGCTAACGAGGTGTAACTAATTGCTTAAAAATCTGTGCGAGTACGGCTCTGCTCCGGACGAACACTAAACGTCGGGCTAGCTGTCAAGAGTGACACTTAGCGTGTGTTAAATATTCCACATCCGAGAACAGTTTGCTTGCTCGAAGGGTGAACTCTTTCTAAACGTCCATTGTTTCAAATCCGCTGTAAAAAAAGTCATTAACCTAGTTTTTAATAGCGACGCTCGCATGCATTGCGTTTGCTACGTTACGTGTTAGGTTTACGCCGAGGTACAGAACATGGATTTATAAGTCATTATTGCTCCTTGCTTGCTTACGACTCTTGTGTGTGTGTGTTCATATTACGGGAGGAATTAAAAAATCATCGTGTTTGTTTTCTGGATCGAATTAATTAAAACACAGGAAATATTATTTGTGGTGAAAGCTTTTATTGCTCAGGATATGATTATTAATTACGAGTTTATTTTTAAACTATAATTATTTACAATTACGCCCGTAACCCGGTATAAATACTGATGGCGACTTGAAGAAATAATTATAGTAGTTGTCAGATATACTTCTAATTATACCCCTGTGTCATAATGTTCAATTTAAAGACTACTTTCACTTATTTACGTTTCAATTTTATCCAAGTTTGTTTATTATGGGTTCTATTGTTGAAAAGACCAGCGAAGTGAGCTTCATTCAATGTCAGTTCAATAATAAGTTTAGTAATTGCTAACATGATTTTTTGATAAAATCCTTCAGTGACGTAGCCAAAGGAGAGGTCTGGCTGACCTGGACTTCCCTGGAAGATTTTTTTTTTTATTCATAACTTACATGTTAAAACTGGTCTGTCAGACCAACCATCAACTTATCTCTATTATATCTTAAAGCTAAGTACATATACACTAAATTTAGTCCAGTGACGACCTTTAGTTAGTTCGGTTGCTTCGCTGACATTATCACCCACGCACTATGCTCTGCTTTTAACACACACACGTTACACAAGTTCAAATGGTTTGGTTCTCTTCAATCTTCGGAGCAGTTGTTGATTGTCCAGCAGCTGAAGGATTTCTGCATTTTCGTGTAGGTGAAGCCTTCTTTCGTGCTTCTTCGCAAACCTTTTAATTTCTTCTTTAATCGTTGGAATGCCAAGATCTCTGTGAATATCATAATTTCTTACATACCATGGTGCATTCACCATAGCACGCAGGACTTTGTTTTGAAATGTTTGAATGATTTTGATATTATTATCCTTCGCACATCCACAGAGTTGTATCCCGTAAAGCCAAGTAGGTTTAATTATCTGATTATAGATGAGAGTTTTATTATATAAGGACATGCAGGAATGTCTTCCTATTAGCCATGCATACTGTCGGTATTTTATGTTTAGTTACCGGAAGATAATTGAAAACAAGGGTGAAAATACTTTACTTAAAAATAGAAGTAGCAATGAAAGGATAAACGGGTTACCATAATTAAAACACACTGCCAATCTTAAGAAAGTCATGGCTAGTCTAAAATCCATCAAATATTTGACTGCAATGTAAACATTTTTATATCACATATTACTTCGATTTGCTTGTATTTATGTAAGTCAGACATAAAATGTAAGTTTCGTTGGTGCAAACGAGCAATAAATATTTTATTTTATTGTTGTTGTTGTTATGTTTCTTGAAGTTTAAATTTACTTCGTTTTAATAAAATCAAAGATAATAAATACCATATTTTGTTGAATGTTTACAAATTATAAATTACAAGAAATGTGTTAATGTACCTACATTTTAAATGTTTTTTCATAACCTTGGTATATGAGATGTACCTATACAGGGTGTTACAGCGAAACCAACCACCGCCTATATTTTCTTTATTATTATAGTTACAAAAAAATATTATAAAGCAAAGTTGTAGAAGACCAAGGGGGACATCTGGTTAAAGAATAAAATATTTTTTTTAACCAGTGGTTCTCAAGTTACAACACAAAGTTATATTTTTTCAAATGGGATTATACATTTTTTTAGGCCTATTCGATAGAGTATTTTTTTTCTGAATTCAACCATGTGACCATTCTACATTCTTACATAATAAAAATATTGAGAAAAATTCAATTGAAATTTAAATAATTTTTTATTTTTAATATTAATGTGCAGAAAGCTAGGGATGAAAAACAAAAACAAAAGAACAAAATTTAGCTGCTGTCAAGTAATAATAATTGTTGTAAATTGTTATTCTTTGTGTTTAATATTTTGTTGTTGAATAAGATCTCTAAAAAACAAAACGGTGCCAGCAGATAATAAGATCTTATTCTCTGCTGGCACAGTCCTTCGTCACCAGCTTCTTCACGTGAACTTTGTTCTAGGTGAAGAAGTGAGTTATACCATACTGATGAGCTCTAATAAGAGCGAAACGCGTCTATGGTTACTAACTGTGCTGGCCAGCCTCTGACGATGCCCTCATAAGGCGACTTGGAGGCTGAATTTTGTGAAACTTAGACAAGTGTTTAGTTTATATTTTATACAACATTTTAGACACCATCATATCAAGTATACAATGCCATTTGCAGTCTAGATTTGAAGCATGCTTCATTAAATATCCACAACGAATAGTACGAATATAACATCGAAACCGAATGTGTGTGTGTGTTTTTTTTAAATATTTAAATACCACATTCGTCTAGGACTGCGTACCACACGTAAAGTGCTCGGAGGCTAGCCTCTGTTTCTAAATAGGTGTGTTCGAGAAGAACAAAAGATTTTCCAAGAAATGTGCGTTACGCGTTTTTTCGTCTATTGTGTTAGATTTAAATATTTTTCAGTCGTGTTTTGGTTGTATTTTAAAGAGTATAATGATATATTTATAATATAATGGCTAATTTGAAACACTGTATCATCAATGTTTTAATATTCTATAAATACGATTTCGATTATAGACATCTTTGTAAGTACTAAGACTGCATTATTTCCCGGGACAAGAGATACCTTTATTCTCTTACTTCAGGACTAAACTGAGAGTTCACTTATAATGCATGTACCAGCAGTAAACCACATAATACTTTATGTTTTTTAATAACCGTAAAATTTATGAGCGAAGATGAAGGAAGCGAATTCTTGCGCACGAGCGAACCTCCGCTCTGCAAGCGTTCGCAGTTTAGCGTGCGATGCTACATTGAGCTGTTCAAGCACGTATGAATTTGAATCTCGGCCAGTGCAGCGCCGAGTTGTGCGACGCACGCCAAGAATTATGGAAATCGAATTGTCCGAATAAATATGCGTCCAAAACTGTCATAAGTCGCAACTTCAGATTTAGAATTACGGTTTAGGATGGTAGGAGGGGAGAATTGCTAGCTTACGTCTCTATTTAGTGAATTCCGGTAGGATTGAGTTGTCCTGAATTCTCCTGTCTTCATTTATAACAATTATATTAGGTAGGTAAACCTCAATTTATAAACATATTGTATAGCTATAAATTCACAATAAAGGCTTATACATAAGTAGATTTTCAGTTCGCTATCTAAAGGAGTTTCAAGTGTGATTATTATTTTCTGTAAGTTAATTAGATACAATAATTTTCTACCTCATATTTTGAAATATATATTCTCCTGCAGTCTGATCGTTCAGTTCAAATTACATACATACATACATTAATATCATATGGAGAAGCACTAATACTAACAACATTCACAGAACATCAAATACAAGTAATCAGTCCTCGTTAAACATTCTCATCCTAATACACCATCTTTACTTCAACCACATTCATAATTCGCTCCATACAATTTCAATTATTCATTACGCAGCAAACCTTCATTCGCATCATTAGTGTTTCATTCGATATTCACATACTGGAAAAATTTTATATTACTCATACTCACTCCTCTAACTACGAATTTAAAAAAATAAGAAAGAAAATTCAACACAATTGCAGTTAGACATTCTGTTGTAAGAACTAAAACTGAATCAAAAATACATGGTATTCAAGTGTAACGAGTTAATATTAGTAAGCTTGCATTTTATCGGTGTTACTAGAAAGGCAATTGTAACGATTCTAGCTAAAACTAAATTCTATCTATTTTTTTTTTTCACTACTAGCCTAGCAACTTACCATTATTTACCTTGTTTTGAGTAATGAATATGTTGTTTAGAAACGGTTTATTATGGATTATTGTTCACCTAAATGCAAAATGCTACCTTTTAAAATAACTTAAGACTTAGTTTATTGCATTATGTACTTCCCTGAATGCAATTTAATATTCTGTTTACTTTGCAAGGATAAATAAAACAAATAACCTCAACATACATAAAAATAAACAGAATATTAAATTATTTTTAACATAGTATTTATTTGAGATTTTTAAAATAGTGTTTAATGAAAGTGATTCAGATAATTGTACTCTTAGAAAAATCAAAAAATTGGCGCAAAATGTACAGTATGTAAAATTGCATTCAGGGAAGTACATAATGCAATAAACTAAGTCTTAAGTTATTTTAAAAGGTAGCATTTTGCATTTAGGTGAACAATAATCCATAATAAACCGTTTCTAAACAACATATTCATTACTAAAAACGAGGTAAATAATGGTAACTTGCTAGGCTATTAGTGAAAAAAATGTATAGAATACAGTCTTAGCTAGAATCATTACAATTGCCTTTCTAATAACTCCGGTAAAATGCAAGCTTACTAATATTAACTCGTTAAAATTGAATAGGAAGTCTTTTTGATTCATTTTTAGTTCTTACAATAGAATGTCTAACTACGATTGTGTTGAATTTTCTTTCTTAATTTTGGTATTATTAAATATAAAAACCATTAAATAGGATTTAAATACTAGTAATGAAGAAACTAATATATACACCTCGAGAAAGTAGTTTATTATTTCCTTAGTCCAATTAATAAATTGTACATTTTAATATAAAGTGTCAGAATTACAAACGCAAACTTAGATTAAACGAATTTGATAATAGATTCTTAAAAGAAAATTTCTATACTAAAAATTGTGTTTCTCGGCGGCCAGACTTTTTTTGGTGTGTGAAGAAATCATATATATAAATATATATATATATATATATATATATATATATATATATATATATATATATATATATAATGGTCAAATTTTCATTTCCACAACAATTAGAACAAAAATGTAAATACCAAAGATATTCAGAATTAAAACTGCATTCAATGAGACCTATTTCATTAATATAATACTCGTGTGTACGTCGAGATAGATCTAAAATATTAGTTACTATTTGTTACTATTTATGTTTACAGATTGCAAGGATAAATAAAACAAATAACCTCAACATACATAAAAATAAAAAAATTGTGTTTCAACATACTGTTAGCTTACAATATAGTTAATACAAATACTAAATTGTCAACAAGTGCAGTTAAGAATAAGTTTAACAATTTATAAATATCGTATTGAATTGAAAGAACTTTTTCAAATATCAAGGAGATGTTCATCGACCAATTCGACGTCTGTCCCCTTGAGGACGACAATGCTCGGCAATATTTAACTTAAGTTATCTCGCATTATCAAATCCTATTATCGAATTAGATAGGTAGATAGCTCAGAGAAAACCGCGTTGAATCTCTTGTGTCTTTAAAGTTTTAAAATTTTACATTTTATTTTACTTAACTCTTAAATAAAATAAATAAATATATTATCACGCCTTTTACCCATTACTGGGTGCGGCACTCTGCCTAAGCAGATCTCGGTACTTCTGATTCTTCTTATCCACTATTTTACATATGTAGGTATACGTATTATCATTATATCGTCAGTTTATCCCCAGCAATATAAAAATATTTCCATGTAATTTCCTTTACACTAACTACCTAACTTGCACGAATCAAGATTCCTCATCGCGAGATGTCGCCAATCCCAGCACTGTAATCTCGCATGATCACGACGCCTCGCCATTTAGCCTGTCGTCACCGCTCCACCGCCGCTGTCGCCGTCACCACTACCCTCGGCCGGTGCTCATTTGTCTTTCTCAGTGAAATTATGCCTGAAATTGTCCACACTCAAACTACTTGCCGGTGATTCCAGGTTTCACCATCAGCTACCCTAAATTATCACCACGGAGCAAATTGTTATTTAGTTGTTTGAGTTGAGTACGAATATTCGTACATGTCACCAGGATGACGTGAATGGCTAACTTCACCTGTCTTACGCCATGGGTAAATTGATATTTATTGTTGATGTTCTACAACCCTGCAATCAGCAAGAGTGCAATTTGTGAGACATTACTCTATTGTAGGTGTCACAATTATAATGTTGTAAAAATCAGGTTTTCAGCTGTGGGAATCAAACTCAAATTCTTAAATTCACAATCCAACGCGTTGCCACTCAGCTATCATGTTCTTAGTTTGCCTTTTAAAATTAATTCTAGACTTAAATTTTTATAAAACAATATTTATTTATGCTACGCTCTATACAACAGGAACTTAAACCCAATTATAGTACAGGGTCCGAACTTATTAATACCACTTTTTTCATTTTTGTTCATATTTTATGTAAAGTATGACGTAAACTTATATTTCTACATATAAAAAAAAAGTTGAATATATAATTTTTTTTTAAAACATAGTTTTCATTCTGCGATTTCTGCAGACATTATCTGCATTTTAATTCTTAAGAAAATATTGCAAATTAACTAGAATATAAACTGTTATCTTCTAAACTAAGTTCCTTTGAAATAATGTACAAGAAACAAATTTTATGATAAAATAGTTGTCTTTGACTCAGTGGTATCGAGTTGGCCTGTGGATTTGAGAACCTGAGTTCGATTCCCACAGCCTACAAACAATTTTCACTACGTTAAAACTACCCATGTGGCTCCACTAATATCTTTGATGGCCGTGATTATATACAGGGTATTTCAGGACTAGTGTAGCAAACTTTAACAGCTTATTCCTGAGGTCATTTGCAGCCAAAAATGTCATATGAACATAGGTCCTATTCCTTCTAGTTACCAAAATACGAGAGGTTGAAGTTCTATAAATAACACGAAAATTTCAATTTTGGTAACTAGAAGAAATAGGACCTATGTTCATATGACATTTTTTGCTCAAAATAACCTCAGGAATAAGCTGTTAAAGTTTGTTACACTAGTCCTGAAACACCCTGTATATGAAATATATCATTTACCGAGATCTGCTACGGTAGAGAGTTACACCCAGTTATAAGTAAAAGGCGTGATGATATATTTGCTTATTTATATAATTATATTGCCATTTGATATGGTCTAGAGTATATACTCTATACTCTATAAAAATATCTTTGTATCGTACGCTATTAAAATCTATCCATATCGAACATTTTTTACTTCCAAACGTGTAGCCAATTATCCTAGCATTATATTTCGGTTTAATCATTTTTAAATAACATTACTAAACTGAAACGATACTCATTTGAGTTTTATAATACATATCACCCGTAGTTAGTATGGAGTTAGATTAATTATAAGTTCCATAAATAATAATAAAAGAGAAAAATATATTTATAAGCAAGTCAACACATAATAGTAACCCAAATCTGAAAAATAATTTACAATATAAAACAACAGGTGTACAAGAGCGAAGATTGCATGTTCACACTCAGTTTACATTTTCAGCAGAGCATGTACATATATACACGCAGCGGCAGACGTGAACGTGGAAGTGAACTCGTGTTACTGTTTCATGTATGAGGTCCGAAGTCGGTACCCTAGCGGTATCTCGCGCGTCGACGGCGGTTGCCCGTTGGCCACTGTTGCTACCGGTGTTCACGGCCTGCACCGAAATGCTTGTTCTGTTACACTGCTAAATTAGCAAACAAAGTTTGAGAATGGTGGTGATTAGATCCCGAACCGGATGCTGAACTAAATGATGATTAAAACAGTGATTCCCGCCGAGAAAACTGTTCATAACAAGTTGAAAATCCAATGGGCTTCAAAACAGACTCTATACAGCAGATTCCAAACTGTTTCATATTGTTGTTTGTATTATTATCTGTGACTAAACTTAATTGTTACGGACTACGTTTTCCACGCGCCAGTTTAGTTACTTAAATATGCGCCGCAAACGGATCGATTTAGCACTTAGTGAAGTCACTTAACTAATGAGTTAGTTTGTTAGATGACTTGATATTTTGCGTGATAAACGTTAGAATTCTACAAATTAATCTGTACAATGCGTGCAAAAATATCTTAATCCTAATATTAAAAAGGAAACAAATAATAATAGAAACATTGTATAATTAATGAACACAATCTTGTTTTCTGCATTCATATTTGTGTTAACAAACAACAATTTCAGAATTGTCAAGTTTATGAAAATTTTAAACTTAAATACTGCATAATATATGAAATCATTCTGAAAGTTTTATCAAAATTACACATTACCGAGGCAGTGGCATAACTATGGCGGGGGTTTACGGGTCCAACCCCCATACCCCAAAATATTCGGAGAGTTTCCAAAATGATTTCAGTGAAGAACAGCAATGTTGGTTGTCTTCAGATATTATATTCAATCTAATGTTATATTAAAGCTATCCTGCAACCGTAGCAAGTATGGGACGTAGTTTTTAAACTTTGAAACGTATTAAGCAATACTTGCGTAACGCAATGGGAGAAAATCGTCTAGTCGGACTTGAGCTATTGAGTATTCATAGACATACAGTAGTGGATACTGAAAAAGTCTTAAATGGTTTTGCGCAAAAGAAAAGACAAATCTTATTCTAATTGTTCCTTCTACGTATTAATTTTACTTATGTTATGTGTCGTTGCGAATCTAGTCGATGTTATCGTATTCATTGCAAATATTTAATCGAAATTCGTTTTTATAAGATTAAAATGATTTAAAATACAATGTAGGAAGTTATTTATTCTTAGCAAATTAGATTGTCACCTCTTTTTCAAAGAAATAAAGAAACGTTAATTCAACCCTCTAAAAAGGTCGACAACTTTTCCTGATACTAGAAGCCCCCTCCCACCCCCTTCCTGAAAGTAAGGTCAAGCTATGCCACTAATATCTTATCAGTTTGGCCTGAATGTCTATAATCTCTACAAGCACGAGTTATAAGTGGTGTGTGACATTTTGCGTTCTACTCGTATATCATTCTATGGTGCTCTTTATTTCCCACGTTTAGCCTAAAATCCATCCCACATATCGTACCTCTAGTTCAATTTTGCCATAAGTGCAAAATAATATGTTCAGAGAAAAGAGGTATTTTATATTTTAATTGAAGGTAAAACTTAAGTATCTTATTTATTAATAAATTTAATAATACATTATTATTATCAGGTGGCTCAGTGGTATCGAGTCGCGCTGTGGATTTGAGAACCCGGGTTCGATATCCACAAACGATAAACAATATTCACCACATTAAAACTATCCCTGTGGCTTCCCTCCGCTAACATCTTTGGAGGCCGTGATTTGACGGCTGGTGATCGCACTTCACGCGAAGAAATATATCACGAACCAAGATCTGCTTCGGGAAGTGCCACACTCAGTAAAGGATAAAAGGCGTGATGATATATTTATTTTATTTTACGTTATTGCTGAAACTCAGTAACTATTTTTATTTTTTCAAATTATGTATTACAACCATAACTCAAAATATATTTTTTTATACTTGTGGCACTATTGAACTAGAGGTACGATATAACAGTTTTCATATCATTTGGTTTTATGGAATTCCGTCCAAGAACGAGAATAATTTTTTAACCTAAATAGTTATAGGTTGCACAGATCTGTTAATAGATTTAAAATATAATGACTGATGCCAAAGCTATCTTTATACTGAAGAAGTAATATATTACTTTCAGCTAACATGCACTTTTTTATATATTATTTAAAATATTTTTACAGTTTTCATTGTTTTATATTTACAATTTTCTCTTGTGAAGTCTTTTATTCTACTCGGACTCATTTGTAGAGGCCAACATATTTGAAACAAAGTAATTATAGTACTTTATTGAATGTAATTTAATAGAATGCTGCGGAAAATAGCAGGGAAATATACGTATATTTATATTCAGCAAACTAAATTAAAATTTATGAAGAGCTTAATTAAGGTTATAAAAGTACAGTGCGAACACAGGTTTGAAATGAATGTTGGCGTATGAAATTAATATCTTTCATAAATTTTAAATTGTAATCTTTAATATCATCAAAGAATGTAAAAGAAACGTTAAAATTTTATCACCTGTCATTCTGGGACCAATTTAACACCAAAAGTAACATACTTTAAATGCTTATGGAAGTCGTATATACTGTTTTTATGCCGAAATTACGCATTATTATTTATTATGCAAACCTCATAAATGCTCTTTTAAGTATCTAATTAATATTCAGTAAATATTATGAGTTAAATATTTAATTAAAATTATTGACATTTTAAATTATGCACTTCCTACTCGAGATTACACTGCTTCCGCTCTTCGCATTATTTCAGTTTATTGCATCTTTGTGTACATTCTTCGTCGTACTTAAATGACATTCTTCCATCACATTTTCACTATACAAAGAAAGATTATTTCTGCGAGCAGTAGATGTTTGTCATAACACAAACACAAATTGTTATTTATTTTTCTACTTTTCAAATCATAAAATTGGCTATAAACTAAATATTAATTTGTTAATTATAAAAACATGAAACGGCATATCTGTTTAATTAGACTTCTTACAAGAATAAAATTTTAATACCAGTTTTGTCAGAGATTAAAACACACGTGCAACAAATTTAGTTATGAATATAAACAAATCTACTTCTACATACTTACATACATACATAACATCACGCTATATCCCATTAAATGGGGTAGCACGAACCCGTCAACATTCTCATCCTGACATACGATACTCGTTTCGACCACATTAACACTTCCTCTATACGAACTCTTCCTTTCCTCACAACCAAAATCCATCATCACGCAACAAACATCCATCTATACCATTTACATTATTGTCGAAATAAACTTAATTAGATATTTTCCTTCTATTATATATCAAACAGGATTTTATTTTATTATAATTTTTTTACTTGAAACAATAATAATAACGTAGGTACATCAAATAAATATATGATTTATTTTATACTACTTTTAGAATTTGTAAGGTTATATGATATCAAAAATATTTATAAGTAATTATGAATTGCGAAAATGCTAGTTTATTTTTATAATTTCTATTAGTTTAAAATTTGATCTTCCACATATTAATAATAATAAAATAATTTAGGAACGTTTTGCTACATAAAAACATTCAATGAAATAAATATATCATATCTGGCTTAAGGTGAATTAAATAAACGTATTTATAACTTAATAAATATAACATCACACCATTTTACCATTTCCTAAGTGAGTTGCTCTGCTAGTAAATAATTAAGCGTGTTTAATTAATAAAAATAGTAGAGTAGTTTTCTATCCAGAAAATATTCAAGAGGTATAAATGAACAAACGACACTGAGAAAGTAATAGAGCCCCATTGTCGCTTTGTGTTTTATTTAAGGTAAAAATATTTCAGAAACAGTTAATCAACGGAATAGTGGGGGAACTCGTAAAATTATTCTTGCACACTGCATTTACAAATTGTCAATTTTATTATTATTCTGTATCGAGAATGACACATTAAAATACTTAGTTTAATTGAGTACAGTTTTTAATTCTGTCGCGAAATATATACTCTTTACTTTTTTGGAATTAGTAGTGTCTCCGGAATTACTTTTATCGTTGGCTGGAATATAGTTAATACCCCACAACAGAACTAAACAAAGTTATTTAGATTTTATTTACACTTTGTCTGCTTATAACATTTTGGGAAGCACACAATGGAAACATTATGTGAGTATAATAACACACAACAACAACGTCCGCGTTGTGCAATTAATATACATTTAGCCTGAGTAAACTGAACATGTTGCGATCTCAAGGGTAGTGCAGTAGTTCGCTTGTTGGCCACAAGACAGCGGAGAAGTCAAAGTACAGCAACGTGACAACAGCGAAATTTGTAAATATGATGTATTTACTTAACTAACAATAACACCCGCCTGCACCCGTCTCCACTGCTTTTTAGGAATCCGTCTTCATTTGCTGTTAAGACATGGAAGTCTCAACACGCTTTTAAGTTATGTCGGAAGTTGTGATCTTGTGATGAATACGTCATCGTTGTTGCTTGTTGTTCAACAGACGGATGCTAATCACTAGAAGTAATTTCTGTTTAATGCCGACTCGAAGATAGTAAAGTTTTATAAGTAGTTTTAGTTTTACATACTCTATTAAATTTTCTTAACTTTTTATTGTTTAATTATTTAGATTTTAATAATGTAAAACATTAATTCTCAAGTTAAAAGAAAACAATATTAAAATCGTAAATAAACTTTCAAAACTTTTTCAATGTTTCTTAATTTTATTTATGACATATGTATAGTATATGTAGATGTGACAGTATTGTAATTTATGATCAAGCTTGACTTTGATGCATACAAATTACAAATTATTAAATTATGTCAAAAAGTGACGTTATTTGGTTATGATATTTGCACTAAACGTTTAACTTTTCAGTGACGTATTATTGTTTGCTGTAGTTACTATGTGATAGTTATATTACCGCTGTTAACATACTAATCATCCGCTATAAATATATATAACTAAAAAAAAAACTATTTTTAAAACAAATTACTTACAGTCGAATAAAAACTTATGTATGACACGCAGACGGAAAGGCTTTTCGTAATCATAATCTGCATTAATACGAAAAAGTACACCTTGTTTCTTGTAAAACTGTGTTATTTATAGATGTACGGGTATCAATACAAATATTAAAGTTATTTATTTTATTTTTTATGTTAATTTATAAATAACAACAAAATATAACTATTATGTTACGTCCATCACAACGTAGATATTATATCAATAAATTTTTTCTTATTGGATGTAGTTTTTTATTCTGAACATCTTTTGAATTTACATTTTGTTCAGTGCACGAAAACCCGAGGGATTGTAACAAAACAATTAAAAGCCCTCCCAAATATAAAACAATAAAAGAACCCTTTAACACTTATACCGCAAATTATTATATGTTTGTCGGAATACTTCCAATGCCCAGGATCAGATTACATGAAAATTTTCAATTTAACATACCATTAGGAAAATTACATATTACGTAAATATTATTTTTCTACTTCCGTTAGGAAATAGACGGTTTATTTCACTTATTTGAGTTACGTATTGAATTGCATTATTTAACTAGTGAAATAATGAGGTAACATAGCAACACAAAAAAATACGATATCTTGGTAGACGAATTTTGATGTGTTATTCTTTTATTTTTTTAATTTATAATTGTCATTAATATGTTAAAATAGTAGCCTCTTAATATGTCAAAATTACATAATTTCAAAAACGTTCTTTCGTATTTATTAGAACGGAAGTAAAAAAAAATATTGTATGAAACTAGTAAGGAAATAAGGTTATTACCGGCTACGCCTCGTTCTGCAAGTTTCACATGCGTAAGGTAATAACCTTCATTTCCTTACTAGTTTCATAAATACCTATTATTATATTAAAAATAAGCCAAAAATAATCATAAAAATCATTAAAAACATGTAATAATATATATCAAATATATATATTTTTTGTATAATTTGTACAAACTTTAGTAAAATGTTTACTTTAAAGTTTTAGACAATGGGTGTAAACAAATAATCTGCTATGTAATAATAACAGTAATATTTTGTTTCGCACGATCAGTGATCAAACCCATTTCAGCACATAATTTAACTTAATATAAGGATTAAAACTTGCGAATTCTACCACTATACTACAGTGTGCAAAAATAAATCTATAGTCTCCCACCAAATTAATTACTTAATAATCTTGTATTAATCATAGTAACAATTACGTCTGTTTGCAAAAAGAGCAGCGGGTTTTATCCAGGTATTACCAATACAATAATTAGATTACACATGGAGTAATTTCCGTACACAATCAATATATTAATCCTGGTGGTATGAATGCACATACAAGCAGCGTGCTTGAATGTCCGGCTAGTAATACTGAATGTTATAGCTGTAAGCTGTATCAGATGGAAAACATACTCTGGGATGCATTACGTTTATCCCGTGGTGACCACAGCTGGGTTTATTATTTAATTGAGTGTGAACACAGATAAATGAATATTTTATAAGAACGTAGTGGTATATGACAATTGGGGCATGCAATAATCAAAGTACGTGCCTGGATGAGTTAGGGATTCAACAAATTGAACGACTCTTATTAATCAACACAAACGCGTGGTTCATGTGTATGTATAAATAAAGTAAATGTAAATGGATTATATTTCATTGGTAATCAGAGATTTGACATATTAGCCTACAAATTATTTATATTCAATACATTAATAATTTATATTACTGGTATATAGTACTTGACATGAAAATTAGTTGAAGCAGGTCAACGTAATGTTGCTTTAATTTCTCTACAGTTTCATCATAAGTTTTGTATTTATTCACCTCTACTTTAAAAGAGATCAATTATTATTTATTAGCAAGTATAGAGCAATTTCAGGTAAAATTATTTGCTGTTTATACAGTGCCGGATTAACATTAGGCGGGGCCTTAGGCAATCACAAACGAGGGTTCCCCATCCTCCTTTCGTGACATGAAAATACAATAACTAAAATTCAAGTTAACTTTATTCATAATTCAAATAAACAGCGAACATAAAACATTTGCAATTACTACTCCAACGGTCAACTCAGAAGAAGCGTTTTCTGCATTTCAACTCGTTGATCTGTACATTTTGTTTAAATTCATTTTGCGGGGCCCCTTTTTTACGGGGGCCCCTAGGCAATTGCCTAGTGTTGCCTATTGGTTAATCCAACACTATGTTTATATATGTAGTTATAAATATCATAAGTAAAACATGAATTTATGTAGTAAAATTCTCTAAGAAGACGAAATTTTTTTACTTTTCTGAAAGAGAAATTATTGTGATCGTTATTTTACTAGGTCTTGACATTTATGTTTCGTGCCCTACTGAACCCTATAAAACATGGTCACAAAAAATTCGGTCTATGAGCTATTACAACCACCACTAGTAACAACTTTATTGAAGGGTTTATTTTTTGTTTATTTCGTAAATAATAGTATTTATCACAAAATACGTAATATATAAAATTGATCTTAATTTAAAACTATTATTGTTTGAAACACTTTTCGAAATTATTATTGGTTCATTTGTTATAAGTAATAACATTTTTATAATTTGAAAAATAGGTATGATGTGAAATATGTAAGAACTAAAATAATTAAAATCATAATATAAAATTAGAGCCCTCGTGATTCATAATTGAGTGCCAGAAATAACATTTGTGTGTTTTCAAAAGTTTTGCAAATTATACCAGATTTGACAACAAAGTAAAGCTCTCGAAAGAAGTAGAAATAATTAATTTGATCGTCAATTGTTTTTCTAAAATTTGTTGAAATTAGGCCGAATTTAGCATCAAATTAAAAATTTAGGGCACAGTATTATAGTAAAAATGTTAAACATGACATTTAACCGATTGACAATTTTTTATTTTTTTCAAAAGTTAAATAAATTTTATCAAGATTATCTGAAATTATGTTTGGAAAATTACTGTGGTGATCACAACAGATTTTTAAAATTCACATTTAATTTAGTATATGTTTAACAATTACTTTTCTACATATATTTTGATAACTTCCCCCGAATCGCGCCATATAGAATTCTATAGTAGAATAGGAGAATAAATTTCTTCATAATACAAAATAAATAATTATTTTGCACTGTATAAAAAAAAAACAGATGACAACGATTCTGTTGTCACAAATAGAATTCTATATAGCGTGAACAAGCAATTATTATATAATATGTTATCTAAGTTACTTGAATTTTATTTTTAATTTTGGCCAAAGATTAAATTCGATTACACTGTATGTTCGTATTTAGAGGATTGTGTGTGAATCAATTTGACATTGCCCTCTCATTTTTTTTAAAATGTTTATAATAATTATAATTAAAGAAAGGAATGAAAAAAATAATAAGAAAAATAAAAGAAGGGCGGCACTTAGAGCCAATTTATATAATCATCATAATACCATAGCACCAGAGTTTTTTTATCACTTAGGAATAAATTTTTAATGAATACTGGTCGGTTTTATGAACGACATCAAGTGATAGTCAAATTTTTAAGAGCAATATTATATATGCCAAAAAATAAATATAATTGATTCAAATTTATTAATTTAAATACTATAAAAATAAATTTATTCTGTGCTTTATAAAATTAGGAAGAAATGAATTATTTTTAAATTTAACTGTTCTTGGTATATTTATTATAAGCCATTATCTTATAAGAATTATAACTTTGTAGAAATTATTTATCCTTATAAAGTAATATTGATGAAACATTCAAAATCAAATATAAGATGGTGACCGCAACACCGGAACATAGAACTTTAATATGTAAAATCGTATTTTTATAATTTTAGAGAAAAAAGCTTCAAATAAACAGAATTAATTTTGCATGCTTTATAACGACAGAAATTAAATTGAAAATGTTGCAAATTAGCTTAAAAATAGGGATGGCCTTGGAAATGAAACAAAATTGTCAGAAGGAAAATAATTTTGAATTAATAATTTTTATGATAAATTGCAGTACAGAAATTCTTTTTTTCTTTTACCAATTGAATAATTATCCACCATTTTCTCTTATAATTCACATAAATTAAAGACTAATAAATAACTACTGGCAAAAAATTCATGAAACAAGGAATATTTTTCTGCTGACAGATAAAACATAAATCATTTGTTTAATTTTATTTCATTTCTTTTTAAGCTAATTTTAAACAATCTCTATTTAATTTCTGCTGTTATAAGTGATTATTAATTATTATTGAATTTAATGTAATATTTTATTCTCTACAACATTTATTTGAAACTTTTTCCTCAAAAATAATAAAGGACGCAGGAAATTATATAAAATAAATTTACCTTTTAAAATCTTCTATTCCGATGTCGTGGATACCGCCGTGTATATGATTCCCATACGGTTGCTCTCAGAATGTCCTTGTTTTTTTAATAAATTCAAATAAAATTTAAATTATAACAGAAAATATGGAAATGAATTATTAAAGGATATAATAAATATTTTTATACTAATTTGCTTAAAATATCAATAGAATGCTCTAATAAACAATGAGAAACAATATATCCCATGTTCTATTTTTTGTTAATACCACGCTGATCATCCATCAATATCATACTGCTGTAAATATACAATTTATAATATTCATTGAAACAGAAATGATATGGTATCTGTACATCGATATATAAACATCAGGGACAAGCAAACAATGTTGATGTATTTTGTTCGCATGACCCAATGTGGTTTAGTTGTTCCACATGATTAGACGTATGCGTTATTGCTTTTGCAATGTAATCTCAATAAAATACATTTTATTATACGCATTATGATCTTTGTTCTCTGCTTACATTTTACTTTTTTTATTATTACTATAAATACAGCTATTACTACTGCCAAAGCAGTTGACTATCTTCTTCCTCTGATGGCGCTACAGCCCAAATTGGGCCTGGGCCTACCGGAACACCGAGCCGCAGTTTTTGCACTGTCGTACTGCCGGTTTTCCTAGTCGAATGCTATAGTTATTTAAGGTGTATAAGTGACTAGCTTAGAGCGCCCGAGTGTGAGAAATACATGTAATTATATTTTATATTTTTACGACAAATCACACATTGTCGACAGGCGGATTCGAACTGACGAACCTTGGTTCGGGTGACGTCACAGTATTTTAAGAGATGTGCCTTAACACGCTCGGCCACCACGCCTGTTAACTATATTTTGTAAAAAATAGCAAAGTACAATTAAAAACATATGTTAAAATAGCTGTTAAATTTTGAAGCTACTTTTTCCAGTTAATATACTATTAGGACCTGCAACATATGTATAATTATTTCGTGTGCGTTAAAACTTCTTGAAAATATAGCATTTATTTTTATAGAATATACATTTATCATAAAGTAAAACTGACAGGAAAATAAATATTTGCCTGACCTTTAAGACTCAGGAAAGCTTTGCTTTGCATGTCTAATTAGGAAAATAACATATTGCCTGGCTAGGCAGGTAATAAAAGAAACGTGAGTGTCTAGTTACTTAGCAACATAAAATACTGACTGAATATGTAAGTCAAATATTTCTTTTAATTTAAATTAATTTAAAATATTTATTATTTGTTTATAAGTTTCAGGTAAATGTTATAGTAACACGTCAGTAAAGCGTCGTACAGGATTCGTAAGCTGTTTTAAGACTCGCTCTCGCTAGGCAAGAAACTATCTACTCATTCTGTACTTGAACACTTTCCTGACTTTTTACGTAAATAACTATATTATATTATTAGTTTTTATAAATCATTTTATATGAATTTAAGTTATCACACGTGTACGTATAGATAAAACTGGCATATAACTATTATATTTTGTATTAAAGTCATTAATTCGAAGCGGAATCGAAGTCGATGTTCGCGTGGAAATCGAACATTAAAAATTTCTGAAGTTAGAGTCGGAGTTAGAAATTTGTTGACTGCTTCATAACCCTGACATTTATTTCACTTTGCGCATAGAATCCCTTTCTTAACTTAACCGACCAATATAAAAGATCCAGTCTGCTACTGGCCATGCAAAATAAAAGAAATAATTTGACAGTTTTGCCAATACAGAAATTAAAATTATATCCTCTATTTCTCATAGCCTCGGTAAACACCAAAAAGATGACAATTTTAGTTTATCTACCCAATGAAATTTTATTATTAAAAATAAATATATCATCACTCCTTTCATCTATTATTGGGTGTGGCACTAAGCCGTAGCAGATTTAGGTAAGTGATATATGTCTTTGCGTGAAGAGCGGTTACCAGCCGTTAAATCACAACCGTCAAAGATGTTAGTGGAGGGGAAGCCACAGGGGTAGTTTTAACTTGGTGAAAATTGTTTGTCGCCTGTGGGAATCGAACCCAGGTTCTCAATTCCACAGGCCGACTCGATACCACTGAGCCACCTACTTTGAAATTAATTAAAATTTCACAAAAATGCTACATATTTTTTTCTCTGATTAACAAATAATAAATTTTAATTAAACTTTAACATTATGTTTATTTTTAACATTCAACTGTGCTCCCCAGTTTATAATATCTATAAATTCGAATTTTAGACTTTGTATTTGAGAACTTATAACTATTTTTGCAATATATAATATTAATTTAATGCATATTTTAGATAATTTAGGTGATAATATTCAAGAATCATTGAAATTTTTATTGAAGTTGAAGAGTATCTTTTTCAACTATCGTTGGATACTTGAATTAAAATTATAAGATGTCTATGTCTACAACAAATCATAAACATTCATTTAATGGGACCATAAAATATGTAGAATTCTACAGTGTAACATATAAGATATATAAATATGTATTGTACAAAGTTGTTTTATTTCTTTGTATGTACATAAACTGCTCATAAATTTATGGAAGCAGCGTAAGTAAGAAGCCACGGAATAACAGATCATAAATTCAGAATTGGATATCGACAGGAGCGCCATAGTAAATCCTAGGCGGCAGCACGTGCGCTGCCGTCAAGGCCTACTTCGACTTGGTCCAGACTCCAGACGCCGAGGAGAAGAGTTACTCGGCGCCTTCTCGGCAAATCTGTGTGAACTTATTTATAGATTCATGTACCTCCACCGACAGCTTGTTATGTGCACACTACTTACAACTCCATTTCCACTGCCATGTCGAACTCTATATTTTCGTTTAGTTCTTCGTTTAATAAAATTTATATCCAAGCTAGCTTGAGATGTGAAATGTAAAGTTTTATTTAGAACTTTGACACTATAAATATAAATAAGTTGAAACATTCTAAATTCATGCATTTTCATTTTATTGTTCATGATTCTTTTGAAGTATTTATACAGAGTGTATATTTTGTAACTGTAAGTCAAGCGGTAGTAAATAGTATTTAAACTTTAAATTCCCTACTATTTCACTATTGTCATATGATATTCAGTACTAAACAGGAATGAACTGAATTTTTAAGAAACTTTTTATCGTTTTCTTCACCTTAAAAAATATTTTGCCTCACCGGGGGTATGTTTGCATATCATACCTGAATAGGTTTAGAAAAATAAAATAACACGTGTTATGTAACTTTGTATATTTATTTTTATTTATGTTACGCTGTACTACAGGAACTTAATCCCAATTACAGGGTTCGCACTCACCGAGCCGCAGTGTAGTAGTTCATATAATTTTTAGCTTGAGTGAGGTTCGAACTATATACAGGGTGTAACAGCGAAACCAACCACCGCCTATATTTCTTTTGTTTTTGTTTTTCATACATAGCTTACTGCACATTAATATTAAAAATTAAAAATTATTTAAATATCAAGTGAATTTTCCTCAATATTTTTGTTATGTAGGGATGTAGAATGGTCACATGGTTGAATTCAGAAAAAAAATACATCGAATAGGCCTAAAAAATATGTATAATCCCAATTGAAAAAATATAACTTTGTGTTGTAACTTGAGAATCACTGGTTTAAAAAAATATTTTATTCATTAAGCAGATGTCTCCCTTGGTCTTCTACAACTTTGCTTTATAATATTTTTTTGTAACTATAATATATAATTATAATAACATAAAATTTTCATGAAAATATATCCAATATAGCTGCCAATGCAGTGTGAAAACATATACTGTCCTGCGTTATACTGTTAGTGGCATTTTGCTGCTCGTCAAAAATTTTAAATTGATTATTTCATAGCAGAAGTAGACGTTAATAGACTGCGGATGGTAATTTGTAAAATAATTTTAAAATGTTGTTTATACTCCTATGATACTTGGCCATAATGGTATGTACATTGTCCATATTTAAACCAATGTTGGTTGAAGAACACGATGTTATTTATTTTATAAATTACATATTCAGTTTATCAACATTTACCTAGATTATTTTTGTATATTTGTGTATGTTTATAATTATCGACTAAGTTTATAATGACTGATGACACTATCTATTTTAATTAATTTTATACGAGTACATATACAGGGAGTTTCATAACTTAGAGCAAAAAATTAAAGGGTATATTCTGTTCGACGTGCTGATCATGAAACAAAAAGAATTTTTTTTAAATCGCAAAACTATTTTCCATGTTTTCCAGTCCAAAATTTTTCGTTGCCACTGCCACTGGGTGGATGATTATTTTAAAGTTATTAATTAAATAAAATTATATTATAAATAACTGCTAATAATTGAATTGTGTAATTATTCTTTCGTAGTTGATACCTACTTCATTGTTTGTGTTTAATAGGAAAGCGAATCCAGTGCAGTACTACAAAAAATGTTTTAGGTTAACAACCCTTAATTTTTCTAATTTAAAAAAAATTCTTTTTGTTTCATGATCAGCACGTCGTACAGAATATACCCTTTAATTTTTTGTTCTAAGTTGTGAAACACCCTGTATAACTATAATAATTTATTGTTAGTAGTTTCTAAGGATGACATATATGATACTAGTCGAGTTTAAGTTACATGTGACTAAATCCCAGAAATTTTCATTGTAACTGCCTATCCAGTCAATAAGTTTTTAAAATCTTATTTTTTAAATAGTTACAAATGTTTGAGTTTCTATACGATCTTTCGTTAAGAAAAGACGACTTTCCTGATCGACATGCAAATAAAATATTTGGCAGCTGGGATCCTCTAACCATCGTCTTAGAGCACTCAACTAGCTATATAAATCGTTTATAAAAATATTAAAATAATGTTTTATTGTAACATTATTAGTTTTCTTTTACTTATACAGTGCCAAGTACACATCATTATTTTATATGAAATGAGTAGTAGTTTATATTCTATTTCACTGTGTGCATAACAAATAATTTATGGTTTTTTCTATTTTTAGATCTTGATATATAAGCAAATTGTCAGTAAATCCAATTTTAATATTATATCTGCTGTTTTAAACATGAATTGGGCAATATAAAATGTTCTATAAGACTCAGTACAGTTGTATGTTATTGGCGAGTTAATATTTATTAGATCATATAGAGAAAAATATCTTCATTTTCAAATTCACAGACATCTTAATAATATATTGCAAGGGGAGAGTTTGGGAAAAACGTGTCGTAAAAACATGTGTCCCAACATATTAATCTGGCCTACCCTCCAGTTCCAACCCTTAGTGCCATTGTGGTTGGCGTATCATGTGTCAGAAAATATATTACGTAGCTATTTCTTCGCCACAATTGAGCATCAACAATTTTGACAAATTACCTGTAATCAGTAACGTTAAACAAATTGTTTAATACAAATAACTCGAAGGCAAATGAAGCTACTGTATGATGCAAGTTAACCAGGAGCTATTTACCATATGAAATATTAAACTGTAAATGAAGTGATGCAAGCGTAATAATCTAGTGACATATGAACGCAAACGTTACTTGTAGCTACGTCGACGGTGTAACAGCATACATGGGCAGGCGGCTTCTACTTCCATTCAGGAGCAAATTGCTGTATTAATCTACACCAGTATCAAATGTAAACGAAGATCTAATATATGCGACGCCAGCGCCAGTTACAGCATGCAGCGATGCGCGCCACTTGGAGATGGCGGCATTTGTTTATTTGTACCATTACGATTCGGGATACAGACATTTAATTTTCGATTGTTTCCATTATATTCTGTATCGACATTCCCTGCAGTAAATTTTATACCGGGTGGTGCTCGGTGAGTGCGAACATAGGAATTTAACATGGGATATTAGTTTTATGCAATTTCCTGCTCTCCTGTACATTTTACGGAAAAAACTGTAGAGGGAAGATTTGTTCAGAATTAAAAGTTACCCATGAAACTGTTTTTACATGTTTTATTAAGTTTTTGGTTTAGCCGTAACATTAAAAATAAATTTCGAAATTTCTGTTACTTTGTAGCAATAGCCATGACTTTTCTTTTATTTTTATGACAAATGCGTTAAAAGTCAATTTTTGATGTTTATTAAAGTTAATCTTATAATTTAAATTAAATCTTTGTGTAAGCTATAAAATGAATGTTTATTCAAACGAAGAACGTGTCTTCATTATTAAAAATTATTATGGAGGAAATAGTTATAGGAGGGTGCGGGATTTATTTTCAATTAAATATGAAGATAAACCAATTCCAAGTGTATCAACAATTTCAAAACTGGTTACAAAATTTGAGAGTACAGCTAGTGTAGCTGTGACCGATGGTAATGAAGGCAATAATAATAATAACAGAATACGTCATAACGAAGTGAATGAAGAATTGGTATTGGCTATGATATCTCAAAATTCAAGGTACAGCATAAGACATATTGCTTCTGAATGTGGTTTGCATCATTCAACAGTTCTGAGAATTTTAAAAACACATGGATATAAATCTTACAAATTTCAAACACATCAAGAACTTCTTTTGGCTGATTTTGAAACTAGAAGTACATTTTGTGAAATTATGCAAGAAAAGGCAAATCGGGACCAGCACTTTATTTCGTCAATTTGTTTTACAGATGAATGTACATTTACTTTAAATAATGAACCAAATGTTCAGAATACTCGTATGTGGACCACAGAAAATCATCATTTAACTGTGTGTACAGGTACCCAATATCCTGAGAAAATTAATATTTGGGTTGGAATTTTTAAGAACAGGATTATACCATTTGAAATTATGGGAAATTTAAATTCTGATATGTATTTAGAACTTCTGCAAAATCATATAGGTCCTGCATTGGATGAGGCAGCTGCAGTAGATGAGGATATTTGGTTCCAGCAGGATGGGTGCCCGGCTCATTATGGAATAAATGTGCGGGAATATTTAGATTTGGTTTTTCCTAATCGGTGGATTGGTCGTGGTGGTGGAATAAATTGGCCTGCAAGATCTCCGGACCTAGCTCCTTGCGATTTTTTTTTGTGGGGGCATCTTAAAAGTAAAATTTACTCTAAACACTACGAAAATTTAGATTTACTAAGACAAGCTATATTCGAAGAATGTGATAATATTACTGACAGGCAATTAGCCAATGTTAGAACTTTTCAATTAAATATGAAGATAAACCAATTCCAAGTGTATCAACAATTTCAAAACTGGTTACAAAATTTGAGAGTACAGCTAGTGTAGCTGTGACCGATGGTAATGAAGGCAATAATAATAATAACAGAATACGTCATAACGAAGTGAATGAAGAATTGGTATTGGCTATGATATCTCAAAATTCAAGGTACAGCATAAGACATATTGCTTCTGAATGTGGTTTGCATCATTCAACAGTTCTGAGAATTTTAAAAACACATGGATATAAATCTTACAAATTTCAAACACATCAAGAACTTCTTTTGGCTGATTTTGAAACTAGAAGTACATTTTGTGAAATTATGCAAGAAAAGGCAAATCGGGACCAGCACTTTATTTCGTCAATTTGTTTTACAGATGAATGTACATTTACTTTAAATAATGAACCAAATGTTCAGAATACTCGTATGTGGACCACAGAAAATCATCATTTAACTGTGTGTACAGGTACCCAATATCCTGAGAAAATTAATATTTGGGTTGGAATTTTTAAGAACAGGATTATACCATTTGAAATTATGGGAAATTTAAATTCTGATATGTATTTAGAACTTCTGCAAAATCATATAGGTCCTGCATTGGATGAGGCAGCTGCAGTAGATGAGGATATTTGGTTCCAGCAGGATGGGTGCCCGGCTCATTATGGAATAAATGTGCGGGAATATTTAGATTTGGTTTTTCCTAATCGGTGGATTGGTCGTGGTGGTGGAATAAATTGGCCTGCAAGATCTCCGGACCTAGCTCCTTGCGATTTTTTTTTGTGGGGGCATCTTAAAAGTAAAATTTACTCTAAACACTACGAAAATTTAGATTTACTAAGACAAGCTATATTCGAAGAATGTGATAATATTACTGACAGGCAATTAGCCAATGTTAGAACTTCGTTTTACAATAGACTTGGTTATTGTCTTGCTGAAAATGGTGGCTTGTTTGAACATTTATTGTAATTTCTTTATTTTTTTATGTAGGTATATTAAATAATATTGTTACAATTATTACTTATTATTTCACATTAAATTATTGTAATTTAAAATTTTTAAAAAAAATTGAAATTGTTGATAAACTTGAAACTGATTTATTATTAAATATGAAAATAAAACTTTGTTCAAAGAATAAAAAATGTGATTTTTTTTATTTAATTTAAATTAATAAGATTAACTTTAATAAACATCAAAAATTGACATTTAACGCATTTGTCATAAAAATAAAAGAAAAGTCATGGCTATTACTACAAAGTAACAGAAATTTCGAAATTTATTTTTAATGTTACGGCTAAACCAAAAACTTAATAAAACATGTAAAAACAGTTTCATGGGTAACTTTTAATTCTGAACAAATCTTCCCTCTACAGTTTTTTCCGTAAAATGTACAGGAGAGCAGGAAATTGCATAAAACTAATATCCTATGTTAAATTCCTATGTTCGCACTCACCGAGCACCACCCGGTATATGAATTATTAATTCTTTGAGATTGTATTATAATTTTTATTTTAAATTATACATATCTGCAGTATAAGATTTTGTACCAGGAGGTTCAAATTCTCGCAATGATATGCAACTTTATATTTTTAATTGTACTACATTTTTGTTTCTCGTAAAGAAACTATTAATGTTTTAGTTAACAAAAAATCGCACATTTAAAGTATACTAAAATTCACTAAGAATAAATACCATGTTAATAAATTCGTCTTTCGTAACATTCATTTTTACATAATCGCAATATAGTTATTTGTGTATTAAGAGCGTAAAGTGATTCTTTGTTACTCGAGCACGGTAATTGCAGCTCGAGCCGAAGGCGAGAGCTACAATAGTGTAAGAGGAACAAAGACACTTTACGCTCGTGATACATACATAATTTTTTTCTACGATTGCATCTTAAAATTATTAAAAAAACATGTAGGTACTGAAAATAAATTCGTTCTGTTAACTGTCAACATAACAAGTTTTGTTTGTATCTCTGGTAACTATTGAAATAAGCGCGCATTTAATATCTTTTTCGCGCGTTGTCATTGGAAACGCGCGCATTTAACGTCTTTTTCGCGTGTTGCCATTGGAAACACACAAAAAAGATATTTTCCGATTGTTCCACAGAAAACGTCAATTTTACGATGACAAATGAGAGCATAATTGTCAACTTTTCATAGCAATAGTAGAAAAAATTAATTATAACAGAAAAATTCATAAATTAAGTGAGAGATGCAAGTAATAATTAATTATGATCTGACAGTAATTAATATAATTAATAAACAAGTGAATTCATTGCACACTCTGGGTGTGATTATTTATTAACAAAAACATTAATAGTTTCTGTATTGTTCATTTTAGGACTTAAAATTTTACAAAAATATATATTTAAAAACAAAGTTTCATATCATTGCGCGAAAATGAAAAATGTATACTACAGATATGTGGACATTTTAATTTAAACTACCTTTGAAAAAAGTTTCAGTAATTTTAGAAATAATCGAGTAAAAAAAATAAGGACCTACGGACCAGCCTGCATAGAATATCTCGTATATAAGAGTTACCAATGGGATCTCGAGTACTATACGAGCTGCGTTTTCGGTTAAATTAGACAAAAATGGCCCCGATAGTAGGCTAATTTGACATATCATGATCAACGCCATCTTTTAGTAGTTTAATATCCCAGTAATGTCACAAAACATATCGTGTTGAAACAGAAGGTGTCAGAACAGAGTACCATAGAACCATCCTGCCTTGTGCGGCACTTGGAGATATGCACTAGAGTGCGGTTTGGTGCACTGGCACCAGGGGAATCCCCTGATTAACAAGACACCAACACTCGATCCCAGGATCGATTCAGACAGGCAACGCATAATGTTACATTAATTCTGCAAGGCATAGCGATTATCGGCATTATTTCATGATCAACTGTTAATTAATGTATGATTCATCAAGGCTAATCAAGCTAGTCGTGGAATTAGGAAGTACGCGAGTCGATGATAATGCACAAATGCGCATGGACGTACTGAAGTGACTTTCGGTGTTCTATAGGCTATTGTGATAGGCATGCCCGCATACCCAAATTACCTACTCCTACTAAACCCTAAACAATGTCTAACGGATATATTATCCTTACTACATAACTAGTTAATATTGCTAGTTCACTGATACCTTACGACGATAGCGGGTAAAGATCTTGTATATTATCCAAGTATCTGCGTCGAATCTATCATCTAATATTTATTACAAAACTTATTTTTACCACATGATAATATTTATTTAGTTCGAGCACCTAAGAAAGAAACTGTATACTGAATGCTAAAGACAATACCGTATATAGTCTGTCTCACCGTAACTTCATAGTAGACCTATTTAAAATCAAAATTTATTATAAGGAAATTGTAAAAATAAAAAATATTAAATAAACACTTGGCTAAGTTTCACAAAATTCAGCCTCCAAGTTACCTTATGAGGGCATCGTGAGAGGCTGGCCAGCACAGTTAGTAACCATGGACGCGTTTCGCTCTTATTAGAGCTCATCAGTATGGTATAACTCACTTCTTTACCTAGAACAAAGTTCACGTGAAGAAGATGCCCTCATAAGGTGACTTGGAGGCTGAATGAGACTTAGCCAAGTGTGTATTTAATATTTTTTATTAAACCTAGTTTCACCAAGTGTATGGATGACAATTAATTTTGTCTTTGTTGTTATTTAAATTGCTATAGCGTAGCTTTTCCTTTTTTTCGGTAGATGGCATGGCCTGTTCCACAGAACTTCTCATGTCATCTTACCATTTGTTAGAGATCTTATTCTCTGCTGGCACAGTTCTTCGTCACCAGCTTCTTCACGTGAACTTTGTTCTAGGTGAAGAAGTGAGTTATACCATACTGATGAGCTCTAATAAGAGCGAAACGCGTCCATGGTTACTAACTGTGCTGGCCAGCCTCTGACGATGCCTTCATAAGGTGACTTGGAGGCTGAATTTTATGAGACTTAGCCAAGTGTTTATTAAATATTTTTTATTAAACCTAGTTTCCCCAAGTTTATGGATGACAATTAATTTTGTCTTTGTTGTTATTGAAATTGTAAAAATCTCGAAATATCAACCTAATCACAAAATTAAATAAAAATTTGTAAACATTGCTTGACAGTAAACTGACATAAACAGAAAAATAGAAATGAATGATACTTTTTCGTACCTACTTACTATTGAATTTTTGTTACATGGCGATCAGCCAATTACCGATGCGAAAATGTATTCACTATACTAGAGTTTTTCAACAGGTATTCCGCAAGATTTTTCAATGAAATACCTTAATTAAGGACTTTATTTGAACGTGGAGTTTATGATAAAAGACGTTTACGTCGCAAATAATATTAAACATATTTGATTCATGAGTGTTATGTATTTTTCTTAACTAATTTGTTACAAATGTATATATTGAGCTGAAGACAGCACTTGTCTTTAGCTCAGAGATCATCTTCTCTAGTGACTATGGAAACATCTTGCATCTTTTTTTATTAATTTATCGTTGCATATATCTTTTTTATATTGTTCTTTATAAAAAAATAACTATAAAATTATTAGTACAAATTCATATGACATCGAGTTAAATAGATTTCGTTAGTTAATACACTAGTTTCTTTAATATTTTTCCGAATCAACACTTAGTAATGCAAAATATCCAAAAATAATAATTTTGCTGTTTATTGATTTTTAGAATATTGCTACGTAAAAATAAATACATCTTTCGAAATTGAGCTGGTACAATTATTACTTATTGATGTCATGTTCAATTTTATAAAAAGAAAATGAAAATCATAGAAAACTTGGCATCGCTGAATAAAAAATAAAAAGTGTTTTTAATTATTTGCAGAATAGAAACAAAATACCAAATTCTGTACGTAGATCATAACACAGATTATAATGGAATCTGAACTTCTCAAATATTGCTATTGATTGCATATACAAAAAATTAATTTCATACTGCACTAACATTTGAGTAACCCTGGAAATAGTCCATAAAAAGAGGATTAAAAATGTAATCCGATTCCGAATTCCTACACATAAAAAAGTTTTAAGCGAAGATAAAAATTTACAATTTTGTCCATGGCTAGTGACCTATATGTAAATACTAAATTATGATTAAATAACCTATTATGTGTTTAATTGAACCAACATCGAAACTTCTGATTCTGGAGACCTCCATGTACAGGTTGTCTTAGGAGGAATAGTAAATATTTTAGTAGTATGGACTATTTTGAGTGAAAAAATTCATTTAAACATTTATCCAATTCTCAATGGTTACAATGCTATCAATAAATTTCATTATTATTTACATTATTTCAAAAAAAACAAACGAATTATTAACAATAATTCAAATGCACTGAAGCACATGTGACAGTTATAATCTGACGCTATTTGATATTACAAATGTTTTTAATAAAATGTTGGATACTCACATACATAACATCACGCTATATCCTATCAAATGGGATAGCACGAACCCCTAAAACATATACAGAACATTCACTCATTAGATTTATCAAATAATCAGTCCTCGTCCAATATCTTATCCTGACACTAGCTTCACTTTAATCAAATTTTCACCATACAAGCTCATTTATTCCTCACACACGTAATCTTTCGCCACGTAACAAATCTTCAATTATGTCCATCCATTTGCTCCTATACGCCTGTTTCATGTTGTTGTTTATGGGGTAGGTGGCTCAGTGGTATCGAGTTGGCTTGAGGATCTTGAGAACTCAGGATCGGCCCCCACAGCCGACAAATAATTATCACCAAATTAAATCTACCCCTGTGGCTTCCCCTCCACTAACATCTTTGGGGGCAGTGACTTGACGACTGGTAACCGCACGAAATATATCACTTACCGAGATTTGCTACGGAAGAGTACCACACCCAGTAATGGGTAAAAGGCGTGATGATATATTAATTATTTTCTTTAATCTTTCACTTACGCTCACTTTTCCAACAGCGAACCTAAAAAAATAAAAAGATAAGGAGCACCCCTCTGCGCTTGTACACGTGTTTTATTAATGCCTCACGTGCTGAATATGTCTAAATGGTTATTTGTGTGTCCTAAGACATTGGAATGTCCATATTTGTTATGGGTTATTCTATATATTCGTGAAATTTGTTCAAATTTTACTTTAATCTTAAAAATCTGAAGTATGTGTTATTTTATATTATAAACTAATATCAATCATTAAGTTTGTATCTGAAAAATAATTATCTTTTATATTGAACAATAAAGCCATTTACTTTATCAGATTAAAAAAAAATAGTGAGTCGAACAAAACAAACAAAACTAAGTACTCAAAGAATAATACATGCAATTTACTCCTCAACTCCAACTACTATTACCTGTGTAGTAAATATACACATTTTTTATTTCCTACAATCATGAAAATATACGAATTAGGTAGATATGTAAGTACATAAAGAAAATGCTCATCAGTTTTTCTTGATAATATCATTACAATCTGAAACACGGCAGAAAATTCATCACTGTCGTTGATAAGAAATTAATACCAGCACATCTAGTGACCACGTCGGCAAAGAGCATGGAAGCATCACTTTCAACTGCGTGGCGGGAAAGGCGAAGCAAGTGACGATCGGAATGAGAGGGGTATAGCGTCACGTGTCAGAGTTTCTCAATCATTTTTTACTTGGGAGACAAGCTCATAAGGGTGAAAAATATCACGTACTGACCTACTAAGCTCCATATTACGTCGCGTTTAGAGTTTACTGTTTGGGACACGCACTGAACGTGGTATCAATTTTTTTTTCGTCCGTTTTTAGCCGCTGAGGTGTATCGGCCTGAGTGTAAATAGGCTTTATTTACACATATGTACAGCTGTTTTTATGTTGTTCATTTATTTGTGTTTTCTTTTGTTTTAGATAACATATGGTGTAAACGTTTGGATACTGGAAAACCGTAATCTATTTACGGATTTTGTTGATGCAGTTCTTTTGTTACCATACACGTAAAAAGTAAGTGGAAAATTATAGTTTGAAACATTATTGGATAATTTTTAAATTTTTTTTTACAAGTTATAAATTATATAGTGAATTTTAATTTGAAATGGATGACCTCGTATCATTAAAATAGGTTCTTCTATTATAATTACGGTAATCCAAAATTTTCGAAGATAGTTCGACTTATGTTTTTGTTTTAACATTACAAACAAAAGTTTGCTACCTATAAATTAATTTGAATAAAGATAGAACTATTTCCAAAATAACTCGCAGCCATTTTGTTTCAAAATGGCGGCTTATATTTATGGTCAATACTTTAAATGGTTAAAGATAGTTAAAACGATCTACCAAATTTCATAAAAATCAGTCAATCTTTTTGATGAGTAACTCGTTATCTTGTAATTTTAAGATGACAGTAAAATAAAATAGTATATATTATACATTGATAGATACAGAACTAGTATATCCATAATTTATGAAAATCAGGAAAGTTATTTTCATATAAAACAATAACAAATGAGAAAATAAACAAACCTCGTAAATAACAGTTACGTTATGGAATGTAATTTTTTATTCTATTGTATCAAAAAAGTTTTTTTTTGGTTTGTATGAAAAATTAAACTTTTTAATTTGCTATGGTTGCTAGGTGATGTTTATTCTACTGTCCGTAAAATACTTCCTAGGAAGAAAACATTCATAAGAATAATAATTCCTTACAAGGGAATAAAAATATTGTATAACACGCGAACGAAAACGCTTTTCATGCTCATACAGTTTCCTTCATTCCTACGAAAAACTGCATTTTTTGTTCTTGTATCATAAATAACTACGTCATTATTTTGTTCTTCTAAAATATACTATACTTGGTCCCATGGAAGAATGCAGTAGAAATTTATAAAGATATATTTATACTTATCAACGTAAATAATTTAAATTTTCAAAATAATTTTGTAGAAATTTATTATTATTTTAATAGCTAATTGAGAACTTGGACGTATACAGGATGTTTCACAACTTAGAGCAAAATATTAAAGCGTATATTCTGTACGACGTGCTGATCATGAAACAAAAATATTTTTTTTTAAATTCGAAAAATTAAGGGTTGTTTACCTAAAACATTTTTTGTAGTACTGCATTGGATTCGCTTTCCTATTAAACACAAACAATGAAGTAGGTATCAACTACGAAAGAATAATTACACAATTCAATTATTAGCAGTTATTTATAATAGAATTTTATTTAATTAATAACTTTAACATAATCATCCACTCAGTGGCAGTGGCAACGAAAAATTTTGGACTGAAAAGCATGTAAAATAGTTTTGCGATTTAAAAAAAATTCTTTTTGTTTCATGATCAGCACGTCGTACAGAATATACCCTTTAATTTTTTGCTCTAAGTTGTGAAACACCCTGTATATTAAATAATACATATTAAATGACTACATTCTTACGTGAAACTAGGTATACGTATTAAATGTAAATGATATCTAGAATCACAATTAAATTCGATGATGTAATTCTTTTCGGAGATTAAATTAACTTCGAACGGTGAAATATTATGATGTAATCAAGTTTCTGATGTGTAGGGGAGTTCAATTTGCAATTTCCTTTCAAAATAATATAATGGAATGTCAATTTGTAATATTCGTCCCTTCTTGTCAATAAGATAAACTCGTAACCACATATAATACATTTACAAAACGCACAGATGTGCACTTGAAGTTTTACGAGTTTTCTCCCCTCAAGAAATACATAACAAACCACAATAAAGTGCACAAGACCATTCGGAAAATACTGTTCAGACTGAATTTCCTATTAATCATGAATTTTCCCATAGGCGCCGCATTGAATAGTACTTTTACAGTTTTACACACAGGGTCGCCGAGAGGAAAAGCGGGCCCCGGGAAAAAAATTCGAGCCCCCTTTAACTTTGAATATTTATTAATTAAATATAAGGTACAAAAAAAAAATATTTACAAATATATGTATGACAACAATAAGAATAATTAATATCTAAATAAAGTTATAACAATATAAATAAAATTAAATACAAAATTCTGAGTTAATTGGTGCAGCGATGTGTATTGTATACTCACTGTATGACTATCAATATCTAGTTGCATATTCGATAAATGCACAAATGTATAGAGTCTTTGCCTGTGTGTGTTGTATACAATGTAGTAATATAAGAAACAAAAATGCAACAATGTAATAATGTACTTTTGAATAGTGTGTAAATTTATTTAAAATTTGCAACTGGGGCCCTTGATCAAGCATTTCGTCATTTGGTACTTTATACAATGTAATAAATTGTTGAAAACGTGTATCAGACATTTCGTTACACATATTTTAGTAAAGAATATAAAAAATTGGTGAAATAGTAGAAAATTAAAAGCAATTTATAAAATAGCATCACATCCGGGCCCTTTGAATTCCACGGGCCCTGGGTATATAACCCCCCCCCCCTAACACCCCGTCTCGTCGGGCCTGTTTACACATATAAATAGTGAAATACGTGCAATACTAAGTTTCGAAAGTTTTAGTGGCGCTTATAACATTTTCAATGAATTACAAAACTGAAAAATTGAATTTAATTTCGTTATCTATCATATATCATTTATAACAGTTTAAATACAATTGTAATAATTGTATTTATATCAGGCTCAAATATATATTTGGAATTATATTTAGTTATATTTATAATTGCATTTAGTTAAATTTATTTATAGTGGAATACAATTTGATTTATTCCTTGTAATTGGAGAATGATTATTTTTAAAAAACCGTTAGATCATCGATATTATGTTAATTGAAGTAGGCATATAAAAAGTATACAAAAGAAACACTTTTTTAATCATTTAAATATCAAATTGAAGAATCTTTCATTTATACAAAATTCGTGATCAAATTATATATTTCGGGCACAGAATTGTAGTACAAATATAAAACATGACATTTTCCGATTGTTTTTTGTTCTTCATTAGTTGTACAATTTGTAGCAAGATCTATTTAAACTTATGTTCGGGAAAGTACTGTGGCGCCCACAGCAGATTCTTTTGATTTAAGTTGAAGGCAACAAGATTTGATTCGCGTATTCTTGTTTTTGAGATGAAAGGGTTGTGCAGTAGAATACAGGAGCCTGTTATTAAAATGTAAGTATTATATTTAGCATAAAATTAATTTCAACGTAATAAAACATTTACAAGTATATATCTACAAATTAATGTACAATTTGTCAAGGCTCGTTTCGGAGTCGTTACGCGCGCAAAATTAAAAAGATGATTTAATATGCTCTTGAGAATTTGAAAATATATCAAAGCATGTATGTCACTCGGCTTCAACCGGGGATTCGTGCGTTTTAAATCTCAGCGAAGATCCCGCAGCGGTAATTACCGGTAATATGGAGCGGGGCGATTTACGAGGCGCCGCCAGTTGGGATCCGCTGGCACACGTGGAGTTCCGTGCCAAGCTCCGACTCTGCGCCGTAATGAAATTACCGTCACCCCAAAACACCGCTCCTCTACTTCCACAAATTACGCGCCCCCTCAAAACAATACAGCCCCCATCACCATCGCCATCACCTACCCTGTTCAAGACACATGCGTGATGTTTTTGCGCATGTGCTGCGGAGGGATCATAACCCGAGTGTTGCTAATAGTTTATCGCTTGTATTGGAACGTGATAAATTATTCTCTTTTGAGTTGAACTTTGTAACATCAGCGCTTTTAAATTATTCGTGGTTTTACTTCTGCATGCTGATAAAGGGTTGTGAGCTAGTTTGATTATTAATAATTACTTGCTTTCTATTAATTAAATACCGTGACTGACATTTTTATACATGAATACATTAATAGCAGCGACAAAGATTGTTTAGAATTTAAAAAATTACTGTGAACAATCGGTTAAATAGATGATTGTATTTACGTACACATAACTAAGTGTAATAAGATTGAAACTGACTAAACTTTATTTTAAAATTTAAAATTTTTGTTTGTTTCGACTTTTAGTTTAAGCTATTTTCAAGCTGTTACAAAATTAAAATGATATTTATTTTGAAAATGGCTTAAACTAAATGCCAAAACTTCGTCAAAATAAATAATCTAAAAACCTGATATCCAATTAATCATTCTGAAATTATTAATTTTATCTTTCATAATATTTCAAATAAATGTGGTAAATAATTTTTTCGCATCCATACTATGTAATTGACAGATTGTTTACCTCATTTGAGATTAACAATGGCGGGAAAATATTAAAATGCGGGATGCTATGAAAATTTGTTTTTACCGTTCATGCGTACGACGCGACATCTGAATTGAATTGAATTAAAATCAAATTAATTTTACTATACAAATGTAAATACTTTTTGACAAGTGTAATACGAATGTAATTTATTTATTATATAAAATTATTTTTAAAACGTATACTTGAAATTTGAGGTTATATGTCATTAGGTACATAATATCAATCTTCGAAAATATTATATTATTTGTTGTCATGGTTTCAATTGTGAACAGGGCACCGATGTATTTTCATATTAAAGTTGTATTCTATATAAAAATTAACTCTTTTTTGAAATCATACGTGTTTCTTATGGATGCGAAAAATATCTTGCATACAGGTGTTACATCCGGAAGTTTTCTGATGCACGAGTGAACAAAGTGAAAAAGAAAGTTACAATCTCATTTGGTGTTCATAAGCTTACAATTTCTGTTATTGTTTTATTTCGTTATTGTTTTTTTTTTATTTTGGTTTTGTTATTAGTGGTTTTAAAAATTAATTTATATAGAAAATAGTTCTGTGTTGTTGCTAGTGTAGTTTTAGTATTGATTTCATTCGTCTTTTAACTTTTAGGTACAAATTCAAGTATATAATTAATAAGTTTTTTTTAAAAATGTAATATTTTAGCAGATATCAGTTTTTTAGTGTAATATTAGTTAATTATAGTTTTATTTCTTTCTTTATTGTATCGTAGTTTTAATTATCGCCAGTATGAGTGCATTCTTATTTTAAAATCCCGATAGCAGCTCTAATTAAACGTAGACTAACTATTTGTTGATTCATTTCATTTATTGTTTGAGAAACTATTCTAATTTTATTTTAATGTAGTTCAAATAAATGAAAACCAAGACTATATTTCTATAATTCTTTAGTTTATTTATAAATATTTGACAGTGAAAACAATTCACTAACAGCAACTTATAACCAGAAAATATACAACTTGTTTCGAATTATTTGAATTTATTTCCAAGAAATTATTAAAGTGAATTTTCTATTATAAGCGCAATACTCGTATACTCCTATAAAATTTTAAAATATACAACTGCAACTGAGTGAATTAAAAACAAACATTATCATTGTAAATACAAATCACTTTATACATACACAGCCTATAAATTATGTATGTTACGATTAAATAAGCATGAAGCATTAATGCAATTATTATCCTGTATCAATTTATGAAATTGAATACGTAATTACATAAACAATATTTATCAGAGATGTGCATTCTGCAATTTGATTTAGTGAAATATAATTACAGTGAAGATATTATTAAGATGATTATTTCCGATCTGATTCTACATAGATATACATACATAATTTCTGGAGTAGTTCACATAATCACATTATTAGTTATTAATATAGATGAAGTCAAATTAGAGCATTAAATGTCTATCATTTATATCTTCTAGTTCGTCAATCTGTAGTAAGCCTTCGTTGTAATAAAGATTAACAATGATTGACGTAGGTAATTCCCTGAAGACAACTGAGTACCATTCAAAATAAATTGTGGTTACCTATTTAGAATCGTTGAATGTTGTTAGATTTTCAAATTTACACTATTAATTATTATAGTTTTACTGGCCGAAGATGCCAATAAAACGTCTTTTGATACTGAAATACCTAAAGGTTATTGCTGCTATTGGCAATCTTCTCTAAAACTGCCAATTTTTTTTGCATATTTCCGGTAAAGTCTTTTTTTAAATGAAAAATCGTTTAAAAACTAAATTACACTATTTTTATTTATTTATCTCCTTGAAGATCATTTAAAAATGAACCACATACTATCGATATTTTGTTATTCAAAATATAATACGAGTAGCATGTGATTTGATAGAAGACATCGATCGATATCAAAATTAATTCGATATAACCAACTGTTTTCGAGCTATATAAGTTAAAACTCAATGAAAATTAGGAAGAAAAGTTAACAAATACACTGCACACAGGCAAACACATAATATATCTTCCACATTAAAACTAGCGTTAGCAAACAACCCACAAAACATAAAAAACATCACCAATTACCTAAAACACTGTAACCTTACTAATGATATATAACTTAAATATGTGTAAATAACCAATGTACCGGGGTATTAGTGGCCTTAGCTGCCGAAATACCTCTATAATTTTCTTAAATAAAAAAAAAGTTATTTTTCATTTTAACTTTCCATCTTTGTTATTTCCCGAGCGATGTTTTATCTTTCAGGTACTTGAAACTAAAAATGACAAATACAAAAAAAAATATTTCTTATATAACTTTCAATAAGACAATTGTGATTCCATTATCAATTTAAATAAATAAATAAATATATCATCACGCCTTTTACCCATTACTGGCTGTGGTACTCTGCTGTAGCAAACCTCGGTAAGTGACAAATTTCTTCTCGTGAAGTGCGGTTATCAGCCGTCAAATCACGACTCGCAAAGATGTTAGTGGCGAGAAAGCCACAGGGATAGATTTAATTTGGTGAAAATTGTTGGTCGGCTGTGGGTATCGGACCAGGGTTCTCAAGATCCACATTCTGACTCGATACTACTAAACCACCTACCTTATTATCAATTTAATATGGCTAATTGTCCTTCTTCCTTTATTAAAATTGTAGTTATGTCCAAATTTTGTTAACTGTTTATGGATTTGATGTAGTTCTTCATTATCGACATTTCATCACGTTAATTCATAGTGACGAATATCCCTGGGTCATCAGAGCGCCACATATTTCGGGTTCCCGTGAATCGTGAATCCTTGCACCGGTTACCGTAACGCCGATGCGCTTTATCGCGCCAATGAATCAATGTGTTTTATCGACAAATAAGTCTATCGTTACCAGTCGGAAATATTTACGTCCACCCAGGGGCTTAGTCGCTGGAGATTGTTGCAGTTCCAAGCAACGTCGCCGCTTAAATTTAGCGAGAACTCGAAAGTGCATCGTGTTAACAGACGTAAGTGGGCCGGTAATTTTCTACGGTGATTTACTATGTTTTTAATTTAAATGCTTTGTTCCGAGTCGCTTAACGAAGTTCCAAAAGATTTACTTTCAGAATTAAAATAAATACTTCATGTTGCAGTTCATTCAAGTCCTGATGAGTATGGTAAAAAAGCACGTTAGTACACTTTTGTTTCCGTTAGGTTCATCCGTGAAGTATTTACATTTATACTATAAGTGCATTTCTGTTGACACTTACACTTACTGAAACATATCACATATTTATTATTTTATTTGACTGACTTTATATTCTTTTCTTCTATAAATAAATGTACTAATTCATTCGTATTAATCTTAAAGTAATGTATTTCACTTATACCTAATATTACAGTAACGGTTTATACTTGTACTTATATCGAGAGTATTTTTTATCAGTAAACATAGGGATATGTCATTACCATAGTTACAGTTAAAAAGTTTGACAGCAATGCATTAGAGCGTTTATTTTAAAAGTAAACATAGGGAAAATAACATTGCTGTCATCTATAGTTGTCAAAGTAATAAAACTGTCCTCTTTCAAAATCAGGTCGGGTTAATAGGGGATCAAATAGTGGGGCGTTTTTATATAAATGGAAATTTAAATGGGGAAAATTATTTAGAATTGTTACAAGAGAGAGTAAGAATGAGCGTAGAACAATTAAAACGTAGAATTAGTGTTGCATCATATGAGATTCCTCCAGAACAAATAAATCATGATATAAATTCATTTAATAATCGTATAGATTATTGTTTACAGGTTAATGAGGGTAATTTTGAATAGTTATTAAATTAACATTCCTATTTAAACTAATGTAATTTAAAGTAATTAAAATTCATTTAATTTGTTTAAACTTAAAATGTTTGTTTTATTATAATAGACTATTACACTTCAATGCATTGCTAAAAATGTTATTTTCCCTATGTTTACTTTTAAAATAAACGCTCTAATGCATTGCTAAAATTACAATCATTATGTGCATATTTCCTTAGTTCCCATAACATCGAATTCAAGTATAAGATCGAATTTAAATTGTGACTGTAATTTTTGTCCTATGTAAATCACGTTGTCTAATTTATCTGAATTTATTTAAGTAATCCAAGAGACAAATGAGCTGCACCTATTATTTAAAAAATAAACAAGAATAACTATAATTACTGTTTTTAATAAACCAGTTCAATAACAGAACGTGGTTTCTGAAAAAAATGTGATGTCTTTAATAAATAACCAGACAGTTTAGGTATTGTTTTAAATAATCGAGATCATTATTAAAAGTAAACCGTAAACATTGTATATTTTTCGAATATTCTATTGAGTTGAGTTTCAATGCTGACGCTCTCATTACAGATATGGATTGACGATATTTGTTTTGTACAAAAAATATAACTGTTAAATCACGGCATCCACGAATGTTAATGCTCTAATGCAGAAAAAGTTTTAGGATTATTTTATTTATTTGTTACACAGACATCCGCAAATGGTACCAGTGCCTTTTCTATCACACGAATTTCAATTTGTTTTTAGTGTTGAATGGTACATTTGTTACTTGATTAAATATGAAGTTATATTTGCAAAATATTCATAAATAAATTTATTTTTCTACGGTTTCGATGAAACGTTGATAATTACGCTTTCATTTGTCATCGTAAAGTTGAAGTTTTCTGTGGAACAATCAAGAAGTATCTTTTTCGCGCGTTGCTACTGGATATTATATGCGCGCGTTTCTAATGGCAATACGAAAAAAAACTATTAATGCGAGTTTACTTCAATAGTTACTAGGGATATAAACAAAACTGAAACTTTCTATATTAATAGAACGAAGTTATTTTCGGTACGTATACGTTTTTTTAATAATCTAAGATGCAATCGTAGAAAAAATATGTGTGTATCATGAGCGTAAAGTGTCTTTGTTCCTACACTACTGCAGCTCTCGCCTTCGGCTGTTATTACCTTGCTCGATGAACAAAGAATCACTTTACGGTCTTAATACACAAATTCTTTTTCTATTTTTGTTAGAATTCTTTTTTCATTGATTTGGTGTTGATATAAATTTTTATTTGATTGCTAATTATTAGAACAATACTAAACGTAAATTATAGATATTATCTCCATAATTCAAATAATGTGTATTTGCAAACATATAAAATTTGGTAATTAAAATTATTACAGGTTTCAATTTTAATACTTTGAACGCATTTACAATGCGAAGTATAAGCAGATTTATTTAAAATTCATTAGCACTAAAATGTTAATGAGTTTTAGAACTAAAAAATCTTTTCATGTAGGTGGCTTACTGGTTTGAATTGATCTCTAGCGTGACAAATGTTACAAGACGATATTTTAACACGATCAGCTATTCACATCATCTTTTACTGAAACGATACAAAAATTCGGTGAATAAAATTTTGTATTCATTCATTCTAAACTTAGCAAATACTTATTTACGATAATAATTTGGTAGAAACTGCATGAAAAATGTCAAAAAGTGTCTTTTAGAATATAAATAAGTATAATATTTATGAATGCGAATAAGGCAAAAAATAGAATCTCAAAATATTTGATGGAAGAATGTGATATAAAGCATATCTGAAGAATGTTTTGTATCGAAAATTTCATCTTTTATCTGAATTTAAAAGGAAACAATTTTACGTCAAACTGCTATAAACTATTTTACGTTATGTATATTGAAAAGATTAATTTTATGGAATAAATAACTTCGGAATAACATATTTTATTAGTCGATGGACATTGGCAACGCATTACAATTACAAAAATTATACCTGTCTCACCCTCTATTAACATAATTGGATGCCATGAATGCTAAGTTGCAAATAGCAGCATGGAATAGAACGTTTTATTGCATGCCGTGCGATAAACAGTTACATTTTGCACTGAAAATTTATGTATAGTGACTCACTTTCTGCACGATCGTAAAAACAATAAATTATAAACAAAAATTAAATCAATATAAAAGTATATCATTTATAATTTGATTACAAAATCATATTTAAGAAAATAGGTCTCAAGGGAGAAATTGCTCAAAGAATTTATTTTTTTAAACAACAATTTTACTTTGTCGATAATACGTACCCTTTCGGTTTCAAATGTATATTATTCAAAGCATTCAATAACGTTTGCAGACTTTTAAAAATATTTTCTGTACTTTCATATATTAGAAATTATTTTTTGTCTGATTAACTAATGTTTTTGTTTTTAATTTTTTAAGTGCTGCATTTATAGCACCAGACTACTACCTACCAAGGCACACGTGAATAAAAATATATATCGGATTGTGAATGTATACTGCGGAATGGCGACTTTGATTTATGCCGACAACAGGACTTTCTTGTTTTCTCTACAGAAACACAATATACAAAGCGTTTAATAATTAAATAGCTTTAATGGGAAATAGTTTCTAAATGTATATTATTTAAACCACTACGAGTCTTCAATTTTATTAATACTTGTTTTTTAGCTCATAAAAGTTTGAATGTAAAATTCACAACGGAAATGTATCTACCATAAGAGCTTATATATTAGAACGTTAAAAACGTCAACTTCATAAGCGTTTTTCTAAGAAACTAGACGGTTACTCGCATTTTTTAATTTTAAGAATAGTTGGATAAGACATCCTTCGTGGTAATTACAAAATTTGAAACTATAAAGTTGGAAATTAATCTTTATACGAGATTCGCTTCAGCCTCCTTAAAGTAGTGAACAAAATAGTTTTTTCTTTCGTGGATACCGGTTGGCTACTTTTGTACTACTTCTTGATGCGTGGTGTGTACGCAAAAATTCGGTTTAATTATGCCAGAAACATCCATTCATTCATCTTTATCTCCAAATATTCACGTGAACACACGTTCAAAAGAGATGCGTACATCTCCGATATATTACGCAACTTCAATCGCTGGTCATTCTACATGATTTCGTAGACTTTTCGTATTATTTCTGGAGTTTCACCTCATTTGGGCGACTACTACTATGTGCTTCTTTATAGCTCTTTCGACCACATTTAAAATCAGTTACCTAAGTCTGAACTCTGTTAATTGAAAGCAAAGACTTTTCCAAAACAACATCTTACATTGTTTATATCTGACTAGTAGAGTTTCCATTCAAAACAATCAAATTTATCAAATGAAATTATAAAGAGAAATAATGTACTACAAATTTAAATCTCAGGCAGCCGCAGCTTAGTTGGTTTGAAGCATATGATCGGAGTTCATAGGTCCTAAGTTCAAATCCTGGCAGTATCCTAATTTTTCTCGTTATAATTAGATTTACATTAAGTAAGTAATTTCTTTAAAAAATATTAATTAAATATAAAATTTTATGATTACACGAACCACATTTTTTTTAAGTTTTGCAAATATGCAAATCTCTATCACTTCTCCGACCTGTTAAATAAGTACTGCATGTTGTAATGAGCCAATGTTTGATATTTGTTCAATTTAAGAATGAGACGTACCAGAAACTAAAAAATATTTGCAATTACTAAACCAATTATCCGTTGTTTCGGGTATTTATCAATCAACTCTCGTTCAGCATGTCAATAACATGAGTATTAGTATATTACATAACGAGTATTGAAAGTGTGAGATAACGTGCGAGAAAAATTTAGCCAAGAGGCGCAAAAAACTTACAAGCGAGTTATGTCACTTTTTCTCAGATGGCCACAAAATATTTCTAAAAAAAAGCTTATAGAGCACTGTTGTTTCACTATGACTTCTGTAGAACTCTTGAAAGCGTTACCGTTTGAGGTTAGGTGCAGTGTTACTAGATGTGTCAAAAATAATCTCAAAATACTAATTAATATTAAAATATGATTAAATATATACAGGGGTGTTCATTTTAAGTGGCACACCATTGCCATCGCGAGAAGTATGGAGTTACGAAGTCGGTTAAATAAGCAAACAATTTCTATTTTATAACACCATTTTAATGAAAGAAATATTTTTATTTGGCTAGTGGTTCTCAAAATAGCATTAGAGTCTATTTTGTGTATGTTTGTGTGGAAGGAAATTTTATTTTGAATTCAACGAATACAAGCCCTCACATTACAAAATGCGTATTGAATTGACATTAATTTAATTTAAATCGCATAGGAATGAGCGTGCTATGAAAGAAACAAATGAACAAATCATAAATATGTAATTGAATTAATTATTTTTATCAGAGTACCATTTGTTATTAATTAATAAAACTTGAATTAAACTGTATTTTCTACCAGCATATTAGTATGTGTTATGTTTAATTTTCTGCGGTCATTTAGGACGATGTTTTTGATACTACTAACATCTTTTGGGGCCATAATTTGATTATTAGTAACCGAAGAAATATATCACTCATCGAGATCTGACACGAAAGAGTGCTGCACACAGTATTGGATAAAATGGGTAAAATGCATGATGAGATATACATGTATATATATATATATATATATATATATATATATATATATATATATATATATATATATATTCAAGTTATGGTTACTTTCATAATTGATATGCTGAAAATTCGATTTTTGCAATCATTGCTTTTTTAATTGGAGGAAAAATACATGAAAATGATTGTATAGTATTACTTTCTGTTTCTAAATTATGTATGAGCCAATTATAAATTTTGTATTTGTTTGCATTTATTCCAGTTTCATGACCTACCAGCAACTTTTGAAATTCATTTTATCAATACTGAAACAAGATAAATGTGTTAATTGATTTACATGTAGAATTTAATTTTAAATAGCTTTTCCAGGGAAGCAATGAGACAGGAAATACCATTTCCCATGTTAGTCGTCCATGGCGCATATACACCAAAGAGTGGGAACAACTTTTTTCATACGCAATAATGGGCAAAATGTGTGGATGAAATAAATGGTTTTTTTTTATTTAATTCCGTGCACGATAAACTATTTACTATTTAGTACATAGTTGTGCATGCATTAACAAAGTGTACTGTATTTAAAACATACTGTTCGGAATTAATCAAATGTTACTTTATTTTATTTTAGACATAAATTCAAAGAGCCTTTTGCTTTTATTAACGTGTTCACTGTTTTTAACATCAGCAAATCTCTGCGTACCCATAACTGCATTAACTCTCATAAAATAAATGAAATTATCAAGTCAGCTACGAAGCACAATAAACAAAAAAAAACTGGTGTTCGCCAGATAAAAACCATATTCATATTTACCAGCAAACTGTTCGCATATATCCATTGATTTTTCCACACGGAAAGCTTTTAGCGTTATAGGGGACGGGACACGACGAGGGCAAATGGTGTTTTCATATAACGCGATATTAACTAAGTGCGAACAGTAACAAGATGTAAGCAGTATATGCTGCAGCAGCTTGAGCTCGGGACGGCTGCTGTTCACCGTGGTCGGAGACAAATCGTCGACGAAAGCCCACAGCACGCTAGATAAATTACGTTCCATCTCGTTGTGAAACGACGCTGCTACTATGACATCGCGACGATTTGTTTGGCAACAAGTGAACGGTGAATTGCGGTTGCCAGGTGATGGGTGCCTGAGTACTCATTTGTTTGAATTATTGGGTTTTCAGAAGGGTTTTTATAGCGTCTACGCTTTGTGATTAGGTACGTTCATTATACAACTGCGTCAGAGATGTTTCAATTCCACTATAAGGTGTAAGTCTCCTGCGTACAGTATTGAGAATATTATCTTCTTGTGCCATGTAGTAAATAAAATAAATAATATTATATTATAAATGTGAATTGTTGATTATTATTTAATACAACTTTTATATTTTCAATAAATAAATATCATTATACTTTTTCGTATGTTTACAGTTCCCGCATTTGTGCTAATACAATCAAGTAGATATACAAGGAATGAAATCTATCTTTGTTTTGCTTCTATGAAAAAATGTTAGGAATACATATTTCACTATGATACTCGCAACAATAATAAAGTTGTAATATAAATTTAAAAATAATAAAAACAGCAAGCAAAAATAAGTATTCGTTATAAAAAGAGAAAATATACGGTGCAAATTATTTATACTGAAATATTTATTTTATTTGAAATATTGTATGATTATATTATATATAAAAGATGGACAGATAGAAAAATTAGTTTAATTCTGTGTATACTGCAATTTTTGTTTGAAACTTTTCACTCAATCTACTACTTTTAAGAATTAAAACTTAAAACCATAGGAAAAATTATTAACTATGAATTCTTACTTATATTTAATAACTAGAGATAGAATTTTAGACGAAATGCCTATTTGTCAGTTTTGCAGGCCCACTCTTTGAGTCATTTTAGCCTAATTTAATTTTGCATAAAATGCAGTTTTTCGGTATTTTGAGAAAACTCGGATATTTTATTATTTTTTGCCTAAATTGTGACCTTTCTGGCTTCTTTTACAAATCGGTTATAAAAATTACTATTTACGTAATAAGTGCGTAAATTTCGATTATGTACTAGTTGCATATAAAGCTATGTTCGATTACCTTGGAGGATTTATTTAAAAACTTAGTTCTATCTCAAAGAGTGCTTTATTGTTGCATTTGTTTAACAATGTTTTTTATAATCATTAAACTGTCAAATTTGTCACAAACTAGACAAATGTATTTTTTCTACGATTGCTATGAAAAGATGACAATTACGCTCTCATTTGTCATCGTAAAGTTGACGTTTTCTGTGGAACAATCGAAAAATATCTTTTTTGCGCGTCTCCAATGGCAACGCGCGAAAAAGACGTTAAATTCGCGCGTTTCCAATGGCAAAGCGCGAAAAAGATTATTTCAATAGTTACCTGGGATACAAACAAAACAGAAACTTGTCATATTGACAGTTAACAAAACGAATTTAGTTTTAGACGTATACCTACGTTTTTTAATAACTTTAAGATGCAATCGTAGAAAAAATTATGTGTGTATCACGAGCGTAAAGTGTCTTTGTTCCTCTTGCACTATTGCAGCTCTCGCCTTCGGCTCGCGCTGCAATTACCGTGCTCGAGTAACAAAAAATCACTTTACGCTCTTAATACACAAATAACTATAGAATGTGTCAATACCTAAAAAGTATAAATGAAATTACAACAGAATTAATTAACTAGGTATAATTATTATTTAGACTTTGGACTAGTCGAATAAAATTCTATTTTGTAGACACTAAACAGTATCATACAGCAAGTAATTATTATACAGTCGAACATAAAATACATTATTATTTGCTAAACAAATTTCCAGTCGTTTTAATATGCACGTTATGGATCGGATACCCATAGAAATATTTCCAAATTCGAGTTGGCCTGTAAGCTTGAGTACCCGCGTTCGATTTCCATAGCCGACAAACAATTTTTGCCACCTTAAAACTACCCCTGTGGCTCCCCCGTCACTAGCATCTTCTGGGGCCGTGATTTGACCTAACCTCACTTCACACGAAGATATATAACACTTACTGAGATCTGCTACGGTGGAACAAGGAAATAAATAAATAAATGTCATCACGCCTTTTATTCATTACTGGATGTGGCAATCTGCCATAGCAGATCTCGGTACGTGATATACTTCTTCGCAAGAAGTGCGATTACTAGTCGTCAAATCACGATCCCCAAAAGGTTAGTGGAGGGGTCGCAATAGAGGTAATTTTAAAGTGATGAAAATTATTTGTCAGCTGTTGGAATCGAACCCGAATTGTTAAATAAACAGGCCGATTCGATACTACTGAGTCTCCTACTAGAAAATAAAAATTATTAATATTTTCTTCTCCTACTTACCCATATTTGTTGATTTAGTACCTAAAAATCCGATCCCTACTAATGACCACTACTTATGACCCCTACTTTTCCGTGGGAAAACAAAAACATTATCGAAATGGCCTACCTGTATTACAACATTTACTTAATTAACCAAAGTCATAGTACTTACAGTTCCCGAGATCCCAATCGTGGCCCCGATTAAAATACCCTATATACCGATAAATATTTAGTACTGAAGCCTGTATTTTAAATTCATCAGACAAAATATTTCAAATGGGCGGTTAGCCTAAATGTACGAATACTTTCAGTCATGCCAAATAAATGGGACCCTAGCCTGTAATATTTCCTTTTACTCAGAACAGGGGAAGTATCCATCAATTTGAAATGGGTTGAGCCATAGGATGATTTTAGAAATTTATTAAAACAACTTCGGTCAGTTTATACTAAAACATAATGGATGAAAATGAAGGGCAATATAGAAAAGAAAAGATGATTAAATATTATTGGTATTATAAACCTACGAGTAGATAATCAATTACAATCAGAAGTTCTTAAAAATGTTTTATTTAATCCTGGATTTTCAGCTAATCTTATTCTAATAATAAAAATAGATAACTTCTGAATTGAAAATATAATAAGTATAAAACAATTATTTGTCAATCAGTCAAAAAGCGAGTGAAATACTTGTTAATTCGATTGATTATTAGAAACGTTTTCATTGCACAGCAGTCATCAGCAGATGTAAAAATTATACAATATAATACAAAAACAATAACATAGTTAAGGATCACTTTCACATATACAGGGTGTTTCACAACTTAGATCAAAAAATTAAAGGGTATATTCTGTACGACGTGCTGATCATGAAACAAAAATATTTTTTTTTAAATTAGATAAATTAAGGGTTGTTTACCTAAAACATTTTTTGTAGAACTGCACTGGATTCGCTTTCCTATTAAACACAAACAGTGAAGTAGGTATCAACTACGAAAGAATAATTACACAATTCAATTATTAGCAGTTATTTATAATAGAATTTTATTTAATTAATAACTTTAACATAATCATCCACCCAGTGGCAGTGGCAACGAAAAATTTTGGACTGGAAAACATGGAAAATAGTTATGCGATTTAAAAAAAAAATTATTTTTGTTTCATGATTAGCACGTCGTACAGAATATACCCTTTAATTTTTTGCTCTAAGTTGTGAAACACCCTATATAGATTAAGAAACAGTACTTTCTTTATCTGGTCTAGTTGAGAAATATTATTATCTCTTACAACATTCAATATTACTAATAACATTTAATGTCATATTTTCTTCCTTAATTTAATATTTCACTAGCCTTTGTAGTTTTAAATTATAAAAGTAAGATGAAACCAAATTTATAAACTCAGCTAAGCTACAGTCGTCATGTAATTCAAATATGATTTTGCTCCATTTTTTTCCTTTTGTTATGTACCTATTTAAGTAGTTTCGATCGCAGAATTCTTTCATATATTGAAAGATTTGACATAAGAGTCGTCTGCAATAGTACTTGTATTTATTACTAATTAAAATTTAATTAGCATTTTAAGTAAATACTTAAAATTGATAAAATCTAATTGAATTATACATTTGAAAAATTAGGATATCACCAGAATTTTAACCTGGGACTTACGAGTCCTTCTTTATAGCTTTCAATTATCGACTTGAGATTTTAAAGCAGTTGCTTTATTATATTTTGATGAAAACTATTGTTATTTCTTATAACATTGAGGCTCAATTGCATAAGTATTTTTCAGTTAATCACAAAGTTGAATTGGAATAAAGAAACGCATCTAAGAAATGTCAAAATTTTGTAGTGTTCACGATTTTAAAAAGTTATAATTTCTATAGTATACCTTAAGCTATTAACAATGTTTGTTTTAGCATTGTTATTTAATTCACAATACGCATTTTAAAACTGATATTTATCAATTATAACATAAAAATCTGAAAAAATGTAGCATGTGGTGTCAGCCATCTTGGCTATTGTTAACTTTGAACATGTTTTTAGCTAACAACATAGTTAACATCGCTGTGTATTACTAATTAAACTAAATGTCATATTTTCTTACTTAAATTATTATATTTTAAAATATCAGCGTTTATAGTTTGAAATTATAAAAGTACGACGAAATCATATTTCTAATATTATATCCTTAATGTCAAATAAAGGGACATAAATAGCCTTTTAAGGTAAAATATATGAAGTAAGATATTAAAGGAATAGTATTATACTTCCCTCAGGTACGTTCATACAGAGTATAAAATTTAAATAAATGCTATTAACATGAAAGAGAAATTCTTGCTTTATCTTTATTACGTCATATTATTCTTATCATTTTACTAAATTATTTAAAAGTACGAGCTTAATAAATAATAAATCTTATTTGTATATACAATATTTTCATAATAATAATATAATAAGTACCTACCTATTCTGAAATTACATAAAGGACAAACATTTAATTTTAAGCACAAAATTAGGCATCCTTGAAAAAATCATGTAATTACGTTTGGCCAAGTTTTTACATATTCAGTGGAACTTTCCACAACAACCAAACTAAATGTGCAGAGTAAAAATATAAATCACGGCAATGAATCAACTTCACAAATATATTCGGGAATAAACTAGAACAAAAATGTCACACAAACATTAATTATTATGAGGCGGTCTGCAATCAATCTTGGAATAGCGTGAAACCAATCAATCATAGCCTACCTTTTAATTAAAAAACTCGTGGGTACACCGGTGACCGGAGTCGTGGCACGCAAGCCCGCAACCGCGAATGCCACCCCCGCGAAAGGAAACCCGAACCTGCTCTGCGAAACTTCGATACTCTACTCTTGGTTTCGAATTACCAATTGTTGAGCGTTGACGTCAAATTTTCTTCTTTGGTTTGGCGAATTTAAAAATTTGAGATTTACATTCCATTCAAAGACTAATTATTTTAATTATAGTTGTTGCTGTGATTTTGAACTCATTTATTTGAAGTAAATATGTAGTATAATTCCTTCCTCATCTTTTTTTACTTCATTTTCAGTTTTTACTATACAGTGTGTAACTGCAATTGTGTTAAATGTATGCGCAGGCGATGCTGCCTTCATTTCTTATAGATTCGTTGTTAGAGAAGTGGGCGTAAGTGAAGATTTGTTTGTTGCGTGATGATGGATTTTGGTTGTGAGAAAAGAAAGAGTTCGTATGGAAGAAGTGTTAATGTGGTCGAAACGAGTAGCGTGTGTCAAGATGAGAATGTTCATGGGTTCGTGCTACCCCATTTAATGGGATATAGCGTGATGTTATGTATGTATGTATATATTGATTGATGTAAAATGTTGGAGTACAGAATGGTTGCTAGGATTAATGATTATTATACTATTTTTAATCTTCATTAAAACTTATACATTAACAGGCAAATTTATAAAGAGGATTAAATTTGAAATTAACTAACTCCATTTTTATAATAATAAAGTTGGATTTAAATTTAGAGTTATCATTAGTTCTTCAAACATCACTAATTGTTTTAACCATTTTTTCCACTTTAGATCCAATTTTACAATATGTATAATATGTTGGTTCTCTTCTTCATTAATAGCTTTATTCGAGCAGCAATCCACAACTATCACAATCTATCAAAAACATGCTCAGTTAGATTTTAGCGTTCAACGAGCGCAAAATCAGTGACTAATAAGTAATAAATTGTTCAAGCAAGTACAAAAATTAGTTGGAAACTAGTTTAAAACTATCAGAATAATCCGTAGACTATTGTGAATTGTCAGTTAGTGACATGCACATTAGTGTTTCATTTAATATTTGAAATTTATTGTCCACCAAAACTAAATTATTGTTACAAATGTTGTCTTGTATGTATTTATAAACTTAGTGATTTTGTATCTTTGTGAAGGTAAATATGTTGAAATGAATTTGCACCTTGTCACACTAAAGATGTTTGTTGAACAATTAGTTTCGTGTTATTAATAAACTGTAATGAGAGTAGCAAATAAATAAGTAAATATTTAATAAAAAATATGTTATATGGATAAAATATATCACATTACTCTTAAAGTAATACAATTAGACAATCACAAACAAATTAGATAAATTATAATTCGAAGCATGCTCAGGTAAAATGTGTCAAACTGATTGCTTGCTCCAACAAAGCTAATGAAAATTGCAAAAGAACTTAATTGTTTGTACTAGAAAATAAAAATTATTATTTCAGTACTACAATACGAAATAAAATTATAGTTTAACTCTGAGTGACACCATGCTAACTACTCGTATGCATGTAAAATAACTTATTAAATTACATTAAATAAATTATACTATGTATAACAGGCGCGGTGGCCGACCGTGTTAAGGCACATCTCTTAACATACGTGACGTCACCCGAACCAAGGTTCGTCAGTTCGAATCCGCCTGTCGACAATGTGTGATTTGTCGTAAAATATAAAATACAGTTACATGTATTTATCACATTCGGGCGTTATAAACTTGTCACTTATTCGCCTTAAATAATATAGCATTTGACTACGAAAACCGGCAGTACGGCAGTGTAAAAAAACTGCGGTCCGGTGTGTCCGGTAGGCCCAGGCCCGATTTGGGCTGTAGCACCACAGATGATGATGATAAAATTTTGATACACTTCATAATTTTTTTTCTGTAACATAATTTTATATTTTGAATTGTTTTGGATATTTTTCCGTGATTTAAGTTTATACATTGCACATAACTTGTATAAACGTTTACTTTATATTTTTTTGTTTTAAAATGCTGTCAATTACACTCATCTACTAGAGTTACATTTGGAAATAATAATTGATTTATTCCTATTTTATAAATTCACAGTAGAGTTAGTTTTAGTATTAAAAATAGAATAATCTGTTTTATGAATCTGACTGTTAAAAATTAAATCAGATAAACTTTTTGCAAAATTTTACTAATAAATTTATTATTTCTATTTAAGTAGGTAGTATCGAGCGATTTCCAGAAAATTTAAAACCTGGAAAAAAGAAAAGCTCTAGTCTGGTAGTATTTTTAATATGTAACAAGCAGATTTTTATTACAGAGGATTCAAACTGAATTCACTAACTTCGTTTTTAATCTGAATTTAAATTTTTGGAGTTATTTACAAACAGAATAAGGTTATTCATAAATTTGAAATTATGATTAGTGTTTCAAAATGTCATATTGGATTTATATTTTTGCCGTCTTAACATTTAGTTATTTTTATGAATTAGAAAAGAAGTTAAATTTGGAACTAAATGAGATAAAACTAGAAACGTGTATGAATTCTACAGGAGTATGATTATTTTAGTAACGGTAAAGGCGAGGTTCTGCTAAGGGCTGTTCTTCTACATAACCCAATAAAAACAAGATTATATTATTATTGGAATTAAGTAAAGTTAAAACTAATAAAAACGTGAATAAAAGTTTAATAATTCACTATTAAAAGTTTGCTAAAATTTGTTTGGAATGAAATAATTTTTAATTAATTGAAGTCTTTTAACATTCCATATTAATAATTTCCTTATATATCCAGGAAGTTAGTTGATCATGTTTGCTTTCAATCTCTTAAAACTTAAAGCCGTACAATATTGTAGAGGTCAGGAACTGAGTGAAAAACGACGCCATTTAATATTAAACTCCGACATAAATTCTTTCAACTCTTTTGCTTTTCTTTAATATAAGGAAAGTTGGCTCGTTATGGTACATTGGAAACAATAAAATCGATTCGGATTGTAACATATAGCGCGATGGTTTCAGAATTCAGATGAAAAAGAGGCTAATATTATTGCTATCAATGCTGGACACAATTCATGTTCTAGTTTTATGTGTTATACATTGTAGTTCGATCTGACAAAAAGTTTTTTACAAGTACACATAGCCACCTTAAATGTTCGTGAACATTTATATTTGTTGAAATAGGTAAGTATTTCTACTACTTTATATAATGAATTTTTTCTTGTACTTACTGTTACATCAAAAATCCTACCAAATATAAATTTGATTTAATTATAAACGAAATGTCTTGTGGAGATGGTTTTAATTGAGTTTTTATATTTTACAAAAATATGCATTGATAGGTATATTCGTATTATATGAAACGAAAAATATAAAAATTGCCGATATTCTACTCGTAGCAGAAAGAGATAAAAAGAAAGATTTCAAATTTAAAAAAATAAATTTGAAAAGATTGATAGTTTTAAGACAGAACCAGTGCGTTGTAAAATTGAGATATTTAAATTACTGTGAGCAACACAGATTTTATTAGTAGTAATAGCACAAGACCTTCTAATTGTATCGATAATTTCTTTTTGCACATGTTTTTGTTTGTTTAGCAACAAGCATGAAAGCAAACCTCATAAGTCCCGAGTATCAGATTGCTTGAGTCATTTTGCTTTAAGCAACAAAAACAAAATGAGTGATATATAGTAAGATAATTTCCCGAAACATATAATTGTACATTATACATCCAGGGAGAGAAATGCATGATTTTTCATGAGGTGTAAAGCTTCACCTTTTGTCTCTTCCGAGGTGTATTTATTATTTTTTTACGACGTAAGTAAGATCAAAAATGAAAAAAGTAATATTAAAATTAAATTTATTCTTATTTTTTTTTGACATTTATTAATTTTAAAATGTATTTCAAATTATATTTTAAATGGGAATATCAAGACTATATCGAAGAATCTTCGGAAGAATTTCAAGAAATTATTGATGCAGCTTATGCAGCTGTTCTTAGGTTTTTATTTCTATCATTGCACTCTAATGTATTTTAGATATATTTTACAGCTGAACTGTCAAAATAATATAAACTCGCTAGAGGAATAATTTGCACCTTATTTCTCTAGGGATAAAATGCTTTACTTCCGGTCGTGAAAAAAATGATATTGTTTTAAACTGACAACATAAAACAAAAATAAAGTAATTTTGTGTCAAATTATCAACATATCTACATATTTGCTTACTGATGAGATTTTACTTTAGTCGTGGAATTTTACTTTAGTTTCACGATTTGATCAAAAGTTATCGATTAATTTTTATTTTGGCAGAATTGTTTTTTGCTCAGTTATAAATAGTACACTACATGGTCAAATCAGTTTGTTTGAGTGAATTTGATACAAGCAAAAAAATTAAGTGCTTGAAAATAATAATGTATCTAAAGAAAATCTAAAAAATCACTTTTTATTTGATAAGATAATTTCTCGAGACAAAATAATATTATATCAAATTGACAGCATAAAATAAAATAATTTTGTATCAAATAGACAGATTTTATCCTAGTAATGAGATTTTAAAAGTATAAAATTTGGTTTGATTTTCAAATGTTTTGCATTATGATTGGTTGGTAACACATTGAGGGAAATTATTGTTGTAAAACTTCTGCATTCCTGCAAATTTAACATTTTTATACATACAAAACAGAAGTATGCCATAAAAAAAGTAACTTTAATAGCGAATAAGTGGGAAGATACAACTGATAAAACCTTATTGACCTTTCTCTTAACAAACCGATAAATAGGAATGTCATTCGAATTATTTTATTTTAATGTTGCCTAATTAAATTCTTTATTTCTTTCTTGAAATAAATTTTAGTATGACAATTCAATCTGGTTACCAGACAGCAATTTCACTAGAAACCCTGTTTATTAGTATAAATAACTAATTATAATAACAGGACACTAGGTTATACCATACTACGACATATGTAGTTATTAGTATGTATAATAATATATTTTGTAATTCCGTTATTATGAACATTTTAATTAAATTTGATATGTTACATATGAAGTTGGGTTTATTTGACAGTGATACAGTAATGAATAATAATTAGAATTATATAGAGTATTTAATGGACAAAAATTAGTATGAAAATCAATTAAAGTTTTTAATAATAAATATAATATCAATAAATTCTAATTTGTAACATGTACAAAATAACATAATTATTACATTTTGCTAGCTATGAAACAAGTAAAATTAAAGCTTTTATTCATATTTGATATTGGCTTATATGAATATAACAAAGTAGATGAATATATTCATCCATATATTAATTAAAAATGTAATTATCGGAAATATACCAGTATTATGTGATTATTTTTATAATTTATAAGCACATTTATAAACATTATAAATACACAAAAAGTTAAAATTACCACAAAAAACTAACTTGGACAAACAAAACTTAAATTTTTAACTTAAGTTTAAAATAACTAATAATTATGGGGTAGGTGGCTCAATGGTGGCCTGTGGATCTTGAGAACCTTGGTTCGATCCCACAGGCGACAAACAATTTTCACCAAATTAAATCTACCCCCGTGGCTTTCCCTGCACTTCACGCGTAGAAATATATCACTTACCGAAATCTGCTTCGGCAGAGTCCCACGCCCAGTAATGGGTAAAAGGCGTGATGATATATTTGTTTATTTTATTTACAATTCAATTTAATTTCTAACATTTTTTAAATTTTATTGTAGAAATCGCTACCTATTGTAAAATAAAACATTGTATATCATACGCCAATGTCATTCTACGTTTGTAAGAATTATCACACTAGTGTATAATGATTTATTTTATTCACTTATAATATAATATTTTTCTTTTTTATTTAAAATAATTGAAAAATGTGTCACTAACTATACAATTTGTTGTTCAAAATGGACGACTCTTATTATCAATATATAAAAATATAAGTTTATATCTAGTTACGTTTTAATTTAAATAAACTGTAGCCAATTTATATACATATTACGAATACCTACCAAAAATTAAAATCCAGATTATATATGCGACACTAGCAACACACTTCTCAGGGTTTCGTTTTGTCAAAGCGTAATTTATTTATTTATTTATGTTATGCTGTACAACAGGAACTTAATCCCAATTACAGTACAGGGTCCGCACTCACCGAGCCGCAGTGTGATAGTTCATATAATTTTTAGCTTGAGTGAGATTCGAACTCGGGATCTCCGAATTCGAATTCCTTATCGCTGTCCACACCACCGTACTGACGGAATATTTATTTTGCACTGAAATAGTCCTAAATAATAATGATAATAAAATAACGATTATATCAACACGTGATTTCATGGGGTAGGTGGCTCAGTGGTATCGAGTCGGCCTGTGGATCTTGAGAACCCTGGGTTAATCCCAATTCTCCACAACCGATAAACAATTTTTACCAAATTAAATCTACCCTTGTGGCTCCTTCTCCATTAACATCTTTGGGAGGCGTGATTTTACGGCCGGTAAGCGCACTTCACGTGAAGAAATATATCACTTACCGAGATTTGCTACAGCAGAGTGCCGCACCCAGTAATGGGTAAAAGGCGTGAAGATATATTTATTTATTTTTCATTTCATTCATTTATGAGTATGGCACATGGTATTCTTGGATCAAGTGACAAAGTGATGCAATACAGAAAAAATGGTCACATAATTACTACAGACAATGCCATATGTTCCATGCATGAAATTAGTCTAATACTATCCATCAGAACCACTTTAATTCTGACCAAATGGACACAGTTACCATGAATTATCAGGTACGAGTTGTGACATAACAATCGATGCAGTAAAATAGTCCGATGGTTTAGCAGTGTAGGTTGATATGACTGGAGAGCTGGCCTGGCCCCGACGCATCATCTTCGATTTAATGGCATGTCACATACACCCCAGAGCCGAATAGTTAATCAGGTGATTAAACGCCATCATGAATACGGCGCTCGATGCTCGATGCAACCTCATTACCGGCACGCTTCGATAACTATCTCGGTGGTGCTTGGCTCATTGTCACCGGCAGAGTCAGTGATGGCAGTGCTCATCCTATGAATCTACACTTTCGTCTATGTCGACAGATGTACTCACTGGTCATTCGAGTAGTTAATGGTAAGTTTTTCTGCGATTTTTGCTCAATCTTTTCAAGGCAATCCCTATACTCTGTAACTCAATCATCATAGGTGAGATAGAGCAGGAGCGGCGATCACGGGGATGCATCGACGCAGGTGTACCCCCGAAGAAATAAGAGAGGGTGCAATGCACCCCAATGATCTTACAGTAACCAATTAAATAATTATATTTCAAAAAATACGACACATATAACACAAAGTTTCAAATAGAAGTTTGAGTATATAAAGCCCTCTTTACAGTGAGATAAAATTAAAATTATTACACTGCCTAATTTTGAAGTAAAAACACAATTTTGCATATTATTGATATAAATTGTAAATAAAACATTTTTTTTTAAATACCTATTATAAAGAAACATGTTTAGTGACAATATTTTCAATTATTGGTACCTTTTAAAAAGAATAATTAGTTGGGTTATAACTTCAAAATTAACAAGTATACAATTTTAATTGTACCTACCTCAGCGTAAGAAGGAACTCAATGTTCTATTTGAAACATTTTACTCTCTCTGTATAATTTAGGAATTAAAATATTTGGACAATATCACTGTTTCTTCTACTTACATTTGTTATCTAAGGGTATACAAATATCATATATCACTGAATTCAGAATTAAATTCTCTATCGAATAAACAAACCAAGTTTGTGAACCACTGGTTGAAAAAAAATTTTGTGCTCATTAAAATAGTCTTGTAAAATAAAAATTGTTTGCTAATTTAACCGACGTCGTAGATCTTAGAGTTCTCGAGATAGCAATAGTGGACAAATTAAAATGAACAGCCTGTATATATATATATATATATATATATATATATATATACAGGATGTTTCACAACTTAGAGCAAAAAATTAAAGGATATATTCTGTACGACGTGCTGATCATGAAACAAAAAGATTTTTTTTAAATTAAGGGTTGTTAACCTAAAACATTTTTTGTAGTACTGCACTGGATTCGCTTTCCTATTAAACACAAACAATGAAGTAGGTATCAACTACGAAAGAATAATTACATAATTCAATTATTAGCAGTTATTTATAATAGAATTTTATTTAATTAATAACTTTAACATAATCATCCACCCAGTGGCAGGAGCAACGAAAAATTTTGGACTGGGAAGCATGGAAAATAGTTTTTTGAATTTAAAAAAAATTCTTTTTGTTTCATGATCAGCACGTCGTACAGAATATACCCTTTATTTTTTTGCTGTAAGTTGTGAAACACCCTGTATATATATATATATATATATATATATATATATATATATATATATATATATATATATATATATATATAATTTTAAATAATATTATTATGTTGAAGTAGACTATGTAATACATAACTATTGATACGACTGTTGGCTAGGATATAGTAGTATGTTATTTTCTTATATGTAACATACCGAAGATAAACTATTAATAACATAAGTAATCAAACTATCTGTATGATTTATTTGAATTTATTTATTGCATATCCTACTTCAATATCGTAACATTATATCCAATTTTTAATACACTTTTTCTCGAAATAATTGTGATACAATCCTATACAATATTTATAACGTTAGAATCGTAATAATATTCTCTACCTAATGGCCTAGAAAATTATATAGGTTACTATTATGTTAACAGCCAATCGTAAATCAGTGATTAAAAATGAGGCAAAAGTTGTGTTTCTTAATTAATAAGGACTTGAACTTATATTAAAAATATACGATTGTGTCTTAGTGGTTCGGATTCCACTATTAGCTGTAGGTCTCATATAATGTAATTGGAATTAAGTTCCTATTGTGCAGACTACCAACATAAATTAAAAAAAAACAATTTTGTTCTACCTTTTGAGAACCATTGGATTAATATACTTCTATAAAAGTAATTCGCCCAAAAGAGCAATTATTGTTTTAAAGGAAATACCCTGTATATCATTAATTTAAAAACTATTTACTTTTGAAGTCAGTATAATTATAATTTTTTACTAATGCCAAATAAAAACTGATAAAAGTTTTAGAACCGCATTAAATTTGTATATTATTTAGTTAAAATCTTCATCAATACAAATCATAAACTAAAAATTCATTTAAATGATTGAATACAGATTGCAGCTACCTGGAGCGAACAGGTTAAAACGTAATTCATTACTTGCTACTGGGTACGTAGGAGCATTGCATTAAATGATAGTCGATTAGTGTAGTGCGGAACGTTGCTGTGTGAATATATATTGCGTTGTGTTTATGCCTTGTGATTATTAAATATTATACACATGATGCACGTATCATATGAACATGAGTAGTAAAGAAGTGATAACATTTTTAGTGCAATAGTGATAGTGCCATGATATTTTATGTCCAATTTTGTCGATCCTGATGCCTGCTAACAACTTGCAATGTAAGTAGAAATGTACTTCAATTTTTATTATAATCCCCACAAAGAACAGTAAAATATGTAAAATGTTGATTATATAACGTGTGACATATTATACGGTAAATAATATACAGTCTATTTAAGAATAAATCTAATAGCTGGTACCGTAAGCACTGATACGATTATTTGCGAGCATTGTTCATAGTAACTACACCCATACCTCGCTTTACGGCCTAGATACATTCCACGAAACTTGACCGCAAAGCGAAAAGCCGTATAAGGAATTCAATTATTCTAATATAAATTCATACAAATTCAATGGGGAAAAAAGTTTTTTTGCCGTTATAGCGAAACAGTATGGGTGTAAAGATAGCTGCTAAAATATCCAAATACTCTGCTTTCAAAACAGGTAAAAACCAAACTCGTGGTACCAGTCCCTGTCTAACATTTCGCATATACCATATAACAAGTATCGTTAATGATCTAAAATTGTAAATGAAATAACATCTATCATTTATAATGGATATAAGTAAATTATAATTATTTGTATATTAAGATCGTGAAATGATTATTTTCTGAGCGCACCAAATCAATTCGCGGCCGAGATGCACACATAATTTTTAACGCAACTACGTTATGTTCATTAACCCTTTCGTTCCTAGAGATTTCACAACGAAACCACTATTAAAAAAAATATTCTATGTTTTTTACTGGTTACATCCTAAAACCATCTACATACGTCATAGCTAACAGTGCCATCTGTTGGCGCATAGTATTAATTATTACCAGATAAGCATGAGTGATCATTTGTTTCGTAAATTTATCTGTATTGTTTAAAATTTCTAAATTTAATGAAGTAAAAATATTATTAAACCTATTAATGGACATCAAGCGTTTGACCTACCATTAGGAATTATTGGTCTTCTAACAAGGAGATTCATGATAAGTATATTTTATTTTTTCTCAGTGGGCATTTGAAGAAACTGCTTTTTTCCAAAATTCGTTTGGCGAAATCGCCTAATACATTTATGTATGTTAATCTTATGTTATTACATACATACATACATACATAACATCACGCTATATCCCATTGAATGGGGTAGCACGAACCCGTCAACATTCTCATCCTGACACACGATACTCGATTCGACCACATTAACACTTCCTCCATACAAACTCTTTCTTTTCTCACAACCAAAATCCATCAACACACAACAAACATTCATCCATTCGCTAGTGTACACTGCGCTTGTTTCTGAAGATGGTCTTCACGCAATTGCAGGTAAACACTCGAAACATCTAACCAATTAATCTAAAATCAAGAATCATACGCTTGTCTTCATTCATCATATTTATCCCGCAATTAATTTTCTCCAAACATTCCTATCCTGACACACCACTTTTGCTTCAACCACATTCATAATTCTTTTCATACAAGCTCGTTTATTCTTCACGCTCAGAAACTTTCGCTCACGCAACAACCCTTCAATCATATTCATCCACTTGTTCCTAGGCCGTCCACGCAAACTTTCACCCTCAATTTCACCAACATACACCTGTTTCACCAATCTGTCATTCGACATACGTTCTACATGACCAAACCATCTCAACTGACTTATTCCCGCCCTTCTTACAACATTCTTCCCAATCTCACATTCATCATACACCAATGTATTCCGGACACGATCTCTTCTAGTATATCCACACACACCCCGCAAATATCTCATTTCCACAGCAGTTATACGCCGTTCATGTTTCTTCATCCATACCCAACATTCACTACCATACATCAACGTAGGCACTAACACACCATTATAAACACTCATTCGAGCATCTCTGGATACATTCACGTTCCGAGTAAAGGTTCCCAGAGCACCCAATATCTTACATCCAGCAGATACTCTTCTTTCAATCTCTCGATCAATACGTCCATCCCTCGAAAACACACTCCCCAAGTATACAAACTCATTTACTTGACCCAATCTCACACCATTCACCGAAACATTGCAATCAGTCACCAAATGTTATTTAAGGTAGAAAAAGTAATGAAATTTCGTTTTTAAAAAGATTTTAATTTGGGCCTGAAAGGGTTTAAAAAATTGAAAATTTATTACAAATTTAATTTAGAAATAATGGTTATTTAAATATGAATGTGTAACCAAGGAGACATATGTAGAAAAATAACAATTTGTTAATCGGTGGCATTTTGTAAACATGTTTTTATAATCAAATAATAGTTAACTTTTGTTTTATTTCTACTGGATCGGCAAGAGAAGACCAATTTTGTTGCCTACTAGTTCGTTCCATTTATGCATTTTTTATTTCTTTCTATAAGGTTATTTTAAAACTCAAAATCTTCAGAATCTTAGAAATAAAATGGCCGTAACTTTTTTACTTACCTTAAATGCTGTATAACGCCAGGAGAAATATAATTAAATGGGCCCTAAAATGTTTTGAATTTATTGGTGGACAAGTTGAACACATATATATATATATATATATATATATATATATATATATATATATATATATTTTAATTTATATCGGGCCAACTACTCAGGTCATAAGCCGATATATCCTTTGTATGAACGCCACGGGCGGGACCCGAACCCACGAGCCAGGCCCTCAACCCGCGCAGCCTACACGCGGAACAAAGACACTTACTGTAAGACACACTCTATTTAATATTTAATTTAATTTATTTGTAATGAAATAATTTTGTTATTCACAGAGCAAATCATTAAAATTAAATTAACTCTCAATTTAATTTATTATTATTATTAAGCATTTTATTTTAAAAACCCCAAGTTAAATATTTTTTCGGAAAATTAGTAGGTCTTAGACAAAAATAGTTTGGGCTATTTGATAGACAGATTCTGTTAGACAAATGTTACATTTAACTTTTTCTTGTATCTTTAATATTTCAGCATATATGTATAAGCTGGACAATGAAAAATCAACTATTATGTATGTAAAATCATTAACAAAGCTTATTTGAATACAATTTGAAAATATTTTGACTCAAAAGGTTAAGTTTGACGTAAATTGAAAATATGGACAAAAATATTTGCTAGCAACATACATTACTTGTTCGTTCTTTTTTATACATAAAATCTACAATTTAAGTTTCATTGGTACAAACAATATTCGTGTCTTAAATGTAAGATAGTGTAATGTTGTAAACTGGAACCAGTAGATTAAAAAAACTTTTAAAGTAACAAATAATATAAAAAGAACACGTTTATAGGACATGTTTTTTTCGCACGCGTCTAAGTTTAGAAAACGAGCCGCAGGCGAGTTTTCCAAAGACCACGTGCAATAAAAGTCTTATGATTCTTCTCTTATAAATTAAAATTTAATTAAAATTGCGATATTTTAAACCGAGCCAATGTACGATAATTTGTATACGAAATGTTGTGGTTGGTAATTGTTATTGACAATTATGCAATTGTTTAGGTTTTGAAGTTATATTAAAATGTTGATGTTTTCAGCAAGATAGATTCAGTATGTCATTCACTACTACCAACCGTCTAATATAAAATGTTGCGTATCGTAATAAACGCTGTTTCGATACGTAACTGGGCTTCGTAATGATTTCCTTACAAACGCAAAATAGAAAAAAGTTGATTATGAAGCGTTTTTTTTTGTGACGTTATCTTTCCGATATAATAAGGGTAACTGACAGAAATATCAATTAGATTCCAAATCTTGTTAGTCATGTGCATATAGACGACACAGGAAGGACACATTTAACTGTAAACAAGTACGCAATGGATCCAGTGTGACGGCTGCAGGACGCGGCATCCTCGGTATTTACACGCAGCGTTTACGTCACTAACGCATCGCAACGTAACGCGGCGTAACGAATATCCTGTCCTACGTTGGCGTTTTACAGGACTCGGCACATATTAAATATTTGTATCGTGCCTACCAAAAGCGAAACACGTTGATGTATTCTGGATATTTTAAGGTTCTGATATTGAACGCATTTCTATAAATATTTTAGGTAGGGATGTTTCGATGTGGTTAATATTAAATTTCTGCACTATTTTTAACTATGTAAAAGGGTAGTGTTGACAATTGTTTTCTGTATATTTATGACTCCATTATTTTGAAATTCAGTTATAACTTTTTCAGTTATAAGAAAATTATTGTAATAATAATTTTTTGATTAATTATTCCGTTGCAATACATTAAACTGTGCAAATAAAAATTTGAGTTCGATTCCCAAAGCGTTAAAATATATTAAAAAAATAATAAATAAATATATCATCACGCCTTTTACCCATTACTGGGTGTTGTATTTACCCGTAGCAGATCTCGGTAAGGGATATATTTCTTCGCGTGAAGTACGGTTACCAACCATTAATTCACGGTCCCCAAAATGTTAGCGGTTAGTTATAATGTATTGAAAATTGTCAGCTGGGGAATCGAACCCGGATTCTCAAATCCATAGGCTAACCAGATAGCTAGGTTCCCATGAAATATATTCTTTATTTAAATATGCTACAGCACATTCATTAATTTGTAAATATATCTAAATAAATAATATAATTTGTTTTGTCTAAATAAGAATACAATTTATTTTATCTGTTTTTAGAACATCATCTATATGATATGCATGAAATTATTAACTAATATTTATATTCTTTGCATTTAAAACATTTGACATTGTTAAATATTAAGTAACTATAATAACAATTAAAACAAATTAAAAAAAATGTTACATTATTTTCTATATGCAATATGATTTGTTTTTGTTTTATATATTTCTTATCTAACAAATATCTATTATTTGTTATCAATTCTTATTCACTACATTTAATATGTACTTATTTGTATCTTTATCTAGATAAAATATATTAGAATCTGTTGCAATATTGTTAATAATTTTTATTTGTATCATTCAAGAATATAGTTTCAAAACATTGCATAGTAGAAAAAATAACGTTATTCAAACAATAATTAGTCACGTTTGCTTACACTTTGCAAAATTAATTTCTATTTTCATTCATAACAGCTCATAATAAAAACGACAAATGGTGTCTTTACTTTTTCAAAATTTCTTATTTATGTTTGGAATAGTTTTTTTTATATATATATTACATTCTATTGAAAACTATAATCCTTTTTCTCGTGCCTATATAAAGAATGACATTAAATGTGTTCGAGAGCTACAATAAATATGAAGATTTAGCGCCGAGTTAATTATCTGCTAGTAAGTGTGGTACTCGATTTAACTTAGGGCTTAATGTGTGGCTTTGAGCTATGCGATAAATAAATGAACTGTCTGTAATTAAGGCCGCATTATATACGAACAATGCTGGAAGAATGTAAATGCTTCTGCCATTAAAGCAGCACGAGAGTACAAGGGAAATTTCAAGAAAACAGTACTTTATATCGCAAAAAACTTGCTTTGCTTTCATACATTTTACGACTAGTTTAACATATCTGATAATTTACACTTTTGCATATTTATACTTCTGAGCTGTAAGTTTGGTAGAAATCCACAGCATTTATTGTCAGTATTGCACAATATTCCAAAAATAATTCTAAATATAAAAATTTAGACGATCTGATTTGATATCAGTCTTTTTGCATATATATATTTGACGTTCTTATATAGTCTTAAGTTTGTAGTCTATTTAGACATTTAGGCTAAAGACCAGAGAGGGTGCGTGCACACCCCCTTGCATTCCCTTCAAAGCGCCCATTTCGGGAACTGAAAATACCAACCTACGTGGTACTTAAAAACTACATAGTTGGGTACATTATTATGATCCTAGATATTCAAAAAAAATAATTCATTGATTTTTTGAGCTTCTTTAAAATATTTGAGAAACGCACTTGTGCCTTTAATTTTTTATTACGCCTTCTTAAAAAAAATGTTAGTTACGATATATTATTTACAACTGCACAAGAATAAACCGCAACATATGAAATAGAGACTGACATAGTCGTATTATCTGTTTTTATTTTTCTGTACATAAGGTAGTGGGTTTATGTGAATTATGAACTTTCATATTACATTAGTTTTATACAAGCAGCTTTATATATTTAGAGCTAAATACATAATAAAGGTATTATTTAATAGTTGTAGTTATTATAGACGATGTATTCGGTTGTCCTAATTAAAAAAAAAACGAATGTGACAATAGGTCGTAAAAAACGAGTATAATATTTATTTAATAGATATTTTGTAATTTCAATGGCAAAAATATCAAACTACAATCTTTTTGTGTAATATTTGGTGACGCTGCCATTTTTAAATTTGTAAATCAAAAGAAATAAAAATAAATAAATATAAATATATTATCACGCCTTTTACCCATTACTAGGGATTCCACCCTGCCGTAGCAGATATTGGTAAATGATATATTTCTTCGCGTGAAGGGGGAGCCACAGGGGTAGATTTAAATTGGTGAAAATTGTTTGTCGCCTGTGAGGATCGAACCTGAAGTTCTCAAGATCCACAGGCAGACTCGATACCATTATGCCACCACACAAATAAATAATATAAAATCTACGGGGTAGGTGGCTCAGTGGTATAGAGTCGGCCTGTTGATCTTGAGAACCCTGATTCGACAAACAATTTTCACCAAATTAAATCTATCCCTGCTAACATCTTTGAGGAGGCGTGATTTGACGGCTGGTAACCTCACTTCACGCGAAGAAATATATCACCGAAACCTATTACGGCAGAGTGCCACACCTAGTAATGAGTAAATGGCGTGATAATATATTTATTTATTTTATAATATAAAATTTGAAATGAAGGATAATATATTAAATAATTTCTTAGGTTATCGCTTACAAAATATATGAATTTATTCTTATTTTGTTTTCTTGTTAATACATCAAATATTTGTTTGATTTGTAATAAAAAAAACATATTAAAATAATTCAGGTTATCATTTTGAAATGACATTTGAAATGTGGCTGCATAGTATCTTACAAATTTAAAAGTTATCAAAAACAGTTAACAATAGCCTCTATTATTAAATAGTTTTCAATATAATAATGAACCAATTGTGAGCGCTAAAATATTTTGCGAGGACAAAGGGATAATCTTACTCATGGACTAATTTTCCGGGAAGTAAATATGTTATGATGATTTTAGTCGGGGATGAAATTACTATTGAAAATAAATTATCTTGGTACCTATTATTTATAGATACTCAATATACAATCAATTAAATGAGTAATTTTAGTAATAAATCAATTGACAGAAAACAGTATCTCTGGTTGTAAAATGGTCTTATATTATAAAAATATTTAAATATTTAATCCAGTGCGTTAGAGAGTATTAGAGCCTCCTTTATCTTAGCTAATGGGAACTATTAATAGCCCCTAAAGTGGTTAAAGTGGTAAGCTTTGTGACTTCGACACCACTTAATGATATTGATATTCTAACGAGACCCTGTTAGAGATTGTTTCCCCCTAGTTAGGTAATTTGTGACGGAGACTAATTTTGTGATGTATAATACGTATTCACTTTATGTCGCACGGCATTCAATACAAAACTCGACCGCTAGTTCTAGTATACAAATTCTATTTGCTTTCATGCAAAACGTCGCTCCCGTAGGCAACACTAAGAGATGCGACACTGGATACTACATCAAGTTTTGCAATATTGCAGCGTTGACATAATACGTTCTTTCGTTACTATCTTGTTCATAGCGAATATTTCATGTTACAGTGAATGAGGTGTATAAGATACTTTGTCATTTTATATCTATTTGTTAAAATGGAACTCTTTGGTTGTGTAAGCAGATTAAAATAATCCTGCAATCTATTAATAATAATGTATTTTGTTAACTTAGGTAAGATTAAATTGTTCTACAGATTATAAGATCAAATTTATTTAATTTATGTCAACGGTTCATAACCTTTTTATCATCGCAGAATCCAAAATTTTTCCTCAGTTTCTTGTAACAGTACGAATATTGTGTTGATTTTTAAATAAAAATAAATATCTCAAAAGAGATTCCTTCATTTTTTTTCAATTGCAAAACATCTATTATCATATATTTGGTTTTAAATTTAACTACGAACTTTAAATTTTAACTTGAAAATGACTGTAAGCCTTGATCAAAATGTCGTCTAAAATTTTACTAAACTAATTTAACAAATTAGTGATTATTATAAAATTGATATTTTTTTTGAATAAACCTTTGACGTATTGAATTTGGATTTTAAATGAACTTGTAAATATTACAAAAGAAATCTGTCCTGTATAATTGAACTTATCAAACATTACAAATTTTACCCATCAATGTATAAAACCTTATAAATTCTATTTTGTCTACCTTCAACTATATGCACTATCGAAAGATCATTTAGTACTCTTAGAAGAGTCAAAAAATTTATTCGTTCCACTATTTTCGAAGATCGAATTGACGGCTTATATATGATGAATCTCCTTCGGGATATTATAAATAAAAATAAATGTGATTTCACTGTTGCAAATGAATTTTCAAAAAATAATGTTGACTTGATAAATTTCTTATTTACTAATATGATTTGTTTCACAACTTAAAGCATAAAATTAAAGGGTATATTCTGTACGACGTGCTAATCATGAAACAAAAAGAATTTTTTTTTAATTCGAAAAATTAAGGGTTGTTAATCTAAAACATTTTTTGTAGTACTGCACTGGATTCGCTTTCCTATTAAACACAACAATGAAGTAGGTATCAACTACGAAAGAATAATTACATAATTCAATTATTAGCAGTTATTTATAATAGAATTTTATTGAATTAATAACTTTAACATAATCATCCACCCAGTGGCAGTGGCAAAAAAAATTCTTTTTGTTTCATGATCAGCACGTCGTACAGAATATACTCTTTAATTTTTTGCTCTAAGTTGTGAAACACCCTGTATATGTTATATTTTATTGTTTACCCTATCGTACACTTTTAATCCCACTTTTGTTGCAATAACGATGAAATTTCGTATGAGTACCGTTCACACTACAATATGTAAACGTAGTACAAACGGATATTGTATACAAGATTTTTATGTTAAATCTCTTGTTATTTGAACTTAATTTCGAGTATGGAGGACAGAAATATAAGATTTAATTATAGCTCACTTTAGTATGAGTATATATGTAAAAAGTGGCATAAACTAGTGCATAATACATTTTTTTTCAATCAATTTTGAGCCAAGTGGCTAGAAAAAAACAATTAAATTATAATCGCACTTTTATATTAACAACGACGAAATTAAACATGAACACAGTAGAAACGTAGCTCAGACAGGTGTCATGTAGATTTTGCTATGAAATGAGATCATTTTAATTTAAATACTAATGGATCATTTTTGCAAACCATGATTGAAAATTAAATTAGAAAATTAGTCAAGTTTGCAATTTAAACAGTTCAAATTAAAAATACAATATCACAGAAATGCAATTTTTGAAAGAAATAGAATAAATTTATCTTCTCACCATAGGCTTGAACTCTGAAATCTATTTAAAAATTCAATTTGCAAATTTTCCTCTGAGCAACAACTCCACTTAAACAAAGACAAATGAGTCATCTAAGAGTGTCGGACTGGAAATAATTTCGTTTGTGGTTTACAAGGGGCTTACAAGGAAGCAGGAGGGGGAATTACGGAACTGTAATGTCCGACCGATTAGGGCGAAACCGAAAGCGTAGAATCAGCACATGGTTCCACTACCCCTACCATTTACCACTGCTGCGGTGGTGCGTGCAACACGCAGCCCACTCTGATCTTATACTTGTGCTCATCTGTATCGCAGCTTCTAAATGATTAAGTCAGATTATGGGTGACGAAAACGACGACTTATATTACCATTTACAAATTTACGACATCGAGGGGAGATACTGCACTGATAGCGTTATTGTTGCGTTTCCCTCGTACCCCTCTTTGTTGTCATTCTCGTTAGTGTGAAAGAAGTAGGGGATCAAACGGAATATTTAAATTATGCATTATTAATTTATTTTTCTGTTTGTCCGTTTGTTTTGGGATATTTAGTTTAATTATTTATTACTCCACATGAATAATTTATTACAATGGATTTGTTTTGTTTCTTTGGCTGATTTGTTTACTTTATATTTTTGTTGCTATGCTATAACATTTAAATAGTAGGTAAACGTAGCTTTCAATACGTACTAAAACTTCGACAGCGAAATAGTTAAATTGCATGTATAGTTTGTAACTTTGAAATAGTTTTTTATTTGATTTCACGCGCACCGACCGAGGGTTGCTTCAGCATAATGTTACACCCATTTACGGGTAAAAGCCGATTTTTATTAATCTGTATATATATACAGGGTGAGTCTGGGAAGACGCCCCCCCCCCCTTTAACTTTTTTATTATGAGTAATAGAAAAAAATGGTTCATATGAAAGTTTTATTATTTTAAATATACTATTTGATGGCAGATGTAGATATTTTTTATAAAGTCAGGTTTACAAGATACGACTATCAACTTTTATTTTTTAAATCGCAACCTATAATTATTTTACTAAAATAAAAACCGCCATTTTTTCTCTTTTCAACGGTGTATTAGTTTTTATTAATGTATCTGAAAAAATTCGAGAAAAATAAGAAAATTGAGAAATACTAGAAATAATTTTTATACAAATATTATAGGTGGCTATGTGAAAATAAACAAAATGTAACAGTGTTATACAACTTAACAAACTAAAGCAACAAATTCAGTAACAAAAACAACTTAAAACTAATTATTTTCACATTTTTTTCTATTACTCATAATAAAAAAGTTAAAGGGGCGGGCGTCTTCCCAGACTCACCCTGTATATATATATATATATATATATATATATATATATATATATATATATATATATATTAATTGTTGTGCTCTTTTATTGTTTAAATTTTTTAGTGCTGTAATCTTTCATTGTTGTTTTTTATCATTGTTGTAACCTTTGATTATTGTTTTTTATCATTGTTGTAATCTTTCATTGCTGTGACGTTTTGTTGTTGTCGTCTCTCATTGTTGTAATTTTTTATTGTTCTAATCAGGTAGAACCACTAGCATTTAATGTTACGGTATTTTTTATGTGTATTACCTTTTTATGTAATGGATCCAGTACAATTTTTCAATATTTTTTTTATGAAACTTTATCTAAATTGAAAACAATGTATAGTTTAAAAAAATCTTAATTGTTACTCAACCAGTTTTAATGATTTGAAAAAAAATATATTAATGGACTTTTTTTATAAATAAAATCTCAAAACAAAATATAGTAAATGTCCGGATTTAACAGACTGAATATTAAGGAAGACATGGTTTTTGTTTAAGTTCAAAATTAATTTTGATGATCCTTGCATTTAATTTTTTCATATTTGAAGAAAATTTAAGTAGATATTGCATCTTTGAGTTGTTCAATAATTATATTAAATGAAGTAAAGAAGATATAAGTCCGATAAATAAATTTTGCAGTCCGAGTAAGATGACGAAACGGCAAAGGAGCTGAGTTTGGAATTTCAAAATGAGTACCAGAAAAATATGATTAACGGACGTATGACGTACAACATTTTATTTTATAATGTGTCGTATTTTTATTTAATATTATTTTCATATTCTAACCTTGAAAGTGGCATCATAAAATAATTATGATTACATATAAAAAATTCGTTCATATCTAGCAACTTCAGAATAACAGTACATAATATTTATTAAAGTCTCATTTTTCGGACTGCAATTTTTGCTGCAAACATACAATACGATACAAAAATTATTTGTACATTTCTAAACATTTTGACAATTGTTGTTGCTCAATTAATACCACAAACCCTAGGAACCCAATCTCAAAACAGTTTTAGCTAATCCTAAATTTTAGAATAGTTAAACTATTAAACCATATTTTAAAAAAAAGTTAAATAAACTCTAACATTTCTTAAACTATTTGGTTTTCGGAAAGTGATTTCTAATAACTTTTTAAAATGGGAGTAGAATAAGATTAACTAATTTAAAATGTATAGTTGACGTTACGATCTATTTAATTTAGTACCACTTATGCTCAGTTTATCATTTTATTGTTATGATTTTGTTATAATTATCTGCCTGTTAAATATAGGAAAAAACATCAAATATATACTGTTGTTAGTTAACTTAACATTTGTTTGATAAATCGGGTATAAATTAACTTTTAATAATTTTGTAGTAATTTTTAAGTAAGTAGTTTACAATTTTGATATATATTTGCCATATATTGATTATGATTGATGAGCCCATTAGAAATTTGCATTACAATTGTTTTATAAATATAAATTTCCTGTTAGCAGAAAAGTAACATAACCGAAGAAATTTCACGGATATTATTGCAGAAATATCGAACAAGTAAATAAAAGTTTCATATGTAAGACTGTGCAACCAGGTATAAAGTAAAAACCAATATTTTCTAAAATATTTTGATCAACGAGAAGTTTCAAACAGTTTTAAACAGGCAAAACTTCAAAATTAAAAATTAAAGTTAAAAGAAAATAACACAAAAAGTCGTTTCTTCTTGACTGCTTAACGATACACAAAAGAATGTATCTATTGTGCTAAACGAAAACTTGAATAAGATTTTTTCCCGAGCGACGATAATTTCAGGTGGGTGACTTTCTTCCCGTAGATTTAGTACCGGCGTTTCAGTCGACGTCGAAAACTTTGGCTGGTGCTGTCTCGCTAACTTTTCTACATAAGTTTGTTTTTCTTATCGTGTGCTCGGGTTTACATTTCGACTTACCGTCGTCTAGTGTTTGTTTGTACTTCCAACAGTTGGTTGCCGTGGCCACCGCGAGAGGGATATCTTCACCTAACCTCGCGCGACGTCGTTGAGCATTCACATTCAGGAATGCGGATCGTTTACCTGCATGCATTACTAACAAGTGCGTTTTGTGTATTTTGTAACATGTGATGTTATTGTTAAGTGCAGTAGCATTGCAGGTCACGTTACATGCTTTGCTACAAGTTTGCAATGCTGTTGCTATTGACTCTTTGTTATATTGTTGCTTTATGCCTTTATAACATTCATATACGAGTGTTCAAAGATAAATATTAACATATTTATTTTATTCATGATATATTTGCAGTTATTAGTAAAATGTATGTATTTTATATTATTTTATAGATAGTTATTGTTCACTAAAAATGCAAGCAAGTGGTTGCGAATTCAAATCTCGCTCTCTTCCTTAATCAACATTGTTTGTTGTCTTATATTCATTCGTTGTAAAAACAAATGTAAAACTTTGCGTGTTTGATTAAAATTGTACTCAATAATTTTTTTAAAAGGATCTTATAAATTATCGTTTATATATTTGATTATTAAAATTGCAATCATTATTTGTTGTGATCTTTCATTGTTTCAATTTTTTATTGTTGTAATCTTTTCTTTGTTGTTTCGTTATTATCGTCTCTCATTGTTAAATTGTTTATTGTTGTAATCAAATAGAACCACTAGCGCACAATGTTACGGTCTTGTGTTAGACATATTCAACTATTTTTTCAAAACTATTGATATTACCTTTTTATGTAATCCGCCACAATTTTTTAATATATTTTTTTAATGAAACATTATCTAAATTGAAAACAAAGTATAGTATTAGAAAGTCTTAATTGTTATTCAACAAGTAATTATTTTTTTTAAATTTCGTCCTATCAGATTTAAGAAAATGTGGACCTCAAACAGTGGAGCTCGTTTATAATTGTAATTACGTAAATGATCTATTTTTATAATTTAAATAAAATATGTAAATTGAGTTTATATAACTTTCGTAGTAAAAAATTAAAAATATGTAGAATATCACTAATTTTAGAAAGAAAATTAAATAAACTGTAAAATTATCTTAGTTACAAGGTTAATTACTATTAGTTCGATTTGCTTATATATACCATTCAGCATGTCGTGCTCCTCACATATTTGTTATTAACAATTATTTTTACTAAGTAAAATATTCAATAATTAATCAATAAAAAATATAATTTAATATAACAAATATATCATCACGCCCTCTACCCATTACTGGGTATGGTATTCCTCCGTAGTCTCAGTTAGAGATATATGTCTTCACGTGAAGTACGGTTACCGACCGTCAAATCATGGCCCCTAAAGATTCCAATGAGCTACCTATAATGTAGTTGTCAATTCTGTATATAACGACGTAACCAATACAATAACTTTAAAAACTAGCTGTTAGCTAAATGAAGACAGAAGACGTGAATAGAAAAAAGAATTCTGAATAGACTAAATTTGAAAGAGAGAGGGTTAAAGAAAGATCAGAATGATCTGACATCAGACTTAATAATATTAAAAAGCCAAATATCTTAAAAACCAATAATATTATTGGAATTTCTGTCGTCTGTGGCACCAAATTTTTCGGTCAATAAATTTATTATTTTAGTACTATAGTGGAGGACCCCATTGTTATATTATTCATACCTAAAATTTTCTTCCACAGGGAAGGAAAGTAAAACCATATTCATGGCAACTGGAAAACAATGAAATGATTTAATATTATGTCATCTACTGGAGGTTGATTCTGTATCTTGCGTGATTAAATTTGCGTTAGTACAATGTATGACGTCACCGATTCTTTTCTGGTGTCGAGCATAGGGAATTTCGTGCTTTACGTTTTCGCGCCAAGTTTAGTGTTGGTAATGGTTTTGAAACTATAACTGTCAGTTGCAATCACATGTCATTGTTTATCAACATCGTTTTGTAGTTTGTTTATACGATTTTATTATGGCAGAAGATAGAAAACCTGATGTGAACGCTACAGAGGAGCAAAAACTAATTTTAATAAACTTTATGGCAGATATGGCGTTGATAACGCAAAATGACAAGAAAGTAAAAGACAAACATAATGTTAGAATGAGACAGGTAGTGTCGCAAGTAAGAAACAGGACCTACGGAGGTCACGCATCTATATTTGCGTGTCTCGCAACAAGTGACGTCATACCCATTAGTTCTTTAAATGTCCGATGGATGGTTTACTATATGCATGTGACATATCTGTGTTAGTATGGGTGCCGCAAGTAGTCACGCAAGATACAGAATCAGCCTACTGAATCAAATTAATCATTATTTTGTAAAGTCAGATTTTGTAGATAAGTAAATCATAGAAACTTCATGTACAAATGATGTAGTTAATGTAGTTTGATATCCAATTAAACGGTTAGTTACAACTGTATTAGAGACCGTTAAAAATATTTATGATTTACATTCGTCCCCGTCAGAAGCAATATCTTTCGTAACATAAATCTAAAAATGAAAAGACACCTCCCCTTAAACGACATGCTATTGATAGTTAATGGAGCAAAATAATTGCTGAGAACATTAAGGCGTGTTAGAAGCCTTTATCGATCTTATGAGCAGACGACATACATTTTTTCAAAAGGCCTTTTCTTCCACCAAGAAGTCACTTTTTCTCTTTCGGTTAAAAGGTTAAATATACGCACGCCGTTTCTCGACTTTCTAAAAAAGAAAATAATAATTAGGTAAATGTAGCGATAAATAAAAACGAGAAGCCCAATAAAACCAAATAACAAAACGAAGCGGGAAAGTAAAAATTAAATATTTAGCGTCGGAACGGTCTTAATAGTCGAGCGATACCGGAGCCGACTTCGGTGGTTCCGGGTCTCTGCGGACCCGCAAATCCCGGGGCGGATTCCTCTATACGTTACCATCAATTTCAACAAGGAAAAATTCACCGCTGAGCCGAATAACGCACACTCTTACCCTATATTCTGTGGCAGGGACCTGCTACAATTAAATTATAAATAAGCCATCATTTAACTTGAAATGTTATATTCATTGTCTCATTTAGTTCAATTTTTTAATATCGATTTATATGTATTTAAGTGTAAATATGAAAACTATCGATAGTACTATCGATACATCGATAGTTTTTTTTAAAAAAGTACCAGCGATAAGTAATTAAAAGAAAAAAGTATCAATAGTATCGCTTAGTAATTATCGTTTAGTAACTATCGTTTAGTAATTATCATTTAGTAAGTATCGTTTAGTAACTATCGTTTAGTAATTATCGTTTAGTAACTATCGTTGAGTAACTGTCGTTAAAACAAAATAATTTCAAAATAAAAATAAATATTTATATAATAAAATTTATAACACGAGCTGAGCTGTGAGTAATGACAAGTAAATTAACTTATAGTCCCGGAGCAATTCAAATACGTGGGATATTAGCGGACCACTTGGTAGCTAACATGTTAAGTATGACTTATAAATATTTCAACTACTTTTAAATGATATAAATCAAATTATATTCAATATCGTTATTTTACAGTAACTGTACACAAATGTTAGCTGTAAATCGATTGGTTGTCGGAATACTTTAAAGGGTTGAAAGTGAGATTTCTAAGAAATTTATTACAGGGTGACAGGTACGAGGTAATTTATATTCAGTTGTTCTCTCATGTTCATTCAAGTTTGTGCTGTAGTAAATATTATTCTTTAAAAAAAGTATCGTAATATCGATAAGTAATTTTAAAAAAATATATCGATAGTATCGTTTAGTAACTATTGTTTAGTAACTATCGTGTAGTAACTAAAACTATCGTTTAGTAACTAAAATCTATCGTTTAATAATTAAATTGACTATCGATAGTGCTATCGATAAAACGATAGTTTACTGATAGCACTATTAAACAATCGATAGTTGAAATTACCTATAGTTTTTCATCTTTATTTAAGTGGGTTTGTAAAATTGATACCCCATTAACATTAATAATATATTATGTAAGAAGATTATAAAACGAGTCACATACTATACTTTTTTCTACGATCGCAAATTTAAATAACATAAAAGGAGTTTTATGAATGATTTAAAAAGTAAGGTTAAATTAGAATGACAGATACCTGTAGCTAACTTCACTCCGTATTTAATATCTCGTGACGAAAACATTCGGCTTGTCAACATATTATTTAGCGCCATGGAAATCAGCACGTTAAATAACATGTTAATAACGGGATTAGAAAAAATATCATTAGAATTTCGAATACCTACTTAATTAATGCCTATTTTAGATATTATATTCTAAGATAATGTAACGGATAATTCCGAATGAAACATCTTTCCGAAAAAAAAAATAAATAAATAAAAATGTGTATTCAAACAAACAAGTTTTCTTTTAACAATACTCCAGAGCCTGATCACAGGAGACCTAGAAAGAGCCACCTGGATCAGATCAGCAGACGATTACTAATTGACCTGTTTCTCTCATACGGCCGTGCGATTCAATCCTCTGGGTACGACAAGAAACATAATCATATCTAATCTTTGGTCTGGTAATTTCGACCGAATTTTAGTACAAAATAATCCAACCATGGAAAAAGTTCTCTCAGATTCTACACTTGTTGGACGGATAGTCATTAAAAAAACATATACCATTTGTATATATTTTTCCATTATTGTTTCTTCTTTATTTGAAGTATTTTCCGGTAAAAATAATTTGGGAGCAATACGCATTAAAAAAATGACATCACATGCTATAAGCCTATGTAAGGATTTTGTATAGTTTATCTAACAATTTTAAAGAAAGACAGCTTTGATTAAAAGTTTTTTTTCCTTCTTTATCCACGTTTCAATATTATCGTCAATATTGTTAATAGTAGGCAATTGTTTAAATTCTTTCATGGTAGCCACTAATATCTTTGGGGGAGGCGTGATTTGACGGCTGGTAACCGCACTTCACGCGAAAAAATATATCACTTACCGAGATCTGCTTAGACATAGTGCCACACCCAGTAATGGATAAAACGCGTGATAATATATTTATTTTATTTTTATTTAAAAAATGTTTTTGCGTTCTAATTAAATACACAAATGATATGTGTTTTATATAAAAAAAATCTGTAAATTTATTCTTTGCAACTTTAATTTGAAGTATTTTCCCTTAAAATTAATTAAGATGCAATACGCATAAAAAAACTGATATCACGGGTTATAAGCTTATGTTAGGGTATTGGATAGACACACTACATTTTCCCCTCATTTTTCTTCTTGAAAATATATTAGTTCTTTTTTAACGACTAGATTTAGATTTTTAGTTTTTCTTTTTGGTGGTAAATAAATATATCATCACACCTTTTACCCATTTCTGGGTGTGGCACTCTGCTTAAGCAGATCTCGGTAACTGATATATTTTTTTGCGTGAAGTGCGGTTACCAGCCGTCAACTCACGGCCCCCAAAGATATTAGTGGTGGGGAGCCACAGGGATAGATTTAATTTGGTGGTGTTTGTTTGTATTAGTAAATTTTATGATTTAAACCAACTCTTAATTAAATTACAGAAGAAAATAAACAATATTCAAAAAAATATGATTTCACGTTAGTTATGGCATAATAAGAGTAATACCTTATTAAAAAAATATTCTCCACCAAAAATGTTCTCACTTTCTCAATTTGTAAAAAAAGCCAGCAAGCAAATCGCCGCAATGTTCTTCCTTTCGGCGGTGCTTGCGATGCGTGTCTGCGATGCGACAGCCAGCGACAGGGCTGCAGCGGTCACGAATCACGAACAGACCAACACGGCCACTCGCTGCCTACTTTTCATTTGCGCCCAAATCCTCGGGGAAATTTAAATTCGACCGCTGAAGGTGCCGACGCTGCCGACAACCTCCTATTCTGTCTGCCGCCTTCTCTGCAATATATAAATGAAGCCTGTCAATGAGCATTACTTTTCCAACAAGCTTCTGTCATTTTCATTTCCTACAGCAGTATTTAACTAGAAATAGAAAATTATTTTTCAAGATGTATTTCGTCTGGTTTCCAGGATTTGTTTTATTGCTCCTAGTTTCTATAATACATTGCCAAAATTACGTGTCCACTGACCTGGAAAATGTTTGGCTCGTACTTGCAACTATAAATCAAACTGATATTTCATTATTAATGTATTATTACGTTTATAGGGGGTCAATATCAAACGCATTAAAGCGAGGAATTGTAATCCTAAGAATCTCTGGTTTCTAACTCACTCCATTATTAAGTTGTATCAGCAATCAGGTCGGTTTCGCTGATACAGGATTCACACCAAAACAGTTGACAATTGATTTTCCTTTCCATCAATTTTTCACTGACGAAAGATCCATATCTTAAGCTCGTCAATTAACCAAGTACAAAATAAATAATTATTTAAATTTCAAAATTTACTTTAAATCCTATATTTGGCAATATTTACAAAAAAAAATGTGTCTGTAAGATGGACTTGACTTGAAAACAAAATTTTGTTTAATCGGTTGAAAACTACTGGATATTGAATAATATTTTGTTTCTGAAATCGTCAAGAAAATGCCTACTTTCCTGACGCATTTTAGTATGGAAAGTAAGTATTTACCTGACTCAAATAAATAAACTAAATAACTAAAAAATTTAATAAGATTTTTATTTATTTTTATCAATAATATTAATACTAAATATACAATTGCTTAAATTACTAAAATTTATGTATGACACTGGCGAATTTGAAGCTAAATTTATTGGAGATTCAGTAAATAAAATAAGCAAGTAGCACATTTGCTGACAAATTATTTTGCTTTTACCAATCTATGAAAATTTCATACTCTTTATCATATCGGTCTTTGGACTTGCTCGGTAATAAATTTTCGACAGCCGCAGTTGCTTGATTTAAGATTTCAGGAGGAGTACTTGAAAATACCGCCTCATACTCATTTTCATCTATATTTTCCAACATTATAAAAAAATCTTCTCTGTCAACAATATTACTTTTGACACAAATATATTCAATAGATTTTTCACATAAGATATTGTTTTCAACAACTTTTGTTATCACCTTGGATATGTAGTTTGCTGCCAATATGATTCTTACCAAAAAATTAAACATTATTAATTATATTGATAAAATATAAATATGAACGATTTCAGAAAAAATAGTATACATAATACGTCACGAAAGTGTTTTACTTGCCTCAGCGAATTAAAATACTCGGCCTAACGGCCTCGTACTTCAAACAACCGCTTCGTCAAGTAAAGCATCACTTTCCTGACTTATTATGTAATATACTATTACAACGCGTGCATAAAACTCTATATACTTCACGCGATATAATGATGAAATAATATATTGTAATACAAGTTTTGAAAAGATATAATTTGAAAACGTGTGTAAAATGGAATAAAAGCTCAAGCGAGTTTTTCATTGGCCTTTGAACAAAAACAATAATTCTGTAGATACTTGAGTGCAGAAAATAATCACTTTCCGCACACAAATAATTACGAAAAATGAGCATTTTTCTCACTGTCGTAAGAAAATGTAATTTTTCTCTTTAGAGAGGACATAGATGTTATTTTACAAAAAAAAAATCAATAGTATTATTCTTATTTAATAGTATTATGGGCTAGGTCGCTCAGTGGTATCTAGTCGACCTATAAATTTGAGAACCTGGGTTCGATTCCCACAGCCGACAAATAATTTTTACCACGTTAAAACTACCCTTATGGCTCCCCCTCCACTAACATTTTTGGGAGGGATTCAACATTTGACGTCTGGTAACCACACTTCTTGTGAAGAAATATATCATTTAGCGAAATCTGCTACGGCTGAGTGTCATCTATAAATGGGTAAAAGGTGTGATGATATATTTATTTTATTTTCATTTAATTCACTTTAAACCTTTTTCTAATTTTATTGTAGAAAAACCGCTATTATAAAATAAAACATTGTATATAACACATGAGTAGAACAAGTCATTATAGAATACTAAGATGGTTTGAGGAACAAGCGTGTAAGTGTAATAATACTTACAACCATTTAATGACATTTATAATAGGAGTATAATGTACTATTATATTCTAATGAAATCTTGTTATTTCCATTTAAAAGGATTTACACATGGTCGTAGATAAAGTTTATTTATTCTATTTTCATTATTTATAAACCTGATGTATAATTATCTTCGATGTTCAATGAAAGAATGTAGTAAAAATTTTACAAATTATGTCACTATATGTAGCTTCAAATGCATCGTACTGAATTACTGATATCGCTAGTGAACGTTTCCATCCATTTTTATTCGATGGAACTAGCGGTGGTTCTTTTTTGTCATATGACATTTTTCATCGAACAAATCATGCAGATGTGACACCAGTTTTATAAAAAAAGAAAATGTTATTTTTCAACAGTTTTCACTCGTTTATTTAAAATTTATTAGTAAATACGAGCTTAAATTATTTTAAAGATGGAATTCGTAAAAAAGTGTAGACAGTTATTTAATAGGAACAAAATATTCATTAGGATTATATGTATGCCGTCTCCGTAATACATAAAATATTAGACGTTCATTTAAAGAAATGTATCCGAATTAATGAGATTTTTGCTGGAAATAGAGTTTTAAAAAGAGTCCTAATTGCGGTGTAGACTAATACAATTTACGTGAGGGTGTTTTTCTCTTTGAAGCATGGCGCACTCATAAATGGAAATCAGAACATCACAGGGAGCCGTATTACACACTAACGACAATTTGTAAGGATTAGAGGGTTGTGATAATCCACTTTCTTTCACCACTTTGAAGGAACTTCGGCCACAATCTAGATTTTAATACGACCAAGTGAAATGCGGAAACTTGCAAAAAAGTGGAAACGAGAGATTTTTATCAGATACTTGATTGAAATGCCCGAAGATGTCTTTACAATGCTGAAAAATTACTTAAGAAATTTTAAAGTTGAATGAAAGAGGACGCATATTTATTGCTCGCCAAGCAGAATTTAACTTGTTTAATTCAATCATTCTGATTAATACGTATTCACGATGAGCACATTCAAATTTAATCTCATTTCTCTTTCAAATTATCTGACTGGCAAATATATAATAATTTAAATAATGGCAAAAAAACTTTCCAACACACGCGCAACCTAATACAATTTGTACCAAATGTAATTTAATTATAAAAATACAGGTTCGTTTTCATGTGTCATATTTCATACACAAAGTGACACTACATTTGTGTGAGTATTTCAAATTTTACATTTTATCCTTCGCATTTACCCAGAAGTCATACAATCTACCGTAATTTAATGTGTCGTTTAAAATGTTTTGTTTGCTTTTCATAAATTTACTGCGTTAAAATTATTACAAAATTTGTTTTATTTGTATGAACTCAATAGGACAATTGTAAATATGATTTTAAGCGAATTGTAGATAATCTGCTACATCCTTACAAACACGAGCATACGGTTGTTTATTATGCAATTACAATTCTTGAAGATTAGAATCTGCATGTGTGAAAAATAAGTTTACGAACTTACGTTGTAATTTTTACATATTTTTATCCTTAACTAAGATCTAATGTGGGCTTTTACGTGTACTTCCAGTAGTAGGTAAATGGGAAAATATTTACTTTCGTTTCTGTCAGGTAGTAAGTATACAATCAATTAAGGTATTTTCGACATTGTTTCTAAAAACTTACACAATTTTTAGAAAGATTGATACATATCAAAGGTCGACAATGTCGTTGAGAAATGTGTTCAGTTTTTAAGAAATTAAGAAGCGACATTTACAAATGATAGGATTACATATAAAATTGGTGCGATCGTAAAAACATTCCAATATCTAGGTGACTCTGGTCTAACGTTAATGGCCAAGTAGATCGTTCGGTCTCCGTCGTAGCGTTCACATATATACGAAAGCACCGTCCTGAACCCATTCTGGCTAACTCGAGCAAATCGCTTCCCTAGTTGAATCAAATGGCTGGCAAATAGTGCAGCGCGGAAAAACATCTCGGCTTGAGCTCGCCGGCGCCCTGCCCCCAATCGGTTATAGCCATTGTGCGGTGCTCCCGTCGTCGCTATGAATTATTCTGGACACATTACTGCACTGCAGTTCGCATCATGGTTCATGGAATATTGTCCAGATGTTGTTGTTTGAAACATAATTATGTTCGACACGCTTGCATAATATCTCCATAAATTTATATCATTCTATCTGTTGACGATCCGTTCCAGATTTCACTGGCTGTGTCAAGAACACGGTGTATTGATTCGTTAATTCGTTCGAGATTATCCAGCGCGGATTGAAAAAGTCTTGCTTCCGTTTGACGTTTAATTTCATTATGCAAATGACTCGCGCGTCGCCACGAATTGCATCCCGAGCAGTTACCGACCGCCGATCAGACCGCGCCTGTTACCCGTTTATTCTAATTGCGCGAGAATCGTTCTGGGTACGAATTAAGATTAAACAACTGCAAGCAGCTAAACTAGAAAAACTCTCTCATTTAGTTTTTCTGTTCGATGGAAAAAGTTGGAAAACTGCTCGATGAGACTGGGACGTTTTTTTTATGGTTTTTCTGTTCGGTCTACTGAAAAATTGCGAAATGCACTCAACCATATATGAAATAATATTTTATGTATATAGAAGTTTAATGGAAGAAAATAATCATATAAATTTTTCACTAAATTTATCTCCAAACATCATAGAAACTACTTTATATTTAGATAAATATATCAATGTTATTTTGCTCTTCGAAATCAACAGATTTAATACAGATTAATAATGAATTGTGAGAGAGCCTGTAGATGCATCGTTATTCGTTACATATGGACAACAGCAGCATGTAATATCGAAATCAATGCAACGAAATGTTTCCATATTTCCATGCATTATTGAATAATTAATGCATCCTGGCATAATACATTACCGGAATATGTAACCTGTATGTTCCTTTAAAAATAATTATTATAATGAAAATTAATCTATATGATTTTACATATACAACTCATTACAATAATTTTATTTGAATTCCGCTTCATTATTTAGATTATTTTTTGTTGGACATTAAAGTACATCCGAGAAGATATTTCACAAGAAACAAATAAAAGAGAGACATGATTATTGTTATGTATTATTCACATTTCTCTAAAGTTTGCGTGTAACTTTCTCTTCTAAAGCATTAGAAGCTCAAGATACTCATGGAGCTCATCTTGCCTGCAGGTGTATGAATCTTAGTCGAAATTTGTCAGCCGTAACAAGAAGTTTTTCCGGTGATAAAGATAAATTTAAATAAAAACAAAACGAAGAAGGCAGGCAGTTTTGATGGTTAATGTGATGAGCACAGGGCAAGGGCACGCAAGATGCCGGTTTGTCCACACGCGGCGGCGGCGACGGTGGTGGCGGCATGGCTACGTTCGTCGGCTCGTCCCCCAGGCTACATATATCCTAATTCGGGGCCAAATTGACTGCACAGGGGACAAGCGGCGCTCGAGCGCTCGAGGCCCGACCCGACCCGGGCATCGTTCACTACATTTACCGGACAAAACAGCCCTAGTACTACATGTGCTGCTGCCAGTCCACAGTGCTGGATGCGTCTTCACAGATTCTACTCGATAACTACAAGCACACTACATTCAATAGTTTTTTGTTTTCACTTATATTTTTTAATTAGTTACTAAAAGTTAAGCGATATGCCAAAAATGGTAATAACTATAAATTCTAGTGATTCGTTTTTTAATGTAATTTATTTATATAGTCCGTTCTAAAATAAATATAATTTAAATGATATTTGCATCGAAACTCTAAAAATATTTTATTATCATCATAAATTTGACATTTATTTATCTGTCTTGCCTCACTTTATAATGAGCGCGGAGCTGCTAATTTTCTACAATAGGAAGCATTTAAGAGTTTATAAATATCTTTCCTCCTTGATTTAGAAAATAATATTTATATTTGAAGAAAAGAAACTAATGGATTTCAATCAAAATTAAGTTTATATAAAATTTGGCTGGAGTGTTTTTTTCTACTGAAAACATATTATTTATCCTTCAGTTTATCAGACTACCAGATTTTATTGATAAACATTTGTTTTGCACGAAATTTTTATGTTTAATAACTAGCACGAGAGCAAACTGCATGATAAAAGAGATTTTACCTAATATCAGTTTGCTCGAGTGATTTTACTACCAGCAAGAAAAACTGAATACTGAAAATAAAAACTTATCTAGAGAAAATCTGAAAGGTCGCGTGCTATTTGGTAAGATAATTCTCCGAGACAAATAAAAAATAGTAAAATAAAAATAAAATAATATTGTGTTACATTGATACCACATACATACATTTACTTTGCTAACAAGATTTTTACCCTAATAGTGGTATTTTACCCTTGTAGTGGGATTTTACCCTAGTAAAGGGATTTTATCATAGTTAATATACCGAGAACCAAGAATTTAACATTTCAAATAGTTGTTGGATAAAAACGGACAGTCGAGTGTTAAAAATGGCATAATTAGATTCCAACAGCGTACCTAGAAGTATTTAAATGTCATTCTTGACACGTGTTGCCGTTTCTACGCAGGAATTACAAGAAACTTTACGAGATAATTTCATAGCTCGAGTTATATTCAGTTGATTATTTCCTGTATTCACGTTTAAAGTTATTATTTAAATATAAAAATTTTCAATATCAACAAACGGTTACCTAGGATAAGGTGCAGGGATTTTATCAAAATTGTATCGTTGTAAAATCGCTCTTTTGGTGCAAATGAAGCATTCTGAATATCTTATAATGTAATGAAGGAAATAATCAGTTTATAACTGGGCTCATTGGTTGAATTTACTCAAAAATTTTGTTTAATGATTGATTGAAAACAGGTCAAGGAAAATTATCATATTTACCCTTTTCAGATATCATTACTTTTCTATTTTCTAAAGTTAAAAAATTAAGTGCTATAAGTTTAAAACTATAGTTTATTATTTTTGACAATGTATAAATTGTTTAATTGTGCAGCATAATTTGACTGTAGTATTTATAAAACAATAAGTATTTTGTTTTACAATATCCATTTACATATTTGTGTTGCTATTATATTAACTAGTTATTGTAACGGTTGTTAACTGTAATACAAATAATTTAGTTTATACAAGCGATATAATGAACTAGGGTTATCCTTGTTATTCAAATCACTTTATCTAATCATAAGGATTATTATTACGAGTATATGGACATTTCGTATGTATGTTCAAGGTACAACAACAACAAATTATTTATATATACCGGGTGTAACATGAAAACCTGGCCATAGGCGTTTAACATGGGAAATCAGTTTTTCCTTGCGCAAAAGTGGCCAATTGATTTTAGACAAAAATGCTTCAAATGAAAGTTGTAGTGCTTGAAATTATGTATCTAAATCAGTTTTCAGATTTTATTTTGCACGTTTTGTGAGCGAAATAATCGCATTAATATTTTATAAGAATTTCTACTTTATAGTGATAGCCATGGAATTGAGACAAAATGATAAACAAATGTGTGACTGATTTAGATCCATAATTTCAAGCTCTACAACTTTTATTTGAAGCATTTTTATCTAAAATCAATTGGCCACTTTTGCGCAAGGAAAAACTAATTTCCCATGTTAAACGCCTATGGCCAGGTTTTCATGTTACACCCGGTATATATGTATATATATAATCGTAGACCTCTGGATAAAATCGAGACAAAATTTATATTACTAGCAAGAAACCTAGCCGTGTGTTCAAATTTTGTGGACACGTATTAAAAAAAAGGTTGTGTGAAAATATTCATGAAGGTATAAATTTCCGGTTAAGTTAAAAAACAGTATACATTCTACCTTAAAAAATTTGATAAAAGTATTTAGCTGGAATATTTATGTAAACTTTGCAGACTCTAATGACAGTACACCTAATCCCATAGAAAGTAACTGTGAGCCTCCCCGGATTTTAAAAGTATATCATATACCATTTGTCCAATCATATTATTTCACACATTTATGGTGATTTGTAACTGTTTCTATGGTTTTCATGGTTGTGCATAATGCAAGAAAATAGTTATTCTGCATCGTACTGTAACAAATGTAAGCTCTGTAGAACGGCAGAAACTACTGTAAATTTTACAATCACAAAATATTTATAATATTTATTCATATTTATAGTAATAATATACCGTTGGTGTTGTATTTATTGATAAACTAAAATCACAGTAGGTGAATATATGTAAAGTAGAATACAAAAATATAAAAATTAAATAATAGAATATATCAATTAATATATACTCGAATTCGATTCTCACGGCCGACAAAAAATTTTCACCAATTTAAATTTACTCCTGTGGCTCCCCCACCACTAAGATCTTTGGGGACCGTGATTTGACGGCTGGTAACCGCACTGCAAGCAAAGAAATACATTACTTGTAGATTGTAGAAGCTGCTACGGAAGAGTGACACACCCAGTAATGGGTATAAGGCGTGGTGATGTATTTATGTTTTTTACAATTAATATATATATATCTTTTAGGGAAATTATATGCGTAAAGAGAGATGCTTATTAATGGGATCAACAGTATCTCTTATTATTGTTTAATTAAGTACCTAATTTTACAATCAGTTTGGAATATAATTTATTACCATCGGTTATTTACCTTCCCTTTGGCAAGTAAATAAAAATCAGACAAAATATAATCAGTTCCCGGAAAATAAATAAATATAAATGTTCTATACGACAAGCATTGTAGATGAGCTCTTTACAGCAAATACTGTAGTTCTGTAAGCATTGTAGTTACAAAGTACTGTAGTTTACCGAGCTAACACAGTTACAGCGTTATAGAAAAAAGTTATAGAACAGCACAATTAATTGAAAAATCTCTTCGTTTCTTAACATCATAGTGTGGTTTATACCGAAGTAGTATTCATAAACACGCATCCTGCACCAAACAAGAAGCAGAATCAAGAAGTCGCTTGAGGGTGGGTAGCAACAAGGCAACAACGCAAGACGCAGGGATGTCCCAACATCCTCGACTCCCGGGTTCCAGAGCCGAGCGGCTCGAGTCGGACTAACAATGATGAGTGGTCGTTGTTTAGGAATAACAAGTTTTCTTTCAAGGTTCAGGGTCTGCGGGCAGCATATAGGACTCGCAGCAGGAGTCCTACCTCGTGTCCTGCCGCCTGCACCCTCGTCTCTAGTGACATTGCAGCGGGATCGCTGCAACGACAGATAGTTACATAGATCGGATTTGTAACTGTAATAGGTTGAATAATGTCAAGTCATGTGGAATGAAGAAATATTGTGGTTAGTGTTGGTGTTCCAACAAGACACTGGATTTGGAAGTAATTTTATTGGGAATTATAGATGAAAAGTAGCTAAAGGCAACTAATTTAGTACTCTTATATACAACGATATATAATATAAACATGTAATTATGCTATTATGCAAATTCTTTCCTAGTTATTTCAGAGAAATTTATATTTAATCCGGAGCCCGGAAAAAAACAGACTCCGAATTCTTCTGGTCAAAAAAGTCTAGTTGGCATCCCCGTGCTTCGCTAATAAGACAGTCATGATTTTTTATGATTCATTTGTGCGATTGTATGAATGAACAATCAATAATTCGATGAGTTTTCTTGTCCCGGGTTATATAAATATATCAATCTTGAAAACTTTAAAATTTCACAGTTTGACTAAAATATCTATAGCTTTCTTCTTTAACACATATGCTTCAAACAAATAAATACAAGATGATTTTATTTGTTTTCGTTCACAATCTGTATTCCATTCATCCTGGATGTACAGAAAAGTATGTTATTTGTGTATTTGCGATGGCTTTTATGTCTTATTTTAGTCATTCCTGATCGGATTTATAAAATCAATTCGTATACAAACGTAATGTACCAAGAATTGTAACATGTTTTTACGAGGATATTCTTGATTTACTATACGTGTAACATTTTAGGAAGATTTTACAGATATCTGCATTTTTATAGAACATTGGACAAAAATAAAGTGAAACTCAATGAATGAAATGGGCTCTTAGTACTATTGCCAAATGGCAACAAAGAGAAAGAAACTACAGAATTATTTTCTAATGTATCGAACTCTCGAGTAATATTTAATGAATTTATTTTTTAATTCAAACAGAGGAATTTTACATTAAGCGATAATTTTAAATAATTATTTAACAACTACTCGTATGTAAATTTCTTTTGAAAAATGGATTTGAAATTGTAAATTATATTCTCGTGAGACAAACAAACAATTCTATAAAAAATATCTCTTCGTGTGATATTTAGGAAGAATACTTTTGGCTAACGTTTTTATTTAACAAATTGATTTCTTTAGCCTCATATAACAACTAGACGAAAATCATACTACATGCATGTTTTTCGTTGTTATAAGTACTTATTGGTTAATTTGACAGTAATTATACAGTATGATTGGCTAGTATGGTAGAAACTAGTCATATGTAATACAATACCCGTTGTGTACTCGTTATGATTATGTAACGAACAAAAAATGAAGAGAAATTGTTCCATAAAAAAATAACATCAAAATTACAATTAAAATAAAATATTTGATGTTAGCAATGACTGTAGTTTGTTGATTAAAAAATGCAATTACGACTTTGTTATTATAACGACGATGCTTTCCAATGTATTTGTGGGTGCAGGATTTCATATTTCATACCCAGTAGTGGGCAAAAGGCATGATGATATATATATATATTTACTTTATTTATATTCCGAAGATCTTTAGTTCGAATCCTATTCAAGCAAAAAATATATGAATTACCAAACTGCAGCTCGGTGAGTCTGGATCTTGTATTATAATTGGGATTAAATTCCTGTTATACAGAATAGCATAAATAATTAAATACATAAATATTCGTAAATTGAGCTAAATTTTTTTCTAGCGAAACGTTTTTTAATTAAAGGAAAAATTTGCTTCAAAAATAGGACAGAGAGTTAAAAATAAAATTTAAAATGATATTTTTGTTTTTATTACAATAAAAATTATTAGTAAAAATTACTTGTTTGTGTTATACCGCTAACAAAAAATTTGTAGAAATACCTAAAGCGCTTTTGGATGCAGTCATGTGAATAAAATGTCTTCAGGGATATCTACCAAAGAATGTGTCTTTGATGCAAGAATTCGTTGCAAATATATGAGCATAAATCGTATTTTAGACTCTACACATGTTTGAAGCATTTTTCTGTGAGACAAATGCCACATCAATATGTGCATTTAAACCAGAGCAACGAAACAACCAAACTGCAAAAATAAAACTTTTTAGTGTGTGTTCCGACCCGATAATGCATAAAAAATATAATACAATAAAAATAACACCTTCCGGTAAAGGGTCGTGTCGGAAGTGGAAAGTGCTGCAATATCATCTCGGCTGTAAAAAAGAAATATATAAAATCCAAACAAAACGCCCTCGGCGGCTAACACGATATCCTAACAAAATTCAAATAGATTCATCTCCGAGATACTCCGTTGTCGCCGTCCCCATGTTTGGACACTGAGAATAGGCTTTATGCTCTTCGCTGTAATTACAAAAAAACACGACACAAAGCGAATGCTGAGCCAATGTGATATTTGCCAAACAAACATTTGCGAATGGCAATGAATACCATGATAGATTTCACAAAATAGAAAAAGAATGTTTTTCCTCTTTATTTCCTAGAATTCAATGATTTAGTGAATGGTGTTCTTAGTTTAAATAGACGACTCTGCATAGTACATGAAATTAATTATTCGTTCGTAGAATGGTTTAGCTTTAGATTCCATTTCTTTGCAGGTTACAATTTAATTTTCGAATATTCAGTAGAAGCATGTAACTGCTTACAAATTTATTTGTTCCAAAAATTATTTCAAGGGTAGAAATTAATTGCCATTAGAGAATCTAGGGATTTACTAAAGTAACTGATAAAATTAAATAGGAATAAACAAATATAAATGTAAAATAAAATAAATAAATATAATATCACACTTTTATCAATTACTGGATGTAGCATATCTTAGTAAGTGATATATTCATGCGGGTAAAGTGCGGATACCAGTTGTTAAATCACGGACTCCAAAGATATTAAGTAGAGGGTAATATTAATATAGTGAAAATTGTTTGTCGGCTTTGGGAATCGAACCCAGATTTTCAAATCTTCAATTCAAGTTGATACCACTGAATTATTCCATTCATGTTCAATGCCATGTATTAAATATTAAAAAAAACTGTATTGAATTTACTAAAACGAAATAAAATTAGCATGATAAGCTTTTAGAAATGAACGTTTAGTTATCCTTTGCATATTTTTATAGTTTATTTATTTAAATTACAAAAATAAAATAAATATATTATCAAGCTTTTAACGCATTGCTGGATGTGTCAGTCTGTCGTAGTAGATATATTTTTGCGTGGAGATGTTAGAGGTGTGGAATCCACACGAGTTAATGTAATTTATAGGAAAGTTTGTCGGCTGCAGGAATCGAACTCGGGTTCACAAATTAACAGGCCGACGCGATTCTACCGAGCTTTCTACCTCATACCATAATTTAGAAACTAAAATGTATTATTCGAACATTATTCAAAATATTATTAGAATTCTGGAAAAAAACCTTTATGATATTTTATAAAAATTAATAGGTAACTAAATAAAAGTGAAAATGTAAAATCTAAGATTTTCTTTAAATATTTTATTTTCAGGCAATGTAAATAAAATAAAATCGTAGATGATTTAAAGTGTGCCTAGTGACGTAGGATAATATTTTTTGTTTGATGTACATTGAAGCAAAATTAAAATACTTTCAAGTATTGAATTCATTTCAAAAATGTCTAAAATGTACTATAATTATGAATATCGAAGATGCTGATACAGCTTCAAATTATCTAGATAATTATAATTTTTTTATTTTTCATCATTTGGAATTGATTTGTTTAAAGATAATCGGTGTTATTACATTTTCACCATCGAACATCTAAAATAGACAAGTAATAATAATAATAATAATAATAATAATAATTTATTTAATTCATGACCAAAATACATAGGAATAGAAAACGTCAAATTCCTTATGTTCAGCTGCACAATATTTATTGTATTTATTCATGTTTTTCTGAACAACAGAAATTCAATTCCAATTACTGTACACGGTTTAAACTACCGACTCGCAGTTTGGAATTCGAACTCGGGATCTTCGAGTTCGAATGCTATAACGCTAACCACTAAACACCGTACTTATAGGACAATATTGTGAACATTTATTTGTCAGTTATTTCGTGATATAATATTATTAATATAATATTTATCTCGCATTATTTATTTATAATTTTGTTATTATTATTAATTTATAATAGTTACGTAATAAAATTAAAATATTATTAAATCCAACTCATGAAAGTTCTGATTAGAAACTTATTTGTGAACAAAGTTATATTCCCCCTCTTTTCTATTTCTATTTCATTTTGTCCTATCTAATCAAATTAAACTAATCTACTTAAACGAATGTTTTATTTTAGTTATGTAAGCTATTATTTTGTATGTTTTAAACTTTTCGAGAGCCCTATAGTAATTCAAAATAGAAGTACGCCTGTATATTTTTATTACAGTAAAATTATCAAAATTATGCTTGTGTAAAATATTGTATATCGTATAAAGCGTATAAAGTTTATTAACGTTTCATGCAACATATGGATACAACATGGTATGAAGTAAAATACTCCTAACGTATAAATTTATTATAATATGAGATAGGTAATATGGAATTTGAATAATTTATTTACCAAGAATATTAAGGTAATTTCGATAAATTCAAAGTACATATTTATGAATGATTATTAGCGAATATGGAGTAAGCTTCAATGGCAGTCTATGCATATTTTGTAAATATTAGAAGTTCACATTAACTTGGTTGCCGAGTTTATTCCCGATGCAAATGTAAATTTCTGTTATCTGAATTTTCATTAACTTCAATAATATAGCCAAGCTATCCGTTGTACAGTATTTGTGTAAGAAAATTAACAAACTTTTCTGCTTTGTGGCCTTCTGTTTAACTAATGAAATCTCTTGAGAAATAGTTTCTACAATATTTGTGCAGTTACAGAATCTCTTCTTAATTAGATATTACGCAATTATAAAGTTAACAGTTATATACTTATTCCGGAAAATGCAGTTAAATTCATATTATTAATGCAAGCCAGTTTTGGTCTCCCGCCAATTTGATTACTCTACTTTTGTCTAACTTGTTATTGTACCGAAAACCTGATTACAATTGATAAAAAGATGATTATCTTTATGTACTTCATGTTATTATTGTAATTATTTAAAGAAGAGAGTTTTTTTTATAATTTTCCTCGTTATTATAGAGATATTGTAACAATAGTAAATTATAAGTACATTACTTAATAGGATAATAGTTTAAGATATCCGAACATTTATACATAATAATGTGAAAAATACTATATTTATTTTAGTAAATGACAATACACCAATATAATAATAATTATTATTCGGTAAATATGAATAGATAAGATATATTTTAACTAGAAGTGTCAATAAATATTTAAAATTGAATTTATTTTGATATTTGTTGAAGTTAGATTGAAGTTAAAATTTATAATTACCTTTGCTTTGTTTTAAACTAAATATCTTGAATTTTTAATAAAGTGTTTAGCAGTTTGATTATTTTATTAAATATTTAAAAAATACAATAATTTTACATGAGCTGAACAATGACAGTTAAACTAATGGATTTATGTTTATCATTTCTTCAGTGAAACAACTTGATAACTTCATACAAAAATATCCCCAAAACAATTGTCCAAAGTTAAACTTTGAAAACGATATTTAGGAAACCATTTTGCAGTCAATATTCAATAAAGATGTAAAAATAAATTACATAATAAATTTCCTATATTTCCTGGGTGTTTGGGTTTTTGTTTTTTGGGAGTTGTCAAGTTGTGTAGTTGTATAATAGTTAAACATAAATCTATCAGTTTAGCTGTCGGTACTCAGCTTATGTAAAATTATCGTAATTACTTTTTTTTTTATAAAAAAAAATAAATACATTACACTGCAAAATATTTGTTTATTAAAAATTAAAGTTATTTAGTTTTATAGTTAACCTAACTTCAACACATGTCAAAGTAAATTAAATTTTGAATGTTTATTGCATCTGTCTGTGTTACCATCTTGTTAATATTATTTTAAATTTAACTTTTAAAATAAAAGTAAATTAATATGATATAGTATAAAAACACGTGTTACATTATGCTACTAATTGAAAATATTAAAATAAGAATGATAATATTTGGTATGAAGTACGTACATATTTCAAATATGGTAAAATTTGAAGTAAGATAATTTTTTTCATATATCCCTTGGCTCCATTCAGTGTATAAATCAACTCGTGGAACAATATCACTATTCGCGTAAGCCGGCCGAGCATTGTTCAGCACGATGCCAAGCCTCGGCTTTCGGATCTAATGTGCTGCGTGAATCCCACAACATGCGAAGTGCGTAGAGCCACGCCAATTAACGGCAAACTTGCAAATGCTAATTACCGTATTGTAGTAGCATGAGCGCCAAGACAATACACCCTACTCACCTACTCCCCATATCCACATGCTGCAATATCTCGAGTTCTAGACGTTAGTGTTCCGCACTCGCGCGGTCGGTAAATCATGGCCCAGGTGGCTCACTGTCATCCATGACGTCACTACGCCGATCTTGTAACTGTCAGCGCCGATGGAGCGCTTGTCACAGCCCACTACGCGGATATTAATTGTCCCTTGATGAAGTTTGCTTTGATTAATGGACAGTTTTATTTACAAAAGTCAATATAATTGACTGTCGGAAATTTATCAAAATACGGCTTATGAAATATGGGACGTCTTGTATTATTCCGCACCGTGCGAACGGATCGTCTGCCGAGAAGCCTATTGAATGCTGAGATGGGATTAAAGCTGTGAATACTCGGAGATGCAAAACAAATCATTAGGAGGAGAGACTCGAATCTTTTTGAGAACACATCTTATGTAACACGGAAAAATCAAATTTATCTTCCAGACAAGCGCATTATTTTCCGATTAATATTTTTTTCTTTAAAAAAAATAATATTGTAACCCTTTGTTGCTACACCATATAATCGAAGAGCGTCGCACACAGGGAGTGTGTTCAAAATTTTTGAATAAATATTTTTGATATTTCGGAATGATAAACGTAAAAAAACACACATTTTACAATAAGGGTTCCAATGATTTTTTTAAAATTTTCATATATATATATATATATATATATATACCGGGTGTAACATGAAAACCTGGCCATAGGCGTTTAACATGGGAAATCAGTTTTTCCTTGCGCAAAAGTGGCCAATTGATTTTAGGCAAAAATGCTTCAAATAAAAGTTGTAGAGCTTGAAATTATGGATCTAAATCAGTTTTCAGATTTTATTTTGCACGTTGAATTGAAAATGGATAATAACCCTTTTGTAATTTAATATTATTTCTAAATAAATAAAATTATTATTTGCGTAAAAATTCTATTATTTATTATAATAAATATTAAAAAATTATAAAATAAAATTATCCATTTTCAATAATGATATAACAATCACCTTTGTCACTTAAATAAATCACAAATCCATTTCAAACTAAACTTTTCTGACAGTTAAAACGTCATACATTTGTTTATCATTTTGTCTCAATTCCATGGCTATCACTATAAAGTAGAAATTCTTATAAAATATTAATGCGATTATTTCGCTTACAAAATGTGCAAAATAAAATCTGAAAACTGATTTAGATCCATAATTTCAAGCTCTACAACTTATTTGAAGCATTTTTGCCTAAAATCAATTGGCCACTTTTGCGCAAGGAAAAACTGATTTCCCATGTTAAACGCCTATGGCCAGGTTTTCATGTTACACCCTGTATATATATATATATATATATATATATATATATATATATATATATATATATATATATATATATATATATATATATATATATATATATATATAAATGTATTATAATTAACGTATAAAAATTGACTATTATGTATACAAACGGTGACGGACTATTATTGTGAAATAGATGCGCATTGATTCTTACAATATTCCGTCAGTACGGTGGTGTGGATAAAACTATCACACTGCGGCTCGGTGAGTGCGGACCCTGTATTGTAAATGGGATTAAATTCCAGTTCTACAAGAGTAACTAAATAAAATAAAAATAAATATGAAGTTGTCGCGCTATTAGTTAGATATTTGGCCATCGTTTTGAATATATTTCACTTATAAATACGATTTATTTCATTGTTATTTTAGTATTACTATTTACATTTTCTTGATAGCCTTGAAACCCCTATTTGTATTTTATTCAACATATTCTTGTTGAGATGACTATGTTGCGCTTGCAGTATACTCATAATTAGAATATACTTACTGTTAACAGAAATTCATTTTGTTAATTACATTGTATCACACGGACTACCAACTTTGCATATGCGACATAAATACCGTTACTGCACTGTACCTACTTTGCCTTAAAATATGACGATACCAACTAATTAAATATTATTACAATTAATCTGTAGTGTTCTGCCAGGGGCGGATCCAGGCTTCGAATTAGGGGGGGGGGTCATGGAGTGAATTTTGTCTCGGGGAGGGGGGTATTTCCCATCTTCTAAATATACAAAATATTTGTATTTGCTAATATTATATTCCTGCTTTAAATAATTTTTACAATCACTTTCAATCACATTAAATCGTCTTTGGAATCGCATTAAATCATAAACGGTTCGTCGATAGAATACAAAAATTATTGAATTAGAAGCTGATTTTCTAAGTGCAAATGTCGGTAGTCACATACTTGACTAGGTCTTAAATAGAATACCTCTCCCATCTGCGGGTCGAAATAATATCCCCACAAAATATTGGTTTTTGGCTATTTATTAGAATAATAAATCAAACAATGGTTCTTAATTATCTTAGAATTTTAAGTTGTTAGATAATATTTTCTATTTAATTGGTTTAACAATCGTAAATAATGACATCATTATTATGTATTAGAGCCAACATTTTAGAAAAAGTCCATGCTTAGGGGGGGGGTCATGACCCCCATGACCCCTCCCCTGGATCCGCCCCTGTGTTCTGCAGTAAACCTTTTCATAGTTCATACATACTATTACACTTTCTTTTTTTATGTCGAAAACATATATTTTTTTCTATAACTTAAGTCAGTTCGATTGTAATAAAATGTTTGTTAAATTCATCAAGGGGTTTGTGTCATAACTTTGAGAGATACAGACAAATTAAATGTTATTTTATATATCATTTTAATCCTCGCCTTGACAGAATTTTGTTTATCAAATTCATTTGCATAATATATTATAACAATTTTTATTTTAATGGTAGAATTCTATTTAAACGGTTTATTGGCATACTTGGGTAAATCTTAGCTTCTCATCCCTTCCAAGCTTCTGGGTATGTTATGTAAACTGGAGAAACAGTTCACTTGAAACAATGCAACGATATTGCTCTCTTACCCCTTGTCAGCAAAACAACAATTAGTTAATGGTAACTTGGCATTAGTCGAGACAAGTTGTCTCTTTAGCGTGCAAGATGAAGTTGCGCCTTGAATAATACTAAATTTCAAACCAGTAGATATATTTTTTATTTGCAAATAAAATGAAACCGAAATAATTATTTCAATACAGAAACTTAAAATGTTGTATTTGATTTTACTTGACCGGCTAAATATCAGACAAAAATATATATTTAGACAATATTGAAATAAAAAAGTGCAATTTGATTCAATTTTATTGAATACTCGTTTACATTTTATCAACGTAAAGCTAACAAGATCTACTATGATCAATAAAATTCGATAATTTTTAAATTTAAAGTAAACAAGGCAATAACAAAGTTATATATGTATTTATTTTTTTGTTAATATTTGTCGGTTAAAGAACATTATTATTTTCAGCTTTAAAAATATTGGTTAAAGTAGCGGTTAATGTTTTATTTTCTCGTTAAAAATATCGGTTACTAGTTAATTTATTCTTGCCCTGTCTATAAGTAGGTCAATATTTGTTGATTTAATTTTTTTATGAGGGATAGTTCTAGTCAAATAGATACATATATCATTTCAGAAGCGAAAGTCTACTTTTATATATAAAAATAAAAAATGCGACTGTGCTGGAATGATAAGAATTCCTCTATAAGCTATAAGTCCCCTGTACTATAATTATAGGAATTAAGTTTCTGTTGTGCAGAAAAGCAAATAAATAAGTATCATACTAAATAAAATGAGAAGTTTATGTAAATCAATGCTATCTATTTAAAAAGCTTGTCCCTGATGAAAGCCGGTCCTGCTGGATATTATCTTGCAATTGGGGTGTTTACGTTTGCGTTGTGGTTGGCGGTTCGCCTTGTCGCCTCGCGACTGTTTTTACCGCGCGATTTTCCCGTTAACTGACTTTTACGAATAGCCTCGTGCAACTAACGAATGCCGTTGTCACAGGCGGTTCGCTGCTCGTGTTTTTTACCGTGAAGCCACACATTTTTTCATTGAAGTATTCGCGTAACCCGTGAAATTGGTAACCATTTATCGTATTTGCAGCAGGTAACCGCATTTAATTAATGCTTGCAAACCTAGCACGATTTTTTTAATTTTTGTTTTGTTTCACGAAATCAAACTTGGCGCTGCAGTTTTTATTGTATTTGAAAAGCCAATGTTCTGTGTATTTCTCAGTAACGAATGATCGTGCGATCGTGGTTATTGTACGTACTGGGAAAATCCAATCGGAGTCAGTTCAAATGTTAATTTGTCAGAATAAGCGAACGTTTATTTATTCTACTCGTTATTGAACTTCATTGCTTGCAGGTTATGAAACGATGCAATTTGTTTTAATTATTCTTTTGCTTTGCAATGGTACAGTTAAACATACGAATATAAATATTAGATAATAAATTTTAGTTTTCGTAAAATATGAGAAAAGTAGTCATGAATGATTCTCACTGCTATTGTAACAAAATAAATATATCATCACGCTTTTTACCCATTACTGGGTGTGGCACTCTGACTAAGCAGATCTCGGTAAGTGATATATTTTTTCGCGTGAAGTGAGGTTACCAGCCGTCAAATCACGGCCTCTAAAAATATTTGCGGAGGGAGGGCCACAGGGGTAGATTTAAATTGGTTAAAATTGTAACGAGGTGAAATAATTCAGAATAAGGTTTTGTTCGTATTAGATTTTTTCATTATCAATTAATATATACTAATTAAATCTGCTGTCTTAAATACCTTGACAGATATTTGCCTTATCAAATTTATTAGTGCATACATAATGATTTAAAAATATCGACAAATGGCTATTTTCTTTACTATTAATATTAGACATACAGCTTAAATAACACAAAGTTGGAGCAAATATAATTTTTTTTTAATATTTTGTGAAAGCATTTTAAATGAGCTTTATAGTGATGTCAAATATTTACATTTTCATTAGAAATTAACGAAGTAATATTTTGGCATTTAAGTAATCTGTCACTTGTTTTTGATTTTTTTGAATTGGTAAAGAATTAAGATAAAAATATTTGTATTATTAATAATTATTTATCTCTTAGACAGTTTGAATTGTTCGAAATAATAATAATTTAAAAAAATTGATGTATCAGGTAAACATCAAAATATTTCCTCAAACCAAGAAGGTAAAAATATCATTCTGAGAATGCATGAAAGATTTATTATTTTCAAAAATTAATAGCTAATTAATTTCTAACATTAAACAGCTTAAGATTAACCTATGTAGAATATGTATAAATGTTAGGAGTCTACTTCGACAAAGAAAAAACGAGTTACGGGCGGGCTGCTTATGAAAACTAAACTTATTAAAAATACTTACCAGTCATGAATAGGGAGCAGACAAAAAAATCCTACTACCATTATATAGAACAGTTATAAGATCAAAGAAGAAGATCAAGAACTATATAACATTGGTCACTATTTCTTCAATCAACTTGTATATTTGTAATAATTGCAAAGATCTCCAAATTCTACTTATCACCTGGGTTATCACGTTCATGGCTTTTTCGAATATTCAATTTAGAAGCTTAATGTTGGTCTGAAATTATTTTGGCCTTTTATATTCACTCTTTGCAAGTATTTCCTGTTTTTTTGTGTGTATCTTATGCGTGAGAACGGTTAACTTTGAACCAACACAACTATTCCACCCTCTTACCCCTTATCAACAGGATAATAGGTTTAATTAGTGCTAGTTCAGTCTTTAGGTCTCTCAAAATGTAGTCTTGAGTTAACTTGTTTTGTGCTTCTAACTTTTTAAGATTTCTGTTCATTTCCCATCGTCGTTCATTCAGTCTCATCTGAAATATTCATTTATTTACAACTGAAAAAATGTTAATTTTTTCACTAATATCAGTACGCGAAATAACTGATTCATAGTTTTACATTACCATAACAACGCGTATTTTGCACCCTCGAGCACAAAATGAATATTTTGCGCACTGTTTCGCAATTATTTTTTGACTGGTTCCATTAGTTACAACACATCAATAGTATCATATTATTGTTGATTGTTTTCCTTTAATTTACTTAAATAAATCACTAATTATTGTATTATCCTTTATTTACAGTTGTAGAGAAAATGTTGTTTGTATTTCGTGGGCAAAATTCTTATGTTTTTGGAGTGTTCGAATGACTTTTTTAGTCAATAAATTAATTTTGTGACTAATTGCGTAAAAATAAAATGTATAAACTCATTTAAAAATAGTCTAATATAATTAAAATATTTCAAACGAAATATAGAATAATAGTTATTGAAATTTCTGTCTCGACCTATTTTGCATTCCATCAAAACAAATAACAAATAATGCATCAATATGTAAGCACCAATGCATTACAAACCATCATAACAATCATAATTTCCATTGTAGTTCATTATAACCAGTCATTCATTCCGACAGCTGAATCCTATAATCTCGAAAACCTAATTTTCCAATGACTACATAAACCAATAAACAAAAACAATCTGGTCAGGACATAAAGCAAGTTAACGTCCAATTACGTGTGAAATATGTTCCGTGGCCGCACAAAATTCTGCTCGTTCTATAAATAGTGTGCAACACCGGCTGTACGTCCGTTACGATGCGTTATTTTACGTCCAGTATTAAGTTAGTGTATTGTTACGACTACGACGCACGATGTGAGGTCTGAATCCTGAAATGCTATTTTACAGCAAACTTATTAATCAGTGTTAGACACGCTGTCGTATCTAATTACATTAAGTAGGTGGGAATTAAATGTATGAATGCGGTATATCATGCATGTTCAAATAAAGAATAAATTTTGTATCTCGTTAATATCGTCCATTTTTAAATATCATCCTTTTTCCTTATAAAACAAAATTTTGCACTCTCTATACTTCCGATGCAATAACATTTTTGACAATTATCGTATTACTTGTTATATGAGTTATGAAAACATTAAATTTATTTGCAATTAAAAATGGAGAATGATTTCATTATTTTGATTTAATCTTTAAAGAACAGTTGCGAGGTAAATAAAATGTCAATATGTTTAAAAATGTAGCTCATTTCAAACAAATTCGTTATATCTTGTTTTTTCAACTTCATATTTTTTTTCAAAATTGTCAAAATGAAATAAATATATACTAAGGTCTGCAGGTAAAATAGAAAAGTTAAAGGGATTGAATTTTGTTGTCAAAAACTAGTGCAATATTAATTTAAAAAAAAAACCCAAGGAGTCACAAATGTTATAAAGGTGTATCGAATAATAATAAAATTAACATACTATCGATGCATACGTTATAAAGAATTATTGTTCATTTTCAATGAATTTAAAATAAAATGTTACAGAATACTTCCTGATATTATTATTATTTGCAATACTAGTCCATGTTTACATGTCACATTTCTGGTTATAGTAAGAATTTAAAACTCTATACAAATTTACTATTTAAATATATTATTCATCTTTTTTACACCAATTAACTTAAATTTCATGTCAGATTAAAAAAAATCTGATGTGGACACCACATGACTTCCTTGTACACGTATTAAACTATAGATATTTTTTAATTGCACATATTTGACATTAAATCTTTTATTTTTTGTTCTAATCCATAGCAAACTTAATTTTAAAAAAAATCAAAAAATATATAATATTTAAATTTAGATATCTCGTTTATGCAAAAAGCTAATTTAAAAATTCTTAATGTGCTAGAAGCAGAATTTAATTCTCTAAAACTTTTATTTGCAGCATTCCTTTCTAAAATTAAAATAATACCATTTTTTCAAGGAAAACTGTTAGCAGCTTCATGTAATGTGCCACTTCCGGTTAGTCTATTTTAACCAAAATCTATTATGTTATTTCCATTGATATAGTAGTCTTATATACCAAATTTGGAAAGTTTTAAATTATATTTGAATATAGTTTTTCATGAAAATCTATTATAGGCTTCAAGTAAAGTACCACTTCCGGTAGTTGTATAATGACCAAAAAGGGAGGTGCACAACTAGATGTTATAACAGTCCTAAATATAAAGTTTCAATTTTCTACGGCTTACCGTTTTTGAGTTATGCGAGATACGTACGTACGTACGTACGTGTACATACGTACGTACAGACGGCATGACGAAATTAGTCAAAATGGATTCAGGGAGGGCCAAAACACCTATTTCCGTTGAAATCTGAGAACCGAAATTTTTCGCGATTACAATACTTCCTTTACTTCGTACAAGGAAGTAAAAATGAAGACAAATCGGAGTAAAATGTTATTAACAATTTAACATTGCTGTCAAATATTTTATTCGAAATTGTCAGCTTAACTGTCAAATTTTAGTTTCATTGATGCAACGGGGAAGAGTTAAATTGTTTCATTAATCTGTAAAATATTTCAAGGGTTCGTGCTATCCCATTTGTTTGAGTATACTCGTTGCGTGATGTTATGTATGTATGTGAGTCCATCCCTTAACGTATCTAAACTAGATCACTACATTTAATATACACTAAATATTTGTATTACCCTTTGAAACGGATTTGTTAAATTGAATCGAAATTAATTAAAATACTTTTAATCATCAACCTCTAAAATGTGTACAAAACATGTTACGTTTTATTTATAATAACAAGCATATCTTGTTCCGGAAAAGATCATGTACACTGTACACTTCGAAGTAATTTTGTTTAAATGGAGGGATTTGAATACAAAGTGCTATTATATATAAATATAAACAGCTCAAGGGCATGCAAATATTTCTTGGATACATATCCATCTAAATCCCGAATCAAATCCGTGAGTGTGAGGTCGGTTTCAGCAGGTGAGAGAGCTGTCAACCGGCGAGGATGAATGTTTGGTTGGCGAGGCGCGGGACGACAGCGGGCGTCCACGGGTCAGATTGACGACATGCAGGTCAGAGCTCTGCTAGTGGCTTCAAGCGAGGTGTTGCACTTCGACCTTTCCCATCTCGACCTATGAATCTATAATTATCTGGGATACTAGTTACTTTTAATTTTATTAGATTCTTTTGAACCTTTTATAAGGATGTTAGCTGACAGTTTATTTTACTTTAGTCCATTAAAAAAATCCTGAACTTTATTCATACTGTATTTGTATTATTATATTTTGTATTGTTCTTAAAATAATCTAATAGACAGTACACGGCCAGCACCGGAACCATGACTTCCTAAATATTATATTTTGTAGGATCCAGTTTTAATTTTAAATGCTACCACACAAGAAACAAAGTACATTTTAATTATTTAACGAATTAACTTCAGAGTGACTTTTAGAAGATCTAAATTATTATTATCTGATGAAGTTAAATAGTTAATAAAGAAAATAAATATAAAAAATATAAAATAAACACTTGGCTAAGTTTCACAAACTTCAGCTTCCAAGTCACCTTATGAGGGCATCGTCAGGGGCTGGTCAGCACAGTTAGTAACCATAGACGCGTTTCGCTCTTATTAGAGCTCATCAGTATGGTATAACTCACTTCTTCACCTAGAACAAAGTTCACGTGAAGAAGCTGGTGACGAAGAACTGTGCTAGCAGAACTTAGCCAAGTGTTTATTTTATATTTTTTATTAAACCTAGTTTCACCAAGTGTTGGATGACAATTAATTTTGTCTTTGTTGTTATTTAAATTGCTATTGCGTAGCTTTTCCTTTTTTTCTGTAGATGGCATGGCCTGTTCCACAGAACTTCTCATATCATCTTACCTGTTTGTTAGAGATCTTATTCTCTGCTGGCACAGTTCTACGTCACCAGCTTCTTCACGTGAACTTTGTCTTACGTGAAGAAGTGAGTTATACCATACTGATGAGCTCTAATAAGAGCGAAACGCGTCTATGGTTACTAACTGTGCTGACCAGCCTCTGACGATGCCCTCATAAGGTGACTTGGAAGCTGAATTTTGTGAAACGTAGCCAAGTATTTATTTTATATTTTTTATTAAACCTAGTTTCACCAAGTGTTGGATGACAATTAATTTTGTCTTTATTGTTAAAATAAATATAGCATTATATCTTTTATCCATTAATAGATGTAGCATTTTGTTATATATTTATGCGTGTGAAGTTCAGTTACCATCTGTCAAATCAGGGTCCCCAAATATATTAGTGGCGGGGAAGCCACAGAGGTAATTTATCAATATCCAGTAAAGTTTGTCGGCTGTAGAAATCAAACTCGAGTTCTTATAGATTGACGCGATTCCACTGAGCTATCCATAAATAGTTAGTAATAATAATAACAAAGAGATTCTAATAATTATAACATTATATATTGTTAAAAAGGAACACATTTTTGCAATATGAAATACACAATTATACTTACTTATTATTAAATACTTCTACTGGATTAGACATTGAAGATTGAAAGTGTTTGAGAACAAATGTTACCATAAAAATCTTAATTTAATCATTGTCTGAATGTCAAAGTCAAGTGTAAGTGTAAATATAACCATTTCCACTACCTTCGATAGCTCAGTTGGTAGAGCGGTGGACTGTAGTGTTGTTAGTTGAAATCCATAGGTCGCTGGTTCAAATCCGGCTCGAAGGAATATTTTACAAATTGATATTTGAAAACTGCAGTAAAAATAAATGTACGTACGAATAAATGAGATATAAATCCTCTCTGTCTGCTGCTATCTTTAATGAGATGTTCTTTTATATCATTTATTTAAAATGTATTTTAATAAATCCAGAAGTTTTTTTGTAATATAGCAAGAAAGACACAACTGCCAAGTTATTTTTAGAATAGTAAACTTCATAATGATGGCAGAAATGTTTACAAGATCACATGCGCTATCGCAAAACTGATTAACATGGAAACATGTTTTTCCATATTTAGTTTTGAAACTAATTCTCAATTTGTTTTTGATTTGATACATGGTATTTTCAAAATTTAAAATGATTAAAAAACTATTTCAAAACTGAATGTAATTTTAGTAATAGACTTCGTTTATGTTGGCAATTCAAGAGACTTCAAGTTAATTATGGTTTGAAATATCCTATGAGTTTATCTCAGTGGATTGATAACAGTCTTGAGCGATTTTAAATCTTTTTCAAGTCATGTTAACTAAACAGAGAGAGTGAAATATCAGATTATGTAGCCAGGGAGAGAGAGAGAGCTAATATACTTTTTTTAAACAGTTGATTCTTGCCACTTTTCTTAAGGTTAAGATCAAGAAGAAATTATATCAATTTAATAACACTGTAACAACTGCATGCTCACGAACTTGTATTATTTGAAGCTTAATTGTTTATTCCGATTGAAGCCAAAGCTTGATAAATATCTTTCGTAACACATGCACAAGAAACACGTTCTTATTCCCCCAGGGAGAGAAACATTATGTTTCCATAGGTACCATGTTTCTCTCCCTAGAGAGATTAGCAGTTTGCGGTGTTTCCTAGGTAACTAGTTACGCAACCCATATTTGACATTTGTCCCGATAAGACTAATTTTTGTGCACTTGTTACGAAAAGTATAATATGCTTCACGGGAGGGCGCGATTATTCCTTGTGTGAAGTTGACAAACCTCGACTTCCGCTCGAGCCTTCGGCCCTCGCTTACGTCTCGGTTTGTCAACTTCACACGCGGGAATAATCGCTTGTTTCCCTCCCTTGATGCATAACATACTATAACTTGACGTTTTCAAGCAAATTAAAATATAAATTCTCAACGTTTATGCCGGGGATTAGGAAAGGATTTATTCAATTCAAAACGGTTTCAAATATCGAGACAAACGTAGTCATAGTTCCGTGACAATACGACAAATTTTTCATGTGAGTGATATCACTGTTGGTGGTGGTGATGGGAATGGTCGAAGTGTGTGTAACCTTCGTTCCAGCACCGGCGCCGGGCGTCGTTCCTGTTCCTATCCCGCTGAGACACGGGACTTTTGCTTCGTCCGCGCGATGTCCGTTGTCGCTTGCACGCTGTCGCTGGCTCGTCGTGTCGTCGTCGCCCGCTACGCTGAATTTTTATACATTTTTTGAGTATTTCCCCAAGGATCAGTTGACAAGCAAAGAAAACCTTTAATGTTTGTTTTTTAAGGAAAATGTTATGGCAGTTGTTACGAGACATGTTTTTAACTTTATTTCAAGCCTAATGGAGATGTCATTTATACTAAACGTATTTTCCCTAGACAATCACTGTTTTCTCTAATATAAACGATGATGAACAGGTATAACAAATTCTAAATATACATTACATTTTTACATTTATCTTTTATTTCCCACATTCTCCTTGTTTTAATTGGTACGTATTTTCATTATATTCATTATATTATACACGGTGTTTCACAACTTAGAGCAAAAAATTAAAGGGTATATTCTGTACGACGTGCTGATCATGAAACAAAAAGATTTTTTTTAATTCGAAAAATTAAGGGTTAACCTAAAACATTTTTGGTAGTACTGCACTGGATTCGCTTTCCTATTAAACACAAACAATGAAGTAGGTATCAACTACGAAAGAATAATTACACAATTCAATTATTAGCAGTTATTTATAATATAATTTGATTAAATTAATAACTTTAACATAATCATCCACCCAGTGGCAGTGGCAACGAAAAATTTTGGACTGGGAAACATGGAAAATAGTTTTGCGATTAAAAAAAAATCTTTTTGTTTCATGATCAACACGTCGTACAGAATATACCCTTTAATTTCTTGCTGTAAGTTGTGAAACAGCCTGTATACAGCAAACAAAAAATTGTTTATTCAGTATCTCACGAATCAGATTTTTTCAACATGGGTCAGCAATTTAATTAGTTGCTCTTATTTGATTGTTTGTTTCTATTCTGTTCATCTATTTTCATATATTTTATTATATATTAATTTGAATACCTAGGTACTAACAATTATTTTGTTTCTTTTGCAAATTATATTCCATCATGAATTAATTCGTAATTTGCAATCAGCGATGTAGTGAATTTTGACGTTTTAATTGTTTGCAAGGTACGCAACCTACCTGTAGCTCGCGATCTGTAGTTGTGTCTCAATGGCGTGGGAGGGGCGAGACCAAGTGTCATGTAATTTGTTTGGGTGTACGCGTGAGTTACAATTTGCAAATTGAGGTGTCGAGCTATATCAATGAATTAATTAAATCAGTAATTTACATCTTTATTTTAAGCCAAAATAAACATTATTACAAACATAGTGACAACAATCAAATTTATTCTAATGTACTTACAATAAATTGTAATAGATGGTGCCGGAATTTAAAATAATAATAACAGTTAAAAATATTTTTATTGTTGTGTAGTGATGAATTTTCGTCTCAAGAACACTAAAGTACTAAACTGCTACTACTTACTTTGGTAAATGAATATTAAAATTACAATATAACTTTCGAGAATTTTTCTATAATCTCATTGTCTTTCACAGAAAGAGTCGCCTTGAGCATAGAATATTTTCACCAAAGTGTCTTTTCAAGTTGATAAGTCAGAACCACATCTTCGTTCACTATTGTTTTACTGTTTTTCTCATTCCATTCTTTGATCATAGTCTTTCTCATATTGTAGTTAAAATTTTTTGGCAGTAAATTTAATCATGTACCACGTTTACACAAACTATCATCAATATTGCACTTTGTACTATCATTAATTACAATTTCTTTTCTTAAATTGCGAGAACTTGAAGAGCTTGAACTAAACACTTTGGTATATCACGTAAAAACATAGATTTAGTTTTCACCAAATTACCATTTTGCGTACTTGATACATAAATATCTATTTTCTACTTTCGTTAATAAAATATCATCTCACATGCTGGTTTCCAAATCTTTAAATAACATTTTAATCACATGTTGTCAAGCTGTGGCTTTGAATTTATTAGTCAACCCACAAGGGGACTTTAACAATTGACGTGTTAAGTACGGGCTGATGTTAGCTTCCTGCATCTGTCATTGCAACTTTATCTTACTCTTCAAATAATTTATAAAACTTTACTTTATTGATTTTATTTATTGTCTTAATTTGCGGTCATAGTAAAAGTATAGTATGTAACTCGTTTTATAAACTCTTGATGCTCGTTTGCACCAACAAAACTTAAATTTTAAGCAGTGGCCGCGGAAGTGGGGATGCAGGGGTTGCAGTTGCAATCCCTGATCATTTTTGGGGGTTGCTCCGCAACCCCTGTTTAGGACACAAAAAAATAAAATAAAATACCTAACTAAAATACGAGTACGAATTCAATTCCAGCTTCAGAATCGTCAGCCGAAAGGTCATTCAGCGGGGTTCGTCGAATTTTGACTTGGAACCGTACTTCAATGTTACAAAAACGACTGTTTCATTTAGTTTTTCTTCATATACACAAAATTAAAACATTGGACATTGATTTAAATAAGGTGATGAAAATATTCATCAATAAAACCGCAGAGCGAATGACAATTTGCGGAGCAATAGAGTAAAATTGTCTTTTTCAATTTATACAGATGTAAATTTTTTATAAAACTGTTACATTAATTGACAAAAACAAATTATATTATTAATATAATGTATCTCACCTAATTATTCATTTTAATTACCTAAATTTATCTTTGTTCTATTTTTACTCCGGTCAAAAATTTTCGCTACCCCTTGCGAAAAAGGTTTCGCGGTCTCTGATTTTAAGTCTGACATAAACTGATAAAATCGCATCAAAAATGTAAGTTTTGTTGGTGCAAACAAGCATTAGGTACTCTTGTTAAACACTCGTAACTAGAGAGACATTTACAAATCTTGGTACATAATATACTATTTCCATCAAGAATAATTCTTGGTTGACTTAAATTTGAGTATCGGTGTAACCAACTTTCTTTCTTTTTGTCAACATTGTATCCAGCTCAACCTGATTAAAGTTGCATAATTTCTAAAATATCTTTATTGATTATTCAGAATCATTTTACTTCTGAAACTTATCATGCTCCAAGCACTGAGCTCCGCCATGCATTATGTAAAATAGTTCCAGGGTAATCTTCTCAGAAATTCTGAAAAAATTAATATCTTTAAGCGTGCATGGCATATGTGTGAGACTAGCGTGAAATATCGACAAAGATACAACGTAATTTCGTAATGGATTAGACGATTTACGACTATTTTTCTTTATGACAGGCCCCATATCCATACATATGCGCAAATAATATGAATCACGGAATAACTGGTCGCACGTTGAAAAACTTTACATAAACGTCAAATATGCAAATCGCGCTTCAAGTATATATATTCCGCGCTGGGCGGTTGTGGTTATCTGCACGCGACATTTGAGAGCGGCTCTTGATTACACCTGCATGCCGACGCCGAATTCCCCTGGAATTAATAGTGTCGTAACAGTGTCGAACTGTCCGCCAGACCGACCATCCGCTGATATGAGGTGTGCATTTGCCAAACCAAGTGCACACCTAATTATCGTCCTCGTTTATTTTACTTCGTAGGCATGTATTTGTATATTACCATATACGTGAACTAATTACTTGACTATAATTACGTCGTATGTACGGAAACGTAGTTCCTGACAATTTATTTCAGATAAGTCACCTACTTTTTAGTTTAATTTCATAAAAGCAAATGAGAGGAAGATAAAAAAATTATATCATTTTGAGATATTCATCTACTAAGAAATGGCGTTGATCACGATATGTTCAACTTGAAACGAAGGTAAACTTTCAGTTGGTTTCCATAAGCTTTATTGCTGTCAGTTTTATTTGTTTTTTCTTTTATTTAGTGTTTCTAGTAATGGATTTTTATTTTTATAGAATATAGCTTTGTATTGTCGTTAGTTGTATTTTTAGTTCTAGTTTCTTTCATCTTTTAACTTTTAGGTTCAAATTGGTACTTTTAATAGTGTAGGTTTTTCTTAGTAGAAGTGATTTCGTTTAGTATGATATTAGTTAATTATAGTTGTATTATTATCAATATTAGTTCCGTTATAACTCATTTTTATTACTTTTCCAAATAAGTAGTTATTAGATTATAGCAAACCGTTGCCAGTATTCTTATTTTAATGGGGTAAGTGGCTGAGTGCTATCGAGTCGGCCTATGGATTTCAAAACCTGGATTCGATTTCCACGGCCGACAAACAATTTTTACCACGTTCAAACTACCCCTGTGACTCCCCCGCTACTAACATCTTTGGAGGCCGTGCTTTAACGGCTGGTAACCGCATTTCACGTGATGAAATATATCATTTATCGTGAACTGCTACGGCACTCAGTAATAGGTAAAATGATATATTTATTGTATTCTTATTTTAAAATCATAAAACAAACGATTCAGGTTTGTCTCTGTCTGTCTATGTATGTCAACGATTTTGAAATCGGCTCGTGCTATCGCACTCGTGCAGATTTTTGTCGCAACAAACAGTCGTGATCATGACGACAAAAATTTCCGGCACTAATGGCAACTCAAAACACAAGTGTTACATTTACTTGTATTTAAAAACTTGCACAGACAATTTGATGAATTGTAATTTATAGTTAATTTTCTGTTTGCTAACAAATATGTAACTCTGTTGCGGTGGAATGAAGGATGTGCAACATCATAAATCACTCGAAATCAGTTTAGTCGCATTAAACTGATACTTAACCGGCTTTAATATCAAATCATTTTACATCACATTATTTTGACAGTTGCGGAAATACTAACGTTCTACATTTGAGAGATTTGAAACGTTTGTGTTATATAAAATCAATATTTCCATACCGATGGCTGCACTTCGTTCTTCCTTTTGTTAGCATTCCGCGTTATCTCACGCCGAGCCTGATCTCCGAAACCCTAAATCTCGTATCAATCTCAAAATGAACCTTCGTCTGTTCCCGTATCATCTGAAAAAATCAGAGCTGGGTGAGGTTTTTCTCGCGGGGCGAACGTGGAACGTGCAGAGCGGATGGTGGATGCCGTGGCGACGGTGCAGGTGACGGGGGCAATGGGGGCGGCAGAGTCTCCTGGGAGCAGCGCGCGGATCAACGCGTCGCTGTCGCTGCCGCCGCCGGACACTCGCCGGCTCGACTTCGGCCAGCCGATGTGATATATCGTCCAATCTGTTCTGTTGATTCTTTCTCGATTGTGGTGATTTCTCTGGGCGCTTGAACACTTTCTTATGAAATGTTGGAATGAATAACATGTTGATGGAATTACACTACTATCAAATAATACAAGCAATTGCAATACCATGATTGTGCTGCCACGTCACACGCGAGAGATTTCGGATTTAAATCTAAACGATGGAAGTATCAATATCTTATTTAAACCGGGAATCATTTTCCATAAAAATGTATCTTAAGTGACTCGCAAAAAAATGCGACTTAAAAAACTGCCGTAATTAGAACGGAAGTGAATATAAATAAAGTACAAAATTAATAACAAAAATTAATTTTATTCCGTAATTTTAGGACAATTAGAACTTCGGTTTTAATTCACAAATATAACTGATAATTTTATCGATAAAACTCCAAATCTTTCTTATGAATCTAGCACCCAACAAATAATGCATATTTTTATTATAATTAAATTTTATTAGGTTGTTAATTTTATTGTATTTTTAATCGAAGCGTCGCGTGCCGTCTCTTTAATACCCCATATCTAAATTTAAGTTTGTCGAATAGCTGAGGGTAGGTATAGCGGAAATTAAAATATTTTTTTTGGCTAAAAGTTGGCAATATTATGTAAACATTAGTTGACGACACAAAATTTAAAAAAAATCATTACAAAGAACAATTAAGACTTTCTAAATCTGTACATTATTTTCAATTTGGATCAAGTTTCATAAAAACAAAATTGTGACTGATACTGTCATTTATGTGATGCAGTTATAATTTATAAATAGAATATTGCAGTGTTTACAATTATAATTTAGTTATTAAAATATTAGAAATATCTATCAAACTAGTGGTAGGTACTAAAATATTTACGTCAGGTAAACTGCACTGAATTATGCGAGAATAAAAATAATGTTATTCCATTATCAATACATTATTTAACATATATACTTAAAGTTTGATCATCAAGTTTACAAATACCTGTACATACATACGTACAGACGTACACCTAAATTTAAGTCGGATACATCATCTTCGGACTTTATTCAGCAATTATGGTTGCACTTTACAAATAATATTGTATTCAAGTTTCACTGATTTCACTTTATACGATAACAAAAAAAAAATACGTCGTCGTTCGACGAAGCTAAATCCTCTGCATCGTAATTAGAATAAATTTTATATTATACAGCATAGTATATAAACTAAGTATGAATAACATAATAATGAAGGGCGGACACAGGGGCGATATGATTTGTGCTAAAATAGTTTGTAAGACGGAAGCAGGGATCAAAATTGAAATCTCTACAGGAAGTAGCTATCAATTTAATGGCCGGAACTAGGAGCTCGCTTTTTAGATATACTAAGAGGATGGTTTTAGGTTTTAGCTAATTACAACATGTTAAAACCGCTCTCTTGGTAGACCCAAAAACTGAATCTGTTAACCGTAGCTTCTGTATTAATTAAATTTTGATAAACTTATCAAAATTGCAATATTTATGGATCATATTCTTAAGAATAACTGAAACCGTATCGTTATTTTTTAAATGTATCGAGTCAGCCTATGGATTTGAGAACGCAGGTTCGATTTCCACAGCCGACAAACAGTTTTTACCAAATAAAAATTACCCCTGTGGCACCCCACGACTAATATCTTTGGGACCCGTGATTTAACGGCTGGTTACCGCATTTCACGAGCATAAATATAAATAAATAAAATAAATATATCATCACGCCTTTTACCCATTACTGGGTGTGCCAATCTGCCTAAATAGATCTCGGTAAGTGATATATTTTTTCGCGTAAAGTGCGGTTACCAGCCGTCAAATCGCGACCCCCAAAGATGTTAGTGGAGGGGGGAGCCAAATATAAAATAATTAAGACCAATTCTGTAACAAAAATTGCTAAGTATCGCAATTGCTAAAACCAACAACAATCAACAATAGTTGCCAGCAAGGTTACTATGAAAAGATCATGCTATACTATTTTTGTTACAGGTTGATTCTGTATCTTGCGTGAGCAGTTGCGTGATTAAATTTGCGTTAGTACAATGTATGACGTCACCGATTCTTTTCTGGTGTCGAGCATAGGGAATTCGGTTTTTTACGTTTTCGCGTCAAGTTTAGTGTTGGTAATGGTTTTGAAACTAGAACTGTCAGTTGCAATCACATGTCATTGTTTGTCAACATCGTTTTGTAGTTTTTTTATACGATTTTATTATGGCAGAAGATAGAAAACGTGATATGAACGCTACAGAGGAGCAAAAACAAATTTTAATAAACTTTATGGCAGATATGGCGTTGATAACGTAAAATGACAAGAAAGTAAAAGACAAACATAATGTTAGAATGAGACAGGTAGTGTCGCAAGTAAGAAACAGGACCTACGGAAGTCACGCATCTATATTTGCGTGTCTCGCAAGAAGTGACGTCATACCCATTAGTTCTTCAAATGTCCGATAGATGGTTTACTATATGCATGTGACATATCTGTGTTAGTATGGGTGCCGCAAGTAGTCACGCAAGATACAGAATCAGGCTCCTGATTAGACTTGAATAGCAACAAAAAAAGCATGTAACGAATTGTTGAAATGATATTTGTTCAATTTTTAATTTATGGAGTAGGTGACTCAGTGGTATCGAGTCGGATTGAGGATTTGAGAATTTGGGTTCAATTCCTATAGCCGGCAAACAATTTTCACCACATTAAAAGGTTAAAATTACATCCCAAAACTAATTTCTTTAAGGGCCGTCATTTGATGGCTGGTATTTGCACTACACGCGCATGTATATATCAGTTACCGAGATCTGCTACAGCAGAGTGTCTCACTCAATAATGGGTAAAAACTACTCTACACTAAGTGGCAATGAATACTGACAAGCATTTATTTTGCTTAATCAAATTATCAACTAAAAGTTGAAATAATTAATCAATTATCGACTAAAGTAGCGTAAATATGCTGGTCACCACAGAACTTTTATAATTGCTCTGAAGAGTTTAATTAGAAAACACGTATTTAACTCAACCAGCTTAGGCAACTTTCGGGGTAGGAAAATTAGCGAAAATAAAGGACACGCAAGATTCTCAATATAAGAATAATTTTAATACAAGTAATAACATAAAATAAATTAGATTTAATTAAGGTCACGATCAACAACAGTTTGGTCTAACTAAATCAATTAATTAATAATTAAAGTCTAGTAGATAACTTTCTCATCTCAATAAAATACAATAAAATATACTTACTCGCCATCTGAGTAGGCATTGTTTATTTTTAATTTATATTTAAATAACTGCATATAATATTTGGAAATTTAATTAAAGTACATACTCGTATATCTACGAAAAATTCATGTTATTTATTACTTCCAGAATTGAGCCAAATTAATAATTACCCATTTATGGGTAGTTACACTTAAAGGAGAAATCAGTGCTATACTGATCTCCTAAGCAATTACGCAGTGTCTCAAAAATTTTAATAAATAAGTTAATATACTTATAGTTATTGCGTTAATTAAACACAGTGGCTGGTAGCACAAGCTCTGTTTTTGCCTGTTTTAAGATCAGTGTATTTGGGTGTTTTAACTATCTCTAACATGTTGAAACCGTGCTCTTAGAACACCCAAAACCAGAGCTTGTGCTACCACCAGCCAATATCTCTATCGAATATTAGTAAAATAGCTTTTATATGCAATTACTATGTCAAATATTACGATTTCCACGAAGACAAGTAGTATATATTAATTACAAAACAAAAATACAGTATACGTTTTGAAGTTTTTAGTTGTAATTATAATTATTTGCGTAACATTTATTTTGTATTTTAATGACATACCAATTGTATATTTATGTACTTAATTTGGTCAATAATAATAATAAAGATACTGCATTGTTACTTAATAAACCACAGTTATTGTGTAAAATTGTAGTATTTACAAATATATATATATATATATATATATATATATATATATATATATATATATATATATATATATATATATATATATATATATATAATCATTATTATTTTACTTTATATAACAGAAAAAAAATAGTAAAGCTCAAAATCACAGATAAAATTACATATTTATTCTATCTACATAGTTTCATCTAGTAATAACTGAAAATATGGGAACAATTGATTATTTATCAGAAAGTTCTGATAACTGCAATTGGTTTGTAAAATTACACGAGCATCGATTGAATCAATATCGCCCAATAACAATTTAAAAAGCTAAAAACTTTTAGGTACTCATATACACTTTCAATGGCTAAAAGAAAAAACCAGAACCTGCTACTCAATTGTCATTCTTGTAAATTTCAAAATATAACAATTATCTAGTACTTTATATTTAGTTCAATGCACTACTACTAGATGTCTCTAGTGTGATTATAATGGATAAAATAGTAATTGCTTATGTAATTATAATTACTTGAAATCAAATACGGAAATTAACAATTACATGCATAAATAATGTAATTAATTACTGTGACGAGTTATGGCGGACTCGTCGACAAAATGTTGGCGTGAGGTTGCTCGGGCGCCAACGGTCGGATAGCGGTTTCGGAGACAATAGGGTTTTCAAAAAGAAACACAAAGTTGGTAAAAAAATGACGAATTGAGTCTTTATTGAGCACTGGTGTCACTACAGAAATGTCGTTGATTAACGGCAGGTGTAGGATATACTGAGGCGGGATCGGGGAATATAGAGGTGACGTTTTTGGGAAAACGACGCCGGGCGTCGGGACGCCGGTATGTCCGGAGCGACGGTCGGGGCCCGCGGTGTAGGCCTGCGGGTTCGGAAACGGCGAAATCGCGGGTTGGTCACAAATCGACGCCGGGCGTCGCGGGGGTGGGGTTCCCGTAATAGCGGCTGGTCGACTCGTAATGATCGCGATGAGTGGTTTTTCACTTTTCCGGAAAATCGACGCCGGGCGTCGCGACGATGGGGTTCTCTGGACGACGGCTGGTGTGTCGGAAACGATTCCGCGACGCGTCTCGCGAAATTCGACGTGGTGAACTCCGGCCGTACACGCAAAACTCCTCACCGTAACGTCTCGGATTCGCTCACGACAGACGCCAAAGTGATTTGTCCGGTAGTCGCACAAGAGTTCCTAAAACGGAAGGTGGCACGCGACGAAGTCGCGAAGTTACGGTGTGAACTCCGGCCGTACACGCAAGACTCCTCACTGTAACGTCTCGGATTCGCTCACGACAGACGCCAAAGTGATTTGTCCGGTAGTCGCACAAGAGTTCCTAAAACGGAAGGTGGCACGCGACGAAGTCGCGAAGTTACGGTGTGAACTCCGGCCGTACACGCAAGACTCCTCACTGTAACGTCTCGGATTCGCTCACGACAGACGCCAAAGTGATTTGTCCGGTAGTCGCACAAGAGTTCCTAAAACGGAAGGTGGCACGCGACGAAGTCGCGAAGTTACGGTGTGAACTCCGGCCGTACACGCCAGACTCCTCACTGTAACGTCTCGGATTCGCTCACGACAGACGCCAAAGTGATTTGTCCGGTAGTCGCACAAGAGTTCCTAAAACGGAAGGTGGCACGCGACGAAGTCGCGAAGTTACGGTGTGAACTCCGGCCGTACACGCAAGACTCCTCACTGTAACGTCTCGGATTCGCTCACGACAGACGCCAAAGTGATTTGTCCGGTAGTCGCACAAGAGTTCCTAAAACGGAAGGTGGCACGCGACGAAGTCGCGAAGTTACGGTGTGAACTCCGGCCGTACACGCAAGACTCCTCACTGTAACGTCTCGGATTCGCTCACGACAGACGCCAAAGTGATTTGTCCGGTAGTCGCACAAGAGTTCCTAAAACGGAAGGTGGCACGCGACGAAGTCGCGAAGTTACGGTGTGAACTCCGGCCGTACACGCAAGACTCCTCACTGTAACGTCTCGGATTCGCTCACGACAGACGCCAAAGTGATTTGTCCGGTAGTCGCACAAGAGTTCCTAAAACGGAAGGTGGCACGCGACGAAGTCGCGAAGTTACGGTGTGAACTCCGGCCGTACACGCAAGACTCCTCACTGTAACGTCTCGGATTCGCTCACGACAGACGCCAAAGTGATTTGTCCGGTAGTCGCACAAGAGTTCCTAAAACGGAAGGTGGCACGCGACGAAATCGCGAAATTACGGTTACGCAAACGGCCCACAGCAACGTCTCGGATTGCTCACGACAGACGCCAATGTGGGTGGTTCGGTGATCGCACAAGAGTTCCAAACGGAAGGTGGCACGAGACCTCGAGGAAGCACAGTACGGTACGGTAAATAAACAGGAGTGCTTTTCTTACCTAGAAGTCGGAGTGGCCTGGTGACTGGAAGACGGTAGCGGAGATGTCGATAAATTCACAGGTGAAAGATTGACTGTCTTGGCTGTCTCGGCAGCGCGGTTTATATACTGTTTTGTTAATTAAACGAGTCCTAGGGTGTCAAAGTTAGTCCGTCCTATGTTAACATATAGGGCGGATTGGTTATAAACGGAAACTGGACTACCCGGTCCGTGATCTAGTTTAAATAGCAATTTTCTGATGCGCGTCTTACTTGTGAACCCGGTGTTGTTTTTTCGCGTCTCTCAGGTGTTGCGTTCGCGAGATACAGACGTTTCCGCGATCGTGATCTACATAACAACATTTGTGACGAGCACACTTCGTCACATCCCCGGGATACTTCGGGATGAAGAAAGAGGGAATGCTACAGGGTCTTTTATTGTTAAATTACCACTCTACCTTCTTAAATTTTTATCAACTAGCCTAATTAACTTAAAAAAAAACTTTAACTTACAAACTAAAAAAAAATTTACAACCCAACTTAACAAAGAAACTTAACTAACTTAACTAAACTTACTTAACAAAAACTTAACTAACTTAACTAAACTTACTTAACAAAAAACTTAACTAACTTAACCCAACTAGACTTATGAACTAAAACTTAACAACTTGTCCGTAAGTGGCACGAATGTCAAACTTAGGCAACAGGGGGGGGGGGGCACTGCACTAGTGGGCGGGGGGTCTACGGGGGATAGAGACCCGTTGCCCGTTGGGGAGTCGTACCCTCAGCCGTCTGGTCCGGGAGGACCGCGGGGGACGAAGGGACTGGAGCCAGCTTCCGTAGTCGGCTCCGGGTGGGGCGGCGACGCTCTGGGTCCTGTTGTCCTCGGGTGGGGGGCTGCGGTCCGGGCTGAGGGAGGCGAGAAGGTCCACCAGCTCCTGCTGGGCATCCACCACGCTGTTCCGGGTCGGGATGGGGTCCGTCGGCGCTGGACATGGGAGTCGGCCTGGACTCCGCGCCGGGGTTGGGGCCCGCCGCGCCAGGGTGCCTCCGGGCCTGGACGGGACCTGACTCACGCCGTCCTCGGTGTCGGACGGTATGGGCGACGTGGTCAGGTCAATGGTGTCGCCTTCCGGAGAAGGCGACCGGTAGGGCCGGATTACTGGCGGGGCGCTTACCCTTGCCGGGAAGGATCCAAACCTGGCGACCAGGGCCACTCGCAGGGCCTCGTCGCCGTCGCCAGGTTTCCAGGACGGTGCGGGTGGTGACTCGGGTGCTGGAGCCGGTGGTGGTGCAGTGCGGGCGGGACGTACTAGCTGGCTAGCTAGTACGTGGATGACTGGGCGAATCCGGGATCCGCGGCGGTGGTGGCCGACCCGCCGGATACCTGGCAGCGGCAACGGTCCGCTGCCAGCCCAACCTGCCACCCTTACAGGGGCTCCTGCCCTCGGGGCGTAAGGGTGACTTCCCGCCCTATTTGGTCGGGTCGGCTGCCGGATCCATGGAGCGGCGGTTGTCGGCTTGCCCATCGTCTAGAAGAGTTCGGGCAATGCGGAGCGCAAGTCTTCCCCGGGGACGGCGTAGCTGACCTGGAGTTCGGCCAGCTCTTCTGTGCGGGGGTACGGATGCCATCTTTGGAGTTGAAGCCAAAACGCCGTAACTCTTCCTGTAGTGGCTCCTTGGTCAGCTTGTAGACCCAACTCGTCTTCGCCGTGGTAGACTCCGGCATGTTGTGTTCTTCTGTGTCCCTGTTCGGGCGCCAAATTTTGTGACGAGTTATGGCGGACTCGTCGACAAAATGTTGGCGTGAGGTTGCTCGGGCGCCAACGGTCGGATAGCGGTTTCGGAGACAATAGGGTTTTCAAAAAGAAACACAAAGTTGGTAAAAAAATGACGAATTGAGTCTTTATTGAGCACTGGTGTCACTACAGAAATGTCGTTGATTAACGGCAGGTGTAGGATATACTGAGGCGGGATCGGGGAATATAGAGGTGACGTTTTTGGGAAAACGACGCCGGGCGTCGGGACGCCGGTATGTCCGGAGCGACGGTCGGGGCCCGCGGTGTAGGCCTGCGGGTTCGGAAACGGCGAAATCGCGGGTTGGTCACAAATCGACGCCGGGCGTCGCGGGGGTGGGGTTCCCGTAATAGCGGCTGGTCGACTCGTAATGATCGCGATGAGTGGTTTTTCACTTTTCCGGAAAATCGACGCCGGGCGTCGCGACGATGGGGTTCTCTGGACGACGGCTGGTGTGTCGGAAACGATTCCGCGACGCGTCTCGCGAAATTCGACGTGGTGAACTCCGGCCGTACACGCAAAACTCCTCACCGTAACGTCTCGGATTCGCTCACGACAGACGCCAAAGTGATTTGTCCGGTAGTCGCACAAGAGTTCCTAAAACGGAAGGTGGCACGCGACGAAGTCGCGAAGTTACGGTGTGAACTCCGGCCGTACACGCAAGACTCCTCACTGTAACGTCTCGGATTCGCTCACGACAGACGCCAAAGTGATTTGTCCGGTAGTCGCACAAGAGTTCCTAAAACGGAAGGTGGCACGCGACGAAGTCGCGAAGTTACGGTGTGAACTCCGGCCGTACACGCAAGACTCCTCACTGTAACGTCTCGGATTCGCTCACGACAGACGCCAAAGTGATTTGTCCGGTAGTCGCACAAGAGTTCCTAAAACGGAAGGTGGCACGCGACGAAGTCGCGAAGTTACGGTGTGAACTCCGGCCGTACACGCCAGACTCCTCACTGTAACGTCTCGGATTCGCTCACGACAGACGCCAAAGTGATTTGTCCGGTAGTCGCACAAGAGTTCCTAAAACGGAAGGTGGCACGCGACGAAGTCGCGAAGTTACGGTGTGAACTCCGGCCGTACACGCAAGACTCCTCACTGTAACGTCTCGGATTCGCTCACGACAGACGCCAAAGTGATTTGTCCGGTAGTCGCACAAGAGTTCCTAAAACGGAAGGTGGCACGCGACGAAGTCGCGAAGTTACGGTGTGAACTCCGGCCGTACACGCAAGACTCCTCACTGTAACGTCTCGGATTCGCTCACGACAGACGCCAAAGTGATTTGTCCGGTAGTCGCACAAGAGTTCCTAAAACGGAAGGTGGCACGCGACGAAGTCGCGAAGTTACGGTGTGAACTCCGGCCGTACACGCAAGACTCCTCACTGTAACGTCTCGGATTCGCTCACGACAGACGCCAAAGTGATTTGTCCGGTAGTCGCACAAGAGTTCCTAAAACGGAAGGTGGCACGCGACGAAGTCGCGAAGTTACGGTGTGAACTCCGGCCGTACACGCAAGACTCCTCACTGTAACGTCTCGGATTCGCTCACGACAGACGCCAAAGTGATTTGTCCGGTAGTCGCACAAGAGTTCCTAAAACGGAAGGTGGCACGCGACGAAATCGCGAAATTACGGTTACGCAAACGGCCCACAGCAACGTCTCGGATTGCTCACGACAGACGCCAATGTGGGTGGTTCGGTGATCGCACAAGAGTTCCAAACGGAAGGTGGCACGAGACCTCGAGGAAGCACAGTACGGTACGGTAAATAAACAGGAGTGCTTTTCTTACCTAGAAGTCGGAGTGGCCTGGTGACTGGAAGACGGTAGCGGAGATGTCGATAAATTCACAGGTGAAAGATTGACTGTCTTGGCTGTCTCGGCAGCGCGGTTTATATACTGTTTTGTTAATTAAACGAGTCCTAGGGTGTCAAAGTTAGTCCGTCCTATGTTAACATATAGGGCGGATTGGTTATAAACGGAAACTGGACTACCCGGTCCGTGATCTAGTTTAAATAGCAATTTTCTGATGCGCGTCTTACTTGTGAACCCGGTGTTGTTTTTTCGCGTCTCTCAGGTGTTGCGTTCGCGAGATACAGACGTTTCCGCGATCGTGATCTACATAACAACATTTGTGACGAGCACACTTCGTCACATTACATATCGAATGTAGTTAAAATTTTAAATTAACAATTACATTTTCGAAAATTAGAATTAATTTTGTAATTTAATTACTTGTAATTAATTACTGTCCATTTCTGGTATGTAGGTATGATTATTATAATAATATACCAAATTCTAAAAATAAGTATATCTCCATGATTGAATCATAGTAGTTTTCACTGGAAGTCAATGTTAGAGTGGTAACTCCACTGGCCGAAGAACCCTACACCCGCGTCAGGAATCCACTGAGGGATGGAATTACTTGCGGAAGTTCTTCCGCATGCTGAACGAACGAGAAAGTTTACGTGTTCGCATTGTTGTTACAAACCACTGCTATGCGTACAACTCTAAAACAGTTTACTTGTGGGATGGAGAGGTAATCATGTACTTAATACCTCTAATATTATGCTGTTCTTTAATAGTTAACAAGAACGCACTTTGCAAAGTTTTCATAATTTACAATAAAATATTGGAATGTTACTAAATACGATTGCTATGAAAAGTTGACAATTACGCTCTCATTTGTCATCGTTAAGTTGACTTTTCTGTGAAACAATCGAAAAATATCTTCGTCGCGCGTTTCCAATGGCATGAGTGTAAAGTGTTTTTGTTCCTCTTACACTATTGCAGCTCTCGCCTGTTCTAACTAAAAATATTCACTAGAAATGCAATACCCTAATTTTTGCGAATTTCAAAAAAAATATGTTTGTTCTATAATTAGTATATCTTATATATGTCATTAAAGTTTCTTGCAGAGGATAAAATATAAACTAAACACTTGGCTAAGTTAGTAACCATATGTTAACCATATGGTTACTAACTGTGCTGGCCAGCGTCTGACGATGCCCTCATAAGGTGACTTGGAGGCTGAATTTTGTGAGACTTAGCCAAGTGTTTAGTTTATATTTTATTAAACCTAGTTTCACCAAGTGTATGGATGACAATTAATTTTGTCTTTGTTATTCTTGCAGAGGTACAGAAACAACCTGTATTATTTTATTACTTTTTACAAACTTAACCTCTCTTTTTCTCTTAAAATTTTAAATATAAAATGTCATTCTAAAATATTACCACATTTTTCAGTTATCGTGCTTCCAGATAGACCGACAGATCGACTTTTTTGGGTCTATGATTTTTGGGTTCAGGAAAACGTAAAGATTCTTCAAAATCTCGAGATCAACTCGCCATAACAATATTTTCCCTTTTATATAGATTGGCAAGATAAAAAATGTCAAATGTGTAACATTATCATAGAACACTAAAATACTACCATATATGAGTACATTAGTTTAAACAATGTATTACTTAACATACGAAATCGCACGTATTGTGTTTGAGTTATTTGTTGTACTTCATAAGAACCATATGTGACATATGTCAAATGAAAAAACAATATATCAAACGAAATAGGTTGTTTTCATATCTACGAGATGGTTTATTTATCCTTCCAAACCAATTGAAAACAGATTGAATTAAACTTATTTTAACAATAATGTATTATTTCTACTGGTGAATGATATTATACTGAAAACAGAATGAATACTTCAAAATAATAAATAAATATAATTAAAAATCAATTATGCTCACAATTTTATAATTTTCAATAAATATTTTTAGCAATTAAGTTAAGAAACTCTGCGGAATTCTTATTTTTTATATTCATACATTAGCATACAACAGCGTTGTTGTTTATACATCATTAAAATTGACTTTGTTATAATATAAGAAAAGAATATGAAAGAAGGAATTATAACTCAATAAGTGCACTTCATTATTTAAGATATTATTTCGTGATATAAAAGAAAATAAATTAAAAATTCGGCAATTTTATTGCGCTAGCCTGACAGGTCACGAAAGTCGTGCGAAGTTTATACCACATTTCGATTACAAAGTTGAACTTTAATAAGTGATAAAATAAAAATTCAAGGAAAGATAACCGGAGAACAATTAATTAGATATAATTGGAAAAGTTTAAAAGATTAGATACCAGTGTTAGCAAATCGGTACGAAACTTTCATGGACTCAATAACCTGATAATCCTGAGCTCGGCCGCTACTAATTATACTTCTTGTAGTTTCACTGACACACTTTTAACTTTCTTGCTGGGTTCCTTTCCGAAAAGTTTTCAAGTTCATGCCATGTGCAATAGTTTCAGTACTTTTTTAATGATTGAAAATGTTTTGTATGTTTAAGCCTTGAAATATTATTGCATGCAGCACGAATACGTGAAAATTATACAGGTCTATTCGAAATTGTACCTTGTCTATTTCAATTTTTCTAATCAACTGTAATTATTTCAGGATAACATGACTGATGAGGTACAAATGTCTATTCTAGACCTTCATTTACGTGTTACCTATATTTTTTCTATAATTTCATTTTATAAAATCGGTTTGTATGGAATTCATATCACTCAGGTTTTTTTACAGAATTTCTTTCTTGGAAATTATCCTCAATTACGGTACGGAGAATCTATACAACTTAAGTGAAATTTGAATTATATTTTTGGTTAAAATTTACGAAACATAAATCCACTAACAATCTCTTGGGAAGTGACAGTAACCATGTTTACCTAACCTGAACAAACTAATTCGCATAAAAAGGTAGTGGAATGAGAACGAATCAAATAAAAAGACAAATAATTTATCTATTATAGTAAGTGCAAAGCCTCATTCACAACACGAAGTCAGTACCTAGTTATAGTTAGTGTTTATAGTTAACGCTGAGAGTCTGGCATGCGTAATAGCGCATAAGCGTCCACAACTCAAAATTAGCTTATTACGTTGCCTACCGTTAATTTCACTTAACGCAAGAGTTTGCAAGCTTCAATCTTATAGTTAGTAGTAAACGACAATCTTGTCTAACTATCAATCAGGAATGGGAATGAATTTTGACGTTTGAAATCTATGCTTTGTGTTATACGTAAAATGAATCGTACAAATAAGTTATTAACTTCCTTGTTAGTGACATCTGACATACAATTAAAAGAAAAACGAAAAAGTATCAGATAATGGTAGATTCATTCAATACATAGTAATAATCATTTTTACTGATATTTTAAAGCCGGAAGATATTTACTATATTAAATTTCAGGCTTTATTAAAAATAAAGAAATTTTAAACAATTTTAATTTTTTTTTTTATTATTTGGCACAATATTTTGGGCAATTTTAAGTCTTAAAAATGCATATAAAATAACTTTAAAGTTACATGATAAAATTATAAACAAAAAAACTTAACTTATGAAAGTCAGAAAAATTTAAAGATTGTTTAGGTGTATACCTCAAGAGTCAAAACTTAACTCAAAATATTAAATCATATTAATAAACATTTCTTCAATCAGTTTTATAAATGAATACATAAATTATATCATAACGCCTTTTACCCATTACTCTGCCGAAACAGATCTCGGTAAGCGATATATTTTTGCGCGTGAAGTGCGGTTACCAGCCGTCAAATCATGGCGCACAAAGCTTTTAGTGTTCTGGTAACCACAGGGATAGTATTAATGGGATGAAAATTGTTTTCAAATTCTACCACCTATCACATACACGTAAATTAAAGAAGGATGTGACACAGTAGTTAAGACGCTCGTTATAATGGGTGATAATAATTTCAAATCTCGCTGGTATCGCTTATCTAAAATAAAGATATTCCAAGTTCACTTTAAACTACAAATCTCCTACATTATAAATGAATTTAAATTCTTGTTGTAAATAAATAAAAAAATAAATATATCATCACGCCTTTTACCCATCACTTGGTGTGACACTCTGCCTACGCAGATCTCGGTAAGTGATATATTTTTCCGCGTGAAGTGCGGTTACCAGCCGTCAAATTCTTGTTGCAATAATAATAATATTCAATTAGAGCAATTTGGCTTTTTCAGACCACAAATTATTAAAGCGTATAAAATTCTGAGGCGTTTCAAATTAATCAAAAATACCAGTTTCCTGTCGCAAAATCAAAGATGTTTCCGACAAATTAATCCATTAATAAGAATTCGCCGAAGTTAAATTAATGATTTCCTCTCAAATTTCGGCTCTCATTAAAAAATCTCATTTAATGTATAATTCAACTAAAAAGTGTTGCCTCCGGGCACGTTTGCTCCGTTCCACGACATTAAAAAAACATCAAACGTTTTTGGTGAATTCTTTTCTTTTTAAAATTTTTAAAAATTATCTGCAAGTCAAGCAGTCGTCACCATTTTAACCACGTTTAAAAAAAACCTTCCATTTGATCTGGTCTCAAATGCTCTCGGTAATTCTATAATCCCAAGTCGCATGGTACTCATCTGGCTTTAGAGACTCGGTATCATTCGGTGCTATTTTGCGAAAGCATTTTTATGTCTCTGATGTGCATAAAGTGTAAAATGATACACACATAAAAGACAAAACGGAAACAGAAGAACGACGGCAACAGGTAACTGAGAGAGATGGGTGCGGGGTGGTGGGGGCTCCGGTCGCACACCAGGGACGCGAAAATGAAAACAGCGACGTAGCCAGAGTCATCTCGCGACACGCGGGATAAATACGGTGAAGGATATTTACATGAAGTGGATATGCACATATCCGCTTTCTGTACACTTGGGACTCACCGCGGTGTCGACCCCGTGCTTATGACACAGGCTCTGATTAAGATAAATTTATAGTTGCAAGCTCTACTCGAAAGGGATTTACAAATCTTGTGGTGAATAAAATAGTGTTGATTTATCTCTAGTTTTGAAAAACAAATAGTATTGCAAGAAAAAACTATGGCGAATGAATTTAGGTGCTGACATATTGTGGAAATCATGAAAAATATCAGTCTATCGCAAACATCCAAAAAGTTTAAAACAGATGAAAATGTATTGATTTTGGTTTATTTGTGGGCAATCAAGCCGATCCGGTAAAACAAACGTATTTACTTAATCGAAATTTAATATGAAGCTTTGTTTTAAATTTCAAGAAAAAAATATGAGTTCACTGATATATGAAATTGCCATTATTATGAAATAACAAACATGAACTAAATATGAAATTGAAAGATTTATGATGCAATCAAATAATCTTATACAGTATAAATATTTAAAATAGATTTAGCTAATCTTGTTGCAATCCTAATTATTTTTTTATTTAAACCTTCATATTTTTAATACAATCAAATTAAGGTTTGTAATTTTTCAGAATATTGTTTTGTTTAATCATATATTAGAACAAATTCAGAAGTTTAATTTCATTTAAACCTATCTAGATGAGACGCTCGCTGAAAATTTTAGATTTTTTTATTGTAAAATTTAAAATCTTATATCTGACTTAAAAATGGCCAATTTTTTGGTAGAAATGACGTATAACTGATACCATTTAATTTAATACTTCAGTACTCTAGAGTAGAGATAGCTGCGGGTGTAAATTTGTTGTTAATGAAGTTCATTTACTCATGGATATTCAAAGAAACTTGATGATCATATCCGCTCACACACAACTTCACATGGCAGGAAATTCACGGGCCACGCTCACTTCTAATCCAGTGAGTAATATGTTCCAGTTCAGTATGAAAACTACAAAAATAATTCGTATGTATCTGTATATGTTTATTCTTTTTCTCTTCTCCGTTTTATAACAAGTACGTATTTTATTATAAGATATTGTATTTGAAAAAAATGAAAACTGAGAAGGTATACGATATATTAAGGAAATGTTTCTTTATTATTTTCTTATTAGCGAATGAACACTCAATTCACTATAAAAAACAGGGAAATGTCTGGTAGATTTCATTTCTATAATGAAAAGCTTGAGTTTCCATTGGATGGTTATTTGTGATTTTTTTTAAAAGAATGAAATTAAATGTAGCGCGGTTAACAAATTTATTTCTGGACTTGATTCCACAACAAAAGACTGAAAACTCCTTTTGTCCTGTTCTCTCGCAAAGATCAGAAGTGTTTACCAACGCAGCTTGAGAGAGACCGCTTCAAGTACAACAAAACATCTGATCAAACGAGATTTCGTAAAAAGAAGAAAGAAGGAAGCCGCGGACATCACGCGCTCGTTCGATTTTTATTCTCCTTTAATTAAATACCGCGTCGAAAGACAAATGCCGACGCACTGTACGCATTATTTACCTGCTGCTTTCTGCTGACAGCTTTGCTTCTTATTCTTATCCCCCTTTCATACATCTTTTAATTGAAAAGCGAAACACGTTCAGGAATTTTTTTCTAATTTTCTAAAATAGTTATTTTGGTGCTTAGAACAGAAAGTTGTCTATTTGCGGTATTGAATTCAAAAATTGTTATAATATCCACCAATTATTGAGTTCAGAAGTATACATCATCCAACCGACTGCGCCATTTGAATCGTTTATTTTTAATATTTGTTTAACTTAGTTAAAATATATAAATGTATTATTTTGCTTTTAATTAGCAGATCTCGGTTAGTGATATATTTATGCCCGTGAAGGGCGGTTACCAGTCATAAAGTTACTGCTTCTAAAATTAGTGAGTAAGGGAACCACATGAGTAATTTTATTTTCTGTAGATAAATGAAAAAGATGACGGTATTTGCTCCTCAGTTATTTAGACTTAATATTTTGTTTTAACTTTAATGTTAACGCATACATCTACATAGAAATATAATACATTTATGTGAAACAATTTATGTTACATGTATCATAATAAAACAATAAAAATGGTTGTTAGAGATATATGGTAATGTCTGAAAAAAATTGATAAAATAAAAGTTGACAAAAATAAACAATTCTTGTTTTTATATTTTTTTCAGAAGGGATGTATGGTATATCTACTTTACAAAATAATGAAAGCATTTCCAAATATTTATTTTACAGAACAATGAAATACGCCAAACATGTGTTCCCCAAGAACCATCATTTGTCAAGAACAAAAGACAAAAAAATAAAAACATTTGTTAGTAGACAATAGAGATATATGTGCAGCAGCTCGTACTTAAGTGAAGGGAACTCACACATTGTACTTCAGTCCGGTCCTGATACAAAAACTTTACGATTCCCGCAAGCTCAGGCATTAGTTCTCTGTCCGAGAATACAGCGTGAAAACTTTTATCTATAAATCTCTGAGTGAATGAAGAATGCCCCTCAAGCCGACGGCTGCGGGGCGGTAAGACGATAGAGGGAGCCGGGGAGGAGTATAGCACCTGTGAACAGAAATCACATCAGGACTCAACACTAAGAAAACACGCGCTCTATGAGTAATGGTCTGAATCCACTGCACAGAACTGAGAAGCGAATGATACCTTACAAAAAAGCATGATATTTGAGTTTTTTTATAATTTTGAAAAACTGGAATGAATAGCTATGTGCTTCGTGCAATGAGTGAAATCTTCCCAGTAGCATCATTAGAAGTATTCTACAAACGTCACGGTTCATTTTTCATGAGTTTTTATTCAATAATTACTGGATTTGCGTAATTACAACAGCTTGATTAGACAACTTAACTAATTATATTAATCATTAACGGCATTTCAAATGGTTTGACAGTTATGTCATTTATGCAACCATGACACAACGCAATAACAAATGAAATACGTTGTTGATTTATTGAAATTTATGGAAACTGTAAATGACAGAATAAAAGGGCTCATCTACGTACTCGTATGTTGTTTATTCATTTATTTATACTACTTTGTATAACAGGAACTTAATCACAATTACACCATATTTTCGATTAATAAACAAGTCAAGCAATTTAACATGGGCTATATGTAAAGCCCGGATTTTTAGGCAATTGCCTAGATTCAAATTTTAATATACTTCAGGCAATTTCATTTTTCTATACACAGGTAATATGTTTACGTGTAATAGAAGGTTTTTTTTTCGTGCCTTAGAGCCTATTTTTTCTATATTTTGGTTATTGTGCCTATTTTACCTTATACAGCCTATTTTGCCTATTTTTGTTGCCTATTCTAACTTTTATTGAGCAGACAAGGTTTATCATCTACTTCATTGACTAATTCAGTACTCGACAAAGTGTTTCAACCTAACCTATAATATTTAAAGTACTTACTTTAATCAAGTTTTTGTGTGTGAATTTAAAATGCCGCAAGAAAAAATGTTTTTTAGTCAAAATTTTACGTGGCAATTCAATTGTGTCTTTGCCATTAATCAATAATAATCAATAGCTGAGGTAACTCTAGACGATATGGCTAAATATAAGAACGCTCCTGCCACATTTTGTGATGTCGAACGAAGTTTTCAACTTACAAGCAAGTTCTGACAGACCGAAGACAGTCCCTTTTCGAAAATTTCATAGAGCAATTGCTCGTAATATTTTGTGAATTAAAGTATACTACATAATTTGAATTTGCATAATAGTTAATAAAATGAGAACCCTACATTATTATTTTTCAGATTGCGTTAATTTTTGTTTAAAATGATTATTTTTTTCTAACGAAGAGTAGATAGGAGTACCAATATTAGAAAAAGGATTCGTTTATTTTTTTTTTAAACAAATTATTTACATTTAGGCTACTTACAATCCCGCCTATTTTAGAGTAATTACCGGCCTAAATGCCTGCTTATTTGGGTGTTTTTAAGAGCCTAAATATCCGGGCTCTAGTTATGTAGTTTCATGCATTAGAACTATTTGCTTATTTATTTTATCAGATTTTGTACTGCAGTCATAGAGTAAGTCTCGTATGTAATGTGAGAGCTATAATAGTGAATTTTAAAATATTTTAAAAATGTATATACGGGATTCTTTGACGTTAAATAATATCTTAATCATATGTTGACAATCTGTGGTTTCGAACGTTTATTCACGGCGTAAAATTAACAACTGATGAAATAAGCGCTGGTTGAAATTAGCTTTCTGCATCTGCCAACGTATTCGTAACTGAACCTTACTTTTATTTTATATTTTATTATCTTAATTTACGGTCGTAGAAAAAATATACTATATCATTCGTTTCCTATTCTTACAATAGAGTGTCTAACTGCTATTGTGTGGAATTTACTTTCAAATACAAGCGCATTGACACTCACTTCATTTCTTATCTTCAATTAATGAAACATATATATATATATATATATATATATATATATATATATATATATATGATTCAAGATTTGTTGCGTTCCGAGTTTGAGGAATAAATGAGCTTGTATGGAGAGAAGGTGAATGTTGTTGAAGCGCTGACGGTTTGTTATAATGAGAATATTTGGCGAAGATTGATTCTTTCATGAATCTGATGAGTGGATGTTCTGTGATGCTATGTATGTATAAGTGATCGTTTTATATAATCTTTAGATACTCGCTTTAGCAACTAGAGACACGTTTATAAATCTTGTTACATAATATACTTAAAGATGAGTTTAATTACTGAATTACTGTTTAGGTAGCATTTAAACGTTGGATTATGGCAGAGATGAATTATGTTTAGCTTTTTAACAGAAATATTTGTGGTTGTTTTGTAACAGAGCAGCGAGCAGATTTGGGTTGTAGTATTCCGTGAATGGCTACTAACGATAACGAATGTAATAAAAGTTGGTAAAGTTAACAAGCAGTGTATTCGGAATAAATGGTAGTATGAAAACATTTTAGAACAATTATTTTTCAGCTCATTTAACAATATATTCAGTTACATTGAAAAATAACAGACTGCTCCATCGCATTAATTTATTCACAACAAAAGAATACACGAAACTCAAATATTTCTAAGCTTCTGTTTTATTTAAAATATATAATGAGGTACCTATATTAGAATACAGCGTACATATTGGATTTAAATATAAAATAAGCTTATTATAAAAATATTTTACAAAGCTGATTATTAACAAAACAATATTTTCCAGGTACGTAATAAGATCCTGATCACAAGTTACAATAAATGGATTCCCGGCTGAAGAACTCGCAGATTCTGTAAGTACCATCTTCTATTTACATTCCTACTATGTTCACATGAATAGTACTCGCTTTGTGCCTGAGCAAAATTTATTTTAAATTGAGTGCAGGCCATGGCATCAACAACGAAGCGCTCAGTCGCTACTTATAAAGGCCGCGCGACGAAAAATAATTAGTTGTCTCTTGCTGACGCATCTGCCGTGAAAGCGCGATCCATTAGAGCGGTAAATAAATCACAGCGAGCGAAGGAATAGGCATGATTTTATTAATATCGTCAATAAATTTGTACAATGGACTGTGAGCGTACCTGTACTGCCATTGTACGATTTCTGTTTTCGCTCTAGGGGAAGAATCTTATTAAACTTTTTTATGGTTATTATTACTTTCAATAGCTTTTGATGTAATTTCATTTATTTTTTCAGTTTATGTTCTTGTACTTATACTGAAAAAACGGCATGAATATGAATACATACACAGTTTTGTTTGGTACAATAATTCTTTTTTGTTTATATCATAGCTCAGTGGTATTAAGTCGGATTGTGGATTTAAAACTAGAGTTTCATCCCCACAGTCAACAAACATGATAAAAACGTGTTCTTAATAACTGAGAACAAACTTATTATTATTTTATGTCTATCATCATCATACAAAAGATACCTTAAGAATAGTTGCTTATTTTACTAGGCAAAAAAGTAGCAAATTTACTACCATGGCTAGAGTTTGAATCTAAACAAAGCAACAAATCTACTTTTCTGCCGTGTTCAGCACATATTTTTTTACCGGTTGATTAAAATTAATATTAATTTTGAGATTATTTTCAATATTTTTAATGTTATCGACACCATTGTAGTCATCATCATGTTGCTAAGTAATTAAAAAAACAAATGAGACGTTTAAAATTTCATTAATGTCATTCTGCATTTTGTGAATGTTGTTAGTCACTATACATATATTAATTTAAATTACAATATTTAATTAATAGACAGTGATGAAGGAATGTTAACTCCACGCGAGATTAAAGAAGCGGTATGCTTTTATAATTATATTTATAAAATTAAATAATAAATTGTTATGCCTGGCTTAAAGTAGTACTTTATAAACTGTTAGTTATCAACAATAATCCATTTCTAATGTCAATCGGAAAAAATTGTTAGTTATGTATCTACCCTATAAAGAAGGATTTTTTTGTTATGAATGTGACATATTATTAACCACCTGAGTAATAAAATAGTTATTTACGTAAAAAGTCAGGAAAATATTGAATTACAGGATGAGTAGACAGTTTCATGCCGAGCGATAACGAGGCTTGAAACAGCTTACGAATCCTGTACGACGCTTTACTGACATGTTACTATAACATTTTACCTGAAATTTATAAACAAATAATAAATATTTTAAATTAATTTAAATTAAAAGAAATATTTGACATATATATTTAGTCGGTATTTTATGTTAGACTCTCACGTTTCTTTCATTTCTTGTCTAGGCAGACAATATGTTATTTTTCATGCAAAACTAAGCAAAAAATAGATTATAAATTTGGTATTAATTTTAGCGTTTAAACTTATCTTCATTTAGACTTTTATTCAGGTCAATCACAATTATGGAAATATGCTTCCTATGATATCAATACTACATTCTTAGCGAAATTCAAGTAGAGTTTATTTTGTTATAATTTAAAATCATATTATATTTGCATAGATTACGAAAACTGAACATCTTGATCTATACAATCTGCATTCTAGTTCTATGAATAATATTTTCACTAAGCTACGATTATTTTCTATGGAAGTGCACTCATTCTGCACTCACCATATTTCGAAATATGCATAAAAATGAAATGACATATTTTTAAGCTAAGTTATTTCGATTTTATGGATTGTTTTGTTGGTTTATAATTAAATCTTAAAATGTTTTGGATGGTATCTCTTACTATAAAGTTGTGAATAGCAATCAAAGTTTCTATCAAATGTTGACCGAATGTTTTCCTATACGATTGATAACAATTTTTAAGTTAAAACAAAATGGAATAAATAAATAAATAAAGTGGGAGAAAAAAATTTTTGCTGGAAATAAATCTTGATGCGAATCATTTCTTCAAGATATTTAAAGCAACTGAAAACTATTTCGAAAGAAACTACAAAAGAAGTTTCTACAGCTCTTCGAGTTAAACCATACCTATATGTTGTAATGCGGTGATTTATAGCAAAGTTCTATATTGCAAAAGTTTTAACAGTTGGTGTGGATTACGCGGAAATACGACATGTGGCAAAAAAAGCAATCCAGCGACATGACATTTTGCATATATCAGCAGCTTGGAGTAAGAGATCTACTTGCAACGAAGATTCTTACAACTTTATGCTGAACGCTGGCGTAGATAGAACGCACCCTCGCCACCCAATGCTGATGCCGATGTCGAAGCGTTTCGCGCCGCACTGAAATATTGTCGTTCAGCGCATCACCGTCAACGTCAACCGATCGCAGCTCCGAAATATTCTCGCCTACTTTATCATCATTCGCCCGCCGCGAATACGGCTTCGAACGTTTTATGATGTCCGATAATCGGAAGATCTATCGCGGAAAATAAGATCTCTATAAATCTTCAAGTTAAATTGCTATTGGAATTTTAAATGGAGCTGTGTGTTTAATTTTCGGCTGAATTAAATGCGCTTGGAATTTTATTGACAGATTTGGGGTTTTGTTGAATTGATGGGGTGGAGTATTGGAGTTGGTTGCGCTTCGAGTGATTTTCGTGCTAGAATTATGTTTTTTGAATTATTTATAAATCTGTGTAGTATGCCAGGAATTTCAAATTTATGATAGTGAATTAGAGTATTTTACGATTTCAATCCTCGAGATTTGTACAAAGCCAAATGTCAGTTGAAGCTGTTATAAATGAGCTACAATTTTTTTTAAAGTGGAAAAAAAATGAAATTGAAATGCAAATGAAAAAATTATTTATACGAGATGCAATTTAACTAAGCTTGTATTGTATTATTTCATCCAATTTATAATCATACTATTTGAAGGATATAAATTTCTTAATTCTTACACATAAATTTAAATTTCAATCATTTTCTCTTGAACAATTGTAGAACAATTAATATAATTTATAAATATATACATACATCATATTTAATTAAATTCGCAGACATTAAAAAAATATGAAATACAAATTATATCTAAGTATGGTATGTATCAGCGGACACTAAAGTTCATTCCGTGAGAGATTCTCAGTCTCTAACCAAAAAGTCAAACTAAAGACATGTGTAGATAGCATACATATTTGTTATACCACTTTTATTGTTTTATATTTTCGTAAATGTTGTTAAATAATACTTAGGATCTAACAAAATTGTACGCTATATTTATTTAGAGGACAACTAACACTACCACTGCCATATTTATTAAATTTAATTTGGATCAACCGATCGGAATCTAATTAAAATATATCCTATGCAACTATACAGTATTCCCTCATTTTAGACAAATATAGTGAGTAACTTATGATAGTTAACCATTGTACAGAGATTACTGGGAGTGTCACTCTGCCAGAGCAGTTCTCGCTATGTGATATATTTCTTCGCGTGTAGTACAGTTACCAGCCGTCAGATCACGCCTCCCAAACATGTTAGTGGAGAGGGAGTCACTGGGGTAATATTAATGTGGTGAAAATTGTTTGTAGGCTGTGGAAATCAAACAAGGGCTTTCAAACCCAGCCCTACTGGATACCACTAAGACAGAACTATTGAATTTGAAAAATATTGTAAGTATTATTACGCCTGAGGCAAAATATTTCTTTCCAAATTTAAATCGATGTTAGATGTGCCATTACATTATATCACTTTTTGAAAGCACACTATTGGGATTTTATATTTAGAATGCATTAATAGTAGCGAAAAGGGGAACAAAGGTTCAGTTAATACTAACCTAATAATACTTAAAAAATTAAAAATAAAACTAATATTTACAATCATCATCATCTGTGGCGCTACAGCCCAAATCGGGCCTGGGTTTACCGGACACACCGAGCCGCAGTTTTTTTACACTGCCGTACTGCCAGTTTTTGTAGTCAAATGCTACATTATTTAAGGTGTATAAGTGACTAGTTTATAGCGCCCGAGTGTGATAAATACAAGTAACTGTATTTTATATGTTACGACAAATCACACATTGTCGACAGGCGGATTCGAACTGACGAACCTTGGTTCGGATGACGTCACAGTATGTTAAGAGATGTGCCTTAACACGCTCGGCCACCGCGCCAATATTTACAATAAAGAAGGTAATAAAATTATAATTATACTAAAACAACTAACTTCTACTAAGAAAACCCTACACTATTAAAAAAAAATCTATGATCTACTTATATACTCAAGTTTGTACCTAAAACTTAAACGATAAATGAAACTAATACTAAAACTACAACTAACGACAACACAACTGTATTCTATATAAATTAATAACAAAACAAAAACACTATTAGCAAACATAAAATAGAACAAAAAACAAAGAATTAGAAGTGTACTTTTATGTCAAATTTAACATCGCCATCTTTTAGTAGTTGAATATCCTAATAGGAAGTATAAAAATGACCGACTTGACAGTACAAATTATGCAACCTATCTGTCTAACAACACTGTGTATGTTGTTACATTATAGGGGGAATTTATGAATGATGTTTGACTTTGTTCACTAAAATTAAAATGATGTTGATACACACATTTTATGCTATTTATCCAACCTGTTATTGTGCTATCTATACGAGTACGAGATATAAACAAACTTAACATTTACAACGCAATATTTCATCAAAACAATTTTTATTCATTCTTTTCAACAACGTAACACATTTGCGTGACAAAAAAATCTACACAAATGATTATCGCACGGTGACAGGGACATTTTATTTAAATTAAAGTTAATATGAAAGCAGCAACCTCAAACATACACAATCGCACACAAGCGCAGTGGCATGTATGCTGTTGCATGACGAGACTCACTCACATGATCAAATTCACAGATCTCCTAGCACATTGTTTTATCTCTCTCTCTCTCGCAATATTCCCACTTCTCACTCTATCAAATAATTCCATTGTTGTTTCATTAACTATAGTTTTGTATGAAGTGCATTAGAATGCTACTAGGGTTTCAGTTTTTTTTTTTAAATAAGACTTCTCCTGACTGGAATTAATATTTTTTGCTCATTATAATTACGTAATGAAAACTTGAGATGTAATATTAAAATATATTTACAAAATGAATACCTACTTTCGCCCGGAAGTACGGCCGTGTAGGTAGTGTTACAGTATTTGAATCCGGTGATTCCGAATTTTACCCAAACTAAGAATTATGTGTACTAACACCTTGCGGCTTAATGATTTCGGTTGGTTGTACGGCGTTTCATAATAGTTATTTACCTAACCATTTATGAACAAGTTGATATTTGCCAAAACGAGTGAAGCGGGTTTTGCGAATTATGTGAGTCAAACAAAATCACGTTTTCATAGGTTTATGACAGCTGAGTATATTTCTAAATCAATAAATCAATTTACCAAAGCGTTGCCGTGAAAATAAATGAATAAAATTTTTAAATTTAAAGCTTATGTTATAATTGAAAATGATTTCTGAATCCAAGACAGACCTTCCTTCTGATATCGAAAAATCTGCTAATTTGCCCGCGAACTGTTTATTACCAGAAAAATGATTAATTGTATATAAATCCTAATTTTAATAAAGAGTTTTTTCCGTTATTTGCAAACATTTTTGAGAAAGGTCAAACTGTCAACATTCATTACATAACTAGTTAACATATGTAAAGAATTTTTTACATAACTCTCGAATGACAATGATAAAATTACATTTCATAATCTCAAAAATTGATGTAAAACAGGAATTTTCATAACGGAATTATTTAAATAAATAAATATTCCCGAGCAAGACTTATTTAGTATGAAACTATTTCTGGAATCCATGATTCAAATAATTTTTAAAGAAAAATTTCGCATAATAATTAGATTGTAAATTTAAAACTAAATTTTCAGATCAAAATTCCCGTTTTGAAGTATCTGATTATATCTACATAACTAACATAATGGATTGAAAGACGAAAACAAATAAATTCTTGAGTTAATTAAATTTGCAGCAAAACTATGTAAAATTACTTCGATAACTCGTTTAACTTTTTTAATTAAACATTTTTGCCTGTAAATTAGAAAATAATAAAAAAAACTTATTTGATTTTATAACAATTCTGAATGAACAGTGGATTTCATAATAAAAATGCATTTAAAATATCCTCAACTTTGAATCAAAATATTATTTCAATTTTAAATTCTATGGAAAAGTTTAAAGCACAATAGTAAATTATAAATTCCATCTCACTTTGATAATTTCAGGCAAAAGAGAAACAAAATAAAATCCTCCATAAATTACTTTTATTTCTAATAGAAATAGACCATAACCATTTGCTCTTTTCAACATGAACACTTGACGCCAGCGTTCGAGTGCATTTGTTTCTATGATGTTTGTGTAAATGAAGGCAACGCGAGATATGCAAATGTGCCTCTATTTAAAAACTGGCGCAGATAGCGAAGCGGGCGCAGGTGAAGCGAAGCGCAAATGCACATCGGAATGACAGGATCCCATTCCAGTGACGTTTTTAAAATGACAGGTTATTAAATATCCACGCGAATTATAGGAGAACATTAAATACAAACGTCTGTCGTTGTCACCGACTTATCTGATTTGAGTAAATCTCATCCCGAAATGTTTCCAGTCTCCAGTCTTGAGTTTTCCCCATGCCACTGATCGCAGATCGGCTGATGATATTGTCATTGAACATGTCGTTTCTTACGCACACGTGTTGTGATCGAAATCGGAGAACGAGAACGGATTGATGTCTCAAATGAAATGTGGAGAAATTGCACCGCAGTCATCGGATCTTTGTGATCGGATTCTTTTTACTCTGACGTCAATGAATGGATTTATAACAGGAATGGGCAAACTTTTCACATTGTGCTCACATTTTCATTTCATTACAATCTAGCGCTTATCAACTTTATAATGATTATAATTTTTACATTCCCGGAAAAGATATTAATACTTGATCTCGCGATTTTCAGGTTTCAAACTCTACTCAACCCAAAAATCAGTCACAAAAAGTCAGTATATCGGTCTGTCTAAAAAAATGATAATTTAAAAACTTGGTTGAAATTTTGTACTAAAACTTTATAATAAAAACTAAGGTTAAGTATGTTAATATGCAATTAGTAGTACCACAACTTTAGTGATAGATACTTTTAAGCTTTTATATTTATTTCGTAAACGGTACTATTTATCACAAAATATGTAATAAGTAAAATGTATCGGAATTCGATTTGAAACAACATTTTTTGAAATTATTATTGGTTCGTTTCTTATAAGTAGTAACATTTTGATAATTTAAAAAATCGGTATATTGTAAAATATATAAAAACTAAAATGATTACAATCATAATTTAAAATAAGTGTCCTCATAACTCATAGTTGAGTGTTAAAATTTATATTTAATCGTTTGTCAATTGTTTTTTCAAAAGTTTTCACAACATGTCGAACACTGTGTTTTATAGCATGAAAATGTAAATCTGGATAAACATAATATTGTTAAAAATAAATGCACAATTACATACGACTACATATCTATCTATGCGCTCTTTATGCCTTAAGGATATTTGACATGGCTCAATATAATATAAAAATGTAGTAGAAAATATCAAATAAATAAAATAATAAGTTTTTGGGCCTTGTTAAATGGTTTGACAATTACGTGATTAAATTTAATATCTTAATTTACTTACCTTTTTCTGTCATTTATTTTCATGTTGCTAAAGAAAACAGTCGAGTATTTTATTGATTGTTTTATTATCATCATTTCAAAAAATGAATTTCCTGTACAAATGTTCACGTTGCAATGAAATATGTAAGGAACATATTAATGTTAGGTACTTTATCGTATAATGTACAAGTATTTCGTTAGGTTTAATTTAACAAGAACTTCGTTTTTAATTACAAATTAATTGGTTGAGCTGAAGCATATCGTGTAGGTATATCCATCCGTTTAGATTTTCATGTAATTTGGAGGCATTTGAGTTTAGCATCATTACAAATCCTGGTATGGAAGGTAAATAGAAAGAGGACCCTTCAGGTCGTATATCAAAAGACGGCAAAGACAATCAGTGAGGGTGTACAGGGCCGGAGTGCGGAGTAAAGAGAGAGGGTAGTACCGGTTGCGAATGGCGTGCGTGGCGGGCATGTCACGGTACATGCGCCCGCGCCCTCACAACGACCGCCAGAACGCACGGGTCCGCGCAATATTTCATAAGTGGAGCTCCAGCCACACAAATACCTGCTTTGATAGCGAACTTTACGGTTACGTTCAGATATTATCTGAAAGATGCATGCGCCGCCTCGGCTCTGGGTCGCCGTAATGTCCGGCGTCCGCCGTCAACTTGACCTCGCCCTGAAGAAATCGTTCGTTAATGGCTTCTTCTCGACATTTTATTCTCCATTTTCTTTAAATATTTAATAGCTACGTGCTCACGCTACTTGACTTTTTTTGTTTCGTCGAGAAAGAATTGTTTCCCTCGACAAATTTTGTTACTAAGCTATTGAAGGCACTGTAAAATACGATTACTCTATTTAATGATTCCCAACGTTTAGTACTTTAAACTGCTTTTACTACGAGGAACTTCAGCTCGACTAACTTATTATAAATTTAATGACGATACATTATTTAAAATATGGATCGTAATCTATTATAACAAATCCCCAATTTACGAAATTTAGATAAATAAATTAGAGATGGGCGAATATCATCCGCGAATAGTCGAATGCCGCGAATATTGACATTATTCGATATTCGAGATTTTCGAATATTAACGTCAGTATAGCGAACATTCGAATACCTCGAATATCGCGTCATATGTTGACCTCAATTTTTTACTATGTTTTTCTTTATCATTTGTACATAAACTTAAAACTATTACAATACTTTGAAGTTATTAATAACAAAGATATTTTGTTTCAAAACCATGAAGACGTACCATATTTCAAATTTGTTTTCCGCCAACATCAACCCGTGAGTTTCACCTTAAATTTGAAGTTTTCGTCTTTTTCTTAACAATTTTATTCAAATAATGAAACAATAAACAATAAATTAATTAATTTTTAGGAGTATTCGAATATTCGAGTACCTCGAATATTCGAGATCTGATTAATATTCGTATTTGATATTCGAATTCGAGAAATTTGATATTGATATATGCTTTAAAACTTATTCCGGCGAGTTAGATCGCGGAAAAAATATATTTTTCTGCGTGAAATGTGCTCACTACCGTCAAATTACAGCCCCCGAATATATTAATAGTAAAGATCCATTTAAATTTGAAATGTGGTGAAAATCAATTGTGGGTTGTGGGAATCGATTTCGGGTTATCAAATCCACAGTCCAACGCGTTGCCACTGAACTATCTACCCCAATATAGGTTACCAATTTAAAAGAGTCTGCTTTATGATAAAAATTAAATCTAAAAAGTGTAGCTATTTGAATTAATTTTAATTGAATCATTACTAAGCCAATTCAAGTGCAGTGGAACAGATAGATTGAAATGTTAAAAACCAACGGTGCTTTGTGTTGTAAGCACCAATTAGTTTAGTAATTGTACTATTTATGTCACATTCAGGGCATTCTGTCCTCAAATAAAAATAAAATAAATGCATTTCAGTTAATAAACAAAATGTTTTATTAAATTTTGCATTAAAGTAACTTCCCAATTTGGCCATAAAAACAGTACCACTTAACCATTATTAAGCCCTGTACACCAACAAAACTCAAATATGACTGTTTGAAAATGAAATCATTAAATAGATTTGATGGTGAATAATAAAAGTATAAATTCACATGTGTAAATGTATTTTAGTGCTATTTTTATGAACCACGTAAAATGGTATTCGTTAGACATAATGAAACATGCAATTGTTTTGTGCATCGAGAGAGATTATTCAGTTCTAACCTTTAGCAGAATTTTAAAATATACGAATATAATATGCTATTACGAGTATATAAAGAAACAATGAAGATATTTTTTATCCTCGATTATATCTGTATACAGGGTGTTTCACAACTTAGAGCAAGAAATTAAAGGGTATATTCTGTATGACGTGCTGATTATGAAAAAAAAAGATTTTTTTTTTAAATCGCAAAACTATTTTCTATGTTTCCCAGTCCAAAAGTTTTCGTTGCCACTGCCACTGGGTGGATGATTATGTTAAAGTTATTAATTAAATAAAATTCTATTATAAATAACTGCTAATAATTGAATTGTGTAATTATTCTTTCGTAGTTGATACCTACTTCATTGTTTGTGTTTAATAGGAAAGCGAATCCAGTGCAGTACTACAAAAAATGTTTTAGGTTAACAACCCTTAATTTTTCGAATTTAAAAAAAAATTCTTTTTGTTCCATGATCAGCACATCGTAGAGAATATACCCTTTAAATTTTTGCTCTAAGTTGTGAAACACTCTGTATATACAAATTTCTTTATTATCTGCATACCTACAAAATTTAATTTATATTTGCCATTTAGTAATATCGTTTACAAAGTCTTTTAAATCTTTCAAAAAAAAATTTACATTTTATATACTAAATAAATAAATAAATATATTATCAAGCCTTTTACCAATTACTGGGTGTGGCACTCAGTTTTAGCAGATCTCTATAAATGATATATTTTTGCGCGTTAACAAAATTATATAGTGCGCATTTAATAGAGAAATATAATTTAAAAAATAAAAAATGGAAAAACATGTCATCAATTAAATTTTAACAACGTAACAACAAATATGCATTGTTGTTTTTTTCTTATGTTGAAAATGTAGCCGACGGAAGCAAAATGAATAACGTATGTCGGGCAACAGAAACAAATTCAATGACGTACTTGTATGTCCATCTGATATGGCCCATACACGTATAAGTTTTCAATAAGTAAAACTAATTTAAGAAACTTTCATAGTAGAGTCCTCGTGTTACATTTGTCAGGACATGAATTTATTCTTCTTCAGTTTTCATGTGGATTACGTGACATCTATTTGATATCACGCGAAGAACATATGAAAAAAGATAACAAGAAAGATAAAAAGAGATAAAAGAAACCACAACATTGTCCGAGACTCACACCACTAAAACTGGTGCTCAAAGAAGTTCCAACAGGCGACATCGCATACGAGTTTATGTCGTGTCTCCGTCGCGGCCATTTTCATCAAGTTCCATGTTTACTGCTCGAGACTAAATGAACAAAAAATAAGGCGGAATTGCTGGCAAGCGTTTTTTCCTTGTTTGTTTTTCTTATTTCCGTATTTAGCGGCGTCGCGGCGTCTTGGCAGGCGCCCGCCGCGACGCATTCGCGGATGACACTGTTTAATTGGCAGAATCTAATCTTGCAGTTTGTGGCGTTCGCGCGCCTTCAGACACGTTCTACTCGTAAATATAATCAATTAAGTTTACTAGCGAACAGCGAGGTAAAATGTAACTATTTTAGGATGCATTCAAGATATTCTAACGTGTTTACAGGATTCCTGTTTTGTTCCAGATTATTTATGCTGGATGCGAACTGTCTTTTGTGTCATATAAATACCTACTTGAAGACATGTATTACTTTCCGTTTTTCCTTCAGGATAACTTACCCGGAAATGAATCTATTGTTTACAAAAACAATGGTTATTTTAGCATGAAGGTGATCTATTTGCCAAAACGTGCTTTACATAATTAAATAGCTTCGAGCAATTAGAACCATTGAAAATTAGGTTTATATTAACACAGCTATTTATGCATCGAAAACAACATATCTTCTGTACACGTTTACTTGGTTACAATTGTTAAAATTACACGTTTATTATTTTATTAATCAATGAATTAGCATCTACCTTGTTGCAGTTAATAAATATATAATATAATTATTTTAAAATTAATAATTAGTTCAAATTGAATTATAACGAGAAAATTAGGATGCCGCCAAGATTTGAATCTGGAACCTATAAATGTCGGTCATATCCAATAAAACTGATTTTATTTCAATTTTTCTCTCTACTTCGATATACAGGATGTCCCATTTAACTCGACAACTTGAAATAACTCAAAAAATACACGATGTACGAAAAATTGAGTTGAGACCAAATCTTAACAGTTTTGAAGGGGGAATTATTCTATGCTAAAATCAGGACCCCCCTGCCCCCAGTGGGTCGTTGTTCCTGGGTTACGCTAAAAGTAGTTTATTGACTTCCGTAGAAAATACTGATTTTTATTAACCATTCAGAAATAATCGACCACACTCAAAACCACTCAAATTACAGTCGGAAATCAAATTTTTGCGATTACAGCGCCACCTATCACAAATCAGAAAAAAAGTTTCACACAAAACTTATGTATTTTTGTCCGTAGAATCCGAATCTGAAATAAAAAATGGGGGTTCCTATTTAAGATTTCAATGTTGCCCACCGCCCCACCCACTGGGAGCAGGGGGGTCCTGATTTTAGCATAGAATGATTCCCCCTTCAAAACTGTTAAGATTTGGTCTTGGCTTAATTTTTCGTACATCGCGTATTTTTCGAGTTATTTCAAGTTGTCAAGTTAAATGGGACAGCCTGTATACAATAGGCAGCCTCGATCCCATAACTTTCATATACTGAAATACAAGACGCAAGAGTCGTGTAAGTGACACTGTTATTTAAGGAGAATATTTACCAATAAGAATTTTAAGTTAGTTAATGAAATCAAATTGAATTATAAAGAGAAAAATTGGAACACCGCGAGGATTTAAACCTGGAACTTCCGATCTTATATTTTAACCAACTACGCTATGGGCCCCATGTATTTCAAATCTGATTTTATTCCAGTTTTTCTCTCTATTTTGTTATATGCCATAGGCAGCCTTGATTCCATGACTCTTTCATACACTGAACGGCTTGACGCGAAAATCGTCTGCAGTGACATTGTTATTTAAGGGCAATATGTATCAATAGAAATGTAATTATATATATATATATATATATATATATATATATATATATATATATATATATATATATATATATATTATATATCACCGAGATCTGCTTAGGCATAGTACCACACCCAGTAATGTTTAAAACGCGTGATGATATATTTATTTTATTTTATTTAGAAATTTAATTAGAATTTGAAAGTAATACTTATCAATTAATTAAATCAAAATGAATTATAAAGAGAAAAATTAGGATACCGCCAGAATTTGAACCAGGAACCTGTGAACTCCAGTAGCACGCACTTTAAGCAACTAATCTTATTCTATATTAATTTTTCTGTTTATAATTCAACTTTATTTCATCAAATTAAGCTTATAATGAGGATTATTATTATTATGAACTGAGAAGACAATTGCTTCGTTGAATTTGTTTTTTTCATTAATAATCTTTGGCCGTTTTATACACGACAAATTAATTTACTTCCAAAGTAAATAAAACTTATTCATTCAAATAACAGTACTTTTGACAGTGATGTTACATATTCAACGAATAAAATACAATTGATTTGGTTGATTAAATTAAATTTACTATGTGAGTAATTTTATTAAGTCCTTTATAAAACCGGGAATTAGGAATAACATTTTTGTTGTGATAAATAAACAATGAAAAATATTTTTAATTTAGATATATGAAACAGTTCAATTATAACAATACAAATTAAAAGTTTACGAAATAATGATCTTCAACCAATGTAGCATATGCGTGAATAATAATGAAAAAACATGACTTCCTTGTACGCGTATTAAACTATAGATATTTTTTTAATTGCACATATTTGACATTAAATTTTGTATTTTTTTCTTAGTTTTTGTTCTAATCCATAGCAAACTTAATTTAAAAAAACAAAAAAATATAATTTTTAAATGTACATATCTCGCTTATACAAAAGGCACATATAATAATTCTTAATATACTAGACGTAGAATTTAATTCTCTAAAACTTTTATTTGCAGCATTTATTTCTAAAAACAAAATAAAACCTTTTTTTTGAAGAAAAACTGTTAGCAGCTTCATGTAATGTATCACTTCCGGTTAGTTTATTTTAACCATAACCTATTATGTTATTTCCATTGATAGAGTAGTCTTATATACCATATTTGAAAAGTTTTGGATTATATTTTAATATAGTTTTTCATGAATATCTATTATAGGCTTCAAGTAAAGTACCACTTCCGGAAGTTATATAATGACCAAAAAGGGAGGTGCACAACTAGATGTTATAACAGTCTTGAATACAAAATTTCAACTTTATACGGCTTATCGTTTTTGAATTAAGAGAGATACATACTTACGTACAGACGTCACGACGAAATTAGTCAAAATGGATTCACGGACGTTCAAAATGCGTATTTCTGCTGAAATCTGAGCGATTACAATACTTCCTTTACTTCGTACAAGGAAGTAAAAATACTTAACAAAAATTAACATCATTTGTATAATTATTGCGATATCGGGGTTTGAATAAAGAAGTAATTGTCTTTCCATTTCACTAACATCTACATAGATATAATTTCTTTCTCTCTAAACACATTTGAATTAGCATACAGAAATGTCATAACATATTAATGAAATAACATATTCTGTTAATCAATCACATCTCATTTGTAAACTGCATATATCCCATGACATTCAAATTCTCGGTGAGTACTCGCACATGCATCATCATGAAAAGCCGTAAATTTCCCATTGAAATAACGCGTTTAACGTCGCCTACAATCATCGTGTCGCCAATCATCGCCATGCTTATCGCGTGCTTCGCTCGTGCGACAAAGCCCACTAGCGCCACGGCTACAGCGGACACATTGTGCAACAACGGCTGATTGAGGGACCCCCACTGAAGCTCTGGAGCGCTGGGCCCGTGACGAATTCTGCACGTGAATTGAAGGTGAAATGTGACAACGAAAGTACTTTTATTTGTCATGGATTCTTTTGATACGACTCCTGAACTGATTTTCTTATTTTGTTAATATTGATCTGGGGTTTTGAATGGATATGTGGATTGTGTTGTTGAAAAGTGGAGAACTGCGTTAGTAACATAATCGTAATGTATATTATCAATTTAAAATGATGGTTGTATAAAATATTTGACGCTGTATTAAAATTTTAAAACATTATAAGAATTCCAATTGTAATAATAATTTTTCGTAACACATGCACAAGAAACACGTTCTTATACCCTAATTTTAGAGAGAGAAACGCTGCTTTTCTCCCCTAGGGTAGGATGTTTCTCTCCCTAGGTAGCATGTTTCTCTCCCTAGGAACTACGATTATTAGCTGTTTGCGGCGTTTCCTATGTAACTAGTTACGCAACCCTTATTTGACATTTGTCCCGAAAAGACAGTAATTTTTGTGCACTTGTTACGAAAAGTATAATATGCTTCACGGGAGGGCGCGATTATCCCTTGATGCATAACATACTATATCGATTGACATATATTTTTAAATTATGAGAGAAATATTTAATGGCAACCTGTGTGACAATGTGAATTCCATTTCGAATTACATAACCTACAAATTTCTTAATTCAAAAAATATCTTTATTAACTGCTTTTTCTACTTCAATATTGTACTTTTTTTGAGAAGAACTTAGCGTGTTCTAAAAGTCGATAAAAATAGTTAAACTAAATAATATTATTCATTAATTATTAATGAAGCAGATACACTCTAAAAATATAGTATGAAACTAACCAAAAACAGTGTACCTCCTTTACCTTTATTCATAAATAATAGTTGACAATTTGCTGAATTCCTTTTTACTTGTTCATTCTATTTTCCATAAATCTGAAGTTTTCAACTATATTGGAATTAAATTTAATAACCTCCTTGGAAACTTCGATTGGAAATTTTATTACTTATACAAATTATTTGAATAACATCAAATTTCAACATTTATTTTTGGCTGTTTAACAAGTAACTTTATACGTAGTTATGGTACAGTACTTGTTATGTTTGGCCAAAAGAAAAATAAAATAATTTTAAGCAGACAGGCTGGTACTTAATGTAAATGTAATTGTTTCATTAAAATTCCATTTGTCCGCTTTCATAAAAATGTACGAGCTGTTACGACTCATGTATCCAATTTAAAATAATTAAACTTCAGTCATTTCTTAAAATTTTGCGGTAAAATATCTTAAACTCTGACGTTTCGCATTACAAAACATGAAATAAAATGTGGGAATTGTGAAAATTTTAAACATTTTGCTGATATTTAGTTTTTCGTTTGTCCTTTAATTTTTATTTAACCTATATTACATTTGTAGCTATATAAATACATACATTACATACAATGCAAATATTACTATAACTACTTTCTATGATCGCGCAAAGTAACTGCCGTGGTTGTGGTTTTAAACCACGCTTCTAATGGTAACCGTGTGATAAAAATATTAGTTACGAAACAAACTTAACTGTTTAACCTGCAAAATAAATGTTTTTGATGTTTGAAATAAAATTGAAATAATTAGTTAAAACTCGACAAAATAGTATAGCAACTGGTGTTAAAAGTGTCTTGTATTACACTCATAGGTTCCCACTTGTGCAATAAAGTGACACTTTTAATACTAGTTGCATAAATAATTAGAGTTGGGCGAATATCATCCGCGAATAGTCGAATGCCGCGAATATTGACATTATTCGATATTCGAGATTTTCGAATATTAACGTCAGTATAACGAATACGTCGAATATCGTGCTATATGTTGACCTCAATTTTTGACTATGTTTTTCTTTATCATTTGTATATAAACTTAAAGCTATTACAATACTTTGAAGTTATTAATAACAAAGATATTTTGTTTCAAAATCATGAAGACGTACCATATTTCAAATTTGTTTTTCGCCAACATCAGCCCGTACGTTTCACCTTAAATTTGAAGTTTTCGTCTTTTTCTTTTTCGTTAGTACTTTTTGTTTTAATTTTATTTTATCTTAACAATTTCATTCAAATAATGAAAAGGACATAATTAAATAATTATTAATAATAAATAAATTAACTTTTATGAGTATTCGAATATTCGAGTACCTCGAATATTCGAGATCTGATTAATATTCGTATTCGATATTCGAATTCGAGAAATTTGATATTCGTCCATCTCTATAAATAACTGTTCCGGCCAAGACCGGAAAAGTAAATATAAATTATTTTTCTGATCGGAGGAAAAATAATATGTGTAACAGGTAGAAATAGTGAAGTTCCCGGACTCCAGTAGTTATAGGATTTGGCTAATGCCTCCTCGTCCAACAATTGCCACCGTCGTTCGAGATTAACTTTTTCACAAGTTACACAATTTACTATTTTTAATACTGTTTAGTATTTATATTTATGCTGTGCCATGTTAACAATACTAACTTATAATCTAATTCATTTACAAAATAAATATTACTACAATGAAATAGTATAAAAAATTTGTTTTACAACTTACAAACGTTGATCAAACAAAGTCAAATATGATATAAAATTAAATAACTCCGGAGGGAATAGATGAACCGACGCGATAAACATTTATCTGATTCGCAATTGCTTTTACCAAACATTACACATTCTATCGAAAAGAGAAGTTAAACAGGAATGACAAAAATTACATGTACCATATTTTAATTGTTTCTTCATTCTTTAAATATTACTCATATCTGACTTTGTACAAACAACTTTTTATAATTACTGCAGTATTCGCAGTTCTAGTTTATTTTACATTGTTGAAATCAAATTACTAATGGTTATTTGAACGTCGTTAGAATGGCGGAAAAGTGAATGTGAAAAAATATGATTGAAGCATAGTGTGATGGTATCTAGTGATAATTCCAGTACAGTATTTCCTTCAAATACCGACAAATCAATTGTTCTGTGCTCGATCATTGTGTCTCGTTGCGTTTCGCTACGTCATGTCGTGTACGTTTCACTATAACTCAGGCTTAAGTTGTGCGAGCGGCTAGATTAACGTTCTAATTGACAGGAATACGACATATGCCAAGAGCTTTATCTGGAGTATTGATTGCGCGGAATGGCAGCGAGCGAGGGTTGCGATGTAAACACTACCTACTCAGTCGTACGCTCTCTATTCTACGACTGTCTGTCTGAATCGTAAGTGTATGCATCGCTAATGGAATGGATTTCAGAATCCAGTCACTGACGACTAATTTGTATTGATATGTGATGTGCACAAGTTACACTATATTGTTTTCAAATGATAGATCAATATTGTGCAAGGTCAGATCTATATTAAGAATATGTTGGATATTGTTTTATGAATCCCATCATAATTCCGTTTCGGAACATATAGCCGGACACACCGAGTCGTAGTTTTTACACTGCTGTACTGCCGGTTTCTTTAGTCAGATTATTTAAATCGTATAAGTGACTAGTTTATAGCACACGAATGTGATAAATACATGTAACTGTATTTTATATTTAACGACAAATCACACACTATGGGCAGGCGGATTCAAACTGACAAACCTTGGTTCTAGTGACGTCACATTATGTTAAGAGATTTGCCTTAACACGCTCGCTCATCGCACATTAAAATTACTGCTGTGGCTCACCCTCCATTAACCTTCTTGGGGCCCGTTATTTTACGGCTGATAATCGCAATTTACGCGCAGAAATATATCATTTATCGAGATCTGCTATGGCAGAGTATCATACTCAACTCAATTTCAAATTAAATGATATCCTTAAGTATCTTTTTAAAATTTGATTTGACAGAGTTTTGCTCATCAAATTACTGGATATATTTGTAATTATTTAAGTGTTCCTTAAAACTTAGATCATCATTTATCGAGTTTATGTTTTTTTTGAATTGTCATCCTATTAGTAGTAAAATATTTATTTATTTAATGCCTTGTGGCTTTTTAAATCTTACATTTCATTTTCCCAATATTTATATTATCTATGTACATAAAAATACTATAAGGTTGTATAATTTATAATTCCCATTTAATTAAGTAGTATTAAATTCTTTTCTCTTGCTCATTATATGCTTCATCCATTCTATTCCCGTCCCTTGGTCATCTAATAGTTCCTCTATTCTGGTTTCGAAATTATCTGATGCTCTGTCGCAGTCTCTGGCTAGGTGTTGTATTGTTTCTTCCTGTTTTCCGCATAATCTACACAACCTGTCTTCTTCCTTTCTCCAGTAATGGTTTCCTTTTTCCTCATTTCCACATCGGAATCTGGCTATGAGCTTGACTGTTCCCTGTTGTTTCCTGTCTCTTCTTAAATATCTGGGTATACCCAGAGTCCATATGTTCTTGTATGTACTATTGTATCTTGAGTTGTATATATTATTTCTTCTCTCTTGTATTTCCACATCCCTATCTCGTGCCACAATTTCTTCTACCATGTTGTGTCCTCTTATTCGTTTATTTTCTATTTCAATTGATGAAAAACCTCTTTTCTCATAGAAATTTTCCCGTTCTTGCTCCCATTTGTTTTTTAGTCTGTTCTCCCTTTTTTTGTTCATCTCTTTCCAGCATTCTTGCAATATTTCTTTGCTTTGATTTTGCCGTATTTTTACTTCATATTTCATTGCTCTTTTTCCAGCATCTGCTCTTATTTTATTTCTCTTTGTTTCTTCCTGTACAATATACGTGGGTGTATTTGCGTCAAGCCCTAATATCCATTTCAGGTATTTTATTTGTACTTTTTCTATCTTCTCTTGCTCTCCCCAACCCCAGACTTCGCTACCGTATAACAGTATACTTTTCGCCGTGTAGTCGAACAATAGCAGTCTTAGTTTGATGTTTTCTTTGAACCTCCGTTGTCCTATGCCCCATATTTGTGCCATAGCTGCTGTGGCTCTTTTTGATATGTCCTGTATGTGTAGTTGTTTGCTGTTGTTCCTTTGGAAGTTGTATCCCAGATATTTAAATGATTTTACCTCTTCGATTTCATCTCCGTCTTCCCATTTCCAGTTCGTTTTCTTCTCCCTGCCACCTCCTTTTCTGAATTTCAATATTTTAGTTTTCATTACATTTAGGATCATGTCTTTTTTTCTAAGATATGTTGCCAGCCTTTTCAGAACTGAATGCATCTCTGCTTCTGTCTTTGCTACACAAGCCAAATCATCAGCATAGGATAGACTCCAAAACTTTCTTCGCCCAATCACTATGCCTCCCAACTGTCCATTTGCCATGTGCTTTTCTATGTCTGCCATGTATATTGCAAATAGCAGCGGACTAAGTGGGCACCCTTGTCTCACTCCTTGCGTAGTCCAAAAAACTGACGAAGATTCGCCGTGTATTTTCAATGTGTTCTGTGTCTCCTCGTATATTTCGGCAATCTTGTTTACGAGTTGTCTGTTGATCCTTTCGTGTTTTAAAATATCCACTAATTTCTTGCGGTTTACTCTATCAAAAGCTGATTTTAGATCAGCGAACAGTACAAAAAGTTTCCCTTTTTCTTTGCCAATTTCTTGCTCTATTGCGTAGTTTAATACATATATGTTATCTACTGTACTTCTCTCTTTCCTAAAACCAGCTTGCACGTCCGGTAATATTTTCAGTTCTTCTACTTGTTGTGTTAATCTGTCTTGGAGAATCATAGCGTAGATTTTGTAGCTAGTGTCAAGTAAGGTGACGCCTCTGTAATTTTCCACTATATGCTTGTTACCTTTCTTATAGATTGGTGCGATTACCCCCTTCTTCCATCTTTCTGGGAATCCTTTACCTTGCCAGACTTGATTGAATATATCCTTCAATTGTCATCCTATTATTATATGGTATATGTAATGACATGTAAATTAGTAGTCGGTCCGAGATAGATTTGACCTTTATACTTCATCCTTTGCAAACGTTTGTGTTTTTATGTAAACTTGTACATAGGAACGGTTATCTTGAAGCAACGCAACGATTTCACCCTCTTGCCCCTTATCAACACGTCTCATGGAAAACAACGACAATTAGGCATTGGTTCTTTGGTTCTTACCGAGACAATTCGTCTCTTGTTTGATGTATAAAATGTAATCTTGCTGTGTAATTAATAAATTGTAATTAGTCAGTGGTAGTTTGGCATTGGTTGAGACAAGTCGTTTCTTTAGCGTGCAAGATGAAGTTTTACATGACTAATTTGTAATTAGTAATTTAGTAACTTAAGTACGAGTAAATAATAGTTTAATCATATTTTGTGGTGGTTTACCATCGTCGTTCAATCTTGTTAGTTTTAATATACATTTATAAATAACTTTTACAATTTTGTCTCTTTACTCGTACATACATTTATCCGTTGTTGCCATTGATTTATTTATTATTTCTTATTACAAAAATTATAATTTCTTTATATATCAGAATTTATAATATAATTTTTATTTACTTTTCGTTTTCTTATTATATTGTATTCATTTGTGGCATTGCTTTCGAATAAAGAAGAATTAAATCCATTTTGAAATTTAAAAGTGACAATTAATATCAATCAGTCCAAATCAAATGTATACGGTTACAGTCTTAAAGTTGGCTTAAAGTGTAGTTTGAGATCACTTTAGTTTAAAGTAATGTTAAAGTCTTAACGTTACGTTATGAAAATTGACATAACTTAATTTTTTTCTGAAAGTGTTAAAGTAGACTTAAATTTAATTATAAAAACAAACATAAATATAAATAAACTTTAGAAAAATACAAATTTTTTCGAACTAAAATTTTTATAGTTTATCATACTTTGTTCTTACTATGCTCACGGGGATAATTACCATAGGCATGGTTTATGTTAGTTTCCCTGCTCATGACATAATTTGTCGATGCATGAATAATTAAAAGGACATATCAAACCAAACATTATTAGCTTAGTGTATGCAAATATATACAGTGAATATACGTTATATAATGTCCTAAATTCCTACAATATACACAATATTAACAGAAGATCATCGTAGTTGAGGTAGTTGCAATTTGTATATTTCATCACATAATCAGAATTGGTAACTGTAATAACATATTTTATTAATTTTCGTTATGAATTGTGTCAACACAATATTCAAATTAAAATTCATCATACCTTCGAATAACTGAAGTCAGCTAATTGATAATTAATAGCTATATTGATTATTGATTAATGATTTCTTACAGTATGGTATGTAGCATATATGTTTCGAGATTAGAACCATTTGATTTTGTATCTAAGATGACTACTATTGATTTTTAATTTACATTGTCAAGTTTTTATTTTACTGTAATGTGTCTTGCCAACCAACTTGGAATGGATACAGAAGTGGATACCGATCAAGGACAGATTAAAAATTTCTTACAGATTTTTTTGATGTAAATTCTAATTTTTTAGTTTAGTCTATTTTTCTATTATTGGAACAATTCTTTAAAGTGAATTATCAATTTGAAAATCTATTTGATATGCTGGAAGTAGAGTATACATTTTTGTAACTTTAATTATTTACATATTAATATTAAAATGGGGTAGATGGCTCAGTGGTATCGAGTCGGCCTGTGGATCTTGAGAACTCTGGTTCGATCCCCACAACCAAATCTACCCTTGTGGCTCCCCCTTCACTAACATCTTTGCAGGCCATGATTTGACGGCTGGTAACCACACTTACCGAGATCTGCTTCGGCAGAGTGCCACACCCAGTAATGGGTAGAAGACGTGACGATATATTTATTTTATTTTCATATTAATAGAAATTGAGTTTCTAAAATAAAATATCATTTTTCTACGATTGCTATGAAAAGTTGACAATTACGCTCTCATTTGTCATCGTAAAGTTAACGTTTTCTGTGGAACAATCGAAAAATATCTTTTTTGCGCGTCTCCAATGGCAACACGCGAAAAAGACGTTAAATGCGCGCGTTTCCAATGGCAACGCGCGAAAAAGATATTAAATGCGCGCTTATTTCAATAGTTACCAGGGATACAAACAAAACAGAAACTTGTCATATTGACAGTTAACAGAATGAATTTATTTTCAATACGTATACGTTTTTAAATAATTTTAAGATGCAATCGTAGAAAAAATGATGTGTGTATCACGAGCGTAAAGTGTCTTTGTTCCTCTTGCACTATTGCAGCTCTCGCCTTTGGCTCGCGCTGCAATTACCGTGCTCGAGTAACAAAGAATCACTTTATGCTCTTAATACACAAATAACTATTTTGTATTTATTTCACAAATTTTTGTTGTACGTGAACGAAAAAAAAGATTTATTATTTTAGAGAGACCGACGCCGGATTTCAAATCCGGGAATCTAAAATAAAATGTCTTCATCTGAGCGTAATTTTTCATACATAGGAAAAATTAAATAAAAATAAAATAATTGAGAAATACAAAAAAAATAAAAAATTTCTATTGTCATTAAGTAATACAATCATTATAATTTCATTTTTTGACAGATAAGTCATAAAATAAATAAATAAAAATAAATATATTATCACGCCTTTTACCCATTATTGGGTGTGGCACTCTGCCTAAGCAGATCTCGGTAAGTGATATATTTCTTCGCGTGAAGTGCGGTTACCAGCCGTCAAATCACGCCCCCTCCCCAAAGATGTTAGTCGTGGAAGGGCCACAGGGGTAGATTTAATTTGGTGAAAATCGTTTGTCATAAATAAATAAAAAATAAATATATCGTCACGCCTTTTACCCATTATTGGGTGTGGCACTCTGCCTAAGCAGATCTCGGTAAGTGATATATTTCTTCGAGTGAAGTGCGGTTTCCAGCCGTCAAATCACCCCCCCCCCCAAATATGTTAGTCGAGGAAGGGCCACAGGGGTAGATTTAATTTGGTGAAAATTGTTTGTCATAGTCGATAATAATAATAATAAATTCTTACTCACAGGTTGCGACCAATCACATCGACTTTTCAATGACAACGTAGCGATGGCAGTGAATTATAATTTACTATTCAAACTCACATCGAGGTTACTATAACAAAGTAATTAGGATTTGACATTCACATCACATAACCTTTAATAATTATTATTTACCCGCGACCGTGTATAAAATTAACTTTTAATTGGCTGTTTTCGGTTCGTAAAATGACTATTTAATAACATGAATTCATGCATGGGTTGCCTAGCAACGAATGCTTAATAGTACATTATAAGGCAGCATATAATGACATTTCACTCACATGTGATATACATCGTTTTCTACAATACAGTTCGAAAAAGGTTCAAACTAAATTGAATGGAGATGCAAGCTATTGCATTGGTATAAATTGTTAGTTGTATCAGGTTGTCGTATAAACATTTTAGTCACATGTGAATAATTGCTGATTTTAATCATTGACAATGATTTTATAATGTAACTTAAAAACCGATTCTGTAAGATAATTATTTGTACAACTAGTAAAGATTGATAAACTTCGGTTTCACCATTATGTTTAAATCTTCAATTTCGTGAAAAAAAATGCTTCCATTACATGTTTTACATGTATTTTGTAATATTTATTTTAATATTACATTGATTTTATACGAAGTTAAAGATAAAATGATATTCAACAAAAATAGTTTAAAAACGTAAAATTAAACCATTGAAATTGCACTATTTTGTACTTATTTACACGATTTTTAAAATAGATAAAAATGTATACCTTTCCAAACGGGTTTGATTCCCACAGCTGAGAAACAATTTTAACCAAATTAAATGCACCCCTGTGGCTCCCCCTCCACTAACATCTTTGAGAACCCTGATTTGACGGCTGGTAACCGCAGTTTACGTAAAGAAATATATCACTTATCGAGATCTGCTACGGCAGAGTAACACATCCAGTAATGGGTAAAAGGCGTGATTATATATTTATTTATATATTAATAAATTTATTTCCGTGAGTAAATTGATCCATTGTTTTATTTTACACATGCAATTATATAAATCTGTAAATTTATCGTTAACAATACAGCTATTAATAATTAATTTTAAAAACTAGGGTTCAAAATAAAGATTTTTGTAAATGATAATTAAACTGATGATGACAAATAATATGTTTCTTATATTAATTTTTCTCTATCTAATTGTTCATTATACAAAACAGAGTAATTTATATATATATATATATATATTTATTTATTTATGTTACGCAGTACAACAGCAACTTAATCCCAATTACAGTACAGGGTCCGCACTCACCGAGCCGCAGTGTAGTAGTTTTATATATTTTTTATCTTGAGTCAGATTCGAACTCGGGATCTCCAGATTCGAATTGCGTATCGCTATACACACCACCGTACTGACGGATATAGGTTAAAATATTGAAAAATCGACAGCTCTTCCATTGCGATATTTGTAAAACATTTTTGCTGAAATGTATATCTACCATTACTTAATAAAAAATCCTAAAATGGTTTCATAACAATTCAGAAATGATGTTCGTTCCCTAATTGTCTCATGCGTTTGGCTTGAAACCCGGTCGAAAATTTAGCACAAAAAATACAATCAACTCTCCTGGAAATTCAATTTGGGAACATTACTTTACAACCTCAACAGGTATTCAAAACAATATCATTTCAAACCAAATAACGCCAATGTTGTTATAACATCGTCGGGTACCTGCGCGATTAGTTTTGCAGATTTCTGCAAATCACGTTTCAATTATCTCTGTTATTGTCGCGATTTATAGCGTGCAGTTAGTTACATAGCGGTTGTCGCGCCGCCGCCGGTGGGATTGACATCCATAAATATTTACACGGCGTCCCCACCCCGCTTACACCGCCCCCGCCACGACTGCCGCCGCCGAGGGACCGCAGTGTGTCTCTGCGCGCGATCGCACCCCAATTAGACGCTAAATGGAAATTTTGGGTTTTGTTTACAGTGCAAACAGATGTTCTGTAATTCGCAGATGGTTTTAGTAAATGAAAATGATTCGCGACTGCTGTTAGGGACTGTTCACGTACAGAAAAATTATAAGGGATGCTGTGTTTGAGTTTTGATTTAGAGAGCTGTGAATTTTTGTTTTCATTTTCAATTTTTATTATTTGTCGTTTTAATATCTATAATTACACAAGAGCTGTTTATTTGTTCGAATTAATTTACGTTTCTCATGTAACCTTGCTATCTAGCAATTTGACAAAAAAAATCTGATGTGGACACCACATGACTTCCTTGTACGCGTATTAAACTATAGATATTTTTTTAATTGCACATATTTGACATTAAATCTTTTATTTTTTGTTCTATCCATAGCAAACTTTTTTTTAAATACAAAAATATATAATATTTAAATTTTGATATCTCGTTTATGCAAAAAGCTAATTTAAAATTCTTAATTTGTTAGACGCAGAATTTAATTCTCTAAAATTTTTATTAGCAGCATTTATTTCTAAAATTAAAATAATACCATTTTTTTCAAGGAAAACTGTTAGCAGCTTATGTAATGTGCCACTTCCGGTTTGTCTATTTTAACCAAAATCTATTATGTTATTTCCATTGATATAGTAGTCTTATATACCAAATTTGGAAAGTTTTAAATTATATTTGAATATAGTTTTTCATGAAAATCTATTATAGGCTTCAAGTAAAGTACCACTTCCGGTAGTTGTATAATGACCAAAAAGGGAGGTGCACAACTAGATAATATAACAGTCCTAAATATAAAGTTTCAATTTTCTATGGTTTACCGTTTTTGAGTTATGCGAGATACGTACGTACGTACAGACGGCACGACGAAATTAGTCAAAATGGATTCAGCGAGGGCCAAAATACCTATTTCCGTTGAAATCTGAGAACCGAAAATTTTCGCGATTACAATACTTCCTTTACTTCATACAAGGAAGTAAAAACATCAAAAGTGGAATAATTTTATTTTAAAACAGTTTTTCAAAGTTGTATTGTGAACCTGAAATTTATATGAGGAATATAAAATGCACGATTGTAATTCAATTCGATAATTTAAAGACATTAAATTAAAATAATACTTACGTCATTAGTTTTTATCGAATTACTAATAGAAAGATAAATATTTTTTTTGACTTATAATTGACTATAAAACATGATATTTAAGTGTTCGTCAATTGTTTTTCAAGTTGTTTATAATATGCGCTGATATCGATTTAGATCAGACAGGAAATTTTAGGACAAATTCCAAAAGTAATATTCATGCAATTGTCAATTGTTTTTCTAAAATGTTCTTAAATTAGTATCAAATTAAAGCAAATAAAACATAATATTTTTACCAATTTCAATTGTTTAAAAAAGTTAAACAAATTATACCGTCTTTATTTAAACTTATGATCGAAAATGTACTGTGACACAGTAGATTGTTTCATGAGAGAGTAATCAATATGTCACGGAAAATGTGAAACAAATTATGTTAACTTTCTTGAATAATTTCCTACTCCTGACTACGTGTCTGTAAGAAAATGCTTCAGAATAATTATTCCGTAATAATACATATTAAAATTAATGAATATGTAAACCGAAACAAAATCAGAAAACGAATTTTCTTTTTGGTATATTTCCATACTGCTGTTACCTTTTCTCCTTTTCACTCAAACCGCTTGCGAAACGAATGATATTCTAATCCATTTTTATTCGGTTATTAAATTCAGAGCTCTCAAGTATAAGTCACAAACGATAAGCGATTCATAAATATTCAAGATGGCATCCAGGAGAGGTCCTCTTGTTAGAGAGGCTCGGTCCCGCTGTGACGTCACGGTGGCGGTACAGAGCGGGCCAGGCTCGGCCGCTCGCTCCTCGGTAGGTACTCAATGAAATGGAAATGACTTTCTAGAGAATACCTGAAAAACAATTCACTTAGCGCGCATATAATGCGATGTTAGAGATATACATTTCAAATCTAATGAGAGGTAGTCTTGGAAACGGTTATTATGGAAAACAGTTTTGGTAATTTTTACCATGATGCGTTCTTAACGAGCTGTTTAAATGTCTTCTCTGTGGTATTTTCTTCCATTACACAACAAAAACACAAGTGAATCGATTATTATGGCTTTAAACAATGATTTCCTCTCAAGTTTTCTTACTTATGTTTATAAAAAGACTCGTATTCAGTACGTATCAATTATTTCTTGCATTCGAAAGATGATAAAATGATACAAATTTTATGTTAATAACAAAAATATGGTACTTAATAATTACCTATAATTAGTTTAAGTGTCTGCATTAAAGTAGACATACACTTCATTATTGTTCCAAAAAATCATAAATATGTTTGCTTGTTTTTTTTTTTAATATGTGACATAAAGTCATTTATATATATAAATAGAAAAAAGCGAGACATTTCTTATCATAGATATCCGCTTTAATTTTATTGTTAATTTGGCATTTATTTAATAATAAAAATAGTGGTAAATTTATTAATCACGTGGTAGACACTAGTGGTGAACCCAATCATCGATATCCTATCTACTTTATTATTTTCTTAATATCATTAATGTCAAATCATATTGTTGTTTTCAAGTTGTCATGGATATGGGAAGAATAGTTTATTTTGAATTTTTTAACGAATAATCGTTTAGAAAGTGATACTATTTTTAAAATCGTTATAAATATTTACAAATAGCGAAAGAAAATAAAAATAAAGCAAAAAAGGATATACTACAATTTCATTGATTGATAATTTTTTTATGGGGTAGGTGGTTAAGTGGTATAGAGTCGACCTGTGGATCTTGAGAACCCTGGTTCGATCCCCACAGCCGACAAACAATTTTCACCAAATTAAATCTACCCTTGTGGCTCTCCCACCACTAACATCTTTAGGAGGCGTAATTTGACGGCTGGTAACCGTACATCACGCGAAGAAATAAATCACTTACCGAGATCTACTAAGGCAGAGTGCCATACCCAGTAATGAGTAAAAGGCGTGATGATATATTTATTTATGTTATTTTATTTATTAATTTTACTTTTCTCACTATTATTATTTACATATCAATATGCAAAAAAAGTATATGTACAACACATAATGAAAAAATATTTAATGCTGCTTATATTATTTGTACAATAACAACTATCACTTTCTTCTTTTAGATGAGAGAAGAAAATGTTACTTTCTGACAGAAACGTTAAAAAAATTATATATACCATAACACACTACTTAAAATTACTTCCAAATTTACTTAAAATTTTCCAACCTTTTGAAATTAATTCGTTACTTTTACAATTAACTTTTATGTATTATAAACTTCACTTAAATAATCACTCCTTAAATTGGCACAATGTAGTAATTTAATAGAATTTTTGTTTCATATGGCTTTCAAAATACCTATATGAGTAATGAGTTAAAATAAAAATACACTTTATACTCAAAGACATTTAGTTCGAATAAAGTATATTTATAAAATGGTGGAGGCACACGTGTACTTGCTCGTTATGTTAGAATTTATGTACCTATGTCATATTCCTGTACGTAATTAATAATCAGAAAACACGAGTATAAATATAATGCCTTCTGACCTTTGTACACTAACACAACTGTCACCTTCAGTAATGAGAGAAATACATAATATATAATTTACAAAGTTTTCACATCCTCCCATACAGAGTCCCTTGTTAGCTCCAATTAGTCACATGGCATTATCAACAGATTATTCAAAATTACATTTATTTGATATTTGATCTTCTGAATAATTAATTTCGGAAAATGTATGTGGTCTATGAGCATTTTAGGAAATGTATAACTAATTACCTAACTTTAGTAAATTTCTATGTCAAAGTTCTGTCAAATTTAGTCTAAAATTAATAGGTTCCCGTTTGTCATTACATGAATAATTATCTGTTACACACATCATTATATATGATACTGACAAGAATATTGACAACAAGAGTATTGTTTTGTGGTGTAATCTCTGGTTTTATTTCTGATTAAAAGCAGATATACCTTTAATCATTGTAAGCAAAATAATTGATTTTGAATATTTCCTTTTCCCCAAAAAGATTACATTTTGAACCAATAAAATAAAGGTTAAATCACAAATTTTAATAATTCTGAAATAGGTACTTGTATATATTTCTCTAAAACTAAATTAAATAAGAAAATTTTATTAATGTTGACAAACAAAATTAATTCATTGTGTTTCTGTTTTATATTCCCTTTGAATTTAATATTTATTTATGTAGGCAGGTAGACTGTCAGCCTACGGGAAACAGTTATTAACATTGTTAAATATTATGAAATTTAAAACAAATATAACAAGATAAAATTTAGAATAAATAATAATAATATTTAAAAATAACTATTATACTCGTAAATTAGAGATTCCAAACAGAAGTGAAATAAAATTGACAAAATCATAGTTATTTACGTAAAAAGTCAGAAAGTGTTCAATTACAGGATGAACAGTCTACGAATTCTGTACGACACTTTACTGACGTGTTACGTATAACATTTTACTTGAAACAAACAAATAATAAATATTTTAAATTAAAAGAAATATTTTATGTTGCTAAAAACTAGACACTCACGCTCTTTCATTATCTGGGAAATTAATTTTTATACTACTTTTATTTGAAAAATATTTCGCTAAAAAAATTTGAACTTTTGTGCTGTGCTCTTTCATTTATAAATTTTATATTTGTCTTTAAGAAGAAATAACTATTACATAATACTAACAAAATCATAATATAAACATTTTGTTATTTGATTAGAATAATGAATGATTACAATAATAAAAGACCAAACAATGAAAAATATAACAATAAAAGGTTACAACAATGAAATATCACAACAATGAAATATTACAACAATGAAAAATTACAAAAATGGAAGATCATAACAATGAAAAATTACAACAATGGAAGATAATAACAATGAAAAATCAATGAAAGATACAAAAATTTTAAATGATTTTTTAGATTGAAGAATTTGCGAATTAATTTACTAATTATTTCCTATATATAAGACTACGAATCTAGACAAGGCTATAAATTATTACAGGGCTACGCGCTGTAATAATTGATTTACTTAGTTTACTATAAATACCTATAAAGTGTCATTTACATAGAAACATAACCCTATATTACATAACAAAAACTTGTTATTTTGAACTCTTCTAATTGTCCGAAAAATTTGTGAAATGAATTTTTTAACAACCTGTATAATGGAAAGTGACAAAAGAATGTTAACCCGACCGGTGATTAAGGTAGTGGCATACGGTTGTTATTATTAAATTACATCATAAATGTCAAAATTTTCATAGCCTATACTGTAATATTAGCACATCACAGCTTGTCAATTGTCAACAAATGTATATTTTTATTATCAATCAACAAAATTTATAATTTTTTTTTTCATCTATGCACCCTGTCTATCGGCTCCTATACTAGAGAATATATGAGTAGTATACGTCAGCAGACAAGTAATAAGACTTGACAAATAATTATATGAACTAACACACTGCGGCTCGGTGAGTGCGGACCCTATACTGTCATTGGGAGTAAGTTCCTGTTGTACAGCGTAACATAAATAAATAAATAAATAATAATTTAGAGACTTTGAAAGCAGAATATATTTATTAAATGCCTTAAAATTATTTTGCAACTATCTTGTTTTTATATTTCCCTCCGTCCATTCAAATATTGGCTCTATAGAGCGTTATTTGGTAAATTTATTAAAGAACCAAAAAGCTCTTTTATCACTCTATTGTAATCCTATCAGTATAGTATTTTTAGATTTATAAAGCAGTGGTCACCGAATAAAAAGAAATCTTGACGTTTGTATAGAGCTACAGCTTCTGTCTTCATATTATTTTCGAGGCAACGCTTCTGCCCTCGCCCTACGTAGGTTTTAGCGGACAACATGAAACATATGCGTGAATGTGAATCTCTCCTACAGCCCCAGGCCTGTAAAATAACAAACACGCCTGAAAAAACACACAAGCGCTCGATATTATAAGGAAACTCATATTTTCTTCGGCCGTTATAATCCTTGATAGCACGGAAAATCTAAGTTTACATTTCATTAAAATTATTATACAGATTTATAGCAAGAGTAAACATCGTCATCTATTTGGAACGATAAATAATTGCAAATTAAGGAGATGGAAATATTATTTCTATACTTAGTTGTTATTTCGAAATCACGACAAAACATTTAATACATAACTTTATTAGAATTTTTTTATTATAAAAACTGATTAATTCAATTATTATTTTGAAAGAAAAATTCAACCAATGTCGGGAATTGAATCCGAAATTCAATATCTATGGTAAAGCGAATTGTAATTTTCATCATAATTTGTAATAAAGGGTGCTTTTATCCTCCAGAAAATAGGGTATAATTAATCAGGAACTTGAATCGAAAAATTTTGCAGTTCGGTTACGGTTAACGGTTTTAATGTTAGTAAAATTTCGGTTTCGTTTACCGGTTACGGTTTTTTCAAAATATTGTATATGATTCAATTTCACTTTCATTTTTTTAAATAAAATAAATAAATATAAATATATCATCACGCCTTTTATCCATTACTGGGTGTGGCACTCTGCCTAAGCAGATCTCGGTAAGTTTTAAAAAAAATTTAAAATGATTAATTTCGGTTTCGGTATTTTTCATGGTTTTTTACGGTTTCGGTTCAAAATAAAAATACATTATTTTAAATTTATAATAAATATAATTTGCATATGATCAAAGAGCACAAAGATTTTCTTCAAATTCGCAAAATTAAGAACATGATTCTTGATGTGTACATTTTGAGTGCCACTGGCCATTACTACAATCACTAATTTATCTGATGTTTTTATAATTAATAAATTGACTATTGTAGGGTTTATAATTATATTTTTTTACTAAAACATCAAACTAGTAGTACTAAAATTGTTTATTTAAGGAAATCACTCTTAATCATGTTTGTTCTGTAATCAATATGTCATTCATTATAATATATATCTACCTTTAATTTTTTCCCGAAGTATATTATAGACATCATTCTATAACTCCTTTTAAATTAAAAAATGAAAGGGTCGTCTGCTTTGGCCGAATTTTTCTCTTTGAAATAATAATTGACATTTTTTTATGAGCAAAATGTATAAAATTGTGGAATCAGGAATTAAATTAATTATTTAATTAATAGATCAAAGCAATAATATCAAATGACATCTGGTAAATATATAAAATTACATCAAATATTACGATATTATTTTAGATTTAAAATCTATTTGACTTTGATAATATAATACCGATGAACAAATGTAAGAAAATAACTTTGTTTCTTAAATACTTAAATTTAATTTACTCTGACATGTTATGACTATGATCTAAATAAAATAAATTAATTCCCAATCCTTTTAATTTCATTATCTGAACAAGTTGATAATGAACAAACCCGCCATGTCTGATTTATTTACTGATTCGATTTAGTTTATTCTCAACTTCAAAGATGAACAAAGTTGTGGTAGTCCGTGATTGAATAGCAGAAAATAACATTAAGAAGTTAGTGGTTTCAGTTTCCGTTCATTGCGGGGAAATAGACAACAGGAAAAAATATAGAGATAAATCTCGTCCTATTTAACAGAAATAATATTAATATTATATTAAAATAAATAATTATATCATCACGTCTTATACACATTACTGCGTGTGGCAAACTGTGGTAGCAGATGTCGGTAAGTGATATATTTTACCCATAACGTACGGCTACTAGTCGTTAATTTACAGCCACGAAAGATATAAGTAGTGGGAAGCCACAGAGGTAATTTTAATGTAGACTAAAGTTTGTTGGTAGCCGGAATAGAACTCGAGTTCTCAAAACCATAAGCCGACGCAATTAACATTTAAGACATAGTTTTACCGTAAATTGTCATACATTCTAAAATTTTGACTACGCCGTTTCATTAATATATAATTAGCTCTTAGAATCTGAGAATCATCTATTCATTCGAATCCTAAAGTCATGAGATATAAAATAATACAAAGTATTAAATTGAATGATAAAGAGAAAAATTAAGATACCTCCAGGATTTTTAACCTGGGACCTATAAAATCCGGTCATAAACTTTAACCAACTAAGCTACGGACGCCATGTAATTCAAATTTTATTTTATTCCAATTCCATGAAACTTTCATATACTGTGTGTCAAGGCATGAAAGTCATATGCAGTTACAATAAAATTTAAGGAGAATATTCACTAATTAAAATTTAACAAATGATAAAATATTATTGTCACACTTTTTAGCCATTACTAGGTGTGGCACTCTGCCGTATCGGAAAGTTATATATTTAAGTGCGTGAAGTGGAGCCACACGGATAATTTTAATATAGCTGTTTGTCGGCTATGGAAATTGAACCCGATTTCTCATATTTTTAGGCCGACTCGGTATCACTGAGATACCTACCCGAGTCAATTAAATTATAAATAGAAAATACCGGAATACCGCCAGACTTATGAATCCTGTTCAACTAAGCTTATAGTCATCATATATTTCTTTAATTTTATTCCAACTTTGCTCTCTATTTTGTTATATGTCATAGACAGCCACAATTCCATGACTCTTTCATATACTAAAAAGACTTGACACGAGAGTCGTCCGCAGGGACAATGTTATTTAAGGATAGTATTGCCCAAGAGATATTTTAATTAGTATATTAGGTAAATACTTAATAAGCTGCCTATGGCACATAATAAAATAGAGAGAAAAATTTAAATAAAATCAGATTTGAATTGCATAGTGACATTAGCTTAGTTGGTTATAGTATATGACCGGAGTTAGTAGGTCTCCGCTTCAATTCCAAGCGATATATAAATTTTTCATATATAATACCATTAGTGACTATGATGTTGCCGGCAATTTTCACGACTGCTTGTTGCGACGAAAATCTGCACGAGTGCGAGAGCGTGAGTGTAGATTTTCTTAAAGCAAGAAGCAGGAGTGATCTAGGCAAAAATTACCAAAGGAAAATCATAGTCACATATGGTATTCGACTTGACAATTCCTCGAAATATTTTATTTACTCCAAAAAAATGTTACCTGTAGTATTTTTAAAATAATGTCTGAACTACTATTACCTTGATGATCAATTTACATTGTTTAATTTTTTGACATAACTAAGCAAAGGAAATAAAGTCAAATACAATTTAATAAAAATAAATAAATATATCATCACGCCTTTTATCCATTACTGGGTGTGGCACTTCGCCGTAGCAGATCTCGCGGTAGGTGATATATTTCTTCGCGTGAAGTGCGGTTACCAGCCATCAAATCACGGCCCCCAAAGATGTTAGTGGAGGGGGAGCGACAGGGGAAGATTTAATTTGGTGAAAATTGTTTGTCGACTGTGCCACCTACCCCATTCAAATACAATTCAACAATATTAATCTACTCAAAACAAACGTTATATCTAAGCAACGATTTGCGACAATTTTCACTAGTGAAATTGTTGCTGCAATACTATTGTGATTGGTTCAATTCAGCAAAATACTGTAATTTGATTGGATGGAAAGTTATGAGTGAAATTGTCTCTTTAATTTAATTTGATTGTGTGAATTGTTATTTATAATACTCATTAAAAAATAAAATATAATCACTGTTTTCCAATGTCTGTTATTTTTCTTGTATGTTAATATACATATAAGAAATATATTTCCTTCCTTCCTTAAAATTACAAATCGATAACATAAATATTTATCTTTCTTCCACATGAAAAATATCGTAATACTTTCCTTAGCTCGTCGGATAACAAAATTTATCCTTCCAATTGAAGAAGCAAATTAAATATCAATATATTATTTCTTCGTTTATTCCAATGCGTAAATCTTTTCTTTCAAATAAAAAGGTATCATCTTATACTGTTTGGATAATAAAAATAACAAAATAAATAAATTGCTGCGTAGCTTTTCCTTTTTTCGGTAGATGGCATTGCCTGTTCCACAGAACTTCTCATGTCATCTTACCGTTTTTTAGAGATCTTATTCTCTGCTGGCACAGTCCTTCGTCACCAACTTCTTCACGTGAACTTTGTTCTTGGCGAAGAACTGAGTTATACCATACTGATGAGCTCTAATAAGAGCGAAACGCGTCTATGGTTACTAACTGTGCTGGCCAGCCTTTGACAATGCCCTCATAAGGTGACTTGGAGGCTGAATTTTGTGAGATTTAGCCAAGTGTTTAGTTTATATATTATTAAAACTACTTTCACCAAGTGTATGGATGACAATTAATTTTGTCTTTGTTGTTAATAAAAATAACATTGAGAGAGTGTACAGTATCTTTGAATTTTAATCAGAACAGGTACCCACTATCAATACTAGCGCACGTGCATGTATGTAATTTCACAAAAACTTCAATTTTTCATGCCTTTGTGCACTGGCGACACAAAACCAAGATTGCATTGTGCTGGCGGTGGAACGGATACGACATGACACAACGGGACAAGGGAATTTGCAGAAGAAGCGACAACGTTGCCGGCAGATCATTTACTTCCAAATGTGGAAAATATGTCTGCATTTCTGTGCCAGCAGCGCCGGCTGCTGGCTCTCATCGAATCCTTGTAATGACGCCAAGTGTTCACACCAGCTTCCGATAGCTGATGAATGAACATTCATTTTTACTGTTGGTTTTTATTTACATAAATCAATTTGAGTTAATAATAGCTTTATAAGGAGATTGCAAATAATTTTATGTCAGGAAATTGAACCAAACCGCAATATGAACTGAAATTGGATAGTTTTAATAAATCTAAACCAGAACATCAACCTTTTTGTATAATATTCAAGAGCGAGACCCGCAACTAAATCGTAATTAATAAACTAGTTGTCCCGCGTGATGGCCGCGCGGGTTGAGGGCCTGACTGACGATCATAAGATCGTGGATTTGGAGGCCATAATTTGACGACTGGTAACTGAACTTCACGTGCATAAGTATATCATTTACCAAGATCTGCTACGACAGAATACTACGCTCACTAAGCGTCACTATATTTTTGTAATTTACATGAAATATTTATTATCATGTTAAAATTAATGAGATTCCACATATACAAATAAATTAAATTACTTCATTCAAAATTAGATTTATGCATTTAAAGCATAGAGTTGTATATCGATATTTGTTCTATTTATAATATGGGATAGGTACGTGGCTCAGTGGTATCGAGTCGGCCTGTGGATCTTGAGAACCCTGGTTCGATCCCTACAGCCGACAAACAATTTCCACCAAATTAAATCTGTCCTTATGGCTCCCCCTCCACTAACATCTTTGCAGACCGCGATTTGACGGCTGGTAACAGCATTTCACGCGTAGAAATATATCACTTACCGAGATCTGCTAAGGCAGAGTGCCACACCCACTAATGGGTAAAAGGTGTGATGATATATTTATTTATAATTATATTTCATCGTCTATTTCTATTTCATATTAGTGTTTTAGTTATGCTAAAACAAAGTTAGTAGAAATTGTAGTGGTATTCACGTAAGTAATTTGCATTATATACAAATACCCTCAAAGTAAGTTGTCGCCATTGTGTATTTTACGTATGCGATAATTATTCATAGATGTGGAAAAACGTTTTATGTACGTGCAAGTTATAATTTATTGACTAACTTTTTGCTTTATTCATATGTCTTTTGGTTTTGCAGACACGCCATACGTCGCGGTTTTGCGTCAAAACAAATAAATGTATTATTAAATGTTTGCAGGTACTTCAAAACTTATATTAAAAGTAATGATATTACTCTTGACGTATTAATATGCATTATATTGTATTTAAGTTATATATAATTTCTAAACTTTGAAAATACATTAATTTTAATTAGGATTACCATATTATTTTCTATTTAAACTCTATATTGAAAAACCTTTTAAAAATTAATATTATTAAGCAGACTCTACTTCTCTAGTCATATTGTCTGTTGCTTATTATCGAAGGTAACATACAATAGCGCACACAGGATTCTAATTAGGACATGAACAAACATATATGGATAATTAATTTTGATATTGCGGAATGATAAACAATGAAAAACATACACATTTTATAATTCCTATTTTATTTAACATATTCTTGGTGAGATGACTATGCTGCGCTTGCAGTATAGTTAGAGTTAAAAGAATATACTTACTTTTAACAGAAATTAACTGAATTGACCGCTACTGCAAGTAATATGCTTTTTTTTTAAAGACGACGCAGCCAACTAAATAAATATTATTAAAATTAACCCAAAGTGACCTGCAGTAAACTTTTTATAGTTCATATATATGATTAAATTTCCTTTCTTTATGCCGTAACTCTAGTTTTTTTCTATAACTCAAGTCGTTTTAATTTTCAACAAAATTTGTTAATTTTTTAAAGGGTGGGGAATGGAATGACCTTTAGGACACACTCCTTGCATGCGCCACTGGTAACATGTGTTAAAAGTTTTCGGAAAAATGTAATGTAGAATATTGTACTTTAAAGAAAGTATATTCAATTTAGTTATTTATTACAATAATTAACATTAGTTTAAACTTTAACATTTATTAATAAAATGATAAATAAATGGTTTTGCTTCACAAATTAAATAATAAAATATATATATGTAGTGACTTAACACTCCTATAGAGTTTCGCCGCTTCTTACGAAGCTTTCTAGATCCGTTTTTTGGAGGGGATCAGGCTCCATTCTTGTTGTATATTTTCTTTACCAAATTGTTCCATTTCTTTTTGTCAGCTGTTTCCTCTTTCCAATTTTTGATTCCTGCTGCTTTTAAGTCCTCTTCCACCTCTTTAATCCATGTGTATAATAAAGCAATATTTTTAAATTTGTGACCAGAAACCAAGTGTTTTCATTTTATTTTTATAATCATGTTTCACCGAGCGCCAACAGTTTCGTCTATTGTAATTTTTAACAATTATACTTAATATAAAGAGCTCACTTTTGATAGATCATTCGCTTTAATTAATCTTTATTTTGTGCCTTACATCTATTGTCGTACCTTTCATGCAAGTAATGTCGTAAAAGTTCCAAAAGTGTGCGGTATACTTAGTGGATTGTCTTCATTATGTTATTACGCAAGCATAGTAACATGAAGTAATTCAGAGCAAAACGTAATCTCGTCGTTAGTATAATGTAAATTAATAAAATCAAGTAACTTTGAAAGCCAATTTTATGTATAAACATTAGCATCAACTGCCTGGCCTCTTTCGTGTTTTAACAAATTTAGTAGCTCGAACTGGAGACAATTTTCGCGGTCGGTCACTTTTTGGTAAATTGAAACACGATATTCCTTTTCCGCACTCAGAAATTGTTTGATACATTGTCGACAATGACATATTTATATTTCTAAAAACATTAACATTTGTTTTTGTAACATTTTACCAACTAATGGTGCTATTCTGTAATTTTCTATAACGCTACAGTTCTGTTAATTTGAACAAAAGCGCATAGATTGACAAATATATTTAATGCCATTTGACAATCAAATATGATGCGATTTTGTTCAGATTTACAGATCTGTACCGTTATAGAAAATTACAGAATAGCACCATAAGTTATAGATATTTCATTATAACTATAATTTGTAAGTCGTAATGCAAACAGATAACACGAAACTGAAATATCAAATAAATAAGTAATGTATCCATTTATTTGTTTCTCAGAGGTAGACCAGATAAGTTTATTTTAAAATAAAGTAAACTGCCCGAAAACTTTTGTGAAACATATTACGTGCAGTTCAATGATGATTGTCGCAAGGCGGTTACTTATCCATTTACTACCATTACCGAGTCAAAAGGAACAAACGCAAGCAGCTTTATGTATTTAGAATTAAATACGAGTAGTGTACAGTAGCGAATGGATGGATGTTTGTTGTGTGATGATGGATTTTGGTTGTGAGGAAGGAAAGAGTTCGTATGGAGGAAGTGTTAATGTGGTCGAAACGAGTATCATGTGTCAGGATGAAAATGTTGACGGGTTCGTGCTACCCTATTTAATGGGATATATCGTGATGTTATGTATGTATGTATGTATGTAGATATTACATTGGTAATACTAACTACATTGACTGAGTGCTTATTTAAAAAATAAGTGCCGAGAAGATATGAAACTTGAAATAACACTCAAGGCAATTTAACTATTTAACGATTCAGAAAATGATAATTCTACAATAAAATCTCGTAGAGATTTCATGCAGCGTTTTACCGAGTATTAAAATCCCAACTAAAACCAAATCAAACGTCAAACTTTTCATAAACGTAAATTTTACAGCCGCAATAAATTTTAGGTTAAGCTGAAATAATCGAGGTACCAAACTCCGACGTTTTACGCGAGATCTATCGCTAGAGGCGCTTCGGTCTCGTAGTGCACCAGGTGCCCCCTCTCTTGCAAGGGGGTAGTGACTCCTCCACGGTAAAAAGTTATCTTGCACCCGGCTGAGCTCGCATTTATGTTATCCTGAGTCGTAAGAAGTTCCTACGAACAAACGTTACATTACATCGTAGAAATATAAGAAAACCCTCGCGCGTCGTGCTTTACACACTTACAAAGAATTTATGTTTACATTGTTACTCGACGACAATAATAGGAATGTGTGAAGGTGTCTTTTATTGAGGAAAATTATAACACACTACAAAGATAATTTAAAGCCGGATATTTCAACCTTTACACAGAGAACCTTATATAAACGTGTACATATACTTGGCTTTGTTTGTTGCTCTTCGAAACAAGAAATTTATCCTAATTACAGTAGAGCTTTACATTTAGAAAAGTATAGTAAGTGATTCAATTTATAAACTCTTTAGATGGCTCAGTGGTATCGAGTCGGCCTGTGGGTCTTGAGAACCCTGGTTCGATCCCCACAGCCGACAAACAATTTTCACCAATTTAAATTTACCCCTGTGGCTCCCTCTCCACTAATATCTTTGAGGGCCGTGATTTGACGGCTGGTAACCGCATTTCACGCGACAAAATATATCACTTACCGAGATCTGCTTAGGCAGAGTGCCACACCCAGTAATGGGTAAAAGGCGTGATGATGTATTTATTTATTTATTTATATATAGGTAGATACTCTTTTTTTATACACTTGTAACTTGACGGCTGGTAACCGCACTTCACGGAAAGAAATATATCATTTACCGAAATCTGCTTTGGCAGAGTGCCACACCCAGTGATGGGTAAAAGGCGTGATGATATATTGATTTATTTATTTATTTGTAACTAAAAAAAGTTTATAAAACTTTAAAATATTTAGTCAGTATTTATTTCAATCGAGACTGCCTTTCACACATAACAAAAATATAAAGAAAACTAAGAATAAAAAATCATATTTGAATCACAGATGACCATAGCTTAATTGGTTTAAAGCATATGACTGGAGTTTATAGGTCCCAAGTTTAAATTCAGGCAGTATCCCAATTATTCTCTTTATAATTTGTTTTATAATTTTATTCTATAGCCATTTTCATATAAATGAATAAAATATTAAATTTAAATATGTAATTTACAACTAATATAATACTCAGCATAATATTGCAGAAGACTGGAGTACATATTCGTAACACATGCACAAGAAACACGTTCTAATTCCTGAATTTTATAGAGAGAAACACTGCTTTTCTCCCCTAGGTAGAGAAACATTATGTTTCTCTCCCTAGGTAGAATGTATCTCTCCCTAGGTATCATGTTCCTCTCCCTAGAGAGATGTTTCTTTTCCTAGAGACTACGATTATTAGCTGTTTGCGGCGTTTCCCAGGTAACTAGTTACTCAACCCAAATTTGACATTTGGCAGTAATTTTTGTGCACTTGCTACGAAAAGTATAATATGCTTCACGGGAGGGCGCGATTATCCCTTGTGTGAAGTTGGCAAACCGAGACGTAAGCGAGGGTCGAAGGCTCACACGCGGGAATAATCATTTGTTTCCCTCCCTTGATGCATAACATACTATTTACTTTGTTCACGTCTCTATGGAAAAAAGACGATAAATAATAGCTGTGCGATAATTAGCTATTTTGCGTATTATTTTAAGTGTGTAAAATTTATTTTTTATCGATTGAATAAAAAAATAAAAATGGACAAGTTCAGTTTAACATCGAATTTTGTTCAAAATTAATCGGTCTCCTATTATTTTAACTAACTTTACTAATAAAGAAAGATAAAGTCCATCCATATATATCCAGTTCTTTTGCATACGAATCAGTATACATAACAAAATTTATAAGTATTACACAAATATTTCTTAAAATGCCACGCACAATTAATAAAGTGTCCGTTTCCGTTCAACAAAAAGTTCACCTAACGCAGAAACTTTTGTTTAATTCATTTATTTCTCAAAATAGGTCTCCGTTTTAGGGATTTAAATATATTGCATGAGATTTTAGATTCATTAGTTGTAGCTATATCTACTTGGACAAATTTCACTACCGCTAAGCTGACAAGAATCGCTTAAATCTTAATAACATACAAGGTATGATATCAAATTTAATTATTTCACAAGGGTATACACGCAGACATGTTAATTAATTGCGTCTACTATCTCAATTAACTGTGAGTAATTAATCATAGGAAGAGCAGTGAGTCGCGGAAAGAAATTATCTGACCGGAGCTGAGTGCCTCCCGCTACGTCGTGTTAGCGGGCCCGCCTTATCCTTCGCCAATCAGGCGATGCGTGATTTGTAATTGTTAAGTTCAGATCGACCCACATTCTGTCGGACTCGACTGCACCCCGCGCGTTTCACCCTTGGCCTGCGTCCTGAGTTGTCAAAGGATAATACTGATGGTTGCGTGTCTTTTCGAGCGTCCAGTCATGTTGTTGGCTGTTGTGTGATTTGCTTTAGCATTTTTATCTTTTGGGCGGAAATTACAAAGAAAAATTAATTGTTTTGTTTAATATGAATTTGAAGTACCTACCTAAGTATCATGAGGTTTACTAAAAGTAACACAAGATAAATGATTCATTTATGGCAGTGGTTTTCAACCTTTTTTTGTCTCACTGCACATATAAACTAATTACTAAAATTATACATCACACCGAAAATATATTTTTTTAACCATCTGATCAAAAAGTATAATTTTTTTAATGTTTTACAAAACTAAAATTGTTATTTATGCAACTAGGGTTAAACGTGTCATTTTATAGCAGTGTGTGTAATAACAAAGACACTTTAAATACTAGTTGCATAGGTACACTATTTTTTATACGATCTTGTTTTATCTAATTATACTAATTTTACCTATTACATTTCAAACAACAAAAATATTTATTTTATAAGTTGCGTAGTTAAATACAGAAAATAAAAAAATGTCGTCATACTTACTAAGTTCACAACTAAAATTAAACATCGTTTAAATTAAAGAAATACTCTTCGTTTCGATACCCTTCAGTTAAACACACTAAACAGAAATGTGAATTGAGATGTGAATACTGTTTTCCTAACCAATGAGGATTCAATCGAGGATTTATGATTAGATCAAAATTTAACCATATTATACATTATTATTATGGGGTGGTTTAGTGGTATCGAGTCGGCCTGTGGATTTGAAAACCCCCGTCCACCCTTCCACTAACATATTTGGGGACCGTGATTTAATGGTTGGTAACTGCACTTTACGCGAAGGAATATATCACTTACCGAGATCTGCTACGGCAGAATTCTACACCCAGTAATGGGAAAAAAGCGTGATGATATATTTATTTATTTTATTTGTACATTGCACTGATGACTCAAATATGATTAATATTATTTAGACACTTTAAATAATAGACTACACAATAAAATAAAGTCTATGGAAAAATATTGCGGTACAGATGTGAACGTCTCGTAGTATACCAATGTGCCATAGTACAACGGTTGACAATCTCTGATTTATGGTAAAATACAGAAACATTTGCTGAGTTTTGTTAATATAAGACGAATCGAATAATAAGATCGAGAATGTTAAAAATTTTAATAGTTTATTTAGAAGATTTTTGTAAACTCTTTATAAGAATATTGATTTACTTTGCTTGCAAGTTTGATTGAAGGGTTAAGGTAACTCATGCGTCTAATTGGCACCTGAACACTGATCTTTTTGAAACAAAATATTCTGCCCTTATTGTGTAACTGGATCATTGTCTCTTACTGTTCAATAAGTTAATGACAACATTTTCTTTTCAATATTGCTTTACAGATTACCATCACATCGGCATTCTTTTATGCATATTACTGACTTTTTACCTTATTTTTATATACAGTGTATTTGAAAAACTTGACATACCATTTTTACTAATGTCTCATTACAAATATAAATTGCTTAGAAAGCATTATTTGCATGAAAAAATTAATTATGTAACATTGGCTGAACCTGAATTTTGTAAATTTAAATATAACATATATTATTTTTGTTTAAATTCGGATTGCATATTCTCTTTTCAATCATACCAAATTTTTGAGTTTTAAAGTTACTGGTTTGTTATAAAAAATAGATAAAAATTTATTAATAATAATTAAGAGATATATTCTAATATATCAGAGGGCTATGATATTTATTGTTTTCCTGATATTATGTTTACTAATGCACGGTTTTGTAAATAACAACTTCCAAAGTAAATTCATTCCAATAACAATAAAACTTTTGACAGTCATGTTATATATGCTATAAAATAAAAAAATTTGATTCGAATATTAAATGTATTTACTATGGAAATAAATGTATTCGGTTCTTTATATGCGAATATTTATTTAATATGTCCTCTGTTTACATTAATACATTTTATAGTAGGTCTTCTCAATTCTCAAATGACATTATTGAGCTCGACTCCGTCAATTTCTACAATTATTTGAATTCTTAATATGACTATAACTAAAAGTACAACTAAACGTTTTATTTGCGAACCAAGATTTAAACAAGACCTTATTCCAATTTCAATTCAATATTGTCAATATCTCCTTGTAATTGAGAAAGAAAATGATTTCTCTATTTCTATTTCCTGTTGAATACTTCCCGTAATTCGTAATCCATTACCAATATTTGCCATTTGAACGTAAAACAAATAGGATTAAATTCGCTTGAAAATATCAAGTTATCCAATAAAACGAAAACATCAGATTAAGCTGGTGGTATTTATTTTTAAGTGGAATCAAAACTCCAATTGTCAGTATTACATTTCTATACGTTGATTCGATGCCTCGAACATAAAGCAGAGAATCAACAAGTTCATTAAATCTTGATATCTTGCAATTAAAACCGTTGTTATATCGTAACTGATCGATTCGTTTTCCCAACAGAACTTTCAATCAGCCTTGATTTAAGTAAATTAAATATTTATTGAATAGTCTCTGGTTTATCATAAAAAATATGTCGTAAACATGGCTGCCACTTTCTACATAAGCAAAGGAATGCTAGAAGTTTTTCTCAAATAATTTTGATTCCATTTTGATATGAAATAAGATAACTATAGGTACTACAGCATAAGTATGAAGTTAATAACTTTACACAAGATGTATCTTCAAAAACAATGGTGTTCCTATTTCTCAATAAACTTTCTGACTTCCTTTCTTTTAAAAAACTTTCTCACAAAAACTAGATTAGAAATAAATAGAATTTTAATGTTTGGTACAGTTATTCTATATAGCTTTCTTAGCAACATTTAAAAATTGATAACCATCCGACTTGTACTAACGCCGCCATCTTAACCAACAAGTTTTTCTTAATAATGTCTAAAAATCAAACGCAATTAAAATTGAGGAACCTAAAATTTGTAGAGTATAATATTTTATATTGGATAGATTTAACAAGTTGATCTGAACCAAGATTGGAGTAATGAAGTATCAGAATGGGCATAAATTTCTTCTATTCTTTTCTGTTTTTGAAAGTTTCTTTAAATCTTCCATTGATTTCCCTCTGTCTTCAACACTTTCCTTGATTCTGTCCATCCATTCTTTTCTTGGTCTTCTTCTCTTCTTTTTCTTTACTGATCCTGATTCCATTATCTTTTTTGGTAGTCTATCCCTCTCTCAATTCCCGTAATATATCCAAACCATTGTAGCTACTTATATTCTATCTTTTTTTAAAAATAGGTTTTTGTTTTAGCATATCTTATATGTCCCTATTTGTTATTTTGTCAAATTTAGTTACTCCTGCTGTTTTCCTTAAGTATTTCATTTCCGTAGCGTTAATAACTGATTCATGTTTGCTTTGTACTACTCAGTTTTCACTTACATATGTTAGTGTTGGTTTGCTTATTGTAATGTACACTTTTAATTTAGTATCTCTATCTTTCTCTTTCTTCCTTAGTAGTGTCTTTTGGAGTGCTTAGTATACTTTGTTAGTTTTTCTTATTTTATTGCTTATGTCGAGGTCTATCTTTCCGTCTTCCGCTAAGATATTACCCAGATATTCTAAACTCGATACCTGTTCGATTATTTGTCCTATTTTTAGTCCTCTTCTGTTATTTCCTATCTTTTTATTAACTAGCCTGTATTTTGTTTTTTACATATATCTTAGTTATAATTTTTGTTAGGTCTTCTTGCCATTCGTTAATTAGTGTCTGCATTTTCTTTTCTATATCTGCTATTAAGATTATGTCACCCGCATACAGTAGTGTTCCTATTGTAACCGGTTGCATGTTTCTGTATCCTATTGTTATCTGGAGTTTAGTTGTTTTGTATCTTGTATTTTTAATTAAACGGTCCATTATTATAATGAAAAGTAGTGGACTGAGACTGTCTCCCTGTTTTATACCTTTTTTCAATAATAAAATACGCTATAAATAATAATATTTAAAATTATTTTGGACGATCAGGTTTTTTTAATGATTATTAATAGGGTTGTCAAGGCAGTCAATTACTAAGTAATAACGAATTAAACATTCCTCCGTGCCAGTAAGTTTTCTACTATTATCGGATGTACTCGAGTTCTCGGTCTTCAACCAATATGAAGAACCTATTATTCTGCCCTTAATACTTAATTAACTATTGTGTAACTTGTAGTGTAATTTCGATATGATATTTATGACTTGTCTACATGTGATAAACGAACTCTAAATAGAATGTGAAAAATTCAGAAGTAAATATATTCATTGCGCTATTTAAAGGCTTTTATTTCATCAAATATTTTTTTATATTATTTCCTTCTAAAGAAACAAAAGTATTTGTGATAAAACACTGATTTACTTTATCTTTGAGTCAAAGAATAAGACATTTTTCTTTTCCACTGGCAGAACTGAAAGATCGGCGACAAACAAGCGATTCGCAGCGCCAAAGCACATATCATCTGCAATAAACGAACGCACCATAACTCTCCGATTTAATAAAGAAGAGAAATAGCGTAATTATTCCTTACGATTATTATTATTTTCAGTTTATTGCCCTGAGCCCAGCCTCAACAATACCAGAACGAGTACGATTACAAACAAAATCATGTAACAATGACGACAACAAATGAGAAACGTTTTAAATTTATTATCGTGGAACGCGGATGATATTACGCAAGGCCTAGAATGTCTCTGTCCGAATCCAAATCTTTCCAGAGGCGGAACAATCACTTGTTGCCAGATAAATTATTAGATACGGATGATAAATATCCTTCCATTTTTTAATATAATTATATTCTACAATCATTCTCAATGAGGCAATCGTTTCTCTAATTATCTTACTGTTAAGTTTAATCTATAGATCACCGAAACATTTTCTATATTTTTTTTTCAATATTGCAAACTTTTTGCAAAGAATATTTTCATATAAGCACAAACGAAAAGTTTGTATGAATACTTCTATTGCTGATTATTTGATAAACTTTTATGAAATATTTAGTAACAATTATGTTATACAATATATTTGTTTTATGCCAAAATTTTCTCGTCTCATCTCGCCTTCAAAATTTAAGATAAGATCTATAGTTATTCTCGTCTTTTAAATGCTAAATTTAGTTGTTAAATAAGAGTTTATTTGAGTTAAAAGAAAAGCTTTTCTTGCAATATGTACAAATAAATTACTATGATTCAGTAATACGAAAACTATAATCTCGAACAGGTAGATTAATAAATTGAATTAAATAAAGTTAAATTTGGAGGTATCGCTAACTATTTGTGCCGTTTAAACACTGTAAATTGAAATTTAATTAGTATTTGATGTAAATACATAGTAATTAAGGAAATTAAATTGAAGTATTATTATTATTTCAGTATATGAATGAGTCATAGGATTGAAGATGTCTATGCCACATTGGAATAAATCAGATTTGAATCACATGGTTACCTTAGCTCACGATGAGATTCTATAATAAACTATAAGATTATAGATCCATAATTCTGTAAATAACATCAATATTTATTGATAAGTAGAAAATTCATAAAGTCATAAGTTTCGTTACTATTTTTACAGATTTACGGATCTATAACACTTATGAATTTACACAGAATTACATTATTAGTTAGTTTATAGCATACGACCTAAATTCAAATACTGACAGTATCCCAATTTTTGTCTTTATAATTAAATTTAAGTTCAAGTTGAATTTTAAGAAGTTTGATATGTCGTCTCAGTTTTTAATTCATGGCAAATTTCTAAATAATAAACATTTTACATTAGAATTAAGAAAAATAAAAATTACCTCAATACGTAATAAAATTTAAAATTTGTAATAGTGTTGATTGAAAAAATTATGTCATCACACATTTTACACAGTCCTGATTAGGGTAAATGTACGGTAACGTTTGCCGGCTGTGAAAATAGAACCAATCTACTCTGTTATGAAGTAGAAAATTTATTAACTTTAAATCAAATAAAAAATTTCTACTTATATAATACATATTCCTAATGCAATTTTATTACCTACATATCATTTATTTCTCCGTCCTTTTTATTTCGCCACGTGAATCTTTCGAAGAAATTAATATATGTATGTAAAAGTAAAATTTACAATTTATTTATTTTAAAATATTGTTAACCGCACTTCGGTAGTAGAATTAGTTTTGGAACTAATAATTTAATAACGGAGTTAGTTACTGCAATGAACTAAACGTGGTATTGGTGATAACTCTAGTTGGCGTCTAATCACTTTTATTGGATTAAAAAATTACTTCAAATTTGAACTGAAAAATGATACATGTTAACATTTAATCTGTTTTGTGGATCTGGATGTACGAGTTCAAACACAATTTCTTTTCTAGAGCTGCGCCACTGAAACCTGTCGTCACCATTAAATCAATTTCAACTTGATGCTTTGTAGAGTACGACAAGACAGGCAATACACTACGATACGTTGCGATAAGATTCGATACGAACAATGTACGTACGCGGAATCCATGACTGTCTGCGATTCGTTGCTGTTGCTACTTGCCATTAATAACATCGCGGTCAGTCCGAGACTTCAGATACCATTTAGAAAAGTGCTTTTATCTATTTTTGTCATTCTCTACAAGTCTTGATACTTGTGTGAAAAGGGTTATCTATTTTTGGTGCGCTATATATTATTCACCTCTTTTATTTGTCTTGTACAGAGATTGATGAAGGACAGAAAATTTCAAAATATTTTGAGGGTAGGTGGCTCAGTGGTATCAAGTCAGACTGTGAATTTGAAACCCAGGTTCGATTCCCGACAAACAATTTTCTTCAGTTAAAACTGTTTCTGTGGCTACCTCTATACTATCAACTTAGGGTGTCGTGATTTGACATCTGATAACTGCATAAATATATTACTTATCTAGATCTGCTTTGGCAGACTCCCACACTCAGTAATGGATAAAAGGTGTGATGATATATGTATATTTATATGGAAATATATGGGTTTTCTTTCAATAAATTATTAGATTTTTAAAAATCTGATTAGATGTTTACTTTTACAAATTTCTATAGTTTAATTATTATAAAAAGAAAATTTCTTGAAAAAGAATTAAAAAATATTTTTGGCAGTTTTATTTGTTATTAAAGTCTTTTGAAAACATGGATGGTTTTTGTTTATCCCAAGATACAGTAACATACCTTATATCAGAAAAACTCACTTTCAGCATTAGACCAGAAACTACTTATTCTTGCATGAATTACAGTAATTGCCTATTTTTCATACATGAAGAGAAGCAGAAAAATCAATTATTGAAAATCTCTTAATCTTGTTTTGATTCTCGTAATATCCTCGTGATTAACTCGAGATGAGAATGAAATTTCTAGATCTATTTTTTCAACTTTTGTATCCAAATAAATCAAATTCACACACTGTTATAAAAGGAGAAGATTTTATTTAATTCTATGTGCTACTGTGCACAACATTAAAATGCATAATTACAGTACAGAAATAGAGGCCTCATGGCTTGAAGTGATTTACAAATTATTAAAATGCATTTCTTTTGGATTTTTCAATGACATAACTATTTTTCCATCTGCTATAACGTTTATAAATGTATTGAATGCGATTTAATAATAATAATAATAATAATAATAATAATAATAATTTTATTTGGCAAAATTGCAGCAAAAGCTGATCTCCCATTTAACCTTTACATCAAAATAACAAAATAAATTTATATAATTATGGTATAGCATAAATTCAAGTTATTAGGCATACATAAGATAAACATGATAAATAATCTAATTAAGTGTAGACAAATATGGATTAACAATAGATATTAAAAAAGATCATAAATACAATATTAGAGTAAGGTATAAAGATTCAATTAAGTGAAATTGTACCACTAAGTAACAATTTTTTCAATGTAGATGCAAACGTAGCTGGTTGTAAATTTAGTAATGGAGAAGGTATTATATTAAGAATGCTAGGGACAACATGACTGTATGTACGTTTAAAAAGAGCAGTATTGTGAGTAGGTATGTGATATTGTAGTATATTTCTTAAGTAGCGTTGATGATGCTGATTTCGTACTGATAGTTTATTATACAATTAAAAATCAATTTAAACATAATGCTTTCACATGTAATGACCAGTTGTACTGCCGAATGTAAAATTTTAAACTTTAATTAAACAAATAAGAGTAAACCAAAAGATTCTGAGCAATATTAATTCCTCCAGTATTTGCTATCTGCAAGCTTAGACACATCATATTATGGCTGCTGTGCTCCTAGCCTCACATATTGTTGTGATGTCATTGAACTTTAGAAAAAGTATCTTAAGTGGACAACGAAACGAGACGAGGACAACTCTGTCAAGACGAGAATTTTTTTAATTTCATCTCACAGCATCACTAATTTCTGACTCGGTCATACGAGTAGAAAACAAAATTAACAAATTGTACGTAAAATGTGTTTTAGATATACAAATAACTACATATTATTTGAACAAAGAAAATAGTTCTATTAAACACTTCTTCGAATAAAATCAGACTAAAATAGTATTCTGTTAAACAAATTAGTGATCATTCATTCAAAATGCAATTTTATGTATAAATATAAATGACACAAAGTGCGCAAAAGTAGCAATTCTTACAGTAAATGAAATTAAATTCTATCAGTACATTCTCTTGGTAGAGAATTATGTTTTATTCGTAGCGTTCGTTGTAGAAAAGCTCCTTCTTTTTACTTTGGAGTACTGGTAGTGTAGTCGCGACTCAGCCAATAGCAGCGATGTCTTTGAAAGGAATCCACGTTGAAAACGTAATGCCGTCTCGCATTAGTCCTCGGCGGGACCACTTTTCAAGAAAACTAAATATTATTATGCAGACAGACAGGTGGAGCTCGCATCGTCGTATCACTGCGACGCGAATACTTCAGCGTGCGGGGAGAGGGGTAATGTATCCTCTTGGGAAAAACCGCGTGCCGACCACATCATTAATTTTAGTTTCCAGATTTAAATGGCCGCTCGTGCAGCGTGCTTGCTATAAATGTAATTTAATTCTTTTCATATAAAAGTTTTTCCAATATTCTGTTTCACTTCCGCTGCCGCCGACACGAACACGAAACTTGCGGGAATGTAATTTTTATATTTACAGCAGATTGATAACATCAGGAAACTTGGATTATAAAAACAAGAATTAAGAACGGACAAAATATTATAACAGTTCAAAAACGCATTTATTCTCTTCCGCCCAAAACAGTTTCTTAATGATGAGTTTTTGCCAATAAGTAGATATATTTATATACAAGATATTCGTAGGTTAGACGGCTTAGCTTCAAAGTGACGCAAAGTTCTTTTAGATTCTTTTAGAGCTAGATATATGTTTCGTTTAGATATAAATATTGACATATGAACATGTAAATAAGAATAAATTACTTTCTACAGTGTTTTTAAGCGTTTTACTGTATTTGATTTATGTCAAAATCGGACTAAATATGCTTAATTTCGTGTCCTTGAAAATATTTAAAATTTGATATAAATATTTATCATAAGGTATACTCACCAGAAGCACTGATTTTACAAAATTTTGCGGAGTGTACATTCATATAGTTAAATATTTTTTATTTAATCATTTTCTATATTTATGAAAAAACTAACTTTTACGCAATATCTATAACAAAAAATAAAACTGTTAAAAATGTCTGGTTCTTCGCAAACATAATACACCGTACTTAATTACGCAATAGTTATTTGTATCACTAGTCCAGAAACTGCTATTTTGCGAGTGCGAGTATATTTTGAAAGGACGAGCCGCAGGCGAGGCCTTTAAATACGAGCTATGTAATACTGCTAATGCCGGACGGTGGCGCGAAAAATACATTTTTTAGTTTTTAAATCTACTTGATCACTATTATATTAAAATGAAATATGCGCCTAATTGGGTCTGTAGTTGTTACTTTCTATTTTTACTTAAAAAATTATTTATTTGTTCAGTAAATTTCTTTTACAAAGTAATTAATGATTGTGCTAGTTTTTTTTTTATATTTCATTCTTAATATGCATCTAAGAATATATCTAAAATACTATTTAAATTATTATACATATATCTAAACCATATAAAAATAGGTGATATATTTCTTATATCAGATTTGTATCTCTCAACAAATTATTTATTCTAACTTATTTTACCTTTTATAAAATCATAGCTGCGTATTTTAAAATTCATATAATTATTAAATGCATGAACAAGAAGTACAATATTAAATAAATTTCATTTATTTTATACGGTTGTATATGTGCATATGAGAATTTCATTTTTTCGTGTTGATTTAATTTTTAACTAGATCAAAGCTAGAGCGCAGAATAACAGCTGTACATTATTAAAAATATGCACATTTTTTATATGACCGGTCGTTGAAATAAAATGCATAGTATTGTGGCTGTTTGTCAATCTATTTATTTTTACCGATGAATATTTATGCGAATGTTACAATTAAAATTTCCAAATAAATGTATCCCTTTTTCAGTTTTTGTGTGAAACAGATGAATAAAAGATTTATGAAATGATTTGAACCATGCACAATTGCGAGCGTATTAAACGAGTTCAGAGGTTATAAATCACAATTATTTCATCAGATTTGTTTTTAAAACAAACCATCTCTGGATGTAACAACGTATTGATTTACATCAATATTACACGGGAATTGAAATTTGCCTGTAGATTGGCTTTTACATAATGCATTAGCACAATTTAGAATTCAACCGAATGATTCCTATTTACAATTTATTTAAAAAAATATATATATTACAGTACCTATACTTTTATACATTTACAAAAATCCTTTAATTAAATAATTTATAAATATGTTTACATTCTTTTAATTACTAAAAAATTAAATCATGTATAACTTTAAATGGATAAATTTGTCAATTATATTAAAACATAAGTTGCCATTTGTATTAATTAGTATCGCATTGATATTAAAGATTTTCTACCTGTAAATAATACATGCAGTTGAAAGAATGTTTATTTTTAAACCAACCGTTGGAAAATAGTGGGTCTCGCTAATTCTAGTAATCTAGTACCACTGGATTTTTAAATTACACTGTTATATACTGGAAATATTGCGTTGTTTACGTTGAGCTGGGAGTAGTTTTTATAATGCTTATACGAATCAAATTTTGTATTAAATATAAAGATAGGGCAAAATAGAAGTAAAATTTATTTATACATATTCATACATATAGTGCACCGAACATGTAGTTTTCGATACTAAAAATATTGCGTTGTATATGTTGAGCTAAAAGTAGTTTTTATAATGCTTATACAAATAAAATTTTGTAGTAAATATAAAGATAGGGAAAAATAGAAGTAAAATTTATTCATATATATTCATACATATAGTGCATCGAACATGTAGTTTTCAATACTGAAAATATTGCGTTGTATACGTTGAGCTAAAAGTAGTTTTTATTATGCTTATACTAAGAAAATTTTGTAGTATAAGATAGGGCAAAGTGAAGGTAAAATGTATTTATAAAAATATATATTATTGCTTTAAATTTATTTAAATTAAGTTTTGAAAATAGTAATAATCTTTCAATTTTAAAATGGACAATATTTTTGACAATTTTATTCTTACCTACTACTTATATCTCTTTGCTTGCCTTATGATAAAATGCACGAGACGCCAAATCTACTTACGTATTTTTAATTTCAAACTAAATAAAAACCTTATTCCAGACAAATTGTTAGCTTTTGATTATAATACGTGAATGTCACTTAAAAAGATCAAATATGACGTAAATTTAATTCCTTTTTCTAAATTCCTAATTATTTCTTATTTTATACATGACATTTAAATTTTTATTTTGTTCAAATTTAATAATGTTAACTTAATAATTTTTAAAACGTTAATAAACTTGTAGCTATGTTATTTAATGTTATTGGTACATATTACGTTACATTTACGTAATATATAATAATGTGAATAAATTTGTATTCTTTTTTAATTTTAAAATTTATTAAATTCAATAAATAAATACTTATTCAAATATATGTAAATTCAATCATTTCATATTTTACCATTTTTTTCAAAGATTACAATTGTAATTTCTTGAATAATTTGATAAGCACAATGAAATTTCGAGTAGAAGTTTACACCATCAACAAATGTATTTAGAAAGCACGTTGTTCGTCGCGTCGCTTACTCCAGTCGGTAGGAAGGAATTCGGATTGCTCTTCAATGAATGATTCTGCAATCCGCTTAGCGCTTGAGCCCGTGTCTTCCAAGGATCTCGCATCGCGCCCTCTTCCTCCCCAATTCGCTTGGCGTTCGCAGCGTCGATAGCTGCTGCCGATATCTTTGTCTTTGTTCTGGCAGGATTCTGCGATTAGTACAGCAGTTTTACTATTGCCGGTTTAGATTTGATATCAGTCGAATTAATAACGACTGACTGACTGTATTTAAGTAGTAGACGGTAATGTAAGAATAAGAAAGTTCTTTAATTTGTTGAACATAATCTTCTCCATTTTTTCAAATTGAATATTGAAATAAAAGTATATTTTAAAATATGATAGTAAGTCTTTATTTAAGAATAGCATTTACAGTTAAAAGGAAAAAATACTGCGCAACTAAAGGCAAGAGACATATCTCTCGCCAAAAAGATAAATTGAAAAGAAAATCTCATATGTGGTTTGTAATAAAATATATGTATTGAATTTATCGAATATATACATGTTACTCTTTATAAAAACTCATTGCAGTCTAATAATTTTGCTGTAATATTAAATTCCCAGGTTTAACATAGCCCCTGTTTTTTGGTCTGTCTTTTTTTAATGTAATTGGACCATTTCCAACTATTAACATGAAAATTGTGTTTTTTCATGCTTGTATACAAATATAAAATATTAATAAATGGTTTGTATAGTTTGCTACTATAAAATAGATTATTTTGGTTTTAGTTCTTTAATTATATGGAGTGTTTCTGTACCTAGGCATAAAACTTTTAATTCACAAAAACAAGTGCCCTTTATTTGCAGTGTACATTTTTAATACCACTATTTGGTAGCTAATATATTTATTCATGAATTATATTAATAATGAAATAAAATTTTAAACACTACCAACAAATAATAACTATTTAAGTACGTTTTTATTATTGAGTAATTTAAATTATGTTTATTCTAATACATTTTATTTCACTATTAATCTAATTAATAAATAATTAAATTTGCTGTCAAATCAGTGGTACTAAAAATGCACACTTCAAATAAAGGTACTTATTTTTACGAATTTTAAAAAGTCCTATTTGTTCTATAAGTAGTATATCTAATTACATGCAAAGGTATAGAAACATCTTGTAAAATTGATGAAATAAAATCAAAACATATTATTTTGAAATTTTACCAATGATAATGAGTAAATCTAAGAAGTAACACTACCCAACTGTCACTCACCGATATAAATGAAACTTGGCACACTAATAGAACCTAAAAAATATTGAATCCCTATTTTTTTTCTTTTGGAAGTTTCTTTTTAGGGATACAAACCACCTCTGAAACTTGGTAAAAGCAAGAATTGCCATAAATGAAATTAAATAATACCAAAATATTACGCGTTTAACATTGCACTTTGTTAGTTTTCCCGTTAATATTTATTTATATTTCTATGACTGTATGAAAAATTATGCCATAAAAGTGGAAGGTAGTTTTATTTACAAATTTTTAACGCTATTCATTTTACTGTAATATTTAAAATAATAAGAACAATTTTTATATTATTGTACTATAAATAAATTTGTATAATCTTTTAATTAAGATTATTTTTTAAAGTACAACCACGCTATTGAGATGGACTACCACATTATTACGTACTTTTTCAACCACATTTATGTATAAAACTATTAATAAGAACTGGACAGATTTTATAAATTTTATTTGAGCTATTGGAGCTGCTAAAAGCTTTTATTTTTCGCGTATTTTCTTGTATTCATACCTTACGTTTTCATTTTTCTTATGAACAAAGGCAAACAGAGAACACATCCTACCGCAGATCAAACAAATTAACAAACGTGAACAAGAAGCTAATTCCCTACCCTCCAGTATTGTTTCACAAACACCGCGCTTTCAAGTGTTCCACGAGCATGAATATAAACGAATAGTCAAGTTACCTGTGGCGGACGTTCAATTGTACTGGCAGTATACAAGCCAGGTGCACGCATACACACACATTCTCTCACACACACACAGAAATATGCACTCCAGGTGAATCTACATGTGTGTGTGTTGTGTGGTTTGTGCTGTTGCACGATCGATCGAGTGCGTGTTTTGTTATTTACCGGTGACCGCGGTAGACATGAAAATTAAATCAATACGCCCACCTTCAACTCGGAAACTCCTGGTGCGTGAAGACGCGGTCACCGAGACAGTTCAGAGGTCACGTGCGTTCGATAAGTGGTTTTTAGTTTCAAGTATGTAGAAAATCCATGGATAGAGCTAGGTTTACAGCTGTTCAAATAGTAATTATAATTATGAATTAATCATTATAAGAGAATAAGTGTTAAATGATTTTTGAAGAAAGCTTTGAAAATAAACATAAATAAAAGAGAATAATCATCTAAAAATAATATAAGGCAGGTCTGCGTCTATTCGAATTATTATCACCTTTATATTTTTTAATTACTGTAGTTTTATAAAATTGTAGTTGATATTTAAACTTTCACTGTCAAAAATATCAAAGGTAAAGATACAGAAAAAATCTGATGTGGACACCACGTTACTTCCTTGTACGCGTGTTATACTATACCTACATTTTTTTATTGTATATATTTGACGTAATTTGACATTGACACAAATTTTTTTATTTTTTCTTTTTTTTTGTTCTAATTCATAGCAAACTTAATTAAAAAAAAATAATTATTTTTTAATTTTACATACCTTGCTTATACTAAAGGCTAATTTAATAATTTTTAATGTGCTAGATGCAAAATTTAATGTTCTAAAACTTTTATTTATAGCATGTATTTCTAAAATCAAAATAAAACAATTTTTTCAAGAAAAAAATTTAAATAATTGTTTTCCACGCCCATATTTTGAGATAGATAGATGAAGTTACTTTTTTTAATAAATAGAATGAATAGACGAAAAGTTCATATTTAAAAATCTTATAGTTTCTTTCTTTATTAGTGTATTTTGCTTGATTTCATTAAAATGTTCAATAAATTATTAAAGCTTAATCAAGCAGCTCATGAATTAGATATTTTTCTTAAGTAAATAAAGTATGATGAATTTATATGTAATAGGAATAATAAGGCTACTAAGTACTAGTAAACATATCTAATGAATTAAAAAAAATTAAATAACAAAGCAAGCTTGCTATCCTTGAAAAGGAAAATAATGCATTATTTAACCAAATAATTCTTCATTATGCGTCCCATTAAAATAATGTAACTTTATGTTATATCTCAAAAACGGGCAGTTTTTTATATGAATTCTCTAGTGTAAAGAAGGCTTTAGTATCTATAATTATTATTTGAAACTTTTTTTCTATTTACTATTGTTTAAGAAGAAATATTGTTTGAAAAAAAATTCCTATTTTCAACTTATGTCTAATTTAACCGAAGTTGTAGCTCTTGCAGTTCTCGTGATCCCAATGATATTGATATACCCTTTTTCCCAATAATTTTCAAACACTCGGTATTATAATCAACAAAAAATGGAAATTAACATATTAGAGTTTTTTAATAATTTTTAATCTTCCTTTATAAATTAAAGATAGATAAACACACGAAACATATTTAAATGGAGCGTCCAGTTACATCTCTGTAAAATCTTTTAAAATATGAAAATGTTGTCTTTAATTTAGAGGATAAATCAATACAAGTTTTTTATTGACAACGCAAAAAGCAGATAAACAATACCTATCACGAAAAACACTTCAAACATTCGTGTTGATGTTAGTACAATCCAACAATTGAAATCGAAGCATAACATACAACATTTCAAATAATTACGGTGATTCGATTACCCATAATAATGTTCTGTAACCAAAACTCTTAAACCAAAACAATTAGATAGAATTTTAATGTAGTCCATCAACATCAAAACAATATGTACAACATTCATGTAAACTAAAATATAATCATAGAGCGTCAGTAACGACGACAAGGGATGATGAACTTTCGACGCTGATGTTTGCCGCACCAAACACGCTACACTTGCTACGGTTCAACAAAGATCAATTGCTTTGCGAGGGAAATGCAAAATACACGTATCTAATTATAATATAGCATTCGTGACAGCAGTGTAATGTTACACAAAAAGAAATTCATAATAACTGAATAGGCATTCATAACTAATATTATAAGTAGATAATGGGTAAATAAAGTTGTTCTTACAGTTAAATCTAACTAGTTATTTATGTACCAAGAATGATAAATGTTGATTTAAAGTCAATTGTTTTGTTTGGAATACGGGACCCAAAAACCTTCAAATTACTTAATAACGGTCGTGGTATATACAATTTTTTTCTAGCAACAACGAAAAATACGTTGCCTTTCTTAATCGACATTTGTACACCAAGTACTATATTTCCTTCCATAGCAACTTTAAGAATAAATGAACAAATATCTTAGTCGTCGTAGAAAAGGCACAAAAACTCAAATTTCTTCTGAGGAGTGAGGAATAGTATATTGTGTGGCAAGGGGTGAAACAAGACGATTTCTGACGAGGGCGAGAGTTGACTGCCCGAGCGAATAATAAATAAAAGAATGTGCCGGGCAGAAACAACGTTGTTTCTGACTGACACAGTCGCATTGGTCTGAAATTGTCTTATTTCGACTGGCAAAACAGAGATCAAAACTCGCTGTTTCAATGCATGTGATATGAAAAATTAGTTTTTCCTTTTTAAAGAGAAAAAAATTGCATTGTTTCTTACATAGATGTTATTTTATAAAAAAAATCTTATAATTATTATTAATTTTATTGAAAATACATATTTTATAATTTTGATTCAAATAAATACAATATTACCTTTATTGACTTTTCTCCGAGTACTTTTGAAGTTCAAATAAATCTTGTTTGAAGCGTAAGGCGAAAAAAAAACACGAGAGGATAGCGCTATTTCCACTCTTTTTCGAATTCTTAACTCACCATTTCAAACTCTAATTATTACTTATATAGTAAAATGTCTGTACTCATATATGCTTCATAAATTTTTTCTTTTTCCTATACAAGTTCTGATTCTCAAGAGTTTATCGTAAATCGTAATACAAGTGTTGAAAGAGTATCTTTGGAAATTATGTGTGTAAGATAAGCACAAGCGAGTGTTTCTTTCGCACAAGTTGCCCAAAAGCCTTTCAATACGTGTATTAGGTACATATTATTTTTCCTACTACAATTTAGTATTTTATACTACAAGAAATTATTTATTTTTTAGATTTATTTTCTCAAATAATATCTAATATTATTGCGGATTCCATTGTCTCACTCATATTTTTTTGTTTCTATGATAACCGAAAAAATAATGTCATTCTGTTGATACATGAGTGCAGAAAATAATCCGCTCTCAAATGAGAGCAAATAGTGACGAATTTCTGCACTGTTGTAGAAAAATGTTTTATCAAATCCTGAATTTTCGTTTAGTTAAATTAATCAAAATCATGTTCTTACGCTCATTTGCATCAATGAAACTTTTTTTTTAATTTTGATATTTTTATTTACAATCTGTTATTAATAACAATAAGTAAATGTTTTATCTAGAGATGGGCGAATATCAAATTTCTCGAATTCGAATATCGAATACGAATATTAATCAGATCTCGAATATTCGAGGTACTCGAATATTCGAATACTCCTAAAAGTTAATTTATTTATTATTAATAATTATTTAACTATGTCCTTTTCATTATTTGAATGAAATTGTTAAGATAAAATAAAATTAAAATAAAAAGTACAAACAAAAAAGAAAAAGACGAAAACTTCAAATTTAAGGTATGGGCTGATGTTGGCGAAAAACAAATTTGAAATATAGTACGTGTTCATGGTTTTGAAACAAAATATCTTTGTTATTAATAACTTCAAAGTATTGTAATAACTTTAAGTTCATGTACAAATGATATAGAAAAACATAGTCAAAAATTGAGGTCAACATATGGCGCGATATTCGAGGTATTCGAATGTTCGCTATACTGACGTTAATATTCGAAAATCTCGAATATCGAATAATGTCAATATTCGCGGCATTCGACTATTCGCGGATGATATTCGCCCATCTCTAGTTTTATCTAATAGAACATAACATGTAAGAGGTAGTATCCAGTGATACTTCCTACAATATACATAACTTCATATCATAATATCAAAATCATAATCATATCATAATTTATTTATGTTAGATGAGATGAAACTTAAATTTTGAATTTAACTTCGTCAAATGATATTCTACTTAGATTTGCTTTAATTTCTTTAAATTTCGTTGAAGCAAACGAGCATAAAAAAATTAAATAAATATTTGTATTAACCATTTGGTGTTCAGAATTTGATTTGAATTGACATTAACAGGTAAAAATAAAATTAGCTGAAGTATTAGGCTGTTCGTTTCATATAGTATTTGGAATCCTATATTTTCCGTTGTCAAACATTTTTAAACTTTCAAAGTCTTAAACCGACAGATTCTTGAACTGAATTAGAGCGAATACCACTTTAATTTTATCTATAACTCTGCTTCAAATTAAAACAAATTTACGAAAAGAATAAAATTTTTAAATAAACTTATTTTGTAGATTTGAACGTGAGGTAAAATAAAATTAAAAATACTAATACATGTTATAAATCTGTATAAAAGTTGCTTACAATAAATTGAGTATACTGTTAGGAGTCTCCATATTGATTTGCCCCTCAATTATTTATAAATAAATCATCGTACTTAGGATCAAGCTACCTTTCCCCAGCGATATAAATTCATATTGCGAGTCGCGAAATGCACGTGTATCACGGCGTGCACGAATACTCCACTCGGCTAATTAATTTCCAGCGTCTGACAGTTGGCGGTGGTGGTGGCGGCGACGGCGTCGGCAGCACCAATCACGCCGCGCAATGATTGACTTCCAGCAGAATTAACGACAGCAAGCCCGACGCTGTCACTTCACGCTGCACGGCGCTGCACCGCCCGCCGAATGGATGCAACGTGAGCGCTACTGCTCCACGTAATTGTTTCAGAGATACATGGCTTGTCAGTCAAGTCAAGGTGCTACATGTACCACTACGAGGCGTGCTAAATCATTTCAGCTTAAAAGCTTTTTTAAGGAATGGTTGTTGGCGCTTTCTTAATGTTACAGAAAATATATGCTATTTATTTGTTTGCATTATTTGCATAATATAGCTTCAAAAGACTTAATTTTTTATTTTTACAAGAAAAAATAAATATAATTACAAAGGATATAACTATTCTTTACCTCTGAATTAATACAATAGACAGGTATCAGTGTAGTATCAGCTAATTTCAGGAGATATAATTTACAAAAAGTAATTTTACATAAACTATCGGATCTGATATAGGTAAAATAACGGATTTTGATCATAAGTTTACTGAAAAGCATTTCCAATAGTTGACAACATTTGAGAGTAATTAATGGAATAAAATTATTACTTTCAACACGAATTACATCACTATTTTTTATGATGAAACTAATTATACTAATTATTTTTCTAAAACATTTATTTGGTTATTAGGTTTCATAGTTGAGTTTAGTTCGTAGAAACTATTTAATTGCACGTTGCCATTAGTAGCGTGCAATAACACGTTTTGTCGCACGCTGTGTCATAAACAATCACTTTTACTCTAAAAATAAGTATATAATGACTCACTTTTCACATAGGTTTAGAAAATTGCATATCATTTAACAAGCATATAATATAAGTTTTATTACACGAGAATGAAGTTTACAATACCAGCCGAAAGCAGCAGTTATATATCGTTCATGTTTCCTCATTCATATCCAACATTCACTACCTTTATAAACACTCAATCTGGATACATACTCGTTTCAAGCAAATGTTCGTAAAGCACCCAACACCTTGCAACCTGTAAATACTAATCTTTCAACTCTCGATATTGATGCGTTCATCCCTTGATAACAAACTACCCAAATATACAAACTATTCCACTTGACCCAATCTCATACCATTCATCGAAACATTGTAGTCAGTTTTCATTCCCCAAATCGCTCTGCTCAAACAATAACAGTTTACATTTGTCAAAATTCAATAACAGATTTAAACTTTTTCCTACTTCATTTATATTTAGAATAATCCTTCTCAACTGCTCTTTAATATACACTGCACTACCACCAATACGCACGCCAACCACTCCATCCAGCGCCTTTCGTAATAACAAAATAAAATATAAATTAAACAGCCATGAAGACATCTGACAACCTTGTTTCACGTCAACATCTATACAAATCTAATAACCTAATTTGCAATAATTTCTTACCACAACCTCGCTATCTTGATAAACGCGCTGATAATTTCCAACAGATTATCATTGTTACCTGTACATTGCGTGATTTGACGGCCGGTAACTGCACTTCACGCGAAATAATATCTCACGTGCCGATATCTACTACGGCGGAGTGCCACACCCAGTAATCGGTAAAAGGCATGATGATATATTTAATTATTTATCGAATGTGAACAAGGTTTTCTTTGTATGAACCTTCCAAAAAGTGCGAAGAGAAAAAGAACAAAAACACTCTTGGCACATCAATAAGAAAACTGGCACGCCAATATCGAACATCTAAGAACACCATATCGCAGGAACTGTCACGAAATGGTTAAAGATACAGAAAAAAAGAAAAACTTTAAAATACTCGTATGCAAGCAACCAACTAGCTGCCATACACTAAGAAGAGCACATTTTGCTGACAAACGGGTAATAATAATAGATTATTAAAAGTGAGCAATGCCGAAATAAAGGGAAATGATGACAATTTTGCGAGGTTCCTAATTATGGCAAGTTTCACCCCAGTTCATACTTTCTCGAATGTTGTAATGTACTTATAATCTTTGTACTTTAAATTTATTAATTTTTATTTATTTTTATGTTACGCTGTACAATAGGATTTTAATCCCAATTACAGTACAGTATCAGCACGCACCGAGCCGCAGTGTGGTAGTTTATATAATATTTAGCATTCGAATTCCATATTGCTATCCACACTACCGTACTGATGGACAATAACTATAAATATCCTCTGAATTAAAAGGTGGCAATTTTATTTAACTAAATCTGTACCATATCTTACCTATATTTATTTGGTTTAGATTTGATTTAGTTAAGTCTGTGTTCTAAGCACCAAAATAATTCATAATTACAGATAATTTAAAAGTAAAAAAAGTTAAAAAACAAAATAAAATTGCAATATGTGGTTGTATTTATTTGCTGTTTGTTTGTAATTTTTGTTGTAACCAACATCTGATTAATTTATTTACAAAAAAGTTGCTATTACATACGGAGTTGAAGCTAAATGATGTATAATATTCCCGAGCACAAAGGAAAGCAGATTTTCTGTGTTGAAATGTATGGCATTAACCTAATTAAATGTGGTTTTGAATTAGAAATTAGAAACAAGTGGAAAATCTGTATCTGCAGCACGTCCTGAATCGAAGTGAAGTTTGTAAATATTCAGTGGGTTGCGCAGTACGACAATGAAGTTCTGCTGCCCGGTCACTTTACTTCTCCTGCACTTGCTTACTTGGATCTATACACAGCTTACACGTTCGGTGCACACAGGTCGATGGAGCTTGTTGTTTTACTTCTCCAGTTCAAGTCCCTGGAATTGGACCAATGCTTTTTCCAAAATTAAATGCTCTTATATTTGCTTTCGACATTTTTAGAAATAAACACTATACAATGTGGAATTTTTGCATGTACGCCAATATAAATTTTAAGTTTACTATATTTATGCTCGTTTGTAATAACGAAACTTAATTTTTATGTAAATAAATAAATAAAAGCAAATGATGATTTGATGCGATGTTGGCAATTTACGCCAAACATAAAATTTATGTTTTGTTGGTGCGAACGAGCATAATAGTTTTGGTAGGCCGTAATAGCTATGAGTATAACCCAGTCTGTAGACGATTCGAGCAACTACTGAGTGACAGACCCCGAAATACGGGGAAGCCTGAGCTTGCTGAAGACCTGAAATCCACACAATTTTTACAAGTATAATTCAAATATAAAAGTAATAATTACTTTATATATACAGGGTGTTTCAGGACTAGTGTAACAAACTTTAACAGCTTATTCCTGAGGTCATTTTGAGCCAAAAATGTCATATGAACATAGGTCCTATTCCTTCTAGTTACCAAAATACAAGAGGTTGAAGTTCTATAAATAACACGAAATGTTCAAATTTTTGAAATCAAGATACTTGTGGAAAACAAAAATGCGAGCAAATAGGGGATGAGAAAGTTGGCTTCTATTTGGATATCTGTCTTGGTATTCTCTGGACGCATAACGGGCATTTCCATTACATAATCCATAAATAAAAATCATATCTGCATATTCAGCGGTACTATAACCATCCATTATGAAACAATAATACAATCAAAAGTACAACAATTTTTAATTAAGACAAATAAGGTATGACTTTTCAATAAAATTCTTGTTTTCCGAAAGTATCTTGATTACAAAAATTTGAAAATGTCGTGTTATTTATAGAACTTCAACCTCTTGTATTTTGGTAACTAGAAGGAATAGGACCTATGTTTATATGACATTTTTTGCTCAAAATAACCTCAGGAATAAGCTGTTAAAGTTTGTTACACTAGTCCTGAAACACCCTGTATTTTTTCCAAAATTCAAATTATGTTATATTGTTAAATGACCGAAATATTAATATTTTATTATTTTTTTTCTTTTGCGTATTTTGTATCAACAGAGTATTACTCAATCATTTGTTTAACGTCTACGGTGCACATTAGTTCTGGGAATGTGTCTATGCCTAGTGTTTATTTTTTGCATATTTATAAATAATCGCTATTGGGATATTCAACTGGTAAGAGATGGCGTTGATCACAATATAACAAATTTGAGATAGAGTTTGTCGCCATTAGCTTACTATTGTTGTCACTTGTATTTCTTTGTTTTTTTTTATATATTTTGTTTGCTATAAATAAATAAATATATCATCTCGCCTTTTACCCATTACTGAGTGTGGCACTCTGCCGTAGCAGATCTGTGATTTAATAACTGGAGATTAGATTAGACATGTGATTTATTAATAAAGTTGATTTACAAAAAAAATCATATCATTTGTGTTTTTTAAATTTGTATTTTTACCGAATTTGTTATGCGATCTCTAAAACAGCGAGCAATGCGAGCTTTCAAAGATTTCTGCCACTTATAATTTGTTGGTGCAAACGCAAAGGGATATATTTGATGGGAGTACATTTAATATTATATATAATATCTTGAACAGAAACCTGCGAACACATGAGCTTTAGAAAATCCATATTACTCGTATTTTATATAGTACAATGGTTGCTTCTCAGATTTGTACAACAGTGTCTTGTCTTGTTTTAAAAATATGATTTTAAATTTGTTTTATGATAGCATTAATGTACAAATTTAGATTTAAAAATTGTAATTGGCCCTCTTGGTATATAGTGAATTAAAAATTATGAAATACTTTTGTAATAATTTTCTTTTTGATCCGAAAAAGTAAATATTGTAAATGTAGTACAAGCCCTGTAAAATATACACCATAATGAACTGAATAAAGGAGCAATGTTTATTTAAAACACATTGGAGTAAATGGAACGAGTGTTTAAATTGCACAATTCAATTTCTAGTAATTGCGTTATTATCTGAAATGCTTATAGATAGCAGATTTTTTCTCTGCGATATCTAAAACTATCAAAGTTCTAGTGCCTGTGACTGCGTGCGAAGAGGACATATACGGAGCAGCGATAGAAAAGTTTCCGAACGAGCACTGTAACCATAATAATAACACGGGAGAAGAAATAACTACATATCACACATATACGTATAGATTTTACGGCAAGTTCGGCCGTAACACTACGAAACTTTAAATTATTATTCGCGACAAAGACCAAGAGAGACACAAGTTCGTCTCAGCGACCCGAAAAAGAAGCGAACGTAAACGAAAACGACATAAAAACTCTCTGTCGGGCTTTTAAATAAAAGCAAAGAAAAAAAAATTGAAGGAAATAACGAAAAGTGGTACATTTATACATTTTAGCGGAACCAGGAGGACCATAATTTAAAATAACTACGATGCGTCAGGAACGGCTTCAGCACTGTTTGATATTACATTCATATTTTTACATCCATGTATGTTTACTATGGAGTTACTATCGTCAAACAAATAATTAAGTTAATATTAATAATAAGATTTTAAAAAGAATTAGTAGTAAATAGGTACGTGCCCTATATTGTATGTCTTAAATTGTATTTATAAAGAAATAATTATTAAAGGATTTACTTACGTCATCAATTTTGATAAAATCATAAAATATTAAATTGACTTATACTCGTATAAAAATAAAGCAAGAATCACAAAACTTATAAATGAATACTGAATAATAATTTAATTTGCAGACATACATACATAACAAATACATAAAATAAATATATCATCACGCCTTTTACCCATTACTGGGTGTGGCACTTTGCCGTAGCAGATCTCGGTAAGTGATATATGTATTCGCGTGAAGTACCGTTACCAGCCGTCAAATCACGGCCCCCAAAGATATTAGTGGAGGGGGAGCCACAGGGGTAGATTTAAATTGGTGAAAATTGTTTGTCGGCTGTGGGGATCGAACCAGGGTTCTCAAGATTCACAGGCCGACTCGATACCACTGAGCCACCTACCCCATAACATTACGTTATATCCCATTAAATGGAGTAGCACAAACCCCTGAAACATTCATAGAGCATTCACTAAAAGATTAATAAAAAAAAAAACAGTTCACGTCAACATTCTCATCCTGACACACGATACTCGTTTCGACCATATTAGCACTTCCTCCATACGAACTCTTTCCTTCCTCACAACTAAAATCCATCATCACGCAACAAACATTCATTCAAATCCATCTATTCGCTCATGTACATTTGTTTCGTAAATCTTTTGCAATATTTTTAATGAATTGTTTATTATTTGGTAAAACTCAAAATACTACCCATCCTAGCTCTGTTGTAGTAGATTTCGGAAAATTATATATTTATGCGTTGTGATGTGAGGTTACCAGCCGTCCAATTACGCCCTCCAAAGATGTTCGTGGAGGAAAAGCTCAAGGGGTAATTTTAATATGATGAAAATTGTTTTGTAGGAATTGAATTCAGGTTCTCAAATCCACAGTTCATCTATCTACTCCATTAACAGTATAATATCCGTTATGCTGACCTTGGCAACGCTGGTGCACGTTTACATTTCTGGCTATAGTTGTTATTGATCTGTCAATTAATTCGTGATTTAGTTGAACATTTGTTTCAAATTTTAGCCGTTTTGTTAATTTTTTACAAAGAAGATGCATACTTTTAGAGATTCTTAGCCCATAATGGTTTTAAAAGGCCGAGTCAAACAATACAATATATTTTAAATATAAATTTATCATGAAAATATAGCGGCACACCACGACATTTATTTATTTTGTTTTTTTATGACGTAAATCAATCCTGGAATATTTCTATTGTAGGTCTACATTTTTGCCAATAAATGTTTTAATAGTAAATTTTAAAATATAGTATAGTGTAACACAAAGATTCTTAAGTAAGAAGAAACAGTTTGCGAATAATATCTGTTAAATATAGTGATCCCCGATGATTAAAAAAATAGGAACCACTGCTATAGTACAATTTAAAAAACTATTTGATCAATTAGTATTGCATATTATGCGCTGTTAAACAAATTACAAATTATTTCATAGAAAAATATAAATATGAAGAATTAAATTTTCACTTTTCTTCCGAACATATTTTTTCTAAAATAATTTAGAACTCAACAAACAGTATTATCCATTTTGTATTTAGAAAACCGTTTTGATTAACAAAATGTTTAATATTTTAAGTTCCTAATACAATAATGTTAAACAAAAAAGGAATTGTAATTCAAATTAGGAAAATTATATGTTCTATTTTGTATTGTTGGGCGTACAAATTTATTAGGAACTTGGTTAGTACGTTGAAATTCCGGCTTTTAGTCTGATAGAAATAATTGAAATGAAATATATTTGACTAAGAACGCATAAAAATAATTGTGGGTACGGTTCTGTTCAGAGGAGCTTTGAGAAGCCGGAACGAATACGAGAAGGTCCTCGGAAGCTCAGAGGCATTTCATTGTAGGCATTCAGCAAAATTGCAACTACAATCCAATAAAATCCGTAATAATCATTGAGTCTATAGAAAATTGCCGGTGCACACATATGTGCCCGTCACCTCTTTTGCTTTTCCGACGCGACGCACAATCACATTTACAAACAATACACGATTACAATAGCCATCATCACCATTCCGCTACAAAATAGGATAGTCATTTTATTGGTTATTATAAAATTACTGTTCGTTATTCGTCCATTAACCTTGTTTCCATTTACTAGTGAAATTAATGAACCAATCCTGCTACTAACAATTTATATCAAAGTACATTCTTTTCATGCCAATAATGAAATCAATATTTTTGAATTAAATTCCATTGAATACACGTTAATTTATTTTTGATATATTTGTTTAACACTGAAAAATATTTTATACATCTTTGTCCACCTTCACAGTTATTTGAGGAAGAATTTTCTAATTCTATTTAATATTATGTAAATTTAATTTAATTTGAGTTTTAAAATAAAATTATATATATTATATATATATAATTTTATATAAGGATTATAAAACAAAAAGATTTGTTTGAAATTTGTATTCATTCCTAGCGAACATTTTTAGCGTTTAATAGTATAATTAATTATAATGAAATAAAGGTATAAACACTGCCTACAAATAATCATTTATTAATTAGTTATTATGTAAGTAATGCCTTATTTTTATTTTTTTTAATTAAATGTTATTTTTTTACAACATTAAAATTACTCCTGTGACTTCCCCTCCACTAATATCTTTGGAGGCCATGATTTGACGACTGGTAACCGCACTACACACATAAATATATCACTTACCGAAATCTGTTTCAACAGAATGCTACACTCAGCAACGGGTAAAAGGCGTGATGTTATATTTATTTATTATTTATTTTACCAATGCTATTAAGAATGTTCATATAAAATACACCCTATTTCCTATTTTCCCTGTTTATTTCACTAGAATTAATAATAGTCTTTATTTAAATATTTATATAGGTACTTATAAAACAAACTGATATGACATTCAGAATATTATTTGATGGATTTTTAACATTCCAAATAATTAAATTACAAAAAAGCATGTATTTGATTAAAAATGGAACAATTTTTAGCATATCAACAAACAGCATGAATTTGAGTTGAAAATGTAAATCAAGCTTAACGGTTTGAAAACGCATCAGGATTTCCAACAATGACAAACACGCGACTGCATACGTGGAATTACACTATGATCAATATCTGCTCCCGTTTATTACTATTATTGCACGGAAGTATTCATGTAATTAATTTGTAAATTGTTTTCACTTTAGTTAACTAGGTTCATTAAATTATATCATGGATATATACAGTTGCAGTTACATCAGCGTTATTTAAACAATAACTGTTTATAAACAGAATAATGATACGTTAAAAATAAAGTAGTTACGTTGAAACGTTGTTTATTTTACAGAATGATATTCGAAAGGGCTGCAAGCAAGCAACGAGAAATGCAAATGGCTGTGTATAATACAGTTTAATGTTTGTATCAAGCGCTAACTACCGAGAGGTATCTATATCTTCAACTGATATGCAATTATTTGTGCATGTAACTATTCATGCATGATATATGTTAGTCAAGTGAGAAGTAAATATATGTGTACCCTTCAGGGTTATTGAACTACGAAAATAGAGTTTATATTATGCTAATGGAAAATTACTCTAAAACAAATTTAATTGACAATTTCATTTAATTAAAACTAAATTTGAATTTCATACCTGATTATGGAAATGATCTAAAAGGTAATTTCAAATATTATAATTATTAAAATCAGATAATTTAATTGAATTAACATTTTCTATTACGCTTGGCAATTAAATCATGTGAACGGCGAATATTTTATAGCAGTATTGAATCCAATTTGGCCTTCATGATTAATTTAGGAATTGTCTCTACAAGGAACCAACTTCTACTTTCTTCAAATTTTTAAATAATTTCATAAATAAATAAATAAATATATCATCACGTCTTTTACCCATTACTTGGTGTGGCATTATGCTAAAGCAAATCTCGGTAAGTGATATATTTCTTCACGTGAAATGCGGTTACCATCCGTCAAATCACGGCCCCCAAAGATGTTAGTGGAGGGGGAGCCACAGAGGTGGATTAAAATTGGTGAAAATTGTTTGTCGGCTGTGGAGATCGAACCAGGGTTCTTAAGATTCACAAGCCAACTCGATACCACTAAGCCACCTACCCTATCTCCACCAGTGTTGAGCAAAAGAGTGGCCGAAGAACGTCTTAAGCAATGACCAGCGAATTATTCTGCTTGTGGTAGTTTTAAATAAACAGCAATTATTTGGGATATCGTAGATAATTTATTATTACCAATAGGTTCAATAGTGCATTTTTTAATTTTTTTATTCGAAAAGGATCTGTTATTTATTTGAAGTTTTTTAAATGTTTAATATTTACTCATTTTTATTCATTACCACCGGGCTGAGTGGCACAAAGCAATTATTTATACGAATTTCGGAAAAGTTATTTTTTCGTTGTAATCAGAGCATCAAATAATATATACTTTTAATTTGTTTTGCACTAATTTTGAAACAGCCTGTATATATGAATGGAATTTATTATAATAATAAAATGCAAGTTGGAAACATCTTGTCTTCATTCCGAAAACGAACTGTCGTTCTTACTTTCTTGGTCGTTCTCTTAGTACTAATTTAAATATTTGCTCAATTTAGTAAATAATATTGACTAAACAATTTAAACAAACGGAGTTTGTTACACAACATACAACTTTTGTAAAAAGTACAAAGTAACAGATTTGACGCGGGCTCGTAAAGTGAACGGTATAAGCAATAGACATAGATAAATTTAATTCACGCCAAATAATTTCACAGTAAAATTACAGCATTGAGCTTTTTTATTTACAAATGGTGAAAAGAAAACCATGTAATTACATTTGTATAACATAAAAAACTCCAGCTGCGACAAAACTTCGAAATTTATCACGAACAAATCATGATTCTCATTTATCAACAAACAATTCCCATGGTCAGCAGCAAACGAGCGGACTCTGGACAGAAAGAAAACCCTGCCGTTCTGTCGACGCTTTCGCCGTAGACGTGACGCCGTCGGTCTGGAGTCGCTTCTCTCGCCGTCGCCGTGTGCGGAGTTACTAATTGAGGAGAGATAACACTTGATGGTTTCCCGGCATCCCGCTGTCTAGTCACGGACGAATTAACTCCGCCGGCTCGGATACGATTTATAAAACAAAACAACCACCACTGCTCTAGTTGCTGTTGCTAGCTGTCGGCAGCGGTATGTTGTACGTAGAGGTACTTGATAATCAGGGTCTGGTCAACTCTTGTATTATTTTCAGTCAATCGTGATCCTAAACGCGTTCACTTCTCATAAGTACTCTATTTCTTTCATAAAGAATCATTTTCACACACTCGTTACATAAAATACTATTTTCTTCAAACGTCCTCAAAATAACTCTAATACACCCTGTGTATATTAGATTGTGTCAAAAATGTGGATATTCGAATTTCGAGTTGCTCTTTTAGTATGTTGAAGCCTGATTCTGAAAGGTTTCCAAAATATGAACCGGTTAATATTTAGAGCGTTTTTTAAATAAATAATTTTTTCTGTACCAGAAAAACTTAAATTTTAAATGTGGTTAATTAAAGCATATTAAAGTTTCATGACATATGGAATACTTAGCAAAATTGTTGTCAAATATTCAATATGCTTTTATTTATTTAAACTAAGTTTAAAATTTAAGTTTTGTCGCTGTAACTTGCCATTAATATTACTTAATTCAATCCAGTAGACATAAATTAAAATAAATAAATAATTATCCAATGAGAAAAGTTTATATATTCGGAAATGAGTAGTTTCAGAGCTATAACAATTTAAATAACTACCTTAAAATAAAATCGTAAGATGGCATAACGATGAAAATAATTGCAATAAAAAATTCTAATACATGTTCAAAATATTTTCCTTAAATTTCAATATAACTTTCTAATCGTTGTCTCATGAATGCGTTCAAAAATCCAGGTCATTAACATTATTAACTTGTACTGAATAAACTAAACTCTTCCATATGACCTCAAAAATAAAAATCTAGAGAATTTAAATCAGGTGACCAATGTGACCTCAGTGTGATTGTATCCATGTTGCATTTTGATAAAATATTAAAATCGCTATAGCTCTGAATCTATTTATTTCCGTTTATATGAACTTTTTTCATTGTTTGACATATATTAGCCACTTTTAAATTTTTGACCTCTATTTTTCGAATACCCTGTGTATATTAGATTGTGCCAAAAATGTGGATATTCGAATTTTGAATTGCTCTTTTAGTATGTTGAAGCCCGATTAAATTCTGAAAGACTTCCAAAATACGAACCAAATCGGTTATTATTTAGTGCGTTTTTTTAAATAAATATTTTTTTCTGTGCAGCGTTTATGTTGTCCAATCGTTGTAAATGATTATTTTGAGATTGCGTTATAATTCGACTTTTCAAAACAATATAGAAAGTAATTTCCGCCAATTCAACTTTATACCACTACTGCTATTTGAATATAGTATGCCATTCTTTGTGGTTTTATGACACACGATTTCAGCTTTTCTATAAACAAACATGATATATTTTTGCTTTAAGAAAATATTAGTATGCGAGTTAATGCATTTAAACATTAAAGAAAAATTACACATACTTGGATTTGCCAATAAAAGCCAATATTTATAGCATTTCGATTTTATCCAGATATTTCAAAATTAACGTGGAAATCCATATGATGTGTCTTCCAATGCAACACCTGTACATAAAATCTATCATAAAAATACAAATAATAGTGTACATTGTATTCAGCAGAGATATCTAGGAAAGATCACGATTTAATTTCAGCTGTTGAGACAGATGTTGTCATAGTAATACGAATACTCGTATGTGGCTATTTGGAAAACCTAATTATATTCCTTACCGTGAGTTTATAAAAATATGACAGTAATAGCAGGGTATAAAACTAGATGTAATTGCATTTTAGGGTAAATTAGCAATTTGACCGGACTCTCGTTATTAAGCACCTCGAGTACGGTTTACGTTGGTCGCATTTGTACCGCGAAGACGATTATCTGTTGTCTGTCGAGACGGAGTTGGTTTTCAGTTGAAGGATGCTCGGCTAATGAGCGCTTTGCGCTACGGAATGTTGTGTATCGTACCACGCTGCCAGTTATTGTTCTGCCTTGTTTTTTTATGAGGAATTTCGTGAATGCAGATATTAGGTTATCGATTATTTGCTTACTGGTTTTTGGTTTATTTTATACTTTTCAATTTAGTAGATTAACTGCCAAATTTCCTCCTTCTTTATATAAACTATATGGGGTAGGTGACTCAGTGGTATCGAGTCAGCCTGTGGATCTTGAGAACCCTGGTTCGATCCCCACAGCCGACAAATAATTTTCACCAATTTAAATCTACCCCTAAGGCTCCCCCTCTCCTAATATCTTTGGGGGCCGTGATTTGACGGCTGGTAACCGCACTTCACGCGAAGAAATATATCACTTACCGAGATCTGCTTAGACAGAGTGCCACACCCTGTAATGTGTAAAAGGCGTGATCATTTATTTATTTGTTTATATAAACTATCTACTAATTTTCGTAGGTAATTATTTTTCTACTACGTTAGAGATCTGCTTATTGTATCTTTGTTGTTGCCACAGATTCATAGTACATTAAAAACACATTTTCATATCTAACGGTAACCATAGCAACAATGCATTTTTTGACAGAAATGTGAGATATAAATTTATCTTACAGTTCTGTCAAAAACAAATTATTTCAAATTAAAAACTGCCGTGCTCCATTGCAATATAAATATTACCGACTTGTCAGCTGTCAATAAATCACGAATTAAGAATCCTTAAAATAAAAACTTAATTTTGTTATTTTATTTTAATATAATATTATTAACAGATATACATTTATTGAATTTGTTATTTATTATTAATAATATTGTTACAATTATTAGAAATAATTTTGGATGTTGAGAATTAATAAAGTAGAAGCTATATAATATATTGTTCGAAAGTTATTGAAAGTAATGAAATTAGTTATTTACGTAAAAAGTCAGGAAAGTGTTCAATTACAGGATGAGTAGATAGTTTCATGCCGAGCGATAACGAGGCTTGAAACAGCTTACGAATCCTGTACGACGCTTTACTGACGTGTTACGTATAACATTTTACCTGAAACTTATAAACAAATAATACATATTTTAAATTAATTTAAATTAGAAGAAATATTTGACTTACATATTCAGTCAGTATTTTATGTTGCTAAGTAACTAGACACTCCTGTTTCTTTCATTACCTACCTAGGCAGGCAATGTGTTATTTTCCTGACTAGGCATCCAAAGCAAAGCTTTCCTGAGTCTTAAAGGTCAGGCAAATGTTTATTTTCCTCTCACTTTCACGTAAATAATATTATTTAATTTTTTATTTGTTGGTAGTTGCTAGGAACTCACTTTAAAATGTCATAATGGAGTAGTAAAATCGGGACATCTTTATAGAAAAAGTATAGTGTACCATTCCATGCTTAGTGTACAATAAACTATTGTTTATTAAAGGCAGTGTACTCTATACAATAGTAAAAGGCGCGATGATATATTTATTTATTTTATTTTATCTATCGTATCATTTAATTAGGATTAAATTTCTGTTGTGCAGCGTAGTAAATAAATAAATTTGTGATGCGAGAATAAAAACTTTGGAGAGATTAAATTTCAAACACTACGCTAATTAAATTAGATTTAAGGGTAGAATAAATTTCAGTGACCTGGAATGATTTTTATTTTGTTTTGATTCGATTTAATTCCGATAAAATTGATTTCATTTCGCTTAATATTGTTCTTGCTAAAATATACATCTTTTTTCAACAAAAAACTATTTTTTTCTAAATCGGTTATTTCTTTCCAAAGAGCTTCTATTATAATAAAAAAACTCAAACTTATTTTAACAATTTCATTTTTTACTAATTAATTACATTTTACAAATTAAAGAAACAGGTTAATAGGATAATCCCTAATGTAGTGACAAACTTGTAACATAGTTAAATTGGCAACATCTGATGGTTTGGTTTCGTACACGAGTATTACTTCGTTGTTTGGTGTTTTAGTAGAAGCAAACCAGCATTTTATTGACATTGAGACATGTATAAACATAAGCAATACAATTAATTAAATTTCTTTAAAAAGAATTTTTACATCAAATATAGGGTGATTCTGCGAAGAGAAAAATTTTCTTCATATGGAAGTTTTAGTATATTAAATATATTATTTTATGACACATATAGATATTTTTTATAAAGTCAGGTTTACATGATACGACTATCAACTTTTATTTTTCAAATGGGAACCTAGAATTATTTTTTAAAACCCGCCATTTTTTCTCTTTTCAACGATGTATTACTTGTCATAAATGTATATGAAAAAATTCGAGATAAATAAGGTAATTGAGAAATCAGAAATTATTTTTATTCAATTATTCTAGGTGGCTATGCGAAATTAAACAAATTGTAAAAAGGTAAAATTAATAACAACAATGTAAATATTTATTTGTTACTTGTTTTACGTGTTTTTGTCATTCATTTTACCTTGTTACATTGTGTTTAATTTCGCATAACGTCCTAGAATAGTCGAATAAAAATAATTTCTGATTTCTCAATTACCTTATTTATCTCGAATTTGTATATAATTAGAACGAAAATAGTTATTTTTGTTATTAAGTGCTCAACATGAGTGTTTTTTTGTTACGCTAGAGAATGTCACTTTTAGTACAGACCGCCAGGTCGAGACGAAAAAGTCACTCGAACACGCCAAAAAACAAGAATCGTTTTCACCCTTTAGATCAAGACTTTCAATTCTGTATCTGTTCCGGAAAAATATTTCGTTTTTTTTTCGTTTGTTTCGGTCCTGATTTAATTGTATATTTTTTGTCTAAAAATAGACACTTTAAGAAAACGAATTTTTCTTGTTAAATCGTCACCTATGTTATATACAAGGCCTGGAATATCACGCTGATTTCCCAGAAAACAAATTGGAAAACAAATTTTGCCACAGCGGCGCTCTATCCAATGATTTTGGTGATCTGTACGACATTGATCAAGTCTTCATAATAATTTGAGTTGTTCTAGTTATTTATTTAACTTGACGGTTAAAGAAAATACATATTTCCCTAATTTTCATAATATTAATTTAATACATAATAATTATGTAAATATTAAGTGAGTTTGTTTAAAATGAACATACGCATTTCCTACAAAATAAATATTGACTAAATTATTTTCGGAATAAGCGTCTCTTGCAGACAAGTTTAGCACATGTATATAACGTAGGCGACGGTTAAACGCTTATGTTCTGCTTTTTAGTGAACAGTTTGTAAAACATAAAAAAAAATAACGAGTACTCCAATTCCAATTCCAATCGAAGGAAAGTGAAGCCCGGAAAATGTGTAAACAAAAGTGTAATTTCATCTGAATCTCGACAAAATATCTTAGCAACGTCGGTAACATTAAAATGTTGAAAAATTTGATTTAATAAAACATGTCATTCATTGATTTTAAATCAGTTATAAACAAGAAAGGATGCACTTAATTATATATTATACTATTTCTGAATATTAAATATATTTTAGAAATTACCTTAGATTTATTTATTTGTAAGTAAAATACGAGCAAAAAACAATCTCAGTTCGATTAAAGTATCCGAGGATTTTCTTCTTGTTGGTGTATTTATATTTATTTATAATAAAAAATTTGCCATAAAATTCCATGGACTATTTGATGTTCGAATAAAAACTTTTAAATACTCATTAAAAATTATACTTTAATGCTTCCATATAATTTATATTACGAATTATTAGAAAATTGAAGGCAAACCTTTAATATAGACATTATTAGCATATCAAGCATCAAACATATCCTGCCCTATTCAAAGGGATGTATTAAGTTCAATTACGGCACATATTAAATGATATTGACGTCATTCATATGGTAATATATGCAATTCACGAACAACCATATCATATTCAAATTACAAAATAACTAAATTAGATTGGAAAGTATAGATTAGGTACCCGATTTCTCGTTTACTAACTATAAATTAACGGCAAGAAATTCCTAAAGAATAAATTTAAATTTAAAAATTATATGAACACAAATTATAATTTTTATTGAAACATTGAATTTTAAAATCACTAGAAAACAGAAATTAAGCTCATATTAAACTTAGGTTTAAAAAATAAAAATAAATCGAAGTTACATATTAAATGGACTAGTTTATGATTTATATTGATAAAGAAAAATTTATTTATTTTTGTAAATTAAGGATACATTTAAAATTTAAATTATGTTAATGATTAAATGAAAACTCTAATAATACATTATATTATATGTGAGTGAAATAAGTAATTATAATTGAGTGTGAAAATTCTCACGAGGATATAATGACTTTTCAATTTCACTCATGTGTCATATACTAAGTTTTATCTTAAGCTAAATGCTTTTAAATAAGGGAAATATCACTTTTGTCAAGTTGTTGCACTGATATAAATTGTTAGTTGTTTATAGTTGACATGGATTTAAATATTTTAATCCCATATGAATAATGTAAATAAATAAAATAAATATTTACCCATTACTGTGTGGCACTCTGCCTACACATATCTCGGTAAGTGATATATTTTTTCACGTGAAGTGCGGTTACCAGTCTTCAAATCACGGCCTCCAAAGATATTAGTGGAGCGGGAGCCGCAGGGGTAGATTTGAATTGGTGAAAATTGTTTGTCGGCTGTGGGGATTGAACCAGGGTTCTCGAGATTCACAGGTCGACTCGATACCACTTAACCACCTACCCATAATAATAATTATATGAATAATTGCTAATTTTAATCACTTACGAATATGTAATGTACAAGTACATAATGTATAGTTTATGTTCAACTGCCTTGAAGGCGATTTATTTTAAATATGTTAATGTGAAAAACTTAGTTTTATCTCCATGATGTTGTTGATTTTGTTTAACAATATTATATATAATTAGTAAACTAGCAATTTAGTAAAAAGAGAAAAAATGTGTTCACATCTCAAGATTGAAAAATTCCAAAAGAAGGAAAATAAATAACATTAAATGTAAATTAATTTTTTTTACTCTTATTTTTTGACATTTATAAGAGTCCAATTTTGCTATTTTAATGTCAGTAAACAGTATCATAAATCAAGTAGTTATGGAACAGTCAAACATAAAACTATTTCAATTACGTAGATATTGATATTAAATCTAATAAAAATATCTTACCGAGCGCCAACAATCCAGATACTGAGATGCATACGAGATGTGTTCGAAAAGTATCCAGAACAGTAGCATAAGTCTAGAGCCGAGCGACACAATCGGGAGCGGCTACGCATAAGTTGAGCTTGAAACCCAACGCATATGTGCTTCATTGTCTTGTCAATTCACATCTGTACTATGTTCTTAAGTATGTTAATGTATTCGTTGCATTTTCCAAACCGGAAAAAATTGATCAAAGTATTTTCATTAGACTTTGTCAAAAACTTGGAGATACGTACAAAGACACGTATGAAAAGTTATAGATAGTTTATGAAAATGATTGTATGAGCCAGCATAAGTTTATGCGTGGGATACACGCCGAATCACTATTTGTGAAGACTACTAGTGAAGTTTTGAGGCGTTTAGGAGAAGTAGTTTATCACAACGACCGGAATTGCATCGATGTGGCGAATGGTAATTGCACCATGATAACGCAGCTGCTCATGCATCACATTTCACAAGTTCGGCAACCTCCCTGTTCCCCAGATCTTGGTCTCAGTTTTTTTTTATCCTTCCTAAAATTAAATTCCATTGGAAAGGAAAAAATCAGGATATTGAGGAGATACAGTGGAATGCGACTAGGCAACTGTTCGCTATTTAAAAAAATTATTTTAAAATATGCTGTAATTAGAGGAAACAGCGTTGGGATAAGTGTGTGGCATATTTAGCAGCACTTATAATTTTTTTTTAAATAAATCTTTTCTGTATACGTTTTGATCACACCTGGTATCAACTCGTATGTTTGATTAAAAAGATAAAGTTAGCAAATACGAATTAGAGCTGGATAAGACATTTAAAACAAATGCGAAGCTACAACTGTTATTTATATTTCGTGAAAAGTAGCGAAGCTACAACTACAAACGAATGTTAAAGTAGCTGTTACATTTTAAAACTACTTTTTTAGCTAATATGTTAAAGCCTACTGCTTCAAACAGTAGCATTTAGCTATTAAGTGTAGCTTATAGAAATAGATTCAGTTGTTTATCAAAAGGAGAAATGAATAGCTCAAAAAAATAGCTATATATTGTCACATTAAAGTAATTATAGCTAAGCTGATAGTTAGCTATTGTTCAGTTCTGGTATGAATTCAAACTGCCTGTAGATCAATAATCTAAATATAGAGCTACTGATAGTTGTCCTTTAATTGCATAATAAATAACACTACCTATTATCATTAAAAACAAGAAATATCTGGCAACGTGAGATATCCAGTCTTTATGCATGGCAACCTGTAAATAAAACAAAATAGTGTGAAAAGTAATTCCTTCTTTTAAAACCCAGAAAGGTCTGCGATGCAAACGTTTTCCATTGCATTGGAATCAAATCGCGAAACTAAATTATTCATAAGAAGTTTCGGTAAGATAAAAGAGAAGTAATTTATGTTTTCCTTTAGCGAAATAAATTCCAGTTCACAGGGAATCGATATGGCAGTGATTAATGTGTAATCGCGTATTACGTAAGTGTCGAACACAGAATTGGAAGGGCCTAAGTTAAGGCCGCGGGCGATGGTGAGCGCCGTAAGAGGGCATTAATCCGCCGGCGTCTCCGCCATTCGGCCGGCTTATCTCGGCCGCGCGCATTAAATACGACCCTCGCATTCCTGGTCACGCGCCCGAAGAGCAACCCTAGCTAGAGTTGCAAGCAACCCTACCGGGGTGCGAACCGCGAGCTCTCGAGGACGCACGGCACGCACGAACTGCGCTAAACGTCTTGTAATCAGGACGCCGGGATGGACTTACACGCAGGAATTCGACAAGTTTATTTTACGCTAGATGTATGTTCTACTAAATCTTATAGTTTAACAGTAAATGGATATTTGGCTTAAGGGATAGAACATTCTAAAACAAAAATTGCTAATTTGTTTATTCACTGATTTATTCTTATATAATTTCGTTTTAAACTTAAGTAAATCAATTATAAAAAACATAATATGAAGCTTTTATATTTACAGTTTACTGCTGATGTTTTTTTTATTATTATTTAACATAGTAACACTAATATAGTCTACAAAATCAGTTTAATTAAACTGGATTTTGCATTATATAGGCTTAATTAATTAATCAACTGTTAATGTAGTTAACAGCAACATAAAATATACTTATTGACAAAGATTATATATTTTGCCGTCTGAATATCGGCAATATCATATTTTATGTATCTATACTTATTTCTCAATTTAGTTATGTTCATTTACATAAATTAAATTCGAATCAAGTTGATTATTTTTACCTAAATCATCATTTAGTTGTACTTACCAATTTATTTTAAAGTCCAAAAATATGCTAAAATCTTTGAAATAGACAAAATGTATGTTCCTAACACGTTCGCTATCGGAGTAATATGAGTGTACTCCTGTGATGAACTTCTAGGAATTTTTGAATGATTTCAAAAGCTGTACTATGTAAGCGACTTCGTGATTTGAATGCAATGCTTGTAATCTTAAGCCACTATAGTGGATTTCGGTCTATTTCATTGCATTTGGACAAGAATAGACTAAAACCCTCCTGTAATGATCTTCCACTTTTAAATGTTTAACATATAATTCCTTGTACTCGGAGATTTATCCATTCTTCTTCTATTTTGTTAGAATGTTAATATAATAATTAGAAATGGGCGTATATCATCTGCGAATAGTCGAATGCCGCGAATATTGACATTATTCAAGATTTTCAAATATTAACGTCAAGTATAGCGAACATTCGAATATCTCGAATATCGCGCCATATGTTGACCTAAATTTTTGACTATGTTTTTGTTTATCATTTGTACATAAACTTAAAGTTATTACAATACTTTGAAGTTATTAATAACAAAGATATTTTGTTTCAAAACCATGAAGACGTACCATATTTCAAATTTGTTTTTCGCCAACATCAGCCCGTACGTTTCACCTTAAATTTGAAGTTTCCGCCTTTTTCTTTTTTGTTTTAATTTTATTTTACCTTAACAATTTCATTCATATAATGAAAAGGACATAATTAAATAATTATTAATAATTTTAGGAGTATTCGAATATTCGAGATCTGATTAATATTCGTATTCGATATTCGAATTCGAGAAATTTTATATTCGCCCATCTCTAGTAATAATAGCATATTAAAGAACGAGTTTTCTAAAGGACAAGTGCGATAATAGTATATTAAATAATGATTTTTATAAGGCGTCTTTTTCGCCCGCGTCCAAGTTTAGAAAACTACTATTACTAGAAAAAGCTACTTGCTGCCAAATTGAAGCTCAGCCATTTATACAATTTAAAAAATATTCTTTCACAAGAAGCCAAATTTACATTGTCCTGCCCCTGTTTGACTATTGAGGCTGTGTTTACATTCTAAATCTTTATAAAAGGTATATACAACGTATTACATTATTTCAAAACTCGTACCTTCGATATATTTTTGATGTGCGAATATGTGAATATCTAATTTTGAGCATATAATAATTTTTTTTTATATAAACAACAGAGTCAAAAGAATGTATTTATGCCTTATCCACCACATTCTAAACTCTGGTATTCCACTTTATTTATCTAATAAACTAGCCATCAAACAATGTTCTTACTCTCTACGGAGATCTCTATTAGTCAACATTCCTTCATTAAAAAAAAGCAAATTTATAAGCTCTTTTTCATATTTAGGTCCTACTTTATATAATAACATAAGTAATTATTTAAAAACTCTTTCGATAAATTCAGGCAAATGTTAAAAGATAATGTCCTTAAAATTAAATATTATAACAAATTCATTCATTATGTTTTTTATATTTTTTCAAAATAAAAAATAAATATATTATCACGCCTTTTACTCATTACTGTGATATATTTCTTCGCGTAAAGTGCAGTTACCAGCCGTCAAATCACGGCTCACAAAGATGTTAGTGGAAGGGAAACCACAGGGGTAGTTATAATGTGGTGAAAATTGATTGTCGACTGTCAGGTGGTAGATCAGCATTTTTGCTAAACCTCACCCTTGATAGTATAAAAATGTAAAAGTTTTGCATTTTTCTATTGTGCCATTAATAAAGGTATTATTATTATTCTTATACTTCATTTAATCTTGTTGTAAGATTATTTAAAGCTGACATTGTTTATTGTAGTTCTGTTTCAATCAAATTATGTGAAAATTATATCCACTAGCAATAAACAAAAGGATTCAAAACGAAATAATATACAGTGTAATCTATTAGAATTTTCATAAATATAATATCAATCATTGTTATATTCTAATAATGATTAATTATTGGATAATTTCGCTAATATTCATATTATCACATTTCCACATAACATTTTATCTTTATTATAAATTGATTGATTTTGATTGAACATTGACCAAATTTTATAGGTTTGCATATTTCAAATATTTCATTACATTGGTTGAAATTCCATATGCAGAAAAATTATTATTTTTTAATGACCGGAATCCATATTATCTTTGATTATCAAATAATTAATTTTAGCTATCATATTTACATTAATTAGAATTTATTTTTGTAAAATTTTAGGAGTAGTAGCTAATGAAATATTAAATCAAAACATGTATTGCGAAATTAATTCAATCTGAGAAAAATATGCAATTCAAATGAGGAAACATTTCAGGAAAAGTCATGAGAATGAAATATATTGTATTTACTAACATATCTATGCAAAAAAGACGAAAATCTTGATGCAAATATAACAAATGTAATGTGAGTATTTGACATTTAATAATGTTGTACAAATGTAATGCTAATATGTATCAGATTAAAACCACGTTATAAAATTATCATAGAATATAAAATTATATACGTATGATAAAAATGCTTTATTAATCCCTATATAAACTTAACTTTTATTCTGATATAACACAGTTATCAATTGTTAATGTTTCTACTTCATGCTGAGAAATTATTTATTATATTAATGCCATATGTTTAAATTAATTTTGACAAATACATGTAAGGTATTTGATAATTTGGCATTGAACATATTTCACGCTTAGAGAATAATGCTTCAAACAAAATGTACGGAAAATTTAATTTTCTCTTACTTTCATTTAATTTAAACCTATAAAAAATTCTCTATGCGTATTTTATAACAATACAAGCTCAGTCCCACATAATTTCACATAGTTTCGTTATTATGCTTAAAATTCTGAAACTACTATTATTATGCAGCAGCAATATTACTACTATTCTTTACCGGTTTAATAATGTTTCATTCTTTTTTATAAATAAAAGCGTTTGTATCATTGTAACTGTAAAATTATAATAGATTCGTTGTTCAGACAATCGCGTTACCATAAACTCAATTTTCTGTTTTGAAACAATTGTAGACGTTATAAAAAGAAAGAGCGACGTTGCAGAATGGTAACTATAATGTAACTATATAGGTACAAGGCCATAAAATACAATGCGAAAATCGCAAAAAACCGCGCAACTTGCAAATGCAACTCACCGTCAATAGCTCTACTTTATACCTGTCAATCTGTCAAATTCATCTCAATTACTGTCATATTTTATGAATTTGAAATAATTGTGCTCGTATATATCTAATTTTTATAGTTCGAAAACTTGTTTTGTTGTATTTTCAAGGATCATTATTATTCGTAATTTGTTAGGATTTATATTTTAATATTTTTGTTTCCTGTTAATATTATATTAGTTGTTAATGTATATTTTGGCTATTCTGATTTATGGTTCATGATTGTATCTCTTTTTGTAACTCAACAAAAGACAAAACCGCTAAAGTATGATTACTCAAATGTATAAATTTATGATTGAAAAACATACATCAGTATGAACGATCTTTTGGTTAAGTGGCCGGTTTAAAATTCGATACATGTTTGTAATCTTCATATCCAAGAATCTAATTATAATATTAGCACTACAAAATACCAATAAACTACTATCAATTGTATCCACGCTCCACATTGTTCAAACAAAGTTTATTAAAATATTTTTCTAATAGAATAATTTTAGAACACAGTAATTTAGATTTAGAGAGTAAAATTACATTAATTTTGTGAATAATTAAACCAATTTAAAATTTATAAAATAGCAAATAGGATGCTTCATACTTATTTTAACTTCAAGAAACGAGAATAATTTTTTCATAATTCGCAAAATTAAATGAATTACATGAAATATACATTGTTAGTGCCACTGGGTTGAGAGTTATTTCCAATATATTAATAAATTATTGAAAATTATAACACATTTGTCTATTGTTGTACAATGAATAAATGGACTATCAGTCCATTTTTATAAATATATAAAATCAAATTAAATATTTTCGTTGTATTTATGTTTATTATTGTTAATTTAATTAAATAAAAGTAAAAATTTAAGTTGATTATTTTTACACAACATATAATTTAGGGGAGTGAATTTATATGAGTATACTGAATATTTATCTTCAAAATTTTATAGGGTACATGGCTCAGTGGTATCGAGTCGGCCTGTGTATCTTGAGACCCCTGGTTCGATCCCCACAGCAGACAAACAATTTTCACCAATTTAAATCTACCCCTGTGCCCTCCCCCCGCCACTAATATCTTTGAGAGCTGTTATTTGACGGTTGGTAATCGCACTTCACGCGAAAAAATATATCACTTACCGAGATCTGCTTAAGCAGAGTGCCACGCCCAGTAATGGGTAAAAGGCGTGATGATATATTTATTATTAATATATTTAAAATTTTATTTTTTCATACTTCCTATGTACACATTTGGAAACTGAAATAATTAATGTTCATTATAATCCTACAATAATGATGAACCAGTTTTCCACTGTTTACAATATGAATGTTTTAGTCATTGTGAATTCACATACGTTCCCTCAATACTATGAACCTAACATCTGTTAGGAAGGGTGTACCTATTTCTTCTGCGTTTGGCGTACGTGGTTCCTATGTAAGCGATGCTGGAACGCGATACGGAGTCACGGACCACGAGTTCTCTTCTTCTCTTCCTCAACTACTCGCACGCAATTTCCACGTTTAACGATGTCATTACGTTTACGTATCGTATTAACAATTAATGGACCGAACAATCCTTATTTCACAAATGTCTTTTCGGATAAATGAACATCTTTATTCACTTGATCTGTCAGTATGACAGTACCTAACCACAAATAGTTGTGTTATAACTTGTGTACATTACTTTCAATTTCTCTTTTTTAAACAATACAGCAATTTTTGCCAAAATTTCTATTGTATTTTTTAAAATACAATTTTATTTATTGTTTAAGAAGCACTAATATAAAATAGGCTTTGTTATATCTGATAAATTAACCCGTTATTCTTGATGACTTTATGTGTATAACATATTACTTCGCAAAAAACACTGGTTACTTTAAAGAAAATAATTCTTGTATGACATTTGATAAGTTTTGTATTATTGGGTTTGTGCTATATAAATAGCAAAATTTCTACTTATTATATAATTTTGCGATCCCATTTTATGTAATACAAAACAAAACGAGTACACACTGAGATCTGACAGAAAACAAGATAAAACATTGATCACCGATTACTAGAATATCAGTTAACCATCTCCCTGGTTACGAAAATATGCTGACTTCTAATTGACCAAAGGTAGAGTAATATAGGTAACGCAAAGCAAAAAGATATAAGTTGGTTTTCTCTTGCGTTACTTGACTAGCACCCACTTCACTTTTTACGTTACCGATACCATTCGTATTACTTCTAATGTTACTTCATTATAAAGCTCTTCTAATTATTTCCGAAAATAATTACTGAAGAATATTGAGACAGACTGTGAATTTGAGAACTCTTTAATACCTACTTAATTCTGTAAATATATCTTGTGTGAAAGTAAAACTGTTACGACCCATAACTATTAAAAGTGCCAACCATGAATTAGAACAACATATTTAATGCATTCCTGAGTAAATTGCTTCTTGAATTTACTAAGGTACTCAATGTATGTGCCTGTTATAATCGGAATACATTAATTTACTTATCAGGTATTTGCTATCTACAGTATAAATTAGTTATACATCATGTGTTATTAAGTTGACCATTAAAATAATAAAAAACAACCACCTTACTATTTTGTATTTAGTATTTTTTTTAAATAAACCAAGCAGCTAGTGGTTTATTCACAATGGGATAGGTGTATCGAGTCGGACTTTGGATTTGAGAACCTTGGTTCGATTCCCACAAACGACAAACATTTTCACCGCATTTAAATTACCTCTACTAATATCTTTGGGGTTCGTGATTTGACTACTAGTAATTGCAATTCAATCCTATAAATAAATCACTTACCGAGATATGCTACGACAGAGTACCACACCCATACCAAAATACAGGGCAGACCTTGTTACAAAAGATGCCACCACAGAAGACCTTATAAACTAACCGATACCACCGTCAGATGAAATTAACATACAAAAAAGGAAAATAAAAGAAAACTAGAATAGCAAATGGAGAAACGTAACCAATAAAAAATTAACAGAAATTAATGAAGATACAGGGAACTGAACATCAAATACCATCAGAAACAAACAAATCGTACTCACTAGACTTAAAATAGACACACACAAATAATTCACAAACACATACTAGTATACTAGTAGGGTAGGTGGCTTAGTGGTATCGAGTCGGCCTGTGGATCTTGAGAACCCTGGTTCGATCCCCACAGCCGACAAACAATTTTCACCAATTGAAATCTACCCCTGTAGCTCCTCCTCCAGTACATCTTTGGGGGCCGTGATTTGAAAGCTGGTAACCAAACTTCACGCGAAAAAATATATTACTTACCGAGATCAGCTTAGACAGAGTGCCACACCCAGTAATGGGTAAAAGGAGTGATGATATCAAATACAATCAAATTGGCACTAGAAAACAATCTGGTCACCATTATAAATGTTATAAAGTTTTTTCAAGACATAAATATACTTAATGAAATATAAAAAATAACTAACTCTGTAATACATTATTGTACCGGTGTCTTAATAGCCTAGTCACTAAAGAACTAGTTAAACCATGAAATAAAAAATATTTAAAATTATCAAAATGCGCAATATAAATATATAAGTATAAATTAGAAAATAATTCCCTAGTTTCTTTCTTAAACTTATTGCCATTTGGAGATAACAACGCGAATCATAGTTTTTTAATTTCCATTTATTAAAAATTATTTCAACCTATGCTTAAAACTACAAATAATTAATAACTGATTCAATGCACATTTGGAGATTAGAGCACAAACTGAAAACCTGACTTAGACTTCAATTTCTTACTTAATCTAATATGTATGTTTATTATATTTACAACCTAATTTGAGTAGTCTTGCTACATGATAAAACGTAAAATATATTTCAAAAATATTCTATCAGTTTTATCGTTCTGTAACCAGAAAATAAATTACTTGAATATGAAAGCTAACAGTTCCGTTACATTAACATCAGTGTCAGTAAGAAAAGCATTCCAAAAAATTTCAATACACCTTTCAAGAAAATGAAAACATCTATGTTCTTTCCTTGCATTTCCAGCCAGCCAACTGCATACATAAAAATTAAACAAAACATCTGTCGGATGTTTCTAGTGCACGTGGAAGTATGCGCTGCTATAAATTATTGTTGTGCGGACTTTTTGCCGCTTTGGTGGCCAGATCATGAAAGTTTTTCCTTCGCTGCCGCCATCAGCCGCCGACACTACACGCCGCGATGCCGTGAAGCTATGTCACTTGCTCACTTCTTCCTTGCTCCTTGTTCCAGCAGAGAAATATCTAGCGTGTCCCGGAACTCTTCCTTGTTCTCAAATACAGAACTGGGAGCTTCCAGTCTAGTAATTTGGAAAATGAACTTTCTTTTATAAATCAGGATAAATAGGATACGTGCTCATAGTTTTATAAACAGTAAAATTATATGTCTTACTGCCTTTATGTACGATATGTTTAAGGCTTAATTAGTTTTCAGCTCATTTATAAAACATGCTCAAAATACATGAACCTGTACAAAAAAAAATCAATAATTAACAAACGAAACAATATTAAAGGTATTTTAACAGCCTATTAAAATTTTTAATCAAATCCAGCGGACGACACTGAATAAATAATAATTATTTCATTTTACAAATATATTTTTATGGTTAGAATTCTTAAGTGCTTAGTTATAGAATACACCCGTTTATACGCAGTCTTAATAATCTTTCGATGGGTCTCCCTAGCTCAAAATTTCTTTTAACATGTTTTTATAACAACAAAGACAAAATTAATTGTCATCCATACACTTGATGAAACTAGGTTTAATAAAAAATAAAATAAACACTTGGCTAAGTTTCACAAAATTCAGCCTCCAAGTCACCTTATGAGGGCATCGTCAGAGGCTGACCAGCACAGTTAGTAATCATAGACGCTCTAATAAGAGCGAAACGCGTCTATGGTTACTAACTGTGCTGGTTAAATCAAATTAATTGTTTAGTTAGTAAAATTGCATCATAAGTGTCTACCTCTAGTCTTTTCTGAGTTTATGTTTCTAATAAATTAAATTTTGCTTTCATCTAAAACATCATATTGTATGAAAACAAGAAAACTTGATTATTTAAATTTAGCAATTCACTGAAATTCAATGTGTAACAGTTCTACTGCACTTAATAAATAATTTTACAATAATAAATGCTTTTGAAAAGTAATAAATTTGATACAAACTAACGACATTGGCAACACTCTTAGTAGACCTTTTACAGCAAAGTTTCTTTTATTATTAAATTAAAATTCTCTTTGATTAAGTTGCATGAAAAATAATTATTTAATGAGTATTTTAAGTAAATACTTAGAATAAGATAAGTAATTATGTTTGATTTTTATTGTTGTTTACTGCCATGCACTCTAAATAAAAATTTTGGTTAGATAGTTACAATATTTGAGAATATGAATTTAGAACCACGCTGTATACTACTTGTAAACGCGTAAGCCACAACTTCGGATCGTATAGCAAGTGCAACATTTCATAGTTCAAGTGGTGATGACACAACAGCTTGAGCGAGAACGGAAACGAGGACCGAGGGCGCCAGCTAGTACAACAAGCAGCATCACCGTCACCCTCACGCCACACAAAAACATCGCCACATCCACCAGCCATGAGTTATGTTTCCGCCATCGGCCATGTTTTCGTCCTCCTCACAGGTGTCCACTTGAAAAACGCCGCGTCACCCCGCCCAGGGTGATTTATATAATTTTTGACAAGATATTTTTTCTCTACGTCGCGTCGATTCGTTCTGCGCTCACCGCTGCCGTCGAATGTATGAACCACTTGTTTGAGTCGAGCGCACGAGCGTTGGATATCGCAGCATGCGCTGGTCGCCAGCTTTGTTTCTGTCGAGCTTCTCTTCAATATGTTTTATCGTTCGACCTTGTATTTTGTCGCTGTAATGGAAATGGCAACACATAAAAACGTGCAAGTCTATCTCTGATAAAATGTTGTGATGTGTTGTTTTCTCCTACCACCCTACGCTTTTGTTTTCTTAGTTGATAGTTTCGTCTGCTATTCCAAGTGTCTAGTCTGGTTATTTGTTTCAGACTTGGATGTTGTTTTGCTTTTTCGTTTCTTCTTTATAGCATTTACATTGTCTTTAGACTGGGAGATCGAGAAGCTATCTTTTTGTTCTGACTTCTGACTTTTGACCCGTAACAAACTGCTCTATTTTTTGTACTTTTAATGCTTTACATGCATTTTAACTTTATATGCGTCAGTTCTTTTCTGTTGCTAATGAGTTCAACAGTAATTAATTAATAATTATTATTTGCTATAAAATAAAAGAAAATTAAATGTCAGATACTTATCTTTCTACTCGTATTCGTGTATGCTATATTTATCAGATTTTTGTACCATATTAATTGCATATATAAATAATAAAGCAAGTAAAATGTATTTGTTTAATTATAACACATGAATATTGATTCAAACTTTAATTATAATATAAAAACTGCAAAAATGATATAATATATTGATCAGCCAGGGATATTAACATTATTTTTGTTATTTAACAATAAATTTATGTATTATTATTACAAAATATATTTCTAAATTTACCAAAATAATATCACTATCAACTCTAAATTTATAATTAAAGTAAAATTGAAATTCTGAAGAAAACAAAATTGTATATTCTATATTCTTGCTTACTATCAGCAAAATCTTAATTAGCTTCTATTAGTTAGTTTAGTTTTAACATGAAGATATTAAAAAAAAAAATTCTGAAGAAAACAAAATTGTATTTGTAGATATTTTAATTTGGTGTACTCATATACTTATCTATATATTCTATATTCTTGCTTACTATCAGCAAAATCTAAATTTATCTTCTATTAATTAGTTTAGTTTTAAATTAATTTTAACATGAGGATATTAAGATTTCGGGATCATCCTTAATCAGGTTTTCTTTTTAAAGTGGTATTTTTATTTATAATTCGGGTACCTATGTGAAATATGCTCTGAATTTTTGTAATATAAGTTATTTACATCATTAAATACAGCAATATAAAAAATTCCTCATTTGCACTAATAATACTTGATGCATCCTCAGCCAAAATTATTTTAATTCTACGCAAATCGGGTGTATTCGTTTATTGTCGGAAATAATTCGACAGCTAAGAAATCATTAAAATATTTTTAAATGAATTTTAACGCTAACAAACCAGTTACAACATAGCTTATTAACTATTTTGCATCATCGAAAAAGGTTGGTTCGAGCTGAGCGAAACTAGTCTATTAGTTCAGTTGAGTGCAGTGTTTACAGTGGATGCAAGGTGTCCAATATTTTATGAACATTTTAGTGAACATTTTATTATAGAGAATTACTGTGTGATAAGTAATATTATATACATATTTGTGTTTCGAGTGTCTTGTGTAAAATAAATATTAGAATCTCGAAATCCGCTGATGTCAACAATGGGCAACGAAGGATACGGTCGGTAGCTGATTACTAGTCAAAGTAAGCAATAATATTATTCTTAGCATTTTTTTGTTTTTATATATAATTTAGTTTGTACCTATGTATATTCCTGATACGTAAATGCTTATAGTAATCAAATTTAATTTGATTTAGTATTTAGTAATAATTATATTTCTTTTTGTATTATTCTCAGGCATTAAAATATATTTATAGCTCGCGTTTGTGAAATGCGATGTACATAGTTTTTACAATTTAAGCCAGTAATTTTAACAATATAATATGGTTATATAATATAAATTATATAGTCGTTTTCAAAGATAAAACTTTTAAATATTACAATAATCGTATTTTACCATTATCAGTGAAACAATTTTTTCAGTTTCTCTCTTAAAAATAGTGATATTTTAAAAACGTAAACACTTTTTTTAAACATCATTAAATATATATTTTTGAGGTCATTATTATATCAGCCCCTATTTAAAAATCAATATAATATTCGTAATTTCAATTGAAACTGGGAGGCCGCGAAAACTATCTGGAAAATTTGGGGGACTCCGCTGGTAAAAAACTTGAAACCAATAAATTTGCATATTTATTTTTTTTCGTTTTTCTAATTAAGTACAGTAATAAATGAAAATAAATATATCATCACGCCTTTTACTCATTTCTGGGTGTGGTACTCTGCCATAATAGATCTTGGTAAGTGATATATTTCTTCGCGTGAAGTGCGATTACCAGCCATCAAATCGTGGCCCCCCAAAGTTGTGAGTGATGGGGAAGCCACAGGGATAGTTTTAACGTGGGGAAAATTGTTTTTCGGCTGTAAGAATCGAACCCGTGTTCTCAAATCCACAGGACGACTCAGTACTACTATGCCACCTACCCCATTAAATACAGTAATAAGAGTACGAAATATTTTACGTAGGTATTTATAAAATTTAGGTTCACCCATAGCCAAAATGAAAATTCTACGTCTCTGGTATAATATGAATACAACTCATTTAACCGTCTTCTCTAGTTGAAATTGCCAGCAAGTTTATATCTACAAAATTTATGTATATAGCAAGTTTTTCCATTCAGGATTCTTAAAAATATGCATTTGAAACTGAAAAGTGAAGAATACGCTACAAATTGGTCCAGAATAATTAATCATTATGTGATTTGAAGAAGTTCATGATCAAACGTATCTTTCACGGAACGAAATTAAAAGTAATTTATCGGCAACCACAAATTATATTCCGATATTACCGACATGCCAATATATCAGTGGCATTGCGTATTTACTTCTTGGTGTATATTTTGTTGTTTCGATGAAAAATATGTAAAGAACTGTATTATTACGTAATTTTTAGTTTAAATTGCTATTTATTGAAATTATTAGGTTGTAGTTCACTATTATAATGATGCGACAAACAAATAATCAAAACAAAATGGCACTGTCAATCATTTTGGATTCTGTATATGTTATGCCCAATCATCTCTGATATCAGTAAATTGTTGCCGATGTACACATAATTATATTACATTTTTACAAAGATGCTATTAACAGCAACATGTATTTTCGATAAACTTGCAGGAGAGCTACTTCACCTTTGATTTCGCTGAAAGTTTATGAAAAGTTTCCTCTCAGAGAGCAGAATATACGAATTATTTGACCTTTAAATCGAAAAGAAACACCAATAACCATGCCTAACCTAGTACAGAACGCATTTAGGCATGGTTTATCACTTTTACTTTACGTTTATTTCTTTTTACCATAAAAATGCGTTCTGTAGGCATGGTTATTGGTGTTTTTTTCGATTTCAAGGTCAAATATCTTTGACCGCCAATTCTGCTCGCTGAGAGAAAACTTTTCGCAAATTTTCAGCGAAATCGAAGGTGAAGTAACTCTCCTGCAGGTTTACCGTATTTTCTTATATTTAACAATAAAGTAAATACAACAGTAATCAGTTGTACAAAAATGATAGTATTAAGATGTTTGAAGTTAAATGTTTACATAAGTTAACGGTACCAGAATTATGTGCACAATGGTAGAGTTTCATTACTCGTTCTATAAAAGATGCGGTCACAAATTTAATTTTGAAACCTATCAAAAATTAATACGTTCTGAACAAGATAATAAATGAACCATTATAAATGAATGAGTTTTTTGTCGACAATTCAATAATGGTGATTTAATCTTCCATCAGTTCATTTAGTTTTCGCATTTTCCAAATGAAAGGCCATGCGACTGCGACCGCGCATTTTCCTCGAGATCAGAAAGTGCGTGCGCCTGTGTATAACCAAATCAACAACAGAATCAGTCGCTACGTAAGGAAATTGCGGTGTTGCCACATCGCATCGGAGTTGTGCTAGTGCCATCTGCTGAGTGCTGTTTCTTGTCACCCTCTCTGTGTATACAAGTTTACTAGGTGGTTTCATGGAATTCTGTTTACAAGAATGATTGTGTTGTGATTATTGTTTGGAATTTAAATGGGATTTTAGGCAAAATTTGGTTCTTATATCAGAAAAAGGATTTCAGTCTTTAAATTAAATTTGTCGACCATAATTGATGAATGCAACATAAATCTTGGTTGCTCAGTGGAACCGAAAACGTTACAACTTCGTATCTTATGGTCCCAAAACTCGAAATTTGAATATAATTTCATGTAGTATATAATGGGTTAGGTGACTCAGTGGTATCGAGTCTGCCTGTGGATCTTGAGAACCCTGATTCGATCCCCACAGCCGACAAACAATTTTCACCAATTTAAATCTACCCCTCTGGCTCCCTCTCCACTAATATCTTTGGGGGCCGTAATTTGACGACTGATATCCGCACTTCACGCGTAAAAATATGTCACTTACCGAGATCTATTTAGACAGAGTGGCACACCTAGTAATGGGTAAAAGACGTGATGATATATTTATTTTAGTATATAATTTTTATGTATTTATTTTCATTTAGAAAAGTAACATGTACGTCATAGTACTTAGTGTTTAGTAGATTTTTACTTTGAAGTGCTGAAGTGCAGTTATCAGTACTATCTTAAGGGTTAAAACCAAACAGACGTGTATCCTGAATATGTGTTCGTATCCTCCTCATTGAGAGTAAATAACACTGGTCAACAAATTTTAACTTTTTTTTGCTTCAAAGACGCCGTATGCAAAAAATATTTAGTCTTTAAATATTAAATGTGAACATAAGCCTTCCGGGCCTGCTTGAGGACTGTCGATTTTATTCTAATTTTGCTAAAATTAAATAAATTACATGTTTCCTTAGTTGAGCCCTTTAGAAATTGTTTTGGAAAAAAATATAATCCATTTATTCTTAAAAATGGAAGGATTATACAGGGTGTTTCAGGACTAGTGTAACAAACTTTAACAGCTTATTCCTGAGGTCATTTTGAGCCAAAAATGTCATATGAACATAGGTCCTATTCCTTCTAGTTACCAAAATACAAGAGGTTGAAGTTCTATAAATAACACGAAATTTTCAAATTTTTGTAATCAAGATACTTTCAGAAGACAAGAGTTTTATTGAAAAGTCAACATGCATACGAGTTCAAGGCGCTTATTTTGAACACTTGCTATAATTTTTTTTAAAATTTGTTATCTTATTTCATATTGTGTTAACCTATTCCATGTTTGGTTATGTTGTTCTGTGTCTATTTAATTGTGTCATTTTATGTTTTGTTCTCTAAATCGTATTCGTTAATATTAATAAATAAAATTAATTAAGACAAATAGGGTATGACTTCTCAATAAAACTCTTGTTTTCCGAAAGTATCTTGATTATAAAAATTTGAAAATTTCGTATTATTTACAGAACTTTAACCTCTTGTATTTTGGTAACTAGAAGGAATAGGACCTATGTTCATATGACATTTTTGGCTCAAAATGGCCTCAGGAATAAGCTGTTAAAGTTTGTTACACTAGTTCTGAAACACCCTGTATAGTAATTAGTTTTTTGTAATTTGTAAATTATAAACAAAAATATTTGATGATGTTTTATGTGACATTTAGAAAAATGCGTAATTTTTTAATTAAAAAAATAATTACGTTGTAAATTACTAAATAATACTAACAATAATAGCGTTGTAAATAATTATAACTAAGTTATTAATATTTATTAAACTTTCCAAATATAATTAAAAATTAAAATTGTAGAAAAATACTAGATGTTTTAAATTGTCTCTCACAATAATATAGCAACGAAGTAGATCCGCTGAACGACACGATCTCGTCATCAAATATTTTGTTCGTGCTTCTGCCTTATTTATTTAGTATATTGTGTCTGTGACCAACATACGACTACACTTCAGAAAGTTACCACAGTATTACTATAAGGTAAATTTATCTCGATCTATTAACCCTTTGCACTCCGTTGTCGCCGCATTTGCGACATTTCGTATGTTAGGAATAAATCCGTTGTCGCCGCATTTGCGACACGCTTGTTTATCTCACTCAGCGCTCTTAAGTCTTAGATAATCAAAAGTGTTTACGTTTGCATTCCAATGTGTGTGATCTGCATTTGTTTGGAGTTACTGGTTCCTACTATTGCTTATTAGGCTGGAGTGCAAAAGGTAAATATTTTCCAAATCTAAATCATTTAAATTTGAAGTATAATGTCAACTAAATGTAGGGAATAAACTATATCGTAAAAATATAATATGTTTTCTACACTGGAAAACCCATTTACTTCATTCAAATAAATTTAAAATCATTCGTAATTTAAATTCTTGTAACAAAAAACTCCAAAGCAAGTTCCAAGTTCTGTACGAAGAATTTCTCCGAATTGTACGCTCCATTAGTTAATTCAAGCTTTTATTCTCGACTTTCGTCGACAACAATAACGTCATCTCGTCGAATGCAATCCAGAAGACGTTCCATATAAATCCGCTCGTGTTTTATTCTAAACGACTATACGTATAGGTTGTTCAATGCGAACTGATCGCTTTCAAATTATCTCGGTTTGATCGCATCCCCGATCGCTTCTCTGCCGCCCTTGCCGCGCGGCCGCCCAAGTTTTATTTTGTTTCCCGGGAACTGTCGCGAAGCCAGAGCACTCTGCTCTGGATGGCAGCGAACCTCTTCACGAAGATTAAAGAAGTGTATCATTGCGGTGCGCTGAATGGCGCTCACCAGTTCGTGCAGTTTGAAATTCGTTTTTTATTCTCACAAAAACAAACATTGTTCCGTGTGTATTTTATCGCAGATAGCCGAGATAAATTGTGTTTTGATTGCGTTCGGTTTTCGACGTGTTCTCGTTTTGTGCAAGTACAGCCATGGATACGAAATTAAATCATTTATCAGACGGAATAAAAAATACTATATTTTTTGCTCTTGTATTGAAATTTTAATTTATTTTTTGCTATCAGTCATTTTACGCATGCACAAAAACTTTTAATTGGCCAGTTTAATTTTTTTTTTTCATGATTTGTGTTAGACACTCTTTTGGCACTGGATTAGAATCTACTATTTTATGAAGTTTATTTCGACTCTTTATTACAAATAACATTTTATTTATTAACTTGATGGCTTGTACAACTAAATTCTTACATGTAATGCGAGTAATTAAGTGAATATTTAATTCAGATTTCTGATGCGTTACCACTTATTTTTCAAACTTAACATAAGGATTTCAGTTTATTGAGTGAGTGCTTTATGGGTATACAGAATGTTTTTATACTTCAAGACACAAATTTTAAATATGTGTGATATTATTTTTCCGAAGTATCTGTTGTACACAGCAGCATACATAAATAAATATGACGTACAATCATAGAACAAAAAGAGTTTTTCAAAATTCAAGAAGGGTGGTTTACCTTGAGTAAATATTTTTAGTATTACTGGTTTGATAGTTATTTGTAATAATGAATAATTAAATTATAATTTATTGATTATACAACATCAAACAAATGATTGTTTTTAGAACCAGCCAGTGAGATTAAAAATGTACTGTTTAAGAACTATGTTATTCGGGATCTTCCGGTTCGAATGCCGTAACGCTACGCAAACCGCCGTACTACTTTGTAAATAGAGTTATCAAAAGTTATCCGTTTGTACTTTATAGTACAGCAATATATATATAGCTATATTTCTATTAGTTGACTTGATAATTACGTTAATTTTGCAACCTTGACAACGCATCTAACAGCGAATAAAATACGTTGTTGTTTTATACACATACCTATTTTATGAAAAAAATAAAGATTTATGTAAATATCAAACCAACATAGAATATAGACAGGAATTTAAAGTTAATACATAAATATTTAACTACGTATATGTTACCTTTACATATCATTAAATGTAAGAGAACTAACTGTGGTCTTTCATGATATCTGGCACACTCAATTTCACCCACATACTGTATTAGTAAACAAATCATATAATATTAATTATAAGAAAATATTCTTCGAAATCAAATATGTACCTACCTCGTTTTTACTTTTCTCTAAATTGGAACTTACTAAAATTCATTGAAATAAAAGCCAAGATATAAAAATTTAGTATATTTTTCTAAACAATATCACTACAATCGTGTTCATTAATTTCTATATTTAATTATATGTCTCAATTATGGATTAGTCTGAAAATTATTTTAATAATCTGGTGTAAGGCTTTTCTGTTCATCTACTACCATTAATAAATTAAAATTATCTACAAAATATCGGACATACATTTTATTGAAAAAACAAGAAGGCAAATGGCCTACTAGTACGTCAAGTTTTGTCTAATTAAGTAGCTCTTATCAAGTTCGAATTCTGAAATTGACGCTCTTCTTTGGAGTAAAGCAATTATATAAAATTTATATTCTAACTACTTTGTTACTTAAATTCTTTCTCCTTATTGAATACTCCATTGATTCCAGTCAATGTTAAAACAGTGAATAATATATTTTTTTAACAACAAAGACAAAATTTATTGTCGTCCAACATTTGGTGAAACAAGGTTTAATAAAAATATAAGTAAACACTTGGCTATGTTTCACAAAATTCAGCCTCCAAGTCACCTTATGAGGGCATCGTCAGAGGCTGGCCAGCACAGTTAGTAACCATAGACACATATGGTGACTTGGAGGCTGAATTTTGTGAGACTTAGCCAAGTGTTTAGTTATTTTATTAAAAATAGTTTCACCAAGTGTATGGATGACAATTAATTTTGTCTTTGTTGAGATTGTTTGGTGTAGACTTATTATTTGATTAATCCGATGAGTTAATGTTCTGTGCATGTACTAGAGTTCATGTTACTCCATTTGATGGGATATAGTGCGATGTTATGAATGTATGTATAAATTTATTATTATTCTCTAGACTGTAAAATAAACTTCATAGCATAGTTCAAAAACACAATATTTAAAAATAGTGTTAAAAATCTTACAAAAGGTTTAGTTGGCAAATAACAACTAGTGAGATTGTATAAAAAAAATGACGACGGTGACTAGTTAACTATGCGTCAAAGCAACGCTCTTACTTTGAAGGAAGCTACATAATCATACGATGTACGAGAAAACTCGACGCTCACTTGATCCTGGAAACTCTAATACATAACAAAAAATCCCAAAGGAAGCTTAAAATCTAATATCCGATGAACGGATTATCCTTTTTTAATGAATATAAAATAGTTTTCACTACGGTTCCAGAATTTCTGTTGTTTAAATTTTACGAACGAAAATATTTTCTTTTACCCTGCAGAAATATTTTTATGCACAAGTTTTAAAATACATATTTAATAGTCTTACTTTACAATACTAGAATATTCATGCTTCTTAAAGATGAAATTTTAGTATTCAGGATTAACATAAAAAGTTTCTTGAATCTAGCTGCATTTTTACAAACACATACTTCGTTTAACAGATTTTATAAAGATCTAAAAAATACTTCTTTAAACGTAAGAAAATAAACAGAAATCTATACATAATATCACAGTTGTATGAATCCTGAAATATTTACTAAACATTTATTCATTAGATTCATCCTGCAATTAGTATTTGTCAAATCTCTTCATCTACATTTATAATTTCTTTCATATAAGTTTATTCATTTCTTTTACTGTCAAACTTTCGTTCATGCAACATTCATCCATTCGTTCACAAAATCTCTTACTCTCAATTTGATCAACATACACTTATTTCATGAATCTTTCATTCGACATACGATTCACATATCCAGATCATCTCAACTGATACACATCTACCGCAAATACCTAATTACAACAGCAGTTGTACGCCGTTCAAGACTGGTGTTTAAAACAGTGTAATAGTACTTTTGCTTAAATTCAGAATATATTACTTCAAAAAAATATTTTTTTAATAGACTTTAATATGAAGTTTCAACATAATTTCTATAATAAGATCAACCAAATATTTGAAAGTTAATATTGAAGGGTTTATAAGCGGTAGTGTACCGCGTTTGCTGCTACCCCTCGACGATCATACCGAAAATTCATTTATTGAAAATTTAAATATATAAATAAATATATCATCACGTCTTTTACCCATTACTAGGTGTCGCACTCTGCCGAAGCAAATCTCGATATGCGATATATTTATTCGCGTGAAGTGCTGTTACTAGCCGTCAAATCACGGCCTCCAAAGATGTTAGTGGAGGGGGAGCCACAGGAGTAGATTTTTAAATTGGTGAAATTTGTATGTCGGCTGTGGGGATCGAAGCAGGGTTCTCAAGATCCACAGGCCGACTCGACTCCACTGAGCCACCTAAGCCATAAATATAATATGAAATAATTAATACTACTGTCAAATATTCGATATGGTTTTATTATTTTAAACTAAGTTAAAAATTTAAGTTGTGTAAGCGAAGGTAATAATAAATTTATAAGAAAACGATATAAGATGTCTCCATACTTAATATAAATCTTCAGGTAAATGTCAATCATATTTGAATATGAAAACAACAATTAATTTCTTTTAATTTGTTACAGTAAAGAATAAAAATTATTAAGCAATAAAATTTATTTTATTTAATCGAACTTGTGCAACAGTTCTTCTAATGTTGAATCTTTGTTAATCTTTATTTATTTCTATAACTTACCAGTATAATGCCTTGAAAAATGTTTGCTTCAAAAAATGTACAATTGTTTTCGCCAATTTCAGAAAAAAATCTTTTGCGCAGGTTGATATTCCGCTCTTTTCTTATCTTTCTAACTCATTTTAAGTTTCTATAATATTATGTTTAACTGCAATTGGTGGAATTTACGTCTGAAACAAGCACAGGCTATGCTTCTTTCCTTTCTTATTTTTAAAAATTCTTTGTTAGAGGAGTGGGCTTAAGTGAAAGATTCATAAAACAAATGAATAGGAGCGAATGGATGGATGTGATTGAAGATTTGATGCGTGATGAAAGATTCCGAAAGTGAGGAATAAAAGAGCTTGTATGGGGAGAACATTAATGTGGTTGAAGCGAGGATGATGTCAGGATGAGAATTCTTTAATAAATTTGATACATGGATATTCTGTGAATGTTTCAAGGTTTCGTGCTACCCTATTTGATGGGATATAGCGTGATGTTTTCTGTGTATTTATGAAATTTGCTTCCCTATTTACTTTGTAAGAAAAGGTTTCAAATAAAAGATATAGACTACACATTTTAATTAATCTATATCTTAGTTTGTCTGTTCGTTGGTGTGGATAGCGATACGGAATTCGAATCTGGAGATCCCGAGTTCGAATCTCACTCAAGCTCGGTGAGTGCGGACCCTGTACTGTAATTGGGATTAAGTTCCTGTTGTAAATAAATAAATAATAGTATTCAAAATAAAATTAAATTAGATTTTAACTACATCTAAAATAGAAAATATTAAGTACAGGCGGATATAATACAGTAATTTTCTACTACTTAAATAATACTATTTAAATCTTTTTACTCTAAACTAACCAGGGAAACAGTTTAATTTTTATATATTTGTTTATTTATTTATGGTATTTGTAGAAAAAAAAGTAATCTCAATTACAGTACAAGATTGATTTTACCGAGCCGCAAGTGTCTAGTTTTAATTGTCTAGTAGAGATTTCTATTTTACTTTTTAAGTTAAACATGATATCACTTTGAAGATGGTATTAAAGAAAATCAGATTTGTAATAGATTTAATGTTATCCATTTACAATACTGTCTATCGCCATCTTTAATATTAATATGTTAATCTATAAAGTTAGTTAAATTTTGAAAATTATTCTGCCAATGGCATGTAAAAGATATGTCCGAAACTAGTCTCAGCGAATCAGTTCATCACACGAACATGCTCAGCATGTCAGCAATTTTAGATTAAATTATCACTGTTCCTCATGGCTTGGACTGGATCAGCGTTGGATTTAAATTATTTGAGGTTTTCCACAAAAAATTATGTAGTTAGTGAACATCAGTGAAAAAAATTAATCTGTTTGACAAATACGATTACGTTAATGAACAAATGTTTTTTGCTCTTTGGTGGTGTAAATTAGTGGCACTGAATTTTCAAGTTTTAATCAATATTGGCAAGAGAATAATTTCTTTCTTCGCAATTTAATTTAAATTACTCTGAGCTATTAGTTATTAGTAGATTCCTACCAAGTAAAACAGATATCCAGTTAAGTAAAAAATATCTGTTTAATTTAGATGAATGAAGAATTTGATTTATTGGAGATTCACGGTGATATAAATAAAAATATTGAAGGATAAGAAATACTTACACTTTTATCTATTTCTTTTGTGCTTAGCTAAATTTGAAAGCCACCGCACTTTACTTCTACTTATCACCTACTATAATTAGTACATATTTATTGAAATGCTTATCCAGGGCCGGCAAAAACTACAAACGAAATTGTCGACCACAGCTGGCACAATTAAAATTTAGCTGCATTCTTCTTTCCTGATAATTTTTTTTCCGCAAAACAAAAATTTAAATGATAGTAATTTATATATTGATGCGAATAATTTTAAATGAAAATATTGAGGGCGCTTCGAATTAAAATATCTCGATCCAGTCAAGTGTCTTTAGTTATGTCTATTTAGATATTATTAACTAGCAGTATGCTAAAAGTTAACAACGGCTAATATAGCTGATACTACATCTTACACATTTCCTGATATTTTTTTGTTATATTTAATTAATATCAGCATTGAAATGCTTATTATTAGATAAATAGCAATAATAAAACTATATGCGTAACTAATAATGATTAATTAAAGAAAATATAACTTTTTAAAATATCGAACAGGCAAAAATTTTTAGATTTCTTACATTCGTTTTTTATTCTATTTCAACTTTTTCACGTAGTTATAAATGTGATTAACTGACAACGTTTTATGTAACCTCACTCTTTAGCCGACATAGTAATTCGAACACTTCCAGTATTCAATGTCATTTATTTTGCCGTTAACTATTTTTAAAAATATTTGAACAATAAGCCAATAAAAAATATGAATTATTATTTGATTTTTGAATTATCTACATTATATGTATATTTCATTTATAATATAATTTTACAAAATAACAACTTTTCCTCGTATTCTATATGTGGGTCATTAACTATAATCCGTTTGTATGTTAATGACAAGTTTTTCTATTTCATGATTATTTTATAGATGATCACAATTTTGCTATTCTGCGATTGTAATAATTTACTCTGAAATTTTTGTTATTTTCAAGCAATTTGCTTACTACTGAAATATGTAGCTACAAAAAGATGTAATGACAGTTTAATGTTTCTAAAAACAATTAGTAGCTTCGTACGATAATAAAATGTATAAATTAGAGATGGGCGAATATCATCCTCGAATAGTCGAATGCCGCGAATATTGACATTATTCGATATTCGAGATTTTCGAATATTAACGTCAGTATAGCGAACATTCGAATATCTCGAATATCGCGCCATATGTTGACCTCAATTTTTGACTATGTTTTTCTTTGTCATTTGTACATAAACTTAAAGTTATTACAATTACAAAGTTTTCATCTTTTTCTTTTTTGTTTGTACTTTTTATTTTAATTTTATTTTATCTTAACAATTTCATTCTAATAATGAAATGGACATAATTAAATAATTATTAATAATTTTAGGAGTATTCGAATATTCGAGTACCTCGAATATTCGAGATCTGATTAATATTCGTATTCGATATTCGAATTCGAGAAATTTGATATTCGCCCATCTCTAGTATAAATGTAACAAAACAAATAATTTTTACCACAAAATACAGAAATGGTGAAAATCTGTAGAATTGTCATGAATTAGTTAATTTATCGAACAGTGTTAGATAATGATCGAATTGCCGAATGGGGGAGAATATTATATATACATAGCAAGGTTCGTTCTGAACGTAACTAATAAATTCATAATTATTTTCTATCACAATCAGTAGAACGATAACTACAATACAATTATTTGATAGTTGGAGAACACAAATATAATACATAGAAAGTGTATGCACTGTAAATTCAGTTTAAAATTTGCTATTGTCGAAGGCATGCATTTGCATGATTGTGTATTTAACTTATTTACCCGGAATGTAGGCACACAGTACAGGCTACGAGTAGCATATCTACCAATATTAACTCGCTAACTGACCACGAAATTGATGAAATGTGTGGATGTTTTATCTGAACGTTCCACCAAAAATTGGACGCGCCCGCCAACATCATTCGCATTAATCACAGAAAAAGAGAAATAAATTAGGAGCGAGACAGATCTATGTCATTTCAGCATTGCTAACAAGCACATTTATCAACTGTTTGTACAATCAACTATTTTTTGTTGTTGACTTATGAATGTTAATGTTGTTTACTAATTTGATATAGTAGGGAATTCCTTCAAAACAGATTTTAAAATGCATATTATTCGCAAAATTATTGCAAACGGTAATTTTTGAAAATCAACTTCAGCAGAGCTCAAAATGCAGTATTTCACGAACTAAAACTCTATAAAAAATTAATGTATTAGAACCGGAACAATAATTTTACTAATTTCACGAAGCTTAACAATATTTACCATAATTTCACAAGCTAGAACGTTTTTTTTTCGAAATGGATCATCGTTCCGGTTAGCTCCACTATATTTTCAGCCCTAAAATTCAGTTAATTAGTAATTTCTTTAGAATGAAACATTAAATAATTTTAATTTAATTTTAAAATAAGTAAAATAAATAAATATATATATCATCACGCCTTTTACCCATTACTGGGTGTGGTACTCTGCCTAAGCAGATCTCGGTAAGTGATATATTTTTTCACGTGAAGTGTGGTTACCAGCCGTCAAATCACGGCCCCCTAAGATATTAGTGGAGGGGGATCCAAATAAGAAATAAATAAAATAAATATATCATCACGCCTTTTACCCATTACTGAGTGTGGCACTTTTCCGTAAGCAGATCTCGGTAAGTGATATATTTCTTCGCGTGAAATGCGGTTACCAGCCGTCAAATCCCGGCCCCCAAAGATGTAAGTGGTGGGAGAGCCACAGGAGTAGATTTAAATTGATGAAAATTATTTGTCGGCTGTAGGAATCGAACCAGGGTTCTCAAGATCCACAGGCCGACTCGATACCATTGAGCCACCTAATAATAAAATAATTAATTAATTAATAGCATTTATAATTAAAATAATTAATTAATTAATAAAATTTCAGTCTAATGTACATTTAGATTCAATAGCGTGAAGATTAACTATAAAATAGGCCGAGGAAGTAAAAATTATCGATTTTAATTTATTTATTTGTAACAGTTTGAAAGTAAACGGTGTGTTACAAATTAATTACGGGCGCAAAAATATCTTGGTCCGGCTCTGGAGTAATCTATCTAAAATTCTACATTTTTTATATCAACAAAAGAAAAGTACACTCATTGTAGATGTACTGTCAACGAAAACGATATATCAGTTCTTCACAGTGAATAGAAATGTATTTTTACAAAATAAATCAAATTAATTTTTCCGTTAAGCACTTCATCCTATGAATCGAAGTCCCTTTTGCGAATTGTAAGAGTATTGCCAAGCTAAATCAAAGGCCCTTCACTGCCCTTACGTTCGGATTAAAATGTGAAACTGATTTTGTCCTTTTTCACTTGAATGGCACCGGGGCGCAGAACAGCGTCTCTGTTGCACGACCAACGAACCGAGCTGGGCTGCAGCGGCGTCGGCCTGGGACAGGATACGGAAACAGGCCGGGGAAGTGGGGTAGCAGTAGGGGACATCTGCGTGATCAGCGATCTTCACTTCAAAGTCCGCGTCATACGCTTGAATCAATCTTGTTGATGGCTTACGATTTTTTAACTATCATTGCTTGAATTGGATTGTAGATATGTAATGGTGGATACTTTTAGTAATCAACTCAAAATATTAAGTGATAGCTTATCGGTTTAGCGTTACATCTAGTGTCTATTAGAAATTAAATGCATATGAGTTGAGTGTGATTCTGCAATCACTAATATCCTTGGAAATCGTAATTTGATGGCTGGTAACCGTATTTCACGTGTATAGATATCAGGTGATGTGTGACGAAGAAATCCTCTGCTGGCACAGTTCTTCGTCACACAGCTCCTTCACGTGAACTTGTTCTAGGTGAAGAAGTTGGTTATACCATACTGATGAGCTCTAATAAGAGCGAAACGCGTCTATGGTTACTAACTGTGCTGGCCGGCCTCTGATGATGACCTAATAAGTTGACTTGGAGGCTGAAAAGAATGTGTTTATTTTTTTATATAATAATATATTACAGAACGACGCTGTAATTATTTCCGATGATAAAGTTAACTGGTAACCGCACTTCACGCGAAAAAATATATCACTTACCGAGATCTGCTCCGGTAGAGTGCCACACCCAGTAATGGGTAACAGGTCTGATTATATATTTATTTATTTTATTTATAAAGTTTACAACACGAGTGAGCAAAGCTACTAATTTATTATTTACATACTAGTTTTTTTTTAAATTTAGTTTCATAATAATTCAAAACTAAATAAAATTATTTTAACATTGCAATGTTTTGTGATACGAGATAACTATGATGATAGAGAAATTTCTAATTTGTTGCATGTTTATTTTTCTATATTTTGTTCTTTCATAATAATCTACCAGTCTTTATGCGTTTTTAATTGGCGCAGAGAAATTGATTCAGGCATAATAATTTTCTGATTGGTGCAGAAGAGGGAATAATGACTACTATTTTCTCATTATTATTCCTTGTGGAATTTATATATGGAATTATATCGCAAAAAATCACACATTTCAATATACATATTCGTAGATAAATGCATTTATAGTTATTTATTGAATTTCATATGTATGTAAAACATATCGCTCCGTACTCTATCTCCGCATGCACTATGAATTTGTGCATTTTTACTTCCTTGTACGAAGTAAAGGAAGTATTGTAATCGCGAAAATTTTCGGTTCTCAGATTTCAACGGAAATAGGTATTTTGGCCCTCCCTGAATCCATTTTGACTAATTTCGTTATGCCGTCTGTACGTACGTATGTATCTCACATAACTCAAAAACGGTAAGCCGTAGAAAATACAAACATTATATTTAGGACTGTTATAACATCTAGTTGTGCACCTCCCTTTTTGGTCATTATACAACTACCGGAAGTGGTACTTTACTTGAAGCCTATAATAGATTTTCATGAAAAACTATATTCAAATATAATTTAAAACTTTCCAAATTTGATATATAAGACTACTATATCAATGAAAATAACATAATAGATTTTGGTAAAAATAGACTAACCGGAAGTGGAACATTACATGAAGCTGATAACAGTTTTCCTTGAAAAAAATGGTATTATTTTAATTTTAGAAATGAATGCTGCAAATAAAAGTTTTAGAGAATTAAATTCTGCGTCTAGCACATTAAGAATTTTTAAATTAGCCTTTTGTATAAGCGAGATATCTAAATGTAAATATTATATATTTTTGTTGTTTTTTTTTTAAAATTAAGTTTGCTATGGATTAGATCAAAAAATAAAAAATAAAAGATTTAATGTCAAATATGTGCAATTAAAAAAATATCTATAGTTTAATACGCGTACAAGGAAGTCATGTGGTGTCCACATCAGATTTTTTAATATTATATATAGAATAATTAGGTTAATCTTGCAAACGTCCAAGATAATATCAAATATTGACGTCTATTAATTTAGTGTGCTACTTTCTCAATTCATACAAACTTTAGTTATTTTATTGTAAGAATTATTTTTTGATGTTTTTTAAACCAAAGATATATTTTATTTATAGTCACGTGTGTACTTTTTAACCAATCCTGTCATTCACATAGTGAGAGGCTCTTGTGATTATTCTCGGAAATAATCAATGTAGTTTTTATTTATTTGTTTGGCAAATATTGGATAGTTATTAATATATAATTATTTGTTATTCAGAATAAAAATAACGAGTGAGATATTTAATAAATAAATAAAAATAAAACATTTTCTAATAGATCATAAATCAAACGTTACTTATGATAATAATTGAAAAATATGTCATTATGCAGTTTCACGAAACACGTTGACATTCAGAGAAAACAAAACCACAAACAGCCAATTACGATTTACAGCTCTCAAAATAAAAACACGAAGAATTGACACACATCCAATACCCTGGGGAGAATTTATCATGGATACAAAAATTCAATTCACGTCAGACAGAACATGCAATACGCATACTTGTCGTATTAAAAAATTTTCATTGTCATCTCTTGACATATTGCTCCTTGATATGCCTCTATTCTTACCAACCATTCATGCATCAAAAATGTTGGTATTAATGTCACGTCTGACGTACACAGTTGAATCATTACATTTTGCTGGAGTACAGGGTGCATATTTGATACAAAAATATGAATAATTTAACAACGAACAAGTATGTTAACGGAAAAATAACGTGTTTCATTCCTGTAACGAGTTTCGTGGCAGCTTGTTGTTCACATTTTTTTATGTTGTTTTTCACTGAATGTATATCAAACTGCCTACCTGTGTTTTATTAAAATTACAAAATGTATACTTTAAATATAAATTATACTATTCAATTTATTTAACTATTTCCATTTAATAATTTTTATATAATAATTTATGAATTATGTAAATCTATTTTCATATACTAATTTGTACTCATATCAAATTGAAATTTATTAAATTTATCTAGTTCACACTTTGATTTTGTGAACTTTTTAATAATTGTAACACGACTGATAACTTTCTCGCACGACTTATTCGCTTGGCAACAGAATAGTAAATTTATATACAAATAAATTTGGAATAGTAAAATATATAGAAAACATGAAATAAATAGCAAAAGTTACAAAATTACAGAAGTTAAATGAATATTAAAGTAACTAAACAGAACATATTAAATGACGATTTAAATAAATTGACCGAAAATGGCAAACAACAATGTATGAACTTAAGTTACTACATGGCAAGACTACATCTTGCCAATCCATAAGCTAAATCACCACTGATTATTTGTTGTTGTTTTCCGTGGGACGTGCTGACAAAGGGTAAGAGGGTGGAATCGTTGCGTTGGTTCAAGATAATTGTTTCCATGCACGAGTTTACATAAAAAACCCAGACGCTTCTAAGGGATAAAATACAAAGATCAAAAGCTATATCAAACCAACGCACAGTTAATAATTTACCCAGATATATCATCATATAATGGTTAAAAAGCGCGACAATTCAGAGAAGCCATAAACTCGATAAATAATGATCAAAGAATACTGAAATTATTACAAACATATTCACTAATAAATTTGATAACCAAAACTCTGTTAAGTCAACTTTTAAAACGATATTTAAGATAATATTTAATATGTCTGTATCTTTCGAAGATGAATTGATAGTAAAAAATCCTAATTATAACAAAAACAAATTCTGAATTGTTTCACTTCGTTACACAATTAACAGTGTCATAACAATTTTTCTGTAATAATGCGAAAAAAATAACAGTACTCAAAATAACAACTTCTTGATTTTGGAAGACAATTAAAATAGTTATTTATAATATGGGGTAGGTGGCTCAGTGGTATATAAAAGAATAAACGTAATCATTAACATAGAAGGTGTGGCTCAGAGGTATCGAGTCGACCTGTGGATTTGAGAACTCGGGTTCGATTCCCAGAGCCGACAAACAATTTTCACCCCGTTAGAACTACCCCTGTGCCTTGCCCTCCACTAACATCTTTGGGGGCCGAGATTTGATGGCTGGTAACCGCACTTTACACGAAGAAATATATCACGTACCGAGTTTCCATAGCAGATCTCCACACCCAGTAATGGGTAAAAGACGTGATGATATATTTTATATATTTATTTATTTATAACACAAAGATGCAAAATATAGAACAACAAAAATCATTTTTGCCGCAATTCGCAAAAATTAGGGTATTTCATTCCCAGCGAACATATTTAGTGTCATTGGTTTAACAGTACATTTAATTATTTATATTTATGGTATTAATGAAATAAAAGTATAAACACTGCCTACAAATAAATATTTATTAATTACTTATTATGTAGGTACCTGGTATAAATCAGTGACACTAATAATGTTCGCTAGGAATGAAATACCCTAATTTTTGCGAATGTTAAACAAATTATTTTTGTTCTATAATCAGTATATCAAATTATATATGTCATTAAAGTTTCGTGCAGAGGTATAGAAACAGCCTGTATATGTCATTAAAGTTTCGTGCAGAGGTATAAAAACACCCTGTATAAACAAAAATAATGATATTACAGCAGAGAATAAATAAAGAATCAATATTCTAGTAATATTAAAATAATGATTTCAAAATATTCAAAATGATAAAAGTTTCAATTTCAATATGATGCTTCATGTCTGTAAATGGGCACTTGAACAAGTTCAAACACTGGAATCAAAATTTGAAATTGAAATTTTGTCAATGATGCCGGTTCATTTCCATTCAATCAATGCGTGGGTAATATCATGTTACGCTGAACAAAGGTAATGAAAATATTAACTTGTTCCCAAACAATTTCCCACCATACATAAAATATAAAGCTTTGCTTTGCAATTTCAATATACCTATCGTAATAGAAGATAATGCACAATCATTAAAATAAAAACTATGTTTCGTTGTGCTGTTTACAGCACGTAATAATATAATGTACTTCAACAGATAAAATAACCTGCCAAGATTTTCTTTTGCTCATTTACGCTGTGTGAATTTGTGAGCATAAGCCATTTAAATCTCTAAATCTCGACTAACGGTTCATAAAAACTGCTGACACTGTCATATTATTTACATGTTATTTTAGTCAACACTTCACAAAATTTAATCATTTCAAGCATATTTGAGAATAATTTGAAAAGATAACACTTTTTCGTACATATTTTAAAACTTTTAACAGAAAAAAGGTTATAATTAAGTTTTTCATACTATTCACTCTCGTTTTCTATAAAGTACCGGTGCATATTTATTTATTTAAATGTTTTGATTCTCGGGTGTGAAAGAACATGTAATAACATACCTCGTAGATAGTTATTATTTGTTACAGTTATTAGGTAGTTAGCTGGAGTAACTTGCCGTAGTTATTATATTCACCGGTCATTTTAATGTACATACATTAAAATAAGGTAGTAGTAAAAAAATTGTACTATTACACCTGAAGTGTGCAGCAAATTGATTTAAAATTTTAAAAAATATAATCATATATAATATAACAAGTAGTATGAAAATTCCTGAAAATATTTTGACATAAATTATGAGTTGTTATCAGGAGCCTGATTCTGTATCTTGCGTGACTACTTGCGGCACCCATACTAACACAGATATGTCACATGCATATAGTAAACCATCTATCGGACATTTAAAGAACTAATGGGTATGACGTCACTTCTTGCGAGACACGCAAATATAGATGCGTGACCTCCGTAGGTCCTGTTTCTTACTTGCGACACTACCTGTCTCATTCTAACATTATGTTTGTCTTTTACTTTAATCACGCAACTGCTCACGCAAGATACAGAATCAACCTCCTGAGAAAAAGTTGTTATGGAAATGGAAACAACGAGTGCGAAGTGTATATTTATGTCAAAATATTATCTGTCAATTTTCATACTACGAGTTGTATTCGGCTTGATAATTCATCAAACAAGAGTTAATTAAGAAGAATAGTTAGGTATTTATTTGCACATTATTAATTAGCTATTACAGTGATGAAAATTCTACAATTTTTCAGTGTACATTTAAAATTCAAAATTGACGTTTATGAAAATATTGAAAATATCATTTATTTTATTCGTAACCAAGGATATTATTAACAGTGGCATTTCCGTTATCAATTGCACAAGCGATGAATTTCCGACAAAATGTACATTTCATTGGTTCATTTTCAAACAAATTCGTGATCCTATTGGTTGACAGTGACGTGGTGAATTCTCAATAAAATATCTTATGTCAAAATTTAGTCTTGTACAATTGTAATTTGTTTTTCTTATCATCATTTATTTTATCTTTTATCGAAATTTTACAATTTCAATTGAAGAAAAGATTGAACTACTAGTACAATCTAGGAATTTATATGACATGTGGTAGCGCCATAAATTCAAAAGAATATATTTGAAATTTATAAGGCGCGAAAAATTTTCATACTTTTCTTTTTACCTCACATGTATATATCACTTACCGAGATCTGCTTAGGCAGAGTGTCACACCCAGTAATGGGTAAAAGGCGTGATGATATATTTATTTATTTATTTGTATATATTGAAGAGGAATATGTTAGCTTTAGGATCCTAGATTTATTCAATTTATTTAATGGACGTTTCGATGGTTAACCCATCATCTTCAGCATTTTATTTTATTTAAAAATATTTCTAAATCTAATGAAAATACTATGAATACATTGTCAAATTTAATAAAAATATAAATGATTCCGTCTTACGGATTTGCAACTGTCTTAAAAGTAAAAAATATTTTAAATCGTAATTTTAACGAAAAATACATCATATATGGATTGACATTTTTTAAAAAAGTTAAATTTTTTCAACGTGTTTATTGATAAGATGGCCGACAGAGAATGAGAACTCTCATTAGATTTGGAAATATTTTTGTATAAATACTTAAACGAATCAAGTTCATCAAAATGGTATATGAGGAACAAAACATTGCTGCCAAATCGAATGATTTGATATTTTTCTTTTAAGTGATCCATAAAATTTAATCAATTGAAAACAGTGCAACTAGCAGTAAATCAATTAATTTATTAACTGAAAAAAATGTCTCAAATAATATCTCTTTGAAATCATTTAACTATAAATAAAATCAATACGTAAGTAATGTACTTGAGAGCTAGTTTCCTAGTTAAATAGTGTATTTGGCAGTGTGGCTCATATGAAATGCATGTGCCGCGGTGATCAGCGTTTGAGAGCGTCGCTAGGCGGCGCCGCGGCGCACTTTGAGTCGTCCTAACTTCTGCGGCCGAGAAGCCAACTCCAGCGAGGCGTGAGGTATCACTCGGTATTCACAAAGTATTCTTGGCCCAATATCTATGCAGATGTATGCGTGTGACTGGTGTACGAATGTGTCAGTTAGCAGTGGTCTCGTACAGACAGAAATGGATTTAGAGGGCACGGGATATTTTCATCTGCTCTTTTGAAGATTGTTATTTTATTTTTACATTAAGCGTGAGTTTTGTAGAGTTCGACCTGCGTCTTGTTTTTGCGATTACTCAACTTTTTTCTTTTTTTTTCTTCCAGTTTTATCTTCTAGGGAGAATTTTACTTTTGATACCATCTACGTGCTAGACATATTTCCACTATCTGCTGATGTAATTTGGATAGCATATCTCTTACATATCAACTACATTTTTTTCTCAAACTTTCTCTGAATCAAAGTTAATTTATAAACATTTTTGAAACATGTTTCCATTTTAAGATCCTTAGTACTAACTCTAACTTATCGATCTGACCTGACTCAACCTTTCAAATTATTTAACTAATCAAGACAAAATTTTAATGGAAAATCAATAATATGATTTAGACATATAAATAATGACAAAGTTTGTATAACTCACCCCGGTACACAAGAGTTGGATGTACTTAAAATCGTTTATTTGTTCAAAAATCCTAAATTCGATGTACCATACTGCAGTATTATCTTATTTTGTAGCATTTATTTATTATTTTATTCACTAATTATTTATGGTTTATTATATATTTGTTATAGTTAGCATGCCATGTTATACAAAATCTAGTTTTCATATTATTTTTATTTATTATTCATTGTTATAGTTTTTGTTTGATGTTTACTTGGTGAATAAAATAAAAAATAAATAACATAATTTTTCACAACTAAAATAATAAACATCATTAATCTTGTTGTACTGTTTTTATAGAATATTAAATATTTTTTGGTGTTTTGTTATTGTATATTTATTAGTAATTATTATATAAGAAGAATAAGAAGAATTTTACAATTTAAATAAAATCGATTTTATATACTGTTCTAGAAATTTAAAATGTATAGTACATTAAGTGATACTTTAATAGAGTCTGTCACTATAATTTTTATTTTTTATGATATGTATGATTATAGAAGATCTTAATTGTTATTCGTTCAGCTGTGATATTTAAAAAAATAATAATTGTAATGTCATAATTAAGGCAATGTGTGACTTAAGCAGCGGGACTAATATATAATTGTAGTTAAACTAGATTATAATTTTAAAAACTATATAAATGGAAATTACAATTATTTGTGTATTAAGAACGTAAAGTGAATCTTTGTTACTCGAGCATTGTAATTGCAGCGCGAGTCGAAGGCGAGAGCTGCAATAGTGTAATACACACATAATATTTTCTATGATTAAAATTAATAAAAAAACGTATACGTACAAAAAATAAATTCATTCTGTCAACTGTCAATATGACAAGTTACTGTTTTGTTTGTATCTTTGGTAACTATTGAAATAAGCGCGCATTTAACATATTTTTCGATTGTTCCACAGAAAACGTCAACTTTACGATGACAAATAAGTAATTGTCCACTTTTCATAGCATTCATACATGTTTTAAACTTTTACTATCTCTGATACGAAGATTTTAGATCTAGTTTTTAAATAAATGATTAATTTACCATTTTATTACTATAGTGAAGGACCCTATTGAGTTTGTATAATCCTACTCGTATTTCACTACTTTAATAGATTAAGATATTAGAATGTAACTATATACATATCACCAATGCTGATGACAAGAAACGTGAATCAACTTATTGTATGTTTATGAAACAAGGTTGAAAAATTATGTATAATTTCGTATACGATTAGCTGAATAGCTATCAAAACAATAATAAGAACAACGAAATGATAGTCATCTGTTTTAGTAGTACAGTAGACTAGATACACAGACTTTGAACATTATAATAATCCTTTAGTATATTAGCAAAACCTTAGCTTAGATAGCTAAACAGTATGCAGGATAATAGCAAGTCGGAAACAATCTAGTCTTGCTCCGACTTGCATACAATTTGGAATCCTTTGTTCAAGTGCACCCAGAACCACTCAGGTGAGCCACTCGTGTGCACGTGGACAGCCAGAAGAGCCCTACATGTGCATTACGTTCCGCAGACATTCCGTATTCCGTCATGGCTGTCTTGATTTCACCGCGATTTGCTTTGAGCACGGTTATCCGTACTATAAACGGAGACGTTTCGAAAAAACAGACGCTTTATATTCTGGAACTTGCGGAACTGGAATAATGTTTACCCGGTACTAAATTTTTTATGATTAGTTTATGTCTGAAGGAAAAATATGAGTGTTTTTATTGTTGCTGAAGATTTCTGAAGGAATTTAAACTATTTAATTACTGTCTTCATGTTAAACGAAGGCAAGACAAATCTGGTTAAAATTATGTTTTGAGAACAAGGTATTGAATATCAAACTCGAACTAGATGGTAGTGTAGTTTGTTGGTTGTTTGATATTCCAAAGATGTTTGGAAGTTATATCTCAGCTTGCTACAAGTGGTATGTAGGTCTAATTTAAGTTTTACTGTATTGCATCTGCCAAGAGTCTGTGATTCAAATCTAATTTCACACAACACAGAGACAAGTTAAGTTTACACGATTGGCTTTCTGTTCAAACTATTTATGCTATTATTATTAATAACACAAGTATAAGACATAGATGTTATTGCTAAATTTATTATCACAACTTTTGAAATACTCCGTCAGTACGGTGGTGTGGATAGCAATACGGAATTCGAATCCGGAGATACCGAGTTCGAATCTCACTCAAGCTAAAAATTATATGAATTACTACACTGCGGCTCGGTGAGTGCGGACCGTGTACTGTAATTGGGATTAAATTCCTGTTGTACAGAGTAACAAATAAATAAAAAATAAACCTATTAAATCGAAGTATTTTATAGATACAATGATTTTTGTAGGCGACTGACACATTAATAGTTGCTTTGACAACTGTATAGTGTTGACATCTGTCAAAGACTACTTTACGGCCGCTATATTGTAAAACTCGTCGGTCTCGCTATTGCCAATTTTATTATTTAGTAAATTTATAGATGATGTTATTTTATGGGGTCGGCCTGTAGATCTTGAGAACCCTGGTTCGATTCCCACAGCCGACAAAATATTTTCACCAATTTAAATCTACCCTTGTGGCTTCCTCTCCACTGTGGGCCGTGATTTGACGGCTGGTAACCGCACTTTACGCGAAAAAATATATCACTTACCGAGATCTGCTTAGGCATAGTGCCACACTCAGTAATGGGTAAAAAGCGTGATGATATATTTAGTTATTTATTTTATTTTCACTTTTACGTTTTATAATATTTTGACACTAAACAGAGTGTTTTGTTAATTATTATTCAGATGACAGAAAAACACTCTATACGTGACATGACTTAATTAGATATAAAATTAATTTTTAAATCAAAATGTGTAATTTTTTATGTTGTATGCACCTCAGTCGAAAAGTTATTTTTAACCCCATCTAATTTGCTATCCTCAACTTTCGCTTTATTTGTAAACTTGAGATTCAGCTAAAATTAAAAAAAAACTTGTACAGCCTTGATACAGAATTAACTATTATGTGTTGTTATATTATGTACTAAATAATACCTACAAAATAATAACATATTGTTATCCTAGGGCTATTACGTGTTCCTGTGGTAATATTAACAACTAACCTATCCAAAAACATGGTGTATATCCTCTACAAGGTTCCTAGATACGGCATACATTAAGTACTTCAAAAATGTTATGAATACTTCCTCATAAATTCATTTCGAAATATGGTAGTTAGACATAAAATATTATGGATACTACATGCATTGCTCAATATTTATACCACTCGAGCCTAAACATCTTCATAATGTCCTTAAAACATAAATAACTATCAAAAAATTCAAATTTATGTAAGCGTTTTTTATATAATGCTAGTTATTTTATGTTCCTATTAGTGACGATAGTTAAGCCGGTTTTATCAGCCGCTGCTATTATTAGCTAAATACTGAAATTCCAAATATGTATTGGAAACAAATAAAGATAAGGGTCAAAATAAAATAATACCTTATGTAAATTATATTTTCGGTTAAATCAAATTTATAATATTCTTCACCAATTAACAAAATTCTTTACAAAATATTCGTATTTACATTTAATAATTAATCAAACAAAAATATTATGATTTATCATTTGTTTCTTACGTTGATTCCTATTCGATTTTAAATGAATTAATGTCAATTTAATATACATTTTACTTCAAAATGTTGTAATGTGAGAATACTGAACTTTGTATTTGTTGAGCTCAGAATAAAATTCCCTTCTGCACAAAATTAAAAAAAATAGATTTTCATTTAAAATAAGAAAGTAACATCTAATACTTTAAGAACCACTGGTCTACAAAATTCTTGTTTCTCTCATTGAAGTAGTCTTATAAAATAGAAATTGTTTGCAAATTTAACCAACTTCGTAGCTCCTGTACTTCTCGAGATAGCAATGGTGCACTACTTAAAATAAACAACCTGTAATATAGGTCGTTATTTCGGTAGAGTTGAAATTTGTTTAGTCTGAAAATAATACCAACAGAAATAGAAAAAATTTCAGTAAATTCAAAGGAATTATTTAATAATATTTATTTTGACTTTTAGTTTTTATCATTAACAGAAATCTAATACTCAATTTTTAACTAATCCAAGTGCCATGTTATGATACTGTTTAGTGCTTATAAAATAGCACTTTATTATTATTATTTAAACGAACAAATGAATATCGCGGCCGTAAAATATTCATTTACAGATATAAAAAATAATAATTTTTAGATTTGTCAGAGAAGTAATACTTTACACTTTCATAAATAAATCTTTGTATACATCTCGTGATAATCGAAATTTATAGGACTCGCTGCACTCGCTCGACCATGAAAGTCCTACATTATGTACTTATTACATAAACAGCTATTATTTGATAATTAGAAAATATTTGTTTTGCAAAAGTATATGGGAATATCTTTGAAGTCGCAGTGCTGCGTCATTTGTTTTATGAGCAATAAAAAAACTCGATAATTAACAATTGATTGAGCAAAACAAGTGGAGGAACTAATCTGTTGTGTTAGGAATTAATTAAACTGCTTTATGAAAACGCGGATGTTATCTTTACATAGGACGGCGAACAAGAACAAGCGCGCCTAATGCGTGAGACGTGTAGCCATTGTTTCGATTCCATGGCCACCTTCCGGAGGGTTCCTTTGTGCACAGTTGACTTTGTAATTGGTCCCCGCCGGACTAAACAACCAGATGACCGAATTACAGACTTCCGTATGCAAACTTGTTCACTTGACACGAGCGTCGGCCGTCGGACACCGGGAAGGCGCCGCGACGGCCTTGATTAATAGCCCTGCGCCCTGTCCTGTGCCACCCCCGCCACCTCCCGACGTCGCTGACGTCACAAAGAAGGTTTCTATTACGCCGGTTCACGCGCAGTTGACGGACAAGTGTTTGTTTAAAAATTACGTCGTGAATGGATTTCATAGAACTGCGGCTTTTCTTGCCAGATGAAATAAAGGGTTTTCTGCTTTTCTTCATTGTACTTCAAATGTTCTTGAGATTTTTTTGTTCTTGAGGGGATTAAATCTTAACAATGTCAAATATTAAATAAAATCCGCATGGGCTGTTTTACAAAGATACATTAATTTTGAATTTATTTAGCCAGTACAGAAACAATTTTTTTTTATTATTAGATGATCAAGCAAAATAAAACGTTACCTGGGGATTCAGAAGTCCAGGTTCGATTAAAATTTTTGCGACATAAAAGTTATATTTTAGCTTCATAATTACTCTTAAAGCTACATTTAAAGATGGAGATTCGTTGACTATTATCGAATCTCGAGAATCAAGAATTACTATTTTTCGTGAATTCAAGAATTTATTTTGTTTTTCTCTTCATTATCGTAAATTAAGACAAACAATACGAAAAACAGGAACTATAACTGTAAAATAATTATAATTATTATTTATTAATAATTATTAGATACAAAATATTAAATTGATATACAGGGTGTTGCTATACCTCTGCACGAAACTTTAATGATATATAATTTGATATACTGATTATAGAACAAAAGATTATTTTTTCATTTTAGGGTATTTCATTCCTAGCGAACGTTGTTAGTGTCACTATTATAATAGTACATTTAATTTTAAAAAATAAAAATATGACATTATTACACCAGGCACCTACATAATAACTAATTAATAAATGATTATTTGTAGGCAGTGTTTGTACTTTTTTTTCATTAGTAACATAGTTATAAATAATTAAATGTACTATTAACCCAGTGACAGTAAAAATATTCTCTAGGAATGAAATACCCTAATTTTTGCGAATCTCAAAAAAATATTTTTGTTCTATAATCAGTATATCAAATTATATATGTCATTAAAGTTTCGTGTACAACGAATTATATTTCAATCATCATTTTTTTTCTAAATTACTGGTTAATTGACCAGATGATTCATATATGTTCATTTCATTGCTCAACAATCATAATTTACTTGAATTAGCTTTAAGCTCTTTGATTTATATTTTGCCTACCGATATTTTATATTATATGATTGTAAAATTTCTCGAAATCCTCGAGTAATGTCAAATTTTCAAAAGAAACATTCTCGAAAAATGAGATTCAAATAAATTAAAATTTTCTGGAGAATTCTCGATCACAATCTCTAGCTACATTCTTTATTGAAAAGTATTAATGCTTGTTATATTAATTTGTCAACTAGTACTTAAAATCTAACAAAAGATCTACATTTGTAGACCTGTTACTTTCAGAATTGGGTAAACCACTTATAATAGATTATTTGTTTAATTTGTAATATCTCATGTTCTATGCCATTAACAAAATCATAATGTATCAAAACATAAGAAGAAACAAATTATAAAAATAGAATATTGTAAAATGGCCGAGTTCAGTCAAATATAAAATAAGATGGTAAGAAAAATATTAAAGTTATTTTAAATTCTTTTGAAAATGTATTTTGTTTTATATATTTACACCTGTAGCTTTATCTTTCATTGGAAACTATGAATGTCCATTGTAACTTGAAAACTGGTACTTCAGTAAAAAATAAACTATCGACATTTACATTAGTAGTGCTGCTAATTGAGGTAACCGCGTATATAGATTTTTAAAATTTATGATACCTCCTTTTTCAAACTGTTATTAAAATAATAATGTAGCAAGATATGCGAGTAAAAAGGGACAAATTGTAAAGGAAATAGTAAGAACAGAATATTTTTTAGAATTTTCAAAATGAAATTATATAATATTTAAATAATTGTTTGTGTTAAATTAGAGTTGTCGAACGTAGTTTTTAAATATAACCATATCTACAATGATATAAAATACGTCCAAGATTTATATACCGAATTACGCAATCTTACGTAGACATATTTTCTTTTTATATAATGCGTTCTGGCATTCTTGATGTGAGCAATTTAGCAATTTGATTTTTCTTTATAGCCTACGTGATCAAATAATCCACAGTCATTATCCATGATTGTATGCTAACAGCTAACACAGATGTGAAATACCATTATTCATACGTGACACCATAATCTCCAACATCAGAGCTAGTAGCTATAAACCCTTCATGAATTACAAATATTCCGATCTTTTGAGTCCATCAAAATTCATGGACCTTTTCATGTAGTCTTTTATATCCCGAGAGTTGACTTCACATGATTTCAACAAATTTTCAATCACGTCAATGCATTTAGAATCTAAAAAAAAATAATAAAATTCTTCAGAAATCAGATCTGATGCACTGAAAAGTTTATTTTTCATGATGCATTTACATCCTTTATTTATTATTAGATATTGCGAGTACCGCACTTTCATTTATTAAATGATTTTATTGGAAATATCATTTAATAATAAACTAATTTAGTCTGTTTTTAAACAGAATTAGTTTTATTCTCTTTTCTAAAATTACAACAAAAGAGAAAATAAATATAAACATGATTATTTTTTCAACCCCAATTTCGACCAATAAGAGCGTGGCATTTAACATCAAGTGGTACAACTAGGTCTAAATTATATCGATAATTTTTCGATAATTTCCCGGCTAGGTTGTTAGGCGTAAACAATCATTTTTCTGACAGTTGTAACCTATGCGCTATTCAGAATCATCAAAAATAATCAGCCGAATACCCCTCGAGTTTGAAAATTAATCGGGTATTACATTTGAGAATTTGTTTTATAAATTATAAATCACAGTAAGTGATATATTTTGCGCGTGAAGTCAAATCATGACTCCCAAAGATGTTAGTCTCCGAGAAGCCACAGGGATAGTTTTAACGTGGTGAAAATTGTTTGTCAGCTGTGAGAATCGAACCTGAGTTCGCAAATTTACAGGCCATCTCGATAACACTAATGCACCTACCCCACTAATACATTTATACTTACCGTATATTATTACTTGTTTTTGTTAATTTGGAATGGAGTTAAAATTTTAACTAAAATGGTATTAGCTACTAATCTGATTAATTAATCAGCTTCAGTATTAGAAAAAATAGTTTAATTAGTAAACGGCATTACAGCGAAACGATCAACAAACAGTGTAAAATAGTCAAAGTCCTAGGACAACACGAATCGTTCAGAATAAACTGTTGATTCTGTGGCAGTAGACCCAGAACCAGCTGTGTGTGAACTGCGCCAAGTGCAAGATTCGCTGAAGCCCTTTGTATTCACCGCATGTATTCCTACTTTGTTTACGCACGGCATTTAAACACGTGATCGCGCTGGTCGCCGAGCTCCACCATTCCGCAAAAGCGGAGCCGAACCGACGTCGTCGAACGCCGTTAGTAATTACATTAACAAATATTTGCTCATTAGCGATTTGAGGTTTCACTTTTCCACCTGATTTGTAGCGCAATGCTTGTTTTCCCCCTACGCGCGCATCGGAGGGTGCTTCTTGTTGGTCGATTCGATTTTCCCGCCTCGACGAAGCTGCAACGTTTAAACAAACCATCCCAACATTCCCAGCTGCCATTGCTCAACCCGAATTACATTTGTCACCACTGTAAATATGTGTTTTAAAATTGTTGGAAACTATTTATTTGTTTGCTTGTTTTACTACTTTACGTGCATACAAAATGAAACGGAATTCCTTGAATAAAAGTACAAACTTATTTTTCTTGCTTGAAAACATCAACATGTTGTTACTTTACTTGTTTATTTCGTTCTTTTCTGATTTATTCGTTCTGTTTGCCTGCATTTCCTATTTGCATATAATTATTAAAGAGCAAATACATAAGCGCCGACTCAAAATGCTTTCGAGGGTTCTATTTACTCCTACAAATGTTCAATATGGAGAGGGTCTGAGTCATCCCTAATATATTTTATTTTTCTATACTTTAAGTACCTATTTTCAACACCTACGATTTTCCTATATTTTCATAATCTGAACTTTTAATCCCAATTTTATATAGATATTTCAAATTCCTATAAGTAATTCACTTTATTTAAAAATCCTCATAAAATTATATTTTAAATCCAAGTTAAATATTTTATGCAATATGTTTTGCATAGAGACAACTTTTATTAATAAATAAATTTATTAAATTTCTGTTTTTATATGTATAGATACCACATTCTAAATAAAAAATATTCAAACAAAAATTTTCTACTCGACAAAAATTTCTACCATAAATCTATAATTTTTTTTTTTTCATATATTATGATTTTAAACAACATTCTATTTTTGTTTTTTTGTCCTTCTGGCTTCCTGGCGGGCCAACTGCTAAGGTCATATGCCACCATTACGCCCTGATCCTGCGTTTTAGATCTTAGAGTCAACAGCAACGCGGGTTTCTCGGGACGGTCATCCATCCAAATACTCCCCGCGCGCAACGTTCCTTAAACTTCGTTCTATTATTAATATTAACAGTTAGATACAAAGTTATTATGAAAAGAAACAGAATTCAATATAATAAATAATTTTACTTCACAAACAATAAAGCATATTTTTTTTCAAAATTGTTATTTAATTTCTCAGAAACGGTTGGGAGGAACAAAATTTAATAAACTTATCTATTTATAAATATTTAGTACCTAAACTTTTATTTTATTGTAACTTAACAAAAAAAAAAACACGATAAAAACGTGGCCAATTTTTTTCATTCTTGAGTTCAAATCGAATATTAAATTTATTATAGTTTGGATATTTGAAATTTTATTCAGAAATTAAATGAAAATTTTGAAATCAATTTTAATTACCATCAGGATTCGAATCTAGGACACTGAGCAACACGGTCTCCACCGCTCCATTTCAAATATGATGTTATTCCGATGTTTTTCTCTATTTTTGTTATGTATCCATATGCCTGGAGTTCAAAGTTTTCTGATTTAAATATTGGCGATGTACCAATTTTACTCTATAATTCAATTTGATTTCATCAATACTAATTAAATTTCAACATTTTCGGATTATTTTCCATTATTATTTACAAATAAATTTATTGTTTTCAAATTTGATTCAATACTTTCAGTCTTTAACTTTATTAGTCATTTATTTTTCATTTATAATATCATTAATATCATATTACAAAAAAATTGTAGTTTAAGTGTCAACTTCATTGTAATTAAATGCATTATTTATCTTAAGTTTCTGGAATAAATAGAATTAAATAATAAATTACGTCATTATTGTAAATATAATTTGAAACGTAAATATGTTATTATAATCACACAATAAATCTTGAGTGAGTCTTAGTAAGACAAATGCCGTGATTTTTCGTGAGTCAAATTCAGATTTAAACCACATCTTAATACAGCGGACATAAAGACGTACGTATCCGAGATAAGGGTTCGTGCCCTATACATCAACAGTAAGCAGGGCGGATTCAGTCTCAACGCGGGCTCCATCCCAAACACCGAACCGAACATCCCATCACATCACGAGGCGACGCGACGCCGCAAACCCAACCCGTCCGCGTCCACTCGAGGCATAATCACCTGTCGCGGAATCACAACATTTCAACATTGACAGACAATGTAATCGCTTCGGACATTGTTGGTGGTGCGACCGCAGGCGGTGAAGGAACGTGAAGGGGAGGTTTATGCGGTGTTGGCTGGCGAGTGCCGCTGTTGTTGGCATTGTTGCCGGGCCCCTGAGACGCAGGACCGTGCCCAGGGGTACGCTGTACTCCTGTTGCACATGTGCCCGCTCGGATGCGGAAAATACCTTGAATGATTTATGCTATAAATTATGTGGGGCAAATTGCTGCATTTTCTATGAAGTTCAGTTAAATTTAACCTGAATTTCCTCAAGTTATTCTGTAAATTATAAATGAAATATAATTTAGGGAATTTCTGTAGGTTTATTTCACATTCATTTATTGAGTTCAATCGTTTTTGGCTGTTTCAAGAGACATTTTCAAGACTGAGAAATAAAGGCGAAGAATCATGGAATACTATCTAGAGTTTTAAAAAATACTTAATGCAGGTCTTTTCAACTCATGTATAAAACTTCTTTACACGTAGCAACGTCACTTTTATCATTTGACATCGGATAAACTAGGAAGATACCTGTTTGCAACTTTTTTATACTTCCATTACCTTGGAAACGACGAATATAAATATAATTTTAATAAATTACTCCATTTTTCCATTTAACATATACCCGGTTTTATAAAAGACAGACAAATTTACATACATCATAAACTTATTTGAAATAACAAATTTGAATTAATTTTATTTATTCTATGGCATATATAATATTAGTATCCATTTGTCGTTTATAAACTTATCAACAGTGAATTATCAATAATATTATAACAAAATATTGAGAATAAATTAATAATAATGCGACAGATGTCGAATCGAAAACTTGTTGCTCGGCAATAGTCACAAGAGCCTATGAAACTGGACAGTATTTGTTTCTATTTTGCGTTCATAAGGAAGCCATTATGAAACCCAGTTGCGTATCAAAAGAGCATTCATTACGATACGCAACATTTTGCTTTAGACGGTTGATAGTAGCGGATGATATACTGAAACTGTCAAGCTGAGAACATCAAAATTATAATATAACTTCAAAACCTGAACAATTGCATGAATGTCAATAACAGTTACCTACCATAACATTTCATATAAAAATTTCCCTAAATATTTTAATTTATAAATGACGAAAAATAGAAAAAAATAGTATAAATATCTCATTTAACAAGACTTTTATCGCACTTATCCTTTAGAAATATCGCCTGCATCTCGTTTTTTAAACTTGGACGCATGCGAAAAAAACATGTCTTATAAATCTCCTTGCTCCTTGGTTTTGAAATTGAATTCCACACAATTGCAGTGAAACACTTTATGTAAGAACAGTAATGGAATCAGAAGATAAGAAAGGGAGTCCAGCGTTTGTTTGAAACATCACACAATTGTAGGTAAACACTCGAAAAATCTAGCCAATAAATCTAAAATCAAAAATCATGCGGTATTCCTTATTTATCACATTTATCCCGAAATTAATCTTCGCCAAACATTCGTATCCTGACACACCACTTTTGGTTCAATCACATTCATAATTCACTAAAAATATTCAATAATTCTCAAATATACGGTAGTGGTTAACATTACTGCATTCGAATCCCAAGTTCGAATCTCACTCAAGCTAAAAATATGTAGACTACTATGCTGCGGCTCGTCCAGACCCTGTACTGTAATTGTAATTAAGTTCCTATTGTATAGAGTAGCATAAATAAATATTTAAAATAATCTCACAAAAATGATTTAATTTGACGACATCTAGGTACACATCTAACCAGACTAGGTGACTAGGCGTCGGAAAATAATTATACATTGAATTTTTTAAATGCTATATTATTTCTTTATATTGAATGTTATATTTGAAAATGAAAGTTATATCTCTAAATTTAATTATTCTTTAATAACAGATGTATATCTTTGAAACCCGTTTTCTATTTCATAGAAATATTAACAGTTAATAAATACAAAACAACCATTTATTTATTCATAATTCAGTAAGTAGGTATCTTATACCTAATTTAGAATTTGCGCTTACACTAATTAATTGTTTCTAGATAATCTAGATAATATATGAACTTCGTGTAGCAAAAATGAAACTAGAATTTTATCCGATTAAACCTAATTATGTAATTGTTACTCTGATAAATAATCGAAGATATTTAAAGTAAAATATATACAATTAAAGGAAAGTATAGAAATGGTCCGAAAATCTCGTATTTCAATAATAGGGTTGTTGCAAAATCATGTGAGTTGAAACAAAGTATGACATCACATTTCACACAACAACAGCACCTCTATGCGATTAAAATCTGTACTATTTATGATTTACTGCAACCACTGAACTAAAAGTTGAGAACTCTGTTTTCATATGGTAGTACGTATATTAATAACTTTTTTCTAGATCTATTTCACAATTTTAAATTTCGTGTACCATTGTTGATGTTCTACAGTGTATATTTAACAATTGTTTACTCAGATTCCATGCCGAGTACTCGAATTTGTTTTTTGTCAGTTTTGCCGAAAATATTTTGATTTCACTCGTATCACAAGAGTGGAAAACAGTTTTATTCAAGAATTTTTAGCGCATTTCTTTTTTAGTGTAAAATTTAAAAAATAGTAATTATTTTCTGTGAATAAATTTACTTATACTTCTAATTAACGTATTTAAAAAAAGTGTAACCACACTACTGTGAAATTCAATTTTGAAGCTGTCACATTTTTACTATGTACCACAGCAATTGTAGTAATTTACTAAGTAAGTAATATATGTATAGAGACAACTACAGTAACAGTGGAAATAGCAGAAATTCGAAGATGTCCGTCTCTGCTCGTATGCAAGTTATACGTACGAAATAACCCATGTTCATTAGTATGGCAGTGGCACATTTCGCTGGCATTCAAATGCGCTTCAGCAGCTTGTTTGGAGAGAATTGGTCCGACGAGCGAAGCCGGCCAAGCGCAAGCAGAGACCTCGAGTTGAGCCGCAGTGCGGGATGGCAGCAATGCTCGCGGTCAAGCTACGCGATGAGATTTTCTACACTAGGACACACGCACCTTTGAGGATTCATATTCGTGAACGTAGATACGTCACTTCTGCTGAATGTAACACGAACAAACAGATATTGTATCTCAATATCAAAGTACACTACGTAATCTCTGCTGATGCTGCTTGGTCCTTTGTAAATGAAACATTCATATTATTTGTAATGTTACTTCTTTGCTTTGACTGTATTACTTTTTATTTTTGTCAGAGTTTTCATGATAATAAAATAAAACAAACATATATACGAGTAGTTCACTTGATTCTATAAAAATAATAAGTAGTATTTATATGTTTACGTACATTTGAATCGTAATGAACTGTTTACTTAACTCTGTCTCTAGGGGTTACGAGACTTATAACGTGCAAGCCCGTGTAAAAATTATAACGGGCTGTTGACATTGGTTATCATGACAACATATCTAATTTTAAACGTTTGACACTTAAATATTTTTTGATTAAACAAAATCTATCAGATTTTCAAAGTCTACCTTGATTGAACATTTTAGTTATTACGTTATACTATTGCAATTAATTTTATTAAATATACACATATTGCGATTCAAATGCACATAAAACATTGTACAATGCTCGACCGTTAACTGAAATTTACAGGCTCACACAGATAACAGGCTCGCTAGCGCTCGCCCGTTACCTTTCTATGCTCGACTGTAAATTTCTGTATAACGGTCTTGTAATGTAAATAACTATTACGATATAGGTATGGTCGCAAATGTTATGAAAATATTGCTAACGTTAACCAGGGATTCATAAAATCTACTGTAGTACCTGGAGAGTGGAATATGATTTTATTAACTAGTTAGTAAATCAGCTTTCAACCACATAAGTTACAGTCGCCATGTGTTTCATGAATTCTCGTACATGGCAACTAAAGCTTGGTATAAAACATTTGACCGGAAGTCATAGGTCCTAGATTAAATCCTGGCAGTATCTCAATTTTTTATCTTTATAATGTGATTTCATCAATTGTTAAGTGTTTCCTTAAAATATTAATTAAATGTAAAGATCAGTGTTCAGATGCCAATTTCAAAGTCTATTAAGTGCATGGATCACATTTAAATTACAATTTTATAAATCTTACTTAAGTCATAACGTGTATCATCGAACATAGAACAAATTATATAGATATAAAGAAACTTAGATAATTGGCATATCAGTCTAATTTAAAATGTTAGAATTCCGATGTTTCGGCGATAACCATCGCCTTCTTCAGGGATGTGTAAGTTACACAGTGTAACGTCTAATAATTGACATAAACAAATTGTTTAAATAAACTTAACATAATTATTAACATATGACTTCGACTGAACGTACAGTAATGAAGATAATTTTAAAGTTAAATTTTTATGACAGAAAAATTTAACTTTAAAATTATCTTCATTACTGTACGTTCAGTCGAAGTCATATGTTAAAAATTAGTTCGTGGAACGATTCCCTATAAATCAGAACTGTGTCGCTAAAGACGAAACCCGTTGTCAATGCCTATCATAGATATAGGAGTCTTTGGGATCGATGCTACGTTAGACACTATGACAGAAGAATTCGGTTGATACCATACGTCGGACACAGGTGACGTGGTGTAGCGGTTAGCATCTCTGCCCGGCAAGCGGAGGGTCCCTGGTTCGAATCCAGGCGTCATCCGAATTTGTCTGTCATAAAAAAAAATTAACTTTAAAATTAACATAATTAGTCAAAATTAAAAGAATAAATAGTCAAAAATGTTTAAAAATTACAACAACTCTTAACACTTAACTATAAAACACATTTTTGACTATTTATTTTTTTAATTGTGACTAATTTTTAAACAATTTGTTTATGTCAATTATTAGACGTTTCATATCCCTGAAGAAGGCGATGGTTATCGCCGAAACGTCGGAATTGTAACATTTTAAAAATAAATTAGACTAATATTCCAATTATCTAAGTTTCTTCATTATTTAAACAGTCGATTGTCGTATTTACACTATATAGATATGACACCAATTTTCTGTCAAAGAACAACAAGAATAATAAAGCGACAGTTTGTCATTTTGCGGTGAATTTAGAAATCTAATTTAATTTCTAACTGGGTCATATATCCCATTCTTAGTACTTACCAGATAAATCCAGAACTAGAAATTAATGCAGCACTAGTTGAATTTAAAATCTGATTCTAAATGCAGTGTTGAATCCCAGCGCAATGGTGCTAGTGTGTACATTTGATAGTTGCAAGATTAAAATTCATGAGTGGTACCACATCTACTTTATTGAACTTCAGCAAATCCAGTTCTCTTACAGTTCTTTAGTATGTCTAGAATACTGGGACCAATCAGTGTATTGCACAGCTCCGCGACTAAATCAAAATAATTTTACATATGATGTATTAACTATATATAAAATAATCTATTAATTCAAATGGGGTGGTAGCACAAATCCTAAAAAATTCACAGAACATCCACTTATCATATTTATCAAAGAATCTTTTTTCGTTCTAATTATAATACACCATCCTCGCTTCATTCTCATTCATGTTTCACGTTCCCTCCATACAACCTCATTTATTCCTCACACTGGAATTCTTTCATCAGTCAAGAAACCTTTCTTCACATATGTTCATTCGCTCCTATATGTCTGTTTCATTAAACAGCGGTTACACTGAGTAGATTATAATCGATCAACTAACGTTGATTAACAACACTCGATCAATATTTTACTGGCTATATCAAACTGCATTAAAACAATAAAATCGTTCGATAAAAATTATATAATTATATTACTAAGTTACGACGACCTAGGAACAAATGGATAAATATGATTGAAGGGTTGTTGCGTGAGCGAAATATTCTGAGCGTGAAGAATAAACGAGCTTGTATGAAAAGAATTATGAATGTGGTTGAAGCAAAAGTGGTGTGTCAGGATAGAAATGTTTGGAGAGAATTAATTGTGGGATAAATATGATGAATAAGGACAAGCGTATGATTCTCGATTTTAGATTCATTGGTTAGATTTTTCGAGTGTTTACCTGCAATTGTGTGGAATTCACCTTCAAAAACAAGCGCAGAAATATGCTCCCTTCCTTTCTTATCTTTTGATTCATTTTCTGTTTTTACTATAGAGTGTCCAACTGCAATTGTGTGGAATTCAGTTTCAAAAACAAGCGCAGGAAATACTCCCTTCCTTTCTCATCTGTTTTTTCTTCATTTTCAGTTTTTACTATACAGTGTGTAACTGCAATTGTGTTAAATGTAGTTTTAAACAAGCGCAGGCGATGCTGCCTTCATTTCTTATAGATTCGTTGTTAGAGAAGTGGGCGTAAGTGAAGATTTACGAAACAGGTGAACAGGAGCGAATGGATGGACGTTTGTTGCGTGATGATGGATTTTGGTTGTGAGGAAAGAAAGAGTTCGTATGGAGGAAGTGTTAATGTGGTCGAAACGAGTATCGTGTGTCAGGATGAGAATGTTGACGGGTTCGTGCTACCCCATTTAATGGGATATAGCGTAATGTTATGTATGTATGTATGTATGTACCAAGTTACAAAGTGTAATTATAAAATCAACGTGTCAAGTCACTGATTTGTTGTGTCAATTGAAGAATATATTTTCTTTCGTTTTTACGCGGAAACTATCTACGTTTTATAGAAATATATAAATATATGATTACTGTATATTACTACGAGTTTTCATATTAGAATATAATTTAATTCGCATCCAGAATTTAGCGTTGTGTTCCAATTGTTATATCCTTGTACGCATTTTTTGTTTGAAAGCGAAATACAGATAAAAATAATCACGATATATTTGTATTTAACAATGAAACTGATGAAAACCTTTCTAACTCTATCTTTCATATGTCAAAATAAAAATAAATTATAAACTCTTTTCAACGGGTATGAATGTGAAATCGTACGGTAGACAATAAAAATCGTCCGATAAAATATCATAGGCTTTCGATATGTTTTTTTTTTATTTGTCTGATAAATATCAGTGGTATCGAGTCGGCCTGTGGATCTTGAGAACCCTAGTTCGATCCCCACAGCCGACAAAAAAATTTCACCAAATTAAATCCCCCCTTACCTAATATCTTTGGGGCCGTGATTTGATGGCTGGTAACCGCACTTCACGCGAAGAAATATATCTGCTATGGCACAGTACCACACCCAGTAATGGGTAAAAGGCGTGATGATATATTTATTTATACTTTTTTAATAAATTATCTGTATTTCACTTTATTCTAGTATTTATAAACGAGCTCTAATTGATATATATATATTTACAATAACAATAATAATAAGAGCCATCTTGCCACATTAAAATTAGCCCTGTGTATCTCCATCTACTAACATCCATTTTAAAAATCAATCTTGTTTGCGTATCGAACCAATCAGTTGTAAAGGACGTGATTCGATCATACTCGATGCAAGCATTTTAACCATTGACATAAATTAGGAAATCGTCATTGTACTTTCAGTCATGTCATATGACAAAAAACTACTACGTGGCAGCATGAGTACTGTACTGATAAAATCTGTACGATTAATGCATATTTTTAAAAAAGTAATAATTAGTGACACATTTTAAATTATTTCGTACATGTAATACATACTTGGATGTTTGTCTTAACTATTTATTGTGTAATAAATGTCTAAATAATTGTTTTTATCTTTTATCTATTATTTAGATAATTTCTATAATAGTTATCTATTATGTTATCTAGATTTAAAAGAGTAGTTATTTTTATCTAAATGAAAAATATCTATTACAATACTGTTTATAACAGTAGCTTTTACTTGGATTGCTTGTGCTTCTGTATTGTACTATAGCATAGCGAATGACAGATTATAAATAATAATTGTATTTTCCAAAAAGAAAAAAATAATGCTGGTATATAATACAATCAACATATTTATTATCCGGTTAAAATGCGCTAGCCTTCATTTAAGTAAAAGTAAATCAAGTAAAATTTAATAAGTATGACAGAAAGTACTGTCAATTTTTTATTGTTATCTATCTAACGAACATTTAAAACGTTGCAAATAAAATTGTTTATAATTTATAATACTGAGCATTAGTAGACACTCAACAAAATGTCTATATCAATACATTGCAAACAATTCATTAATTCAACTCTGGCAATTCCTTTGAAATTCAAGTTAAAGCAGTTTAAATTTGTTCAATTTTGCAGAATCAATGTGAAAACTTCTTCGTAATATATACACACACAGAACACGACACGCATAACTTTAGAGGCAAATAAATAAACATACATGTATCCTGACATCATAGCACTCTGCAACCCCATCAGATTAATTGCCCGAGGGAAGAACCCAAACTCTTATTTTAATACTCGTTCCCGTGAGTTCTCAGTCTCACTTTACGTCCTTCTAAAATTTCAATTTTTGGCTCTTTTCTGTTGGTAAATAAACCTTTGATGCTTGAAATTGAATATCATTTTCCTGTTGTAGTCAATTCTACACATTTTATTGCTTTTTAAAGTGGTTAATTCTTTATTATATTATATATTTTTATTAAGAATATTCATTTGAAATACTTATATTAAATGAACATTATAATAGTCTAAAAATTAAGTTATAAAGGCTTCAGAAATCCTTGTTTATTTGTGTGAAAGCTTGTCATCTTCAGCATAATATAAATTATAAGGAAAAATATTGGGTGTCCAACTTGCACATGTTAAAATACTAGTAAATAAAATTGTAGATACAAAAATCCTATTTAAAGTAATTTTGTGTGAAAACACAAACGAAATATTAATAACTGGTACATGCAAACATCGTCTACGGATCCTACTTAACTGATATATTAAAATTATTTTTCTTTGTAATACAAACGACGGCGGATCTCTGATATTAGAACAACGTTCTATAGTTAAACTGTATTTGAAGATAAATATCGATAAGACTTGCAAAATATTTATTTATTTATTTATTTTTAGATTCGTCGAGTTGTGAAGCACATTGTAGAGGGCTGAAAATACTCATGGAGTTTAGGATTATTATGTTTTGCTGTTCAGACAACGAAAAAGTAAGTTAGTTTTATTTTTTACTGCTATTAAGAAAAATCTGAAAAAAATAATACATAGGTGTTTGTGGTCTCTGAGTCCGAATCCGGTGTTCGCTTACTCTTAAAAGTTATTCAGAGCTCATTTTAAAGTCATTCTTCGGTAATTTCAAGGTTAATTTGAGACAAAAGAGGAGAAGCTGTCAAATTCAATATTCAAATTTTTTCATCCACCTTTTATTAGTTTGATCTTCAAATAATCTTGAACCTGACGTGATAGATCTAACCGACTTCGGCATCGGAATAAGCGATTCCAAAAACCCCTGGGTACCTAGGTAGAGTCCGGTTTTTTTTTCAAACTAAGTGTTGACCTGAATGTAAACTAAATTAAATTCATGTTAAATCTTATTAAAATATTTAGCTTTTAATTATTTTCGTGTTGTTTCCGTCTTGTATTTCAATGCTTGGGTTATTCACATGTCAGTGCCACAAAATATCTTTCTAACCTAACAAACTCAAGCCGTTATACTCAACATATACATAAGTAATAGTATTTTACGTATTAAGCGTTATTCAGAAGGCTGTAATAGCTAAGGATGTTATTTGAATCCCAGCGCGTAGCGGATTTAATACACCCGCGGTCGTTATAGCCCTTAACAGAACGTGATATGTACGTTTTTCGTCCTACTAGGAAACTTTATAACCCACATTTCAAATTCTAAAAATATTGAAACTTTAAATGTTATAAATAGTAAAATCGTACATGCCGTTGTTATCATGACAACAGAAGTTGTTTGTAAACAGTTCAGTTTTTTGAAAATCGAGTTATAAATAAGCTGGTTATTAAGAATTGTCTTAACAGTCCAGGATGTGTTATTGATTATTAAATGTAAACAAATCCATTCTTCTACTTCAGATATGTCGTTTTCAGGTTTAGTACGCAAGATAAAAATATAAAAATATATATCTTCGCGGCTTTTGCTCATTACTGGGTATGGCATTCTCTCATAACAGAGCTTGATAAGTGCTGTTACCAGTTGCCAAATTACAGCTCCCGCAGATGTTTGTGGAACAAACGGAAGCCACACAGGCAAATTTTGATATGTAGTTATAATAAATTTGTCGGAAAATCAAATAAATTATTACGTAATTTGTGTCAAGAGCTGCTAAAATTAGTTCACCTATTCACGTTGAGAAATAATAGTTGTACGACAGAAGTCAAGGGTTCTTCTTTTGCTGTCTTGTGCTGTCGTATGTTTCTGTCTGTGACGTCATGTCAAGTAGATATTACAAGAAACTCTATATCGTCATATTATTCCTACAGAAAGTTAAGACAAAAACATCGTGAATTTACATAATATTTTTTTATTTACCTAATTCCGTTATGAAAAGTCCTGTTTTACATAAATTTTTAAGGTTATGAAATGTCAATATTTTCATAACTGTCATTCAAGGAATTCTTTACATGAATGTTGACAGTTTGAACTTTCTCACAAATGTTTGCAAATAACGGAAAAAACATATTTGTTAAAATTTTTAGGATTTATATACATTTAATAATTTTTTGGTATTAAAAAGTTCACGACCAAATTAGCAGATTCTTCGATATCAGAAGGAAGGTCTGTCTCGGATTCAGAACTCATTTTCAATGATGACATAAGCTTTAAATTTAAAATTTTTATTCATTTATTTTCACGGCAACGCTTTGGTAAATTGATTTATTGATTTTGACATATACTGAGCTGTCATAAACCTAGAATTTGATATTATTTTAAAAATTATTTCAGCGGAATTAGATAAAATTTTGTACGTAATACGTTATGAAAACTTAATATTGTTTGACTCACATAATTTGCAAAACTCGCTTCGCTCGTTTTAGCATATATTATGTTCGTCAAACAATATTAACCTTTTCATAACTGGTTACGTAAATAATTATTATGATACTCTTTATATTAGGAACATTTAATACCAATCACAGTACAGAGTCCGAAATTACCGAGCCGCAGTGTGGTAGTTCATTTAATTTTATCTTGAGTGGAATTCGAACTCGGATTTGAATACCGTAACGATAACCACACCACCGTAAAACCGGATTTTTTCGCTATCATAAAGTTTTCAATATTATTATAGTTTATAAAATGAGGTAGGTGACTCAGTGATATCGAGTCGGATTGGAAATTTGAGAACCCGAGTACTATTTCCACAGCCGGTAAACAATTTTCACCACATTAAAATTAGACCTGTGGCTTCAGCTCGATTAACATTTTTGGAAACTGCAATTTGAGGGATGGTAATCGCACTTCACGAGTGATGATATATGTAAGAGATTCTGGAAATCAATTTCCTTCCATTATACGAATTTTAAATTCGGTCCCAATAAAAAATTAATTTTTTTCGCACGTTAGTATGGAAAAATCAATTCGAGCTTTAAACGAGAATACGTGTTTTAAAGTTTGGCGAACACGACTTTACTATTATCTCGATAAACTCTCCATCGCACTTTATTCTCCTCGTTGTCTCTGTTCTTGTGTGTATGTTTGTGTGTCAGTTGGTTTGAATTTATTGTTTTCAACGAAAAACGGGAGCGAAGAAATTGAAATACTTGAAACTAAATGTACTAGAATAAATAAAACAGATTTTGTTTTTATAAAAACAGTTCATTCATGACCTAAATTTCAAAGGATTATTATTTGATAGATAATCTTTGTTTTAAATACTTAAGAGTAAAATAGCAAGTAGAATACACACATACAAATACACATAAACTGTAAAGCACCGTTCACAAAGAATTTTTCTGAACGAGAAACAACTGATGACAACAAAGCAAGATCAAAGAAGGTTATTTTTCGTAAGCCTTCATCACCAGTGGTCAGTATCCTGTATCACGTGACATGAAGCACGAGCAGAGAGTAACGTCAGCCGGCAGCAAATACAAATTCTCATTATTTATTCATTAAAGGGTTCATCTGAAAAACACTAATATGGTAAACGTTCAAGAACGTTGATAACCGTAATTATAGCTGTCGGTAATTGGAACAAGAGCTCGCTCTGCCTTGCCGACACAGCACTAATGCATTGCGGTCCACTTCATGTTCCCTCCTTTGTAATCGGACCTGGGGATTTATGAAAACACTATCCTGGCTTTCCGGCAGGCTTAGCGGTACTGAGCGGACAAAATGGCGGCTGCCGACATGTGTCCTTTGTTCTCATGCATGCCTAATGATTGGTTAATGCGTTTGTAACTTGCTCACTTGACCTATACTGTTGTCGTGACGAAAGGGTGTATCGTACATCTGTGGTCTCTCATTTTATGTTACTTTGCTCTTAATTTATCACTATGTGTCCTGTTGCACAACAAATCTTGCATATTAAATTTGACATTCATCGATAATTTCGAACAGAATATTTACAATAATTTAAAAAGAAAATAAAACTAGTTACTGTCGGGAATTTAAATCTTCACCGAACAATTATGTGCGCCTTTGTAGACAACATGGCAGAATTTTTACTAGAAATGAAAAAGAATTGCAAGAAAACATAATTATCTGAGAAAATTTATTTAAAAAATATAACAAAAATTTTAAATATAAATAAAACCAAGGTAATGGTAGCAGAAAAAATACAAACGAAATCAACATTAAGATACAAGGAAAAAATCTAGAGCAAGTAACAAGCTTCAAATACCTCGCAAATATAATAGACAGCATAAGAAGCATAGAAGAAGAAGTAAACGCCAGAATACAATCCGCCAACAAAACATATCATGTCCTAAGCAAGGTATTTATTAATAACAAACAAGTTAGAAAAGGCACCAAAATGACAATATACAAAACAATATATGAATCAATATCGCTATATGGCAGCGAAACGTGGAAAACAACCAAGAGACAAAACAGTAAAATATAGGCTGCAGACATGAAATATTTAAGAAGAGTACGAAATGAAGAAATAAAACAAGAACTACAAATTAAGTCAGCTGGAAATAAAATCGAAGAAAAGCAACTGCAGTGGTTTGGACACATGAACAGGATGTCGAATGAAATACCATGCAAATAAATCTGGAAAACGAGAACAACGGGGAAAAGAAGTAGAAGAAAACCGACAAAGACTTGGAATGACAGAGTAGAAGAAAAATATTACTATAAAAGATGCAAAGAAAATAACTCTAAACGGACACGAATGGAGAAAATTCATTAAGGATGTATAAAACAAAGAAGAAATACCTCAACACCCGCCAGGATCGATTATATATATATATAATCATATTTAAGAACCTAACTATGAATTAATATTTGCGACTTGGAAATTCATAATTGCATCTTAGATTTAAAATGTGTCACTTTAATTTTATTACTGCCACCTGAAATTAATATTTGTTATTTGGATTTAATACTTGGCATTTAAATCTATTATTTATTATATAATATAATATGACACTGAAACTAAATTAAATGGTTTGCTTGATTGGTCGTGAATTCTACAGATTTAGGATTTGTTTATTAATAGTGCCAACTAGTGAGATTAACCTAAAAAAAATTCTACTAAAATAGTTTATAGTGACTTGCTTGTGATATAGATTTAAGGTTTGTTTATTTTAAAAATGCAAGCGAAGTAAGTTAACCTAAAAAATAATTTTCTACGAAAACCAAATATAATTGCTTGATTGTGTTTAATATTAAATTGAAATGGCAAATATTACATCTTAGTAAAACAATTTCTTTACTTAAATAGTACAAGAATTAATGACAGAACGATTTATTTTTATTTCATTTTATTGCAAATTGAAATTATAGCATCAAACTTGTATCAAATCGATTTATTATATTAGGATTTATAATTTATTAAGGGATTTAAAAAAATTAAATTCTTTGTATTTGAAATTATTTTTGTACCATTTAAATAGCACCCAATATAAAATATTTCGTATTTAGTTGATGCTACGGAATGTACCGAATGTGCATGTACATTCTGTTTTTGACTAAAACTATATTTAATGAAGTCTTGTACAATTTTTTTTCTATATTTTGAAGAAAATATCATAAAAATTATTTACTCGTATATTTTCTTTTTCGTTATTTATGTCTCAGTAAGCTAATATTAATTATTAAAAGTCAAATTATTTAAAAAGCGGTTGAATTGCTCCACTTAACCTCTTGTCCAGTATTGCAATAACTCTTTTATCCAATAACAAAACAGCAAGTGCACGTGTTTTCTGTCTCATTTCATTACGTTGATACTTGTCAAATGTCAAACACACATATACCAATAACAGTGAAAAGTGTCGCTGTCAATTCTGTTTATGTAACCGTCAAAACAAAATAATTATAGATATTGGATGCATTGATGTGCTAAAAAATAGTGGCAAAGATGCTAAATTATTTGAGAAATAATATTTATAAATATATATTTGACTATTATCTTTCAATATAGATACATTTCATTGTTTTCTTGCATAAAAGTAAATTTTATTACGTACATTAAGCATATTACATATTTTTTCTACTTCCGTTAGGAAATAGACGTTTTATTTCACTTATTTGAATTAGGTAATGAACTGCATTATTTAAGTAGTTACATAAATGAGGTAACATAGCAACAGATATCTTGGTAGACGAATTCTGATGTGTTATTCTTTTATTTTTGAATTTATAACTGTCATTATTATGTCAAAATTTCATAAATTTAAGAAAACTCGGTTATTACCTTACTTATGTGTTTACATAACTCGGCTACGCCTCGTTCTGCAAATTTCAAATGCGTAAGGTAATAACCTTCATTCCCTTACTAGTTTCATAAATAGCTATTACTAATGAGTGATCTATATTGGTTGAAAGATCTAGGATAGGTCTAGCAGTCATTGCAGCATTGGTTATAAGAAATATTACTTCAGCAACATGGAAATTTTGGCGACAGTTTAACTTTAATAAGTTTTAAATGATTTTTTTCTACTTAATATTAAACGTATGTTCAAACAATTTATTATGTTGTATGATTTTGTGATGCATATAATTAGGTATACTGGAATAAAAACTACATGTTATAAAAATTTTCAAGACTTCATCATAATAGTCAGGGCTATGTGTAGGTGAAGGTTCATTTTACTCGGTACTTTAAACAATAAACAATCACACTCGCCTCGTCAATTGTAGAATTAATGCTAATAAAAGCTTAAAAAATGATAATAAAATACATACATACTTCATAACTGAACAATACGGTTGATTTTCATCCGCTGTTTACGTTATGCTTGAGGGTCAAGTAAAAAAAATATATCTGCAATAAATGTAATTTCAAAATTTATTATATCCAAACATTTTTGTTTACCACATTTTAGATTTTTGTGGTGAAAGCCAGATTTAATATATGATATTTTATAAATATATAAACAAAATTGCCGTTTACAATTGAACCTGCATATTATAATAACATATTTTATATTTAAACTCTCTTAATACTTCTCATAAGTCATAAATACCCTTAGTCTCTCCATGAAGGATTTAACTAAAATTATTTTTTTACGATTGGTATGAAAAGTTGACAATTACGCTCTCATTTGTCATCGTAAAGTTGACGTTTTCTGTGGAACAATCGAAAAATATCTTTTTTGCGCGTCTCCAATGGCAACGCGCACAAAAGACGTTAAATGAGCACGTTTCCGATGGCAACGCGCGAAAAAGATATTAAATGCGTGCTTATTTCAATAATAACCAGGGATACAAATAAAATAGAAACTTGTCATATTAACAGTTGATAGAAATAATTTATTTTCAGTACCTATACGTTTTTAAATAATTTGAAGATGCAATCTTGGAAAAAATTATGTGTGTATCACGAGCGTAAAGTGTCTTTGTTCCTCTTGCACTATTGCAGCTCCCGCCTTCGGCTTGCGCTGCAATTACCGCGCTCGAGTAACAAAGAATCACTTTACGCTCTTAATACACAAATAACTAGAGATGGGCGAATATCAAATTTCTCGAATTCGAATATCGAATACGAATATTAATCAGATCTCGAATATTCGAGGTACTCGAATATTCGAATACTCCTAAAATTAATTAATTTATTATTAAATTATTTACTTATGTCCTTTTCATTATTTGAATAAAATTGTTAAGAAAAAGACGAAAACTTCAAATTTAAGGTGAAACGCACGGGTTGATGTTGGCGGTAAACTAATTTGAAATATGGTACGTCTTCATGGTTTTGAAACAAAATATCTTTGTTATTAATAACTTCAAATTATTGTAATAGCTTTAAGTTTATGTACAAATGATAAAGAAAAACATAGTCAAAAATTGAGGTCAACATATGACGCGATATTCGAGGTATTCGAATGTTCGCTATACTGACGTTAATATTCGAAAATCTCGAATATCGAATAATGTCAATATTCGCGGCATTCGACTATTCGCGGCATTCGACTATTCGCGGATGATATTCGCCCATCTCTACAAATAACTATTGTGTCTGATGTTGATAAATTAAAGACAGGTAATAATTTTGTTGTAAATGTACATTAGGCATTTAAAATACGTTATCAAAAATATGGATTAAAAGAAAGAACATGTTAAAAAATATTGATGAATAATGTCTGGTGAATACAAAAAGGGCATATTCCCAAAAATGTTGATCTTGAATTTATTTTAGAAGATCGATGTTTCTGTAAGAGATATGTAAATATGTTCACTAATCACATGTTCCTATGCTATTATAATTATAAAATTTTAGAGATATGTAAACATATTAGTGATCGGAAGTTAACGCCTTAAGACAGCTCTTAGCAGAATAGTTTTAATCTTTTTTTAATTCGTCGAAAATAATGAGTCCCATCATTCCGTTTCGGAACATAGAGGCCGGGCACACCGAGCCGCAGTTTTTACACTGCCGTACTGCCGGTTTCTTTAGTCAGATTTTATTTAAGGCGTATAAGTGACTAGCTTATAGCGCCCGAGTGTGATAAATACATGTTACTGTATTTTTATATTTTACGACAAATCACACATTGTCGGCAGGCGGATTCGAACTGACGAACCTTGGCTCGGGTGACGTCACAGTATGCTAAGAGATGTGCCTTAACACGCTCGGCCACCGCGCCTGCTTATTCGTCGAAAATACTTACATAGAAATAGTTTTGAAATATCCTGAGTATTTGCCAGGATTTGAATCCAGACTCTTTCACACGCTAGGTGACTGCTCTACCACTGAAGCAATAAATACTCGTTGAAGTACTCATGATTGTTCGTGTAAAGTTAATTGTTCGAAAAAATATCTATCTATGATCTGTCTTTAAGTCAATAACTTAATTTTTATGAAAATACTTATACATTAAATAATATTCTGTATTATGTATGTTATTATAATAAAATATAAACTAAACACTTGGCTAAGTCTCACAAAATTCAGCCTCCAAGTCACCTTATGAGGGAATCGTCAGAGGCTGGCCAACACAGTTAGTTATCATAGTTCACGTGAACTTTGTTCTAGGTAAAGAAGTGAGTTATACCATATTGATTAGCTCTAATAAGAGCGAAACGCGTCTATGGTTACTAACTGTGCTGGCCAGCCTCTGACGTTTGCCTCATAAGGTGACTTGGAGGCTGAATTTTGTGAGACTTAGCCAAGTGTTTAGTTTATATTTTATTAAACCTAGTTTCACCAAGTGTATGGATGACAATTAATTTTGTCTTTGTTGTTATTGTTATTATAATATGCAGGTACAATTGTACACGGCAACTTTGTTTATATATTTATAAAATATCACATATTAACTCTGGCTTTCACCACAAAAATCTAAAATGTGGTAAACAAAAATGTTTGGATATAATAAATTTTGAAATTACATTTATTGCAGATACATTTTATTGACTTGTGCCTCGAGCATTACGTAAATGGCGGATTACAATGGAATAATAATTTTTGTATATTTTTAATTATTATAATTCAACTGTAGAAACAATATTGTGTACATTTGGTACGCGAAATGTGTGCAGCACCCTCGAGTAATTATTTATCTCGGGAAGCCTCGTCAAACAACCTTTTACTCTCGGTGTACTAAACAAGCATTTCGCGCACTTGGTACACAAATAACTATTAGCAACTGACAAAACCTTATTTACCTTTCTCTTATTAACCCGATAGAAAGTAATGTCATTTGAACTATTTTATTTTAGTGTCATCAAATTATATTCGATCATTTCTTTAAATAACTTTCCGTTTGACAATTCAACCTTGTTACTTGACAGAAATTTGATTAAAAAAATGTTTTTCGAAAATTGTCATATAAAGTTCAAATTTACATGACAACTATCAACACGCGAAATGAGTGTTTTTTGTCTACAGAACGCAAAAGACTTTTGCATGCAGGATACAAAAGTTTTTTGCATCCTGCAATTTTTTGATAGAAGAAAGGCTCACAATTTAATAAAATTTGTCACTTTATTTTTTTGCTTAGAAACAATACTTCTATTCTTTAACAAAATTTATATTTAATGTTCCAATTGAGCAATTATTCATATTTATCCCGCTTGAGGAGGCTAACTGGTATACTGGAATAGTTCCTTGAGAAATGCAATGCGAAATGCATTGCGAATCCCAATAAATCGCAGAAAAAAAATTAGAACGTTTGTTTAGTTTCTATTGCCAACCAGCTGTCAATTGCTGGTCAGAGAATACCAGCAATTATATTACATACATTGTTGTCATGGTGACATTAGATGTCACATTAATTAATCCTAAACGTCAAAATTTTCTCATTGCATCATTACTAATTTTGGGATATAGTTTTCGAAAAAACGTTGTTTGATACTCGATTGCGAAATGCGTTTGCATTCTCGAATGCAAAAGTAACATTTCGCAATCTAGAATCAAAAATAACTGTTTCAAATAAATTCAATACACTTGATCGTGATTTTATTGAAACAGTTTTTCTTGTTAAATTGTTATGTAACTAAGTTTCATGACAAACATATATTTATCCAGAATAATAAAAAGCTCATATATGAATTGAAGCTGATAATTTCCCTTGACCTGTTTTCAACCATTTTAAAATGATTGTTACTTTACTTATTTTCATTTTCAAAATATATCCAGGAAACAACAAAATATTTAGTGTTTTCTTGCGCTGCATTGTTATGTAAGTACACAGAAACATAGATTGAATTATTTATTTATTTTCTACAGTCAGGGAAGGGTTATTGATTGTAAAAAATGTTGTAGTGTGCATTTTCATTCTTATTTCATATTAGTATTTAAGAAAAGAAGAAAAGAAAAAACCTGTACCGTAGTAACATAAATATTTAATATCAATAATTTTGTATTAAAAACGAACCACTAAAGCATAAAGTAACATGGTGCACTGGAAATTCAATTTGATGATAACAATAAATGATTGTGAATTCAACAAACGAAAATAGCATTAATTTTTAAATGAAATTTTCATTGTTGAACCAACTGAATTCAGCATCAATACTATCTATCATTAATAATTTAATTGTAACAATGCAAGCAACAAAAATTCCAAATTAAAAATTATAATTTATTTATATTTTCCACTTTATTATTTTTTGTTTGTATGACTCTGGCCAGCAGCACCGCTGTTCTTCAAATATTAAGGCCCAGTTGCATACAGCGATGGTAACTATATTGTTAGCTAACAGCATGTTAAAAGTTAACAATGGTCAAAATAGCTGACTGATATTATTATTATTCATAGTTAATAGCAATGATGAATCAATATTTATAACAAATAATAAATATTAGTTTAACCAATATTGTTGAAATTTTGGCGGTTTCAAATACAGGGTGTTTCTCAATTTATGGTACTTATATTAACCCCATATAGTACTCAACGTACTGATTATAAAACAGAAAGATTTGTTTTTTAATTCAGAAAATTAATTGCACCTTTACATGAAGTAAACATTTTAGTGCCACTGAGAGTTATTTCTAATATATTAATAATTAAATTATAATTATAACATTACTAATAGGCATTTATCTGAATAAATGGACGATTATAGTGTTAATAATTATAATTTAATTATTAATATATTAGAATTAACTTTTAAACCATTGACATTACAAATATTTACTTTATGTAAAGTGCAATTAATTTTGTAATTTCTGTTTCATACATTGAGTACTATATAGGGATAAAATAAGTGTCATAAGTTGTGAAACACCATTTATAGAACTTATTACAAATTGCGACAATACTTGCAATGTGTATAAAAATTTTAATTCAATTTTTTGCGTGTAATTAATAATGGAAATAGCTGACAGCAATTTATACAATCCGGCCCGAATATAATTTAAGTAAAACAATATAGAACCGAGAAATAATATCAAATGAATTAATTACTGTCAACAATTCGTTTCGATATGTTTTTACTTAAATGATACTTGAACCTGGTTTCATAAAACGTTATCAACTAATCAAAATTTTTGACAGTGGTGGCTGACCTTAAAGTTTTAAAAACCTTTTAAAAAATTTTGTTGCAATTATAAATGTTTGCACTCCATAATCTTTTTTATTTGGGGTAGATGGCTCAGTGGTATCGAGTCGGGCTGTGAATCTTGAGAACCCTGGTTCGATTCCCGCAACTGACAAATAATTTTCACCAAATTAAATCTACCCTTATGGCCTCCCATCCACTAACATCTTTACTGGCCGTGATTTGACGGCTGGTAACCGCACTTCATGCGAAGAAATATATCACTTACCAAGATTTTCTACAGCAGAGTGCCACACCCAGTAATGGGTAAAAGGCGTGATGATATATTTATTTATTTTAATTTGTTCAAAGCGTGCAATATTTGCAAGATAAATAAAAGAATGTTGCATCGATAAATAATATTTAATATTATTATAATTATTTAATATTCTATGTTCTAAAATTTGACTCGATATATTTATTGTTTAACTACATATTGTAGTAATATTGTTTAATGTTTTCACTAAGCCGTAATTGTGTAATTTAAATTGTTATTACTAATTTTCTACCTTTCGATTACTTAGAATGAGTCTAAAGATTTGTTTAATATCAAATTTAAGTATGAATGTTAATGAAATCTTAAACATCCTCAACTTAATAAAATACTTTCGCTAAGATCTTGCACTGAGTTCCAAGTGTCGAGATAGAGATACTACAAGGACTATTAGGTACGTGCAAAGCAACACAGGAACACGAGTCCTGCAGAGAAAGCAGAAGCTAGAAGCCACCTCATCCCGCCTAGCCGTCTCCCCGCCTCGCTACCAGCAATGGGCGACAAGAAGAGAAATGAGGCTAGGGAAATGCTCGAGAAGCAGTATCACCGGCGCGCTCCTGCCATGTGTAAATAATTCACATTGTTTTACGTTTGACCCATACGAATCCATTCTCAGCCCATGCAATACACATTCGCTGGGTGGCGGCGGTGGCGGCGGCAGCACTTTGAATACGAGACTGCCTGTACGTGACGTTTGCTTTATATCCGCTTGTGCGAAAGAAAAAAGCCGCACAGAGCGGCCGAACATCAAATATACAAAACCAACGTTTCTCTTCATTATTTTTTGCTAGAGAAAAATTCACTTTCGCTATGTTAATAGTGGCTTTTTGACGTGATCATTTTGGATGCTATCCATTGAATACTAATTCGATTTTCACTGGTACACAACTTTAAAACATTTCAAATATGAATAGAATTCTTGATGTTATTATGATTGCACACCATTTTTCCAACTATAGTTTATGCATTTGTTATTATTTTATAACAGTATTGTGACTTCCTAACTTAAATAAAAATAAATAGATTATCACGCCTCTTTATCCACTACTAGGTGTAGTAGGTACTTTCTTGAAGCTGACTAATATATTTTGCGAGTGAAATGCGGTAACCAGCCGACAAATTACAGCTCCCAAAAGTGTTAGAAGATAGAAAGTTACAGGCGTAATTTTAATGTGGAGTATTATACAGTTTGTCTGCTGTGAGAATCGAACTCGAGTTCTCAAGTTCACATGCTGATGCAAATCATTGGATCTATCGACACCATAAAATTTAATTATTATTAATTATTAGTACCTACTAAATTTTCTGGACTGTAGATTTTGAGAACTATTAATAATGTTGGTTTTCCTGTTTGATAAAATACATTCAAAAAAACAATATTTAAAGTTTTGAAACAAGATTGACCTGATTTAAATAATTAATTAAAATAATTTTATATAATATTTTGTTAAAATAACATTCTATTCAATGTTATTATAACATAATATTTTTGCGTAAAATTGATTATCTGCTATCTTTAAACATAAATATTTTTATATTGAAGGATTGCGTATTTTTAAACAAAATACGAATTAATTATAATTTATATTAATGTTCAAGGCATGTTATTTATTATTCCTTTATAATAAGTTCAATATTTTACATGATTGTTTAAAAAAGCATTTAGTACAAATGTTACAATTAAAGGTATTTAAAATAAAATAATATTTGCTATTTATTGAAATTAATACGAAATATACAGGGTGTTTCACAACTTAGAGCAAAAAATTAAAGGGTATATTCTGTACGACGTGCTGATCAATATGAAACAAAAAGAATTTTTTTTTAAATCGCAAAACTATTTTCCATGTTTCCTAGTCCAAAATTTTTCGTTGCCACTGCCACTGGGTGGATGATTATGTTAAAGTTATTAATTAAATAAAATTCTATTATAAATAACTGCTAATAATTGAATTGTGTAATTATTCTTTCGTAGTTGATACTTACTTCATAGAGTGTGTTTAATAGGAAAGCGAATCCAGTGCAGTACTTCAAAAAATGTTTTAGGTTAACAACCCTTCATTTTTCGAATTTAAAGAAAATTCTTTTTGTTTCATGATCAGCACGTCGTACAGAATATATCCTTTAATTTTTTGCTCTAAGTTGTGAAACACCCTGCATAAACAGCACCATAATTACAAGAGCATAATGAGCGGGCATGATGATTCATAACGCCCGCTTCATTCATATTTTGGATTTTAAGTATGTTGACAAATAACTATTTTCTTGTTAGCTTAAATTAGTAGCAACGTCTAGTGTTAAATATCGCTTATTTTTGCCGACTTCTAGTTAATATCGATGAACTAGACTAATTACAATCAATTTAATGTAATACTGGTTATGGAAAGTTATTATGTACGTATATTATAATATCTAATAATTTTCCTATTATTCAGTTAGAACAAATATGTGCATACATGAAAATGCAATATATAATCACACAAGTTATTATTATCAATATTGAACAAATAAGTGAATTATTTAATCTAGTATACTATTGTTACTGGTTATAATATGTTTCAAATCAAATTTAGAAAATGTAAACAATAAACATTACTTATTCCAATAAAATGATTATTAATGTAACTGTATAAATTATTAATGTTGACATCACTAAATAAATATTACAATACTGCAAACAGCACAAAATGACAAACATAACAATTTAAAATATTTTCAATTATTTCTCACATCAATAGTATCAGCTGAGCAATAGATATTCTGATAAAGTCTGCAACAAAAATAGAAATAAGTAAGTATACATTGAAGAGAAAATCTTTGAAAATAATATTGACATGGGAAAATAGCAGGTTCGACTAACAATAAATCAGGGACATAATCCCAGCATGAGATTCCGTCGCCGCAGTCGGCGCTGTTCGAATGCTCGAATGACCTAACCGCGGCTAACAAATGAAGATTACACTAAAGCTTCTAATTCCCAACAGGCTCAAGGAAATCTATATTGCTGCTTGATGTTATCTATCTATTATTAATGGACACTAGCCAAATAATTTATATTTTGTAACGTGTTGCTGCTGCACACAGCAAATAATTTACTTTGTGATATAATATTCAAATTACATTGGTTAAGAAGGTAGCTCAGTGGTATCGAGTCGGCCTGTGGATCTTGCGAACCCTTGTTCGATTCCCACAGCCGACAAACTATTTTCACCAAATTAAATCTACCCTTGTGGCTCCCCCTTCACTAACACCTTTGGGGGCCGTCATTTTTACATTGGTTAAGAAGGTAACTCAGAGGTATCGAGTCGGGGTGGATCTTGAGAACTCTGGTTCGATCTCTACAACCGACAAACAATTTTCACCAAATTAAATCTACCCTTGTGGCTCCCCCTTCACTTAAACCTTTGGGGGCCGTCATTTTTACATTGGTTAAGAAGGTAGCTCAGAGGTATCGAGTCGGCCTGTGGATCTTGAGAACTCTGGTTCGATCTCCACAGCCGGCAATAATTATCACCAAATTAAATCTACCCTTGTGGCATCCTAACACCTTTGGGGGACGTGATTTGACGGCTAGTAACCGCACTTCACGCGAAGAAATATATCACTTACTGAGATCTGCTATGGTAGATTGCCACACCCAGTAATGGGTAAAAGGTGTGATGATATATTTATTTATTTTATTTAAGAAGTTGTTACAACTAATACACTTTATTTTAAATGTAGTATTTTCGCCATAACGGATTTGCTACGTTTTTTTAAAAAAAAGTAGCTGAAATAGGAGACGAACATACCTCACATATATTATTTATTTTTTATATTACACTGTACAACAGGAATTTAATCCCAATTTCATTGCAAAGTCCGTAAAATCGAGCTACAGTGTGATAGCTTGAGTGGGATTCGAATTCGGTATCTCTGAATTCAAATTCCGTATCGCTATCCACATCACCGTACAGCCAAAAAGATTATCTACTAGTCATTTCTTAATTCCAAAAGTAATCAAATAAATATCAGCAATATAAATCTATAATGCAACTATAGTGATTATTTTGGCAGGAAAATAAACGAAGATTGAAATTGTAGATCTCAAGAGATCAGGGGTGGACAACCTTTTATTCACTGTAACCACAGATGTACTAAATGAAAAGTAAAATTCACCACTCTAAGGATATTTTATAACCGGTGTTTTTTACATTATCTCAGTGGTATCGAGTCGGCCTGTGGATCTTAAGAACCCTGGTTCGATCCCCACAACCGACAAACATTTTTCACCAATTTAAATCTACCCCTGTGGCTCCCCCTCCACTATTATCTTTGGGTTTCGTAATTTGCCGGCTGGAAACCGCACTTCACGCGAAGAAATATATCACTTACCGAGACCTACTTCAGCAGAGTGCTACACCCAGTAATGGGTAAAAGGCGTGATGATATATTTATTTATTTTATTTATAGACGATAATATCGTTATACCTTCTCACTTATTAATCTTTAAAACTATAAATTTATTTGATGAATATAATACAATAAAGCAGGTATTGAAGAAAAAAACATACTAATATTTTGTTTAATTAGTGAATTTTAAATACTTAACTCGCCGCAATTTTGCACGATTTTTTGCAAAGTTTCGTAAACAGTAATTACCTGTAACACTGCACAGAGCTTAATGGATCTAAATAATCTACTTAGCTCTATAGAACATACAATATTCTGTGAGGAAACAATGCACTACGATAGGTCAAGAGACTACGTCACACAGTAGATGGGGGTGGTAACTGAGGTTGACCCTTCCGTTCTGTGATCGTTCCGGTTCGGTGTAATGCAAGAGAACCTACAATGCGCTCTACGTTACCGGTAGGACATAGACCAGTCCCTGTGATCATTTGCCGCCGTTGTAGTTAAAGGTCTGATCGATTCCAGAAGATACGATCGACATTTGATGGGAACTCAGTAACTGACATGACAAATGTGCTCGCTGATCTGTTTATGATGACGTAACAACGAACAGTCAGTGCTATTCAATTTACGTCCTGTGTGTCGTGTGCCGTGTGGCGGACCTTGTGTATGTGGTACAAATGAGAAATAGCTAAATTAGGAAAACGTATTTGCTTCATTCAACATATGTGCGTTTCAACTCAATTGGAGACTCATTATCTTATGCAGATTATCGTTGAATTGACGTGTCATCAACACAATTAACGCATTAAATTTAATTCAAATTGTTTTCAAATTATGTAAATGTCCACCATATGTATTTATATTTTTGGTCATATTTTGTTTTACTGCCCTGTATAAAAATTGTAATAATACGGGTAAGTGAATATATTATTTTTCGTAACACGTTCTTATTCCCTAATTTTAGAGAGAGAAACACTGCTTTTCTCTCCTAGGAAGAGAAACATTATGTTTCCATAGGTACCATGTTTCTCTCCCTAGAGCGATGTTTCTCTCCCTAGAGAGATTAGTTGTTTGCGATGTTTCCTAGGTAACTAGTTACGTAACCCATATTTGACATTTGTCCCGATAAGACAGTAATTTTTGTGCACTTGTTACGAAAAGTATAATATGCTTCACAGGAGGGCGCGCTTATTCCCGCGTGTGAAAGTTATGTTAAAAATGACACTTAAATCCCTCCAGCTACGCTGTCAGGATCTAATTATGTCATTTTATTAGAAATTTTACCGATAAGTTGTTGGCTTTTTGTATATTACCTATGATAAAATATCGCTTGTGTGAAATGGCCCAAATACAACAAAATCCGATACATACCCTAATACTGTATTATGATGTATAATACATTTCTTTAAATTTTTGTACATCTGTTTTTAGCATTAGCATTATCTGTTGTTAGAGTTCTTAACTTTTCTTTAATTAAATCAACTTGAATCAAGGAATAATCGCTTGTTTCCCTCCCTTGATGCATAACATACTAATCTTCAATACAATTTTTTCTCTCCGAATAGAATAATTTCACTTTTTATTATATCCTTTTGTTATCATAAAATATATAACTTTTTAATTCGGCGTAGGCTTTTGAACTATTAGTACTCGTACTATGAGGCAAATACACCACGAATCGTAAAAATGTAAATAAAGAGTGTTCCACATTCACAAGAGAGAAATTTCAGTAGAAACAAAGATTTTAACAGACTGCCGCAGTTAGTGGAATTGTTTTTGAGGTCAGCTAGGGTTGAATTCCTTTCCCTAACACACTGGCCTTTTCTTTCACCATGTTTAGTGGAATCTATCCCAAATATTTTGCTCCAAATAAGGTGCAAGTGAACTGAAAGTGACACTTACCTAAGAAGTTTATATTGTTAGTATTTCAAAACGTATTATAAACGAGGGTGTAAACAAACCAAAAAATAAAATAAATTCTACCGAAACCAGCAGAAGCAGAGCAAAGAGAGGAAACAAGTTACGTGGTGTTCTTATTCAGAAATTATATGGTTTGCATGAAGCACTTGTTCAGGGTAAATGTGCGCTGTTTCCCAACTATTAAACCCAAGATGGAGCCGCCGCAGCTAGCAGCACGTAATCCGCAAAACGCAGCAGAAATCTCTTTGAGTTTGTCTTACACAACTATAAGACGGTCTCATTTTATTTCATAGAAAATGAAATGCTTAGCTTCGCCTTTAATCTCTCCAGGTGGATATGGCTAGGCGCGCCGCCAAGAGAATATTAAAGCGCAGAAAGCTAGCAGTAGCAAGCGCTACTATAAACATGAGGCAGGACGAGAGCGACGCCTCCTCGCTTCCATGTTCAACGCTCGTCTGCTCGAATTAAATATCACGCTTAAAAAGTGCAAAATAACTAGACTTGAGGACCGCCGATTTAAACTCATGCTTCCTACTGCACACTTCCTTTTCTTTACTTATTGCTCTACGTTCCACATAATTACTACTTACAATCATGTACATTGTTTTATCAAATAAACACATGCAGAGAAGAAAACAACATACTTCTCCCTAGAGACTCGAAAAACCGTTCTAATGTAAATGTCCCATAGTTTATAAATCATCTACAAACCAAACATACATTTCTGATTCGAACGAAGATTCGAAATGCGCCAATTTCAAATATTAATTTTGTGTTTAATGAGATTTTTAAGTTAATTTCTTGTTGTAGTATCGATGACTGCAAATTAAAATATTTTATTTGTCTATATATCTTTTAATCAGAGCTGCTAACCGAATCGGATCTTGAATTGATTCTTTTTTTGACCGTACACCCAAATCGAACCATTCACGATACTCAGTTAGTTGAACCAAATCGAACATGTGAACCATATTGAACTAGTTCAAACCGATAGTATTAAGACTGTAAAATTTATTTAACGTTTTCTGAATTTTATCTGCCATTTGTAAAAGTAGTGATAAATATTATTAAGTTATCTAATTACAAAATACCAGTGCAAATACTGTATTCATTTTCAAGATAAAATCTCCATAATTCTACTCAGATATTCTAGTAATAGTAAAATTGAAAAAAAAAACTGTCAGAAATCTCAAAAACAAACAAATAAATAATTATTGTTTTACTTCTCATGATATTTTGTGAATTGCTTGAAATCTTGTATTTTCTTTTGCTTCTAACTCGTACATAAGAAACAATTAAACAACATTCTTACTACTCAATCTGAATATTTTCCTTCATCATAGTTCTATGTTCAGAAAAAAATAGTAAACACTCGGTTCCTAAGCTATTTTTAAGTAAGAATAAAATAATACAAGCATGGTATAAAAATTGTACAAAAGGGAAAACTACTGAATAGTCCCTGTGTCAATTTTAAGGTTAGCAACAAATAGTAAAATTAAAAAGTCACTAAAAATACAAATCAGTGAACACAAAAATATATTTCACGAAAATAAATACATAAAACATATCAAAGAGCAGAAGAACAAATATTATAATAAAATAACAGATTCTAACCAAAACTAAAGGACAAACAATTATATATATATATATATATATATATATATATATATATATATATATATATATATATATATATATATGATAAGGGAGACTATTCAAGAGATGTATTGAATCTACAAAATACATTTAAAAATTGGCTTGTTGGTAGGGAAAGAAAGTTTAGATTTATTTGTCTTAAAGAAACAACTGACAATGAACGTTAAATACATATATTATTTTCAAATTCGGCTCTAAATAAATAATTTGCAGTATAATGGTAATGGGCACATTGCATGATTCCTGAATTTCACGTCTGAATACGCCGGGCCCTCATAAATTATTGCACGACCACACAAAAATATTTTTGCCAGCATTCAAAAGATTTATGACTCCAGTATAATTTCATTAAAATGTGATATGCTAATTGAAAATCTGATTTCATCTTTTTAATTATTTTAAAATGAAGTAAGATAAATTAATGCAGAAAATAAATAAATGATCTAACAAGGAAAACATTGTTCGTTACTTACTATTAGCATTAGAATTCAAATAACACGCCAAAAATTATAACATGTTAAAAATAAATTCAAGTCCTGATTAAGAGACATCATCATTTGAAGCATAGCAAACTGATGTCAGATCTGTAATTGCAAAATGCCATGTGATATACAAAAATAAAATTGCCAATATAGGTATTTACATCGAACAAATCATAGTATGAAAACGTTCTTTAAAATGCATTTGCATTAGAATCATTTTTGTTATTGTAACACATACACTTTTTTCTATGACACAATATATCAACATTTTATCAAACATTTAAAAGAATTGCACAAATGTAATACCGCTTAGACGGATGGTATTGCATTTCTTAATCACAATAATACCTATATTAAACATAATTATTGAAACAATTTTTAGTATATCATCTGTACGCGTTTAGATTAAACCAATATATTGATTACAAAATATATTTATTACAACAATATATTGGTTACAACAATGTATTGATTACAACAATGTATTGATTACAACAATATATTGATTATAACAATATATTGATTACAACAATATATTGATTATAACAATATAATAATTTCAACAATATAATGATTACAACAATATAATAATTACAACAATATATTTATTACAACAATGTTATGAATACTATAATTATAATATATTGGGCAAATTCGCTTATTTAACAATTATTACATATGACATGCAAACAACAAAAGCATAAAAATATGGGGCATAAATAGATCTACAGGGGATCTGAGTGATGTGTACGTAGAATGATTGTATTATGGGTGCATTGTAAACGTTGTCGACGTTGTAATTGAAGTTTTTAAGTATCTGTCACTGTTACTCTACAAATAATTTTATGTTCGATTGTACCAAACATATTTTATGATGATTCTTTTTTGTGTAATATTAATTAATTCAAGATAAATTTACGTGACCACAAAATGGGTTATGGAGTGTATTTAATAGATTTTGAATATATCCGTATATTGAGAGTAATGTTGTTATGAAAATTATTTATTATATATTTATAGCTCAATCATCAACAGAAAATTATCAATGATACATACCATATTTTTTAACAATCGTGTAAAAATATATCGCATTTACATTGAGTCTATATTAAACAGCAATCACTGAAATTCAATGATTTTGACTTCACAACCAAAATATTTGCTAATTAAAAAAATAATAATTTTAATATTTAATTATGTTATTGTTTTAAAATATTAATATATTGGTAATAATCCCTCTTTTCTCATTTATGTTAAAAAGGTCCACAGCAGTGGGATTTTACTTCCTATCTGACACACTGACATTTACATTAGGTATGCCAACCTTAATTTAGAAATCCTACAAATATATATATATATATATATATATATATATATATATATGTATATATTCAGGTAAAAAGACTGTATCAAATCGTACCATGAAATGAAAATGTATCTCTAAATTTAATTAGGTAAATAACTGTCATAATTTACGAAAACGAAAAATGTCTCCGAATGTGTTAAGCTCAGACGTGCCCATTATATCTATCTTTTTTTTATGGCAAAATTTGATGCCATTTTTGTAAATCATCCTATATTATAATTATTAATTTAAACATGCATATTTGTGTGGATTAGTGTACTGTAAAATCTGTCAAAACTTCAATTTATTATAAGAATACAAATTATCTTAATAAATAAAAATAAATAAATATATCACCACGTCTTTTACCCGTTACTGGGTGTGCCACTTTGCCATACCAGATCTCGGTAAGTAATATTTTTTGTTCGTGAAGTGCTATTAGCAGCCGTCAAATCACGGCCCTCAAAAATGTTAATGTAGTGAAAATTGTTTGTCGGCTGTGAGAATCTAAACCGGGTTCCTACTATTATATATTTAATTAGTTTTTTTTTATCAAGGCACAATTTGTTTTCAATCAGTCGAACTTGAACTGATACGTTGTAAGTGAGCGGTTATAATAAAATATTAGTGTGTGTGCTGTGTTCAACTTTTCGCGGTAATTTGGAACGTTGTTATGGTTACTGTTATAAGTGGTCTTTTGAAAAATAATTATGTTATGAAGTCAGGTTATATCAGTACATGTATATGTTAATGTAAACTAATAACAAATAAGACTTCTATCAACTAGACTATGTAATTTCGGCGTTCATGTTACATGGCGTCAGAAGCAACTATATCTATTATTTGTGGCAAACCAGACAGTCCTTGGAGAAATACGGAACCAGAAACCGCCATGCAAACACTCTCTGTTTCACCTCCAGAACATAACAGAATAATACCTCGTCTTGTTTGTACTTCGTAATTAGATTTACAAAACAACATGTTTTGCTTTATTACTAAATAATAAGTACAAAAAATGCGTTTGGACACAAGATAAACTCTATGAAAAATAAATGTATAGACGTTTTCATATGTTTACAATTTTATTGAATGCGAAAATTTACATATTTTTATTAATTTATAAATAAAAATTATAGTTATAGAATTTGGTAGTGTATGTATATATTATAAAGTCGATTAATTAATATTACACTAAACAAATCAATATAAACTATTCTTAATGCAGTTCAACATGAAATTATTTGTAGAATAACACTGATGATGATACAAAAATCCATTATAACGTAGACCACATTTACAATGCACCCATAACATAATAATTCAGGGTACACATGCACTCAGCTTCCCCGTGGACCTAACTGCTATGAAATAACTTACAAACATATCAAGTAGTATTTATTTTTATGCATTTGTTTTTTATATGCAATATATAATAATTGTTAAATAGTCGAGTTTGTCCAATACATTATAGCAATAATTACATTGTTGTAATCAATATATTGTTGTAATTATTATCTTGTTGTAATCAATATATTGTAGTAATTAATATATTATTATAATCAATATATTGTTATGATAAATATATAATTGTATCGAATTTATTCAATATAATCAATACATTGTTGCAATCAATACATTATTGTAATCAATATATTGTTGTAATCAATATATTGTTGTAATCAATATATTGTTGTATTTAAAATATTTTTGTCATCAATATATTGTTTTAATCTATACAAGTACAGATGATATACTAAACATTATTTTAATAATTATATTTAATATAGATATTATTGTGATTAAGAAATGTATATACTAAGACTTAAAGTGTAATGCCATCTTTGTCTATAATATACACATTATTTTACCGGATTATTTTAAATATTACCGAAAATAATATTCGAAGTTTATTTTAAATTAAAATACCCACATTCAATTCAAAATTCATGATTAGCTAAAATTTGATTTGTTATTTTATTATATTTGTTCTTCTGCACCTTAATATTGATCATTTTAGAAAAGCACGGTTTTTTTTTTATATATCGGACCAACTACTAAGGTCATATGCCGATATGTCCTTTGTATGGTCGCCATGTGCGGAACCCGAACCCACGACCTTATGGTTGCGAGTCAGGCCCTCAACCCGCGCGACCATCACGCGGGACAACATTTGTATTAATTAGGCACGGTTTTCTGCTAATGTAACTGGAAAGATATTTTACAAAAAGATATGTTGTCTTTAATTAAATATTTGCAAAAAAGAAAACCAATTGGAACACAACATATCTTTGTGGTCATTTTATTTAATTGTTATTTAACAGAATTCATGTATATATCTAGGTTACAAAATGATAAGAATTCATTTGTAACTTTCTTACTACTTAAATTTTTACTTTAATTTTTGTTTCGCACTTTGTCAACTTCCTTTTCGTTACTTGCTATTACGTTTTGTGGTCACTGATTTGTTTCTTATTTTTTACGGCATTTTGAATTTTACTACTTTATTCCAACCTTTTTATAGTTTTATTTTATGACAGTTGACAGCTAATGTTAAATCCTTTCTTTATTTGTTTGTAACTAAGAATAATTATTTACGTTGTCAAAATGGTGACATTTCTAGTTTTCGATCAAAATAATTTTTTCTAGACTCCTAAAAAGATTAGCTGAAATTTGGTTTAGTTAAATTTATTAAACAGTCCTAAAATAAGTATAAATAAATCCTACTTTAAGCCTGATTCCATTTTGTTTAACCTGCATTTAAATTTATATCACGTGTTAAATTTCATTATTATCGATTCATTTTGTTAAATTGCATAATGAATTCATTGTTGCGGTGTAATCACCAGAAGATCTGCTACTGTAATTATTGATTTAAGCAAAATGTTTTGCATTTCAAATTCGTTTGTAACATAAAAGCGTAATAATCAATTATTTTGTGATTAATCATGTAAACTGACACGAAAATAATTGCTAGTTGATAGTTTAATAACCGTAATTTTCTACAATTACCAAAGCAATAATAAATCTCTGAAGTAAATTGCTTGAAATTACTTCGGTAAAAATTTATTACTTCTAATATTTTCTCAGCTGCAATTCAAGGTACATGAAATACACTTCATCATCATTGCTGCTTGCGAGACGACATTTTAAGTGTTAATCACGGACATCTTTATTATGATATTTCTTTTCTCTGCTGAGCAGCCATTAGTAACTTGTATTCCATGGGGACTTTCCCACTCCATCGGCATTATATATCTTTCTGATTGGTCGGTATATCCCGAAGGACTTGTCAATCTGTGTTTGGCAGATCAAGGCAGTATGTGCTTCTGTTTGAAATACTTACTACTTGAGTTTTTATGTCGTTTTTATTAAGACAGATTCGCCTGCTATTTATACCATCATTGTTTCCAACATTTCAAAAGAATTTTAGATAAATACTTGACAATAATACGTAGGACTGTATTAACATATTTGTTTCATGTACAACATTTTTACGTCTAGATAACTTTTATAAAAAATCAAAGAGAACAAATTAATTGCTGTCAAAAAATTATTATTTCTTACAATAGCAGTTTTAAATGTATATTATACATTCGCTTTTAGTGACTAAAATCAGCAGTTATACCAATACAACAGCTTGACAACAATGATATTTCATTTATTTAACAGCATTTCGATATAATTTAGCTTGATTATTTTTATAACTTTATCGTAGTTATCGCTACTGTAAGTTATAATGTTATATATCCCACATGAGTGATATGCCATAAGGTCGTGAGAATTATTACACGCGCTGTTGCGTCAATCATTTTACTCGGGTATAATGATTTATTTTACTCACTTATTATACAATGTACTATTATCTTACAATAGCAGTTTATGATGGACATTATACAATCGTTTTCAGTGATAAAAATCAGCAATTATTCACATGTGAGTAAAATGTTCAAATTCATAACAACAATAAATAAAACAATTTATAGCAATACAACAGCTGAACAACAGTGAGATTTCACTTTCACCTGTTTCTAACTTCATTGTAGAAAAACCGTTGCTATAAGATAAAACATTGTATACACATGTGAGTGATATGCCTGTCAGTACGGTGGTGTGGATAGCGATACGGAATTCGAATCCGGAGATCCCGAGTTCGAATCTCACTCAAGCTACAAATTACATAAACTATCACACTGCGGCTCGGTGATTGCGGACCCTGTACTGTAATTGGGATTAAGTTCCTGTTGTACAGCGTAACATAAATAAATCAATAAATATGCTCGTGAGAATTATCACATTTTTGCTTACGCGCTCGGAGCAAATCTCGGTTAGTGATATATTTATGAGCGTGAAGTGCGGTTACCAACCGTCAAATCACGCCCCCTAAGATGTTAGTGGAGTTAGTTTCTTCATTATGGGAATTAATTTGTTACTTGTATTTCATAATTTTATTTGATATTAATATTTGTTATATGGTTTTAATACATGTCATTTCAATTTTTTATATCTTATTTGGATTTAATATATGCCATTTGAATTTATTATTTGTTACATGGATATACTCGTAATATTCCATTAAAACCGAATATAATGGCTTGCTTGTGCTTGGCGTGCATTTTACGGGCTTAGGATTTGTTTGTTAAAAGTGCAAATGAAAAATTAATTCCACTTAATTAATTAACATAGCTTATTTGTATTGTGCGTAGGTTTAGAATTTGTTTGTTAGAAATACTATCGAAGTGAGCCAATCTAAAAAACGAGTTCCACTAAAACCAAATATGATGGGTGCTTTTGTTTAATATAAAATCCGAGTAACACATATTAAAATCCAACAGAAAAAATGTATTATTTTACCGCAAAAATAAGTGAAAATTTTATTTTTATTTGATTTTAGTCCCTTTTTATAGTAAAATCGTCTAATTAAATTAACATTTACAATTGTTTCTCTTACATTATCTCAGTGGTATCGAGTCGGCATGTGGATCTTGAGAACCCTGGTCCGATCCCCACAGCCGACAAACAATTTTCACCAAATTAAATCTACTCCTGTGGCTCCCCCTCCACAAACATTTTTGGGGCCGTGATTTGACGGCTGGTAACCGCACTTCACGTAAAGAAATATATCACTTACCGAGATCTGCTATGGTATATTGACACACCCAGTAATGGGTAAAAGGCGTGATGATATATTTTTTTTTTTTATTCTGGCTTCCTGGCGGACCAACTGCTAAGGTCATATGCCGCCATTACGCCCTGATCCTGCGTTTTAGATCTTCGAGTCAACAGCAACGCGGGTTTCTCGGGACGGTCACCCATCCAAATACTCCCCGCGCGCAACGTTGCTTAACTCGCGTTATCGCATAGATCAGTTCCAACGAGTTGAGCCATGGCCGTTGACATTTATTTATTTTATTTATGAATTTGTTACAACTAATGCACTTTTTAAATGTAGTATTTTCGCCATAACGGATTTGCTACGTTTTTTTTTTAAAGTAGGTGAAATGGGAGACGAGCGTACTTCACATATATTATTTACGTATTTGTATTACGCTGTACAACAGGAATTTAATCCCAATTTCAGTTCAGAGTCATTATTTCAAAATAATAATTAACATAGACACAACTGAAACAAAACCTCATCAACATCCATCATTTATATTTTTTGACTGACACCACATTTATCATGGCTTCAAAATTTCTCAAAATTCCCCGTCCTATGACCTCAAATGTAAGTTTATATTAAATAAAATAGTAAATCTTATATAACAACATTTCTAATTATTTCTTCTAGACATACTCTTACCTGCAAAAAAATTGTTACGCGATATTACAAAATATTGATTGTACTTTATTCCGGACTGCATCTGCAAATAAAATATCCCTTAGTACAAAAAGCAGATTTTCAACTGCTCCTGAAGACAAATCAGAAAAAGACAGCCAATCAAATTTATCATCATTGAAGCGACTTCGGTCGCAACTCTATGAATTTGATATAAGAGATTTACATAAATCTAATAAATTAAAATCTATGGAAACGACAAAGAGAGCTGATGATATAGCAAATTTTAGAAAAACTCCTAAGAAACTTCCTAAATTAATTCCTTGTATATCTGATTGTCCAGAACGTGAAACGTACACACCGACATATACTCCAAAGCTAAAACGTCTGAAACCTGTATACGATGATTCGCAGATGAAATGGAGACATAAGAATTATCAAAAGCTCGAATTTAGACCAGAAAGAATGGATGATATTCGTGGTTACAAACCTCTGAGGAAGAAATTGCCAGCGTACCTTAAAAGCCCAAATACAAAAAAGAAAATGTCTTGTGAATAATGTATATTTTGTATTAAATGTAAATTTAATGAATAATTATTTTGTAATAAATTAATAATATTTTGCAAATATTCTATTTTTTTAAAAATAATTTGTAATTTTCCAGGCCTTCTTCAATAAATTACATAGTTATGTCAATACAGTAATTCATCTGTTTATTATTTCATTTTCATCATGACGTTTCGGCTCCCTTTCCAAATTCTCCGTGCAGTTTCTCGATCTGTAAGTTTATATTTTATTTGTAAAATATTGTAATTACAATTGAATACATTTTCAGAGACCAACTAGTCCTAACAAATTATTTCCGGCAACCAAAATACAAACTGGATGTCAAAACTGGAATATTTCTTCATTTCTGGATTCAAATAATAATAGGAAGATCTTGCAAAACTCTAACCCATATTGGCTAAGACAATATACACTGACCCCACCACACTATCTTTCACGTTACTCATGTCAACGTCGTTTTAAAAGTACAAATTACGAGCAAAGAAAAAATTTGGAAAATAGGAAAAAAGTTAGAAAGCTACATAAATGCTTTGAAAGAAAATGTGAAAGAAAATTAGCATTTCGTCAGACAACTAGAGAAGAATGTGAACAATGCGTTGGAACTCCAGTACCAGATAAATGCCCCAAACTACGTCGAATAAAACCAGCATATGATGACTCGCAATTAAAATGGAAACATGAAAATTGTCCAGTTAATATTTGTCTTGAAACTCCACGTATGGATGATGTTAAAGGTCTTAAAATTGTAAAAAAGAAATTGCCTAAACTTGTTGACAACGATTGTGAAAGATGTCTTCCAGACAAACCTACAAAAGCACCAAAGTTAGTTCGACCTAAATTGCAATATGATCCAAATAAACTGGAACAAGAACGTAATTGTTATAAAGATCTTTGTAACATCGATCCACCAAGAATGGATGATGTGCGAGGATATGCAGTTAAACCAAAGAAGTTACCAAAAATTCCTTCAGAATGCAAGCAATGTATTATGTATGTCCCCACAAAAGCCCCAAAGTTAGTTCGGCCTAAACAACGTTATGATCCCTACAAAATGGAACAAGATCGGAATTGCCCTAAAGATCTTTGCAATATTGATCCACCAAGAATGGATGATGTAGTTGGACTAAAGGTCGTCTGTAAAAAGTTACCAAAACTACCTGCAATGGATAACTGTGTCGAGTGTGTTAATTATGTACCAAAATATGCTCCTAAACTAGTACGACCTAAACGAAAATATGACCCATCTGAAATGAAATGGCAACATCCACCATGCAAAGATTTTTGTGACGACGCTGCACCAAGAATGGATGATGTTCGAGGAGTAAAAATAGTAAAGAAAAAATTGCCCAAACTTGTAGTAAATAAATGTGGCAGATGTCTTGTACCAGTACCAAAACCAGGACCAAAATTAGCTCGTCCATCGAAGCGATACGATGATTCAAAACTGAAATGGGATCATCAATATTGTCCAAAAGGTGCTTGTGAAGAACATCCAGAAAGAATGGATAAAATATTGGGACTAAAAATTAAAAAGAAAAAACTGCCTAAATTAACGCCTTCTAAAGAATGCACCTACTGTAGAGATGTACCAACTACTGCGCCGAAATTAGTTCGGCCGATAAAAAAATATGACGATTCCAAACTGAAATGGCAACATGATTGTCCTCCAGTTGGTTGTGATGCTCATCCACCTAGAAGCGACGTTGTTAATGGATACAAAGTAGTAAGTAAGAAACTGAAAGAAATTCCATCAGATGGATGCAGATTATGTATGGATTCTTTGTGCGTACCAACAAAAGCTCCAAAACTCACCAGACCTAAACAACACTATGATCCGTATAAACTAGAACAAGAACGAAATTGTTATGTAGATCTTTGTAATATCGATCCACCAAGAATGGATGATGTGGTTGGACTGAAAGTGGTACATAAATCATTACCAAAACTTCCTATAAATAAATGCGGCCAATGTCTTTTTGACAAGCCAACAAAAGCACCTAAGCTAGTTGGACCTAAACAAAAATATGACCCAAATGAAATGAAATGGCAACACCCACCATGCAAGGACTTTTGCGATGATGCGGCCCCTAGAATGGATGACGTTGTAGGATATAAGGTTACTCCCAAAAAATTACCGGAAATACCTGCACCATGTAAACAATGTGTGAATTATGTTCCGAAGTATGCCCCAGAACTGAAAGGACCCAAAAGAAAATATGATCCATCTACATTGGAAAAGAATCATTGTAAAATGATTGATTTATGTGACCTTTGTCCTCCAAGAATGGATGATGTACGATGCTGGAAACCGAAAAAGAAGAAACTACCAACTTTCAATTCAACTGGCCAATGTCGTTGTTTCAGTACAGTAACAGCAGCTGGTAATAGAATGACATACCCTATATATTCATTCAAAAATTATACAAAACTTCGTCAAAAAGCATTTACATATGGTAGAAGATATGGTAAGAAAGCACCAGATCCACTAAAACATAAACCTCAGTTCGCCAAAGTATGTCCGAAATTCAAATTACCAGGATGCAAACCAGTTTCTGGCAGACAATGTGGTGCTGTTTATGACAGAGAATGCACGAAAACAGAAGCACCTTACGGTGCTTATAGTGACTGTATGGATGGATGGTGGGAAGATGAACCTACAGAATGTATAGACTGGAATCAAGTTATGTTGCAACCACAAAAACAAGTGCAAGGGCATTTTTATAAACTAAAACCACCTCCACCAAAATGGAGTCATGTAGATCCTTCTTTGGAAAGAAAATGTATAGCAAACAAAAAACCAGATCCGCCACCATTAGATGAAAAAGATAGGTGGGAAAATCCGTGCCCTGGTTTTAAATCCTGTGGAAATAGAGCAAGAAAACATTGCAATGTGCCTAAAGACCATCCACAATGCAAAAAATTAGAAGCACCTTATAAAAGTTTTTCAGACCAATGTCCACAGTTTCCAGAGATAGAATTAACTGAATGTGACTTAGCAGATAAAATATTTAAAGATATGGTAGTAGATTATGCAGGTGATCCAATGAAAAAGGAACCATGTAAAAAGTATTGTGATAAAAAAGAAGCTACTAAAGGATGTAAACCACAAGCATTTGATGCTTGTAAATCACTACCTGATTTTATGAAGAAAAGAGAACCGGTAAAATGCAGAATACCATGTAATAAGAAGAAAACAATGAATGTAAAGATCGATGGAAAAAAATATAAATGCAAAACTGTAGATGTAAAAGAAACCAAATGTGGCGATCCGAACCAAAAAATTCAAACTATGGTCTGTGCGGCTAAAGACTGTGAGAAAATTGTTGTTGCTTGTAAACCAGTAGCTGACCCCTCTAAGAAATCGAGTTCTAAATCTAAATCATCAAAATCAAAGTCCGGCAAAGAAACAGATTCAAAGACGGTGATATGCGCAACGAAAAATAGCAAGAAAATGGTTTGCGTATGTAAACCAATCTCTAAATGTGGAAGCAAAGAGACCTGTCCGCCAAAAAAGGTCAGTTCTTGTCCTAAGACTCCATCTAAATCTAAATGCAAGAAATCTTCTAATACAAGTTGTGGAAAAATTTCAGGTATGAAATTGCATTCTGCTTGCAAGACAGTAAATCCATGTAAAATACCTTGCCCCTGTCCTCCACCCAAACCTGCACCACCACCTCCCTCCCTGTGGGAAAAAATCTGCGCATATTTCCGAGCAAGACCCGGCTGTCCTGCGCCAAATGAATGGAAACAAAAGGAACTCGAAGACAAAGCAAGAAAAGCTGCTGCTGCTGCTGGCCTAGAAGTCTGCAAACCAAAATGCAAATGCATTACAATTAATAGTAAATGCAAAAAACCTAAGAAAAGTTCATGCTGTCCAAAACCAAAGAAAAGTTCATGCTGTCCAAAACCAAAGAAAAGTTCATGCTGTTCAAAACCAAAGAAGGATCCATGTTCTACCAAACGTAAGAATAGTTCTTGCTGCTCAACACCAAAGAAAGATCCATGTACTCCGCAATCAAAGATAGATCCTTGCATTCTAAAATCAAAGGAAATTTCTTGTGGTAGAAAACCAAGAGAAGATGAATATCCTGGTTGTCCAAAACCAAAACCAAAGAAAAAACCATGCTGCTCAATACCAAAAGAAGATCCTTGTAATCCGAAACCAAAACCTCCGGGCTCGAAACCAAGGAAAGATCCTCCTTGCTGTCCAAAACAAAAACCAAAGAAAAAACCTTGCTGTTCTAAACCAAAACCAAAGAAGAAGAAACCATGTCTTCGAACACCAAACGACAAATTTAAAAGAACAGAACCAAAGAAAATGACACAAGGCACAAAACTTCCCGAAATGGAATGTTTACCCACAAGTGGAAAGAAAAAAATTGAAGAACAAAAGAAGTGCTCTTCCTCGTGCACAGACAATGCACCAAAATCTTCTGGTACTGTAAGTAAACTCGGAAAGGAAAAGCCTTCTAAATTAATTGGTCCTGTGTGCAACACTCCAAAGAAAAATTATGGTACATATGTTGCAAAACATAGATATTTTAGTACATATTCAAGAGTAAACAAACAAGTAACGAAAAAAAACAAACGGATTTTAACTAATCGGAAACATACAGATTCAAATTCACTCAAATATTCTCAAAGATCGACGCCAAGCAACATTTCACATTCATACTTGCGATTAAATAATAATTATGTGGGAAAAATTTATAAATTAAAGTTAACAAAAATCGGCGTTCGAAATGCACTTATTCCACGAAATCCGGACGACGAACCTTTTACTGTATGTCACTTTTGTAAAGTGATTCCAAGGCATGAAACTATTTACACAAATCAAAATCCAGATTTGAAGAACTTGAAAGTAAAGATGAACCCCGAACAAAGAAAAGCATATAATTAAATTTAAAATTACCTGTTAATGATTAACTAATTTATAAAACAAATAATAAAACCTAATAACTATTCATTAAGATCTTTTCTTTATTGTTTTTCAGGAATTTTAACTAGCACTGTATTTTTTCATAGTATATCAACGAATCATATATCTCTAAGTACATAAATCCATTCAATTACTTTTATGATGTACAAATTTCATGTCCCAGGGGACAAATTATTTTAAAAGTAATTTTTATCATAAACACGCAAAATGTAACATGCTATATTTTCCCTAGATAATACATAATACTATCATGTTCAGTCACTAGAGATTCATGAAAGCTTTTTGATATTAATATTTTAAATGGAAATTATGCTTTTGCTTCACAAAAATTATTTTGTTGTTACTATAATAACAATATTTAAAGATAAATTAAATAGCGAAAGAATTGTTCAGCAAAGTATAGATAATCAAATTAAAAAAATCTAATAGATATCTAATTCGCGTATTATAAAAGATTCCACATAATTTAGTTTTGTTTAAAACTGATTTAAAAGCTATTTATATATAGCTTTCTTATAATCATATACTCTAATCGCCGATTTTATAAACAAAAATTTGATTTAGTTCCAATTTAAATAAAATTTGTTTATTTAAATGATAGTCAAAGTTTTTTACATTAATCTTATATATGTCATAAAATTAATTCCAATTTGTTAAATTAAAATACATTTACATTTATTCTGTTCTTTATGGAACCGGGCATAATAAGGGCAATTCTTGTTTGTCTGGATGTACCAACGATCTCGAATTTGGCTGTAACTTATTATTCTAGTGTTTTTGGCCTCAGGAAACTATTTATATGGTTCCATCCTTAAAAAAATTAATTTTGTACGTCATTTTGAAAGAAAATTGGGAAGAAATCACATACTCTAATGGCCGATTTTATAAACAACAAATTAATTTATTTCGAAAGTAAAGAAAATGTATATGCCACAAAATAAATAAAATAAATTTGAATTTGTTAATTTAAATACATTTTTATTATAAAGTTTTATTCTTTCCTTTATAAAACTGGGAATAATATCGAGAAAATTATAGCCTGTCTGTCCAAAATTCGGATACGATATCCGATACCCTAAAGTCAAATAAAATATCCGATTCGAAGTTTACATAAAACATACGATCCGAAGTTTATATAAAATATCCGAATTTAAGTTAAAATATCCAATGAGAAAGTCGGATACAACATCCGATCCGAAAGTCTGATGAGATATCCGATCCAAAATTTTTATTCACCTCTTTTAAGTATATACTCGGAGTAAAGACCATATAAATTTCAATTCAACTCTTTAGAAATGGTAACTACTTAAAATTTATTAGTACTTTTGTATTTATATGCTACCAGATGAATAAATAATGTTATGACAAAATTTGTTCCTCTCGTTTTTGACAATAAATTATTAATTCAGTTTTATCTATTAACGGTTAATTTTTCTATCGAATATACATTACAATTCATTACTTACAAATAGCAAAACCTGTACTCCGAATGAATACTTGAGGACAATGTAATTTAACCCAAGAGATCGATTGTTACCAAATTCAAGTTGATATCACCAACTGTTTTCGAGGTATGAGCGAAAATTCGAAAGTAAATTTACGAATAGGAGAAAAGTTGTTTCTTTTATCTGTTTCTTGGTTTCTTATTTTTATTTTAAATGTACCATGTCTCCTTATTTCCCGAGCGAAACTCGATCTTTCAGATATTATCTCTTTGAAGAAGACAAACTTGTCTTTTCCACCTTTTTATTTGTTTCTTTTATTCTCTTTCATAATTTTTAATTTAAGAAAATATAATTTTTGGTAGTGATTAAATAAAATCCGGACGATCAATGTTCTCTTGTTTTATTGATGACATTTGGAAACTGTATATAGAAATAAAAAATTTCTGTTCCTACGCTAATTAGGTAACTTGTTACCATTGGTCAAATTTGACATATATTTGTAGCGTCGCTATCAAGTAGTTTGACGACGTTACATTATTTCATCTCCAAGTAACTTCTTATTTATTGTTTAGGTTTACTTTTCTGTTAACTATTTATTTATTTTCATTCTTCTTCCAAACTTCAAAGTGTAAACATCTTCCATATTATATATTTGTATTTCATTTCTAAATTCAATATTATAAATAAATATATCATCACGCCTTTTATCAATTACTGGGTGTGGCACTCTCCCTAAGCAGATCTCGGTAAGTGATATATTTTTTCCGCGTGAAATGCGGTTACCAGCCGTTAAATCACGGCCCCCAACGATATTACTGGAGGGAAAGCCACAGGGGTAGATTTAAATTGGTTATTATTATTGTCATATATTTAAACAAAATGAAGGTACATACATCTAAATTAATTTTTTTACATATTTAAAGATTCAAACGACCTTATGTGAACTAAAGTTCACATATTTTCCGTGTCGGTTAAGCTACGCTGTCTTGGATTATATTATTTACTGTTGCCGGTAAAACAAACAGTCGCTAATTTCACAGTAGCACATGAAGACAGTCGAGTCTGAAGACGGAAAGCGATGAGTAATATAACATTATATAAGTGTTAATGCTATAACAGTGAAACAATTAAACACATTTATCATGTTTACGTATGTACCTACAATTCACAGTTTCTGTTTTACCACAACCGGAAATAATTTACGCAAATAGGTTGTAAGCCATTGCAAATAGTATTAATTTATAAAATATTACACAACTCCAAAATAATACTACAATAATTATGTTTCCGTTGTTTAAATGGAGAACCCCGCAACGCAAAATGAGAGCTTCCGGGTTTAAATCCCAGTGGAAGCAAGTTTTTAAAATGACAAATTAATTTACTCCCAAAGATAATAAAATGTATTCATTCAAATGACCGTCGAACTTTTGACAGTACTGTTTCATATGCTATAAAACAAGAAAAATTGATTTAAATTTGTTACTTTTTTATATATTTACTATGGATGTAAAATTACTTTATCCGTTATAAAATTATTTATTTTTTTAATTAATATACGATATATTGAAAAAGATGCATGAAATTATATCTTATTTATGGATTTAACTAGTTTGAATTTATACGAAATATGATTTATACTATATACTAGAACATGCAGGTACAACAAATAAAATTAACTATTTTATCTATGGTTTTCAACTAATTAAAATAATATAATATTTTGATATTATATTTTTTTCTTTTGTCAAAATTTAATTTTAGAATAAAATTGTAAATACAAAAAACAGGAATCGAAAACCGAATTGAACTCGTACCGAAAATCGTTCTGAACCCATATTTTGTGAAACTAAGCCTAAATCCAAACCGCTGTTAAATTTGTAATTTGGTTCACTGAAGCAACATTTTTAGTACATAGTAATAGATAATTAAAATAAGACTGTAATTTTGAACTGAAATTTTTTAAAAATAAATACATCATCATGTCTTTTATCCATTACTGGGTGTAGCACTCTGCCGAAGTAGATCTCAGTAAGTGATATATTTATGCGCGTAAATTGCGGTTATTAGCCGTCAAATCACGACCCACAAAGATATTAGTGGCGGAGGAGCCACAGCGGTAAAAAAAATTTGTCGGCTGTAGGATTTGAATCCGGGTTCTCAAATCCATCTGACTCGATATCACCTGTAACAAAACTTACATTTTTATTTTATTATCTTATACATTGTTGCATGTTTGGTAAGGTATCAAGTCTAGGTTTGTTCATTAGCAATAATTTAAGACAGTTGAAGTTCATTAATTATTATAAAAAATAGTTGATAGCTTTTTATTTACAACATATAATTCTATAATATATATTTAAAAAAGGATTCAATTATTTAATTATATTAAATAACTCGTCACCATCAGGAGACTGGACATATTTTAAATTTTTCTGAAGCCAAAATTATTGATGTTATGGAAAATAAAAAGCATAGATTTATTTTAGAAACGCTACATAACATATAAATTTACACCATGATACCGCAATTAATTATCAAACTGATGCGTATAATAATTTAAAATATGTTCAAATTTTTTTAGGAAATTTAAAAATTTAATTTTTATATATTTTATTTTAATTATTTATAATTTTTTGTTTTTTCTATTTTTATTTTTCATATGTATCTTTTTTGTTATTATTGACATTTTACAAATATTGTTTTATATTTTTACGTTTTTACTTCCTTGTACGAAGTAAAGGAAGTATTGTTATCGCGAAAATTTTCGGTTCTCAGATTTCAGTGGAAATACGCATTTTGGCCCTCCCTGAGTCCATTTTGACTAATTTCGTCGTGACGTCTGTACGTACGTATGTACGTATGTACGTACGTACGTACGTATGTATCTCGCATAACTCAAAAACGGTAAGCCGTAGAAAATTGAAATTTTATATTTAGGACTGTTATAACATCTAGTTGTGCACCTCCCTTTTTGGTCATTATATAACTTCCGGAAGTGGTACTTTACTTGAAGCCTATAATAGATTTTCATGAAAAACTATATTCAAATATAATTTAAAACTTTCCAAATTTGGTATATAAGACTACTATATCAATGGAAATAATATAATAGATTTTGGTTAAAATACACTAACCGGAAGTGACACATTACATGAAGCTGCTAACAGTTTTCCTTGAAAAAAATGGTATTATTTTAATTTTAGAAATAAATGCTTCAAATAAAAGTTTTAGAGAATTAAATTCTGCGTCTAGCACATTAAGAATTTTTAAATTAGCCTTTTGCATAAGCGAGATATCTAAATTTAAATAGTATATATTTTGTGTGTTTTTTTTAATTAAGTTTGCTATGGATTAGAACAAAAAATAAAAAATAAAAGATTTTATGTCAAATATGTGCAATTAAAAAAATATCTATAGTTTAATACGCGTACAAGGAAGTCATGTGGTGTCCACATCAGATTTTTTAAAGGTTTGACATTTTGATTAATTTGTTAGTTTTATATTATAATTATTGTATTTTTGTTTTAAGGTGCTTATGATGAGCTAATATTGAGCCCGAAACGTCTAAACATTGGATTCTGAAGCCTTTTCTTTATTTATTATTATATTATATTAACATATAATTCTCTGTGTCAAATCCTACCTAGAAAAATAGAAAATGTTCTAATTTTCTGGACAGAAAAGTAACCTTGATACAAATTCCTGTATGCAATGGTACATAATATTCTGTATTATATTCATAATTCTGCACAAAATTATAGATCGTGATATTTATAGCAACCTGAGTACCCACAAATTGTCAATTGTATTTTACATCTATTTCATGAAACTCACATATTTTTTAAACAATGTAGCTTTCATTTGATACAGTTTTGAATTCTGAATAGCTTCTGTATTTATAAATTAGTTCTAAAATTCATAGGGCAGAAAATATCGGTATATGAAAAATTATCATTTTATATGTTACATAAATAAATTTGATATTCGATATAATATACAGGTTGTTTCAAAAGTGGTGCAAAACAAAATTAGAACATATATTGTTGTATATACTGATTACTACGCAAAAATAATTTTTCTAAAATTTGCAAAAATAATTGCTCATTACATGAAACAAATAATTTTCGTGCCACTGGAGTGATAGGTTACAGTAATAAATAAAATATACTACATTAAAATAAAGATTTTAAATAAATATATGTATATGTATGTATGTTGAAATTAAATACAAATAAATATATCATCACTCCTTTTACCCATTACTGGGTGTGGCACTCTGCCTAAGCAGATCTCGGTAAGTGATATATTTTTTCGCGAGAAGTGCGGTTACCAGCCGTCAAATCACGTCCTCCAAAGATATTAGTGGAGGGGGTGGCACAGGGGTAGATTTAAATTGGTGAAAATTGTTTGTCGGCTGTGAGGATCGAACCAGGGTTCTCAAGATCCACTCGATATCACTGAGCCACCTCACCTACCCCACATATATGTATGTTTTATAACTCTTAATTTCATTTATGAAACAAAATTATTAACCATGAAAGCAAAATTACAAAAACCATCAGCAAAATCTATTTTCCCTCACACATTATTAAAATATCCAATAAAATATCCTCGAACAATGTGGACATCACTGTATCATCACATTCTCACATCCACGCAGTTTGTTTGATAAAAGCCATGATATGTTTGACTGTGAGCGTACAGGCGGGAAGTTTGCGGAACTAGCACTGACCGACCGTTATAATTTCACCGCGGAAAACCGACGTGGTCACATTGATAGCATTAAGAAGTTACAAGTCCGGGTCCACATACGGCACTGATGTGAAATTTGGTGGCTACAGATTTGTAATATATGGCATACGGCAGTGATGTGAAACTTTCTGCTACGTCATCATTTTCGTAATGAGTTGATCGTAAACTATTAATTTATAGGATGAGACTATTATATTGTAGATTCTAGTTGCACATAAATATGTGATAATGTTCTCATGAACAAATAGCGAAATATTTCCTTATTATATGATTTAAATCTTCTAAAATATAAAGTAAAAAATCTGATGTGGACAACCATATGACTTCCTTGTACTCGTATTAAAGTATAAATATTTTTTTAATTGCACATATTTGACATTAAATTTTAAATTTTTTCTTATCTTTTGTTCTAATCCATCTTCTTCTTCTTCTTCTTCTTCTTCAGCTCTCTAACCCCAGTTGGGTTTTGGCTTCCGGGCACACCGAGCCGCAGTTTTTACACTGTCGTACTGCCGGTTTCTTTAGTCAGATTATTTAAGGCGTATAAGTGACTAGCTTATAGCGCCCGAGTGTGATAAATACATGAAGCTGTATTTTTATATTTTACGACAAATCACACATTGTCGGCAGGCGGATTCGAACCGACGAACCTTGGTTCGGGTGACGTCACAGCATGCTAAGAGATGTGCCTTAACACGCTCGGCCACCGCGCCTACTGTTCTAATCCATACCAAACATAATTTAAAAAAACAAAAAATATTTAATTTTTTAAACATATCTCGCTTATTCCAAAGGCTAATTTAATCATTCTTAATATGCTAGACGCAGAATTTAATTCTCTAAATTGTAGCATTTATTTCTATTAATTCCATTTTTTTCAAGAAAAACTGTTAGCAACTTCATGTAATGTATCACTTCCGGTTATTCCATTTTAACCAAAATCTATTATGTTATTTCTAAGATATAGTAGTCTTATATACCAAATTTGAAAAGTTTTGGATTATATTTTAATATAGTTTTTCATTAAAATCTATTATAGGTTTCAAGTAAAGTACCACTTCCGGAAGTTATATAATGACCAAAAAGGGAGTTGCGCAACTAGATGTTATAACAGTCCTAAATACAAAATTTTAACTTTCTATGGCTTACCGTTTTTGAGTTATGCGAAATACATACGTACGTACAGACGTCAAGACGAAATTAGTCAAATTGGATTCAGGGATGGCCAAAATGCGTATTTCCGCTGAAATCTGAGAACTGAAAATTTTCGCGGTTACAATACTTCCTTTACTTCGTACAAGGAAATAAAAATAGACAGAAAGTGAACCCGCGAGTACTTAAATCGAATAGATTGCTTTATGGGGTAGGTGGCTCAGTGGTGTCGAGTCGTCTTGTGGATTTGAGAACCTGGGTTCGATTCCCACAGGCGGCAAACAATTTTTAGCACGTTAAAACTACCCCTGTAGCTCTCCCTCCACTAACACCTTTGGGGACCGTGATTTGACAACTAGTAGTCGCACTTCACGCGTAGAAATATGTCACTTACAGAGATCTGCAACGGCGAAGTGCCACACCCAGCCATGGGTAAAATGCGTGATAATATAATTATTTATTTATTTGTGATTACTTTTTGTTGGTACTCGTAAAATGAACAAATATACAAAAAATCTAAAAGATATCTAATATTAAGAAACAGTAGAAAATATAATTTAAGGGTGAATTACAGTATATCTCTTCAAGATAATTTCAGTTTGACAAAATTGAACAAATTCAAAAAGTTACTAAAAATATAAAGTAACTCGTTTAACTACTGGCTTCATAAATGTTGTATGATCTTTTTCTTTACACACGTATATGACAATAGTAAATATATTTTTGGTGTATCAGAATTTTTGAAATTCACAAATCGGATTCGTTGTTTCATTATCGGAAAAAGCTTAGAAGCTGTAGGATTTATACTACTGTATATATAGAAGGTCGGTCTGTGGATCTTGAGAAACCGGGTTCAATCCCCGCAGCCGACAAACAATTTTCACCAATTTAAATCTACCCCTGTGGCTCCCCACCACTAATATCTTTGGGGGCCGCGATTTGACGCTTGGCAACCGCATTTCACGCGAAAAATATATCACTTACTGAGATCTGATTAAGCAGAGTGCCACACTCAGTAATGGGTAAAAGGCGTGATGATATATTTATTTATTTACATATTAAAATCTTTGTGCCCATTAACAAATCCAACAGGAAAAATGTATTATTTTTTACCGCAAGAATAAGTGAAAATTTTATTTTTATTTGACTTTAGTCCCTTTTTATAGTAAAATCGTCACACCCAGTAATGGGTAAAAGGCGTGATGATATATTTATTTATTTATATAGAAGGTATAGTTACTATTTGATAGATATAAATATATTAATATTACCGTACAAGTTACAGCATGTCTTACCAATTAGTTTAGTATATTGTGCAACATTAATTCGAGTTGAATTTTTAGTCGAGTGCCTACCTCTGAAGTGACATGTAGTTGTAGGTGTTTCGTGAGTATTTTAGTGATATTTTGCGTTATTGTTGATATTAGAGTGTGATATATAAAAGAAACGTTAAGTAGTGAAAATTAGATAAGGTGGACTTTATAAAAATCCCAGATTTGTTAGCTAATTTTTGCTGAAAGTGTGCAACAATATTATTAATAATTTTTCATAACTCAGTTATTCGCGCTCCACAAATTCAAGCCACTTTATTCGATTTTATTTCAATATCGTTCATGGAATTCGAAAACCTCGTAAGTCTATATTTTTTACGAAAATTCATTATATATAATTTTGTAGATATTGTTGAGATGTTTATTATAACTTAAACAATTCTGTGCCAAACTATTTCTATCGAGTGGCAAGAAAAGAAACTCGTAAATACTGAGAGCAATCAAAGCGCCAACTTGTAAGTTGTATGGCTTGTTCAATTTATTTTTTATTTGTCCTGTAATATTTCGATCAGTAATATCAGTAGGAGTAATTTTTTTACTATTGTTTACTATATTTGGTAAGTTTTATTGCAATTAAACTTTTCTGCTTATATTAATTGATTCAAAAGTAATTGAACACTTGTTTTCAAATGACAGTTAATAGAAACAAAATATTTCAAAATTTTACTGTTTCAATCGCTAACTAGATTGCTTCATTATCATATATCAAATTTGACATTTTTATAACATGAAATTATATTTAGTTCACATATTTTCCATCGAGTTTAGTTATTGGATGTTGGTACAAGTGCCATAGTTCAAATGTAGCTACGGTTTTGTATACACCTTATTAAATATTCATTAGTAGTCGTAATTTATAAAAAATCATTTATCAAATACATTTTAATAAAAATATTGTAATTCGAACTATCTATTTATGTATATTACTACGATAAATTTGTAATGGTGCTTTTGATAAAGAATAAGTACGACAAAATATCCCTCAAATTTAAATTCGACCATTTTTTTGTTCAATTCACAAAGATTCACTCTCTATTGAAAACAAAACGACAGAATAATAAAGAAAGAAAATGAATTTGGCTTAGCATTTGTTTTCAAAACGACAATGTAAATAAAAGTGGTGTAAAGCTGATTAACTCAGAGAATATTATTTGAACTAACGCGCATTACCGAGATTCGAGTTTGCTCCGCGAATAAATTACAATTGCATCCAACATTTCGCTGTCCGTAAACATTACGGCACAGTTTAACGCAGGCGCGTTCTCCTGTTGTATAAATGATTATGACAGATTATTCGCGATGTCTGCACTGGTGACCATTAATTTTAATTCCCCGTTTCCTCTATTATTTGTCAAACGTGATTCCTGACACGGTTCTACGGATGGACATCCATCAAGTCTCACAGGTACATGGCCAAATGAACCGCGAAATTACTGTCAATCACTGCCGTCTAATCTGGAAAATAGAAAACAACCTCGCCAACCAGGATTTGAAAATCGCAAAGAGAACGCGGAACGTGGCGCGTATCCGATCACAACCGAAGATAACCGATCGGCCACTCGAGCACGTAGCAGCGCCTGTAGTGCCATCTGACTACCGTAAAGTGAACTATGTTGTTTTGATTTGCCCTGTACTGCGATAAGTTTTGTTTGCTTTCTCCTTGGCGACTAGCGATGCAATTCTTTGGCAATAAGTCTTTTCTTACTGCTCGATACTGTAATTTAACAACAAGAAAAATAAATATCTTTCCACTTTGTTTTTTGTTTGGAATCTAGCAGCATTACCAGTTTATCCACAGACTTACAGCTACTTTTTGTTTTTGTCCTAATTTTAAAATTATTTTTCATTTCTTTTATATGAATGTATTTTTAAATTTGAGTGACAATAATAATAAAACTACGTCTCTTTTTAAGGTAGTTTATTTATTTTTCAAGCTTGTCAGAAATATATTATTTATAAATGGAAACAATTCACGTCATAATAAATACAATAACACTTAATAAACAGACGTCATGTATTTCCCACACGATGTAAAATATAGGTTAAATTATAATTAAAGTTAATAATGAAATTTGAAGAAAATATTATCTTATTAATAAAATTCAGTAGTAGTAACCGCCCAAAATTATTTTTATAATTTTTTTTATAAGTCAATAAATTTAATTCAAGTTCTTTATCGAGACAGATCGAATAATAAACTCAATGGCAGTACAGGTTAGAACTATAATATAAACGTATAATATTCAGTAATATTTATATTCCATATTGCCAACAGAAACAAATTTAAATAAAATAACTTAATAATAATGTTTCTCAATATAATTTTAATATAATAATAGTTTCAAATGAATATTAATAACAACAAAAAATAGCGTTAAAAAGTCTATTTAAATATGCCTAGATAAATTTAAATTTCCCTAAATAATAATGACTGTCAGTTCATTTTAACGGTGACAAAACAGGATCCTCTATTATCTTTTTTTATGAAACTTCATTTAAATTAAATACAATGTACATTTTTATATAATCTTTATTGTAATTCATTAAGCAGTCATGATGTTTTACAAATTTTGTGACGTTAGACTTAAGGAAATATTGACCTCAAACAGTGGAGTTCGCATATAATTGTAGTCATATAAATGATCTATTTCATTACTTACAAAAATATATAAATTGTGTTTAATTAACTTTCCCAGCAAATAATGTAAAATGTATAAAACATCAGTAAAAATAAATTAATTAACGATTAGACACTTAATTCGTTTTATTTTAAATATAGATATTAAAATTTCTACACATTGAATTGATCGGTAAGTGAGTTATAATGATGATTTGTGCAAGAATACGAACAGAAAAAGGTTATATAATTTCTCGTATTACAAGGGCGTAAGTAAGAAGTTTAATTCAGATAAAATTGGCATATTTTCTATTAAGTTGTTAACTACCTTTATATATCAACAAAATTTGATAACGCATTCGGCGTATATGTAACAATTCAAGTCTAAATTCTAATAATAGTGCACTATATTCAATTGTTGGCCGGTATCTTTTTAGTCTATAGAAATAGATTTTCCAGAATTTTTTTCGCACACTTTCAATTTCATTTATATCTTGTCTTAACATAATTGACTAATTTACCTTTTTGTGTCTATAGTAAAGAACTCCGTTATATTATTAATTATAAATTAAATTTAAATTAAACACTGAATTATGCATTAAGAGTTTAACCATGGTACTACGAGTACAAATGCTTTTATACTAATACTCTGAATGTTAATAAAGCAATGTAATAAAACAATATAGACTATAATGTACAAATGTGTGACAATGTTTAACTAGCCAAATAACCTAGCTCATGTACAAGCAGAACATTATACCAGTGCATTTGTACTTAAAATAGTTTTAAATTAACCACGATAAGCAACAACTGTTTTGCCAAATACCGAATCTGCATAGCATTTACAGCTGGTACAGTGTTTCAAATGTTTCATATTATTTGCTTAGTTTACTGCATGTTCAATAATTATTTTAATATTTACTGATACTTATCGTTGTAGACACTAATAAAACAACTAGTCAGTGTAGCAAGTGTATAAGTCTCTTTCGCTAAATGATTTGGCGAATTAATGTGAATGTTACAAGTTTATCATTTTTGAATCTCAGTAAATTTAAACAAACATTAATTAATAGATACTGCAATTTGAAGCTTTTAAAATGCAAGATGATTTATTTCTTTTTTCTATCCTGTTATTAAAATGTTATTTAATGTACTTGTTTCCATGGCACTGAATAACATTTTAATCACATGTTGACAAGCCTTCGAGCGTTTTAGTCACGGCTTGAGATATTAAGCACGGGGTGAAGTTAGCTTCAAACGTCTATCATTGTAACTTAACCTTGCTTTTTAAATAATTCATAAAACTTTTTTAAAAACTGTTGTAAAATTTGCGATCGTATAAAACGTATAGTATGTGACTCGTTTTTTATAAACTCATAACTAAAGAGATGTTTATAAATCTTGTTACATAATATACTATTGATGTTTATATTAATAAATAAAGTAGTTTCTCTTACAGGTGAAGTTTTGCTAGTAATTTTATTAATAAGTTTTTGTTTTACACAATTTTTTTTGCTTAGTAGCAAGCACGAGATTAAAGTGCAAGATAATTCTGGAGATATTTTGGGTGCTTTAAAATAAAAATGTATCCAGAGAAAATCTGAGAAATTGCGTGTTAGTGTTCCGAGACATTAAAATAAATAAATTGACAACAACATTTGATAATGAAATTTTATCCTACTAGCGAGATTTCATCAGTATAATACTATGCTTATTGTTTGAGTATTCAAGTGTTTTGCATCATGATTAGTTGAAAATATGTTAGAGCTAGTTGTATGAACAAAAATGTGTTGTATGATGTCAGATTAAGTATAAAATTCACGTGTATTGTTAACAGGGTGTTGGCTTAACAGAGGGATACATAACTTTATACACGTAATTGAGAATTGTACAACTGACGCTAAATTTAATTTTAACAAACAAAGTATAAATGATTTGGAATTTGTAAAGCTCTTATTGCTAACTTTTTTAATTACTACTACTTTAACTGATGCCGTTAAAATAACAATAGACAATCTTAAATAAAATTACAGTTACCATGTATATTTAACTAGTTAAAAATTTTACCTGCCATTGAAAATCAACAGTTACATATGAGGGGTTCAAAGCTGAACTGGACCAAGTCTAATCAACAATTATCTGGACTTAACATTCATACGATACTTTTCTTTGCTGTAATGAACCAAGTCCATATTTATTATTTTTACCAACAGATGGGGATGCATGTATTTCTTATGTAAATTATTATCTTGAATTTTCGATGAAAAAAAAACGTAAAAAAAAGAACAAAGACAAAATTAATTGTCATTCATGCACTTGGTGAAACTAGGTATAATAAAAAATATTAAATAAAACTCTAGGCAAAGTCTCACAAAATTCAGCCTCCTAGTCACCTTATGAGGGCATCGTCGGAGGCCGGCCAGCACAGTTAGTAACCATGGACGCGTTTCGCTCTTGTTAGAGCTCATCAGCATGGTATAACGGTAAGATCTTACCGTTTGTTAGAGATCTTATTCTCTGCTGGCACAGTTCTTCGTCACCACCTTCTTCACATGAACTTTGTTCTAGGTGAAGAAGTGAGTTATACCATGCTGATGAGCTCTAACAAGAGCGAAACGCGTCCATGGTTACTAACTGTGTTGGCCGGCCTCCGACGATGCCCTCATAAGGTGACTCGGAGGCTGAATTTTGTGAGACTTTGCCTAGAGTTTTATTTAATATTTTTTTTTTTTTCGTAAAAAAAAGAATTAAGCTTACACATTTTTATGTAGGGCTCTAACCTTTAACTTATGTTCAAATTAAAAATTTGTAACATAGAAAAATCAGACAAAATCAATTATGAATTAAAAGTTCATAAACAACTTCTAATTGCTTTATCTTAAATTTAATATGCATGGACTTGGTCCACTTTAGCTTTGAACCCCTCATATACAGAACACGCTCATTTATCTATTTGTTTTAAAAAAACAGGATAAAAATTTGAATCCAATTTCCGTACTAATTTGTAGGTATTTATATTTTCTATTTGGTAGCTTCTCTGGCGTTACTAAACAGTTTCATACTTGCTTGATGCTCAGTGCGGATCCTGAATGCAAGTGTTTGATGTCATGTATGAACGTCAGATTACAACTCCTCTTTAGAGGATGTAAAGACAAAGTCTAAAAGCCAACTTTGAAACAAAAACATTCCTTCAGATATGACTAAAGTAGGTAACCATCTCACCTGGCATTTGTTTCCCTTCGAGGCCATCACGAATCAAGTGACAGAAGATTGAACGCTTTTCTTCTGTTTTTAAACTTAAAACATGGTGATGAATTGTTCCTCACGTGATACGTCTTGCTGAATAAACACTCCTACCACGCCTGAAAGCAAAGAGAGAGAAAGAATTTACGCGGATTAGATTTTTGACAAAAATGCGAATTGGCTGGCCGCGAACGACCGCAAAGTGCAAATCGCGCGTTCCAATATCGCAAGTTCTTTGTGAAACCGAACTCGAGTTTGATACTTGACGCCAAACGCCAATGCCAATGTTGGCGTCGAGTTGATATTTATTACGTTTCGGCTTATTTCGTTTCTCTAAACGCGTATTCTGTTATTCCTTCGGTTATTCTGTTCCCGTGCTCGTGGCGCGTGGAGTGGTATTGTGTCTATTTCAATGACACAATTTTGCATTATTTGCTATGATTGTAATATCAATTTTCTGTTGTAGTACAATATCAAGTTGAAAAATCTCATTTATTACGCATAGAGAAAATTTATTTATCCACAAATTTAAAAATATTGCATTCCCGTTGTAGGCACTCGGCTGAAAGATTGGAGGAATTAATTTATACAGAGTAATTCAGGACAAGTTAATTTTAAGCTCATTGATGCATGCGATATTAAAATAGAGAAAATTTATTTATCCACAAATTTAAAAATATTGCATTCCCGTTGTAGGTAGGTACTCGGTTGAAAGATTGGAGGAATTAATTTATACAGGATGATTCAGGACAAGTTAATTTTAAGCTCATTGATGCATGCGATATTAAAATAGAGAAAATTTATTTATCCACAAATTTAAAAATATTGCATTCCTGTAGTAGGTACTCGGTTGAAAGATTGAAGGAATTAATTTAAACAGAGTGATTCAGGACAAGTTAATTTTAAGCTCATTGATGCATGCCATACTAAATTCAACATTAATATTAAGTTATCTCTGAAAAACTAAATCATGTTAAAGAAAATCACATAATTTACTGCTTACAATAAATGCTGTAAATGTTACTGCTTGAACAAACTATTTGAATAATATTCTTTCTTTCTCATTATCAAGATGTGATGTGATTCATTATTTCGTTATATTTTGTTGTGTTTGGAAAAGGTTGGGAAAAATATCCGATATCCAATACGATTCGATCCGAAGTCAAATTTCGGATCGAAATTCATTTCCAAAATCAGATACGATCCAAAGTGCGGATATAATATCCGATTCGAAAGTTAGATAAGTATCCGATCCGAAAGACTGATAGAACATTCGTTCCGAAGTTCGGATAGAATATTCGATCCGAAAATCAGATTTAAGTTTATTCTTTGATCAGATTTAGAAACTGATGTTGAATTGGATTTCGGATCGGATCTCGGATTGAATCGAATCAGAACTTTAATCGAATGAATTAAAAAAACTAATATTTGTTTTCTTTTAATTCAATTTTACTTTATTCCTTGATAAAAATAAAGACAAAATAAAAATATATTTATATTTACAAACATAAATTCTTGGAAAGGACAATTACCCTCTATGTCTCCCGTTGGATCTGCCACTGTGTAATAAAATATTTATGCAATAGTAAACAATTTAACAAAGCCCCAAGATTTATAAATAATTTTAAAACAAATATATTTGTGAATTATGAACATTTTCTTTAAGACATAATATAATGAGTACTGTTTACATATATTTACATATACATATTTACAGTTTGAAAGTTCATCATACGTTCATGATGACATAATAACTTGACTTGGAGGCTGAAATTCTTTGAAACTCAGACAAGTGTTTGTTTTAATATTTTATTAAATCTAGTTTCACCAAGTATACAAACGAACAATTTATTTTGTCTTTTGTTTTTATTTAAATTGCCAGTCAATAGTCAATTGCCGGTTCGACAGAAATTCTCATGTTATTTTACTGATTGTTAGGGATTTTATTCTCTGCTGGCACAGTTCTTCGTCACAGCTCCTTCATGTGAACTTGTTCTCGTTGAAGGAGTTGGTTATACTATACTGATGAGCTCTAATAAGAGCGAAACGCGTGTATGGTTACTAACTGTGCTGGCCGGTCTCTGATGATGACCTAATAAGTTGACTTGGAAGCTGAAATTCTGTGAAACTCAGATAAGTGTTTGTTTTAATATTTTATTAAACCTAGTTTCACTAAGTATGCAAACGGGCAATTAATTTGGTCTTTAGTTTTTAGTTAATAATTTTGCTCCTATCATTTACATTTTCAATATATATCTTAAGAAAAACAAAAACGTATTTCATTTGTCATTACGCTATGATAGTCACATACTCGTATGTAATTGAGCGATAAATAATTTCATTTCCAGTTTACAGTAAAATTGAGAGCAAATACTAATTGTTTCGGTGGAAATTATAACGTATGCACATAATATATCAATGTTATCATAAATTACTTTTTCATTAATTCTACAAAATGATATATTATTCATTAAATTAATTATGAGCAACAGATTAACATGTTTACTAAGTTAATCACGTAATTGAGGTACATGCCGCAGTATGTTACATTTTATTTAAATTATGATTTAGAGTTATATGTTTTTTTTTAAACAAAGGAAGAATATAAAACATGAAAATAATTTACAAAGTGGTTAGTAGGTAATAATTTTAACAACACTTCTTTCGGATTAGTTATTAAAAACACACAGAAAATCCCTCAAGAGAACCCATTTACAAAATGCCCGCGAATATTTAAGTTAACAAAAGACAGGAACACAAACAATGCGCATCAATTATTAAACATAATACCATCTATGTACTTCATCTGAACGTATGCGAAGAAAAAAAATACGCAGAATACGTAAAAATGTGCAGCAGGAGAGTTTCGGTTCGGACGCGGATGGGCTGAGCTCTGTCCGGCAGCGTCGCGACGGCGGAAGACGAAACAAAACAAAGCGCGGCTGTCTCATTAGGCATCAAAGCGACGCGACTGGCGCACAGTACTCTGTATTCCATCCTGTCAGCCGCAACTTTGAAGTGTGACAGCACACCACTCCGCACTAGCACGGATGTTCATTTACAACATACACCCGGAGTCAGAGAATAATTTTTTAAGTGTTACACGCATAGAGTGCCAAAGATCTTACGTCATTAGAAAATGCACAATTTATTTTCGCGTATTCCTACCTAAAAACAATTTTAGTAATACGATAAATGTCTTATCTTATACTGCCGAAATAAAACGAAGAAATTAATTTACTCATTTTGTTGCCAGAAGAGGAGAAATGGCATACAAAACAACGAGAATTTCCGAACATTTACATCTAATGAAAAAATAATAAATTTGGCGGATAAAAAAATAAAACTTTCTCTCTTCAAATAAAAAAAGTTAGCAATGATTGACTGCCAACATCACTCATCAAATTTAAGAGTAATATCATTGAATATATAAACACTAAGGCTAGTAGCACAAGCTCTGTTTTGGGGTGTTCTAAGAGCACGGTTTTAACATGTTAGAGATAGCTAAAACACCTAAAAACACTGCTCTTAAAACAGGCAAAAACAGAGTTTGTGCTACCAGCCAATGAGTTTATATATTCACTGGTAATATCAATAATAAATATAACATTTTATTTTCTTTCTCTTTATTTGTAAATAAAACTGTATTATTGATTCTTCATGTAAGGGAATTGAATCCACTTATCCCCCTTCCTTAAATATGCGCCGGATAATAATTCCTTAAATAACGATAGTTCATCTTTAATTGTGTAATTATTATCTCGAGGAACGAAACGTCCTATCTGTAATAATAATTATTTCACTCGATCAGTCATTCTCCATTTTTATTTTAAACATTTACACTCAAAATTTCTGATTTTAACTGTTAGCTGATGTGGTGCACTGTGCGCAGACGCATATTTATACCGAATTATGTTAAAAATTATGAAGCAGTGACATATTATCTCGCGGAACGAAACGTTGAGTCATGTCAAACATGAAAAATTATTTTCTGTTAAGTATTACTTTGCATAAAAGGAACATAATCTTAATTACAGAACATAGAGTCCTATAGCTTATAGTGAAATCAGAACCACTCCCAAGTAACACTACCCAACTGTCACTCACCGATTTAAATGAAACTTGGTACACTAATAGAACTCTAAAAAATATTGAACCCCTATTTTTTTTTCTCCTGGAAGTTGCTTTTTAGGGGTACAAACCACCCTTGAAAGGTGGTAAAAGTAAGAACTGCCATAAATGAAATTAAATAATACCAAAATATTACGCGTTCAACATTGATTACCCAGATCGACAAAATCTATTTTCAAAGTCATTTTGATCATATGCAATTTTTTAATTGGTTAAAAAGGGGATAAAATAAATAATAACATTTATTTATTTAGCAAAAGATGCTACATTAGAAAAACATATTATTGATAAAAATAAAAACAAAAAACATATACATATATTAACATAACGATATTCAACTGAAATAGAGTTTTAGGTTCAAAACTAGTTACTCGGGGGTTTTTGGGGTCGCTGAATCTATGTTAGAGGTTATCCCTGGGTAACCAATGTTGAACGCATAATATTTTGGTATTATTTTAATTCATTTATGACGATTCTTGGTTTTACCACCTTTCATAGGTGGTTTGTACCCCTAAAAAGCAACTTCCGAAAGAACAAAATAGGGGTTCAATATTTTTTAGAGTTCTATTAGTGTGCCAAGTTTCATTTAAATCGGTTAGTGACAGTTGGGTAGTGTTACTTGTGAGTGGTTCGGAGTTCACTATAAACTGTAGGACTCTATGTTCTGTAATTGGGACTATGTTCCTTTTGTGTAAAGTAATACTTAACATAAAATAATTTTTTCTACGATTGCTATGAAAAGATGACAATTACGCTCTCATTTGTCATCGTAAAGTTGACGTTTTCTGTGGAACATTCGAAAAATATCTTTTTTGCGCGTCTCCAATGGCAACGCGCGAAAAAGACGTTAAATTCGCGCGTTTCCAATGGCAACGCGCGAAAAAGATTATTTCAATAGTTACCAGGGATACAAACAAAACAGAAACTTGTCATATTGACAGTTAACAAAACTAATTTAGTTTTAGACGTTTACCTACGTTTTTTAATAACTTTAAGATGCAATCGTAGAAAAAATTATGTGTGTATCACGAGCGTAAAGTGTCTTTGTTCCTCTTGCACTATTGCAGCTCTCGCTTTCGGCTCGCGCTGCAATTACCGTGCTCGAGTAACAAAGAATCACTTTACGCTCTTAATACACAAATAACTATTTCATGTTTGACATCGCTTTATTTAACCGGGTTGTAGTGCTACAGAATAATGTACAAAAAACTATCATTTTTAAGATTAAAATTTAAAACATAATTATGTAGATTATTTAGAATATAAAAATCTGATGTGGACACCACATGACTTCCTTGTACGCGTATTAACTATAGATATTTTTTTAATTGCACATATTTGACATAAAATCATTTATTTTTTATTGTTCCATAGCAAACTTAATTTAAAAAAAACACAAAATATATACTATTTAAATTTAGATATCTCGCTTATGCAAAAGGCTAATTTAAAAATTCTGTGCTAGACGCAGAATTTAATTCTCTAAAACTTTTATTTGAAGCATTTATTTCTAAAATTAAAATAATACCATTTTTTTCAAGGAAAACTGTTAGCAGCTTCATGTAATGTGTCACTTCCGGTTAGTGTATTTTAACCAAAATCTATTATATTATTTCCATTGATATAGTAGTCTTATATACCAAATTTGGAAAGTTTTAAATTATATTTGAATATAGTTTTTCATGAAAATCTATTATAGGCTTCAAGTAAAGTACCACTTCCGGAAGTTATATAATGACCAAAAAGGAAGGTGCACAACTAGATGTTATAACAGTCCTAAATATAAAATTTCAATTTTCTACGGCTTACCGTTTTTGAGTTATGCGAGATACATACGTACGTACAGACGTCACGACGAAATTAGTCAAAATGGACTCAGGGAGGGCCAAAATGCGTATTTCCACTGAAATCTGAGAACCGAAAATTTTCGCGATAACAATACTTCCTTTACTTCGTACAAGGAAGTAAAAATGCATCCTGTCAAACGGCCTTAAAACAATATAAAGAATTTTAAAATAATATTCACTTATATATTCCTATAAATAAATTAATTTTTTTTTATTTCAGAATTTTAACAGAATACCATTGATTGTAATAACAAAATCTTAATGAATAAAATATTTATTGACAATAGAAAATAATTTTGGGTCAGTTACGAACAACAAGGTTAAATGAGTTTTCAATAAATTTTCTTATACTAATAGTAATTTTTAAGCAAGTACCTAGATTTTATGTTTTATACAAATTTGTCATATACTGATTATACGAGTAGTTAATGAGCCTTGAAAATATATGATTTCTTATGCGAAAGTACCATTCGCAAGCACGCTATCAGTCGTTACACGGAAACATTGAAACAAGCGTTGTGCTCGTCGCGACGCAGGCAGACCCACGCCGGCGTTCGCGTTGCCAGTTCGCCTTGCCGCCAACTATGTTATATTATTTTAGTTGAAAAGTTTTATATTTTGTACGCGATGCGGTGTCGGACGTGTGGTGAATTATTCAAACTGCAGCCGAGTCCCACGGGCTCTGGTTCCTGGCCGCGCACCGCACCGTAGCGAGTCGCTCTCGCCGCGCCATGCCGCGGAATATACCACCTGCTTACCGCACTATATTACATAAACCCCGGTTTCATTGTGCCGTCCGCGCCGGCTCAATAAATTTCCGGATAATACTAATGCAGTGTCGTAATCGATTCCGTATAGACCGCTATCGCTGCCGAATGCCCGAGATGAAGAGTGTACGTGCTGCATCCACTGCAATTTTCATTTACACTCAAAGTTTACTTTATGCCACTGATCTAAATATATTAACGGGAATTATTATTGAAAAAAAAATACATCTCTGCATGGAGGTCAAGTTGTTAATTTCGGGTAATACAGTATAAATGACTAAAAACAGTGGCGGGTCTTATGCCTATGGCACACTGGTCGAAGAGCATCGATGAGCTCTTTGATGAAACAATAGAACGCACCCGTCATTGACAAAAAATAAAAGCTTCTAAAGTTGAGAAAGAAAAACTAAATTTCAAAAATATGCTAACGTGAAGTGAGACACAAAAGATACGAGTGAAATGAGACACGTTCGTTTCATCGATGAGCTCTTCGATGGAAATAGAGGAGCCTCTATTTTTCGTCGATGACGGGTGCGTTCTGTTGTTTCATCAAAGAGCTCATCGATGCTTTTCGACACTCTTCGACCAGTGTGCCATAGGCATTAGGTAAATTTACAGGACGGTCAATTAATATTTTAATAAATTTACAAGTTAATAATAATAACATAATTTATTTGTTTAAATATTACGTACATAGATGCAAATACAAACATATTCAATAACTAAATTAGAATGATAAAATAAATCATAATTTATTCTGTGTTTACATTCTTTCAATTATATATAAAATCGGTAAAATATAATATTAGCTTTGATGTAATGTAAATGTAAAAGCAATAAATAATAAAATTTATTGCATTTGTTTTCATATAGAATTTGTTAGTTTTCTAATAGTAAAATTTTCAAATCATGTAAGTACGGAATGTTCAGTAGTATTTAACAATAACATAATAATAGTTATTTATATGACAAGTGTGACTTATTATATAATATGAATACGGAAATTTCGTGCAAAGCGTAGCAAGGTACGAAAAAATCCAATTGTACATCATTTTACGTGTATTATTTTCCTGTTCATCTGAATCACTAAATTCAACTTCCCTTATACAACTTTTACTTTATTTTATAATTATATACCAACATACCAATAGAAACAACTTTTGTTTACTAGTTTCATCTGTCAAATTACTGTTAGATGGTCGAATGAAGTTGGCCACAAATACAGATGCGTATCATGAAATTCATTATGACATCGATGTCATAATGAAAATATTTGATAAACGTCAATTTTTAACATTGTTTACGATGTATAAAGTGTCAATTTTAGAAGTGGCCGTAGATAAAAAACTTTTTTCCGATTAAACACTTCTAAATTAATTTTTTGAAAATCATTTCAAAGTAAAGCGGAAGAGAATTGGATTCTTCGTATTTTATTATTTCATTTTTTTTTTTCAAATTAATTTAATAAGCGGGCAAAATACAATTATTATTAATGCCGCTTTTAAATTATCAATTTTTTATGTTTAGTTATCATTTTATCATTAACGAGATTTTTAAATCTCTCTAGTGGCCATAATTTTAACAAATATGCAACAGTAACCAATGGCAACTAAAATATTAGGTTCACTCCGTTTGACATTTGGATTAGATCTAACTTACACTTACTGATATAAGTGAACCAAGTGGCAAATGAATAGAGCTAATGTTTTACATGATAACGGTAACCTATAAAATGGAGAACTCCATATACAGCTCCCAAATTTTACTACTGTATTAAATCAGTATTCCCGTTTTTACATAGGTCAGTGCTTAATGCGCTTCAAACAGAATGACAATTTGATGTTTTCTTTATTTCGATTATAAAGCAACTGTAGTACATTTGAAATCAATATTTCTTTGTGTTTTGTTTTCACTCACTGATAGACGTACTTATAATAATGTGAGACAAATTTTATTTTCTGAGCTTCTAATAGAAACGTACTGCTACAATCAACTGATCAATATTTTCACTTTTATCGATATCAACAACAGTAACCTTGTTCTTAAGCATACAAACAAAACTAACTTCACATGCAGACCCAATATTGACACTATAATGTATTATCTAACGTTAAGTTGTACACATAATGTTATTTAACTAAAACACTTTAAAATTCTGGTTTTATTTACACATTTTTCCATGTAGGACAGTAGCAAACATTCTAAAAAGCCAGTGTTATGGTAGTGACAGTGTAATATGAAAATAAAATTAAAACAAGTTGTTCGCGCAACAAGTCTTAAAAACCAGCAACTTCATTCAAAGTTCTCTTGTTGAATTTAACAAAGTAAAAGTTTAAACATTTAGAAATCAGCATAAAAGTCATTCAATTTTTTATGTAAAATAACAATCATATGACTTCATACTTCTTTCAGGAGTTATTGCTATTAATTCTCTCTAAAACAATACGTTAACGTATCATTTATATTCATTTATTTATTAAACATTACTCATAAAACTCTGTTACAGAAAGAATACATTTTTTATCATACATGTATGTGGTTTAATACTACTTTCGTTTCTCTTTCTTTTCATCTGCAGATATAAAGAAAAACCTTTTGTTGACAAGAAAAACACTTTCACAATATTTTATTAAAATATAAAAAAAAAGTTGATACAAATGTATATCGCCATATAAATCTCTTATTTTTGTACACGCAACATCTGAAATTTATTACATTGCAAGTTTGTAAATGATATTCATTTCATATTGTTATAATAATAAACAAAAGTAAATTATTTCTATAACAACAAAGACAAAATTAATTGTCATCCATACACTTGGTGAAACTAGGTTTAATAAAAAATATTAAATAAACATTTGGCAAAGTCGCACAAAAAATTGAATTTTGTGTGACTTTACCAAGTGTTTTTTAGTATTTTTTATTAAACCTAGTTTCACCAAGTGTATGGATAACAATTAATTTTGTCTTTGTTGTTATTTAAATTGCTATTGCGTAGCTTTTCCTTTTTTTCGGTAGATGGCATTACTTGTTCGACAGAACTTCTCATGTCATCTTACCGTTTGTTAGAGATCTTATTCTCTGCTGGCACAGTTCTTCGTCACCACCTTCTTCACGTGAACTTTGTTATAGGTGAAGAAGTGAGTTATACCATACTGATGAACTCTAATAAGAGCGAAACGCGTCTATGGTTACTAAGATGACTTGGAGGCTGAATTTTGTGAGACTTTGCCAAGTGTTTATTTAATATTTTTTATTAAATTATTTGTATAATTTTATGATGTATAATATTCATATGATCATTAGACAACAGTTTTTACACTTTTTTATTATTTTTAATTCATGCTTTTCACAAATTATAGTAAACTTTTCAATGTAAAAAATATTGTATGAGATAAAATATATAATTTTTACATTATATTTCTAATTTGAAATTGCGTAAAACACATTAATTCGTTTCGTAAAATTACATTAATATTTGTTTTTCATTAAAAGTTCTCTTTCATTTGCAACTTGCTAATTAATTTTATTTTAAAAATAACTTAACCGCATGTTCGCATTTCCATTTCCTGTAATCCATATTTTAAAAATATTTAATAATGAATTGTCCCTCATGACTTCAAAAAAGTTTGGTTATAAAATCGTTTATTTATCCGAACAATTATTCATTATATTTAACCCTGGAGACCACAAGGATAAAACTTTGCACTGGTTTCACTAATTACACAAAAATTATAAATAGAACATCAACAATAATTAATTTTAAAAAAGTAGGCGAGATATAAATAAAAATCAATATATCATCACGCCTTTTACCCATTACTGGATGTAGCACTCTGCCGTAAGCAGATCTCGGTAAGTGATATATTTCTTCGCGTGAAGTGCGGTTACCAGCCGTCAAATCACGGCCTTCAAAGATGTTTGTGGAGAGGATGCCACAGGAGTAGATTTAATTTAGTGAAAATTGTTGTCGGCTGTGGGGATCGAACCAGGGTTCTCAAGATCCACAGACCGACGTAGGCTGAGGTAGACGAGATGAGAGAAAATATTAAACTTTCGTCGGTGTATGTGATATGACAGCTAGTTCTGATTAGATTCGATTAAAAACAAAACAACAATATAATGCGTAACATTCTGTATATTTTGTTTATTTTCTGAAAATAGAAAATTAATCCAAAGTCAACGTTAAGATTTATGAAGCATAAGAGAAATAAGGTAGAAAATAATCAACACAGGGAAAGCAAATGATCCAGTTTCATATTGAAAAATTCCGGACATATTTAATATTCATTCCGAGTAAAAATTAAATCCATAATGCATGATCGGAAACGTTGCACAAAGCCCACTTCGCGAATTGAGCGCTAGCGCCGACGCTGCGATACGCGTCGTAGCCGTAGCACAACAGTGTTACGTAGCGTAACATTTATAAAGCTGGATTCACACTGGTACTCGCATTGCTTTATTTTTATTTATGTTCCCTGAAATCAATTTCTGATTCGTTTGAACTTTTTTGTTCGTTTTGTGATTAAATGAATTTACTGAAACTACAATGTACGAGTATGTAACAGAATTTCAAATTTCGAGGAAGCTAATCAACTCGTCATTTTAATTTATTGCTTTTTGTATTAATAATCTATTACAGATTTTCAAATTTCGAGGAAGCTAAGTAACTCGTCATTTTCACTTATTGCTTTTTGTATAGTTTATTCTAGAGATGGGCGAATATCATCCGCGAATAGTCAAATGCCGCGAATATTGACATTATTCGATATTCGAGATTTTCGAATATTAACGTCAGTATAGCGAACATTCGAATACCTCGAATATCGCGCTATATGTTGACCTCAATTTTTGACTATGTTTTCCTTTATTATTTGTACATAAACTTAAAGCTATTACAATACTTGAAGTTATTAATAACAAAGATATTTTGTTTCAAAACCATGAAGACGTACCATATTTCAAATTTGTTTTTCGCCAACATCAGCCCGTACGTTTCACCTTAAATTTTAAGTTTTCCTCTTTTTCTTTTTTGTTTGTATTTTTTGTTTTAATTTTATTTTATCTTAACAATTTCATTCAAATAATAAAAAGGACATAATTAAATAATTTTAATAATAAATAAATTAACTTTTAGGAGAATTCGATTATTCGAGAACCTCGAATATTCGAGATCTGATTAATATTCGTATTCGACATTCGAATTCGAGAAATTTGATATTCGCCCATCTCTAGTTTATTCATATGAAAAATCTTTTAAAAAGGCTTATTGAATATGTACAGAACATAATAATTTTACAAAAATGTTAATTTCTTAATTCAATTTGATGTGTAATATCTTTTGTGGGTATACATATTTTAAATTGCATATGAGTTAATTATCTTAATTGCAATTTAATTAATTCATTATTTATTGAGAATTTTTACTAAACTAAGCAAGTACGACTATGCGGAAAAGAGAAAAATATTATATATATATATATATATATATATATATATATATATATATATATATATATATATATATATATATATATATATATATAAAACAATTTTCACCAACTTAAATCTACCCCTGTGGCTCCTTCTCCACTAATATCTTTGGGGGCCGTGATTTGACGGCTGGTAACCGCACTTCACGCGAAGAAATATATCACTTACCGAGATCTACTTAGGCAGAGTGTCACACTCAGTAATGGGTAAAAGGCGTGATGATATATTTATTTATTTTATTTTATTCTTAGAAATACAGTTAGTAAAAGAAAAATTATTAAAAGTTCATTTAGTACTTAATTATTACGGTTTTTAAATCTTGTAACGTCATATGAAATGAAAGTTCTCATTGGCTGAACATTTGGATGCCATTCCAAACAACACCAAAATATTTAGTATTTGTGAAGACCATTAGCGCCATTCAATTATTAAATATGTACTGTACAAGTATATAAAGTAGAGATGGGCGAATATCATCCGCGAATAGTCGAATGCCGCGAATATTGACATTATTCGATATTCGAGATTTTCGAATATTAACGTCAGTATAGCGAACATTCGAATACCTCGAATATCGCGCCTTATGTTGACCTCAATTTTTGACTATGTTTTTCTTTATCATTTGTACATAAACTTAAAGCTATTACAATACTTTAAAATTATTAATAACAAAGATATTTTGTTTCAAAACCATGAAGACGTACCATATTTCAGCCCGTACGTTTCACCTTAAATTTTATGTTTTCGTCTTTTTCTTTTTTGTTTGTACTTTTTGTTTTAATTTTATTTTATCTTAACAATTTCATTCAAATAATGAAAAGGACATAATTAAATAATTATTAATAATTTTAGGAGTATTCGATATTCGAATTCGAGAAATTTGATATTCGCCCATCTCTAATATAAAGAATTAAATACAAAGCTTATCACAATTAATTCTTTGCATGCCACTGATTACTACAGATGACGTTACAAATAAATTAAACTTTAAGGATATTAAGAATTTTAAATTTTTACAAATCGATATATTTTGTTATGAGATTTTATAAAAAAAAATACTTGATGAACCCATTGTTCGCCAGGCACTTCTGATTTGCATAAAAGCGTATTTCATATTTTAAACGTTTATGTCTCTACTTGGGACCTATATGCTTTTAAATATGCCATTATCAATTATTTGTTCCATTTCAATATTTTATGGTCATAGTAATCAAAAAATTATATTGTAGTATGTAGGTACAATAGATACTTATTTGAAACGCTTTACTTTAGATCTAATAAGATATATGCATTATTTTAAAACACAAGAGTTCCTAAATTGATTTACTAATTATTTAAGTACTTTTATCTAATTTAACAATAGTCGCCTGTTTTATAATTGTTATAAGAATAAATAAAATAATTATAAGAGTGTATGAAATAATTCATCTCAATATAAAAAAAGAAGAATCGAGAACATTTTCTAAATGGGAATCTAGATAATGAAATGAAGCTCACGTAAAAAATCAATGCCTGAAATAATTCAAGAACCGCACAATACAATGACAAATTACACAGACGATAAGTGTGAATTCTGCTGAACATACCAATACCATCCCATCGTCATTATCAATATTCAGTGTTCATCTTTTGCAAAGAAACAAATTACTACCCGCTGCGGGCTCGAGCATGAAAAGCGTCAGAAAGAAAACGAAAAAAGAGAAAATGCATTTGAGGGGAGGAAATGAGATGGCGCTAGTTGCCGCATGCTGTGGCCCGGGGAATAAATTAAAAACGGTGTTTTTTAAACGAGTCGCGTTCCGCTAAAGAGGATCAGTGTCTGCGAACCACGAGAAGGAACTTCTCAAGGTGTGGATTAGCTTCCTTCAGCTGCAGCTGAAGAGATTATTAAGCATACGGTGATGTATGAACACTGTCTTGTTAGAAGTAATGTACAGGGTTAGGCATCTAAACTTAGATGACTAGATATTTTCGTCTAATCGATAATGCCCCTTTTCTCAAGAGCGAATTGTAGCTTGAGGGATCGCGGGATTAATTTAGGATTCGCATTATACTGGTATAGTAAACACAAAACATTGTGCGTTCCTTCCTTTCTTCTGCGGCATTTGCAAGACACGCACCGTGTTACTCGAAGTCGAAATATTTAAAAACCGGGACCGAATTTCACATAAGGCTAAGTACGTTACAATTGTAGCGGCAAATTTATACTAAAATTTGTTTGCTATTTATTCATTGATAAAGAAACTAACTACGATAGCTTTGTATAGCTTATTTCCGGCCGACAAAAAGTTGGGCGTTGAGTATATTTGAATGGAGGTACAAAAATATATTGATATGTATAAATCATTTTAATTCAAATAAATTATTATTAAATATTCCTTATTTCTGTATTTTTGTATATTAGAAATTAATTGTCCGTTTGCATACTTGGTGAAACTAGGTTTAATAAAATATTAAAACAAACACTTGTCTGAGTTTCACAGAATTTCAGCTTCCAAATCAACTTATTAAGTCATCATCAGAGGCCGGCCACCACAGTTAAATAATAGCCAACGCTGTTTTAATTTTTTTAATAATGTACCATATGAATTATTTTATTTGATTGTAAAACAAATTTCACGCACAATTTGAAAAATTATATAGTATGTTCTATTTTTAAAGTTGACATTAAGTAAACCGGAAATGATATGTATATATATATATATCCATCGTAAACTGGCTTCCATGTTGCTGTGTACCACCGTAAGCCGGAATTAATGTTACATTTTTTTCTTAAAACTGAGTTTCCAGATATTTTATTTTATTCATGAATTTAATTATTAGCAATATTAGTGTAATCTAAGACAAGATCTCAGAATGTTATTGTTCCATCAACTGACTAATAATTAAATTTGTTAATAGCTTGTAATGTAGTCACTTTTCTAGAGACAAAATAATCATTAGAAACAATAAAATTAAATTCACCATTGTAGAGAGCTTTAATTTTTATCTGTTCTTTTATTTTTTCTGAATATTTTTTATAAAGCATATCCCGTATTTTATTTTTGCAAGGAATCACGGTGACAGCTGACAAATGATCGTACATATATATGCTTGTTAGTAAATTATTATATTTTTAATATGTAAAAATTTTTATCAAGTCGCATTATTCATTACATTTGAACTGTATTTCTAGAAATGACAGTAGGAGATTGGCAAAGACCAATTAAAAAAAATATGTTTTATTTATTTATGTTACGCTGTACAACAGGAATTTAATCCTAATAACAGTACAGGGCCCGCACTCACAGAGTCGCAGTGTGATAGTTTTTATATAATTTTTAGCTTGAGTGCGATTCGAACTCGGGATTTCCGAATTCGAATTCCGTATCGCTATCCACACCACCATACTGACTATTACTACAGTTATTATCCACGAAAATGAAAGCAACCTAAAATAAAACGGTGATAAAGCCTTTCAGAAACTGTTTACAAAATAGACAAAAGCGAATCAAACAACAAATAACAGAAATGATTATATAGATACATTTGCGTCTACCATTCAACTGGATTAATTTCATTGTTAGTAACAGCAAATTTATTTCATTTCATATATGAATGATTAATTTATCATATTATCAAAACAAAACAAAGTACAGCTGGTTTCATAAATGGTCTTGTCGTATCAAATTAATTTTAATTATATAATAACAATCCCATATATTATAATTAATTTACAGATCAGTTTAAATATCCACAATCCACTGTCTCTAAAACGACATATAGATATGGATTTAATATTTCCTTTAAATGTTTAAATGAAATTATTTTATATGGGTATTGATATTTATTATCTATTACTAAATCAAACTGAAAGATTTTACATAAATTATCAGTATTATGGTTCAATATATATATTACAACTGCTAATTATAGTTAATTTATTTGTTTCAAGTTTAATATATAGATTATTCATAGTATTATTTCAAGTGTGCATCCAAATGTTATGAACTTAAATGATTATAATCCTTGTTTCAAAATATATGGTCCTATATCATCTTTTACAGACAGATACATAAAACAAATAGACGACAATATGATTTTTATACAAAAAAAATTAAGCTGAAGAGAGACGTCATCAAACTTTGTAACTAAAATAATGACGACAAAAACGGCTGCGTTTATAGGATATATAAAAAATTAAATGCAATGAGCGTTGTATAAATGTATAATACATTTCCTAACATTTGCAATGCTTTAGGCATTATTTATCAAATATATAACACACAAATGACAACAAAATTGAGAAACGACAACACGAAATGGAGTGAGAGTCAGATACAAATGTAAACGTTTTCAAAGCGAGTAGGTAAAGAAAAGAACTTATTTTTTTTAGATAAATGAAAATTTCTTGAAAAACAAAGTTTAAATTTTAAATAATTGTAAATATCATTATTGTGAATTTTTTTTTTAAATCGCAAAACTATTTTCCATGTTTCCCAGTCCAAAATTTTTCGTTGCCACTGCTACTGGGTGGATGATTATGTTAAAGTTATTAATTAAATAAAATTCTATTATAAATAACTGTTAATAATTGAATTGTGTAATTATTCTTTCGTAGTTGATACCTACTTCATTGTTTGTGTTTAATAGGAAAGCGAATCCAGTGCAGTACTACAAAAAATGTTTTAGGTTAACAACCCTTAATTTTTCTAATTTAAAAAAAAATCTTTTTGGTTCATGATCAGCACGTCGTACAGAATATACCTATTATTACCTACATTCAAAATGGTATCGAGTCGGACTGTGGATCTTGAGAACCCTGGTTCGATCCCCACAGACGACAAACAATTTTCACCAATTTAAAAAAATCTACCCCTGTGGCTCCTCCACCACTAATATCTTTGGAGGCCGTGATTTGACGGCTGGTAACCGCACTTCACGCGAAAAAATATATCACTTACCGAGATCTGCGTAGGCAGAGTGCCACACCCAGTGATGGGTAAAAGGCGTGATGATATATTTATTTATTTATTTTACAATTAAAAATCGAGTAGTCTTAATTATCAATTGAAAAAATAAAATATTATGTACTTCTTTGGTTGAAAATATTTTTGCAAATCTTGACTAATTCGTGCTGCAATATATAGCTTCGGTTCCCAAACAGCTAACTTTCATCGCTTGGTATACAAATATTTATTTCTGGTGGAATTATGTTATTATATTTATGATTTAAAAAACTAGTTTTAGAAACATTCAGTTATTGAATATAAACCACGACAAATGATATTCACATCGTTTCCTATATCATATAAGCGCTAATAATAATTATTATTATTCTTTTTTATGTGATATATTGTAAATAAAAATGGCAGAAACAAAATGAGTAAGGTAGTTTTTATGCCACAAACAAATTCGGTCGTATTTTTTAAAAGTCTGCGTCCGGCATGTGAAATATATTTACATAGAATTGTAATACCGGACATTTGAACATTATTTATTCTGAAGGGAGTGTTGCGTAAATGTAAAATAAGATTAAAGTTGCTGTAGCATTCCATTATATAACTCTCAGCTAAAAATAACGAGGATAATGCTTCAAAGTTTCATTAAGGCGCACCTTGAGTAATAGTGTCAATAGCGCGTATAAATGAGAATGCATAACTTTCTGGCTTCACTCATAGTTCATTTAATTATCATGTTTATTCATTAAACGACGTGCAAGAGAATCCAGTTCCAGTTCCGAATACCAAGTTTGGCAGAATGCCCAATCCATTCTAGCTTACATTTTCACCTCTATTTCTCTGCTAGGAACCATGATGTATTTAATTAGAAACCACACATCATGCATCAAAACAAACCCAATTAGGACTTGCAAACTTTGAAGCTAAGTTTACGTCAATGATATGAACTGTTTTTAAAGAAATTTATTCTCTAAAGGAATTTATGAAGAGCGAAATTGGCTACTGAGATAGCCAAGTGAATTAATTGCTCTTCGAGCACATAATTTCACCAAAGTTTCACATTACTTTTCTTTACCGACAAAGTAGCTAATGTAACTACATATCTTAAAAAATTTGTAGTTGTAGTTTTAACAAACACGTGGTGATTCAATTATTTTAAATTTTAAAATCCTATAAATTAAGCTGCTATTATACATATGGACTTTGATGATGTTTTTAAAATATAAAATTCCGATTCTGATTCGTTGATCAAAACATTAAAATGAAGATACATATGTTTAAGACATAAAAATTAGGAAAAACTTAACTAAGTAAACTACAAAATAAAGGTTTTTGACGTTTGAAATATAATAAGTAAAATTCGACTACTTACTTAAAGCTCGATCGTAAAAAAATTGTGTATGCAACTCGATCAATAAAGTGACACTAGTTGCACAAATAACTATTAAAAGTAATAAAAAATCTGTACTTTTTTATTAGATGGTCGAAAACATATAATATATTCTTCGCGTGGCGCAGAATTAATTGTGCTGTAACACGAGCAGAGCTGGGTGAATACGTTAATTTTTCTGAATTGCGTCAATTGTAAAACGAAAGGAAGGGATGCAGTCTTGAAATTTTATTAAACATACCGCTATTAAAGTTTAAATAATTTAATATGAGGATGGAAACAGAATTATTATTTAGATTAACTTTTTATTAATTATAATACTTAATTCACTAATCTAGTTTAAAAATTAAATAAAACGCGAACACCGCGTGATGTAAAGATCTACATCTTCACGCTTTGAGTCGATGGACGAGACCCATGGTTTCCACCAAAACACTTGCTGCCCTGGGTACGATACCCACATCTGGAATCCATCCCCCTCGCATCGGGGTGGACACAGATGTGTCAAGTGTTTTGGTTATGTAGTCTGACACTCTGGCCCTGCAGATAACGCGAACATGAAATCTTGTTGGAATTCTAAGAATATTAACTATAACTGTCTCTTTTTATAATTTAATGTCCTATATTCGAAAACCAAAAGATCTCACACTCAGCCTTAATGGCACATGTGGTCACGAGTGTCAAATTACACGAAACCAATCTCACCTAAACGCAACATAACAACAATGAGATAGCTCATATTGTTACAGTGCTGTGAGATAAGGAAGGTTGAACAACGCTGGTTTAAAGAAAAATAAATATAAATAAATATATCATCACACCTTTTACCCATTACTGGATGTGGCACTCTGTCTAAGCAGATCTCGGTAAGTGATATATTTTTTCGCGTGAAATGCGGTTACCAGCCGTCAAATCACGGCCCCCAAAGATATTAGTAGAGGGGGAGCCACAGGGGTAGATTTTAAATTGGTGAAAGTTGCTTGTCAGCTGTGGGAATCGAACCAGGGTTCTCAAGATCCACAGGCCGACTCGAGCTAGAGCATATATTCTCCCAAACTTGCATTTGAAGTATTTCTTTCAAAATAATTTAGAAATATTTGATAGTGAATACAATGCAAAATGAAAAATAATTTCAAAAATAGCAATATAATTAAACATAATTCTCAATGTAATTTAGTAATTAAATGTTCAAAATGAAAATGTTGCCATTAACTAAAAACAAATTCGATGCAAATCAATGATCAATCAACAAACAACACACAGATTACCCGCTATGAAAAAGTAACAACATCAAAACCTACAAAGTTTGAAATACATTTTTTGTGTTATAGTTCAGAACAGGTGTTCCCCAGCGGCCCTTAATCAAATCACAAAGTCTACATTTGGTAGCGCGCCGTTCGCCCCACTGATAAAATTACACCGCTGACCAAACCTCCCGTCCCGGGAGGTTCACAGATTCGCCGCTTCGCCCAGACGGCACCACCAGGCGGATTTTTGCGAACCACATTTCCAGGCAGAGATTCTGTTTTTGCTTTATTTTTAACTGCTACCGATAGGTGACTTGTTTTGGTACACAACGAAGTTTATATTAATAAAGTCAGTGAAAAATTTGAACTGAATTAAAAGATTAGCACTTTAGTTTTGATTCGATTTACAGTACATGTTCATATTATATTTCCCGGGAAATAATCTTTGCTAAACTGAATGTTATCTTTAAATTATCAAGCAGATTCTTAAGACGAGTTAACTGCTAACCTCATTTTAATACGATCTGTTTGTTATAAATAGAATAAATATATCATCACGCCTTTTACCAGACGGGTACCTAATTATAATATGAGGTACAGTTTGTTGGTTATGGAAATCGAACTCGGGTTCTCAATTCCACAGGCCGACATGATACCACTGAGCTAACTATCCCATAAAAAAATTAATCAAACAAGTTTGTAACATATCTAGATAATTTTATCTAGATGATACATTTATATAGATAATATAGTTTTATTTATTATTTCTTATTTTTTTTTCTTACATATTTATCTATTATGTTATTAAAATAAATATTAACTTTATATTTTTTACAAATTTCATCTCAATAACATTTTTATTGATAATAAAATATCAAACTAAACACTTGTCTAAATCTCACAAAATTCAGCCTCCAAGTCAACTTATGAGGTCCTCGTCAGAGGCTGGCCAGCACAGTTAGTAACCATATACGCGTTTCGCTCTTATTAGACCTCATTAGTATAGTATAACAGCCTCTGACGAGGACCTCATAAGTTGACTTGGAGGCTGAATTTTGTGAGACTTAGACAAGTGTTTAGTTTGATATTTCATTATTAAACCTAGTTTCACCAAGTGAGCATTCAAAGACAATTAATTTTGTCTTTGTTGTTTTTTATTTAAATATTTTTATTTTTTAAATTAATAACCAACACTAACTTTTCTTCCATTTACTACCTACACTTTCATATATTTCTGAAACTTTAACGGGACTTTCTACGAGAATTTAATTAAAAAAATGAATTTAAGATTGTACAAACGAATAAAGAAAGGTAGATACAGTACAAAACTGCCAGAGTACAAGATAGAGAAGAAAATTGTAAAGTGACGGAACCGCGCAAACAATTATCATCCGCATGTCGGCTCAAATCCGGGATATCTTATTCTTTATTCACGTTCTAATTTGCAATGTAAAACACAGCTCCGTCAGGGAAGAGCGCTTCGAACGAATCGGCACGTTTTAAGATGGAAGACGAAGTGATGAAGCACCCCATGTGACGTTAAATCTACATGTAAAAGCTCTAATTATATTACTCGAGTGATTCAATATCGCCCGGGAGTATTTTGCATCAGAGACGATGATTTAAAAGGTGTCGACGCTTTGAAATTTGAACTGGGAAATTATTTTCACTTCAACGTATATGATTAAAAGGTTCTGTCAGGGATTCATGACAACATAATTACTAGCGAGAGATTATATGTTAATTAGCTAACGAAATTTTATGATTAATTACAAATTTTAAATCTTAAATTAGTTGGAGGAACCATTTGTTGCAGTGACCTTATAAGAACGCATTAGGCGTTGACATTTGACCTAATGTCAGGGACAATCAACATGAAACGATATTAAATCCAGTAGATTCTGTTCCAAATTCTCTCCGAAATAATTTATTAATTAGAGTAGGTAGAGTTCAGTAGACTAGAATTTTAACTATCTGATATTTAATTAAAACAGACCATCCTTGGACACTTTGGTCAGATGGTCGTTGCTTTTAGTTCGTTTTGATTGTAATTTATTTGCATAATGAACAAATCTATAAAATAAAACAGTCTGAAAGATCTGTAATATTAAGAAAAATATAATTAAATATAGGGTAGGTGACTCAGTCGTATCGAGTCGGCCTGTGGGTCTTAAGAACCCTGTTCGATCCCCACAGCCGACAAACCATTTTCACCAAATTAAATTTATCCCTGTGACTCCCCCTCCACTAACATCTTTGGGAACCGTGATTTGACAACTGGTAATCGCACTTCACGCGAAGAAATATATCACTTACCGAGATTTGCTTCGGCAGAGTGCCACACCCAGTAATGGGTAAAACTCGTGATGATATATTTATTTATTTTATTTTTATAATTAATATAGAACATAGAAGATATGTTTTGACAACATAAATAACAGAGAATAGAATCAAAATCAAATTACTCGTGCACTTTAATTAACATATCTTCCGGGTTTCACTTTTCGTTAGTTGCGCAGTACATTACTGCGTGACCAAAGAAAATATGTTGCTAAAAGATGTACTAACTTAAGATTTAACATAATATTTGAATTTTCGTATTTATTTCGTTGCAAACTCTATAATTAAGTATATAATTGATGTAATATATTGTTGTTATTCGACTGTGTCAAAAAGTGACGTTTTTAATTTGGATATTTGTAAGAAAAGTTAGACATTTCATTGAAGTGTTAATGTTTCCTATGGTTCCTAGGTGTTGCTTTTTTTATCGTTCGTAGGACGAAAGATAGTATTACTAAGATAATATTTGTATTAAAAAATTAAGTGAAAAGAAAAATTCCTTACAATCAAATAAAAAATAGTGTGTGATTCGCGGATGAAAAAGCTTGTCGCTCTCAATTAGTAGCCGAACTCTACTTTATCTCGTCTAACATTTTCTTCCATTAATACGAAAAACTTAATTTGAACTATTTTATTCAATGTTTTTTAATGTTGATATTTATATAAAAAGTCAACTTTTTAATTGAAAATGTTTGCGATGGTTGCTAGATGATGGTTATAATATTTTATATATGCTATGCTAAATAATTTTTCAATTACACATTTTAGAAACTAAGATAATGTAACAATCGACGAAATACGTTGTTGAAAATGATTGAAAATAACAGAAACAAAATGAATAATGCGTAATAATACATATTTATTAATCTGTTGATTCTTTCATTTATTTGAAAGCATGATGAATTTGATAATTTAGTAGTGCAGTCGTTAACAAAAAAGAATATCATTTGCATAAACTAATTTTATGTTAGACCTTGACCTCAGTATTAAAAGCTTTGCTTCCATATACCCGTATTTATTTCTGTACACAAAATGACATCACGTTGTTACTGTGTTTAAATATAATCTTTGGAAACATGGAATTTAACACTTTATTCTAAAAATAAATTTTAAAAATTGATATTTTAAAGATAAACATCTTTTTGCATATTCCACAATGTTTACAAAAAAATCCAGAATTACATAAAAGTAATTCTGGTTTAGTAATGAAATAGTAGTAGTATTTTCAAATAGTTTGACAATTAGGTTAGTTAATTTACTTGTGATACAAATAAATTTGTTTTATGAGATAATTCAATTATATTTTCAGTATTTGCAAAAAAAAAACTTGTTTCGGTAGTTATTACATTGCTATTTAAAAAAATTATCCAGAAAAAATATATAACTGGGTTTATACAAAATGTTATGTAATCCGATGTTAAACTCTTTTCATATAACAGCAAAACAAGTTGAAGGTAGATCAGAGAGGAATAATTCTGAATTTATTACACGTAAAACATGTCTGTGCAAAAATGCAACTATTATAATTGCGTTGCAATGAATAAATTATTATTATATTATAATTTATTTACACAGATTTTTGGAAAAATATACTTGTGTATAAGTAGACTAAAAATGACTAAAATAGAGAAGTACAAAGTAATTTTTATTGTTGAAATTTATATCTACATACTCTTGATTGGTGCAGATAATTGGCATTTTGATATTCAATAAACCGAATATTAAATTGTAAGCCAATGCAAAAAACTTCAGTTTCTTTTCCAGAAAACACATTGGCTGGTTTCACAAGCTTTGTTTTTCGGTGTTTTAAAAGCACAGTTTTAACATGTTAGAGATAGCTAAAACACCCAAAAACACTGCTCTTAAATCAGACAAAAACAAAGCTTGTAGTACCAGCCATTATCTTTTATTTCTTACAAAATTTTGAACCATGATGTAATTGGTCACTTTTAAGTGGCTCCAGTTCTAATATAAAGCATATAAACACAAGTTATTTCCAGATTTACTATCTATATGATCAGTACTACCTCATCCATTACGCGTTGTACACTTACTTAAATAACATCCTATATAATTGCTTCATCTAGAAAAATAGCACGAAACAAACAAAAATAACAGAGTTCAACGTCAACAAACATATCTAATTACGAACCAAGCTGCGTTTACCTCAGTTTCGTTGCTGTATAGTAAACCACTATAATATGAAAATACTTTCAACGCATAATCTTAAATTACAAGTGAACATTTCCGAGGTATCGAGAAATTATAGAAATCGCCCCAAGTGAAAATGAAACAACTTCTTTATCTTACGCTATCAAAGGTAAATTACTTGGAAGCGTTTCGATGCTTTGTACAAAACCGTAAACTTATATTGGGAAAAGTTAGATTGCCGATTAAACGGGTACTTCCCTATTAGCAGAATATAAATTTATCTTCGAGATAGTCCGACCAGATAGATAGATTTCAGAAATTATTTCCAGTACTTTTAGATGCCACAGGAAATTATTTCCTGTTTATAAATTAAACCTATTTTTTGCTTATCTTTCTCAATGTCAACTGTTTCTAAATTTTGTTTAACTTTTATTACAAATATTTTCCTCTAAAATAATTTAGGAATATTTGAGAACGGGAAAGATATGCACACTTTTGAAGACTTCATTGTCAAGATGTTCTGAACTAAGGTCAGACCTCTTTCTTATAAACGGCTCCCCTCTTTAATAATTATGTCCTCTTTTTGCCATTCCTTGAACGAAAATTAAGCGAGTGCATGTCAACTATTTCTTGAAATTAATTTTAATTTTAATAACTACATATTTTAACGTTATTTAAAGTTTTATAGCTCAATTTTAAAGAAAGTTTTAGCTAATCCTGAATTTTAGTGTAATTAAACTAAATCACATTCTTAAAAAAGTTTATATAAACTGTAATATTTGTCCTGTTACTATTTGAGTTATCATTTTAATATTGAGATAGAATAAGGTTAGCTAATCCAAAATTCAAGATTAGCTATAAAAAAAATTATAATCGAACTGACAGAAAGTAAAATTTGGAATTTAAATCAATTCCGGCACTACGGTTACAGAATTTGGATCCGAAGATCCCGAGTTTGGTTCCCACTTAAGCAAAAAATATATGAACTATCACACTGCGGTTAAGTGAGTCACTGTAACCGGGAATAATTTCGTGTTGTACAGAATAGTAGAAATAAATAAATTGTGTAACAATAAATATCATTTTTATACGTTTAAAACTAGGATATTTGTTTTAAAGATATAAATATACCTTCTAGAAAGTAGGTACAGAATGAGGTATGGAATAAAATAAAAAGAAAATATGAAAGCAGTTTAATCAAAAATAATTTGGGTGCTATAAAATAAAATTTCAAGTATCAAATAGGACAATTGAATTAGCCGAAAATATTAATTAAAATTGTTTGGGTGGATAAATAAAACAAAATATTTATAAATTACATTTATAAGTCAAAATTTTAAACTAACATTTTAATGTACATCCAAATTATTACTTGAAATTTTTTATTTTTAAAAGTACGAGGGTCGTTCAATAAGTCCTTAGAAAATCCAAGAGATGGTGCTCGTAGTATCGAAAATGATTTTTTTCCAGTAAGCAGCACTCCTAACTAGTCAACTGTTAGAGTTTTAGCTTTAGCCGTCACGTAGTTTCATTGTTGTTGTCAATTGTAGTAAAAAACTTTTGATTGTTTATAATAATGGATAAAAGTGAGTTTCGAGCGGTGATTAAACATCTGTATTTAAAAGGCTTAACGCCGAAAGAAATTAAAGCTGAGTTGGATGAAGTTCATGGCACATCTGCTCCTGTGTTTGCAACTGTTTACAATTGGGTGAATGAGTTTAAACGTGGCCGTACATCCACAAAAGATGAACATCGTTCCGGACGCCCTGTAGAAGTGTCTACCCCCGAAATGATTGACCAAATCCACGATATGGTTTTAAGTGACCGACGAATCAAAGTGCGCGAAATAGTTGAGGCTACAGGCATATCACAAGGCACAGTCGCTTTAATTTTGCACGAAAAATTAGGTGTGAAAAAAATCTCGGCACGATGGGTGCCGCGGTTGCTCACAGTGGAGAATAAACGCAATCGTGTGGTGGACTCTGAGGCTGTTTTGGCGCTTTTCCGTCGTAATCCTGAAGATTTTCTGCGTCGATACATAACTGTGGATGAGACTTGGATACATTACTACACTCCAGAGACAAAAGAACAGTCAAAACAGTGGATTTTTAAAGGCGAATGGGCTCCGAAGTAGGCGAAGACGGAGAAATCGGCAAGCAAGGTTATGGCAACGGTCTTTTGGGATGCATGCGGAATCATCTTCATCGACTATTTGGAAAAGGGAAAAACGATAACAGGAGCGTATTATGCGTCGTTATTGGACCGGCTGAGCGAAGAAATAAAAGAAAAACGTCCTCATTTGAAACGCAAAAAGGTCGTTTTTCATCAAGACAATGCACGTGTGCACACCTGCGCAGTTGCGATGGCCAAAACTATGGAATTAAAGTTCCAATTATTGCAACATCCACCGTATTCACCAGATTTGGCCCCCAGTGACTTTTTCTTATTTCCAAACTTAAAGAAATGGCTTGGCGGACGAAGGTTTACGTCCAATGAGGAGGTCATCGCCCAAACGGAAGCCTATTTTGAGGAGCTTCCGAAATCCTACTTTTTGGACGGCTTAAAAAATTTGGGAAAACGATTAGAGAAGTGTATAGAGCTAAAAGGAGATTATGTACAAAAATAAAAAAAAATATACCCAAAAAAAGTGTTTTTTCTACTTTTTTCTAAGGACTTATTGAACGACCCTCGTAATTTAAAAATATTTTGTTTTATTTATGTGACTTTCTACCACATACTTTGAAAATGACCCAATCCCTTGGATCGAAACGTCATCAATAACAAATATAATCATTGATTTGAAAAAAAAGCCTTTATTATTCATTCGAACAATTTTAAAATTTCACATAGTTAATAAATGTTTAAATATATTTTATAAAAATTCATATTTGTGTGCGAAATATGACTTATCCTATTATGTAATTATTATTAACAAATAAAAGGTTCTTTTTTGTTTTCTGCGATCATTTTCAAATTCTGCTCATCTTACACTCAATATTAGCATTGCGATTATAATTAGAAGCTATCGTAATTTGAGTTATAATTTTTATTTTATGTGGATGACAAACTTTCCCTAATATATAATAAAATTGTGACAAATTACAAATAAAAACTGATAACCTTAAATGTGTAAAAAATACCTATTGCTAAATCAATCAATTAGGACGCGTTTGTAGCAAAGTTACAGATATAAATAACAATGTAATTATTGACTTCTAATATTTGTATGACAAACAGAATTGCTGACGTACTTTTAAATTAAGTTATCAAACAAAAACACGCTAAACGTCACAAAACATAGTTCTTAAAATAAGTGTGGTTACAATACATATCATCAAATATGCTTTTCATTTTAATAATTTATTATGCTAATCATTCATTAATATTCTGACAGCATGTGTCAAAATTGGAGTATTTGTTCCATGCAAATAAGTAAATTAGTAACAGTATTCAAAAATATTTCTGTACTGTTATGAATGTTTTAATTTTCACAAATAAATAAAACAATTTAATTTATAAATAGAAAATGTAAAAATACTGTAATAATATACAGCAAATACATAAACTAAATACATAGATATACTAAATATACAACAAGTTTAAAAAACTTTGCTGTTCTTGCTTTTTTAAAGCGAACTCTGATACAACTATTCGCATATCGTTAGAAATATCCTTTTCTATACTAATGATAGATAAGTCTGAAAGCCATTCTTGGCCCATTATAGATCTCAAATAATTTTTGATTATTTTAAATTTCGAAAAGCGTCTCTCGGAGCTAGCAACTGTAACAGGTAATGTAAAAAAATCTTATGGCAATCGCTAAATTTGGAAATAGATAGATGAGGTTATTTGCAAATATGTATTGAATCACATCTAATGCGTCCATTTCAGGGAAAATATAAGGTGTGATGTTTTCAATAGCTTTGCATTAATCTTCAGCTATAAGATCTTTTTCATTTTTAGATAACATATTCTCTAGAGATTTACATTTTATAGACCAATTCGCTTTATCTCTTTTAGGGAAAGTCACTGAGCAAATCGAAAACTGGGAAATTATTTTTTATTTGTTCAAACCTTTCTTCTACTTTTGATAATCCAGTGTCCAGTATCAAAAAATAAAAATTAATTTTAAATAATTCCCGCGGATTTTGTGGAGCCTCATCCTTACTCTTATAGACAAATAATCGGTTTTTTTTATAGGGTCTACCATTATTAAGGGGGTGAAAATGAAGGGTAGAAATTGATATCCTTGGCATTATTATTTGCGTTGTTCAATTTCAGTATCCAGACACATAGAATAGTTTAAAAATGAAGTATAAAAATAGTATAATCAGAATAATTTTATATTCATTATTTTACTAGTATATTCGTTTTGACAGTAGTTACTTATAACGCTCTTTCAAATTATCTAAAAAGAACTAAATGCAGGGCACGCGGCTATCGCCGCCCCTTTGGCTTGCCGCCCGTGTGCCCCGCACGCCGCGCACTAATGGGTCGGACCGGTCCTGAAATTAACGTGTAAACGTGGCTGAATAGTACAAAAGTACTTATACGTAGTAAGTTGCTTCGTTTTTTGGAAATAATGACTCGTTTATTACATAGCATTTAAAATTATTATCACAATAAGTCTTTCAAAAATATAATAAAGAAAAATCATTGACATAACTCACGTGTGAAGAAAATAAAATAGTAAAAATAAAAGTTCGTATTGTATTCCTGTCGCATTCAGCGAAAAAACAAGAAAAACTTCCTCGGCGCACGCATTATTGTGTTTCATTCGCTACATTCTCAAGCAAACGAGCTTCGCTAATGAATAGCGGCGACCACAAAGAAACGAGTTGTTCCAACTGCAGAAAAATATGTAGGCAATATGTTTCCAATCATAAAGCATATCTCGGAAGTTATTGAATTGTAAAGAAAGTTAGAGGCTGTCGCGCAGGGAAACAAAGCAAATACAAAACGGCCGATTCGGGACGATTTATGGAGCAGAACCAACAGCGCCGCTCTTGTCCAGCGGCCAAATCATGAGCAAGTCGCTTGAAGTTTTGTCTCGAACCGTTGAACACGCTCCGCAAAAAGTACCCGTTCATCGTTCTTATTCATTCTTTCTTTGCACTCGGCTCATCTTATCTCTATTCTTTCCTTCGAGTAGCTTTTGTTTTCTTCCACGCGAAACTTTACAAATAAATATTTTTTGGCTGTGTATTGTGTACTTAATATTCCATGCTGTTAAAAATGCAAAATTTTCCGACTTGGCAATCTTCAAACTTCATATCTAATCTGAGATATTTATTGTTGAATATATTTAAATGCCTAACAAGCGTTTTTTCGCTTTTCATACTTTTTTTTATTAAAACACGAATAATTTATTTTATTCAGTAATGGTTAAAATTTAACATAAAATAAAATATAAGCTTGCATTTATTATTTTACGTACATTTGAATCGTAATGAACTGTTTACTTAACTCTGTCTCTAGGGGTTACGAGACTTATAACGTGCTAGCCCGTGTAAAAATTATTACGGGCTGTTGACATTGGTTATCATGACAACATATCTAATTTTAAACGTTTGACACTTAAATATTTTTTGATTAAACAAAATCTGTCAGATTTTCAAAGTCTACCTTGATTGAAGATTTTAGTTATTGCGTTATACTATTGCAATTCATTTGATTAAATATACATATATTGCGATTCAAATGCACATAAAACATTGTACAATGCTCGACCGTTAACTGAAATTTACAGGCTCACACAGATAACAGGCTCGCTAGCGCTCGCCCGTTACCTTTCTATGTTCGCCTGTAAATTTCTGTATAACGGTCTTGCAATGTAAATAACTATTACAACTCAGTACTCATATCATATTCTTCAGTAGCTCCTATTCCAGATTCTGTTTCAGTGTATAATTGACACAGGTACATTAATTACTATAATAAATATTATCATTACTATTAGTATCTTCTTAGGTAGTCTTATATTCGATACGTAATATCTATGGGACTTTGCAGACTACTTTCTGCAGTGGATTTACCTTCAACAAATTTCAACAACAACATCAACAATTTTAAACATCTATATAGCTAAAGCTCGTTTGACACTATGATTAAAATTATATTTATTTAAATATGTAATTTAATACGATAATAATTTCATGTTTTAAGTTTAGATAAATTCGGTTTAACTTGTATAACTTTTGAAAAAAACCAATTGACGATCGGGATAAATGTCATTTTATACAGGGTATATCTATACTTCGGGAAAAAATAAAGGGTATATACTATAAGACGTACTGATCATGGAACAAAAAGATTATTTTTTAAATTCGGATGGCTTATTTGAAATGAACATTTTTAGAGCCACTGGATTAGCGTACTTTATTGCTTGACCTGCTGCATTTAACTAAATTAAATTAATAATTACACAACATCAGACATTTATTTGGTATTTTGTAAACAATTACTTGTAAGAAGATTTAAATAAAATGATTAAAAATAGCTATCAACCAGTGGCTAACAAAATATTGCCTATAAATACGATGCAAATTTTTTAGCGAATTTAAAAAATATTATTTTTGTTCCATAATCAGTACGTCTTATAGTATATACCCTTTAATTTTTTTCCCGAAGTACAGATACACCCTGTATATGTTTACTAGAATTTCCTGTCGGAGAGCTTTAATGTTATACCAAACTCGACATATTTTAAATAACAACAACAAAAGAAAAAACAATTGACGATCTCTTAAATGTTATTTTTGATACTCAACTATGAATCATAAAAACTTAATTTTATGTTATGATTATAATTTTAAAACAACAACAATATTCAAATTTATCAAAACAACAAATGAAACGGTAATAATTTCAAAATTTATTTCAAGTCAAAATTGTTTTAAATCAAATTCAAACAGACCAATAAACCGACATTTTTGGGACAATGTTTTTTGGATTCAGTAAAGTCTAAAATGTGAAGATTCATCAGAATTAAGAAGATTAAAAATATCACTATGCTTTCTGTATTATATTCGTGTAGTCGGCAAAGTAAAAATAAAGCCCATTTCAACGTATTCGCTCTCAAATAAGTGCCTTGCTCGCCTTACCCTTTAATGACTGAATCGTAGGAAAATCTGTGACTATCATCATATTATTTAGTTCCTATAAAATACCGTGGATTCAATTTTTAATATTAAACGATATACCTGTTTAGTTCAACTACATATTTTACCTCACTTTACGCGAAAAAATATATCACTTACCAAGATCTTCTTAGACAGAGTGCCACATGCAGTAATGGGTAAAAGGCGTGATGATATATTTTTTTTAATTTAAGAAAGTAACATGATATGATGTAAACTGCAACAATTCAAATACAAAAAATTACGTTTTATCGATAAGAAATTAAAGTTCTGAAATTGCAAAAATTGATACTGTAAATATATTTTTTATTATATAAATAATAAACTGATGCATTCAAGAAAATAGAAAAAAATTGGCTCGTTCAGTCGTAGAAAATACAAGACAGTAGACAATTTCAACTAGTTTTAAATACAAAACAAGTGGAATTGCTCGATAAACTACGTATTTCTTTATTATCGAAACGTACATTGTGTTCGAGTAGTTTACGTAATATATTTATGAACGTTCGCCACGCGAACTACCTTGCAATATAAAATAAGAAAAGGAACTGCAGCAGCGCGTCGCTGAAATGAATTCTTTACAAGATCCACGGCTATTTTGTTTGATTTGTGCACAAACCTCGCACAATATAGAATCGCATGATCGTTGTAGTTGTTGCAGTTTTTGGTTTATTTACGAGTATTATTGTTTTTCCAGGCATTGTGATAAATTTCATCCGTGTTAAAATTTTACACTGCGAATGATTAATGAACTCTTATGTCATTAATGTTCTCTTGTTCGCCACTATTTCAAGAGTAGTTAATTATTAATTGTTTTAAAATGTTTTCTAAAACCCGAGGGATACTGAGAGAAATAATATTACTGTTTCTTATTTTAAATGCCTGAAATACATTGATGTATAATGAATGCTATACTGAGAAAAATGTTGATAGAAGATTGGGTTGTGTCAGTTGAAATGGTTTGGAAATGCAGAACGTATCTGGAATGAAAGATTGAATGATCTAAGAATAAATAAATGGATTTGTCAGTACAGTGGTGTGGATAGCACTACGGAATTAGAATCCGGAGATTCCGAGTTCGAATCTCACTCAAGCTAAAGATTATATATACTACTACACTGCGGATCGGTGAGTGCGGATCCTGTACTGTAATTGGGATTAAGTTCCTGTTGTACAGCGAAACATAAATAAATAAATTTTATTGAAAGTTTGTTGCTTGAATGTGATTTGAATTTGAACTCCAATTTTTTTAATGCAAATAGTTTTTCGTAACTTGTAATGTGAGATTTAATGTTGCTTTTAAATAAAATTTATAATAACATATTATAGCAGTTTTGAAGTGGAGATACTGACAAGAGACATTATATATTGTATTGTTGTAGAATTATTTAATAATTGTATGTGGCAATAATTTATTGAAGGTGAATGAAAAGAATAATAAATGTGAATGAAGCGAAAGTACGAGTAGTGTCTAGGAATAGAAATGTTTGGCAAAGATTGATTGTAGGATGAATCATATGAATAAATATCCAATAAATATATGGTGTTATGTATTTATTTTAATACATATTAAAAGATATGTAAAATAATGTTTAACGCTTAAGAATTAAATGATTTAAACTCTAAGGTTAAATTATAACCAAAATGTACAAGTTAATATAGCAACTGCCATCTACAAATTAAAACTTCAACGTGAAAAATTCAACCCCTGTCTACGCTGCTACCATCTGTGAGGGTGTAGTAAAGAAAATGAAAATCAATTCCTGCTTACCGCCCTGAAACGCCGAGTCATCTATTGCGGAAACGTATAAAACTAAAGCCATTCATATATGGAAACTTGAACCCTAAAAGATGTTACTGCGAATATCAATTTGTTCTAAAAAATGTTAACTAATAAATATAAATTTAATTAGAATCATATTAACAAAATTTAAGGTATAGGATTAATATCGTTGTATATTATATATAACACCCACAATTTCTTATATTTTCTTAATTGTAGTACCTTGACTGGTTTATAGATGTCTTCTACAGAGGGTTAATACGCTCTGACTCTTTCACAAATTTAGAAACATTGGCATCTAGTACAAACTATAAATTAAGAAGAATATACTATAATATATTAAAGAACGAGTTTTATAAGACATTCTAAATGTTCTATAAAAGTCTTATAAAGTCTTATAAAATGAATTATTTATACTATTTTCTTCTGCATTACGTCTTTTATTAATAAGAAAATCTGGGATATTTTAAACCGAGTCAATTTAGGGCAATTTGTATATGGAATGTTATGGTTGGAAACTGTTTTAAATAAGGGTAACTAAAAAATAGAGAGACGAATAGTTTTTCTTTATTATTAATTTAGATGTATTGTAATTTCAATTAAAAAATTGCAGCTCAAATGGCAATTTTCTTGTCTAAAAATTACCGTATTTTTACAGGAACTTCACTGATTTCGAATTCTCTCACAACATCAGTATCATCTTGGAGCAACTGCAATTTAAGGCAGCGTCTCTCTGAAGTTATTATCATCGTGGACAACGTCACCGAAGCTGCTATCATCATAGATAACAACGGAAACTTTTATCATCGGGGAAAATGTCACCAGAGTTGTTAAACATCAGAACAAGGTTACTAAAACTTTTATCATCGTGAACAACGTCACCGTAGTTAACGTTACAAGACCATGACGGCAGAAGCTCTGAATTCAAAGCGCAAACCTTTAAAATAAGTCATATAAATGAAAAATTATTTATAAAATTGATATTTTTTAAAGTTTGGAATGAGTAAATATAATGTAAATCGATATTAAAAACTCAATAACACTGTTTCCAGATAGAAGCGAAAATTCGAAAAAAAATTGAGGAGTTATGCCATCAATAGCGTTAGCATCTTCTATAGAACATTTTACTAGCAAGATTCTAACACGAGATTTAAAAGACCCCCAAAAATAAAATAGCAGCCACAAACTCGATACCACTGAGCCCCTAGTCCATATGTATAGTGTATTAATGTTTTTTGGACACAGAATTATTACTCATTTTTTATTGTAATATATTATATTTCTAATAAACATTTTAATATAAATATTAGTGTCTTTTGTATATACAATTTTAAAATTCCAATAAATGAATTTATAATAACTTGCATTCTTTTATTGATCCTCTAAAAAATCTAAAAATCTAAACTTCTTGCATGAAAAATAAATTCAAGCGATTGTGTATTAGGAGCACAGAACATTGAGAAGGTAATTAAGTGTTGAATTTAGTTTCATCAGATTGGCAACCCTAAAAAAATTAATTTCGTTTTGCTTACATAATTCCTCGGCTCTTCCTAATTATTCAAAACAATTAAATATTAATTAAATTCAATTAGTAGGAAAAGCAACAAAAATATGTGAAATGAACCGAAACCAACACTAACACCTGAACCAAAACCCGCACCCTCATCCGATCTTAAACCCGCACCCACACCCGCACACGAATCCGTACTTACACCTGCACACACACCCACACTTGCGCCCACATGCAACCCTGCAATCACACCCTTGCTCTTACCCACACACTTACTTACACCCACCCCCTTACCCATACATAAACATACACAAAGTGTTTCACAACTGTTTACTGGTTGTAAAGTGCAATTTATTTTGCAAATTTTGAAAAAAAAAATTGTATCATGATCACTACGTTCAGTAATATATGGAGTTAAAATAAATGATAAGTGATGAAACACAGTGTATATTAAAACTTGGTTAATAAGCCTTATACTTATTATGGTTTTAAAACAGGGCTGTTGAAAAGTTCTGACATTTGTATCATAGGGTCAACATTCAAATAAATATATTAAAATCATTATCATGTTTTCTACTTTGTAATACTTCTAATAATGTTTCCTAATAATTATTATCTGATTGCCAATCTCCACAAACATCTAAAAAAAATCTAACTTTGACTGATAAAAGTTCGTGTATGCTAGATTTATTTGTGTGATTTTTGATTATTAATTTTGTCATTTTCATGTGCAATTATTTATATTACTTTTACACATTATATATTTAAGATAAATTACTATAAAACGATAACATTTCCTTGGAAACATAGCTTCTAAAAAAATATATAAAGACATGCGTGCATTCACCTAGTAACTACACTAAATGTAAACAATACAGAAAAAAGTTTACAGTCGGTTATTGTTTAGCAATGTTCAAGATAAGATAAAATAGTTTGAAACTAAGATGTCAGACTGATTAATATATATCAAGATTTTAAGTACTTTCCTATAACTAAAAGTAGTATATTAATTATAAACAATTTTGACATAACATAGGTATTTGATACTTATCATCGTTGAAATAAAAAAATGTGCGTTTGAATAAAGATATTTCTAAGAATTAGTTTTATTTTTTTAAATTAAAAGTTTATGTCATCTCGAAAATGTATCTTTATAAATATTATTTATCTACTCCACTGGTTAACTATTAAAAGTGCTTGTTATGTTTGAAACTTTTTTATGCAACCATTTAGAAATTAATTGAGAATAAAAAAAAGAAGTGTTTTTCACCCTTATTTAATCAACTATGGAAATTTTTGAGAAAACAAGACGACGTTTGATATGAGCCAAAAGTATTATTTGTAGTTCTAACAATTTAACAGTTAGCAATGAGAACCCGTCGAAGTTAAGTAAGGAAATAATAATATTAATAAGGAATATGTAATTGTAATAATTTATTATGTAGAAGATAATACACAAAGTAGTAAATTATTTAAACTCATTAATCTTACAACTCAATTATTTCTGTGACGCACTATTTGTTGATAAATGTTATGTCTTATAGAAATTATAGTTGATAATTGAAAAATAAATATTGCACTTAACTTCACACACATAAAAATTAATTAACATACTTGCGTATATTTTAATACAAAATTTACTGATTTCCGTAAATGCAGGGAGAAAAAGATACACGGAGACACATCAACGACCTATGCTGACTACGTGCTAGTAGAGAAGTCTAAACTTATTGGCTACTGTGAAAGGCTATTAACATTTTTACACGAAACTATGTTAGTTTATCCTTTTATTACCGTAAACTAGACTCATTCGACAAAATTACTCTATTCAAGATATATTACATTCACTTTAATGAGAATTCACCACACGTCACTGTCAACCAATAGGATCACGAATTTGTTTGAAAATTAACCAATGAAATGTACATTTCGTCGGAAATTCATCACTAGTGAAATTGATATCGGAAATACCACTGTTAATAATATCCTTGGTTACGAATAAAATAAATGATATTTTCAATATTTTCATAAATGTCAATTTTGAATATTAAATGTACACTGAAAAAATGTAGAATTTTCATCACTGTAATACCTAATTAATAATGTGCAAATAAATACCTAACTATTCTTGTTAATTAACTCTTGTTTGATAAATTCTCAAGCCGAATACAACTCGTAGTATAAAAATTGACAGATAATATTTTGACATAAATATACATTCGTTGTTACGGAAATAGCAAACACAACTCGTGCTTCGCACTCGTTATGTTTCCATTTTCATACTACTTGTTATATTATATATGAAAATAAATGCAGGGTGTTTCTATAAATCTGCATGAAACTTGAATGACTTATCTAATTTGATATATTGATTATAGAACAAAAGATTTTTTTTTTGATATTCTCATAAATTAGGGTATTTCATACCTAGCGAACATTTTTATTGTCGCTGGTTTAATAGTACATTTAATTTAAAACAATAAAAATAAATTTAAGAATTATATATTCGACATCTCTGTCTGTCCAGTAAATATGTTAGAATTTTTGAAAAATCATGAGCATTCGCCGGGATTTGAACCCAGAACCTTTCACTCGCTAGGTGACTGCTCTACCACTTGAGCTACAAATACTCGGCGAATATTCATGATTTTTCGTGCATTATAATTTAGTTGTTAAGTAATTTGTAAAGTGACATCACTATGTCAATTCGTTACAAATCAACAACTGTAGTATGCAGCGGCCAACAGCCAAGGAAGAAATAGTTTTAAGAATTATATATTAAAATCATGAATATTCGCCGAGTATTTGTAGCTCAAGTGGTAGAGCAGTCACCTAGCGAGTGAAAGGTTCTGGGTTCAAATCCCGACGAATGCTCATGATTTTTCAAAAATTCTAAAATAAAAATAAAGCATTACGCCAGGTACTAACTAATAATAACTAATTAATAAATGATTATTTGTAAGCAGCGTTAATACTTGTTTTTCATTAATAACAAAATTATAAATAATTAAATGTACTATTAAACCAGTGACACTAAAATTTTCGCTAGGAATTAAATAACCTAATTTTTGCGAATTTCAATTTCTATAATCAGTATATCAAATTATATATGTCAATTAAGTTTCGTGCATCTGTATAGAAACACCCTGTATATTAACTATAGTGTGTCAGGGTCATTAAGCATACACTAATCAAATAGTACAAAACGTATAATTAAATTCACCCTCTTTTATTGTACAAATTATAAATAAATTTTTAACCAATCTCATAAATACCAATTTACACAAAACGATATAACTATCACCAACTATAATTAAAATTACTAACATTTGACTAGCATTCACCTGTAAGATTATAAAAAATCTAAGTAATCACAAATTACTTTGATTGAAAAATATAATCTTATCTCTACCTGTATTTGAATCCGGGAATTGATCCGTAGACATTCTGCCGATTGAACTATAAAAGCAATGGATACAAACGCTAGCATGAAAGCAATTTCAATTATCATTTTCGACTTAACACTTGAATAACTTCCTCCGAGATGTATGCTGAAATAAATATAGCGACAGTGCGTTGGATAATAATGAATCGAAGTATAAATTAAAAAAAATAATTTGCTTTCACTAATTTGAAGCTCAACGATGCTTTTTAAGATTTAAAGGGTAATATTAATCAATGGGGTAGGTGACTCAGTGGTATAAAGTCGGCCTGTGGATCTTGAGAACCTTGGTTCGATCCCCACAGCCGACAAACAATTTTCACCAAATAAATCTATCCCTGTGGCTCCCTCTCCACTAATATCTTTGGGGGCCGTGATTTGACGGATGGTAATCGCACTTCACGCGAAAAAATATATCACTTACCGAGATCTGCTTAGGCAGAGTGCCACACCCAGTAATGGGTAAATGGCGTGATGATATATTTTACTTTATTTTATATTTATCATATTCCTGGAGAAAATACCAGCAGAATTGTAGACTGGAGAAATGTTTCCAAACCAGAAATATCAAGATGAAAATGACATTGTTGACAATCCTAACTGATAATCTTACACACATAAGTAGATAATAAAAATAATAATATTTGTGTAATTTTAAGTTTCATTTTATAAATCACACAATTTTTTTAGTTAAGGAAGCAAATAATAATAATTTTGAAATCCCACATGTGAAACCAAGTGACCTTTCCGAAATAATATACAAATATAAATTAGCAATACACGTGCGCTCACATAGAAAATAAACAAGCAAAAATTATAATTATATAAATTACCTAATTTACATGCTCAAAAACATGTTTTTAGTATCATCTTCGTAGTACAACAGATCATGATCATGAAACATGAAACAAAATCTTAAAGTAAATATTTCTAAAAGTTAATTACGTTTATTTATTCAGTAAGATTATTTTTGTCCTATAATAGAACATTATTACTATTTTTGCGCATTAAATTAAAGAGTGTATTTTAATTATTCATTGAGAAGAAATAACATCATTTACTGCTATTTGCTTCTTTTTAAATAATTAATTATTTATACACATTTTCAATATTTGTTTTATTCTATAATTTATTTTCGTGATGAGTTATGATCCTAGAAATACGGGATTCAATATCAACTCAATAATATATCAGTATTATAGTTATTTACCTAAAAAGTCAGGAAAGCGTTCAATTACAGGATGAGTAGATTACGAATCCTGTACGACGCTTTACTGACGTGTTACGTATAACATTTTACCTGAAACATTTAAATAAATAATAAAAATTTTAAATTAATTTCAATTAAAATAAATATTTGACTTACATATTCAGTCAGTATTTTATGTTGCTAAGTAACTAGACACACACGTTTCTTTCATTACCTGTCTAGGCAGGCAATATGTTATTTTCCTGACTAGGCATGCAAAGCAAAGCTTTCCTAAGTCATAAAGGTCAGACAAATGTTTATTTTCCTGGCAGTTTCAGGTAAAATCGTTTTTCAGTGTTATTCCAGTATCTTACCTAACCTAATAACTATGGGCATCTCTTCTAAAAGAAATTCGTAAACCAGATTTTTTTCATTTTTCGTCATTCATATAGTTATTTGGTTCCAGTTGTTTTAAATAAAACTAAGTATCTCCAAAAGTTTATATGGTAGAATACACATTTCACTTACCTAAGCCGTTATATTCGATTTTAGTAAAATTCTCAATTTATACATTTGTTTTTATACTAGACGTACTTTTCACATCGCTCATATTTTAAACAATCATTTCAAAACACAAGACAATACTAGAACTGTCCGGTCAATCAATATATGAACGAGATATTTGCAGCTTCATTTTTCATGAATATTGACAACATTGAAGTTTTTTTTTTCTATTTTGCATAGAAGTTTAATTTTTGCAGTTACGTTGTCGCGCACATAATCAATTCTTAAATGTTGCCTGAGCTGAGCTAGTAATCCAATTAGTCCTTCGGTATTGTCTTAAAGATTAATAATAATATAATAATATGGGGTAGATAGCTCGGTGATATTGCATCGGACTATATTTATTTTACGCTGTACAACAGGAATTTAATCCCAATTACAGTACAGGGTCCGCACTCACCGAGCCGCAGTGTGATAGTTTATATAATTTTTAGCTTGAGTGCGATTCGAACTCGGGATCTCCGAATTCGAATTCCGCATCGCTATCCACACCACCGTACTGACGGTATATAAAGTACTAACGATAATAATAATCAGAGTTATAAATATTTTCAATTTAAATTCATATTACCTATTTTTAGCAAGATATTTAAACTGGCTATTATTTAAAAATATCTAAAAATAAATCTGATTTATGTACATCATTAGTCATTTAGACATGGAGGCATCGTATTAATAAAATGTTCAAAAAATATTCCTATGAACTGATTCTTAATCTTCAACGAATCTTTTCTTCGTTCGAACGGATTCCGAGAAATGATTTATTAAAAATCCCTAACACTGAATTATTTATATCACACTTCATATTTTCCAATTTTGCATTAAACATTTTTTCCATCTTCACTCATTTTATCAAAGGACATTTACACTTAATTTTTCTTTGTTGACATCAAGTACAAGGAGATTTGACAATAGATTTTTAAATTTTCAATACATGTTTTCTTTTATCGTTATTTTGTATTTAGGTCGAGTTTTTTATAAAATAAAATATGAAGTGTTTATAACGATACCGAGTTAATCTTTATTTATTTAAGTATTGTACAAAATATATCACAATGCTACTTTACACCGTCACTATTTAAATTTTAAATTTATTTCAGATTAAATTTGACTTTACGTCAATCACAAATACAAAACAGTCGCTGTTTTATACTTCTGTTGTATTCTGAAGAAAAAATTATAATTAGTTTCTCATTTTTAATTTTGTTTATCTAGTTTAGTTAAGTTCTGACTTTTAAGGTATACATTCAACAATCTATCTTTTATTAATTACCTTACTTTAAAATTAATCGTATTTATAAACAAAACCATGTAATAACTAAATTATTGTTATGTTACTGTTACATGAAAATGGCCACAACTATTGATCGAAATAAATATGAAAATTTAAGTTATTTTTACAATTTTCTTTTTTTTACTAAAGCCTCAAATCCATTCAACATTAACGTAAAACAATAATTAAATTAGCAAACCATGCATTAAAAAATTTCTACGATTGCTATTACGTTTTCCGAGGAACAATCGAAATATTTATTTGTGTATTAAGAGCGCAAAGTGATTCTTTGTTATTTGAACACGGTAATTGCGGCGCGAGCCGAAGGCGAGAGCTGTAATAGTGTAAGAGGAACTAAGACACTTTACGCTCGTGATACAAACATAATTATTTCTACGATTGCATCATAAAATGATAAAAAACGTATACGTACTGAAAATAAATTCGTTCTGTCAACTGTCAATATGACAAGTTTCTGTTTTGTTTGTATTCTTGGTAACTATTGACGAGCGCATTTAACGTCTTTTTCGCGCGTTGCCATTGGAGACGCGCAAAAAAGATATTTTTCGATTGTTCCACAGAAAACGTCAACTTTACGATGACAAATGACATAATAATTATCAACTTTTCATAGCAATCGTAGAAAAAATATTTTTGTCGTCATCTGTTCAAAAAAATGTTTACAGATAATACCTACGTATTTCAGGGTGTATAATTAGAATTTACAATAAAAAATGGGGGCTCGCATTTATGATTTCAAAGTTATCACTCCCGTTCCCCGCAAAAAAGAAGAGGGAGAATATAGAAACCATCGCCGGCTCGTAGAAAAGTAACTTGCCAGAGGGTCGTTGCAATCGAATGAATGGTACAGGAACCTATAACGAAGACATAGACAAAGTCATTGATTTTTATATGTAAAGATAACTTGTAAATATTGTTTTAATCATTGCTAAGTTGTTCTGAAATGTCTATTAAGAGTAGTTCCAAATTTGTTTTATGCTTAAAATATTGGATTGCAGGGCCTAGAGAGAATCCCACCTCCTGATTTTGTTAACAAATCAGTGAAGTCGAGTATGTAAATTCACGTGAACAGTTGACGGATGTTGCGAATAGGAAAGTTGCAGGTGGATTTAGGGTTCATCCAATTTGAAAACAAATGTTTGTTTTACATGTTTGATACAACTAACTTTATCTTCAAAACACGAAACACAATACCATCGTTTAACTTTATAAACATCGATTTATTTTCAGAAACGTATTATGTCACCGATTTTAGAGAAATTTATCTTTCGAAGTATTTTGACATACTTATTAAAACGATTAACAATAAGTAATGGAATCATTATAACTTTTCTTGTTATGTCATTCTAACTTTGTAAATTCGGATTTATTTCCGTAAAAATTTCTAGTTATGTAATTTCATTAGGCACCGAATTAAAATACATTCTAGAATATGAATTTGTTTTTCGCAAATATGTAGAATATTTTTTAGGCGAATATGACACTATTCGAAATCAATTTATTTGAAAAGCATTTCTATGAATCGACGTAGATGCCGAAATTTGATTAATACTGCGAACTATTTCTGTTGGAAATTGACGAGTTACAAATTTCGCATAGAATTTCGAGAATGATCTATTTAAATACGCTCTGTAAATTTCCTAGCCTTAATGTTAATCAGGCACCTAACTGGCTCTGAAGTTGGCACCTGAACAGTGTTACTTTCGAAAGAAGATATTATTATTATTATTATAAATGATACGTTGGTACTTTAGGATCTCATAAACTATAAGAGTAACGACTTCGGTTAATGAGACAAAAGTAACAGTAGTAGGACAATTTAATGCTGATTTTCAAAAATAAAATGCACAGATCTTTAGATATGAATGAAGACATGGAAATATCGAATTTTTTCAATAAATTTTATATCAAAAAATAGTAGATAGCGAAAAAGTTTCAAATAAAAGTTGTACAAATTTTACAGAATCGCGGCATAACTCCTATTTTTTTAATCATTAAATAAATAAATAAATATATTATCACGCCTTTTACCCATGGGTGTGGCACTCTGCCTAAGCAGATCTCGGTAAGTGATATATTTTTTTCGCGTGAAGTGCGGTTACCAGCCGTCAAATCACGGCCCTCAAAGATATTAGTGGATGGTGAGCCACAGGGGTAGATTTAAATTGGTGAATATTGTTTGTCGGTTGTGGGTATCGAACCAGGGTTCTCAAGATCCACAGGCTGACTCGATACCACTGAGCCACCTACCCCATAATTAATCATTATTATTATTATATATCTGTTATCATTTTCTCATATATTTATAATTCTTAGTTTAAATCTAAGTTTATATTTTTTATTTTATTGCTTATTATATTGGTTTTACGTTTATATATTGCTTCCCCTTCAACCCAATCATCAGTCGCGCACTTCTCGTAAGAAATAAATAAATCTCTCCGAATGATACAAACTCTTACTAATAATTTCTAGTTTCGTAAACAAATATATTGCGTGCTTCTTATATAAATATGTAAGTTATAAAGCACTGTTTTCTCTATTTCGATGTTGATGGGGCTGCCATCTATTGGTAGTAAATTTTCCGCATATTTACTGTTCAGTTAAAGTTCGCGCTCTTGAATATTATTGGAAAAGCTTCATGTTCCGATTTAAATGTATTTCATGGTTCAAGTCCCTGTAATTTATATACGAGATCACAATACTTTTAACCAATATTAATAATAATCATCTCCTGTTTCAAAAATATTAGTATTCAGATGTCATATTCAGAGACAATTTGGCGGTTATTTCACCGTAAATAGAACAAAAATTGCATAACTATGGTTGTCCGTTTATAAGATATTTCACTGTAAAAGTATATATGTCACAGATATCGTCACTTAATTGATTGAACCACATGAATTTAAACCACCAGACAATAAACTGAAATACTATGTTTTAAAGATATCTATAAAGTGTAACATTGCTTTCAATAATCGAATAATCAATCACCAATGATAATCTCAGGCGCGTAAAAATATTAATAGTGTAACGTTCTTATTAGAGTAAATGTAATTATCACGCGGCAATCATAAGGTACCTGGTAGTGATATTTAACATGATTATTAAACAGCCGATGCAAACGTGACTCTGGCAATGAACCAGTAAACAAATGATAGTGCTGATAATGAGAGTGGGGGTGGTCACAAATGAAGATGACAAACATCGTATCTGTTATTACTTGGAAATGTTCTGTTCGAAATACCAGTGGTGTTGGTGCAGTAGGGACCATCGAAACGGGTAGACTGGCCGGGGGATAATGAAAAGACAAGTGTTTAAAAGGTTTTTAAGTCTGTGATAATTCGGTGATAACGCGGAAATAATACTCACGGTAAAGGATATTTTAAATTATTTTGCGGAACGCTTAAAATTTTGTGGAACTAAATTATAACTTTTTAACAAATGGCTGAAATGGTTAAAGGTAAGAGAGTTTATATTTTTACATACACCATCAGACTAATTTCAATTAAACCTAAATACTGTAGGTATCTTAAAATTTAAAAGTTTGTTTCGTTGAATACTAATAAAAAAGCAATAATATATGTACTTATAATACAAACAATTGAGATAAAGGATAAAGTCCTTGTAAGAATAGAAGTATTACATGACTAGCAAGTATTAAATATGCCTTTGTGTGATAAATAAGTAAATATTATGTATTTAACCAGCTTTGAACAATGACCTTGGTTTGTATCACAAAAATTAAATTAGAGTCCTTATATTATTTCGTATTTGTCGCAATAATTTCATCTAATATTACTAATATGATTGTAAAACAAATATACTAGCATCTATCGGCAAGACTGTCAATCACTTACGCAAATACTAAATGCTAATCAAGTACAAATATTGACAAGAAAAATAGATCCAAAATATCTATCAAATTAACAACAAATTAAAGATGTTAAATTATTTTGTAATATGCAAATAAGTGCACTATGCGATATAGGATTTTTTTAAATATGTAAGAGCAGACATAATTATCAATAATTTTTAAAATATATTTCAACAAAACCAGTCATTTATAAATTTATAAAATAGACATGTGTATATTATAGTGATTCATATTATCATACTTAAGATAATATCAATAACTTGATCTATTTTAAAAGCGAAAACAAAAGATATTTTATATTATTATATGATATGAGTAGCACTTAATGAAACCTAAATAAATAAAGGTTATAATAATTCAAACTTACTTCTTGAACTGTTATCTTGATGAGACATAGCTCTTATTATCATATGATTTTAATTGTAAGATTATATTTATATAAATTCCGCACTTACTTTCTTTGCAAAAGGACTTAAAGTTTAGAAAATAAATTAATATATTTTGCAATCAATCGCAATAATACAAACTGTAATTTAAATACTTGTTTAAATTATTTTCCTATTACTTAAAATAAAATGATGTATTATATTATATACTTTCATAGATTATTAATAAAAGTGTATCATATTATTGATATGAATTGTTATTTAAAAAATGCTTAATTTTTATCATATAAAGATAACAGTATGTACCTACCTAATGAATACTCGAACATAAATATATTTCAACACGTAATTAAAATTTTTGTTCTAAAAGTAAATTGATAAACAATGTCGACAAGTTAAACATCAGTTTTTATTACATTTTATACGATATTAATTATTTTACCACCTATCTATAAAGTTAGCTAATTATTTAATTACTTCATAATTAATCTAAAAATAATAATAAAATTCAAATAAAAAGGGTTGGAGGAAATTAGTATAATAGGTATAATATTATCTAAGTATCATAAAGTTATTAACTTGAAAGTATATTCACAACAAAACTCTAACATAATTTGAATCTTTAGTTTATAAACAAAGTAAGAGCTCTAAATTCCTCTTATGTTTTGCATAAAATACCACAGATAATATGTATATTTGAATATGTACACGCAATTATAAGTCTCATAAAATGTGTTGTTTTTAACCTAATACCCGCCGCAATTCAATGATCAATAAAAGAATACCTTTTCAGTAAAAATTATACATACTTAAGTGTTAAAATATATCTGACCTTGAAATATAATTGTTAAAAACACCGAAATTAAGTAACTTTGACTATTTTTAAAATTATTGGTTTTGCAAATATTTGAAAATTGGCTGTGACTGGCTGTCATAACATAACTAATTAATATATTTATTAAAAAAAATATACATTTTAAATGTAAAAAAAAATGATTACAGCCAAATATTTAAGCGTCCCAAAAATGGGACGTTGGCGGTTAATGGGTTAAATACAACGGCGGTCTGTTTGTGAGATCACAAATTGCTGCTTTAAATTCAAATAAATTAAAATGTTTTGACGCATCAATCATATATAGAATTTTAATTTTAGAAGCAGTTAACTTTAATTATTTTAAATTATAACTATGTATCAGTAAATTGAAGTATTTTAATTATGAATCGAGAAATTGTATGTTATCAATAAAATTTGCATATTAATTATAGAATAGAAACAGAAATAATTCATTAATGGCCGGTTTTATTAACGAAAAATTAATTTACTACCAAGATAAATAAAATGTATTCAATGACTGTTGGACTTTTGCCAGTAATGTTACACGTATAAGTCATAAAATAAATAAAATTGTTTCGAATTTGCTACTATAATAGCTATTTATGTAACAAGTACATAATGTAGAACTTTATTAGACGAGACGAAGTTTATGGCAGAGCGAGCGAGGCAAATAAATAAGACGAGTCTATAAATTCCGATTATGTACGAGTTCCATACAAGGCTTTATGTTTGACTGCCCCACAGAAGATTTTCTAGTACCTATAATGACATTTATTTATTTATTTATTTATTTAAGTTACGCTGTACAACAGGAACTTAATCCCAATTACAGTACAGTGTCCGCACTCACCGAGCCGCAGTGTTGTAATTTATATAATTTTTAGCTTGAGTGAGATTCTAACTCGGGATCTCCGGATTCGAATTCCGTATCGCTATCCACACCACCGTACTGACGGACATAATGACACATTTGACAAATGACAAATTCAAATTTAATATTTAATATTTAAGTTGTTTGTTTGAAAATTTTATTTGAAACAAAATTCAAACGCAGTCAAGAAATTAATATTAAAATTAATTTCTTTTAAGGAAATAAATTTTAGTTCAAGTAAACCTCTTGGTAGAATATAGATAAAAAGTAAACACAGTAATTAAAATAATTCTTAATTTTCAGAAGTGAAAACATCATGGATGACAAGACGCGATGTTCTCTGGATCATGGTGTTTTGTGGATTCGCCGTAAACTACATGATTCGGATCAACTTAAACATCGCCATCGTTGCCATGGTGCAGCAGCGACCCCACTCGGCGGCAAGCATCGCCACATCCAGCGAGTGTCTTCGGGAAGCGCGCATGGCAGCGTTGCAGCTCGCAGAAGACAAGCAAGCTATGATTGATAACAACACTCTATCGGAGGTAAATAGATAGCGTTACTGTTATTTTTTTTAGTTTGATAATGGCCTATTGTTTGTTTAGGTTTACGTTGCATAGATTTTTGGTTGTTTGTGAGAATTTGAACTAGTTTTTACTGGAAATATATTCTACAATCTTTAATCAAATCTTTACGTGAATTCTTCGTTTAAAAATTATGGCCGTTAGTATTTACACTTGACTACGCAACGGTTTCTCAATATTAGGATAAACTAATAGACTAGTAATCTGCCAGATATGTAAAAAAATATCGTATCGATAAATGACAGTTTTATTATTATTAATCCGAGAGTTGGTCCTGTTGTCCCTGTACTGCGGCCTTTTGGCCTATTGTACACTCTGAATTCTACTCATTTAGTATAAGTCCTGTTTCTTTAACGAAGTCCAAGATTCTCTTTAATTTTAACTCTTTTAATGTCTTCGAGAACAGGCGCGGTGGCCGAGCGTGTTAAGGCACATCTCTTAACATACTGTGACGTCACCCGAGCCAAGGTTCGTCAGTTCGAGTGTCAAAACTGCGGCTCGGTGTGTCCGGTAGGCCCAGGCCCGATTTGGGCTGTAGCGCCACAGATGATGATGATGAATGTCTTTGAGTGCAATTTAGATGCTCCTAACAGACTACGTTTACTGGTCACAAAAGCATCAACTACGTGGCTCAAGCAATCACATGCAAAACCAAATTCGAATTTCAGAATTAAATTAATAAGAAGTATTCATATTTGAAAATATTTTGAAAGTTAATTTAAATGCATTTTATTTAAGTTTTGATTAACATTGCATCGAGGTATGTTGTACAAAATAGCAATGCAAAAAATTGTTAAACTAAAATTTTTAGGACATAATACGGTGGTGTGATTAGCATTACGGTATTCGAATCCAGAGATCTCGAGTTAAAATTAACTCAAGTTATAACTATATAAACTACAACATTGCGTCTCGGTGAGCTCGAACCTTGTACTGTAATTGAGAGTAAGTTCATGTTCAAAAGATAAAATGAAAAAGAATATTATTTAATAAGTAAAAAGTTGTAATAATTACTATGAATATCTTGCAGCTCGCAACGAAAAGAAGAGAAGAGAAGAGTTTTATTTTCTGTATAAAACTAAATTTAATATAAAATGTATTTTGCCAAGACTTACTCCGTAAAAAGATTCCGAGAAAAATTAATTTCATTTTCGCTCTTTCGTGCTACCCGTTTCCATCTCGTGTGTCATTAGCGTCAGTTTCATCTTAAATACGGTTCTGGTAAACGCGAGACACGAGGCATTCACTGCTCAATACCACTTTACCGCACGAATGATTCTGTAACGACTCTCTCAACATCGTAACGATAAATGTCTATGATATCGCTCTATTGCAGATCTGTGAACATGCATGGTAACACAGTAGATTTCATGTGAATGCTGCATATAATAAAAAATAGATGGTTCTTCTTGTAACGCACCATTTACTATTTATTTTGTATTTTATGTTTAAAGCTTCAAAGCTTCAAACTATTGAGACTGATATGGTCTGTTGACTGACAATAACTGATCTTATACATACCCGTTTGTACCAATGATACATCAATTTTCAGTTTGACTTGTATCATAATATAGGTTAGAGTAAACTAAGAGAACAGACAAGGCACTGGTGGTGTAAATCGTGTTTGAATTTGTTTTCAAATGTATAGTAGTATTATTAAATATATTTGACAGTGATTGACAATGACAAGTAATTTGTCAAGAAAAATAATTACATACAAAATGTTAATTTGTAGTGTTATAGAGCTGTGGTTGTTAACCTTTTTGTCATCGCGAACCCCAAATTTTCGCAGCCCCCCAGTTTCAACTGTAATTACAAATATTATATTGATTTTTACTTCCTTGTACGAAGTAAAGGAAGTATTGTAATCGCAAAAATATTCGGTTTTCAGATTTCAACGGAAATAAGCATTTTGATCTTCCCTGAATCTATTTTGACTAATTTCGTCGTGACGTCTGTTCGTACGTATGTACGTGCGTACGTACGTATGTATCTCGCATAACTCAAAAACGGTAAGCCGAAGAAAGTTGAAATTTTGTATTTAGGGCTGTTATAACACCTCCCCTTTTGCTCATTGAATAACTTCCGGAAGGGGTACTTTACTTGAAGTTTATAATAGATTTTAATGAAAAACTAAATTAAAATATAATCCAAAACTTTTAAAATTTGATATACAACTACTACAATACATAATAGATTTTGGTTAAAATGGACTAACCGGAAGTGATACATTACATGAAGCTGTTAACAGTTATTCTTGAAAAAAATGGTATTATTTTGATTTTAGAAATAAATGCTGGAAATAAATGTTTTAGAGAATTAAATTCTGCGTCTAGCACATGAAGAATTATTAAATTAGCCTTTTATATAAGTGAGATATGTAAATTTAAAAATTAGATATTATTTTTTTTTAATTACTCTGATAATGGTAAATTCGAGTCTCGCAATATTTGATATTTCTAGCTCTGAAAACGACTGTATCATTTTTATTATATAACCATTAAAAAAATACTAAAATAAAAACTAGAAATAATATTTCGATAGCAAGTGTTAAAATACAAGTATCTGCTACTAAATCAGATTCGAGCGGATAATTAAATAAGACAAAATAAAATAAAAACAAAAAAACAGACAAAGTTGTAATGTATCACTTCCGATTAGTCCATTTTAACCAAAATCTACTGTTATTTCCATTGAAATAGTAGTCCTATATACCAAATTTGAATTATATTATATTATATTTTGGATTATAATTTAATATAGTTTTCCATTAAACTCTATTATAGGGTTCAAGTAAAGTACCACTTTCGGAAGTTATTCAATGACCAAAAAAGGAGGTGCATAACTAGATGTTATAACAGTCCTAAATACAAAATTTCAACTTTCTACGACTTACCGTTTTGAGTTATGCGAGATACATACGTACGTATGTACGTACAGACGTCACAACGAAATTAGTCAAAATGAAATCAGGGACTTTCTTTACTTCGTACAAGGAAGTAATAATACAATTATAGTAGTTTGTTGATTATACATTTAAATATGGTGATACTTATCAACTTATCGAGATTATATTATTGAACTTCAATATCAAATAGATGCAAAATAATTATTTGTTAACTGAATCATCATTCCATTCAATAGATATCATGTAATCTCAATATTATTATTTGCTAAGAACATTTCAATGAAGTGTTTTAATATTTTGTAAAAGTCGAAGCCGATAAGCTGCAAACAATAAGCTTCTTCATTTCATCAATATTTTCGATACTTTTCATATGTCCTTTACTCTGATCTTGTCCTTCGTGAGAGCCCACGGTAAATAACATAATTTTAAATCCGAAATTATATTCATGTTACATAGTCTTCTGTTTAACCTTTCTTGGTGTCCGAATAAGGTTAATTTGTCAATTAAATATCATACATTGTGAAATTAAATTTAGATAAATGGCACTTGCGCACTGATTTCTTTAAAACAATATATTTTTCTAGAGGCTATATACAACATACTTGCGCTTGCATTTGTCAACGCAAAATGTCACTTTGCCGCTTATATGCAACAAACAGAAAAAAACGCTCGTTTTACGAATTTTTGACTCTAAATCAAACATTCATTTAACGATGCGATAACAACCAGTGACAGCTAATAAACAATTTTTATTTTTTATGTCTTGTAACGTTGAAAACTAGTAAAATTAATTTGTTTAAATGGAAATTAATGAAGAAAAAATGTATTGTAGCGGCTGTAGAAAATATCTTTTGTGTGTTTCGAGCGAAAATGTACATTGCTTATTTCGAGAGAATACCATCAATCTCTTAATCGAGAATGTACCATTTTGTGCTCTTAATACACAAGAGTTATAAATAAAACATAATTAGTAATCGTACATATTTTTTAAGTCAACGGTTAAAAGTGTAGTAATAAATTTGAAAAAATAAATTTTGATTTCTTAAACACGGTTGGGAGAAAGATAATAACAAAATTCAGTATATTTATAAATATAGTCATCTATACTTCAATATGTTTTTATTCCATTTGAACTCTACATTTTCAAAGGTTATTATTATTATTTAAAGGCGCGGTTGCCAAACGTGTTAAGGCACATCTCTTAACATACTATGACGTCACTCTAACCAAGGTTCGTTAGTTCGAATCCGCGTGTCGACAATGTGTGATTTGTAGTAAAATATAAAAAATACAGTTACATGTATTTATCACACTCGGGCGCTATAAATTAGTCACTTATTCGTCTTAAATAGTATATACGAAAACCGGCAATACGACAGTTTAAAAAACTGCGGCTCGGTGTGCCCGGTATGCCCAGGCCCGATTTGGGCTGTAGTGGCATCGTAAGAAGAAGAGATTATTATTATTTATTTATTAATTAATAAATATTTACTGTTGTATAGATTATCAAATTTTCTGAATTCCTTCCAAACATTTTTGAAAAATTAAATCGAAAATTTTAAATCATTTTTTATTATTATTTGCACACAAATATGTCGCAATACTTTTTAAATTTATAACTTTAATACTTAGTACAATACATAATTTAAAATAACAATTATATATTTTTTCAAAGATATTAGTGTTCAGACACAATTGGTCTTTTTCACAATAATAGATTTTATCCATTTACTATGTAGAAAAAAAACTCTTGTTACAAGATAAAACTCTCATTTAAGGTCAATTGGTTTAACTTTTCCAAATATATGCACAGTGGTGCATTGTTATACTGCACATGGTGCATGACACATATATTTGTCTTTGTCGGTGTTTGTTGCAGTTCAATTTCTTATCCTTGTTCTATTTGAAACAGCTGAAACTTAGATAAAGCTGTATGTCTATATGTCAGTCTAGTCTACAAACTTGCCCAACCTAATTATTATTCACTTCACTTCTGTTTTGACCTTTCCCTCACTCTAGCATAATTAATAAAACTGACATGTGAGTAAAATCTAAACTGAATTCATAGTAGGTATCTAAATATTCTTTGGTTAATTTTATTTGTACTTGAAAAAGGTTAATGTTTTAAATTTATACCGAGACGACAAACATGTTGTTCATTAATATTCTTAAATACGTTATGAATTTTTACATTCATTATATTCGAAAATCTGTTTACTCGGGATCACAATAGTAATGAAAATAATTAAGTCATTGTCCCGCGTGATGGCCGCGCGGCTTGAGGGCCTGACTCACAACAATAAGGTTGTGGGTTCGGGTCCCGCCCGTGGCGTCCATACAAAGGACATATCGGCATATGACCTGAGTAGTTGGTCCGATATATAAATTTAGTCATTATCAACTGATTCTTTCCATTATAACTAAACTACCTTTTACTGAAACATTTATTTTGCTACAGCTAATAAAATTGACCCATTAAACTGCGATTTGAACTTTTAGTACATAATAAGTTGGGTAAACTTCTACTATTGCGAGATATATAGATTATTGGAAATTCGTGTTGGGGCTATTTGTATATATCGCTCAAGAAAGTTAAAAACCTCATAAGTCATGAAAACAAATTTCTTTGCAGTGAATAAAAGAGAAATTGAAAATTCTCCAACCAACATTTATGTTGACAACAGCTATAATACATGCCATACGAACTTACGTTCTGACTAACGCTTTTGATTGATCTGAGATTTACAAGTTTTTTTTTCTACTACTAGATGTAAATAGTTTGGCACAGAATTGTCAAAATCATATTACAAGATAAAATGATATAAAAACAATTTTCTAAAAAATCAGACTTACGAGGTTTTCGATTTTCATGAAATGTTTATTGCAAGGTTTCATGAAATGTTTATTGATGCACTGCTGTACATTTAATGAAGTTTTCAAGTTTTCAACAAGTGTGTTTATTTTAATTGCTTAGCTATTTAATCTTGCTTGTCCAATAGTTACCTTAAATAAGATTTTAATGTTCGCAAACTGGAAAATGATCGTTCGTATGTATATGAAGTTATTGGAATAGTTATAAATGATTTTGCAAAAAGAAGGCTACATCCTCAAAATTGTTTATTTTGACATTTTCTTGTATTGCTATATCAAACAATATTTTTCGATCAAATTTTAATTTGACTTTATCAAAACATAAACAAAAGACACATTAATTGACTTTTAAAATATCAGTAATTATTATTAATCAAAGAGTCTAAAATTAGAAAGTTTAATGTAATAATGCACCCATCCAGATTTTCCTGTGGAGGCTCGAGTCCTGAAGCCTCCAAGTAGTCGCCTATGGCGAAATATTTGTGGATTTTGAATGACAATTATAGCAACATATATTTGCAATTTTAAAATTCAGATATTATTGACGACACACATATTTTTGTAGAATTATTTAATAATTTTATGAGCTATTTATTTATTTAAGGTGAACAAAAGATTCTGAATGCAAGGAATAAACGAGTCTGTATAAAAAAATTATAACTGTGGAAGAAACCAAGGTGATGTGTCATGATAGGAATATTTAGAGATTATGCAGGATGAATATATATCATCATCATTAAATAAATAAATATATCATCACGCCTTTTACCCATTACTGGGTGTGGCACTCTGCCTAAGCAGATCTCGGTAAGTGATATATTTTTCGCGTGAAGTTCGGTTACCAGCCGTAAAATCATGGCCCCCAAAGATATTAGTGGCGGGGGAGCCACAGGGGTAGATTTAAATTGGATGAATCTATTAATTAATTATTTAATTAATGTTTCACGTGTTTGAGTGTATCGCAGGGCCGTCTTTTCGCCTAGGCAAACTAGGCAAGTGCTGGGGGCCCGTGACTCTGGGGGGGGGGGGGCGAATCGTTCTATTAAAATGAAAAAAATAGAAAAAAATACACACATTTTAAGTTTTAAGTCATTTTCTGACCAAAATATTTTTAATAATTACTACATTTGATATGAATTCTATTGAGGGATGGCAGCAAGTAACACAAATGCAAAATAATACAATAATTATAATGTGACACTGACACTCCGATACAATGTATTTATATATATTTATATGTTTTGGGGCCCTAAATATTATATTGCCTAGGGCCCAGGAGATGCTTAAGACGGCCCTGAGTGTATGTTTAATTAGAATGTCACAACTTTACTCGCGACATTATTGTTTTTACTACAAAAATTCGCCGAATTTAACTTTACAGTTGGTTTAGTGTCCAATTATTTTAGTTAAAATATAAATATATAATTAGAAAATGCGCTACGAAAAATATCTGGAAATTCGTGTATTCGTGTATGTATGTACATTATTGGTAATTTTAATTTTTAATTTTCAGCTAAACATAACGCTGGGCCCCGACATAATGTCAACCTTCAACGAAACAGACGAAAACAGCACAAGTTCTGTAATTCTCAAACTACTAGAATCAACAAGCTCACCTAGTATAATTCCCGTCATTGAAGAATCACCTGGATTCGTATGGAACGAATACGAGCAGGGACTGATCTTGGGCGCCTTCTTCTGGCTGCATTGGACCACCCAGGTGCCGGGAGGTCTCCTGGCACAGAAGTACGGCACGAAGTTGATCTTCGGCCTCGCTAACTTCACCGGCGTGCTGTGCTGCTTCTTGATTCCCGTTGCCTCGTACTGGGGCTGGAAAGCACTCATATTTGTCAGATGTCTACAGGGAATGGTCGCGGTAAATATCAAATGATTTTTTGAGTTCTCCTTTTGTGATTTGTTTACTTTTGATATAAAATTTTATAATTTAAGAATTATATTTTCGACATCTCTGTCTGTCCAGTAAATATGTTAGAATTTTTGAAAAATCATGAGCATTCGCCGGGATTTGAACCCAGAACCTTTGTAGCTCAAGTGGTAGAGCAGTCACCTAGCGAGTGAAAGGTTCTGGGTTTCAAATCCCGGCGAATGCTCATGATTTTTCAAAAATTCTAACATATTTACTGGACAGACAGAGATGTCGAAAATATAATTCTTAAACTATTTCTTCCTTGGCTGTTGGCCGCTGCATACTACAGTTGTTGATTTGTAACGAATTGACATAGTGATGTCACTTTACAAATTACTTAACAACTAAATTATAATGCACGAAAAATCATGAATATTCGCCGAGTATTTGTAGCTCAAGTGGTAGAGCAGTCACCTAGCGAGTGAAAGGTTCTGGGTTCAAATCCCGGCGAATGCTCATGATTTTTCAAAAATTCTAATAAAATTTTATGTTATTGAATCCGAAAAATATCATGTAACGAACATTAATACATGTTTCCCTTTTATTAATCTTTTATTTGCTAGCATACTACATTATTACATGTTTTTCTTTTTCTAATAGAAGCGAAAGAAATCATTATATCTACAACTATTAAATAATACTTTCATTATGTATCTAAGTCTAAATACATAAAACTACTAATATTTTCAACAAATCAAGTTATGTTTATATCAATTTTGTCCCATGTATTTTATTAGTTTAGATAAAGTATAGTAAAAAGTATAAAATAAACACTTGGCTAAGTTTCACAAAATTCAGCCTCCAAGTCACCTTATGAGGGCATCGTCAGAGGCTGGCCAGCACAGTTAGTAACCATAGACGCGTTTCGCTCTTATTGGAGCTCATCAGTATGGTATAACCCACTCCTTCAATGAGAACAAGTTCACATGAAGGAGCTGTGACGAAGAACTGTGCCAGCAGAGAATAAATTCCCTAACAATTAGTAAAATGACATGAGAAGTTCTGTCGAACCGGCAATTGATTATTGACAGTATGGGATAACTCACTTATTCACCTAGAACAAAGTTCACGTGAAGAAGCTGGTGATGATGCCCTCATAAGGTGACTTGGAGGCTGATTTTTGTGAAACTTAGCCAAGTGTTTATTTTATACTTTTTATTAAACCTAGTTTCACCAAATGTTGGATGACAATTAATTTTGTCTTTGTTCTTATATAAAGTATAGTATTTGACCGCATATAATGGTTACATTACACTCAGAAACTGCAACTTTTTGTAATATAACCAATAATTATATGCTCTCTAAATTATACTATTAAATTGCGTCTATAAAGATATTATACAAGTATTATCACGCCTAATAGATACATTCATATTTTATTTACAATACAATTAAAATCCGTACTTTATGATGTTAATTAATTTGATATCAATAATTGAATTCAAAAAAACTATTTAATTATTTACTAGTAAATAATATACAGTATGTCTCGCGAAAGTGTACCATAATTTTATTAAATCGAACTCGCGTAAATTTCTCTCTATCGTTACCACATCACTCATTTGTTATGTTATTAGAGCCAGATTTCCCACAAGACTAAATAGAGCGACAAATTTGAAAGGGCGATAAATTTTTGTTCAATTTTGTTGTTTATTACTACAAAAAAAATATCTTAAAACTTAATTATTTAATAATAATCCTCGTATATTGATTTAATTTTTAATTAAATAGCTTTACAGATCAATGCAAACAAATTGTGTTGATATTTGACTATACTTGCTATTTGGTACTACGTTTGTGCTATTATAATTTGTTTAATTGAATCTCATTTGTTTCTTATCGTATTTTTAAGTAACAAGTGTGTCATTAATGTGTAATTTTGTAAATTTACAACGTTTTGGTAAAATACCAATAAGATATATAAAAAAATATTGTGTAATATGCAATATGCAAAATCTGATTGATTTTCTCAAATTAAGATATTTTATTTTACAGTGGTTATTGATGTACATTATACAATCGTTTTCAGTGACTAAAATCAGCAATTATTAACGAGACTAAAATGTTTAAATCCATGACAAACATAAACAACTAACAAGTTACGCCAACGTAAAAGCTTGGCAACAGTGATATTTCCTTTATATAATATCTTCTCCATTCAACTTAATTTGCATCTTTTTCCAACTATTGTCGATAAATTATTACTGTAACATAAAATATTGTAAATCACAGATGCATTAAATGTCATTATATGCTCGTGTGAATTATTACTTTTACGCTTACACGCTCTTGCGTCAATCATTTCACTTGCATATAATGACTTTTTTCACCACTTATAATATAATATACTATTTTCTATTCGTATTATTAATATGTCATTTAAAGTACTAAAAATGTTCGCTAAGAATGAAATACCCTAATTATTTTTGTTCTATAATCAGTATATCAAATTATATATGTATGTCATTAAAGTGCAGAGGTATAGAAACACCCTGTATACGTGACTAGTTTTATAAACTTATTAGATACTTGTTTTCATGAGATGGATCACTGGTATCGAATCGGCCTGTGGATTTGAGAACCTGGATTCAATTTCCACAGCCGACAAGCAATTTTCACCGAATTAAATCTACCTCTGTGGCTTCCCCTCCAATAAACTTTTTGAGGGGCGTGATTTTACGGCTGGTAACCGCACTTCACGCGAAGAAATATATCACTTACCTAGATCTGCTAAATATAATATACTTTTCTGTTTCATTTTTCATTATGACTACAAAAATTTGGCAGCTTCTAGAGAGCAAAATTATAAATGCGGCTCTGTAAGAACAGAATTATGAGACATACTGTACACGTTCGTTAATTTAATATAGTAGTTAGTTATCTATGTATTTAATTGAGATTCAAAATACCGAGCTTAATTAATTGCATATTAAAATTTAATCATGTATCAAATAAAATATAATATTCGTTGAAAATATCGATCCTAAATATATTAAAGCAACAGCAAAATTTAATTTCGGATTAAAGTTGAAAACTGTCGGTAGTATTTTGTAGTGCTTAAAGGGTTTTACTAAAATAGTGTTTCATTTGTTTAGGGTTTCGCATGGCCAGCAATGCACAACATGACAGCGAAGTGGATTCCGCCCAATGAACGTAGTAAATTCGTTACTGCTTATCTAGGTAAGAGCGAACATTCTAATTAAAAATAACAAGATTTAAATTGCATCGGCGGTAGTTAACTTTAATTATGTGCCTACAATTAATTACAATAAATTAAAATCCTGGATTCAATTAAGACAATTCACTTATTAAATAACTAATTTTGAGGGTGAACTTTAATTTGATCAGAAACATTGTTTCCAAATTAGCCTTTGAAAAGACAAGGAAGTCAAAATTACATGTCGAAGAAGACTTTATTATAATTACAGTGTTTGAGTGTTTCTTTACTAATAGCAACATGAACAGAATATAATAAATACCTTATATATCCTTATACATTCACAAGTTTCATATTTGAAATTTATATATTCTCTTTTTATAAACTATTTATAGATGCAATACACTTTTCTATTCGGCGTCACTTGAAGCACAAACACGTAGAATTCTGAACGTGGCGCAATTTCTGTTTTAAAACTTTTTTCTTCTTATATTTATGCACATCCTTGAATTATTTGAACTTTTATCAACGTATTTCAACATCATTAAAACTAAGTTACTGTTATACACCCACGCAAACTTTACACACGATAAAATTTAATTTAAGAATAATAACACAAGATTTGATATTTGCACTCGCGAAGTTTTAGTACATATTGGATGAATACTACCTATACTTTCCTAATTCGTAATTTATTGCACATTGTTCTTTCACTAATTAAGATAAATGTGTGTTGGCATAAAGGCATATTTATTTCAATTTAGTACCTATATTTCTCTTGAAACAGATGACTACTGATATGAAAAGATATATGAAGCATGTATGTACCTATTCTATCATAAATTGAAAAATTATCAGGATTACACTGGGGATTATCATTATTTCGGAATTAGGTGACTACAATCATTTGTCCTGTTATTTGTATTTTACGCTTATGTATTTTGTTTTTTCAAAGCTGCCAGTATAAAATAGATATTTTTATACGACTGTTATGAAAAGTTGACAATTACGCTTTCATTTATCATCGTAAAGTTGACGTTTTCTGTGGAACAATCGAAAATAGTTATTTGTGTATTAAGAGCGTAAAGTGATTCTTTGTTACTCGAACACGGTAATTGCAGCGCGAGCCGAAGGCGAAAGCTGCAATAGTGTAAGAGGAACAAAGACACGTTACGCTCGTGATACACACATAATTTTTTCTACGATTGCATCTTAAATTATGAAAAAAACGTATATGTACTGAAAATAAATTCATTCTGTCAACTGTCAATATGAAAAGTTTCTGTTTTGTTTGTATCCCTGGTAACTATTAAAATAAGCGCGCATTTAATATCTTTTTCGCGCGTTGCCATAGGAAACGCGCGCATTTAACGTCTGTTTCGCGCGTTGCCATTGGAGACGCGCAAAAAAGATATTTTTCGATTGTTCCACAGAAAACGTCAACTTTACGATGACAAATGAGAGCGTAATTGTCAACTTTTCATAGCTACCGCAGAAAAATATCTTTGTCGTTCGTTGCCATTGGAGAAATTTGCAAATCAATTACAGTTTTTTATGGAGAATGCAATAGTGCAATAAAAATGAGGGTTTGCATTTAAGTTTTTGAAACTCACCCTCATTCCGCCTTCCAGGGGTGGGATTGGGGCGTTATGTTTTTGCATATCATGCCTGAATAGTTTAAAAATAATAAAAATACACGTGTTTTGTACCTTTTTCAAAAGCTTTCATAATTAAAATTGTCTTGCAAGCGTTTTAATCGGGAGATTTCATAGCTTTTGATCGTAAATACATTATGGGAAATTTAAATAAGTAATTTAATTACCTTTGTAGATTGTAAAGCATAACAATTTTTTTCGGTACTTATTTTCTCTTGATTGAAAAGTATTTTTGTTATTATATTCTAAATAAAATAAATAAATATATCATCACGCCTTTTACCCATTACTGGGTGTGGCACTCTGTCGGAGCAGATCTCGATAAGTGATATATTTATTATATTCTGTTGCATAAAATGTAGGTATCTAATGTGAGATGTATGCCAATTGTAATAAAAAGTAGAAATGACATATTTCCGTGCTTGGTTTCACAATTATTATTCAAATATTAAACCCTCCATAAATATCAGAGTTGTTGACACAGGACAGACGAGTTACAGTTATTTAAAATGCTTCAAATTAAACATGATTTGAACTAGCCAATAGTGACATTAACACACATACGTGCTCTGGTTTCTGTCAATCAGCGATTAACACCTTACCATCTAAATAACTAAAAACACCCTACCGGTAGCTCCGTACTCCGTTCCCAATTACCTTACCCAGTCAACCTAACCACAAATCCAAAGTTCCGAGATTCTATTAGCCAATTAACCTTTCTCTCCACTACTCACGACGCACTGTGCAAGATCACAAATTCACGTTCAAGATCACGTTCACAACTCACGCTCTGTACACACTCAGGTAGCTCGGTGGGAGCGGCACTCACGTTCCCCATGTGCGGATACATCATCGACCTGTGCGGCTGGGAATACGTGTTCTATATCAGCGGCATCCTCGGCAGCACGTGGTTCGTCTGCTGGTGGATGTTAGTGTATGATTCGCCGGCTCAGCACCCAGGTATCTCAGAGCAGGAAAAGGATTATATTCATGAATGTTTGGGGCAGTCTGTCGCCAAAGAAAAGGTAAGAAAAGATTTGAAGACCAACGAACTTCATCATAGTTCATTAAGTTGGGCAACTTGGCTTTTTTGACTCGGGTAATTCGGGTTCAGCGTATTCTTCGGGATTCGTGTTCGTTACTACTCTCTGGATTTCTTACAAGAATATTTATTATATAAGCATTAAGTACACCCTCTGTTAGTGGTATCAAGTCGGCCTGGGGATCTGGAACCCAGGTACGATTCCCACAGCCGACAAACAATTTTCATCAAATTTAATCTACCTCTGTGACTCCTCCTTCACTAACGTCTTTGGGTGCCGGGATTTTGACTGCTAGTAACTACACTTCCCGCGCATAAATATACAATTTACCGAGATCTGCTACGTCAAAGTGCTATATCCAGTAATGCGCGAAAGGCGTGATGATATATTTATTTATGTACATAAGATGAATTTTAATCTTTTTTTATATTTTTAAAATCTAAATAAAATCATAATTTAAATTTTTTTTTGAAATTATAATCTAAAGAAATATTAATATTATTGCTAAGAATGATTATCATTACTTAATAATTGACACAATAATCCATTAATTAATAATATAAAAGTAGAAATGTATACAAGATATGATTATTGCAAAATATAAAAACTATATATTATTAATTGTAACGATGATAACGCAATTTTTTTTTAACATTTTTATGCTACTGATCTGGTGGGGTTATAAAAATGAATAAAAATTATTAAACATTTAATTTAATATAATTTTTCTACGATTGCTATGAAAAGTTGACAATTACGCTCACATTTGTCATCGTAAAGTTGACGTTTTCTGTGGAACAATCGAAAAATATCTTTTTTGCGCGTCTCCAATGGCAACGCGCGAAAAAGATTATAAATGCGCGTTACCAGGGATACAAACAAAACAGAAACTTGTCATTTTGACAGTTGACAGAACGAATTTATTTTCAGTACGTATACGTTTTTTAATAATTTTAAGATGCAATCGTAGAAAAAATTATGTGTGTATCACGAGCATAAAGTGTCTTTGTTCCTCTTACACTATTGCAGCTCTCGCCTTCGGCTCGCGCTGCAATTACCGTGTTCGAGTAACAAAGAATCACTTTACGCTCTTAATACACAAATAACTATTAAGTTGTGTAAAGGTTAATTCTCATTACAATTTTCCAATTAAATTCAATTAATACTTTTTAAGTACCTACTTACCAATTACTAATATTAAGTTATAGTATTTTCTACGGTATAAAATGACCTTTAAATAATTTTACGTACATTTGAATCGTAATGAACTGTTACTTTACTCTGTCTCGAGGGGTTACGAGACTTATAACGTGCTAGCCCGTGTAAAAATTATAACGGGCTGTTGACATTGGTTATCATGACAACATATCTAATTTTAAACGTTTGACACTTAAGTATTATTTGATTAAACAAAATCTGTCAGATTTTCGAAGTCTACCTTGATTGAACATTTTAGCTATTGCGTTATACTATTGCAATTAATTTGATTAAATATACATATATTGCGATTCAAATGCACATAAAACATTGTACAATGCTCGACCGTTAACTGAAATTTACAGGCTCACACAGATAACAGGCTCGCTGGCGCTCGCCCGTTACCTTTCTATGCTCGCCTGTAAATTTCTGTATAACGGTCTTGCAATGTAAATAACTATTAACAATAAATGCTAGTTTTAAAGATTTACTATAAACAATATATTTTTTATTATAAGTGCTTCGTTGAATCAGTGAATTACATCAAATTACGTCATTAATCGCTCAGCCAACCTTAAAAATAAGACTTAAGTAACAAACATTTGCATTTCGCTAAATTAATAAAAATAAATTTCATTTTATTTATAGAATATATAACACCTTTTACTCGTGTGGCAACACTGATTTTCACTTTATACACAGCGCGTTGTCAGTGATAATAAATTGGTTCATCCCTACTTTTGTATTTTAACGTTTTGATATTAACTATAATCGTTCTAGAATCTACATAACGTTAAACATGATTTAGCGAGGCACCTATTAATACATAAATTTGTAATTTACCTGCAAACGGTAAAACAATAAATTGACAGATCACTTTGTACTGTGCATGTGCAATTACAAAATTAGTACTAATCGTGCCATAAAGTTTGGAAACTAATTCTAATTGAAGTGGCACGATCGTAATGTAAATATATCAATGATATTTCATTTAAAAACACAGTGTAGAATTTACGTATAAGCTACACAAGCTATAACTTAGGGCCCCCACTTTCTTGGCGACCCCCATAAAAATTGTCCGAGTGAGCAAGTTGCATATCTAGCACTTACATAAAATATCTGGACTTGTAATGGGCTCCATATCTCAAATAGCTTATCAAGTCTAAATGCGGCCCTGGTTAAACTTCTTATTTTTATAATTGAATTGGTACTAATTGTAATATGAATAAGTCTTTACAGTACTTCATAACTTTAAAGGAACTTAATAAATTTTAATGTTTAATAATTTTTATTATGGGGAATGTGGCTCAGTGGTATCGAGTCGGCCTGTGGATCTTGAGAACCCTGGCTCGATCCCCACAGCCGACAAACAATTTTCACCAAATTAAATCTACCACTGTGGCTTCCCCTCCACTAATATCTTTGGGAGGCGTGATTTGACGACTGGTAACCGCACTTCACTCGAGGAAATATATCACTTATCGAGACCTGCTTCGACAGAGTGCCACACCCAGTAATGGGTAAAAGGCGTGATGATATATTTAAATAATTTTTATTCATTTCTGCATCTTACCAATCCAGTCGCACAAAAAATCTCTAAGAAATGTGAATTATATTTGCTCAGTGGTATCGAGTTGGCCTGTGGATTTGAGAACCAGGATTCGATTCCCACAGCATACAAACAATTTTCACCACAATCAAATTACAAAAATATATAGGTCTTATAACTGTTCAAATTTCTGATCAATTTTCTGATCAGACAGCTATTCAGAAAAGTTTAATTGTAAGTGGGTATAATTTCATGATAAATCTGTCACAATATAAGATCGTAAAACCATACGATATGAAGTTAAATCTCAGTCAAATTGAACATTTTTGTCTAAATAAAATATGTGCAGCTACATATGAATGGAATGTAGACACATTTTCATTCCTTTACGTCACGAAAAGCTTATATCTTAAGGTTTGGATATTTCTGTTATTTTCAAAAAATTCAATTCTCATTTTTCTTTTTGTTAAAATACTTTTCTGCTTTGTACAATACAATAGGTTGAAGTTGAAATAAAATCCTATTATTTGTGACAAAATAGTTAACAATATTCTTATTTTCGGTTTATTTTTATCTGGAATCATCATTATTTACCACATATGAAATAAAAGCAGGTTATTGTACTAAAGAGATAAAACTAACAGCGTTCCTGCAAATATTTTGAATTTATTCTCGCAACAATAACAACAGAACATTGAACCCGTCGCTATAAATAATAATAGACTAGTTAATGTTTACGTATTGTACTTCTAAACTCACTTGATCCCTTACATAATTCCAATAAATTATTATTTTTGTTTTTCTAGTCTTATGATATTTGCGTATATATTTTCTTTTCATTTATATATAAAATTTGGACATTAATAAAAACATTTTTGGTTGGATATATTTCAATCATTTCTTTAACAATAAATCCCTATACTATTAAAATAACGCGAGTTAAGCATGAAATATAATAGAAAATTTGGAATAGTAGAAATTAATTATATTTAAAATAGCAAAATTGAGTCCAACATACAGATGATAGTAAACAATACTTACTTTTCAAAAACTTCAAATTAATATAAAGAATGGTCCATAAACACTGTACCATGGGCGAATAACATGAAAAATAAGATACCCTCTACGATTGCTTTTCTAAATAATTAATAAGATGTTGTTTTAAATAAAAATTTTATAATATTTAAATTCTGCATATAAATCAATCTACACTTTTACTTATTTGAATTTCATTGTTAAAATTAAGTCTAAAAGTTGTTAAAAACTATATGGCACTAGATCAAATGGCAATAATAGTGTGATGTTTAAATATCAGCCAAATAATTTTAAATTTGATTTTGACAGTAACTAAATAACTTTATATTGAACCGGCAAATAATATTAACTTTATTTGTATCAAAATCATTACTTAATATGCTTCATTATTTACTAAGGGAATTAAAAATAACAAGTAGTCCTTAAGAAAATAAAGTAATTCAATTGACACGAGGGAAATAAAAATGAGAACTTTAAGATCATTGGAAGTGCCAAGTCTTTTTTGTAAAATAACGAATTTTTGTATATAAAATATCGTATGAAACGTGAGTAAAATGTCATTATTATATAAACTATTATTATTTGATTCTTCTTTATTATAGTTCTTATCGCAATGGTAGCAAAGAAACTACTAATTTGCCTTATGGCAGGCATACTTTTTGTAGGATAATCTTTAGGATAAGTATGTCTTAATATATATATTAAGACATATCTATTAATATAATTAAAACAAATGATATGTATTAATCGATTGTCTTTAATCAATTTCGTTCCATCTATACATATCTATTTGAAAGCTTTGAGGAAAATTCCCTGTAGTGATCAATTGAGATTGGAAACGCACTAAATGCAATTTTAATTTACATCTGATTTGAAAGAAAATAAGGGTTCTACAAAGGATAAGAATTTCATTGAATAAAGCGCCTAACGATCCCACATCCAGCATCCTGATTTGTTGCTTGGGTTGCGGAAAATCACAAACATCGCAAATTTCCATAAATTTCAGTTGAAAAGAACAGCTTTTTTATTTTCTTTCAACACAGGTTTGACGATTTGTCAAGGAACTAAATGTAAAGCCGTCGAAAAATGTATTTGTACCTTTAAGTACCTGCGTTTATGCATGCAAAATAAACATCATCAATATTTGTAGCGCGTCCGGGGAAACCGGATTGGTGGATATGTGTTTTGAATGTGAAATTTGCTGTCTTACAACTATAGCAGACAGGGAATCGATATAGACTTTTCAAAAATCATTCGAGCTGCGAATATTTCAACTTTAGATAGCGCATATTTTCATCTTCACGGAAGCAGTACTATTCCAGACAATTCCAAACATACGAGTATTCCACCACGTTGCAAAATAAGAACTAATATTTCAGCGCTTCTGCTCATATGCATCACAGTTTACTTCAAGTATCTTTACGGTACTGCAATTATAAGAGACGACAAAAATAAAATAAGTAGCAGATCTCGGTAAATGTTATATTTCTTCGCGTGATGTACAGGTCGACTCGATACCACTAAGCTACCTGCCCTATCAAATCAAATAAAGTTGAAAATTAGGAAATTATTTATAAAAATACGGATTCTCTTTGCTAGATTGAAGTTGTACCCATTTCTGCTAAAATCGGAAGTGATACAAAATTCTTACTACGATCATTTTATGAATCTCTTTGTCTAGTATAACTTTTCTTATTGACATTTTTTTTGGATTCGTTAAAATAAACGAAATATTCTTGGTGCAGGACTTTCCACGTACATCCTGTAGTTATAGTAAAACTATAAACTTACAATTATTATTGTAGAGAGGAATACTCGTTTTGAATCTGGGATTCTTTGATTATATCAAAGCATCTTTCCATCTAGACTGCATAGGCATCGTGTTGTCATTCCGACATTATTTGAATTTTAATCTTTATTTTGTATTTGTCAAGCGCAGTCTCAATCCTATGACTCCTTATAAATTGAAAATTTAAATATTTATTTAAAAATTTTATTAGTATTTCTGTAACTTAGTTAAAAATATATCGAATGTTTGACAGCAATATCAATTATTACCTATGACTTCTAACTTCGACTTGCTTTTATTTATGTAATCCAAGTTTTTAGTTGTGCAGCTAGCCATAAATCAATTATTATTTTAATCTTGAATTTATGTGGAACCGTAGGTTGAATGTTGTTTTTTATCAACCAAAATAAAGAGAATAATTTAAATGAGGCCGAAACAGTACAAAGCCAATGTAGTCTAGTTCGAAAAATGCTTTGATATAAACAAATAAACAGCGTCGATCCAATTTTTCTCTCTCAAATAATAATTATTTTAATTAATTAAAAATAATTCACTTAAACAAATCTAGATATAATTTATAATGCTTTTTATTACAGGAGATATATTTCACCGTAGTTAATTAAATAATTATTTTACAGAATGATTCAGAAAACCACAAGTCGGAATAAACTTCTGGAGCATATTTAGTTAGATTAGTGTAAAATATATGTAAAAGCATCTAACAAAGGCAGAAACGTAATATTTGTAACTCCTATTATGTTATTATCGGCTTAAGCTTGAGAGAACCTTAATGATCAATTTGTATGTGTTTATTATTCTATATTTGCTTGAAACTCACAAATAAAATAGAGGCATGCTCAACAAATTCTGGTTAAAACTTCGGTTATTGAAAATAGTGAGAGCTAAGCATGTTTTTGATAATTAAAATTTCCGATAGCCCGATGTAATACGATGTTAGTAAAAATGCTTTAAAGTCTGTCAAATTAATTTGTTTTATTTATGAACATGGCTTATAGTATACTCGTATATTAGAGGAGTGATTCTTAACCGCGAAAAATATTTCCCAAAATTTGTGGGTCTGTGATGACAAAAAGTTTAAGAACCGCTATATTAGCGTATTTTTCTCAATCGCCAGCCATTACCGATAACTCGGGTTTCCGATAATCAAACTGATTTATCTTTATTATTACAAGAAAATTAATATATTATTAATTGTTGTTATATTTATTTACTTATTTTGATCAAAATGCTCTTAAAACAAAATAAATACCTATTTTAAGTTATTTAATCTATCTCTTCGTATTGGAATTTGAAAATTTTCATTAAATACTTAAAATCTTTAGAAATATGAATCTTTCCTGTAAATGTTATAGGGCTATTCTTTATTAAAATTGATACTTACACCGTGATAAAAATAAATATATCTCTGGCATTAAAATTAGCTAATTCGAAACACCAAAGTATTATTTCTATTGACTTTTCATTTATTTAGAAACAATGAATTATAGTTATTTGTGTATTAAGAGCGTAAAGTGATTCTTTGTTACTCGAGCACGGTAATTGCAGCGCGAGCCGAAGGCGAGAGTTGCAATAGTGCAAGAGGAACAAAGACACTTTACGCTCGTGATACACACATAATTTTTTCTACGATTGCATCTTAAAGTTATTAAAAAACGTAGGTATACGTCTAAAACTAAATTCGTTTTGTTAACTGTCAATATGACAAGTTTCTGTTTTGTTTGTATCCCTGGTAACTATTGAAATAATCTTTTTCGCGTGTTGCCATTGGAAACGCGCGAATTTAACGTCTCTTTCGCGCGTTGCCATTGGAGACGCGCAAAAAAGATATTTTTCGATTGTTCCACAGAAAACGTCAACTTTACGATGACAAATGAGAGCGTAATTGTCATCTTTTCATAGCAATCGTAGAAAAAATATATTTACCGGTTTCAGGATATTAAACCTTTGTTTACATGCACAAAAGTAGGCTGGTAAGTAAGTAATCAAAACACTCAAAACAACAATAATACAAAGATTACATCTCCTGCTTATCATACTATATATTAATTGTACAGTCTTTCAAATTAGAGACGACTACATTACTACGTTTAAATAAAAATTTATTTATAAATATGATACAAAACAACCGTAACCATGGCATTAAATAAAAACATACAGACTTACTTGATCACCTTTTAAAAGGATGACAGTAACGTTATTCATAAAAAAATTTCAAAAAATAATATTTATTAATGACGTTAACGTGTTTATATTCTGAAACCGGTAAACTATTGAACAAACCACGGATGTTATGAGCTCAGATTTCAAACTGACATCTGCGGCTGTAATGATACTTATAAGTTATAACATTCCTAGGTATGTTAATAGCTAATAAAAACTCAATTTTAGATATACCACTTGCAGATAATAAATTAATATAAATATATCATTACGCATATTAGCCATTACTATGTAGAATATACTCTGCCATAGCAGATCTCAATACGTGATATATTTATGAACGTAAATTGCAGTTACTAGCAGTGAAATCACAACCCACAAAGATGTTAATGGTTTCCGCTCCACTAACATCTTTGGAGACTGTAATTTAACAGCTGGTACACGCATAAATATATCACTTATCGAAATCTGCTACTGCAAAGTGCCACACTCAGTAATGGTTAAAAAGCATGATGATATATTTATTTTATATTTGTATTTCAATTATACAGTTTAATAATCAAAATCGTTCCTACTTTTTTACTATTTCTCTATTCCTGCAGCTGACAAACTTTACTCTACAACATTTTAGGAGATGTGATAATAACCGCAATTTACGCGCAAAATATTTCACTTATCGAAATCTGCTACGGCAGACTGCTATATCCAGTAATGGGTAAAAAGTCTGGAAAAGGCATGATGATATATTTTCTTTTATTTTATAGTTTTATTACTTTTTAAGTTGCACAACTGTCACACTTTTCAAGACTTCCTGTTTCGGTGCCAAGTTTTATTATCTAACATCATTTGATTTATCATATTTATTTCGTATAATTTTTCTCCACGGATAACCTAAATCATTGTTACTATTTTTGCAGGCACCAGTACCATGGCGTTGTATCCTCACATCCGTGCCGGTATGGATGAACATCCTGGCGCAATGGGGCGGCATCTGGGGCCTGTTCACACTCATGACGCACGCTCCGTCCTACTTCAACAACATCCACGGCTGGAACATTCGCGCGGTGAGTACTTCGCATGCCTGTCTGTCACCCAAACACACTGCATCACCGAGCCTCAGCGCAGGCCTTTAGGTCGATGAATTGAGCCACGAGGGACTTCTAAAGCTTCTTTATATGCAAATTTTATAGATTCGTCACATTCTCAACGTGTCACAAGTTATTTTTTTATTATGTATGGTTGATTTTTTGAACGTCTAAAGATGTAAATACAATTTAAATGTTACAGATTTTCTAAATATTGTTATTGTGGATATTTATTCCTCCGTAAACAAGTCACTTTCAACTCTGCTAAATACAAAGAATATTTTGTTCATTTATTCAGTAGTTAATGCTTTTAAATCTTGGTAAAAATAGATAAAATTTAAGAAGCTTGTTATATATTCTTACCAGGCAAGTATGCAAAGGGGCGATATGGACATATTGGCTGGTAGCACAAGCTCTGTTTTTGCGTGTTTTAAGAGCAGTGTGTTTGGGTGTTTTAGCTATCTCTAACATGTTAAAACCGTGCTCTTAGAACACCCAAAAACAGAGCTTGTGCTACCAGCCATTGAGAATAAACAATATAGCCTTTATCTATATATATAACAACAGAAAGAAAGAAAATTTTCTTATGATTTATATTACTAATAAAATATTAAATAAACACTTGTCTAAGTCTCACAAGACTTAGACAAGTGTTTATTTTGATATTTTATTATTAAACCTAGTTTCACCAAGTGAGCATTTAAAGACAATTAATTTTGTCTTTGTTGTTTTTTATTTAAATTGCTATTTCGTAGCTTTTGCTTTTTTCGGTAGATGGCATTACTGGTTCGATAGAACTTCTCATGTCATCTTACCGTTCTTTAGAGATCTTATTCTCTGCTGGCACAGTCCTTCGTCACCAGCTTCTTCACGTGAACTTTGTTCTAGGTGAAGAAGTAGGTATACCATACTGATGAGCTCTAATAAGAGCGAAACGCGTCTATGGTTACCAACAGTGCTGGCCAGCCTCTGACGATGCCCTCATAAGGTGACTTGGAGGCTGAATTTTGTGAGACTTAGACAAGTGTTTATTTTGATATTTTATTATTAAACCTAGTTTCACCAAGTGAGCATTTAAAGACAATTAATTTTGTCTTTGTTGTTTTTTATTTATATTACTCTTCGTGCATCATTTATGTTCCGGCTATATTTTAATGAGCGACGTTAGTAACCCGCCGTTGGTAACTATTTCGGTTGAAGAGATTAAGGGATGGGTAAATGGACAAAGTCGTGACATTTTTTCTACAAATTTAACAACAATTGAAGATCAAATAATGAAATTATAACAATAAAAACTTTCTTTTAATGGTAGTATTTCTAAGCATAACAATAAAGTATATTGTGACTGTGTTGCTAAACTTAATGGTAACCGAGATATTTAAAGTTAAAGATTATTTAACAACCAATGATAATTTTAATTTAACAAATAAAAGGATGTTATTATTGTTATATGGCGTTCCATTAAAAAAAATTTCACCAATTTAAATCTACCCCTCTGGCTCCCTCTCCACTAACATCTTTGAGGGCCGTGATTTGACGGCTGGTAACCGCATTTCACGCGACAAAATATATCACTTACCGAGATCTGCTTAGGCAGAGTGCCACATCCAGTAATGGGTAAAAGGCGTGATGATATATATTTTTTTTTAATTTTATATTGGTTATAACTCGCTTATTTGTTCTTAAAATACTTTCAATTTTACAGCATTAAATTTGGCGGATAAAATAGTACTTATTTAAATCATTCTCCATTTCTTAAAGAGATTAAAAGATTATTGTTTCAAAATTCAGAATTCTCCGTTTTTTGTTTAGGGCCGAAATTTTAATCTCCTAACAAACTTTCTAATAGAATTCTCGACTATCAAATAAAAAATAGGTCATTAAAATGAAATCTACTATAAACTTCAAGGAGATAAATAAATAAAAATAGTAAACCAATGAAATTGTTATTTACTTTCTTTTCACTATTTCTTTTTTTTGACACGATTTTTAAAATAGCTGAAAAAGTATTACTTTATAAATGTTTATTCGTTAAAAAAAGACGACTTTCGTGATCAATATACAGATAAATATTATATATTGAATTAATGGTCGAAATATGAAAATGCACTATTCCTGAAATCAAATCGAATTCGAAATAAGTTTGCTTAAAACATATAAAAACGATTTAACATAATCAATGATCTCTTAAATATATCTTCAAGTATCATAATTGAGCCTAAAATCTGATTTTTATAATATGCCTGGCTTGGTCCAAAATCAATGTTTAAAAATGATGCGCATACGTATTTGTTCAGTTTCAGAAGTAACAAGTAAGACTCTGATATTTACTAAATATTAATTTACCTTACGACGATTTTCTTTGTTATTAGAAGACTCATTATAATTAGCATCTTTTCAATGACAGTAGGAGACATCCTCATGTAATGAAGAAGCTTTCGGTATCAGTTAACCGTATGTAATTAATTAAATTCTGAAATAATTCCTATGTTACGTCTTTTCTTATACAATGGGTGTACCCACTAACGATTTTCTTCATATTCTAATGTTCTATAATATAAATACAAAAATGCTATAAGTACACTGTCATAAAAATAGAATTTCAAAAACATTAGCCACTTCACCATGAAAGTGATGCTTTATATGTTTTTCAATACAATAGAACAAAATAAGATAGTTATAATGGTACATTTTCATGCATGCATCTGATCGTGGCTTACGTTATATATGAAATACAAAGCGAAAATTGCCAAAAATTGTATTATCTTCTTTATATCTATCAATCTGTTAAAATCATGTCAATCACTATATAATTGTACTCCTACCAATCTTATTTTAATAGTTCAAAATCTTGTTTGTTATATTTTCAAAGTTAAGCTCATTTTGTTTCGTTATTTCCTGTTAGTATTTATATTTTATTATTATCATCTCCTTTTTTAATTTCATTATGTAATTAAACGTAAATTCTTAATTTTATATTTTTGCTATTATGTTGTATGTCTTTCTATGCCTAAACAAAGGACAAAACAGCAAAATAGTTATTTGTGTATTAAGAGCGTAAAGTGATTCTTTGTTACTCGAACACGGTAATTGCAGCGCGAGCCGAAGGCGAGAGCTGCAATAGTGTAAGAGGAACAAAGACACTTTATGCTCGTGATATACACATAATTTTTTCTACGATTGCATCTTAAAATTATTAAAAAACGTATACGTACTGAAAATAAATTCGTTCTGTTAACTGTCAATATGACAAGTTTCTGTTTTGTTTGTATCCCTGGTAACGCGCATTTATAATCTTTTTCGCGCGTTGCCATTGGAAACGCGCGTATTTAACGTCTTTTTCGCGCGTTGCCATTGGAGACGCGCAAAAAAGATATTTTTCGATTGTTCCACAGAAAACGTCAACTTTACGATGACAAATGAGAGCGTAATTGTCAACTTTTCATAGCAATCGTAGAAAAATATATTTTCTCAACTTTAAAAAATTTGCTGAATATACAAATTTATGGTTGAGCTACTTTTCAACGAACGATGAACGATCTTTTAGTTCGAAGTGAACGATTTTAAGTTTGTAAAAATTTATTTAAAAAGCGTTACTTGCGCCTAGAAGCTGCATTTGTAAGATGATCGATTTTTGGCGATTTTCAATTTGTATGAAGCTTTGTAGAGTACGGTTTTGTTCGTTTCGTATTATCCGACGCGAGTTATGATTATAATCACGAACTGTCAAAACGGACGAAACGCAACGGGTATATGTAAACAGGACAAATTTAATATTTGTATTTCTTCACGGTTGCCGTACTAGATACACTGTGACGAAAGAAAAATGCACAGAGATCTACCATAAACTTCATATTCTTTATATCTACGTATTACGAATCCGAGTTCAATTCTTATTGCCGCCAACTGATTTTCACCACATAAATATTTCACTTGATATACAGTTGCAGTATTCCACATTCAATAACAACGACATTATACCGGAAAGTTTTTTATAATTCGACGGACGAATCTCAAAGTTATCATTCTGTCTCATACTAGCAGTAATTTCAAAGTGTTTAAATACCGATATCGTCCTAAATTTTGGATATCAATTCAACGTTAAGGGTTCTGCAAACGTCAAATTAATTACAATCTAGGTTTCTGTTCAACTATTCGACGACTTAAAATATCAGTGGGACGATTTGAATTCTCTTTACTTTCATGTCGTCCTTCAAAGATCTCGTTCTTCCTCTCAAGTCGTATTTCAACAGTTTAAACTGAATACTAAATTATGTTGTAGGTGCTAAAGAGTATCTACGTTTAGCATCTTTGTTAAATTCAAATTACAAATTTGGGTCAGTGCATTTGCTCGTTTGATTTGGATCAGTGTATTTGCTTGTTTATTTATAATGATCAAAAGCAAAAGTTCAATATGTAACAAGACTCCGACTTTGTTAAGAAAATGAAATATGATAATATTGTTTTACTCTTTAATAAAGATGTTTTCCAGATTTCAGCTATTCACATAAAACTCATTAATAAATTTGTACGAACTCGCTAAGGTTTCTTCAATTATGTTTTTAAATTTAATAAGTAAATAATTGATAAATAATTGATGAAATCAAATTGAAATATGAAGAGACAAATGAGGTATATCAAGATTTAAACCTGAGACCTATAAAATTTCGGTCGTATGCTTAAACTTTTTCTTAGGCGGGCCACATTTTATGTGGAATAAAATCAGATTTGAATCACATGGCGATCATTACAGCATATATAACCTAAGTTCATAGATCCCTGGTTCAAATATCTCAAATTTTCTCAGTTTTATTCAATTATTTTTTTATTTACTACCTTATTCAAATAACACCAATTATAATGAAATTAAATTGTAGAATTTATAGTGACATTCGACATATTGAAATACAGTTTTATCTTCTGTCTACTGGATAACTGAATGGTGATCCTCCGCTGTAAAAAATTTTGATGTGCTAATTCTCAGTCAAAAATAATTTCTTTTAAATTCGGAAAATTAAGGATGAACATTTTAATACCATTGGTTTGATAGTTATTTCCTATATATTAACTATAAACATTACACTAGTCAATTTATACATTTTATAACATGAAACAAATAGTTGTTTGTAATATCGGCCAGTGGCACTAAAAATGTATACTTCAAGAACCCTACGCCTGAATTATACGAATTTTTTTAAAAAATATTTTGAGTGAAAATCAGTTAATTAAAATGTATATATCGTTCAAATTTTTATCCTTTTTAACGCCCATTTTCATCATTTTACATCTTTGGAAAAAAATATAAATAGTTATTTATATACTAAGGATTGAAAGTAGCTATTTGCGGACCGAAATTAGAGATTGTAAGATGAGCATAGTAAGGGCTGTAACTGGTCGATGTCTGCAAAGATACTGTATACAATTTTTTTTTACCGGTTAAAAATTAAAATTAATAGATTTTTAATTGTAAGTTATACAAATTTTTAATGTCGATACATAGAAAAATAATAAATACCCAACAAAAATGTAATCTAAAGTAGTAGAAAATTAAGTTGACTATTTTGTAACTAAAGTAGATTGATAGCAAAATATAAAGTTAATGAACTAGCGGTCATTGACCTTTAAAAGTGTGACAAATTTCTTAAATTTTAGGCGAATAATTTAAACGCACCCTCAAGTGTTAAAGCGACGAAAGAAATCTTCTCCAGTTTAAAAAAATCTGTTCGCAGACTAATTTACATAAACCGTTAAGCATCAGTCGTTAAGAAGCAAGAAGCAAACGGCAACCTCTCTAACCATTGTCTCATTTCATCTTTCTTTCAGACGGGGCTGCTGTCAGGCATGCCGCACATGCTGAGAATGCTGTTCGCTTACTTGTTCTCATTAGTGGGCGATTATTTACTTCGCACGAACAAAATGAGTAGAACCAACGTCAGAAAACTCGCTACTGGCTTTTGTAAGTAAATAAAATATACAAATAACAAGTTGTACCACAATTTCCAAAACAGCTTTTCAGATTTTTAAAATTAGCAGTGATAAAGTCAAATAAAGATTTTTACATTTTTCGTGTGGTGTAAATATTTAGGTTTATGTATTTTTGTTTGATATTCAATACGTTCATATTTTAATTACAAAATTGTTGTTAGTTGTTTTTTAATCATGGATTATTCTTTGTTGTACAAAACATTAAATTCTATACAGGGTGTTTCTATTCCTTTGCACGAAACTTTAATGACATATAATTTGGAATACTGATTATAGAACAAAAATAATTGTTTTGAAATTCGCATAAATTAGGGTATTTCATTCCTAGCGAACAATTTTAGTGTCACTGATTTTATAATACATTTAATTATTTATTGGTAATGAAATAAAGTAAACAAATTTAATAAAATTAAAGGTATTATGTAATTGTCAGTAACAAGTGAATGTTTTGATTGTTTAGGTAGGTCAAGGAAAAAGCAAAAATGAGGATAAATAATTAAATGTACTATTAAACACTAAAAATGTTCGCTAGGAATGAAATACACTAATTTTTGCGAATTTCAAAACAATTATTTTTGTTCTATAATCAGTATTCCAAATTATATGTTATTAAAGTTTCGTGCAAAGGAATAGAAACACCCTGTATAGAATTCAATGTTTTGTACGAGAAAGAATAAATAGTATGTCAAATTATATGTCATTAAAGTTTCGTGCAGAGGTATAGAAACATCCTGTATAAGTACTAAATACAGCGTGTCCCTAAACGTATCAGCAATATTTTAGGTATGAATTAGGTCACTCATTTAGAGTCAAAAAGTCCATATAAACATATACAAGTACCATTTATTTCTTGAGAACCATGGTTCGATCCCCACAGCCGACAAACAATTTTTACCAATTTGAATTTACCCCTGTGGCTCTCCCTCCACTAATATCTTTGGGGCCGTGATTTGACGGCTGGTAACCGCACTTCACGCGAAGAAATATATCACTTACCGAGATCTGCTTAGGCAGAGTGCCACACCCAGTAATGGGTAAAAGACGTGATGATATATTTAATTATTTTATTTATTTCATAACTAATGAAGGTGTCAACTTATTAAAAAGTTAACTAGTTATAATTATTGAATTACTGTTGTATATTTAATTACAATGCAGAGATTGTTTTAAAGCGCGAAATACGTCGATATTATGAATTACGAATTACGTGTTAGAATAAAAGTGACAGATACTATTTAAAATAAGCCACAAAAATCACACAGTCTTGTGCACCGATTGCAATGGGTTAATTTTGAACATTTTTAAAAAATATAGGCATTTATGTAATAATAATATAAGTACGGTGGTGTGGATAGCGATACGGAATTCGAATCCGGAGATCCCGAGTTCAAATCGCACTCAAGCTAAAAATTATATAATCTACCACACTGCGGCTCGGTGAGTGCGGACCCTGTACTGTAATTGGGATTTAATTCCTGTTGTACAGTGTAACATAAATAAATAAATAAATAAATTAAAAACGGATTAAAAATTTTATGTCTTAATTCGCTTTTCTGGATAAAAAAATATAAAATTAAGAATAATTACTAAACTATTGAGTTCAGGATTTATATGGACTTTTTAACTCTATATTACGTTTTGAGACAACCTGTATACCAAGCAACGTACATTTAGATACCTACAAAATATGTATATTTTACGTTAAATTTAAATTAATTTGAATTTAATTCAATTATATTTGTTGTCATAATCATAATTCATAAACAAATTAATTTGAATAATGAAATGATACACTTTTTAATAACATTTCAATTTTGATTTTCAATTAAATAATATTTATAATTAATTAACTGATTATTAGCCGTACAATTATAATTCAAAAACCCTAACCTGGAAAATCAGAGTAGTTCATTATATTTATTTTTATGTAATCCAGTGTTTTTAAAACTTTTTTAATGGCGCCGCTATTTCAGTAATTTTTTTTTAATGTAATTTTTTTCATGCCTATTCCATAATATACATATATTACCAGTAACGTAATATGTAGAAATGGCAATTATAAAATAAAAGCTAAATATCAATATTTAATTAATTGAATCTAAATTTAAACTTAGTTATTTAAAGCAGATATAAATTCTTTTGGTATGTTAAGTAAAATAAGTCGAGTTATACAAAAAATTACAACCGCTGCTATTACTTTGACTAAATACATATAAAATAATGAAAATAAAAATATTGGCAAATTGTTTCAATACAATACATTTGAAATTGTTGTGGAGGCACTATACATGTACAATTTATTCGTATGACACAATATATTTTCATCACACATCAAATAGAATCATACATAGGAGCTCTATTCTAATTCATTATAAAGTTAATGTGTTATAGTTATCTTGTTACCTTTTATACAAGTTACCAGAGATAGTATAAACAGTATAATTAAATTAGACGAAATTTGTTGCACAATTAAACCATATTTTACCGTTTTTTGAAAAAAATCAAATACATAAAAATTAAATAAATACATCAACACGTCTTTTATCCAATACTGGGTGTGGAACTCTGCCATAACAGATCTCGTTAAGTGATATATTTTTTCGAGTTATGTGCAGTTACTAGCTGTCAAATTACGCCCCCCAAAGATGTTAATCGAAGGAGTGCCACAAGAGTAGTTTTTAATGTGGTGAAAATTGTTTGTCGGCTGTGAAAATCGAACCCGGGTTCTCAAATTTACAAACCGACTCGATACCACTGAGCGATCTACATTTTCATATTTAATTGTTGCTGTTATAAAACAAACAAACTTACATACAGAATTGAATGTTCTTTCAACTTAATTTGATGTCTTGTTTTTTCTCTAAAACAATTAGAAAAGCAGGAAATGATAAAAATATGATTTTATATTTTAAAGCCCAATATTCTTATGCCGCGGTCAACATCCTCTATATAAAACTATAAAACATATCTTCCTAATTATATTCTGCGTTCTCAAAAGTTCGCACCCCAGATTTTGAGACCTGCTGCTGTAACCAGATCATATTTTTTCATTGTAGTTTATTAATACCAATATTCCCTCTAAATTCCTGAATTCCTGCAGGTACGATCGGTCAAGCATTCTGCATGTTGGCGTTGGCGTATTCAGGCTGTAACGCTGAGAGCGCCATTGTGTTCCTGACCCTGGCGACGGCTATTCACGGCACCGTTTCTAGCGGGCCTTTAGCCAGCTTCGTAGACATCAGTCCCAACTACGCAAGTAAGTTTTACTAATTACCGAAAATTGTTTGCCTTTCAAAGAAGCCTAATTTGTGAAAAGGTTTTTTATAAGAAGTTTGTGAAGAATTTTGAGGACATCGTTAATTATTTAAGTTGATATTTTGATTCGGGGTTAATCAATAAAATATTTTCAGAAAATTTGACAAAGACGTGTTATTTTACAGAAAATGTTTGTATAGTACCATATTTTCTACCACCTTTATTTAAAATATTTTAATGAATAAAAATAAACACTTATTTCATATTCCACAATATTGATTTATTAATTTGTTACGATCGTTTCGCCCCTTTCGGAAATCGTGAAATAACGATTATAACAAGTTATTAAATCAATATGGTGCAATATTAAAGTGTTTATTTTTATTTATTGTTTTTCAGTTATTAAATATTTTATTTGAGAAGTTGTTGGACTTGGAATGCTTTTTGTCATCTTCAAATAAATCGTACGTTTATACATTTATTTGAATATGTCGGTTGACACTGTAGCCATAAGCATAGTTATTTCATTCAGTATAACAAATGTGTAGTTATCTAACTCGCAGCAACTTTTTACTTGTTATATAAGTGTAAGCCATAATTTAAAAAATATCAAATCCAAAACTTTCAGTCAAAATGGCCAACTAAGAATATTGGGTTTGTCGGCCATCTTGACGGAAACTACGTTTCGATTTAAAAAATATAAAATAGTAAAAAGTTACTGCGATTGTGATGTTTATGTATTTGCCAAAATGTTATGAAAACTTTGCTCAATTAAATGTTTTACCATTGCTATCTCGACAACTATAAAAGCTTCGAGGTTGGTTAAATTAGAAAACAAATTATATTTTATAAGTCTATTTCAATAAGCAGAAAAAATCTAGCAGTGATTCTCAAAATACAGGTTTCTTATTTTAAATAAGTAACATAATTTATGGACTTTTAACAATGAGAAAAGTACGCAACATTTAATAATTAATACCTAACGTCTTTGTCAATTTCATCTGACAATATTTATAACGGATTGATAAGTAAAGCCACAAATTTTATTTCACTGCTGTATTACTTCATATAAAGAAAGTAATGGCATTGGTAATTATTTGAATCCTTTTGCTAATATCTAACAAGTAATGGGAGATCCTGACGGCGACCTACAGCAACTTTGGCGCCACACGATTAAGGCACTTTTCTATAATTATGTCATAATTATCATCTACTTAATAGAACTTTGACAGATTGCACCCAGTAATGAGGGAACAAACGTTGCAAAATTTTGCCGCAAGCGGCGCTCTCTTCAGTTGATTTTTTAGACAGTGACAGTAAATAGTTATTTGTGTATTAAGAGCGTAAAGTGATTCTTTATTACTCCAACACGGTAATTGCAGCGCAGCCGAAGGCGAGAGCTGCAATAGTGTAAGAGAAACAAAGACACTTTACGCTCGTGATACACACAATTTTTTCTACGATTGCATCTTAAATTATTAACAAACGTATACGTACTGAAAATAAATTCGTTCTGTCAACTGTCAATATGACAAGTTTCTGTTTTGTTTGTACCCCTGGTAACTATTGAAATTTAATATCTTTTGCCATCGGAAACGCGCGCATTTAATGTCTTTTTCGCGCGTTGCCATTGGAGACGCGCAAAAAAGATATATTTCGATTGTTAAACTGAAAACGTTAACTTTACGATGACAAATGAGAGCGTAATTGTCAACTTTTTATAGCAATCGTAGAAAAAGAAATAATACTTCTATATAATTTTCATAATTCTAATTTTACATACAATAATTATGTATATAGTATGTGTGTTTGTGTGAAAATAGATCTACGCATTTTCTACAAAATATAAATATTGCTTAAATTTTTATCGGAAAAAGCGCCTCTTTTACGGCGAAGTTTAGCACTCATTGTTTCCTTGTATTTTTGCATTTTTTTGTGGCATTCCAGGCCTTGTATAATAACGTAGATGACAACTAACAATCTAAAAAGTGTGTAAAATGCGTTTTGATTTTCCAAATTAAAAAAGTATTTAAAGTGCCTTACTACAGCCATCTACGATGGGCGTTGCTCGGCATCTTTCATTAGCATAGTACCAGGGATATGGCAATCTAGTACAATAGATGCTGACCTTGAAAACCGAAGAAATTTATTGATATAGTAATTGTCTGTAATTCAGAAAATTAGTTTTAATGCTTCTAGATAATCTGTGACGCTTCATGGAAACATCGAAATTATCATATGTTACAATTACTTTCTCCAAATGACAATATTCAAATTAGTAGAAAATAAGATACCCTTATTTAAATTTGATGTTGAAATGTTAAAATGTTAATACATTTAAAAATTTCCTCTTATAAAACGTAAAGCTTGATAACTGTAATTAATGGATTGACTAATTTTGACAAATAATACAAGCATGTTATTATTATTTTTAGGCATAACACTGGGAGTAGCGAATACTATTGTAGCTGTAGTAGGCTTTCTTACACCACTTGTTGTAGGATTCTTAACTTTTCAAAATGTAAGTTCTAACAAAAATTTAACAGTCTAGAATTTATTTTTGTGCTCACTTTAAATATTATTGTATTTCTACATGATAAAGGTTAGTATAAAACGTGCTTTATGTGCTGCAAAATATTTAAATAAATAATAAATTGAAATGAAAAAAGAAACACAAAGCTTTGAGCTTTAATAAAAAACATAGTATTTTGTCATAATTAAAAAATATCTATTTATAATATTTCAGGAATATAAAATTAATATTAAATTGTGTAATTTAATTTCATATTCAAAATATTTTTTAATTATGTTTTACAAATAAATAAAATCTTTTTCATTTCAAATTAATATTTTTATTAATAACCAAAACAAAGCGCTTAGTTGTCAAGTATCGCAAAAATGTTGAAATTTAAATATTTCAACTCGCTTTCATTTTACGTAAGTCATGCTTGTCTCAGCTTTCGCGGTAAATAAATAAAAATCACTGTCATAACATAACTGAAAACAAGCAAAAAATGTCAAGTTTCTTGTTTTGTCTACCTTCTTAATGTTTCAGTTCTCTTGCGAAAGCGCGAGAGCTTCTTATTTTTAAAATCGCTGTGCAAACATTCCAAGATCTCGTTAAGTAGAATAATCTTCAAGCATCATCTACCTTCGTTAAAATATTTACAAATATTCCGCGAAAAGCGCCAAATGAAATAAGCTGTACTTGTGAATACAAATGCAGAAATTAAAGACAAGTATGGCATAGAACTTGAGTGTAAAATATTTATATTCGCTCCTGTGCTATAATACGGAATTGGATGAAGCTATATACATAATTTTACTATGCACAACATTGCTGTTTCTAGACAATGAAAAAGTTCACCTTCAAAATATCTGTAAAGGAACTTTCACTTTTATAACTTGATGAAAATTGCGATTTAGGAATAATAGAATAAAAACAGCATTTTCTCTCGAGGTGTATATGAGTATACTATTTTTTAACGATCTAAGTAAGATTAAAAGCAAAAAAGGTTATTTTAAAATACAATTAACCATATATATTACAATTTATTCATTCTTAAATTATTGATAGTCGAACATAAAAATAAAATAATACTAAAAATGTAAAATATATATTTAAAAAGGATTCAATTATATATTAAATATATTAAATAAATAAAAGGGATTCAGAATCCAATTTTTATTTTTCAGACGTTTCGAGCATAAATATTTGCTCATCATCAGCTCCTTTAAAATATTAAACATTGGGTACTGAAGCCTTTTATTTATTTAATATACTAAAAATTTAAGTAAACAATTTTAGTTTTTTGTTAAATTGCATTATATTTTTAAATTAGAATACCAAGAAAACAGCTTCTGCAGTTGTTCTTAAGTTTTTATTTGTTTCATTCTACTCTATTGTATTTTACATATATTTGACAGGTAAACTGTCAAAATAATATAAACTCTCTAAAGGAATAATGTGCACAAAATGTTAACTTCAGCCCGATCAACAATATAGAAACGGTCAAATACTCGCGGTCGTAAAAAAGTATTATTTTAATTTCAATTTCATTTAAGGTTTACTTTATCTCAGTGTAAATTTTTATTGCCTTCTCTCGAACTTCATTACTCTGAAGTAAAACTATTCTAGCCAATTTAACATAAATCAAAATATCTCTACCTTCGGTGTCGCGATTTTTCGTATCAATTGCTTTCGGTAGTTGTTACTAAGGAACCAGGTTTCCGGCAATAAATTGTTAAACCTCTTTTGGTATTACCATGAAGAAAACTGATTCAAATAAAAGTAGTTAAAAGTTTAGTTCTTTATATCATTTATTTCAAGCATTTTTCTCTAATGTTTGACAAATGGAAAAATGTACTTGTTATTGCAAAATTTTATGAAGCACGCTCCAAATTATTTCAAATTATTCGCAACATATCATCCTAATTCAGTTCAGTAAACAGCATTTTGTAATGTTTTGTATAAACAGTTCTACCATAGCAATAACATAAATTATTATCATATTTAAATACTTGATGAAGACAGTAGATATTTAAACAATTCATGTCTTTCGAAACGCTGGGGTATATATAGAATTGAAAGAAACTCAAAACCTGGCCCAAATGCCAAATAATTGTTTTAATTATGAGTTCAGAAAGGTTCTGGAATAAAAGTTAAATGTTAAACCGTGAAAAGAGAGATACATTTTAGATGAAGCCAAAGCAACTTCAAACGCGAACGATATCAAGATGAAATCTAGAAATTAATTCCATTCGCTGGTGCCTATTTACCACAGCAAGGCGTATGTAAATAAGTAAATTACTCCTGTAAACGCAAAACGCGTTGAACTTTATACAATTTGAATAAGTCTCATCTGAAACCTTCATACACGCTTACATGTGGATTTAGAGTGTCATAGATGGCGCTTTCATGCAGAATGAAAATTTTAGCAGTAGAGACGATGTTGTAGCAAACTGAAGCTGTTTTATATGAAAATAAAAGAAAATTGGAATTTCACATACATCTCAGGGATTTAAAACTACGACAGGAATTAAAAATTCCAAAGGAAATATACGACATACATACATACATACTTAATTGGGTATGTAGCTGAAACTTTGAAAACAAATATAGTAGAGTTTGAAATACCGGGTAGGCGAAAAGAGGATTTCTGTTTGATCGCGTACGTGTCATTCCGAGAAGTACTTGTGTTCACCGGTTTTAAATGTTCACTATGTACAGAAAACATATTAAAATTTATTTTCGTAACACATGCACAAGAAACACGTTCATATTCCCTAATTTTAGAGAGATGAGATGTTTCTCTCCCTAGGTAGCATATTTCTCTCCCTAGAGACTACGATTATTAGCTGTTTGCGGGGTTTCCTAGGTAACTAGTTACGCAACCCATATTTGACATTTGTCCCGATAAGACAGTAATTTTTGTGCACTTGTTACGAAAACTATAATATGCTTCATGGGTAGGCGCGATTGTCCCTTGTGTAAAGTTAGCAAACCTCGACTTCAGCTCGAGCCTTCAGCCCTCGCTTACGTCTCGGTTTGCCAACTTCACACGCGGGAATAATAGCTTGGTTCCCTCCCTTGATGCATAACATACTATTACAATTGGTGTAAATTTATTTGATTAAAATGTAATTCAAATTTCTTGCACACAACACAACACAAATTCTGATACGGAAAGAAAGTTTCTAATTATTTTCTTTTAATTTTATAAATTACCTTCGCTAATTTCATCAATTAAAAAACCTGTGATTGAAGTATCCAGATCTGAAACTCATCGATTAACTGAGTAGAATATAATTTTGGGATTGGATTTCTTTGAAAATGTTTGAAATAATAATACAGATACATTTTCTGTGATATATATATATTATATAATAGAAAGCTGTGTTTTTTGTCGAATTATTGAATAATTGTGGTTTTTTACTTCCTTGTACGAAGTAAAGGAAGTATTGTTATCGCGAAAATTTTCGGTTCTCAGATTTCAGTGGAAATACGCATTTTGGCCCTCCCTGAGTCCATTTTGACTAATTTCGTCGTGACGTCTGTACGTACGTATGTACGTATGTACGTACGTACGTACGTATGTATCTCGCATAACTCAAAAACGGTAAGCCGTAGAAAATTGAAATTTTATATTTAGGACTGTTATAACATCTAGTTGTGCACCTCCCTTTTTGGTCATTATATAACTTCCGGAAGTGGTACTTTACTTGAAGCCTATAATAGATTTTCATGAAAAACTATATTCAAATATAATTTAAAACTTTCCAAATTTGGTATATAAGACTACTATATCAATGGAAATAATATAATAGATTTTGGTTAAAATACACTAACCGGAAGTGACACATTACATGAAGCTGCTAACAGTTTTCCTTGAAAAAAATAGTATTATTTTAATTTTAGAAATAAATGCTTCAAATAAAAGTTTTAGAGAATTAAATTCTGCGTCTAGCACATTAAGAATTTTTAAATTAGCCCTTTGCATAAGCAGGATATCTAAATTTAAATAGTATATATTTTGTGTTTTTTTTTTTAATTAAGTTTGCTATGGATTAGAACAAAAAATAAAAAATAAAAGATTTTATGTCAAATATGTGCAATTAAAAAAATATCTATAGTTTAATACGCGTACAAGGAAGTCATGTGGTGTCCACATCAGATTTTTATTTGATTAATTTTGGAGTAATTTATGTCTTTTGTAAATATATTATACATGAAAAAAAAACATAGATTTTTATTATGTAATAGTTACTTTTGTACCAAGAGTGGAAAGTGATGTTTTACACTTTTTGGTCTGGACTATGCCTCGTATTTCAAACAAAAACCAAGACCTATAAATTCACATAACGCTCGGGATATATAGTACAACATTTTTTCTACCAACAGTATAAAATAAATTTAAATATTATAAATATTTTGAATTATATGTGTCAAGTGAGATGATTAATTTATTATCATAACAAAAATATAATTTGTTTTTTACAATCCATGGGCGGTAAATTACTCATTGCATCTCTGTTACCAAAGAGGTAAAGATATATTTATTGTGCTAGTGGTCAAAGTAGTATTTAGTTTATAAAGGAAATAAGTAATATTTACTCTATCGATGAGTATGTAAAATATTATTCACTACCGATTATTGCCGTCCTGAAATAATTTTATTATAATTGAATCAAAGTAACCTTTATATTTATAAACATATAATATTACTATAATAATAATTATTGTAAATTAATAATTATTTACATAAAAAGTCAGGCAAGCGTTCAATTACCAGATGCGTAGATAGTTTCATGCCGAGCGATAGCGAGGCTTGAAACAGCTTACGAATCATGTACGACACTTTACTGACGTGTTACGTATAACATTTTACCAGAAAATATAAACAAATAATAAATATTTGAAATTAATTTAAATAAAAAGAAATATTTGACTTACATATTCAGTCAGTATTTTATGTTGCTAAGCAACTAGACACTCACGTTCCTTTCATTACCTGTCTATGAAGGCAATATGTTATTTTCCTGCCTAGGCATACAAAGCAAAACTTTCTTGAGTCTTAAAAGTCAAACAAATGTTTATTTTCCTGTCAGTTTCAGGTAAAACAAATTTCACATATTCCAGTGAAAAATAAATTCATGTACTTACGTTACTAAATGATAATTCCCTCGGACATCCATACTGTCGCCCTCTATGCAGTATCATCTACATAACGCCCTTAATGCATAAATAACTATTAAAATTTGCATATGATTGCCGTCTGCATTCAGGAATTCTTCTTCTAGTAAGCAGGGATATGTTGTAGAGAATAAAATGTTTATAAATAGTTCGTTTGATATAATACAGTCGACTGAAAAAGCTAATTACTTTCACGATCTGTGAGTAGTACGAGCTTTAGGCGAGGTTGGGTGATTCCCCAAGACGCCAGGTCAGAAGGGGCGGTAAAAGAGCAAACGAATTCCTTTTTAAAATTTGTCACTGATAGGTACTTTCTTAAGCTCGAAAAATAAACATTTAATCATTCATATTGTTAAAGATTTCTTTTGATTTATTTATTTTTATTTATTATACAAATAAGAGAAACCAACAGTATAAAAAAAATACCAATAACAGGTTCTCACGGATTGATCAAAGAAGATGATTGTTATTGTATCGTTTAAATAAACAAATATTTATCTTTTTAATTTTAAAAGCGCGTGACGGGCGGAAATATCTCGTCCGGAGCACCAAATTCACTAAGGCCAGTTCTGTGAGCACCCTCGTAGTCTACGTCCTTGGAAAATTATAGGCTATAAATTTTAGTTAAAGGATAGCTTCTTTTTATTTTATGTTAATATTTCGAATTCTTTTTTACTGTCAGAATGTCTATTTCTAATGTATGTTAATAGCATATTATGTAACAAGTTTTATAAACGTCTCTTGCCTTACGTGTTTATAAAAAGGGTATCTAAACAGTTTATAAAACAAGTCACATACAGTACTGTTTTTGCGATCGCAAATTAAGATAACAGCAAAATGTAAAATTTTACGAATTATTTAAAAATGACAGATGCAAGAAGCTAAAATCTCTCTCCGTATTTAATATGTCAGTTGTTATATTTAAACGTTCGAAACCACAGCTTGTCAATATGTGATTACGACGTTGTTTAGCGCCATGGAAACCAGTACATTAAATAACATCTTAATCACATGTTACAATGGCTTCGAACGTTTTAGTTCCGACGTAAAGTTAACAACTAATACATTTTATGCGCGGGCTAAAATTAGTTTCCTGCATCTGTCATTAAACTTAACATTAGTTTTCAAACAATAATTAAAATTTTACATTTTTTTGGTCTTAATTTGCAGCTATAGAAAAAGTATAGTATGTAACGTAAGATAATCGGTTTTCATACACTTTTAACTAAAGAGGCGTTTATAAAATTTGTTACCTACATAATATACTATTCTCATATTTTTTTATGCATGTACTCTTATATAGTTGCTCTGAAAAAGGTGCACTTAGTACAGAAACGTCGGCCTTATGACTGCAGAAAACAGAAATTATTTTATCACATTTTTTAAATTTCCTTGTTGTATTAAAATGATCGGAGAACAAATTTTAGATGCCGCATAAAGCGGCAATCAAGTTGATATATTATTGATAATAGTTAGGGAACAGTAAAACTATGATATATAAGGAGAATATGCGATTCATTCCCTCACCCTTTCCTTTGAGAATAATTATTGTAGTTTTATCTACTAACAAGGAAAGAAAGCACAAAATTTTACTATTTCACTTTTCTTTTCGAGTATATTATTTATTTAAATTCCTGCTACATTTTAATGAACGAAATTAGCAGCACACTATAGCTAACTAATAGAGAGAGATGGTTAAATATTTTTTCCGACAAATTTATTGATATAAAATTCAAGCAATTGTAAATCAAATATATATATATATATATATATATATATATATATATATATATATATATATTTTAATGAAACGTCATATTGAAATTAATATTTTTTTAATAAAAATTGCTATTTTCATTATAACTCGCTTATATGATACGTAATTGTTTTTAATAGTATACTATTAAATTTATTGGATAAAATGCCATTACTTTGTGTATTAATCTTTCTATTGCTGCAACACAAGAAGTTTGTTTAGTGTGCTTCTTATGGTAGACACTCTGTACAAGTGTGTATCATAACCTCTAAAGAAATTGAGCGATTATTTTTTATAAATTTTAAATCCCTCCTCCACCTTTGCTTTAAAAATTTACTGCACTGTATTTAATGTCATAAAGATAATTTTAAATATTTTACTAAAGTGTTAGTATTTTATAGATCATATCAAAAAGAATATCCATATGATATGACGTAATATTATAATAATACTAGCTAAGCTAAATTGAAAATTTCAAAGCTGATCCATTATGAAAATAAATGAAAATCTGTGTATCACGAACTTCATTTGTGATTTTATCCTTTTACTACCTATATTACATTTTAAATTGGGAAAAATCTGAACTCATTTCAAACATTAATGCTTTGATGTTGGATTTCGATCTAATAGGTATTTAGTTGGCTTTTGATGTATGTTCAGGAATATTTTTTAATAGACTAAATTAAAAGTGGTAAATTAACTATATTATTAACATTGTTTCAATATTATTCAAAGAGGAGTATTGTTAATTTACTAGGACCTAACTGGAATATGTGTAATATTTTCAACTAACTTTCAAAAACAAATCTATGTACATTTTTACAGTAAACCTAGAAACGCGAAATAAAATTAAACATATTTGAAACTGTGCCCTATACAAATAAGTAATTAAAACTCTCTGCAACAGTTTGTATTTATTATAAAACTTCTTTGATAAACGACACAACTTTTGTTCAATTATGTTATTATTTGCTTTGGTTTAATTTCGGTTTTATTGGAATATATGCTATAATCAAAATTTGTGTGGTAATAATAACAATTTCCAATCATGTAAAGTCCTCGACAAACCGCCATCTTTAACGATAATTATAATGGGTACTTAAGTTTTAGTGCAATTATAACAATTGCGTTCAAGAATAATTCCATATATTTTGATAATTTTGCTTTTCAAGATGCGTTGAAAACAACCATAGTAAAGTTTGTAATATCGGGTGGGCGAAAAGAGGATTTCTATTAGAACTCTTGTCATTCTAAGTAGTACTTGTATGTGTTTACTTTGTTACTAAATACTGACAACATATTAAAATTGATGTCAGTGAAGTTTTATTCAAATCTCTTGCATACAATACCTACTGATAATGAACTCTAAAATTGTTACATGAAAAACAAAGTTGCAAGCAGCTAATTATTCGCTGATCTCCAATATATTTAAGAAGACAACCGTGTTTGAGTGATTTAAATATATTCTATTATTAGCTTTAAATCTTCTGTACTGTAATTTGGATTTATATAAATTTGCGCCTAATTGCGTTAATTCATAAAAAGCATGTATAAAATTAATTTTAATTAATGCTTTATACAATAGAAACATAATACCTAATACAATACAGAGTATGTCAGGTATTGAGGCATTTTAACAGTTGCCGATCGGTAGATCCGACTCCGGGACTGCACTTCACAATAGCTGTAACGCGCTATATCTTAACAAATTTGTATTTCATTCGAACATGAAAATTTTCTCCAAAATTATATGCGTTATTGTTTTTGATTAAAATCAGTAATATTTTATTAATGGTTTATCAATATTTGAGATCTATAAATCTGTTAGTATCTACTTTTACTTTGCATATTCATAAAATTATTTGAAAGTAGAAAATTATTTAACAACAAAGACAAAATTAATTGTCGTCCATACACTTGGTGAAACTAGGTTTAATAAAATATAAAATAAACACTTGGCTAAGTCTCACAAAATTCAGCCTCCAAGTCACCTTATGAGGTCATCGTCAGAGGCTGGCCAGCACAGTTAGTAACAATGGTTCTACATTTATCATTCCTAGAACCCTTTCTTCCAATAACACACGTTCGTTTGTTCTTACCAAATTGCGATTTCCGAGCTCATGTGCACTTTTCGTGGATAAAACTACCATCTTTTTAAATTTTGCAACTAATTTAGCAATTGTGGTTACACTTGGAATCGGTCGATCCATAAACTTAATAGAAAATTGATCTCGCACGCTTAACTAACTATTTCCTCCATATTACATTTTTATTATAAAAATACGCTCGTCATTAGTGTAAATATTTTATAAATTGTCAAGTCAAAATGTCAGAAACGTCAAATAAATCCCTCGCAAGAAATTAAAACAAAACAGTCATAGGTAACGATATTTATTTTCGTTAAATATTGAATAAATCGGTGAGTTTACAGAACTTAAAAGTTAATTTACGGGACCAAATTACAAGTAAATTGAAATGTATTTTACATCGTTTGATTCAGAAAAATGATAATTTTCGATTGACACTTCTATCTTTGTTGTCCGGTAGAACACCGAGCAACAGCATGCAAAAAACTGATTTCCCATGTTATTCTCCTATATACACTTTTAAAACAGACACCCGGTATAGCAGGGAATGAAGTAAAATTTAAAAGAGACACATTTTAATAAATTGATAGAAAATTTTGAAGCCAATCAACAAACACCTAGTGCATTGACAACCATTTAAACATAAGTCTCTGTTTTTGACTCCCGCGATATATAGAAGTTTATATAACCGTTTATATAATCTGAACAATGACTGCAAATTTTAATTAAAAATTCATTAACATTTCAGAAGCACAAACAACGGATAATATGACACTGTTATTATTAGGGTCAAAATTCACCAGGCTTTCTAATGAAACCATATTTTGACGTTCTCCTTTATAACAAAATTAATGTGTCGATTGAAATTAAATTCAAACAAATTTCCAAAGCGCGAGAAAAAACGCTCTCTGTTGATGAGCGGCGCTCAAACAGCTAGCAATTTCCTTCAAAGCGTTCGTGTTTATCGAGTTAATAACATTAAACCCTACATTTAATATAATTTCTCGATATTCGAGCGACCTAACATCTTGTTCGGAAAACCAAACTTAACGAAATCTGCTGCAAGACCGATGACACTTCATTATTACCAACCCACATTCTACATTTTGCGTTTTATAAATTAAATTTTCTTCCGTTCTCGTAATTTAATAAAAATCTTATTAAAAGTAATATAGTTTTAATAAACTAACATCTGAATCGCTAAATATCTTCAATATAAAAGCTAAATATAAATCGTGAATTTTTCACTTGCATAAAATTAAATTAATTCTTGTTACAGCAGTGCCAATAATTATATTATTTGAATCTCAAATAAATAAAATAAAGATTTTATGTTATTCCTGGAAGAGATATAAATGTTTCATTTTAAGTTTAATGTACAAATTTCTTCACAAATTTTTTTTTGATTAGTTAAAGTATGTAGAATATATGTACGTATGTATAATTTATTACAATTTCAAATGTTGCCATAAAGACATAACAAATCTAAGCGGTATGTCTTTTGGGTGCTCAATAAGTATTAAGTCATGTTACACAATAATCCCGCAGTACAATGGTGTGAGTAGCGTTACGGCATTCTAATTCGAAGATGCCGAGTTCGAATCCGACTCAAGTTAAAAATATATATGAATTACCACAATATAACTCGGTATCTCCCTGTACTGTAATTGTAAATCTATAAATATGAACAAAATCACAGCAATATTTGTTGATATTTACTTACTTAATCATAAAACCCTTCTACCTTTCGGTGTAAGGTGTACTTGTTGATGAGTAGAAAATATTTAACAAAATCATAAATTTCGTTGTAATTTTGTTCATTATTTACAGATTTACGAACCTATAAAACTTAGAAATTTACACAGAAATAAATACCTAAATAAATATAAATAAATATATCATCACACCTTTTACCCATTACTGGGTGTGGCACTCTGCCGTAAGCAGATTTCGGTAAGTGATATATTTCTTCGCGTGAAGTGCGGTTGCCAGCCGTCAAATCACGGCCCCCAAAGATATTAGTAGTGGGAGAGCCACAGGGGTAGATTTTAAATTGGTGAAAATTGTTTGTCGCCTGTGGGGATCGAACCAGGGTTCTCAAGATCCACAGGCCAACTCGATACCACTGAGCCACTTACCCCATAAAATAAATAAATACCTAAATCAATCAATTTTAAAAAATCTAAAAATATAAAGAAAAAAATGTATTGTAAACTTACTTATTTTATTTTATTGGGGTAGGTGGCTCAGTGGTATCGAGTCGGCCTGTGGATCTTGAGAACCCTGGTTCGATCCCCACAGCCGACAAACAATATCTTTGGGACCCTTGATTTGACGGCTGGTAATCGCACTTCGCGCGAAAAAATATATCACTTACCGAGATCTGCTTAGGCAGAGTGCCACACCCAGTAATGGATAAAAGGCGTGATGATATATTTATATTTATTTTACAACTTAAATTTAAGTAAAATATCAATTTAGTTCATCTTTTAGCTGGTAGATATCTCCCTTGGGAGTGCTTTCATTAGAATGTCAGTAATATTTAGTCACATGAAGGTACCGAGGGCATAACTCTTTTTGACAAAGTATATTAATACTAATTAATCAATTTACTCTTATATTTATACAGCAGGATTGCTCAAAACTTAAAATATGCACGCAAGATGACAAGAAATCTTTTTATTAATGCCATAAATTATAATTCGTTTTAACTGTTCCAGAGTAAATAACTATAATAATTACATAATTAAGATGGCAAATAAAATTAAAAGTACGCGTTTCTTGTAAAAGATATGAAATCTTTTCCCTAGAACTTTTCGCTTGAATTAAATTAGTCTTTTGAGTTTCAACATTGAGCTTTAGCTTGTTATAATTATGATTCTTCAGATATTTTTCATAAAGGTTAATGCTATTATAGCGAAAAGAGCTGTAATACGTCTTAGGGCACAAAGGCTTGTCGTTGTTCCGTACACAAACATATTGTTATTCCATCTTTCATAACTCATCCGTTGTGTAGTACCCTAGCGCACTGACGTGAATAATAAGAATAGTGAGTGGATAAAAGCATTGTGTGCTCCGCAATTATTAAAGATAAAGAGTAAAAAGAAAACTACAAGCTTCAAGTTATTTCTAACTTTAATGAAATATAATAGTGCTGACACACTACCGCGTGAAACTGACTAAGGCATTCTTAATAAAGACGATTAAATTAAATTTGTTCCCGATTGACGGTCAGGTCTATTTTCTTTATTTTAACTAACGACGTGTCTGCAGTGCGATAAATAATTTGCAGCATTACATTATAATCTGTTTCACCGTAACTTTATGGTAAAACATTTTAAAATAATTGAGATATCACCATTATCACAAAATTATATTCAAAGCCTGAAATATTGTGCTAGTTTGCAAGTAAAATTGGGGAATAAACGTTGCAAAATTTTGCCGCTATTTTGCTAGTTACGGCTCTGCTACACAACAATAACAATCAAACAGAAATAACATGTGTACAAAAGTCTTGTTGACGTATTTATTTATGAATGAAGTCATTCGACATCATTTGCGACAAAATGAAGTATGAAATATGATGGATTGAAAACTGTATTTATTTCAACTTGCACGTCATAACCCTATTTTTAGTCATCTCAATCTATTTCTAATATCATTTGAGAAACGGTATAGAAAATATCTATCCAATGATTAAAAGTATGTAGGAATTGGTTATCGGAAATAGAAAACTTCAATTTAAAATCTCAAATATATATCCGAAATACCTGAATTAAATTTGATGAAATATCTATTGCAAGATTTATTGTTACCGTTTACAATGGCTGGATCCATACTATACAACAAAAATATGTATTATTTTGCTAAAGAAAAGTTTATAATACTTTCCTTCTTGAACAAACCTATTTTTTTTATAAATAAACTAAATAAATATATCATCACGCCTTTTAGCCATTACTGGGTGTGGCACTCTGCCGTAGCAGATTTCGGTAAGTGATATATTTCTTCGCGTGAAATACGGTTACCAGCCGTCAAATCACGGCCCCCAAAGATATTAGTGGAGGGGGATCCACAGGGGTAGATTGAATTTGATGAAAATTATTTGTCGGTTGTGGGGATCGAACCAGGGTTCTCAAGATTTACAGGCCGACTCGATACTACTGAGCCCCCTGCTCCATATTTATATTTTTTTTATATATATATGAAACATATTTACAACTAGTTATAAAACAGCATATCTGAATAAATAAATCTATACAATTATTAGATTGAATTATTAAAATTTGTTTGGTTGTAATTAAAACATGAAAACCTGTCATATCACCTGGCTCCAGTTTTACAAAAACTTTTAAATTTGTATTATAACTATATAATATCCAATGATTCAATTCACTTCTAAAACTATACTAAGAAAAAGAACCACTTTTAAACCTATAAAACAACACTCGATTTTTACAAATAAAAAAGAAATGAACATTCAGTCATAATCACTAATCTAATGGAGATACTTTGTTTAATCATTAGACTCTAATGTTATATAGTCAAATTAAAAAATAATACTCAAGACAGATATAATTGAATGAATGATCAAGAGCCTATTACCCTCCAATTTAAAAGAGGTCCAAATTGATTCAGGAGATATTCAATCATTTGTTAATATAATACCTATTATAAAATTTTATAGGATTACAATTTTCACCACTTTAAAGTTACCCATATGACTCATCCTCCACTAACATCTTTGGGGAGCCTAATTTAACGACTAGTATCCGCACTTTATGCGCATAAATACATATATTACTTATTGACATATGCTATGTCAGAAAACCACACCTAGTAATAAATAAAAGGCGTGATGATTTAATATTTATTTTATTTTACTTTTATAATTTTTGTGAACAATTTTGATTTAAAAACGGATAATTTTTATTTTTGTTTAAAACATTTAATTCATTTTCAAGAGTAATATACCAATTGATGAACTTATTATCGATAATATTTTGAAAATGTCACTGAAAATATTAATAGATGGAACTGAATTTTGTTTTTGTATTTTATTTACAAATTGAACAAATCTAATAAAAAACCTTTTAAATGAATAAAGATAAAAAAGGCTTCAGGGATCCAAAAGTGTTGTTGGTATTAAAAATTATATTACAAATAGTGTCAAAAACAATCCAGTAATAATAATTTTACTTTTGTATTTTTCTATTTAAATTCGGTAATTTAAAGGCAATAACAGAAGCCATATTTTACAATTCAAATGACACATATAATCAAAATCTGCCAACTTTTTCAACGCTACTTAGATTTCACATTATCACTGGTCAAATGCGACATATTTTGTAGAGATTCAGACAAAATTATACTTTAGTTCATATATTTTGTGGATATCGTCTTCCGACAATTACGCTGTATATGCATCCACATTACAGTGACTGAGTTCAACAGAGACGTAGTTTTTTTTACTAAAGTTAATATACTTTCAAATTAGTTAATTTGTATTTATTATCATTTATTTAATGTGTTTACTTGAACAACTGTGATGGTTGTGAATTGAATAAAACATGGCTTCCGTTGATCAAGAAATTATAATTGCTTGTTTACTTGTTACTTGTTCATAGTTTTGTTTTGTTATTTATTATTTTCTATTCCGTACCGAAGATACACTTCCAATTAGATATTATATATAGAACTTAAATCAAATATTATTTTAATTTTAAATACGAGTTGTGAAAACTTTTCCATACAATTAAATCTATTCATTTTGAATAAATTACAAATAAATTAAACAAGTAAATATAGCAAAGAATTCTTATATTGCCTATGTTAAATTTAGTAAAACAGCGGCCTACATCATACAGGCTGGTTGGTAACAATAACGGTTTCTAAAATCTACATAAAAGATAACTTTTTTAAAAATATCTAGATAAAGATAACAGATAATTACACTATCTAGATAATGTCTTAAATAACAGATAAAAAAATCTACGTTTTTAACAGTTTCATAATAGAATGTTATGCATCAAGGGAGGAAAGCAAGCGATTATTCCCACGTGTGAGATTTGTCAACTTCACACAAGGGATCATATTATACTTTTCGTAACAAGTGCACAAAAATTACTGTCTTATCGGGACAAACATGCTACCTAGGGAGACAACATCCTACTTTAGTGTTCAGTGTTTCTCTCTCTAAAATTAGGGTATAAGAACATGTTTCTTGTGCAAGTGTTACGAAAAGATATTTACGCTGTTAATCTTTATATGTAAGATTAAAATCAAAACCTGAATCAGGCAAAACTAATTGATGAAAAATTTAGAAATTATTATAATTATGAAGTTGAAAATATTAAACTCATCATATGTTATTCGTACTCGTATAGGCTTACTTACTAACTTTATACATTTTATAACAAAAATACTTGACGTTTATAGGTTTTTTAATTAACTGGTTTACTCTAATTACATTTGTCACTAATATAACATAACAGTAGATAGTTAAATTTTAAGAAGAATATCGTCAAAAACGAAAAACTAAAAAGAAAATATTAATATTGGACAAGATAATTGAAAATTATCTTTATTTTAGATAACAGATAAACAAACACATTTTTCCTAATATAATTTTTTATAATTATTTTTCCTAATACATTTTTAGTAATGTACTGAAGTCTGTCCTCGTTGTGTTTAAGTTAGGTTAGATTAGGTTATAAAAATAATAATTTAGGAAAAAAGTATTATTAGGAAAAAAGGATTAGGAAAAATATCCTACAATCGTATTTTGATAATTTTCCACTAGTACAATTAAAAAGTGATAATTTTTCAGTGTTATTAAACCTCCTTGCTTATCAATAAAATAAATGATATTTTCATAAACGTCAATTGAAAAAATGTACCTACATGACAAATTTACTATGGAGAAATGCTGGTACAAAAGAAATTTTGCTCCATAATTTCTTACGCAAAATATATAATTGTCAGATAATATTTTGAAATAAAGTTAAATAAATAAATATATCATCACGCCTTTTACCCACTACTGGGTGTGGCACTCTGCCTAAGCAGATCTCGGTAAGTGATATATTTTTACGCGTGAAGTGCGGTTACCAGACGGTAAATCACATAAAGTTAAATTCGTTTTAACGTAAATAAGCAATACAGCTCGTGCTGCGCACTCGCTATATTTCCATTTTCATAGCTCATAATTTATATCAAAATATTATTAACAATTATCATATTATTTGTTAGATTATATGTCGCCAGTTTGTTTAATTCAATCACTGTAATTCACATCATATTTGTGTAAAATTTAGATAAGCTTTATATGTATACTAACCCTAATCTGCCAAGATCTGCAACTAATTCAAAATCAGAGTCTACTACAGCCAGTGTACCTATTGAGTGTATAAAAGTGCTCATTGTCAAATGTATTTGTTTTTGTACTGTTTTGTTGTTCTCTATGTCTTGCTTAAATAACCCCTGTGTCGTCTTGTGTTTGTCTGTAGGTGTGTGTCTCGGCATTTGCGGTATGATCGCAGTTTTACCTGGGTTTATATCCCCAGCAGTCGTAGGAACCCTGACATACCAAAACGTAAGTACAAAGCTGTATAAGTATGTGTAGATTGTAAATGCATTACGTGATGTTCAAGTCATCAGTATTCATAAGTCTTATAAGAGTTGAGAACTCGACTGGAAGTTTTATGTTTTTATTTTGAAACTTCGATTGCCAAGAATCTTATTAGTTAGTAGAATGTGACCCTGACTGAAGAAATATGGACTCAAAATTTATCTGATTCCGAGAAGATGATTTATCGATGGCATGCAAAAATTTTGTTCCATTAAACTGCTTTCTTGTTTTCTATTTGTTTTACGAGTATAAAATATTTAATAAATTGAAAAATATAACTTTGATGCAGTAGTAAAGAACATAAATATTTTGAATTATTAATTACTATTGTATTTATTTGATGTTTGTAAAATTTGAAATCCATATAAAAGGTAAGATGTACGAGAAAACATGCTATCAAAACCAATACTTCATAAAATGAGGCCAACTTCTGGTGTAAGTTCTATAATATAATTAAAATATCAAAGGTTTTGCCGGAAAACATGTTTTGCTTCAAGGGATTCGACGGTCCAAACTAAATATTTTGAAGATCAAATAAAAATATTTTCTTGTCGTTAGTGTAACATGTAACTGTTTTATCCAATATATTTTCATTTATTTAAATCAATAACGAAAGAAATACATTACATATATTAAAATTTAAAGATTGTAGTAACAAAAAAATATACATAAATTATATCTTAAATTTGATACCTTCATACACGACATTTAATGAACTATCTTTGATATTGTATTGCTCGAACAACATAGCAATAAAATTTAATTTTTATACCGGAGAGATAAAGTTATATCCTTTCAAAAATAGAAACAGAAATAAATTTGCAATTTCGGAAAAAAACGGGAGTCTAATTTCAAGTAAAACCGACTTTAAAATGACAACTGTTTTTCTTTTTAAACTATTTCCACTAGAGCAACACTAATTATTAAAAATAAGAAACAAATATTTCTGTCTTTTATAATTATTTACTAAATTTATATATTCATTACTTTATTAGGAAATTAAAATACCAGTTCTAAACTTTCGTAATTAAAATAAAAAGTATATACAAAATGAAATGCCGAAAAAAAACTGCACAAACATAAACAATTGCAGACAGGCAAAGACTCGATAATTTAACTAAGTGGACTATGTTACTAAAAACCGAAAAACCTGAAAATCTTTTACCAATTGTAATTTAAAAAGTTCCCGGTGACGCCTGTTTACAAATTATTTTTGTTCGGGATAACAAAATGGCAATTAATATGAACGTAACTGAGTTTCCGTTTTGTTAAGATTTAGCCCGTTTATTGTAAACGGCACATAATATTGCAAAATATTGATATATTTAATAATATTATAAAATTTATTAGTGCTGCTTTAGAACAGAAAACATACAAAATTTTGTTTTGAAAATTAATTAAAATTGTCAATCTTTAATTTTTTATTACATGAAATTATTTTACTTCTGTGTTACTAAAGGCACATCATATCACCTTTCATAAAAAGTAAATTTAATATCTCATTGCAAAAAATTTGTTTTCCATCTTATTTCATTTTCAATTTAGACCGAAAACTTTTCATCCTTGAACATAAAGTTGGCAATAAACAGTAAACACCACCGATATGAATAATCAAATGTACCGTGTATTTCCACAGAACACCGTGGGCCAATGGCAAATGGTTTTCCTTATCGCAGTAGCCATGCTGATGGTATCCGGCGTCGCGTACTGCCTGTTCTCAAGGTCAGACCTGGAACCGTGGAACAGCCCCGAGAAAATGAAATCGGACTTGGAGGCAGAACTCAAACCCCTCAAACACGACAAAGAAGAAGCTGTCATCACGGAAAAGGAAAAATTATAAACGCGCTACCTAATGTAATAGTTTTAAAATTAATTTTCAGCGTTTCATGAAAACTAACGAGCGTTGGAATGTTTAATTTATCGCATTTTCTTCAAGAAAAATTTTTTATTGTGCTCGGAAAATATTCTTTTATTTTTTGATGAAAAAGAACAATGACATTAGATTCTTTTTGTAGTGAATTGAAAATTAATTGGTCGTCTGTTTTTTATGTTGAGGTAAAATTCTAAAATACTCTTAACAAATTGTTTTGTGCAGTACAAGATTTATTTGTTTTACGTTCGATTTTAGAAATGATGAATGAGGAATAAAATTGCGTAATTGTTTCTTTAAAAAATAGATGATTTTGAATTTTGTACGACTTGGTATATCCAATTTTTTTAATAATCAACAAAAATATTAATTTCGTAATGATACACGATACGCCAAAATAATTCATAAAAAATTTATAAATTTTATGAAGTTACTACGCTAAAAATTTAATATATTTTATTTCAAATATATTGACCTTTACGAATGATTTCGAGTAAGAGGAATCAACGAATTTGCAGGAAAAAATATTTATCTATATATCAGTGTTTTCGTTATTTGTGTAAATTTAGAAACATATTACACGCATAAAAAACATTCAGAATTATAAACTATATGAAATAAGTGAAAAATCGTTTATAATTGTAATTGGGATTAAGTTCATGTTGTGTAAAGTAAAAGATAATATAAAATAAAACTATGAGTCTTTCAGGAAATAGACAGAAAGTAAAAATAACAATTTGAAGCACAAAGTAATAATTTGACAGATCTGTACACACAGAAGTATAAGTTATTTGTTTTATTTCTTGTATCATTCTGTAAACTAAAATTGGTCATAAATTTTATTTTATGTCTATTTCGTGAATTGGCTTATTCAATTTTAGTTTCTACTTCTAAACATTTTTATTTTACAACTTGATCCTAAAATTAATAGGACAGAAAATAACAGCGTATAATAGTATGTTATGCATCAAGGGAGGAAAACAAGCGATTATTCCCGCGTGTGAAGTTGACAAACCGAGACGTAAACGAGGGCCGAAGGAAAGCGGAAGTCGAGGTTTTCCAACTTCACACAAGGGATAATCGCACCCTCCCGTGATGCATATTATACTTTTCGTAACAAATGCACAAAAATTACTGTCTTCTCGGGACAAATGTCAAATATAGGTTGCGTAACTAGTTACCTAGGAAACACCGCAAACAGCTAATCTCTCTAGGGAGAGAAACATCGCTCTAGGGAGAGAAACATCGCTCTAGGGAGAGAAACATGGTACTTATGGAAACATAATGTTTCTCTCCCTAGGGAAAAAAAGCAGTGTTTCTCTCTCTAAAATTAGGGAATAAGAACGTGTTTCTTGTGCATGTGTTACGAAAAAAATTTAACATTGTGTAACATATTGTTGCGAGAAATCCAAATTTTAAAATAGAATTTTATTATTTCTGTTACATTTTTAGATACGCCTGTTCAAATATGAATAGTATTTATGAAGTAAAGGTAATCTTATTTGAAATAAAGTATGCATTAACGAACAAAATTTAATTCTAAAAAAATTAAGTAACTGTATATCGTTTATAAAACTTTTGAATATGTATCACAATTTGTTTTTGTGATATTCTTGTATTCAAATATTATTTATATTTTAGTTTTAACCTAATTATTTTGTACAAAGTCTCAAATATAATTATTGTAAATGAAAAATAAATTTAATTATAGATTCGTCTTTTAATTTACTTATTTTACTAAACTAGACATAGAAATTTGATCCCAATGACCTTTAATTTATATTGAAACATAACTATTATTGTTATAACTTAGAGTCATCGTGATTTGATCTCGCTACCGCTGGCTTGTGAATGAAGAACATTGCCTCTGAACCCAATTGCTCACAAGAATGCTATTAAAAAAGAAATGTCTAAATTTATTAATAAAATACTCAGCAAGAGCTGTGTTAAGTTCAAAACTTAAAACAATTAACTTTTATGTGATAGTAGAAAGTATATACTATAAAACTTTTTACAAAAAAAATGAAGCCACGCAGAGTGAATTATATCAGAAAAAAAGTGAGTAAACCAAAAAACAAGGATTTTAACCGAACAAAAAATGTGTTGTCTTTGTTCAAGGATACCAATTAATCTTCACTAAAGTCAAGGACGATAACAGCACAACACTTTGTAGATATTTTTCCCTCAACTTCACGGGTGAACGATCGGCTTATAAAACAAGATAATGGCGCCGAGTGTGTCGTCCGCTACTAATACACTATTTTACTAAATTTATAATGTAATAAAACTATATAATATTACACACTCTATAAAAATGAAACAATTATTCTTTTACTCTCATTTAATTGAATGAAGATTTTCAAGGATAACTATTTAGATATGCACGAGAAAGAAATTATATTATTTTAATTTGTGGTTTTAGCCTCTGCTTAATAAAATCTGTTAACTATTCAAATAAATTTTCATAAATTGTTGGCAATGTTACAAGCGCTTGTTCGATATGTATGTATGAAATATTTATATATTTTTATCAACATAAACAATACTTCAAGGTTTTTCTTACAACTGCAGTAATAAATGAAGCAATGTAATTAAGACAAGTTTATCAATGCTGGGATAGAATTACGGATAAAATGATTTGTTTGATAACTTAAAAATATTGTATCTGTAAATGATAGTTTCGTGTTATTTAGGCTTAATTTGTGATGTGGTGTTATGTCACTTATCTGACAGATTATTTATCCATCACTTTAAATTAGCATTAATAAACGGGTCCTTAGTGTAATTAAGCAATAATAACAATTAATACATTTCATTATTATGAGGTGTATGACTTAGTGGCAACGTGTTTAGTTGTGGATTTGATGACCTCAATTTGATTCCCTACTTACTATCCATAAATGCAGGTAAGTAATTTTATCCTGCTATTAAAGTTTGATTTTACTAGCTTGTTTTTAATGCTGAAAGTACAGCACGGTGTGTTACATAATGTTTTTCGTACGATCATATGAAAAGTACTTACTTTCCGCCCTTATTTGCGTGCTGAAAGTAAATATCTTCTGAACTGAAGTATCAAAGAATGATATTATTGCTTTCGGTAGTTACAAATATAAAAAAATGACTGTAAGACAATGAACCCAGAACATCCCCTTTGATATTTGAAAACAATTTAAAACGATTTAAAAATTTAGTAATATATTGTAGTGTAAATTGCTAAGTTGAAAAATAGTATGTAATACACGTGTTGAAAAGCCATTGTAAAACTTGAGTAAATAGAACACTCACTTTTCAATGATACCCTTTTAATACTTGTATTATAATAATAGGTACTATCACAGCACACTTGAGTAACAGCAATGATTTGTGCTATTGCTGCTATAGAAGCACACTAGAATAACAAAGATGACAAAAAATTTAAAATATTTATATTAAAAAAAATCAACTTTTGTCGAACACAAAAGATTGTAGCCACCGCGTTCGCTCAAGCTGCAACTGTCGTTTTGATTCAACAAAGATACGAGTACATTTTCAACACTTGTTCTACAAATAACTACTCGTATTTTATGTAACCATGCTAGAAAGTAGGCATTTCTACATTTATTTCATGTATGAAAAATAGACTCATATAGAAAGTACTACTTTCCGCATACGTGTGAAACCGAACTTTTCTGATTGTATCCATGGATACATAAAAGCTGTCAACGTTTTAATTTCAAAATAATCAGACGGTCGAAATTGTTTTTCTAATTATATTTCAAGCAATATATAAAAATTAATGCGTGCACCAGAAGCAGAAAGCGTCCGTGTCATTCTTGCATGATTGTTGCTTTCGGTTGCGGCTCGATCAACAGTCTTTATGAGCAACCGGCAATATACCATTTTCTGCTCTAGGTACACAAAACTATTTTAAGATATTAGTTTTAAATATTATTTCTTCTAAAAAATACAGAAATGAACTATGTATTTTTAAGCAAAAATTGAATTGTACAAATTCTAACTTTATTTCATAACAATATGTACATATTTTCTGATAAGTTCAAAGATCAATAAGCGAAAAGTTCTTCTAAGCGTTCCACTTTTACTTTTATCGCTGCAGTTCCAATCATCGTAGATAATATAAAACCCGTGGGAGGTATATAGAAATAAAATATTGACGATCATATATTACACCGAGCTGAAGACAGAAAGCCCTTTTCGTAAATAATTGAACACTATTTTTTCTTGCCAACAAGCTGTCTCCAAAATATTACCACGTAAATAAAGTGTTTGCACAGTGTATAGTGACTTCTTGTTGTTTTATTTTCATGTGCTGCTCAAAAATAGACCGCAAAATATGCAAAATAAAATAAAAATCTTTACAGAATTTATACCAGGTGATTTAATAAAATAAAAAGTGTTTATAATACAAGAATACATACAAGGTATGTTAATGCGAGCGCTTCGCCTAAATGGGTCGTTTCACTGACAATAATAAAAAAGACACTTCATTATTTCTATTCATTTTATCAAAATCTATTCCACGGTTCAAGTACTTTTAGTAAAATGTGCTTTTAAAAATCTGCTACCTAACAATTCGATTTAAACTTCATCAGTTGTTCAAAACGATAAAAATTTATGTTTCTGCTTGATTAAATATAAAAGAAAATAGAGTTTTACTGCTCAATATGACAAGAAATCAAAACCATGAATGCAGAAAATCTGAATATCAAAAAAATACTTTACATTTCAATATTTCATACTAACTTTTTTCGCTCCTTCAGTTATATGGTTTATGTTTTATTTTTGTTAACTTTGTAAATCTTATTTTGTAGTCCATGGTTTATTTTGTTTTATTTTATCTTTTGACATTTGTTGATTTAACTTTCCACGACATTTTCTACGTATTAAAATTTTAATCAAGTTTTTTATTTTCGTTTTATGACAATGGTTTAAAGGTTTAAGCTTCGCTTCAAACTATTATTATTCAGTTTTATATCAAACAGACTTGATCTAATAAAGGAATTATATTAATAAAATTGTGGTTATTGGCTTAAATTATTATACATTTTCCTATCTTTGCAGTTCTGCTTCTGCTGATATTTATGCCAAGCTGTTCTAAAAATATATTACAAGTGCATATAATAAAGTATTTATTAATAACTTATATTTTATATGAGTGTAATAGCTGTAAGAATGCGGATAGGTCAACTAACATTTAATTACTCCCTGGAGGTCATTAACATGATTAAATTTTGTATTAAAATAAATTAATTTACTTTGGAAGTGATTATTCATTCAGTAGAAATTGCTTTCTATTCTGTTAAACCGAAATTAAGGCAATAAAATAATTGTTTACTAAGCCCATCAAGGACCTCGCTTTTCTCGAATTTGTAATGCTCTATTTATTAATCAACTATTAAGAAAATGTTAAGTAGTATATAAATAAAATAAAATAAATATATCATGACGCCTTTTACCCATTACTGGGTGTGGCACTCTGCCTAAGCAAATCTCGGTAAGTGATATATTTTTTCGCGTGAAGTGCGGTTACCAGCCGTCAAATCACGGCCCTCAAAGATATTAGTGGAGAGGGAGCCACAGAGGTAAATTTAAATTGGTGAAAATTGTTTGTCGGCTGTGGGGATCGAACCAGGGTTCTCAAGATCCACGGGCCGACTCGATATATTATCTGTACTAATATGTCGGAGGATAATTATAATATTCGATTAAAAAACTGGATATAATAATAAACAAAAAGATCTTCAGTCATCAGAACGAAGCATACAAAAACGGTATTAAATTCTGATTAAAAACAAATTATTTTGAAAACTTTATTTTGTTTACTACCAGTTATTCTATAATCTTATAAAAAATCATTCTATTTATTAATGCTACCCTGTAGTCGGTAGAACAAGAAGATAACCTCAATTAAAGTACAGAGTCGAGATTCAAAGAGCCGCAATGTGGTAGATCATATATTTTTAGCTTAAGTGATTTTATGTTGTCAAAAAAGTTAATATTTATCTACGCACGTGATTCTACCAACGACATTCATCTCATTTGTGCAAAACTGCCTTATTTTATATTACTATTAGTAACGGGCATTAAATACACGCTAAACCTTGATTTCCCATCATAGGTTTATAAATAAATATCTATTTTGTCTCAGTTTGTTTCCATCTTCTTTTACACTATGACATTTAAAGTTTACAGAACGAACATTCAACAAATTGAAGTAATTAAACTTGAAATAAATATCCAGTTTAATTACCTTCACAATACATACATATCATTATTAAAATGTTGTAGTTAAAATTTATATTTAAAATGAATATTAATAAAATAATAATTACTAAAAATATTAATGAACCTCACATTTAAATTTCATAATTATACCTTGAAATATTTTACACCTTTTACCTTATTAAATTAATTTATAGTTTTTACTAAAATTCCTATAAAACAGATAGACACGTTTTGTTAAATATAAGTAATAATTAACAATAATTTATACGTAACACCAAGTTATATCTCATCAAATTGGGTAGCACAAATCCCTAGAAACATTAACAGAATAGCCACTTATCAAACTCATTAAATAATCATTCTTCGTCAAACATTCTCATCCTAACACACCATCTTCGCTTCAACCATATTCATAGTTCCCCACAACCTCAATTATTCCTCACAATCAGAATGGTTTATCACGCAACAAATCACATTCATCAACACTCTTGTACACCTTTTACATTAATCAAATAATTTCAAATTATTTAAATAATAATTAACACGTAACACAAATTTGTTATGAAGTAATTGTTTTATTGTTCTAATTTTCTCATTAATAAGTAAAGTTTGTAACCCATAACTTAAACGTTCTGCTAAACGCTAAACGATTATAATACTAGAACTAGTTCCATTTTGTCAAGTTTTTAATGCTCATTAAAATGTCTCCATTTACATTTAACTAAATCTCTCATTAATTTGTTTTAATGACATCATCATAGTAACAGAAATCTCGGAAGTATTCTGCAATTAAGAAATGCAAATTGCTACAATCATTTTAAATTAAGTTTTTTTCTTCTTTCTTTTAAACACTGCCGCAGTACAAGTACTTTGAACTTAATAATATCTAACCATTATCTAAAAATATCTCAATTTGTATTTACACAGCAAACACTATCAGCAAAATTGAGAAATAAAATATTGAGCGCTCTGCCTGTAGGTAATTGAATTAGTATTTTATCCTAAATCTCATCTGAATCTAAACCAAGTACCTACCATTTAAAATTAATTTCATATTTGTATAAATTTTTTCCATATATTTAATGATTACAGAACTTAACTATTTATATTGCAGGTAGGTACATATATTATTATAATATTAGTATAATGGTTCTAAAATAACTCACAGTGAAAATTATTTTAGATCAGGTACATGTTTTCTTTTATTAATTTGTATTTATACAATTAATATTTTTCTGACAACTACAACAAAATACAAGTGAATATATTTATTTTTAACAAGTGAATTAATTTTAAAAATAATACACGCTCTTGGGTGGCGGCGTCAATTTAGGTGGCGTCGCTTCCGCGTACAAGATGGCGGAGACGCTTATTGTCTATTTACAACACCTCCTCTCAATATTGTGTCTCCGCGTTGTCTACCATCCAGATCGTTCAGGCCAAGCTCTTTGGTGTATTTTCTGTGAGCTGGTCCGAACAAAGCCTTGGTCATTACGTCTGCTGTCATTTCGGTAGTCGGCAAATACTGCAGGTTGATCCTGTTGCTCTCAACCGCCTCTCGGACGAAGTGGTGTCTCACATCAATATGTTTGGTTCTTGAGTGAAACACCGGGTTTCTTGCTAGTTGTTGACATCCCTGATTGTCGCAATACATTTTAACGGCATTGTCAGGGCTTCCAAGTTCGTTTAGGAAGTTCTGGAGGTATATGGCTTCTTTCGTACCTTCACTGAGGGCCATATATTCCGCTTCTGTACTGGATAACGCCACTGTGCGCTGTTTTCTGGCCTCCCAGCTAATTGTGGCGCCGGCCAGTTGGAATACGTAACCGGTATAAGATCGTCGATCGTCTAAACATCCGGCCCAATCTGCATCTACGTAACCAGTCAGATTCTCGTCTCCAGTGTGTCTGAATGTTAGCCCATGGTTCTTGGTCCCCTTCAAGTAGCGTAGGACACGTTTCCCCGCATACCAGTGCTCCTTTCCATGGTTTACGTTGAATTGGCTCAGTGAGCTTATCGCGTAAGCAATGTCAGGACGCGTTGATGTTGCCAAGTACATCAGGGATCCAATGAGGCTTTGATATGGAACTTCGTCGACTTTAAACTTGTTTTTCTCGTCGGGTGCCTTCAGTTTGCAGTTTCCATCTAGCGGTGTGGTCGCTGATTTGCAATCTGTCATCCCAAATTTTCCAAGTACTGCTTCTGCATACTTCTTCTGCGACATTGTGATCGTGCCACTTTTCGCATCTTGGCTGAATTCAATCCCCAAACAATAGTGAATGGGGCCGAGATCTTTCATCTCAAACTTCTTAGTGAGCCCGGACTTGATTTTATTCATCCATTTATCGTCATTTGTCGCGATGATAATGTCGTCCACGTAAATGCCCACTATCGTTGAGTGGTCGCCTCCTTTGCTTGAAGTATAAATACAGGGATCTGCATTCAATGGCTTCAGGCCTATCTTTATTAGTTCAAGGTCCAGCCGCTTGTACCATTGGCGTCCAGACTGTTTCAAGCCATACAGCGCCTTCCTTATTCTGCAGACCTTCTGTTTTCCATCTTCAAGCTGCTTCAACCATTTTCTTGAAGTTTCAAGTACTGGATTGTGTGACTTCTCACTCTTGTTGCGTTTACTTTCATCTGTAGATTCTCGGAGCATTTCTTTTAACCCTTCAGGGACATCCATGTATATTTCTTCATCTATTTCTCCGTTGAGATACGCCGTCACGACGTCCATTTGGTGAACCGCTAGCTTTCTTTCTGCTGCTAACGCCATCAACAGTCGTATAGAACTCGCGCGTGCTACTGGTGCGAACGTTTCGTGGAAGTCAACTCCAGGCATTTGTGTGAAACCTTTTGCTACTAATCTGGCCTTCCTTCTTTCAATGTCTCCATCAGCTTTATACTTCGTTCGCAAGATCATTCGATTTCCGATGACTCTGTGATTTGCTGGACGATCGACAATTTCCCAGGTGCCACATCTGATTTGTGCTTCATATTCACTTTTTACTGCTTCCTTCCACTCGTTCGCGTCTGGACCTTTCATTGCTTCGCAGACGCTCTCTGGATCAGTTATGACAGTTAGGTTCGCCAAATCGGTTTTCTCTGTTTCAACCTGATTTGCCACATTTGCTTCAAGTTCTTCCTCGCTATCTGTCTGTTCGTCCTGTTCTGGTACATCTTCCAAAACGTTATACTGATTTCGTGGTCTTCCTCGTCCTCCTGTTCGGATGACTCTCGGCCTTCCTCTTCCCCTTCTGGGTTCCGTCATGGGTCTCTGGATTTCGATTTCTGGCTGCGTCAGCTGGAAGTCGACTGTTTCGATTTTCTCTTCAGAGTTAGGTTTCTCTTTTTCTAATTTCTCGTCGAAAAATTGTTCCTCCTCTCCAACTAGTGGTTCAAAGTTTCCCAGGAACTTGACGTCCCGACTAGTAATTACTTTTCTTATCTCAGGGACCCAGATCCGGTAGGCCTTGGAAACATCCGAATAACCCATGAAGAGACAAGGTCTGGATTTGGATTGAAACTTCGCGTGTCCGGGCTCCTTGGTCAGCGCCAGTGCTCGCTCGCCAAACGTTTTAAAATGGGCGACAGACGGTCTTTTGTTAGTCCATTTCCAGTATGGCGTCTCTCCATTCAGTGTTCGCGATGGGCATCGATTCCTCACGTAGTTTGCTGTGTTCACTGCCTCGGCCCAAAATAGTGGCGCCAAGTTTGACTGTAGCATGCAGCACCTCGCCATTTCCACCAGTGTTCTGTTCTTTCGCTCCGCGACGCCATTTTGTTGCGGAGTATGAGGCACCGTCAACCTCCTCTTTATACCGTTCTTCTCTAGGAAGTCGTCAAATTCGTGGTTGCGGTATTCAGTACCGTTATCCGACTGGATCTCCTTTATTTTCTTGCCAGTGTGGTTTTCTGCCATCTGCTTGAATTTCTTGAATGCGTCAAATACGTCGTTCTTCTTCTTTAGCATGAACACCTCGCACCAACGAGTCTTGTCGTCAATGAATGTTGCGAAGTACTTGGCACCGCCAATGGATTCGGTTCGCATCGGTCCACATACATCCGTGTGTACGATCTCCAGAAGTTCAGTCGTTCTGTCTGCGTTACTTTTCGGAAATGGGTTTTGAGTCTGCTTCCCCTTGATGCAAATTTCACAGGGTGGTAGGTTCAACTCTTTTCCTAAGTTAAGTCCGTTGACTATTTTCTTACGCGACATTTCTTTCAAATCACCTACATTCAGATGATTGAATTTCTCGTGCCACTCCGCCATTTTGGTCTTCTTCGTGGTCACAGCAATACCAGCTGATTCATTTTCAGCTTTTATATAGTATAGGTCTCCTTTTCTCGCCGCTACAGCTACGGTTTTCTGATTCTTGTCTTGAATATACGCGGCTGTCTTAGTGAACGTCACTTCGTTGCCTTTGTCGGTGATTTTCGCCACTGACATCAGATTTATTCGAAGATTTGGGACGAACAACACGTTATTCAAATCAGTGCGTCGTTCGGAGTTTCCGTCTTCTATCATCAAGGCAGCATCTCCGATGCCCTTGATTTCGGTCGTCCCTGCGTCGGCCAAGCTGAGGTGTCGCGACATTGACGTCATTTTTCGCAGGATACTTTTCTTTGGAGTCATATGTGATGTTGCTCCGCTGTCCAAACACCATACTTCACCGCCATTGGATCTCATCAGGAGTGCTGTCTCTGTTTCGCTCGAATTCAGCGCCATGTTGGTTTCTTCTCCGTCGGCGTTTCCGGTTGACTTGTTATCCCTATTCATCTGCGTACGACAATCAACCGCCTTGTGACCCTTCTTTTTGCATCTATAACATTTAAACGAGAACGGTTTAGAAAAATCATTAGGTTTCGTATTACCCTTCTTCTTCTCCGGCTCTCTGTTTTTCTGGAACGCCGTTCGCTTTCGAGCAAACATCCCGGATTCAGACTTCACATCCTTCACTTTGCGTGCGTCAGATTCCTCCATTATCTTAACGCGCAGAGCCTCAGGCTTTGGTAATTCGTCTCTCGACTCGATGGCACAACGAAAATTTTCATAACTGTCTGGGAGATTAAACAACATCATTATCGTTACCAGGTCGATATTCAACTCCAAGTCCATATCCGCCAACTTATCGACAGTATCGAAAAAATTATCATAATATTTCTTGATGTCATCGCCCTCCGTCATCTTGTTTAGCATCAGTCGCTTTAACAACGTCACTTTTCGTGCCGGACCCTTCGACTGGTAGATTGACTGTAGCTTTAGCCAGACATCACGCGAAGTTGCACAGCCCTTCACCTGCTTAATTTCAGTTGGACTGATCGCAAGAATTAAATCCGCCATTGCTTTCCTGTCAGTCTTGTCCCACGCTATCGCCGCTTTCGCACTTCCAGGAACATTAGCCAATACAGCCGGTCGCGTATTAGTACCATCCACGAAATCCCATGTATCATTTTTAACTAACAGGAATTCTACTTGCATACGCCATGTATCGTAATTGTTCTTGTTTAAAAGTTCAATTCGTACATTATTTCCACTCATTTTCGTAAAATTTCACGATTATTTTGCAAAATGATGGAACCCGATATGCTTTTGTAGTTTTTCTTCCTTTGCTCAAAATGTACTTTTCTGGATTTTTGTCAAATTCGCGGTGCTGGGCCCATAACCTATTATAATATTAGTATAATGGTTCTAAAATAACTCACAGTGAAAATTATTTTAGATCAGGTACATGTTTTCTTTTATTAATTTGTATTTATACAATTAATATTTTTCTGACAACTACAACAAAATACAAGTGAATATATTTATTTTTAACAAGTGAATTAATTTTAAAAATAATACACGCTCTTGGGTGGCGGCGTCAATTTAGGTGGCGTCGCTTCCGCGTACAAGATGGCGGAGACGCTTATTGTCTATTTACAACATATATGTTCTGTGATATTATTTAAATCCCATAAAATTCAATAATTTTAACTCAAGAATGTCATTGAAAATTGTAAATACTATACATGTATATAAGCATAGTACTGTATATATATATATATATATATATATATATATATATATATATATATATATATATATATGTATATATATATATATATTAACAGAGTATCCAAAAAGTCTGGAAACGCTTAAATATCTCGAGAACGAAGCATTCGATTATAAAGTTACAAAACACGTATTTTTTATTTATCTAGAAACTTCCATTTTTTATTGCACTATTGCATTCTCCTTAAAAAAACTGTAATTGATTTTTCTAATTTCAAACTCATCCCTCCACCCCCTTGGAGATAGAAAGAGGGAAAATCGAAAAAAAATTGAGAAACGATAAATATTTTTAAGGTGAAAAAAACGATAAAAAATTATCGCATCTTCGAAAATGTACAAATGGACAATTGAGAAATCAGAAAATGTATTAAGGTGAAGAAAACGATAAAAAGTTATTGTTTCTCAAAAATTTTATCGTTTGTTTTTCACAATAAAAATATTACCCCAACCCCCTCCACCCTCTCAAGCCCTTAAAGGTTTAAAAAGGGAAAATTGCATATTTTATATCCATCTGACAAATAATAAATTCTAATGGGAAATATTAAATACAAATAATAAATTTTAATTAATTGCAGTTATAAAACCCAAGTAACAAAATGTTAAATCTCAGACGCAATTATAAAATCCAACAAATATTAATTTATACTGGAGATATTTAATCTAAGTGGCAAATATAATTTGTTCTCTTTATAAAATAATTGCAGAGTTTGTATTTTACAACGAAGTTAGTTTATGACAACAATAAAAGAAAGGAAAAACATTTTTATCGAGCTACATCTACAATAACATGGTGCAAACTAAGATTATACCCGCCGGTGCTATTTGACCTAGTGATGAGACAAAGCAAAATAAAAGTTTCAAAACTTATTTATACCCGATTTTGCTTTTGAAATCAGCACCTGAATGTGTAACATCATCTTTAAATATAGCACACAAACATTAAGTAACTAAAAGTATCAAATTATTTTTCGAAATTAATAGACTTTTGGGTTTCCTATATTACTCGTCCAACTAAAAGTTTGTGCACAACTTTAAATTATTTTAATTTTAGTTTTCTGTGCCTTAGAAAACTTTTAAAAATTATATTGTAAGCTGCAAGCACTTGCTTAGATTTTATTAGTTTTGAACATGACTTCCGGGTTCCGTTTTAACTTTAATTTGCATATACAGCGTAAAACACTAAAAGTTTTGGTCAAACTTTTATTTGGAATTAGAAAGTAATTTCTTCTTAGAAAACTTATTTATATACAACAAGAACACACCTTAATTTCATCTAAATAAAAATTGTATTTGTTTTTCTCAAGCTTGCAGCTTTAAAAATTTGAGTTTGATTTCGAACCACGTCAAAATTTTTTACTGAATATAAATGACTTTATAGATCTTACCTTGAACTATTATCATAGATCTTCAAATTGGACACATGCCACTGCTGTGGTGATATATCCAGGAGTAAGTAGGTCTCAACTAAAAAGAAAAAAATGATATATTTATATTATTTTATATAACATGCTACAAAAATACATAATATATTTTGAAATTATTCCCTATTTACAAATGAAAAAAATACCTATCTACGTTTAAGGTTGGAGAATTTTATATCTGACTTAAATAAAATCAAATCGAAATAAAATATTTATCATATGAAGACATGTACATTGCATTTACATTAAACTTAAAATTTAAGTTTTGTTAGTGCAAATGGACATTATACGAGTACATAGAAATACATTCCATAAGATGATTTTACGTAAAATATGGAATTTGTCATATCCATGGTTACGAATTTGGCTGCAATGTATCAGATTGTAGGAAGAAAAATATTTTTATCAAAATGTTATATTAAACGATTATAAGAAATTGTAACAAAGTGAAACGATTCAGAATTAGGATTTTTCACTAATAACTCAGCTTTGGGGATACAGACTAATTAAATGTTATTTATTTATTTATTTATGTTACGCTGTACAACAGGAATTTAATCCCAATTACAGTACAAGGTCCGCACTCACCGAACCGCAGTGTGATAGTTTATATAATTTTTAGTTTAAGTGCGATTCGAACTCGGGATTTCCGGATTCGAATTCCGTATCGCTATCCACTCCACCGTACTGACGAATCTTAAATATCTTTTTAAATGCTGACTTGATGGAGTTGTAATTATCAAATTTACTAGTGTATATATTTGTAATAATTTCAGTATTTCTTCGATCATTATTATCGACTTTATGACGTCTCTGAATTATCAGGCTTTATTTATATGGTATTTGTGAAGATATGTTTAGGTTAATTAGTTGCTGATTGGTGGTCCGAGATAAATTTGACCTTTGTACCTTTACAAGCGTCTGGGTTTTTTATGTAGCTCGTGCATGGGAACAGTTATCTTGAACCAACGCAACGATTCTACCCTCTTACCCCTTGTCAGCATTTTCAATGGAAAACAACAACAATTAGTTAAGGGTTCATTTATTTATATTACTCTATAACAATAGGAACTGAATCCCAATGATAGTACAGGGTCCGGACTCATCGAGCCGTGTGTGGTAGTTGATATATTTTTAGCTTGAATGGAATCCAAACTTGTAATCCCCGGATTCGAATGCCGTAATGGTAAGTACATCACCGTACTGCCGGATTTTAACAAGACAAGTTGTCTTTTATATTTGCAAGATGTAGTCTCGTTATATAATTTAGTAACTTAGCAGTAATAGTTTGTTTATATGTTGCCGTGTTTTGCCATCGTCTTTCAATTTGTTTAATTTATTTTATTTGTATATAAATTTATCCGCTGTAGTCACTGACTTTATTTAATTTGCAAGTGATCGCGTATTATTTTATTGGCTAATCGATAAAATATTATAGCGCGATCGTCATTTAACTTTTACAAAATATAAATAAACAATACTTATAACAAATATGTAAAAATCCATCCATTCGTTTCCAAACAATATCCTAATTTTAACATTGCCAGACATAAATTTAAAATATTGCCAGTGTATTTTCGAATATTAAAAATTAAATAAATAAATAAATAAATATATCATCACGCCTTTTACCCATCACTGGGTGTGGCACTCTGCCTAAGCAGATCTCGGTAAGTGATATATTTTTTCGCGTGAAGTGCGGTTACCAGCCGTCAAATCACGGCCTCCAAAGATATTAGTGGTGGAGGAGCCACAGGGGTAGATTTTTTAAATTGGTGAAAATTGTTTGTCGGTTGTGGGGATCGTACCAGGGTTCTCAAGATCCACAGCCCGACTCGATAACTACTGAGCCACCTACCCCATATAAATATATAAATTTAAAAATAAATAATTTAATTAATGGCTCTTATTCCTTAGTTCGAGTTTAGATGATTGAATTTGTTGAATGTTACAAAATGAACAGAGCAACCTCAGTAACAAATATATTTTTTGCTTATAACTGTGAAATGCCCTTAGAAAATAAAACGAGCTTAGTTTTCAAGTAATAATCAAAATGGGATCTACTGCCATGTATTTTCATTTGCATTTTTATTTGAGTACGACTTGAGCATGCACTTTATAGAATGCGAATGAAGCGAGCTCAGACAAACTGTGTTTATTTATTTAAACATTTATCAATTTCTATCATATGTAAAAAGGGTTAATTAAGAGGGAAAGAGTATAAAAAATTAAAACATTCTACTGCTCCTCGCAAACAAAAATCCTGGGTACGCCACATGAAAGTAAATTAAAATTACATTTAATTAGTATTTCAAATAAGTATTTAATAGTTGATGAAATCAAACTGAATTATAAAGAGAAACTTGGCATGCCGTCAGGATTTTAACCTGGGACCTATGCGCTCCGGTTATATATTTTAAACCAACTAAGCTACAGTCGCCATGTGATCAAATATTATTTTATTCCAATTTATCTCTCTATTTTATTACATATTAAAAGCAGACTCGATCTCATTTTTTTTCATATATTGAATTTTTACTAGGTGCAAATCCTGGCGGTTTCCCAGTTTTTATCTTTATAATTCAATTTAAAATTACATGTAATATGAAATATTTTACATTGCTATCAGTCTTTCAATTCGATATTGCCCGTTTAATTCACATATAAAACTTAAGTTTTATGAATGCATTGACTATAAAACAGTAAAGCCCTTAAGCCACATATCAGTACAATACAACAAACCTACAAACATCGCACAAACTAGAGCAGTATAGGTTTTACTAAAATTCTGTTTTTTTTTGTTTATTTTTTAATCTAACTTGATTTTAAGATGGACTGCAAGAAAATGTTACAGCAATAACCATGGCATAAATAGACTATTACACCGTAAAATAAATGAACTCGTAAGCTCTAATCGTTAAACTTGATTTTATCAGAAAATATTCACGTTTCAAATATTCAGATTTTAATTTTTCAAAACAGTGATTTCAATTTTCAAATATAGTATAATTCTATTCGTATATATTCAATAGCGCTGCGCTCGATTTGATTTAAAAAATCGTTAATACAAATTGACAGAACAAGTAACTATACAAATGGGTACTTCAATTGTGTTTCATAAATGATTTAACCAAATAATAAATAATTTTTATAACTAAGTCGTGAATTAATTATTCGGCTTGTTGAAGAATGATACTGTCGACGTGCAATTGAGGTGACAGCCGAGGCAGGCGGCATTCTGAGTATGCCAAATACATTTAATAGAAAAGATGTAAGAGCTGTTTGCTGAATCAGTTTATACACGTTTAAGAAACATATTTTTTAGTGGGGTAGGTGGCTCAGTGGTATCGAGTCGGCCTGTGGATTTTAAGAACCCTGGTTCGATCCCCACAGCCGACAAACAATTTTCACCAATTTAAATCTACCCCTGTGGCTCCTCTTCCACTAATATCTTTGGGGGCCACGATTTGAAGGCTGGTAACCGTACTTCACGCGAAAAAATATATTACTTACCGAGATCTGCTTCGGCAGAGTGCCACACCCAGTAATGGGTAAAAGGCGTGATGATATATTTTATTTTTATTTAAGAATCATTTTAAGGTATATATATATATATATATATATATATATATATATATATATATATATATATATATATATCATCACACCTTTTATCCATTACTGGATGTAGCAGATATCTGTAAGTGATATATTTGTTCGCGTGAAGTGTGGTTATCAGCCGTTAAATCAAGACCCCCAAAGATGTTAGTGGAGGGGGAGCCACTGAGGTAGTTTTAATGTAGTGAAATTGATTGTCGGCTGTGGAAATCGGGTTCTGAAGTTCACAGACTGATTCGATACCTATCTCATAGTTTGTATTTTAATAATTTTCACATCTATCTAAATTAATGAAATTGCAGTTATCATCATAAATCATTAAATCGCAATATGCAACCAAATCAATAAGCTTCAGCAAAAAAATCCAACTCCGTTCCCATTTATTACTCGGAAGGTAAAACATGCATCATTTATAAAATCTAAATGAAACATCATTAAACGATGCGTGAAATCAAACAACCAGTCTTTTATTTTTAGTGAAGCGTATCGCTTTTGAAGACGCATGTTTGCTACAGGGTAAAATTAATGACAGTTGTGACGGGCAGTAGGGCAGCACGATGACGTGAATCGTGAAAGCAGGTCCAAGGTATCGTGGCAGAGATCCGAGGCTTTCGGCGAATCTTTCGATCTTGCGTGCTGACAACTAACGCTAGATCGACGAAAAAATCCCATATATTTCTAAACAAAAACAGGTATTGTGTCACTGCCAAAATATCAAGTGAGGCTCTTGTTCATTTTGCTGAAGCACTGTGCTGATTTCTACACGAGATAAAGTGTTTGTCATCCATTAAGCCAATATTTTTATGTTCGTGATAATATTTTATACGTTTTATTACCGTTAGTAAAATTAGTCAAATGCAGTCTATTAATCAAAACATTTAGGTCAATATTCTTATTCTAAGCATCCAAAGTATATAAATAAATAAATAAATATATCATCACGTATTTTACCCATTCCTGGGCGTGGCACTCTGCCGGAGCAGATCTCGGTATGTGATATAGGGGTAGGAAGGGGGGGGGGTAGATTTAAATTGGTGAAAATTGTTTATCGGCTGTGGGGATCGAACCAGGATTCTCAAGATCCATAGACCGACTTATACCACTGAGACACCTATTCAAATCAAACAAAGTATTATGAAATCTAGATGTGGAAAGTGCTCAATAACTTTGGTGAATAATATTTAAAGTAGAAAACAATAGGGCCATGGAAACAACTTTGCATAACCTACCATCATTATATTAAATATAATTGTTTAGTTATAATAATTATTATATACCTAGACTATGAAACGAGGGTTTGGCATATCAAATATTGAACTCGGCTATCGTCTCAGCTAACATTCTGAGAATGCTAACGTTCACATACTTTATATTCGTGTATTAATAAACTTGCAAAATTTATTGTAAATTACAATTCAAAATTCGTGTAATAGCTGGTTTTATAAAAGACAAATCGATTTATTTCCAAAGTATGTAAAATGTATTCATTCAAATCTTCGTATAAAATTCGTGATAACAATTATCGACAGGATCATTCAGTATAATTATTACCACTCCGCTGCTACATTTCGGAAGCATTATACGGATATAGAATGCAAAAGTTTTTTGCATCCTGCAATTTTTTCATAGAAGAAAGACTCACAATTTAATAAAATTTGTCAATTGAGCAATTATTCATATTTATCCCGCTTGAGGAAGCTAACTGGTGTACTGGAATAGTTTCTTGAGAAATTCAATGCGAACCCCAATAAATCGCAGAAAAAAATTAGAACGTTTGTTTGGTTTCTATTGCCAACCAGCTGTCAATTGCTGGTCAGAGAATACCAGATTTGATAGCAATTATATTACATACATTGTTGTCATGGAGACATTAGATGTCACATTAATTAACCCTAAACGTCGAAATTTTCTCATTACATTATTACTAATTTTGGGACAGTTTTCGAAAAAACGTTGTTTGATACTCGATTGCGAAATGCTTTTGCATTCTCGAATGTAAAAGTAACATTTCGCAATCTAGAAACAAAAATAACTATTTACAGCTTGTCAATTATTAATAAAATTATATTTTCAATGTAAATACATATATTAAATTTAAATGACCAAACCAAAACGAATAACGTTAAACTTGCATTATAGAAACAAAGCCGAAATAAAGCGTAGTTTACTATCAAATCATTTCACGAAACTTCAGTTGAGAGACTAAATCACAGTACTGAAATATAGATACATACATAACCTATATCAACTTAGATGAGAATACAATTATTGCATTATTAAATTTATATGTTACTCACTTTGCTTCTAACGTTCACATTTTTAAACATCAACATATATATTTCAATTGTTCTTGTGTTGTAAAGCTATAATTGATGAAATAATTGTCTTCCAATGTAACATAGATGAAGTAGGGAACTAGTCTGGGATCGAACTTGGGAGTAGGATCTCGGCGGCCACAAACCGCACCTCAACACGCTAGGAAATCCCGAAGGATATCAACCCTTTAATCAAATGCTTGTCAATAATTCGCAAACCTTAGTGGCCTTCGTTAAATATTCAGATTATCCGCATTTAAATTCTTACTATCAAAGTGAAATTTTCCTTTGAACAATCATCTAGTTTCGTGTCAATATACTTTTGAATCAAATATTTATTTTACGCTATAACGAATATAAAATATCATTTTCCAAATAAAGATTCCGGATTTTTATACAGTTCATAATTATTGCACGTGTACCTAATCTAATATTTGTATAATATTGTCCTTCAAACAATAAAAATCAATAGGAACGAATTAGATATTGTTTTGTTACAAAAGAAAAAATAATATCAACAAGGAACAAAGAGAAAAAAATCTTCAAAGAATACATCATAATTTTATGTTCGGAGACGGAAACTTAAAAACATGTCCTCCATTTATTGCTCCTGTAACGCATCAAAATTTGATTACCTTTCGTTTCGATATTTGCATAATAATAAAATTTCTCCCACTGGAACTGATAAAGCATTATATGATACGTTGTACGTATTTTTTCATTTCTGAATCCTGATTTCCATAACACAGAACATGTTGGGACAAAGTAGCACGAGACCAATAAAAATACGAATAAATAATTGATTCCCTGATTCATATTTATCATTCAGATGTAGATAACTAGTTTAATGAAGTATATAGTAAATCTTATACCATTATCTATCCGTAGACCAGAGTTTCTCAACCAGGGAGGCATGCCTACCTTAAGGCATAAGTGACTGTCGGGGGAGACATGAGGCATGGATGCTCTTAATTTTAAAAATAGTTCATTGTCTTTTTATTATAATTAATCTTGTTCAAAAGTAATATGTGTAAGTATTCTTAACTATGTAAAAGAATTGAAATTTTTGCCAGAAGATATCTTGGAGAAAATTTTGAAACTGAAATTTAACTCAGTTGCCAAAGTCGAGTTCCAAAACTTGGAACTTGGAAACTTTTTGGAGTAAATACATTCCAGTTTATCTAACTTATCGCGTACAACAAACTATGCGTGTTCTCATTCCATTTTCAACAACGTATCGTTATGAATCTAGCTTTTCTGCTCTGCTCAGTATAAAAACAAAACAGCGCAATAGATTGGACGTTGAAAATGACCTTCGTTGTGCACTATCGTCCACAGAACTTCGGACATTGAGAAGCTTGTAAGCTCAAAACAGGCTCAACAATCACATTAGTGATATTTTTTTTGTATGTTTCAATATATACAGGGTGTTTCACAACTTAGAACAAAAAATTAAAGGGTATATTCTGTACGACGTGCTGATCAAGAAACAAAAACATTTTTTTTTTAAATCGCAAAACTATTTTTCATGTTTCCCAGTCCAAAATTTTTCGTTGCCATTACCACTGGGTGGATGATTATGTTAAAGTTATTAATTAAATAAAATTCTATTATAAATAACTGCTAATAATTGAATTGTGTAATTATTCTTTCGTAGTTGACACCTACTTCATTGTTTGTGTTTAATAGGAAAGCGAATACAGTGCAGTACTACAAAAAATGTTTTAGGTTAACAACCCTTAATTTTTCTAATTTAAAAAAAATTCTTTTTGTTTGTCGTACATAATATACCCTTTAATTTTTTGCTCTAATTTGTGAAACACCCTGTATATATATAAAATCATACCGATATTTTATTTAAACTCTTAATTAATATGAATACAGGCGCGGTGGCCGAGCGTGTTAAGGCACATTTCTTAACATACTGTGACGTCACCCGAGCCAAGGTTCGTCAGTTCGAATCCGCCTGTCGACAATGTGTGATTTGTCGTTAAATATAAAAAAAAATACAGCTACATGTATTTATCACACTCGGGCGCTATAAACTAGTCACTTATACGCCTTAAATAATGTAGCATTCGACTACGAAAACCGGCAGTACGGCAGTGTAAAAACTGCGGCTCGGTGTGTCCGGTAGGCCCAGGCCCGATTTGGGCTGTAGTGCCATCAGAAGAAGAAGAAGAATTAATATGAATAATAATTTTATGTCTTGATAATATTCGGGTGAACTGGCATCGAATTTTCATGCTTAATAAACGGAGGCAAACCATTGAAAAGGTTAAGAACCAATTCCGTAGAGCTAATGAGATATTCAACTACTATGAGATAGCATTGATGACAAGGGCGCCAGCAGGATTTTCCCTAGAGGGGTGCATGCAAAAAAATTATCAAAAAGACAAAGTTCTGAAATAATTATTAAGACAGAATTAAATTATTGAATAATTGAGTTTAAAATAATTCAAAATGTAAATATAATGATGAATCATTGTTGACTTTTTGTAAATGTAAATTGTAAGATTATAGTTACTATGAATATTTCAAACTCATATACGATAATTATGATAAGTAATACGAGTATATGTGATATACAGAACACTGCGATAATTATAATAATAATCGAATAATATTATTTTTCAAAAGCCAGAGGGTGCAAGTTCAGTACCTTGCACCCCCTCTCGAGGCCCTTGATTGCTGATAATATATCAAACTTGAGACAAAGGTACACTTTCAGTTAATCTTCATACGCTTACCATTGTTGTCACTTGTATTTCTTTGTTTTGTTCTTTTATTTTGTGTTTGCTACCAGTTTTTTTTTATTATTAATTCATATAGAATATAGTTTTGTATTGACCTGTTCTTATTAGTATTTAATTTTTATACTGGTTTCAATTATACTGTAACTTAAATTTATCATAATAGAAATTCGTTTTTTTTACAATATTAGTTAATTTTAGTTATATTACCTTCATTATTTTAAATATTATTTGAATTATCATTCATTTATATTTTAAGTACCTACTTAGTTATTAGGTTAGTAGCGAACTATACCATGGTCGTAGTTCCAATTTTCGTTACAGAGAGTGCATTCTTATTTAAAAATCCTATTAGCTACCAATAAATTTCTGTCTGTTTTACCAAGGATCTAGTTTTATACGCTGGTATTCACTACTTAATAAGTTATTCAGATAACATATAAATTATGTCTAAGTGCAAATAATAAGCTACGCCACGTGTCTAGAACCATTTAACCAGTCCAAAGACTGAATTACATTGTCGAACCGCGGTTTAATATCAGAAACCGTATGTGGTAATATAGCGTACTACAAGTGAAAGCGTTCGTTATTCAGTTTGTCTGTTGACGGCGCCATCACTTTGTGCACAGCACACCGTTATTAGGGTGTCGTGACGTCCTCATTGACAGCACACAATCGCTGTAGTGCCTCGAGACTAGAGTCACTTAATAACCAGAGTCCGGCCATCTATGTAGGTAACTTCATTGTCTATTAGTGTGCGTACTTCTTGTTTTGTACAGGTACTTTGACTATCATCATAATTACCTTTAATTAAAACATTTGTACTACAATAGGCGCGGTGGCCGAGCGTATTAATTATTTCTAATATATTAATAATTGAATTAAAATCGCAAACATTACAAAAATTTAACTATTCATTATACAACAACAGATTTATGATTATTTCTAATATTTACAAATATAATTCAATTATTAACATATTAAAGATAAATATAAGTATGTACAGGCGCGGTGGCCGAGCGTGTTAAGGCACATCTCTTAACATACTGTGACGTCACCCGAACCAAGGTTCGTCAGTTCGAATCCGCCTGTCGACAATGTGTGATTTGTCGTTAAATATAAAAATACAGTTACAGGTATAGTTAGTCACTTATACGCCTTAAAATAATTTGACTAAAGAAACCGGCAGTACGGCAGTGTAAAAACTGCGGCTCGGTGTGCCCAGCCCCTATGTTCCGAAACGGAATGATGAGACATCATTATTATTAGGCCAAAATATTGACCGAAATGCTTGGCTATTTTGTATTAATTTTAATCAAACATGTAATAGTTGTTTACGTTGGAAGATCGTTATACAGAAATTTACAGGCGACCAGGCTGGCGCTCGCCTGTTTTTTGTGTGAGCCTGCAAATTTCAGGTAACGGTCGAGCATTGTACAATGTTTTATGTGCATTTGAATCGCAATATATGTATATTTAATAAAATTAATTGCAATAGTATAATGCAATAACTAAAATGTTCAATCCAGGTAGACTTTGAAAATTCCTGTTAATTCGTCTTTAACACATAAAATATGGGAATAATAATCACATTTTATTTGTCACCTAAGTCAGTAAAATGTTTCCATATTGAGCTAATTTTGCGAGTATTCATTATAAATAACCTTAATTGCAATAACAGAAATGAAATACCTAAGAAAGAATGCGGGAAAAACAAAATGAAAATATAAGAAACTGAGAAATAGATATAGTTAAAAAGATATAATAAAACAACTGAGATGGTACTAAAACATAATGAGAATGGACCGAAACAACGTAGAAAATTAGTATCCAGAAGCATCGAAAAAGAAAGGAAAAGAAGAAAACCGAGGTGAACATAGAAAGTAAGAATAGCAGAAATAGGAAACAAGGGAGGAAATAATGTAGACGAAATGAAAAAGATGAAAAAGAATAAGAAAGAATGGAAGGAGTAGATACAAATTTTACTTTAAAATGAGGAGTTCTGACACTCAACCTGGGTATATGGATGAACAACCCTTTGGTTGTAGTATGTAATATTACTATGCATTTTCAAAAAACAGCAATACATTCATATTACTCGTACATTACTGAATCTATATGTACGCATTTCTAATTTAAATTAAAAAATAATAATAAAATAACAAACTAAACACTTGTCTAAGTCTCACAAAATTCAGCCTCCAAGTCACCTTATGAGGGCATCGTCAGAGGCTGGCCAGCACAGTTGGTAACCATAGACGCGTTTCGCTCTTATTAGAGCTCATCAGTATGGTATAACCTACTTCTTCACCTAGAACAAAGTTCACGTGAAGAAGCTGGTGACGAAGGACTGTGCCAGCAGAGAATAAGATCTCTAAAGAACGGTAAGATGACATGAAAAATAATCGCTAACTAAACATAAATTGAACCGGTTCGCGAACCGTACCAAATCGAACCGAAACAAAAACATAAGTTGAATTTTAAACGAAACCGAATTGTATTGTTTTATAAAAATTTGAAATTATTACGATAATTTAAAAGTTTTTAGGTTTTTTGGGACACTCGTAACAAAACTATCGTCCTTAAAACATCACTTACCACGCTTGATACATAAATAAATATTTATGACTTTTCAGAATATTATTGAAAACACACATCAATTCCTTGACATGTAATTGACATTTGATATTTGTAGCTCACGCAGTATTTTTACAAACGTGATAGTTATAATATAGCAGTAGACAGAGACGGAGTTTCCATTTTGTCACTTGTGGGCTATTTATTTAATTTGAAGCAAAATTTTGCTTCTTTCTTTTATGACCATGTGCATCAACAATACTTAAAATTTAAATTTAGTTTAAATATCGCGTTGATATTATCCATTCAAAGCACACCTAAAATTTAAACTTTGCAACAAATCATTAAAAACTTACTGCATATACATAGATCTGGCAAACAAACAAAAGTAAATAGGTAATTAACAAAGTATTTATTTTGTATAAATTATATTCTAAATATAATATTACTCGTATTAAAATCGCACAGTTAGTTTACAAAATAGCAAACAATAGGAAGTTAGTAATATTGTTCTAAGAAAATGTACATTATGATTGTTAAGTCAAATCACGGCCCTCAAAGATGTGAAGGGAGAGCCACAGGGATATATTTAATTAGGTGAAAATTTTTTGTCGGTTGTGGGGATCTAACCAGGGTTCTCAAGATCTACAGGCCGACTCGATACCACTGAGCCACCTACCCCATAAACATACATAAACTTAATTTTATATTATTACTAATTGCTTGAAAATGGCCAAAATCTATGGCCGAAACGTCACAAAATAAATTGGAAAATTTTTCTTTTTTTACTAAAGCCTATAATTCATTTAACAATGTTATAATTATACCTAGTATTAAACGTTAAAATAAAGAATGCAACCTTATGTTTATATTCACAATAAAAATATAAACATTCTACAAAATTATTAGATTTTTTGTTTCCTCAATCAGTAAAGAATAAAAAACTAGACATCCGATATTTATACCAGCATGAGATAAAACTTAAACAACGTACAAAATTGCAGGTGTAAAAATTGTATTATTTACCAATTATTTTGTATAACTTATTCTTGACAAGCTTCACAGTGTTAGTTGAGCCGCTGACAGTTGTTAAAAGCGTAGGAGATTTGTTTGTATCGATAATGTTTTATCTCGTTCTAATATTCAAGACAGATACTCTTGCACGTAACGTCATTTCTGTAAAAGTCTCTGATGGGATGAACTAATGATTAAATGTTCAAAGAATGTCAGATAGAGTAAAATAGTAATTTTCTTCAAACTTAAATATATATAGAAATATTTCATCTGGCTTTATTCTTCCAGGATCTAGATATCTAGCATATAATCATAGTATAAAATCCGGTGCTAGCAGTAAAAATAAAAGTAACCGCATTTTGTGCAAAGTCAGCTCTTTGACCGGACTCTACTTATCAAGGTACTCTACCCACGGCCATCGTCATCAACGTCATCGATCTCGCCATTCGCATCGCCATCCAAACCGGAACTTATTGAAGTATTAACCCTCCCAGCCGTGAACTATTGAAACACTTCCCAGCATTCAACAAATTGGTTTACTTATTAGACGCTATCCTATAGAAGAACAATAAGTTACCAGTGACTCATTTATCACTTTGTCAGATTCAAATTATTCGGATAAAAGTAGTAGTGGATTTCTTGAATGAGGAAACTTTGAGACAGGAAATAACGATTAAGGCGTAGATATAAATAACTTGAGACAAGATTAAATAGATGTAATGTCACTATTTAAAGCACCGTCAATCATTTAGCTAATTTAACTATACAAAAAATACATTATTTGTTTTTGAAATCCGCATTCAAATTTAAGTCGATTTGACGGCTGATAACCGCACTTCACGCGAAGAAATATATCACTTACCGAGATCTGCTTAGGCAGAGTGCCACACCCAGTAATGGGTAAAAAGCGTGATGATATATTTATTTATTTATTTATTTAAAAAAAAATAAATTATTTGTTTTTGCAATCCGCATTCTAATTTAAGTCGATTATCATTTTTCATTATGATAATATGTATGCAAGAATAATTAAGTAATTTAAAAGGCTTTAACTGAAACAAAAACCGTAGATTTGTATCACTTTGGAATGTAACTTCCACTATTGAATTAATTTTTGAATTAAACTTATCAAGCAAATTACATTTTCGATCTCTTTCATCACACTTCTTTTCACATAAATGTAAGTCTGTTTTGCATTGATGTAAAGTTCATAAACCCACCGTAAATTGTTTTCACAGAAACTAGAGGAAAAATACTTTTCACATTTTATTACAAATAAAATTTCCTTGAAAACTACGAACATTACTAACTACGAGAGTCAGTAGCAAACAGGAAGTGTTATCAGTTAACACAACATAAACCACAATCTACCTACTTATTTAATATAACCACAAAAATATGATAAACACATACATTTTACATTTTCATTCAAAAATACCAAAAACTAACTTATAATTTAATCAGCATTTTAATTATATATATATATATATATATATATATATATATATATATATATATATATATATATATATATATATATATATATATATACCGGTCGTCCACTAAAAATTTATATGCGTAAACTTAACATATGTGGCATAATTTTTATCTGTCAATGATAATCATCTTACTTTTGGTTTAACCGAAAATGACATCAACTATCTTATTTTAAATACCAAGAGTGAGTTATAAATATAAAAAATAACTGATAAATAATACAATTTTTGAATTTGAAATTTTGCAAGATAAAATATATCGGTGTCTACTTTTTTTGTTATAAATGGTAAAATTTTCTATTGGCAATATATTTTCCCCTATTAATTTTAGAAAAATATGTTTACAAGTAGTCCTCACAAGACTACGAATGGGACACACCCTCATGAGCCATGGCCACATATTTCAAAGAGCAGATCCACCAATTTGCGAAAAATGTAACACCAACATAACAGTAGAGCTCGTCCTAACAAAATGCGAGCAATACGAAGACGAAAACTCCCTCCAAGAGGCCTTATGCAACAGCACAGAACACGTAAACAACATGATGAACTTTTTAAAACAAACAAACCTTATAAATAAAATATAAATTGTAACCGAACTGTAATAATGAACTATATAAATTAATGTAATCACTATTGTACCGGAGTCCAAATAACCTCGAAGTTGATGGGCTCCTAAAATACACTAATAAAAAAAATGTTTAAAATTAAAAACAGCATTCAATGAGTCTAAATTTATTACTATAATACGTTCTTGTCATACAGTAAACGTAAAATATAATTTCTTACTTTAAGCTGTTTACAGAGTGTCACATGAAATAAAACAAATAATTGTATATAAACTGTCGAACTTAAAACAAACAAAACAATACAATTGTATTGTTCTGTCAAACTCAAAGAATATAAAACAATACAATTATTTGTTCCATTTCTGGCAGCACTCTGTAAACAGCTTAAAGTTAGAAATTTAATTTTACATTTGTAAGTTTTATATCAATACATTTAAGCTCATTTAATGCAGATTTTAATTCTGAATACCTTTTGTACTTAAACTTTTTTCTAAAATCAATAGAGAAAAATCTATCGCAATTGAGAATTTTACTATTGTATTCCCTATATAACAAAAAGAAGTAGACACCCAGTATATTAAATTCATTGAGTCGAATTCAACATTCGTCTTTGAGATAGTATTTAGTAACCGTAAAAATATCTTGCTTGCAACTTTTCTTATCATTTATATATGCTTTTGTTTGTGTTGTTATTTTTAGAGAAACTTTTATTTGCTTCACTTCTTTCTATTTCTTTTCATTAACCAAATTACATATATCTAGCAATATAGCTAATGGAAGGGTACTCAAAGATATATAAATAAACCTTACTTTAAGAATAAGGATAACAAAATGAGGTTACAATTCTTGAAAATAGCAAGAGTTAAGGAAACGTTGCTCTTTCTAAATTAAGAAATTTAAATAAGTATCTGCAAAATATTAAAGTACAAGAGCAACAAGTAATAGCAGGTACAGATTATTGATAAGTTGAACCTATACAGGGTGTTTCTATACCTCTGCACGAAACTTTAATGACATATACAGGATGTTTCACAACTTAGAGCAAAAAATTAAAGGGTATATTCTGTACGACGTGCTGATCATGAAACAAAAAGAATTTTTTTTAAATTCGAAAAATTAAGGGTTGTTAACCTAAAACATTTTTTGTAGTACTGCACTGGACTCGCTTTCCTAAACACAAACAATGAAGTAGGTATCAACTACGAAAGAATAATTACACAATTCAATTATTAGCAGTTATTTATAGTAGAATTTTATTTAATTAATAATTTTAACATAATCATCCACCCAGTGGCAGGGCCAACGAAAAATTTTGGACTGGAAAACATGGAAAATAGTTTTGCGATTTAAAAAAAATTCTTTTTGTTTCATGGTCAGCACGTCGTACAGAATATACCCTTTAATTTTTTGCTCTAAGTTGTGAAACACCCTGTATAATTTGATATACTGATTTTTTTTAAAAAATTCGCTATAATTAGGATATTTCATTCCTAGCTAACATTTTTAGTGTCACTACTTTAATAGTACATTTAAATATTTATAATTATGTTACTAATGAAATAAAAGTATTAAGCACGAGATATCAGTTTTTTAGTGCGCAATGCTTTGTAATCAGGGGCGTTCCAACCCAGGGTTCTTGGGGTTCCCAGAACCCGGGCGCCAGCATAAAAGGGCGGCAGACGGCAAAAAGTTAAAATAAATATGAGTATATGAAAAGAACACAAATACTGTGTCTTAATATTATTTGTAAAATAAATAAAGTAATTAAATGAATACCAAATGTAGGTACCTACTATCGTACTAAGGCCTTTAATTACAAAAGATCGCGAAGTAATGTGATTAATGTTTGAAATATAAAGTTAACTGTCAAGATTTCTTAATATTCACAACAAATCTTGATGGTTATAGTGACAGCTTCTGTTTCTATGACAAAGCTGTCACAAAAAATCATAATTAGTAGGCGATTTTCTCGAACTATTTTTATTAATTTCTCTAATTTGTGGCATTAAAATGAAGTAATCTGTATGAAATAATGTGTGTGGATAGGTCTAGTATGGTCATGTGCAATATTATACCATAATTTTTTACCGGACACTTTTTATTTACAAAAACCTTTTTTTCCATGTTATTTCCCTATGCCAACCTTTACGTGGAACGCGCGGTATAGTTATGAGTATTTGTATTTAAGTATTTTTATTGTAAATTTAATTTACATGTATTGATATGTTATTTTGTTATTTGTATAATTGTTTGTGCTATTATGTGTAATTGTAAAATGTAAACTATATAGTTTTAATTAGGTTTAGGTATATTAGAATGTACCTATGTAGTGAACTAATTTCTTTTTGTTTTTTTGTATCTTTATTTAATTTTATAAGAAACTATATAATAAAATATTTATTTAAAAAATAGTTATTTTTCTAGACAAACAATGTTCTATTATTCTACGCTAAGGTGAATAACATATATGATTTGTCATGAGTTTGCTTATTGCTCTAAATCTACACGCAAGTTTCGCATAGTACGGCGTGTCGGCTTACTGCCTTACTCTTTCTGTATCGTAGAGCATAAAATTCCACGTATTTTGAGTACCATATCGCATTTTTGTGCTCCAAAATTTTCGCCTGCGGCGCACGCCTTGGGGCGCCACATTCTGCTTCAGAACCCAGGCGCCAAGTACCCCAGATACGCCCCTGTTTGTAATTAATATTTTGTATATAAAATATATTTCATTAATGTATTTAATCAAAGCGTACAAATTTATTATTTATTTGGAATATTCTTAAAAATGAAAGTTGCCATGAATAAAATTGAAACAATTGTCTATTGGCATTAATATTGAATCACGGACAAAACAAGAAAAAACATAAAAAATTAATGATAACTCAGACGGGATTTGCAGCTTTGTCAAAAATATTCGTACTATTTATTATTTGATTAGTATTGTTACTATTATTTTATTCTTATATTAAAAAATTAAAGCAAAGTCATTTTAGTTTATTACATAATTAATTTAACCTGAAACTGACAGGAAAATAAACATTTGCCGGACCTTTAAGACTCAGGATAGCTTTGCTTTGCATGCCTAGTCAGAAAAATAACATATTGCCTGCCTAAGCAGGTAATGAAACAAACATGAATTTCAAGTTACTTTGCAACTTAAAATACTGACTGAATATGTAAAATCATATATTTATTTTAATTTAAATTAATTTACAATATTTATTATTTGTTTACAAGTTTTAGGTAGGTACTATGTTATCCGTAACACGTCAGTAAAGTGTCGTACAGGAAACTATCTACTCATCCTGTAATTGAACACTTTCCTTTTACGTAAATAACTATTATTCGAAGAAATATGACATTATTGTTAAGGTAACACATATATTTCAAATATTAAAAAAACAAAATAAATATATCATAACGCTTTTTACCCATTATTGGGTGTATGATAAAATTCTGTTACCAGCTGACAAATAACGAGCCAAATACTGAAGCCACAGGGACAATATTAATGTGGTAAAATTGTTTGTCGGCTGTAGGATCGAACCTGGGTTCTCAAATTCACAGCCAGACAATACCACTGAGCCATCCACCCCATAAATATTTTACATATTTTAATTTATTTTTTGCTGTTAATAGAAATATAATTGTATGTACCACGAGCGTTAAGTGAATTTGAAGGTTTATTTTGTGAGCTTTGGCAGTGCCTCGTGTCCCAAATAAAACCTTCGAACCTAAATTATCACTTATACAAACCAATAAGTCTTTTTTTAATAAGTAATGTTTTTGAACAAAAGAAAAATAGATCCAGCCCTATCTTACCTACATTAACAACAGATCTATCCGGAATATTGAAACCATTTTTCCCGTATTTTGAAATATAATCCTTCACTCTTTTATGAAAGGCTGAAATGTAAGTCAAGTAATATGAATAGAAGTACTTTTCGCTGTATAATGAAAAGGTGTAAGTATGTCAGTATTTACATTAGCAAAAAGATCCGTTGAAGGTATGGTGACACTTATAGAAAAGCGCCACTTTCAATAGCTTACGTGGAAATCGATATGTTGATACAATGAATAACCTTCGAGGGTACATTTATATCTACACAACAAAAACACGTTAGAAAGAGTCGTAAAAAGTGAAAACAAATAAAATAAAAGTGACAGTTATGAGAGATATGATTCACGCAGTACGAGTATATCCAAAAAAATATCACAATTGTTGCAATGTAAAAAAATAAGGGCTTTATTCAACCGAATGTACGTAATAAAATGAAATTATCTAGTTAAAGCTTATTTTTATAATTCTATTAATTTGTGTGACGGTATTAACCTATGCAAGATCTTTATTAAACAATTAATTACAACTATGCACGACTTAATTCCAATCTCTGCAAAATAGGCGACGTGGTTATATAAGCAATCTTAATAATTATGAACCGTATATTACCCTAGACAATGAATGTTATAAATATTTATTGAATTATCATTTAGCTTTTGATTAAATTGTAGTTAATAATTAATCTTAAAATAAATTCTAATAATTTTATCATTTGACAGAATATTAATAACTACTTAAAACAAAATAAAACATTCTTATATATTATTTTATTATGTTAACAAAATTCAAAATATTTGTAAAATATTCAAGAGAGCAGTAATCAGCCACAATCAAGCATTCGAATCCGGAGATTCCACTCAAGCTAAAAATATACACTACAGCTCGGTGAGTCCGAACCCTGTACTCTAATTAGGATTAAGTTTCTGTTGTACAGCGTAGCATAAATAAATAAATACGTAAAATATAAGTTTGCATCTTAATTTGTTTAATTTTTATTCATTATTTATTCGGCAGTACGGTGGCGTGGATAACGCTACGGAATTCGAATCCAGTGATACCTAGTGATCATTAGTAAAATATTAATAATTTGGAAAATCGTTGTTATCGTGAAACATTCGAAGAACAAAAATTATCAATATACAAAATTAGAGTCTTGTTGATTCAAATTTAAATGGCAAAAATAATATTTAAGCATTCATCATTTGTTCTTTTTTCAAAAGTTATAGGAGATTCTAAGAATCTGATATGAAATTAAAGCTCTTAATTAGGGAATTCTAGTCAAAGTGTCACAAATAATATGTAGGTATTGTCATTTTTTTTTTAATTTGTTCAGATTATTTAAATTTATGCTCGGGCAAGTATTCTGGTGACAGCAGCATTTTTTTATTTTCAAAGATAATTCAATTCATATATATTGAACTAAAAATTCACCACTAGCCTATATGCAACAAGATGGTATAAAATTTAGAGCGAAACAGTTGAAAGAACCTATTTAGCAACATTCTACAACATGTCTTCTGCATTATTATGCAGCATCCAAGATCATTAAAACTTTTGCATATTACGTATATTTACAAAGATATGGAAATGCGTCGAAACGTCAGCAGTTTTAAATTTTCGGTTAGTTCCCTCTTGAATTGACGCAATGTTGTCGTTTTCACATCGATGACGCAGTATTTTATTGCCAGGATCTTATTTTGACGTAATAACTTAATGCATAATTAATTGATTCATTAGCGCGTTAAATACTTGATAAGAACTCTAGCGAAACAGTTTAGCGCAAACTCCATTTTAAAAAGTAATTTTAATACCCTTACGAAATTGCCAAACTAAACGATAAAAGTAGGTTAATTCTTCTTTTAGTGCTTAACCAATTATATGAAGTACTGTGTAAAAACAAACTTACTTTAAAGCTTAACTTATTTTGACAATGTACTTTAAAAGTTAGAAGGTTAAAACGTCATGTAAGGAATGTAAATATGATAGTAATTCCGTAGACGTTCTGATTTAATCCAACTAAATTCTACTTGCATACCTCTATTTCTAAATATGCGAAAATTCCTTTGATGGTGGTGAGAAGTTAAATTTAAATGGGGAACATGATTATGAATATGTAAATGGTTTTACGACGTTCGTCTTTTCACTACGCATAAGTTTTCATTCCAAGTTCTAATATAATACAATTATAAATTACCCCAGAATGCGGTGGAAATCAACGCATTATTTCAAATCCCTGTCACCGCGGAGACGTTTCACCAAAATACATTATAAAATTATTAAACAATTTGGAAATAATAACTAAGAAATAGGTGATTCTTAAAAATAACAGATGTTCTGGAAGAAATTTTCAAGTTGTATAAGTAAATTATGACATTGTTGTATTTATAAAATAAAAAGTACTAAAAGTTCTAACAATTTTAATAGACTTTTGAAGACTTCGCAGCTCTAGTGGTGTAAAAGAATAAAAACTGAAAGAGACGTGTTAAAATAAATATATACTTTTTTCGATCAAATGTCTGTTTAAGTAAACAAAGTTATTTTTAGAAATTGTTTACATGTATACTTCATTAAAAATTATAATGTAAACGTCATTTATAGTTAAATAAATGTCATCTTATGTTTATTTATTATTTTAGTTTTATCACTAAAAAATATTATTATTTCACATACTTGCTTTAAATCTAAAAATCTAAAATTATACATTTTTTAGTATAAAGTACAGTTATTTAAAGTTTAAATTTCATCCGAAACCAATACTTAAAAATTAAGCATATCGATTTCTCTTCTATCACGTCTCTCTGGCATCGCAATCCGTCTTAAGCTTTAACCTGATACGGTGAATTTACCTTAACAAAATCCACTTTGTGTTCAACTGTCAAATTAAATGAAAATTGTAGACGTACAATACCAGACTTCGAAAGCAAAAATATGTTCTTAAACGAAATAAAACCTTTTAGAAATAAATATATGCCACTTAGGTTACTAATAGAATTCCTTTTTCTTATAAATCAGGGATGTACGATTAATCGACTTTAATCTTCAACAATTTAGAATAAACATCATTAATCTTAGCATCTAAAGTTAAGATATAATAAGTTTTTTTTTAACATTAACTGGATGTTTTGCAAATATTCATGATTAAATAATAAATATGTTTTTTGTAATATTTTATTTATTCACTTATAGTCGTATATCTATTTCATTCATTCTTTCTCAGCATATGTAAAATCTCAATCCTCTCATCTGTGTTTCGTAAAAAATCATAAAATTTACTACAAAAAATCACATTTATATATATATATATATATATATATATATATATATATATATATATATACCGGTGTTTACTTTTTTTTCCGAACTAGGAAATTCAATGTTAAAATTTTGATGTACCGATATCTCTTTACCTATTAATTTTAGAACAAAATTGTACTAAAGAAAAAAGTTCAGAATGAAAAACTGCATCCATAGAGTATAAGTTTGTTATTCAATTGTTTTTTATGTCCGAGTTAGAAGCAAAAAAAATTACACGCTTTAAAGCAATTATCAGAGTGCCATGAGAAATAAAACAATAATTTGTTTGATGTGTCTGACATTATTTGACTTATTGGACAAGAATTGGAAGCTTACTCTAATTTATTTATTTATTCGAGCATTTAATTAAATAATAAAATTAATTATAGCAACTATTATTTTCTTTTTTCTACACAATCTAGACAAATAACTACCTATTATTAAGTTATCTAATTTGTTTTATGTCTCATGGCACTCTGATAATTGCTTTAAAGCGTGTATTTTCTTTTGCTTCTAACTCGGACATAAAAAACAATTGAACAACAAACTTATGCTCAATGAATGCAACTTTTCATTCTGAACATTTTTCTTCAGTACACTTTTGTTAATAGGTAAAGAGATATCGCTAAATCAAAATTTTAACATTGAATTTCCTATCTGCAAACACTGCATTGTATTTATTGTTATATATTATGAATATGCAACTAGATACCTATTTTCGTTTAATTTGCATACTGGTCAATATTTAATGTTCTAAAAAATTAAACCTATTTTTGCCGATTAATATTAAACATAGGCTTTTGTTGACAAATGGCAGGCCGTGAAGTGTTTCTGTTACAGCCTAGGTTATAAAATTGTTACTATGGAAAAAATACAAATTTATGATTTAATTTAATAAAACCATATACCGATTCTTTAATATGGGATAAGATTAACATTCCTTCGTGACTTTCCGTTATGCATGGTAAATTTAATTAATGTATAATGATTGACAACATTTACAATAAAAAAATTACATTTATGAAATTATAAACATCAAATTTATTTTTACATAACAATTATTAATTTTAAACAATCGGCAAAAAATCAAATTTACTGTCTAGGCCAGATTCATAGCCTTGACTTTGAAACTCTAGCTGCAATAACAAATCTACAACTTTTTTACCTATTTACAAATAACTATTTAAAATAGATTTAAACAGAACGACAACTGATTAAACTTGATTAAAAAAAATCTTCTATTTGATAATAATGACTTGTATAACGAATATAATTGTAAAGATTACTAATAAATTTTGTAAAATTTTGTATAAATATTAATTTTTTATGTCTTTATGCAAAATGGATTTTAATAACAGATTTCTTGACAGATTTAGAAAACAATAAACCTATCTGAACAAAAATCATGTCTCGATTTCAATTAATCTTTGTAATCGATATTTTTTTGGGTATAAATTTCTAGCCATACGAGCGCAATAACAAACAAAATACGAATCTATACTAGGATGATCTAATTTAATGGTGAACTATCAGCAATCATGGCCACCGCCTAATTTTAGGAGGACACCAAATATATTTATAAAATTATCGTTATGACTAACCATATAAACAGGAAAACAATTTTAAACCTAAATACATAAATTTTTCAGAATATAAACAAAAGGAAATAACCACCAACTATCCACAATAAAATTCTAAACGAACAAAATTATTCACTGGGCTCTATTCGCTTGCTTTTTAATAATGAAACAAACAGCAGAAGTGGTTAAAATGAACGCACAGCAAATTTAACCCGTTGTATTCGAATTAAACATAAATTTAAATGAAAATACGTAGAAGTGGAACTTCATTTTGGCTAGTGTCGAATGAAAAAAGCTCGCTTGCTGTCCCAAGGGCATTGCATTATTCCCAGCCAACTAAATTCTTTGTAACTGCATCAACTTGCTTCATTCGATTTATTTATTTCCTATTCTGCACAAGAGAAACTTAAACTCAAATACAATATAGGACGCGTCTAGTTTAAAGCAGAAACCTAAACACTCAGACATAATCGTATTTTTTATAGAAACAGAAGTCAGCGAAATTCGAACGAACGTTATGTTGCTTGACAGGTAAAAATAATCTCGATTTTATACAGAAATCCTAAGTTGTTAAAATATGCATCAACAAATTTGAATTAAAAAACGTTTTTCTACGATTTCTATGAAAAGTTGACAATTACGCTCTCATTTGTCATCGTAAAGTTGACGTTTTCTGTGGAACAATCGAAAAATATCTTTTTTGCGCGTCTCGAATGGCAACGCGCGAAAAAGACGTTAAATGCGCGCGTTTCCAATGGCAACGCGCGAAAAAGATATTAAATGCGCGCTTATTTCAATAGTTTCCAAGGATACAAACAAAACAGAAACTTGTCATATTGAGAGTTGACAGAACGAATTTATTTTCAATACGTATACGTTTTTTAATAATTTTAAGATGCAATCGTAGAAAAATTATGTGTGCATCACGAGCGTAAAGTGTCTTTGTTCCTCTTACACTATTGCAGCTCTCACCTTCGGCTCGCGCTGCAATTACCGTGCTCGAGTAACAAAGAATCACTTTACGCTCTTAATACACAAATAACTATATTGCAATTCATTATTATTAATTATTTATGTCTTATTTATAACTTAAATATTGCAAATTTGATGTTGCCTACTGTTTCAAGTATCGCAGCGTTCTGTTTCGAGTTAGGAATTTTTAAGTTTAAGAAGGTGGCTAAATGGACATCATCACCATATCGTTAAGGTTAATAATAAACCAGTTATTTAACATTCAAATTTAGATAAAAACTATTATATTTTGTTAAATCAAGTAGGTAGTTTGCATATACCATTTGCTTAAATGCTAATGCATTGTATTAAAATGGAAAATTTATCCTTATGGCTAACTAATTATATATAAATATCTGTCACAATCACATTACGAGTCTTCAAAGTGAAGATTTATTTTTAATCGTCTTTTGAAGTATTTTAATAACTTTAAAACCTAATTTTAAAACTAAAATGTAATTTACTTGATCCTGGGTTTCAAGATTTTGATAATCCTGGACCATCAATCAAAATAATATCCAGAAATTCATTTTTCCTTTTAAAATTGTATATATTTTGGCTTGCGCAACCTTCAAATTTTATTATATGTATAGTATAGTAAAAATTAAAAAATGTGGATGTGAATGAAGGTTTGTTGCGTGATGATGGATTTTGATTGTGAGGAAGGAAAGAGCTCGTATGGAGGAAGTGTTAATGTGGTTGAAACGAGTATCGTGTGTCAGGATGAGAATGTTCTGTGAATGTTTCATGGGTTTGTGTTACCCCATTTAATGGGATATAGCGTGATGTTATGTATGTATGTACGTTCTGATAAAAATTTTATTTTTTAAAAAATGTGTAATTTGTTATTGCAAAGCAGTTATACACAAAATTGAATGAATATATATGTATATTTATTTTATTTATTGTAGAAAAAAGAAAAAAACTTTTTTCAATTATAAATCTCTATTTGTATAAAATGTGATCATTAAACAGAGAAGCCATATCAAATAGTCCCAAGTTTTCCCACGAAAAGTTGAAAAACACTTGAAAGAAAACAAACAATACAAATCATTTTGCGTCATATTCTCCTTGAGTAACGCTCACAAGTTCAGTTCAACGAGAAACAAACACATAACGTTCCAATACCGAAATTCATTCTTCGTTCGGGAAAAACAAATCTGTCAAAGTGATATATACATTAAAATAAGAAAAGTGTTGTGAATTATTATTTGTATTGAACGGTTCTGTCAGTTTGTTACTTCTTCTGCGCCGACGGAGGAACTTCAAGTAATATTATCTAAGGAAGTTGAAAGTATAGAAACAGAAGGTCAACTAACTACACAACAATAGTTTGTTTGTTTTTTTCTAAAAATGAATAGGTTAGTGATATGGTTAAAAATATCTCAAAAAGTGATTAATTTACTGTTTGAAGAAGAGTGCTTTATTTTTATTGTTTTTAACGTTGATATCGGATTATCTGTCAGTTTCAAGTGCAGTGTGATTGTTTTTGTGTTTTGTTATTATGAATGTTGCGATACGAAAAACTTGATTGTCCGTGAAGTGTGGCAAATAGCGTAGCTTTCAAATATTTAAAATGATTGATGCAAAAAGCTGCTTTTAGTCAATAACGCTAGCTAATGGAATTTTTATTAAAATATTTTTAATTAACTTTATTTTCGAATGAAATAAATAAAACAAGATGAAAATAAATTGACAAAGAAAAATATTTATACAAATATCAAGTGTCAAAACACGATTTTTACAGCGGTATCATATATCCAATTTTATTTCAGTCATTAAAATTGAATATTATTTTTCATATATTTTTATATCTCTACTTGGCGAATCTAACAATATTCACCGTACATTTTTAATAAGCATGTACTTATAAAATAATGACCAAAATATCCAAAATAAATGAAAAATTTTAAAATATCAAACAGTGGCGCTTTATATAAATTTATAGAATCTGTTTGATTAAAAAAATGTTATTTGAGAATAATGATTGAGTAGGCTGTACTTATTTCTAAAAAAAAATCATCTAAAATTATTATTTGCCAAAAGCATCAATTATTAAACGTAAACGTTATTATTATTTCTAATAAAAAATGTAATATTATCACTTTAGATTTTTAATATAATTTAGAAGTAGGTATTTATATTATTTAATGTTTCTAAAATAATATTTCGTTGAAGTTCTTTTATAAACATCAAGTATGAACTTTTGATGATGCAATATTTTTTGTTTGACAAAGTAGATAATGCTTAATAATTAAAAACATGATGAAAGGATCCTGGAATTTAGTTTTCAAAATCCTTTGCCACACAGGAACATATTCTGCAACAGTAAACTCTTTTATATGCGTTTTTCGAAGAATGTTTGTAATAATTTAAAATGTTTTTACATAGATGTATAATTTATACAATATTAAATTATATATATATATATATATAATTTCATATTGTATAAATTATACATCTATGTAAAAACAATATTAAAATAGTTACCGAACTATTTTGAAAAATCTAATATAATTAATTTCATTTTATTTAAAACCTAATTGTTATCCAAACTATTTTCTTTTTGTTGCTATTTGAAGCTGAAATTATATATTTTACGACTGTAATATAATTTGAATAAGAATAATTTTTGTTTTGTACAAATGAAAACAAATGACATCTGTCAAACACAAAAAGTTTAAGATACTCGTACTCTTTTATTTCTCATAGCAATCTGTAAGTAACTAAATTATCAATTTTATTTTACCTTTGTTCCATCACTAAAACATATTTGATTAAATAAATTAAGCTTATTAAATGTAGTGTTCAATTCTGAACATTTTTTGTATTAACAATTTAATCATAAAAGTTATGGGATAGAACAAACTGGTATACAAATTTAGCATAAAAAGCAAATTACATACATCCACTTCCACTAATAAAGATAATAGTATGTACAAACAACCTTTCTAGTTTCTAAATATGTATTAATATCAATATCCAATACGTTACCTCTAAGCTATTTTCTTAAAATCATATTTATCCACAAAGATCTGCATTTGAAGGACAACTACATTTATATTTCAAAAATTGGGAACATATTTTAATTATAATACATTTTCGTTTTAGGTTTATCGAACATTTGTAATTTGAATGAGATTACTGCCAGGGACCAGTAACGAATATTTTTTATTTAACATTTATTGTTATGATACGAAGTATATAAACAAGTATATAACGCCCGCTCCGTTTATATTGCCCGGTCATCATTAACTTTGTTTATAAGTATTATTATAAATTTTAACAAATTCTATGCATTGTAATAAAAAATAAAACCTTGTATGCACCACGGATTTTACTAGATATAATGACCAAATGGCGAGATGCATAAATAACTATTTTATTTCGTTTCGGGTTAGTTAAAATAAACATAATTTCATATCAGTTAATATTAATTCTGCTTAAAAATATGTGACACCAAATATTATTCCGAACAGGTTATTTCGTTCCAAATATTAAAAAAAAAATTGTATAGACTTATTTTAACAATTTTATTTATAACAAATTAATTACACTCTCCCAAATTAAAACAGGATTCGTAGGATAATCCTACGACCTAACGTTGAATTTGAGCAACAAACAGGTAACATCATTAAGTCATCAATGTTTATGTATTATTTTATCCCTATTACAGTACATGGGGCCTACAACTTATAGTGAAATCCGAACCAGTCACCCAATCACATTTTGGATATAAATAGAAGTCAGTGAGATTTGAACACACGAACCTTTGCTTGTTAATTAAGAAACGCAAATTTCACCTCGCTTTTTTCATTGTATTACTATTGCATGTATGTTCGCTAAATGATGCATTTGGTTCGACAATACATACAATTATTTAGTATGGTGGTTTAGTAGAAACAGGTAAGCTTTTTACCAACATCGATACATGTTTAAACATAAGCGATGCACTTATATTAAATTCTTTAAAAAATAATTCAACAACGTATGTATTGAGAACGAAAAGAAAAACATTATTAACAAGAATGTATGTTTCGGTTGTATCGTTCCCACTTCTGCAGTGAGATAAAGAATTTCATTTCGTTTCTGTTTCTATTCCGAAAAAATATTTGATTTTTTTCCGTTTATCGTTTTCGATTCTATTTCGTTCCGAGTCCTCGATTACTACCTACCATTATTTTCACATAGCAATTTCATATAAACGTATCTACATTAATACATTAAATCAAATCGCATTATTTCTCGGTTGACAAGACCATCATGATTCGATTGACATTTAAATGGAAATATCTATAAATTATGTAAATTGATTATCAATGCGTCTCACATTCTCTCATCGAAATAAAATATAGAGCAAATGTAATGCAAGTTTGTTGATTGTATTTAATTAACACAACGGGGAATTTATAGATGTCAGGACATCGATTAAATTTACTTTTATCCTCATTTCATTAAGGATAGAAGGATCATATTTCACTCAAATTGGGTAGGATGTTTACCCATTTGTGAGATTCTTTAAGTGGTGCCATAATGGAGTAATTTTATCTACCTAGCTAGGTATATTATACTAGACTGTTCACCGTTTTAAAAAGAAAAGTGATTATAATAATAATTTAAGTGAAATTAAGTATATTAACTAACTAAAAATAATAATTAATTATCAGAAATCGATTAAATACTATTTTTAAGTATATATTCTACATGAAAATAAAACGCGATTTCTCAATTTTTTTTCTAGAAATAAAAAAGATCTTTAACATGTCAACAACAGTATGTCATGTTTACAAAGTTAATAAATATTTATGTTACAAAAAAATCAGATTTCCGCCAAACATAAAAATATTTATAAATGCACTAAACTGCATTAAATTTCGAGTTTATGCATAAATAAACAAATATTACATATTCACAAATTCACTGTTGATATGTTAAATAACAAGTCAAATGCAGAGTTTTGTATTCCTATCGATTAAACCAAATATTCAAATAATAATTCATTAACATTATAAAAAGCTTATAAGCAATTTTTGTATTATTGTTTAATTAGTTTCAATCAAATCGTTATCACTAATTGCTCTTTGATATTGCAAAATATTATTTTACAATTTGCCAATAAAATTAAATATAATTATGCTAAAATATTAAATTAATTTATAATACGGTTATATGTAATAGGCGCTAGAAGTCAGGTATAACGTTATGCATTTATTACAATATGTATTTGTTATATGTAATAAGATTTTATTATAAATAACAAATTGATCAAAATAATAAATAAATAAATAAATATGTCATCACGCCTTTTATCCATCATTGGGTGTGGCACTCTTCCGTAGCAGATCTCGGCAAGTGATATATTTCTTCGCGTGAAGTGCGGTTACCAGCCGTCAAATCACGGCCCCCAAAGATGTTAGTGGAGGGAGAGCTACAGGGGTAGATTTAAATTGGTGAAAATTAAATTGATAACAACAATAAGTTTTTTACAATTACAACAATATGTAGTTTACAACAGTAGATTAATGAGAACAATAAATCTGAGTGAATGAATGAAAAATAGGAAAAAAAGTAAATAAATCATTATGTGAGTGAAGTTTAAAAAAGAACGTACAGTACCTATAGTTCGTTCAATGAGAGATTACACTGTGGGAATAGTAATTTATGAATATAAGGGCGTTAGGTCCGAGAGATGGATGCCATCCAAGGTCATTAACATCTAATAACGTCCTTGATGCATATATGATTTTATTAATCCGTAATATATGTAGAATTAATTTTATTCTGTTGTGACTAATAAGTCCTAAACTGCGAGTGAATCTTTTATGCCTGCCTGTATGTCAACGATCGCAGATCGGCCCTAACGATTTTAATGAAACTCTACATTCTAATTAGCTAGGTCTCATCCTCGAGAAATTTCATTTTGTAAATCATTTTGAAAAAAATTGGGGTTAGAATTAATGAAAATTTAGTTATTAAATAAAAAATCGATTAAGACCATAATCATCTCGATATCACCAACTGTTTTCGAGAAATGAGTGAAAATTTTTAAGAAAATTAAGAAAAAATTATTTCTATTGTCTATTTTTTTGTTTCTTATTTTTCATTTTAAACTTATATTATTTATTATGGGGTGGCTCAGTGGTATCGAGTCGGCCTGTGGATTTGAAAACCCGAGTTCGATCCCCACAATCGACAAACAATTTTCATCACGTTAAAACTATCCCTGTAGCCTCCCCCATAACATTTTAAGGGGTCGTGATTTGACGGCTGGTACCGGCACTTCACGCACATAAATATATCATATACCGAAATCTGCTCTCGCAAAGTGCCACACCCAGTAATGGGCAAAAGGCATGGTGATATATTTATTTATTTCTCGAGATTTGAATAGTATTTAACTAGTAACGTCCATGGTACATATTTGATTTTATTATTCACTAGAATATGTCGAATTTAATTATGTATATAGTAATAATAATAAGAATATTAATCAACTGTTACGTTGGGTAAACGGAGCGGCTATTATGAGCGGAACGTTATGAATCATAATGCCTAGGTCGTTATGTACTTCGTAGCAATAAACAACAAATAATGTTCAAGTAAAAAATTATATTAAATAAAATTCGTTTATACCTATCCAAACTGTAAACTCACGAAGAAAGAATTATACTTTAAAAAAATTTAAATGCAGTGTTTTTTTTTAGTATATCTACTACTTTTAACTAATTCGGACGACGCGTATATCTATAGTCCTGTTTTAGATATTATTTATACAAAAGTTTACGTTCATATATCTCTGTATTACGTTACTAATTTCCAGTAAAATATAAAATAAATGCAGACCTACGTAAACTCAGTTCTACAGTAGCATAAATTACAATAAATTTGCTTTCTTTCTGCGTAATTTACAATTATCCAGGGTTTAAAAACACACATTGCTAATATTTTATCGAAATACAAACATACTCTGTTTTCATAACCATGACAATTTGAACTTTATTTTGTTACATAAAATACGAAACTTTATTTATACTCTTGTATCATATATCAGTGGCTCTAATTTTCTCGTTAAGTTAAAAATTCCATACATTCTTGAGAGTCCTGAGCACAATATGGACAGAAAGCGAGTTGAGCTTGTTATTCCTTCAAGGGCCAAGAAGGGAGTGATGAAAGGATGAGGACGGGAATCTGTCAATTCCAAACGGGATAAAATTCCAACCAACGAGTAGTGTCAGTTCTTTCTGTGTGCATTCAAGAAGCAAATTTTTCAGCAATCTTTCTCTATAAACCCGAATAACTATATATAATAGATGACATTGACACGCTACAATTCTAGGAACAGAAATACTTAAATAGAATATTTTCGACATTCTTTGCATATTTCTAACTTTCAGAATTCATTTTACACAATAAATACATGATTTTTTTTTAACTCACTATTATGATCGCAAGAATAGTAAATAATTCTAAAGATATTTATTGTTTTTAAAATAAAGCCACTTTTAATACGATTTTAATGGTCATTTTGTTTTTTTTTAAATGCAATGGTGAAGATAAGTAACCTTCTTTCAAAATATTAATTTAAAAGCATAGGAACAATCATAATATCAAGTTTTATCCAAACAAATGGCAATTAAATTTTGTCAAACATTAGTTTAACTTCTTTCTCATTCATAATTTCTGTCATACAATCTCTCTTATTTGTTTCACTCGGAATCTTTCGTACAATAAACTTTCAATTATAGGTATTCTTTTATTTATTTCTAGGTCATCCATATATGTTAATATCAAACCTTAAATTTTTCTTATCTACACCTATTTCATCAATGTTTCATTTGACAGATATTCCACTTACTAAAACTATCTCAATTAACATTTCCACTCTTTTAATCTTCATAATGTCGCTCAATATATATTCGGACACGATCTTTTCATTTAAAACAGTAAAATTTAATATAAAAATAGTTTTTCTCTACAACTGTCAAAAAATGTTCACATTTATTCATTAATATCAATACGCGAAGTACATGATTTTTTTCTACAACTATCAAAAAATGTTAATTTTTTCACTAATATCAATACACGATGTACGTGATTTTTTTCATCATTTACATTACCATGACAACGCGTATTTTGCGCATTATTTTGCACCCTAGTGCTCAAAATGAGTATATCGCGCACGCTCCCAAATTATTTGTTGTGAGGTTTTATTAGTTACAACACATCAATAGTATCAAATTTATATTATTGTTGATTGTTTTCCTTTAATTTACTTTAATAAATAAAAATAGTTATTGTATTAATCTTTATTTACAGTTGTAGAAAAAATGTTGATGGTATTTCGTAGGCAAATTCTTGTTTTTTGGCGCGTTCGAATAACTTTTTCTGTCTCGACTAAAAGTAACATTCTCACGCGCAACAAAGAAACACTCATCTTTCGCACTTAATACAAAACTATTTTAATAACTATTTTACCCCCACAATTTTGAAATTAAATTATTTAAAAAAAAACACCGATTTAACATTTTCCCGTTTATCTGACCAGAAAAACAAACTTAAAAGCGCTATTTAAAATTGCAGTATTTTTATAAATTTTACTCATTTTACTCTTATGTGTCTTATGATACCAACAATTAACAGATTAACCAAATTATAAAACCCTATATAATATCGTTCTATTCAAAGTACATATATTTCGAACTAATCAATGTTACATATCCAATACAAACAAAGTTAGCTCCAGGGCCGTTCCTAGAGGCACTGCCGCCAGCATGCAATCATTTAACCCGCCCCCAAGTGATAGATAATTAGGCAAAAAACACAATGTTTAATATATACGAGTACAATCGTTTTCAACCAAACAAAACATTTTTATGCAGATAATTAACGATGACATATAGTAGTATAATAATAAAAGAGAAAATAATATCTATCTGGTCCCGCGTGATTGCCGCGCGAGTTGAGGGCCTGACTGACGACCATAAGGTGGTGGGTTCGGGTCCCGCCCGTGGCGGTCATACAAAGGACATATCGGCATATGACCTGAGTAGTTGATCCGATATATAAATTTAAAAAAAAATAAAAATAATAACTATCTGCAATCAATTTACAACTCCAATAATAAATTCCTACGTTCTTGTTTCCTAAATGGTACAAATCTACAAAAAAAGAGTATTCTATTATTTTGCATATGATGTGTTCTGTTGATATTAATGTTACATTGAACGGTCTTTCTTGCGCCTTAGTAAAACGAAGATGATTTTTTATAATTTTTAATTTTGGGAATAATATATGTCACATCGGATTCCGGCATCTAATAAATTTAATGATATAATTTTATTTTTTGTTACATAATCTACTTAAATTACTCATCTTCTGTATTTTCCTTTTCGTTACAAAATAATAATAATAATAATAATAATAACGTATACAGGAACCCTAATGTAACACCGTAAATTGAAAATGTACAGCTTATTCTTCTTGATTAAAGTTTAATATTCATCCTATCCTCTTACTAAACAATATAAATACACAATAAATAATAAAATTCTAACCAGGTCAGCTTCTAAGCGTCCATTATCCCGTATGTCTGAACTGTTTATTGTTTATATATTATATTAACTTCTAGTGTGGAATGAGAAACTCGATAGAAATAAAATGCTTTTCGATGACGAGCGCATATCTATTGCGATATTCAACGACTTACCCATGGCGTTGATCACGATATGTCAAACTTAAGACAAAGATACACTTTCAACGATCGATTTATATAGAATATAGTTCTGTGTTGTCCTTAAATGTAGTTTCAGAATTAGTTTCAACTTTTAGGTACAAATTTAAGTCACAGGTTCTTTTAATAAAGTAGATTTTACTTAGTAAAAATTAGTTATTTTTGAATAATGCTAGTTAATTATAGTTTTATTACTTTCTATATTGTAAATATTAGTTCCATTAACATTCATTTTAATTTATTTTTCAAGTACTTAGTTATTAGGTTAGTACAAAACTGTACCTTTGTTGTAGTTCCAATTTTCGCCAGTATGAGCGCATTTTTATATAAAAATCACAATCGTCTGCATGCATGCGAGAGCACGCACTGCACGCCCGCTAGAAACGGCCCTGGTTAGCTCAGTAGATAAAACTAAGATCAAACTTTTGTCTCAAACACAAAGACGTACTTTTAAATCTCGCTGACTTCATTTATAACAAATAATACTATTGTTTCTAACTGGTTCGGATTCCACTATAATCTGTAAGCTACCTACATTTTAATTGAGATTAAGTTACACAGAGTAACGATTAAAATCATCTAAACGTAGATCTTCAAATATAATTACAAAACTGAAATAAAACTTAATAATGAAATATATGTTCTTAGTTATTCTGTGTTCACTTGAAAATTTCATCTATATTTCTTGCATAATCAAACAATTTAATTCAAGGCAAATATTTTCATTTTAAACTGGAGGGATCGGCATAAAACGATTAAATGCACTGCAATTACGTTTACAAAGGAACTCAAAATATGACCCGTTATAACTGGTTTCACAAGGTTCGCACAGGGTTGTACAGCTCCATTCGCCGGTATTTTTAAATAGTCAATCATAGGAAAAAACAAGAATAATTTTAGGCTGAATACGACCCTTAAAAATTTACCTGTTGTGACCATCGTTAAGCGATTTGTGGTAGCCGCACTAATAGATTTCATTGTAGTTATATGGGACAGAGACGTTTATACCGCTTCCTCCTGTTTAAAATGAAAATAGTATAATTATTATTAACATCTTTGGAAACCGTGATTTGTCGGCTTGTAACCGCACTTTACGCGCACAAATATACCACTTACCGAGATCTGGTTCGCCAGAGTGCCACACCCAGTAATATGTAAAATGCGTGATGATTTATTATTATTATTATTTAGTATTATGGGTGATACTTTTCACATTTAAAGTCTGCAGTTTTCATAGTTCAATTCAACTTTGATTAAAGTTCGTATTTACTTCAAGTACATTCAAATCAGAACTAATGACAAATATCACGCCACATTAAGTTTTTGCAAGTGGTCTTGATAGAAAAAACTTTTGATAATGGTAATCGTCGAATTAGGTCTGCATAAATTTACATCTAAACATTTAGTCAGGAGGTTGGATATTAGTCTCCGTCCTTTGCAAACCAATTACCCTGAATCTTCAAAGATATCGTCGTCAATATTCCACTCAATTAACAGCCATGTACTTTCACTCCAATCAACACACTTATAATTAAAAAAAAAACTTTACTCTTCGTCACTGAGCCATCATAGCAGAGACGGAGACAGAATATTTTCATTAGATAGATTAAACTGAGGCTAGCAAGTTTTGTAGTTTTATGTGTCTTTATCATTTATTAATTTTAGGAACCCGAATCGTAACCGAAAACCGCACCGATATGCATATGATAATAATATCTTCTGTTTTTTTATATTTTAAAGTAGATAATAGATAACATTTTTTTTTAAACTGGATAAAGAATAAAAGAATAATGGTAATTATTTAAATATTCATTAGATAATAAATAGATACAACAAAATCGAAATATATCACATACATAACGAGAATATTATAAATAATAAATTGTAATATTGTTATATTTAGTAATTTCAAAAATTTTAAATGGGGTAGGTGGCTCAGTGGTATCGAGTCGGCCTGTGGATCTTGAGAACCCTGGTTCGATCCCCACAGCCGACAAACAATTTTCACCAATTTAAAAATCTACCCCTGTGGCTCCCTCTCCACTAATATCTTTGAGGGCCGTGATTTGACGACTGGTAACCGCATTTCACGCGACAAAATATATCACTTACCGAGATCTGCTTAGGCAGAGTGCCACACCCAGTAATGGGTAAAAGGCGTGATGATATATTTATTTATTTTATTTAAATGAAAGAAAAAGAAATTGGTTATTGAAATATAATATAAAATACTATCTAATTTAAATTCGCAAATAGAAAAAGATAATTTGCATTTTTATTTAGTAGATTACTGGATATGACACTCCACCATAACAGATCTCGATAAATGATATATTTAACACATGAATTATTGTTACCTGTTGTCAAATAAAAGTCTTCAAAGATATAAATGAAGGTGGAGCAGAAGAGATAATTTTATTATCTAAATAGGATAATAAAAGAAATTATATTTTCTCAACAAAATTAATTAGACACGTTACAACACCGCGAGTAACTAATATAAAGTTTGAATTTCCATATGGTACATAGTATTTTTATTTATTTGGAAAATATGTCAAATCCAAATATTGAATCACACAAAATTTATCGCTAAAACAGAAGGTGTTGCAAAAAAACAAATGATGAATTTACGTTTTCCAGCGCCATTGTCATTATTTGCAGTTGTGATATAAATTATATCAATTGACTAAAATCAAAAAATGAAAAAATGTACAAGATTTTATTGGTTCATTTTTGGAGAAAGGTGGGTAGATAATTATTTTACAAGAAAGAAAATACATTATTTAAGTAAGAATCTCCCTCAAACTAAAATTATATGAACTACCACACTGAATATTTTACAAAAAATACAGAGTAAAATTATGTTTATATGACAAACTGAGGCCTGTTTAGTCTGCTAGAGAAAAAGCTTTACCAGAAATAAAGTCCCAGATTCAAATAAGCACTTTCAAAATATTTTTCGACTACCAACACAAGAAATATATTATTATCTTCTTGGGAACAGGGATGTAATGGGTCATTTACCGTCTATGGACGGAAAAAAAATCAATTTAACATTATAGTTATAATATATGGGGTAGGTGGCTCAGTGGTATCGAGTCAGCCTGTGGATCTTGAGAACCTTGGTTCGATCCCCACAGCCGACAAACAATTTTCTTCAATTTAAATCTACCCCTGTGGCTCCCCATCCACAAATATCTTTGAAGGCCGTGATTTGACGGCTGGTAATCGCATTTCACGCGAAAAAATATATCACTTACCGAGATCTGCTTAGGCAGAGTGCCACACCTACTAATGGGTAAAAGGCGTGATGATATTTATTTATTGTTATGATAATAATACATCACACTTGACAGATATATTTCAAAATATTTAATGCTCAGTACTATAAAGAACAGAATAAATTTACTTCCATAATATATTTAATTTAATCAAGATATTCTTATTAATTTTATTTATTTTATGGTATACTATTTCCGTCAAAAGCACGACTGTCCTTCAAATGAATATATTTTATTTATTTAGGATGTTAATTTATTCGTCATTTATAATACAGGACATGAGACATTTTAATTTATTTTTCGGTAAAGTAATGTTTGTGCCACGAGCGCTAAGTAAATTTTATGCCCGTTTGCATCAACGAAACTTTTATGTTTTTATATTAGACATAAATTGACAATTTTACTGATTTAACATTATTAATTATTGGATTTCAGGTTTTAAGGATAGAAAATAAATGAAGTAAGCTTCTTGACTGTGATAATAGTACGGTGGTGTGGATAGCCATACGGAATTCGTAGCCGGAGATTCCGAGTTCGAATCTCACTCAAGCTAAAAATTATATAAACTACTACACTACGGCTCGGTGAGTGCGGACCCTGTACTGTAATTGGGACTAAGTTCCTGTTGTACAGCGTAACATAAATAAATAAATTAATTAAAGTTTACTGGAATTCAGTCAATTTATTGATGCAAAAAAAAAATCGGTTTCAACCCCACATGGATCATTATGTTTCACTTTTGTAAGTAATTGTATTATTTATATTTTCAGATGATAATTTATGTGAGGTTCGAATTCGAAACCCATTGAGTGAATTTTTTAACAATAAAATATCCGATTTGAGATAATAGTTAAGCCGTAAAAATATTTAGGAAGGATAGCTTATGATCAGTAAAACTGCCGGTGTTTGAAAAACTAGGCTTCTTGAAAGAACAATTTATTTATTAAATCATGGAACAATAAAGACGATGTTTCGAAACTCTAGTTGGTGCCATTTTCAAGTAAAAGGTGTTTTAATACAATAACAAAATCATTGATATTATTTAAATAGTTTCCAGGGATACAAACAAAACAGAAACTGGTCATATTGACAGTTGACAGAACGAATTTATTTTCAGTACCTATACGTTTTTCAATAATTTTAAGATGCAATCGTAGAAAAAAATATGTGTGTATCACGAGCGTAAAGTGTCTTTGTTCCTCTTACACTATTGCAGCTCTCGCCTTCGGCTCAAGATGCAATTACCGGGTTCGAGTAAAAGAAGCACTTTACGCTCTTAATACACAAATAATTATTAAATTAACATGTTAAAAGAGAAAAATGATGGTAAGATAACCAAAGTCAAGGAAGGAATATATTTGATTCAATTTTTAATAAAAATTATGTGAGAATTTTTAAAAACAAGTTCATGTTGATATTTATATTTCAAGCGTCAATCAGTTACTAAATATTGTTAAAATGATAAATAAATTAAACTATTATTGTAATTTACTATGTAATTATTTGATAATGGCCACAAACTATTGGCCAAAATATCACATAAATAAATATAAAATAAAAGATTTTCAATTTATTTTCTATATCTAAATCCAGAAACTAGAATTTAAAATAACTTCAAATAAATTGACGAAATTGCATCAAATGTTTGGCATTTAAATCTCTTATAATAACATAATTTTTACACTTTGATTTTTTGTTTTTTTTAAGTCGAATATAAAATTTAAGATTCTTTGGTGCAAACGCAGTCTGCGCCTCGTGCCCAATTCAAACCTTCGACCCCAAAGCATCACTTGTCGCTCTTGGTACATAAATAACTATTAATTGAATTTTCTCTTTTGATAGAAAAAAATTATATGTACCACAATCGTTAAAGATCTTAGTATTATAAGTATTACAAGTATTTATGTCTGTATTATTCTTATTTTCTGATGACGGTTATCACAAATTTAAATAACGTTGATCATTAGACGGTCCAGTGTCATCTACAACCAACCTAAATTCTCCGACAAATACGCCACTGGTCATTAATAAAAAAACCGGTGTCGTCAACAGCGAACAATCTAAGTAATTAGATTGAATATATTGATAAAGAGCTATTATTTTACAGTGAGTTGAGACCGAGACAGACGTTAAGAAGCAGCAGTGGATGCGCTGGACACTAGAGTGCGGAGAAGGCGGCAAGGGGCGGTTGTGGCGTCGACGCCGCGACGCACTAGAGCACCGCGGTGTCAGTCAGCGGCGGCAGTGACGTGCTCCAGACACGCTCCGGTGCTGGTGTTAGTTCCCGCGCGGCACGGACACTGACTTCATGTGTTTGTTTTCATGAGATACCGACACTCGAGACGCCGCTAAGATATTTGAGTAAGTTTTATATTACTTCTTTTTTACTTAAAATGTTTGTTTGTTTGTTTCTTGCTTGAACTTTTAGTTTTTATTCACTAATAAACAAAAAGTAATTAAAATTAATGTAAACTCTTCAACCAAAGCGCAAATAATTTATAAACTTATCAAAATTAATTGCATTCTAAATTTTATAATTAAATTAATTTACTAAAACAAATAACATGTACATTTTATTTTTAAGTAAACAAAAGTGAAACCCGGTAACAAATAAACGTCCGGATAACTGATAAATAGACACCAAATTATCAGATAGTACCATGTCAAAGTTTTGCTTACTTCCGTTAACGTCATTAATTTTAACACAGTAAATATTTACCTACGCATATTTTCCTCGCAAAAAATAAATGCAAAAATATTTTATGGTGATATTAATTTACAATATGAGTAATACACGTATTTTCCTACAGTTTCCTTGAAAATATATTATTTACGTTAGTTTTTTTCCGGATGTGCTCAATTTTTAAAAATGGGTAAAACCAAAATAGGATTATATATTTCATGACTTATTTATTCGCAGAAAAAATGAAATAGATAAAAAATACATTTTACTTCTTGACTGTAGTGAAAATCTATTTTGCAATCTTATATAAATTGAACATCATCTGTCAAATAGAAACGGACTTTATTTGCAATAAAAATGCATTGTAAATTAAATGGAAAGCATAGAAAGATTCAAAATAAATTTCATATATATTGAGGTGAAGCTTTTCAAATATGTATTCATATATCTACGCAAAAAAATAATATTTTCTTCATATGTGTAGTGACGTGGAAACTTCAATAAAGGACATTCGAAAATAGCAAAATGAACACAAGAGATAAAGTTATTGTTTTTAGCGCTTAACTATCGTGGTTATTAAACGATAAAATATTGTGTACGTTAAAAATTGTGTAAAAAAAAGATTTTGTTTAACATTTCTTTCATGTTATTTTTAAAATTAAGTCAGTTAAATCAACAATCAACAAAACTAATATTTTTAGTGTGACTTGTGACTTAAATTTATTTCAATATTGAATCAAATGTATAATCAAAATGTAAACCATTCCAATAAATGACATATTTATTTTTGTATCGTTGGTTCAACTGACATTGATATTTTATTTTAGTTCTTGCACTTATATACATACTTACTATTTAAAAATAATTTATAGTTCATAATTTAAAATAGTTTTCAGAACCCTGTTTATTTACAAAGTGATGTTGTAAAATTAGTTTCCAAAGTTAATTAATATTAATGAATATTTGCATATAATTCACGCATGTAATCATTCGAGACAACCAAATACGATCGTATTTAATTCAATTAGGTACATCGAATTATCTATAAATAGCTAACATACACAAGAATGGCCAATAATATCGTTACAATCGTACTTGTTATAGTAAAGTATTTTTAATTTATCTTGGATATTTCTTGTCGAATATTTTCCGATATTAAACTTTTATTTTATTGAAACATTGTTTTCTTCAACTAGTTTAGAAACGTTTACGGTAGAAAATATATGATGCCAAATTTTAATTTTAAAGATACTAGTACTTTTACTAAATTAAATAGTGTATTTTTATTTATTTTATTATGACATATGAGGAATACAACTTTATTTAACATTTAATATTTTTTATCTAGTGTTTATCGTTTTTTTTTGTGCAACATTTGGATATTTTTATGTTGTGTTAATTAATATGTCTCCGCATTACCGATGCTATAATAAAATGGCGGATAAATGAAAGATGCATAAAAAATGTTTTTTATGCTGTGAATTAGGTTAATAATTTTTTATTTGTCACATTATTCTCGCATTGATAATCAGACTGTAAATACTGTATATTTATGTTGAACGTTTTATTAAGAAATATAATTAATAAATATTTTATAAATATTGAGAGGTCAAATTGGTAAAATAAACGCAAGTCTCAAAGGAAATCAGTCTTCATTTCAGGTTATCACAAATACCTAAATTTCAATTTTAATCTCTTCAATCTTTTGGTTTCAATAGGAATTTACAAGTAAAACAATGTAAGGAAAAATAAAGAATAATTTTAATTAATTGATTAAACCACTAAACCCTACTACTTTGTTCTAAAACGTGGGACGTAGGATTAAAAATATTTAATTAGCTATATTAAAATATACCTTGCCGCCTTTTTGCCTGTGATATCTTAATGCGAAAATTTTTTGACTTTTATACTCGAATATCTAGATTTATTTAATACAAATTAAAGAAAATATTTCAATATTTTTAATTTAAAAGTCTGCCTACAACATTTAATTTCTATTGTTACTGTGACAAAAAATCACGTAATATTTACAAAGTAAAAAGCCATTATTATTATTATAATTATGTGGATGTACGAATGTAGCATTTTTATCAATCTGTAAATTCATTTTTCGAAGATTATGTATTTCTTGTCTAGCAAAGATTATAACATAGCGGAATAATGTATTTTTCGGAACTAAATCACATAGGAAAAGTATAATTTTTCGCCCAATTAAATAAAAATACATATATTTTTAGGTTATAGGAGTAAAAAGATAGTTTTATTAATCCATTATTATCTGCGGTTAAATGTGAATCATTATAAAATTTAACCTTGATATTTTGGTGTAAATCTAGATATTGTAATTCCATTTTAATATTTATTCTCATTTGAAGATATTTGTACCGCAGAGTAACATATGAACAGGAAGACAAACCGCATTTTATCAAATGTTTTATATTTTAGCAGGCTATTAAACTTGAAGATTCATCTATTTTAAAATGTCAGTTAGGTTTTAGTTATTCGGAGGTATTGCAAATTAAAATTGTCACAAATTAAATCAGAAATGAGAGATTTGATACTACCACTACTTTTTAAGAAATAATCGTAATCGTGAATGTAGCAGTGGATTTGGAACTAAAAATAAATATATGTGTAACGTTTTAAATATCAAATTTAACATCTACACCATGATTACTAGATAAACAAGTTAATTCACTTGTGCTGTCAAATCGGTCGGTTTTATTTCACCTACTCGTACTCGTATGTCTTAATTGGCAAATATTATAGTGTCTCAATTATACACAGTGATATGATGTACGACGCCATGTAAATTGAACATACTTTTAAACTAGATACATTGGCTGGTAGTATACTATTTTAATTTTAAACTGGAGGGATTGGCATAAAACGATTAAACGTCCCTATCCCATAAAACTACAATGAAATCCATTAGTGCGGCTACCCCATATCGCTTATCGATGATCAAAATAGGTAAATGTTCAAGGGTCGTATTCAGCCTAAAATTATTCTTGTTTTATTCTATGATTTACTGTAGCGGCGAATGGGGCTGTACAACCCTGTGTGAACCTTGTGAAACCAGTTATGACGGATCATATTTTGAGTTCCTTTGTAAATGTAATTGTGGTGCATTTAATCGTTTTATGCCGATCCCTCGAGTTTAAAATGAAAATAGTATACAAGCTCTGTTTTTGGGTGTTCTAAGAGCACAGTTTTAACATGTTAGAGATAGATAAAACATCCAAAAACACTGATCTTAAAACATGCAAAAACTGAGCTTGTGCTACCAGCCATTATAACTATTACAATTTATTTAATGTTTTCTAGTAAAATGTATTCATTTTGAACAAACTAAATACAAATAAACTAGGAGGCATGTCGCCACTATGTTTAATTCAGTCACTATAGGAACACTGTAGTGCTCCCATCATACATTTCTGAAATTGTTTGACAAGGTGTAAAGTTGAACAAAATAAAAAAAAATGTGGATCATAACGGACTTCTAGTCATATATTCAACCACGAAATATTTGTTGACATTTGATAGATTAGACTTTTTGATTTTAAATCATTATTATTAGTATAATTTACCTATCGCTGCACATTTCAAACGTACACTATTTTTAATATTGAATTATTACAATAAATCGAAAGAAATAATGCAACTATTGATATTCAGCGGCTAATTTTTACAGGAAGTAATCCACACCGGTGGAATATGATGGGTATTTATTTGTAACCTATCTACAAAAAAGCTCATATACTGGCTTTTTCGCATTTGTTTCTAAAGTGCCTCTTTTAAATTGAAAAAAAAATGAAGTGCCAAGAAAACACTCAAAAACAGACATTTTACGGTTTGTTGAATACCCGTAGTCATTTCTTTATTGATGATACCGTACAAATTATGAAAATTAAATATTTTTCTTTGTTCTTGAATGTTTCTTACATAATTAAATAACTTAACACTAATTTTATTGAAGATTTCTCGTCGTCCATTGACACTGATTTTACGAATTTTGAAAATATTATTTTTGGCTGACAATCAGGACATATGTATGTATAACCTCAAGTTTTAAACCCTTTTTTAACACCTTATTAAGAAGTTTTGCGCATCTATGACCCAATTTATAACTAACAAACTGTATGTAATGTATACAGGGTGTATCACAACTTAGAGCAAAAAATTAAAGGGTATATTCTGTACGACGTGCTGATCATGAAACAAAAAGAATTTTTTTTAAATCGCAAAACTATTTTCCATGTTTCCCAGTCCAAAATTTTTCGTTGCCACTGCCACTGGGTGGATGATTATGTTAAAGTTATTAATTAAATAAAATTCTATTATAACTGCTAATAATTGAATTGTGTAATTATTCTTTCGTAGTTGATACCTACTTCATTGTTTGTGTTTAATAGGAAAGCGAATCCAGTACAGTACTACAAAAAATGTTTTAGTTTAACAACCCTTAATTTTTCGAATTTTAAAAATTATTTTTGTTTCATGATCAGCAAGTCGTACAGAATATACCCTTTAATTTTTTTGCTCTAAGTTGTGAAACACCCTATATATATATATATATATATATATACATATATATATATATATATATATATATATATATATATATATATATATATATATATATATATATATATATATATATATTGCTGTATTATGTAGATTTCAAATGTTTTAAATTAAATTACTTTGAAAGTTGTCAGTCTTATTTGACTTTTAACAAGCAAAAAATTTAATTTATTTTTATCAACGACTAAGGTTCCAAAGATATGAAAATGAGATTAATCGCATAATACTGAAACGTTCCACGGGATATTTTTCTTCTAAATTATTCAAGATTTTTCTGGCACATTCACAAAGAAGAATATTATTTATTACTATCATTCTCGCCATTTCTCGTAAAAACTTATTCGTTAGTGGAATAAAAACTAAATTTTTTGCTCTGGTTTCGATTTTCGATTCTTCTCTGACTGAGCTATCAACCTCTATCTTATGGATTCACTAAGCCGCCGTGATAGAACACCAGGAAGGGGAGATACAATCGCGCCAACTTACAAATAAATACAAAAATACAACATGAAGGAAAGAAGGAGTTTTATATTATCGTTGGTGTATATATTGTGAGAAAATTTATATTCGATTTCTCGAATCTCGCCTATAATCATATATCACTCGTTTTTTGTTTTGTTCTTCTTTAATTTTCATCCAATAATTCATTTTGGCTTCAGTCGCGCAGTTATTCAAACAACAAATGTCATTTCTTTGTGCCCAAGGCTTAATTTTATAAATAATTATCAATCGTATTAAAGAAATGTATTCCTTCGCCTAAACATAAAGCCATTTAATTATTTAATAGGGTAGGTGGTTCAGTGGTATCAAATCGGCCTGTGGATCTTGAGAACCCTGGTTCGATTCTCACAGCCGACAAACAATTTTCACCAATTTAAAATCTACCCCTGTGGCTCCCCCTCCACTAATATCTTTGGAGGCCGTGATTCACGCGAAAATATATCACTGATCGAGATCTGCTAAGCAGAGTGCCACACCCTGTAATGGTTAAAAGGCGTGATGATATATTTATTTATTTTATTTACTTATTTAATAATAATAAGAACTTCGTTATAATATCAAATCAAATTTATCAAAAATACTAATTAAATATTCGTTATAATATGTTTCAGATATAATAAATAACACAATTTTACAATCGGAGGCTTGCCTAGAACTAAAATTGCCATCTGCACAGAAATATTATTCTGTACCGTAACAATTGTTTTGAAGAAAAATTAATAAATTAAAAGCTTTGCCCTCTACTTTTTAATAAGAAACATCGAGCGAATACATATTCACTGCTTATCTGCAGAACAGAATCTAAAACAAAATAAATTCACTTTTGGTTTAGCTCTGTTTTATTTTATTTCTTCATGGCATTGGTTTTAAATAAACAAAGATCGTCACCAGACCAAACTTTGTGAGATGCCAGACTAATTATAAATCAATTGAAATTTAAAACAAAAACAAAAAACCATATAATTCCAATAATTGATGCCTACGAATTAAGAAAAAAACATAGCTGCTTTTAAAGAATAATTGTAATTTCTTGATTACATGTATTTTTAGTTACTAGTTATGTTTATAATACTGACATTTAGTACACTAAAACATTGATTTCAATTTAATATGAAACAGAACTTAAAGTAAAAGTATATTTATTTTATACTATGAATTCTGAAAGATTTTTCTGTATGTTTTCTAATTCCCCTTGGGATCAAAATCTGGGACCTTTAAAACCACAAATATCGCTTTAACGCTCGTGGGTATGTGCTTATAAATTTTTATATTCAAGATATAACAAAATCTCATGTCCTAGATAAAAATAAAAAAGAATTCTTTAGGATATTAAATTTATAAATTCAATTTATTGTTAACACACAACAAACAATTGTGATCTAAGCAGTAGCTTTCCATTTAAAGGAATGAAAACATGTCCATTTCCCAAAATAAATATCACACACTCGCTTTTCTTTCATTCGTTATTGGACATGTGAGTAAACACTCCTATCCACTAAACATGTTTAGCTTGTTCCGATTTCAACCCAAACATTTGAATCACAATAGCCTGTTTCGTTGCTATGGAAATGACATTGAAACAAAACTATAGCAAATTTTCTATTGTCTGTTTCTCTCTCTGTATTTGTCACAAGGATGAAAACTGAAATTTTATTATACAATATTGAATAAAAGTTCCATGCATTCATTTTTCATCATACACGAAATGAATTCAAATCTGACTGCAAACTGCAAAGCTGTCACCAACATTTCGTTTGAAGTTATTAACTAGAATTATTTTATTTTCTGTTGGTACTACAATATCTTTATTTTAGAAAACTTTTAAATTAATTTGATATTTATTTATATAAGGTGTTTCTATATTATTGCAAAAAAATATGAGTACCTATTGAAAGAAATATATCAATCAACTCAATAAAATTAAATCAATTTTAATGTATATTAATTATTAATCTTTACTTTAACCTATCAAACAATGTTTGTTTCAAGTAATGTGAAATATTTTTTATGAATTTCAGAGAAATCCTTTTTGTATTGTAATTAGTACATCAAATAATATATATATCCTTAATTTTTTTGCAATTTAAAAAAAAAATCCTTTTTATAAAGAACACCTTTGTTTTGTTCTAAAATACAGAATCTTTGTATACTTCGGAATCAAACTTTATGGACAGATATGATATGTTATATTGATCATGAAACAACAATTTTTTTAAATCGCAAAATAAATTTCAACGTTTCTTAATTTTGAGAATTTTTTAGAAATTCTTTTTATTCCATGATCAGTATATCATACATCATCTACCCTTGAAGTCTGATCCCGATATAGGTATATTAGTATAGTATATTAAAAATTTATAAAAACAAAATCACGCCTTAATCTGTATCTGAAGAAATCATAAGTAAATATATCTTTCTTTGTATAACAACAAAGACAAAATTAATTGTCATCCATACACTTGGTGAAACTAGGTTTAATAAAAAATATTAAATAAACACTTGGCAAAGTCTCACAAAATTCAGCCTCCAAGTCACCTTATGAGGGCATCGTCAGAGGCTGGCCAGCACAGTTAGTAACCATAGACGCGTTTCGCTCTTATTAGAGCTCATCAGTATGGTATAACTCACTTCTTCACCTAGAACAAAGTTCACGTGAAGAAGCTGGTGACGAAGTACTGTGCCAGCAGAGAATAAGATCTCTAACAAACGGTAAGATGACATGAGAAGTTCTGTCGAACCAGTAATGCCATCTTACCGTTTGTTAGAGATCTTATTCTCTGCTGGCACAGTACTTCGTCACCAGCTTCTTCACGTGAACTTTGTTTTAGGTGAAGAAGTGAGTTATACCATACTGATGAGCTCTAATTAGAGCAAAACGCGTCTATGGTTACTAACTGTGCTGGCCAGCCTCTGACGATGCCCTCATAAGGTGACTTGGAGGCTGAATTTTGTGAGACTTAGCCAAGTGTTTATTTAATATTTTTTATCTTTCTTTGTCATGTACGGCCATCCCAAATAAAAGGGCAGTATCTTTATTATTGATATTTTGTAAACATTAAACTTTTAATTTCTTGTAACTGGACAACCAATTAATATTTGTATTATGTAATACTATACTAGAAAAAGAAGCTGTAAACATATATTTACACCAAATTTATTAAAGAAAACAAAATGAAACAATCAAATATTGATAAACTCAAAAAATAACATAATTATACGTACAATATTTTAAATTTAAATATTAATGACAGTATCTTTTAATTTAATTTAAGAATACTAAAAAGCAGTAACTCCCGCATTCACATGAGTAGTTTTCATGCTTTTTACTGCATTTTCATTATAATTTCATGTCAACTAAAGGACTTACTGCAAACTAAATAGATGTTTTCAAATATATAAAAGACTACTGCTTTCTAGCATAGCAAGGCTACAAAAATGGAACATTGTAAACTTCCAAATCGTCAAAAATTTGAGACAGAAATATATATTTTCCCAGTTGTAAACAACTCACATGACTTTTTAATTAAAATACGAGGGTCGTTCAATAAGTCCTTAGAAAATCCAAGAGATGGTGCTCGTAGTATCGAAAATGAATTTTTTCCAGTAAGCAGCACTCCTAACTAGTCAACTGTTAGAGTTTTAGCTTTAGCCGTCACGTAGTTTCATTGTTGTTGTCAATTGTAGTAAAAAACTTTTGATTGTTTATAATAATGGATAAAAGTGAGTTTCGAGCGGTGATTAAACATCTGTATTTAAAAGGCTTAACGCCGAAAGAAATTAAAGCTGAGTTGGATGAAGTTCATGGCACATCTGCTCCTGTGTTTGCAACTGTTTACAATTGGGTGAATGAGTTTAAACGTGGCCGTACATCCACAAAAGATGAACATCGTTCCGGACGCCCTGTAGAAGTGTCTACCCCCGAAATGATTGACCAAATCCACGATATGGTTTTAAGTGACCGACGAATCAAAGTGCGCGAAATAGTTGAGGCTACAGGCATATCACAAGGCACAGTCGCTTTAATTTTGCACGAAAAATTAGGTGTGAACAAAATCTCGGCAAGATGGGTGCCGCGGTTGCTCACAGTGGAGAATAAACGCAATCGTGTGGTGGACTCTGAGGCTGTTTTGGCGCTTTTCCGTCGTAATCCTGAAGATTTTCTGCGTCGATACATAACTGTGGATGAGACTTGGATACATTACTACACTCCAGAGACAAAAGAACAGTCAAAACAGTGGATTTTTAAAGGCGAACGGGCTCCGAAGAAGGCGAAGACGGAGAAATCGGCTAGCAAGGTTATGGCAACGGTCTTTTGGGATGCACGCGGAATCATCTTCATCGACTATTTGGAAAAGGGAAAAACGATAACAGGAGCGTATTATGCGTCGTTATTGGACCGGCTGAGCGAAGAAATAAAAGAAAAACGTCCTCATTTGAAACGCAAAAAGGTCCTTTTTCATCAAGACAATGTACGTGTGCACACCTGCGCAGTTGCGATGGCCAAAATTATGGAATTAAAGTTCCAATTATTGCAACATCCACCGTATTCACCAGATTTGGCCCCAAACTTAAAGAAATGGCTTGGCGGATGAAGGTTTACGTCCAATGAGGAGGTCATCGCCCAAACGGAAGCCTATTTTGAGGAGCTTCCGAAATCCTACTTAAAAAATTTGGGAAAACGATTAGAGAAGTGTATAGAGCTAAAAGGAGATTATGTAGAAAAATAAAAAAAAATCTACCCAAAAAAAGTGTTTTTTCTACTTTTTTCTAAGGACTTATTGAACGACCCTCGTATAGGACTATTATTACATTTTAAATTTACTGTATTTTGTTTCACAAAAATATTGGAATAAAACTTTCACTTGAATAATAATTTTACGTTATTTTCAACAACAAATAAATTCTATGATATCTTATATTTTTATCTGGTACTTATACAAGTATAAAAGTTCTTCTTAACTTAAAGAAATGATAATAATTTTAAGACTAAAGCGATACAATTTTGACATAATCTGACATAAAGATAAATATCTATATTTAATCTGATAAAAGTAAGCTTTAGCAACGTTCTTAGAACCGAAAACGAAGTGATTCTTGTTTTTTTTTTCTTTATCTTCTCTCTTATATAAATAAGCAACTCAAACGAAACTCATTCCGAAACTTTTAAATCCGAATCCGGATAGTAAAGAAATCTGCTAATTTCATTACTATTTTATGAGAACGCTGTTACAAATTGGATCCATTAAACAATTTAGCAACTTTTATTTCCACCACTGTTCAGAATATTTGTCTTACAGTAACTCGACAAATAGCATTCGATTACAGCTATCTTATATTTTAACATTCCGTTTTAACGATAAAAAGTTTAGTAATCAAAATGAAAAAATCTCCGCAAAAAATTTTGATGAAATTTATACTTATACAAAACTTAAATTAACTCATTTCTGTGTTTTGTCCACGAGCTCCAAAATATGATTAAATGAGTACGATTCAAATTTTAAATTTGAGGATATTAATTTTACAAACTCTAACAAAATCTTTTTATGTTTAATGTAGAAATGCGCAATTTGTTTCAAATCGTAAATACGTTACTGCATAATTTAATTTTAAAAGTTTTATTTCCTTTGCTACTGCTTGTCTACACACCCCAACTGTATAAAATCGTTAAAGTGCCATCATGGTTGCGCTATCACTTCACAAGTGAGAGTTTATTAACTTAACTTACAACCCAAAACAATACAACTGCGTTTGAGCGATTCGAATTTCATTATCAGCTGTAGATATTCTGTGCTATAATTGGGATTAATTTCCTGTTGTACAACGAAGTAAATAAATTAAGTTAAAGGCTGGCTTTTACATTTTATATCAGAGATTTTTATTTATTTATTTGATTAAAAGACAGGAAATTATTCTCAATTACAGTGCAGCGATCAGCGAATAGAGATCTACAGGTCATATTGGACTGGATTTAGAATTCTTTGACTTGGTGTTATAATTATCAATTATTTTTACGAGTTAAAATTGGAACTAAAATAGTATTACTGGTTAACCTATTTTATTAATTTTTAAGATTATAGCAACTTAATATTCACAACAAAAATGGTGCTAAGAACATTTATGTTTTTCATATAATTTTAATTCTTCCAAGGTGGTATATAAAGCTAAAGAATCAGAATAACTTTTTACCTATCATTAATATCTCCAAAAATAGACGGGTGAAATTTTTGCCTGTATCTGTTACCATTTAAGAATTAAAATTATTGTTTAAAAAATTCTAATTTTACATTATTACTATTATTTTTGAAAAACGAATTATCATTCAATTTGCTCTTATAAGGTGGTTACAAAATGTGACATCACATTTCACCATGACCAATTTCATTAAATTGCTGTATGGCTGTTTTATATATCATTAGAATTCCTAGTTTTAAATTTACAAAGCGGGCACGTCAACTAGCGCCTCTGACAAGATTCATCGTAACTAACATAACCTAATAATATTGAATAAATAAATAAATATAAATAACTAAATATATCATCACACCTTTTACCCATTACTGGGTGTGGCACTCTGCCAGAAAGAATGAACAAGCTTATATAAAAGAAATTTTCGACGAATTATTGTCATGATAGGAATATTTGGCGAAGATTAATCGATACTTACAGAGAATTTGAAAATTAGTATATCACCTGAAATTAATAAATATATGATATTAAATATGTTTTAAATCCTTAAGGATTTGATCATTTAAAATAAGCTAAGTTAAAATTAACTCTGAGATGTACACCCAAATATGGTTATTTTTAATTTAATTATGATTTTTTAAATAAGTATTTGAAACAAAAATATAAATAAATAAAATAAATATATTATTACGCCTTTTACACATTACTGGGTATGACACTCAGCCGTAAGCAGATCTCGGTTAGTAAAATATTTCTTCATGTGAAGTGCGGTTACCAGTCGTCAAATCACGACCCCCAAAGACGTTAGTAGAAGGGGAGCCACAAAGGTAGATTTAATTTGGTGAAAATTGTTTGTCGGCTGTGGGGATCGAGCCAAGGTTCTCAAGATTCACAGGCCGACTCGATACTACTGAGCCACTTACTCCATATTAAATGTATAAATAAAATACGCAATTCCATTAAATGTACTTCATTTTATCAAATAAACTTTTTGAGATAGTTTTATTTTAATTTTCAAATATTTTAAGGTATTTTTGTAACTTGACAGTGTGGTCACTTTCCTTTAATTGAAATAAAAATCATTAGATGGCACTACTTGGGGCACCATATCTTTAATAAACTCACAACAAATTTTTAAGTGTTACCGCAATTCAATAAAGTTGGTCGCGATTTTACAACTGTACCGCCAAGCGCTTAAATTCTGTAGCTACTAAGTATGATTTTAAACAAATGTCATCCTAATGCCTTCTGGAATATATGTTGTATACGCTCAACTAAAAGTAGGGAAGTCTGAAGTATATTACGAGTAATAACTTGGATGTTACATATTGTCTAGACCGATTTTGACAATTTCAAAGTTAGTTTACTATTGTTGATGTTGTAGAATGTCTTTTCAACGATTGCTAACTTAGATTCCATGCTGAGCATTCGATTTTTTGTCAGCTTCCCTTATCATATTTATATTTCAATGACTGTATGTAAAATGATGTCACTAGAGTGGGAGATAGATTTGTTCTAGAATTTAAAAAAGAATGAACAAAAGTTTTATTATTATTTTACTGGGAATAAATTTGCATAATCTTCAATTCAACATTTTTTTTTAATATTGAAACAACTCTATTGTATTTTAACTTGTCGATTCTCGATGTTGGTATTACATGGTAATAAATTTTCATGTATTTTTTTGTCAAATTTCTACAACATATTTTACATCAAATATTTTTCATTTTACATGATCATAATATCTGAACATATAACCAACACGCTTTCATATTCTATGTTGGTACGAAGTGTGTCGAATTCGTATTCAGCATATTTAGCAGTTGATATATGTTTTTGTATTCCTTAGTACATATTATTATATTTAATATATTGAGTCGGCCTGTGGATTTGAGAATCAGAGTTCGATTCCCATAGCCGACAAACAATTTTCACAACATTAAAACTATCTCTGTCGCTCCCTTTCTACTAACATCTTTGGGGGCCCCGATTTGACTGCTGGTAACCACACTTTACGCAAAGAAATATATTATTTACGAGATCTACTTCGGCAAAGTGCCACAATCAGTAATGAATAAAAGGCGTGATGATATATTTATTTTATATATTTAATAAATAGAAATAAAACGGCTAACAAAAGCGTACAAAAAAAAACACGAAATAAATATGAACAAATAAAATTACATTATTTTTGCGGCACATTGACGGTAAACTTTATAGAAATTATAATCCTTTCAAAATAAAATTACTAGAAATTCCCAACATTTAAAGGAAATGTCCTTGATATTTATATGTTCTAAATGAGCAGTTTCTACAACTTCGTATTAAACAATACGATTCTACGAATATAAGCATATGATCGTGTAAAGTCGTATTGTTCAAGTTGTACAAATACATAAAGAGAGTTTTTCTTATCAGTAAACATAGGGATATATCATTACCATAGTTACAGTTAAAAAGTTTGGCAGCAATACATTAGAGCGTTTATTTTAAAAGTAAACATAGGGAAAATAATATTTTCAGCAATGCATTGCAAGTGTAATAGTCTATAATCTAAAAGAAACATTTTAAGTTTAAACAAATTAAATGAATTTTCATTACTTTAAATTACGTTAGTTTAAATAGGAATTTTAATTTAATAACTGTTCAAAATTACCCCCATTTACCTGTAAACAATAGCCTAAACGATTATAAAATGAATTTATAGCATTATTTATTTGCTCTGGAGGAATCTCATGCGATGCAACACTAATTCTACGTTTTCATTGTTCTACACTCATACTACCACCATTATAAAATATACTTTTTAAGTGGCCCCAAAGAAAAAAATCGTTTGGCGCAAGATCTAGTGACCTTGCAGGCCACTCCACTTCTGCACCTCGTCCTACCCATCGTTGGGGGAATATCCGGTGCAGATAATTTCGTACATTTTGTTGGAACCACACTTCCTCAATATTTATTCAATATTACTCTCTCTTGTAACAACTCTAAATAATTTTCCTCATATAAATTTCCATTTATATAACAAGGTCCCATTATTTGATGCCCTATTAACCCGGCCTGATTTTGAAAGAGGACAGTTTTATTACTTTGACAACTATAGATGACAGCAATGTTATTTTCCCTATGTTTACTTTTAAAATAAACGCGCTCTAATGCATTGCTATCAAACTTTTTAACTGTAACTATGGTAATGACATATCCCTATGTTTACTGATAAAAAAAAACTCCCGGTATAAACTTATTACTGCTTGAGTGATCGGTTCAGTCTGTATCAAATAATTTCAAAATGTTAATATAAATCCTGGATAGAGTCCCTAGATGAAAAATTTCACTTTGATTTAGGTTAATGTATGTATGTATCGTCCATTCGATTACTCGGTCGCTCAATTTTTTGTCCTTTATACTCCTTCTGCAGTTTTCAGTCAATATTTTGTTTACCGACCTATATATATATATAATAGAAAAGTATTGCGTTGGTGGTTTTTCTCAATATCAAGGTTTTGATGAATATTCACGTTTTAGACCCTATTGAATCCATAAAAACAAAGTCCCAATAAAAGTGAATCGGTCGTTTTGTCGAACTGTGACTCTGTGTTTTTGTCTGGAAGTAAGATAACTTAAAAACGTGGTGAGATTTTAGATTGAAACTTTATATTTAAGCTTTTGAGCGAGAAACTGACGTTGAATTCGTTAATAGGCTATAAACGATACAACCAGTGGTACCACAACTTTATAGATGAGTCTTTTTAAGTTTTTATGTTTATTTCGTAAACTGTAGATATTAAAAAATATGTAATAACTGCACTGAAACCAAATTTGATTTAAAACAACTTTTACTGGAAATATTTTTCAAAATTATTATCGGTTCTTTTGCTATAAATACTTGTAGTTTCATTTTAATAATTTTAACAATCGTTATTTTGTAAAACATGTGAAAATCATAAATGATTGAAATCATAATATCAAATTAGAGTTCTCATAATTTATAGTTGGCTATCAAAAATGACATTTAAGCGTTCATCAATTGTTCTTTCAAAAGTTATACAAAATAATCCCAACCGAGAATTCTAATAAAAATGTCAAAATGATAGTAAAGCGATTGTCTATTGTTTTCCCAAAATTAAAACTTACAAACACTACAAATGTTCGCTAGGAATGAAATACCCTAATTTTTGAGAATTTCAAAAAAAATATTTTTCTTGTATAATCAATATATCAAATTACCTATATATGTCATTAAAATTTCGTGCAGACGTATAGAAACACCCTGTATTCAAAATTAAGTACTACTCATCTAATGGACAAGCTTAAAAGTTAAATACTTCCAAATTGTACTATGGAAACAAAAATTGGAATACTGCAAGGATTTGAACCTTTGACCTCAAGTCAAATTCTATTAACAAACTGAGCTACACTATTTCAATTTTTCTCTGTATAATTTAATTTGATATTATCATGGATAAGTATTTAATGAATTTTATTTACCAAATTAAATGTGAAATTTAATAAATGTACTAGTTAAAAATAAATCAAATATTTGCATTATGAACGAGATTGAAATAATATGGAGATTTCTAATTAATTATCATTTTTAGCAAGATGTTATCACCTGAACGTTCGCTTATGACCATAACTACAACTACTTGTTTCGTTGAATTTATAAGTTAAAATTAATGGTACAATAACAATTATAAATTAAAATAAGTATATAAAATTTGCTTTTATAGTATACCTATGTTCATAAGACATTTTTGGCTCCAAATGACCTCAGGAATAAGCTGTTAAAGTTTGTTACACTAGTCCTGAAACACCCTGTATAACTACATGTTTACTGAACTGCGTATAATTTTATCATTTATTCGATGTGGGTTTAATTGCATTATAAATATATTAATATCAATAAAATATTAATTAACAGCTACTCAAATTATATGTACATAAGAATCTATATTTAATAATTGTAAAACTAACATAACAGTCGAATGTCAAACTAGACAAAAGAGAAACAATCATTTAAACAATGTTGTGTACTCTATTGTATCGGTTTTAGAAACACCTTCACTAATTTAATTTCCCACTTTCGCTATTCGGAATTCAGGGCCAAAACCAAATAGAAGCAATAAAAAAGAAGCAATCGACTCGTGTAAGCAGTCAAGGGACGACAGTGATTGAACGATTTTTTTTTAATATTACGAAAATTTAATTTCGATCACACATGGGGTTACATTTTCATCTTATGTTTATGAAATAATCTACTATATTATATGAACACCTTTTATACATAAATATACCTTCTCTACGAAATACATGTTACCAACATTATATCCATTAACGATATACGAAAATGCAATAGTTTGAAAAATAAAGCACAAATTGGTATAGCGGTCCATTCCAACGATTTCATGTTAAGCCAAAAAAGAGATATGTCACAAGCACATATGATATTGACAAACCTGTCAAACATGCATTATTTGTTTTATTGAATCTTTAATCTTCGGATAGAACCACGTATCTGACAAATACAGTAACAGGACATTTGTTTTATTTATATAACATTTTCTTATTCTAATCTCAAATTGTGAGTTTTTTCGAGTTTGGTATTATCTGTAATTAACCACTATTTTTTCAAAATGTGTTTATTAAGAATATATTTATTTATCTATAGAAATACAAGAAAAATATCAAAATTCTGACAATGGAAAAACATTAATAAGTATATATTTTGTAAATTAGCTTAAAATTTCAATTGTGTTTCAAACTAACATGACACTATAGACCTCATAATTTTATCGATAAATATTTGCACAATTGCTCGGCAGTACGGTGGTACAATTAGTGTCACCGCATTTGAATCCGAAGATCTAGAATTGGAATCCCATTCAAACTAAAAATATATGAACTATCATAATCCGGGCCCAGTACTGTAATTGGGATTAAATTCCCGTTTTACAGAATAACATAAATAAATAAATATCACGGTTAAGAAATATAAGTTTTCCAACTTGAAGTATTAGGACCGATCAGGATGTGTAATCGCTTCAGAAGTCACTAATGTAGCTAGAGACATCTAGCGACTGGAAGTGATACTATTTATTTTTATGTCATTAAAATAACCTCAAGTTTCACATTTTAAATAGATATGTGTATTGTGTATCTCACAAGATGATTTGCTACGAGTAAATAATATATTCAGTTGAAGAAAATATTCAAACATATTTTTTTTTAAACCGAACGATGGAAAAATAGGAATGTCTTTCAACCTAGCACCTCCAGATTTCTTTTTTGCTTTCGATTTTTTAAATTCAAACTACATACTGGCATTTTAAATTTAGAAGAATTAAAAATTTAAATTCAAAACGCGACTGGAGGTATTACAGTTACCAAAATATCCAATGTTATGAATGAGTTTTATAACCGACTAGCTCATTTTTGAATATTTAATATATTATTGTTAATTATATTTTGTATATTCGTTCAACATAATAGTTTAATCAAAATATTTTACTTGCTATGTTTCATTTGAAAATAAACGCACTGATATATTGCCTTCAAATTCGTAACCATGAATATGGCAAATCCCATATTATACGTTAAAATAAACTCACTGTATGAGACCTAGAATTCTATAATTAAAATATACATACTTTTCTTCAATTCAATTACGTTTAAACTCTGAAAATTGCACTTAAATTATCATTGCGATATGGCTCGTATGTATATATAGCATTGCAATAAGTTGGCATCACTTGAAATTTGAAACTTTTAAACTATTTTTAATTTGCAGACTATACTGCTACGTGAATTTAATACATTAGAAATTTAAAATAATATTTAACAAAATTATTATTATTTTATTGTAAGTACTATATTGTATTTTACATATATTGGACAATTGAATTGACAAAATAATCCAAGCTCCCTAAAGGAATAATGTATATATTATTTATCTAGGGATACAATGTTTTACTTCTACACTGATTTTTGTATCATAGAAACGATCAAATACTCTCGATCGTGAAATCATTATTTTTGCTTTATTTTTACTTTCTTGATTCTTTTCTTCCACAATTTGCTTCAGCAATTCAATAACAAGTTGCAAAAATTAATATTAAGAGCCAGTATTTATATATATATATATAAAAATTTATGTATGTAAGTAAATGTAAATTGAATCATAATTGAAAATAAGAAAAATGATATTTTTAATAGGGTCAAAGTCACACTGTGATATTTTATTTATTTACACAACTCTGCACAACAGGAACTTAATAGTGTGGTAGTTCATATATTTTTAGATTGAGAATTCGAACAGGAAATCTACGGATTCGAATGCCGTAACTCCAACCAAACCACCATACTATCGAACAAAGGTTCCAATAAATTTATCTATCTATACAAGCAAACAAATATATAAATATATCAAATAAATATATCATCACGCCTTTTACTGGGTGTGGCACTCTGCCTAAGCAGATCTCGGTAAGTGATAAATTTTTTCAGCCGTCAAATCACGGCCCTCAAAGATATTAGTGGACAGGGAGCCCCAAGGATAGATTTAAATTAGTGAAAATTGTTTGTCGGCTGTGGGGATCGAACCAGGGTTCTCAAGATCCACAGGTCGATCCGATACCACTGAGCCACCTACACCATTAAACAAATATTGCATCTAAATCATAGTTCAAATTATAAAAATTATATTTATTGTCATATTTATGTGTTTTTTTATTAGGCATATAAATTTATTAGATACTTTGTTACATGATTAAAATACACTCCCTAAGATAGATATAAATGTAGCTCCTCGGTTCAGCTTCAACTTTGCAGTAATTGATGCTAAGATATACACATACGCATATTTTACAAAAACTTCAACATTAATTTAAAATAAGCGCATAATATATGTGACACATGATAAAATTTACATTCTACCAGATGAAAAATGCAAAAACTGAAACCGTCAGCGAACGTTAATAAAATTACATTTGAAAAAACTTAACTCAACCTTTTGTTATGCATTCGAGAACAGTTTGACACGCAGTAATTAGTTTTGTAAAGGACAAAAGCCTTTAATTAAACGGTTTCATAGGACGTTACAAAATATCAAAGAATATTCTATTACAGCGGATGTCAATCGGCGTACCACTAGACCACAAACTGCGTAGAGGACTCCAATCGATAACAAACTCTTGTTTGGTATTTTCCATAATTAAAAGAATTGAAAATTATATTATATTTTTAGCACAGTGATTATTAAAAGATCTTCTATGTTACAAAGTACCAAGTTATTGATTCGAAAGAAAACATTTCATATTTGCTATTAAAATGTAGTTTAACGAACCACTATATTATTTAACAGTACTTGAAATAAATAGTCTGTTTTAATGTGCCTGATTAATTAATTCTGGAACATGAATATATGAACATATTGTTTGAAAGCATTAGATTTATTCGCAAATAATCCTGGAAAATTATTTCAAAACTTTTATTTAATTTCTTAGTTTCGAAAGTTTTCTAAATATTGTCGAGTTCATATATTTATAAATATGTACTAATATTTTTCTACGATTGGTATGAAAAGTTGTCAATTACGCTCTCATTTGTCATCGTAAAGTTGACGTTTTCTGTGGAACAATCAAAAATTATCTTTCTTGCGCGTCTCCAATGGCAACGCGCGAAAAAGACTTGAAATGAGCGCGTTTCCAATGGCAACGCGCGAAAAAGATATTAAATGCGCGCTTATTTCAATAGTTACCAGGGATACAAATAAAATAGAAACTTGTCATATTGACAGTTAACAGAACGAATTTATTTTCAGTACGGATGCGTTTTTTAATAATTTTAAGATGCAATCGTAGAAAAATTTATGTGTGTATCACGAGCCTAAAATGTCTTTGTTCCTCTTACACTATTGTAGCTTTCGCATTCGGCTCGCGCTGCAATTACCGTGTTCGAGTAACAAAGAATCACTTTACGCTCTTAATACACAAATAACTATTATTATTATCGTCTTCCCAAACATTTTTGAGAAATTTAATTTAAAGTTTGTATTCATGTCACTTTTATTTGTACATATATTTCAAGTTTTTAAATTCATTATAGTACTTTTATGACTGAACTTAAAAATATGTAAAATACAAAATACGTTTATTTATATATTTAGTCAAACTAAATGTTCAGGTGAAAACATAAATAAATAAGCGTTTAAATGATTCACTTTCTAATTTGAATTTTTCAGTTTCAATGTTTTCACACAAAACTCAAATTAATTTATACTCTGTTACCAACTATATAACTCAAAACTGTGCACAATAAAATGTTGAAAACTTCTGGTTTAGCATCCTGTGTTCAGTATACTGTATTACTAATCAACACAGTAGTCCCGTCACCTGTTTGTTTTGTGTGTTCTTTGTGTGGGGTGCATTTCAACAATAATTGTCTTTCATAAATCATAAAAAATATACTGCAAGAAAATATACAACCCACTTTCAATTCAATGATAAAAGTTAAAAAAAATACTATTCATTTTATATTTATTTTAATGGTTTCTGCAGAACAATGCATTCTCTTTTTAAATATATGAAAGGATCTACATCATATTTTATGTATCTGCATTATGCGTTTTACCTACCGTGTAGTTAGTAAACAACATCATCTTTATATAGAAAAATGTTATTTATATTCAAATGACATGGGAAAATAATTTGACGAAAATAATTAGATGTTTTATAAAATGATTGTCAAACTTTAGTAAATAAATAAAATGAATATATCATCACGCCTTTTATCCATTACTGCGTGTGACACTCTGCCGTAGTTGATCTCGGTAAGTGATATATTTATGCGCGTGAAGTGCGACTACCAGCCGTAAAATCCCGGCCCCCAAAGATGTTAGTGGAGGGAGAGCCACAGGGGTAGATTTAATTTGGTGAAAATTGTTTGTTGGCTGTAGGGATCGAACCAGGGTTCTCAAGATCTTCAGGCCGATTCGATACCACTAAGCCATCTACCCCATACTACTAATTTAGTATGTGAACAATAAATTATTACTCACGGCCGTCGTTGCATTGTCAAAGCAATCCATGATTAATAAATTATTACTGACAGCCATCAGTAATGAACCGCTTTATCTATCAGGCATCGTAAAAATAATGAATGTATTACGTAATGGTCCGTGAAATATGTTTGGTATTCTTCGATACGCCAAACCCTCATTTCACAGTATAAGTATATAAATAACTATTTATATAAATTAATTCAATTATCAGTTCTATACTATTTGTACATACAGTAGAGCTTTTATGGTACTAGCAAATAATTTTTGATCTACAAATGTTGCTCGTAATTTTTATTATTCTTTGCCGGAAGTACGTCACGTCAGCTACGCTCAAGTTAAAATACTCCTTCTACACTTCACTTCAAGTAAAGAAATACCATTTCACAACTCGTTACTTCCAATAGTAACGATTTTATTTTTAAGTTCACATTTATCGGATTTAGCACGTAGATACATTTGTTACAATTGCACCAATGTTATCACAATTATTGATCTATTATTTTATATCTAAAAATATAACAATAAACAAAGGTATTTTAGTAATTAAAAATATTATACACTTTAAATTTATTTTTTATTGCCATTAATTTATCAAGTACAATTATTCAGCTGAAATATAACAATGTATTATTATAATTAATGAATATACGAGTATATTTGTATTATTACTATTTTTAAAAGGTTATCGAAGTTTTTATTACCATAATTAATCCAATTATCAATTAATCTGAATGTCAATAAGAACAGGAAATGACAAAAATTCATAATTTCTTTATTTAAACAAGGTCATTATGAACATAATTCTAAGTGCACAAGATTGCATTTTATAGTGAAATTAGACTACTCGGACAGTCATATTTTTTTAACAATTCAAACAAAAAGACAAAATATGTATTGTTCATATTGTCATATTTTTATTCAGTTTATCTCAAGAAAATGTTGGTTCCCACAGCCGACAAACAATTTACTCACATTAAAACTACCCTTGTGAGTCCTCCCTCCACTAAAATCTTTAGGGCCGTGATTTGACTGCGGATTACCACACTTCACGCGTATAAATATATTACTTAACACGATCTGCTACAGCAGAGTTCCACCCCCAGTAATTGGTAAAAGGCGTGATGATATATTTATTTATTTCATTTATAAATAATATGTTCTCTTTCCATAGCAACATTTTTACTCATAAAAGCACACTTTTAATATCAATCGGCAAAAACTAAATAATTGTACTGCAGAGCAACAAGGTTATTTCAACTTACGTATAATTGAATCCCGAATATTGGGCGTTTTACTTTATTTGTTTCTATACTATATTTCTCAAAAATTATATTTTATATTTGTGATAATTGTATAACTTCGTAAAAAATTCATATAACTTTAGTTAAAATTTAACTTAAATATTATTGATGATGATGGGTTGACCATCGAAGCGTCCAAACAGTTATTAAAACGAGTTTCATTAGATCCTAAAGCCATAAAATTCCTAGTCCAATTTGTTTGTTTTTAATTATGATTGGTTGACATAAAGATTGCATATAGTGATATTAATTATGTTGTTTGCTAAAGCATATTAAAAATTGCTAAGATATCTGACACCACATTTTACGTATTTTTTTTATTTTTATGTTATCATAAATTAATATCAGCACTAATGTATTTATTGTTGTAACGGTTAGCATCTCTACTCGGTAAGCGGAAGGTCTCTGGTTCGAATCCTGGCGTCATCCGAATTTTTCTGTCATAATAAAATTTAACTTTAAAATATTTATTGTTACTCAAATAACAATGGTAAAACAATATTTGTAAGAAATAATTATTAACTATTATTGTTAATTTTAGATTAGAGAATTCGGGTTCGATTCCCACAGCCGACAAACAAATTTCACCATATCCTGTGGCTCTCCTTCTACTAACATCTTTGGAGGCATAATTTCACGGCTGGCAACCATACTTCACGCGTATAAATATATCACTTATCGATATCTGCTTCGGGAAATGCCACATTGTGTAAAAGACGTGATGATATATATACCTATATACATATATAAATTTAGTTTACATGTCTTAAAATATTTAATTGTCAAAAAATATGACATTTATTAAATGTGTTTTTTTATAGTAATTAAATTTTTTTACATAGTTAACAATAGGAATATCCGAAAACGTTTTATTTAACCGGGCCTAAGTCTTCCAAAATCTTATATCAAGCCTACTGAAAAAGTCTGTAAACGTTCATGTCCATGCCCAAGGCTATTTTTAAAAGAAAATGTACAAGCCTTTACTTCCATTAACAATATTTTCTATTAGGCTTAATTCGTATAATCAATCAGAAATATAAATGAAATGGAATTTCCTGAACCAAATCAGAAATGTCAAATTCATTACTAATAAGCAAATTTAAATATCTACTTTAATTTTCATTTAAAATCCAAGAAAATATTTAAATCTTCGGAAGAAGCAGCTTCCTCTTTTGTAAATAAGTCCATTAAATCACGATAAATTCATTACTCCATTAAGATATTGCGTAGGTTTAGAAGTTTCCAACTTGTACTCTTAACTACAATTTCATAATAAAAAATGTATTACGATTTAACGTTCAATAAATTTAATGCACTCTATATAGAGCTCGTCATAAAAATGAAATGAATGTGTCAAACGTCACGAACAATAGGTAGTTTTATGAGTCAGGGTTGGTTTCTTTTAATTTTATGTTGAAAACCTTAAGTGGGAAACATTTTGTATTCTGAATTTATTTTTCTTTAAACCAATTAAATTAATTAAAAGCATTGTATGTTTTTTTTTAATTTATTGTAAGAGGGCCACCACTCGCCTTTCGAGAAACGTAAGACATCTGTGAAAATGAATAAATGATTGTACAATTTTAATTATTTCGCATGTTGACTTAACGATTTTAATAATTAAAATAAGTTGGAAATAGAAAATATGAAACCAAACATTTTTAATTATTAAATATGATTTCTAAAAACTTTTTCCATGTTTCACAATTTCACAAATAATAATTATTGTATTATTCTTTTTTGAGAATTGTAGCAAAAATGTCGTTTATATTTTCAAGACTAAGTTCTTGTTTTTTGGCGCGTTCGAATGACTTTTTTGTCTCGACCTCGCGTTCTCGATTAAACTCATTTCGCGCACTTAATACAAAAATAACTATTTTGTTCATACACAAAAAAGAATCACGCTAGAAACTGTTAAATATAACTACCTCTCATTATTATAACCACATTTAGTATACAACCACCGACGTATAAATATGAACAGAAACGCTGATAAAAAAATCAAGGTTCCGCATGGAATCTAAGTTATCAACTGTTTAAAATATACTCTAGAAGTCTAGAATATCAGCAATGGTAAACTAACTTCCAAATTGCGAAATAGGACTACAAAAATTATGGCATATAAGTTATTAATGTACTAAGACAGTGGTCGGCAAAGTGCGGCTCCAGAGCCGCATGTGGCTCTTTGGCTCCTTAAGTGCGGCTCTGGCACAAATATCCACGGAAGGCGCAATAATATTTTCATTTAAAACAAAAACTCGGTAAGAAAATAATTAAAAATAACAACATACAAACCTGACTTACTCAAACTATCCAAGGAGATGCAAGCACATTGTTCGCATTCATAAATATTTATTAAGTATGAAATTTAGTTTTATTTAGTATACTACTTATTTAGTGTAATAAAAGTTTACTAAACAAGCAGATTTATATCCCAATTTTTTTTTAATTGTTGTAATGTTCATATTTGGCTCTTTGGCTAATAAGTTTGCCGACCACTGTACTAAGATATAGAATCAGAGTTCCCTACATTTAGTTCAGTGGCTACCGCACATGTTCAAGCAGCCAATAGGATGGCATTTATTCAAAATCATAAATAGTACAGGTTTTAGTTGCTTGGAGGCGCCATCGTTCTGTGAAATGTAATGTCATATCCTGATTTGTCTGATTTATTTGAAAATATATTCAGTTTTTAACAATTAATAATTATTTTAATTTTTGTTTTCAATAAATAATGTTTATATAGCCAAAATTACTGATATATAATATTGTTTTTCTATTTTGCGTTCATAAGGAAGTCATTACAAATCCAAGTTGCGTATCGATAGTGTGTTTGTTACGAAACGCAACATTTTGTTTGGACGGTTAGTAGTAGCGGATAATATACTGAATCTATCAAGCTGAGAACATCAAAATTTCAATATAACCCGAAATATGAACAATTGCATAAATGTCAATAACAGTCACCATATACAAATTGTCCTAAATTGACCTCATTTAAAATATTACAGATTTTAATTTATGAAAGACGTAAAATAGAAAAAACACAGTATAAATAACTTATTTTATCGCACTTGCGGCTCGTTTTCAAAACTTGGACGCTTGCGAAAAGAACATGTCTTATAAAACTCGTTCTTTAATATATTATTTATAAATACAAAAATCTTGCAACCAACAAATTTAACAATTTTTTAAAATAATTTTAATTCTTAAATGATAGCAGATAGAGTTAGAATTAAAGTTATATAAAAAACATAAATATTCTTACCCGCATATTTGTTATGAATATTGTGTTGCTTATAACCTTTAAAAGGCAGATTCATAAAATGAGTAAACCAGTATAACACTTTAGTTACAATTTTTACTTACAAAAAGTCATGTACGGCAAAAATATAACCTAATATAACATGAAACCCTAGCTATAACTCCATATTTATAAACAACTTTATTCTGCTTTTTGAGACCAATCATTTTAAACGTAATAAATAATAAAGATAATATGCAAGTTTCAAGACTTTGTTGCACACTTCTGTGTACATATAAGTAGTAAGAAACATATTTCAGGTTTTCAGTAGACGTTATTCGCAATAAAAGTTTATGCATGACTGTAAACATAATGTGCTCTGTAATAAAAATTATTAATAATAAAAACAACAATATTAAAAACATCATTTTATCTTACATTTAGAAGCTTTCAATTGATGTATAGTTTATATCATTTATTTATATTTCATATTTGAAAACCTCGCAATATATATTTTAATCAAATGTAGCTATTGTCTAGGTACTTTCGTTTTAATCTTCTTTCAGTTCATACGCGCATAAATATATTTCTCACCAAGATCTGCTACAGAAGAGTACCACACTAAGTAGTAAGGAAAAGGCGTGATAATATATTTTTTATACTTATAAATAAAATAAATATATCATCACGCCTTTTACCCATCACTGGGTGTGGCACTCTGCCGTAAGCAGATCTCAGTAAGTGATATATTTTTTCGCGTGAGGTGCGGTTACCAGCCGTCAAATCACGCCCCCCAACGATGTTAGTGGTGGGGGAGCCACAGGGATAGATTTAAATTGGTGAAAATTGTAAGATCGAACCAGGGTTCTCAAGATCCACAGGCCGACTAGATACCACTGAGTCACCTACCCCATTTTTTATACTAATCAATTATCTAAATAAATTATTAATATAGAAGTATTTATATTTGACGGCTGGTAACCGCACTTCACGCGAAGAAATATATAACTTACCGAGATCTGCTTAGGCAGAATGCCACACCCAGTAATGGCTAAAAGGCGTGATGATATATTTATTTATTTATTTATAGAAGTATTTGTTACCAATTATAAATTAAGCAATAAAACATGGAATTACCTGTCTAGTCATCGTTTAACAAAAACTCATTTACAGCTATTAACACCGATTGATATTTGCCATTAATATTCATCAAATAAATAGGTTAGGTTTAAAAACCTCATTAAAAAAAATTACTCATCATTTTCGTTCACCAGTAAGATCGTCATTTGACCTCTATATTTAATGGTATTTCAAAGGGTCCTCTCAAAACTTATTCAGTAATAGAAGTATTAGTATGCAGAACAAGTCATGGTATCTATTATACCTCCACGCACTTCTGCTACTGTTGACCCTTAATTTTACACGGATCCCGTAATGATATAAGCCGGCATAAAATGAAATGTTTGTTATACAACGTTACCATCCAAACTTATCATAGAACTTGGAAGAAAAACAACTGGAAAGATTTATGGCGAACAAAATGTTCCAATTTTATTAGAGAAAGATTGGTTTGCTGGTAAAGACAATGAATTAGCTGACAAAGAATATAACAAAGAAAAATCTAATCAAGGTTTAATTAAAAATGACACCCCAAAAAATACTTCAAATGAAATATTGATACTATTAAATATTATTATATTGTACCCAAGTTCATAATTCGGGAATTATTTAACTCTTCACTTTAAAGTATGAAAGCTGAGTTTTTGGCGACGCCTTTTTATTCTTTATAAAATTTTACATTACAATAAATAACAAAGATGTTAGTGGAAATTGCTTGACACATTAAATTTATCACATAAGCATGAGAATTTAAAAATACCAATATTTTCAATCAAAATCCTATAAATTGAGAGTTTATGCTGTAGATATCAACTCAATATTTATGAATAATATATACAGAGTGTTATTAAAAAACCTGGTCATAACCGTTTAACATGGGAAGTTAGTTTTTCTTTGCGCAGAAGTTCCTAAATTATTTTAGACAACAAATATTAGCAATCAGATTTAATTTTTAAAATTTCATAATTAAATAAATCAACTTCAAAGTTTTTTGAATATAGTTGTTTTATAAGAATAGCCATAAAGTTGAAACAAAATTACAAACAATTGTGTAACATTATAAAAGTTTTGTGTTTTATAATTTTCGTTCAATAACAGATATTTTTGAAAATATAGAACAGATTTCTTATGAAGAAAATCTTTTTCATTATAAACTTTTATGGATAATTTGAATAATAAAGAACTGTTTATTTAGCTCTGTCTCTAGGGGTTGCAACTCGTAACTTACCGAGACTTTTAACGAGCTAGCCCTTGTAAAAATTATAACGAGATGTTGACATGGATATCACGACAACATTGAAAAATCTGTCAGATTTTCAAAGTCTACCTGGATTGAACATTTGAGTTATTGCGTTATACTACTACAATTAATTTGATTAAATATACATATATTGCGATTAAAATACCCATATAACATTGTACAATGCTTGCCCGTTACCTGAAATTTACAGTCTCACACAGATATTTTGTGATATTCTGCAGAATTCAATTTTCAAAATATATTTTAATTTGTTTAACTAAGTTATAACAGTTACATTATCTTGATTATAGAATATTCAAATAATATTATTATTTTAAAAAAATTGTCATTAACAGGGCTAGTTCTTCTTCTTTATCTCCGGATAAAGTTCATTACAAATATTAGCAGAATATATTAAAAAATATTACAGCGAAATCATAGCACATACTATAATTATACTGAATACCATTTTCAAATGCGATATTTTTTAAATTAGGTATACTGCCGATAGTCATCGGAAACTTTATCCAGAGATGAAAAAACCAGTCCTCAGAAAAATAAAACTCGCAAACTTTATTTTTTTATATTTGCTTAAATAATCTCTATTCTTGATAAATAAATTCAGCACATTACCTATTTATTCTTCATAGACTATAAGTTCATAAATTCATGTACTTTCTTCAAAAGATTCTATCAAAATTATATAGTAATGATCACAACAAAACTATATTAACAAAGCTGACATACTCATACTTACATTTACTATTTATTATTACGTAATTAATTTAGACAATAACAGATGTCACCACATGCAACATGATAAATTGAATTCCTTTATAACTTTCGATCCCCTGGTAGTGACTACAAATGACATTTATTTATATTTTTGTTTGGCAGTTTACTGTTTCACGGTTTTACATAATTTTATGATTGTGATGATATTTCAAAGATTTTTAAATTATCTTTATAATAACTTTCGATGTGTAAATCGGTCTACTATGAAGTTACGGTGATATAGACTATAATTATTAAACATAGTTCTACAGTAAATATTATATGAAATTTATAAATACCTTTAATATGGTCCCAGTTCACTGCAATTTTTACTGCACTAGCACAAGCACTGTTATAAACACAAAAATATGAAATGCCATCTAAAACTGCTCACGGGTTCAACTGTACTGACGGACAGTTTCATGTTTTTATCGTACGCGCAAGTCTGAACATCGATGGTTAGGTAATTTGAAGAACCTGTTCACATGTAAAAATAATTAGAATTGTAACCAGTATTTTAAATAATACAACAAGAAACTATATATCCAACTTTTATCTATTGAATCAATATTGCCGCAATTTTTTAAATAAAAAATTAAATATATTTGCAATTACAAAAATGAAATTACTGGATTATAGTTTTAGTAAATTTTATATATTGTTACACGATTACCACAGAATTGTATTGTAGATATACTAGTACAAACAAATTAAGCAAAACAGCATAACCAGGATTTCAGTCACAGAATAAATGTTTACTGTTCAATAATTTTTCAAATTACTTGTAATATTGACTGCCATTGTTTTCCTATTTTACTGTGTTCTCACTAGGTACAGGCTGATAATACTTTTTATATTTTTAGAAGTGTATGTTGAGCAATTTGTTATGGATGTACAATTTTATGTTTTTTTTTATTTAATCTTTTCGATTATTATTATGTTTTACGCAACACTGACGGCCCTATTTTTAGGTTCATATATTTTTTGTACATTTCATTTTTATGATTATTAAATTTAGTTTTTTTGTTAAAAATATTAATTAATTTTTACTCTGTAGACTTACGTTTTTATTGTTGAATATTTTCTGCGTCTTGAAATAGTTGCACGTGGCAAAACGTTAACTTTTGTAATTATTAACCAGTAAATATATATATATTCTGTGCCTGCAATCTTGGTAATGTTCCTTTGCTTAATACTCTTAATTTCCAGCCTCCCATTTACTATCTAGAATTGTTATTTTGCATAAATGGATAGATGAATATTATTTATCTTATGCTTATTGTTTATATTTCTTTATTATTATGATTAAATAAACAATTATCTAGATGACAAAATATCTTTATTTATAACACTGCAAATCATTCGGCTAGCACTACCTGGAGCAAATTATTATATTGCATATTCGTTTAAAACAAAAGAAAAAAAGAAAACATAACTACATATATTTGACACTAAATGACTACGTATTAAATATAGATACAAAAAAAACTACATAACAGGAATGACAAATAAATGCTCTACATATACCACAAAAACTAAAATAGATGGTTATCAAATAAACTATCAAATTAATGAAAAAATGAAATACGTTATTTTATAATCCACAACTAAGAATCCATATAATAGTTATTGTGAAAAACATACCAATTAAAAAAACATTGACAAAACGTCACTGAAATTGTTAAATATTTATTTAAAATACTAATTAAATTACAATTGGTAAATATGATCCTTAAATGACAGTGTCACTGTAGACAATTCTCGTGTAAAGTCTTTTAATATATGAAAGAGTCATGGGATTGAGGCTGTCTATGACAAATAACAAAATAGAGAGAAAAAATTTAATCAAATTAGATTGGAATCACATGGCGACCGAAGCTTAATTGATTTATATCCTGGAGTATCCCAATTTTTCTATTTATAATTAAATTTCAATGTTCACATATATATTTTTTTAATATTCAATTATTTAAAGAAATGTTTTTTATGGCTAAGACTATTTTTCAGATATACAGAGATGAGAAAAAAGCAAATGGAAAATACTACATGATACACTGATCTCGGATAAATTTTTTTTTTAAATATTTCAGAAAATTGTTCCTACTTCACAAGAAGTACAAATTTGAATGCCAATAGTTTGATAGTTATTTCTAATATATTAATAATTGAATTATAATAATATAATAAATAATATATAAAATTGAATATAATTTACTTATTCATTATACAACAACAAATTAATGATTATTTCTAATGTTTACAAACATAATTCAATTATAAACATATTAAAAATAAATATAAAATCACTGGCACCAAATAGGTATACTTGATGTGAAGTGCAAATATGTTTGCGAATTTTTAAAAATTCCTTTTTAATCCAAATTGAATACCTATGTCATATAGTATCTGCCACTTTATTTTTTCGCATAGAAATATCCTGCATATTATTTATAATTTTGGCTCATTAGTCAAATGATTTTGACAGGCTCGGTGGCCGAGCGTGTTAAAGCACATCTCTTAACATACTGTGACGTCACCCGAACCAAGGTTCGTCAGTTCGAATCCGCCTGTCGACAATGTGTGATTTGTCGTAAAATATAAAAATACAGTTACATGTATATATCACACTCGGGCGCTATAAACTAGTCACTTATACGTCTTAAAATAATGTAGCACTCGACTACGAAAACCGGCAGAACGGCAGTGTAAAAACTGCGGCTCGGTGTGTCCGGTAGGCCCAAGCCCGATTTGAGCTGTAGCGCCATCAGAAAAGGAGGAGTCAAATGATTTTGCCATCCTCGATAAACAATAAATTGTTAAACTAATAAGGTCCATCTTACAAGCAAAACTAGTAAATGTTCCAATTTTTAATTAAATAAATTGCTCAGCGTAAATATTCCATCGCGGACGACACGTGGACGACAACAACTTCATAAACAGCTGTTTCCTCTTTCTCCACGCACACTACTTATTTCTTTCTCTTAAATAGAACAGCTAAAGTTTCCAACTCCTACAACAAAACCCGTAAACACCATTATGGGATACACAAAAACGCGATAAAATTTCCTTCGAACTAATATTGTTGTGGTGTTTGTCAGAACACGGAAGTAAAACTAGAAATTTATATCTTTATTATTCGTGAAATTATAGGTATCAAGTTAATTGTCAATTTTATTGTTAAACATTTTCTATTTCAAAGAAATATTTCAAGGTCGTCGCTAAGACTTTTTAAAGAAGGCTTTCGCCCCCTTCTACTATTTTGGGCACCGATCCAACTTTTTTTTAAAGAAAATTTATAGCAAGTATATTTTAATAGAACCAAAACATCTAATAAATTAAACCCGGAAAATAAAGTATATGAAATTATATTGGTATTTTTTTAAGTATATCAATGGCGCCATCCAACAATTTCTGTTCTGTTTTATTTTTTTAAGAGTGAGTAAATTATTAATGTATATACATGTTTTACATGTAAAAAGTGTTTAATATTTGGCTGCGTTAGGTCGCGTATACTCTATGATTGTATGAACGCGAACACTAGTTTTGATACTTGCTGGTTTTTTGCAATTTAAACACGATGTATAAATAACACTTTATTTAACACACGTTGAATATATACATTATTTACAATTTAAGTGGACTGTATTATTTAAATTGATGCCTTGATGGCTCGAAAACGACTACTCCTTAAAATTACGACAAATATCCCAAGACAATTCTGAGGGTGATGGGTGGTAACACTTGGAAGCAGGTAGGGGTGCCTTAGGCCTCGCTCATTGGCTCTATTACGCTTGGTATCGATAATTTGGAACGATTGGTTGCTAGTGATGTCATCGGCTGTGGACCACCTGGTTCCAAGTATTAGTGAGATAAACTCAATTCTCCAAAACCCATTAACAGCTTAACGGTATGTAAGACAACAAACAATAAACTACAGCTACGAAAGTGTAGCTGTAAAGTCCCATTGTAGGCTGTCCCGTCTAGAACTAATTACATATACAGGTATCCTTTTACGGATAGCGACGCGTCCATTCCGGCCGCCTTAAAAACTAAAGTTTTTATTTTTTAACTATGAGGTAGTACACAAATCTTTGAAACACTTCGTTTATATACACCATCCTTTGTTTTTACACTTACAACACGAATATGTCCATCCGAACTTGGCCAAACACTTTCGATGCGTCCCAGTTTCCACATAAGAGGGGGTTGATTGTCCTCAATTAAAACAACTAATTGTCCTTCACTAATCAAACTGAGATTTTTAGACTGCCATTTATGGCGTAGCTGAAGATGTGATAGATATTCCGTTTTCCATCTTGACCAAAATTCTTGCACCATTCTTTGCAACTTTGCGAAAGTTTTCAGTCTACCTTCCTTGACATTGCTATAATTTTCATCTGGTGCAGCAGTCAATGGACGTCCAATTAGAAAGTGGCCCGGTGTAAGGGGGTTTAGATCATTAGGGTCGTCACTTAAAGCAGTCAGTGGACGAGAATTTGCTATAGCTTCGATTTGCGTTAAAATGGTTACAAATTCCTCATATGTGAGAATATTCTTATCTACTACCTTAACTAAGTGTTTTTTAACAATTTTTACATTAGATTCCCATAAACCTCCGTGATGCGGAGCTCTAGGGGGAATAAATCGCCATTCAATACCTTCATTTGACGTGGTTTTATTTGACTGATTAATTAACATTTTTAATTCAGACTTCGCCCCAACAAAATTGGTTCCATTATCGGAATATATTTGCAGGTTTACCTCGACGAGCAATAAAACGACGCAGAGTTGCTAAGAAAGCTTCAGTGCTTAAATTTGACACTACTTCTAAATGTATTGCCTTAGTTACCATGCAGACAAATAAGCAAATGTAAGTTTTAAAAACCTTATAACCCCTTGCTCTTCTTTCGCGAGTATTAAATGGACCTGCATAGTCTATTCCTACATTATAAAATGGTGGAGCAGGAGTGACACGTGTGTCGGGTAGTTGCCCCATTAATTGAAAATACGGTTTTGCATTCAATTTAGCACATTTCATACAATTCCTTACAATAAGTTTAGCTGTGTTTTTTCCGTGAATCGGCCAGTAATTTTGACGTACTAGGTACAATAATTGTTGAGGTCCACAATGTAATTGACTCTTATGTTCTCTTTCCATAATAAGATTTGTTAACCTGTGGCGCGGTAATAATATGGGATGTTTTGAATTATAATCTAATTCTGAATTAACTAGACGACCGCCTACACGTAATAAATTTATACTGTCAAAAAATGGAGTGAGAGATAAGATTTTTGAATGAGAAGGGATTTCTTTCTGCTTAGATAAATGTTGAATTTCCTCTGGATAACACTCTCTTTGTACCAAACCAACTAATTTAAGTAATGAATCCCTTCTTTCTTCTACCGATAAGATTCCTATTCTTTTTGAATTTGGATGTTTACAGTTGTATATAAATCGTAATAGATATGCAAATACATTCTGAAGTTTATTTAAACAAGAGAATCTATTTATTAACTCGAAATTTTGTACTTCTGTTATTGAATATGATTGCCTTTGTTCTAAAATTGGCATATGTTCAATATTAATAATTGGCTGTTTAGGTTCTGGAGAGAACTCGGTTTGCAAACATTCAGGTCCATGCCACCATAGACTTGAATCCTTAAGAATGTTTGGAGTCACTCCTCGCGATATTAAATCTGCTGGATTTTTAGCAGAAGGAATATGATACCAGTTATTGACATCAGTATATTCCTGAATTTCCGAAACTCGATTAGCAACAAACGTTTTCCAATTACTTGAAGAACTATGAATCCATGATAGGACTATCTTTGAATCGGTGTATAATTGAATTTTTTTAAACGGCGAGGGCCAAATCGATTTAATTTTGTTAACTAGATTAGCAAGTAAATGAGCCGCGCATAGTTCTAACCTAGGTATCGTTACTTGTTTTAGAGGTGCTACTCTAGACCTTGCCGTTAAAAGATTCACACTATACTGATTGTTACTAGTATTCAAGGATCTCACATATAGACAAGCACCGTACGCTAATTGAGATGCGTCCGCGAACCCATGCAATTCTAAATGATCAGAACCCTCCTTTATGATGTGTCGATTTATTTGGATTTCATTAATATGAGTTAAATTTTCTGTGTAGTTAAGCCATTGAGATTTTATGTTACTCGGAATTTCTTCGTCCCAGCCTAGGTTAAGTTTCCAAAGAGATTGAATTATTAATTTAGGCATGATTATCACTGGACTTAGTAAACCTAGTGGATCGAACAACTGTGCCGTATTACTTACTATGCTTCGCTTTGTAATATGTGACGAATCAACCCGTATATTTGAATTAAAATACAACATATCCGACTCTGTATCATATAGTAACCCTAAAATTTTCTGTGAGCATTCTGAATTCGCTATTCTGTAAGGAATGGAATCACCACATTCGAAATGATTTTTTAAAATATCTGAATTAAAATTCCACTTTCGTAAATTAAATCCTCCCGAATTTAATATTTTGTCTACTTCCTTACAGTCTGCTAAAAGAGAATCTAAATTGTCATTTCCTGTAATTAAATCATCCATATACATGTCTTCCGATATTATACGAGCCGCTTCAGGGTTTGATGATTTTGAATCTAAAGCTAACTGACATAAACAACGCGTAGCCAGATATGGAGCGGATGCGGTTCCATAAGTTACTGTATTTAACGCATAATAGCGTAACTTGTCATGTTGCTGTTCTCGCCACACTAATTTGTGTAGGGACCGTTGAGATTCTGCAATCAAAATCTGGCGGTACATTTTTTCGATGTCAGCAATTGCAATGAATTTGAAACGTCTAAATCTGATTAAAATAGTGAACAATTCTGATTGTGAAATCGAACCTACGTATTGTACATCATTCAGTGATAAGTTATTTGAATGTTTTGCCGAACCGTCAAAAACTACTCTAAGTTTTGTTGTAATACTTTCTTCCCTCAAGACCCCATGGTGAGGCAGAAAATATTCTAGCTCCTGTGATTCATTTGAAATCTCCGTCATGTGGCCGAGTTCACAATATTCTCGCATAAATTTAGTATACTGTTCCTTTAGCAAGGGATTTCGGTCTAATTTTCTTTCTAAATTACAAAACCGTTTGATTGCAATATCTCTAGAGCTATGTAATTGATTTACTGAGTCTTTTAAAGGAATCGTCACTACGAACCTTCCTTCTTTATTGCGCTTAGTTGTTTGATTAAAATGTATCTCGCAAATTTGTTCCTCATCAGATAATATCCTTTTTGAGGTTGATACTTGATCTAATTGCCAAAATCTTTCAATTTCTTCGTTTAAAGTTAGATGAGATAACAAATGTTGATTATTTTGTGGTATTGGAACCCATCCTGCAACAATCCAGCCTAATTTTGTATTTTGCAAACATATGCTATTGTCCTTGAATTGTAAATTTCCCTCAGTAATCAAGCTCCAAAACAAGTTTGAACCTATTAACATATCTACTGGTCTAGGTTTATTGAAATTGTCATCTGCTAGACATATACCTGTAGGTAAATTTAATACCGCTTTATTAAAACTAGTTTGAGGCAAGTTCTCGGTTATTTTGTTTAGAACTAGACATTGCACTGATGTCTTGAATGAATTATCCTTTGAAGCTATTTGTATTGTGACACATGCATTTATTTTTTGCAAATCTTGTGTAATACCCGAAATTGTACTTTCATAAGCTCGCATCTCTAACTTTAATTTTTTGCAAAATGTTTCTGTAACAAAGCTTGACTGTGAGCCCGAATCTAATAAAACTCGTGCTGTGAATCTTTTACCAAAATGGTCAAAAACAATTATTTCGGCGGTGGATAACAGCGTTTGAGAAGATTTGAATGACGATAAACCAGTAAATTCAGCGTCTTGCTGATTTTTTACCTTCGATTGAGCTTCGAGTTGAACCGAAGCTGGTATATTTGCGTTATTGAAATGTAGTAATGAGTTATGACGCATACTACAATGTTTACAACTTCTAGCCTTACACGTATTTGCAATATGTCCGGCCTTTAAGCAATTTATGCACAACTGCAATTTTCGAACTAACTTATACCTCTCCTCCGCTGATGCATCTGTGAATTTCTTGCAGTGGTATATTTTATGATTTTGTTTGCAGTTCGGACAACATTCATACGAATTATTAGAGGTATAAGAAACAAATTTCGCTGGAGTCTTTGGTTTATTAATTTGAGTTGTTTGATATGATTTAGTTGAATCTAACGTGTATGATTTTTCTAACAAGAATTTAATTAGAGCTTCACAAGTGGGCAATTCATCATTTTTGTAGTTTGAATTAACGTGAGTTTCCCATTCTCTTATTATTCGACTGTCTAACTTTGAAACTATAAAAGGAATAAAAAATGCATGCCAATCAACTGTATTAACTTGCATTGCTTCCAACGTTCTAATGTATTGTTCGAGGGAGTTAGCTAAGGTTTTTAAATTTACATATTTTAAATTTAAAATTTCATTTGTATGGCTGTAAATTATTCTACGTTTATGATTAAATCTGTCATTCAATAACTTGTATGCCACTTCATAATTTTCCTCAGTCGTGTCTATTGCTTGAATTGTATGCAACGCTTCTCCAGAAATGGAATTTTTCAAATAATAGAATTTTTGTACACTCGATAGTGAATTGTTTGAATGAATTAATGCATTGAAAGAATCTTTAAAGGCGCGCCATTTTGTTAAATCTCCGTCGAATGAAGGTAATTGAATAATTGGCAATTTTACATTTTGATTAGAATCAGTTGATACATGTGAATTACTGCGCGAATTTGATCTGCCTATTTCTCGTTTGTTAATAATTGATTTCGCAGTTCCTACAGCTTGAAAGTAGGTTTCTTCAATTTGTATTCTTAATTGTAATTCCTCATCAATATTCGTAGCTTGTTCTTCTATTAAAGTTTGTACGGTCTCAAACTCATCTGCCTTTATATTAGTTTTTTCAAGTTTTGAAACGATTGACTCATATTCAGCTGCTGTTGGCTCAGTAATAGAGAATTTTTCTAAAGATTTAACAAACGCTGCTAATTGCACTTCAAAGGTTTTACGTTTATCAGCAAGCTTCTTAGGAGTCAACGATTCTAACCTTGACATTTTTGCAAATCGAAGCTACTAGCTATTATTAAATTAAAATATATGACTGACTCACGTGACACCCTTACTTGATGATGCAAATCGCCTGGATATGTGGGTTCACTAACGTGTTGATTCCGAAGACGCACCAACTGGTTAATTTGTAGATGCGAAGATGCGACAACTGGATGATCTTGCAGACGCCCCAATAGCTTGATCTGCAGATTCGACAACTGGCCTTTTGGCAGGCACTCAACCAGTTACTACCACAATTATTTGATGGATCAAACCCTGATCCGGCTCGAAGGACCAATGGCTGCGTTAGGTCGCGTATACTCTATGATTGTATGAACGCGAACACTAGTTTTGATACTTGCTGGTTTTTTGCAATTTAAACACGATGTATAAATAACACTTTATTTAACACACGTTGAATATATACATTATTTACAATTTAAGTGGACTGTATTATTTAAATTGATGCCTTGATGGCTCGAAAACGACTACTCCTTAAAATTACGACAAATATCCCAAGACAATTCTGAGGGTGATGGGTGGTAACACTTGGAAGCAGGTAGGGGTGCCTTAGGCCTCGCTCATTGGCTCTATTACGCTTGGTATCGATAATTTGGAACGATTGGTTGCTAGTGATGTCATCGGCTGTGGACCACCTGGTTCCAAGTATTAGTGAGATAAACTCAATTCTCCAAAACCCATTAACAGCTTAACGGTATGTAAGACAACAAACAATAAACTACAGCTACGAAAGTGTAGCTGTAAAGTCCCATTGTAGGCTGTCCCGTCTAGAACTAATTACATATACAGGTATCCTTTTACGGATAGCGACGCGTCCAATATTTGTAGTATAATTTTGTAAGTTTATTAGAATTACACATGATTCAATCATCCATTTTTCAAAATAAGTAGCATAATATACATGTTTATAAATAGGAAAAATAAATGCACAAAAATATTTTTTGTTAGATGCTCAATATGACATTTAAAGTATAGTGCAATAAAGTAGAATAATTCTAAATATTCAGGCTTTTAAATAAATAAGAAATTAACTAAACAAAAATAATATATTTACATTTGTGTTAATTTAAATAATCTATTATTTTGCGAATTCAGCATAGGAATTTTAAATCATATAAGATTTGGTACACTAACCTGGTCATAAAAAAAATATATATCGTCACTTTTTTTACCCATTACTAGGTGTAATATTTTCTGGTTATGCTGTATATCTATTAACAAGTGACCTTATGAATGGGGTATGTGGCTCAGTTGTATCGAGTCGGCCTGTAGATCTTGAGAACCCTGGTACAATCCCCACAGTCGACAAACAATTTTCACCAAATTAAATCTACTCCTGTGGCTCCCCACCCCCCTCTACTAACATCTTTGTGGCTGTGATTTGACAGCTGGTAACCGCACTTCACGCGAAGAAATATAGAGTGCCACATCTAGTAATGGGTAAAAGGCGTGATGATATATTTATTTATTTATTATGAAATCTATATCGTGAAACTTTATTACAAAAATTATATTATATTTTATATCATTCAAATTAGCTAAAGTTTTATAATTTGTAAAATAATAACATTTTAATCTGCCAATATTATTTTAGACAGAAGACTTTGTTCCAGCAGTTACCAAAAACTTAACACAACTTTCCGAAACCATCTTCGGTTATTGAACCAGTTTCTGAAATAGTTACTATGGTTATTTTGATTCATTTTCAGAACATCCTATTCATTCATGTCCATAATACCAATTATTTTTGTTAATTTAAAAGCATTAAAATTGGAACTGAAAATAGTACTTATTAACAGTTAATGAACCTGGATATAAAATTATAATTAATATTGGCATTTTTCTAGTTATAACATCATAAAAGAGAATTCTCTTGTTTAGAAAATCTAACGCCACCCATGTTCGAATACAATAAAAAAAAATCAGTTAAAATTTATTAGATATATTATCATAAAAAAATCTCAGAAAAGAACAATAAATTTTATTTTCAACAAGAATGTCTTGTCTACTTCCAAAAATACCAAGTCTTTTTTACGTTTCTCTTGTAACCGACATAAAAATATAGTATTTGTCAGTTCTTTCTCGTTCTTTCATATAAAGTTCAAGCTGCTTCACAGCTCCGCATTTCGTTTTTTTCAAGTTTTCTTCATGCAATTTTCTTTTAAACTAGAAAAAATTTCATTTTATCCACAGAAACCTTCTTTCTTCCAGTTAATTTAGGCAGTTGAATATGTTTATGTGTGCTAAATGTTCTTTTGTTGAAATAGTTAAATACATTTTGTTCACATGTTGAACGTACAGAGAGTTATAGAGGAAGTAAGTTTCAAGCATCAAGACCGAGACTAATACCCAAACTTTCCAAGTTGTCACTTGTGATGGATCATTAGGTACCACTTAATTACAGCACAACATAACTACTTTTTAAAACATTGCAACTTGAACATTTAGTGTCAAGCAACATTTCAGATTAGTGAGTTTAATGTACAGTAATAAATAACGATAACAATAAAATACTAGTCTAGTTTTCTATGTCATATACTTCATATATCAAGAACAAGTTTTATCGTATATAAACAAACATTTCCTGAAAACCGGAAAATTCACTCTAAAAATTAATTAAGATAGTTAATACTCAAGTTATACTATTTTCATTTTAAACTGGAGGGAGCGGAATAAAACGATTAAACGTCCCTGTCCCATATAACTACAATGAAATCTATTAGTGCGGCTACCACAAATCGCTTAACGATGGTCACAACAGGTAATTTTGTAAAGGTCGTATTCAGCCTAAAATTATTCTTGTTTTTTCCTATGATTAACCATTTAAAAATACCGGCGAATGGAGCTGTACAACTCTGTGCGAACCTTGTGAAACCAGTTATAACGGGTCATATTTTAAGTTCCTTTGTAAACGTAATTGCGGTGCATTTAATCGTTTTATGCCGATCCCTCCAGTTTAAAATGAAAATAGTATACTCAGGGGCGCCGAGAGGAAAAGCGGGCCCCGGAGAAAAAAAACATTCGGGCCCTCTTTAACTTTGAATATTTATTAATTAAATATAAGATACAAAAAAAATATATTTATAAATATATGTATGGTTTTGCTTGGTTTTCTTCCCTTGCAGCTTTTTCTTTTCATTTTAAAGAACCTGATTTATGGCGGTAACTCATTTTTAATGTTTAAAATGTATTTTTCGTTATCTGCTACAAATTTATGTCTGCGTAACTATGTAAGGGCAGAATTTACAAAAAGAGTTAAAAAGTATTAATAGTGTTAGAAACAGATGTTTTATAAAACTTTATATTTATTTACAAAGAATTATTAATTACCTTCATATATGTATGTCACAAATACTCCTTCGTAGTACTGAAGTCTTCAAATTTAAAATTTATTGTGCGCACTAAAATCGAGGCTAAAATATGGTAACAGTTCGGTAAGAGTTAATTGGTGCAGCGATGTGTATTGTATACTCACTGTATGACTATCTAATATCTAGTTGCATATTCGATAAATGCAGGGGATACCAAAACAGCACTACGCACAAATGTATAGAGCCTTTGCCTATGTGTGTTGTATACAATGTAGTAATATAAGAAACAAAAATACAACAATGTAATAATGTACTTTTGAATAGTGTATACATTTATTTAAAATTTGCAACTGGGGCCCTTGATCAAGCATTTCGTCATTTAGTACTTTATACAATGTAATAAATTGTTGGAAATGTGTATCAGACATTTCGTTATACATGTTTTAGTAAAGAATATAAAAATTGGTGAAATAGTAGAAAATTAAAAGCAATTTATAAAATAGCATCACGTCCGGGCCCTTTGAATTCCACGGGCCCTGGGTATTTTACCCCCCCTACCCCCCCCCCCTCTCGTCGGGCCTGAGTATACTTATTGATTCATTACAAAAAAATACATGAAATTTTTAGTTTTCTTATTACCTCACATGAGTATAAATAATAATTTAGTAATTTTCGTCCAAATTATGTATTTATAATATAAAAACTGAATATTAAAATGATAACATTTTGATTCTTATGTTATGTTACAGCTTAACAAATTGTAATATTATAAATAAAATAATTATCTGTTGTTGGAAGTACTTTCAAATTGTTATAGAAGAACATTTTAAAATGACATTTGACGTATGGATGCGTAGTAGTATCAATCTTACAAAATAAATACGAATAGTTACCAAAAACAATTTAACAATAGCCTTGACTAATAAACTGTTTTCGGAACCGATTGTGAACGTAAAGTTTTATCTACCCTACTATGAAGTTGGTATATAAAAGTTAACCCAAATTTACTAAAATATATATGAACACTGCCCTTTTTGAATACCGCAATAGTTTATTAAATAATGAGTTTTATAAGACTCTTTTTTTTTCGTACGCAGCAAACGAGTTTACTAAAGAAAAAGTGCGATAAAAGTCTTATAAAATGAATTATTTATACTATATTTTACATCTTGCGTCTTTTATAAATTAAGTTTTTAAAAAAAATGCGATATTTTAAACCAAGTTAATTTAGGGAAATTTGTATATGAAATGTTGTGGTTGGTAACTGTTAATGATATTTATGCAATTATTCAGATTTTGATGTTCTCAGCTTGACAGTTTCAATATGTCATCCGCTACTACCAACCGTCTAAAACAAAATGTTGCGTATTGTAATGAACGCTCTTTCAATACGCAACTGGGTTTCATCCTTACTTCCTTATGAACGCAAAATAGAAAAATAGTTATTTACATACCAAGTGCGGGAACGATTGGTTCCCGGATGAGTGTTTGGCGGCGCGAGCTTGCGAGCGCTGCCATATAACGAATCCGGGAACCTAGTTTACGCAAGAGGTTTGTACAATATTTTTTGTACGAAAAGTGTAAAACTGTATAATCATCAACATGTGCAAGTACTTCAACAGAAACTGCTGCTGCTGATATAAATGTTCATGTGCCGCTAGCTTAACAATCCATTCAAAGAAACGAAGTTGTGCCAGGAGTTAGTATTTCAAATTGCCAAAGTTGTACTATAAATACAAACAATTATAATAACATTCCACAAAATAATAATTAACATAAACAATAATATACGAGTACCATATACACATAACACTGCTTTGTAACCATTTTATAACTAAGTTAACAGTAATGTCAAATTTCAATTGATTTAATTTTAATGTAATGAAAATAGAGACTTATATTATTTACTAATTTCATTTGTAGTATACAGTAAATTTCATAAACTTGTTTAATTTCATATCTATGTTGTTACAATTTACCTTACGTTTGTAGGTTATGTGTTTCCACTGCTGTCGGCGCTGTCATTTCGTTGCCAACATTGTGAACCAAATGCACTAAATTTATAATTTTAAAATTAAATTTCATTCAATATTTAATCATTTTCTTTTATTATTATTACGCAAAAGGGTGTTTGAGATACTATACTTTTTTATTATAAATATAGTTTTTTAATAAGTGCTTTAGAAATTGGAGTGTTTTTTCCAAAATTTCCCGAACGAGTGCGGGAAATTGACGTTTCGGTCGTTGCGTAGGCAACGCGAAACAACACATTTTAATGTATGAGTACAAAAAATATATTTAAAATAAAATAAATATATTATCACGCCTTTTACCCATTACTAGATGTGGTACTCTGCCTAAGCAGATCTCGGTAAGTGATAAATATCTTCGCGAGAAGTGCGGTTACCAGCCGTCAAATCACAGCCCTCAAAGATGTTAGTGGAGGGAGAGCCACAGGGATAGATTTAAATTGGTGAAAATTGTTTGTCGACTGTGGGGATCGAACCAGGGTTCTCAAGATCCACAGGCCGATTCAATACCACTGAGCCACCTACCCCATAAAAAATATACATATTTAAGAATCAAAATTAATGTAAGAAATGCATACAAGCTTGATCAAATTCATAACATTCACTATCTTTTCTATTTTCTTTGGTAATGTGGTTAGAGATAATATAGCCCTATGTAAATTGCTTGGTGTCATGTTGTAAACCAGTCATGTATATTTCAATAATTATTCTCAACTCATATCTAATATAACACGTAACAAAACGCGCTTACTCATACATCAATAGACCATCAACCAATAACTCAACTTATCTATAACAAACTATTCTACGAAACTCTACTACAGCTCTTGCAGGATTACCTGACACTTACTTGACGGTAGCACAACAAAAATAATAAAATTTAACAGCTAAATAATAATTAATCTAATGGAGTTACGTTGTCCTATTAGTCTCTAAAATTATGTAAATTCAGCACAGTTTCTAAATAAAAGCAACTCAACGAAAAAAAACACGTAAAGCCGCAATTACACGCAGCGTGGTTCGTCGAATCAGGATACTGGAGAACAATTCGCGATGGCTGTCTTCTGACAAATCAAAGGTGGCTAGTGGCATGCGGTATATGAATGAATTGGAAGCATAGCTTCCCACAGAATTTTGAAATCTATTTATTACTTCCTTATACGAAGTAAAGGAAGTATTGTAATCGCGAAAATTTTCGGTTCTCAGATTTCAACGGAAATAGGTGTTTTGGACCTCCCTGAATCCATTTTGACTAATTTCGTCATGCCGTCTGTACGTACGTACGTACGTACGTATCTCGCATAACTCAAAAACGGTAAGCCGTAGAAAATTGAAACTTTATATTTAGGACTGTTATAACATCTAGTTGTGCACCTCCCTTTTTGGTCATTATACAACTACCGGAAGTGGTACTTTACTTGAAGCCTATAATAGATTTTCATGAAAAACTATATTCAAATATAATTTAAAACTTTCCAAATTTAGTATATAAGACTACTATATCAATGGAAATAACATAATAGATTTTGGTTAAAATAGACTAACCGGAAGTGGCACATTACATGAAGCTGCTAACAGTTTTCCTTGAAAAAAATGGTATTATTTAAATTTTAGAAATGAATGCTGCAAATAAAAGTTTTAGAGAATTAAATTCCGCGTCTATCACATTAAGAATTTTTAAATTAGCTTTTTGCATAAACGAGATATCTAAATTTAAATATTATATATTTTTAGATTTAAAAAAAAATTAAGTTTGCTATGGATTAGAACAAAAAATAAAAGATTTAATGTCAAATATGTTCAATGTAAAAAATATTTATAGTTTAATACGCGTACAAGGAAGTCATGTGGTGTCCACATCAGATTTTTTATTGTATCTATTTTTACTTCATTGTACGAAGTAAAGGAAGTATTGTAATTTCGAAAATATTCGGTTTTGAGATTTCAGCGCAAATATCCACTTTGACCATCCCTGAATCCATTTTGACTAATTTCGTCGTGACGACTGTACGTACATATGTATCTCGCATAACTCAAAAACGGTAAGCCGTAGAAAATTGAAATTTTGTATTTAGGACTGTTATAACATCTAGTTGTGCACCTCCCTTTTTGGTCATTATATAACTTTCAGAAGTGGTACTTTACTTGAAGCCTATAATAGATTTTAATGAAAAACTATATTCAAATATAATCCAAACGTTTTCCAATATGGTATATAAGAATACTATATCAATGGAAATAATATAATAGGTTTTGCTTAAAATAGACTAACCGGATACATTACATGAAGCTACTAACAGTTTTTCTTGAAAAAGATGGTATTATTTAGATTTTAGAAATAAATGATGCAAATAAAAGTTTTAGAGAATTAAATTCTGCGTCTAGCACATTAAGAATTTTTAAATTAGCCTTTTGTATAAACGAGATATCTAAATTTAAAAATTATATATTTCTTGTTTCTTGCATTTAAGTTTGCTATGGATTAGAACAAAATATAAGAAATTTAATGTCAATGTCAAATTACGTCAAACATGTACAATAAAAAAAATGTAGTTATAATATAATACGCGTACAAGGAAGTCATGTGGTGTCCACATCAGATTTTTCTTCAATATTTACTACGACTGTAAATAAGTTCAAAAACTAGAGCTTCTATTTGCTTTCGACTTTACCATACTTGCCCATGTCGAACAGAAATTTCAGAGCGCAGATTGAAAGATGCATGAATATCATTTCCACTTCTATAAGGATATTCAGTTACTAAAAGGTGGCGTTGATGTCAAACTTAAGACAAAGGTACACTTTCATTTGGACTCCATAAGTTGACCATTGCTGTCACTTGTATTTCTTAGTTTTTTTTATGTTAATTTGTGTTTGCTAGTAGTATTTTTGTATTGTTTTATGCAGGATGTTTCTATACATCTGCACGAAACCTTAATGACATATATAATTTGATATACTGATTATAGAACAAAAATATTTTTTTTAAATTCCCAAAAATTAGAGCATTTCATTCCTAGCAAACATTTTTGTGTAATCTAAATTTCTAAATTATTTTTGAAAATTTATTTTGATAGAATAGTGACAAAAATTATACGTTGTAAACAAAGTATTAATAAAAAAAATATATATTAAATAAACACTTGGCTAAGTCTCACAAAATTCACAGTTCTTCGTCACCAGCTTCTTCACGTGAACTTTGTTCTAGGTGAAGAAGTGAGTTATACCATACTGATGAGCTCTAATAAGAGCGAAACGCGTCTATGGTTACTAACTGTGCTGGCCAGCCTCTGACGATGCCCTCATAAGGTGACTTGGAGGCTGAATTTTGTGAGACTTAGCCAAGTGTTTATTTAATATTTTTTATTAAACCTAGTTTCACCAAGTGTATGGATGACAATTAATTTTGTCTTTGTTGTTAAACAAAGTATTATTCTTCCCTCATGTGCTTTATATAAAAGGGAACCTTCGGGAAGAAATTTCTTTCTTCATTTCTGGCCAACGCCGGAAAAGTGACATTTATAAATTAAAAATAAAATAATTAGTATTTTCTGTATAGTTCTATCGACTTAAATAATATGTAACACGTAGAATAAGTGAACATTACCGAACTCCCGTGGGTGCCATCATCATCTGGGAATATATTACTTTTCCTACTAGATACACAATATACTATTGCGTCATATGTTTATATGTTTATGGGGTAGGTGGCTCAGTGGTATCGAGTCGGCCTGTGGATCTTGAGAACCCTGGTTCGATCCCCACAGCCGACAAATAATTTTCACCAATTTAAAAAAATCTACCCCTGTGGCTCCTCCTCCACTAATATCTTTGGAGGCCGTGATTTGACGGCTGGTAACCGCATTTCACGCGAAAAAATATATCACTTACCGAGATCTGCTTAGGCAGAGTGCCACACCCAGTGATGGGTAAAAGGCGTGATGATATATTTATTTATTTATTTATATGTTTATTATTTATACAAAGTTCATTACATTTTCTAATAATTATGCAGCACTGAATATGTATTTAAGTATCAATTTGTATTAAATACATGTAGCACATAGCGTAACAATTTCAAATTTCTGAACTAAATATCAACATCATCCATGTTGCGTGGCCGACGTTAAGATAAACATACAATTTCCTGCATACCAATTTAACTGATTACAAAGTCCGTATTTAACACAAACAAGAACTAAATCAATGCTAAATCCAAAGCAGATTATTAAATCTATGAATAAACAGTTACCAACACATGTGTTTTGAGAACAAATTCACTCGTCAAATTGTAAAATAAAAGAAAATAAATCTAAATCAATTATCGTCACAACTTTCAACTAGTCCTGCGTATGACACATTTACAATTGTAGACGTCAAATCACGACACTGCCAGACGCTCGAATATTCTTGAAGGAAGCAGAAGTAAAATTTAAGCACAAAATAATGTTTTAGAATACTGCTAAAATCTAAATAAATTTGAACTATTCGTATTGATTATACATGTTGTTAAAAATAACCATTTTTAAAATGTGCTTATTATCTTTACAAATTATTCTTATTTTTATATACACAAATTAAAAAAATATAAACTCAAGTTTAAATTATTATAACATGATTATTTCAAATTTTGTGATTTTTTAAGTATACTTTTTCGCGACAGTAGGCTAAAAGTTTCAGAAACCAGCCAAAAACTGGTATCATAAATAAAATCAGAACTGGTTCACATCTCCGCTTCATACAGTTTATGAATTATGAGCTTCCTGTATTCAGTTATTACAAATTATCACGTACACAAAGTGCGATCGCTGATATACCCCATTAGGAGGGTTTGTATGATCATTAGTTCATTTCTGTTTCAAAGCAAAATAGAGGCTTTTATGGAATATTCGCTGTAAATATTATTTTGTGTTGGAATACGAATCTACATATAAAATCAATGGATACGGACAGCCGAGCTTAGCAGCTAGACTGCTAATCTTAGCGATCAGAATTAAACGTAAACTAGATGATAACAGTTATATTAGCGATCTAGCAAAGTAAATCTTCGGCTATGTAACATAGTCAAATAATTCAGAATTTGGTTTTATTTAATTAGGATTAGCTTCTAGAGATGCAGACTAATTAAATATTATCTTAAGTATCTTTTTCAAATATTTGACAAAGTGTTATTTATCACATTTATTAGAGCATATGTTATAATAATTTCATTGTCGTGCTTTTATTTATATTATTTATATACTTTACTGTTCATCCATTGGAACATAACCCAGCATACGTTAACTAGCCGCCAGATTTGGCTGAACGTGCTCAATGTTTGATTGAAACCCTGATCACTGATAGGTAACAATTACAGTGATTAAATAAATTTGTTGCTTTAGCTATAATCGTGATTAATTATTAATTACGGAAAATTCAAATAATATTAACCAAGGTTATTTTTTATAAATTTACTCATATATAAAAGTTTCATATAAAACTCCATTGCGTAAATTATCTCAATAAATATAAGAAATAATAGAAATATAGTTATTTTAATAGTATATTTTTAACTATATTAACGTCACCTTTGCCTACGTAAATTTCAAGATCAGGTTAACTAAAAAAGAAATGTTATTTTCTGTTTCATTTAGATTGATTCAGGAAGGAAAACATAGTAAATTGCTCAAAGCTAGAAAATATTTGCCGTGCTCTGATACGCCAAAACGTAGAATTTACCTCTTAGTCTAAAATGATGCTTCTTTTTATACATTACATTAAAAAAACTCCATAACCATAAACCTATATCATCATTTCGTTTACTTCATTCTATGAAAAAATAAATCCTTGCCAAGAGTCTTACTAGTTGTTAGATCTTTGAAGCCTCCAGTTCACGTTTATTGTCTAGTCACTAAGACAAGGCCCTGTCGATCGCAAAATGCTCGTTAACTGAACAAACCTTTATAAAAACATAAAAGGAATATCTGTCGACAAACGGACAGACGCTAAGTACAAAACAGAGCAAGTAATGCACTTTCAATCCAGGTCAAGTATTTTTCAATACCATTCACATCTCTTAAGAAAAACATGATCAAACAATAGATAAAACATGAATTTAACTTCACTTTGTTTGTCAATTGTCCATCTTGGCAGATTTATCTTTTAACATATTTAGTACTTGTCATGAAAGTTTATATTTTATCGCCATACCGTAATAAGAACAAGTATAAAAGTGCTATAAAGTAAACATTGTTTTGCCGTTTATGTTTTTAAAATTGCACTGCCAGCACGATAAAATGCAACCCTATTCTATCTAATATTCGAATTTGAATTATTCTACTTGCAAATATGTAGTAAATATGTCAACAATTTGCCAGGTTTTTGAAAACAAACTGAAAAATTTATGTTTTAAGAACTTAGATTTTGTAATCTAAGTTCTTAGTTGTCTATATGCAAAGAAGTGGATAGATAGTATACCAACTAATCTGAAAAATAAGTTAACCACTTTGTACCTATGAAGTATTTTAAAATTATTTTACAATTTATGAGATATAATCAGATTTTTATCCGCGGGAAAGCATTTTTTTTACATTTTAAAAGATAGGATATAAATATGTTTGGACAATTAGTTTAGCAGTGTTAAAAACTTTAGAAAGAATAACAAATACATAAATGCATATTCAATTAAACAATCGCCAACAAATTGGATAAGTTATAATCCCAAGCATGCGCAGATAAAAAATACATCAAACTAATTTCTGATTGCTTGCTCAAATCAAACTAATAATTTACAACTAAATCTTTACTTTATACAAGAGTTACAGAAAATTTTAAATATCTTGATTTTAAGACACGAAATCAAGAACTAATCGAACTAAGAAATATGTATCAGATAAAGAATCTTGTTATTACGTTCAATTTTTCTATAATCATTGCCATTTTTAAAATATTAACAATTTTAAATCTAAAAGACAATAATGGAAACTTTTAGTTAAGACTATGGCGCTAGTGTACCAAGTTACAATAATATTACTTTCTCATATTTTTGTCGCCTTTTGGAATGATGCAATACAAACGCAAAATCAAGGACAAATCAAGAACAACAACTTTCTTTGTAAGTGTTGAGGTACGTTCACTGTCAATTTCAAAATATGATGGACCGGTACATTATTGTCATCTAGAAAAGTTTGCCGTGAAAGCTTTCATTCTCAAATATACAGTTATTATTAGTTATTATGAAGAAATTATGGAGTAGGTGGCTCAGTGATATCGAGTCGGCCTGTGGATCTTGAGAACCCTGGTTCGATCCCCACAGCCGACAAACAATTTTCACCAATTTAAATCTACCCTTGTGACTACCTCTTTTAAATTTCAAATTAATGATTTTACTGGGGAAGTAGGGTTTATGGAGCTCATTATTTCCGCTTTTGTATTTACAGTATTCTTATAATTTCACAGATGAATTAAAATTTTACCTATTTTTGTTGTAAATAATGTCATGAAAAACAATAACACTGCCGTTATTTAACGTTTTTCTTTAAATAAAAACATATATATATATTTGATATAAATACGAAAAATATGATTTCATATATTATTTAACTTATTGGGGTAGATGGCTCAGTGGTATCTTGTCGGCCTGTGGATCTTGAGAACCATGGTTTGATCCCTACAGCCGACAAACAATTTTCACCAATTTAAATCTACCCCTGTGGCTTTCCTTCCACTAATATCTTTGACGGCCGTGATTTAACGACTGGTAACCGCACTTCGCGCGAAAAAATATATCATTTACCGAGATCAGCTTAGGCAGAGTGCCACACCCAGTTATGGATAAAAGGCGAGATGATATATTTATATATTTATTTAAGATATTGTTTACCTTTCGATGGCACCAACGAAATGTAACTTATCATATGAAGACATTTGCATTGTTGTCAAACATTTGATGCGATGTTGTTAGTTTACATCAATCTTAAAATTAAAATAACAACAAAGACAAAATTAATTGTCATCCAACACTTGGTGAAACAAGGTTTAATAAAAAATATAAAATAAACACTTGGCTATGTTTCACAAAATTCAGCCTCCAAGTCACCTTATGAGGGCATCGTCAGAGGCTGGCCAGCACAGTTAGTAACCATAGACGCGTTTCGCTCTTATTAGAGCTCATCAGTATGGTATAATTCACTTCTTCACCTAGAACAAAGGGATATAGGCTATTACAAGCGCGGTGGCCGAGCGTGTTAAGGCACATCTCTTAACATACTGTGACGTCACCCGAGCCAAGGTTCGTCAGTTCGAATCCGCCTGTCGACAATGTGTGATTTGTCGTAAAATATAAAATACAGCTACATGTATTTATCACACTCGGGCGCTATAAGCTAGTCACTTATACGCCTTAAATAATGTAGCATTCGACTACGAAAACCGGCAGTACGGCAGTGTAAAAACTGCGGCTCGGTGTGTCCGGTAGGCCCAGGCCCGATTTGGGCTGTAGCGCCACAGATGATGATGACCTAGAACAAAGTTCACGTGAAGAAGCTGGTGACGAAGAACTGTGCCAGCAGAGAATAAGATCTCTAACAAACGGGTAAGATGACATGAGAAGTTCTGTGGAACAGGTCATGCCATCTACCGAAAAAAATTAATTAATATTAAAGTTTCTTTAGTGCGAACGTGTATAAATAACAACAGTCAATGACTTCCTCTAAATTTATCTAGAAGTAATTGAGCAGGACTCGAATTCGAATTTCAGAATGAAGCAATCCATTCATACAAATTTAAAGTGAATTTTCTTGGCTACACGTACAAAATTTGATAAGAAGTTTAACTACAGTTTTATTATTTATGTCAAATATATTTACATTCATTTATATTAGACGTGACGCCATGACGACACTTGAGAGTAATATGCGGATAATATAGATAGATAAACTGAAGAATGGATACATATATAAATAGTGACAGTTATTAAAGTGGTATGTAAGTCACGAAAATGGCTGATTGCCAGTGCAGATGAGTGTAACGCACAGAGAATTCATGATTAAAAATTCATCATGAAAATTTATGGCTTGATGCAATTACTGGAGTGCGAGTCATTCCAATCAATCTGGTTTACGAATGTGTGCAATTTTGATAATTGACTTGTGCTAGAAATCGGAAGAAATAGTAAAACTTTATCTAATTTATTTTATTATTTTTTATATAGGAATCTATTATACCTATCAATTTTCTCTTATATAGATAAATATTTTATAGAGTTTAAAAATTAATTTATTTAATTTTGCCATTCTGTTCCAGTATTCTTGAGATTAATAAATATGATATTCTTGAACATATTGAATAGTTTTGTTGGTTAGGAAATAGTTAGTAAAAGCATATCGAATGTTTGACAGCAATATCTCTTATTCCATATGACATGTAATTTCGATTCAAATCAAGTTTAAAATTTAAATTTTGTTCCTGTCATTGACCATTAATGAAATAAACATTTATATCAACATGACTACTTCGGAAAATAGATTTTGTACAGTTCTACTTTATCGCACGTTCCTATTAGCAACGACCGTTAAAGCGATTTAATCGGCAAATTCTAATATACCTAATTCTTATTGGGAATAACTTTTAAACCAAGTTACCGTTTTTGTGTTTACAGAATCATAATTGTAGATGAAAATAGTTTTTAAATTAAAATTTTAATAAATTTTGCATTTTTTATGTGGAGGAGTATAAAATTATTGTGTATACCTCGTTTGTAAAATGTATTTGACTTTCTCATAATTACAAATAATTAAATGTACAATTAAACCAGTGACACTAAAAATGTTCGCTAGGAATAAAATACCCTAATTTTTACGAATTTAAAAAACCATGCCAGACGTAGTACAGAACGCATTTTTATTGTAAAAAGTAATTGGAGGTGGATACGTGCTACGCCAATACCTGGCAACTGCTCTACCATTTGAGCTCCAAAAAACGGCGAAGTATTCACGATTTTTCGTGAAATATAGAAATTGTACAGTGACATAGCATGTGTCAATTCGTTAAACAAACAATTTAGGATGCATTAGGTTATTCCCTCTGTGATAAGAGTATAAGAATTAAGTTCGTGATATTAAAGTCTAATCGTAGATATATAGAAATAATATTTTGAACAATCAATGAGCATTCGCCGATATTTGAATCCAGAACCATTCACACGATAGAGAACTGCAACTAAATATTGCCCGAAAAATCATGAGTACTTCGCCGAGTATTTATCACCAAGTATGTGAAAGGTTCTGGGTTCAAATTCCGACGGAAGCTCATTGATTTTCCAAAATTATTTGTACAAAATTTCTTAGTAGTTCTTTGATTAATCATCAAGTTTCATATATTCTATTATTAAAATAAAAAAAATTGTGCTACATTATACTTTTCTTAAATTAAAACAAAATTGATATTGACCTGATAATCACAAATGTATATTATGATTACTGAATTCACGTTTAATAGTTTCAAATTATTATAATTGTGGTGTATATGCAATGTCAGATCCAAGCGCATAAAAGCAGTAAGTTCCTTATGGCCCTTCCGAGACCTCAGGTTCAATTCTACCACGTCTAAAAACTTTCCAGGAGCATAAAAATCATGCCTGAAGCTCATTCCATAATGCCATAAAATGTAGATGCCATGATTTTACGATTCATAGGTGATTACTTTGTAATGTCGTTCACCAAGAGCAAGCAAGATCTTAAATTGCAGAGATGTCAAACTCAGAATTGTATAAAGATAAAGACAGAAAATAAATAATATTTGAGGTGTTTAAGTCACTCGTGTTAAATTCTTATTTTGAAACACATTGAGCGAGTGCATATCGTTTTCGTATGAAATGAAGAAAAAATTCTACTTCTTTTCTTGTTCGTTTTGAGCGATATTAAAGAAAATCTCTAAATTCAAACTTGGGTTGAACCATTTTGTAAACACTTTCAATAAGTAATAAATATTTCATTTATAACAAAATAACATTTTTCCACAAATATAACACATACAAAAAACTTGTTATCTTACTAAAATCGGAAGCTATTGTTTATTGTTTTCTTATTTTCGTATCATACTTATTTATACACTACTTTTTTATTTTTTACGATAAGTGATACCAGCACAAAAATATAGATTCAAAAATAATAATTATCTCACAAGATTATCAAATTAAAATCTGCGTATTATAATATTGCCTTGATCATTTATAATTTCATTACATTACTTCAAATACATATTATAGTAATCACATTCAGTAATTGTGTAGATGAATAAAAACATTTTCAATAGATTTCTAAATAAATATAAAACATAAAAAAGATTGCACACCTATGCTATTGCTATGTTGTGTGGAAAACATAAATATAGATACTGTAATTTGAATTCTACCCTCTGAATACATCAGATCGAAGTTTTCATAACATGACTCCAATATTTATTACTCGATTTGACAGCTAGTTTCGATTTGATTTTGTTTTTATAAGTGTAACTTAAACTGATGTCAATTCGATTTGTATCATTTTGAATATGTTCAAAATGCAATGTTCAAATGAAACTGTGTCGTGTCAAACGAATTAACAATATTCTTTGGAAAAGGAATATAAAAAAGGCTTTGAATATCACTAGTATCATTTGTGCGATCTGGATAATTTATTTAAATTAAGTAATTTCAAATAAACCCTTACATGGTTTTATACTTTATTATATTATATTATTGCTACAATTATATTTAACACGTCAGTTAGTGGTGTGATTTACATTTGTACCGAGAACGCATATCGTATATCCCTTTGTCCAAAGCTTTGTTACAAGTCACAACAATATAATGAAATCAGTAGCGATCGTATTCACGTAATTTTGTACATTGAAAATAAAGGCGATTCTATTTTACTTGCTAGATCCATATAATAGGACAATTTTAACGTTTTAAATTATAGTAAACTTAAAACACATAAAAATAAAAATCAGCCCGTCTGTTGGTCTATATCCGTTAAAATTTAGGAATAAAGTCTTACATTTCAACAAGACAGAAAAACTGAGGTTAAGTTTAATAATGATCCATATTTAACCAGTGATAACATAACTTTATTAATGTATCTTCTTAAATTTCTAGGTTTATTTCGTTAACAGTTGGGTTGTATCAAAAATTTCGTTAAAACTAAAATGAACCATAATTTAATTCAAAATAAGTTTTACTATTTTTCCAATTTAATTAATGTTTTAATGTCTTAATTTAGATGAAATCAAATTGAATTATTATAATTTCATTTATCTGTGAATGGGAAAGTTGATGCTGGATACAGCAGTTTATTACATATAACACAACATGTTTCATTGTACATAATTAGCCAATACATTTTTATTTTTTGATCTGCAATATAATTATAAAATTATAAGTTATTATAACAACACTAAATTAGCTTGAAATATATATTTAAAACCTTGTGTTATTTCATGAGACAAAGATATTTTGTCTTCTGGTCTTTTCTTTTAAGAAACGGAAGAAAGAAATAGGTATAATTTAGAGGACACAACCAGAGATACAATAGACATTATTGTGAACAAACGGAACGCAATTATGAGCAATCTCCGTAAGTGTTTGCTCTGCGAGTCGTGTAAATTCATTTAGAAGTTGCTGTTTCCACATCGAAATGTAATTAACTATTTAGTGAACTTGAAATATAGTACAAATTATTCATTTTTTGCACCGAACTCAATTTTGTTTGAGTATCAGATACGGGGACTCCCGCACTTACAAATATTTATTGCTTAATAAGATAATAATTTTACAACAAATAATACACTCATTGCTGTAACAAATAAAACTCATACTTATTATTATAATCTATTTAATGCAGCATATTTTTAGCTACTTTATCTCTAACTATTTAAAGAAACTATTTATACTTCCTACGCGTCTAGTGAGAAAGTAAATATTATAATTACTTAACAACTAAATTATAATGCACGAAAAATCATGAATATTCGCCGAGTATTTGTAGCTCAAGTGGTAGAGCAGTCACCTAGCGAGTGAAAGGTTCTGGGTTCAAATCCCGGCGAATGCTCATGATTTTTCAAAAATTCTAACATATTATAATTAAAATTGCCAACTATAAACTCAGATTAAACCAAAGAATAGTCAATAAAAAATATCCCTACTTTCCAAATTTTGTACCTACATACATATCCGAATATACCATCAAATTGAACATCCACTCATAACAAATGAACAAATCGGTCTTCATCAATTATTCTCAATACAAGTTCATTTATTCCTCACAATCGGAATCTTTTATCACGTAACAAATCTTTAACACCTGTTTTCTTAATCTTTCGTTAGACGTACGCTCCACGCGCTCAAATCATTTCAACTCATAACTAACAATGAATCTAAAAAGATAAGAAAGAAAAAGAGCATTTCTGCGCATGTTTTTGAAAGTAAATTCTACACAATTTTCGCTATATTTCTATCAATGTGTTCATCTTTTTAAATCTTGAGCAATGCCCAAAAATAGTATTTATTTCTATCTCTCAATCATTTGATTCAATGACGATCGTTGATCAGTTATCTCTAAAATAATCCATGACAAAAAATAAGTATTTCTTCAAATTCATCATGCAAACAGGGGCGGATCCAGAGGGAGGGTCATGGGGGTCATGACCCCCCCTAAGCATGGACTTTTTTAAATGCTGTCCGTAATACATAATAATGATGTCATTATTTACGATAACTCAATTTGTTAAACAAATTAAATAGAAAATATTATTTAAGAACTTATAATTCTAAGATAATTAAAAACAATTGTTTGATTTATGATTCTAATAAATAGCCAAAAATCAATATTTTGTGGGGATATTATTTCGACCTGCAGATGGGAAAGGTATTCTATTTAAGACCTAGTCAAGTATGTGACTACCGATATTTGCACTTAAAAAATCAACTTCTAATTCAATAATTTTTGTATTCTATCGAAGAACCGTGTTTTATATTTAGAAGATGGGCAATACCTCCCCCCGAGTCAAAATTCACTCCATGACCTCCCCCTAATTCGAAGTCTGGATACGCTCCTGCATGCAAAATGCATTATAATTCATCTTTACTTGTATATACATGTATGAAATCAACCACAAATATGACATGCAGTATTAAATCACGAAAGTTTTGTCAAAAACAAATAGAAAAGATGGCGTGTGAGAAGTGTGTTCTATTGTTTTAGGATTTATTTAAAACGCAAGAGAAGTGACCTTCGTCAAGAACACATTCAATATTTAAATAAATGTATATTCAGAGTAAATTGAAATAAAATAGAATGTGTTTAGGATTTGTTTCATAAAAATGCGAGCAGCCAGCCTCTCCAAGTATACGTTCTACTATATCTAGTGAATAATAACATTTTTGCATTTAGAATTTTGTATATTGCCTCAATAATGTAGACTTATATTTATGTATCTTGATTTTAAATTCTACCGGTAAAATGAACGCGTTGTTTATATACCTATGCACAAAATTTTAATGAGTGATTTAATTTGATATACTGATTATAGAACAAAAGAATTATTTTGGTATTCGCAAAAATAAGAGCTGTTTATTTAAAGTGTACATTTTTATCACAAGAATAGAAGCAAATTTAATTATTTATCAATCATGTTAATAATAAAATATACAATCTGAGAAAGTATTAATTGTGATTCATTAAGCCATAATATATTTTTTTAATTTTGTGATGTTTAGATTTAAAAATAGATGTGGACCTCAAACAGTGGGGTCCGAATATAATTATAAGCACATAAATTATCTATTTTATCATTTAGAAAAATATATAAATGCAGTTAAAATAACTTTCTAAATTAAAAATTTGTAAGGATATCAATTATTTCAGAAAGAAAATTAACTATATAATTATCTTAGTTAAAGGATGGATTACAACTGGTACGATTTGCTGATATATACCATTCAGTATGTCTTTCCCTTTTTCCTCTCACTGATTTGTGTAAATATAAGTTTCTACTATTTTTATCTAAGAATCATATTTATTAGTTAAATAAATAATAATTAGAAATGTATTTAAAATATACTTATCCATTCTGTATGTAAGCAACACCATAATCTCAACATTACCTGTTAGTTAGACGAAGACAAAAGACATGAAAAGTTAGAAGATGATTAAAGAATGATCGCAATACTCTGATTAATAGCATAAAAATGTAAATTATCTTAAAAACCAAAGAAAATTTAAAATTATGATTTTCTCAAGTACAAAGTTTTTGGGTCTAATCTAAATAAAAATTACTATTTTGTGACTAATTATAGCAGAGGGAACTGTGCAAAAGTTCAGTATAGTTATATTTTCAAATACGACAGAATATGAAAAGTTTAAACCCAAAAAATAAATCAATTTACATTATATCTAAGTCATAACATTAAGTTTTGTCCAAACAAATAACATAATGTAATGTGATATTCAAAAATGAGTTACTTCTTTTACACCCCATTTTTCTTAACCTTCATTTTAGACTTGGAATCTTCTTGTTTCAAGGTACAGAAATATGTCGATCATTTTACAAGTGAAAGGAGGCAAAAGTGGTGGCGCGAAATTGTGTCTAAAATATTTGGATATCTAACTATATTTTAGTAAGCAATTCGGTAAATAAAAAATTAAAAAAATATAGGCTATAATTCATAGTTGAACATTCTTTAAAAATATTTACCAACTCAATTAAATACTGCTTCAAATTAGATCAAGATCATTTTAAAATACGATTACTAGAATACAACATAATATAATTGAAATCTACTAATAATGCTATTATTTATAAAAAATTATCATTAAGATAAAATGAAATTTATATCAATGAACTCACTATTGTTTATCCATATCCTAATCGAAAAATTATCTCAAAAATCGTAATTTTACTAATAACCAAGATAATAAAACAATTAAAAACACAAATTACTGATAAATTAATGTTTTTAAACATAAACCAGTTATCATTTCATTAATTATAAATTACATCAGATCTTTTAGATGTTTCCGCTTATCTGCGGTCAAACCAAGATAGAATCTGCGATTTGCGAATGCATCAAATAATATGTCACTGTCGTTCAACACACACGAATGTAACATATAATTAAAGCTTGAATGTAACTGATGGCTACATGTTGCTCCCGACAGACAACCTTGTGATTTATATGAAAATCTATGTTAATTTCTGCTGTATTCAGGTGGAATGAGTGATACTATCCATATTGACATTACGTTTGTTCTAATAAATCCTACACGTGATAAATAAACCAAGTAAATATAAGTCAAACACAGACAATAAGAACCTGAATTCATGTTCTAAATTTATTGGTACATATGTACAGTTTTGTAATAGTAATATCATTTGACTTTGAACAAACTAATTGAGATAATATTAATAACTTGATAGTACATATATTTCCACTTCACTAGTGTATGATATGAAGCATCCCAATTAAAAAAATATAATAAAAGTCCGATTAATTTTGATAACTAATCAAATAATATAATTTGTTTCATATTTTTATTATATGGTCTAGGTGGCTGAGTCAGACTATGGATTTGAGGGCGCGGGTATGATTCCACAACCAACAAATAATTTTCAACACATTAACATCTTTGAGGGCCGTAATTTGATGGCTGGTAACCGTACATTAAGTGTACAAATATATCACTTCCGAAATCTGGTACGGTTAGAAAAAGGGTAGAAGTCGGCAAAAATATCGATTCGCATTAGAACTCTCTCGGATCGGATACAACATTCGATTTGAAATTCGGGTAAAATTTCCAATTCGAAATTCGGACAGAATATCCGATTCAAAATTTTCATTATCATCTAATAGATATACACTCTGAGTAAAAATATAAAAATTTCGATTTCACTGTATAGAAATGATAACACTACGTAAAATGTATAAGTACTTGTGTACTATGATAAGTAATTAAAGAACGTTACAATATACTTTAGTTTTTTACAACTAAATTATTAATTTAGTTTCATCTATAACGGTTTATTTTTATTCGAATATACATTACAATTTTTATACTCGTATATATTGAATTTCGGATCAAAATTCAAATTGGATATCGGATTGGATATCAGATCTCGGATCAAGTCGAATCGAATTGGATCTGAAATCTAGTCGGATCGGATCGATTCAGATATTAAAAATTTTGAAAATGTCGTTCTCTTGTTAATATATTTTTTTTTATTTTATATTTTTATTATATAATTTAAATTCCAAACATGAAAATTGCTTTGAGTATTAATCATAATGACCGGTAATATGAACAACTGATTAAGTCTGATTAATTAAGCAATTAACTTACTATAATATTCGCGGTCAAACATTTGTGAATTATTTTGAAGATTCAGGCTTCAAATAAAAAATACACGTAACTAAATATTCAGCCATTTTTATTTAAAACTTTTTCTAAAATATAATGTATAGGATCATTTAACAGCTCCAAACAAACAATTACTCAACTGCTAGTCTGTTATACTATAACATTTATACTGATTCTACGTAACTCTGTTTTTAGATGTACACTCAGTAGTAGGAACATAGATTTAATATGACATTAAAGATAACATAGCTATTTTATAAAACCATCCTCTTAGTACACTCAAACACCTAGTTTGTAATATCAGCTATATCTGCTTTTTTAAATAATATAAAACATTTGTTTGTTTATTTATTGTAGTCTAGATGTCTAGACGCTAGAGTAGACCTATCTAATCCTAGTGTACAACAACAGTGCATAAATTCCGCTCGCAACCTAATCCGATTCATGTAACAACTATATCGCGACAAATATAGTATGTTATGCATCAAGGAAGGGAAACAAGCGATTATTCCCGCGTGTGAGGTTTGCCAACTTCACACAAGGGATAATCGCGCCCTCCCGTGTAGCATATTATACTTTTCGTAACAAGTGCACAAAAATTATTGTCTTATCGGGACAAATGTCAAATGTGGGTTGCGTAACTAGTTACCTAGGAAACGCCGCAAACAGCTAATAATTGTAGTCTCTAGGGAGAGAAACATCCTACCTAGGGAGAGAAACATAATGTTTCTCTCCCTAGGGGAGAAAAGTAGTGTTTCCCTCTTTAAAATTAGGGAATAAGAACGTGTTTCTTGTGCATGTGTTACGAAAAACATTTTGAATCTTATATTAAGTTAAAAAAATATTGCTGGTGTTTGTTTCAGTCCTAATTTTAATAAATAATTTTTAATGGTAATAAACATAATGGCTGATAGCGCAAGCTCTGTTTTTGTCTGTTTTAAGAACAGTGTTTTTGAGTGTTTTAGCTATCTCTAACAAAAACCGTGCTCTTAGAACACCCAAAAACAGAGCTTGTGCTACCAACCATTGTATTTGAAATATTGGTTATTTTTTGTGAACATTATGAAAAGAAAAAACAGAATGGATATGGGTGCATCAAATTTTATTAATGCAAATATAAAATGTTCTTTATTATCTGCAGATATCTTTCTAGAGCATTGAGTCTTTCCGGAAAATTTTGGATCGTATTTCAACAACGTATTAAATCTGTACGAGTGAAACACGTTGTTGGAATACACGATACAAAATTTCCCGGATATAAATTACAAATTGTATTCATTAACTTCAAGAAATAAATTAATAGACATATTTAAGGACTGGGAATTTCATATAAAACGTAAAAATAATAGATTATTATTATTTATTATTTCTAAACTATGTATTTTGATATAATTACAGTTAAATCTATTTTTTTAATGTCATAAAAAACCCTCATATTAATTTTGCTTAGTTAGGTCAAATATTGAAAAATTTCAAGGAAAATTATCTCTTCTAATGGATTAAAACATTGTATAGATTACCAGTTTTAAAAATACCACTACCTGAATATAGAGTTTATTATTACTGATAAATTTGCCCCTTATTCCTGATTATTTCATGTATTTTTTCTAAAGTCATTTGTAAGCCCAAGAAAAGCAGTGCAAAAATATTATTCTGATTGAAGCAGTTAAAAAATATATATTTTTATTATTAATGAAATGCATGTTTAAACTTAATAATCTATCATATGAGACAATGTTAAAAGATTTTAATCTTCATTTTCTTCAGCAGCGCAGAACATGATATGATATTTTTATTTAAATTGTTAAACAATAATATTGATACCAATGGTATCAAAGATCATATAAATTGTCATATTCCATCTGTGAATACTAGAAATAATTATCAATCATCAGAACAATGTCATACTATAACTTAAATTTTCAACATCTTGCTCTATTCCACTTGACCAGATATCAATTTAAGAAGGTACTTGCTAATTGCTCTTCTTAATTTACTTTTTATAATATGTATTGTTCATTATACTAATGTATTGTATTTTAATTGATTGTAATGCATATTTATATGTTCGTAAATCGTAGAAGCCCATTATTAGGTAATTGTCAGCTTCGCAAATAATTAAATAAATAAATATAGATACATATACAAGTTATTATGTACTCTTTTTATATAATTAAAATAATGGTACTATTTATATCAAATTTAATTTGTATTTGGAAAATTCTGGAAAATATAATGTAGAGATATTCTGGAGACTTTTTGCAGACAAATTTTTTTATTAATGTTAGTTGGCAACATTTACGGTCGACATATAACATAACAATCTAATTTGCCCACGGCAGCATAATATTTTCTATCCGGCCCAGTGTTACAAAACTTTGTACAAACCTGATATAAAGCATTATTTATAGCAATAGGGTAAATAAACAGAATATTATTGGTGTCCTGCTAAATTTCCTTATACTTTTTAGTTTTATAGAATTTTTCCAAACAACATCCGTAAAATTCAAACAAACAGATTCTTATAAACTTTCCGTTAAAGTTCCAAAGGTTCTAAACTACAATGACTCATAGAATTATATCTGCCTAATAATATTCATAATTTGTAGTTCTAGGTCAAACGATGAATGACTTTAATGTCTTGAATTAAAGAATAGTATTTACTGCAACCTACATTAATGAGGTTATTCAGTGGCTTGCTTTTTGAAATCGCATAATGTTAATGTACATATAGTTATGTATGTGCAAAGCTTTTAGTAGACATATTAAAAAGCACTTTGAATTTACGATATGGACAAATTAATTAATCCAACGTTTGAAATCCTTATAGGTTTATATCAAGCTGCAAATTTGTTGGTGATGTTATCATCGTATATCTACATAAACATTAAACAAGAACTCTTAATTATGATCCCTATACGCGTTTAATTCACTTAGAGTCCTACATATCTCTTTAGGGACATAAATACTACTAGTTCTACAAGTTGGTGATTTAATTCTCTACTACTATCTACAAAATATTTACTTCAATTTTACATTTTTATAGTATTGTTTTCGGTTGTACTTTATACTTATGGTTTATTTGTTAAATCAGTTTATACACTCCATTGTTTTGGGAAATATTTGACAACAAAATTCTCTAACTCATTTTATAATTTTAATATTGCATATCTTTTGATATATTTATAAATTTACAACTGCACACATTGAAATGTAATTATACAATATTTATTTAGAATATAATACAAGTCATTGAATATTAAGAGGCAGAGAAATTCTGTAATGCTATGATTTTATTTATAACGCGAATATTTTATTTGTCATTGCAGTTCATGATCTGCACGAACTTTTCATTAATATATTAATCCCTATACTTATTTTCTTATCCTTATTAATGATTATTAAGACAGATATCTAACAACTTAAAACGGTGAACTCCTGTAATAAATTTAAAAAGAGAAAAAGGACTATGTCGTTCTGAAAACCTTCTTGAAGAAAAATATGTGCATTCATTCAATCTTATAAATAAATATATCATCACGCGTTTTACCTTTTATTGGATATGGCACTCTGTCGTAGCAGATCTCGGTAAGTGATACTGATATATATTAAATGCAATCAGTGCAGTTATATACCAGCCATCAAATAACGCCACTCAAAGATAGTGTTACTGCGCTATATATTTCATATATTTGATTAAAAAAATAATTATAAATTAATAACAGTATATTGTTGGGAAAAAACTAAAAGCAAAATTTGTCTAACACAATAATCCAGATACCAATAAAGATATAAATTAAAATAGGTACTACTCGTGTACGAAACTGTTATGTTAATTTACTTCAGTTCATATTTTAATTAAAATTTGTTTCATCGTGAAAACGTAATGAAGCTTACAAAGATCTGATCATTATTCACGGTTTCATAGCTTCATAAATTAAGGAAACAATACATTTAATTAAAGCTATCTTAGTACAAGTTTACTATTCTTTCTAGGCTTAAATTAACACAAACAATGTTTCTATTTATAAGTATTTTATTTAGTTTAAATATTTCAACCTTTGAACTTATTAAAATTAATAATCTTGTACTGTTTAACTGTTGTATCCACTAAAGTTCAAATAGGTACTGTAAAATAAACATATTTGTCATATTTGTAAATTTTTATTATTGATAAATTATCTGAAAATTGTAATAATATATTTTTTTAAACTAAGTAATTGTAAACAACATTCTTTATTTAATTTAAAATTTGATAAGATATATATCCGAAACTAAAAATGAAAACCACATATTAAAAAGTAAATTAAACTATACAACTAGAAATATATTCTCAAATTCGACATTAAATAATAAATTATTTGAATTTACAGACATATTTGGTAAAATACACCAAAATACTAAGAATAATTTCCTGGTTCATTGTAAATAATCCAGGATGTGACCTTTATAAATAGTGTATTAATAAAATATACAGATTATAATAACATTCGTTTAAAAAATTAAGTAACTCACTGATAATATAATCTAGACCACAAATAACACATAAGTTATTTTTAAATATATTTTGTCAGTGAAGACCCATAGCTCACACAATGTGAAGTTGAAGACTTACGGTTAAATTAAAAAATATCTCAATGTTCAAATGAAGCTATCAGTACATTATCTATAAAAGAAGTCACATGGCATATCAGTATTTAAAATATTTCAATATATATTGTCAAGCGATGTGGTCTTAATAATAAACTCCCGCTAAACTTGTTAACAAAATAGTATTACTCAACTATGTGTTTATTTCCTTCTATAGTAAAACTGAAACACTATTGATAAATTTATCATTTGATAGGTTGTGGTGATAGTGGCATTGTTGTTTTTCATTATTATAATGAAATTTGACAGTTTAACAAAACGTATACAAGAAATTAGAATTTGAGTTCAACTTGTGTCTTTATTATCTTAAAACTGTGAGTATTTTATATCTTTATTTACTTCTATAGTAAAGCTGAAACACTGTTGTTAAATTTGATAGGTTGTGTTGATAGTGACATTGTTGTTTTACATTATTGTGATGAAATTTGACAGTTGAATAAAAATTATTAAAGGAATTAGTATTTGAGTTCAAGTTCTGTTTTTATTATCGTAAAACTATAAGTATTCTGTATCTTTATTTACTTTAATACAAAATATTGACAGAACTTATTTATTTAGATCAGTACTTAACTAAGTTTTGATTAAAAAGATCAATAGGTATATATTTCGAAAACACAGATTATATGTTTGTTTTCTTGTGGAAATTACAATAATAATAAATAATTTATCAAAATTCATTACTCGTAAAATAACAATACATAAGATATTTTTTGCAAAGTACATGCTTATAAATTATGTATTTTAATATTTAGTCACCTATTTACTATAAAAACTATATTGTAAAGTAACTAAAAATGTTAATTATATAAAATTGATGAAATGCCAGTCAATAATCATATTATATTTTGATATCAATTTCATATAAACAAAGTAACACACAATATTTTACCTTGGACAATGTGTCATTAGTTAATTGGTAAATATTTACCATGACCAAACAATTACGACCAGGAGTTAATAAGACATATAATATCATTTTCATAAAAATAAAAGTCATTTTAGGAAATGAAAAATTAAAGAATTTAACAAAGAGTACAATACTCACACCTATTTTCAAATTATTTTTATTTATAACTAAATACTACAATTAAAATAATCTTTTATTTTAAAGATTCTAATACAATACGTAAGAGATGAATGAGAAAACATATGATATTTATCAAGGAAAATCTGTAAATAATGCCGACAAAAACATAAATAAATATTATGTCATAAGGTTTAATAGACAACTTTCATAACATCCACGAATTCTATTTATAAAGGATAATTACCTTTAGTTTTTATAAAGAAAAACATTAGGGCAAAATGACCTCATATAATCAGTATTGTTTTATTTGTAGCGAAGAAACAATGCAGACATGCTAGAGCTATTAGACATGGCACTGTTACGCAAACTAAACGGGATAAAAACATACGATTTGGTAATTTGAGTAGAATCATTTATGTAAAACTGTAGTACAAATTAAGATATAAAAGGATGAATAGAATTCAGATTTAACAAAGTAACTCCTCTTCACTTGTTTTATTATATTATTTGGTTGATCAGGACAACACATTTAATTAGAGACAAAACATAATATGTGTTTATACACAGTGTTTTGTCATATTGAATTCGGATTCGCTCTCACATTCTAATTAAGAAATAGAGATCCTATTATATTTATTTTCAGGATGAAAAATATATAGGCACATTGCTATCTATAATATTTATTAAATTATATAAACAAAATTTCACTTTCCAGATTTACTTATTTTTAATTACATACGAGTTAGGTACACAAGTAGTTTCTATGAAGTAAAAACTTTATAATTTGCAAGATAAATAAAATTGATATAAACTATATATAAATAACAATCAAGTTTTGAAATACGGCAGTATGATGCCCAATTAATAGTAAATATTTGCATAGATTTGAACAAAAAACAATTTATAAAAACGTGCAATGTTTGCTAGTTTAAAATACCAATACGTCATTGTATATTAAAAAACCTAAATGCAAATTTTCTTAATGAACTACATGTCATATTCATTACAACTTAACAAGCGATGTAATATTCTTTTAGTCACTCATAGGTGCTCTCTTAAACACTCTCAAAAATACCAGTAAATGTGCAACTTAATATCATTATTTATACAAATCTAATTAAATCTTTATTTTATTTTCAGGTGTCCATAATGCGTCATTCACAGGATTTTTATACCAACAGCTGTAATAGTAGTTTTGTGAATCAAGACACATGTATTAATATAATAAAAACGGAATGTGAGACTACATACGGAAACAAACTAAACAATACAAACTTATACCACGGTAAGACAATTTTTAATTCATTAAATTAAAATTTAATTGTTTAATATTTTTAGGAGAAAAATGTCATCCTTTTTTTGATGGAATATTATGCTGGCCACCTACCTTATCAGATACGGTACATGAATTACCTTGTCCACTATACTTTGCAGGCTTTAATATACCATTGGTAAGTAAATCTTTGAAATAAATTTTATTTTTATTAAAAATATACCGAACAGCTATTAAATACAAGTCATAATTCAATAGATTATTTCTTATGAATATGATTTTTGTACAGTCATACAATATTAAACTTACATTTGCTCATATTTTATAAAAATATGAATAAAAAAATACATGAAATGAAATAAGTTATTCATCGTCTTCATCTTCTTCCTCGCAGTCCATTTCGTCAGGAGCTTCACTTAATTTTTCGTAGCCTTTGTCTTTAATCCAAACTCCTGTTAAAACTAATTTGAATGACGCCAGTTTATGCTCGAAGAGTTGTAATATTTTAGCTTGTTCTGGTGTTAATATATTTCCTTCTTTGCAAACGGTATGTTCTTTTAATAATGTGACAACACCACGTTCCAATGCTGTAGGCATTCCAAGTTGCCTTAAGTAAGGTTCCATTGCATGAGAAAATTGTGGCAGAGGACCCTCTGGTAGAGTAATTGTAGAAGCAGCTTTGAATCCAGAACGTGCGTAATCATCAACACAAAAGTTTGAGAACCATTTCATAACATAATCTTTGGGTTTGTCGGTAAATAACAATCCGCACTGCCCTTTTAAGGACGCTGCTAACTCATGTATATTATCAGCGATTTCTTCTTCCGCTGTTCGCCCAAATCCTAAAGCTATTACTTTATTTTTTCCAAAGAAAAATCTGCTTGGTTTCCATTCCAATCTTAAATCTTTCATTAATTCATTTCGCATGTTGTGTATAGAGAAAACGTAAATGCTGTTGAATTTTTCCACACAACGTTTGACATCGTCTACAATTTGTTGTTTTAACGCCAATCCCTTCTTATCTGTCTTGGTCAGTGAAACTATAGCAAAATAAATAGTATTTTATAAACTTTCACATGATTATAAACGTGACAAATATTGAGGTTATACATCTCAATGATTGTAACAAAAATATATAGCAATGATAATACTTACTTTTCTTGTCTCTTTTTGATTTAGGCATTTTAATATGTTTTAATTAGTAGCAATCACTTAAAAACCCATTTACATTACAAACAAATCTTAAACACGTGCTTTCGCTCCTTTTCAAACTTCAAAATGACTGTCAGACTCGGTCGATAATGTAGCGAGAACAACACTGCGCATCCGCGACCATTTATGCGCGCTTGAGATACGCACTTCAAATAAATTATAGGGAGTAATTTATTACGTCCACAAATAATAAATAGTAAAAATAAATAATATATACATTTATTAAAATAAATGCATCTTATAATAAAAATTAGATTTGTTTAAGACGTTTTTTGAAAGGCTCGCTTCACGGTTCTAAATCAAAAATACATGCCGCACAATCTCAAAGAGTTAAACTCGTTTTTCGATAACACTTGTTATATTCGATTTTAACAAAAAAAAACCAAACATTTCCGATATTTATTTTTATATCAAAATGTATTATTGGCAAGGTTCGCTTCTCTCGTGTCGAAGAAAACAATACTTACATAGGCCTGTACAACGTACGCCCAACATATGTAAAAGTACTTGCTCTTTGTAAAATGTACATTATTTAACAATGCATTCCGCACTTTGATTACACATTTTGTCATATATATATACAATGTTTATAATGGGATTTTGTCAATAAAAGTTGTATTTATTATTACACACAACAAAATTTCGGGTCTGGGTATCGAACCATGTTTTCTATATGTTTTTGGGATCGCTGAATTCGAATCCTGGGTCCGTTTAACGCTATGGCTGTGTTTTTTATCAATAAATTATATATAATTATTTGTTATAGACTTATGCTACAAGAAAATGTATGAATAACGGCCAATGGTATATAAATCCAAATACAAGTAATAGTTGGACAAATTATACTCAATGTTATAATAAAGAAGAGCACAGACCTATCACAATCACAGAACAATTTGATAATATCGACAAAATAAATGCATCTTTTATAGAGGTATAAATTAAAATAAATGTAAAATAAACTATGAATATAATTAACATATAATTATTTACAGGTATATTTACCCATCATAAAACATATATCCAGAACAGGATATTTTGTATCATTTATTACTCTAGTAATTGCATTTTGTATTATGTTTTTCTTTAAGTAAGCATACTATTTAATTATTGTAAATGTAGATATCTGTACTAATTTTCTCTATATTTTAGAAAATTACATTGTCCTAGAAATAAATTACACATGCACTTATTTGCATCATTCATTTTTCGGGCAGCAATGTCCTTTATAAAAGACATTCTTTTCGTTGATGGAGTCGGTATGTTGTCTGATATTCGAATAAATGGTGGAAACACATATTTTGTTGTACCAAAAAATGGAGTAAGTAAATATATTATGACTTTAATTTCTTTTATTAACTTTACTTTTATTTTTTTAGACAAATAACTGGGAGTGTAAAACTGTTGTAAGTATATGGCAATACTTTATAACAGCCAATTATTCTTGGATTTTAATGGAAGGAGTATATTTACACAATCTTATATTACTGGCACTGTTTTCTGATTCCAGTAACAGTATAAGATACTACATAATATTTGGATGGGGTAATACTTTTATCTATTACAATAATATATTAAGTTTAATTTTATGGGATTTTTTTGTTTTAGGATTACCTGCTATAGTTGTAGGATCATATGTCATTGCACGAATATATTTAGACGATTCGTTATGCTGGACAACTCATGGACATAATCCGTATACATTTCTGATTATAAGAATTCCAACTATGCTATCAGTTCTGGTAAGAATTCAGCACACACATTACATTCATTCATTTATTTCTAAGTCATCCAAGTAATCTCTTGTCTTCTATCTCACCAACATACAGAGGCAATAAATTACTAGATTTTTATTTTGAAACCTACGGTTACTCATGAAATTTAAAAAATAGTTTAATTTTTCATGTATTACTGTTTTACAAGCCGTTCATTAACTGACTCGCTTCCACTATTCTAACAACATTCTTCTCAATCTCATTCTCCTCATTATAACATTCAATTTAATTTTAAGGTAAATTTTATAATTTTCATAAATATCGCAAGGGTACTACTACTAAAAATGCGATCACCTATCAGTGAAGAAACTAAACTTTATAGAAGATGGGCTCGATCTACTCTTGTTTTAGTGCCCCTTTTTGGAGTACATTACGCTCTCTTTATGGGCATGTCTTATTCTATAGGAGTAAATCAAACCATAGAAATAATATGGTTGTTCTGTGATCAGTTGTTTGCGTCATTTCAGGTAATAACCAGCAAAAATTGCAGTAAAATAGTTTAATTTTAATTAATTAATTTATTAACAGGGTTTCTTTGTGGCAGTTTTGTATTGTTTTTTAAATGGAGAAGTTAAAACAGAACTGCGGCCACATTTTAATAATTTTGTAGCAATTTGGCAGTCTAAACCATTTTCATTTTTCAACTGTGGGCAATTTTCTAGGTATGTATGAATAAAGTATTAATTAAGAATTGAAAATATATTTTTGAACCGATTTTCCTAAAATTTTACATTTACCAAGCTAGCTCATCAACAGTTTGATCTATTTTTATATAATTTGAAAAGTATTTTATTTTTAATCAATTTAAAAGGTAGAGTACTATCTTCTTCATGTTTTTTTAAAAATAAATTTGTAACCGATCTCGGTTAAAGAATAAATAATCCAAATCTGTTAAAATCTTTTTGAGAACTAATGCTGAGAGATCCAAATTTCGGAGTTACAGATTTTCTAAATAGATTTCTTACTCTGTTTATAATTACTACTCAGCCAAAAATACGCATTCCTTTAATAAACAATAGTAAATTTGGAATTTTATCACATATGCCAGTACATTGAATCTTATTTCAGATTTTATTGCCTAAGGCACAGGTTTTGTGAAAAAACTTTTTATATATAGCTAAATTGAGTAAAAATTTGTTATTTTACAGGTCCACAGCAGGTAGACCATCCGTCTGCACAACACTCTCTTGCAGTTCCTTGTACACTTCCAGTGTGAATAACAAATATACCGGAAGAAAAAGTAAATGGGATATAACGCAAGTGAACGGTACAAAAGCTAGACATTCAAGTATTCCTGGTAATACATTATCACTTTACATTCATAATTCGAAATTATTACAGAGCAAGTTTCAGAAAATTACCACGTTTGCCATCCAAATGAAAAACCTTGTCCGAATCATTCAAATCTCATTTACGATTCAACTGCAGCTTTAAAATGTTCCGACAATTGTTGCTATTCATCAAAAGGAACGCAAGTGTGTAACAAAAAAAGATAATAATTAATAAATGTACTAATCTGATAGTTTTTTAGTTAACAGAAATCACGGAAAGTACAGCATGTCTCGGACATTGTGATCACAATACCAAACCAATAGATTTAGAAATGATAACTATAGTACCTACCAAATAAATTAGTATATTTAGTACAAATGTGACATATTTTCATCCATCTCATACATGTATATTTGTTTACTATAAATGTATTATTAAATTAAGACATTTTTTTATTATTTTAAATAAACTATTTATAAAACTATATACCATTTTATTTTAATATATTAGTACAAATAAGTAACAATAGTTCGCAAGTAAAAAAATAATCCAATCCAATAAATACGAGTAAATAATAAAATAATTGTTATATCCTAAGAAAATTCTTTTTTAATGGCAGCTGTATTCAAACATTCATCAATATGGCTATTCATAATACTTTCATCAATTGTATCCATACAAATTGGACAATTATATATTGTTTTATTTAGTAATTCATCGTCATTATCATCATCATCAACATTGTTTTGATTAAAATTATCTTTTTCAAAAACTGATCCCATGCAATCTTCAAGATGATCATTTAAAAGGTTCTTGATAATATTTTTATTGCATACGAGACAAAGTACAGTACCCGATGTCGTAGGTGTTTTTATATCTAAATTTTGTTCTATATTATCATAACATTTACTTAAACAATCTTGAACATGTAAAGTAAAATCAACTGAAGAAATATAAATATCACAAATTTCACAGCGTATTTTATCACTTTTCGTTTTTTCTTTTTTAGAATTAACAGTTTCTTTCTTTTTGTCAGTGCTCGCTAAACACTCATCTAAATGATTATTTAAACTATCTTCTTCCATTACAGTTTTGCACACAGGACACTCTACCATTATAAATGATTCATTTGAAAATTCTGATTGAATACTGTCATCAGCATTTAAACACATATCTAAATGTTCATTAATTTCAGAATCAACAAAAATTTTACCACAATTTGGACAAGTAACTCCGAAAGCTTTATCAATATCAGAATCAGATTTAATTTTTTTATTAATTTCGGATTCCAAATTTAACGATTTTCTCTTAATATTATTCGAACTATTACTTGTTCCAGGATTGGAAAATTTATTTGTCCAATGATTTCTAACTAAACTATAATCTGGAATACTACCATTGGATGTAATAGAAGAATTACTAAGTTTTTTACCGGGTCCTGAAAATACTTCAATATTGTTTCGAACAGGAATTTTATCTGCATCTTTTGAAAATCCAACAATATTACTACTACTAGGAATAACAGAAGAAACTGATAAATCATTTCCTTTTGCTGATTTTTTTGGATTTAAAACAACAGTTCCATTTTTATTTTTTGTTCCTAAGTTACCTTTTGGTTGAACGGTAGTTATTGTTTGTATGTTGGGTCGATCAGATTTATTATTATTATTAACAGGAAGAAAATTTCTTATATCAGGTAAATTAGTCTTAGTAGCTGAATTTTTCTTAGGTGAATTTAATTTCGTATTTTTATTGGAAGACGTAGCTATCTTATTAATTTTGTTATTATTTTTATTATTTTTCTCTGGTTCTTTAACTTTAATAAAATTACCTCCACAAGTTTGCTGATGTTGTGCAAACCACCGATCGTAAGGACCTGGAGCTCTATTCATTGCCCGTCTCACCATTCCAAAATAAGGCGGTTTCTTCTGACAAGGACCGTCACATCTCCACCAATGTTGCTGATATAATCGAACTTCATCGTGGAAATTGTGATATACAGTTATATTAGTACCAGCTTCTCCGTTGATTCTGTACATATGCTTATGAAATTCTGGTCCGTGGCCATCTCGATCTTTGTTGTTATGAGTTACGAATAATAAAGCATGAATCATCTCATGAAGTAAAGTTTCTATCAAATCTTTACGTGGGCGAAGTTTTAGAAGAGGCTCGCTTAAAGTAATATGACACAAACCTCCTCGTCCTTGGTATGAACAAATTCCAGCACATGTTGTCATTCGCTTACTCCAGGATACAGCAACAGAGCCAAGTTTGTTCCAAAAAAATCTCGAATTGAATTGTACAAACAATATAAAAATATTTGGGGTTGGATCGATTACTTCCCACGATGGATCTGTTAAAGACTTTTGTTTATTTGAAGTGTTCTTTTTCTTCTCATTGTAAGTTAAATCTTGTGTTGGATTTTCAACACAGAATTCTGTATTAAATTGTTGTTGTAGAAGAAGCGCCATCTGATAGTCAGGATCATTCTGCATTATTACTATGAAATAACTATCAATCAATATATTTACATATATAAATTTTAACGTAAATTATATTCATTATTACTTACAAGTTTTCCAGTTCTAAAAGTAAATATAACCGTATTCCGACTTTGACATAACAATACACAAAATCCAGCACCACAGCTGTTCAAGTAGTTTACGCTTGCGCTCTACTGAATTGCGTCTATAACTCACGCGCATTATTTACTTCAACAAAATTCAATTATATTTATTAAAAAAATGTAGTGAAAAACACTACATTACTTTTTAAATTTAAAAACATTTATCCCTGATACATTCAGGCCGGAAATGAAATTTCTTCCGACTCATTGTTTACTTCCCAACAAACAAATATACATAACGACATGATTTAAATAATTAAATTAACTGTAAAAAGATGAGGATGATAACAATAACATCTTTATATTATTAAAAAAACAATAATAAAATACTTCCCAACTTTTTGTTATAACTTCAAGAAATATTTCATTGTTTATGTGCAAAAATACAGTTTATAGACCAATTTAATTTTAAATGCTTAGTTTATCACTACTTTCACAACTTAGTAAATGAAAGATATTTGGTTCAGCTTTTACGCTCAAAAACAAAGAACAAAGAATCACGAAACGCATACGTTTACAAAAAAGTTATTATGAATATGATGCGATCTTAATCACAATATTACAGTTTACCAGTGGGAACCAGTGGCGTAGTGTACACAAAAATTTAGATTTTCCAATATGATTTTAATTTTATAAACAAATTGTTAGATGTAGCCTGGAGATAAATAATTTTAACTTCATAAATCTATCTACTGAATAACAAACTTAGAATGTGTTGAACACTATTTATTTTTTATTGGCTATAGTTTTCTTTTAATTTTGTTATTCTACTTGTGTTCTATATGTACATTGAAAAAATCTAAAATATATTATTATAATAATTTGATTTTTACTATATATTGTATAGGGTCAGCACTTGGTAAAATGACCGCGACGGTTCAGTAAGATATACAAATGACAGAGCATATTACCGTTTTAAAATTTCTCGTCAAATTATCGTACACTACCATACTTATATCGGTTATACAGGCTGTCCCATTTAACTTGACAACTTGAAATAACTCAAAAAATACGCGATGTACGAAAAATTGAGCCGAGACCAAATCTTAACAGTTTTGAAGGGGGAATCATTCTATGCTAAAATCAGGACCCCCTGCCCCAGTGGGTGGGGCGGTGGGCAACATTGAAATCTTAAATAGGAACCCCCATTTTTATTTCAGATTCGGATTCTACGGACAAAAATACATAAGATTTGTAATTATATTTGACTTCATTACGAAAAATCATAATTACCGCATGACTAGCGATCTTGAATAAATAGGAACTGAAATTTTTATTTCATTTTCATAAAATAATTGTCTTCATATTTTTCTATACGCTTTTGATATAAAAACAATGTATAAATAATATGTCATCGATATGTGTTTGTTGTTGTTTTTTTCTGAATTATGTAAATTCATATAAATGTAGTTGCCTTGAAGAAGATACATGATTGTATCGAAACATCGGCCTTGTGAGAAGAATTAAATATAAAAACGAAATTTTCTATCGAGTACTTATGTTAAATTTAATGCTGTGTCCTATATCCCCTATTTTAAAATTAAATTCCACCTAACTACGTTTATGTTAACTGATATTTTCTACCTCGTAGAGCATAACAAAGTGTTACATCTGAGTGACAAGTGATGTTTATAAAATCTCATGTTATTATCCATGTAGACGTTAATACTGTATTTATATCTCGTGGAGTGTACATCAAAAAATCTCGCAGATACAAAATATATATTAAACTTTCGTTTTAAATAAATTTACAAATGATGGTGAAAAATAAATTGTTAAGATGGCAGTGTACGTTTGCAACTTTTCTTACAACAGTGTTATGCGCTTGTACACTTATTGCAACTAGTCAGGCGTACCAATCTGATGGAAATCGAGGACGAAGCAGACAATTAGTTACAAATCAAAAATATAGACCACGTAATTACTATCAACAAAATGAGCAAACTGTGAAAATAAATCAAGAAAATCCAAACACACGATATGGACGATGTAAGTTTATTTATTTTACTTACTATGTTCATTGATTTATTACATAATTATTTATTTCACATTACATATTTATTTCGTCACATAATTACATGTTACTTATGGTTTATATTTAATTTCATGGCCTATGCCAGATATTTTTACATCAACTTCACCCGTTTCTTCTGAATCCAAACCAGCTGTAAGTAACTTCGAAATAATTAAAGATTCCCCGTTAATTTTCTTTAACTTATCAGTTTTAATGGTTGCATTTCCTCCAACTTTGACTTGTACATTCTCTATTGGAGTACTTTTACCTACCGAAATTATTAGTAAAAGAACTAAAAAGAATAAATTATTATTATTTTAATGCAAGAATTAATAATTATATGAAAATTACTTACAAAATACGTATATTATTTGGAAATGCATTTTTGCAAGTTACACACTAAACACTGAACTAACGTAGTATATATCATATCACATAATAGTATAATTTATGTTGTTTATCAACATTATAAAGATATATTGAATGTGACGTGTTTAAATGACTGTAATTATATGATAAATTGTACATTTTTGCAATTGTTATGTGAAAATTTTGCTATCGTAAACAATTTTACTAATCTTATGTCAACTTATACTGTAAAGAAACATTTAATATAAAGCTTGTGATCCAAATTTCAGTTAATATCAGGATACGTGCACTAATGAGAAATTATATTTGTAGCGAACTTTAAGAGGAAATAAACAAAAATTGTAATAGTTATTTACATTGCAAGACCGTTATACAGAAATTTACAGGCGAGCATAGAAAGGTAACGGGCGAGCGCTAGCGTGCCTGTTATCTGTGTGAGCCTGTAAATTTCAGTTAACGGTCGAGCATTGTACAATGTTTTATGTACATTTGAATCGCAATATATGTATATTTAATAAAATTAATTGCAATAGTATAACGTAATAACTAAAATGTTCAATCAAGGTAGACTTCGAAAATCTGACAGATTTTGTTTAATCAAAAAATATTTAAGTGTCAAACGTTTAAAATTAGATATGTTGTCATGATAACCAATGTTAACAGCCCGTTATAAATTTTACACGGGCTAGCACGTTATAAGTCTCGTAACCCCTAGAGACAGAGTTAAGTAAACAGTTCATTACGATTCAAATGTACGTAAACTTATAAATAGTATTATGTAGGTTGGCGTATCTTTCTTTAAATTGTCTATGTCAAAAATCGAAAATACTAGATAATGATAGAAGATAGAGACAAAATAATATATCTATCGCATTAAATGTAACTGAAAAGTTTGAGGTTTGTAAACATTGCTAATGGAGTCTGTGACAAAATCTTGAGTTTTTTTGTAAATTTGTGAATGGGATATGTGAGATCACTGTAACCTACTAGTGGCAAGGAAAAGATGAATATAGGAGGAGAGGAAGATACAAAGTTTCATTTGTAAGTTTCGTTGAAATGATACCTAGTGATATCTGTCATGCGTCAGTATCAGCACTTACAGAGAAACACTGATTACAAATATAGAAGGAAAAGGAAAGAAGTTTTATATTATGGTTTGACCTAGCTCAATTTACTGAATTATTCCTACGTCAAGTGAAATTCATACTCAAAATATACAGGATGTTTCACAAAAAATTAAAGGGTATATTCTGTACGACGTGCTGATCATGAAACAAAAAGAATTATTTTTTTAAATCGCAAAACTATTTTCTATGTTTCCCAGTCCAAAATTTTTCGTTGCCACTGCCACTGGGTGGATGATTATGTTAAAGTTATTAATTAAATAAAATTCTATTATAAATAACTGCTAATAATTGAATTGTGTAATTATTCTTTCGTAGTTGATACCTACTTCATTGTTTGTGTTTAATAGGAAAGCGAATCCAGTGCACTACTACAATAGTTATTTGTGTATTAAGAGCGTAAAGTGATTCTTTGTTACTCGAACACGGTAATTGCAGCGCGAGCCGAAGGCGAGAGCTGCAATAGTGTAAGAGGAACAAAGACACTTTATGCTCGAGATACACACATAATTTTTTCTACGATTGCATCTTAAAATTATTAAAAAACGTATACGTACTGAAAATAAATTCGTTCTGTCAACTGTCAATATGACAAGTTTCTGTTTTGTTTGTATCCCTGGTAACGCGCATTTATAATCTTTTTCGCGCGTTGCCATTGGAAACGCGCGTATTTAACGTCTTTTTCGCGCGTTGCCATTGGAAACGCGCGTATTTAACGTCTTTTTCGCGCGTTGCCATTGGAGACGCGCAAAAAGATATTTTTCGATTGTTCCACAGAAAACGTCAACTTTACGATGACATAATAATATATAATTGTCAACTTTTCATAGCAATCGTAGAAAAAAAATGTTTTAGGTTAACAACCCTTAATTTTTCGAATTAAAAAAAAATCTTTTTGTTTTATGATCAGCACGTCGTACAGAATATACCCTTTAATTTTCTGCTCTAAGTTGTGAAACACCCTGTATACTACAAAAACATTGTTTCTATAATATAAAAGAATATGTAGTTTGCGTTGAATTATTATCTTAAAAACCAAGTACAATTTTATCTATTACGTTCTTTTTTTGTGGTCATGGTGATGCATTTTTGTAATGTCTTAAACTTGAGAATAAATTATTATTATTATTTTTTAATTTAAATATCGGACCAACTACTCAGGTCATATGCCGATATGTCCTTTGTATGGCCGCCACGGGCGAGACCCGAGCCCACGACCTTATGGTTGTGACTCAGGCCCTCACCCCGCGCGGTCAACACTCGGGATAAATAAATTATTATTATTATTATTAAAATACAATACAGGGTGTTTCAGGACTAGTGTAACAAACTTTAACAGCTTATTCCTGAGGTCATTTTGAGCCAAAAATGTCATATGGACATAGGTTCTATTCCTTCTAGTTACCAAAATACAAGAGGTTGAAGTTCTATAAATAACACGAAATTTTCCAATTTTTGTAATCAAGATACTTTCGGAAAACAAGAGTTTTATTGAAAAGTCATTCCTTATTTGTCTTAATTAATTTTATTTATTAATATTAACGAATACGATTTAGAGAATAAAACATAAAATTAAATAGACACAGAACAACATAACCAACATAGGTTAACAAAATATGAAATAACGAGAAATTTTTAAAAAATTCCAGCAAGTGTTCAAAATGAGCGCTTTGAACTCGTATGCATGTTAATATTAATAAATAAAATTAATTAAGACAAATAAGGAATGACTTTTCAATAAAACTCTTGTTTTCCGAAAGTATCTTGATTAAAAAAATTTGAAAATTTCGTGTTATTTATAGAACTTCAACCTCTTGTATTTTGGTAACTAGAAGGAATAGGACCTATGTGCATATGACATTTTTGGCTCAAAATGACCTCAGGAGTAAGCTGTTAATGTTTATTACACTAGTCCTGAAACACCCTGTATAATTATAAGAGTATATGTAGTTTTTACTATTATTATTAATTTACTTATTTTATCATTTGTTTCTTTAAATTTAACTATAGTCGCAGACCCCATTATAATTACTAATTGAACAGTTGTAAACACGGTTTAAATAACGGAAAATTTGTCTTTTTATTAAGAGAGTTCAGTATTCAATTGTGCAATGAAGACACTTTTTCTTTTAGAGTTTATTTCTTACAAATTTATTAAATATTTGTTATTCTATTTTTCAGTTTTATCCCTGTTCACCGTAGTAAAGTTTCCCAACGACGGGTGCATGGCAGCCTCTGGCGATAACGGCACATGCCTGACGCCTGCAGAGTGCGGCCAGAAGAGGGGAACGCCTGGAGGGCCCTGCGCGAATGGCTTCGGTATATGTTGTGTGTGTAAGTATTAATTACAAATAATCCCGTTTCTGTTTCCAACGTTCTGGTAAAGGGGTGAAACATTCTATTTTGTAACTTTTAACATACCAACATCGAGTAACATTTTATTTGTTCAAACTTCAAACAATTCTCATTTTGATTTAAACATGTGAATTCTACAATTTCATTATTAGAATTTTTCATATTTTTACTTCCTTGTACGAAGTAAAGGAAGTATTGTAATCGCGAAAATTTTCGGTTGTCAGATTTCAACGGAAATAGGTGTTTTTGCCCTCCCTGAATCCATTTTGACTAATTTCGTCATGCCGTCTGTACGTACGTAAGTACGTACGTACGTATCTCGCATAACTCAAAAACGGTAAGCCGTAGAAAATTGAAACTTTATATTTAGGACTGTTATAACATCTAGTTGTGCACCTCCCTTTTTGGTCATTATACAACTACCGGAAGTGGTACTTTACTTGAAGCCTATAATAGATTTTCATGAAAAACTATATTCAAATATAATTTAAAACTTTCCAAATTTGGTATATAAGACTACTATATCAATGGAAATAACATAATAGATTTTGGTTAAAATAGACTAACCGGAAGTGGCACATTACATGAAGCTGCTAACAGTTTTCCTTGAAAAAAATGGTATTATTTTAATTTTAGAAAGGAATGCTGCAAATAAAGTTTTAGAGAATTAAATTCTGCGTCTAGCACATTAAGAATTTTTAAATTAGCTTTTTGCATAAACGAGATATCTAAATTTAAATATTATATATTTTTTGATTTTTTAAAAAATTAAGTTTGCTATGGATTAGAACAAAAAATAAAAGATTTAATGTCAAATATGTGCAATTAAAAAAATATCTATAGTTTAATACGTGTACAAGGAAGTCATGTGGTGTCCACATCAGATATTTTTATTGAAGTTTTGCTTTCAGACGTTTGCTATTTATTTCAAATTGAACAAGTATGTTCGTTATAAAACAAATATACGATTATATAGGATGTTCCCCAACTTATACACTAAACGTTAACGGTTTATTGAAGTGAACTTTTTTGTTGATAATTAATTATTATATTAACTTATTTTATATTATAAAAGTATAAAAAATGTTCTCTTCAAATAAGTCCACTTATTTTTGTAAATTTGGAAAAAAAATATTTTTCTATCATCAATGTATCAAATTATGTTCCCTGTTAATCAAATATATACACGAGAAAGAAGACACATATATACAGTATGTCCGGGAAAACTGGAGCTAAATGGTATTTTAAAAATTATATATTAATATTAGAGAAAATATATGAGAAAATTTTATTGAAATTGTCAAACTTTATGTGATGCTTACAGGCAACTTTTTTGCTTTGAAGTTTTTCTTTAATTTTAATAATAATAAAAAATCCCATATGGCTCCAGCTTTTGCGCGTAAAAGTTTAAAATTTCATGTGACTGAACAACTCTACAAATCGCAACAAATTGATTGATACCGTTTTTTCTGTACGGGCCATGCATGTATAGATAACACCTATTTTGTTTGATTGTACCAATATTCTATGTAGATGTATATTTACATCTACATAGAATATTGGTACCCTATTGGGTAAATATATAAAATACTTATTGACACGTGACAGGTGACAGCTTGAAATCCTAATCAGTGGCGCAATGGGAATGCAAGGATACAGTTGCACCCGCCTTAACATGTAATTTTTTTAGTTACAGACAAATAATCGTATATAAACTATATTTATTTTATACTTATTTGACATTTTTATAAAAATATAAAGTTTTTATAAAATTTAAAACAAGATCATAAATCGGATTAGTAAATAATGTTATTTTAAATTTCTAATTTATGAAACAGATTTGTTTTAACCAGAGTTTAAAAACAGTGTCACTTAAAAATATATTCAACTTTTCATTAATCTATTATATAAAAAATGGTGTTAGCGGCTATTTAATTTTTTGATCTGCTTGTTATATATGTTATAAATAATACATTGAACTAATTGTGAAACGGGCTGATATTTCTACATCACGATAATATTTATAAACACAAGTTAACAGAAATTTACAAAGTCCATTTTCAGTTTTCAGTATGCAAGTTAATAATAACATCAAAATTCTAAAGCACTTAACAGGGCACTAAATTTAGCATTTTTACGTCGTTTATTAAATTTCCATGCTGTTAAAAATGTAAAGGAAGAAAAATGTACGAAAGTAACGAAATTTTCACAACAAGCAAAAAAGTATAAAGCGAACAAATCCAATAAGTGTCGAATTCGCAACTCAACACTTACGCAATTGCCCAAGGGAATCTTGCCTGGGACCATTTATCACGCGAGCCGAAAAGGGTAACTGAATTACCGGTCAAGCAAAGATCTCGACTCGTTTTGCTCGTTCTCGATCATTTAGACAAAGCCTTTGAGATGTGTTTAGTTTTAAAATTAGGTCGACGTGTTCTATTATCCCGCACGAACTGTTATTTGCAACTATGTACATAACAAGTGGTCTGGGTCGGGTTAGAACTCGGTTGAGACTACTGTCGGCTGAGTTGTTTCGTGACGTGGTGTGGAGATGGCAGCTCTATTAAAGTGTTTGTTGCAATTCACTACAAGTTTGTAAAGAGATTTTTCATTTTATTTTTATTGCGATTCAAATGAGTTTTGTCACTATTTTGCCGCAAGATAAAAAGACAAACGAACAACAGTTGAAGTTACTAAAGATTCGAGAAATACTTAAACGGAAAGAATATGAATGGTAAATTCACAAACTTAATGATTACCCACATAGCACAAAGTAAATCCCAAAGTTATCCTTTAGTTCACTTCATCTCATTTGAGATATCTTTCGTTTACTACAGGAAGAGCTTTTTATGATATCTTAGCGATTTCGTTTGTCGTTTTTTTGTTAATCTAAAAGTTATCATATGCGAGATATCTTATTGGGGGTTATTTAAAAGTAATCAATGCGATATCTTCGTGAAAAAAAAATATCGTGAAGTTATCTTTACGATTTTTTTTGTAGATCTGAAAGTGATCATTTGAATTTGATTAATATTCTAAGGTTATCTTTAAGATTTTCTACGGATAAATGAAATGATGAAAATAGGAGATTGTATACCAGGTGTCTCCTGGATGAGGGCCACCATTAAGATCTCGTGAACTGTAAGAGTTACAAATTAGACAAAAGTTGCCACCTTAGTAGACCAATTCTTTATTTGTTTAATAAAAGAAAGTACTTTCTTTTCTTAAACAAATAAAGAATTGACAGATATAGCACAATGCTGTAACTTCACAATCACGAATTCGTAACTTCAAATTTCACTTACAACTTAGTTTTTCAGGTTGCCGAACGTTCTTAAATTATTTTTTCTACTCGCGTTATTAAAATGTCATTTGACGTACTGGTTTCCTCGTTTCATCACTTCTCTCAGTTTGTGTCAAAAAACTTATAACTAAAGAGCCGTTTATAAACTTGTTGGCTGTTTTCAGTTCATTTAATGACTGTTTAATAACAAGTTTTTATTATTTACAAGTTGCTCAGCAATGAATGGTTAATAGCTATTAACATACCTAGAAATATTATGACTCATAACATCCGTGGTTTGTTCAATAGTTTATCGGTTTTAGAATGGTTAGCTATCTGTATATATTTTGTCTGTGCTCAAACTGTTAAAACTCGATTATTGCTATTAATAAACAAATAATGTCTGTTTTGAGAGGAGAGGAATGGACGCAATTTTATATTTTTCTCTCGAGTGCAGAATTGGTAGCTAGAGATCAATGAACTTATAAAAAACTTGTTTAATTCCATCATAAGCCACCACTTTCTTTTTACCAACATTCTTAATAAAATATTGAACTATATTATGTTTATTAGGCTAAGGATATAGGCTATTACAGGCGCGGTGGCCGAGCGTGTTAAGGCACATATCTTAACATACTGTGACGTCACCCGAGCCAAGGTTCGTCAGTTCGAATCCGCCTGTCGACAATGTGTGATTTGTCGTAAAATATAAAAAAATACAGTTACATGTATTTATCACACTCGGGCGCTATAAGCTAGTCACTTATACGCCTTAAATAATGTAGCATATAACTACAAAAACCGGCAGTACGGCTGTGTAAAAACTGCGGCTCGGTGTGTCCGGTAGGCCCGATTTGGGCTGTAGCGCCACAGATGATGAAGATGATAGGATATTAATATTACAAGACGCAACAGAAAATAACTTAAAAATTGTTTATATTTGACATACATTTTCTGCAATTTATGTAGAAACCACAAACATAATATAAACTACATTTTATTATAATCCGGAACAGATCATTTAGCACACAGGCAACAGAACAGTGGTTTGTGAAGATAGCAAATGCTTCATAAAAGAATGTTCGCAAGTTCATACTTCATTGATTTCAAATTATATCCAATAAATACGACTGCTGTTTGACTGATTCGGAATCCACTAACTGCTATAAGCTGTAGGCATCGACTCTAATTAAGAGTAAATTCTTATTGGCCAGAGTAGCAAATAAATAAATCAAATAACGGATGTGTTTCTTCGATTCCTACAAACTTCCGAAACAGTCCTATACAGGGTGTTTCTATACGTCTGCACGAAACTTTAATGACATATCTAATTTAATATACAGATTATAGAACAAAAATTATTTTTTTGAAATTCGCTAAAATTACGGTGTTTCATCCCTAGCGAACATTTTTGTATAATTGGTTTAATAGTACACTTAATTAAAATATAAAGCATTACACCAGGTACCTACATAATAACTAATTAATAAATGATTATTTGTAGGGAGTGTTTATACTTTTCTTTTTATATCGACTTGTATACGTTTTAAATGGTTTCAAAAGACAAACACAGAAATACACTTGAAAAGTTTGACAAATAATATGAACAATTTTCACATAATGTCTAACTTGTTTCTTTAAAACTGAAAAGGCGCCTAATTGCCTAAATCTTGCTAGAGGGGTGAGTGCACCCGGCTAACCCCTTCCTAGTTACGCCACTGCACATAAAGAAACAGAGTGAAAAATTGGAATAAAATCAGATTTGAGTTACCTACATGGCGACCGTAACTTAGTTGATTTAAATCAACTAAGTATTTTTGTTTTTATTCAATTTGTTTTCTATGCACACTTTATTTTTAAAATATTCTATTATTCAAGTATACAACCGAAGTTAATATGTTCCAGTTTGAGATTCAGGCAGTATCCCAATTTTTCTCTTTAAAATTGTACAATTTAAATTATAATGTTTAATTTCTCTCCATCAGTTCTTGCAACTTGCGGTGAATCAACAAGCGAAAATCAAACTTATTTCGTGAATAGCGGATATCCGAGTCCGTATGATGACACAGGATCTTGTCAGCTTACTGTTCTCAAAAGTAATCTTGATATTTGTCAATTTAGGTAATTAATAATAACGCAGCAAGAATTAATTTATTAAATATTGAAGTTATATGTGTTGTGTTTTCTGTACAGACTAGATTTTGATCAATTTATTATTATGGGACCAGAAATTACAAATAATGTTTGTAATAGTGATCAATTTATTGTATCAGGAGGCACTCCTGTTCCTACTATTTGTGGAGTTAATACTGGAAATCATAGTAAGTAATAATTTTGTAATAAAATTGTATCAAAAATAATTTCATCAAAGTGTTCATTTACATTTATGAACCACTTACTAAGTTTAAAAGTTTATATATATATATATATATATATATATATATATATATATATATATATATATATATATATATATATATATATATATATACATTAAGCTTGGCAAGAAAATAAATATACTTTTTTAATGAGAAATTTAAAAATTAGTATGTCTGAATAGTAAGTAAAAATGGACTGCACAGAATATATACCAGATGTCTACATTATTTGAAATAAGCAAAATACAACGGTAACATTTTTATTTGGCAATAACAAAAGTGTAAATAAAAAAAGTTGTTCAGAATTTAAAATTGCATCCAATGAGCTGGTCCTATTACGAAACAGATGCAAATTAAATCTATTTACAGAATGCTATGACAAAAATTAAAATTATTTCTTTTATTTCTTTATTCCTTATTTATAAACAGCTCAAAAATGAACATTTAAATTTACGATATCTTGTGATAGGAACGTATGAGTATAATATTAATAAATTGTTGAAGTTTTTAATTCTGCACAACTTTTATATTTTTATTCTACAATTATTAGGGAAGAAACTATCGTCAAATGGAAATTTTATCATGGTATTTTGTATATTCCAAAAATTCAAGACTATCAAAATCATATTTTTTTACAAAATTATATTTCGATTGGTTGACGAAAAATGTCAACTTTACGATGGACAAATGAGGGCGTAATTGTCATCTTTTGATAGTAATTGCAGAAACAAAATTTAAATCATTTAAACCATTATTATTCGCAAAAAAAGAAATATAGGTAATGCTTTCAATCTTTAACTTCAAAAATTTGTATAATTCATATTGGCTGGTAGTAAGAGCTAGGCTATAATTTAGTTTTGGTTAAAACATATACAAATGATATTAATTATATAACTTAACTGACATAAAATTCATACAAAATTATTTTTTACCATATTAGAATTATGGTGCAATTCTGTAATAAATCTATAAGTCTATAGATCCTAAAATCCCAACAAAGACAAAATTAATTGTCATCCATACACTTGGTTAAACTAGGTTTAATAAAATATAAACTAAACACTCATAAGGTTTAGTTTATATTTTTTTAGATCCTAAAATCTGTTAATAAAGAACAATATTTTTTATAAAGTCATAAGTTTCGTTCTGATGTTCATCATTTACAGATTTGTGAATTTACGCAGAATTCCACCAATAATAATTCTTTTTTATAGTTTTATTAACAGCCAAAATAAAATGATTTGTATTTTATTTCTAACCAAGAAGAATTATTTATAACGTTGTCATTACAAAATTTCCATTGTTCGGTTTCAGCTAAAACCAAGTTCTTACTACCAGTCAATATGTTTCATTTATAATAACAATAATATCTTGTTTCAAAAAGATCAGTGTTCAGGTGCCAACTTCAGACCCAATTAAACGCATGATTAACCTTAACGTGGAATAAGAAAGTAAATACTCGTATTCCAAAGAAAGTTCCTTATTTCAGTGTATATAGACGCAGGCATCGGAATGACAAATCCAATAATCTTAACAGTAGTAACATCTGGCTTGTCCTTTCCACGCAACTGGAAGATTCGAATTTCTCAGATTCCTTGCTACAGCGCTTGCAAGGGTAAGAGAAAATCATGGCATTCCACTGATTGCTTTGATTACTTTTATTTGTCCGTAGCTGAAGATGGCTGCCTGCAATATTACACCGGTGTCTCGGGACAAGTTAGATCCTTTAACTATGATCCTACGTCTGGACTGCAACTCTCCAATCAGGATTATAGCATTTGCATAAGAATGGAAAGAAACTTTTGCGGGATACAGTATACTCAGTGTCCTGATACAGGTAAGAACTATAAACTTTATTGAATCATATTGAAATTTTATGGTATTTTATAGATGGTTTATATTTGGATTTTTATTCTTGAGATATAATGTCAACCCGTAAAGTAAAATATATGAAAAATATGCAAATTTGAGAGTAACAAAAATTATCAAGTTTCTTTCTCAAACTTGTTGCCATTCGGCAATAGTTATTCGATTCCTATGGGCATCGTAACTATTGACTGTCAACAACTTTTCGATTCGAAATCTATTGACAATTTAGAAATACTATTAGCTAAAATAATAAGGAAATAAAAAAATGTAGGTTATAAAGTAGTAGAAGTATAATTGTCGTTATTATTTTATTATTTTTATATTCAAAATAAAGAGACAAATACACAAATACTTTATATATCGAGTGTAACACGAAAACTGGACTGTAAACCGCAATTGTAATTGAGAAAAATACGCTTCAAATAAATGTTATATAAATTTTCATTTAATCAAATCGCTTTTTATTATTCCAAAAATTAAGTATAAAAGTTTAAAAAATTGCAGTTGTTATTAAGTTGATACAGAATGGGAACAAATGTAGAACGTTTTTGTTGTCAAATCAATATTTCATATTTCTTAAACATAAATATTTACAATCTGAATAAAATAGTAGTGGTAGTAATAATTTAATAATTATAAAGTAAAGAATTAAGAGAAATTTTAAAAGTAAAATATTATAATCCTGTACTGTAATACGAGTATTTATTCTCTGTTTGTCTGCATACGAGTATGTCAAGAATTTCGAAATCTCCTGTAATGATTTTAAAAGAAAATAGGAGAGAAAATTTATGAAAATTTAGTTCTTGTAAATATATACATGTGAGTACTTTATGGCAATGTAGTTTGACCGTAGAAATCGATTTAGCCTAAATTCAACTCGATACTAAATGTTTACGAAATATGAGCGAAAATTTGAAAAAAAATTGGAGAAAAGTTGTTTCCTTTAGACGAGTATATGGTTTCTTATTTTTCATTTTAAACTTCTCATCTGCTGGTATTTCCTGAACGAAACTCGGCCTTCCAGATATTGTAAAATAAAACGTTGTATTTTACATAAATGTAATGAAATTTTGGAAACTTTTAAATATAATTTTCTCGGTTATGAAATGAGTAGAATGGTCCGCTTTTTTGTTACAATAATTAGAATCTTTTAGTGTAAACCCATAAAATTATTATTCTGAACGAAATGAAATTTGAACTAAATTTTAATGTTTTTCGTGCGATAGACGCATTCGAATTATACGACTGAATAGAATCTATATCTGAGAAATAAAATAAATATAAATATATCAACACACCTTTTACCCATTACAATCTATCTGCGGCACTTTGCTGTAGCAGATTTTGGTAACCAGTCATCAAATCACAGCCCTTACAGATATTAGTGGAAGGAGAGCCACAAGGGTAATTTAAACGTGGTGAAAATGGTTTATCGGCTGTGGGAATCGAATCCGGGTGATTAAATCCATAGGCCGACTCGATACCAGTAAGCTACCTGCCTAATTAATTATTTGATATTTTTTAGAAATCTATATCTGAGATTAAAAAAAAAACTGCGGATTTCAAATTATGCTCTGGGAACATTTGCTTTAAACGTGAATGTATCCAGAGATGCTCGATTGAGTATTTATAATGCTGTTAGTGCCAACATTGACGTATGGTAGTGAATGTTGGGCGTGGATGAGGAAACATGAACGGTGTATAGCTGATGTGGCAATGAGGTATTTGTGGGGTCTGTAGGAATATACTAAAAGAAACCGTATTCGGTATAAATTAGTGTACGATGAGGGTAAGATTAAGAAGAATGTTGTTAGAAGAATTAGTCAGTCAGTGGAGAACGTATATCGAATAAAAGATTGATGAAACAGGTGCATGTTAGTGAAATTGGGGTGAAAGATTGTGTGGATGACCTAGGCATAAATAGATAAATACGAATATGATTGAAGGATTGTTCCACAAGCGAAAGATTCCGTGTGTGAGGAACAAACAAGTTTGTATAAAAATAATTATGAATGTGGTTGAATTGAAAGTATTATGTCAGCATAGGAACATTTGGCAATTGCGAAATGAAGCACAGGATTCTTAATTTTATATTCGTTGTTTAGTTATTTCATTAGCATATTTACCGGCAATTTACTTTCAAAAACAAACTTTTATTTCTTATCCTTTTGACTCAGTTTCATTTCTGACAATAGAGTGTCTACCTGCAATTGTGTTCAATTTATATTCAGAAACAAACACAGGCCCTGTTCGACACTTCCTTCCTTATTTATATTTTGATTCGTTTCTGCTCTTACAATAGAATGTCTAATATCAATTGTGTGAATTCACTTTCAAAAACAAGTGCAGTAGCAGATTCGTTCTTAGATGAGTGGGCGTGAGTTGCGATGATTTGAATATGTGGAGTATACATCTAATGAAAGATTAATGAAATGGATGTGATTGAAAGTTTTTTGCTTGATAAATCTGATGAATGGATGTTCTGTGAATGTTTCAGGGGTTCGTGCTAGTCCAAAGGATATAGTGTGAAATTATGTATTTATAATATGTATGTAAACATGCGGATTTGTAATGATTTATTACATTTGATTAAAAAAAGTAGTGAAGTGAGAATATGTAGTCCGCGTCGACTCCACAGGAAATTAGTCTGAACGCGTAATCCGTTTTATTTTCGACGGCTTTTACAGAATGAGATTCTACTCGCGCTTCTGTTGTTTGCATCTACTTTATTTTTATTTATTTTTTGTTTTATCTCGACGGAAAGTCGATAGTCAATTTTTTTATTTATTATTTATCGGACCATGTGATGCAGCATCCGGCTGCAAACAAATGCCTTACGAGAGCTTTTCTCTCGAAACGATTTTAAAACGCAGTAGTTTTTTTATGCAGAACCAACCATCTCTTATTACATTATACTTTTTTTAATTTCATGTCAACGAACTAAATGATTGATTATCAATTAGTTTTTCTAAATAAATTAATCATAGTAAATATTTTGAGGTTATTTGCCTATACTTATCGGTTTTACTATTTTACTACAATTAATATTGTCCGGGTTAAGGTTAATGACCTAAGCTTTTGCTACAGCTTATGACCTGAATAAGTTTACGCTTAGTCAGAATTACATTCCCTAAGCTTTCAGAAACAATTTCATTAATATTAAATGAAATTATGTTTCCCAAGATTTGTGTGTTTGAACATACTAATTATAATACTGAAGTTCAATCACTCAAAGCAGTTAATAATTAAAATGAATGGAAGTAAGTTTTGACTTTTTTGCAAAACCAAAAACTAAAATTAGTTAACATTTAACATATTTTATTGAAACCTGGTTCGATCCCCACAGCCGACAATCAATGTTTACCAATTTAAATCTACCCCTGTGGCTCCCCCTCTACTAACATCTTTGAGGACTGTGATTTGACGACTGGTAACTGCACTTCACGCGAAAAAATATATCACTTACCGAGATCTGCTTCGGCAGAGTGCCACACCCAGTAATGGGTAAAAGGCCTGATGATATATTTATTTATTTTATAATATTATTCTCGTAATAAAACTTTGTTTTGGTAATAAATACATATTTACGTATTTAGAGAGCTAAGGATAAGAAATTTCAATATCGTATTCTAGTCTAACGTCAAACAATACATATATCCATATCCAAAAAAATGTTGTTATAAAAGCGTTTTGGGGACCCCTTCCAAAAATTCTGAGGGGTGGTTTTAAAGTAAATCATCTCATTCTATTTCATTACATTGTATAAACAGTATAATTCAGTGCATGTGCAACAATTACCTTAGCAGTTCCACGAGTCTGTCACACTGTAATTTCATAGTCATGCACAGACAGTAAACTGAGAAACAGAAAAATACAAATTAATGTCACTGGTCATAACCACTATTGTAGTTTTTGTTACATTGTAAATCTTGAAAATATAGGCATGCGAGTACTTTAGGGCAATGTAATTTGACCTAAAAAATGGATTGAGACCAAAATCAACTTGATACTATTTAACTGTTTTCGAGATATGAGCGAAAATTCGAAAGAAAATTCGAATGCCTATGGCACACTGGTCGAAGAGCATCGATGAGCTGTTCGATAAACAATAGAACGTACCTGTCATAGACGAAAAATAAAACCTTATAAAGTAGGGAAAGAAAAACTAAATTTCAAAAATATGCTAACGTGAAATGAGACACAAAAGATACGAGTGAAATGAGATACGTTCGTTTCATTGATGAGCTCTTCGATGGAAATACAGGAGCCTCAAGACGGGTGCGTTCTGTTGTTTCAGCTCTTCGATGCTCTTAGACCAGTGTACCATAGGCATAAGAAAGTTGTTTCATTTATATATGGTTTCTTATTTTTCATTTTAAACCTCTCATATCCCGTATGATTAGTTGATCGCCATCGCGGCAATTTATTCTCTATACGGTGCAACACTATGAAGTTACGATGACACAGAATATAGACTTGTCCATGCATCTTATTTATTTGTATTATTGGTGACTTCTTTTTAATACTATAAAATATGAAAATTAACTAACATGTTTCGATAAAAAGCCTGCTAATTTATAATATTTACAACAAGTAACAATTCTAGCTATTAGTAGTCTTTTTCTCGAACTATTTAAATTATTTTTTTCTAATTTGTACTCGTGGCATTAAAATAAAGAAATCTATATTGAATAAGGTGTGTGACTAGGTCTAGTATTGTAATGTGAAACATGGTACCATAATTATTTGCCAAACACTTTTCATTTACAAGAAACTGAGTTCCCATGTTATTTCAGGCTATGCTAACATTTTTTTGGAACATACTGTATGTATACATACCAATTAACCCAAAAAAATTATTAAAAATTGTTATATATAATATTATGGTAATTAAATTAATAGTATATTATACAACGACGCTATAATGGATGCTCTTATTCCCGAGGATGAAGTTTGCAACCCGAGCGAGCGGAGCGAGCAAGGGTTGTAATCATCCGTGGTAATAATAGCCATTATAGCGAGTTGTATACTATATTTTATATACGACTAATTTAATAAAAATTAGTCAATTTTCATATTATTTATTATCTATTAATTTTACATCTTAATAAATAGTAGTAATAACTCTCGGTTTTTTTGTTTCAAAATATTTTTTTTTTTTTTAATGATTGATGTACATTTCGGTTGTTACACCATCTTCAGATGCGGTAATAAACCATATGTAGTAGCATCAGCGATTTTCGTTATTTCTGGTGGTGTAGAAGATGTACTGTCTTCTGTAATACTGTCCATTTTTTCAATTACAGTTAAACACAATAATTTAACACAATTTGCAAGACCGTTTTTGACAACTTCTCAACGATGATTTCGTGTTGTTTGTTTCCGATTCGTAAACAACAGTGAACTTAGCAACGAGCATGTTTAATTTAAATATGAGTCGCTATGGCAACACTGTTCCCATGGCAAAATAAAACAATGATTCATGTTTTAAGCATTTTGATTGGTTCACGAGCGGGAATAATGACCATTATTCCCGACTCATTATTCCCGGCGGGATTAATATATAGCATTATATAGCAAAAAACGCATATATAATGATAATATTATTAGATAGTCGTATATAAAAATATATATTTGTATAGGAAGTTTAAGTAGAAAGATACTGATTTATAAAAGTGTTTAACTAATTAAATATATCATCATGTGTTTTGCTCATAACTGGGTATAGCAGTATGTCATAGTAAATCTCGTTAAATGATATAATTTATGTGCGTGAAATGCCTTCAAACCACGGCTTCCAAGAATGTTAATGGTGGCCACAGGTATAATTTTAATGTGGTGATAATTTCAATCAGACGCTATATCACTAAGCTACTATACCATATTTAGTTCGAAATTATAATCATAATTAATATAACAAGTGATATGATAATTGCAGATAATATTTTGACATGAATTATGAGTTGTTATGCTAATGGAAATGTAGTGAGTTGTATTTCTATTTCCGTAACAACGTATTTGAATTCATGTCAAAATATTATCTGACAATTATCATATTACGTGTTATATTTTGCGTGAGAATTTAATCCGCAAAAATTTCTTCTGTAGATGTGATTACCCATAAAGAATTTTCCATTTAGATATATTTTTTAATTGACATTTATAAAAACAGCATTTATTTTATTGGTAATCAAGGAGATTTAATTATAGTGAAAGATATTCAGCAGTGAAAAACTATCAAATATCTTTCATTTTATTGGTTCATTTTCATATATAATATAACAAGTAGTATGAAAATTGCTGAAAATATTTTGACATAAATTATGAGTTGTGTTTCCTATTTCCGTAACAACGAATGTATATTTATGTCAAAATATTATCTGTTAATTTTCATACTACGAGTTGCATTCGGCTTGAGAATTTATCAAACAAGAGTTATTTAACAAGAATAGTTAGGTATTTATTTGCACATTATTAATTAGGTATTACAGTGATGAAAATTTTGAATATTAAATGTACACTGAAGAAATGTAGAATTTTCATCATTTATGAAAATATTGAAAATATCATTTATTTTATTCGTAACCAAGGATATTATTAACAGTGGTATTTCCGTTATCAATTGCACCAGCGATGAATTGCCGACAAAATGTACATTTCATTGGTTCATTTTCAAACAAATTCGTGATCCTATTGGTTGACAGTGACGTGTGGTGAATTCTCAAACAAATTCGTGATTGGTTTCCACATATACGTGGTAAATTCTCATTATTTGACAATAGATAAGATAAATCTAATGTCATCCTTATTACTTACAGACTGAATAAATGATGAAGTGGTAGACAAATTTAATTGCTTTAAAATAATGATTATCCTTATAGCATATTTCCTGTTTCACTGTTTAAGGCAGCAGATAATGTTTCAACGTTCCATTTTCATTTACTGTTAACTGTCCCATTATTGGAACAACGGAACAGCGAAACGTTTAACGATTTCTATTTAAATGTCAGTTCGCAATAAAGATTTAACTAATATCATAAATTTTGTAGCTTAAATTTAAACATAAAAGGTTAAAAGGGTTCAAATTTAGTCATTTACAAACTAGATTATATAATGTGATTTGTATTTGTTTTGTTTTGAAAATTATTGATAGTACAATTTTCTCTCGAACTGGTAAATTTTAAATGGCAATTATTTATAACTGAAAAAGAATGAAAGTAATTGTTATATTTTTCCTGATGCTGTGCTATAAAATGTTTCCTGTTCCTTATTTTCTAAAAGAACAACAAAATTATGAAACTTTTTTATGTAACACAAGTACATTGGTAAATACTTTTTAACAAAATAAAATTGTATCAAATAATTTTTTAATTATACCAAGTAAATATTGATATAAAATGTAATTTTTAAAAAGAATAATTAAATCAAAGTTAAATACCAATACTGTAATTTTTATTATCTTAGCATACTAATAATTAGGGAAGGATAAATATTTCTTGTACGAGTAATTTAAATTAAATTATATCTTGATTTAAAAAAAGAAAGATTTCTAATAAAAGTTAAAGAGAATTAAATTTTGCTTTAAAATTTTAATCATGTTTCACTAATTTTATTACATTTCAAATTAAGTTGAAATTATGTACGTAATTAGTCATGGAACGGAAACAAAAGCTAACAAATTTCATTTAAATCTTGTTATAAAAATAAACTACTTTGGCAACACATAACTTCTACAGCTAGAATAGTATGAGAACCCTAATTTTATACCAAATCCGTTATGATCTGAATATGGGAATACTACAACATTACGTATTTACTAATAATACATAATAATTTTCTGTTTTTGAATATTACAATAAAAAATTACTTTATAAATGTATAATATTTTTGAAATGGTATATTAAAGAACGAGTTTTATAAGACATGTTTTTTTTGCACGCATGTTTTCTAAAGGACAAGTGCGATAAAAGTCTTATAAAATGAGTTATTTATACTATTTTTTCTATTTTGCGTCTTTTATAAATGAAATTTTTTAAATAATCTGCGATATTTTAAATCGAGTCAATTTAGGGAAATTTGTATATGAAATGTTGTGGTTGGTGACTATTATTGACATTTATACAATTGTTCAGATTTTCAGGTTATATTGAAATTTTGATGTTTTCAGCTTGACAGTTTCAGTATGTTATTCACTACTACCAATCGTCTAAAACAAAATGTTGCGTATCGTAATGAACGCTCTTTCGATACGCAACTGGGTTTCATAATGACTTCCTTATAAATGCAAAATAGAAAAATATTTTAAGTAAAAAATCAAATAATGGTTCATTTTAGGTTTTACGAATTTTTGTGACCCAATCATTTAGGAAATATATATATAAAAATATAAATAGCCCCATCAACAAAATTATGTTACCCATTATTAAACTTAAATTAGGGGATTGGTATAGACTAATTCACATGCAGAATATAATCATACACATCTTTTATTTTTTCTCTAAAGTAGTCAGGGAAGCAAGGTAATTTATTTCATTTTATTAGTTACTCTGTACAACAGGAATTTAATTTCAATTACAGTACAGAGTGTGCGATTAAATGCCAGATATTACAACATTTTAACAGCACACACAGGTGACACACAATGGTCGGCTGGTTAATCAAATCCGGGACTGCCCGGGTGTCTTAGGTAGGGTTGTGCCGTGGTCAATTGACCAAAAATATTTGACGGCCAAATAAAACGGTCAAAAATCTAAATGGAACCGCCACGACATCTTACTATTATTACATGAATATATCTAGTTTGGTATTCTGGGTTCTGGAGAATTTGCTTACTTTACTTTACAAATAAAATAAATACATATTATTTCATTTCATAACGTCTTTTACTTTATTTTCCCCTTTATTTTGAATTTGATGTGATTTTGTTTATTAGTTGTTGTTGGTTTTTCATTTTCAGTAATATTGGATGTAGTAAACAGTCCTATATAAATAAATTACAATTTTAATTGTGATTTTTATTAAATGTTTCTTGATCAATTGACTGGTCAATTTACCGGTCAAATAGTCGGTCAATTGACCGAAAAATATTTGACTGGTCAAATGCACAACCCTAGTCTTAGGTCAAAACAAGCAGTGGTCTACACTCTAGAGCTAGCGATAATTTTCATATTCCATTGTTTCCATTTAAAACCCGGGTTAGATTTCCACAGCCGACAAACAATTTTCACCATATTTAAATTACCCTTAAAGCTCCTCCTCCACTAACATCTTTTAGGGCCGTGATTTGACGGCTGGTGACCTTACTTCACGAGCATAAATATATCACTTTCTGAGATCTTCTCCGGAAGAATGCTACACCCAATAATGGATATATTTATTTATTTTATTACATAGCTCAAATTTACTTGCACCTCAAAAAACCGAAACTAAAACAGTAAAACTAACCCCTCAACACCATATCACCCTAACCATTAATCCAACTCTTCGATCCCCAGTGAACAACCGCTCCCAGTCGTTCACGCTGTCAGGGAACACAGCGGCAGCGATCCAGGCCATGGTGGGTGCGTCGGGTCAAAACAGCTGCCCGGCCGACTACCTCTTGATACCGTGTGGCAGCAATGTGGGTCGCGCCGCCAATGCCGTTCCTTTGTGTCAAGACCGATTCTGCGGAGGAGCCCTCAGCGCTGAGGTGGGGCTCACCAGTTCTACAGTGCAGAGTGAGTATGATGGGGTTGGTGATGGCTTATAAAATAGTTTTGAGCTCGTTGATGTTTGAATTTATTTTGCTATTCTGCAAAATTTAATTACAATGGATGTAAGCAATAATAATCCCACCTGATATTTGAAAGCAATATTTTACATGGTGTCAAATTTACTCTATTATTTACTGCTCTTATTGTTCTTCTTTATTCAGGTATTTGCACGAAGTACAGTGTCGAATCGAATCAAAAAACAAAAAGAAAACACGTGTTTAATATTTTTGAAAAACCTGTCTTATGTCACCAAGTAAACTAAGTAGATTTTGAATGAAACTTTTTTTCCGTTTCGCTATAGATGGCGCTGTAATCAGAAATATAATTATTGTTATGATTCCCATTTAAGATTTCAAAGTGGCCTCCCGCCCCATCCCTGAGGGGTGGCGGTAGGGGATCATGCTTGGTGACATGAGATAGGGTTTTGAAAAATATTAAACACGTGTTTTTTTTGTTTTTTGATGTGTATTTCTCGAGATATTTCACCGTCCTGGAAATATTTTAACACCTGTGTGTGTATATATATTTACTATTATTATTATTTAAACATTTAGAATTAATTAATACTTTTAGTGTTCTCGTCTATCGCCGCAAACACATTGCTTTCAAAATTATCTAGTCACATACGCTGTTAATCATACACACACGTCTCTTTAACCCTCACCAATTTCAACATGATCTCATATTTGTCGTCAGGCACACTAGCCTACAATTTATTGGGTTAAAAATTATACTATATTGCTAAATTCTAACATGTATCGCGACCCCAAAAAGAAAATTAAGTATTTTCTGGGTATTTGTTACGATTATATACAAAAGCATTTAATTTTCAATCGTTCCTCATATCAATACAAATATTTAAAAAAACATACGAGTACTAAATGTGGCCAATGGAGTCATGAGGTTGGATTAACTAACACTTAGTCGTGAATTTTGAAGCTGGTTAGTCAACAACCACGGCATTAAATTTAATAAACCTATTTTTCAATTGTTACATTTTAAATTAGAACTATTTTAATTTGAATTATTTAATTAAATAACATCAAATTGAATTAAAGAGACAAAAATTAAGATCCCACCAGGATTTGTACCTTGGACCTTTCAACTTCGGTCAAATGATGTTAATCTAATGTGATATGATATTCATGTACATGTAATTCAAAACTGATGTTATTCCATTATTTCTCTTTCTATTTTTGTTGTGTTTCAAAGGAAACCTCGATAATTCAATTAATATTATTTTCTTTTAAAAGTTATTTTTAATTGTTTTCTCTAATCTATTAACAATATATAAATGTGGCGTAGAGTTAAAGGTTACTTGACTTTAATAAAAGGATCCTGACTTGAAAAAGAATTAAAAAACTGATATAAGTAAAAATCAAAGATATTTGAACTCGCAAACTCTCACCTGTGAAATGAAAGAAGTATGATGCAGTATATTTTATTTTCATAAATAGCCATTTTTACCTAGCAAATTCCCATGTGTAAATGAAAATATCTACTTGACTACTGATATTGTTATTGAAAATGCATACTTGCGCGACAATTTATTTACTGGCAAAATTTTATAGTTTATATTGAATGATATCGTAGTTACTAATGTACAATTTTATTTCACGTAAAGTGTAATGCACCGTACTACCGTAAACTTTGATTATATTTGAAACTGGATCACATAATGCATGTGAGTATGAGAACACGAGACAAGATCGTATAAGGAAGAAGTATAAAAATGAGAAGAATGTTGTTACAAGCAGGGAGTTAATGTCGAAATCGCAATCGGAAAATTTTCAGCTCCGAATTCAACTCCATGTTTAAATTTTAAAGATATAAAAAATTGAAAGATAGTCCGTTCTGTACAAATTTTGACTCATATTTTGAGTCATTTCTTTATATGTATATATTTTTCTCTTTTTTATTACACATATTATAAAAAAGTCTTAGTATTTAATTTTGTCGGAGTTTTAACTATGTATTAAAATTATCAGGAATTGGAGTTAAATGTTTTTTATCGACTCCGCAGCCCTGGTTACAAGTGAAATTGAATTTGAAGGTAACTTGGCTATTTTTAGCATTTGTTAATTATATAATAACAAAAATATTAATAATAACATTCTATATTTTATGAAAATAATACTTTCAGTTATTTGTTTTGTAAATTGTTTTGATAAGAATCTGTATTCTTTACTACAGAGAAATAATTTAAACGGAAACCTTTCTATAAGGTAGCTTTTAAAGCTATATAGATATAAAATAAATATATCATCACACCTTTTACCCATTACTGGGTATGGCACTCTACCGTAGCAGATCACGGCTCCCAAAGATATTAGTGGAGGGGAAACCACAGGGGTAGCTTCTAATTTGATGAAAATTGTTTATCAGCTGTGGGAACCGAACTCGGGTTCAGAAATCCACAGGCCGACTTGATACCACTGAGCCACCTATCCCATATGGATATTATATGGGTAGGTATTTAACATTTGTGTCTAAATGAATATGAATAATAATTTCAAACTACTTTATATTGGAGTTTCAAAAACAGGCTTTTTCCTAAAAATTTTTTAAGTAATTAAATTTATATTACCGATTTAGAAACTATAGGTACATCAAAGAGTGCATCAAACTATTCTATTTCCGGTGTAACACCAACTTTCTTAGGTACTTAAACGGAATACGCTGCAGGTTTTTCAAATTTGAGTTCTGAATGACATTCTGAATTCAATCATATGTAATAAGGGCAGCTTACAATAAGTAAAAATTTAATGAAAAAAGTAACGTTCCATCGCAAATGTTATGCGAGGAACAATTAGAAGAGTTAATCTTTGAATTAAAGGAAATGGCAGACATTTAATTAAAGTTTGTGTTTAATTAAATTCGTTTATTTTGTTTTTTATCATAGGTAACTTGTTACCTTAGATACTTGAATAAATAGTCAAATGAATTTAGTTTTTTCACACTGATATATAAGAAAAAATACTAAATTTTAAAAGATATACAGGATGTTCCATTTACGGTCACTTCCGGATTTTTATGTAGTTTCTAATAAAATAAATATAAATATATCATCACGCCTTTTACCCTTTTCACTGGGTGTGGCACTCTCCCGTAGCAGATCTCGATAAGTGCGGTTACTAACCGTCAAACCACGGCACCTAAAGATGTTAGTGGAGGGATAGCCACAGGGGTAGATTTAATTTGGTGAAAATTGTTTGTCGGCTGTGGGGATCGAACCATAGTTCTCAAGATCCACAAGCCGACTCGATATCACTGAGAAAGTAAATTTTGTTTCAAGAGTGAACTTGTTTTTTGGGACATGCGTTATTTCACTTTAATTACGAAGCAAAATGACACAAATTCAGTTTGACTACAATAAATGTACATATAATTTTACTCGTATACTCTATATTTTTATTAAATTCACAAAAAAAATTATATCCGTATTAAATATTACTATATTTGATACAAAGACAATTAAATAGGCAAATTTGATGGTCTAAATAAGTGTTCCTGACAAGCGTTTGAGTTATCTAAGAGCCATAAGAGTGAGCGTCAGGGGGGGCGTTATGGCATGGCAGTTGGCACACTAAATATTAAATATTTTTATAGATATTATAACATAATATGTAGCTAACTAATAACTATAACTCAGTAACTATTTTTATGATTTAATTATTACATGCATTATTTCACTTCAATTACAAAACAAAATAACACAAATTCAGTTTGACTGGGTTAAATGTATGTACATATAATTGTACTCGTACATTCCGTATTTTTAAAATTCACACAAGAATTTTTATACCCATATAACTACTACTGTAGGAAACTAAATAAAATAAAACAAACACTTACTTTGTGATGATTAGTCTTCATTTTAAACTGCTGCTGCTGTTGATTCTTTCAAACTATGTAAATTATTCATACAGTCACAGCACTCAGATACTATGTACCTCACACAAAGTCACACAACTACTGGACAGATGCACCAAATAAAACAGCAACATTCTTTTTGTTCATGTTAAAACCGTAGTTGGCAATGAATATTTAAACAAGGAGAATTAATAGTTCGTTCGGTACTGGTTAAAACTTGTCTAGCGAATGTCTTACCTACCGCTACCGACTTCATGGTTATCTAATGAACGAACAAAATTAAATTATTTTGTACAGAGAGACAAATGTACATCTATACAGGAAAGATAATTGAAGGTAGTGGTTTCCAAACTTTTTCTCTCAGCGGCCCCTTTTTTTCGTAAAAAATTGTCGCGCCCCCCTCATTTTTTATAACAGCCTAACTTAAAAAATCGTAAATAATTGATTTTATAGAATACAAAAAAATGAGTATTATAAACAAATATTGTTATTATATAAGATATTTGTTATAACAAATTTTTTTCTTAACCTAAAATTATGTTTATTACAACATAATAATAGAACAAAATAATGTAACAATATTTATAAACATAAAATTGTAATAAGATTGGAAATTTAAATTAGGCATATTTAATATAATATAATCATAATTTTTTAGTGTGCTGAATGGGTACTTGTTTTTCAGTTTCTCGAACCCTGGCGTCATTGAAGATATCGCCACTCGCAATTCTTTTTCAACGAATAATCGAGTTCGATATTTTGCCTTTAAAACAGCTACAGCGGAAAAGCCTGTTTCACACAAATAAGATGTTACGAAACGTAATAAAATTTCTAAGGCTTTGTTTGTTAAACTAGGGATATTTTACTGCGAACGCGAGTTAGAAACACGTGTGTGCTATGATGAAAATGGAGAATGTGTTCATAAGACTCAATTATATTTTCATATAGCGCGCCCCCCTCGAAACAATTTTCCCCACAGTTTGGAAACCACTGATTTAAGGTATATTTAAAAGTATTATAATAAATTCTGACTGCTAATATAAACGTAAATTTTATTTTATGTACCTATCGAGGTTTTTATTACTATCACAAATAATAGCAATAAACCTTCCGATTTTATTGATAACTTTTTGTTTCACACAATTTTTTTTTGCTTGGCAACAAACAAGAAAGTAAACTATGATAAATTTCAAGTCTGTAGGATGAGGATTTTTTCCTAATATTAGTTCGTCAGTACAGTGGTGTGGATAGCGATACGGAATTCGAATCCGGGGATTCCGAGTTCGAATCGCACTCAGGCTAAAAATAAAATTAAAAAAACTATCACACTACGGCTCGGTAAGTGCGGACCCTGTACTGTAATTGGGATTAAATTCCTGTTGTACAGCGTAACATAAATAAATAAATAATAACTTAGATTTAATATTAAAAAATAAAATTTAAATTTTTATAATTTGTTTATTCCATCAAAAAAAATAAAATGAAATATGTTTTAAAGGATTTGAAACCCTTCTAAAGCCAACCCTGGGTGTGAATAAAATAAAACATGGTTTTGTTTTTCAGGAAGCGAGAATTTTTTAATTAGTAGTTACGACGTAAACACGCTAATGGAATTCGCAATAGAATACAATTTGCGTTCGTAACTCAACTTGTATATCAAAAAACAAAAACCCAAAAACTTAATAATTGAGAGAACAATTCTCACTGGAATCCATTATAACAAAAAGTTATCTACATTTTCCGTAATAAACTGATGCTCTGCTAAATTAAAGAATTAAAACTGAAGTAGATCGTTTGAAGAGGTAATAAAATGGTAGATTATTTTACTCGGATACTACATAAATGCATTAACTTTTTACTGATGTATTTAAATATCTTGGCAGAAGTACAAATGACGTGAACGGTATACGTAGCTATGACGTTGCTCGAGCGATGCGAATGAACAGCAGCGAGATATGGGTTGATGTTGGTGGCATGTAGTTGATGATATTCGAGAGGCTGTTCTACAATGAACTTGGTTCTTTGAGCTTTCAAACTCGTATGCAATGCAGATATGTAGAGTTTTATTTTAGATGTGGATGCATCTTAATATTAGTAGTGCCAATGTGAAATAATTTATATTACTGATATAAAGTCAATTAATGGGATAGGTGGCGCAGTGATATTGAGTCAGCCTGTGGATTCTTACAGCTGGCAAATAATTTTCACCACATTAAAACTACACTTGTGGTTCCCTCTTCACTAACATCTTTGGAAGCCGTAATTTGACGGCTGATAACCGCACTTAACGTGAAGAAATATATCACTTACCGAGATGTTCAATGACTGAGTGCCACATCCAGTAGTGAATAAAAGGGGTGATGATATATTTATTTTATTTATTTATAAAGACAATAAAATAGGCAAATTTGATGGTCTAAATAAATGTTTGTTAAAGTGGACGATATCGCTTCCTGGAGGGCGTTTGAATTATCTAAGAGGGGGCTAACATGACAGTGGGCGACAGAGGGGCGTTAGGCATAACAGTTGGCACACTAAATATTACATTTTTATTAATATCATAACATAGTAATTAATAACTATAATTTAGTAACTATTTTTATGATTTAATTTATGCAATTATTAGCAATAAATATGATTTATACAGTTGTATCTTTTGCGAAGAATTAATAGATTTTACTTTTTATTTTTATAATTCACACACTCACACACATGCATCTAGATTCGCATTTATGCTTTTGGGGGTAAATACTTATTTCAATTATTTGGCTTCACTTTAAATTTGCGACAGGGCTTGAAATGTATCGGAGCAAATTGAAATGATGTTCCGTTTTATGAAATTGTTATAAATATTGTTCCGGTTTCTAAAATTATTAAAATTATTCTTTGCTTTTTTAAAAACCATTAAGATTTTTTTCGTTGTGATTCATCTAAAAACATAATAAATGATATTTTTATTTGAAAACAAATCGATAAAACTGTAGAACTACTTTAAAAATTGGTTAAAATCTCCAGATTTTTAATTTGTTTAATTATACCATCATTTAGAATTGGCGTATAATTTTTCATTTCAAGTCCTGATTGGTGAGCTAAAAAAAGTCTTTCTGTTAAGACTCCTACATATTGAAACCATACTACTAAAAACTACAATCAAGGAAGGCGATGAACCAAAATAGTTTGAAAAGCACTCATCTAAATTATCAAAAATATCACATTCCACATACCTATGCAACTTTGCTAGTTTTAAACAAACATCATTCTTAAAATGAAATTCCATATTTAGAATAATGCGAAAACTATTTTCAAGTTAAATACAAATAAAAAATGTTATTATTACCAAGTCAAATTAAAATAACTATAAAGGACTTAGTTAATTTTAAAGTTTGCACTTGATTACCTAAAATATTTGTAAAGAACTTTCTTTTTACAACATACTATTTTAAAATGTCAAAGATTGCTGTGGTTGCAGTGCATACATACTTTTGTCCTGCTTGTGCGTCTATGCAACAAAATAATTTTTTGACATCTGGAAATTAAAAAAAATATATTTTAAATTTGTTCCCAGTATGCTAAAGTTAAATCAATTTATTTTATCCGTTCTATAAACAGGCAGTATTAGCCCAGTGGATATAAGTGAGAGTTCACACATTCAAACCTCGCTTATTTCAATTTAAAAATAAATACTGTTTTATCTGAATGGTTCAGATGCCACTAGAATCTATCCTCCTCCCTGTACTCTACTTAGAATTATCCCTGCAAATTCTGTAACTACATCATTATCAGTTACAGAACAACAAATTCATGTCAATCCTTATTTTTTCATGATTACTCTATAGATTACCACCATTTCACCATTTTGTGACCAAAATCATTTATTCTGTTATTTCTATTTTACTTTTATGCATTTTGCTCTGGTATGACACTGTTTTCTATTTCTTTTTAAAAACACTTCAGGAACTATTATTGAGCTGTCCAATTTTTTTTATAATAACAGCTACATATAAATATAATACTTGAAAATAACAGAAAAGCCGGAATTAAATATTCTGGTCACAGAATACCAAAAGTGTAAGAGTCTATAAAGAAATATAAAAGTTGTCATGAAGTATAGATCATTTACAGATAATGATGCAGTTATAAGGGTTGTTCCTATAAATAAATCCATTACAAAGATTCAGAATACGTCTTTGTTCAGGTAGCTGGAGCGTTTAATTCGTTTTTAGAATGTATATTCCTGCTAAGGGCGTTGCTTTACAGAGGACACAGTCATAAAAAAGGCGAGAGAAGTGAAGCACTTTTCTCTGGCGCACGATTCTAAAGGGCGCAGCCGTTCAATTCAGTTTTAATACATTTTTTAATATACAACTTATACTGGTGAATGGATTTTTGTGAAGCTAGCTTTGTTTGTTGGTTTACTTTCCAGATTGTAAATAATAAAACGTAGGTATACTCCTTAAATTTATCTTGTTGAATTTGATTTTTGACGTACAGATTATATAAATAAGAGTAACTAAAAAAGATGACTCTAAACTATAAAATTATTAATATAAAAATAAGTAACACTTGTCTAAGTCTCACAAAATTTTAGCTTCCAAGTCGACTTATCAGGTCATCGTCAGAGGCTGGCCAGCACAGTTAGTAACCATAGACACGTTTCTTTGTTCTAGGTGAAGGAGTGGGTTATACCATAATGATAAAAAAATAAATAAAATAAATATATCATCACGCCTTTTACCCATTACTGGGTGTGGCACTCTGCTTAAGCAGATCTCGGTAAGTGATATATTTTTTCGCGTGAAGTGCGGTTACCAGCCGTCAAATCACGGCCTCCAAAGATATTAGTGGTGGGGGAGCCACAGGGGTAGATTTAAATTGGTGAAAATTGTTTGTCGGCTGTGGGGATCGAACCAGGGTTCTCAAGATCCACAGGCCGACTCGATACCACTGAGCCACCTACCCCATACTGATGAGCTCTAATAAGAGCGAAACGCGTCTATGGTTACTAACTGTGCCAGCCTCTGACGATGACCTGATAAGTCGACTTGGAGGCTGAAATTTTGTGAGACTTAGACAAGTGTTACTTTAATATTTTTATATTAATAATTTTATATTTTATTAAATCTAGTTTCACCAAGGAACGGACAATTAATTTTGTCTTTGTTGTTTTTTAAAGATGACTCTGTTTATGTGTAGGTACTGTAATGTATGATTACATATTTTTTTTCGTCTGTTAATATACATTTTAATTACCATACTTCAATTTTCAGTATTCATTAAACATTTACCATACGAATGAAGCTGTCAAAACACGCTGTTTGAGAATTGTGAATAAAAATGGTAGATTCACATGTTAGTGTTGTTAATAGAAATAAAATGTAACACTTTAACAAAACCAGTTTTTGTTGCAATTTAATTCTTACAAATATTTATATGAATAGATATACAGGGTGGTGACTCGCTCAGCCGGTTATAGGACTTGAACTGGGAAATCAGTTTTTTGCAATTTTCTGCTTCCCTAATTATTTTAAGCAAAAACGCGTCAAATAAAAGTTTTAGGGCATCAAATTCTGCATCAATAAACAGAATTACTTTTACGTGCTTTGTAACGACAGAAATTAAATATGAAAATGTCGAAAATTACGTTGAAATATATGATAGCCATGGAATTGGAAAAAATAAATAAATGCTTGACGTTTTATCTGTCAAAACATCAACGTTTGAAGTTGTGACAGATAAAATGTCAACGTTTGACGTTGGACCTGCAGGAGAAAATATTTATATTTTATAAAACATTCATAATTAAGTAGGCAAGTAAACAGTTTATTTATTTAATTTTAATACAGAATAAACATTTATTTTTAACAAAATTAAACTATAATGGACATAATAAATACATATTCTAGTCTAGAGCATATGCTCAAACACATTGTTCGTTAAGCAAAAGTCAAGTCTTTCGTAAAAATTACGGCGCATGTTTGATAGCTGCCGGGCTGTAATATTCCTGCATTCCTCTGCAATTCTTTGTTTTAGAGAATCCACATTTGGGTGCCTACTTTTGTAAATTGTATTTTTTAAATGACCCCACAGAAAGAAATCATTAGGTGACAAATCCGGTGATCGAGCTGGCCATTTTATCTGTCACAACGTCAAACGTTGATGTTTTGACAGATAAAACGTCAAGCATTTATTTATTTTTTTTGTTCAATTCCATGGCTATCAATATTTCAACGTAATTTTCGACATTTTCATATTTAATTTCTGTCGTTACAAAGCACGTAAAAGTAATTCTGTTTATTGATTAAGCTGCATAATAATAATAAACTTTTATTTGACGCGTTTTTTCTTAAAATAATTAGGGAAGCAGGAAATTGCAAAAAAAAAACTGATTTCCCATGTTAAAGTCCTATAACCGGCTGAGCGAGTCACCATCCTATATACTTCATTAAATGAGTTACACAATTTTCGTTCCTAAGATTTCCCTAAAATGATGATACGTATACACTGATTCAGTAAATACACAATACAAAGTTAAACTACTTGTCTGTCTTTTATAGTAGTCCAAACCAAACATCATCCACATGTTTCACTCATAATTGATTCAATCAGGAACTAAATTCAGTGAAAAGAAACATTCTTTCACTCCTCCCTAATTCTTAGCGCTATTGTCCCTAATTCCAGTCCTGGGTTTCTCGGTCGATAGCATCAGAGAGCGCAGCGTAGAGCGTTGCAAACATACGACGCCAACGTCGACGTCGAAGCCGACGGCGGCGGACGCTAAGCGAATTCCGATGCGTTGTGTTGTGTGTAGTGGATAATTGAGCTCAAGCTAAAAGATTCTTAACGTTCAAGTGCTTTTACAGACCATGGCACTACCATACTGGAATTTCAACACTTTATATAATGAAAATCTCGACATGTTGATGACTGAGTACTGCACAAGAATTTTAAAATATTGTCTGTGGTTTGTGAAATTCCAATTTTGCATCATCAATCATTGGAGAATAACATAAAATATTTTTACATGCCTACATGATACAGAATATTTTTTCATCATTTTGTAAATTTAAATGTCTTTAAAACATTTTATGTAAATGAGAAATGAAAATAACCAAAGAAATGCAAATTTACAACAGTGCCACAAAGGGGAATAGCTCTCGGCCAGAACGTGAGCTAAGTTGAATTTCTTGTAAAGTTTGAATTTTCATATTTATTACATTATTAAACAATACGAGTTTTCATGATTTTTTTAATGTTAATCTACATACAAACAATATTAGACATAATTTTTTAATTTTGCTGAAAAGTGCCTAGTATTAGAGAGAAAATTATTTTAAAAATCTTATGACGTAAATAGACAAAAATTGCAAGATAATACTTTCATTGAAATGAGTTAATAGGTGCATTCAATTCAATTAGCAAATCGTGCTAAACGAAAATATATGATATATGTTAAAATATGGCGTATACATTCAAATTTTATGTTGTTAAACATCAATAGTATGACGTTATAACTAAAGCCCGGATTTTTAGGCAATTGCCTAGATTCAAATTTTAATATACTTCAGGCAATTTCGTTTTTCTATACATAGGTAATATGTTTACGTGTAATGGAAGGTTTTTTTATCGTGCCTTAGAGCCTATTTTTCCTATATTTTGGTTATTGTGCCTATTTTACCTTATACAGCTTATTTTGCCTATTTTTGTTGCCTATTCTAACTTTTATTGACTAATTCAGCACTCGACATAGTGTTTCAACCTAACCTATAATATTTAAATTACTTAATTTAATCAAGTTTTTGTGTGTTAATTTAAAATGCCGAAAGAAAAAACGTTTTTTAGTCAAAATTTTACGTGGCAATTCAATTGTGTCTTTGCCATTAATCAATGGAGCTGAGGTAACTTTAGACGATATATAATAGTTAATAAAATGAGAACATTATTATTTTTCAGATTGCGTTAATTTTTATTTAAAATGATTATTTTTTTCTAACGAAGAGTAGATACGAGTACCAATATTAGAAAAAGGATTCGTTTATTTTTTAAAAAACTAATTATTTACATTTAGGCTGCCTAAAATCCCGCCTATTTTAGAGTAATTACCGGCCTATATGCCTGCTTATTTGAGTGTTTTTAAGAGCCTAAATATCCGGGCTTTAGTTATAACGGTTCCAAACAATCGGTTGTCATAGCAATGCAAGCTCTGTTGACGACAATGTTATCTGTATTATCGACGAAAACGTTTCTTGTCCATTGCCGTAAAATTAAAAAAATAAATAAAATATGGCTCAAAGGCATGTTTATAAATTTTAATCAGTTATCAACTATTTCACTGAGTTAAAATTTAATAACAAGTGCATAATGGTAGTAACAGCTCAAGGCGCTATGTATGTTTCGTACATGTTGCTAGACAACATAAATTGTTTGAAAACACTGAATGGGTCTATTGATAAATGTGAGAATTCATTACACGTCACTGTCTACCAATAGGATCACGAATTTGTTTGAAAATTAACCAATGAAATGTACATTTCGTCGAAAATTCATCACTAGTGGTATTTCATCGGAAATACCACTGTTATTAATATCCTTGGTTACGAATAAAATAAATGATATTTTCAATATTTTCATAAACGTCAATTGAAAAATTTTTTTCAGTGTACATTTCATATTCAAAATTTGCATAACTGTAATAAGTAAATAAATACCTAACTATTCTTGTTAATTAACTCTTGTTTGGTAAATTCTCAAGCCGAATACAACTCGTAGTATGAAAATTGACAGATAATATTTTGACATGAATATACATTCGTTGTTATGGAAATAGGAAACACAACTCGTGCTTCGCACTCGTTATGTTTCCATTTCCATAACAACTCATAATTTATGTCAAAATATTTTCAGCAATTTTCATACTACTTGTTATATTATATATGATAATATCTACCTTCTTACTGTATATGTTATATACTAAATATGAACATCCCAAATAGTTTGATTGCTACCAAAAACTACGATGGAATATTTATTTATACATAATGAGACAGGATACTGGATGGTTGTCGATAATGCAAAAAATTTTGAAACACAATGAAATGATTAGAAAAACAAGTTTGCAACATATTATAATCAAATGATATTTTCAATTTGTTTTGCATTTTCATTTCCACTAACCTCATAAACCTTCGACAAAAATATTGCCTGAGAGTTAAGGTACCCAAATGTACTGTTTTTTTTTTCAGGACAGCACTTTCTTTATGCGCTTGTCCTTGGACAATTACATATTAATAAAAACCTGAGTATTTATGACGCGTTCTAGAAAAACATAATTTAGGAGCAGCAAATAAACACAGATTATATTCCATTCAACTATGGTTCTTCCTTTCTTTGGAAATTTGTTACAGATCGATCCGAATCTCAAGATCTGAGAAAATACGAAAGTATACGACGACGAGGCTATCAAATAGCAAATGGCGAGAATCCTTTCAGTCTCAAGCTTGTTCTATATCGGTATCGGCTGTCGGCTGTCGCATGTCATTTATCGTTGACTTGCCGATACGCCTTTCCAGTCGTAAGAGTAGAATCATTAAGTTGAAAGAAATACAAGAAAAAAATACGATTTATTTGAATTTGATATTAATTTGGATGCAAAAAATAAAAATACGTTGATTTTTATTGAAAAAACGTTAAAATTAACAATAAAATGTTGGCTACAAGCTTAAATTTTAGAGTTTAAAAATATTTCCTAAGTTGTCACCAATATCGATGTCGCAATTGTCATCAAAATAAAACTTGTAGCTTTTGTTGCTTTGTTTTAAATAAATCATCATGCCTTTTACCCATTACTAGGTGTGGCACTCTGCCTACGCAGATCTCAGTAAGTGATATATTTCTTCGCGTGAAGTGCGGTTACCAGCCGTCAAATCACGGCCCTCAAAGATATTAGTTTATTTAATTATAAAAAGTTACTTTATGACAAATCCGATAGATTATAAAAACGTAAAATTGGGTGTACCCGAATTCTTTTCTTTTTTATCCTGAGATGAAATAATATCAATAATTTCTTTTTTAAAGACGTGATTTAAAATGTCATGATTTCTATCTCTTTGTACAATATTTATATTTCATTTTACTCGGACTGTGATTCACTAACGATAAAGTTTTAAGTTTGCAAATTTCTGCGCTAATCGCGGTTAGCGTTGTGCTAATTTTATTATTGTGAACGCTATACTACAAATGCGTATGTCAATCTTCTGCGTTAATGAAAACTACTAACCACTAACTTGCTGATTTCGTATTGTGAACAAGGCTGTAAATAAAATGACTTATTTTTATGAGCCACATGGATATTTTTAACATAATGAAAAATTTATTTTTCTAAAATTAATTTTAATATTTTTATCAAAATACATTTAAAAAATACGACAGAAATTATATTAAGATTTCAAAATATATTTACTTTGAATTTAAATTCGTATTTATGACGAAATATTTAAGTAAATGGTAAGTAAAGAAATGAAAATGAGCTTATGGCATAGTTAATATTTACCTCAATCAATAAAACAAACAGTTTTGCGGAAATTCTCGCATTCTCGGCTCTTCAATATTCTGCCAATCCCTACTGGCTGTCTATTGCGGTTTGACGGATGACAGGGGTCAATGTTTGCCGAAGAATATCCACGTCATAAACAGATTGACCTGTCCATATTCACCTCACCATTTTCGAATAAAAAAGCTCCATTTTAAAATTAAAATGGAAATACAAGTGATTGATTCATTCCTTTTTTAGTTGTTTCCAAATTTTCAATTCTCATCGTCAAAAGTGTAAAATATCGGTGTGAACTAATAATTGTCTGAATTGAAATCAGTGCATGTCAACATCAATTTTGTTAGTCAATGCAATTATTTTACAACAATAAACAATGGCTGGTACCACAAGCCTGTTTTAAGAGCAGTGTATTTGGGTGTTTTAGCTATCTCTAACATGTTAAAATCGTGCTCTTAAAACATCCAAAAATAAAGCTTGTGGTACCAGCCAATAAAATAGATTTTTCTATTTTAGTAACTTTTATCTAAGCTACTATAGATTTTTAAACATATATACAATTTATTTTAGTATGAATATATATTAAGGACCCGTTTATTAATTTTGGAATAGAGTGGCACGCATCTCGTTCTTCAGATATAAATGAATATATAATTTATGCAATTTATGTTATGATTTCTACAGTATTTGTTATTATTATGCTTGATGAGTTTTATCTATGAATTTATCCTCATTTAGTGACGCATATCATAGTAATAATCTAAATAATAACAAATAGAAACACACATCATTAAAAAATAATTAATTAATAAGAGATTATAATTGTACAGGCACGGTGGCCGAGCGTGTTAAGGCACATCTCTTAACATACTGTGACGTGACCCGAAAAAGGTTCGTCAGTTCGAATCCGCCTGTCGACAATGTGTGATTTGTCGTAAAATATAAAAAAATACAGTTACATGTATTTATCACACTCGGACGCTATAAGCTAGTCACTTATACGTCTTAAATAATGTAGCATTTGACTACGAAAACCGGCAGTACGGCAGTGTAAAAACTGCGGTTCGGTATGTCCGGTAGGCCCAGGCCCGATTTGGGCTGTAGCGCCACAGATGATGATGATGATGATTATAATTGTAATCTTCGAAGTTGTTTTTTAATTTTATTTATTATTTCTTCTAGTGTTATATTAAATTCCCAATCAACATTTAAAATTACTAAGCCATTTAACTGACAATAGCTAGTGTAAGTTTTTAGCTGTTTTAATGTGGAAAACGATCGCCCGAGAACAGTTGTTGATATCGGCAAGATACAAAATATTTTTAATAATTCATAAATATTCTGCTATATAATCATGTAATGTGTCCATTGTTGCTAAGTTATAGCGTTTCGTAAACCATACATCATATTCGTTTAATGCAATCTCGCCATGGAGAGCAGAAATATATCTTTTTTATAAAAAATTATCAAATAATTAATTTTTTTCTTTATATTTGGATGTTAAACTTTTATCAATTGGAATCAGGCATTGAAAGGAGTTAACATCATAGTCGAAGAAGGTATAATGATAATATTGCTTGGATGATTCAGCTAATAAGTTGTTTTTATAAATTTGTAAAAAGTGTAAAAGATGACCACGTTATGATGTTTAAATAAAAACATTATTTATAAATATGATACAAAACAATTGTAACCATGGTGTTAAATAAAAACATACAGACCACAGACTTACTTAATCACCTTCTAAAATGATGACAGTGACGTTATTCATAAAAGAATTTCAAAAGATAATATTTATTAATGACGTTAACGTGTTTATATTCTGAAACCGGTAAACTATTGAACAAACCACGGATGTTATGAATCATAACACGCCTTAGATGTCTTAAAATCCTCGCTCTACGAGGTCGGATTTCAAACTGACATCTGCGGCTGTAATGATACTCATAACATAGCTATTACTTTATAAAGCGATGTCAACTAAACCATATTTTGTTTTTCAGGTACAGTAAAACCATTTAGAATATCTTACCACACAGACAGCGTGGAGGCGCCTCTAGACATCTCCAACAGAGGTTTCTGTTTGAATTATGTTCAGCAACCCTGTACCAATTCATTGTCAGCATAATTCACAAATATTATTTATGATTTTATATTCAAGTATACCATATTCATTATGTATGTATAATATGAGTACGAGGAATAGTGTCGACGCGATAACCGTTAGTACGGCTCCGTTACACGTGCAGTTTAATCTCAGTTTACTCCGGTGAATTGTGACATAAAATCGTAAAAAACAGTTTAATGTGTAGAGAAAGAAAGCGGGATTAGAGTAGTGATAAAGTGTTAGTAAATAATTCGGCACAAATTACAAGTGAGGCTAAATAAATTCAGTTATAGTTTCCAAGGCCAAGCGAACTGAAGCCAGTAAGCAGCTGAGCGTAGTAGCGCGCTAACGCGTGCTTGGTGAACAAACAGGGTCGGACTGTGCCTAAAGTGCAGTATAGTGAAATTCACGAAATAATTCAATAAAAACGCCTAAATAAAGTGATTCGCGAAGTAGAAGTCGGGTGGGGCAAATGAGTGTTGAAAGAAAACGCGGAAGAGGACAAGACGGTATAGACAGCGAAGACGAAAAAGACATTTTCAGTAGAAATAAAAAAACGCTGAGATCTCCGGAACAAAGACAAGCATTAAAAGAAAGAGAAGAAGCTGAAAACAAGGATAAAGTAAACCACATTAGTATACTGGATAACACCAAGCTAGAAGAAAGCAGCATGGAAGAAATGAAGAGCATGATACGGGAAATGACGAGAGAGATGATGAAAGAAATGTCAAAAAATACAGAAGAGCTAAAAAGAGAAATAAGTGAATTAAAAACGGAAATGAGAAATAAAGAAAATAAATGGCAGGAAGAGAAAAGACAACTAATAAAAAGAATAGAAACCCTAGAAAGTAGAGCTGAGAAAGAAGAAAGGGAAAAGAGAATAAAGAATATTATAATTAAAGGAATAGCCGTCACAAATGGCAACGAAAAAGAAGAGGTAGAAAATTTCATCTACACTAAACTAAACGTAACAGCAAAAATAAAGAGTGCATACAAAATAAGTAAAGAACAACAACCCGATATTATACTAGCAGAAATGGAAACAAAGGATAATAAACAGGAAATAATGAAGGCAAAAAATAAGTTACGAAACACACAGATTTATATTGATAATGACTTAACGGTTGAGGAAAGGAAAATTCAAAGGGAGATCCGAAGCATAGCCAAAGAAGCCAGAATGAAAGGAGGGAAAGTTAAAATTGGATACCAGAAAATTACTATCAATAATGAAGAATACAGATGGAATAAGGAAGAAGAAGGAGTAACGCCATGGACAAATAAGAAGGATCCTTCAAAAAACTACTAAAAGAGACGTCAACAAGCAGGACCAACAAAGGAACACAGGCAGCGAATAAGGACATGAATTTGAAATCGAAACGACAAGAATTATTATACTTTGGAACTTGGAATGTCAGGGGTACCTACTCGGAAGGTGCTCTCAAAAACTTAGTAAATGAGGCAAAACGATACAAAATAGACATACTAGCCATCCAGGAAACGAAGCAAAAAGGCAATGATATAATTGACGTCGGGGATTACACATTATTTAAAAGCGGAGGCCAAAATCGAATGTTGGGTACCGGTTTTCTTGTGAATAAAAGAATTAGTAAACATGTAATAGAATTTAAACCAATATCAGAAAGAATATGTTACATAAGAATCAGAGGCAAACACAGAAAACTGAGCTTCATAAATTTGCACGCCCCAACAGAGGAAAAAGGAGAAGAAGAAAAAAACGATTACTATGAGGAAATAGAACATATATATAACTGCATTCCGAGATACGACATTAAAATTATACTGGGTGACTGCAACGCGAAAATAGGTAAAGAGGAAATGTACATACCGACCATTGGAAGGCACAGCAAGCACGACGTAACAAACGAAAATGGAAGCAGACTCATAGATTTTGCGATGGAAAGAAATATGGTGATCAGAAGCACACAGTTCGAACATAAAGATATATTCAAAGGGACCTGGATGGCGCCAAACGGAGAAACAGTCAACCAGATAGACCATATATTAGTTGAGGAACAACATGCCAAATGTATAAGTAAAATAAGAAGTTACAGAGGAGCAGATGCAGATTCGGACCACTATTTAGTACGAGCAACACTAAAACAGGGTTTAAGAACAGAAGAGCAAAAGAGGGCGAAACAAATAATAGTATATGATCTGGATAACCTACAGAAAGAGGATAAGCAGAAACAATATGAAGAGGAAATGGAAGAACAACTAGGTAGCTCTGAAACCACCGACACTATATCGGAACGATGGAAGCAAATTGAAGAAGCGATAAAAGCAGTATCAAAAAAGACACTAAAGAGTAAAAAGAGAGAAAAGGCAAAAAGTTGGTATGATGAAGAATGTAGAAAAACAGGTGAAAACAGGAAAATTGCAAGAGAGAGAATGATTAAGGACAACACAGAAGAAAACAGAAGAAAATATAAAGAAGCCAGAAGAGAAACGAAACAAATTTGCAGAGCCAAGAAGAGAACATACAATGAAAACAAAATAAAGGTAATGGAAGAAAAGTTCAAAAACAAAGAAATAAGAAATTTTTACCAAGATGTGAAAAAAGCGAAGTTAGGATACCAAAGTAACACAAAATACTGTAGAAGCAAACAGGGAAAACTTGTAGGAGGTGAAAAAGAAAAAGCAGACAGGTGGAAACAATATTTTGAGGAGCTTCTAAACATAGCGGACGAAGAAGAAGAAAATATAGATCAGGAAATCCAAGAAAACGAAGCGAACACTTGGACGGATATAGAAATTACACCACCCACGATAGAAGAGGTACAGAGGACGATAAGAAAAATGAAGAACAATAAAAGCCCAGGCGAAAATGGTATTAGAACAGAAATGATAAAACATGGAGGACAAAAACTGCATTCTAAAATACATGAGCTCATTACGAGCATATGGACACAAGAAGAAATACCTGATAGCTGGACAAGAGCAATCTTGAACCCAATACACAAGAAGGGAGATAAAACGATGTGTGAAAATTATAGAGGAATAGCGCTACTAGATACGACGTATAAAATACTCGCAATGATACTGAAAGAAAGAATCAGCATCTACACAGAAAAAAACATAGGGGACTATCAGTGCGGATTCAGAAGCAACAGATCTGTAATGGACCAAATATTTGTACTAAAGCAAGCACAAATGAATTTCTACGAGCACAACAAGACTCTGTACACAATCTTCATTGATTTTAAACAGGCATACGACACAATCAGGAGAGAAAAACTATACAGTGCAATGAAGGACCTTGGAATTCCAATGAAGCTTATACATCTTACAAGAATGACTTTGACAAACACAGAAAATGTCATAAAAGTGGGAGATACTACAACTAGTCCTTTCAGAGTAGGCAGAGGATTAAGGCAAGGAGATCCCTTATCGGCTCTGCTATTCAATTTAGCATTAGAAAAAATTATAAGAGACAGCGGGATCATGACAACGGGAACGATCTATAATAAAAACCACCAATGCATAGCATACGCGGATGACGTTGCCATAATAGCTAAATCCCAAAAAGAGCTACAAAAAGTAATAAAAAGGCTACACCAAGAAGCAAGCAAAATGGGACTTAAAATAAATGAAGAGAAATCCAAATATATGGAGATGGGCGATGTTATGTCGGATCCGGAAAATGGTAAAACCTTAAAAGTACAAGTTGCTGAAACCACAAACCTGGAATTTGAAGGAGTACAAAATTTTATATACCTCGGTACTATGATATCGCACATCCAGAATAGCAATAAGGAAATAGAAACAAGAATAACAAGAGGAAATAAAGCTGCAGGAGGACTAATGTACGTGATGAAGGCAAAGCAAATATCGCAGAAAACCAAAATTAGAATATACCAAACGGTCATACGCCCAGCGGTAACTTACGCGAGTGAAACATGGATAATAAATAAGAAGGAACAAGAAAAACTTAGCAGATGGGAAAGAAAAATCCTAAGAAGAATATACGGAGGAAGAAAGACAGAGGAAACGTGGAAGAGAAGAACGAATGAAGAAGTAATGAGAATGTACGGGGAACCAAATATTATTCAAGTAATAAAGGCGCAAAGAATACGATGGTTGGGACATATACAGAGACTACCCAGAACAAGAACAACAAAGATCATGCTGCGAGCGGGACTAATAGGACCTAGGAGAAGAGGAAGACCAAAGAATAAATGGATCGACTCAGTGGAAGGAGACTTAAAACAGCTTAATACACATAACTGGACAGAAATAGCAACGGATAGAAAGAAGTGGAGAAGAATAGTTGAACAAGCCCTAGGCCTAGACGGCCTGTAGAGCTAATATATATAATATGAGTACAAATAATTTAAGAAGTTTATTATACATGTTAATTGTTTATACCCTTTCGCAGAATGTATAATGCTGTGTTTTTGTTAATAAAATTTGTTCGATTTTAAAAAATTGTTTGTTCTTATTGCAAACCGGATATAGTCCCAGTAATTAAAGAAAAATTGATCAATTGAGAGATGAGTAACAAACAAAACAGTAAATAATAAAAAGTTTTGTCCCGCGTGTTGAGGGCTTGACTCACGACCATATGATCGTGGGTTTGGATCCCGCCCGTGGCGGTCATACAGAGATATATCGGCATATGACCTGAGTAGTTGATCCGACATATAAATTTAAAAAAATAAAAATAAAATGTATATACCGTCTAAACAAAACGTGACAATTCAGAGAAGCCATAAACTCGATAAATAATTATCTAAGAAATACGGAAGTTATTATAATATGCACTAAGAAAATTGTCAAGTCAACTTTTAAAAAGATACTTAAGATAACATTTAATTAGTCTGTATCTCTCAAAGCTGAATTCATAATGAAAACTCCTAATTTTAACAAAATTAAATTCTAAATTGTTTCACTTTGTTACAATAGTATTGAATCCATTTATAAGTTTCTGTTTTATTTATATCCCTGTTAACTATTGAAGTAAGCGCGCATCTAATACCGTTTTCCCGTGTTATCATTGGAGACGTGCGACAAAGTTATTTTTCGACTGTTCCATAGAAAACATCAACTTTACGATGACGACTGGGAGCGTAATTTTCAACTTTTCATAGCAATCGTAGAAAAATAATTATTATATCTTGTAATCATAAAGATAAGAGAAGAAAGGAGTGTATTTTTCCACTTGTTTTTTAAAGTGAATTCCACACAATTGTGTAGATAAATACAAAATAGCTAAACTACAAATACAAAATTAATAACCGTCTGATGGTTTTAATTTATCAAATTATACCTAAATAAATTATTGCGTAGATCTACTGATTTAACCTAACCTATAATTTTTTTTTTGAGTATTTATACTATTATGTTTTGGACAGCTCTATAAACGCGGATCTCAGTAGATGACATGTTTATATTTAATCGTTCGTGAAATGCGGTTATTAACCGTTAAATTACGGCACTCACAGATGTTCATGACAGGCGCACCAGGATAAGCTATACGTATATGGTACAGATGGAGTATATAATATTCCGTACAGGTGTGCAAGCCACAGGGGAGATTTTTTGAAGGCTGAAATAAATTTATGAGATAAATGCGGAGTACAACTGAACTAGAGATCTTTAGAGTCTCAAGTCGTCGTCTTAATGTACTCTCTACTCGGCTATCAACTTTTACATTTTGCCACAAACCTATAAGAGCAGTAGGTAAATATTGTTGTGTAGTAATCATGTTAAAAATTACACATTGTTTGGCCTCTAGCCAACAAAAAGTTTCAAATTACTCGGATAAACCTTTTAATCTGTAGAACTGCGATGAATCCTCAAATTGATATATCAGAACTACATCTTTTAATACACCTATACCTCGCTTTACGGCCTAGATACGTTCCACGAAACTTGGCCGCAAAGCGAAAAGCCGTATAAGGAATCAATACAAATTCATACAAATTCAATGGGGAAAAAGTTTTTTTTGCCGTTATAGCGAAACATTTTAGGCCGTAAATCGAAAAAGTGCCTTAATTGAAAAGGATCGTTATAGCGAAATGACGTATAAAGAGCGGCCGTATAGCGAGGTATGGGCGTATACGTACTCTTACTTCAGGTTCCGTGGAACCTAACAAAAAGTTTTTTTTTTAGACTTATTATTATTACTTTATACATCACTTAGTTGAGTAGCGATATTGTAAAACAGTACGGTTTACTAATTATTAAACAACGATTGTCGATCAATTCATGCCTGATTCATTTTTACTTTATCTCTCAAAAGCCTTTGTATTAGAACTGTAAAAATGTATATACTCAATAACTATTAATTTTTGTCTATTCTCAAAACTTTTAATACAATACCAGACGCGATAAGATTTCTAATAACTTTTAGTAAAAACGTATGTTTACATATGTTTACCTTGAGATATACATACCCAATTCCAACATGTTCTTCGTTCATTTTTCTTCTTCTTTGCATTGCTACAGAAACATATATTTAAATTTTTCCAACAAAGTATTTTTATTTCAAATTTTGTTATTTGTCTTTGCAATAGTCACATTCCAAGAATTCCATTGTAGATTCTAAAAACAACTTAAACATTCTAAAATGTAATCAATAGTAAGATTATCTTTACATATCCATCTTTTATTTATTTTAAATATACACTGATTTTTCATATAGTCATGTAATTATAGTAGACATATTTAGAATAATGTTGCATTGTGCAGTTGGTATATTCATCATAGCTTAAAATTGTGTGTTCAGTCAAGAACAATATTATAAACAGCAAATCGAAAATTGATTTGATTTATAACACAGATATTTGATGGCTTCAATTTTCATGAGTACAACTCTTTCCTAGAATGTACGAAATTTAAGATAAAGTTGCACAAACCTTCAATGATTTTGAATTATATATAAGAACTTACACACTGTATTTATTAAGTTAATTTCATATCTACCTGATTCTATTCGATGTTTATATGTCAAACCCAAAAACTGTACAAACAGCAATATAATATTTTTTCTACGATTGCTATGAAAAGTTGACAATTACGCTCTTATTTGTCATCGTAAAGTTGACGTTTTCTGTGGAACAATCGAAAAATATCTTTTTTGCGCGTCTCCAATGGCAACGCGCGAAAAAGATATTAAACGCGCGCTTATTTCAATAGTTACCAGGGATACAAACAAAATAGAAACTTGTCATATTGACAGTATACGTATTAAAATAATTTTAAGATGCAATCGTAGAAAAAATTGTAACACGAACGTAAAGTGTCTTTGTTTCTCTTCGGCTCGCGCTGCAATTACAGTGCTCGAGTAACAAAGAATCACTTTACGCTCTTAATACATAAATAACTATTTTCGCATGTCACGATTTGTTTTATCGAATATCACACAGAATCAGACAGATGTGACATCACCTTTAAATAAATTAAAATACAATCTATGTAATGATGATTGTACTAGAGTCTATCCACACAAATACAGACTTAAACTTATGTATCAAGTGCGTATTATGTAGTACATGCATTTAATTAACAAAATAGATTATAATACCTACAGTAGGCAATAATATTTTGTAATAGATATTTCAGCATAAACCCGTTTGCCCTTTTTATTATTATATGAAAATGACAAATGACAAATCTTTGAATTTAGTGATGTGATAATTGTTGATATTCTACACATCAGTCAGTCTAAAAGAATCCATAAAGTATAATATAAACAGTGATTATTTATAGATATATTCTCTATAACTACAACAATTTTAAATTATCTGAAATGAAACAGCTAACATCTAATAAATTTTAAATAGATTTAGGTAACAGAAAATAGAATATGGTGATTTGTTTTAATAGTATAAAATCTAATCTACGAGAGTAGATCTGAAAGTACTGCTCCCAATGTTTAAAATAAATTTTGAATATTATTTGTCTCTGTAGTTTACAATTTCGTCGTAGATGGCATTTGTTCGACACGTACGAAATTCTCTATTTGAACTTTCCTGTATGTTTCATTACTACTGAAAGCTGGATTGTAGCATTTCACTAAAATGTATGTAGTCTTTGAACCTTTGAAGTGTACTGAAATACCTGGTTGTATTTTATATTTGAAAACTATGTTGCATCGTCAATATAAACGTAGTGTAAGTTATACAAGACTATGAAAAATAAAGCCAAAATCGCCAAAACTTCTAATCGTAAATGGCACTTTTTCGAATTATTTCATTTATTTTCATATTGGATAAATTTAAAATTATTAGGTCCGAATTAAAATATTCTTTCTGTTTTTCAAAAAGTATTACACATTTATACATAAAGAAGATTGGGGCTCGTTTGCGATTGCCTAGGGCCCCGCCTAGTGTTAATCCGGCACAGTGTAAAAGGAATTAAATAGAAAAATAATCAATTATTTGAGAACATTGACTTGTACAGATTACGTCACAAATTAATTTTTAAACTCATTATCTCTTAATATTGAAAATTTTGAATACGAGCTTTTACTGATCGATATATTTTGTTAGTTTTTATTAAAAATATATAAAAGTAAAATAGTTGATAACTGTTTTATCCAACTCTTTCAATTATCTGTTTCGATGAATTTCGATGACAGGTTTTCTTTTCATAAACTACAATGTTACATATACTAAAATTTACTGCGAAGATTAAAATAATGTGGCGTTACTTTTATTTCATCTATACAGATAAAAAAATAAGAAGGCAATACTTTCAGATCCAGTTTCATATGTCGAAGATATTTTCTAACAATCTAATAAGAAATAATTTCTAATCTTCAACATTCAGATAAAATAAAGTGACTTTGATAAATAGTTCTTTTAGGTATTCAGTATTTAATGCAAAGCGGCAATATATTCACTCAGTTCCCTTGTATACAATCAATTTTCAATTTTAATTACGATTAAAATAATACTTGCATCACCAAATAAAACTTAATATATAATCACTACCACAACTCCAAATATTACATTTTTTTTTTACATTCTCGTATAAAATGCAAATTATCTAAAATATAGACAGTGATATTTAGATCCTTAAATATTTAAAATAAATTATGAGTACTTAAAGCGAATCACAACAAAAGTACAAATGTTTCAAATAATCATACTGTCACAGTATGAAATTAAACTTAATCTGGTGACAATATATACAGAGTTCAAAACTTCTTGAATCCGAGCAAATCATGCAAGATAAATTTTTACTTTTCCCAATAAAACACTAAGCAGTAACAGTAAAATGTGAAATTTAGTTGCATGATTTATATTTCAAGAAATTAAACCTTTTAGGCTTATATTCATCGCAGAGTGTTTGAATCTCATTCTTTGTCTTTGTCTTTATCTTTGGCTTTCATGAAATATGTCAATATATCAATCGGAAGCGGGAACACTATCGTAGAATTCTTCTCCGCAGAAATGGTGTTCAGGGTCTAGACAAGAAACAATTTGTTTTAGAGTCTCATTTTATAAAAATGCTACTACTCGTATATTCAGGAAGTAATGGTGAAGAATGCGGTGGTGAATTTGAAGCATGCATTTACAATTTACTAAATTGCGGAGGAATGTGTGTGGTTAGTGCTGTATAGTTTCGGCGAACATTAGTGGAATATTTAGGCGAAATTTTAATTAAAAATAAGATGGACAGGTAACTTTTGTAACTAGTACAAGAATTAGATTTTTTTGTAATCTTGCAAAAGGTAAGAGCTATAAAGTTTGTTAAATTAACAGAGTTCTACAATTTTAACAGACGATTTGAAACGTGTTTTTTCGAAATATAAGTTGATGAAACTAGTAATATAAAATTAACAACTTCTTTAAATAACATTAATTAGAAAATAGTGCGAAATAAATAAAAGTTTCAAATATAAAAAATACACAATTTTTCGACACATATTTGAAATATACTACAAACTTATGATTTTTTTCTATAATACTTTAAAATATTATAAAATTTATTAGTAATATTTATGATATACATTTAACAGTTTTCTTTTTTATTCAATGAGGTCTTGCAAATTTTTGTAACATGCAGATTTTATTATTGTTATCATTACCAATAATGTCACATTTTTATTATTTGCAATTATTAATGTATCGTTACGATAACAATAATATCAAATGTTTCTTTTCGGTCTACGGGCGGCATATGACTTATTACATCCCTGTTATCAAGGATGTAATGATACAATTACTATGCTGGTGATAGAAAAAATATTTTTATATCAAATACAAAAAGATTGATTAGTTAACTAATTTTTTGTTGTTGTTCAGTAAATAATAATTAGACTGTAGGTAATTTAGCATGATTACATATTAAAAACAAATGCATTTTTATTAGAATATTGTTAACTATTAGTTACATTTAAAAAGCATAAGTTTGTAGTAAATTTATTAAAATGTACAATAGAATCACTATTTTCCTATTCCACTGGGTACGCCATAAAATTATGTACCTTATTTATTTGAAACCTTTTATCGCACTATTTTGTAATTTGATTTTTTCTACAAATAATTTTTTTTAATATGGCACAACTTTTACAATTTATATCTATAACGGTTCTCAAAAAACAAAAGTGGTATTAAAAAAACAGTATTTCCAAATTCTCCTAAATAATTTGTAATCATATATTTCTAAATCATTTAGAGAAAAACATTTCTATATTTCAATTTATTCAATCACTTTTTTTCTAAAAAAAAAAAAATGAAAACATTTAATAGAAGAAACTATTCGGTGATAATATCAAATATTCAAGATAATTTCATAATTTCCCTCATATATAAATTACCGAAACACAACAGCTATATTTACGTTTTCCAACAATCAAATCTGTATAAAAAACAGAAAAAATAGGGTCCTCTAATTGAACACATTTGAATAATATAAACATATGTGTGCTGATGTCTCGTAGTAAAATGAGTTGTGTTTGTATTGTGTTGTTTTGTAATTATGTATCTGTCATCAGAAGAAAACTGATTTATTATGAAACAGTATTTATCATTTAACAAGCATTCTCACTATCTGTCAAAATGATCGGAATTTATTTAGAATTGTACTGTTAAAAATACTATACTCGTATAGTCAGTTTAATTAAAATTTCAGAATTTTAAAAATATGTACATACTGGCATTAACTCTTTAGGCACATCAAGTTCGTAGGTGCTGACGTCCTAGAAGTAAAATGATAAATATGATTGATGTTTAGTATGTGAGCGAAAGATTCCAAGAAATTATGAAAGCGAATGACAGGTAGTTATTTTTTCCAAAAGATAAATAAAAATAAATTATTCAATTGCATGAACCGTAGCTGAATATATTTTGTTGCATAATGATAATGAGAGGAATTTTCTTTAAACGAAATATAAAAAAGGGACACTTTTTCAATCAAATTAAGAATAAAAAAAAAAGTGACAAAAGTAAGTACTACATTTTCATGGATTTTTATTTTAACTGCAATTGTGTATATTTTACAAGCGCAGGCAATGCTGCCTTCATTTCTTTGTAGATTCGTTGTTAGAGAAGTGATGCTCTATGAATATTTCAGGGATTCTTGCTGCCCCATTTAATGGGATATAGCGTGATGTTATGTATGTATGTTTATTTTAATTTTATTCAAAATTTGTATTGAAGTATTTAAAATTTAACGACTTGCTATCGAAATTTTGACTTCTGTCCAAATAATTTTGAATTTTCTGACTTCCTGATTTGATCGATAAAATGAATTTTGCACGAAATTTTTTTCTTTGCATTATATATGCATTCGGAATTTTACTTATAAGTTTGCTCGAGTGAAAAAAAAATCTATAGAAAATTGGAGAAGTCATATACTACGAGTTAATAAGATAATTTACATAAAAAATAAAATAATATGGTCATATTTTTAGCATAAAATAAAAATAAAATAATTTTGTGTCAAATTAGCAGCATATTTACTTGGTGACGGGATTTGACCCTAACTGCTGAATTTTTCCTTAGTTGCTGAATTTTACCCTAACGAAAGAATTTTATCAATATAAAAATGCTTTATTTATATCTAATGTTATGAATGAGTTTTATAAGCGACTAGGGCATTGTTTGGCAGTGAATGCAGGAAGTTTTAAAAATTTATTATAATTATTGTTTATTTTTATTTGTTATAATCGTTCAATATAATAGTTAAATAAATAAATATAAATATATATCATCACGCATTTTACTCATTACTGGGTATGGCACTCTGCAGTAGAAAATCTCGGTAAGTGATATATTTTTTCATATGAAGTGCGATTACCAGCCGTTAAATCACGGCCCTCAAAGATATTAGTGAAGAGGAAGCCACAGGGGTAGTTTTAATGTGGTGTCGACTGTGGGAATCAAACCCGGGTTCTCAAATCCATAGACCGACTCGATACCACTGTACTACCTACCATATAATATAATAGTTCAATCAAAATATTTTCATTTTAAAATGAATGCTCTAATACATTGCTATCAAATTCGTAACTATTGATATAGCAAGTCTCATGTTTCACGTTACAATAAACTCACAGTACATGGTTACTATTTGCAACCTCCAGAGAGAATAACAAGCTATAGTGTGATACGTGTCATCAGATGTTACTAGACGTTATTATAATTGATATATGAGTATATATCACGTTATGTATCTGTGACAGTTACCAGACAACCCGTATTCCATATATGGAAAATGTTTGATGCGTTGCCCTTAGCTATTGCAAGTAATTTATCAAAGAGTTTGCCTGCAACATGCTCAGGATATTTTAATAATACCCAACAAGCATAAAGCACTTTTGCCGAGGAATATTGTGCGATGCTTTTATTTGCTGTAATCTAGTCTTTTATAAATTTAAGCTTAATAACCAACATAGTTTCTGTAATATTATATAATGCATATTATCAGTTTATCAGCATGTTGTTGTTAGCTGGGATTAATTTTGTTTGACTAGTCAAGATCAACTTTAATATATACTATATTCTTCTTTATTATTATTCGCATATGATTTATGAAAATTCCGGGACTGAACATGACATTAAGAATTTATTACGAAAGTTGTTGAAGCATAAATTTATATACATTTTTTTAATACGTAGATGTTTGTAGCAGATAATATAAACTTTTGGAATGATAAATATTGAAACAAATTCCAGATTAGAACAGTTATTTATGCATTTTATAATTAAATGCAGCCAAAAATAATTAATGAGGTAGGTGGCTCAGAGGTATCGAGTCAGCTTGTGGATTTGAGAATCAGAGTTCGATTTTCACAACCGACAAACAATTTTTACTACATTCAAACTATCCTTGTGACACTTCCTCAACTAACACCTTAGTGGACCCTGATTTGACGGCTGGTAACCGCATTTCACGCGAAGAAATATATCACTTACTGAGATCTGCGACGGTAGAGTGCCACACTCAGTAATGGGTAAAAGACGTGATGATATATTTTATGTTTAAGAATAATAACGATATTTTTAGTTATGATCATTTTAAATTTATTTTAATAATAATTAATTTACTTTAAAATTATTTATTTAAATGACTTTTGACATTAATGATATTTATATAACATAAAATAAATAAAATTCATTCTAATTTGATAATGAAAATACATTTAATTTTACTTAGTTATTAGATTAGTAGCAAGCTGTACCTTTGCCGTAGTTCCAATTTTCGCCACGACGAGCGCTTTCTTATTTAAAAACCCCAGAAAATAAGTTAATAAAGATTTAGGAAATGACCCTTATATCCATATTCACAATAATTTATTAAAGTGTTAGATTTTGTTACTGAGATAAATATAAAGAATTACACGCCAATATAAATTGAACTACTGACGCATCTGTCAAAATCTAATAAATCAATATTTAAATGGAAGTATCGGACTGGGAGGAATGAAGGAGCTTATATGAAATAAATTAATTATGTAAGCGGATGAAATGAAAGGGGCATTTTAGAAGTTATGAAAGAAATGTTTGGCGACAAATCTAAATTAATAAATGTTCAAAAATCATTCACCTAATGAATATATGTTTTAATTATTCTTGCTACCCCATTTATTGAAGCATGATGTTCTTATGTAACCGATACATAAAAATAATGCACTCACTTTTCTTCTACAATAAATTATTGAACTTTTTTGATATTAAATAATTAGGAAATCCAATAATTCAACATTTCAAAAATAACATTGAAAACGCGCCCTTCGATGTATATGGTAAGTAATCTATGTATAACTTAAATGATATTTACATTATATTGTAATTGCATTTATTAATTAATAATAAAAGTAAGTTTTCAGTAAATGTTAAAAAAGAATAATAATAATACACTAGATATGTAAAATAATGATAATGACATTTTTAATTATTTAGTATTGTAATGAGTTATGTAGTTAACAAAGTGTATGTTGTTTGTATGTGCTTGTAGATAATTAATATGCTATGTATATATACATATATTTTCTACTATGTATTAGTGCATTCATGCTACATGCTTAAATGAAATGATCTGCGCAAATATAAATGAAACAAAGCATTAGAGCCAATTAATTTTAATTAACATCATGACAAAATTATTTAATTATTTTTACACTACTTTAGATCAAAATAAAATAATGTATTTTATAATTTACCGTACTAAATATGACAAATAATGAAGTACAAATAAAACAATTACCTATATGAAACTTTTTAATTATAAATACTAATTTCACACCAAGAGTATTCAGATATAAATTGTCAATAATGATTATATTTAATTACACATTAAACAAAGGCGTCGCTAGATTTTTTTCCACAGAAGGCAAAAGGTAGATTAAAGTTTCTAATTTAAATATATATTTTTAACCATAGTTATATAAAATAAAACGGTTAAAAATATAGATTGGATTAAAAAATTGTGAAAATCAAAAGATTTTTCCTGGCATATTCATTAATACCATCAAATAAAATCCTGTCTCATTCTGTAAAATTAAATTGCAATGCACTCTCATAATAGCGTGTATACTGTAGAGCAGAATTAAGTCTATATTTTTCATCAATTGAATATGTCGTAAATTGTAATATAAATAATAAAAGAAAAAGTTAAATATTCTCAAGGGAGCGAGAACTCTTTGTCCTCCCGGCAACGAAGGATGGTATACTGTAAGGTTATACTGCTATTTTTCATTATAATAGGTACTACTAAAATATTCAATTTAATATTGACAATATACTACAAATAAATGTTCAACTATTCTAGTAGTAACTTATCTTAGATTTATTTCAATTATTTAACGTTTTTTTTAGCTTTCTATATACACTCGTATTGTGTATATATTTTTTAATGTACCATTAGACATATTTTTATACATTATTTCTGAGCATTATGAATGATTAATGTGGTAAATATACTTTGTTGTCATGAAACAATAATACAGATCAATAAAAAAATTGTATTTTGTAAATATATGACATTTATACGTCATACATGGATACATGGTTTAAATAGGATATACAATAAAAGAAACTAAAAGTTAATCAAGTTTAATATAACCAATATATTATTATGGAAAAAAAATATATCGTTTGCTAGCCATTATCAAAATCAAAACAATTTAAAACACCATATGGTAAAACCTTCAAACTTTGACAGCAATGTAAATTTCTTAATTGTAAATCGATATTTTAAAAATAAATATAATTTAGTAACAAATAACAGATAAGTTTTAAATGAACATTAATTAAAATATAGGTACCAAAAATAAAACTGCTCGATTTTCCTTATCAATGCCGACTTATATTCATATACAGGGTGAGTCTGGGAAGACGCCCGCCCCTTTAACTTTTTTATTATGAAAATAAACAAAATGTAACAGTGGTATACAACTTAACAAACTAAAGCAACAAATTCAGTAACAAAAACAACTTAAAACAAATTATTTTCACATAGCCACCTATAATATTTGTATAAAAATTATTTCTAGTATTTCTCAATTTTCTTATTTTTCTCGAATTTTTTCAGATACATTAATATAAACTAATACACCGTTGAAAAGAGAAAAAAATGGCGGTTTTTATTTTAGTAAAATAATTATAGGTTGCTATTTAAAAAATAAAAGTTGATAGTCGTATCTTGTAAACCTGACTTTATAAAAAATATCTACATCTGCCATCAAATAGTATATTTAAAATAATAAAACTTTCATATGAACCATTTTTTTCTATTACTCATAATAAAAAAGTTAAAGGGGGGGCGTCTTCCCAGACTCACCCTGTATGTACTTGACGTCATAAGTTAGAAAACGGTGATCAGAATACAAACAAATATTTGCCATCTTTAATTTTAATGTTTCTTTTATTTACGTTTGAAGTGGATTATGGAAAATACCATATAGAATGTTAAAAAAGGGAATATATACATTTTAATGTGTTAGTCAGTCAAAAATGATGTTTTTCCAAATTCGAAAAATTACGGGTGGTTTAGGTTTTTAGTACAACTTGCTTGATAGTTATTTCTAATATATTAAAACATCAAATAGTTCGGCAGTACGATGGAATGGTATTTGAATACGGAGATCCCGAGTTCGAATTCCTTCGTACTAAAAATATATGTACTACCTGTTCAGTAAGGCTTTACTTTAATTAATATTAAGTTCCTGTTGTACAGAGTAGCAAAAATAAATAAATAAATGACTGGTTATAGAGTCGACTAGTGGCACTAAAAACTTACACTTCAAGAAGTATGTTCTTAATTTTACGAAAAAAAATTTATGCATACTCAAATTTCTTTACTCTTTTTAACATCCTGTTTCTATTGTATATTCGTATTTCATCCTAAAATCTAATTTTAAAGTTTGATAATGATAACACTTAACAAAAAACGCGATAAATAAACTCTACTTTGAATGAATGTAATTAAAATTAAACAACTAGCCAAGCAAAATAGCAAAAAGCATACAAAAAGTGCATTAAAACTAACAACATTTCACTAACCTGCAAGTAACGAAGTTGAAGAGCAGCCGGTGAATCTCCAATAACTTCAGAGGCTTCGCGAAGTGCGCGTGAAGCTTTCTGTTCACCTTCAGCTGCAATGACCTTGGCACGAGCTTCACGAGCGGCTTCTGCTTCAGCAGCCATCGCGCGCTGTAGTTGCACGGGCAGTCTTACATCCTTACTAAACACATCAACCAACATTCGATATCCTTGCGTTTTTTAATTCCGCAAAATAATGATTTGTTGACAATGATACCACATGAACCATTTACCATTTGGGTATGAATTCAAGTTTAACGAATGTGTTCTTCGAGTTCGCTAAATTAAACCAATTTTACGGATAAAGAAACGATATTATTCTCGAAGTTTGGAAATATGTTTCAGCGATTTTGTTGTGCAAAGGAAATTTAGCAGAAAATTGATTTTTCTGAATGAGTGACCAACGGAAAAAATGGATTGATAACAAATATGATTGATTAAAAGAAAAATATTGAGTAATTCCACTAAACATAATGATACCAATACGCATTAAGTAAGACACTGTTTTACTGTTATTACTTAGAAAATAACAGATATTACTTTTTAGTCACATTAACCTAGAAAAAGAAATTATAAATAAATGAATATTTTATTGAATGTCCCTAGTATTTCTTAAAAATTGTACACATTATTAGATATGGCACTGGATCGATTACAGTTTGGCGACTATGGGAATCGAAATTGGGTTCTCAAATCAACAGTCTGGTAAGTTACCATTGAGGTTATCTACTTCATAAGTAATTTCTTTCTGTTTAAAATCTATTGAATAGACATGGATTATGAAAAATACAAAGTAGGAATAAAATAATTTACTATCACTAACAGTGCGTTGTATACAAAGTGAAAATCAGTAATGCCACAGGAATAAAAATTTTAAAAAGGCAATTTTACTGCAGTCTTATGAAATATGGGTTGCATTTAGAAAATAATGATTGTCATACCTCGAAATTGTGGGCTTAGAAAAATGTTTGCCATTGGTTAGACATAAAAAATATTCCTTTTGTGTGTGAAACAGTTTCTTTGATTCGCAATAGTTAAGAAGTTATTTGAGAAAGAAAAAATTTACCAATTCCATTTTTCTCGATATAATTTAGTAACTTAATTTATGAGTAAATAAACGCACATTTGAGATGGCGCTCCCAATGGTTGCAACAAAATTTCCATTTAACCAAAGTCATAGCTCCTATTGTTTAGAAGTTAGCCATATTATATCATCGAAATTTGAACAATAATGAGACAATAGAAATATCCACCTTGATAATTTGAAATACTTTTCTCAATATATGATTATTCAGAAATAATTTTAAAACAAACAAAATATTTGACCTAAACATTTCTTTTGTCTTTCGAAACCTACATCATAAAATTGGCCTACATAATGTGACATTTTTTTAATCAAATTCGTAGGCTCTTGCAGTTCTCCAGATCGTAATGGTGAGCCCCTAAATCTAAACACACTGTAGAGCAAAAACAAAACAAAGAGAATTATTATTATTTTCAAAGAGATGTTTAGCCACTTGATCAGTATATGATATTTATTAATTATTCGTTTTCGTGTTAAGATATGTTTAAGGAAGATGTCTCCGAGTTTGTGGGTTTACAGATTCTACCATCATATTTCAATGTACCATTTATAGTCATTAATAAAATATAATAGGTGAAGAAAAATCAAGGGCAATCATTTCGGTAGCAAACAGCAGACCTATATTTTTTAAACCTAATTAAAAATTCTTAAGACATAACATCATACTATATCTCGATAACTGTGGTAGTACGAACCCCTAAAACATTCACAGAACATCCACTTATCAAATTTATCAAAGAATTAGTTTGCGTTCAACATTCTCATCCTGACACATCATCACTTCAACCAGATTCACATTCCTTCCATACAATCTCATTTATTTATTACACTAGAAACCTCCAATTACAGCCATTCATTTGCTCCTATACACCTTTTTCATTTATCTTTTAGTTACACTCAATCCTGCAACAACGAATCTAAAAAGATAAGAAGATAAGACAGCATCGTCTGGCACTTGTTTTTGAAAGTAAATCCACATAATTATAGTTAGGCACTCTATTATAAGAACAGTAAATGAATCAAAAGACAAGAAAAGAGGGAAATGTCGTCTAGTACTTGTTTTTGAAAAAATTCACACAATTGCAGGTAAACGAAATAACTATACAACGAATCTATAATCAAGAATCCTGCTTTCGTTTTATTTATAAGATTCATCCCGTAATTAATATTTGCTAAAATTCCTATACCCTGCTACTCCCGCTTGAAGTACATTCATAATTCCTTACATACAATTTTTTGTTCATGCAACAATCTTTCATTCACATTTATCCATTTCAATCTTTCACCCTCAATTTCATTGCCATACACCTATTTCACCTATATTTTACATTCCACATGCTCAAACCATCTGATTTATACCTATTCTTCTAGGAACATCTTTCTGAATCTCATACTCATCTTACACCAATATATTCCGGACACAATCTTTTCTGGTATAACCAGTCACACCCCGCAATGTAAAATTTAAATTTAAAAACAAACATGAATGTTAATATGAAATAAATTAATTCCTGTATTAAAAAATCATTAATTTTTCAGATTATTTTATATGCTGTCTAGGTTACTCTTTATCTCTGGTATAGCAACGGCACGCGAAATTAAAAACTATGTATTGTCGCAAGGTGGTCATCCATTTAACCGCGCATAGTGTAAAACTTATTATACAAGCTGTTTCACAACTTAGAGCAAAAAATTAAAGGGTATATTCTGTACGACGTGCTGATCATGAAACAAAAAGATTTTTTTTTAAATTCGAAAAATTAAAGGTTGTTAACCTAAAACATTTTTTGTAGTACTGCACTGGATTCGCTTTCTTATTAAACACAAACAATGAAGTAGGTATCAACTACGAAAGAATAATTACACAATTCAATTATTAGCAGTTATTTATAATAGAATTTTATTTAATTAATAACTTTAACATAATCATCCACCCAGTGGCAGTGGCAACGAAAAATTTTGGACTGGGAAACATGGAAAATAGTTTTGCGATTAAAAAAAATATGTTTGTTTCATGATCAGCACGTCGTACAGAATATACCCTTTAATTTTTTGCTCTAAGTTGTAAAACGCCCTGTATATATAAATTTATTTATTTATTTATTTTCACGCAAAATTTGACTAAAATTTGGAAGCTTCTAGTAAAATCATACATAAATAACCTAGGGATAAAATTGAACCAACTGTGATGAAATTATGAAAGTACAAAAATAATTATCTAAAACAACTCAGTCGCACGAGATCAACGCAAAAAGTTTATATGAAATAATATTGAACCCTGGCTGAACCTATGTCAGAGTTGGTAAAATGAAACAACAAAGCTATAATTTTTTGTCGTATATACGTTTAAATTCAAGTCAAGTAAAATAACTACAAAGGAAATTCGAAAACAATATTTTTTTATACATTCTATTGTATCGGTAAGAAGATACCGAAACCAGACGAAAAGAGGAATGAAAAAGTGTTAAGAAAAATAGATAAAATAGAGAACTAGTAGAAAAAATAAAGGCACAACAGCTAACATTTATGAGTGGTCACCTGTTTAGGAAGAAAGGCCTTGAGAAAAATGTGTTTTAAGGGCTAGCAAGAGCTACCGAGAATAGAAAGTTATAGAAATCCATGTACACCAATGTCTGCAGCAGATATGCTAAATACGATTAGAAGAAGATTGTAATGGGTCCCTAATTAAACAACGAAATCAGTAGAGGTGTGCAAAATTTTACAAAAGGTGGCATTTTACAGGGAGCGAGATAAAAATATATTCTATTTAATTTTAAAGATACTTATAAGTAATTTATTTTTATTTCAAACAAAAGACAAAATTAATTGTCCATTTGCATACTTGGTGAAACTAGATTTAATAAAATATTTTTAAAAAAAACTTGTCTGAATTTCACAGAATTCTTGTTTGTTTTAATATTTTATTATTTTTATTTCCTTCATCTATTTGTGTTATTATTTAGTTTTATCTTATTTATCAGTGTCATATTTGATTTATTTTTTATAATTTAATTTTTGTTGCTCTTTATTATTTTTAATTTTAGATAAAATGAACATCTATATGTAATACACAGGTGTACGTGCATGTTTTCTGATTTGTATATACCCAATCCCGAGATTCTGTCATTAAAACATAAATAACTTGTGCCTAATAAATAATTTACAACTTATATTTAGGGTTTAGAATGTTTAAAAGTTAGCAAATTTAATCTATTTTAAAGGGACGATATTTTAAAGTCTTACACACTGTAACTTTTTTCCTAGAACCAGCTCTAACGAAATCCAAGTGTCAAAAATCTCGTATCTAGAAGCGTTTGTAAATTTGTAATTTTCGCAAACATTTTGCATCTAATTGGACAACACAACATTGTAATCTATTCAAACCAATATTTGATCTACATATTTTATATGGGGAGCGCTTTGAAATGTGAGTGATATGACAAAATGGTTTAGTTACCGGATTCGAACTATTGAAACAGGTACATTTCACAAAATTTATTATAATTGCTAAAAACTACTTTAAAATGTATTACACATTTATTTTTTACCCTGAAACATGTCTAATAAATCGGAAAAAAAAATGTAGAAGTTAACATGTATTTCAATTACCACTAGGAAGTAACATTTAAATGTAATACCAATAATTTGAAGTTAGTTGAAATTTGTAATAAGTCGAATCATAATTTAGAGATTGAAAATCTATAATTGTTGGATTTTAAGCTTTAGATATAGAAAAATTGTATAAATTTTATATTACTTTTATGTATGCGACGTTTCGGCCGATGATTGTGGCCATTATGAAGCAAATCCAGTTTATATTACAATAGTAGTTTAATAGTTATTTACGTAAAAAGTCAGGAAAGTGTTCAATTACAGGATGAGTAGCTAGTTTCATTCCGAGCGATAACGAGGCTTGAAACAGCTTACAAATCCTGTACGACACTTTACTGACGTGTAACGTATAACATTTTACCTGAAACTTATAAACAAACAATAAATATTTTAAATTAATTTAAATTAAAAGAAATATTTGACTTACATATTCAGTCAGTATTTTATGTTGCTAAGTAACTAGACAGTCACGTTTCTTTCATTATTTGCCTAGGCAGGCAATATGTTATTTTCCTGACTAGGCATACAAAGCAAAGCTTTCCTGAGTCTTAAAGGTCAGATAAATGTTTATTTTCCTGTCAGTTTCAGGTAAATTTAATTACATTTTTAAAACTTTAATCATCAAAACTTTAATTTATATTAAAAATATTATTTACAATATAATTGCTTGATAATGATCACAACAGTTGGCCGAAATGTTGCATAGATAAATGTAAAATAAAAGTTGTACAAATTATTTTATGTATCTAAAGCCTTAAATCCAACAATTGTAGATTTTCAATCTCCAAAATAATTCCTGTAATATTGCATAAAAATCGCATTACCAGTTATAAATCCAATAATATTCTTTTTATGTGTTTAGAGCTCAAATATATTGTCTAGTAAAGATATACAAATTTCAATTGTAACCGTATAAAAGAAAGAAATGTCAATCTTAAAAGAAGTTATTATTTATAGACATGTCAAAAAATGTAATATAAACTGTCAAATACAGATTTACATTACCAATATTTGTGATAAGCGTTGGTAGAAACGTGGCCTACGTTGTCTAAAAACAATTATTTCGTAGAAATGTAAAAAATTGTCAATAACAGCAGTAAATTTCGACTCTGATAACGTATATTTTTTGAATTTATGATGTCATTTGCAGATTGTGTGACAATCAATTTAAAAATGACATTTTTTTATCTTGTTTTAATGTAGCTATATACACACAAAATACATATTTTTGTTCTGAATTTAAAGTAGTTTTAAATACTATTATAGTTATAATAAATTTTTATGTTTAATTTGTGAGACGCCTCTAATTCAATAGTTCGAATCCGGGAATAAAAAAATGTTATCACATCACTTACATTTCAACGCGTTCCACCTTGATACCCCAACTTTCCGTGGCCTCGTCGAGGGAGGCCTGCATGTTGACGGAGATGGTCTCACGCTCGCTCAGGATCTCATGCAGCGGCCGCGTTCCCATGGTATTCCGCAGCGTTGTCTGTGCCAACAGACGCGTGCTGTGATGCGCATTCTCTACGTTTGCTATGGAGATGGTGGCGTTGGATACCCGGTAGTACACCACGGCGTCCACTGATACCGTCACACTGTCTTTGGTTAGTACCTGGACAGAGGATAAATATTGTGCATATACATGTATTGGATGATTGCAAATGACTGATATCTAAATTCGGGCGCTATAAACTAGTCACTTATACGCATTAAATAATGTAGCATTCGACTATGAACACCGGCAGTACGGCAGTTTAAAAACTGCGGTTCGGTGTGTACGGTAGGCCCATGCCCGATCTCGGGCTGTAGCGCCACAGATGATGACGATATCTAAATTACAACATGGGGAATATAAAAAAGTAAAAATGTAATGTATTCATTTTTTTTCAATGAATTATTATTATTATTAATGAGAGTTGTAACAAGGGTATGGCAATAGGGTTCTGTACTTATTTTTTATTATCATTTATTTATGAAACTACATGATTAACTATGACGATCAGTGACAACAAGGGTTTAAAATTCTTTGTATTACAAGAGATATGATTTTTTGAAATTTTGTATCAAGGTTGTCGCAAGTATCAGTGATACTTATATTTAATATTTAGTACACCGCCCCTTTGTGGCCATGCCTAACGCCCCCTTTCACACACTGTAGATAATTCCAATACCCCCCAGGTTGCGATATCGCCCACTTTAAGAAGCAATAATATTGACTATTTAGCATAATACCCTTTTTTAAATTTTGAGTTGAAAAATATATTTTTTCGAAAACTGTCATATAAAGTTAAAATTTACTATCAACACGCGAAATGAGTGTTTTTTTGTCTACAGAAAGCAAAAGACTTTTGCATGCAGGATGCAAAATTTTTTGATAGAAGAAAGGCTCACAATTTAATAAAATTTGTCACTTTATTTGTTTGCTTAGAAACAATACTTCTATTCTTTAACAAAATTTATATTTAATGTTCCAATTGAACAATTATTCATATTTATCCCGCTTGTGGAAGCTTACATACATTGATGTCATGGAGACATTAGATGTCACATTAATTAATCCTAAACGTCAAAATTTTCTCATTACATTATTACTAATTTTGGGACATACATTTCGATTGCGAAATGCTTTTGCATTCTCGAATGCAAAAGTAATATTTCGCAATCTAGAATCAAAAATAACTATTTGCAATGATTTTTAAAACAAAATAAGAGAAAAATAATTATAAAAATATTTGAATTCATTAAATTTTACTAACATACGACAACGTGCAAATTATAATAATAGAAAATTTTTCAAAATATTGCTTTGAAATGCATATTATAACTTGTCTGCAACAATTTATGTATTTTGATGCATGAAATGGTACAGACACGTAACCAACAAGATCAGTGATATTCTAACAGATATGTCCAGGTACGATCAAAATTAAAAATATGATTTTAAAGTTAAAACATTTAAATACCACATACAAACTTCATCTTTTAAAAAATAATAAATACACAAAGACAAATATACTACAAAATGAGCATTTACAAAACTCAATCAAATCAACCATTTAGAAATTTGTTTAAAAGTAAAACTACAACAACATACATAATGCTCAAATAGTTATTTGTGTATTAAGAGCGTAAAGTGAATCTTTGTGACACGAGCATGGTAATTGCAGCGCGAGCCGAGGGCGAGAGCTGCAATATTGCAAGAGGAACAAAGACACTTTACGCTCGTGATACACACATAATTTTTCCTACGATTGCATCCCAAAATTATTCAAAAACGTACTGAAAATAAATTCGTTCTGCCAACTGTCAATATGACAAGTTTCTGTTTTGTTTGTATCCCTGGTAACTATTCAAATAAGCGCGCATTTAATATATTTTTCACGCGTTGCCATTGGAAACGCGCGCATTTAACGTTTCCAAGAGCAATGCGCGAAAAAGACATTTTTCGATTTTTCCACAGAAAACGTCAACTTTACGATGACAAATGAGAGCGTAATTATCAAGTTTTTATCGTAGAAAAAATCTTTTTCCATACAAAGCATTATTTTAAAATCGATATGTTGTAGAAATAAAACTTGATGAATTTAAGGGTTAAAACTTTTTGGTACATACATAGTAGCTTATTAGCTTATATACTATTATACAGAATAAGGATGAACTACGAAATTGAACGAGAACTAGAGGAGATAGATATAGTGAAGATCATAAAACAGCAGAGGTCTAAGTGGATGGAGTACATATTTAAAAACAAAGAACAAGACCCAATAAAAGTCATAATGGATGAAGCCCAAGTGGAAGAAGAAGAAAAGGAAGACCAAAATCGACATGGATAAAAGAAGTAAAGGAAGACTTTAAAATAACAGGAATTGAAAACAAAAAAACAGCAGATATGAAACAAACTATAAAAAGTGATTTAAAACTAGATCTGGAGGTTGATCCCTTACATTTAAAAGAATCTAGAAAGCCTCCGAAGTGGAAACGGCATGAAGACGAAGAATATTAAGCCTAATCTATACTATGTATTATACTTACATTGAACTCACGTAAGATAAATGCTAATGAATACTATTATTGACAGCTACAACAACATGACCAGTAAATTGGAAATTTTCGCCCAAATTAGTCGAATTAGAATTTCTAACAGTTTCAGAGCATTAGTTATTTTGTGTTAGTACACAGTATTTGCACACTGATAATGCTGAAACTGACAATTAATGGTCAAAGGTGATAGGAATTCTATTAACTATATGAGCGTAACGTAATTCTATTCTATCTGTGATGTTTCATATGAAATATGAATATTACAATTGAGAAATAAAAATGTGTTTACGTAACTGGAATTTGTAAACATATTTTTTGTATTTGTTTATGCGACGGAGTGAAACTTATATTGAACTGGATTGTAATATGAAAACATTGTGTATCATGAGCCGAGATGGGCGAATAAGTTAATCTTACCGGACTGCGTCAATTGTAACATGAAAGAAATGGACGCCGTCTTAAAATTTTATTAAACATACCGCTATTAAGTTTTAAACTTAATTGAACGCGAAACGTTATAATTTAATAAGAAGATGGAAACAGAATTACTATATAAATAAAATTTTTATTAATTATAATAATTAATTCACCACTCAAGTTTTCAATAAAGTAAACGCGAACACCGCGTGATGTGAAGAACTACATCTTCACGCTTTGTGTCGATGGACGAGACTGATGGTTTCCACCAAAACACTTGCTGTCCTGGGTACGATACCCACATCTGGAATCCATCCCTCTCGCATCGGGGTGGACACAGATGTCTCAAGTGTTTTGGTTATGTAGTCTGATACTCGGGCACTGCAGATAACGCGAACATGAAATCTTTTTGGAATTCTAAGAATATTAACTATAACTGTCTCTTTTTATAATTTAATGCCCTATATTCGAAAACCAAAAGATCTCACACTCAGCCTTAATGGCACATGTGGAAATGAGTGTCAAATTACACGAAACCAATCTTATCTAAACGCAACATAACAACAATGAGATAGCTCATATTGTTACAATTGACTTATTCATGATTTGTTATATAAATTAAATTCAAGCAAAAATAACAAACAACAATAAAACTTAATTTAAAGCAATGAAACTATAACATTTTCTTCATTTTCTGCTATAAATAAATATATGTATAAGCCATGTCAAATTGTATGACAATTTTATACGTACGGTATTTTTAAACAAGACTAAAATAATCAGAAACGAAATAGGTTGTTATTTTCATAAATCATAAGATTTAGATTTAAAATGTAAATAACATAAATTCAGGACTTAATTGTCATCCCATTTGACATAGCATAAATGTCAATAAATTCTAAATACGCAGTATTTCAATTTCTACAAATAAACAATAATATGTTGTTTTAAATAACAAACTGTTTACGAAACAAGATATACGTTGCTAATTTTGTTTTTGTTATTTATATTTAACGTTTATTTTAGAATGAAACAATAACCCGTGGTATTTCTAAATATGGTAATAAACAAATTCGTTTTCTAAAATGAAATGGTCTATACAAATGAATAAATGAAACAAAATAAAAAGTAATACACTTACACAGTGCTAACAGTCATGCACACAAATTGCAAGAACGGAAACGCAAACACATTAAGGGGCCCAACGAACCTCTTGCGGGGGCACATCGTAGGTCCTGGTGCGTAGATCCACACGGGCGTAAGCGTCAATGCACGGCAGGATAAAAAATATCCCTGCAACCAAAGAGTCATTTATAATACGCAGTAAACCTTGCAACGTACATATTTTATTTCTTTCAGACGGTAAACATGTGGGATATTTCTTTTTATTATTGACTTTTTAATCATAAATCTTTCCTAAACCATTTAAAATTCCAAGGGAAAATAATGTGTATACATAATTCTAAATAAATAGTTTTGCTGTTGGCATTTCGGTACATGATTCATGTTTAAATTTATTGCGAAAGATAAATAAACTGAAAGAAAAGAAGAAAGAGTATTTCTAAATATCTCGCAATGTATTTTATTTAATATTTAAATTTTCTGTAATTAGCAATGCTGCTAAGATGAAAATAACAACAATATTTCTCATCTTGCGAAATGTTTAAGAGATGAGAAATTAGTGCTACGAAACTAGAACATTAATAAATAAAAAACAAAATTCTATTAAATAATTTATCTTTCAATAGTAAATTGAAAATTAACAAATTTCTCTTCCATTGAAACTGACAAACAAGTGATTATTGAATAATGTCGGAGACGAGAAAATTGGTTTCTCGTATTATAATATCAATTGTATATTTCAGCTTGCCCTAACAATTTGAGATTATTTGCATTTGAACAGTATCTAAAAATATCAATTAAAACGGAATAAAATTTGTTTTTCGAATTACAAACATAGATATTACAACGAAAAACAAAGAAATCCTGTCGAGAAGCAGTAAAACAGATGAAATGAAATATAATTGAAATCAGAATGAAAACAAATATTTTTGTTAGATTAGCTTGTACTGATCCTGACAATAAAAGTAATTTGTTTTATTACATTACAAAGAGTGTGAACAAAATATGCCATTAGCATGTCATTATGAAAATAGCAATTATTTTGTTTCAGATAATGCATCTCACGAATAAAAACTATATAGAAACGTTACTTTTTAGCTTGACGTCGGATAAAAAGGGCAGATAACTAAACTGTTTCTAAGTAAATAACTTTTTATTTACTTTCATTACAATGGAAACAACGAATATAAGTGTTATAGTTTTAAAGTTAAATTTGTTTATGAAAGAAAAATTCGGATGACGCCTGGATTCGAACCAGGGACCCTCCGCTTGCCGGGCAGAGATGTTAACCGCTACACCACGTCACCTGTATCCGACGTATGGCTTCAACCGAATTCTTCTTTCATAGTGTCTAACGTAGCATCGATCCCAAAGACTCCTATATCTATGATAGGCATTGACAACGGGTTTCGTCTACAGCGACACAGTTCTGATTTATAGGGAATCATTCCACGAACTAATTTTTAACATATGACTTCGACTGAACGTACAGTAATGAAGATAATTTTAAAGTTAAATTTTTTTATGAAAGAATCCAGGCGTCATCCGAATTTTTCTTTCATAAACAAATTTAACTTTAAAACTATAACACTTATATTCGTTGTTTCCATTGTAATGAAAGTAAATAAAAAGTTATTTACTTAGAAACAGTTTAGTTATCTGCCCTTTTTATCCGACGTCAAGCTAAAAAGTAACGTTTCTATATAGTTTTTATTCGTGAGATGCATTATCTGAAACAAAATAATTGCTATTTTCATAATGACATGCTAATGGCATATTTTGTTCACACTCTTTGTAATGTAATAAAACAAATTATATTTCAAAATCAATGAATCAATTTACCGAAGCGTTGCCGTGAAAATATATGAATAAAATTTTTAAATTTAAAGCTTATGTCATCATTGAATCCGAGACAGACCTTCCTTCTGATATCTAATAATCTTCTAATTTAGCCGTGATCTGTTTAATACCAGAAAAATTATTAAATGTATATAAATCCTAAAAATTTTATTAAATAGTTTTTTCTGTTATTTGCAAACATTTTTGAGAAAGTTCAAACTATCAACATTTATTACGTAACTAGTCATGTAAAGAATTCTTTAACTCTTGAATGACAGTTATGAAAAAATTTACATTTCATAATGTAAAAATTGATGTAAAACAAGACTTTTCATATCTTTTATTTGAAGCATTTTTGTTTAAAATAATTTAAGAAGCAACGCGCACGAAAAAAAAACTGTTTTCCCTTCTTAAACCCCTATGACCCGCTTTTCGTACAAGCTTCAGTGAAGAACTAATTTCAAATATTAAATGAAACACTAACGTATATATCACTGACCGACAATTCACAAAAAGTCCATGGATTATTCTGACAGGTTGAAATCAGTTTCCAACTAATTTTTATACATGTTTGAACTACTGACTGCTTATCAGAGTTACGAATTTTCCGCTGCTTGAACGCACAAAATCCAACTGCTCATGCTTCCGATAATTTGTGGATTGCTGCTCAAACAAAGTTTATATTATAAGGATCGTAATCATAGCGTTAATTATGCTATTAGTCACGAAGATTCGACATATACTATAATGATTTGTTACGTACTTAATTTCATCTGTTGCCAATAGAAGAAAAAATAAAACAATTTTTTTGGTAATAAAAATAAAATATCAAACTAAATACTTGTCTAAGTCTCACAAAATTCAGCCTCCAAGTCAACTTATGAGGTCATCGTCCGAGGCTGGCCAGCACAGTTAGTAACCATAGACGCGTTTCGCTCTTATTAGAGCTCATCAGTATGGTATAACACACTCCTTCACCTAGAACAAAGTTCACATGATGGAGCTGTATGACGAAGAACTGTGAGACTTAGACAAGTGTTTAGTTTGATATTTTATTATTAAACCTAGTTTCACCAAGTGAGCATTCAAAGACAATTAATTTTGTCTTTGTTGTTTTTTGGTTAAATTTTTTGGTGTTGATCTAAAACAAAATTAAATCCAAAAAGTCATGTATAATATTGTATGTGTACACAAACAATCTCATTATGATAGTAGGATCATAATGAATTTCATTATAATACTCAAATAAAGGTTTATAATTGTGTTATTATGACACTGCAGCAGATAGAAACTTGTAAAATATATAACTTTATGTTTTATATATAATAACAATGAATATTTAAAATTTAAACCAAATAATATTTTAATCTCTGCCGCTGAAATATTACTGTTCAATATATTTCATTTATATTATTAATGATTGTAAATATCATCAGGATTTTAATAGCACAATGTATTTATAATATTCTGTAATATTACAAAATTTACGACGTGAATAGAGATAGTAACTTTGTGGATCATAAATGAATCATTAATTACGTGGATTTTAATTAAAATTTCAGGAAATAATGTAATAATTTAAAACCTAATATTTTACGGTCACAGTTTTAACGCAGTTATTTAGAAATTAAATTACTATTAAAATAGTCAAGGGATGGATTATAAGCTTTTCAAATAATTATTTATTTATTCACTGATGTTTTAGCACCTAGATTGGGCCATTTTCAAAGTATTTGCTTAGAAGAGTCACATATAAATACAAAGGTTATTATGAAATTTGATAATTAAATGTTTAAAAACTTTCTAATTATCAAATTTCGTAATAATTGACTACAAAAACTTTTCTATTGATATGTGACTCTTCTAGTCAAATACTTTGAATTGGAATTTGAAAATGACCAAATCCAGATACCGAAAGTCAGGGAATAAATAAAAGTTAATTTCAAAAATTGATCCCTTAACTGTTTTAAAATAATTTCCAGCTTATCCAAATTTCCAATTAAATTATTATTATATTAAAACATACCTTTTCTTTTATTTTGCTTTAATTAAAAAAAAAAACAATTATTTTTCAAATATTATTTGTATTTTTTCCTTTTGCCAAAAGCATACTATAATACTTTCTATTTTAAATATGCAAATAAATATGAAAATTCAAATCCGATAACAATTAACGTAATGTAAAAAAAAATATTTGCTGGAATCTTTCAGCTAATTCTTATCTTATTCTAGTTTGATTTAAAAAATGTCAATCCAAATCACTTTTCGAAAATCAAATGGAAAGAAGATTATATCGGAGTTTGTATAATTTTTTTTGAAAATTTAATTTAGCTTAATTTGACTAATACAAAATTCAGAATTAGCTAAAACTCTTTTCAGAATTAAACTGTTAATTCATTATATTTTAATTATAAATTCAAGTTTCCATTTCCAAAAAGTAAAATAAATCTGCTACAAAAGCGCCAAATAACTAAAATAAAAAAAGAAATGAAAAAATGTGTATACACGTAGCTGTTTTTTTTTTAAACTTGAACATATTACGTTATGTAAAGCAACGCCACCAAAAAGTGTTGTCATATGTTTTCTGATAAGTGACAACTGAGACGTGCTTCTATATAAAGAATTTCAATTATTGTGAATCTGACCTCAATGATACATTGATATTTATTCGCAACAGGCAAAATTACGAATTGGAATGTGAATTTTAGAACCAAAATTTGATTCCTACAATGGAGAACTTTATCCCTGGGGCTCTTCCATCACTAATATATAAAGTGATATACTTGTTTTCCCATCTGATATAACCTATATACATATCAAGTATAGGTAATTGTACGTGGTATAAATGGTTATATAAAACGTATTATATCTGAAATTATAGGCTCAGAAAGCAATTACGTGAATAACTCAAACCCTCGTCAATCTAAATTACACTTTTTCTTGTATAACCCTCAGACGAGACGCATAGACGTAATCAAGATTTTCATTGATCTAAGTAAGAAGTTAAGATATACTGAAGGTTGAGAAATCCTTCCATCGGCAAGTTAGTTACAGTCTACGACTTGGAATAAGTTTATTTTCTAAACATGTTCATATTTAATCAAGAACTTGAAATTGAATATTTTTGAGTGAAGTCAGTTTTTCCATTGGCATTGCTTGTCAATTTATTTGAGAAAAATGTTCTTCAAACAAAATTATAGAAATAAATAAATATATCATCACGCCTTTTACCCATTACTGGATGTGGCACTCTGCCTAAGCAGATCTCGGTAAGTGATATATTTTTTCACGTGAAGTGCGGTTACCAGCCGTCAAATCACAGCCACCAAAGATATTAGTGGAGGGAGAGTCACAGGGGTAGATTTAAATTGGTGAAAATTGTTTGTCGGCTGTGGAGATCGAACCAGGGTTCTCAAGATCCACAAGCCGACTCGATTCCACTGAGCCACCTACCCCATAAAATTATAGAAATTATTCATCCAAATCAATAAACACATTTTATTTTTAATAGTTTTATTTACTTACTACAATATTTTACGTTGTAAGGATTGTTACAAAGACTATAACGATTAATAGAGTTATTTGAATCTCAACGCGTAGAAAACAGATTTAAAGCTCCCACAGTCGTTTTAGCTCTTAACAGAACATGGTATCGTATACTTACAACGTTTTTCGTTTTACTAGAACCACTTTAAAATCACATTTCAAATTCTAAATATATTGAGAATGTGTAAGATTTTACAATCGTAGATGTCGTTGTTATCTTTACAGCAGAAATTGTTTATAAATAGTTTTTCAAAAAATGTGACTCAAACCCGATAATTAAGAAAACTGGGTTGTTAAAACAGTCCGGGATGTGTTATCGATCTTCTAATAGTTGACAACAGTTGAATGTAAATAATTCCTTAATAACTTAGTAAGATGAAAATTATTATTACAGCTTGACTTTCAAAAAGATTTTATATTATTCCGAATTTAGGTAACTTGTCAATTTAAACTAAACCTTGTTATCAATAAAGATTAAATGAACACTATGATGATACTTGGATTAATGTTTTAATATCCGATAAAGTTAACTAATTCAAAATTCAGGGTTAGGTAAAACTTTTTTGAGACATGGGTTAGTAATTTGAAGGACAACATACAAAATTTATATCCAGTTTTATAAAGGAGAGGATAAATTTACTTCCATAATAGAAGTATTTAAATTAAAAAATTCGAATCAATTTTATTTATTACTGTCAAAATTTCGACTGTCATTTGAATGAATTCATTTTATTTAATTTGGAGGTAAATTAATTTGCCGGTCATTAGTTGTATTTAGTTCAAATTCCATGGGAGCTTTTAAATCTAATTTTCATGGTTATTAAATGAGTAAAATGAAATCTTCAATATAACCTTTATTTCAATATACGTAGGTACGATTACAAATTAGCAAATTACCAAATATACTTTAAATCCAAACAGAATTTCAATGCATTTTTTGTAAAGAACAGAATAAATTAAATTCCTCAATAAATCTATTTAAATTAACAAATTCAAATTAATTTTATTTATTTTAGCATATTGAAAAAAAAATTCTTTTTGTTTCATGATCAGCACGTCGTACAGAATATACCCTTTAATTTTTTGCTCTAAGTTGTGAAACACCCTGTATAACATTACTGTCAAAAGTTCGACTGTCATTTTAATGAATAAATTTTATTTACTTTGGAAATAAATTACTTTGTCGTTTATAAAACCAATCATAAATTATTAAATCAATTAGCAGATTGAGAAACAATTTAATTTATGCCTTGAAATATTTTAATTAACTATTAAAATTATTTACATTTGATTCTTGATGAAACCAAAGAAATTTTAATTACTACCATGGAATATAACTAACTATAGTCTGTTTCACTGTAGCTTCACACTAGACCGATTTACACATCGAAAAAGTATTATACAAAAATTTAAAAATCTTCAAAAAAAATTGAGTAAAATCGTGATAACAAAAAAAAATAGAAATGAATGTCATTTGTTGTACTCGTTACAATACTTTTTGTTGCACCGCAAATCCGCTACGCCAATCAGCCAATCATCAACACGAAAATGTATTTCCTATGTTATGCAATGCTATAAAGGTCCGGTGAAACATAATATAGGCCAATACAATTATTCTCAAATTTATTATTTGAAATCCATGAAGTTATACACAGAATGTCATTTAATTAAGCGTCCTACACTTAACCGAAAGTAAAACTGACCACATAGATAGAAGAACTAGAACTAGAATCTCTTAAAATTAACCATTTACGTCATAGTTCATAATTTTGTAAGAAAATTAAAATCAATGTGTTTTCTGAAAACAAAAGTAAGTGTTGCTAAACATATTTTTTCTTTTTCTCTGGCTGGTAGTACAAGCTCTGTTTTTGAATGTTCTAAGAGCACAGTTTTAACATGTTAGAGATAACTAAAACACCCAAAAACACTGCTCTTAACCCTCGAGCGGGCGCGCTATTAAACATAGCACGAACGGGCGCGCGGCGCATAGAGTGCTCGTTCGATGTTTTGTGTTGTAATTGGTGTTTTAATAAAAGAAATTAATTTATTTTGATATATTTTATTCGTCTAAAGTATAATCAACAATATTTTAAAACTCCATAACTCTATAGAAAAAATACACGTGTCAATCATTTTATCAAATGCTGAAAGTTTCGATATTCTTTTGCGACTAATTTTGGTCCAGGCAAAATTTTAACTAAATTATTTTTCTTAATTTTTGATTTTGCTGACATATTAAGCTTGTACCATTTTATTGTTTTGTCTTTATCAAGATAATAGTTCGCATCTAGTTTATCATCGTTAGCTGCAACTACGGAAGTTTCATCGCTTGTGCAGTCTTGCTCTGAATCAGTGTTATGGGTCACGACTTCCTCATTTTCAGATATGTCGTCACCTTTAGCTTCAATAGATTGTTCATTATCAATCAAATCTTCATGAAGAATTTTAAATAATTAATCGTTCGTAAGATATTTTGTAGCCCTGAAGCATATATTAATTTGTCAAAATGTACATGAATATTTAGCATATATTGAACAATTTTTTTTCTATTTACTAAGTACTAAACTATTCAAATTAAATTAATTTCAAATATTTTCATAATAACAAATTTATAAAAGCAATATATAACTAATACGTTGGAAAAATATACTTACATCACTGGACGCGCGGCGCCCTAAGTGCGCCAGTAGATACAGAATCGAAAGTAATTTTCAATAGCACACCCGCTTATAACAGGATATTTCGCATAGGTACTGATGTCGAAGCACACAAGTCCAATGAAAGAATAACAGTGGTGGCTTGGAGCTTCTAACGCCTAATACCATTTTGACAGTGAAATAAATCCAGTTGGCGCACCCAGTGCGCCAGCGCGCTCGCTGGAGGGTTAAAATAGGCAAAAACAGAGGTTGTGCTACCAGCCATAGTTTTTCATTGAGACGTCTATGATCTTATATGTCAGTTGTGACAATTCCGTGTTTATTACACAGACAACTTCGATTTTAATGGACTCGGAATTATTCCTCATTGATCAACTTCAAACTTCTTTTGCTGCTATATGAAAAGAATTAAACATCGCATTACAGCAGATTTAAGATCTAGATAGTTATCTAAACATTCTATTATGTTATCTTCGTTTATTACATAACACCATGTATCCAAAACATAGGATACTTTCACTGTGTAAACGTCAATACCAAGAATTTAAATAAAATTCATTGTTATAATCAGTTTTAAATCTCAGTATTCAGGATAAAAATTTTATTGGATTTGCAATCATTTATTCATAATTTACAGCATTCAATATTCTTCACATAAACGCCCCAGTCTTTTTATGAAAATATTCCGATCTACTGATGCAAAATAGACTTGCTCCCTATAATTTAACTTTGACACTAAATATCCCTAAGAATACAAACGCTAATATCAAATGTTCGTTGAATATAAATCCATATAAACCTGCCACTAAATTATTCATAAATTACAGGCAATTCTTGTTGGATATCAGCTAAGCTAATTCAGTTATATGGACGTTCACAATAGTTCATGTCTCCCTTTGAAATGTAAAAACAATGAGCATAAAGTGAATAATAAAGTAATTTTTTACAAGTAAGTAGGCATTATTCAGGCATTTCAAACGTCAACTCTGAGTAGTAAGACTTGAAAAGGACTCTGTAATTGTGTGCAGCAGCTGGTGCTGGAAAAACGTCTTCTTTCAAGCTGAATAAAAGCATAAACGTGAAAATATTAATTTAAAATATTTAATAAGTACCACACAAAAAGCAATTAAAACAAAATTAAAATTTCTGTTTTCTTTTAATTATTAAGTTCACGATATATTGATATTCTTTTTTGGTGAACTTAATTTGAAAATATTTTCATTTTTTTGTGCTAGTCAATATTATTATAAATAATTAATATTATGTCCACATAAAGCAGGCCTTGATTAAATTTGTATAGCGCTATAATCGGATATTAATCGATTTATAACTATGAATATTTACTTCTGCTATAAATAATGTTAAAATAAATATATCATCACTCCTTTTACCCATTACTGGGTATGGCACTCTGTCGTAGTAATGTTTTTCTTCGCGTGAAGTGCGATTACCAGCTATCAAATCACGGCCTACAAAGATGTTAGTGGAGGGGAAGTCACAAGGGTAGTTTTAATGTGATGAAAATTGTTTGTCGGCTGTGGAAATCGAATCTGGATTCTTATATCCACATACATAAAGTAGGCAGTAAGTTATTTGTTTAAATAGCGAAAAAAGTAGCAGATTTACTGTCGGTAACGTTTCATTGACTAAGAGTAGCTGCAACTATGAATCTAGCCAAGGCAATAAATCTGCATTTTTTTACATTTTTTAAAGACTTGAATCGATAATAATTTTATAGCCCCTTCTCTTTAACTAATAAGTTTTCGTAAATAGAATTAAAAAAAAAAACAACTTGATAACTCTAATAGACAAAATTTCAATTTAGAATCTCAAAACAACACTAGTTAATTAGTAGAAGTATGCCTGAAATACATCGATTATGTCATATGAACATGCAGACTTGTTCAGAAATGAAAAAAGTATATATTATTCTGTATTATTCAGAACACGACAAATCGAATCTCGTTAAGCGCATCTTCATATCTATTTTATATTATGAATTACGTCGGTTTATGACAATTTTTATATCTCAACTTTCAAAGCCAATATCTCGAAAACTAAAAGAGTTATTGAAATGCGGTTTCAACCACCATACTTCTTGTGCTGTAATAAATTTGCACCAATATTTCAAACAGATAATACAAATCTATGAACACCAGAGAATTCCTAGCCTGAAAACACATTTTCAAAATTTGTGCTCTACGGCTAAAATTTTTAGATATTTTTTTAAATAGTCTCCGTAAAAATCTTAAGATGAAAGCCAATAAAAATTTAAAACATGACATATTTCGATTTAATATAATAGAAAATGAATTTTAAACTACAAACTTACATACCTATTAATTTTTACAGAAAGTATACACTAGTGTTTACAAATATTCATTATATTTGGAACTCTTTGAAATAATGACATAAAACAGATATGAAACAAATTAGTAAAATATTTTTAAAAAATTATATGAGGACACTGGTTCAAACCGAAATAATTCTTTTAGTTTACGAGAGAGGGACCTTCAAAGTGATTTTTTAAATGTCAAAAATCGGTGTAATTCCAAAACCAAACTAGATATATGTAGATGCACTCAACGGTATTTGATTTTTTAATTTTTCACTTTTGATCTGGATCAATAAAACATTCGCATCTGCATGTTCATGTATCAATATTTTGAAGTACTTGCGAGTATAGCAGAATTTGCAATATATATTTTTTTGAAATTTTAATTTATATTTTACGTTTGGTCATTTAATTCAGGAACATTCGTATCCGTACAGATTGATGTTATTGTATTTTGACTAATTTGCTTGAGTTTATTTCTTTTTTGCTAAACCTTTGTCGTAAATCTGCTTGTTGTTTCAGTTCTGGCAGCATAAAAATATTAGTATAAAAATACATTTCACGTACAGTTCATATTTTTGCACTGATATAACGAACAACAAATAATCTTTATTGTTTTATGCATTTGTAAACACATTATGAATTTTATTCAATTCAATATTTGAAGGCCTGCAGCAACTTCATACTCGTAGTAAAACCGGCTCTGTGCCGAGCGTTAAAGTTTGCACGACAAGCGGAGTGAATTTATTTACTATTTCAAATATAAGCATATACTTATCATGACAAGCACGTTTTCAGGTTTTAGTTGCTATGGATATTTTGTTTGTTATGCGCTGATTCTATATTTTAAATTTTGAAATATTTTTGTTTTACTGCTCAATGCAATGCCATCTACCTTCTTGCAAATAAGAAATCATAATTTTGATAGTCTGTAATAACAGTATGTTATGCATCAAGGGAGGGACACAAAGGATATTCGCGCCCTCCCGTGAAGCATATTATACTTTTCGTAACAAGTGCATAAAAATTACTGTCTTATCGGGACAAGTGTCAAATATGGATTGCGTAACTAGTTACCTAGGAAACGCCGCAAACAGCTAATAATCGTAGTCTCTAGGGAGAGAAACATCTGCCTAGGGAGAGAAACATGCTACCTAGGGAGAGAAACATCTTACCTAGGGAGAGAAACATTATGTTTAGGGGAGAAAAGCAGTGTTTCTCTCTCTCAAATTAGGGAATATGAACGTGTTTCTTGTGCATGTGTTACGAAAAAAACAATACACATTTTATGAATTATATATAAAATTAAAATTATTAAAATAAATTTGATATTTGCTAGATTTTAACTAAGAAAAATTTACACATTACGTATTTATATAAATTTGTTTTTGTATTTTTTCAATTCTTGCTACAATATGATTTAATAATGATAATTTAGCGAAGAGACAAGAAGTTTAACTTAGTTTCAAAGAATCTTAGTCAACTAATATTTAATTAAATAATTTTAACTGAAATGAGATAGTCCAATTTTAACAAAATCTTGTCGACATTACACAAATATTTAGAGCGATGAAGTGCACAACTTGATGATTCCCACCACAAAACGACAAAGTTGGATTGTAGGAGTTAAAATTAACTATTTACCTGGGCCTTTTGCACCGCCTGACAGTAGTCGTCCTAGCCTGAAAATAACGGCCCGCTCGTACTCCTGAACGACCTGAAACAGAAACCAGAGGCTGGAGTTAGTATCCTGAAATGTTGGTCGTAAAACAGTGTCGTACAACGCAGTTTAATAAAAGTTTAAATATATAGTTCTTGGGAACATAGTGAACAAATATATAGATTTTAAAGTTTCGTTATTGCTTTGAAACCACAAAAGTAATATTTTATATGCTGGTAATTTGAGAAAAGTACGGGTACTCGTATACCTGTGGCATTTTCATCAGCAGATATTACAGAACGAAACAATTTATTGTCTTTATTTCTAGCAGGAATTACAGGAAATTTATGATAATGTAACATTTGGCGGAGAAAATAAAAAATTGTGCCTTCGTTATCATCCATTCAGAATGGAAGCGAGCGATGTAATCTTAGAAAGTTTTTTGAATCTAATCTTACAAATAGACTAAGAAAATCTTTTCTGTGCTATTGAGTAGGCATTACAGATAAATAAATTTTTACTCAAAACATTAGGTGGTTCAGTGATATCTATTCGGCATGTGGATTTGAGAACTCGACAAACAATTTTCATCACATTAAAATTACCACTATGGTTTCTCTTCCACTAACAGTTTTGAGAGCCGTGATCTGGCGGCGAGTAACCGCACTTCACGCGCAGAAATATTTCACATACCGATATCTACCATGCTCAGTAATGATTGAAAGGTCTGATGATATAATTTTTTTTTTAATCTAATATAATAATAACTAGACTGTTACAGTAGATATAATACGTTGCAGGTAATTTTAATTTAACAAGCTGCACAACAGGGATTTAATCCCTAATATAGGATAAGAGATCATCGGCTTAGTGAAATTAGAACCAGATGCAAGCAGTTGCATGTTCATTAATAATAATAAATAATAATTTTTTCTACGATTGCTATGAAAAGTTGACAATTACGCTCTTATTTGTCATCGTAAAGTTGACGTTTTCGCGATAATCGGAAAATATCTTTGTCGTGCGTCTCCAATGGCAACACGCGAAAAAGATATTAAATGTGCGCGTTTCTATTGGCAACGCGCGAAAAAGATTTTAAATGCGCGCTTATTTCATTAGTTACAAGGGATACAAACAAAACAGAAACTTGTCATATTGACAGTTGTCAGAACGAATTTATTTTCAGGATGTATACGTTTTTTAATATTTTGAAGATGCAATCGTAGAAAAAATTATGTGTGTATCACGAGCGTAAAGTGTCTTTGTTCCTCTTACACTATTGGAGCTCTCGCCTTCGGCTCGCGCAGCAATTACCGTGTTCGAATAACAAAGAATCATTTTACGCTCTTAATACACAAATAACTATTTTCTGCGTCTGTCAAACAATGTTAACTTTTTTTCATTAATATCAATACGCAAAGTACTTAATTTTGTATCCTTTACCGGACCATGAAAACGCGTATTTCGCGCACTGTTTCGCACTCTCCCAAATAATATTTTTCACGATCCATTGGTTACAACAAATCTATAGTACCAATTTCATATTATTTTTTATTGTTTTCCATCAATTTATTTGAAGTCAATAATTATTGTATTATTATTTTTTTTTGTAATTGTATATTTCGTGGGCTAATTTCTTGTTTTTTTACGTGATCGAATGACTTGTTTGTCTTGATTAAAACTGACATTCTCACGCACAACAAAAAATACAATTTCTTTTTTCTTTTATAAATATTAACATTACTTTGATGTTATTTACAATAATTACCCTAAAACAATGTTTAATTTTATTATTTTCTTTGTTTTGTAAAAATGATGTTTACAAAATAAATAAATAAATAAATAAAAATACATTTAAAAGATTTAAAAAGAATGTATTAATAATTTATAAAAAATCATATATAATTTATATTAAATTTACAATGCTTTAACATTGACTGGGGATTTATTTTGTCGATAAGACTATAAACCTCGTTTTTAGCCGAATTATTCCGCAGACCGCTACATACGTGTATATGTACTTGTGTATCAAAATTTATTGTGTATTCTAGAGTGTTAAATAAATAAAAGCAAAGCGAAGTTACATGTCATACGAAATACCGGACATTACTGTCGAACATTTTATCTGTTTTTATTTTTTTACAAAGTTCAAAATATTACTTTTATAGCCAGTTACACAACTGGAAGTTATGTTTTAAACTTGCTTTAATTAAATAAAAGCAAAGTGAAATTATATCATAGCATCATTGACAATACCATCAAAAATTCGATTTGCTTTTATTAATTTAAACTAAGTTTAATGTTTAACTTTTGGCGCTGCATTCGGCCATATGTACAAATAGTTCTCCTTGTTTTTGTTTGAATTAAGCATTATTCTACGACTTTCCCAAAACACTATAAGTACTTAAAAATAAATAAACAAATAAATATATCATCACGCCTTTTACCCATTACAGGGTGTGGCACTCTGCGTAAGCAGATCTCGGTAAGTGATATATTTCTTCGCGTGATGTGCGGTTACCAGTCGTCGAATCACGGCCTCCAAAGATATTTTTGGAGGGCGAGCCACAGGGGTAGATTTAATTTGATGAAAATTGTTTGTCGGCTGTGGGGATCGAACCAGGGTTCTCAAGATCCACAGGCCGACTCAATACCACTGAACCACCTACAAGTACTTTTTTAACTAAAGTTAACTGAGATAATTTTTTAAATGATATGCATCAACTGCGCCATTGGAAGTTAACATGGGAACTTGTTTTTCATTATCATTGGTTCCCTTATTAATTTATCGCAAAAAGATTCAGATAAAAGTGATAAATAATTAAATTCCGCAGCTTAAACAATTAACATATTTTATTTTACTTACTTCATTTCTATTATAATTACTATTAAATATACTCCAATAACTGACATTAATTAGATAGTTAGTCAAGTAATTGTCACAGACATATTTTAAACATAATTCAGTAGTAAAATAAAAAGAAACTGAAATGAAATATACCTGGACAAATTTAGATGCAGAATTTAATCTTCTATAACTTTTATTTGAGAGCTTTTCTGTAAACTTATCAGGAAAGTAATGGTAGCGAAAATCCTATTTCGCCAGGCCTACGTTCTCGTGTGGCAGCCTACAAATTTATTGCTATTTTGTGTTTTATATAAAGGTTTACTAACAGCTGTATTCCATTTGCCACTCTCACTTATATCACTTCAGATAAAACTATGTGCCTATTGAAAAGAATAAACTGACTTGATTTATTTGCTAAAATAAAATTAGCCTTGGTTCCTATGTAAAATTTCACTTTAAATATATGGGTCACTAGTAACCTTATCAATGTATTGATAATATATTTTTTTGTTTTAATAAATGCTATCCGATGGTATTAGCAAACTGTCAAAAAATGTTAATTTTTTTTTCAGTAATATCAATACGCGAAGTACCTGATTTTTTCTTCTTTTACATTACCATGACAACGCGTACTTTGCGCATTATTTTCCACCCTAAAGCGCAAAATGAGTATTTTGAGCACTGTTTTGCATCCTAGTGCGCAAAAAGAGTATTTGGCGCACGCTCCCAAATTATTTTGTTAGGTTCCATTAGTTACAACACATCAATAGTATCAAATTCATTATATTGTTGATTGTTTTCCTTCAATTTACTTAAATAAAGTAATAATTATTGTTTTATTCTTAATTTACAGCTATAGAAAAAAATGTTGTTTGTATTTCGTGGGCAAAATTCTTGTTTTTTTTTGGCGCGTTCAAATGATTTCTTATCTCGACCTACGGTCTCGACTAAAAGTAACATACAATACAAAAATAACTACTATACATATAAAACAAAAAGACAAATAATTGTCCATGTTGCTAATACATATTCTATAATAAAAATCAAATAATAACATTTCTTCATAGCGAACAAGTTGGTTATACCATACTGATGAGCTTCAATAAGAGCGAAACGCGTCTATGGTTACTAACTGTGCTGGCCAGCCTCCGAGAATTATAATATACCTAGTAGATTGATTTGGAGGCTGAAATTCTGTGGAACTGCAGCATTGTTTTTATAGTGTAAAAGAATATTTGGATACACCCCCAATAAATTAATATTAACTGTAAAGATTATATTATGATGATGTAATTTGACGATCAATAATTATACTAAATGTATGATGAACCATGGTTTAACATATATTATTATTATTATTTTTGTAGAAAAATATGACATTATTATACCCAGTTACTCTTTCTCTATCTCTTCAAACAAAAAAGTTAGTAATGATAAACCGCTTGTGGTAGACTCTAGCATACATTTGACAAGTTCCAAGATCCTAATAACATCAGACAAAACCTGGACACTACATGAAATAAGTGTGATGAAAAACTCATCTTCACTTCATTCAGAAAAAAACATAACACAAGCATCTCTCACGCTGGCTTTGTTTTTGTTCCACTATGTAATAAAGACTCAGTCCTTGTGTTCGTTGTTCCAGGCTTCCAGAGCAAGATATCCAGCGCTATCCCAGATGAGTAATGACTGTACGGTGGAGTTTACGGAATCCCGGGGCGTAACGTGACGTCGGTGTAATTTTGTACGAAGTTTCTCCTCTGTTGGCGGCAAACCGCCAACTGGGTTTCTATTCCACACCAAATGTATTTGTAAGTTTTGTTTTATGTTGACTATGCAAAATTGTGGTGAACTTTACGTTGCTACTCTGCTATTTATTGTAAGTAGCAGTATTTACTATGAAAGAAAATTAATGTAAACACAATTAAAAATTATGAAAATAAAAGAAATGTCAATTTATATGGCATCAAAATTGTGTCAGAAATCATACATTTTAGCCCGTCATACTACGTTTCTAAAGAAAGATAAAAATATAATCAATTTTAATCGTGCATTTATTCATTTTAAAAATTTCTACTAATTATAACAAGAAGTATTCGTTACTTTAATTTTAAGTATGTACTTAACAGAAGATGGAATCAAATTATATTATAAATAAATAAATATATCATCACGCCTTTTACCCATTACTGGGTATGGCACTCTGTCGTAGCAGATCTCGGTAAGTGATATATTTCTTCGCGTGAACCAACCGTCAAATCACGCCCCCAAAGATGTTAGTAGAGGGAGAGCTACAGGGGTAGATTTAATTTGGTGATAATTGTTTGTCGGCTGTGGGGATCGAACCAGGGTTCTCAAGATCCATAGGCCGACTCGATCTACCCCATAAATTATATTATAAAGAGAAAAATTGAGATACCACACGCCAGGATCTTAACTACGGTCATATGCTTTAAACCTAATAACCCAGGGGGTCGGCATTTATATGGGACATCAATTTATCATTTTGCATGTGGTAAAGTCTGTGATTGCCTAAATTAATTACGTAATAATAAATATTAAATATAATTATGTCGGCTATAGTTTTTATGATGTATTTTTATTATGATTATCATTATATAATTTTGAGAATTTACCGCGTATATGTGGCAACCAATAAAATCACAAATTTGTTTGAAAATTAACCAATGAAATGATATTTATTTTGATAGTTCTCCACTAGAGCAATGAATGAGTTAATAGTAATGAGAGAATAATTTTTCAATATAATTAAATCTTCTTGTTTACCAACAAATTTAATGCTATTTACATCAATATAAATTGAAAAACAATTATCTAAATGGTCGATGGGGATTCATAATTCATGTCAAAATATTATCGGCAATTACCATAGTTTGATACAAGCTGTCAAATATAATTTCTTGAAGAAAGTATTATTTTTCCATAAACGTATGGTCTATAAATAATAAAGTAAAATAATAAATAACATGTTGAATTTATTTATTAAGAAATAAAACTCCATGAAAATAAAAGTTATTGATTGATCAAATTTAAAAGACAAAAAAAAGTTTGCGGATCTACTTTTTATTCAAGTTTTTTTTTTAAATAATAATTTCTTTTAAAATATTATAGAAGTAAGACAATTTAGCTAACATTACTTAAATAAATAAATTTGGATGTATTTTAAAAATTGAATTCTGCAAATACAGATGGTGACAAAAATAGCATAAAATTTTGCTGTCATAGGCAATTTCGATTCTGAGTCTCGTTATATGCACTTTTCTCTCTTCCTATTTATTATTGTGGACAATGAAAAACAAACAAATCGCAAAGTGTGATTGATGTCATATGTAATTTGACATTCATTTGAAATTTTTAAATCAACACGAGTCATAAAACAGTACGACGTATTAGTTTATCAACAGATGAGATCATTTTGAATTTAAAACTTTTAATTTGCATTAATAATTCTACTAGAACTCTACATAAAATTGAGGACCGTTGCACCATTTATATTTCATACAATTTACTAACCTAAACAAATTAATTTCGCATTCACGCAATATCAAATATTCAACAATAGCTTCATTCCTTTAAAACAAAAGCGACCAAAACAAATATGCAAGATTGATTTCACGTTTAGATCGGACATTTTAATTAAGAAAATGTGTTCGATCAGTGATATAGGGGACCTGTCATTGCTGATTGATGGAAACCGGGGTCTAAAGTCCTCATCCCTCCCCTAACAAAGTACACAAAGTCAAATGATCTTTAACTTTCGAACTAGCAAGCTGATCAAATCCCAATGAAAGCAAAGTTTCCTTCATTTCCGTGAATTAATTATACCGCATTATTCTATTTCCTGTTGGAACATCTGAACATCTGATGGAGGTATTGTTCCAGACAAAATAAAATGGTGTCTCCGACGGCTTTGATCTGAAGTTTCATTTGACTGTGTCGTAATAGCAGAGATATATTTAAATTAAAATTTGTACACAGAAAAGCGAACACACAAATACGTAGTAATATTGAATGGCTGAAAATTATATTGACTTTTTACGGAGTTTCTAAAAAGAAATCCAATCATGATGTTAATATTCAAAGAATATTAAAAAATAATAAGGTTAAAATATTTTCTTCTTTGGTACTTTTACTCTTGCTTGAATACAACAAGTATACAAAGCAGTGAATCTCTAATATTTTAGGAACACCGCCCTCTGATTTCAGCTTTTAGTAATAATGCTCCCTATTCCGTGTATATATGAACCTCACCAGGGAACTATGAAAACCTTTTTAAATTCATCAATCAGGACTCAATATGAAATATTTGACGAACAAGAAAGTCATTTCAAAATGATGATAAGACTCGTACTTTTTATATAAAAATAATATATTTTTTAAATAAACCGAAACGGAGAAATCTTAATGCTTTTTGGAAACCTAACCCCCTCCCCTGTCTAGATTAATGCCCCTCTGTTACCCATCGGTATACTCGTATATAACGCCCCCTTGGATAATTCAAACACCTATTTTGAAAAACATTTATATAACCCTGGTTCGATCCCCACAGCCGACAAACAATTTTCACCAAATTAAATCTATCCCTGTGGCTTTCCCTCCACTAACATCTTTGGGGGGCGTGATTTGACGGCTGGTACCGCACTTCACGTGCAGAAATATATCACTTACCGCGATCTGCTACTGCAGAGTGCTGCACCCAGTAATGGGTAAAAGGCATGATGATATACTTATATTTTATATTTCATTTTATTTATTTATATAAAGCATCTGCAATATTAAAGAGACTTTTTGATTTTTTCACTTACAAGTAATACTAACCAACTGTCACTCACCGATTTAAATGAAACTTGGCACACTAATAGAACTCTAAAAAATATTGAACCCCTATTTTTTTTCTTCCGGAAGTTGCTTTTTAGGGGTACAAACCCCCCCTGAAAGGTGGTAAAAAGCAAGAATCTCCATAAATTAAATTAAATAACACCAAAATATTACGCGTTCAACATTGGTTACCCAGGGGTAACCTTGAAAATAGATTCAGCGACCCCAAAAACACCCGAGTAACTAGTTTTGAACCTAAAACTCTATTTCGTTGAATATCGTATTTTCTTCCCCCCATCCCCTTTTAACCAATTAAAAAAGTGCATATGATCAAAATGATTCCGAAAATAGAATTTTGGTGATCTCAAAAACCCCTGGGTAGCCAATGTTGAACGCGTAATATTTTGGTATTATTTAATTTCATTTATGGAGATTCTTGCTTTTACCACCTTTCAGAAATGGTTTGTACCCCTAAAAAGCAACTTCCGGAAGAAAATAAATAGGGTTCAATATTTTTTAGAGTTCTATTAGTGTGCCAAGTTTCATTTAAATCGGTGAGTGACAGTTGGGTAGTGTTATTAGTTAGTTACTGAACCAGAAATGTTAGTTCCAGCAGTTTTATATAATTACACATTCAACTAATTTTAATTCAATACTAAAGAAGCAATGACAATAAAACTGAATTAGAGGAACAATGTATTGACGTTTCTATTTTTGCTTAAACCACTGATCAGATTTAAATATTTGCGGACTATTTAAATCCTCTTGTGGTAGAATAAACAAACTACAGATTCAAAGTTTTAGCATTTTCCTTTGAAGAATTTATCATCGTAACGCGGGACTTTTAGTTGTTGAAGTTTTGAACAAAATAAGATTATATTTAGTGGGTCAGGCAAACATCTTTTATATAATTTTGTTATTTTTGAATAAACTGATGACAAAATTTAATAAAGCATGATTAATTCGCCAATTTGTATCTCGTACAAAACAGATATAATCAATCAAAACTCAATAAGAGGTATTTGTCGCCAGCAAAGAGAACAATAAAACGGAAATAGAAACGAAGTTTTTTTTTCCAGTGCTCTGAAAGTGAACTCGCGACCAAACAATGGGCCATCAGGCTGATCGCGTGACGTCAGAAAGCCGCAACTGAGTGCTATCTAATGACGCGTGTTTTATCCATCAGATCTTTAGTCACTTGTTACTGACTTGGAAATAAATCGATACTTCTTGCTTCGAACACGTAAATAAACATTATTTATAGACTGTCAATTTTAACAATCTATTTCTTTGAAAAGCGTTGACATGAAATGCCATTAAAATATGCTACCGACTTAGCAACCAATATGGCAAGGAACCTGATTGACAATTCAGGTGAACCACGAAGCGAAATATCGATCACTTTAGCTTGTATAGCATATCGGTGTAACCATGTAACTAAAATATTACGACATATTAAATTCCTATAGATCTGGAGATATTTATGTTTGTACGTAGGGCAACTACATACTTTAATTTCACTTAGAAAATACAACTTTTTCGCCTATGTAAACACCATCGACTAAATACTATTCTTCATAATATCAAATATGAAATACATTGGAACTAACTTATGCACACATATATATATATATATATATTTAAATACTGTAAACGAATATTGACTTTGCTTTAAATAACATCTACTTTATTTATTTATTTTTGTTACGCTGTACAACATGAATTTAGTCCCAATTACAGTACAGGGTCCGGACTCACCGAGCCGCAGTGTGATAGTTTATATAATTTTTAGCTTGAGTGCGATTCGAACTCGGGATCTCTGGATTCGAATTCCGTATCGATATGCACACCATCGATTATATTATGATATAAAAGCAAAAAGTAACCTGTTAAAATATAAAAATGAAATAATGCCAACAGCATTATTTATCTGATAACTTCTGTTCATATTAACACAACCAAACAAATTATTTAGTGTCTATAAGAGATTAAAAGAAAAAAGAAAAATTTGGAGTACTGATTTGTTCTAAATGTATAAACATATTAGTAATTATTTTTTTATTTTTTTAAATCGTCTTTTCATGGTCAGGTCAAAGCAAATATTTGCCAATTGCCAAACGTACTCGGCATAGTTCACGAGCAATAACTTCAAATCACTAGAATGATACAATAGTACTAATATTTGATCATTATTATATTTAGTAATTAATTTATTATCACATATGATTTTCTCTCGATTTAATTTATATTGTTATTTTTTTAGATAATCTTCTTTTGTAATTACAAAGAGTGCTGATTCCGACTCAATATATTTGTTTCACGATCTTCAAAAATAATAAATTCATAGTAAGCAGATATATAAAATAATAATGACCTAGTTCACTGATACGAAAAATAAAAATATTTTATTTCTACACAAAAAGAAATCACATCTTTTAGTAATTAAAATAACAATAAAATCAATAAATGGATTTGTATCAGATTCAAAAAGACAAATTCCAAAATTTTAACTTTTAGCGATTGTCCCAAATTTTTTCATTAAATTTTTTGTTTGTTACAAACTTGTCAACAAAATCTGGTTAAAATCGTAATACAAGATTTAGTAGATATATAATTATATATATTTTTTAAATAATACTAAAAAAAACAATTTCCATCATTCAACAGATTTATATATTTATAGAAAAACTAAATTAACTTTATATAAACTAAAGTTTCTGACATTACAAATTTAAAGAATAAAGTTAAACTCAAGAGAAGGGTTTCTTTGACGTATCTGTTAACAATCAGACTATAAAAGATTTTGCAGTTGTGAAGTTTCTACGCATTTCTTTTTCTTTTGTTCATTTCAGATAAGTCTGTAAAGTTCGTAATTCTGAATGAGATATTGATCGAATAAGTGTATGTACATGTACACTTTTTCCTCCCATTTCTTTACGCAAATAACTTTTACATTTACTAAAAATTAATAGTGAATTTTCGAGATACAAATACAGAAATTGTTACTAACTATTGTTATCTAATGAATCGATACAAACAATTTAGCAGGTAACTATAAAGTTAACTGTAGAGTCTAATAATTCTGCGAACAAATTTAGTTAATTAACACAGAAACTTGATTATCTTTTATTAGGTTATTATTATTTTAAACTTTCTATGTATGCCTAATCTAAAATCATAAATAAATTACTATTTTATTTGTAAACAGAAAACACAAAAAAGTAATTCCCTAACCAATTTATTCATAAATTGAAATCCAATAATTTTGATAATAAGCACGTTTTGAGGTTAAAGATTATATGTATAAAGAAAATAATTTGTCATTATTAAAACTTACAAATTAAAATAATTATTTATATATCAGTAAATATTATTTCAATTATATACAAATTTAATACAGCAGTGCTATTTCGTCATTCCTAATATTAGATCAAGTAATTGATTTATGTTAAGTTGAATATTGAATTGGCAGCGGCACGATTGCATTTGATATACATTTGATATATGTGCAGTGTTATTCATAGTTAAATTACTCTTTAACTAATATTGGTTAATTAGAATACTGCATCAAGTAATAGTTATTTACAATGCAAGACCGTGGTACAAAAATTTACAGGCGAGCATAGAAAGCTCATAAAGTTTGTAGCATTAAAATTGTCTAAAAAAAGTCTACAAATAATAAATTTGTTTCTAACTCTTATTTTAAAATATGATTCTTAAAAATGTGAAATAATTATTTAGCGATCGGCAGGCGGTATTTAAGTACAAATAAATTAAATAATCTTCAATGATTGCAATATCAAAACATAATAACTCATTTTCAAATATTTCTAAAATTTAATTTCATTATTGCGTCAATCTTGTAATACGAGTAGTTACTTATCAAAGTAGAGAAGAAAGCAAAATTTTTCCCACTTAAGTTTAAAGTTTGCCTCATGAACAGAGAAAGTGAAGCAATCGAACGATAGTGGATTTCTCACTTTAACGATATGCTACAAAAATAGTTATTTGTGTATTAAGAGCATAAAGTGATTCTTTGTTACTCGAACACGGTAATTGCAGCGCGAGTCGAACGCGAGAGCTGCAATAGTGTAAGAGGAACAAAGTCAGTTTACGCTCGTGATACACACATATTTTTTTCTACGATTGCATCTTAAAATTATTAAAAACGTATACGTACTGAAAATAAATTCAATCTGTCAACGCATTTAATATCTTTTTCGCGCGTTGTCATTGGAAACACGTGCATTTGACATCTTTTTCGCGCGTTGCCATTGGAGGCGCGCAAAAAATATATTTTTCGATTGTTCCACAGAAAACGTCAACTTTACGATGACAAATGAAAGCGTAATTGTCAACTTTTCATAGCAATCATAGAAAAAAGATTTATTAGAACTTTAAATACTCTCAAGGATAACAATTGTAAAATAATTTAAAATTTTGAGGTATATTGCGATTAAATAAGAATTTTCAATAAAATAATTAATTTTTATAATTTTTTTATTGTCAAGAAACACAATTTGTCCTTACTGTTTCGCGTAAAGAAATTTGAGTCTTTTGTGCATGCATGAAAAAAATTAACATTGCGGTCAGTAAAGCAGAAAGCACTTGACTACCTTTAATAGTTAAATAACTATACAATTTTAATAATCCATGTGAGACCAAAATTAATTTTTTTTTTAAATGCAGATAAATGATAACTCCTAAAGGAAATATAAAAAAAAACTTAAACTATTCCCACAATTATTTAATTACACTAGTATATATTGTATGTTAACATGCTGTAAAAGTCAATAAAAACATCCCCTGCGCATCCATAAAGGTCACAGAACTCGTGCGATTATAATCTCGTAGTTCTTTTTTTTGTAATTAGCCATGTCGCCATGACAATGTTTACGTCAACCCTCAACGATTTATGTTCACCTGGTTTCTAGTATTCCCCGTGTAACCGAACCCATTTTATACAAAAACTAATTGCTGTTATTAGCAAATGCTTGATCATTAAATCTACTCGTACATCTACACTTTATTCACAAGCCACAGGGGTGAAATGGAATTTAATTACTTACTGATGAAATATTTGAATTGCTCGTACGAAATGAGTACCATTCCATACTTGTTACTCGATTTTAGATTACTGTATCTTTTCAAATTTACTCACTTATTCTTTCATGTATGTATTTTTATCAAAACTTTAACTTCAGAACTGAAGACATAATTCTCAAGAAACAAATATCTCCCTATAGAACAAAACAAAGTTTTATATAAGTAAATATTATTTTTGTAAATGTTTCTGTTTCTGATTCTGACATCGTTGAATATCTAGATCCAGAGAAATTTATATTTACAATTTCTCTTGCTATTATATATTACATAATAAATTCGGATTATGAATTTAAGCATGAAATATTATTTTACTCCAGTTATTAATTTATTTACAGCTTGAATTAAAACAGCATTTAGTAAAAATACTTGATGATGAATTTGTTAAGCAATAATTAATTGGAAAGGAAAAAAAAGATTTTTAATAAAAAGAAAATTTGTATAAATGTTTGGATCACGTTTTGACAGTATTTGAGAACTTTTATAAATTAAAACAAAATTGATACAATTTTTTAATTAACTACAACATGTAATTGTTACTTCAACTTATGAACTGCGTTCATTTATGTTTTATTATTTTTTTACTTGAAAATTGCCCCAAACTTGGGCCGAAACGTCTTCGTGTATATGAAAGTAATTCGCTATTTTACTTAAATATTCAAATAAACTATATCCAACCATTTGAAAGAAAAAAGTTACTTCCTTTTAATAGTAACGTCCTATTAAAAAACAAAATAAAACGTACAGTGCCACTCAAGCACTCAAGAGCAACACATATAAATACCACAAGGCTAATGCAAGTTACAAATCTCGGTCAAAAAGAATAAATGATTTACAATTGTAGTTTTCTTTTTCTTTTGTGTAATTAATAATTATTGAAGTGAAACATTCCCCTACTTGGGTTTAAAGCTGCCAACTGAAAATTGTTAAAAAAAACAATAGTATTTTACAAATTTTTGATATTTTTAAGAATTAAATTTATGTACAAATAAAAATGATTTAAATCTTTTTATTTATTTTTTCAAAAACGGTTGGCGAATATAATAAAAAAATTGTTTATATTTGTAAATATAGCGACAATTTAGAGAAAAAATAATATCTTTAAAAAAGTATGTTTCTAGGGGATTTTTGTTTTTAAATTGCCGGACAAATAAAAATGATTTAAATCTTTTTATTTATTTTTTCAAAAACGGTTGGCGAATATAATAAAAAAATTGTTTATATTTGTAAATATAGCGACAATTTAAAGAAAAAATAATATCTTTAAAAAAGTATGTTTCTAGGGGATTTTTGTTTTTAAATTGCCGGACAGTATATGCGATTAGGAACTTTTACAGCTCCCTCAATATGAGGTGCACTAGTATTTTGCGCATCTCTGATCTGTGGGCTTTTGTTGCTGCTATTCTAGTAGTCAATAATTCATTTGAAATTTAATTTTCATTAAATTGTTTTTGTTTGAGATATATCCTGAATAAAAGCTTCTTGCAGTTACCAGCATTTTGCTATTATAATATTTAATGAAATTTAAGGAATGATTAGAAACAAAACAAACATTTATTCAGAATGAAAACTTCACGACAAATTTTAATTAAACTCTTAACATATTACTCCGATATGAAATAGTCATTTGTGTATTAAGAGCGTAAAGTGATTCTTTGTTACTCGAGCACGGTAATTGCAGCGCGAGCCGAAGGCGACACTTTACGGTCGTGATACACACATATTTTTTTCTACGATTGCATCATAAAATTATTTAAAAACGTATACATATTGAAAATAAATTCATTCTGTTAACTGTCAATATGACAAGTTTCTGTTTTGTTTGTATCCCTGGTAACGATTGAAATAAGCGCGTTGCCATTGGAGACGCGCAAAAAAGATATTTTTCGATTGTTCCACAGAAAATGTCAACTTTACGATAACAAAGGAGAGCGTAATTGTCAACTTTTCATAACAATCGTAGAAAAAATTTAATTATAAAATTCTGTAGTAAATACAGAGAGAAGCAACAAAAAACAGTTATACGTGCACTTAATGTCATATTTTAAGTAAAAATGCAAGTAATTTCACATATCCACATGGACGGCAAGACGAACATAAATGAACACGTTCCGATAACTAGACGTCTTTAGTCAAATGGGGCCCTACACCATTTTTAAAATTTCTGTTTATGAAAATTCATCTAAATTGAAAACAACATAATTTTAGAACATATTAATTTTAATTAATTAATACCTAATGATTAACAAAAATATAAACATGTTATATCTGAATGCTTTTAAATCAAAAAAGTAAAAAAAAAAGAATGAACCGTAATCTTAATATGATTGTGCTTCTGAGTAGTGCGGATTCCACTATAAGCAGTGTCCCCTCCTCTCCTCTATGTAATTTGGTTTTGGATTAGTTTATGTTGTGCAGAATAATAAATAAGTATGTAGAAAATGACTTACTTTGAAACAAACCAAAAGCGAGAAGGGCATAGTCAAGACCACGATCACCCAGGAGAGCACGGTCAGGATAGTTCCACATGTTTTCGATTCTTGTAGCTCCTCTGCTAAACAAATAACACAAAACAATGTTTACTACATTTTCGCTTATTTCATTTCATCTGGCATGCATATGCCTGCTGAGTCGCAATACTTTTAAACGTGCTCATTATAACTAGTTTGTAACAGAATAATGTTTTGCACTAATGAAACCAAAATCTATTTATATTAAAATAAAGTTTTGAGTTTGTTGCATTTTATTTTTCATTTTCTACCATCTTAACGAGGCAGTATTTGCTTCAGGTTGTGTTTTAAAAATAAAATCCCTATGTTGAAAACAAGGGAGTTGTTATATTCTGATCCAGTTAGCATTTTTATACGCTATACTGATCTGCATAATTAAACAATGCTTGATGAAACACAATGGCTAGTAGCACAAGCTCTGTTTTTACCTGTTTTAAGAGCAGTGTTTTTGGGTGTTTTAGCTATCTCTAACATGTTAAAACTGTGCTCTTAGAACACCCAAAAACTGAGCTTGTGCTACCAGTCATTGGGTTTTGCAAAAAATAAAACTACCGCTGTTGCCATCAAGCAAAATCATTTGATAACGATTTGAATTATTACTGTGTTACTATTACTTCATATAGTTTTTCTACTCCCGTAAATGTCACATAACTTACTGGTTCCAACGGCACTAAACAACAGCCTAATCACATGTTGACAAACTGTGGGTTCAAATGATTTAGTCACGGCGTGAAATTAACAACTAACGTATTCAGCATAGACTGAAGCTAGCTTCCTGCAGCCGTTAATACTTTTCAAATTTCATAAAACTTTACATTTGGCGCCTTAATTTCCGGTAGCAGAAAATTACTCGTTCTATAAACTCTATAGATACTTGTTTTTTATACACTCGTAGCTAAAGAGAAGTTTATAAAACTTATTATATAATATACTATTTTCATATCACACAGAATACATTTACACTGATGTGAAACGGGCATAAGTTATTCGGTATCAAATATAAACTAGATCTATTTCCATCTCACAAGGGTTAATTTAATATAAGATAATAATGAAATAGCTAGATACATTCAATATCAAATGAGTAGACATTTAATTGATATTGTATGTATTATAGTCATTTTTATTTCACTTCATTTATTTTGTTACTTAACCTTGTCTGCTTATGTTATCCTTTTTTATAACAAAACTAAGTAAGCTTTGATTATTGTTTCACCGAATTATTGGATTCCTTACGTTAGTTTAAATTCATCGTTTGATGAGTTAGGTAATAATATTTAGTGATTGCGGTACTACTTGTTAGAGTTTCGAGGGATGTTTTAGAGGCGAATCCTCCTTGCAAATGTATGTTGTATGATGGTATTGTTGGGATGACGCAAATGTGAGCACTTGTTTCGGCTGAGGCCGAGTATGTATGAAGATCGTGATTACCTATCGACGGCTCAGCGAGCAGCTTTAGGCTGTAGTGATACCCTAGCCAAGTCGCCAACGCTACAGCGAGCAACCTTTATGCTGTAGTAATCATAAACAGATTAACAACGATAATAAGTCAATTTGATCTCTGGAATATCTGAGACGAATTATTGGAGGTGTGCTTAATTAGTGTATTCTTTTCAAATGGTAAACAGTGAATACGTAACTTAAAACTTTCTTTGGACAGGTAATTCATTTTGTTTTACAGACTCAATTTTATGTAAGTAAATAAATATATCATCACGCCTTTTACCCATTACTGAGTATGGCACTCTGCTGTAGCAGATCTCGGTAAGTGATATATTTCTTCGCGTGAAATGCGGTTACCAGCCTTCAAATCACGACCCCTATAGATGTTAGTGAAGGGAGAGCTACAGGGGTAGATTTAATTTGATGAAAATTATTTGTCGGCTGTGGAGATTGAACAAGGGTTCTCAAGAACCACAGGCCGACTCGATACCACTGAGAAGTAAGTAAGGTCAGTTAAATTAAAATCGAACCAATATTTCATTCGTTTAAAATCACCCTCATGATATACATATATGATACGAGACATAATTAATTTATTTTATTTGTGTCATTTACATTTTTAATCAATATCCTCAATCGTATATTAAAATATTTTGTTTGTGACTGCGTTGCCGTGGTTTCAAAAATGACGTAATTGTGAAGCCAATTGACATGACATATAAATGAATCTTTACATATGTATTTATTTTTCGTCTATATGATTTTTATTTATTAAGCATTAAAATGCATTGATTAATAAAGTTAATATTACAAAGAAATGAAAATTGAAAAGGAATATAATTAACAAAACATGTAGATAATTGTAGTGAACTTTAATAATTATATAATACATTCATGAAAAAGTAGTTAAACGTTAAAGCGTTTAAATAGAACTAATTAAAGGAATGTAGCTGACACTGACAGGTACTTTGTTTTGTGTGTACTTATTCTATTATACTGTATAATATTCAATTCAGACAGAACTAATATTTAGTTAGACTATTATAGCATAATATGCTCATTTCATATTGTTTCATTAAAACAATTTATTAAATTCAAGTTAATTAATATTCACTCAGTTATCTCTCTGTTACATTTATGATTCAGTTTTTTATTTCCTCTGATGATATAAATAGTATATATTCATACAAAATTTCCGCTGGTCTTCCATAAAACATGTAAAAATAAAATAGATTATAAAAATATTAAATGTTCGTTTCATTAAAAAAAAAAAATTAAAATTAAAAAAACAGAAACTGAAATAAAATGTCTTCTTGTGTCTATATTGGTCAATAAAACAAATAAAAAAGTATGTAAAAATTTTATTGAATAAACTAAAATAATGTTAAATTTCAAAATATGAGGTCATATATTTATTGGAATCATGAATCATCTATAATTTCGTTGATTTTCAATTTATTATATTCATTAAAGTTATTATGCATTCATTAAATACATATAACTGTAGTGCACATAAATTCTTTATGAATATTTAATATCAAGTACTAAATACAAATTACAAATTATTTATTAATAAATAAATTATACATTTTCTAGCAAAAACATAATAATTATTATAAATTTATAAATTCATAGGAACAAAAGCAAAGCTTCAGACCTTTTAAATGAAAATGAACTATCACTGTTGAAATTAGGAAAAAAATAGTCTTCATTCTTTTATCATTTACAAATCAAGTGACGAAAATTTTTAAATTCAAAACCAGGAATATATTACTTAAAGGAAACAAAAATTGTCGAATATTTGTAAATAAAAACCGTTATTATTATACATACAATAAAAGTCCATTTTTTAGTATTTTATTTTGTTTCGTTCAAAAGAAATATCAAGAAAATGAGACAATACGAGAAATAGCTTTCTTTCACGACAATTGAAAATGACACAGAAAATGAATTGTCAAGACATATTTTATACGAGAAGAATAGATTTACAATTTTCGTAAATTTGAAATTAATAGTCTCGCAACATCACGAGTAGTTAATCCTTCTAAAATTATACTGTGTCATATACATATTTCAACATTATCCAGTAGCGAACTGATTAGGTCAGTGGATGGGTCATAGCTAACCGGGCCCCGACGTTTCTGTTTACAAGTTTTTAATTAAGCTAATAAATATAAAAAATAATTAATTTGGAAGGAAAAAAATTAATATATTTTTTTTGTAAAGTCCTATTCACGCTCTTCTAAAATCAGGCTACCAATTTTAATTATTAAGATCACACTTAGGTGTCAAAAACTATTTAAAAATTATTATCAAAAGCAGAAACTGATGTTCTAATTGACAAAATATCATGCGCCAGGTGCAACCTAATTTTCAAAACATAATAAATATGACTGTATACGATGTTAACAAATTTCTAACTATTTCTATGAGGTAGGTGGCTCAGTGGCATATATTCAGCCTGTGGTTTTGTGAACCCGGGTTCGATTCCCACAGCGGACAAACAATTTTCACCATATTAAATTTACCCCTGTAGTTCTTCCTCCATAACATCATTGGAGGTCGTGATTTGACAACTGGTAACTACACTTCACGCGCATAAATTCTTACCGAGATCTGCTTTGGTGGGGTGCTATATTCACTAAAGGGTAAAAGATGTGATGATATATTTATTTATTTAACATCTATGGGGGCCATAATTTGACGGTAACCGCACTTAATGCTTTTCTGTACGAAGGTGCAAAGTAATATTTTTATCTCTTGATTCGGATTAGATTAGAACTCTCTCGATTTAGATCCGAAGTTCAGATAAAATATCCGATACGAAAGTCGGATAAAACATTCTATCTGATGTTTGAATAAAACATCCGATCTGATGATAAAATTTCCATAGACTCTGAGTAAATAAAAATATCTAAATATATAAATAACTCTACATAAAATTTATAAGTACTTAGGTACTATAATACTAAATGGTTAAATAACGTTACGACAAAATATGTCTCTTTATTTTTTCACAATAAAATTTCATCTATAACGGTTATTTACTTTTCAATATACGTTACAATTGGTTATATTTAAATAGGAAAAACTGTATGGGTCTAATGGTATGCCGGATCGGATCACGGACATATTGAATATCGGATCTAATGTCGATCAGATTTCGAATCAGATATTGAATAGGATTTTAGAATAGATTTTAATGTTGGAGCAGATTTCTGATCGAATCGTATCTCGTATTGAGTCATATAAAATCGGACTGGATTTTGAATAGAGTCGAATCGGATATCAAAATTTTATAAAATGCCTACTATATACCGCAGGCCAATTAATAAATTACTACCACATTTTTCAACATTATTAATTCTAAAATTCTATTCTATTAATTTTAAAATAAAAAATAAATAGTAATTTGTTGTACGTAATATGTTGACTGCTACTGTTTTACCAAAGAAATAATATTTATAGGTAATTTTAGTATTTGCTAAATTATTTACAGCTGTTTTTTATCGAACCAACATAAAAATAGCCATACCGCCACCGACTGTTACATTACGAGGGCGGATGCTATAAGTAGATTTCAGTAAATGATATATTTACAACTGGACATCCATGGCAGATATGCAAGCAGAAGGTCAAAATAAATGTGAATTGTCGTATTTTTAGACAGAATAAATTCAATAATTTGCCCACGCAAGAGATGAAGAATAGCAATTTAAAATTTACGTAGGCGTAAAATGCAAATATTACCTATTATTTCGGACCAATCGAATATGGGAGATTGTAAAATTATGATATAAGATATATAATTTGGATAAAGGTATAAATCAAAGAAACTGTTTTTCTCTTCTCGGAAATTTGACATAAAATGACAATTTACAATTTCTCGTCAAATCGCAGCAGCACTAAATAAATATTTTATTACAAAATTTATTTCTGTACGAATCTACCAAGTTTGCGATTTTGCTATTATATTCTTCCAACAAGCGTTACGGCATCCGAATCTGGAGATCCAGAATAGGAATACCACTCAAGCTAAATATATATGAACTACTACACTACGGGTCAATAAGTCCAGGATTAAGTTCCTATTGTACAGAGAAGAATAAATAAATAAATAATACGCGATCACTTGCAAATCGAACGAAGTCAATGATAACAACAGATAAATTTAATACAAACATATTACAAGAAATGAATAAAATGTGTAAAAATTATAGAAGTATCTACAAATTAATATTAAAAATACTGAACTAGCCGAAAATGGAGAACAACATCTTATGAACAAACTACTATTTACTAAGTTACTATTTAAATAAATATATCATCACGCCTTTTATCCATTATTTGATATAGCTCCCTGCCAAAACAGATCTCAGCAAGTATTTATGCATATGAATTGCAGTTACCAGTTGTCAAATTATGACCTCCAATGATGTTAATGGAGAGAGAATCACAGGGGTAATTTTAATGTGGTGAAAATTGTTTGTCAAATGTGGGATTCGAACCCGGATTCTCAAATATACAAGTTGATTCGATACCACTGATTACATCTTGCACATCCAAAAGAGACGACTTGTCTAGCCAAAAAAACACTAATTACAATTTACTAATTGATCATTGAAACACTTCCTCTTACACGCTAAAGAAATGATTTATCTCGACCAATGCTAAAGAACCAAATTTACAATATACTAATATATAATGGCAAGACTACATCTTGCACGTTAAAAAGACGACTTGTCTCGATCAAAACGAAACTACCATTAATTAATTGTTGTTGCATGAGGGTGATATTGTTGCGTTGATATATGTACTAATAAATTTAATAAACAAAACTTTGTCAAGTCAATTTTTAAAAAGATACTTAAGACAACATTTAATTAATCTGTGAATTAATGAGTTAATAGTGAAAACACCTAATTATAACAAAACCTAATTCTGAATTGTTTCACGAACTGCGAGGCTTAACTGCAGAATGTCCAGTAGTTTAATTAGTACTGCACTATATTCTATTAGCATGAAACAACAAGCATTTACATTTTGGGTAGTGAGAATTTTGTTTTAATTACCCTGTATTAGTGGTGCGGTTAGGCATATTCATAGGGTAAACATTAATTTTCGCCAATATAGTTTCATAATATTTTTGTTTATAATAGTTATTTATGCAACTAGTATTGAAAGCGCGAATTTGAAGTTCGATGCACGACGGCGAAGCCGGAATATTAAATTTAAATGAGTGAAAACAAATACTTTCATTACATGTTGTACACGTATTTTTTGCATAATGTTATTAAACTAATTGATAAATGAATTAAATTTAAAGCATATTGTTTCATTTTAAACGATTTAAAAGGAGATAAAAACAATTTTTAATAAAATTAATCGAATGAATATGTAGTATTTACTTTTTAACTATTTAAAAAAATAGTAATAATCAATATATAAAAAATAAATTTTGCAAATTGCTTGGAAATCAAGTAAACCCCGCATATTTTTTATTTCGCGTTCTAAAATGTCAATGATAGGTTTAACTACGCCATTACTTATTACTGTAAATCATGATATTTTATTATATAAATTACGAAATCAATTTAATTTTTCTCCTGAATTAATTCTTTTCATACAGTCTTACATTAGAAATCGTCGGCAATTTGTTTCTTATAATGGTTTCAAATCTGATTACTTTATACCATCGTCAGGAGTTCCTCAAGGATCAAATCTTGGACCGTTACTCTTCATTCTATTTATTAACGACATCACCAACTACATAAATTTTGCACACCCATTGTTATACGCTGATGATTTAAATTTTTTTAGTATTATAAACTCACACACTGACTACGTGAATCTCCAGTCTGATGTTAATAATCTACTAATTTGGTCTTCTTCCTCAAAATTACAATTTAATATTAATAAATGTAAAATAATGACTTATTCTATGAAACATAACCCGTCTAACTATAATTATCATATGGGTGGTATATGTCTCGAAAGAATTAATCAATTTAAAGATTTGGGTGTGTTATTTGACTCTAAATTATCTTTCACATCACATATCAATAATATTGTACAAAGATCTTATAGAAATTTAGGCTTTTTAATCAGAAACTCTCAAAACTTCAATAAAATATCAACACTCAAATCTTTATATTTTTCTTTCGTGAGGCCTGGGCTTGAATATTGTCTTACTGTCTGGAACCCTTTATACAATAATCTTAGTGTTGATATTGAACGAATTCAGAGAAAATTTGTTAATTTCTGCGCACGTAAATTCGGTTATTCGTTCAATATCTTGACTTATAGTTATTCACAATCTTTAATTGAATTCAATCTTATTACTCTTGAAAACAGACGTAAACTAATATCTTGTTTATATCTTTTTAAATTATTAAACAATAATATTGATGATATTTCAAGCCTAGCCAGAATTTTCATTAATGTTCCTAGACCCTCCAGATCTTGTAAACATAAGGATACTTTCAATACCACTTTTATGAAAACCAACTATGAACTTAGAGCCCCTATTAGACGATTATGTTTCATCTTTAATAACTGCGAATGTGAAATAGATCTTGATATTTTCAGTCAGTCATATAATCAACTTAAATTTGTTCTATCTAGATTTTTTTTAACTATGTAAATTTCTGTTGATGCTTTTGTTTTCAAAATGTATTTTTCTCATACACAGTTCTGTACATCCCTGTCTTATATATTGTTCTACTTGTAAATTAATATTTTGTATCTCCGACCCTCTGTTATTGGGATACTTTGTATCCTGTAGAGTGGTTGTAAATTAAATAAATAAATAAATAAATAAATAAATTAAGGGTAGGTGGCTCAGTAGTATTGAGTAGGCCTGTGAATCTTGAGATTTTCACCAAATTAAATCTACCCCTGTGGCTCGCCCTCCACTAACATCTTTGAGGGCCGTGATTTGACGGCTAGTAACCGCACTTTACGCGAAAAATATATCACTTGCCGAGATCTGCTTCGACAGTGTGCTACACCCAGTAATGGGTAAAAGGCGTGATGATATATATATTTTTTATTTATATATTACCCTGAATAACTGAGAGATGTTTCCTTTTACAGTTTACAATAATAGTTTTACAGTTTGTTGATTCATTAGAAGCCACTGAAATTAGGAGCTGTAAACACTAAACATTAGCACAATTCTGAATTTCAGAAATGTCAACAGATGCATTTCAAACTCCAACCTAAATGGAAGCAAAGCATGTTATTGTACGTCACATGCATTATTCATTAAAACACATTTGTCTACAGTTATGCTGTTATATAATTTGAATATTTCTTTTTAGTTCACTAAAGTTTATATTTACACTAACCATGTGCAAATGTTGATATGTACATATGTAAGTAACTCTTGGAGGTCCAGAAAAACTTGTTTAAATAGCTTTGCATATTTTATTATGATTTGTAATGAATTTGAAACAAAGTAGTCAGTAAACTAAATAAAAGTTGTTTACATATGAAAAATTATGAATGTATGCTCAAAAGATTCTCAGAAGATCAGAGAATTTCTAGTTTATGTTTACATGCTTTGTTGTGAAGAAGAAAGATCAAATACGACAATTTAGAATGTATTCTAAAGATGTCATCGTATATGAGTATATGACGCAGGAGTTTAGAAAAATATGACGTCTTGAAATAACAGGAATTTCATTAAATACTGACTTTTATTGGAGAATAGACTTGTCAACAACATAAATAAATATTTAGTATGTCACCGGCAAATTGTGAAGTGCAGTATTAATTTATGCAAATTTTGTATAAAGCTTACTTGTATAAAACTTGCGTTGTGTTTGTTTAAGGGCGAGCGTAGCGCGCCTTGCCAAGAGACATTCAATATTTAAATAAATGTATGAAATTCGAAATAATTTTAGCTAAAATGGCTTGAGCATGTGAATCATGTGAAGCATGTGTTCTACTGGCGATTTATTTGTTAGAAGAATGCATTTTAATATATAAAAAAGTGGAAACAACACATTGTTTGCATTTGCACATTGCCTAAGCAATATATACGAATATTTATATTCAAATGTCCGGAGTATATTCCATCGGTAACATAATATACAGGATGTTTCATAAATTTATTAGAAACAGAAAGATTTTTCAAAATTTTGAAATTGGAGCCATAACTGTTAAAAGTAGTTTTTATATTACCTATTACCATCTATTTTTATAGATGATTTTATTAAGCCGCTAAGGATAATTGAAGACTTGTAATGAAAACCGGGCTAAGTGCCAAAATATTAAAATTTTACTTTAAATCTGAAACGTGTGTTATGTGCCAAGCCTAACAACCTATAAAGAGGGCTAAGTGCCTGGATTGTTAGAAACAGTTCAAAAAAATTCTGAAAGATAGTGCATGTGTTATGTTCTCAGATTCGATAAATGAAAAAAAAAACCATTTATCTCAGAATTATTGTTTTGGCACTTAGCCCGGTTTTCATTACTAGTCTTGAATTGAAGATAAGAAAAATAACAGTTCATTCTAGATCGGATTTCTTGGCTTTTATTTTAAACAATAAATTACATACGATCACATTTCGAACCAAGTTAGGTTAATGTTCAAGTTAATTAATATATGTTGTTAAATTTAAAAAACATTAAAAAATTGAAATAAAAAAATAATTTACGGAGTAACTTCTCAAATGGTCAAAAATTGAATGCTGAGTAGTTAATTATAATTACACTTTGTAATATCGTATAATAAAATTCATATAAACCTTTAAACTAGTGCCTTTATTAGACCTAAAGTGCGAGTGTAATCGTAATTATGATTTTAACTTGAAAGAAAATATACAAAAGAAAACCAGTGATATTAACAAACATAAATAAAAATTAAATTTAATTTGAGAAACTGAGAGACATTTTATATTGTTTTAGAGTTTCGCAAAGGATACGAAAGCCCTCTTACCACAATAAATGAACCAACCATTTATCTAAAAGCGGAACTCAAGCTATTTCTTAAGCCCTACAAAGCTACAACACAATACATTTAATATCAGACGGTACACACTCGTTCGTGTATGTGTATAGTCGGATAGTCGGTAACCTGAATACCAGATTCAAGAAAGATATATGACATTTCCATCCAGTTATATCTTCTAAAACTTATTTTTTATTAAATATATGCGAAGCCTTCCTGTATTTATTACAATAATTAATCAAAGAAATGTTTATGGCAAATATAATCTGTCAGGTGATTAATTGTTATCGTTCTGTAATATTTTACAATAATTCATATTACCTCATTAATTTTTATATCAAAATACAACACAAACAAAAAAATAAACTACATATTTTAATAGTATATTAAAAAACGTCCAAGTTTCTAAAAGACAACTGCGATAAAAGTCTTATAAAATTAGTTATTTATATTATTTTTTCTATTTTGCATCTTAAATCTGAAATATTTTAAACCAAGTCAATTTAAGGCAATTTGTATATGAAATGTTGTGGTTGGTAACAGTTATTGACGCAATAGTTCAAATTTTGAGGATATATTAAAATGTTGATGTTCTCAACTTGATAGGTTCAGTATGACATCCGCTACTAGCAACCGTCTAAGACAAAAAGTTGCGTATCGCAAACACTCTTTCGATACGCAACTGGGTTTCGTAATGACTTCCTTATGAAAGCAAAATACAAAAAATTATGTTTTTTAATAATTACCGGTTTATAATTCAGTTTACAAAATATATCATCACGCCTTTTACCCATTACTGAGTGTGGCACTCTGCCTAAGCAGATCTCGGTAAGTGATATATTTTGTCGCGTGAAGTGCGGTTACCAGTCGTCAAATCACGGCCCTCAAAGATATTAGTGGTGAGGGAGCCACAGGGGTAGATTTTTTTAAAATTGGTGAAAATTGTTTGTCGGCTGTGGGGATCGAACCAGGGTTCTCAAGATCCACAGGCCGACTCGATACCACTGAGCCATCTACCCCATTTACAAAATGAAGATGGAAAATGTATAGACAGCGTAGGAATATATAAATGGAAAGATATAATGGGCTTATCAACCAGAATCAATATATGACAAACTTCCATCAAAAATATAAACTACTTATTTAAATGATACATTAGTAAAGGTAAAACTATTAAAAGTTTATTTAGTACTGAATTATTCACGTTTATAATTTTTTTACGTTGGCTGAACATTGGCTGAACATTTTGATACCAGCGCCATTCAGGTATCAAAATGTTTAGAAATCAGGTTTAAGGAGAACAGGTTTTCCAAATAGCCAACATCATTCAACAATTGTAACTTCACTTAATGTATAGATATATTGAAAAACTCTAAACCTGGATTTATAATGAAGTAATGTAAGAAGTAACGCGAATGGTATCAGTTACGTAAAAAGTTGAAAATGTGTTTGTGATTTGTAAATAAAGTAAAGGGAACAGCAAGTTTAAAGACGCAAGGTAAGAGATAACGAACTTTTATCATTCTGCTTTGCGTTACCTAAAAAACTCTGCAGTATAAATTCGGTTGACCTACTAAAATATCAGATAACCATTTCTCAGGTTACGCTAAAATGTTGACTCCTGATTGGCATGAGGCAGAGTATTTGTAGAATAACTAAATGATCTATAAGTACGAACAAGAGGTCTAAAATGTGATAGCTGTTGTTTTTACTATTCTGACATAAAATAATGCAGTTGATATGACTTTAACAGTATAAAACTTATTTACGGATTATTAAGAAATTATAAATGGTCTTACATTAAAAAATTTTTTTCTCTAAGTTGTGAAACAGCCTGTATATAACAAATCAGACTGACTCGATACCACTATCCCGTAAAATATAAAATAAAAATGGTATTGTTCTATAAATTTATATTTCTCATACATTAACTTAGATATTCAACGATTAATACTTTTAGAACTAAAAAATACTTTGATAATAAAATAAAGGAAGAAAAAGAAAATGTATTAAAATGAAATTTATTCGTTTGCCATTACAAACAAACCAACAAATTACGTTTTACTGTGTAGTGGCATGCAAACAATCCTTTTAAGTTTTTTATTTTATTTAGAACAACGATTATAAATTCATTTTGAATCAAAAACAAATATATGCAAAAAGCAAATTTGAAACCGATGAACTAACTAACTAACTAACTAATTATTGTCATTATTTCAATTTTTATAACATTATATATTAATTTATAATTTCAATAAATTGTTTTATTGATCATTAATTAATGATAACCAAGATATTATGCCTAATGCATTAATTACGCTAAGGATTATTTGTACATAATTATTCACAGAATAAAACAAATATAATTATTAATCAATTTGTATCATAAGTGATACAGAGACTCATTTTTCTACATTAAATAAACATGACTTATATTTTGTTCGACCGTTCTATCATTACTAATCATAGAAAATGTTCATAGTTCAATTTAAAGAATTGTTAGTCATTATTATTTCAAAAATCTACCCCTGTGGCTCCTCCTCCACTAATATCTTTGGAGGCCGTGATTTGACGGCTGGTAACCGCACTTCACGCGAAAAAATATATCACTTACCGAGATCTGCGTAGGCAGAGTGCCACACCCAGTGATGGGTAAAAGGCGTGATGATATATTTATTTATTTATTTATTTTGTTAGTCATTATTATTTGTCAGGATTATTTTCAAATTTTAACTAACTTAAGAGTATTATTTTATTTATGTACTAAACAATTAATAAAAAAAATTAATGTTGAAATTACATAGATGTCGTGACGTACAAATTTAATATTTGACAGTTACGAGCTACGAACACGATCATTCAATTAAAACCTAATAAAAGAATTATATTATTATGAAGTGTTCATAATACTTATTTACATTGCAAGACCGTTATACAGAAATTTACAGGCGAACATAGAAAGGTAACGGGCGAGCGCTAGCGAGCCTGTTATCTGTGTGAGCCTGTAAATTTCAGTTAATGGTCGAGCATTGTACAATGTTTTATGTGCATTTGAATCGCAATATATGTATATTTAATAAAAGTAATTGCAATAGTATAACGCAATAACTAAAATGTTCAATCAAGGTAGACTTTGAAAATCTGACAGATTTTGTTTAATCAAAAAATATTTAAGTGTCAAACGTTTAAAATTAGATATGTTGTCATGATAACCAATGTCAACAGCCCGTTATAAATTTTACACGGGCTAGCACGTTATAAGTCTCGTAACCCCTAGAGACAGAGTTAAGTAAACAGTTCATTACGATTCAAATGTAAGTAAAACTTATAGCAATATACTCGACAAATAAATAGTGGTTTTTTTTTTAACTAAATATTGAAGTGTACAATTTTAGTACCACTGGGTGACACTACAAGCGGACATTTATCTGTTATTGTATAATTAATAAATTAACTTTTGTAATATTAGATAAATTAATAACAAAAATATGTCATCACGCCTTTTACCCATTACTGGGTGTGGCACTCTGCTGAAACAGATTCCGATAAGTGATATATTTATGCGTGTGAAATGTTTTTACCAGCCGTTAAATCACGACTCCCTAAAGAATTTAGTGGAGGAGGAACCACAAGGATAGTTTTAATATGGTGCAAATTGTTTGTTGACTGTTGGAATCGAACCTGGGTTCTCAAATCTACAGGCCGACTTGATACCCTGAACAACAATAATATTATAATTGTTATTTAATTAATAACTACCAATCCAGTGACAATAAAAATGTGTAATTAAGGTAGACCATCCTTAATTTTCGGAACTATGAAAATAATCTGTTTGTCCTAGAAAACAGAAATACAAATCATTTTAGAAAATTTGCGAATTAAAAAACTATAACAGAAAAATACCGAAACCACAAAGAATCCGAAATTTTAAAAACCGAAACGGAACATATTTCATATTTTCAAAAAACCGTAACCAATAAACGAAATCTAAATTTTACTGATATAAAAACCATAAAGCAAAACCGAACCCCAAAATTTTTCGGCTCGAATCTCTGATTTCAACAACGTATTAATCTGTACCTAGGAATAAATATTATAACTTTAATAAAAAATTCCATTCGGTAAATTATTCCAATAAATATTATTCGAGGTTTAGTTTTTCTGGGGTAAAATGATTCAAGCAATCTTTATTTTAATGTTATTAAATTATCTCGCCGAATTAAATTCGAGCATTTTAATTACTTGAAATAAATTTCATTCTGACAATTTAACCGAGTTACCTGACAGTAATTTGACCCGAAAAACTGTTTTAACCCAATCACGACACCATGAATGAAGTGATTTTATTTTTAAATGGTTTTTATTGTCAAAGTTCTAAGTAACCCGAAAAATAAGAAGTTCTTGTGTAATTATAGTTAACATATCATTATTAATATTCAAAAGTAACACCGCCAAAAATAAAATAATCTTATAAATTCGATATTTAACAACTGCGAGGTGGTTTATATTCTTTTTCGAATTTTTAAGTAAATTCATAAATAAATAGTAAATAAAAACGCTGCTACCACTTTCTTATATTACTTAATTATACAAAAATATATTTTTTCTACGATTGCTATGAAAAGTTGCTAATTACGCTCTCATTTATCATTGTAAAGTTGACGTTTTCTGTGGAACAATCGATGAATATCTTTTTTGCGCGTCTCCAATGGCAATGCGCGAAAAAGACGTTTCCAGTTGCAACGCTCGAAAAAGATATTAAATGCGCGCTTATTTCAATAGTTATCAGGGATACAAACAAAACAGAAACTTGTCATATTGACAGTTGACAGAACGAATTTATTTTCAGTACGTATACGTTTTTGAATAATTTTAAAATGCAATCGTAGAAAAAAATATGTGTGTATCACGAGCGTAAAGTGTCTTTGTTCCTCTTATACTATTGCAGCTCTCGCTTGCGGCTCGCGCTGCAATTACCGTGTTCGAGTAACAAAGAATCACTTTACGCTCTTGATACACAAATAACTATTGTTTTTGCTTTTAGGCTTGCATTACCTACAGCAAAAATTTTGTACATAAGTCTAAGAAATTGTGTTTGTATTCTTTTTCACTCTTAAAATCGATCTTAAGAACATTATATCCCTAACGACTATACTACATGTATACAGGCATAAATATCAGACACACCTTTACTGTAATTAGTTTCGCTTCGATTTCAGTTGTCAAGCATACCGAACAAAACATAACCTAACTTTAATAACACGCGCATCAATAACTGCTTTATTAATAACATTCCACGCGTTCTCGACTCGTTTAATTGCGCAATATTACTTAAAATGAATTACAAAAGAGTCTATTACCTCACTTATCGTTTATATGAAACTTTTTCTCGGTTTACAAATGGCGGGAACTCAATAAGCGTCTGAAGTCATTAAGAACAAAGCCAGTATCATGCAAATTACAGGATAACGTTGTAATTAAAAATATTCATTAATATAGCTGGCATACAGAAAATCAAACTTAGGCATTATGATCAAGTAACGCTCAAATTTGGGAACTTTGTTGTAATCTGTTGCAAGGAACTTCGTTAGTTAATCAAATTAAATTTTGTTCTTTATGATCGTAAACAAAGATTCTGTTTCATGTAAGAGTCAACTTTTGTATTAAATTATGAATAGTTAAAAAATATAATTTTATAACCGTGGTTAAACAATTGTTCTTTTATGTGCCTAATTGAACAAAAATGTTAATATTTTCATATCAAACATGAATTTATTCAGTAAACAATTTACAATAGTTTATTTAAATTTTTAATTAGGCAAAAATAACATGTAATTAACTGAAAATAAATTTTCTAAATATGACAGATAATGTTAAAAAAACACTTATAACGAACTTTATTAAACCAATCTATCACCAATCGCATTAAAAGGTATAAAATATTATAATTATATGTAAACACAAACACAAGACTTAAATATTAAAACAAACAATCTTGAACTTATGCCTTACTTTATAATTCATCAAACAATTTGAAAATAAACTTAATACTGCTTACATCGAGTCAACCAACAAATAAGATAGAAATAAAAACATAAACTAGCGAACCTTCTTCACTCATAGCGACCGTCGTGTGCTCCGAGCCGTTGGTTTGCAGTGCTGTTTCAGACATACACGTTCACACGCCACAACGAACAACGAAAAACTGGAAACAGAACACGAATTCCTGCAGCGGAACTGTTCGGGCAGTTTCGGCTACATTCGGAATTCCTGCTTCTAAAGACTTAATGCAATATTACAATTGTAGAAGTGTACAATATTTAGCACTGCAGTTATTATTATTTAGTGCATACGTCCTTAACTTCAACTTAAATTTTGTATATATTTTGTGTCAATCAAATATTAACTGTCTGTAGCGACGCAGTGATCTATGAGTAATTTTCAATATTTTAAGTATTTATTATGGTTACGTATTTATTTTTTTTAATTTATATATCGGACTAACTACTCAGGTCATATGTCGATATGTCCTTTGTATGGTCGCCATGGGCGGGACCCGAACCCACGACCTTATGGTCGTCAGTCAGGCCTTCAACCTGCGCGGCCTCCACGCGGGACAACGTATTTATTATTGTGACTACTGTCAGTTTCCGAAAAACAGTTATAATTTTACATGTTCATTTATCCTTCTTTAATTAAAACTAAATTATATATTCAGTGTCTATTATTTTATTGTAATTTAACCTTTCATCCAAAAATCAAATTCAAAAAGCGAATTAGTCACTAATACCATATTTTATTTCGTTTTTATTTCATTAAACAAATTTAATAGTATTTTAATATACGAGTTTTTTTGAAATAAGGGTGATAACAATTGTACGATTATAATATTATTTTTTTTTTTACTTTGCGTTATTTTTTTCATCAAAGTTTATCAATTTTAGTTTGCAAAAAATATGACACTACAATCTAGAGACTTATATAACGCTGCCGAATAAATTTGAACAATTTTCATTTGTAAATTCTGAAGAGTATAATTTAAATTTTTAAAGCATGACAAATTTGAATACTTTTCTTTTACATGTGTACAGATAGTAATTTAGCAATTTTTGGGCAATTTATGTACTCGTAGTTATAATATAACATTTGAAAAGAAAGAAGTTAATATTTTGATGATTTCTTAAATTATAGCTTGCTAAATCGTTTTAAATTCTTATTGTGTTTTCTTATTACTAATATTATGAAATAATGATCTGATGTTGAAAAAAAGTTAAAAATATTTGAAAGTATCATTTTGAAATGGCATTTAAAATGTGGGTGCGTAGTACTGGAAATCTTACAAAATAAAAAATTACTAAAAACAATTTAACAAAAGCTATTTTCAGTAATAACGAACCGATCGTGAACGGAAAATATAATAATTAGTTTATGAACCTGTTTTAATTTGAAAAATAGCTATAGATACATATTATTAAAGTAGTATTAGCGACTAATACATCGTATAAATGTGCCTGTAATAATAGTTATTTGTTTAACTAAGCAAAAAAAATTGCAGAATTACAGCCCTGGATAGAGTTTCATAGCCGAGACGCAGTTAAGTAGTCGTAGAAAAAGTGGAGTATAGAAAGAACAGCGTTGCCAGATTAAAAAATGCATTTTCTTAAGAGTGTTGTTAAAATTTACTGATTTTCATAAAAAATTCCGGAGATTTTGAAAAGAATAATTTTTTAAATATTAGTATTTAAATTAATGTTTAACTCTTAATTAAGTAATATAATTTAAAAATAAATTGGATAATTATTTATTATAAACAGTTGCGATAGAAAAATGCATTAAAATACACGTTTTATGCTACACTCGTATATCATAATATTTAACATTAAAATGTGTAAAATTTCTCAAAACTTATTTTTTCCTGAGATTTTTGCACACTTATTAAATAACATACTATAATGTTTTCGAAATATGTTCGTAATAAAATATAAACTATAATATGTCTGTAATAATAATTGAACATTGAAAAGTATATTGAATTAATTAGAGTAAAGATTTTTCATTTACTTTTGTGGTTAAGTACTTAAGACATTCGTGAGACAGCCGATTTAAAATAAGTGTGAACTCACATTATTATTAATGATGACCTTTTTAAGTTCAAATGAAGAAATCGATGTCCACTGAAACTTCCATTATCTAATGAACATCGTAAATAAAATGTGCGACCTTTACAATCCAGTTCTGGTTCTAGATCTGCAATTTAATTTTTTTTAAAGAAGACTTATTTGTATTGCAAAGCCAAGCCCTGGATTTAATGTTTTCAAATTTCATATAATACTTTCAATATTAAACTTTAAAAATACTTAAGGATATACATTTTTAATTTGACTGTTATGTTATAAATATGTCAACAGGCAATATAATTTTTTTATTTCGTCAAAGTTTCGGCTGACACTTCAGCCTACTTTAGGACTCTATTAATAATACAATAAATTAACAATAATAAATAATAATTAGAAAATATAAAATACATAACATTCGTTGAAAAAAATTAATGATGAAAAAAAAAATTTAGTAAATTATGATTAAATGAATATATTTTAAAAGAAGATGTAAAAATTTATTTGTAAAAATATTAAAAAATAATATGTAAAAAATGAAGTAAGATGACGAATTTTGAACGATAATAGCTTGGTCAAAGAATGTACCTAATTTAATTAATTTTTAGAACTAAAATTTTTTATGTAATTATTTTTAAAAATCTAAAATTTTGGTGGTGTACATAGCATTTAAATCTTCAATATAGGATCTGTTGTTAATATTATTTATATCATTTTGAATATATAGCATTTTCAAAAATAAACGTTTTTTAAAATTTTTTCTGTATCGAGAATTTTAACATTTTCTAAATAAAAAATATAGTCAGTAGAATGTTGCGCTAAAGCACAATAACTATTATTATTAATATAATTTTTTAGACAATTTTGACTATGTTCTAGTTTTAACATAGCGTTTAGTTTGGCCAGTATAACAACTTAAATAATCTATAAATTTTACTTTATAAATTACATTTGATCTATATGAAAATACGAATAATACATAATTCCTGGTAGCACAAGCTCTGTTTTTGGGTGTTCTAAGAGCACGACTTTAACATGTTAGAGATAGCTAAAACTCATAAAAACACTGCTCTTAAAACAGGCAAAAACAGAGTTTGTGCTACCAGCCAATATGGTTCAGTGTTCAGGTGTCAACCTCAGACCGAATTTAGTGCAACTTTCAATTTAACTAATTATTGTGACTTTATTTTCTACTGTTAAATTATTTTAGAAGAGAATACATTGCAATTTATAAACGTTTAAAAATTAAAAATAAAATTAGTCAACTTTTAAATATCACTCTAAGACATGTGTGGAATACTTCTATTATGTTTCGTGCCCTATCGTCTAGACTCTAGATTGTTTATCAATTTTCTTTCTCTAGGCTTTATTGAATTTCCTGAATGTGAGAGTTCATTACAGGAGAAGCGAGCACTGTCAAATATATTTCAAATTATGAACTGGTTATTTTATACTACAACCGTAACATAAACACATAAAATTGCCGTATATCATCTTTTGAAGTTGCTTGCCGTTGGCCTCCCCCTAGTTCCGAATCTGTTATCAGGTTACCACCCTTGTTACTGTTTGATAAAAGAGGGGGAAACCTTTCTAAAATGAACAAGGAAAAATAGTATTCCCAAGACAGACGATTCGATATTGTTCAGCTGCAATAATGTAACAAATTTCTATTGAATTGAAAAGCATCTGGCGTCTGTTGCTATATATTCTCCTTTAAAAATGTAGTTTGTAGTTGCATGGAATTGTATTCGTGTTTTGTTTCACTTTAAAAGTAAGTTAAAGAGAAAAATACTAACTTTCTCAATACACTTATTTTGTTGTTATTCCATTTTAGTTAAAAATTATGAATAATTTTTGAATGAGAAATTAATATCTTTAAATATAAATATGTTTTTATTTGAAAATAAAAAGTCATTGAATTATTTTAAAAATATATATTTTTATATGTCAACTGTCTTCGAGTATATCCCGGAAAATAGAAAATGATAAATTTATAATACCTGAAGAATGTTGTGTAATTAATCAAAAAATTATTAATATTTAATATGATAATATATTTATTTTTTTTTGCAGAAAAGTAAAATTTAATATTATCAAAAAAGTTAACATTTAAATACGCGATACTATATCTTTTTATGTACAATAAATAGTACTTTATTTTCCGTTGCTATTAGTGACGGCTATAACAGTTGTTTATCTACCTAATGCACGAAATGCTGTGATTAGCGTACCGAGAATAAAAGTATGTTTGACGAGTCTTGTCGAATAATATAATTACTCGAAAGCGTTAAACACACTTTGCGAACGAGATGTATACAATGTTTATTTGCATATTGATCATAAAAGTCATCTTTTTAAACAAACATTTTTTAGAGAATGAAACATCTTTCAAAGCTTCTGTAAAAAAGTACAAAATTGTGGAACAAAGGAAAAATAATGAAAGACGTAAATTATACAATTTAATTGGTTTAATTTAACTTTTTTCGCTATTTTTATTTATTTGTGTCCTTGAAGACTAGGTATTTAAATTTTTTTTTACGTAGAATTAAAATTTTGACAATATAATTTTTATATTTATCTTTGTAAAACCAATTTAATAGTAATGAGCGTCTATGTCGGCGTCATACTTCAAATTCACGAAAAAAGTATTGCTTTCATTACTAATTGTACAAATAACCATTATGTAACTGAATTACAATTTTTTCAAAAAACCTTAAATATTTATATTTTTTTCGAAACACATGTACAAGAAACACGTTCTTATTCCCTAATTTTAGAGAGAGAAACACTGCTTTTCTCCCCTAGGGAGAGAAACATTATGTTTCCATAGGTACCATGTTTCTCTCCCTAGAGCGATGTTTCTCTCCCTAGAGAGATTAGCTGTTTGCGGTGTTTCCTAGGTAACTAGTTACGCAACCCATATTTGACATTTGTCCCGATAAGACAGTAATTTTTGTGCATAACATACTATTAAATATAAGATACGTTGCCAAAGTATAGTACCTACTTCGTTATCACTAAATCGTAAGCAATAATATTAGTGAAACAATAAACGTTTTTTGACAGCTACCATAGGCAACGGCCACTAAAATTGCTAAAAAAAACAAATATTTGTTGGTAATAAAATTTAAACAATATTGCTGTTTTCTTTATTTACAAAATCATGTTTGTAATTTGTAAAATGATGAGATTTTACGCTTATATGTCTCGTTTCACGTGTTAATTCAATAATTTGAAATAATTATAGAATCCATACCTCCGTGTAAACAAGCATTATATTTTTAGTTAACTATTTTTAAACAATGACTTTAGAATAGCACTGATTCATCTAGATATAGATATTACAAATTTTTCAATATGAAATAAGCTGAATAGTTTCCACTGGATAACGTGCATCATTTTATAAAATATTTCATTTCACTCATTTAATAATGAACCACCGCTGCAGAAACTGTGCGAATGATTCTTTTCACAACAAAAACTCGCTCGAAAATTTACTGAAAAATTCCAGACAGTTAATTGTTAACAATACGGTTTGCACTATTGTTTTACGTTGCATATCCATGGAAACATGTTTTTCCTTTTTGTTAAAGAATCTGATATAAAAATCAATAATCTATTTGATAAAATAATAAAAAGAAGCCAGCGATATATATCATGCTCGTTATCGTTATTTAGTATTATTAGCTATTAGGTTTATTGCCAATTTGTTTTGATATCGTCATTAAATGCAGATATCTTTTGTAATATTTAGCAATTAAACAAAACAAAAGAGAAAAATATAGAAAAATAAGTAATACGAGTATGAAAAAAAATGATATTACAAATTTATTATGATTACTTATAATTTAATTTAAATTTTATACGTTAAATATACTTCTAATTTAAATGTTATTTATAAACTAGATTTTATTTTAAAAACGCAAAAAGTAGAATTACTATTTAAATAAAGTAAAACCCTGATTATCAAAGATAATGACGGCTTACTCCTGTGCGATAACCAAAATTTCGGATAATCCAGGGTAATACAAACTAATCTTGGTAAAAATATACTAAAATATACAAAATTAATTAGTTTTAATTATGTATATGACTTATAATATATATATTACAGCCAGCCTTTTCTGATAACCTGGATTTCCGACAAACTTAATATGACTATAGATTTTTTGTCAAAAAAGTAAATATATAAAAAAATAATTTGTAAAACTATTTTAAGATAAAAAAATAATAATAATAATAAAAATTGAAACTAAATACGAAGCAATTTATCGTATAATTGTAACCATTTTCATACCACTATTATTTCAATTTTTGCTTTACTTAAATGACAATATAAAATTTATTATTTATCGACAATGTTCATTTGCTGATTTGATAATTCGTTATTGTTCTTTGTTTAAATGCAACTGAAAATAAGTGATAAAAGTGCGTTTAGGCATGAATGAAACGAAAATAAAATTTTAAAATAATATAAAATTCCAAAAGATTTATAAATAAATAGAAATTAAATACCAAATTACCCAATCCAAAAATTGTGAATCAAAAATTGAAAATACTGTAAAAGTCAGGTTAAAATTACCGTTACTATACATGCTGTTCGCCGACGCGTCGCACGAATCGTTCCTGTTCCTGTTCCTTGCCAGCGCCGCGCGATCATTCTCTCTGTAGTCATGCATTTGTGACATTTTAAAGACCTCAGGTTCATGTCCCACTCGAGGCATGAGTACTCACACCACGCGATATTCGCGCCACTTCACCACGCGTCCGGAACACGAACTAAGCTATCAAATCGACGCCACGGACTAAATACAAAACAATGTGTAACACAAACTCGGGCATGCCAACACAGAGTGGTGCACGCTATCAGGCTAGACAGGGTTGTGTGGTGCCCTCTTGCGCCCTCAATAGACTCTATTATTAAATACTTTCGAAGAAAAATTAGTGTTCGCTCAAACCAATGAAATATTCATATTTTTATGTGACGTCATAATGGTGTTGTTTTAGTATTATAGTAATTATCGAAAATATGTCAATTTTTTATTGTTTATTATTATGGTGACGTTTTTATATTTAGCTCGTCAACTTGCAAAGATCCGGTTCAGTACTCAAGTGAACTGACTTGCCAAATAAAAAAGTATCAGTTCGCGAATCACTGCCTGTTTCAGATGTCAGATCTGCAGAAAGTTTCGACTAAACGAACGAACCTGGTTTGCGCTTGCGTAGCATACCACGAACGGCATTAAAAATTATCACATTGCAATACGTTCGATGTTACAAGAAAATTCGCTGGTCTCCCGAACCGACTCACAGGTTTCAACTCTCACTGTATCTATCAGTACGTCATTCGGTTTCATTATTTTCGCTGCGCTGTCCGTGGTTCGCGCACCCTATTCGACTCATTTCGCTTGCGCACAACGAACTGAATAAATTCAGAATGTTGTGTAGTGATCCGGATGCCAGATCTCGAAAAGCTGGATCAGTGTGTCGAATCCTTTTTGCTCTTTTCCGCTGAGCTGGCTCTGTGAAAAGATCTGAAGAGTCTATGTCTTGCACGGTGTTTGCGTCATAGGCAGTAATTAAAGTATGAAATATAGTATTCGGTCTGCAAATTTTGCTAAAAAAAACAATATACAGGACGTGCACAGAAACGCGGAACATGGAGTATGACAAAGGATTTTAAAAATTTGCGGAAATTGACTCCCATGTATATTTTAAAACAAAAATACAATTGTAACAAAGTGAAACAATTCAGAATTAGTTTTTGTTATAATTAGGATTTTTCACTATCAACTCAGCTTCGGAAGATATAGACAAATTAAGTATTATCTTAAGTATCTTTTTACTTCCTTGTACGAAGTAAAGGAAGTATTGTAATCGCGAAAATTTGCAGTTCTCAGATTTCAGTGGAAAAACGCATTTTTTCGATCCCTGAATCCATTTTGACTAATTTCGTCGTGACGTCTGTACGTACGTACTTACGTATGTATCTCGCATAACTGAAAAACGGTAAGCCGTAGAAAGTTGAAATTTTATATTTAGGACTGTTATAACATCTAGTTGTGCACCTCTCTTTTTGGTCATTATATAACTTCCGGAAGTGGTACTTTACTTGAAGTCTATAATAGATTTTCATGAAAAACTATATTTAAATATAATTTAAAACCTTCCAAATTTGGTATATAAGACTACTATATCAATGGAAATAACATAATAGATTTTGGTTTAAATAGACTAACCGGAAGTGACACATTACATGAAGCTGCTAACAGTTTTCCTTGAAAAAAATGGTATTATTTTAATTTTAGAAATAAATGCTGCAAATCAAAGTTTTAGAGAATTAAATATGCGTCTAGCACATTAAGAATTTTTAAATTAGCCTTTTGCATAAGCGAGATATCTAAATTTAAATATTATATATTTTTTGTTTCTTTTTTAATTGTTTGCTATGGATTAGAACAAAAAATAAAAAAATAAAAGATTTTACATGACAGAGTTTTGGGTTTCAAATTTATTAGTGCATATGTGTAATAATTTCAGTATTCTTCGATCATTATTTATCGAGTTTATGGCTTCTCTGAATTGTCGCGCTTGTTAGCTATTACGTGATGACATATCTGGGTAAATTATTACTTGTACGTTGGTCTGAGATAGCTGTTGATCTTTGTATTTCATCCCTTAGAAGCGTCTGGTGTTTTTATGTAAACTCATGCATGGGAACAGTTATCCAAGTCAACGATTCCACCCTCTTACCCCTTGTCAGCACATCCCATGGAAAACAACAACAAATAGTCAGTGGTGGTCTCTTTGTATTAAATATCATTTAATCTGTAAATTTTGTAAAATTTAACATAACATTTATTTTCTATAATTCAGTAGAAACGATTTTATTGAAAGAGCGAATAATAAGTTAGCAGTTTAATATTAGACAATGATACATATTAATTAAAATAAAATTTCACCTATTAAATTTGCTATAGAAGCATATGTGTAGGATTAGATATTTGAAAAATTAAAGGTGACATGTAAATAAAAAATCTCATTCTGACAGTTCAATCAAGATTTTCAAATAAAATAAATATATCATCACGCCTTTTACCCATTACTGGGTGTAGATTGATTGCAAATGTCAGGCGATTGATTTGGTGCGTAGTTTAAATGAATTCAAGAATTTACTTTTTGAATTATAGTTTTTATTGTAATTACGTACTGTAACTATTTAGTTGTAATAATTTTTTATAAATAAATTAATATATAAGTTAGTTTTATTTACATAACACAGCGTTAATAAAAAGATAAATATACCATTCTGTGTGAACGAAAATTATTTTAAAGCATATTTAAATAATAAAATAATACTAATAATGAATGCTATATTTTAACTAAAAACTGCATAACATGAAGCAAAAACACAGGCTTCACATACAACAACAAAAATTAAGGCTACGGGAAAGAATCAGCAATTAGCTCTACTTTTTCTCAATAAATTTGGTATTAATATTATTAAATAAGCAATAGTTCATCTTCATTCAGAATGCTAAAAATAAACGTCCAAATTCTAAATCTAAAGCTTAATTCGTCAGTAGGTGTGTCATCAAAATGTCGGTAAAATAGACGCATCTTGCAATTCTTCAGTGCAGTGATTCTCAACCACTGTGACGCGGCACTTTTGTGTGCCGCGAAATTTTTGAAGTGTGTCGCCAAATTTTATACAATAAAAAATATTATTACAATTTTCTACAACTTATTTGTGCGAATTCGGATTTTCAGCATTAACCAATATATAAACGACAAAAGGATCAAGACTTTTAAATGTAGATGACGAAATTAGAGTGGCATTATCATTTTTACGACCAAATATAAACGAAATTATCAAAAAACATCAAGCTCAAATCTCGCATTAAATGTATTCTTATGATTAATTTGTAATTAATTACTCAATGTACATTCTGTTGTCGTTGTAGTACATATTATTTTAGTTTATAGTATAGTCCAAAATTATTATCATTATTATTTACATAGTGTATTATAGGTAAGTATTTTTTTAAACTTATCTTATTGTTAATTTTGAAATTGTTAAAAGTGTACCGCGACAAAAAAATGGTTGAGAATCACTGGCCTAGTGTATCAATAGGGTTAGATAAACCCGTTGGAACGCCACTGGTTTCTAAATCATGAAATCAATGACAAGCCATTCATTATCTTTTTGTAATATTCATTATTGACTTCTGTATAGCATCCAGCAATCTAGTTAATTGCGATTTTATTGGTTCTTTATTAATTCGTTTTCCAGTTGAATAAACTTTACAAAAAACTAGGTATTAATGAAATTCAACATTACGAAATTTATACCATTAATTTATTTTTTCTAATTTATAGTTTTTCTGTGGTGTTTCTAAGTAAAAGTATTTATATTCCATTCTATGCCATCTACAAACAATTTACAAAATTTGCTCGAACCCATAAAAAGCACATAAATAAATAATAAACAATATACATATTTTATGATAAATTTTGTTCCGTTTATACGGAAATAACATACAATAGTACTTATCTATTGTTTTTCATCGATTTTGTAAAAAGAAAATTATATATAACTCAATTGTAAGCTATATTATTTTCCAATAAACCTTAGTCAACGGTAATGGACATAAAATGTCTTTAGATTTATATAGGTGTAATATACAACAACTATACCTTGCACGTAAACATATTTCAATATTTTATATTTATATGCAATGATTCATTTCTATAAACACAATTCTAATTAATTATTCATAAATCTATAGAAAATGGAATATTTGTATCATCTTTTATTTAAAATTGTTGCATGTGTTGGAAAAGTAAATATTAAAATTGATTAATTAATTATATTAATTTTAAAAGCAAAGTGCATACATATAAAATGTCAGTTTAAATTTGAATGTATTTGTTTTTTTTTTCAAAATATGAACAATCAAATGTTCTTAATTATATTGTTTTAATCTATCAAGTACACTGTCTTTTAATTTTACAAAACACATCATGATTTTAAATCATGTATCATGCAATAAATTAATAACATATTATCTAAATTTTTACTTACGTCCTTGATCATTATTGGCTAGAGATGCTGAAACAAAAATATGATAATTAGTACATTGAAAATTAATGTAGTTACACAAAATATTATATAAATATACGCTTCCTGTAATATAAATATTGCAATTTTTCTGCTAATAATACAACAATATTTATACATTTGAAATTAAAACTAGACACATTTGAGTCTGAATGATATCATAGTTTAAACAATAAATCAATAACAGTATTAAAAGTAATGATTTAAAACATCTAGCTTTGTAACTAGTTCAAAACTAATCCAACAGAGGGTAGAACAATCGATATTTAGTTCAGAATTCCACTACCAGTTAGATGGCAGTCACACCTTACTTTATCACAGCGGTTCTGAACCTTTTCTTCGTTACGGACCTCCTTTAAATGTCTTTTTTGCCGCGGACTACCAAGGCGTAACTCAAGATTTCAAACCCGAAAGTGCATCAAATATTTATTTAAAGTTATACATAGCTTTCATATAGCGAGAGAAGGGATAACTAATTGATTTATTAATGAACACACTACTATATATATTTTTTTCTATTCATAAGGACGTCATTATGAAACCCAGTTGCGTATCGAAAGAACGTTCATTACGATACACAACATTTTGGACATAAACTTTCATAAATTATCTTGGATTAAAATATCGCAGATTTTTTAAAATTTTATTTTATTAAAGACACCAAAAAGAAAAAGTAGTTTAAATAACTCATTTTATAAGACTGTTATCATAATTGTCCTTTAGAAAACCGTCTGTGGCTCGCGAAAAAATATGTCTTATAAAACTTGTTCTTTAATCCACAAGCGGGAAAAAAACGCAGCACTTGAAAATGCACACAGCCATAACTCGGTTGAATTTGGTCGAAAATGGATGAATCTTTGAGTGCCGAAAATTTTCAAATTTTTTCTTTAAGGTTATACAAGGAAATGTGTCACCAAGTCCAACCCATCCTTGCCATCCCCTATTAAAAAAATGTCTCTGATGTAAAAAAATATCTAAAAAATCGTGGACCCAATCGACCACCAGATAAAGTTCATTCATTTTACTTTCAGGGAGACAGAAAATTGAGTTCCTACGATAATTTGGCGAGAAGTTATGAATTTTTGCATTTCACCCTACATTTTTGGCGATTTTGGTCTTTGTGCAGCGATATTTGCGTTGATACATTTGCATGCAAGAAGTTTGACGGCTGATAATGGTGTATTAGAATGAAAATGTTTGACGAGGACTGATTATTTGATGAATCTGATGAGTTATTGTATCTAGAGTTTGGGCCACTATATTTGATAGGATATAGCGTGATGATATGTATGTTTGTATGAATCAAAAATAATATTATTGATAATGACAATAATAATTATTAAATGGAGTAGGTAGCTCACTCACTGGTATCGAGTCGGCCTGTGGATTTGAGAACCCGGGTTCAATTTCCACAACCGACAAACAATTTTCACCAAATTAAATCTACCCCTGTGGCTCCTCTCCACTAACATCTTTGAGGGCCGTGATTTGACGACTGGTAGTCGTCCTTCGCGCGAAGAAATATATCGCTTACTGAAATCTGCTACGGCAGGATATCACACCCAGTAATGAGTAAAAGGGGTGATGATATATTTATTTTTATTTTATTTATAATTATTAAATACATGTTGTAAAAAATGAAAATATAAAAATAAAAATATAAATATATATCACGCCTTTTACCAATTACTGGATGTGGCACTCTGCCTAAGCAGATCTCGGTAAGTGATATATTTTTTTCACATGAAGTGCGGTTACCAGCCGTCAAATCACGGCCCCCAAAGATATTAGTGGAAGAGGAGCCACTGGGGTAGATTTAAATTGGTGAAAATTGTTTACATTATATTATATTATATTCAAATTATTTTAGCACTCTTTGTGAGTTCAACGCGATCCCCCAGCGAATCGCGGAACAAAAGTTAAGAACCACTGCATCACAATCCAAACATCTTTATAAAACCATTAAGTTGCCTCATCAAATTCATGAAAGATTTACCACAGTATCGCATGCAACAGAACAAAAGAAAAGGACAATCGTGGCAAGACTGAAACATCTCTTTCAGCATATTTCTCAACATAAGATGTCACGATGCTTAGAAGACTGAAGTTACAGCTATGTTGCGTGCGTGGAATGAACTTTAGCTTAATGTTAATTAAGATAACGTCTGCACTTTAGATATTCGAGTGCTAACCACCCATACTTTGACATCGAAGTTGGGCACTTTGATGGAATTCCAACGAAAACATTTGTGAAATTTGAGTAAGCACACTAGATGCGATATTTGATGTGACCTAAAGACTCCAAGATGGATACTACTAACTGATTCGTTACATTTCAACTTAATAAAATATATAGTTATTTGTGTATTAAGAGCGTAAAGTGATTCTTTGTTACTCGAGCACGGTAATTGCAGCGCGAGCCGAAGGCGAGAGCTACAATAGTGTAAGAGGAACAAAGACACTTTACGCTCGTGATGCACACATCATTTTTTCTATGTTTGCATCTTAAAATTATTAAAAAACGTATACGTACTGAAAATAAATTCGTTCTGTCAACTGTTAATATGACAAGTTTCTGTTTTGTTTGTATCCCTGGTAACTATTGAAGTAAGCGCACATTTAATATCTTTTTTGCGCGTTGCCATTGGAAACGCGCGCATTTAACGTCTTTTTCGCGCGTTGCTATTGGAGACGCGCAAAAAAATATTTTTCGATTGTTCCACAGAAAACTTCAACTTTACTTTGACAAATGAGAGCGTAATTGTCAACTTTTCATAGCAATCGTAGAAAAATCAAATAAATATATCATCACGTTTTTTTACTCATTACTGTCGTAGCAAATCTCGGTAAGTGATATATTTCTTCGCTTGAAGTGCGACTAGCAGTCGTCAAATCACGGCTCCCAAAGATGTTAGTAGAGGGGAGCTACAGGGGTAGATTTAATTATTACTAGGTAAGTAAATAAGGTAGGAAAGAGGCTCCGATCAAACTATGCACAAAGACGCATGATAGATACACCGAAGTACTGGGTGGAAGAGAAATTTTATCTTTTTGCTCTGGTCAAAAAAACCATCAACTGTACTTAGAAACAATAAGCTACATAAAGAAGCACAAAAGCTTAGTAAGAACCTGTGACATTAATTTAATTCGTCCTGTCAAATAATCCAGAAACCAACGTGATCAAACATCATAACATCAGCTATTTTAGTAATATAATTACTGCTAGTACACCCTGAAGCTATTTGCTCCATTACTACATTACAGGCTTAATCTGCTCGTTGTCATTTTGCAAGTTAACTTTGATTATTCCAACTTAAAGCTGTTATCTAGTCACACCCAGTTCATCTATATCAAAGGGTTACCTACACATTCACCATCTCGATAATGCCTATCACAACCTCGAAAACTATTTAATTATTTATTACTCTATACAACAAGAACTCAATTTCAATTACAGTACAGGGAGCCTACAGCTTATAATGGAATACGTACAATTCAGACGCAATTGTATTTTTATATACTCGTACGTAAGTATAAGACAACCAGATTTATAGTCGAGTACTAACGATTATAAATCGAGTATTCTTTCCATAATACTGCAATAATGTCTATAATAAGTTCGAATAGATCTTAAAGTTAGGCTATCTAAATCAACATTTAATATTTATGTCAAATTAACGATGGAGTCCAACAGTATAGTCACAAAATAGTAAATTAATAATTATTAAGAGTAGACTCAAAAACTTTCTACCAGAAGTTTAAAAAAAGTTATTGTTTTTAAGATATTTGAGTTCTTAATACCATTAACTCTGATGTCAGAGCGTTATAATTGTGGGCGCCCATTGGAGAGGGGCAATACTTATCGAGTCGGCCTGTGGATTTGAGAACCTGGATTCGATTCCCATAGTCGACAAATAATTTTTACCATATTAAAAATACTCCCGTGGCCCTCCCACCGCTAACATCTTTGGAGGGCGTGTTTTGACGACTAGTAACTGCACTTCTCGCGAAGAAATATATTATTTACTGAGATCTGTTACGACAGAGTGCCACACCCAGTAATGAGTAAAATGCGTGATGATATTTATTTTTATTTTATTGTAAGAACAGCAAACGAATCAAAAAAATACAAAAGAAAGGGAGTGTTAGCCAGCGCTTGTTTGTTTTGTTATCTATTTCTAAGTATATAATTTGATCAGCCTTAAAATTTACATCAATAGGCGGCTTTAAAAAAAATACAAAGAAATGCTTATTACAAAGGAGTGAAGCATTTATAATTCAAGAAACCTGAATTTTACTTTGTGCAAAGATTCATGACACTTTTGACGTTATAAGTGATTTCAAACTACCTTAGGGGTAGGTGGCTCAGTGGTATCGAGTCGGCCTGTGGATCTTGAGAACCCTGGTTCGATCCCCACAGCCGACAAACAGTTTTCACCAATTTAAAAAATCTACCCCTGTGGCTCCTCCACCACTAATATCCTTGGAGGCCGTGATTTGACGGCTGGTAACCGCACTTCACGCGAAAAAAATATATCACTTACCGAGATCTGCTTAGGCAGAGTGCCACACCCAGTGATGGGTAAAAGGCGTGATGATATATTTATTTATTTATTTATTTATCTTATGTATGTGTATTGTATGCATAACAAAAACAACAAAGAACTTCGTATTAAGGAATAAATTATTAAAGATATTGGATACGGAGAAACAAGCCTCAACATATGTACTTTAAACAGAATAATTATTTCAAATTTCATAGTAAATATTTCACATGTTTCATTTGACATTAATTCCGTTTTTATAGATAGAATAATTAAATTCGAGATGTTTAAGTTAATGAGTTTTTAAACACAAAGAGAAAGTTCGTTCCATATTTTCCATTTATTTACTTTTACCTATAAATTTAAAAACAATAGTTGTGATCAGAGGTATCGGAAGTCTTTTTTGTCAGAAAATAGCGCGATCTTTGAAAACATTTCTGGGATAAAATAATGTTAAAGTTTTAACTAGACGCTGTATTTTTTGTTTGTCATAAGTGTTTTTTGAATAAAAAGAGCGTGATAATGCAACTAGTTTCATTTTCAACCGGTTTTCTTATTTAATTTTTGTATTAAATTGATCCCACATTAGAAATGGTAGAAGGGATGAAGATAATATATATGTATCGCACGCAATGTGGAAGTTCATATATATTTTTAGCTTGACTGGGATTCTAACTTGAGATCTCCGAATTCAAACTCCATAACGCTAACTACAACACCATACTGCAAGTAATTTGCGATAATCAGTCGTCAAATCACGCTCCCCAAAGATTTTAGTAGAAGAGAAACCACAAGAGTTGAATCAGAGAGAAACATTTTAAAGTGATGAAAATTGTTTATTGAATTCAAGTTAAAGTAACATTGAAATAAACTATTTATAAGGAAAAATTATAATAAAAAGTGCTCTATTTTATTAACAAATACTTTCGTTCGGTAACACTGGTTTTTTTTTTGTTTGTTAGGTTATACACACAACAATTTATTTTTAAACATATCTATACTACACAAGTTACGAAAACATACATCATTTAAATTTAATTTAAATATCCATCATTGGCCTCATACTTAAATAAATAAGTAAATAATCATGAAGCCATACACCATTTTAATTTTCCTCATTTATTTGTATAACACCCTGCTGAACAAATCTCGGTAAATAATTGACGCAAGTTAATGGAGCGAGAGCCACAGGGATAATTTTAATGTAATGACAATCAGTTATCCGTTGTAGAAATCGAAATCGAGTTTTCATATATAATACCATTAGTTACTATGATTTTGGCGGAAATTTTTGTCGTCATGATCACGACTGCTTGTTGCGACGAAAATCTGCACGAGTGTAGATTTTCTTAAAGCAACAAGCAGGAGTGATCTAGGCAAAAATTACCAAAGGAAAATCATAGTCACGTGTGGTATTCGGCTTGACAATTCCTCGAAATATTGTATTTACTCCAAACAAATGTTACCTGCAATATTTTTAAAACAATGTCTGAACTACTATTACCTTGGTGATCAATTTACATTGTTTCATTTTTTGACATAAATAAGCAAAGTAAACAAAGTCAAATCATATTCAACAATATAAATCTACTCAAAATAGTTAACAAACGTTATATCTAAGTAACTATTTGCGACAATTTTCACTAGTGAAATTATCGCTGTAATACTACTGTGATTGGTTCAATTCAGCAAAATACTGTCATTTCATTTGATAAAAAGTTATGAGTGGAATTGTCATGTCCGTCAGTACGGTGGTGTGGATAGCAATATGGAATTCAAATCCGGAGATCCTGAGTTAGAATCTCTCAAGCTAAAAATTATATGAACTACCACACTGAAGCTCGGTGTGTGCGGACCCTTTACTATAATTGGGATTAAATTCCTGTTGTACAGAGTAACATAAATAAAAAAACACGTTTCAACAGTACAGTGCATTTTCAGTTACCATGAGCTAATTTGACGGCTGGTAACCGCACTTCACGCGAAAAAATATATCACTTACCGAGATCTGCTTAGGCAGAGTGCCACACCCAGTGATGGGTAAAAGGCGTGATGATATATATATATATATATATATATATATATATATATATATATATATATATATATATATATATATATATATGAGCTAATATGATTGTATAATAAAAACTAATGACAATGACAATAAATAAATGTATACGTATCAGAAACAAATGAATTTATAAATATTTAAAAATGTTTTGTCATCAATAACATCTACAATGCCAAAATCAATATTTGCTCCATGTCACACAAATTCTCTAATTTCCTGCGGATTCGCGTCACTAGTAATTAAATTTCCGACAAGACTAATCAATTAATGCCAAGCTATGCGTGTGCACTGTCCGAAATCAGCGCAACGCAACGCACATTGAGAACAAATAAAGCTCTAAAGCCTGCTTGGTATGCTAAACTTGCTCATCCTGATGCGTAGATAAAAGGAAACTGAGAATTCCTACTCGACAATTCGTTCCGCAAGAGATCGTAGGTACTCATGCAATTGGATCTTCATCATTTATCGCCAAATTAAATCTAAATGAAAGGTATTCTAAAAATACGTCTTTAATAATTACTTTTAAATAGGTACAAACATTATTTATGGTATTTATATTTCTCTTTCTTTAATGTGACAGTGCAACATTTAATGGAAAATACATTTTGCCTCATTTTTAATTAAGACTTTAAGATTTTTATTAGTAATCTAATAATAAATTTGTTTCCTCTTAGGGTCTTACATCAGTCATTTTTTTTGTTTCATATACTTGTCCAAAATTTGAGATTCTTCAGTGTTTTAATAATTGAATAAAGTATTGTGATCTTGGAATTTATTTTAATAAAATATTTATTTAATATTAAAAACTGTAATCGTCGAATGTATTTTAAATAAATAAAATAAATAAATATATCATCACGCCTTTTACCCATTACTGGGAGTGGCACTCTGCCTAAGCAGATCTCGGTAAGTGATATATTTTTTGCGTTACCAGTCGTCAAATCACGGCCCCAAATATATTAGTAGAGGGGGAGCCACAGGGGTAGATTTAAATTGGTGAAAACTGTTTGTCGGCTGTGGGGATCGAAACAGGGTTCTCAAGATCCACAGGCCGACTCGATACCACTGGGCCACCTACCCCATAAATATGTATTTTAAACTATTTATAATTTGATGTCGTCAGATTGACTAAATGAAAATATTTGCCACAACTAATTATGGATCATTTCATGAAAAGTATGCAGAAAATAAGTAAATAAATATATTATTATGCCTTATACCTATTACTGGGTGTGGCACTCTGCCAGAGCAGATTCGGTGAAGTGATTATTTGAAGTACGGTTACCAGCCTATTTACTTTATTAAAATTAATTATCATAATTACATCACATAATGCTCATTAAACTTAGAAATAATAATTGTTTTAAATACACAATATTTTCAAATATCAGTGCATTGTATTTAAATTTAAGATAATTATAAAAATAATAACATATAGGTTTCAGGATAATTTGATCTAATTATTAATTACAAATATTATTCAAATTTTTCACCTTTTATTTTTCCCGAAGTATAAAAACATCCGTTATATATATATATATATATATATATATATATATATATATATATATATATATATATATAAATGTACTTATCTAGTATGTACATGAAATTTTTCTGTATATGTACATAATAAAAAAAAATAAATAATGATTATTATCGTCATGAGGTAAATGACTCAATGATATCGATTTGACCTGTGGTTTTGAGAGCAAGGGTTCGATTCCCACAGCCGACAAACAATTTTCACCACATTAAAACCACCCCTGTGGCTCCCCAACCACTAACAGCTTTGGTGGCCGTTATTTGATGGCTGGTAACCGCACTTCACGCGAAGAAATATATCACTTACCGAAATCTGCTACATATACCAGAAATATTCCAAAGACAAAATAAATATTAGAATGAACAAAAAATAATCAAAAATAGAAACTCACCAATGATTTGATTCCGATAATCATCGTCCCGATGCATTGTGGTAGTCGGTGTCGTCATCTCTGGGGTGATTCGTGTCTCGTAGTTAGCCACCTAAATGCACAATTAATTACTAAATAAAACAGTTATTTATGTATGTTTGGGGTTTGGGTCAAGGTTTTAATTATTTTAATAATGTAATGTTGAATTCATAGATATTGCTCCACATTTGTTGTGTCATAAATTATTATTATCTACTTTTTATTTATAAAATGTATGTCGAAGTCGAACAAAAGTCAAAACCATTTGTATATAAAAGGTACCATAATATCATAATGCACAAAGTATTAATGACTTATTGACTTTTGATTTGGTCAGATATGAAATATATTATAAATAAACTATTTATACAATAACAAAATCGGATCTTGTTTAGAGTGCTTTTCTCTTTACTGCAAAATTGTTAGGTCGCATAGTTTTAAAAAGCTAATAATATAAAATAACAGTTCAGTATAAACTTACATGTTTTATAACAAAATAAATTCTAGAATTCAAATTTTATAAGATCTGTCTAATTAGTTTACCTTTTGACCGGGGATCATTTCTGTTTATCACGTTGTACTACTACTATATGGTACACCTATCGAGGTGAAAGTTGTGATGACATTGAAGAAAAATTAAATGTTCAATACTTTATATGATTAAAACATTCAATAAAATAATCTAATAAAGTGTATTCTTGTATACCTCTAGAATATCGCTCGAAAACATGAGAAATGAGTTTTCTAATACCATTGCTTTGCTTGCCTAACTACTTTACAGGAAAAGGTATTAATTCTTATTTGTATTATTTTTTTAGGTTCGATCCCCACAGCCGACAAACAATTTTCACAAATTTAAATCTATCCCTGTGGCTCCCCCTCCACTAATATCTTTGGGGGCCGTGATATGATTGTTGGTAACCGCACTTCACGCGAAGAAATATATCATTTACCGAGATCTGCTTAGGAAGAGTGCTACACCCAGTAATGGGTAAAAGGCGATATGATATATTTATTTATTTTATTAAATAAATACAATTGATGCAATAGATTATAGAGAGAAAATTATAATACTACAAAACTTTGAACATGGGATCCAGTTTTTTGAAAATATTATATAGGGTTTCGTTTCGGTTTCAGTTTTTGAGAATTATTAATTTCGGTTTCGGTTTTGGTTCAAAATGCCTTTACAAAAATATATTTACACGTACTGTACAATTACAGTATATTTTTAAAGTAACTAATTTGCAAATTTTCTAAAATGTATTCAAAAATAATTTTTATGTAGGCCATAGTATCCATCTTGCTTTCACGTTACCATTCATAACCAGTGTTGCCAAGCCCTAACACGACTGTAAAGGCTGCAACTTTATAAAAATATAAGAACCAAATAAAATAAATAAATAAATATATCATCACGCCTTTTACCCATCACTGGGTGTGGCACTCTGCCTAAGCAGATCTCGGTAAGTGATATATTTTGTTCGCATGAAATGCGGTTATCAGCCGTCAAATCACGGCCTCCAAAGATATTAGTGGTGAAGGAGCCACAGAGGTAGATTTTTTAAATTGGTGAAAATTGTTTGTCGGTTGTGGGGATCGAACCAGGGTTCTCAAGATCCACAGCCCGACTCGATACCACTGAGCCACCTACCCCATGTAAGAACTAATAACTTATATTCTTCTTTATATTCTTACTATTTTCGGTTCAGTACGTTATTTATACCAGTTTAAATTTACGATTTTAGAACCGAAGTAATATCGGTTCAATTACGTTTTTGGTTCAGAATCAACTAAATTTTCACATTTTAAAACAAAAAATATCAGATTCGGTTTTGGTTACGGTTTTATAAAAAGGTGAATATCGGTGCGGTTTTCGGTTATTGTTTCGTAACGGTTCGGATTCCTGATGGGATTAATGAATTACAATTCCCATATAATTTAAATCTGATGTTATCCCATTTTTAACCTTATAATTCAATTTGATCTCATCAGCACATCAGTACTTAAATATTTACTTTTAAAAAAGATAAATTTCAATTAATATTCTCCTTAAATAATAGTATTGATGCAGACGACTCTTGTGTCAAATCTTTCAATAAAGGTATGAAAGAATAATAGGATCGAGGTTGCCTTTGACTCATAACAAAACAAGGAGAAAAATTGGAATAACATCAGAGGTGGACCTCTATCAGATTGATATTGAGATAATAAACACCCGTTGCCTAAGTTCCTTATGCATAATTACATTATAATAGTCGATGACAATGTGAATTCGATATAGTTCCACCCCACATTTGAATTACATGGGAACCGTAGCTCAGCTGGTTAGAGCATTTAATCAGAATTTAAATGTCGCAGGTTCAAATCCTGGTGGTATCCCAATTCTTCCCTATAATTGAATATGAAAAAGTTTTATAAAAAAACTGTAGAAAAATAAATTCTGCATCTAAATAAATTAACACATTTAATTTTACTTATTTCACATACTGCTAAAATTATTTAACATATTGTCAAAAACTGATATTGTTTATCATGAAAGTAGAATAAATGCAAATAAATATATAACGATTAACTATTACATACATATTTCATACTTGATTTTGACAGTAACTAAATAAGTAAAATGAGATATCTAGACTGAGTTAAACGCACAATTATTTAAAACTTTTCCCTCTAAAATAATTAGAGAATCAATGATTACGAAAAACTTATTTTCTATATGCCATAGTTTTCGACATTATGGCTCGTAGCACAAGCTCTGTTTTTACCTGTTTTTAGCTATCATTAACATGTTAAAACCGTGCTCTTAGAACACTCAAAACAGAGCTTGTGCTACCAGCCAATATTATTTTAAATTCACAGAATTTATTTAATTAAAATTACAAACAAATTGAAGTTAAGATTACTAAAAAAACTAAATTAACCTATATTTCTTTGGAGAACAAAAGAAAGTCAGCCCAAGTTCAAATTCTTGTTAATATATAAATAATAGTCTATAATTATCGAAAAAAACCGTTTACTTTCTTTCAGTAAATTACAGTTACTTAAATCTCAAAAGATCTAAATTAAATTTTAATAATCATAATTGTCAGTACGTATTATTTTATAGTCATTACTATTTTCTAAATGTCAAAACAATTTATTTAATATGTACCAACATATTTAACCAAATATTGTTTTATTAAACTATTTCAGTCAAATATAAATTTCACTATTTCGTGTATAAATAATAACCAAAAACTAATAAAAAAGAATAAAATCTGTGAACAGCTTACGTTTAACGATTATCCAAACAACTTTCAGAAGAAACACTGTAACTCTTGTTAAATTATTCCGTATGAAAAAGAATAAAGCAATCAGAACAACAATAGAGATGACACTGGCATGTTCACATAAGATCACAAAACAAACTTTACAAAACAGCCGGACATGCGCACTCAATTTGCTATTAAACTTGCATGGATTCCATATTTCATATGGCGTCGATATGAGAAAGATCCCACTGTAATATTCAAATTGTCGCTTTAATTCTTATACGAGCAAAGTAATTATTTTGTAATTTTCTTCAATATTTTATAAACTTACTAGAAAAATTAGTCGATAAAAAATAATGTGCAAACGAAGGAAGCTTGTCTACAGTTTATTGTTCTTTGTGGACATACAGACATTATTATTAATATATTATTTGCATGTTTATGAACGAAGTAGGAAATTGTATTTGTTGTAATCAATGACTAAGGAAGCGTTTTGATTTGAATTTGAAATTACAGTGATGACAACATTGATAGTAAATTGTTAATAATTATTTGTAATTTCTAGTAAATACATACAAGTACATGAATTACTATAACGATTTTTGAAATTTGCTATTTCTGTTCAAGATAAATATAAATATCGCTAGTATAACCGATTAAAAATGATTAACTAACAATTGACTAAATTTATTTTCATTTTAAATGTTCGTAAATTATTTTAGAAATATATACACTACGCTAAAAAAAACTCAACCCATTGCAAACAAACCTCCATTAGGAAACAATATCTGTCCAATCAGTTAATGTTCTACCAATGGAATTAAACTTCCCCCTCCATCGGTGAAAAGGAGGGTTGTATTTGGGGAAAAAACGTGTTTTTTTTTAATATCCGGTTGTAGTTAAAGCACTTCCGGTTATATTGAATTTACACATACGTCATTGTAAAGTAGAGACTTCAACCTTTCATTTGAGCCCAAATACGTTGAAAACAACTTATTTTCAACAAAGTTACATGATCTTGAAAGTACTGCGTTTTTTTTTCGTAGTATATTTTTAATAAAAGATACACTTAAAATATTCCATTATTTTTATTTATTTTCACCAATTTAAATCTACCCCTGTGGCTCCCCGCCACTAATATCTTTGGGGCCGTGATTTGACGGCTGGTAACCGCACTTTATGCGATAAAATATATCACTTACCGAGATCTGTTTAGGCAGAGTGCCACACCCAGTAATGGGTAAAAGGCGTGATGATATATTTATTTATTTATTTTATTTTTATTAGGAGTTTTAAAATAATTTGGGAAAATATATTATTTTCACTAAAATTACTAAATAACGAAATAATTAATTTTGTCATTCAGCATCTAATCTCTGACTAGTGGCTACATGTACGTTACAATAATATTTGTTTTCAGTTTCGTAAAAATAGATAAATAAACATTTTGTAAATATTGTAAGTAATTGCTATATTATTGAGCAGCTGTTATATTTAATAAAACAATAAAATTACCCCTAATATCTTTGGGAGAGCGGGATTTGATAACCGCACTTCACGTAGGTCTTTCTTTACCTTGCCTTTACAGCACGTAAACATTTAGTAAAATAAAATACTCACAATGAAAAAAGAATATGTCTATTTAAGACAATCAGTTGTCTGAATTAGACAATTTTCGTTTATTTTAGACAACATCACTCCTGTATTATTTTCCGTGCAAGCATTTTTTATTTTCTATAAGAATAAAGAACGTAGACACTTGTAGTTTCACAAAATTTTGTGAAACTACATCAAGTGTCTACGTTCTTTATTCTTATTCATAATGTTTCACCAAGTGCCAACGGCTCATACTTTTGATATTTTTATTTTCTTATAATAATAACTAGAAGTGATTCTATAAGATTTAAATGTAAAATTAAGATATTTTCTACTTGTCAATCAACTTATTTGCTTACAGCGCGAGAACCAAAGCAGACAAATCATATTTTTGTTCCAAAAGTTTAACATTAATTGAGTATTGTTTTTTAGTTAAAATAAGAAAAGGAAACATAATAAGTTAAAACAATTATTAGATTAAATGTTATGTTCTGCATCAATTCTTTGTTTGATTTGCTATTGATTTATTCTCTTTTATACAGACATTTGGTCTAAAAGCTAGAGGGTGCGAGCATCCCCTTGCACTCCTTACGGTGCCCATGTCACGTCACACGGAAAATATATCAATTATCGAGATCTGTTACAGCTACGACGAGTCAGTAATAAGTACTCGTAAAACACAGGATGATACATACATTTTTTATAAACAAAATATTGTTATAATTTATATTAAAAATAATAAATAATAATTAGTTCAAGCTACTCTTTACAAAAAAATATTCATAAAAGTGATTTACCGCGAATATATCAATTTTAACTCCTGTTCTAATCAATGCTGTAAAAATTATAAATAATACGACAGTATAAGAAAATCATTAAGGGATCAAATGGAGTTGGTGGTCTAGTGGGTATGCAGTCGGCTTGCGGTTCTTGAGGACCCGAGTTCGATTCCCGCAACCGACAAACTGGCTTTCACCAATTTAATATCAACTCCTGTGACTCCCTTTCCACCAATAACTTTTGGGACCGTGATTTGACGGCTGGTAATCGCACTTCACGCGTCAAAATATATCACTTACCGAGATCTGTTGCGGCAGAGTGCCACACCCAGTAATGGGTAAAAGGCGTGATGATATATTTATTTTATTTATATTTATCAAACGTTTTGCAAACACGTCAAATACCATTAATTTCAATTCAAATTAAAAATTGAGTTAGTTAATTTCAAATTTAATTACCTTTATGAAATTATCTTGTAAAAACTAATTACCTATCTCACGCTATAGCAAATGTGTTTTAATTTCATCATTTTACAATTACTTATAAAAACAAAAACTGTAGAGAGAATGATATTCACATATTTGACAAGCAAACAATAGGCAACTCTGTTAAATTAAAACACAAATTTGCAGTGTAAATTACGATCAAAATAACAGGCAGCATTATTAAATAGAAACACATGGGTATGCTTCTTCGCAAATAATATTTACTCTTATAACCTCATCGAATTAGTATTAATTTTAGATCAGTTTTAGCAGTAAATAAATTAACTTTTTCTATATAAAACGTTTAACTTGTAAAAAATATTAAATTACTTCCTTCCAGGTTCAATCACCGGTGACGAGAATAATATCTTTACATAATCTACGTATATAATCTGTCATTTTAACAATTTAAATACACAGTTTTATTATTAGCTAATATATCATTTTTAGTAACTAATCAACAAAAACACTTTGAATAATAAAAAATATTAGTTCTTACCTTGTTAATTAGAAATAACACATTAATTCATACTAACACAACATACAAACAATTCTTTTCACAAATGTCGAACCACTTGTCATCATATCGCAGTAGCAGAAATGATCTGATTGGCTAACCAGCAACGTCTAGAAAACTAACAGGTAGGTTAAGACACGTCAGTACAATGAAATATTCACCCATATCAAACCTTGCTTAATATTTGAAGCGGTATTATTTTAGTCACAATGAGATATGATTATAGAGATCCCGTGGGAATACAAACACTTGCTGTGTACGCCTCTTACTCGATACAAGTCGACTTAGTAGTTTGTTCTTTATTAGCCATTGTGTGAAATCTATATCATTATTTTATTAAATATTCTTTATGGATTTGTTTATCAATAATTCAAAATTATTAGTAGTTTAATTTGGTCAATGACATTTTCAGTTTAGAAATATAATGTTAATAATAAATAAACTGACGTCAGATTAACTATTAATTATTTAGTTAACAATTAAACTACATCAATACAAACTAAAACAAATTTCAAACTTGAAAACATATAATGATACATCTAATCAATGTTTAATTATATACCTATAGCAGTAGTACTACATAACTACAGTACAAATATAAATTCTAAATTCAAATATTTTACTTGTTTTGCATTGAACAAAACAGAAATAAAATATTTTTTAAAAATCGTTGTTAGTAACTAATAATACAGAATGCGCCACCGAATACGCTTGCTGTAAATTATAAATATTTCCTGTTATAATGGTTTGTATTCTTACTATTAAAAATCGATCGGAAACAATGACATACTACTAGTCATAGCATTTAACATTTACTATGATATCGGCATTTACTGTAGGAATGAACGCAGGGTGAGCCACTTTCACATGTTGGTTGCCAACTATTGATATTTCTCGTAATATTCAATAGATGTCACTCTCATACGTTATTTGTAAAAAATATGACTAAATAATTATTTTTACAATTTTTTTTCTGCAAAATTGTTAAATATACAAAAATTAACAAATGCTTATAATGGCAGAATATATATAAAACAGAAATGAGCAATGCAACAAGATTTTAAACTAGGTATCCCGCTACAAAGACGTGGATCTCCCGCTTTTTACCGTTTTATTTTCTGTGCTCTTCATCAATCTTTAAAGTCAAGCAGTTAGAAGTCATTGATAGGAACTTTTAATGGTACGAGTGCGACATCTAGAAATAAATAAAAAATGAATATCAAATAAGGTATAATTGTCTACAAATTGGTATATTTAGATAAGAGTAAAAAATTCGCAGTGAAAGACCTTTTATGCATAAATTTACATACTACGACCGTGTCCTTTTATCGACAAATTTTAATGAAATTCAGTTGTAACATTGACATTTTTTCATAAATTTGTATAATTTCAAGGAAACAACTTCTTAGCGTGCAGAAATTCTATCCGCACTTGGTTCAATACACGGTTGCGTGGAAATAAATATCGAAAATTTACTTTGCATGGTTGTAGCAAAATCTAATTATAAACGTTAGCAATTTGTAAGTTTTACTGTAAAATTATTATAATTATGAAGGCAGCAAAATATATTTTTTTATTATAAATTAGAAAAAACAGGCAAATTGTTTAGGTCGCTTTAATTGGCACATTTATTTTAGTACACTTGTTAACTTCAACATGTAAGTTCACATTTGTATCTGTGATCTGTCTTTGTGTAATTTATTATACAATTTATCAAATATTTGTTCCTGAAGCATGCAGAGTAGATAGAACAAGAAATAATAATTGCAATCAAACTACACAACAGTTTTTAATTGAATGACAATGATACAATTAACAATGATAAAATAGTTGTTATATACTTTATTATAAATATTAAAAATGATTCGACATACAAATGAACAAATGCAATGAAATAAATGATTTATAATTAAAATATATCTAATTAGAAATCTACATCACATCATAAATGTTAAAATTAATACAGTACAGTAAATAAAATTGAGCAATTCATAAATAAAAATATATTCTGTAGGTATGTCTTTAATACTACAATCCTAATAGTTTTTAACAATAATTTTAAGACATTTTTAAGAGAATATATGATGTATATTATATAATTTCATTTTATATAGGTACTAAAGTAATGGACCCATGATTTAAATTAACAATACGTACGTATAATAAAGATTATTAAATGAGTATTCATACGATTGGCATTTAAGATATTCCACTACTTTTTATAAAGAACATTTTTGTCATTAAATACCTTCTGAATATACGTATTGTAGCTTCTAAATACTCTTTTTAATCAGTTTTATAATATGGAACAATATATTTTAGCTGATCATTTAAATTGAAAATTTTATAGGTAACATTTTATAAACAGATTTTCAATTTGTTTAATAATTCACACATGCTCAACTACAAACCAAAATAAAAACATATACTCACACAGAGCACCAAATATTAAAATAGGTATGTTTACATTTAATGCAAAATATGAAAATGTAATGATAAATTTTCAAAATCTCATAACATTATAACGATTTGTATGTGAAATTTAAAATATAAATGTTATGCGACATTAAAATCGTGATTTTATAACTAATGTCAATGATTTAAAATTAAATCGAGATAATTGACTAGTTATATAAATATAAGTACCTATTATGGAATAATAACAGTTTAATAAATTACAAAAAAAAAATAATACATGTAATATTCTAATATAGAACACTCATGAGCAAGAATAATGCAACATGTTGGTTTCATTGAATTGTTGATCATAATTTTAGCAGTAGCTTTAAGCAAATACAATATTCTTGCTCATTATGTACATTGGCACTTGTACACGCTAGATGTCTGCAATACAAACATAATGTACAAAATGTAAAATAATTTAAAATCCAAAATATTTTAGTTCTTTTTAATAAGCTGAATGATATAAATTTATTAATTGTTACATAGATTTCAGTCACTAGTGAAAAATAAAAGACAGTAAAATTTTATTCTGGTTTTCAAAATTTAGTCTTTCATTATAATTTTACTATGTAACTTCGAAGTTAATTTATTTACAAATTATTGCTTGAAAATGGCGAAAATAATATGCCGAAATGTCAATAAGTATTAATAATAAAAGAGAAATTTAATGAAAATTTAAACTTTTTTTAAGTTTTCATAAAGCCTGAAATCCATGTAACAATTATTAGAGAAAATAAATATAAATTAATTTATTCAACCAATTTTTGTTTAAACGGTCTTACAACAATCTCTTTAAACTTTGCCTAAATATTGCACATATTGTGTCTAATATTTGTCTAAATATCTATGTAAAAATAATGTAATTAGGACATAATAGTATTTTTCTTGGCTCATTTTTAATCACATTTCGGTAATGTATGAACATTAATGTATATTGACAATGATATTTAGAGATGATTCTTGCAAATTAAAGCAATCAGATTTGTTAAAATTATACTTATACTAAGTAAGACTAACAAAAATAATAGGTAGTCTAGTAGTAAAAAATCACATTTGTTTAAACACAACCAAAAATGTTGAAAATTAGAGCACATATTCGCCATCGGAATTAAAAACTAAGAACAAATCTACAAAAATAAATATTATGTACGCTACAATCTTTTTCAGGATATATACTTTTCTTTTTATACATCCTTAACACTAAAGGCACTTGACTTTGTATTAAGCAGATTCTGCAACGACTATAATGACTTTTTTTAATACTGAAAATAAAATATTTATGTTAAAAAAATAAACGTTTACAAAATCTGCGCAAATATGGCGAACACTTTGATTATAAACATCCTCCGTATTACAAAATCAGCGGGTTATTTCAGAGACGTCGTCGGTGGCGCCGATAGCACTTGCAGCGAGAGCGGCGGCAGCGACTACGATACTCGTGTGGTGGTTCTGATGGTAATGGTCGACAGCCTTCCAGAGCGCGCGAATATCGACCGGCCGTAAGTTGGGCGGCCCGTACAAGAACGAGAAATCAACGGCACTGCTATTGCTCTGAAGCAGGCGGTCCATGGCGCCACGTTGCAGCAGCTGAGCGCGGCTCACCTCCGTGTGGTCTACGTGTGCGCGGGCCGCCAGCACACCCGTCACGAGAACGTCGTCAATCCAGAAATAATCAGAGCGCTGCGCCTCGCGGTATAGAGCGAACACCACGTCAGGCGAGTACAGGATAGCCCAGCCTGCACAGTACGGCGGGTACTGGCGCCCGCGGTACTCATCGAACGACACTCGCCACTTGGAGCGGAACGAACGCTTCGCGTACGATACCCACAGCGGGTCGCAGAACAACAAGCGGCGCGCCCCCCACGCTGACAGTTCCACGCTAAGAAAGGCCATCATGGTTGGCATGTTAACGAACACGTCGTCATCAGTCTTGAGAACATAGCGAGCGCGCGGACAATGGTACGCGGCGTACTTAAGTGCCATAACGTGTTTGTACGTCATGTTACGATACGCGTCACGGAAGCTGCCCTGCACCAAGTCCTGGTGGCGGCGCTGTTCATCGCGAAGTCGTTTTGCCTGAGTAGGGTGTGGGGCAGCGCCCACTAGAAACACGAGGTGTACAGAGTCACGCTGTGTGCCCCAGGTATCGCGGATGGCAGAGCGTTTGCCTACGTTGGAGGGCGCCGAGTGCACTAGCACCAGCAGCAACGGAGGCCGGCTCGCGTTGCACGTACCACTTAGCATCGTAAAGCGGAAGTCCGTAAGGTTCATGAGACGGCCGTAATCGTCAACGGCTAGGCGCTCTAGGTCGTAAGGCGGCTCGACGCTAGACGCGTTTGCCGCCGTGAGTAGCGAATAGACGGGCGGCTGCAGCTGCTGCGACACGATGAAGGCGGCGCTCGGCGGACCCGGACACCCAATGATCTGCCACACCGACAGGCACACCAGTCCCGTCAGCAACGTCGCCATCCACGGCGAGCACGCGCGCCGCTCCACCATGCCTCGAGCTGCGCTACCCTCTCACGTACACCACCTACAACATAAATAAACACATGTTCAACTCAACTCATCACTTGTGCCACTGTTCACACGACATAAACACATTTCTTTTTATAAGCCCTGTGTATGTATACAAAAAACCAGATTAACCTTTAAGTGAAACAACACGCATCGGACACTTACTAATTTGAATACAAATGAATTCATTAAGTACATCAAGAAGGCAATTGGAATGAAACTAATCAAGTAGTATATGGGTCAATAGATCACCTGTAATTAAATGACACTTTATAAGGCCAACGTTAATTAAGTTGGGATGTCTATCCATCATCGATCACAGACATAATATTAACATAATCACATAGTACATTTCATTTTCATTTAATATGAATAATCAATAAGTACAACTCTAAATACTTTCTTATCTTTCAAATAAATAATAAATAAATGATTTGTTGAAACCAATGGTGAAAGATAACAATAGAACAATGCCATTTTGGAATATGAATAAAAATAGCCAAAATATTGAATAAATCGAACGTCGTGCGGCTTGGCCGAAGTTGGGCGACACGACGGCGGTATTAAAGACGGCGCTGACGATAACGAAGGCGCCGACAATAAAGCGTAACCGGAGACCGGAAACTCCACTGGACGCGCCGGCGGCACCGGCCACCGACATTAATGGATTTATTCTTTTAACAAACCGTAATGAGTGAAACAGCGGAACACAACCAAACTATTACACTCTTTTATTTTCCCACGATGGAATTTTTATAAAAAACATTTTATTATTTCGCAAAAAAAGTATAAATATATAAGTTTTTAAGATGGGTTTAATACGTCAATTGATTTCTAAATATTATTACTAAGCTTTCGTCTACAATTTAATTTATAAAACCCACTTTAAAAACTATATTTATAAAATAATTAAAGTCAACATAAGTTATTGAGACGAGAAAATGTTTCTTTCTTATTTAATTTTTCAAACTAATTATGAATTCTAAAGCAACATAACAAACCTGTGTTTTCATTTTACAGCGTTGAAATTATCTTAGCTAAGTTTAGGTTTATTTGTTCTACTGTAATTTATAGTAAACTTTATTGTTTTGTGCCCATTCCGACTTCTTTCGCGGTCAATGTCTATTTTTCATCGTAAAACTACAATTTACACAATTTCTTTGCAACATTAATCGAGGTTTCCATATTCCATTCTATAGAAGTAATTTACATCAGTCTCGTCACTCAGATTTGAATAGTTGAAGACCTAAGTTTATGTGATAATAAAGAGTCTTCATTATATTAAGATGAATTATACATCAAATTGGGTCTTAATTTTGTACCTGCAACATGATCTATTTGAAACATATTATTAAAAAATAAAAATATCACGTCTTTTATCCATTACTGGGTGTGGCATGCTGCCGTAAGCAGATCTCGGTAAGTGATATATTTATTCGCGTTACCAGCTGTCAAATTACGCCCCCCCAAAATGTTAGTGGAGGGAGAGCCACAGGAGTTGATTTAATTTGGTGAAAATTGTTTGTTGGCTGTGGGGATCAAACCAGGGTTCTCAAGATCCACAAGCCGACTCGATACCACTGAACCACCTACCCCAATAAGTTAAATAATATATGAAACAATATTTTTCGTATATATATCAAATATATATGTTTTTATTTAAAGAAAAACGTTAAATAACGCCAGTGTTATTGTTTTTCATGACATAATTCACAACAAAAATAGGTAAAATTTTAATTCATCTCTGAAATTATAAGAATACTGTAAATACAAAAGCGGAAATAATGAGCTCCATAAACCACCAGTCACCAGTAAAATCATTAATTTAAAATTTAAAAACCGTGTTTATTACACTAACTACAAATTAATAACATGCAATTCCACATCGAATTTGTTATTGTCAATTTGTTTGTTTGATCTAAAGAATTTATTTTGAGTGAAACCATATTATTATAATACAATAGCTACCATAATATGTAAATCATTTCAGTAAAGTATCGAAAAAAAAGTAGGTCTATATGAAATCGTTTCACACCGAAAAGAAACGATAATGACAAATAAACACGACGCACAAACTCGACCCCCACCGAAAATGATGCATTATAAAACTCATTTCACGCAATTAACGCTTCATTTCCCAGATAGGGATCTATTTAGGTCAACATATAATAATAATAACAATAAATAGGTATTATGGCCAATATCTAATAAACTACCAATCAGATTTATACAACAGGCTAGCAAGTATCATTAAAGCTGAGTCCCCAACTATTCTGGGTAATTTTACAAGGCAGATCAATTCATATTTTAATAAATATGCAAGTTAATAATAATAAAATAGTTTAATTTTGATATTTTGTGTTCCTTCAAAATTTTAACGATATTCTTCTGAATTTACAATTGAAAAACATATTCGGCTTATATCATATAAATCCCTAGATTGTAAGTCGATCTTTTTGCAATTGTTTGAAAATTTTAAATAAATATATTATCACGTCTTTTACCCATTACTGAGTGTTGCACTCCGCCGTAGCACAGATTTCGGTAAGTGATATATTTCTACGCAAAAATGCGGCTACCATCCGTCAAATCACGGCTCACAAAAATATTAGTGAAGCCGAAGCCATAGAAGTAGATTTAATTTTGGTGAAAATTGTTTGTCAGCTGTAGAAATCGAACCTGGGTTCTCAAATCCACAGGCCGACTAGATTCCACTGAACCACCTATTAAAGTAAAATAAAATACTATATTATACTATTTTAATATTACGTATATAGGTATATAGGTAGATTTACAAACAGTACTAATAATATAGACAAATTTTCTTATTCAAACAAAACTTTTCAATTGAAAATTAATATTACCATATTCTCACTAACTATTAATTGTTATTGGCAATGGTAACCTAGCGCTCGCCATCTGGCGAATAAATTTAGAAGTATTGTTTTGCAAGTTCATTGTATTTGCCAAGCGTGTGGCTTCCCCTCCACTAACATTTTTAAGAGGAGTGATTTGACGGCTAGTAACCGCACGCAACGCACATAAATATATTACTTACCGAAATCTGTTACGGCAGAGTGTCACACCCATAATGAGTAAAAGGCGTGATAATATAGTTATATATTTTTTATTAAATCAAATATTTGCAAATTTGTTTTTTTTTTAATAAATTACAATTAATGTCATAGACATATTATGTTGTCTCTATTTTACATCGTTACCTGCGGTTTTTTTAGTAATAACAATTTTATTGTTAATTAGAATTTTATAAAACCAAAGTATTTATAAAATATAAAAATAATGTTAGTTAAAATAGATAGAAAAAAAATAAATATAATGACCTGCGTTACGCTAGTTTTAGATGAGTTTTATTTATTAAGGTGAAGCATACGGCCTGAAGTTCGTTAACCAACAATTTGTTATCGTGTAAGTAGGGTTTCTTGTAGTTTTAACAAAAATGTTGATCTGACCAATCATAAAAAACCAAGTATGAGTCTATGCTAAATAGTGATAGGGGTATTGGCACGTAGTTTAAAATTATACAAACGTGAAGATTTTCAAGAAAATTATTTCAAATAACAGAAAATAATTGTAAATGATATGTTAACACAATAAATACTAAAATGTAATAACATATAGTATTTTATTTGATATTATGACAAAAACGACATTATAGCAACTTGAATATTCTGACTTTAGAATCGCAGTTCTCATTTCTCATGTATTTTCTAATCATGTTTACGTTCTGTAATCCAAAAATGTATTGAAAACATGTAAACGCTTCAATTAAACAAAATACATGCACTATCAGAGATGTAGATGCTTTTTTATATATCCAAATATGAAAATATTTTTTTCCACTAGCATTTGTTTATAAATTTATGTACGTATTTTTAATTTTGCATCGACGAGGTATATTTGTTCTGTTTTATGTTACTCGTATCATACATCTTATAATCTGTAAGAAATATAAATAAATTCCTACTTCCTTTTGTGAAATATTTAAGGTTAGAATATGAATTGTTGTCTATGAACGTTAAATTAAAAACTTTGATAAAAATATCGGTTTTTAAAACAAATAATCCATTTCAATATTACTAACCATACTGTTCTACTAATCTGCTCTGGTAAAATTGATCAAATGTTTGCAGTAAAACCTGATGTATCGTACTAATAACTTCGAATATTAGTGTAATATAATACGAAAAATAATATAGATATATGTCAAACCACAAATTCTGAAATACTCATTCATAACATGTATATATCTACATCGTGAAATATATCATTATGAATGACAGCTGTCAATCTAGATCTTCATTTTTGCGCTGAGTGTACGACAAAGCACACATCAAGTGTGTAAAATGAGTATTTCGTAAAGTTGCTGCAACAAATTCAAATTTCAAAAAAATATTTTATATACTTATTTCTCATCTAAATAAAGGAACAAGTAGTGCAGAATAATCTCACAACATTCTACTTTTTGATATGTACAATATAAAGAATGTAAAATTTCTATAAAACAAACAAATTTGAATTGATATGCAACAGGTCAAGATATCAAAATTTCGAGTCTGAATTTCTCAAAAATGCCGAGTACGATTTTGTTAAAAAAATTCTGTATATTTAAGAACATAGTTTTCTATAACACATAACTTTTTTACCCAATTTGAATTTATAACTTTTGAAAAAAAAAAAAATATCCGAAAAAGCCTGCTTTTGAGCGGTTTTTCGCATGTTTATTTTTTTTTCTCAAAAGTTACAAATTCAAATTGGCTAAAAATTGTATATGTTATAGAGGACCATATTCTTAAATATACAAAAAAATTTAAAGAAAATTGTACTCGGCATTTTTGAGAAATTCAAGTCCATTTTTGAACCGTTTTCTATCAATTAGTTGTACATAAATTTAATAATATGTATATTATTACGACACCTTGAAGTATTGGCTTTAAAATTATGTACAATTCATCGTAAGTTTCATTCATAAAAACAAAGATATCTTAATTGAAAGAGATCAAGTCAGATCAAGTGTTCTGCATCTAACTTAAGATTTAATTAAGCGGATGCTTCACCTTAATCGGTAGCATGCAAGTAAGCAGGAATTATATAATTAAAATTTAAATACAAATATAATACATATAGTCATGTGACTATTTTTATTTATATTTAAATTTTTGTTATTTCATTTGGAATATATGTAACCATGGATACAAGCGCGTTGGGCACGAATCGCGTTAACGTCTGTGCGTAGACGAGAAGATTATATCGGTCGTGCGTGCTGTCCTATAATTCCAGGGCCTACATCCTACATTCAAGCAGCGTGGAACAGTCTGCCTTGATATAATCAGGGAACGAAACAGAAATGAAAACGATACACACAAAAAAAGTAATATTTTTTTTTGGAACCAAAACGAAATCCTTGATCTTTCTCCAGAAGGAAAAACGATAAAACCGAAATATACATTCTAATTAATACCGCTATTGTTTCGTTCTCAATATACACTTGATGTTGAATTTGTTTTAAAAAAAATAGAATTAAACGTGTCTCTTAAGTTCATACATGTCTCAATGTCGGTATAAAGCTTGCCTGCTTCTACCGAGCCACCAAACAACGAAGTATAACCAAACTAAACACATCATTCATTTAGCATTGGTGATCTAACCATGTTTTATATGTTTTTATTTGTTATTCTACCATAACAGGAACACCATCCCAATTACAGTACAGAGTGTGTGATTAAATAGCAGATAGAGCTGCAGTTTAATTGCAGATATACTTGTTGGCCGGTAGACTCGAACCCGAGACTGCAAGTGTGTATTAAAAATATAGTCGCGGAAAAATGTGGTCAGTCAGTTTATCTAGAAGCACGATAACTAAAAACGCGATGAAATTTTGGGTTGAAACATTTTCTAAGCGAAAAACTGAGCTTAAATTCGTAAATGAGCCTTTAAAGTTTTTATGCTTTATTCGTAAACTTAATATATAATAACCAAAGTAGATCATTTTGATTTAAAATAATTTTTATTTTAAATATTTTTCATAATTATTATAGATACATATGTTATAAGTCGCAACATTTTGATAATTTAAATAATCATTACGTTGTTAGTTAGAAAATAAATAAATAAATATATCATCACGCCTTTTACCCATTACTGAATATAGCACATACATTTCTTCGCATAAAGTGCGGTTACCAGCCGACAAATCACAGCCACCAAAGATGTTAGTAGAGGGAAAGCCACAGGGATAGATTTAAATTGGTGAACATTGTTTATCGGCTGTGGGAATCGAATCCGGGTTCTCAAATCCACAGGCCGATCGATACCACTGAGCCATGTTTTGAAAACATGAAAACAATTATTATTAAAATAATAATATAAAATTATTCATAATTATCTATCAAAATGATATTTAAGCGTTCGTCAAGTTAATTAAATTATGCTGAGTTTGATATCAAATTAAAAATCTATTACAAGCAAATGTAGTAAAAAATGTCTAAAATATAAGCAATTGTCAATTATATTTTCCAAATTTGTTCAAATTAAGTCGTGTTCAGTATCAAATTAAAGCTCTCGGCACAGACTTCTAGTAAAAATATAAAACATGACATTAACTGAGCGTCAATTATTTTGTTAAAAGTTATATAAATTATATCGAGTTCATCTCTAAACTTATGGTAGAGAAAAGTTCTATGTTGTTCACATGAGATTTTTCATTTATGATGCTATTAATTATAATTTGAATCACAAGTCTTCAGGCGCAAATAGGTAATTGTAAATCGTAATTACAAATAGATTAGTTGTGAGACCCTAAAAACCGGATTATTAAATGACCACAAAGGGTATTGTTAATGAAGTTGTCCAGTGCTGTAGGTAAAATGAGCGCAATCAGTAGACACCAGGCCTGTTTAGGGTGGCAACCCTCTTACGATATTTAATTAACGTTAAAAATAAATTGACCAGAATCGAACGGTGCGAGTGCATGACTAATTACGAGGTGTGTACCCGTGCACATAGGGTGAGACTCACTTCGGGGCGTAGCCCGGCTGGGGTCGATTGCAGGGGCCTCTGGAGCCTGGAGCCCTAGCCACGTCACCAGGGTCTGTTAATATGCTCTAGTTACACCCCTCTGACAACAAACAACTGCACGGAACTGAATTTCTAAACGTAATTTGCTAGATTAAATGTGAGGTCTAGTCGCTTTTGCACGGCTCCATCGTAATTATATTGAAATTGGAAATAGTCTGCGATAGTTAAATTAAGTTAACTGATCCTTAATCTTAATACCAGTAATGAGATCGTTATTAACAAATTATACTGAATTGACTTACATTATTTATTTATTACGGGGTAGATTGCTCAGTGGATTTGAGAACCCCAAGATCGATTCTCACAACCGACAAACAATTTTCACCACATTAAAATTATGTCTGTGGTTACCTCTCCACTAACATGTTCGTCATGATTTGACGGCTAGTAAACGCAAAATATATCACTTACGGAAAAGTGCTACACCCAATTATGGATAAAAGTCGTGGTGATATATTTATTTTATTTATTGCCATGAATGGTAATCTGCTATAAATGAATTAAACGGATCTTAATGCAGTTGATTAGTCGTTAATAGTTGTCTAAATACCGAACAACATTTTCCTCTTAAAATTAACTTCAAACTTAATATTTTCGGCTGCCATTTCTTTGTTTGTTAAGATTACCTAATTTGTATTAGTTATAAATCAAACATATCCGTTAATAATCATCATCTTTGGTGCTACAGCCCGGGCCAGGGCCTACCGGACACACCGAGCCGCAGTTTTTACGCTGCCGTACTGCCGGTCTTCTTAGTCAAATGCTACATTATTTAAGGCGTATAAGTGACTAGCTTATAGCGCCCGAGTGTGATAAATACATGTAATTGTATTTTATATTTTACTATAAATCACACATTGTCGACAGGCGGATTCGAACTGACGAACCTTGGTTCGGGTGACGTCACAGTATGTTAAGAGATGTGCCTTAACACGCTCGGCCACCGCGCCTAAATATCGAACATTTTCCTATTAAAATTAACTTCAAACTTAATATTTTCGGCTGCCATTTCTTTGTTTGTTAAGATTACCTAATTTGTATTAGTTCAAGAATATCACTATCCGTTAATAATAATCATTACATTTCTTCATACTAGTGCAATTTTAATAGGAAAAAAGGTTAGGTTTTATACAAATAGTGCTTGTCTTTTAACTAAGTAGTAGTGGGTTGTACATTTAGTTACGGAATTAAGGAGCAAAATAGTTGCCGTTTATGTATGAAGCTGTACAATACTAGAGATATCATACCAGTAAAGGATCGATACTTTCGATACACATTTTTGTATTTGATACTTTTGTAGATATCGATAATTGTATCAAGATATCGGTATCAACATAATTCTATCGAAAAAAGATGAGATTTCAGTATTATTTATTTATTTATGTTACGCTGTACAACAGGAACTTAAACCCAATTACAGTACAGGGTCCGCACTCACCGAGCCGCAGTGTAGAAGTTTATATAATTTTTAGCTTGAGTGAGATTCGAATTCGGGATCTCCGGATTCGAATTCCGTATCGCTATCTACACCACCGTACTGACGGACTTATAATGGTCCCTGTAAGTTAATTTCTACTGAAATATTGAGAAAAACGAAATTAAATTCTCTAATTATAGTACCACTTATTCACTACCTTCTTGTACGAATTTTATTACATCTCCCTTTGGCTCACTAATTCAACATAATTCACTTCACTTCAGCACATCGCAATCATAATGTTTTATTCAAAGTTATGTAATATTAACTGAGCTTGTTCGTTATACGATAGATCGTTATGACAGTTGGAAGAGAACTTCATCCGCTTAAAGTAAATGGCACTTTATTGAAATTAAAATGTAATAAATGAATAAGTAGATAAATACTTTTATAATGGTATACAGAGGCGTGCACAGAAGCAATGTAATGTTTCTTTAGTAAATAACAATTCTGTATTTCTTTTTATTTTAATCTTCAATAGAATATTACTCATTCATATTACTCATAATGATACTGCGACTATTTAGATTTGAATACTTGACTGAATGTATAATTTTAACTAGTAGTTATATTTATTTATTTGTTTGTTAAACTCCAAAACAGAAATATAAATTTAGCCTATACTCGTAGTTTAAATATAATTCGCGATCTGTAACAGGAATGAAAAATGTGTCCAGTGAAAAATGTGCCCGTGACATCATTCGGTATATAATTTGAGGACTGAGTGACTGGGTTCAGCTAATAATCTAAATCATAACCAGTGGCGTAGCTTCAAAATTTCGTTCCTTCCCTTCCCCTGGACCATATATTATGTGTGGCCCTACTATATTCATTAATATTATACCTTTCCAAATATACATAAAATTATAACACGTCGCAAATCAAATATATTGGGATCTTCGGATAAATGAGACAAAAATTGTAACATTAGTAGACAAATTTAACGACTTTCTTGTTTTTCCAAAAACAAATTCATAGATCACTAGAGATGATTGAAAATATGGAAATAGCAAATGTTTTAAATAATTTTATTCATAAATAAATAGTGATAAAATTTCAAATAAAATATATACTGCAGTCCTGTTTATGATGGAGTATTAAAATATTTTCATTACGAAACCTAGTTGCGTATCGAAAGAGGTTCATTACGATACGCAACATTTTGTTTTAGACGGTTGGTAGTAGCGGATGACATACTGAAACTGTCAAGCTGAGAACATCAAAAATTCAATATAACCCCAAAATCTGAACAATTGCATAAATGTCAAGAACAGTTACCAACCACTACATTTCATATACAAATTGCCCTAAATTGACTCGGTTTAAAGTATCACAGATTTTTTAAAATTTTAATTTATAAGACGCAAGTTTAGAAATTGGACGCGTGCGAAAAAGACATGTCTTATAAAACTCGCTCTTTAATATACTATTTCAGTCGTCCATTTTTGCGATATAACAACGTGTTAAAAAGAAATGGATTGTATAGTTGAAAATTACATATTTAAAAAGCTGATTTGACTCTCATTTCAATGATGCGAAATTTGTTTTGTTTTAAAGAACAAAATACGTAAATTATAAGTTATTAAGGTTAGTCAAGTAGCCTATGAATTTGCTTTCTCTGTTTTAAATAAAGTATAATGAATTAATAAAACATGACAATAAGGCTGATAATTTATTTACTTATTTAATTAATTTTTATCAAAATGTTTGTTTGAAACTTTTCTGTTTCTACTACTATTTAAGAACTTAAATTATTCGAAAATATTCACTATTTCCTCATTTTTATTCATATCTAGTGACCTATTTAGATTTTTTTCTGAAAAACAAGAATATAATTATTTGTTCTACGTAAGTGACATCTTTTGTCTAATTTAACCGAAGTCATGTAGGTAATTATTGTATACATGTCATCATAATGTTTAAATACAAATTAAATACTCATATTTCTAAACAGTGCAATAAAGATTGCATATTTATTTACTTATCAAAATGTTTCTAAAGAGTATCATATTTGCTGTTTGTAAAACTTATCTTTTAATGCTCTTAAATTAATTTTATATCAAATATTAATTCATCATGCAGTAATTCATGAGTAAATTTTAATGGCCAAATTTATGATTGCTCCGTAAAATATTAGACATTCCAAATATTTGTGTCCAGGTAAATTTCATAGCAAGTAATTTTATATCTGTTAATCTCCCACTGAGATGTGTCTAGCATACCAATTCCGTAAATTACTTTTGAAAATTTATTAGGTTCTCTGTCCTCACTAATTATAAGTTATAGCTTTTAAGAAGGAGTACACAATATTCCTAAAATAGTTATTTGTCCTCTTACACTATTGCAACTCTCGCCTTCGGCTCGCGCTGCAATTACCGTATTCGAGTAACAAAGAATCACTTTACGCTCGTGATACACACATAATTTTTTCAACGATTGCATCTTATAATTATTAAAAAATGTACGCGTATTGAAAATAAATTCATTCTGTTACCTGTCAATATGACAAGTTTCTGTTTTGTTTGTATCCCTGGTAACTATCTTTTTCGCGCGTTGCCATTGGAGACGCGCAAAAAAGATTTTTTCGATTGTTCCACAAAAAACGTTAACTTTACGATGACAAATGAGAGCGTAATTGTCATTTTTTTATAGCAATCGTAGAAAAAGCATATTTACTTATATAAGTAGATTTATAAAATATTTGTTTACCATTTCACCTTCGGTATATAATAAAAAATAAATATATCATCACGCCTTTTACCCATTACTGGGTGTGGCACTCTGCCTAAGCAGATCTCGGTAAGTGATATATTTTTTGCGTGAAGTGCGGTTACCAGCCGTCAAATCACGGCCTCCAAAGATATTAGTGGTGGAGGAGCCACAAGGGTAGATTTTTTAAATTGGTGAAAATTGTTTGTCGGCTGTGGGGATCAAACCACAGCCGACAAACAATCGGTATATGATTATTAATAATACGAATTTACGTATATAATTATAGACCACAATATATATTAACCTGTAATTATACTTTGAATAGATTTTGGATAACTTCCAGCAATTAATAATATCTACATTTATTAGAGTGGCATAAATGTAGAATAACTGTAAACACAAAGAAAATCTAAATAAAAAATAATTGTCTCCACATATTTTCATATGTTCTATTCCGGGAGCTGGCTTCGCACTAGCGGTAAATAACTGAAATAATGGATCTTGACCTTTATACAACAAAGCACAGCGATCCGCTGTACGTGTGGTGTCTGCCTGTCTGTCTTGCTTCGCGCTACGCCCCCCTCTACTTCGCCTTCGACTCATTGAAGAGCTGGATTTAGAAAATTCTTGTCTCGGGGCGAATCATTTAAATGGGCGCCAATATGATCGCCAAATTGATCGCATAAATACCGTAGATATTTTTGTTTATTAGCAGATTCATAAAAAGATTAAATTTGAAGTTGACAAACTTTTGAAATTATTGACATTATTTATTTATAAAACAAAATTTTAAATTAAAATTAGTGTATTATTATAAAAAAAACTGTATTTAAAATAACTAAGCTCATCTCTGAATTAGAAAAAACACAAAACGTTATAAATTGAATAAATGATGTGGAATCAGAATTAGGATTTGAATTTACGTTACATTTTATTAATTATAATAATTATTGTGAAGATAAACACCTTCACGCACTGCTGTAAGTATTTCTTAGTTTAAACTTAAGTAAAACGCGAACACCGCGTGATGTGAAGATCTACATCTTTACGCGTTGAATCGATGGACGAGACTGACAGTTTCCACCAAAACACTTGCTGTTCTGGGTACAATACCCACATCTGGAATCCATCCCTCAAACATCGGGGTGGACACAGATGCCTCAAGTGTTTTGGTTATCTAGTCTGACACTCTGGTACTGCAGATAACTCGACCATGAAATCTTGATGGAATTCTAAGAATATTAACTATAACTGTCCCTTTTATAATTTAATGCCCTATATTTGAAACCTAAAAGATCTCACACCCAGCCTTAACACATGTGGTCACGAGTGTCAAATTACACGAATTCAATCTTTTACTTAAACGGAACATAACAACAATGAGATAGCTCATATTGTTACAGAATTAAAAACTATAAAAATGTGAAACTCATTTGGACCGGAGACCATTTTCCTTATTAGCTGCACTAATTAAAATCGATGATAAGTAAAGCAATGAATATAACTAAAGTGCAAAGTAAATAACAAAAAGCTATAGCCAGGAAGTAAGGTAAAAAATGCATCCGCTGTAATTACGAAAAAGTTTTAAAAAACCATTTACAAAAAGTCCATCTGCAGACTTCCCTGGACTCCAAACCCTCTTAAAAGCTAAAAAAAGATTTTTTCCAAGACTTACACTAGCAAAATCTTGCTGAAAATAACTTTGGCATTCAAAAATATGTTCAAATTTTACAAAAAAAAAAAAGAAAAATGTTCACTTTTTAATTTTCGAGCGCCAATTTCAAATATAAAAAATAACGTTTCAATTATGTAACTCAGAATTTCACAAGGTTTTAATAGCGGTTAGGTCTTCTCAATTGTATCCCTCAAATAGCTATAGAATTGGCCAAAATTTCAGTTTGATCGAATTGGTGCAATATGTTAAATAAAAACTTTATTTTACTGCTATTTTACGCATATAAAATCATAAAAGCTATAATTATTTTTTGTTTGTTAAAGTTTTATTTTTTTTAATATACTATTATTGTCCGTCAGTACGGTGGTGTGGATAGCTATACGGAATTCTAATCCGGAGATCCCGAGTTCGAATCTCACTCAAGTTAAAAATTTTATAAACTACTACACTGCGGCTCGGTGAGTACGGACCCTGTACTGTAATTGGGATCAAGTTCTTGTTGTACAGCGTAACATAAATAAATAAATAAATAAATAGTCAAGTTTTCTTTAAAATCCTGAGAATCATTTCAATTCTTACCTTCCTACACTACAATTAACCTTTAGTTTATTAAATTTAAAATGTAATTTATTATTACTTCAATCTCGTATTCTATTTTTTACAAATCGCCAAATTAATTCAAATCTAGATCACAATATTTGTTAAGCCGAGCCTGGCCATCGCCCAGGTCTGAGCAACAGCACACTACACTTCATCCAACTTCCAACGTTCACAAATAAATAATTCATCTACCATGTGCCAACTTCTCAAAACGTCAAGACAAGACCGATTATTAACAAACATGTGTATCTTATCACATAAAAACAATCATGGATGAATATTTAACAATGATAACGGACAAGACATTCTGTAACGACAAAGACAAAGACTGAAATTATTACACTTTGGTAAACTGATACAGAGGTCGGTTAGTTTTAGACAAGAAATATTCTAAACAAAACTAATTATCTACATGATAAATGTGTTTTTCAATTACAGCTTCAATTTATGATAGGCATATATTTGTAAGGTAAATAAAATTTAAATCGATTATTCAATCATCTATTACCATTATACTCTATTTTATATTGTGTTGTAATGTTCAACTGAGTAAATACCAAACATAATAAACTTATTGCAATCCTCATATTAAATACATATTTTTATCATTCAAGGTATTCCAAATATATAGTTATTATTCTTTCAAGAGTATCTCATGAAATAATAAATTAAACGATAATAATAAAAAACACTTGATGCAAATTTCACAAATAGATTTTATTCTTTATCGAATTCGACTTCTTTAGGCCTTCTTCAGAAGATATACAAAATTAAACTAAAATACAAAAATTGTTACATGTACTTAAACACATTGGCTGGTACCACAAGCTCTGTTTTTGGGTGTTTTAAGAACACGGTTTTAACATGTTAGAGATAACACCCAAATATACTGCTCTTAAAACAGGCAAAAACAGAGCTTGTGCTACCAGCCTATATTACCATCTGTCAACAATAACATGATTAGGTGGAAACTTCTTTAATTATGATTTGCAAGACAACTAAATGAAATAAATCTACCTGGTCATTTAAGATGATTCAACTTTTATTAATGGTCTTTTGTATTTCATATTCTTCTAGAATATCCATCTTCGGATCTTTGTCTGCTATATGTAAAATTTTCCGATTATTCTTTTCGCAGATATAATTCATTTCATTGAAGCGTATTGCAAAATTAGAGTCTGATTTATTATTTTTGTAAGATCCCATATGATCATTAAACCTGATATTAAATGAACAGATGTAACAATTTTTGTATTTTAATTTAATTTTGTATATCTTCTGAGGAAGGCCTAAGTGCTGAAATCGATAAAGAATAAAATCTATTTTCGTAACACATGCACAAGAAACACGTTCTTATTCCCTAATTTTAGAGAGAGAAACACTGCTTTTGTCCCCTATGTTTCTCTCCCTAGGTAGGATGTTTCTCTAAATAAAACTTCATGCGAAGAAATATAGCACTTATCGAGATCTGCCATCTAAAAGGCGTGATGATATATTTATTTATTTATATTATAACTTTTCTTGGAAAATGCATATTAAATTAACATTAATTTATTTCAAAATGCATAGATATCAGCGTGCTATGAAAGAAACAAACTATTAAATCATAATATTCTTCATCAATTAACAAAATGCTTCACAAAATAATCGTATTATCATGTAATATTTAAAGAAACACACAGTAGTATGTTATGCATCAAGGGAGGAAAACAAGCGACTATTCCAGCGTGTGAAGTCGAGGTTTGCCAACTTCACATAAGGGATAATCACGCTCTCCCGTGAAGCATATTATACTTTTCGTAACAAGTGCACAAAAATTACCGTCTTATCGGAACAAATGTCAAATATGGGTTGCGTAACTTGTTTATTGTCCGCTCAGCTAGATGGCGCATTCAACGCCGCAAACAAGGAATAATCGTAGTCTCTAGGGAGAGAAACACTCTCACGAGGTACAGAAACATCCTATAATATATATTATACCTAGAAACATGTTTCTCTCCCTTAAAAGAAAAGAAGTGTTTCTCTCTCTAAAATTAGGGAATAAGAACATGTTTCATGTGCACGTGTTACGAAAATATATTATCTCCTTTTGCTCATTACAGTACTCTTATAAAATAGAAATTGTTTGCTAATTAATTAGGTGGCTCAGTGGTATCCCCACAGCCGACAAACAATTTTCACCAATTTAAATTTACCCCTGTGGCTCCCCCACCACTAATATCTTTGGGGGGCCGTGATTTGACGGCTGGTAACCGCACTTCACGCGAAATAATATATCACTTACCGAGATTTACTTAGCCAGAGTGCCACACCCAGTAATGGGTAAAAGGCGTGATGATAATTTTTGATGTTTGGAAAAATTGGTTTTATTTACAATTTAAATTTTTAAACTGATGAAGTTTCGAATCTATATGGATAGATTCAATTATGGTTAAAAGGCGTGATGATATATTTATTTTATTTAACTGACTCCGGAGTTCCTATACTTCTCGAAATAGCAATGGTTTGCTACTTACCATAAAGTCTCTGTATATTATCATTTCACATTTATTACCACTCTACTTCTAATCTCTAATGTTATATTAGGCATTATAACTCCGTACTTACAAAGGTCGTTTACTTGAAAGGTTTTTTTTATTCTTTTCATGTACATTTATTAATTTTCCACGCTATTTGCATACAACAAGCAAAATTTTCATGTTCAAAATAATTCTTCTATAGTTCAATATTCCTAACTTTGTTGCTATGAAATATTTCTCTTTTGTTACAGTTTTGTTATTGAATTTATACGTAAAATTGATTTAATTTTAATGTTTTAATATTGTAATAAAATAACCAAGATTTTTGAGCATATGAAATGTTACTATTTACAAATTTTCACATAAGTTTCGTTTATTCACAAAAGGTTTAGATAGTTTTATATTATTATTATATTAATTAGTTATCTCTAGGGTTGTGCATTTGACCAGTCAAATATTTTTCGGTCAATTGACCGACTATTTGACCGGTCAATTGACCAAGAAACATTTAATAAAAATCACAATTAAAATTGTAATTTATTTATATAGTACTGTTTACTACATCCAATATTACTGAAAATGAAAAACCAACAACAATTAATAAACAAAACCACATCAAATTCAAAATAAAGGGGAAAATAAAGTAAAATGAAATAATATGTATTTATTTTATTTGTAAAGTAAAGTAAGCAAATTCTCCAGAACCCAGAATACCAAACTAAATATATTCATGTAATAATAGTAAGTAGCTATTTCTATGTCGTGGCGGTTCCATTTAGATTATTTGACCGTTTTATTTGGCTGTCAAATATTTTTGGTCAAATGACGGTCAATTGACCAGTCAATTGACCGGTCAATTGACCACGGCACAACCCTAGTTATCTCTGTTTACGATCAGAAAGACTTAAACTGTTAAATTTAAAGTTAAATCTATGACAAAAAAATTCGAGTAACGCCTGAATTCCAACCAGGGGCTCTTTGCTAACCGCTACACCACGTCATTTAAGTATGAGGTATGGTATCAACCGAACTCTTCTGCCATAGTGTCATACGAATTTTTCTGTCATAAATTTATCATCGTCATTGTACTTTCAGTCATGTCATATAACAAAAAATCACTTAGTCTTAATTTAATAGTTTGTATAGTAAACATCAAATTTTAATATATTAAAGTAATTTACTAGTACCAGCATGGTAAGTACAATATTTTACATCCATGTTAGTATACTATTTTCATTTTAAACTGGAGGGATCGGCATAAAACGATTAAATGCACCGCAATTACGTTTACAAAGGAAGTTAAAATATGATCCGTTATAACTGGTTTCACAAGGTTCGCACAGGGTTGTACAGCTCCATTCGCCGGTATTTTTAAATGGTCAATCATAGCAAAAAAACAAGAATAATTTTAGGCTGAATACAACCCTTAAAAAATTACCTGTTGTGACCATCGATAAGCGATTTGTGGTAGCCGCACTAATAGATTTCATTGTAGTTATATGGGACAGGGACATTTAATCGTTTTATGCCGATCCCTCCAGTTTAAAATGAAAATAGTATAACGGCACAGATATAATTATTTTTCGTCCTGGAGCAGATATATTTTAAAATACTTAAGATACTTGGATTTAGTTTCGCTGTTGATAGAAAAAAAAGGACCATGAGTGTTGAATGGATTTAAAGGTTTTACGTTTTTTTGGGACCAAAAGCTGTGTCTGTGTGGTATATAAATAACTATGACGTAATTATAGAAGTGGGCGTAAAAAATTAGTGAAATGGTTACATTGTGCGAATTCACAGTTTGGCGAGTGGGAGTTGCTCCAAATCAAATTTTTAAAAATAACAGATACTATTTTAATTTCGCTAAAACACCTAATGATGTAACTGGGAAAGTAGCGTAAATAACTGATCTTGAAATACATCGCTTATGTTTGTAAACAAGTCTACTGGCGATCTACTGAACTTGAGTTTGATTATAAAAATTTCAAGACAAGTGAAAGCGCGTTCCGACAAAATTGCCATTAACATTTTATTCATGTTTACCTACTTAAAAAGATAATAAAAATTAATGTAAAAAGTAATGAAAATAAGATGTCCCGGGACGTAAGACATTCCAGTAAATCTAGTGGGATGGTTTCTATTATTTTCAAAATAAGCAACGGGAATCCATTTAACCCTAGTCTAGTGATTCTCAACCTTTTTTTTATCGCGGCACACTTTTAACCATTTCATTATTTGGCGGCACACAAAAAAAAGATAAGTTTAAAAGTTGTTTACCACTGTGTAAAATAGTTTATGATAATAATTTTGAATGTAAAATAACATAATATAATATGTACTTCAATAATAACAGTACGTTTATTAAGGGATTAATTACAAGTTAATAATAAGAATACTTTTAATGAGAAATTTGAGCTTGATGTTTTTTGATAATTTCATTTATATTTGGATGTAAAAATGACAATGCTACTCTTATATCGTCTTCTACATTTAACAGTCTCGATCTTTTTTTCTTTTTTATGCTAGTTAATACTGAAAATCCGAATACATACAAATAAGATGTAGAAAATCCGAATACATACAAATAAGATGTAGAAAATTCTAATAACATTTTTAAAGCTTTTTTGGCTAACATGGGATAAATTAAAATAATTTGTACATTTTCTATTTACATTATATTATTTAATAATTTTAACATATTCACGTGGGGTAGGGTGGTATCGATTCGGCCTGTGAATCTTGAGAACCCTGGTTCGATCCTCACAGCCGACAAACAATTTTCCCCAATTTAAATTTATCCTTGTGGCTCCCCCTTCAATAATATCTTTGAGGGCCGTGATTTGACGGCTGGTAACCGCATATATACACCCGTTATATACAGGGTGTTTCACAACTTAGAGCAAAAAATTAAAGGGTATATTCTGTACGACGTGCTGATCATGAAACAAAAAGAATTTTATTTTTAATCGCAAAACTATTTTCCATGTTTTCCAGTCCAAAATTTTTCGTTGCCACTGCCACTGGGTGGATGATTATGTTAAAGTTATTAATTAAATAAAATTCTTTTATAAATAACTGCTAATAATTGAATTGTGCAATTATTCTTTCGTAGTTGATACTTACTTCATGGTTTGTGTTTAATAGGAAAGCGAATCCAGTGCAGTACAATGTTTTAGGTTAACAACCCTTAATTTTTCGAATTTAAAAAAAAATCTTTTTGTTTCATGATCAGCACGTCATACAGAATATACCCTTTAATTTTTTGCTCTAAGTTGTGAAACACCCTGTGTGTGTATGTATATATATATATACAGGGTGAGTCTGGGAAGGCGCCCCCCCCTTTAACTTTTTTATTATGAGTAATAGAAAAAAATGGTTCATATGAAAGTTTTATTATTTTAAATATACTATTTGATGGCAGATGTAGATATTTTTTATAAAGTCAGGTTTACAAGATACGACTATCAACTTTTATTTTTTAAATAGCAACCTATAATTATTTTACTAAAATAAAAACCGCCATTTTTTTCTCTTTTCAACGGTGTATTAGTTTTTATTAATGTATCTGAAAAAATTCGAGAAAAATAAGAAAATTGAGAAATACTAGAAATAATTTTTATACAAATATTATAGGTGCCTATGTGAAAATAAACAAAATGTAACAGTGTTTAAGTTGTTTTTGTTACTGAATTTGTTGCTTTAGTTTGTTAAGTTGTATAACACTTTATAAAAAATATCTACATCTGCCATCAAATAGTATATTTAAAATAATAAAACTTTCATATGAACCATTTTTTTCTATTACTCATAATAAAAAAGTTAAAGGGGGGGGCGTCTTCCCAGACTCACCCTGTATATAAGTACTTTTCTTTCATTTAAACTTTACTCGTAATAAAAAAAAGCATTATAATTTTGACTATATACATTTCTAAAATTTGGCGGCACACAATAGTACCGCGGCATAGTGCTTGGGAATCACTGCCCTAATCATTCGGGCCCACTTGGAATACCTACAGATTTTACGTAAAGATTCATCACATCTTGCATATTTCAACTATTTTTAGTTTAGTCTAGTAGGGGATATGTATTTGCTGAAATATATTTACTACCACATACTACATTACACTAATGAAGTAAACAATAATACTAACAGTAATAGCTCATAAAAAGTTTGCTGTACCTACAGTTTATTAACAAAAATGATTTATAGTTGCCGTGTTATGATGTATCACTAAGTGCGCTCTAAATTAATAATGAAATAGACACCAGATGATTACAGTATAGTATTTTACTTCCATCAAATTGCACTGGCATAGATTAATCAAGAATTCAATAATATTTTCATTCATTATTAATCAAAAGAGCTGATGTGATTGTCAATACTCATTTGCGTATTTAACCCTTCAATGTTTTTAGATTATTGGGTGTTGTCCTACTTTCTTTTACCTAATGATCTAATCCTTTCGAAAAATGACCTAATGGAAATATTAATTTTATTTATTACAGGTAGTCAGAGTTCTGGAGTATCAGCATTGATAAATGTTTTCAGTAATTAGTTGAAGGTTGCAAACTAAAAATATAAATCATACGATAAATTTTTATTAGACTGTAAACAAACAACTGACTGTACGTAGTAGTTAGTCCCATTTTAATGCCAATGTGACACATTTGCCTAGTCATTTTGGAATAGTAATGAGCTTAGATTTATATAATTTTCTCTGACACCTTTATGTCAGTAATTTTATAAAATAAAACACACATCAACTCTTAAGATATTAAGGAAAATTTGTTATTGGTAGAAATAATGTTATTTCTGTCTTATTTTTTTTTTTTATAATAATTGATTAGATGTTCATTTTATATATGTTTTGAAAGCAATTATTATTCTATTTTTTCCAATTATTGACAAAATAGTAATTACAATAATGCATTATATTTTTCATATTTAAAAATAAATATATTATCACGCCTTTTGCTCATAACTGGGTAAGGCACTCGACCGTAGCAAATCTCGGTAAGTGATATATTTCTTTGCTTGAAATGCAGTTACCAGCCGTGAAATCACGTCCCTCAAAAATGTTAGTAGAGAGAGAGCAACAGGGGTAGTTTTAATGTGGTGTAAATTGTTTGTCGGCTCCTGAAATCGAACACGAATTCTCAAATCCACAGATAGACTCGATACCACTGAGCCACTTACCTCATATGTCATTATTCTATATATATACAGGATGATTCACAACGTAGAGCAAAAAATTAAAGGGTATATTCTGTACAACGTGCTGATCATGAAACAAAAATAATTTTTTTAAATTCACAAAATTAAGGGTTGTTAATCTAAAACATTTTTTGTAGTACTGCACTGGATTCGCTTTCCTATTAAACACAAACAATGAAGTAGGTATCAACTACGAAAGAATAATTACACAATTCAATTATTAGCAGTTATTTATAATAGAATTTTATTTAATCAATAACTTTAACATAATAATCCACCCAGTGGCAGTGGCAACGAAAAATTTTGAACTGGGAAACATGGAAAATAGTTTTGCGATTTAAAAAAAAGATCTTTTTGTTTCATGATCAGCACGTCGTACAGAATATACCCTTTAATTTTTTGCTCTAAGTTGTGAAACACCTTAATATACTGCAATTTTTATAAAAATGTACTAATTGATTGATTCTGTTTTTTGTAAATTTCTGGAAACTTACATGTACCGTTTTAAAAAGCAAATTGGGCAACCGCCAGGATTTGAATAGGGACCTACGCTCAGAATTAAAAGAAAATTTAAATAAAAACTAATTTTAATCACATGGCGACCTTAACTTAGTTGAATTAAAGCATATGACCAGAGTTCTTATATCCCAAGTTCAAATCCAAGCGATATTCCAATTTTCTTCCTTATAAATCAAATTGATTTCATCAATTGTTAAACATTTACTTAAAATACTACTTAAATAAATACATTTTATTATTATAAGTTGTTATTATGGGGTAGACAACTCAGTGGAAACGCGTCAGCCTAAGAATTTGCGAACACGAGTTCAATTCCCGCAGCCGACTAACATTATAAATTAGATCTGTGGCTCCTCCCTCCACTAACTAACTAACTAACGGAAAATCTATAACTTACCAAGATCTGTTATAGAGGAGGGTTACACCCAGTAATGGGTTAAAGGTATAATGATATATTTATTTATTTTATTTTTTACAAAATGAACCAGTCGAAACACAAAAGGAGAAGATCAATTTTTTCGTTAGTATCAACACCCTTCTTTTAGACCACTAATAACAAATAAATAGAGTTAACTGTGAAAAAAATCTATATTTAATTTTTACTATCACATATCGAGATCTACTTAGGCAAAGTGCCACGCTCAGTAATGGGTAAAAGGCGTGATGATATATTTATTTATTTATTTACTATTCTGCGAAATAGAAAACTAATAGAAATTACTGAACCTACGTATTTTTTGCGCATATTAATTAACAACAGGTCACGCATTTAAATTCAACTAATATAAAAAAACCTGCTATTGTGTTTGCATTCTACTATAAGTTGTAACAGTGGCGTTCCTAGAGTATGTGCCGCCCGTGTTCAAGAATAATTTTACCCCCTCCCTCCTGTTGATTACCTGGAATGTATCTGAAATATTTTTACCTTAAATAAAACACAGACACAGAAAATGTAAAAAATATACATTTTATTAATTAAAATCATAAATTAATATATTCATATGTCCCAACAGGTTGCGATGCTACGCGCGATGTTGCATTGTTAAATTTCAGTAACCAGATACATAGAATAGTTTTTAAGTATAATCTGAATAATTTAATATTAATTATTTTACTACTAAATGAGTTTTGACAGTAGTTAGTAAACAGTATTTATTTATAAAATTTTTGAAAAAAACTAAATGTAAGGCGGGCGACTACCGTCGCCCCTATGGCTTGCCGCCCGTGTGTCCAGAATGCCTTACACCCCTGGGTTGATACGGCCTTAAATTATAAGATTCTTGTACTGTAATTGGGATTAAATATCTGTTATGCAGAGTTTTAAATAAATAAATAAAAATATAAGTGATATTCAGCAAGATTTGTAAACTCTCGCTTGTGAAGCTAATATTCTATCCATAAACTACCCAACTGGTACAAATACCTGAAGTATTTATAGTAATAGGATGTGATTTTAAAATATAATTTGGGAAAAAAATAATTATCTACATATTTTTGACAAAGGAAATGTCAATCATTTATTAGATTATCTATTGCCTACTTGACATAAACATGGTATTAATGAAGTAAGCATTATTAAAATCAGCTAGTAAACATAATTACGGTCGGTACGTCTCTGCTTTGCAATTATCATAAATAGCCACGTGTATGATTTCTTATTAATAACTTTTCTAATTTTAATTGATTTTGGCAGCGAATTGATATTTGAATTAAAGTTTATGATAACAAAGTCAATATTAAATTATATTTCGCATGAAACAATATTATTTTTAAAACTGTATTATTTTGATAATTATACATACTGTACTGATTAAAATTTTAGCAATTAAAAAATACTTTTCCCATGTTCTTGTTGATAAAAAATAAATGATAAATGACCTACCAGTAGATTAAACATGTTTTCACATTACACTAAAACACGAAGTTTTACCTGATTCTTTCACTTTCATATTTACAGATCAGTTATATTTTTAATTGAATCTAAAGTTGCTAATTGAACACTGACCTTATTTATCTTTTTTAAACAATATATTATTGTTATTACAAAGATATTTTTTATTATACAGGGTGTTTCACAACTTAGAGCAAAAAATTAAAGGGTATATTCTGTACGACGTGCTGATCATGAAACAAAAAGATTTTTGTTTAAATCGCAAAACTATTTTCCATGTTTCCCAGTCCAAAATTTTTCGTTGCCACTACCACTGGGTGGATGATTATATTAAAGTTAATAATTAAATAATATTCTATTATAAATAACTGCTAATAATTGAATTGTGTAATTATTCTTTCGTAGTTGATACCTACTTCATTGTTTGTGTTTAATAGGAAAGCGAATCCAGTGCAGTACTACAAAAAATGTTTTAGGTTAACAACCCTTAATTTTTCGAATTAAAAAAAAAATCTTTTTGTGTCATGATCAGCACGTCGTACAGAATATACCCTTTAATCTTTTGCTCTAAGTTGTGAAACATCCTGTATATCTATAAAAGTATTGTTATAAAATAAATTTTAATTCCATTTGAATTTGACAATTTTGTCAACCCTTTTTGGGTGCATGATTCACTTTAGTTTATCTAGATGGAATACATAGGTCTTTGGTATCGCAGAGGAATGTGGTGATAAGAAGTTGAGGACTGAAAAATTCCAAGAACGACAACTAAAATTTTCACCATACAGAGATAAATCCCTGTGCCTTTTCCTATGCCAACATACTTCATGCTTAAGGGACGTAATAATGACGGCTGGTAACTGTATGTAATGTGCAGGGATTTAACATATACTGAGTTCCACTGATCATGATTAAGGAACAGATTCGTAATATTGTTAGTGTTTCTTTCACCAAAATAAGTTATTGTGTTGATAAATATTTTTTCTACGATTGCTATGAAAAATTGATAATTACGCTCTCATTTGTCATCGTAAAGTTGACGTTTTCTGTGGAACAATCGAAAAATATCTTTTTTGCGCGTTTCCAATTGCATCGCGCGTAAATATGTTAAATGCGCGCGTTTCCAAAGGCAACGCGCGAAAAAGATATTAAATGCGCACTTATTTCAATAGTTACCAGGAATACAAACAAAACAGAAACTTGTCATATTGACAGTTAACAGGACGAATTTATTTTCGATACGTATACGTTTTTAAATAATTTTAAGATGCAATCGTAGAAAAAATTATGTGTGTATCACGAGTGTAAAGTGTCTTTGTTCCTCTTACCCTATTGCAGCTCTCGCCTTCGGCTCGCGCTGCAATTACCGTGCTCCAAAGAATCACTTTACGCTCTTAATACACAAATAACTATTGCGAGTGGATGAGCAATTATTTAATCGAAATATCTTATTAAGTTTTATTTTTCTTATCTTGATTTTATAACAACCTAAATATTTGCAATTCAAGCTAAACGATTTTTCGAACAGTCGGATATTTTTATCTTAACTGATTTGACACTTATCTCAATTACGTTAGGTTTAATGTGTAAATAGTTATTGTTTTCAGCGAATTAAAGAAAAAAAATAAGGTGTTACCACATGTAATTAATATAAAGTGATATTAAGTGAATGATAATTCATGACTCAGTTTTATGCAAGATTTAAACTTAGTGTTTATAGCGGTGTGTCATAATTTCTACGAATTGAAACAAGACTGTAAACGCATCGACTAACTGGAATCAAAACTAAGATTTTATTTTCCAAAATATAAATCGTGAGTAAATAATTAAATGTATCATTGCGTTATATTATATTTACAAGTTCTAAAAATAGATAAAGTTCATCGTATTGTTTTAAAAATAAAATTAATCAATTCTGTGTTTCTGTAAACGCAGTTATATATAGATGATATTCCATAAAAGACAAAAGTATAACTAGAGCTTGATTATGTTGAACCTAAATTTAAATGCACGTTACACGTAACGATAGTGATTTGGAGTTATGTTATAAAAGAACCATTAGCTTACAAGGAATATAATCAAAGCAAAGTACAAAGTTTCATTTTGTCAATAATTGTTATTATTATAAACGCATCAGTGATAAAAAAAGTGTTTGGTGTATTCTAGGTGATAGGTGTCAAACTGTGGAAATATGTTTGAATGAGGTCACGCCTCATGCGTCACCTGTAAGTATCATTTATTGCAGCTGAATATGTACGAGAATATCACAGATATTGATATTTATTGAGGCTTGTTTATAAAATATATTCAAAGACCTAACTCATAACTTACTATTGCGCAACAAGCGCGGAAAATATGTTACTATATTATTATTCAGTCCTATTCTAATATGTCAAAATTAACCAATGGCAATGATAAAGAATGTCTCTTTGTCTCACCATAATTTTATAGCGTTACAATGTGATGTGATTTTATGATTGTGGTGTCATGTTTAAATTTCTTTATAATAATTTTTCGCTGTGTAAATCGGTCTACTATGAAGAAGAAGAAGAAGAAACAAACTATAGATAGCAAAGGGTATAGTAAACAATGATATGTTGACTGATTTTGTATTTATGAACTGTCATTTGATTTATGAAAGCATACTTTTTCTAAAATCTGTTAATTTGTTACTACAAAATATACAAACAACAAGCATTCATCAGAGACTTGAACAGAAACATTTTGGAGTTCATTTACGGTTAACAATTTTTTGAAAATGTTATATAGATTTCAGTTTCGTATTTCTAAAATTAGAAATTTCGATTTCGTTACTGTTTCGCTATATTTCGGTTACGGATTTTTATGGCTCGATTCAAAATAAACACATTATTTAAAGTGCAACTTTATAAAATACAAATAAAATAAATAAATATATCATCACGCCATTTAGTAGGTGGCTCAATGGTATCTGGTCGGTCTGTGGATCTTGAGAACCCTGGTTAGATTCCCACAGCCGACAAACAATTTTTACCAATTTAAATCTAACCCTGTGGCTCTCCCGTCACTAACATATTTCGGGGTCGTGATTTGACGGCTGGTAACCGCAAAGGCGTGATGATATATTTATTTATTTTATTTATCACGCCATTTACCCATTACTGGATGTGGCAGTCTGCCGTATAAGATCTCGATAAGTGATATATTTCCATTACCAGCCGTAAAATCATAGCCCCCAAAGATGTTAGAGGGAAAGCCACAGGGGTAGATTTAAATTGGTGAACATTGTTTGAAGGCTGTGGGGATGGAACCAGGGTTCACAAGATCCACAGGCCGACTCGATACCACTAAGCCACCAACCCCATTTATAAAAATATAAAAACTAATATCTTATATTCTTCTACGCATAAATTTTATTTTCGGTTCAGTACGTTATTTATACCGGTTTTTTACGAAATAATATTATTTCAGTTACGGTTTCGGTTACAGAATCAATTATATTTTCGTTTCGGTTTTCGGTTTCCATATTTCTAAACAAAAAATATAGATTTCAAGTTACGGTTTTATAAAAAGATGAATATCGGTGCAGTTTTCGATTTCGGTTTCGTTACGATTCGGGTCCCGGGCATCCACCGTTCAATTAAAACTAGGTTGCATTTCTTGTAGTTTATCTGTCTGCAATTATGCAAGGTCTCTTAATATATATTTATTTAAATTATGAAACTTTTCAATGAAATTATCTTTATAGTATCATATTAATTAGGTCAATAACAAATAACAGTAGAAATCATTCATAATTAACATATAAAAATTCCTATTTAATATCTATAATTATTATAAATTTATATTGGATGTACTTTCACATACTTTATATGTAATTAAAATATATTTATGATTGTAATTAATAGCCCAAATGAACTATAAAAAACGAGTAGAAAAAATAAAACAATTAATATTAAGTATAGGTTGTATATTCACTAGATACAAAATTATCTTTCATCAGAGTAAACTAGAAAATATGCCTAAAAGTATTCTATCTTAATATAGCATGCCATTTAATATACACATTTATGTCAATAGTAATTAGTAACACGTAAAATGTTAATTCTTCTTATAATCATTTAATTAAGTCAATTTCAATCAAACTTTTTTACTATTATTGTGATCATAACTTGTAACAATTTTTTATTATATATTATATTTTAAGAATACCTTGTAACAAAGTGAAACAATTCAGAATTGGTTTTATTTATAATTAGGATTTTTTACTATCAATTCACCTTCGAAAGATACAGACAAATTAAATATTATCTTAAGTATCTTTTTTAAAAGTTGACTGACAGAGATTTGGTTATCAAATTTATTGGTGTATAATTTCAGTATTCTTCGATCATTATTTATCGATTTTATGGCTTCTCTGAATTTCCGCGCTTGTTAGCCATTATGTGATGATGTATCTGTTTAAATTATTAGCTGTGCGTTGGTCTGAGATAGCTTGTATTTCATCCCTTAGAAGAAGAGATTTTTTATGTAAACTCGTGCATGCGAACAGTTATCTTGAACCAACGCAACGATTCCACCCTCTTGTCCCTTGTTATCACGTCCCATGGAAAACAACAACAAATAGTTAGTCGTAGTTTAGCTTTTGGATTGGCAAGATGTAGTCTTGCCATGTAGTAACTTAAGTTCATATGTTGTTGTTGTTTGCCATCTTCGGTCAATTTGTTTAAATCGTCATTTAATATGTTCTGTTTAGTATTTTAATATTCATTTAACTTCTGTAATTTTGTAACTTTTGCTATTTATTTTTATCTTGTGAATATATTTTAATCAACACAATTTATTCGTCTTTAACACATATTAAGTTTTACTTTAAGTGACATTGAAGCAGAAGTGATACATCACCAGCCAGAACTTCAGACACAACTTATGTTATTAGTAAAATAAAAGCGTCAGTACGGTGGTGTGGATAGCGATATGGAATTTGAATCCGAAGATCCCGAGTTCGCATCTCACTCAAGCTAAAAATTATATGAACTACTATACTGCGGCTGGGTGAGTGCGGACCCTGTACTGTAATTGGGATTAAGTTCCTGTTGTATAGCGAAACATAAATAAAATTTAATAAATAAAAGCATTATTACAGCACTGCCAGTGTGAATATAGCACATAAGGTGGTAATAGACAGAGTCGTGTAAACACGTGAGTGCTATGCTGTAATATGCCTTTTTCTATGACCTTAACCGAAAGAAGGCGTTTTTGCCTCATATGCGAGATAAAAGTAGGCAATTTTTTTTCCATCGGAAGGAAATAACATAAAAGTAACTGTTTTCCATCCTTAGTTATGGTCGGTTTTATAGCAAAGCGTCAGCACAGTCTTAGATATTTATTTATTTTTATATCCCAAATATTTTTAAATTTTTATTTGAATAACTTAAAAAAAATATGTATACCTTTGACGTAAAATACCTTTTCCTCCCTTGTGTGATTACTGTCCTCAGTTATGAATCAGGTATTAAACGTCATCCGTGGAAGGAAATAACTCCTCAAAACTAATAAAATGGGGTAGGTTGCTCAGTGGTATCGAGCCGACTTGTGGATCTTGAGAACCCTGGTTTGGTCCCCACAGCCGACAAACAATTTTCACCAAACCTAGCAGGCCCTTTGCGTAAATTCGTTAATCACGTGCGCGTTAGTTATACACAAGTTGTTTAGGAGTTTGTTATAAATAGTTTTAGTTTCAAGGAGTTCACCACATAATTATAGATATCAAATAATTTACTTTTATTAATGCCTTGAAGAATGTTTGAAGAGTAATTAAGATAAATAAGTATATAAGAGAGTAATCAATACATATCTAATTGTCACAAACTCGGGATAGAAAAATGTTTAAATACATAAATTGTAATTCTCTAAATTTACGTGATGAATGCTGCAATTTAAAGGAGGTAATGTGTAAAGAAAGACGATACAAAATAATTCAAAATTTACAGGAAGACTCAACGTCTGGTCACACAGACAATTATAATTCGCCTTATTTATATTAGCTTATATTGCTAATAAATTCTAGAAATAAATGAACTAAATATATCCCTATTATGGACATGAAGAATCTTAACATGTGAAAAAAAGTGTTCAGAGCTCATAACCAATAAAACAGATTTTGTTTTGTTTTGTGAATTGTATTTATTTCGAAGTTTTGGTATACTCAACATGTACCATGATCAGGAGAAAATAATAAATAACAAAACGCAACTATAAATAAGTAATAAGTAAACAAGCAATTATAATTTCTTGATCAACGGAAATCCTGTTTTATTATGAAGAATGTTTAAAATATATTTATTATTTTAATCTAATTCAGGAATATTAGTAATAATATATATATAAAATATTGTATTAAATGACAGTGTGCGAAACAGCAAGATATCACTATAATTTTATGTGGAAACAGGAAGAAAATATAAAAGTTCAGGCTACAAACTATGTAGTTCCATGTGTGAACAAATAAGATACGATACCCACAGACGACAAACAATTTTCATCACATTAAAACTACTCCTGTAGCTTCCACACTAACACATTTAGAGGCCGTGATCGCACTTCACGTAAAGTAATAAATCATTTACCGAGATTTGCTACGGCAGCATACCACACTCAGTAATGGATAAAAGGCGCGATATATTTATTTAAAATATATTTTTTGTACATTTTTTGAATTTTCACAAACATCTTTTCAGGTTTTAAAAGCAAGAAAGTGTTCTCAAAGATTCCGTATGCGAACAGGAACTTAAACTTTAATTGACTTGAAAATGCACGACGCGTTTCTACCTCTAACTGCAACGACAGTATATGGTATACCGAGCGGTATATCAATATGTATATGGCTATGAAAAACATCGTTGACGCACGAAATATTTACTTGGCATATTAATAAACTGTTTTTCAAGATGCCATCAAACTATTTGTTTATTTTGTTAATAATAACAAATTCCTAAATTCTTATATTGAAAATAAATATCATTTTAAATTTATCTTGTTTTAACATTGAACCTCAAAAACTCCTTATCGCCAAGACTGAATAGTTAAAATATTTCAAGAACTGATTTTGAGAGCAAATTCGGAGCTCGGGGTAGAGGATATAATAGGAGCTTCCGCCCTTTTAGAAGTTAAAACTTCAGCGGAGAAAAGATTACAGTTTTCGTTATAGTATATAAATATTTACGGCCACAATGATCTTAAAAGTGAAGTCCTTTAAATTATAAGATCCAGGGTAAGTACTTCTTTTGCCCCTTCATCTTAAAAGCTTTGGCTATATTTATAGAAATATAATATTATTTTATACATGACATATAGTATAATCCTTTCTCTAAAAAACAAAAAAGAACGATATTAGCATTTTAGGACAGCTCCAGAAAATATGATAAACTGACCAATAGTAAGTTTAGCCACTGAATACGCAATATACTGTGTATTCAGTGTTTTAAGTAGTATAGGTAATGTTAACCAATTTTATTTGGAAAGTTATAATTTGTATTGTGAAAACCTTAGGTTTTATTACTTTGAAGCTTTAAATCACAAACAAAAAAGTGCAAATGAAGTAAGATACTAAATTACATTTAATTAAATTGATTGGTTTTTATCTTTTAGTAATATTTATATACCTGTTTCTTATATAAAGTCATTATTTTCGAAAAAAAATGAATCCTGTATGACACTTTACTGACGTGTCACGTATAACATTTTACCTGAAACTTATAAATAAATAATAAATATTTTAAATTAAAGTAAATATTTGACTTACAGATTCAGTCAGTATTTGATGTTGCTAAGTAACTAGACATTCACGTGTCTTTCATTACCTGCCTAGGCAAGCAATATGTTATTTTCCTGACTAGACATGTAAGTCAAAGTTTTCCTGATTCTTAAAGGTCAGACAAATGTTTATTTTCCTGTCAGTTTCAGGTTAAAAAAAAATATTACCTTTATTGTTCGTACTAGATTTTCTCTACTTATATTAAGTTCGAAAGAAGCATGTTGTGTCTAAAATGAGAGAAAAGCGCCTTTCGAGTGAGAAAATGTCACTTTTGTCTGTAGTTTGACAAATAACTATTCTTTTACACATATCACCCAATATTGAAAAATAACTAATACGCACATACAAGTTTTATAATAGAATGTTATATTCTAATATTCAATAATTGAGTAATGAATGAAGATACATAGAAATGCTTTATTGCCACGCGACAAACATTTTAGGAAAATAATGATAATATAAAGATATATTTTACTCAACAATTTATCATGATAACACAAAAAAAAGTTTATTAGTTGGGAGTAATTTGCTCGTGCTCAATATATCAACTCATAACTTGTCGAAATTTAATATATCGCAAGAATAATACAACATATTACGTTAAACATTTCGTCGTATTTTTATTCCTATTTCATGGTAATCACAAGAACACTTTGAACAAATTAAAACTATTTCTGATAGTTATTATTAGTCAATTGCAATCCTTTCGGAACCATGACCCCCTTGGATGTAAAAATTACAAATTAATTCTTTCGCGTACCCCTTACTATTATGTTATCAAAATTGAAGTTTGTTTAAGAGGCTGATTTAATAACGTGCGTTACAAAAATAGAACAACAATTTCAGGAATTAGTCAAGGAAAAACTTTTTATTTGAACTTTGGTATAAGTAATTTCTTAGGAACTTTGATATGTTCTTACAGTCTTGTAACAAATTCTTTGAATACCAGTTTCATTATTATTTCTATGTAACAATCAGTGGCTCCCCGCTAATGTGTTTGCGACCTGATATAAAGTAAGACAATATTTCATAAAATTTAAATTTTAAACCCAACTTATAAAATGTATTCATGTACTCATAATTATGCCCAAATAGTTATTTTTGATTCTAGATTGCGAAATGTTACTTTTGCATTCGAGATTGCAGAAGCATTTCGCAATCGAGTATCAAACAATGTCAGAAAATTAGTAATAATGTAATGAGAAAATGTTGACGTTTAGGATTAATTAATGTGACATCTAATGTTTCCATGACAACAATGTATGTAATATAATTGCTATCAAATCTGGTATTCTCTGACCAGCAATTGACAGCTGGTTGGAAATAGAAACCAAACAAACGTTCTAATTTTTTTCTGCGATTTATTGGGATTCGCATTGCATTTCTGAAGAAACTATTCCAGTACACCAGTTGACTTCCTCAAGCGGGATAAATATGAATAATTGCTCAATTGGAACATTAAATATAAATTTTGTTAAAGAATAGAAGTATTGTTTCTAAGCAAAAAAATAAAGTGACAAATTTTATTAAATTGTGAGTCTTTCTTCTATCAAAAAATTGCAGGATGCAAAAGAATTTTGCATCCCGCATGTAATAGTTATTTACATTGCAAGACCGTTATACAGAAATTTACAGGCGAGCATAGAAAGGTAACGGGCGAGCGCTAGCGAGCCTGTTATCTGTGTGAGCCTGTAAATTTCAGTTAACGGTCGAGCATTGTACAATGTTTTATGTGCATTTGAATCGCAATATATGTATATTTAATCAAATTAATTGCAATAGTATAACGCAATAACTAAAATGTTCAATCAAGGTAGACTTTGAAAATCTGACAGATTTTGTTTAATCAAAAAATATTTAAGTGTCAAACGTTTAAAATTAGATATGTTGTCATGATAACCAATGTCAACAGCCAGTTATAATTTTTACACGGGCTAGCACGTTATAAGTCTCGTAACCCTTAGAGACAGAGTTAAGTAAACAGTTCATTACGATTCAAATGTACTTAAAAGTCTTTTGCGTTCTGTAGACAAAAAACCCTCATTTCGCGTGTTGATATTTGTCATGTAAATTTTAACTTTATATGACAGTTTTCGAAAAATAAATTTTTACTATTCCGGAAGCGTTACCACCTCCTTGTTTTACTTTATTTTTAGCAGTATTAAATTGTAAATTAAATTCTCTAACACTGAAAGTGTCAGTGTTAATTTATTTATGTAATATTACGTACTTTGACTTGATAATTGAATCTATCCATATAGGTCCGAAACGAAATTGAAAATAAAACCAAACATCAAAAATTAGTTTCTTCATTCATCAATACAAATATTTTCGATTTAATGAAAATTAATATATATCATCACGCTTTTTATCCATTACTGGGTGTGGCACTCTGCCTAAATAGATCTCGGTAAGTGATATATTATTTCGCGTGAAGTGCGGTTATTAACCGTCATATCACGGCCCCTTAAGATATTAGTGGAGAGGGAGCAACAGAGGTATATGTAAATTGGTGAAAATTGTTTGTCGGCTGTGCGGATTGAACCAGGGTTCTCAAGATCCACAGGCCGACTAGATTCCACTGAGCCATCTACCCCAATAAAATTTTAATATTATTCGATTCAACAATGGCAGTTAAAATATAAATTTTGTAGGTTCAACTGGTCATTAGTTATCTAAACGAGTAGATACATCAATAAAGCTCAAATTTTAAGTGTGAATTATATGAACTATATCTTTTTTTGTTCAGTACGGTGGTGTGGATAGCAATATGGAATTCGAATCCGGAGATCCCGAGTTCGAATCTCACTCAAGCTAAAAATTATATAAACTACCACACTACGGCTCGGTGAGTGCGGACCCTGTACTGTAATTGGGATTAAATTCCTGTTGTACAGAGTAATATAAATAAATAAATAAATAAATAATGTAATGTTTGAAGCATTGTAAAGTATTAATTTTAATTTGCACCTAAGTGTAACACGTATTATATTTATGTAATATGTAACCATAAATGCTCTCTGTCATCATATAAACATGATTACTTTTTTTGCTATCTGTCAGCATATAAACATAATAACTTTTTTCTTTCTAACATTGTATTACATAAATTTGAAAGCAATGACAAAACTGTTATCATCAGGCCCCATTATAACCTTTCGAACTACACCATGCGTATTTCCAAGTAATAATCAAATTCATACATAAATTATCTCGAATTAAAATCTCTAAATTATTCCCTCGATTATTCCTAATGCGTTAGGTGTTTGACCTAAGAAAAAAAAAACAATGTAAAATACCTGAGATAATCAGAAACTTGGATACTAAAATTATCACACGAAAACATGAGAGCTAAAAAAGAAATAAAATGCACATTCGTCCTGCGCTAAACGATAAAATAAACTTGATAAACGGTGCGTGATATTGAAACGGTTCTGCATAATAATTTACGTTTTAACCGATTCTTGAATGCCGATGTATATATTTGACTTGTTTCTCTTGCAGTTATAAGTTTTATCCTTGAATTAACTGACGCACGCAACTTATTATCTTTTCACAATATACAAACAAAAGGTACAAAAATATCAAATTTCTTACAATTTTTATTCAAATATTCTTAATTTGTTTATTCAGGACAAATTTAATTATCTATATTTCAAATTATAGCGAGCAACAAACTTTTACTCCAAATTAAAGTTATTTATTAATACAGGAAAAAAACTAATTAAAATTTTAAAATTATACGCTATATTCCATTAAATGGGGTAGCACGAATCCCTGAAGCTTTCACAGAACATCTACTAACAGATTAAAAATTAAAAATCAGTCAACATTCTCATCCTAACACAATACACGCTTCAGCCACACTTTATTCCTCACACCTGATATATATAAAGAACTCTTTACATAACTAGTTACGCAATATATGTTGACAGTTTGAACTTTCTCAAAAATAACGGAAAAAACTATTTATTAATTTTCTTAGGATTTATGTACATTTAATAATTTTTCTGATATTAAACAGTTCACGGACAAATTAGCAGATTCTTCGATATCACAAGGAAGATCTGTCTCGGATTCAGAACTCATTTTCAATGATAAGCTTTAAATTTAAACATCTTATTAATTTATTTTCACGGCAACGTTTTGGTAAATTGATTGATTGATTTTGAAATATACTGAGCTGTCATAAACCTAGAATTTTATGTATTTTAAAAATTATTTTAGCGGAATAAGATAAAATTTCGTATGTAATACTTTATGAAAACGTGATATTTTTTGACTTACATAATTTGCAAAACGAGCGAAGCGAGTTTTGGCAAATACTATGTTCGTCAAACAATATCAACCTTTTCATAACTGGTTACGTAAATAACTATTAAATAGAAAAACTTCCATTTCAGACTGGCAATGATAAAATAAAAATAAATAAATATATCAACACGCCTTTTATCCATTACTGGGTGTGGCACTCTGCCTAAGCAGATCTCGGTAAATGATATATTTTTTCGCGTGAAGTGCGGTTACCAGTCGTCAAATCACGGCCCCAAAGATGTTAGTGGAGGGGGAGCAATGATAGTTTAACCAAATATAAAGCTTGCAATCCAACAATGAATTATTGAACTTCAATATTTCAAAATGTTCTTTCGCCCTAATTAAAATTCCATAATTTGTATCTGGTCGAAAAATAAAATGAACTAAGTTTTTAATCATATAAATTAAGACTTCTATAATTAGTCATATTGTCTCCAAAAATTATGTGTAATTAATTACTACGTTTGTAATGACAGAAAAATTATAATTAGAAATGAAACCATGATTCTAAAAAATCAACTGTTATTCATGTCTGATTTATTTTCTGGTCATAGGTCACGCGTTAAATTTTCGAAACAAAAATTAAATGATTAAAAATTTATTTTGCCTTTACCACATTTAATTAAAAAAATATGTATCACTGAAATAATATTCAGCAATACAACTATTACAACAACTAAATCATTTACTATTCCATCGTAGAAAAAAATCTGCATTTATTATTAATCTTTTGATAACATCATAATTTTCCTGAATCTGAATAATGATAAAAGTATAGCTGGCTTAGATCTAATCAGGAAAACTATAGTTCTAAATATTAGATTAAGCAATTTTACCCGCAATAAAGAAATTACAAATTGGTATTATTCCTACTCGTAAGTACATATCAATAAAACAAATAAAACAATTTTAGGTAGTTGTACAAACAAATAAAATAGAATGTATAAGAATTTTATTTTATAATTTAATATCCATGTCATGAAAATATATCATCATCATGCCTTTTACCCATTACTGTTTGTGGCACTCTGTCTAAGCAGATCTCGGTAAGTGATATATTTCTTCGCGTTAAGTGCGGTTACCAGACGTTAAATCACGCCCCCCAAAGATGTTAGTGGAGGGAGAGCCACAGGGGTAGATTTAAATTGGTTAAAATTGTTTGTCGGCTGTGAGGATCGAACCAGGGTTCTCAAGATCCACAGGCCGACTCAATACCACTGCTCAGTATATAATAATCATATTTTATTTTATTTTATTTCATGAAAATAAACACAAAAACAATTGGTTTTAAATTTTGTTTGATTACAGGTGCTGCAAAATTGCTGTCACCAGTTGTTATTCATTTGTTTTTAGTCTATATATGAAAATAAGTGTCTTTAATGTTTGTCCTTTGAACTAAAGAAATAAACTACATTAATAACATACATAGAAATGTACGTTTAAATATTGATTGTTTTGTGGCAATTGTATTGTTTCTAAAAACATAATCGCAAAAAAATTACCGCGTAAAAATAGTGATTGAATATAGAACAATGTCTACTATGTAGGTTGGCTGTTTTTCTGTTAAGTGAATTCTACATGCATGACATTGACATTGTTAAATCTTATCCAGTGGATATTTAGAAAATACATCGATAATAAGGACGGAAATATAAAACGAGTGTATACGATTTTCATATCCGGATTGCACTGATATGTATTTTGCGGTTTGTGGTTATAATATAACGCTCATTTGGTTGTAGTTGACCATATAATTAATACTGTTCTTATTTGCTCTATATCAATATTTATAAAATAAAAACAAGTTAAAAAGAAAAACTGTATTATTGATTCATAAAGAAAACAATGCAATGATAAATTAAAATGCATTTTTTTTGGCGTGAAAAGAATTCTTTTGTTTTGTATTGCGGCCTATAGAATTACATTTTCAACAATAGAATCACTGTCATCTGTCAAGTAAATTTATGATTTCATTTGTTATATAATATAATCATTTTTAACCATTAACTTTTCGTATCAATTTCAAAAGATAAGAATACATAATTTGCGTATAGCTTGATTCAATTTATAGTAGAATCTGTTCGCTTTACTAATGGTACGGCGAGCACAGCAAGCGGTTTGGGCTACGAAAGAAAAGAACCGAATTAAACGAAATTTTAAACTCAGCTTTAGTATATTCATCTATAATACATCGTAAGAATATTTCCGAATTTCTCTAAAAACAAATTTAAATGTAATTCGTGACAGCGATATAATAGCAGTAGAGTTTTAGTTTGGTGTTTATTTTTACTTCCTTTTACGCCTTTTACCCATTACTGTGTGTGGCACTAGCCGTCAAATCACGGCCCCCAAAGATGTTAGTGGAGGAGGAGACACAGGGGTAGATTTTAATTTGATGAAAGTTGTTTGTCGGCTGTGGGGATCGAACCAGGATTCTCAAGATCCACAGGCCGACTCGATACCACTGAGCCACCTACCCTTCAGATTTCAGCGGAAATATCCATTTTGACCATCCCTGAATTCATTTGCCTAATTTCGTCGTGACGTCTGTACGTACGTACGTATGTATCTCGCATAACTCAAAAACGGTAAGCCGTAAAAAGTTGAAATTTTGTATTTAGGACTGTTATAACATCTAGTTGTGTACCTCCCTTTTTGGTCATTATATAACTTCCGGAAATGGTATTTTACTTGAGGCCTATAATAGATTTTAATGATAAACTATATTAAAATAGAAGCCAAAACTTTTCAAATTTAGTATATAAGACTACTATATCAATGGAAATAACAAAAGATTTTGGTTAAAATAGACTAACCGGAAGTGATACATTACATGAAGCTGCTAACAGTTTTGAAAAGAATGGTATTATTTTGATTTTAGAAATAAATGCTTCAAATAAAAGTTTTAGAGAATTAAATTCTGCGTCCAGCACATTAAGAATTATTAAATTAGCCTTTTGTATAAGCGACATATGTAGATTTACAAATATATTTTTTTTGTTAAAAATAAAAAAAATTAATGTCAATGTCAAATTACGTCAAATATGTGCAATTAAAAAATGTAGCTATAGTATAATACGCGTACAAGGAAGTCATGTGGGGCCCACATCAGATTTTTTAAACTAAAAAAAGACCCATAAGTAGTTAGATGCTTGGGACCCGAAAGAATCTTTAAACAAATTACCATCACTATTAAATAAAATAGTTATATATCGATAAACTCCCTTAAATCAGTACATATAAAATCACGCAACTAACTAAAATTAACAAACTGATTGATCTAGGAAGATGAATTACTTCAAGCTGAATCTTAATCAGTAAATGTAGTAGACGGGAGAAAGCAAGCAAGTGATCTGTTTCCGTTAATGTAAATTATATCTGATCCAAACGGCAAATGGAATACGCCTATCTAAATATTGTTTTGCATAGATATTACGACCAAATGCAAATGCTATCTTTAAATAAATTGTAGATTGCGGAAATTAGGGAAAACCACATTATGCATAAAATACAAAATACATATATGTATTTGAGGAAACTACGAATTTAAGTTAAACGTATTTTATTTGAACTATATATCACTTATGCTGTCACATGCCGCCCTCAGAAAATCGTTTTTCACGCCATGTCAAACTGCCTACACAAGAAATAAGAAAAGTTTTATATTGATAGCTTCAAATAGATAACATGTATACAATTTTCCTCAATAACATAGTATTCGATAATAGCTCAGAATTTTTGAAAAGGAAGAAACATAAAATATGACTTCAAAAGTCTCTTGGCGTAGTAATAAAAAATAGCTGTGTAAGATAAATTTTCTTTTCAGAAATAGGTATAAATTTACCGGTAATAAAAACAGTTTATTTTATGAATATTGACTGGTAGCATAAGCTCTGTTTTTGGGTGTTTTAAGAGCACGGTTTTAACATGTTAGAGATAGCTAATACACCCCAAAACACTGTTCTTAAAACAGGTAAAATCAGACCTTGTGCTATTAGCCATTATGTTTTGAATAGAATTTTTTTAATATTCCAACTTTTTTGTCAATAAACGTAGAAATATTTAAGAGACTGACTTACGTATTCAATCGTGAAAAAAACTTAGTAAAACCATTAAAAACTAGTGCAATATTTAACTGATAAAAAATAAACAATGAAACAAAAAACTTATCAAAAAACTAATGAATAATAATCACATTTTCTTATACAAATGATGTAAATAATTATTTTTCATTTTTAATTATTTCTTTATTATTTGGAAAAAATAACAGTATAATTTTTGTTTTAGAGGTTGCCAATACTGATGCATGTTTACATGTCACATTTCTAGCTATAGTTGTCATTGAGCTGTCATTTGATTCAAGATTGTGTTACAGTGAATATTTATTTCAAATCTTTAGCTGTTTTATGAATTTTTAGAAAGAAAAAAAGAGTACTTAGACTCTTAGACTACAATAGTTTTATAAACTAAATTATAAAATGCAATAAAATTTAAACCTGGTATGAAGTTACCATGTAAACATAGCGGCACACTACGTCACACATTAGGTTCAATTTTTTTTATGACGTAAGGCAATTCCTTAAACGATTGTACTATAGCTATAGATACATTTCTCATTTTAATTACAAATATTTCACGAGGAAAATAATCCTATATTCTTAATAAATTTCTATTATATATTTAGATACCTAAAGATAAATAATTTTCTATTGTAGGATGGTATAAATAATACATGATTAATTTATATTTATTACGTCATAGGTAAACAAACAAATACTTTATTTTTTCTATTAAATCGTAAATATTTGTTTTAAAACTATGATATGAATATGTTCTTAAAATCAATGTAGTTAAATGTAGCCTAAAAAGCCTTGCATAAACTGTAATAAAATATTAGATGTCAAGTATATTGTAAGTAAATCGATTATAGTTTACTAGAAAATCTATATTTCTATGGGAAAATTATAATAATATCCTTGAACTCATAAAAGAAACATTTAGTCTCTCACAGTTACCAAATAGCCTTAGGGATTGAATAAAAACTCTATCTTACGTTTTAAAAGTTTAACAAATATAATAAATTTATATGTAAATAACTATTTTTTTGCAAATAAAGTTATAGATTTATTTTCTGTCTGAATATAACAACAAATCACTAATTACAAAATGTGCTTACCTTAAATTTATTTTATTAACAACTGGTAATACAAGTATAAAAATCCCGCTAATTTCTAAATTTCCTCGTATATTTGAGATTAAATAGTAAATTATTTTTGTATTTCCCAACATTCACAGGTAATTACAATCAAAAAAAAAACACAACACGACAAGAGTTCATTTAAAAGTGTATAGTAGTTTTAAGGCATTGACCGGTTGCTAGTGCTACACATTTCAGTCGTCATAGATGGGTAAATACATTTGAAAATACCTTTGACATTGTTCAACAAACCAAATACAATCATTACAAACAATAAGTAGAAATTTTCAAACGAATGCAAATTTGAAAGGAAGTAACAAAAATAGACACACTTACCTTTAAGTTCTAAGTTGGGGAAATATTTTAAGTATGCCATTGATATATTAAGATGAATTATTTATTTGTTTGAACAATAAATGAACGATAATCATTAAATAGAATGCTTTCGTTAGGTAAGTGCTAAATAATGTTACGTCTATTTAATGAAGTAGACAAAATAAATACATACATTTTCTTATTCGCGAATTTTTGCTATTATAAATAATTTGTTGATTATTACAAAAACAAATAAGAACTATAGATTTTAAAATGTTTATCCAAAAGTTATCTAAATAAATATTTCAACCGAGTGTAATGAATAAGCCGGTATTAATGTATAATGTATATTACAAAGATAAATACACAAGAAACAATAAAATAATAATTCAAATACAAGTTTGTACTTACCAAATATTCTTTGTCATGATTATGGCAGTGCTTCATCGCAAAAATGAGAAAAATGCAACACCCTCCAGACCGGTTTCGGGCGTATCTCAGCCAAGTTGCGCGGGATGCTGTGTAGATTATTGATTGCGAATGCCAACTATCACAGAAAACTGTGGTCACATGTCTCCGAATAAATGAAACTTGGATAAAACACTACAAACCCACAAATTTACACTCAAAGAACCCTCGGTAACCGCACTTCGACCCCTTGTTTATCGGACGCTTTTGCGTTCGTGGTGTTCCGTGCCAGGCGTTTCACCGTGAATGTAAAGAAAGCCAAAGCGGTTCTCCCCTCCATAGTGCCGTCAGTACTTTTATTCACAAGTTTGTATTTCCAATGTTGCCAGTGCTGTCACATTGTTATGTATCATTCGTGGCTTATCTTTTTATGGCAACTCATTTGAATATAAAATGTTAAATTATTAAATAAAAATTAAATGTACCTTTTAAAAGATATAAATCTTAAATACTCCAAATTTTAATTAAAATATAATTTTAAAATATGTATTGCATTAAATTTTAAACAAATGCTACTAACTGTAGTATGAATATATTTATGGTAATCAAGGTAAATTTAAACAGTAGAAATTGAATATTTTTAAATATAATTGCATAGGTATCATGTTTGTATTTATTTCGCTGCTAATTTAAAGTCATGAATTAAAATTCCTATTTCTTAAAATGTACGATTCTCGACGTCATAAAACGTCATAACAGATAGGTCATGCACAGCACATTGAGCACATTGACCATCTAAAGACATCGCACTAGACCTAGACAAATAGATTGAAGCCCTAGGATTCCTGGGGAGTGTGTCCTTAGTATCATTTGTACAATATGGATTTATAATATTATTAGATAAATTTATATAAATTAAAACGTAACATTATTATTAAATAATGCTTCAAATATATTTAAAAATCGTAATTCTTGAGTGGGCAAAGTAGTTCACTACTAAATTGTCAATGTATAGTGACATCAGATGTCAATAATACATAACCTTATATTTTAAACTACTTCGCACTTTGTCCAAAATTTATTTGTATCGAAATTAACAGTAAAAAACAAGAAAGAAGATGAATATATTAGAGAATACTAATCCAAATGTGTACAAAAAAATATCAGAACGCAATATAACTGCAGAAGAAGTGGATGATGATGTCGTTGATGAATTTGACACTCGTGAAATATTTGGTATGTAGATTTGCCATTATACGAAAATAAAATATATATTTTTTATATATATTCTTATATTTTCCTAGACTTAATACGAAGCATAAATGATCCAGAACATCCACTTACTTTAGAAGAACTACACGTTTTAGAAGAAAGCTTAATTACTGTTGATAACAAGAATAATATAGTAAAAGTATTATTTACTCCGACAATTCCTCACTGCAGTATGGCAACATTAATCGGTCTCTCAATTAGGGTGAAATTGTTGAGAGCTTTGCCAACTAGATTCAAAGTTAATGTAGAAGTGACTCCAGGTACTCATGCATCCGAACATTCTGTTAATAAGCAGTTGGCAGATAAGGAAAGAGTTGCTGCTGCACTTGAAAACACTCATTTAATAAAAGTAATTAATCAATGCATAAGTACTAATTAATACTTTTATACAGTAATCATAAAACTATAATGTTTATACGTGTATATTTCAAAAAAACTTAAATATTATAAAACAACTGACTAATTTCAACTGGATTTTTTTGTTGAGTACGCTGGCGCACTCTGCTTTGTTGGATCAAATTTATAGGTTTTCACAATAGGTCCTTTACCAGCACGTTGGAACTGCATTTCATCGTAACGCTTTCGCCCCTCCAATTCGTTAGTTATTTTCATATTTGTCCATGCTGTAACAAAAAAATCAAATAAAGTAATAATGAATAATTAATATATAAATTATACTTACAATCTTTCATGCCAGTAACAAAACCTTTATTTTTAATCGGAAGGTTTTCTGGATTATGCGTTACCAGTCGTTCAATTTTGAAGTAATCTCTTACTGCTGGAATTCTTAACACGCCGACTTGACCAAGTGATATAAAATTCGTACACACCCAGTAACACAGAATAGCACCAGGGAAATTTACCGTAAATGGTAAAATTATAACAGGCATCGCACGAAGAACATACTTCATCATTTGTAAATTTTGTGCAGAAAGTTTAGCTGTATCTGTACCAACCTAAAATTGAATAAATCATAAGTGTTATTTTTCTTTAATTCATGAAAATATAATATTACTTCAATGGTAGCCCACATTGTTATGCTAGTAATAATAGGTAATATAAAAAATTGATCGGGTAACGTTAAGTCATTGAACCAAAATAAACCTCCGTACTGCATACTCTGAACAGGACAATTTGCCATTTGTCGCAGGCCGATAAAAAATGAAATAAATAATGGCATCTGAAATAGATAGAATAATAATTAGTGACATTTTAAATAAAGCAAATACCGCTACATTTAATTTATTGCCGAAAGAATCTAAAGGACGATACTTGAAAGAATTAAAAAAATTTAGTTTCCATAGCAGTAACTTGAGTGGAGAAAACAAATAGTTTCAAGATTTATAACCAAGTAAGAAATATGTTTCAATAACAGGATTGAACGAACTATATTGTTAAATAATGACTTGAAATTTAATAAAGGCCAAGCTGATTCATTGTATTAATATCAGCACGAAAAATGCTTATTATTAGTTAAATAGCAATAGTGAAATAATACTGATAACAAATAATTATACTTTCACGTATACTATTAAAATTAATCAAAAATTTTGACATTTCTTTAAACTTCCATTCAAGTAGTTTACCGTCCAATTAGTTGACGATCTATACAACTGGGCAATTGAGTAAGTGGCTGAAGCTAAAGTGGTTTGCCAGTATAAAAATGTTTGACGAAGCTTCATTGTACAATAAATCTAATGAATAAAAATTGAGTGAATATTTCAAACCTGTGCGAGAGGCACTAGCATATTTTTAAGGGGATTTAACTGCTTTTCTTTCATAAAAGCCATCATTTCTTGTCCATATCGTGCGGCATCTAACTGATTTCCAGTTTGACGTGCCTCCGTCATCTTAAGTTGTAATACTTGTAATTGTGGCAAATGATTATTCATTTTTGCACCATTTCTTTGTGCAATGATTACTAGCGGGAACATTAAAACCCGGACACATATTGTACCTGTAAAATATTGCATCTTATTGTATCATAATTAAAACAAGAAAATGTTATATTACCTATTACAATAGCTCCCCACCACGGGATATCGAGTGAAACATGTAAATATTCTAAACAATTTTGTATAATACCAACTGGAGTCCATCCACCCAATCCTAAAGATTCCAATGATTGTTCACCAGTAGCGGCTACAGATTCAAGTACTTCTTGAGTTGGGATCGTTGGTGGTTCTGGAATAGGCTCCGTCACCACTGTTGAGGACTGTAATCCTTCAGTATTTACTATTGAGACTCCTGCTGATGATAATAAAACTCTGTCTTTGAAGCTCAAATTTTTAAGTGGATTAGATTTTGACACTTCCAAAATGTGTCGAAATTGATTTAAATTCAGCCCATGTTGTGAATCTTTCTAGAAATGTTAAGACTTAATCATAACCTATATTTTATATACTTCACTAAAATACCTTAATTGCAGCGGTTGTGTTTTTATCTGAAGTGAAAATTACTGTCGATGTACATTTTTTATTAAGCTTTAAATTATATTGTTTCAAATTCCATTTTTCCTGAAATATGTTTAAATCATAACCTAACATTAATATACTGTCATCCCTGTCATTTACTTCTAATACATGAGTTACGATTTTTTTAGTAGGTATACCTTAAAAGTTTTAAGAGATTTATAATATTTTTCAACATTTTTTGGTAAATTACATCGAGAAAACATTTTTCTGAATTTATTAACATGCGCTATCGGTTGTCAAAATACAGCATAACCAACACCAAACACTGGAAGTGTATGTGTAAATCACTATAAAAAATTACCAGCTCTCACTCTGGCGCGAATTATTTAAAGAAATCTAAGGCGATATTTTGTTATATTTTTTATTATTAGACACTTTCATACTTTATTTTTGTTATAAATATACTAATTAATTACTATATATATATATATATATACAGGATGAGTCTGGGAAGACGCCCCCCCCCCCTTTAACTTTTTTATTATGAGTAATAGAAAAAAATGGTTCATATGAAAGTTTTATTATTTTAAATATACTATTTGATGGCAGATGTAGATATTTTTTATAAAGTCAGGTTTACAAGATACGACTATCAACTTTTATTTTTTAAATAGCAACCTATAATTATTTTACTAAAATAAAAACCGCCATTTTTTTCTCTTTTCAACGGTGTATTAGTTTTTATTAATGTATCTGAAAAAATTCGAGAAAAATAAGAAAATTGAGAAATACTAGAAATAATTTTTATACAAATATTATAGGTGGCTATGTGAAAATAAACAAAATTAAGTTGTTTTTGTTACTGAATTTGTTGCTTTAGTTTGTTAAGTTGTATATATATATATATATATATATATATATATATATACAGGGTGAGTCTGGGAAGACGCCCCCCCGCCTTTAACTTTTTTATTATGAGTAATAGAAAAAAATGGTTCATATGAAAGTTTTATTATTTTAAATATACTATTTGATGGCAGATGTAGATATTTTTTATAAAGTCAGGTTTACAAGATACGACTATCAACTTTTATTTTTTAAATAGCAACCTATAATTATTTTACTAAAATAAAAACCGCCATTTTTTTCTCTTTTCAATGGTGTATTAGTTTTTATTAATGTATCTGAAAAAATTCGAGAAAAATAAGAAAAACTAGAAATAATTTTTATACAAATATTATAGGTGGCTATGTGAAAATAATTTGTTTTAAGTTGTTTTTGTTACTGAATTTGTTGCTTTAGTTTGTTAAGTTGTATAACACTGTTACATTTTGTTTATTTTCACCCTGTATATATATACATACATATATATATATATATATATATATATATATATATATATATATATATATATATATATATATATATATATATATATATATATATATATATATATATATATATATATATATATATATATATATATATATGCAGATAGTTGATAAAATTTTATTTTATTTAGTTCAGATAATCAGTACAATTGTTACATTACATTATGTAGATATAAATGATCAAATATTGAACAAATAAGTATTATTCGAAATACAAATAGATAACAAAATTATTATATTAAGAGAACTAGTAATAAGTAAAACGGACAATTATGTACTTTTTACGTTTTCAAACTTTTTCTTCGAGTTTGTTTTCAACTTTTTGCACTTCCATCTCTTACTATTTTTGAAATACTGCTCCAAAATATAACGAACAATACCTATCAAGACTAAAGTAAATAATTAAAAATGAATATTAAATATTGTTTTAAAAAAAACTTACTAGATATTGGCAATTGAAATATATAATCATATAAACAAGCGGATAAGATTTTTCTTGAAATCGAATTTCCATTTTCTGCTGATAATTCAGATTTAAAAGCAAATATATCTGCACTAATTATGTGTAACATTGTAACAACAATATTTATCAAAACAATTTTTGCTACACTAATAGTATGTGGAGAATCCATTATTTGTTTTATTTTTACTGCGTACTCGTATACGAGTATTTTTGTTTGTCGAGTGGTTACATCCTAAATGCAAAAATAATTATTATAGTATACTTAAATGAAGTTTTAAAATTAATCCCAGGTATTATATTCAGTATGTGTTGTTAAGTACATACCTATTTATGTACCTACCTTGCTGATTTCAATGGTATCTTTAATATCTATATTCTGTAACATTTACATTATAATTAATTTAATTTTTTAATTGAAATAAAAATTATTTACCTTCAAATATTTTACTAATTTTTCATGTTGCTTTTTCACAGCATTTAAAGATTTGAGATGTAAGGAAATGTCTTTATCTGATTTAATTTGATTTATCATGTTTTCCTAAATAAAACAATTAGTACGTACAGTTAATAGTTTTTAATATAATTCATTATCACTTACCACAAGTTGTTGATGAAGTTTATTACTAAAAGAATAATTAATTTTTATTATTTTGCGTTTGTTTGATTTATCATCAATGATATTTTCTGCTCTATCATATTCTTGATTTTGCTACAAAATTAGTTATTATTTTTATTATGTATTGTTATGATATATTGAGCTACATGATAAAGATAATAAATATTTCTTAAAGTAATTAAAGCACTAAGTACATAAGGAATATTTATTTTTTCTCTAAAACGTTATGTTATTAATTCTAATAAATATTTATTATTTCAATATAACGTGCTCTACTGTACGAGACTTACTAGATATATGTTTTTGAATTTATTTCTTTGTTCAATAACATCAGAAAATTCATTTTCGTTACTTGATGAATTATCATATGTTTCCTACAATATATTATTATTATCTTTTATTTGTATACCATTATTTACATGCATATTATATTAAAAATAGGGTAGGTGGCTCAGTGGTATCGACTCGGTATTTAATATAATTTTTTAATTGAAATAGAAATTATTTACCTTCAAATATTTTAATAATTTTTCATGTTGTTTTTTCGCAGCATTTAAATATTTGTGATGTAAGGAACTGTCTTTATCTGATTTAATTTGATTTATCCTGTTTTCCTAAATAAAACAATTTGTACGTACACTTAATAGTTTTCTGCTAATCCTTTTTTCATATCATTTATTATTACTTACCACAAGTTCTTGATGAAGTTTATTACTAAAAGAATAATTAATTTTTATTATTTTGGGATTGTTTGATTTATCATCAATAATATTTTCTGCTCTATCATATTCTTGATTTTTCTACAAAATTAGTTATTATTTTTATTATGTATTGTTATGATATATTGAGCTACATTATAAAGATAATAATAAATATTTCTTAAAGAGATAAAAAACACTAAGTACATAAGGAATATTTATTTTTTCTCTAAAACGTTATGTTATTAATTCTAATAAATATTTATTATTTCAATATAACGTGCTCTACTGTACGAGACTTACTAGATATATGTTTTTGAATTTATTTCTTTGTTCAATAACATCAGAAAATTCATTTTCGTTACTTGATGAATTATCATATGTTTCCTACAATATATTATTATTATCTTTTATTTGTATACCATTATTTACATGCATATTATATTAAAAATGGGTAGGTGGCTCAGTGCTATCGACTCGGTATTTAATATAATTTTTTAATGGAAATAGAAATTATTTACCTTCAAATATTTTAATAATTTTTCATGTTGTTTTTTCGCAGCATTTAAATATTTGTGATGTAAGGAACTGTCTTTATCTGATTTAATTTGATTTATCCTGTTTTCCTAAATAAAACAATTTGTACGTACACTTAATAGTTTTCTGCTAATCCTTTTTTCATATCATTTATTATTACTTACCACAAGTTCTTGATGAAGTTTATTACTAAAAGAATAATTAATTTTTATTATTTTGGGATTGTTTGATTTATCATCAATAATATTTTCTGCTCTATCATATTCTTGATTTTTCTACAAAATTAGTTATTATTTTTATTATGTATTGTTATGATATATTGAGCTACATGATAAAGATAATAATAAATATTTCTTAAAGAAATAAAAAACACTAACTACATAAGGAATATTTATTTTTACTCTAAAACGTTATGTTATTAATTCTAATAAATATTTCAATATAAATACTGTACAAGACTTATATATCTTTGGGGGTCGGCTGGTAACCGCACTTCACGCGAAGAAATATATCACTTACCAAGATCTGCTACGGCAGAGTGCCACACCCAGTAATGGGTGTAAGGCGTGATGATATATTTATTTATATGTTATATTAAAAATATCTATTTATTAACATATTTAGTATTTTTATTTTAGTTAACAATTTAAATTTCTGTTGAACAATAGGTAATCATCAAAATTAATAACATATTTATATTAATAGTTGTACCTATCTTATATTGGCTATATTGACTTAGACTGTACCTGAAGAATTGTTATATATTTATCATATTTTTTAAGTAAATGCAGTTTACTGATCAATGCCTCTCTCTGTAACATAGTGTTAATTTTTATTATGTCATCGTGAATTCAAAATAAAATAAATTAAAAAAAATATGATAAAAATTATACCCACATTATTTAATTTAAACTTTATTAGTTGTTTTATTGATTGTATTGAAGATTTAAGTATTTGTTGAACAATAGTTAATTTATCCTAAAATCATTAAGAATAATAAAAATTTTATTTTAATATTACTTAGACTGTACCTTACGAATTGAAATTCTTTTATCATATTTTTGCAAGAAATCAATATGCTGTTTATTATTCATCAATGTATTTTTCTGCAATATTATTTTATTATGATTAATTGTTCATTCAAAATATTAAATATAAAGAACATAATGAAACCCATACTTACTTTATTTAATATAAACTTAGTTTTTGTTGTTGATTCTATTAAAGATTTAAATAATTTAAATGCCATATTTGTAATAATATTTTAGTATTGAATATTTAGATAAACACAATGCAAACTATACTATATTTGCAAATAATCTAATCTTTACTTCTTGATACTTTTAATCAGAATCAACAATTAATTATATTTCTATTTAATGTTTTAGTTTTGTGTGTGATGTTTTATTTTAGTCAAATGCTGGAATTTAATGAATCTGGAAAATTTATTTCAATTTTGCCTCCCTTTGGTCTTCATCAGAAAGATTGCAAACACCGTGAAAAATCTTGGAATATTGTACTCATACTCAGCTTGGGTATGTATCACAGATATAATAACTAAAACTAGTTGCAAGTCAGTGGTATGTAACTATATTTCAGTTCATTTGATATAAATTATTTATATATATATATTTAAAAAAAATGTATTATTACTCTTAACACTCTCGAATTTAATATTGACTTTCCATCTGAGAAAGAAGTCAAACTTTATTTATTTATAAATTTATTTGTTTAAATAATCTACTATGCATCTGAAATATGTAATGCTATATTTTGTCGACTGCATGAAACATAATTGATTGAATAAATATTGTTCTGTAGTTAATAAATAAAATAGAATACGTGTCTTACCTATTGCTAGTTGCTTATTATGTCTGGTACTGAGGTCTACTCGCTGCTGTTTACAAAATATCTCTTTTTTGTATTACATTCACTGCAATATAATATGATAGGAATACTGATTGAAAATGGTAGGTCTCCGCTGCTTGGCAGTTGTGTCGCTAGTATCGCTGGTATAAACTGGATTTAAAATATTATTATATAAATAACATTTTATTTAAATTAAATCATAACAACAAGCATGAATATTTCTATTTCATTTCATTCTTTTAAAATGCTACAAATATATTTAGAACGTCAGTAAACTTGAATAACCAAAGTAGTTCATTTTTATGCCGAGAACTCATCTACCTTTGTCGATTTATACCTTGCTTAACCAGCATTCCCGTTATTTAATATTTCAGTGATTACAGTGAAAATGCTACCAACCATTGACTAAATTTATCATTTAAAAAATTAATGACAGTTCTCATTTCTATGTAAATTATTCATTATCTAAAGAAAAGATAAATATTGCCGGATGTATTTTTAAGGGTTATGTAATCTTTTCGCGGTCTGAAACAATACATAGTAGAGTTTGCTGTAGATTTACTATTGGTATCACTGTTGCTGTGTTTCCCCCTTGGCCAGAATACGACAAACAGTGAATTAATCAGCTGTTGTTTCAGTACAGCTGTGTTCACAACTCGAAATTTGGTGAAATATGTAACAAAAAATTTGATATTTTTCATCCGTTACAGCTTTTAAATGTGAAAGAAAGGGACATCTGTTTTCTATTGTTTGACACAAAAGTGCGATTTGCTGTTAAAAATTTGTGGAATTTTATTCTCTACGCCATACTATGCGAAACACGCAACACACGTACGCATGTAATTTGCGTGTTACAATCAGTGTTGTTCCAAGCTTATTTTTCAGTGTACTAAATAGATGACGCAATTGTACTAAATCGCTTCTAGTTGTACTAAAATGTAAAAGACTATAACATTTATATAAAATATATAAAAAAGTAGTAAATAATTACTAGAATAGTACTTGTTTTATTTGATATAATAATCAAAATTAATGAACTAAATTCTGGGTGCATTGTACTGTTGTACTAACATACTACGTATTGTACTGCATTTAGTACAATTGTACTGCTTGGAACAACACTGGTTACAATGTTAAAAATAACTATAGATAATTCATAATACTACACAGTCTTTTAAGTTGATTTTAAATATATTTTAATATAGATTACAGTTGCAGGGTATATTCCCTTTACGACTTGAATTTTCCTGTTATGATACTACCGCTTAATTATGAAATCAATTTGATTGATTATTCAACAATATTACAAAATCACTGAATACTTAAAAACAATTCTGATTTTGTCTGTACGGGTTATCAAATTCAAATTAAAAAATAAAAAATAAATAAGCCCATGGGGAGAGGGAAATGAAATTGTAAAAAAATAAATAAAATTAATTATGTTAAGATATAAGTAAAATTAGCAACTTAACCAATTTATTATTGCCAACATTTGAATTTGTAAAAAAAAGATATACTAGTATACGGCCCGCGACAGTTCTGAAGTTTTAAATTTGGCCCATACATAGAAAAAGGTTGCCCATCCTTGGTGTACATATTAGGATGCAGTTATTTCGGACATTGGAGCAACGAAGCGAATTGACGAAAACAAATATGTAAATGTAACTGTTTATATTGAAGAGAGGTTTAAATATGTACATTTGAATTAACGCATTTGTTTTCGTTGTTTCGATATTATCATTACTCTTATCATTTATTGTTGCTCCAATATAAATGCAGTGACTTTTGAATAATGTTAATATATTATAAATTATTTTACGTGGAATTATTAGTTTCTAAAAAAAATATTATTGATAAGTAGGTACTTCATAACTCAGTCTTTCTCTTTTTTCGAATAGGTAACCTTTTTTAAATGAAATAGTTTCTTTTCCCATCATCTGCTCTCGACGCAGTAACAAATCAAACTCAAATTTCGGGAACACGCTTGCACTCTAAATAATCAAAATTAACATTTCAAAACAGTAAAATATTTAGATTGAAAATGAGATAATGCTCTTCTTTACCGAAAAATTGTATTACTAAAAGAGTCCACCCCCTTTCCCTTGCGAGAATACGTACTAATACATACATGCATGCAATAGATTACACTATTTCTATTCACAAAAAAGTGAACCAAGTTAAGTGATTCAAAAAACTTTATCAACTTTTATTGTAGTTTAATTGTTTTTGTTTATATTAATATTTATTTTATACTTGCTCAAACTTTTAATCGCTTTGAATACCTGATATATAAAATATATCTACTTTATTCTTTTATGTTCATGGTTGTACTTTTATTAAAATCTGGAAAGTATATAGAAAATTGAATAAAGAATGAATATTTATTATTAACAGCAAAGGATTAAATTGAATATATCTATCTATGATTGACAAATGAAATTAAAATATCACCTTGGACACGATGCCATAAAATAAAAATGTAATCCTAGTCACTAAACACTGTATTTTTTTTGTTACTTCTGTCAAAATTTGTTCAAAATGGCTTTGTGTTTTCTTCGAAAATTTATTGTACAAAGTACGTTAAGATGTATAATGCGGTTTAAACAAACACCAGCAAATCTTGGCCCGTCGTGTAGTGATACGCGTAGAAAAGGTTTAGTTATTGGAATATATACACAACCAGATGACGATGGACATCCTGGAAAGTTGACACCCACTGGCGACAAATATAATAGATTGGTCAAAGGGAAGATTATGAAAGTTATGCGAAATTTGGTACCTCCGCCGAATCTAGGAGAAGTAAGAATTCTCTACGATTTGGACGACGAGTTTGCTTCAGTGGCTATTGTGGGATTAGGTAAAGAATGCTCAGGATACGATAGTTTTGAACAAATGGACGAAGGCAAAGAAGCTATCAGAGTAGCCGCTGGAGCAGGAGCTAAAGCTCTTCAAAAACTGCCGCTTCAAAAATTATGCATCGAAAGTTTCGGCCACGCAGAATCAGCAGCTGAAGGTGCAGCACTCGGTGTATGGCTTTACCAAGAAAAGAGAGCGAAAGATAAACAGATTTTTATACCGATGTTGGAACTCTACGATGATTGTGATTGGACAGGTTGGCAAATTGGACTACAAAAAGCAGCAGCTCAAAATCTAGCTCGACAACTTACGGACACGCCATCCAATGCTATGACTCCTACTTCATTTGCCCAGAATGCTGTTGAAGTTCTCTGTAAATCTGGAGTGAATGTAGAAGTGAAAGTCCGAGGTTGGGCAGAAACTCAAAAGATGAATGCTTTCTTAGCTGTTGCAAAAGGATCCTGTGAGCCTCCAATTTTCCTAGAGTTGAGCTACTATGGAGCATCGCGGGACGAGCGTCCAGTGGTTTTGATCGGCAAAGGCATCACATTTAACAGTGGTGGCATATGCTTGAAATACGCGAAGCAGTTGGACCTGATGCGCGGTGACATGGGTGGCGCCGCTTGCGTGGTAGCTGCGTGTCGTGCCGTTGCCGGCCTACAGCTGCCGATCAACGTGCGAGGTCTCATTCCGCTATGCGAGAACATGCCAGGATGCGCAGCTATGCGACCAGGAGATATAGTCAAGGCCATGAATGGCAAATCCATCGAGATTCAGACCACAGATTGCCCGGGACGGCTTGTACTCGCCGATGCTCTGGTATACGCCCAAAGTTTCTGGCCTAGATTCATCGTGGACATCGGTACGATGACGATGGACATGCGGCAAGCGCTGGGACCGGCTGCGGTTGGCGTGTTTACCAATTCTGAAGCCCTCTGGGAATACATGCTCGCGGCTAGCATGCATACTGGTGACAGAGTGTGGCGGTTTCCGCTCTGGGATCATTTTACGACGCTGCTCACTGAGGCCGAGGCAGTCGACGTCAGAACTCACGGATCAGGGAAAATTCTGGGGGTGGGAGGAGCATGCAGAGCTGCTGCTTTCCTGAATGAGTTTGTTCCTTGTGGGGATTGGCTGCACATTGATATGCAGGGAGTTATGACATCTACAGGACGAGAGTACAAGTATTTACGACGAGGCATGTCTGGCCGCCCTACACGTACGCTTGTTGAATTTCTTTCCCAGCTTGTCTGTCATAAAGAATAAACTGGGAGAGAAGGTATATTAAGTAAATTCAAAGTATTATTTTGTCTATATACATAGGTGGGTACGTCATATGTTTATTTCTGATAACTGTTAAACTCTTGTCAAATTAGTATTTTGTATATGTTATGTAACATTAAATTGGATCCCAATATATATATTTCATACATGAATGTTAAACACTGAGTTTTCATCAATTTACTAATTTCTGTATATAAATTTTATACCAATTGAAATGATACGTATGTCCTCAAATTTTCTTGCCAGATTGTTATAAATTTAAATTCAGAAACAACTAAATTAGTTTTATTGTTTTGTCACTGTACGTTTTGATGACGACATAAGTATAATCTCAATAGATCCTTTCTTTATTATACTAATTAAATATTTTGGTATGTTAAATTTTTGGGCACCATTAATAAGTGATCAGTCGAAATTTACTAAATCAATAATTGAGCCGTATACAGTAATTCAGCTAAAAACCGGGTGAAATTAAACAGCAAAGATCAATTTGCTTTCTGGTAAACGTAGCGCATAAACATCGTGCGTTTTGCCTAATAATATTTTCGAATATCAGATATGTTTTGTATTGCTACAAACGCTACATAGATATTTGATCGTGATTACTCGAAAGAGTCACATATTAGATATTAGCAGCATACATTTTCATGAACAGTGATTTATCATAAGGCTTCAATTACACAATAATACTGCAGCTATTTGGCGGAACAGAAACAGCGTTCCTAATACTAGAAAATAAGTTTTACATGAAAATGCAAGAGAATAACAATTATTATTTTATAATTATGCAAAGCCGTTGTTAATCTGAGGTAAGACATTATATTATTAGCTCACGATTTTATGTTACATTTCTAGATGTCCTTGAGAGGCACAAATTATGTAGAATTACATTTTAATTTGAAATAAAATATAAAATGCCAAGTACTAATGTACTCAATTCGCTCGAGTAATTTATTAAAAACACAAATATTTTAATTCATAGTTCGCGTTATTATTTATTTTAATAATTGACAGATTTCGACGTGAAGTGAGGTGACGTGACAGGGCATTGTATGAATGTTTTAATGGTTTTTGAACTCTGCTTCAGTGTAAATTTCAAATGCCAATAAATATTTTTTAAATAACGACGGCCTTGCAGTTCATATAAATTAATATATTTCAACCAGGCAATGAGTACTAATACGACAAACTATGTTCAGAAACTTGATTTTTTTCAAATAAAAATGTTAATTAACCTTGGTGTCTAGTTAATTATTATCTAAATGTTAGTTTAGATAATGTATCTACAATTTTACAATACTGCTATGGTTTCATAATACTTCATAACCTTTAAATATCTAAATTGTTTGTTTAAGTTGGAAAATAGCTATAAAAATATATAAATATAACGCACAACAATTAAAAAAGGACAAGCAAACCCTAATTTTTATGATTCAACTGAATTTGTTTGTATATACAACGTACACGAAACATGTTTCATATTTCGTTGTCATGGTTACAAATTATATATATGTTTATTAAGCCATTTGACAATACGTATATCTAATATTTTGATATATTGTTATTTCTAAATTTTCTTTAAATAAATATTTAATTATTTACTAATGTATGAGTAGATAAATAGATCGTTTGAAATATTACAAATGTATAAATAACGAAATCCAAATAGGAACAACTTTTCAACATTTCGTCAAGGAAATATTTTTGAGACTTCGGTCTCCGAAAATCTCAAGCTTATAAATACGTAGCTTTAATATACCTGAATATCTATAATTATTATTTGCTGAAATTTTGAACCTTTTATAGGTAATACCTCTTTCTATGAATGATTTTTAATGAAGTTCAAATGATGTAATGATGCAGATGATGATATCGTGTTATATTGCTTTCATTTTTAATATTAGTTAGATAAAGTGTACTTTGAAAGCTTTATATATACGTATATAAGTTTATATTAAAAAAAAAAAACAGGTTTCTGAACACAGTACTCTAGGAATGGCGAACCTCTTTCTCAAAAATCAGACTATCTGTGAAGGTAAATATTGTATTTTATAAATATTACTGAAATATAATTGATTTAAATGTTTCAAATGCAAAGATATTAATTTTTAAATACATGTCTTAAGTTTGCCATTGCTAGTTTTTGTTTAAGTACGAAATGTGATCAAACATTTATTTACTATTTTTATGGATGTATTTTAAAATAATTTCTTTGTATTTGTATAAGGTAATTTCTAATTAAAAATCTGTTTAGAGAAAATGGAACTCATTTGAGTAAATTTTTACGACAAATCTGATGCATGTTTGCATTACAAAACCAAGCGATCTGCCATAATATTCCAAACGGATTTAGCTTTTTCGTTGGATGACAAATCGATCTTCAGTTCTTCAAATTGTTATTACAGAATGTTATGTAAGTGTACCGCCAACGTTTACATGGTAAATAGAAAGAATTGTATCCGCCTCTGAGGTTTCATTAATCGTCAAAGGAATTATTAAATGCACCATTCGCAGATTTTTGTTAAAATTCATTTAAAAGTTTAGATCAAGTAGTGAATGCTTTATTTTCAGTGCAATTGTCAATGTCAATTATGACTGTTTTAAGCAGAGCAAAAAATGTGTTCAAATTCGTCATAATTTTGAGGAATAGATGAAGAAAGATTTATTTTTAGTGAATATGCAAATATGCATTTATTATATAGCGAAGCACGTGGAAATGGTAGAGAAACCGTCAGAGTATACGGGGAAAAATGCCACACTGAACGACATTCGAAAATGTTGACAAGATTGACAGAGTTTGGCAAATATATTTGATACGGGCAGACCCAGTGACATGCGTAGCATAAAATTAGTGAGAGGGCCAACAACCTTTTGAGGCGCCTAATTTAAATGGGGCCTCCAAAAGTTTTCTAAATAAATTTAAACTAAATTTTCAAAAAAATTTGTTTTCATGGGCCATGGACCATCCCCCCACCCCTGTGTGCACACCACTAGGCAAACCTATAGCATCAAAACAGTGATGAATTAGAATGAATCTGTAGTAATTTCTTGTAAATTTTTTAAATAAATTTGTTTTTTCTTAGCTTGTTTTCACTAATGTTACGTCACTGATCTAAACTTCAAATTTGACAGGTAATACAATTGTCTATAACATGTTACTTGATACTTATTTTTTTCTTAAATAAAAGTAGCGATTTAATTGGACGAATTAAGAAACCTTCTGCAGCTAAATAAAAGAAACAAAAGTGAATTACTGTTTCGTTTGCTCTTCTGACTTAAAAGTTAAATGTTGGCGGTACACTTACGTAACACCCTGTATATGACATCATTCTATAGTTGTTGTATATACATGTGACCCAAATAAATAGAGACTCAAAGACAAAATTTATTTTTGCCAATAACAAATGTCCCACAAACAATTATGGTACCAAATTGCACGTGGAAACTAAAAATAAATAAATATATCACAGAGTGTCTATCGTAATAGTTCTCGGTAAGTGATATATTTATGCGCATGAGGTGCGGTTACTAGCCGTCAAATCACGAGCTCAAAACTGTTAGCGGAGGGAAAGTCACAGGGGTAATTTAAATGTGGTAAAATTGTTTTTCAATTTTGCGTTCATAAGGAAGTTATTAAAACCTAGTTGCGTATCGAAAGAGCGTTCATTACTATACGCAACATTTTGTTTTAGACGGTTAGTAGTAGCGGATGGTATACTGAAACTGTCAAGCTGAGAACATCAAAATTTCAATATAACGTCAAAATCTGAACAACTGCACGAATATGAGTAACAATTATCATTCACAACATTTAATACCTATATAAATTTCCCTAAATTGACTCGGTTTAAAATATCGCAGTTTTTATTTTAATTTATAAAAGACGCAAAATAGAATAAATTGTATAAATAACTTATTTTATAAGACTTTTATCGCACTTGTCTTGTATAAAACTCGTTCTTTAATATACTATTGTCGGCCGTGAAAATCGAACCTGAGTTCTCAAATCCACCAGCCGACTCGATTATGGAAATAACTGCTTTAATTGTGCCTGTCAGATTTGTAATAAATATCAAAAATTTCTAGGCATTTTTATCAATCTATTTTAGATAGATTTATCCACATATCTTTTTTAATACAGATTACTTAATTTTGCTGCCACAAAATAATTTAGTTATCATATTTTGGTAGAAACGCCTACTAATTTCTAATACTAAGGCAGTTTTCCACGTCTACCTAACGCTAGTAAAAACTGCTAAAATATTTGAGAAATATATATTTATACTTGCCAATTGTTATTGTGGTTTGTTTATGTATCATTTTTATTTGATATACGTATGATAACTCATAATCTATCAAGTGTATAAAAATGCGTCCTTATATTAGTATATTTCAAAAAAAGTTTTCATACATTTACATATTTCACTCATTTAAAGTGCCTTAGTACATTGTTGCCATCTATGATCAACTTTATCCAACATCTCCTATTGTCACAAAAAAACTAGTAGCTTGTTAGTAATTCGTGACATTACAATTTGATAATCTGCAATAAATAAGATGTGTGTGGATATATCTAAAATTGTCAGATGCAAATTGGTATCACAATTGTTTGCCGGGAACTTTTAATTCTCAATTAACTTATGTACCAAGTTAAACGCCTTATCTCCATTTATTTGGGACATATAGTTTATTGAACTATTAAATATCTGTCATAGTCAGTTAACAGATTATATGTTCAAATCCCTGATCACACTCTGAAAAGATATCTGAAATATTAAAGATTACAATTCGAGTTCGATTTAAAATCCCTAGATTATTATCAACCTAGTTATGTAAGACTTCAGTTTGATTTAAAGTCAATGGCTGGTAGCAGAAGCTCTGTTTTTGAGTGTTCTAAGAGCACGGTTTTAACATGTTAGAGATAGCTAAAACATCCAAAAACACTACTCTTAAAACAGGCAAAAACAGAGCTTGTGCTACCAGCCAATATTATTAAAGTATCGCGATGCTTGAAGTCTGTGTTGGAGACAAAATGGCGAACAGCTGTTTAACAGTTATATTAATTTTAAATCTGATGCTCAAATGGTGACAAATCACAGTAGTACTCTAGGGACTTTAGTTTGATTGATTGTAATATGACATCTGTTGGTAAATTTTAATTCTAGTCATTGGAACTTCTCGAATGTATAGAATTTACGGTGTCTGAGTTGATGAATTTTGCACTGTTATTATTATATTTTACATTAAAAATATTATTCAGTAATGGAAGGAGCACGGTTTATTGCAATAAGGATTACCAATAGGAGCTTTTATGTCACACTAGTGGCGCTAGTGTACCAAATCCAGAGCAATAATTTTATCTCCCCACTACATTTTTGACGTTTGTCGGGTTGTTATACAAAAAAATTTTAAGCAAAAGAGAGACGACATCCAAATTTGTAAGTAGAATAATGACGCCCAAGACGGCTGCGTTTATAGGATATAAAAAATATTAAATGCAAATGAGTGTTGCATAAATGTATAATAAATTTCCTAACATTTTAAATGTTTTAGGCATTATTTATCAAATATATAATACACAAATCACAACAAAATTGTCAAACGACAACGCGAAACAAAGTGGAGTGAGAGTCGAATACAAATGTAAACGCTTTCAAAGCCAGTAGGTACCAACGCCTGGTAAAGAAAAGAACTTAAATTCTTTTAAATAAATTGAAATTTCTTGAAAAACATTATGCTTTAATTTTAAATAATTGTAAACATCATTAATTTGTACTTGCCTTATTATATTTTTTTTCACTTAACTACAAATATATTTATCATTTTTTACGACCTATGACGTCTCTCTTCTGTTTAATTTTTTTTTTGTAAAAAATCACCGAGAAATGAAAAATGTAATAGTGTCCAATTACAAAATATGATCACTGAAATATAGTAATACTGAAACCCTAACTTATAGGTTACTGGTAGAAGAGCATCAGAAAGCACCGAAGACTTCTTTGATGAAACAACAGAACGTACTCGTTTTTCATGGTTTTCTACTTTCTAAGCGCACTGTACAACAAAGACAGGTGGCCCAACGACTGGCTTTTTCTCTCGGTTCGGATTTTCAACGCTAGTTGGCGTTCCAGTATTACTATATGTTAGTGAATATGATGAACTGGTACATTACTGCCATCTAGAAAAGTTTTCTGACGTATTTTCACACCAAAACATTGATTCGCGAATATTTGTATTACATAAATGTTTGATCACTCCTCGTATTGGTGATATAGGTGTTGGTTGGTCTAGATCTAGAGTGCCGTGGTCGAACAGCGTGGGTTATTATTCGAGGTCCGAGGAGCGCCAGCCACGTGATCGCGACTAGCGTGCAGCTATAGCTATGTCTGCGACTGAGCCAGCGATATGCTGGTGGACTCGGTGATGATGTGTGCGCTGCTCACGGTCACGTCCAGCGAGTTGTACAGCGGGTACTCGCAGCACATGATGAACTTGAGAAAGTATGGCACCTCCACGTAGATGGCGGGTGGAATGGGGATCAGAGGAGATGTGGACGATTTGTAGTATCGGTAGTCGGAGTCACTACAAAAATTAAGAACGTTTGTAACAAAAGTTTTGATATTTTTTTTTTAAACTAGAAACATAGAACGTAGCATTATTAAGTTGCTATTGCAAACAAAAATCCCTAACCATCAGAATTGTAACATTTTAAAAATAAATTAGACTGATATTCCAATTATCTAAGTTTCTTCATTATTAAAATAGTAGATCATCGTATTTACTCTACATATCCTTGGAAAGAAGTTTTTTGACCAAACAACTCAACATGGACATCATACACCAGATCCCTGAAGAAGGCGATGGTTATCGCCGAAACGTCGGAATTGTAACATTTTTAAAATAAATTAGACTGACATTCCAATTATCTAAGATTCATCAGAATTAATGTTGACAGTACAAATTTTACAATTACATTGATAAAAATATAGTTCAAACTTGATATCCGAAAGAGTATTTCGTCGTTGTTTCTATAAAACCTGCTATGTGCAAAAAAAGTGAATTTTATGTTATGTGACACTCATATTTGTTATTTTTTGCCGCGTCGACTATTATTATCTGCTATGTGCTATGAATAACCGCCAAATTTATATTAATTTTTTTCTGGAACTGCTATGTGTTAGCAGTAAAATTCTTGTTGAAAATATCTGCTATGTGCTATTATTCCCCATAGCAGTTGTTTCGATTACCGCACCGAGGCGCATAACAGCTTTTACGCGTAAATAGTACACAGTTTCTTCTGAAGTGCCCACTAATATTCGCTTGTTATTTAAGTTTTGTTGGATAATTTGAATGAATATTTTGACACACGTTTAATAGAGGTAAATAATATGAGATTTTAATTATATATTTTCATATAGGTATATAAAAATAGAAATTATATTTTTAACCAATAAATTCGCATTCCGACTACATTGCAAGGATGAGACTGGCTAGACCCAAAAATCCGTACAATGTTATTGTTGTAAACTATGATTTTCTATAAATATGAAGATGTACATACAAATTTTTCATCGTTAAGGCCCGGAAAAAAAGTTGGAGATCCCACTGTAACTGATATCCGTCAATTACAGTTTTTATCAAGTGGTCAAGTAAAGTATAAACTTAATCATTCTGACGAATGGAAATTGTTACCACAAAGAAGGAAAACAGGTAAAACTATACTAAATAAATTATATGAAAAAGAAATTCCAATTACTGAATCTAAATACAAGAAATTACAAGAACTGAAAACAGTAATAGAGAAAGATCACCATCCATTTTATGATAACTTGACATTCAAAATTAATACTTAATTTAAAAAAATGCAATAATTATTTTTTATTTTTGTACTTCTTTAATAAAATTGTTTTTCGTTAATATATACTATTGTTTCTTGATTAAATCCTTATTCTTGAGTTAAAAATTGTTTCTAACAATTTCAGCTATGTGACGCGTTATAATATATGAATATGTGGTATGTGTTATATAGTGAAGGTTTTTCAGAATTAACATTAAAGTTGTGTAAATATTGATATTCATACATTAAGTTTATTTTATAATTGCAGTCATGTTTGAATTAATAGTTAATTTCTATGTCTGAAACAGCTCAGTAATTTTTTAAACAGTTTTTTAGGTCTCCTGCAAAATTTATAATTATGCACATGGCAGGCTTTATAGAAACAACGACGATTTGTCAATTGGTTAGACAAATGTCTAAGCGCGATATTGTCAACATCTTCAGAAATTAAAATGTGTTAGTTCCAATTAAAAAGAATGCAAACAAGGTACACCTCATGTAAATTTATCTAAAAGTGGACGCCCCAAAATTTTGTCTGCACGGGTTATCGATAATATAGTATAAGAAGAGCTAAAGACAGAGTAAGGACAATAGTTTGGATTGAAATTAACGGACCATTATCCATTATATAATGTTATTTTTAATCTTACCTTGTACGTGCGATTAACATGTTATATCCATTTTTTATATTTAATTAAATATACATACTCCAAGTTTTTTTCAAAACTTTTGTTATACATACGTTATAATGTTTATTTATTTCAAAAAACATTGTCAGATTTAGGATGATGACAGTTTACTTTTGAAGCACAGCTGTGAACAAAGTCACTGTTTTGTTGTTTGTCATAGTCTTGAAATGCAATAATATCACACCAGACCCAGCTACAGTTTTTGTCTTTGTATTAAGAAGAAGCATAAACACAAACATATAAGCTTGTAAACTTATATTTTTTATCTTTGTTTTGTCATTATTTTATTTTTTTAATTATTCATCAAACTAAAAATAGCAGCAAGCTATACAAACCAATTACTACCGTTTATTAATAGTCTTGAAATGTTTGACGTACGTACTAATGTCACACCGTTAGTAACTACAGTTTTAGTATTTGTCTTAAGAATAAGCACAAACACAAACATAAAAAACTTTTGTCTTTGTTTTAACTTAAAATAGTTAATTAAATGACTAAAAAAATCATTATTTGGAATAGTTTAAACAATTAAAAAAATTGAAGTTTGAATGGTTAGAGCCATTTTCTTAATTTTTTTCCCTTTTAATCCATTGCAAACAATGGCTTTGTCTTTCATTCGATTAGTCACTTGTTTAATCTTTCAAGCTAATTTTTTTTAAATATTGAAAATTAAGACAAAAACATATTTTCGCAATTGTATTCTTTAAAAAACGGCAGGTATAATTTAAATTTTTAATACACTGCGCAAAACAATTAAAAGGACTCCTAACAATTTCGAAAAAAAGTCTCTTTTTCAAATGCCTATATCTTGGGTGAAATTTGGCCGTTTTGAACCCCCGAGACATTAAAATGGCCGTACAACTTTCTATTTTATGATGCCTTTTGTCACATTCCATTTAGTATTTTATACGACAGATGGCGCCCCATTGAACAGAAAACAATTTTTTACCAAAAAAATGTTTTCTTAATCAAAATAAAAAATGTTAGGTGTACCTTTAATTGTTTTGCGCAGTGTATAAAAAAAATCCGATCCTCTAATCCATCTACCTCATAAAATAGGTATGTATAGTGCCCCTTAAAACAAAAGTTTTACTACACACATTATGATGTCATACTGGTTTTACCTATATACAAGTAATTAATAAAATATATTATCGAAAAAATGACAAATAAGCTACCTACTATCGACATTTTTTGTCATATTAGTAAATTTATAAATGATGATAAAAATGTATAATATAATCGTACCTAATTTATTTAACTGCAGATAATTATAATGCTACACTGAAATCGGAAACTTAATCATTTGCTTAAATAATATATGGCGACATGAACGGAATTTATATTTTTTACTTGAATTGTTGACATATAGTTATTTACGATACTAGTACGAAAAATTAGTCTTAGTCATGAGCGAGTGACTAAAGATGTTCATACTTTATTTACAATATAATTGTGATTTATTTTTTTCAACCCGATATATGTTTATTGTGAAGGTAGAAAGTAGAAAAGTCTCTACTTGATTCAGGAAGTGTATACAGGATGTTTCCTATAAAACAACCAAATTAAAGAACGAGTTTTATAAAACATGTTTTTTCGCATGCGTCCATGTGCCCTTATTTTCGCTACAATGAAATGAAACTAAACATGCATTTTTCTCATAAAAATTGTAATCTATAAGGGTATACAAATATTATATCACTGAATTCAGAATAAAATTCTGTATCGAACAAGCAAATAAAACAAAATATAGTTCCATTGAAAATAACAAAGTTAGTATCCATAGTTTGTGAACCACTGGTTGAAAAACATTATGCTCATTAAAATAGTCTTGTAAAATAGAAATTGTTTGCTAATTTAACCGACCTTGTAAGTCTTATAGTTCTCGAGATAGCAATAGTGGACAAAATAAAATGAACACCCTGTTTATTATTCGCAAAAATAATTTCAGATTAATTGATACAAACATTTTTCGTACCACTGATCTGATAGGTTACAGCAATGAACAAAAATTAGTAAACATTAAACATTGAAAGAACTGTAACACAAATAAATAAATTTTAATGTTTATTAATTTTAATTAATTACTGTAATCTATCAATCCAGTGGCTCAAAACGTGTTTATTTCAAGTAATATTCAATTATTTTTACGAATTTCGGAACTATCCTTTTTGCGTTGTAATCAATACATCAAATAATATATACCCTTTAATTTTTTGCAATAATTTTTAAATACTCTTTATACCTTCAGATTTTCGTAAAATTAAGATTTCAATTATTACATTTAATGGACTAACAAGTAAGACTGCCCAACTGTCACTCACCAATTTAAATTAAACTTGGTAGAATAGAACTCTAAAAAATATTGAATCCCTATTTTTGTTTCTTCCGGAAGTTGCTTTTTAGGGGCACAACTACCCCTGAAAGGTGGTAAAAGCAAGAATGGACATAAATGAAATTAAATAATACCAAAATATTACGCGTCCAACATTGGTAAATGGAAACATTTATTAATAAGAAATAAATACTTACTCTCTGTATCTTTCATCGGAAGACTTTTCAAGAAGTGGCATCCCAGATAGGAACAATATAATAAAAGTAGTAAAAATGGGAGACAGGATTGCAATCCATTCGAATCCTTGGAGAACATTTATAGATATTATAAATATTCCCCACCACAATATTATTTCTCCAAAATAATTGGGGTGTCGAGAGAGGCGCCACAAACCTTAGAAAAAAACAAATTTATTAAATATTAATCACATAATATATAATAATTATGTAAAGGTCATTTGATCGAGTAAAATTTTTGTTTTGTTTTACTTATGTAATTGTTTTGAATTAATACAAGTAGGTAATAAAAATGTGAGTAATAAATTAAATAAGGTAAAAAAACAATAAATGTAATTAAAACTATGTGACATATTTGCAGAACTATTTACAAATACTTGTGCTACTTTTTTAATACATGTATGTATACTATACTCGTAATATTAGATTATAAAAATGTGTGTTTAATAAATAAGTTTTTTCTACTCCTATTATCTATTAGTATATTACATAACGAGAATTGTAACAAGCACATTACGTGCGAGTGAAAAAGTTGCGCACGAGCCCTGGCGAGTGCAGTAATTCCACGAGCAATGTAATTGCGTTACAATTCGAGTTGTGTATTATACTTTATCTACGACCATATAAAATAACAAGAATATTTGTTAGGTTATATCCGTAACATCAACTGGCAAACAGCAGTGTTACCGCCTAACAAATGAAAAATTTATTGAAAACTTTTATGTAATACATATTACTTAACTAGTGCAGTAAACCCTTAGCAACCATAAAAAAGCATTTACTGTTCTTGCAAATTGTTTTAATGGCCTAATTACATATATGGTCGTAGATAAATGTCATTTAATGTACTGTTTTCCATGACGTTAAATAACATTTTAATCACATGATGACAAACAGTGGCTTCCAACATTTTTATCAAGGCGTAATGTAAACAACTGACATATTAAGACGGATTGAAATTAACTCTTGTATTTGTCTTTGTAACTTAACTTTATTTTACAAATAATAAAACTTTATATTTTTTGTTGACTTAATTATTAAACAAAATATAGTACGTAACTTGTTTTATAAACTCTTTAGATACTCGTTTTTTAGACACTCGCTTCGCTTCGTTCAGCTCATGTCAAAAATACTCGTAACTAAAGAGATGTTTATAAAACTTGTTACATAATATACAATTTTTTATACTTGCTTTAATTTACTTTTTAAATATGCATTATACAGGGTGTTTCAGGACTAGTGTAACAAACTTTAACAGCTTATTCCTGAGGTCATTTTGAGCCAAAAATGTCATATGAACATAGGTCCTATTCCTTCTAGTTACCAAAATACAAGAGGTTGAAGTTCTATAAATAACACGAAATTTTCAAATTTTTTTATCAAGATCCTTTCGGAAAACACGAGTTTTATTAAAAAGTCATACCTTATATGTCTTAATTAATTTTATTTATTAATATTAACATGCATACGAGTTCAAGGCGCTCATTTTGAACACTTGCTGTAATTTTTTAAAAATTTGTTATCTTATTTCATATTGTGTTAACGTATTCCATGTTTGGTTATGTTGTTCTGTATCTATTTAATTGTGCCATTTTATGTTTTGTTCTCTAAATCGTATTCGTTAATATTAATAAATAAAATTAATTAAGATAAATAAGGTATGACTTTTCAATAAAACTCTTGTTTTGCGAAAGTATCTTGATTAAAAAAATTTGAAAATTTCGTGTTATTTATAGAACTTCAACCTCTTGTATTTTGGTAACTAGAAGGAATAGGACCTATGTTCATATGACATTTTTGGCTCAAAATGACCTCAGGAATAAGCTGTTAAAGTTTGTTACACTAGTCCTGAAGCACCCTGTATGTACTTTAATTAATAGTTAATTAAACCACCAAAAAATAAATTAAAATAAATCATATTTCCTTCTCATATAGAAGAGTAAACTGTCAAATATTCAATTTATTTGATTCTTAGAATTCAAGTTTTGTTAGTACAACGGATGTAATGAAAATACTTACCATCATTGCACCACTTTCCTTCATTGATAGGATCTTGTCGAAAAGAAAACTTCTGTAAATCTGCATACGTTTCTGCTAACAACCCTATCACAAACAGTCCAGTTCCTGCAGAATCAAGAGTTGTCATCGTCTTCGGAGCTGGGGGAATTCCATGACGAGGAGAATTTAAAATTATAACTGGTAGACTTACAACGTAAACCCATACAGCCTAAATATAAGAAAAACAATAAAAATCTGTCATGGAAGATCAAGAAATATATATTAACCTGAAATGTCCAAAATACTGCAAATCTAATGATATTACTTTTTTTGTCTTCGAATCTTTTATCTCGACCAATTTTGAGGATTCGGTATAGAAGGTAGCCTGATAATCTTGCACCCCATAAACAAATGAAAATTGTCACCATCAGTTGTCTGCTGTCATATGATTTCTGTAAAATAACATTTTAGCTCCATAATATGTTTTATTTTTCTTGGTTTTCCTTTATTTGTTTGCGTTGCTGCAAAGCATTAAGTCTGCGAGAACGTAATAATCATTCTATAGCACATAATGATTTATATATACACTAGGTGTCTACTTTTTTTCCGAACATAGGAAATTCAATGTTAAAATTTTGATTTAGTGATATCTCTTTACCAATTAATTTTAGAACAAAAGTGTACTGAAGAAAAATGTTCAGAATAAAAAACTGCATTCATAGAGGATAAGTTTGTTGTTCAATTGTTTCTTATGTCCGAATTAGAAGCAAAAGAAAATACACGCTTTAAAGCAATTATCAGAGTGCCATGAGAAATAAAACAAATTAGATAACTTAATAATAGGTATTTTCTTTTGCTTCTAACTCGGACATAAGAAACAATTGAACAACAAACTTATACTATGTATGCAGTTTTTCATTCTGAACATTTTTCTTCAGTACAATTTTGTTCTAAAATTAATAGGTAAAGAGATATCGCTAAATCAAAATTTTAACATTGAATTTCCTATGTTCGAAAATAAAGTAGACACTCGGTATATTTAAAGTCCTGTCGGTGAAAGATTACAGTAGACGTATTTTATTGCTTCATATTTTGCTGACCAAAATATCGAAATGAACATAGCATCATAACCACTTGTGACACTAATAGTATTGTACCAATTTTATTGCTTCATATTTTTATAAAATGTTGAGAGATAATATTTATGAATCTCTAGAGTATTTAAGAGCACGTAACTAAATTGTACGCTATCACAACTTTTAATGTTATGTACACTTTATTTTGACGTTTTGGGTAAGTTAATCAGAATCAGAATAAAATTTATCCTACACAATCACACTGTATAGTAATCTCTCACAAAATAGACTTTCGGTCCGGTATTTTAATCTCTTAACAAACTTCCTAATACAAGTAAATGTATCCGGCAAGTAAACAAAAAATATTGCATTGACATCATGGTTCAAATTATGAAAATTATATAAACTGTCATTTTTCATGCGCTATTTTTGTTAGTTAGACGAAAATATTTATTAGAAACTTTGTTAGGAGATTGAAAATGTTGGTCCTTACACTTAGAAAATATTTAAAATATTAATATACAGATGTACAGAGTGAGGGATTTTTTATTGTCCAGCTTATATCTGCTGAAATATTTAAGATAGAAAAAAAAATGTTAAATATAAGACTTGGTCTATAAAATAGGGCAAACTATTTTTTTCGATAACCGACTAATTTTTCAGTAAAATATTTAATTTGGTTTTATAATTGTAACAACCTGTATATTTTTGCGAAATAAGATTCTAAATGAATTTCGCTTTACAATGATGTATGTACGAGTATAACAAATCGGTGTTTGCCTTTAAATTATGCCTCTTTAGATACTTATTTTTTAAACATTTGTAACGAAAGAGACGTTTATAAAACTTGTTACATAAATATATTATTTTATGTCTTGAAGTATTTTTTTTAGTTAAAGTCCTTCAGCATCTAGGCTATTAGGACTATACATTATAATTTACAGTTTGTATTGTTTTACATGGTTATTTTGTTATGTTTAATCTATATTTTGTTTATGTAGTTTGTGTCTTTTAAGTAGTTTAGTACATTTTGTATGGATTGTGATGTGTTGTTAAGAGTTTCTTTTATGGTGTTTGGTATACAATATTTGTCTAATTTGTATATGTTTTGAGCAGTCTAGTAGTATGTGTTTTACTGTGAGGGGGTTGTTGCAGCAAGAGGGTGGTTCAGATTTGTCTATAATGTGTTGGTGCGTGACTTTGGTAAGTCCAATTCTCAGTCTAGAGATTATTACCTGTTCTCTTCTTGTTCTATTTACTTCCCAATTTTTTGTTTCTTCTTTTATTTCTCTTAGATTGAAGTATTTTATGTCTGTAGTATATTTGAAATATATATTTAATAAAAAGTATTTAATTTTTATAATTTAGACAATTTATGTTTGATTTTTTAAATTTTTTCTTTGGCAAAATCTAGAACTTTTTATCCGCTCTCTACTAACAACTTTTACTGTTGGTAGCACTGTCTAGGTTAATTAATTGTCATTGATCAATTTTACATTTAATGATATCAAAAATTAATTTTGATTTCGGTTAAATAGCATTTCCTGTTAACAGAGTTACCTTGTTACCCTTGATTAACGAATTTCGAATTAACATTTGCCAATTCTAATCCAATGATTTTACAAAATGCTTCTTGACCTACATTAATTTAAATACCTTCAAATTTTTAGCTATATATTATTATCATACATGACTAGGCATACCTGCATATTTATTTTTAATATAACCTAGAGAAATAAAATCAATACTGTATTTCTGCACACAGACTAAATATTACTCGAATATCAAATTTTCACGAAACGTTTTATTTTAAATATGTAGTGGAATCGCGCCGTAAAAAATTGTATAATGAAATGTAGACAATAATTTTTAAATCGTTAATTTAATAGAATATTTCAAATAATTCTGCAAGAGAAACGAAATTATTATTTTTTTTTATTTTACGAGTATTACACGATACAAAAAAAAAACACATGTTATTTACAATTTAATTATGGCAAAGATTTTATAGTCATAAATAGAATTTTATATGGCGCGATTCAGAAGCGGTACCTGCTGTGTATAGAAAATATCAATTTCACATTAATCCATGGAGAAATGGTGTACCTACTAGAATCAATGAAAATCTTACTTCATTTTTAAAAAGCTGCTTTAATATAGTTTGTAATATATTGGTGGGCATTTTAAGAATATTAAGCACATGCTGTAAATATTGTGCATAAAGCTAACTTTTCTCATTTATTAGATAATTTAGAATTATTCATATTCAGGCAAATTTTCAAGTTCTTGCAGTTGGCGCGAAGCAAAACTGATTTGACGTCAACATTATTTGAAAAGCAATAGCTATTATTATGGTTGATGATCCGATATTCGAACATGACCAGTGTTGTAACTTATATAGTATATAGATAATCCAGATAAATATAGTTTTATCCTATTTATAATGGCGGTAGAAAGCTCAGTGGTATCGATATCAATATTTGAGAACGCGTGTTTGATTTCTACAACCGACAAACAATTTTTATCACATTAATATGACTCCCACTAGCATCTTTAGGGTCATAATTTGACGGTTAGTAACTGCATTTCATGCACATAAATATATTATTTACTGAGATCTGCTACGGCAGAGTGCCACATCTAATAATGGGTAAAAGGCGCGATGATATATTTATTTATTTAGATTTCTTTCTTATTTATCACCAAATATCAATAACTATTAGCGAGATATATAAAGAAATATTGCATCGAAGTCATAACATAACTGGTACTAATTATACTGAATGCCATTTTCTGATACGACATTTTATAAATTATATTACTGATAGTTATCAGGCATCTTAACCCAGCTCTACATAAAATACAAATTATCATTATTTATTTAAAGAAGGGTAGAATAAATAACAAAGTACCAATTGGTTGGATTGCTAGAATTTTATGAAGTTTATTTAAAATTAAAACGTTATTAGAACGAAGTTTCGAGACTGTGGATTAGTCCCATTATCAAATCTACAAATTAAATAAAGTTACAAAAAAAATTATAAAGTAAGTTAATGTAAAATAGATCTTACTAAAGAGCAAACTAAAATTTTGTTACAATAGTAAATAAAAATAAAATAAAAAACAACAAAGACAAAATTAATTGTCTAAAACAAGACAAGCGTTTAATTTGATATTTTATTATTAAACCTAGTTTCACCAAGTGAGCATTCAAAGACAATTAATTTTGTCTTTGTTGTTTTTTATTTAAATTGCTATTTCGTAGCTTTTGCTTTTTTCGGTAGATGGTATTGCTGGTTCGACAGAACTTCTCATGTCATTTTACTGTTTGTTAGAAATCATATTCTCTGCTGGCACAATTCTTCGTCATACAGCTCCTTCATGTGAACTTTGTTCTAGGTGAAGGAGTGTGTTATACTATACTGATGAGCTCTAATAAGAGCGAAACGAGTCTATGGTTACTAACTGTGCTGGCCAGCCTCTGACGAGGACCTCATAAGTTGACTTGGAGGCTGAATTTGGTGAGACTTAGACAAGTGTTTAGTTTGATATTTTATTAAAAAATCAAATAAATATATTATCACGCCTTTTACTCATTACTGAGTGTGGCATTCTGATATATTTCTTCCAGTGAAATGCAGTTACCAGCCGTCAAATCATGGCTCAAAGATGTTAGTGGAGGGAGAGTAGTTTAAACATATTGAAAATTTCATATATTTTTAAATTAATTTTTAATCCTTAACCAATCAACACTAAATAACTATAGCACTTTGAAATTTTCAACGCCATTTTCTTAGAATAATAATTTCCAAAATGATATATTCTGAACGTAATACAAGTACTCTCTAATGCACATATATTTTTTTTTGTCTATTTATGATATAATAAATATCTAGGTATTTTTTATCTTTTAGCTATTATTTAGAGCTATTGTTTTTTCTTGATTAAAGAGGTAGTTATGTTTATTTGTATCTAGATGAGAAGTATTGTTATCTGTTGCAACACTGCACATGCATGATGACATAACATTGTATATTTGTTGCCGGCACTTCTTGCAATTACATAAGTTGATCATGCAACACAGAATGCAAGCTCAATAAATTCTTGTCATTACAATAAGTTTTAACACATAATTTGTTTTTAATATGTATTTTTAGGTACCTACATACTTAATAATTGATGAAATGAAATTAAATTATAGAGAGACAAAATTGATATATCGCTAAGATTTAAATCCAGGGGCGGATCGGCGGGGGGGGGGCATGGAGGCCATGACCCCCCTTAAGCATGGACTTTTTTTAAATGTTGGCCCTAATACATAATAATGATATCATTATTTACGATAACTCAATTTGTTAAACAAATTAAATAGAAAATATTATCTAAGAACTTAAAATTCTAAGATAATTAAGAACTATTGTTTGATTTATTATTGTAATAAATAGCCAAAAACCAATATATTGTGGGGAAATTATTTCGACCCGCAGATGGGAGAGTTATTCTATTTAAGACCTAGTAAAGTATGTGACTATCGACATTTGCACTTAGAAAATCAACTTCTAATTCAATAATGTTTGTATTTTATCGAAGAACCGTTTAGATATTGAAAACTTTATGATTTAAAAAGTGTTGGCGTTCTTAGAGGAAATTTTTGAGGTGAAAAAATGATTTAATGTGATTTAATGCGATTCCAAAGACGATTTAATGTGATTGTACAAATTATTTAATGCAGGAATATAATATGAGCAAATACAAATGTTTTTTATATTTAGAAGATGGGCAATAACCCCCCTCCCCCCGAGACAAAATTCACTCCATGACCTTCCCTAATTCGAAGTCTGGATCCGCCCTTGTTTAAATCTAGGATATTTGAACTCGGGTCAAATGCTTTATTCTGAACCAACTGAGTTACGGTCGATATGTTATTACAATTTTTCTCTGTCTAATTCAATTTAATAAGTTTTTAATTTTTATTAAAAATCGAGTATTTGCTTTTAATTATAAGTTGTGCCAAGAGAGATTTGAACTCACTTATATGTATTGTTTTTGTTGAAGCAAGCATGCCAACCTTTCAGCCACAACTGCTCTTAGTATTTTATAGATAATCAATTTTTAGCAATAAATAATCAACTTAAAATTAGAATAAGAAGCAAAAAGCATGGTGATAACGCACACTTGCCTTGCCGACTTGCCCCAGGAAAAAGGTAAGTAACGCGAGGATAATGAAGTTGGCACCTCCCGCGAAGTCCGTCAGCTTGTCCATTTGAAACGTGGCCGCTATCGTGAAGAAGATGATCTGCATGCCAACCGTCACCACGGCGCTGATGGCCAGGTGGTTCTCATCCCAGATTTGGATCGGCATCTTTCTTTTATTGTCCTGTTCGGAATCGGAATGATATGTTACAAATGTTCATTTTTTCTAGTCATATGACGAATGTACTAATTATTATTTTAAACATAACCGTAAAAAAAAACGGTTCGTTGAAACACTAAAGCGAATTTCTAAACTTACTTTTATTGATTTAGTACTAATGTAATATGGAAATAAGGGACAAAATAATAGCAACAAATAGAGCTTTTTATGCAAACAAGAAACTATTAAAGGACAAAAACATAACGAAGATGACAAAAATGAGGATATATAGGACGATAATAAGGCCAATAACAATATACGCAGCAGAAGTACTAACAATGACAAAAAAAAATGAAGAAGAACTAAGAATAATGGAGAGAAAAATAATAAGAACAATACTGGGGCCAGTCAAGACAGAAAACAACGAATTCAGAGCAAGGATGAATCATGAAATAGAGGAAGAATTAGAAGAAGGTGACATAGTGAGAAAAATCAAACAGCAGAGAATAAGATGGCTAGGACAGGTACATAGAGCTGACAACCAAAATCCGATAAAAACCATGCTAGAATGGAATCCAGGGGGAAGAAGAAAAAGAGGAAGACCGAGATAATATGGATAAAAGAAGTAGAAGACGACATAAAAGCAGCAGGAATTAATAACTGGAAAGAAATAGCTTTAGAAAGAAAGAAATGGAGCGAAATAGTGCAGACATTTTAATTTCAAAGAAATGGAGCCTGATCCTCTTCAAACCATAGGATTTAGAAAGCTTCTCAGGAAGCGGCGCAACTCCTCATGGAGTGTTAAGCCATGATATATATATACTAATGTAATATTAACCTTTCTAAGGTCAGACAGGATACAAAGGGTTCCCCAAATTTAAATGTCTGATTTAAATTCGAGAAAATATTTTTAAAAATTTACTCTTCCTGGTATCTTTCATACAGAAATGGGGAACATAAGAATTTAACATTTTCAAAATGTGCGGAAATTGACTCTCCTGCATATTTTAAAGAAAAAGTAATTAAACTTCATATTTAAAAACAACGCAAATAGAATTTGTACAAAATTCGCAAATTAATTATGCATTACTTAAAGCAAACATTTATCGTGCTACTGAACTGTTAGGTTACAGTAATGAATACAAATTAGTAAACATTAAACATTGAAAGAACTGTTAGACAATTTCAGATAAATTAATTAAATTTTAATGTTTACTAATTTTTATTTATTGTTAAACCTGTCAGTTTAGTGGCATGACAAATGTTTGCTTCAAGTAACGTGCATTTTTTTTCTGCGAATTTCAGGCAAATTCCTTTTACTTTGTATCAATACATCAAATAACATATTTCCTTAATTATTTTGTTTGAAACAATTTTTGTTCTTCATTTTACTTGTGAGTCTCGATTATTGTAAGTAAAGTGACAAAGCGAACTTAAAACTGGGTGATATAAATATTTTATTTTATGAGTATAAATTCTAAAATATATATACCGGGTGTATATTTTGTTATGGATCATAGAAAATAAAATGGTAAAATATTCATATGATGGTAATTTTTTTCCTATTAGTTTTAAAACAAAAGTGTAATTAAACATAATTTAGAATGAAAAACTGCGCCTAATGACTTAAAAATTATTGATAATTTACTCATTTTCCACGAGATAAACGCAAAAACAATTCAAAGATAATTACAGAATGCCATGGAACACAAAACTGTATTATAAGGTCATTGATACAATTCAGATTATCGTAATAACTTAAGTTTTTCAATAATTAACTACAATAATAATTACTGTAAATTCTCAAATTTATCGCCATTGACGGCTAAACAATACCCTAATCTATTATAAAATTATTAACAATTAAATATCAATTAGCAAACTTGTATGCAACAAACTGAAATAATATGACAGTTTGCTTTGATTTTATGGTATTCTGTAATTAGCTTCAAATTGCAAATTTTATTTTGTGTTCATCTCGTGAAAATTAAATCAATTATCAATAATTTTGAAGTCATTAGACGTAGTTTTTCATTCTGAACATTTTTCATAATGACACATTAATTCTAAAAGTTATACTGTTAAAATTATCACCATATGAAAATTTTATCAATATATTTCCTATTATATATATATATATATATATATAACGTCGAATTTAACGTACATAAATCTTCAATATAAGTCAAGTTTCAATGATGGAAATTAGTATTTATTATTATTGTTTATAATCTTTAACAAAAACAGTTTTCTTTATTTTTTGTGAAAAAAATATACATTTTTTTCTTTTGACATATCTCCCCACAGTTACCAAACAAAAATTTCCATATAACAACCTAAATATAAAATACATAAACACTAGATCCAAAAAATAACAATAACAAAATAATATAACAATACAACATATATGAAAAAGAACACAAACTCAAAAACATCAAACGGCAAAGTAACCTATATTTTTATTAATATTATAATACATATTTTATTGATTATGAGATTGTCGAAAGTCCGTTCTTTGAATTCAAGGATTTATTATTAAAAGTGCGAGCGAAATGAGCTCCAAAAAATACTTCGAAATACTATATAACATTTAATGCTGTTTATTACATGCAAGATAATTTTAAAAGAAGAAACTTTAAAGAAAAATTAAAAAAGACATTAAAAATAATGTACGACCGGACAAAACAATTAAAATAATCATAATCTACAACAGTGGTTGTCAACTGGTGTAAGCAGTATTCTATAATTTGTTCTATATTGACACAAGTGTTCCCCGAAAAAAATATGTAGGTCTTTATCTACACATGTCAGCGATTTAATTAGTGGTTCCTGTGTCGTTCTTTATCTCTGTTTGTTTATTTATTTCAGTGTTGCACTGTTACCTAACCCCTTGACTGTTACACAAATTTTGTACCATCGTCAATCAGTAGTCTATTGTGTTATAGTGTCATGTTTATTGCTATTACAGTGTAGTAACAAGTAGTGAATCCAGTTATTTAAGTGTGAGTATCATAAAATCTAGAATAATTTTATCGCTTTTTAGTTCCTTGTACGAAGTAAAGGAAGTATTGTAATCGTGAAAATTTTCGGTTGTGAGATTTCAGCGGAAATACGGCTTTTGACCACCCCTGAATCTATTTTGACTAATTACGTCGTGACGTTTGTACGTACGTATGTATCTCGCATAACTCAAAAACGGTAAGCCGTAGAAAGTTGAAATTTTGTATTTAGGACTGTTATAACATCTAGTTGTGCACCTCCCTTTTTGGTCAGTGGTACTACACTTGAAGCCTAAAATAGATTTTCATGAAAAACTATATTAAAATATAATCCAAGACTTTTCAAATTTGGTATATAAAACTACTATATCAATCGAAGTAACATAATAGATTTTGGTTAAAAAGGACTAACCGGAAGTGATACATTACATGAAGATGTTAACAGTTTTTCTTGAAAAAATGGTATTATTTTCATTTTAGGAATAAATGCTGCAAATAAAAGTTTTAGAGAATTAAATTCTAACACATTAAGAATTATTAAATTAGCCTTTTGCATAAGCGAGATATTTAAATATTATATATTTTTTTTAAATTTAGTTTGCTATGGATTAGAACAAAAAATAAAAGATTTAATGTCAAATATGTGCAATTAAAAAAATATCTATAGTTTAATACGCGTACAAGGAAGTCATGTGGTGTCCACATCAAATTTTTTAAAATTAAGTTTGCTATGGATTAGAACAAATAATAAGAAAAAATAAAAATTTAATGTCAAATATGTGCAATTAAAAAATATTTATAGTTTAATACGCGTACAAGGAAGTCATGTGGTGTCCACATCAGATTTTTTTACTTAGGTTAGCAGATTTGTGGCGATAACTATTTTTTAAATGATGTATTTTTATACAATCTTCCAAAGTACATTTTTAAGTTGGGTTAAATTAGCCTAAGGGCCTATATTTTAATCTCTTAACAAGTCCCTAAAAATGTCTCATTGTTTAACTTACGAAGTTAACTAACAGTCATCATTTTAATGTGATATTATTTGTTTATTAGGAACATGTTAGAAGATTTAAATATCTGCTTTAAAAGTTTCTACTTGTATGTGAGCTATCGATATTTTTGTTAAAAGCGATGTACATTTTTAATTTGTATAGGTAATCATAATCTACAGCAGTGGTTGTATCGTATAAATTTGAAGTAATATGCTTTAAATTTTCATGCATTTTTACATTAAGAATTTGAAACTTTTTCTTAAAGAATTTGCAGGGGTAATCAAAATTGGTTAACAGCGCGTCTCTTTTGCCTTATTAATAAATTAATTTTCAAATATAATTTATATTTAAACAGATGAAAAATATGAGCACTACAATTTAAATAAATTTATTTAAAGTTCAAGATCGATAAAACTTTTTAATTGCATTGAATTTAGAATTTTAGACAGATCTAAATATAATCTTATTATCATTTGGGATTCAAACTAAATTTTGAATAATTTTTTAGTATTGATTTAAAGTAAGATCCGCTAATTTTAAATTCAGAAATAAAAAAATTGATAAGCGGCCTGTTTTCGAATAGAGCTTAAACAATTCTTCAAATAATGTTTGCTGTACCTGGTACGGGTATGGTATTATAGGTCATCGAAAAAGTGTTCAATATTTCATTTAAGTGATTGTTCAATTAATGTACTTGAATATTATCACAATATAAATTTGTAATATAATCATAATTGCACTAAATACATACATCAGTTATAATTATTTAAAATAAAAACATTACATTAATGAAGGCCAAATCAAATACTGGAAAAATTGCCTATATATTGCCTAATAATATAATATCACTAATAATTTTTATCTACTGCAATACCAACATAAAATATATAAATTTATTTATTTAAAATATGTTTTATTTGAGTTATAATGCGAGATATGTCAAATAAAACTGCAGGAGTTATCTTTTGTTTATTTTTTAGATTCTTTAGTTCGATTGAAAATGACGCATAATGATTTACTTTTTCTTGGATAAATTTGATTTCAAAATAATAATAAATTTATTTTACGTCATCTAATCTTTATTCATTATTGCACAATTCTAATAATATATTCATAGGAAATAGGAAAATAAAAGCATTTTAAGAATTGTAAAAAAACACTAGTTACAAGAATGAAACTATAAATAGCAAATGAATTGGTTTAAACATGTGATTATTAATTCCTTCAAAGAAATTCCAAGAAGTGCGATTTGCACTAGTTACACAATAATGTATTTATCAATTTGGTCCCGAGGCCAAGGTTACTGGTACAGCATCCCTCAATCAATATCTGAACTTCGTTGCCCGGGCTTATATACTTTCTTGCACAGAAACATACGCAAACAAAAATAATATAGTATAAATTATTGATAAATAAACTACAAAAGTTATACAAGTTTATCAAGCATGTTGTATATGAAACGGTAATTAATTATTTATGATAAAACATAAATTTCAAGTTTTTTATTTTTTATTTCTTATAATTTATAGAAAACAATATAAGTATATATTTTTTATTTTTTTAAAATTTTTATGTTTATCAACGTAGATATTATTATAATTTATGGGTAGTTTATATAAGTATAAATAGTTAAAGCATCGTATTAATATTGCATTATTCGACATAAACTCAAATGAGATTAAGCATTAGCGCTATCAATACAATGCGAGTTTAACAAGATCGACGCCTGACGTCGGAAAACAGACGCCCATTGGTTTTAAGAATCACACAGTTTGAAATAATTCCGCAAGCAACACACCACATTGAAAAGTACTTACAAAGCATCTTCAAATAGATAATGATTTAAGTTTGTGCACTAATTCCTTTATTTTGCTTACAGTGCAATACTTTGTGCTCTCACATAGTCGCCGAACATCGGACGCACAACAGTGACCTCTGGTGGGGATATTAGAAGCTAGATAAACACACTGGCCTGAAGTTGGCGGTACTGTAAAGTTTTGACGTGTGGCTGGTAGCTGAGTTCATTACAATTTAGTTGTGTTTGACATTTGAATGTGTTGTGCGTGTTTTTATTAATTATTTGTATTTAAGTACGAATTGACAAGATGATACCCCACGTTTCTCCAGTATTACAAGCATTTCTTGGCACTTTATTTACATGGGGATTGACAGCTGCAGGGGCAGGCTTAGTATTATGTATACGAGGATCTCAGGTAAATTGTTAACCTAATCTTTAAATAAAAGTAAATAATAATGATGTGATTTATTTATAGAGAAAACTACTTGACACTAGTTTAGGTTTTGCTGCTGGAGTAATGATTGCAGCATCTTACTGGTCGTTATTAGCGCCTGGTATTGAAAGTGCAGCAGAATCTAAAATTTATGGAGAAGACGGCGAATATGCATTTATTCCTGTTAGTATAGGATTTTTATTTGGTGCTGTATTTGTTTATGGTGCTGATGTTTTAATTAACGTACTGGGTTTGCATTCCCCAAATATGATGCTGGGTAAGTTTCGATATTATTTAATATATTTGTGTGATTACTGACCAATATAGATAATGCTTTCTAGCTTTGCATGCTAATCATATAACAAAAGATAAATATGATGAAGAAACAAGAACTAATTACACTGAATCGTCCATAGATACGACGACCATCGAAGGTTTTACGGACTGCTCAAGTAATCACTATCGTAGAAGAGGTCGTCGGACGAGGAATTCAGAAAGTATCACACATGCCCAAACCTACGAAGATGTTTCAAACATCGAAGAAATGCAACGTAGTCAATGGAAGCGAATTATGCTGCTCGTTATAGCCATCACCGTGCACAATATCCCGGAAGGATTGGCTGTTGGCGTTGGTTTTGGCGCGATTGGCAGCTCTCCGAAAGCAACGTTCGAGAATGCAAGGTAAGCACTTTCATTCTCACTACACGGTTCCGCGAAATATCTTATTCAACGATGCTTTTACTTATTTCAATCCTAACAGCGACATTTCAAAGTTGTCCTTGAAACATAAACAATATACATGTAATTCATTAACCACCGACCGGTTTTACTTACAATCACCTTAATTTCAATATTAGTTTTCTTTTTCCTTCATGCACCACTAGATTTTTACGCAGTAAATTATTTCGTAGAAATTTAAGTGAAAGCCTAATTAATACTATTTCAAATTTATGAAAACGTTGGAAGTGACACGTACGCGATTATTACGTTGAGTGCTGATAATGCTCTTTTATCAAAAACGTGCCAAGTTTCAAAAATTGATAAATAAGTAGGAATAATGTCAGCATTTGAATAAGAATATCTTTGCTCTTTCAGCATTTTTATTTTATAGAACGGCGCAATAGAATCGCTTGATTAAAAAACAAAAGTCGTAAAAACCAAATGTCATAACAAACCTTTTTTTTTGTTCACTGTTTTGTTTCTAAGAAATTAACAAAACAAATGAATAATGTGTTTCCGCCTACTATAGATTAGGATGAAATTTTAAATATTTAAATTTTTTAAATTACCTTTTTGTCAGTGCGATAAAGGAGGATTATTAAAAGTATTATACTATTTACCTATCCAATCAATTTACTTCTTTTTAATACGTGGAAATTTCATGTGGTATAATGATAACAAAATTAAAATATCTTGTGATGTGTCTTACAACAAATCGTTAATTTAAAGATTTAAAATTATGAATAACGTATGATTAATAGTAGCTTAATATATATTTTTTGGTTTTATCTGTGCAAAACAAAACAAAATTTGTTTATATATATATATATATATATATATATATTTCTCTACGTTAAATGCGGTTACCAGTCGTCAAATCTCGACCCTCAAAGATGTTAGTGGAGGGGGAGCCACAGGGTTAGTTTTAATGTGGTGAAAACTGTCTGTCGGCTGTGGGGATCAAACCCGAGATCTCAAATCCACAGGTCGGCTCGATACCACTGAGCCACCTACCCCATAAAATTATAAATTGATTTTAAATGCAACAAAAAAAATGCAATTAATTAAATCAGTTAAATGTCAATTTACTTATTTTATAACAAAATAAATATATCAATATAAATATGTTTTACAAAAAAGATAAAGTTAAATTTTTAGTCGTTTATTAGTTTAGTTAAGGTCTTTGTGGTCTATTGAAAATGAAAGTGTATTAAATATGAACAATTTTATATTCCGACTAGATATTAAGAAGAATTAAAGAGCACATTACTAATAAAATGTAAACAAACGTTTGCTAAGTAAGTAAGGTTTCTAATTGTACCACCATGTGGCTACAGTTAATGGTTTAGTAGTTTTTGTTTCTCGCGATAGTTCCTCTAGAGGAAGTTAGATGGCGACAGTCTTGCATTACATAGGTTCAGTAGCGTGGTAGGAGGTCTCAATGAATGAATCGGGCCAGGAGCCGGGTGGGCCTGGCGGCGTGGCGGGGCACGGCGGGTGCTCAGGAATCCGAGCCCGGTGCCGCGGGCGCCGGACATTCCTCTCTCCGGTAAGATGTCTGACCTCACCGCGGCCCCACGGCCCCCGCCCGCACTCCGCCCCAGCCCGATATGTTCTCTATTTCATTTCTTATTTTATTTGTACCATCCAGTGTATCGGTTCATCGGATCGAGACACTTTAGTTTGCCCATTGTGTTCCAGAATGGAATGCCCTGATAGCTACGGTAGATCTACTTTTCGTATTAACTAAGGAATCGTAAATAACCTTTTACTTGCTTTATCTGAATACAAACCATTTTATTCTATGCTTCATTCTCTTCATTATAATCTCTTTTAGTCATAATTGTGATTTAATATTGACCTCAACCATAAATTATAACTTTCGGTCTTTTACTAAATAAGTAATTAAAGATACCTAATCTCAAATTTTCAACCAATAGCTCAACAATATTAAAAACCAATTAAAGAGAAAATAGATTTTTAAGAATAGATACATTTGTAATTATTTTATGGGGTAGGTGGCTCAGTGGACTATATATTTGAGAACCCGGGTTCGATTTTTACAGTCACAGAAAATTTTCATCATATTAAAATTACCCCTAACATCTTTGAGGGCCGTGATTTGACGGCTAGTAATCGTATTTCATGTAATAAATATATCACTTGCAGAGATTGTGTTACATCCAATAATGGGTAAAAGGCGTGATGATCTATTTATTTATTTTTGTTTTGTCTGGCAGTATGGTAATGTAGGTAGCGTTATGAAATTCGAATTAGGAGATTCAAAGTTCGAATCCCACTCAAGCTAAATATATATTAAGTACTACATTATAATTGAGATTAAGTTCCAGTTGTACAAAGTAGCAAAAGTAAATAAATAATTCACAAAGAAAATCATCTATCAATTAAAATTCAAATGCTACTAAAATTATATTCAGACAAAGAATATTTTAGAAGTCTCTTTGTATAATTTTACAATTATATTTCCTTTTTTATTTAAATATTCAAATTGCTTAGGACTACTTACAATACAGACTAAGCAGTTGTATAAAAACTAAGAAAATATCGAAAACTTAAGAATCTTAAATTATATAATTTATCTTTTTTACTTAAATTTTTGACGTAAATATGTGTATGTTAATATGTATGTATGGGATCTCTGATCTTTGTTAGATACTCTATAAACTTAATTATGACATCTATAGACTCTTGTTGTTTAAACAGTTGAAAAGCATTTTACTTGAAACTATTCGTTTTATATTTTTGAGAAGCAAAAAGTTGTACGAAGGCGAAATTTTATTCTGCTTTTATGCCTATTTTATGTGTCAAAAAATTGTTTAATATGTTCTTAAATAATTGTTCAGCTAAAAAATTACATTTTCTTGTTAACTGTTTCGAAATGAATTAATTGTTGAATGAGATATTGTTATGTAGAAGCAAGTAAATAAGACATCTGTGACATTTAAAACGACCTTGTGAAATGTATTCCAATAAAAATAAAAATCCACCTGTTTAGCATACACACAAACAACAACGAGCAGATAGTTATTTATTTACACATACATAACATAAGGTTACCTCACATCCGGGGAGAACGTTCACCATACAAAACACACACAGTATGTGCAAGTACTTCTAGCCGTTCTATTATTGTGACTTGAACAAATAATGTAATATTCATTCCATCAGGAATTTTAATGCGAGCAATTATCGACTGTAGCCGAATGAATCACGCGTTATTATGAGAAACTTCTGCATAGTTGTGCAGAGGCGCGGCATTGGCTCTCAGGCTCGTCGTGCGTTAGCTGCCGGAGCCTATGAAGCATGTCGCTTCTACCTCGCGAAGGCTACTGACCACGGAGATCTCATTCAGTCAGTCGCGGCACGAAGTTGGGAGCGTTCGCTGGTGGCTGCCGAACGCTGCTGCGGCGGCATGACGTCACGTTTCATTGAGGAACAGCAGGAAGTGACGGGCGGGCTGGCTGGTAACTGCTCCCTCCTACCAACTCAGCTGCTGCTAGTGCTAGATTAGATGCTGATGTGACACTCGACACGGGCACACGGGGCCTCAAGGGAGCTCAAACAAACACAGCTGATATCTCCGTATTTTTCATACTCGAGAAGTTTTAATGCTTTCAAAAGGAGAATGGAAACTGTACAATACTATTCAAATTAACTACAAAATGAAGGATTATAGTTTTTATTTCATATTTCAAAACCACAGAATTGGAATAAAAATAAATTATCACCCTCTTGGCAGAAGTTGATAAAGACGTTAACTTGCGCTATTATATTCTAACGATACGCGCCGAATGTAAAACTTAAATAACCATCGCGATATTATATTCTAATAAAAAGCCAATTAAATAATACGCAACGACTTGCAAATTAATTTAATCAAATTAAGACGATGTATCGTGTAAAAATTAAATATATTTAAATAGAAAAAATAAATGGAAAAATTATAAAAGTTAAACAAATGAATGGCGATGGAAAACAACAACGTATGAACCAAAAATATTACTTAGCCTATGGCACACTGGTCGAAGAGCATCTAAGAGCATCGATGAACTCTTCAATGAAACAAGAAAACGCACCCGTCATTGAAAAACAATAAAAACTTCTAAAGTTGAGAAAGAAAAACTAAATTTCAAAAATATGCTAACGAGAAATGAGACACAAACGATACGAGTGAAATGAGATACGTTCGTTTCATCGATGAGCTCTTCGATGGAAATAGAGGAGCCTCTATTTTTCGTCGATGACGGGTGCGTTCTGTTGTTTCATCGAAGAACTCATCGATGCTCCTTGACGCTCTTCGACCAGTGTGCCATAGGCATAAAAGTTACTAAGTTACATGGTGAATATCTTGCACATTCAAAAGAGACACGAGTTGTCTCAACTAAAGCTGACTAATTGTTATTGTTTTCCATGAGACGTGTTGATAAGGGGTAAAAGGGTGGAATCGTTATGTTCCTTCAAAATAACCTAGATGCTTACAAGGGATAAAGTACAAAGGTCAAATCTATCTCAGACCAATGCTCAACTACTAATTTACTCAGATATGTCATCATATGTACCGTATAAACAAAGCATGGCAATTCATAGAAGCCATAAAGTCGATAAATAATACTCGAAGGAATACTGAAAATTTTACAAGCATATCCATTAATAAATATGGTGTCAAGTCAAGTTTTAAAAAAGATAATTAAGATAACTTTTAATATATCTGTATCTTTCGAAGTTGAATTGGTAGTGAAAAATTCTAATTAAAACGAAAACAAATTCTGAATTGTTTAACTTTGTTACAGTCATATAAGATTGTATAAAAAACATTGTTAAACGTGTTCGTAATGATTTTGGATCCGGGATTGGTTCAGCTTAAACATAAATAAAATAGGATATTTTAATAATAAGTACGATTACCTATTTATTATTGTTTTAGTTACTAACTAGAAATATTTTTTCTTCGGTAATAATTTAACCCCTATTGTCTATTTCTCACAAGATTTTTCATCTGATCGTATCTACAGTCCTTTCCGTGGCAGATTACAGCGTAATTGTAAATGTTTGTTGTGTGTTGATGGATTTTCGTTGTGAGAAAAGAAAGAGTTTGTATGGCGGAAGTGTTAATGTGGTCGAATCGAGTATCGTGTGTCAGGATGAGAATGTTGACGGGTTCGTGCTACCCCATTTAATGGGATATAGCGTGATGTTATGTATGTATGTAATTACGCTCTCATTTGTCAACGTAAAGTTGACGTTTTCTGTGGAAGAATCGAAAAATATATTTTTTGCGCGTCTCCAATGGCAACGCGCGAAAAAGACATTAAATGCGCGCTTATTTCAATAGTTATCAGGGATACAAACAAAACAGTAACTTGTGTCATATTGACAGTTGACAGAATGAATTTATTTTCAGTACGCATACGTTTTTTAATAATTTGAAGATGCTATCGTAGAAAAAAATATGTGTGTATCACCAGCGTAAAGTGTCTTTGTTCCTCTTACACTATTGCATCTCTCGCCTTTGGCTCGCGCTTCAACTACCGTGTTCGAGTAACAAAGAATCACTTTACGCTCTTAATACACAAATAACTATTATTCTGATTGACTGATAAAAACTTCAAAATGAAGACATGTTTACGTAGTTTTAAAGACGGCAACATGTCATTAGCAGTATTATTTCTGCATTTTTTTGCTCAATTTAGTTGAGATGCATCCAAAAACAACAACATTTTACATATATTTGTCAGCATTATCGTCGCCATTTTGATTTAGGTACCACTAATCACAATTTAATAATTACATGACTAGACTACATCTTACACACTAAACAAGAGAGACGACTTGTCTGGATGAAAGCCAAACAAACACTAATACATTTTATAAACAGAACTGTGTCGATTTTTTAAAAGTTACATAAGATAACATTCGATTAGTTTGTATCTCTCGAAGCTGAGTTGATAGTGAATTATTCTAAATATAATACTTTACTTTGTTGCATTATACAACCACGTTGTAATGTCTTACTGCAGTGTTACTATCTTCGAGTGCTATATATTCCCATTCTCTTCAATTAAGGAATATGTAACTGAAATATATTTTTTTCACTACTAGCCTAGCAACATGCCATTATTGACTTCGGTTTGAGTCGTGAAATTGTTTTTCTCTACCGCGTCCTTAACAACGGTCAATAATGAATTATTATTGACCTAGGTAAATAATGAGAACTGTCACTTTTCGAAGTAATTCAAGCTTCTGAACTTATTTAACTCGTTAAATGGAAGGAACATATTAATACTGAATTTAAAATTGGCGCCTAATATCAAGTTTACAATCGCAGTCAAATTTCAGTTGAAATAGTATCTTTCAAACTGTCACATTTTACAAGCGAGTGTGCTTTACTGTTACATTGTGAAATATGTATTTATGTATTTATTTATTGCTATATTTATTGTTTAATTCTCGAAAAGGTAAATGTTTATTATAATTTTATTTAATAATCTTACATTGTACGGTTTTGTTCATTTTAGGGTTATATTCGCATTTTTAAATAAGAAATGGAAAACATGATTAGTATTTATTGCTGCAGAACCCGTGTTTAATGAAATGTGAATATTTCGTATATTTCATGAAGTTGCAGTAAGATTAACCACGGGCATATTAAGTTGCATTTGGAATTTCTGGCATCATTGGTTGAGGTTATGACGTTTTAGAGATAATATGTCGCCCACATTTTCTGCCAAAATGGTAGCGAAAGTACTTCGCAATGAATAACCAATGTAAGTTTCTGAGTTATCTAAATTTAAAAATGTTGGAACTATATTTGAACATCGTGCTTATAGTATTATGTCGTATATTTTGTCTTGTAGGTTTGCCATGTCAGAAACTAATGAATACTTTTGCCATGTCAGAAGTTTTTTTAACTATTTCAACCCAAAAAGAATCTACCAGAACAAATTTTCTCGAGGATCCAAATATTTTAAAAAACAATGTTAAAAACAAAAGAACTTCATTTCTGCCTTCTCGGTTTTTGTAGATATTAGCAAGTATTCATATCAAATTGCTTGTTATGATTATTAAAAAATTCGTTAAATTGGATTAAAGAGCTAGTAGTGAAAAAAATAGTATATAAACCATGGTTGAGAAGATCATTATTGACCATGCGCCTTGTACCCCTCGGTTGCACCTCGGGGTACAATCTTGGCGCTAGGTCAATAATGATCATCTTCTCAACCTTGACTTATAATATACTATTTCAAGTTAGTGCATTTCTAATCATAATACTGCATTTGGTTTTCCCATGCATATATTCCCAGAGCTCCGCTGAGCATTACCTAAGTATTAACATTCCCAATTGATAAAATTCTCGATGACGCCTCTGCAGTTTCTGTTGGCGTAGCCGTATCCCAGAACTGAGAACGCGAGAGCGATTCATTCATTGATAAGATCTCAGCAAAGGCAAGGATTTGTTGCATATTACAGCGCAAGTATGATTATGCTATGCTGCTGTTGACGCATACACTCGTGGGTTACCTATCACGATACTTGCTCACCTTCGTATGCGAAAGGAAGCGAATACCGCGCGGAATTTTAGAGTGTAAAGAGTGCCTTGGTGACACGTGCATGCATGCAGCTGTTTCGTCATTTTTATCAATGGTTACAGCCACCTACAGCGAGATTACTTGATTTTTCTTGTCAATAGCTTGCGTATTTAGTGATTTTATTGTGTTTGTTTAGTTTTTTGTTTGTTGATATTGTGTTGTTTTGTTATCGGTGGATAGCAACCTACTGATTTTATATTTAATTTAAATTTTGTGCTTATATGTTTATTCTTGAAAGTTATAACTGGATTATATATGTCCACAAAGATTTATTTATTTATTTTTAAGTTGATATGAAATCATGAACTCTTCCTTGATAGAGGCTAGTTATATTCACTGGACCACGACTGCCCTATCCGGTATTCTTGTTTCATTTTTTTAATTTCCCTTAATTTCGTCACTTGAGATGGTTCTCTTTTACTGCTTTTAACATTGGACCTAACTGCATTTCAAATAGATATATATATATATATATATATATATATATATATATATATATATATATATATATATATATATATATATATATTCGATTCCCACAGCCGACAAATTTTAAATAACTAATGACCAGTTAAATCTACAAAATTTATATTTTAACTGACATTGTTGAATCGAATAAGATTAAAATTTTATTGGAGTAGATGACTCAGTGGTATCAAGTCGGCTTGTGGATCTTGAGAACCCTGGTTCGATCCGCACAGCCGACAAACAATGTTCATCACATTAAAACTACCACTGTGGCCTCCCCTCTACCAACATCTTTGGGGCCGTGATTTAACGGCTTGTAACCGCATTTCACGGGAAGAAATATATAACTAACCGAGATCTGCTTCAGCATAGTGCCACATCTAGTAATGGCTAAAAGGTGTAATGATATATTTATTTCTTATATCTTTGCACCTAGGAAAAGATCTCCCAATTAATTTATATTCTTAAAACAAATATGGGGTAGGTGGCTCAGTGTTATCGAGTCGGTATGTGGATCTTGAGAACCCTGGTTCGATCCCCACAGCCAACAAACAATTTTCACCAATTTAAAATCTACCTCTGTGGCTCCTCCCCATTAATATCTTTGGGGGCCGTGATTTGACGGCTGGTAACCGCATTTCCCGCGATATTGATATATATTTTTTTATCTTAAAACAAATGGACTAATAATTCTCACGCTAAATTTATTTTATTTTTTAAAGATTAATTTAAATTTGGGAATGATATATCACAGAAATAAAACGATTGCAACTTTTTTTTAAATGTAATTTTATTTGATGTATTTTTATAGCCGGAAGAAAATAATTATTATAATTATTCACTACCTAATATAAATTGCATTACATTATAATAATTTCTTATCATACGATAAAATCAGCAAAATTTGAGTTTCCATATTATACGCCTTTGGCAACTGTACTAAAAAAAAAACAATATATCACAATTAGTTTAATGGAAGTAGGTACTTATTGTAAAACTTGGTCGATTTGTCATTTTGAGTACTTCTAGTTATTAAGTTCTTTCATTAAGTTATTTGTTTTTGTTGGTGATCGTAACCACCTACAGTAGTTAGTTTTTATTTTAAATGATCGTAGTTTTCTTGTTTTTGTGGCGATTTTTTTAAAAGCTACAAGACACCTGTGAAATATAATTTATTTTAATTTGACAGAATGCTAATAATGCGGATTTCTTTGTCACGTTTATATTGAAGAAAACTTATAGAAAATCTTTTAGCAAGTTTAATAAATTTTGTGAATTTAAATAAATTAAACTAGATAAATATCCTTTACTAGGTTTTGCACTCTGCAATAGCAGATCTCGGTAAGTAATATATTTATGCACTTGAAGTATGGTTTTTAGCCGACAAATTATGGCCTCCAAAGATGTTAGTAGAGGGAGAGCCATAGGGGTAATATTAATGTGGTGAAAATTGGGGTAGGTGACTCAGTGGTATCGAGTCGGCCTGTGGATCTTGAGAACCCTGGTTCGATCCCCACAGCCGACCAACAATTTTCACCAATTTAAATCTACCCCTGTGGCTCCCTCTCCACTAATATCTTTGAGGGCCGTGATTTGACGGCTGGTAACCGCACTTCACGCGAAAAAATATATCACCTACCGAGATCTGCTTAGGCAGAGTCCCACACCCAGTAATGGGTAAATGGCGTGATGATATATTTATTTAAAATTGTTTTAATTTCATGTAATCTAATGGCTTTTTACCTAGACTAAAACGTAGTTTTGGTGCCAAGTCGAGAATTTTGTCGTCTTGGATTTACGAAAATACGTCGTATATTTACATATTTATAAAAAAGACCTTCACTATTTGCCAAAAATAGTTTTTCGTATTGAAGTTTTCAGGTTCAGGGTCCTTTCTTCACAGTTTTTGAACTAGTACTAATTTCCTTGGATTAACTAGTTTTTTAAATTAATAATTAATACATCGTTACATGTAAATTACCCAAATACTGAATTTTAATTTTAATAACTATAAATTTTTCAAATTTAACACGATTTAGGTCTTTATGCATTTTGTCTTATTGAGGAATTTATACAAATGTTTATTTTTTTGCCACGGAGTATATTTCCAATTGCTCATTGAGTGAAAATTTTCTGATATTAATTATTATGTCCGTCAGTACGGTGATGTGGATAGCAATATGGAATTCAAATCCGGAGATCCCGAGTTCGAATCTCACTTAGGCTAAAAATTATATAAACTACTACACTGCGGCTTGGTGAATGCGGAACCCTGTACTGTAATTGGGTTTAAATTCCTGTTGTACAGAGTAACACAAATAAAAATTAAAAAAATTATGAAATTTAGGAATATTTTTGTTTATGGTTGCCAACTCTAATAATTATTATGTTTGTTATACCAATATTGTTAAAGTTTTATTTCAAAAAATTATGTCTAGAGAAAATGATATGAGACGAGAATAGGGTATTGCAGTGATATTTAGTCGAACTGTAATCTCATTCCACGCATCATTTACCGAAATCTGTTTCGGCAGCGTGTCACCCTCACTAATGGTTAAAAGGCGTGATGATATATTTATTTCTATTTTAGAAATTAATTGTTACGAAAATTCGGAGATGAGAAGTGCTGTTGGCAAAATAAGAAAACAGTTGTTCCACTCTCAAATATTTAAATCTGTCTCATTATTCGTGTTGTCTCAGTCCTTCAATATATTATAGTTTACTTTATTTTAAAGAAATGTTAACCTGGTTTTTTCTTGTGCATTTCTCGTCGTTTTGTTTTGAATTTTTAAGGAAATACAGTGGTTCATCTCATTATTTCGAATGTTATTTATTGTTTCATTGACTGGCATAAATTACTATTAAATATCGAAATATCTGTAAACTGAACGAAAATATATGGACAAAGTTGAATATTTATTAAAAGTTTAACATGATTAATTTCCCCCATCAAAATTAATATGAAAGTAATTCAAAAAATGATATGAAGAAATATGATGATATCAAAGTGTAAAATATATCCTGGTTGGTATGTATGAAAGATCTATTAAAGTGAAAGAATGTTAGAGAGCAGAAATGGTCCCGTATGTTATTAATTTGTGACATGGAAATAAAGTTAGAAGTAGTGATGGCGATGCCGCTATAAGGATATGAATTTAGGAGTTGGCTTTGCTGCGATGGTATTTGGTACAAGAGTGAAATGTTACAAGATAAAGAGCTGCGGCTTGCTGAGCGTTGAACGTGCGTTGCGTAGCATTATGCTTGCGTAGTGTTGTGTACTGACGAAGCATTAGTTGTCTGGGGCCCAACTAAGGTCGCATTCCATTGAAGGAGTTATCTAGGTTCGGGCAGTCGGAGTCGTAGCCGCCAGTCGTCACTCTCTTCTCTAGTTCTCTACCCTGCTGTTGTCTGTCTTTACTTTACTTTCAAAATGTCTGTGCAGATAATGATATGATTTACAGATCGAACAATTATTATTTTTAAAATCCGTTTATTTAAACTATACCTCAACATACTAAATATAAGTTTTAGGTATAATTGTAAAGTATGCAGACATTTTGATAAATAAAATTAAATTCTGCATTGGTATATTCAACATTTAAACATTTGGATGATTTTAAATTTTAGCCGATCGTATGAAAAGTGTCCTTTTTCCTCAGATGACATTTAATCACACAAGGTGTACACACATATGATGTATACTACCATTCTTCCATGTCATTTAAATAAAAATTATCTAATACTTCCGACCCTTCCGACCTTTTCTGGTGTCTTAATTTTTTTATATGATCTAATTTAGTTATTCCTCGTATTGCTCTTAAACATATCATTTCCATTGCTTGGATTTTGCTACCAAATACTTCCGACATAAGATTTAATTATTTATGTTACGCTGTACAACAGGAACTTAATCCCAATTACAGTATAGGGTCCACACTTATCGAACTGCAGTGTGGTAGTTCATATAATTTTTAACTTGAAGGTGATTCGAACTCGGGATCTCCGGATTCAAATTCCATAACGTTAATCACACCACCGTACTGCTGAAGCTAATATTGTCATGACGATTGCTATAAAACCAACCATAAATAAGGAAAATTGTTACTTTCCTCCTTAGGTAGAAAGTACCCAAATTTCGACCCGTATATGAGGTAGGGAAAGCCTTCTTTCTGTTAAGGTCTTAGAAAAAATTCCGTGATAGAGAAGGCCGTGTGACCTGGTGAGTTGTCACAGACCTTTCGCATGTGCAAAGCTTCTGTCAAAATTTGATGTACGGTAAAACTGTTTAAGTTTAACTGGTCACTCGTCATCCTTATTGTTAAACGATGGTCTCCTCACACGTTCGACATTTTCTTCGGTTTTTGAAGTTGAAGGCCTCCCTGAACGAGGTTCATCTTCAACGTGTTCTCGGCCTTTCAAAAATGATTTGTGCCAGCGAAAAACTTGAGCCCTTGATAAGGAATGTTACCCATAGACCTATTTCAAATTTTGAAAGGTCACACTCGCGGATTCCCCAAGTTTAACATAAAACTTACTGGCACAAGGTTGCTCCAAATACTGCTGTTCCATTTTGCGTAACACACAAAAAAAACACAACTTCACTGATAACGCTCTCAAAAATCTCGTAGTAACTGTACGGAGTAGAAATTTGGACAAAACAATTGGAAGGGATTGACACACATACCTAGTGATGGAGAACAACACAGCTTTGCCAGATTGCTCGCTGTATTGCCAGTCTCATTACTTTACTAACACACTTCGTATGCTTGTCGCTGTTCTGGATATATTTATTTATGCAACTCTATACAAAAAGAACAATATTTATTTAAACTACTCGACAACAGGAACTAAATCTCATATACAGTACAGGATCCGAACTCATCGAGTGTGATAGTTCATATAATTTTAGTTTGAGTGGTTTTCAAATGGATTTAAGTAACTCTAGCTGTGGGTTTCCGTAGGTAACATGAGATATGAAGCTTATTCCATTTGGATCAGATGTAACATTTATTAACTAAATCAAAGCACTTAATTATTTTACTGTCACACTTGTCTTTCAGTACCATATTTACTGATTTGCATTCAGCTTGAAGTAATCCACTGCAATCAGTTGCTCAGTTTGGTTAGTTATTTCAGTTAGTCTTATGGTCTAATTTATTTTCAATTGACTTCAATGAACCAAGTGACAAATAGAATGCAGCTATAAATATCATTTCTCACGGCTTGTTATATTACTAGAAAACTAATTTAAAATTGTCAAAGGAATAGTGAAATCGGGACCAACTAATTATTCAATCAATATAACTTAATAAGCTAACAATGTCATAGTTATAGAATTGTAGCATTCACCGCTTACTTCATAATCGAGCAAAATGAGTACCATTCCATGCTTGATGTACAACATACTATAATAGCATATGTTTGAATTTGACACAGTCCATAGTAAGCTATAGAAATTAATTAATAACACTCGAACAAAACAATGAATTTACGTAGAACTAAAGCTTCAATAATATCATTTTCTGCATAACATTTCTCATAATGAGTTTCATAGTAGTTACACACAATTCCATTTCGTTAATCCACACGTCAAATACAATTTACGATACAGAATAACTCCGGTGCGAGTAGGCTGTGAAGTGTCGCGGGCGCCAGGGGACAGGGGACTGAATGCTGTGCACGTTCCCACGCCCACGCGTGCACGCGGATCTCTCTGCTCTCGTCGCCTTGCTGGGCGCGCTGGTCGCACTGGTCGCAGTGGTCGCTGCTTGACTCTTCAGACAAACTATTCTGATAAGGATAACAACAACAACAACCTAGTTACATGTACAGTGTACATTGACTGCCGTGGAATGAGTCTTGTAGATCATGTCCGTAAACGGTACTGCGGTTACCTAATTTTCTTGGAATTTTATTCCTTCTTTTTTGAAAGTTTTTTAGCTAATTCTTGGTGAGGTAAATCCGAATGGAAAATATACTATGTACTTATTCTAGATAATAAAATTTCTTCATCTAATTTTATGTAAAATTGATAGGTTATAGTATTTCAAAACATTTTGAACATTGTATATATTTCGTTATCAAATTTTAAAAGGAAAAAATGTTGACGATGAAAAGCACCAGGAATTCCTGGAAAACCTAGAAAAAACCTGGAATTGAAAAAACTGTATTAATATCCTTAAAAAACCAGGAAACGCCTGGAAAAAGTTATATACAGTTCAAACTGAATAAATAATTCTTCAATTTAATTTTCTATATTCATATGGAGTTGGTGGACTAGTGGGTATGCAGTTGGCTTGCGGTTCTTGAGGACCCGAGTTCGATTCCCGCAACCGACAAACTGGCTTTCACCAATTTAAAATCAACTCCTGTGGTTCTCCCTCCACTAACAACTTTGGGGGCCGTGATTTGACGGCTGGTAACCGCACTTCACGTGTAAAAATATATCACTTACCGAGATCTGCTACGGCAAAGTGCCACACCCAGTAATGGGTAAAAGGCGTGATATCAGTTTCCACATCTTCCAAGTAATTGAATTTTTAATTCAGTTTTTACATTAATTATCTAAATAAATTTAAAAATATTTAGAGTCGGTTTTTTCATCTTCGGATACAGTTATCGATAACGAAAATAACATTACTATTTGTGCTATGATTTCGATGTGATATTTATCCTGCCAATAATTATGAGCAACTTTATTCGGAAATGAAAATTGATTGTTACATGTAAGTTAAAAATTTCGTTTTTTATGAATTTATTTTTAAATTTTTATTATAACGCCATTTATCCATTGCTGGGCACAGTACTTTGCCGTTGCAGATATCAGTAAGTGATATATTTTGCTCTTGACGTACAGTTATCAGTCCTTAAAGATGTTAGTAGTGAGGAAGCGACAGAGGTACATTTAATTTAATAATTAATAATAAAATCAGCTGCGGGATTCGAACTGGCGTTCTCAAATCTACAGGCCGATGCTTCTGAGCTACCTACCGCCGTATTTATGCAATTAAAAAATTAATAAATCTAAATACCGGAACGGATATTAAATTCTTTCAAAACAAAAACAAATTATTTAGTCCGGGGTAAAAAAGGTTGTTTATTAAAATTAATGTAAAAATCTAAGGCTAAGAACTAACTGACAAAGAATTTAACCCCTAAGTCTGTTTATTATTGGCGTAAAGTTTGGCCCCCAACAGTCAAATCGTGACATTAGCAATGACAGTTGAGGGTAAGTCACGTAAATTTATGCGTTAGTTTTTGTCAAAGCGGCAAGCTATATTAAACATTTGAACCCAACATTTCAAGGGTCACAAACCATCACTTTAACATCATCTGCTCCATCATGTACCATCTACCGCCATGCACATAAATTTCTTCGCTAATATCTTTTTAAATTGGTGTATGAGCATACATGCTCATTTTATATTAAGTCAGATCGATAAAAAATAATTGTTAATTATTATTTACGGTAACCTTACCTTATTATTAACAATCGATAAAATAAATTTTTAGTATCTTTTTTAGAATAATTTTAAAGAATTTTTTGCTTTGTAATTAACAATTTTAAAGTAAGAAAAGAGGTCGAGAGAACTGGAAAACAGTCACCTGTTGCTCAGTTTATTTACCTGATTGTCCTGCGGAAAGTACACCTGGACACAAACAGGAAGTGAGATACTAGGAGAACAGAACGAGCAGGAGTTTAGCAGGACACAAATATTGTGCCGATATAATAGACATTCGATTTCACATAGGTTTACATGATCCTAGCATTTGCTCCTAGTAAAACTAGTTCCACGTTCACTATAACTACGAATATTAAAATTCGTCAGTAGTTTGCGTTTCTTCAAGCCTTCTTAATATTTATTCCTCTCTCAAATTGATCGCACGAAAACTACGTTTTTTGTAGCACTAATCGTGCAAAAAGGGTAGTTTGCAGGATTTGAACTAGATAAATATTAGGCGAACAGGATAATTCAGAGATGTTCAGCAGGACGAAGGATTCGCAGGATTGTAGTTTGGCGGGAACACGTGGATTCTTAGGAATGTGGTCCCCTATTGAAGAATTCGGATAGCAGGCTAGCAGGATTGGCAAGTGTTGCAGGATTGGGAGTGTAAGCTAAGGGTTGGAGGTGGAGCTTATGCTACCCTATGTATGATCAATAATTCTTCACATGCGCAGACAGAATTTGTGTTACCTGTACTTTTCACTCATTGAAATCTCTGAACCAAATTCTATGATTCTGTTTAAATTTATCGCCAGTTCTTGGGAAATATTTATTACATTTTATGGCTACTTGTACCACCAATGATTAAAATTTTATCTTGGTTTATGGCTGGTTTTATAAACGACTAATTAACTTATTTCTGAAGTAAATTCATTCATTCAAATGAGAGTCGAACTTTTGACAGTAATGTTACATATACCACAAAATAAATAAAATTGAATTGAATAAGTTAATTTAAATGTATTTACTACGGAAGAAAATTCATTCTGTCCTTTTAAAAATTGGGGTATAAAGATATATCATTACGCCGTTTACCCATTATTGGGTGTGGCACTCAGCAATATCATATCTCTGGAAGTGCTATAGTTATGCGCGTGAAGTTCGGTTACCAGCCGTCAAATCACATCATTGCTATTACTGTGAAACAGTCGATTTAAATATATTTACAATTTTACTTTAGGTGACGCGGTTGGTCAATTACATTGATTTAGTGTTTATTTAAATTATTATTCCATTCTGTACAACAGGAATTGAATCCCAATTACAGTACAGGGCCCAGACTTACCGAGTCGTAGTATGATAGTTCATATATTTTTTAGCTTGAGTGGGATTCGAACTCGAGGTCTTTGTGTTAGAATTTTGCAAAGGTAGCGTACGAGCGTGTAATGACAGCTATTACTTATGAGGATGAAGTTTGCGACACAAGTCATAGGCGAATTTATCCGAAACAAGCGCAGTGTACACTAGCGAATGGATGAATGTTTGTTGTGTGTTGATGGATTTTGGTTGTGAGAAAAGAAAGAGTTTGTATGGAGGAAGTGTTAATGTGGTCGAATCGAGTATCGTGTGTCAGGATGAGAATGTTGACGGGTTCGTGCTACCCCATTTAATGGGATATAGCATGATGTTATGTATGTATGTATGTATGTAATAACTATTTAACTGGAAATCGAACTGTTTAGATAAGTTTGACAAAAATAATAATTATTAGAGGTTATATGACGTGCTATACTTCTACATTAACTGCAGTTGTGTAGAATTTACTTCCAAAACAAGTGCAGACCGATGATTCCTTTATATCTTTATAGATTCATTGTTAGAGAAGTGGACGTAAGTGAAATATTTATAAAACAAGTGTGTTAGGAATAAATGAGCTTGTATGGAGGGGGAGCTTTAGTGTCGTTGAAGCAAGTATGTGTGTCAGGATGAGAATGTTGGACGATAACTGATATTTTGATTAATCTGTTAGTGGATGTTCTGTGAATGTTTCAGGGGTTAGTACTACCCCATTTAATGGAATATAGCGACATGTTATGTATGTATGTATATGACGTGATTGTCAAACTTTAGTTGCGATGATATAACAATCTTCATGTATTTGTTAATAATAAATTTAACCGCACTTTACGCGAAAAGATATATCACTTACCAAGATCTGCTTAGGCAGAGTGCCACGCCCAGTAATAGGTAAAAGGCGTGATGATATATTTATTTATTTTCATTGCAACATCGATGTGATTGGCTCAAACCCGTGAATAATAAATATTTACTCACGAGCGTGAGAAACGCACATTTTATGAACTAATTATTAAATCATTTGACAAGACTGCAACCTATGATGATATATATTTTTAATTCAAAAAAGTAATTATTTTTACTAAAACTGAATTTATATTTTGATAGAATGATCAATTGCAGCATCAATATTTAAATTTTAAACTTCATTTAAATGCCAACTATTGGCGGTGTATCTAGTCATATATGTATATATTTCCAAAATCGGTATTTATAAATTCGTATTTAAATATTTAAATTTATAATATAATTTAGGTAGACCTTATGTTCTCATTTACCGTCAGTACGGTGGTGTACAGCAAGGCCACCATCCATAGTTAGACTTATCAATAAATAATGTAATTATATTCAATTTAACTGTGACAATTAGAAATTCATACATACATATATAAATAGAATGTACATACACATGAGATTGGTAATAAAGGTTTAATAATAAATAATACGGTGGTGTGGATAGCAATACGGAATTCGAATCCGGAGATCCCGAGTTCAAATATCACTCAAGCTAAAAATTATATGAACTACTACACTGCGGCTCGATGAGTGCGCACCCTGTACTGTAATTGGGATTAAGTTCCTGTTGTACAACGTAACATAAATAAATAAATAAATATTATCTATGAATTAATGTTAGTTGGTTGGTTGGTTTTTGAATGATTTAAGTATTCGGATGTTTGTGAACGCTTATGGGTACGGAATATCTAAGAAATACTTGAAATTAATTTGTAACTGTTTTCGTATTCGTATACCAACAACAGTACAATAACACTGAACGTATGGAATTCTAATAAAATGCTTGAGCACGGGAAGACAACGTGGGGTAACGGCTGGCAGCAACAACTAGTCAAGTAGCAAGTTAAATGACTGATGAACAAGGCAATGCGGTACACGTCTACGCAGTGTGTGATGATATTCACTCACTTTGTAATTACCGACAAGAAATTACAGGAGACGCGTGCGACGACCTGCAGTGGTCTGCTGCGGCCGCCGGAAACCGCCCTATGCCGATATGTGCCATGCCATCTTGTTCCAATAACCCTACGACTCTTCTTTGGAGGTCGTGATTTGACGGTCGGTAACCGCATTTACCACGTATACATTTATCACTTATCGAAATCTGCTACGGCAGAGTGCTACACCCCGTAGGGTAAAAGATATATGATGATATAATAATAATAATAATAATAATCTTTATTCATGCCTTTAGGCCTAAAATCTACATATTCGTAACTAAAACAGATTACATTCTATTGTATATTTACATTTCACTTATTTTCTTCTGTGTAGTACCTTCCTCATCCATTCCAAACCTTCTCCTGTGTCGCTCATAATATCTAGCATGCTTCTTTCTTCCTTATTATCGCCGCATTCATACATTATGTGCCATAATGTTTCTTCTTTGTTTTCGCAAATTCTACAAATTCGATCTTTGTTTTTCAACCAACTTCTGTTTCCCTTTTCCTCATTTCCACATCTGAATCTTGCCACTGTTTTCATTGAACCCTTACGATTTTCCCTCTGCAAATATCTAGGCATTCCCCAGGTTCTCAAATCCTTATATAATTTGTTGTATGTAGATCTTGTTATTCTATTCTCTTGTTCTTGTTTTTGATTATCCCTATCTCTTTGTATTATTTCTTCATTAATTTTGATTAGTTGTTGCCTCTTTCTTTCTACTTCGTTTGGTGAATATCCGTTTCTTTCATAATATTTCCTTCGCCTGTCTTCCCACTTTGTTAATTGTTGCTTGTTTTCCTCTTTTCTTCTGATTTCTTTCCAGCATTGCGCGAGAATTGAGTCTTCTTCTTTGCTTCTTATTTTTTCTTCATATTTCATCGCTCTTCTTCCTGTCTCTATTCTCAGTTGGTCTCTTTTCGTTTCTTCTCTGATAATGTATTTCGGAGTTTGGAAGTCTAGGCCTAATATCCATCGTAAGTATTTTGTCTGTAGATTTTCTATTCTATCGTGATACGTGCCATGCCATCTTGTTCCAATAACTCTATGATTCTTCTTTGGAGGTCGTGATTTGACGGCCGGTAACCGTATTTCCCACGTATAAATTTCTCACTTATCGAAATCTGCTATGGCAGAGTAGGGTAAAAGATATATGATGATATATGTAGGTATTTATTTTATTTTAGTTAATGACAACTTTTCTGGGGTAGGTGGCTCAGTGGTATCGAGTCCCACAACCGACAAACAATTTTCACCAATTTAAATCTACCCCTGTGACTCTTCCTCCACTAATATCTTTGTAGGCCGTGATTTGACGGCTGGTAACCGCACTTCACGCGAAAAAATATATCACTTACAGACATCTGCTTAGGCAGAGTGCTACACCCAGTAGTGGGTAAAAGGCGTGATGATATATTTATTTATTTTATTTATTTACAACTTTTATTTTCCATGATTACATTACAAATTAATATATTTTTTAAATAAGTTGGATTTCAGGCTTTAATTAATAGTAAAAAAGGTAAATTAAATATTCATTTTAAATTCTTTTTTTTAATTAAACTTTGAAGGCGACGTTTCGGCCATTATTTAGGCCAATTTCAAACAATTTTTAAATGTTAATTCATACTAAAAATTGCAATTATGTATGTATGTATACAGGGGTTTCACAACTTAGAGCAAAAAATTAAAGGGTATATTCTGTACGACGTGCTGATCATGAAACAAAAAGAAATTTTTTTTAAATCGCAAAACTATTTTCCATGTTTCCCAGTCCAAAATTTTTCGTTGCCACTGCCACTGGGTGGATGATTATGTTAAAGTTATTAATTAAATAAAATTCTATTATAAATAACTGCTAATAATTGAATTGTGTAATTATTCTTTCGTAGTTGATACCTACTTCATTGTTTGTGTTTAATAGGAAAGCGAATCCAGTGCAGTACTACAAAAAATGTTTTAGATTAGCAACCCTTAATTTTTCTAATTTAAAAAAATTCTTTTTGTTTCATGATCAGCACGTCGTACAGAATATACCCTTTAATTTTTTGCTCTAAGTTGTGAAACACCTGTATATGAAAATTAATGTTATTACAGTATAACCTCATGCTGCTATGAAGTAATGAACAAGCATGTATTTGACAAAGATAGATATACGTAATGTCTATTAATTATTAGTTCAGAAACTAATAACGTGTCGGTCACCACAGCGCGGACAAACTGTACTTACTGCATTACAAGATTTTACAAATAAATATATAATCACGATTTTTACTTATTACTGGATATAGCACTCTGCCTTAGCATATCTCGGTAAGTGAAATATCGCGATGAACCACTGCATTTTCTTAAAAATTGTGAGACAATAAATTTTGGATAAATATTTTTTTCATATTTTCCCAATAGCACTTCTCGTCTCCAGACTTTCGCAACAATTAATTTCCAAAATAGAAATAAATTCATGAGTGTGACAAGTTGCCGAAGCAGATCTCCGTAAGTGATGCGTAAAATGCAGTTATCAGTCATCAAATCAAGGCCCCGACATATGTTAGTGGTGGGGGAGCCACAAGGATAAATTTGGTGAAAATTGATTGTCGGCTGTGGGAATCGAACCTGAGTTCTCAATTCCACAGTTCGACTCGGTATCACAGAAATATGAAAATCTGATGTGGACACCACATGACTTCCTTGTACGCGTATTAAACTATAGATATTTTTTTAATTGCACATATTTGACATTAAATCTTTTATTTTTTGTTCTAATCCATAGCAAACTTAATTATTTTATTAAAATCTAAAAATATATAATATTTAAATTTAGATATCTCGCTTATGCAAAAGGCTAATTTAAAATTTTTTAATGTGCTAGACGCAGAATTTAATTCTTTAAAACTTTTATTTGCAGCATTTATTTCTAAAATTAAAATAATACCATTTTTTTCAAGGAAAACTGTTAGCAGCTTCATGTAATGTGTCACTTCCGGTTAGTGTATTTTAACCAAAATGTATTATGTTATTTCCATTGATATAGTAGTCTTATATACCAAATTTGGAAAGTTTTAAATTATATTTGAATATAGTTTTTCATGAAAATCTATTATAGGCTTCAAGTAAAGTACCACTTCCGGTAGTTGTATAATGACCAAAAAGGGAGGTGCACAACTAGATGTTATAACAGTCCTAAATATAAAGTTTCAATTTTCTACGGCTTACCGTTTTTGAGTTATGCGAGATACGTACGTACATACGTACGTACAGAGGGCATGACGAAATTAGTCAAAATGGATTCAGGGAGGGCCAAAATACCTATTTCCGTTGAAATCTGAGAACTGAAAATTTTCGCGATTACAATACTTCCTTTACTTCGTACAAGGAAGTAATAACAACGTTGGGTGTTTTTGATAATTCTATATTTGTCCGGATAGTTGATAATTTCCCCTATTATTTTTTGGGACGAATGCCGTAGAGACGTAACAGCACGCCAGCGTCCGGTGCAGCGCTCCGGTGAGAGCGAACCTGGCGCAGACAGCGTTCGGTGCTGGAATTCGGAGTGCTCACAAAACAAGCAGCGCGACCGGCGACTCGGCGTTTCAAACACACTGGTTTTGTAAATAACGTATCCTTATTAGGACACGACGCCTGCCATCACTTCGCCCCTCGCCTGCTATATGCTGGGCCTGGACCCTGGGACCTGCCGATCTGGACACAGTGGACACGCCTCTCTCTCGCTTTATAATCCGGCAATCGCGATTGTTTGTTAACACGATCATTTTGATGGCGCTTATGTCTCGGAACATCCTATTGTAATGCTAGCGTTTTTCTTGTTCATGCTATTTGTACAAAAAAACATCTTATTTAACGGGCGTAAAGCATAATTAATATTTGAAAAGATATGCATGCTAACCATGTCTTCTTTATTTGATTGTATAAATTTTAAAAGCTCTACTAAAAGAAATGTTCTGTGATCAAAAGGTGTACTAATTTCCGTATTTATTTCATTGTAAAATAACTAAGTAGGTACAGAATTGATTGAATATCTTTACATTTTGGACATTTAGCAAATCAAAAACTGATTGTAATCCAATAATTTTGCAGTAAAAAATAACAAAAAACTTATAAGGACGCTAAATTAAGTACATAGACGGTATAGGAATTTTTACTATTGTTTCTTATTTAATTTGTTAAAAATAAATCACTTTTGCTATATAACATTAATAGTATATTACATAACGAGAATTGTAACAAGCACATTACGTGCGAGTGAAAAAGTTGCGCACGAGCCTTGGCGAGTGCAGTAATTTCACGAGCAATGTAATTGCGTTACAATTCGAGTTGTGTATTATACTTTATCTATTATTTATTAAATGTTAGTTATGTAATTAAATAATACATTATAATTTTTATTAAAGATTTCTCGTCAACCAGTGATACTAAAAATGTTCACTTGAAGAACTTCTCAATTTTGCAAATTTTTAAATAACTTGCAGAATTGCCAGTCTTATTTGTAAAATTTTAATTTTCTGAAAGATATTATTTTATTATATAATTACAACATATTTGTAGCGGCTTTTTTTACTTTAAACCTAATTGAGATTATAAATACGAATTCACACATAGCGGATATAGTTGGGACTTGAAACTGCAGCAATGGTACAGTTTACCTAACTGTCTGCCTGTAGAAGAAGTTCGTTCTTTTCGTTTAAATACGCGTTTAAATGTACACAAGAATGTTTGTATATTGAATGTAGATACTTACAGTTACATGTTTCAAATAATTATATAACAAAATAGACAAATATTGAGTAAATCAAATAAATTAGCTTTTACTGTAAGTATTATAATAACCATTTTCATCGAGCTTTGGATTTTGTGAATCTATCTGCTGAATCTAAAAAATAAAATACGTGTATATGATATCTCAAACACGTGTTGGACTTTTAGAATGAAGTTCCATAATAGGTCATATTCAATAAGTAGTAAAATAACTTTATTAATGGACATTTTAATCTTTTTGCATTTTTTTCCTAAACGGTAGGGTTTATCACAATATATGAAATAACTATTTCATGCACTGTAATTTGATTTAAAACAAGTTTTACTTTTTTATTTCTCCAAAATTATTATAAATTACATTTGTTCATAAAATAAATGTTTTATTATAGCCTGCAGGTTGTGTTACAATTTTCACGACACTGGCTAAAAACTTCCACTTTACATCCGTGATACATAAATAACTACTTTTATAGATAAATTAGAAATGCATTTTTGTAAAATTCGCTTTATTTGCTATTTTACTTTGAAAAAATATAACACTTAGCGTCCTCAAATTACGTAACGCAAAATTGGACAATTTTTGATACCCCCATCCTCCGTTATAACGCACCCATAACGCAAATTTGACTGCCCTCTCTAAATATAACGTAACGCATCCGTAACACAAACATGACTCCTCTCTCCCTAAATATTACGTAACGCAGTACTTGCCGCTTCCTTATTTTTTAATATCATAATTTTGAATGTAAACGGTGTTTTCAAGTAATAAATACACAATTAGAATTGTTTTCCATAAAGTTTTACTTAAAATAGAGTGCTTTTTTTACGTAAATGCGACAAGCAAGTTTAAAATTATTTTTTGAATTATATTTTATCGTTACGTAACGCACACGTTAATCCCCAGTGTCCCTTCGTAACGCTACCTGTACTCCCCTCCCTCCTCTTTAAGAGTTACGTAATATCAGAACAACCCCTTATCAGGATCGGCTACGACAGAGTGTCTCACCCAGTAATTTGTAAAAGACGTGATTATATATTTATTCTATCAATTTTTATGTTACTGGAAAACAAATATTGTTGCTTGCAAGGTAACATAAATGAAAACTAAAAGCCCTAGGACGAAAATAGTTATTTATGTACCTAGAGACCAGAACGGTGGTGTGAATAGCGATACGGAATTCGAATCCGGAGATCCCGAGTTCGAATCGCACTCAAGCTAAAAATTATATAAACTATCACACTGCGGCTCGGTGATTGCGGACTCTGTACTGTAATTGGGATTAAATTCCTGTTGTACAGCGTAACATAAATAAATAAATAAATATTATGCAGTTCCCTAGCAATGAATGTACACCCATACCTCGCTATACGGCCACTCTTTATACGGCATTTCGCTATAACGAAAAAAAAACTTTTTCCCATTGAATTTGTATGAATTTGTATTAGAATTGATTGATTCCTTATACGGCTTTACGCTTTGCGGCCAAGTTTCGTAGAACGTATCTAGGCCGTAAAGCGAGGTATGGGTGTACTTTTTAGATCGCTCATGGAAAAATAAATATGTTGATATAGGTATTCTTTAAAATACGAATTAAACAGCTGCGCCCCTCAGATATGTGCACCCTTGTTACGGATCTAATCTGAATAGTGACAATAGAAAAAAAGTAAACCCATTTTGGAACATACACCGACAATTTGTCCGGACTGGTTGTATGAAGACGTCAAGGGACTCTAGTTCGAAGCAGTAATGTAAACAACGTAAGCCCGCTAGGAATCCACGGCTAGGTTGAGTAAATCCCAGCGTCTGGTCGGGCCTACGACCGTGTGAGCTGCGGAGTGTAGCAGCACCAGCACCAGCACCAGCAACAGAACGCAAGGCCGCCGGGTGACCTCAGTGCACCACCAGTTCTGCCAACATTCCAGCAGCCATTGCACCGGTCTCACTGTACACTACACACAGTGTACGTGGCCACTCTCGCCGTCGCCACCTGTCTCTTGTGTGAGCATGCAGGTGACATGTGTGTGAACATGGCCCATGGATGAAGAACATGCAGCAACTAAATTGTTAAATTATACTAAGCAACTAATCAAATCATAATCATAATAACAATTGATACTTTATTGATATATAAGTCAGAACATTTTATTTACTACATACTGTTTATACACAAAATTCATAGTTTTTTTGACATTTATTGGTATTTTCGGATGCGTCTCTAGCTAGATACACCTGAGGTATCCAGGAGTCAGCTTCATTCGGTAAATAGCTCGGCCACAGGGTCAATTCAAGTCAACGTTCATAACACATTTCGTTTTTATAACCTACAATTTTTAGATCATAACACTGCTTATAATAAAATATAATAAATAAGTTAAAAATATGACTTGGAGGCTGAATTTTGTGAAATATAGCCAAGTGTTTATTTTATATTTTTTATTAAACCTTGTTTCACCAAGTGTTGGATGACAATTAATTTTTTCTTTGTTGTTATTAAAAATATGGTTTTAGTAAAGTATAAATTTTTGCTGTGGTGATGGTTATTTTACCATTTGTAAGATCTAGGACGAAAAGTATAACTGCTAAATAGTTATTTGTAAAACTAATAATTAAAGCAATACTTTTTCACAAATTTGAAGTTTGATGCACAACCGCGAAGCCGGAATAAATCATTCAAATGAGTGAATAAAAGATGATTTCATTATGGTTATGATAAAATTTCAGTGTCATGTTGGAACATTTTAAATGAACTCAAAGGCGATTAATAAATTAAAATAGTGGAAAAAAGTAAAATTAAATTAATTTTAAACTATTTTACATGATTTTTAAACAATTTTTTGTTAAAAAATAAGACTTTTATGATCAATATGCAAGAAAAATATATTCAAATGAAATGATTTCCTTTTTTATCTTTTTGATTCGTGTTCAATTCTTACTATACGAGTAGAGTGTCTAGCTGCCATGGTGTAGAATTTACTTTCAAAACAAGCGCAAGCGACGCTCCTTTCTTTTCTTATCATTTTTGATTGAGAAGTGAGCGTGAATAAATTGAAATGATTTGAGTATGTAGAACGTATGTATGGCAGCAAATGAATGAATGTGATTGAAAATTTGTTCTGTGATGAAAGTTTCTGAGTGTGAGGAATAAATTAACTTATATGGAGGTAACTGATTCTTTGATGAATTTGGTGAGTAAATGTTACCCCATTTGATGGGATATGTATGTTGTTTTTATAGTTTTTTATAGCAACAATTTTACAATTTTGAAAAAATTAAATACGATGCAATGAATGTTTGATTATTTCTCAGATCATAAGTAGGTACTCTTTTACTTCTCATCAATAAAGAAACAATATTCGAGACAACTTGAAGTTATAGATTTAAAGTTAAACTTATGACAGAAAAATTCGGGTGACGCCTGGATTCAAACCAGGGACCCTCCGCTTGCCGGGCATAGATGCTAACCGCTACACCACGTCATCTGTATCCGACGTAATGCCTATGGCACACTGATCGATGAGCGTCGATGAGCATCAATGAGCTCTTCGATGAAACAACAGAACGCACTCTTCATTGACAAACAATAAAAGCTTCTAAAGTTAAGAAAGAAAAACTAAATTTCAAAAATATGCTAACGTGAAGTGAGATACAAAAGATACGAGTGAAATGAGATACGTTCGTTTCATCGATGAGCTCTTCGATGGAAATAGAGAAGCCTCTAATTTTCGTCGATGACGGGTGCGTTCTGTTGTTCCATCGAAGAGCTCATCGATGCTCATCGACGCTCATCGACCAGTGTGCAATCAACCGAATTCTTCTGTCATAGTGTCTAACGTAGCATCAATCCCAAGACTCCTATATGATAGGTATTGACAACGGGTTTAGTCTACAGCGACACATGTCTAAATTAAAGGAAATCATACAACGAACTGAGTTTTTGTCATATGACATAACTGAAAGTACAGTGATGATAAATTGTATTTTAAATGAATTTATAGATTCAGCAATAAACAATAAATCACATTAATTTGATAGTCTTTACTATTCGTATTCAATAAACATGCAACATAGTTACTTGAACATTCGATCCAAGCTTACAATTTGTAAGAGAATCTTATAAGAATGCAAATATTATCGTAACAACAGTGGTTAAAATACTTGGCTGTATACTTGTCTGTCCAGCTGCTACGCTATAATATAATGTAATATTAGTGCAGTGAGATGCAAATTTCTGAATATTTCTAGTGATACTGTAAAATCAGTTATTTAGTTTAAATTATTGTTATTCTGTTATGTAAGTATAATGTGCATGTGTGCATTCATGCACATTATTGTTTTTATCGCTCATTGATTACTATTATTATTGGAAACTGGAAGTAATATAACAGTTTTAAATTATTTTAATCATTACAGCACAGGTGTAGATAAGAATATGTTTACGCCATTATTGTTTTTTTTTCTATATTAGTATGATTTTTTTATTTCTTAGAAAAAATATCTAATATCTGTGATTTATTTAATATTTTTTAACTACTATTTTTTTTTATTTCCTACGATGAATAACAACATGAAGGCAGATATTTAATCAAAAAATAAAATATAAACTAAACACTTGGCTAAGTCTCACAAAATTCAGCCTCCAATTCACCTTATGAGGGCATCGTCAGAGGCTGGCCAGCACAGTTAGTAGCCATAGACGCGTTTCGCTCATATTAGAGCTCATCAGCATGGTATAACTCACTTCTTCACCTAGAACAAAGTACACGTGAAGAAGCTGGTGACGAAGGACTGTGCCAGTAGAGAATAAGATCTCTAAAAAACGGTTAGATGACATGAGAAGTTCTATCGAACAGGCAATGCCATCTACCGAAAAAATTAAAAGCTACGCAGCAATTTAAATAACAACAAAGACAAAATTAATTGTCATCCATACACTTGGTGAAACTAGGTTTAATAAAATATAAACTTAACACTTTGCTAAGTCTCACAAAATTCAGCCTCCAAGTCACCTTATGAGGGCATCGTCAGAGGCTGGCCAGCACAGTTAGTAACCATTGTCTATGGTTATGGTTAAGTGTATGGATGGCAATTAATTTTGTCTTTGTTGTTAGATATTTAATCTACTATTGATCTGTCAATATGAAAACAAATTTCTACAATACTATTTTATAAATTTATGGTGATTATTCCAGTACTACAGTTAAATCAGAACATTGTAATTACCTGGATGCATTTATATTTTTAACATCTTATGTTGAAGATTAATCATATATTTAATTTAAAAAAATAAAACTTGCTTTCTGGCACGTTATTTACAAAGCCTCAAAATTATCGAATCAACTTCAATAAAAAATTATTAAATATCACAATATTTATAGATATATTAAATCGAAATACAAATAGTTATTTGTTTATTAAGAGTGTAAAGTGATTCTTTATTACTCGAGCACGGTAATTGCAGCACGAGCCGAAGACGAGAGCTGCAATAGTGTAAGACACTTTATGCTCGTGATACATACATAATTTTTTTTTCTACGATTGCATCTTAAATGATTAAAAAACGTATAGAGATTGAAAACATGACAAATTTCTGTTTTGTTGGTATCCCTGGTAACCATTTAACATCTTTTTCGCGTGTTGCCATTGAAGACGCACAACAAAGATATTTTTCGATTGTTTCACAGAAAACGTCAACTTTACGATGACAAATGAGAACGTAATTGTCATAGCAATCGTAGAAAAATTAACTTTTTTACTATTATTTTACCACATTAGAATTAATTAATTATAGTATATGTAATAAGTTTTCATTTTTGTTTTCTTAATTCTTATTTCGATGGATTATTGTTTACGTACACGCTTTTAATTTGATTGGAAGCAACTAATACATGTTTAGTCATCACTGATTTAAACAAATAATAATGCATCCATTATCCAAGTTCCATACGGCAAATGGCTAGAAGAAGAAGAAGAATATAAACATGAGTTTTTGTAGAATTCATGATTTATTTTGTGATGGTGCATTTCCTGGTTAGGAAGTTATTCCCAGATCCGCACTTGAAATCAGTGTTTAGGAGTGTTTAGTTGCGAGGAAGAGACAGAAGGCATATCCTCCGCATTGGCGCGCTCGCACATATGCTGCTCTGCGCCAGACAACTAGAGATACAAGGACATGACTTTTTTCCTGGACATATTCTTTTAACAATATAAAAAGATATTGCACCCAATTTTTATTCCAATTCAAAAACATATTAGTGAGTGATGATTTTTCTTTACTATTAATTATAAATAAAGGCGCACTCAATATTCACATTAATAATATCTGGTTTGATTAACTATAAAACGGTAGTATATTGTTTAACTAGTATGAAAAGTGATATATTCGTGAACAAAGGTGGCAATTGAGTTTCGAGACGTTGGGCGAATCCTGCAATCACAGGAATGCAGGAAGTTTCAACTAGAGGTGTACACATTATTATTTTTCCTACAATCGGAAATTAAGATTGATCGTTTTTTAATTGTAATTAATTTTAAAAAATAATCCAGATAAATAATGGTCTGTTATGCATCAAAGGAGGGAAACAAGCGATTATTCCCGCGTGTGAAGTTGACAAACCGAGACGTAAGCGAGGGCCGAAGGCTCGAGCGAAAGTTGAGGTTTGCCAACTTCACACAAGGGATAATCAGGCCCTCCCGTGAAGCATATTATACTTTTCATAACAAGTGCACAAAAATTACTGTCTTATCGGGACAAATGTCAAATATGGGTTGCGTAACTAGTTACCTAGGAAACGCCGCAAACAGCTAATAATCGTAGTCCCTAGGGAGAGAAACATTATGTTCAGGGAAGAAAATCAGTGTTTCTCTCTCTAAAATTAGGGAACAAGAACGTGTTTCTTGTGCATGTGTTACGAAAAAATATTTTTTTATATATCTAGATTTTTTTTACATTTGTGGTCTGCAAAGAACCCCGTTGTCAATAGCAACGGTCTGCTAAAAGCCTTAGTCTATAATTGTTCAATTGGTCAACAAATGAGGTTATGAAAGCCATTTTTTTCTGATTGTAATAATAGTCATTTTTGTATGAAGTGCGCGAAATGAGTGTTTTGTTGTTGTGCGTGAAAATGTCACTTTTAGTCAAGACCGCAGGTCAAGACAAAAGTCATTCGAATGCACAAAAAACAAGAATATTTTTTCTATAACTATCAAAAAAGAATAATACAATAATTATTGATTATTATGGGGGTAGGTGGCTCAGTGATATCGAGTCGGCCTGTGGATCTTGAGAACCCTGGTTCGATCCCACCAGTCGACAAACAATTTTCACCCTTGTGGCTCTCCCTCTACTAACATCTTTGGTGGCCGTGATTTGACGGCTGGTAACCGCACTTCACGCGAAGAAATATATCACTTACCGAGATCTGCATAGGCAGAGTGCCACACCCAGTAATGAGTAAAAGGCGTGATGATATATTTATTTATTCAAGTGAATTGAAGGAAAACAATAAAAAATTATATAAATTTTGTGCTATTATGTGTTGTAGTGAAGTGAACGTGAAAAAAAGAAATAATTTGGGAGCGTACGAAAAATGTTCATTTTGTGCACTAGGGTGCAAAACCGCGAAATACGCATTGTAATGATAATGTAAATGATGAAAGAAGCATGTACTTTGAAAAGAAATGTTAGCCCTCCCATTAATTATACGCTGCGCACGCCAGTGGACATTAGCAATATGGCCGCGTAGAGGACTCAGTAAAAAGCACAATGTCGTCGCTGTTTTCAGGTCTCATGTTTTTACCTATTGGTTCATACATATATATATATCATCACGCCTTTTGCCCATTACTGGGTATGGCACTCTGCCGAAGCAGATCTCGGTACGTGATATATTTATGCACGTGAAGTGCGGTTATCACTCGTCAAATCACGGCCCCCAAAGATATTAGTGGAGGGGGGCCCACAGGGGTAGATTTAAATTGGTGATCGGCTGTGGGGATCGAACCAGGGTTCTCAAGATCCACAGGACGACTCGATACCACTGAGCCACCTACCCCATAGAGATACTTTTAATGTGATGAAAATTGTTTGTCGACTGTGGATATCGAACCCAGGTTCTCAAATCCACATGCCTACTCGATACCACTGAGCCACTGACTCTAATAATAATAAGCAATATCCTTCATGTACAGATGACTTAAATCTAGACTTACTAAAGTCAAATCCAAATATCCTCGTGCGTACTACAACAGACACAAGTTGGCGGGGAGCGGGGCGCATTGCTCGTCGCTCGGTCATCGACCGCGCGCCTTCGTCTCGCATATGTCATTCTAACTGTTTTTAAAATTCGCGCTACTACGTACAGTTTTATTTTCTAATTTTCTAAGAAGCGCTGGACTGGAGTGTCCGCGAACAATGCCTCGAACACACGCATAAATATGCGTTTATGCTTCTGGTTGGACTCGAAGGAGCATGAAGGTGCATACGTCGTCTAGACTCGTAAAATGCGAAACTTTGTGCTGGTTTCCTGCTTCGTACAATCATATGCAGTGCGGAGTACTGGAGTACTGCTATGGCGGATATGCTTGTCTTTATAATCAGATTTCTTATCTTCAGGCTGAGATTCATGCATTCATTTCAAAAGACAGAGTATACTAGTCTAGTCTACAGTCTAAACCTAGAGCGACAAAATTTAATATTTAATCATAATAAACTTATATTGTTTTTAATTCCTTGACCTTTTTAATAGATAGATATAAGTACAAATTCCATATTTCCAGGTTGAAATTCACTTCAAAAAACAGAGTAGGTTAGTCTAGTTTACAGTCTAGATCTAGAGCGACAAATTTGTAAGAGCAGCAAGTTTTAATATTCAATAATAATTAACTGATATTGTTTTTATTTCCTTGTCTTTTTACACAATGCAGACCAATGCAAATAAATTGTGTTATCATTTGACATTTAACTATACCTCTTATTATAACAGCTTTTACAATTTTTTTAATAGAAACTAATTTAATGAATGATAACATTTTATTACGATTATGCGAAAAAATAGTTATTACGTACTTATTTTCAATGCAAAAAGTAGTTGTTTATCGCATAGCGTCCGATAAAATAATTGCTACAAAACAAATTTAATATAACGTAAGATAATGAAAATATATGTTTTTGATAAATAAATATATCATCACGCCTTTTACCCGTTAATGGGTGTGACACTTTCCCGTAGCAGATCACGGTAAGTAATATATTTCTTCGCGTGAAGTGCGGTTATCAGCCGTTAAATCAAGGCCCCCAAAGATGTTAGTGGCGGGGGAGCTACAGGGGTAGATATAAATTGGTCAAAATTGGATCGAACCAGGGTTCTCAAGATCCACAGGCCGACTCGATACCACTGAGCCACCTATCCCATTGATATAAAATTAGTAAATAAATATATCATCAAGCCTGTTACCCATTATTGGGTGTGGCACTCTGCCGTAGCAGATCTCGGTAAGTGAAATATTTCTTCGCGTTACCAGCCGTCAAATCACGGCCCCCAAAGATGTTAGTGGAGGGGGAGCCACAGGGGTAGATTTAATTTGGTGAAAATTGTTTGTCGGCTGTGTGGATCGAACCAGGATTCTCAAGATCCACAGACCGATTCGATACCACTAAACCACCTACCCCATTGAAATATAATTAGTAAAATTAGTATAATTTGTTAAAGTGTTAAAGCGCAATCGCAGAAGATATAGTGTATGCTACTCGTATTAAAAGTGTCTTTTATATCATTATACTAATTTAACTTATTACATTTCAAACATCAAAAATATTTATTTTGTAGATTATGTTGCTAAGTTTATTTCGTAGCAACTATTTTATTGCGTCCTTTATGTACTTATATTCCTGCATATTGCACATTGCTGACACCCGTTTGATAGCGGAACAATTACGAGATTCTAGAAATAACAGTTTGCAAACATTTTGAGTTATAGGCTGTTTCCTGTAGGTAGATTGAGTTATAGAAAATTTGAATCATCACGCTATATTTACTCATTATTGGGTGTGACACTCCACCATAGCAGATCTTTGTAAGTGATGTATTTATGCGCGTGAAGTGCGGTTACCAGACGTTAAATCACGGCCCCCAAAGATGTTATTGGTGAAGGAGCCACAGGGATAGTTTTAATGTGGAGAACATTGTTTGTCGGCTGTGGGAATCGAACCCAGGTTTTCAATTTCACCTACCCATGAATATATGTAGTTCCTATAAATAGTTTTTGAGCTAATAATAAAGACTTCCTTGTAGGTAAGAGCTAGGAAATATGTTTTATAATTATGTCTAAGGGCCATTTCGCACGACAATTTTTTTGTTATATCGAAAAAATTCAGATTACCATATGATTTTTGAATATATGAATAAACATCTAATAAAAAATCGTTCGTATTTAGTGGTTCTAATTTAAAGAAAATTATTAGAATATGAATTGAATGGTAGAAATTTACCTAAATATTATAGAATGGAACATGATTTTTTAAAAATACCTTGCTTTATAAATATAAATAAAAATAAATATATCATAACGCTTTTTACCTTTAGAAAATCTTTGTGTTTTTTTTTGCGCGTGAAGTGTGGTTACCAGCAGTCAAATCACAGCCCCTACAGATGTTATTAAATTTTAATTTTGTTTTAAACAAATGAATGCAAGCAATGTATCTATTTTTTTGTTATAATATTATTGTTTTCTGCATAACTTTTAAAAATGTCGATTACAACTAATTATTCGAATAGATTACAGAATAATTGAAGTTAAATTATGTTTTATTGGTACATAGTAGTTAATTCATTTTGTGCATGGCATAACACAGTTAATTGCCATTTAGAAATAATAGAATTTCTAAATCGTGATATAAACAATAATTATAATTATTTGAAATCATTTACAATTATCAAAACACTAAAATGATTTTTAATTATCTTGTTCGATGCAAGAAACGAAATGTTCATCGTGCTTTTGTCTAGCAAATTACAGTGTTTGCATTCGACAACAATGATTTGTTTTTAGCGTCCAACAGTTTGATATATTCTAAAATAATAGTAATCATTTTACGTACGTGCTCAATTACGTCACTAATCGTCGTAAAAAGTCCCTGACACATGCACGGGCGAACCCTAGCGACTAGTGAAACAAGGAACCAATGACGATGAGAAGTCGAAGAGTCGAAGCCGAAAAGTCTCGCTCGACGGAGCCACTCTAATTAAAAATCAAAATTCATACAGGAAGTGATTGACCCGAAAATTATGAACCGTCGGTGTTCAGGAATGCCACAAACAAACAACTAAAAACATTGCGAAACACAGAAGAATGCAGTTTGGGGAACGCGTATCGGACGCGCACAGTAAGTAGTGGAGCGAGGGAGACGCAGTACAAGAATGCGTGCGTGCGAGCAGGATGGAGACACATTCTCGCGCGATTCATACCAAGCTGCTTGACGCCCCGGATGTGTTCAATGGAATCATAGATTCATTCAACTAGTAGCAATTAGCAAATATAATGCATTCTTTCCTTAACTCCTAGTCAGAAATATTTGCTTCAATATGGTCAAGAAATGCTGTTATTATTTACAGTAAAACCGCTGTGTTCATTGAATATTCAATGAAACAAACGTATATGAACAAATACTTTAAATATTTTACAAGATTATCTTTAGTATGTTTGTAATTATATGAATATAGCTTTTATACTGCGTTATTGGTGGATGCGCCAAAGTGATTTTTCAAATAAATTTTAGAACGATGTTACTGTTCATTTTATTATAAATCATTTTTATTTATTTAACAATTGGTTTTGAGTAACTTTAGGTTGAATTGGACAACATAACTTTAATAAATTTATTGTTATGTTAATGAACTTTGTCTACGATCATGCGAAAATGAGATATTATGTACTCATTTTCAATGCAAAAGGTGGTTCATTTTTTGATAGCGTGCAATAATACTTTTGTTTGTATTTTGCTTATAGCAACGAGTAAAAAATTTATTAAATCACATAACCTACAAAATAAATGCTTTTTTCATTCAAAATATAATAAGTAATAGTATATTACATAATGAGAATTGTAACAGGCACATTACGTGTGAGTGAAAAAGTTGTGCACGAGCCTTTCACAATGTAACAGAAAAGCACACTCATATGTAAAATGTGACAGGTATTATTCAAACTGAAATTTGACTGGAATTGCCAACTTGAAATTAGACGGCAATTAAATTCACAATTAATATTTTCGTTGTATTTAATGTATTAAATAAATTCAGAAACTTGAACTTCTTTCAAAAGTGACAGTTCTCATTATTTATCTAGGTCATTAATAATCCATTATTGACCGTTACTAAGGTAGTGGTAGAGAAAAACAATTTCACGACTCAAAACGAAGTCAATAATAGCATCTTGTTAGACTAGTAGTGAAAATAGTTATTTTTGTATTAAGAGCGTAAAGTGATTCTTTGTTACTCGAGCACGGTAATTGCAGCGCGAGCCGAAGGCGAGAGCTGCAATAGTGTAAGAGGTACAAAGACACTTTACGTTCGTGATACACACATACTTTTTTCTATGATTGCATCTTAAAATTATTAAGAAAATAAATTTGTTCTGTCAACTGTCAGTATGACAAGTTTCTGTTTTGTTTGTATCCCTGGACACTATTGAAATATTGTTTGATGAGTCCCATCATTCCGTTTCGGAACATAGGGTCCGGGCACACCGAGCCGCAGTTTTTACACTGCCGTACTGCCGGTTTCTTTAGTCAGATTATTTAAGGCGTATAAGTGACTAGCTTATAGCGCCCGAGTGTGATAAATACATGTTACTGTATTTTTATATTTTACGACAAATCACACATTGTCGGCAGGCGGATTCGAACTGACGGACCTTGGCTCGGGTGACGTCACAGTATGCTAAGAGATGTGCCTTAACACGCTCGGCCACCGCGCCTACATTTTTTTTGGAAATAAACACGCATTTAATATCTTTTTCGCGCGTTGCACTGAAAACGTCAACTTTACGATGACAAATGAGAGCGCAATTGTCAACTATTATGCACTATTTTCAAGAATATCCATGACTTGTTTTATGGAAGAATACTCCTTGGTTTGCTCATTAAAGTAGAAATAGACCTGTTTGATATTCGAGTATACGAATATATATATATATATATATATATATATATATATATATATATATATATATATATATATATATATATATATATATATATACATTTAAATAATTTGTATATTTTGCTTAATATTTCCGGTAATAAAGAAAATAGTGTACGCGATATGTATTCAAAGTATCTTTAAGGTACTCACATGAGTCTCGTGCTTAAATTTCTTGTCCTATATTAATAATATACAACTAGTATATACTTTTTAGTTAGTAAACTTGTCTACAGTAATTAGATACTTGTATGTAGCTTACTGAGATTTTCAATATTACATTTGGGTGTTATGTTGTATTACGTATAAATGACGATATATTAAAATGATTTTATACATATTTATACTAAATATAATTTAACTTGTAATGGAGAAGGAATGTTAGAATCTCCATTACCTGAACTTAATTTGAAATGTACAGTGAACCGAATACTGTTGTCAATATAAATTCTTGGAAACAATGTCAGTGTTCGAGCTGTACGGATATAAAGTTCGCATTTACGCTTACCGGTTTGACGATAGAGGAGAGTATTAAACGTGCCGAGAGAGAAAATTCCTGGGCCGACTTTTCTTGTATGGGATCACGATTCGAAGTCGGTCTGTCTGGTCAAGGTAAGGACTGCCCACATTCCAGCGAGTTCAAGCGGGCCGGGCGGCGGTGCGGCGGTGGTTACAGCGCGGAGGTCCGCCGCCGTCACCATCGCCGCCGCCGGCGTCTACCCCTCGCACACACATCTACATTTCTATTTCGCAATTTCGAATTTATATTTTCCTCTCCGTTTTATAAGTAAATACATATTATATACAAAATTAATCATTTACTTTAATTTGAATACCGATTGTTGCTCGTGTTTTTGAATGCTCTTTTGCACCAACGAAACTAAAATTTTATGTCTGATTTAAACAAATATAAGTAAATCGAAGTAAATTGTCATATAAAACATTTGCTATCAAACATTTGCAGATCATTGCTATTGGCAACGGAGCTTTTTGCAGAACGTTGCTATTAGTAACGCTACTTTTTGTAGGCCGATGCCAATAGCATTTTACATACCACAAATGCATTTTTTACATTTGTATTGTTTTCCTAGTTACCTACATTTAAAATTTTTATTATTTACAGTTAAAAATCTATTAATCATAATTTTCGAACGTAGAAAAAATGTTGTATAAACGTCTAGTTAAAATTATCTTTTCAAATCTCGATTAATTGCAGTATTTTCTACGCTTATGTTACAATTTCTAGTCTCGATCTGCAAAAGGCTACCTTCAACCCTTAATAAACAAATAACTTCTAATGGGGTAGGTAGCTCAGTGGTATCGAGTCGACTTATGGATTTGAGAACCTGGGTTTGATTCCCATAGCCGACAAACAATTTTCACCAAATTAAATCTACCCCTGTGGCTCCTCCTCCACGAATATCTTTCGGGGCCGTAATTTGACGCACTTCACGCGAAAAAATATATCGCTTCCCGAGATCTGCTCGAAAGAGTGCCACACCCAGTAATGGATAAAAGGCGTGATGATATATTTACAATATTAAAAACTGAAACCGTTGCAAATTGCAAATAATATAAAAAATTCGGATTAAAGGAAAATCAATCAAAATTGTATTTATGGACCGCGAAACAGCTAAATTCTTGCGAAAAATTTTATTTGTAAAATATCTGAATAAAAGTATCCGACGAAATTAGTTTTCCGCTATTATTGTATTTCAGGAAAAGTTTAAACAAAATTTATATAAAATTATATTCTGCATTTACATTAATTTAAACATTTTATTAAGTTTAAAAGTGATATTATTATAACAAATGGATGTACGAGTTTTCTTCGAAAATCGTATCATGATTAATTAAAATGGGAAATAAGTTTTCCGCTATTATAGCTTCCATGATTATTTTTCAGGAAAAGTCTAACAAAATTTATAGAAAACATTTTCTTTATTTAAATTAATTAAAAAGTAATTACATAAGTAAAATAAAATATGTTTTAAATGCAGAATTAAATCCTTCACACCTTTTATTTAACACTTTTTTCTGTAAAGCAATTAAAAAATTGATGGCGAAACACTTATTTATTATTATTTGCGGTATAGTTTTTGTGAGACAGCCTGTATAACATTGATAATTTGATATTTTAAAGGGGTAATTATCTCTTTACTTTCCTCGATCCGCCATTGACAGGGTGGCAATGACCCTTTCAGTCTGCCGCTGAGCTTGTTAACAAAGACATCGCCCACACGCCCGATTGTGGGTCACACTGATATAGCACACGTCGCTTTTTGTTTTTTTAAGAATGTTTTTTATGGGAAATACTTTTTTGTTAGCGGAATTTTAATGTATGGTGTAGTTATTTTTGTTTATTTGTGAATTAGGATTTTTCGTAACATTAAAAAAACAAATATGTATTTTTTGTGAGTAATAACTGTTGTGAAAGTTTTCGACATTTATCAAATATTTTTCGTTCCTCCGCGCGATAGATTATTTACTTTTTTTTATTAATTATACTGTTGAAAAATACTTCATAAACATAACACGTCGTATATTTATAACATTAATGTATAATTAGGATTTTTAAAATTCTTTATTATTTAATTAAATATAGGTAGATATTTTAGTTGCAAGTTAACTGGGTATGATATTTAGATAGTTGCTAATTAATTTTATTACTTCATTAAAATAATTAATGCATACTGAAATAAGCTATTAAATATTTTGCGCAGAAACATTCATTTTACATTTTGTCGTCATATAAAAATCTTGGTTGAAGAATTATTTTATTACTAAATTTACAAAATATTTAAATGCGTATATATATATATATATATATATATATATATATATATATATATATATACATACATACAGGATTTTTCATAACTTCGAGTACATACGTTAATGGTATATGTTGTTAGATATGCTGATTACGAATCTAAAAGATATTTTTTTAAATTCGAAAAATTAAGGGTTGTTTACCTAAAACATTTTTTGTAGTACTGCACTGGATTCGCTTTCCTAGGACGTATTACGAAAGAATAATTACACAATTCAATTATTAGCAGTTATTTATAATAGAATTTTATTTAATTAATAACTTTAACATAATCATCCACCCAGTGGCAGTGGCAACGAAAAATTTTGGACTGGGAAACATGGAAAATAATTTTGCGATTTAAAAAAAAATTCTTTTTGATTCGTAATCAGCATATCAAATAACATATACCATTAATGTATGTACCTGAAGTTATGAAACAGCCTGTATCTATCTACCTTTAATCAGTATGTAATTGTCATTTTATTTGGAAAAGGCTGTATCATTCGATAAACTGGTGTTTTGAAAAAAAAAAATTAAATTAGTCTTTGAAACAATTCAATTTGTTTGCGGAATAAGACATATGCAACTCATTTTCTTGGTGTTATTTACATGTTCAATATTTCTCAAGAAAACAACAACTTATTTCGTTTACTGTTGCATTTCAAAAACAACATAATAGTCAAGTCGTTTGACTGACGTATACGCGAGTATATTAAATAGTAAAATTGGTTTTAAAACATATTTCAAACAATACAAACAGAAGATGTGACAGCATTAATGCAGAAGCGTGATTGGTTAACAATAATTAATGTTTCAGAAAGTATGTTTAATTGGATATTCTACAGACTGTCATACAGTCATAATACAATCCAATAAGTACGAGGCAGGGTCTGAAGTTGGCAACTGAACACTGATGTTTTTGAAACAATATATTGTTATTATTATTTCAATATATTCTACATACGAGTATATCCTATATACAGTTGTTGTCTCTCTGTGTGTGTTAACGATTTCAATGAAACTTGGGTTTCTAATGTTGTAAACGATCTAGTTAGGTTTCATTCTTCGGAAATTTCATTTATTATTATTATTATTAAGTTTATTTAAACTGAAAAAAATACAGGTTAAGGCCCTTTTACATAATTCCAGTCACAAAGTTATTACATATTATAATTTTTTACAATTTACATATATTCTTTAGCCTATTTATAAGTGCATTTCTTTTTACATTATATAAATCTAAATCCTTATCCAAAGAAATATATCTATTTATTGTTCGGTAGCATTTATTTAACTGAGAATACGTATTATTGTCGACATAAAACATATCATCTCATTTCCTTAGTTGTCGGTTGGGAACCCGAAATGGAATTTCCTGGAGTAAATCTATAACATCTAAATTGTTATGAATAAGGTTGTAAATGAAGAGTACCTCACATATACTCCTTCTGTCCTCTAAAGTTAACATATCATTTTCTTTCATTTAGTAAGTTATTTTAAAAGAAAATTCATTAAAATATAGGGATGTGAGTACTTTAGGGTAGCAGTTCCTAACCATTTTGTCATCGCAGACCCCCAAATTTTTCAAGTATTTTTCGCGGTCCCCCAGTTTGTAGGTACTGAAATTACGAATATAATTTTGATTTTTAAATAAGGATTGATATAATAAGGACCTCAAATATATGAATTAAATTATATTTTAAAATGTTTTGAAATCTCTATTTTTCAGCGAGAAAATGATAAAAAACAAATTAATTTCTGACGCTGGGAATGACAAAATACGATTCTTGCAATACTTGAAATATTATTTTTAAACCATAAAAAAAAGAAAAAAAAAGTAATATTTCACTAGCAAGTCTCTGCTACTAAATCAAATTCGAACGAAAATTAAATAATATAATATAAAAAAACAAATAATTGCAGAATACTTGTAGGAAGAGTTACAGTTAAAACTTGAGATAATATTTAAGTGTTTCGGACCCTTTAAGATTCTGTCACAGACCCAAGAAATCAATTGAGATCAAAATAAAGCCGATATCACCAAATGTTTTCAAAATATGTGCGCAAATTCGAAAGAAAATTGGGGGAAAAAGCTGTTTATTTTATCTATTTTTTGGTTTCGTATTTTTTATTTAAATTTCCCTTCTGCCATTATTTCCCAATGCTCGGTCTTCTAGAAATTTTTTAAGATAACGTTTGAAAGTATTGCAATAAACTTGAAAACAAATAATATAAAATTATTTTATTATTAATTTCTTGAGAACGATTGGGAGGAAGGTAATAAAAAATACAAGTGATTTAAACCTCACAAATAAAAACAAACCTCAAAACCGCAATTTTTATTCTAAAAATATATAGAATACAATGACTAATTTATAAATTCACTATTATCTTGTTATAAAAAAATCAGTGTTCAGGTGCCAGTTTCAAACTTAATTAGGTACATGTTCGAGTATTATATCGTGCATTTAGGGCCAGTTTTTCCATCATCAGATATAAAAATTATAATGAATTACCAAATCTGAAAAGGCTTCTCATTATGTTGTAAAAATTATGTTTATTGTTATAAGTTTGTAAATAATTAAATAATATATATTATTGAAACTTTACATAATATAATTTTTTTCAATAACAACAAAGACAAAATTAATTGTTATCCAACACTTGGTGAAACAGGGTTTAATAAAAAATATAAAGTAAACACCTTATGAGTGCATCGTCAGAGGCTGGCCAGCACCGTTAGTAACCATAGACGCGTTTCGCTCTTATTAGAGCTCATCAGTATTATATAACTCACTTCTTCACTTAGAACAAAGTTTATGTGAAGAAGTTGGTGACGAAGAACTGTGCCAGCAGAGAATAAGATCACTAACAAACTGGTAAGATGACATGAGAAGTTCTGTGGAACTGGTCATGCCATCTACCGAAAAAACGGGAAAGCTACGCAATAGCAATTTAAATAACAATAAAGAGAAAATTAATTGTCATCCAACACTTTTATAATTTTTTTCTACTCCCCTTATTAAAATATCATTTAACGTACTGGTTTCCATGCCGCTAAATAACATCTTAATCACATGTTGACAAACTGTGACTTCGAACGTTTTAGTCACGGCTTGGGATCTTAAGCACGGGGTGAAGTTAGCTTCAGTCATCTGTCAAAGTAACTTAACCTTACTATTTCAATAATTAAAAATACTTTATATGTTTTTGTTGTCTTAATTTGAGATCGGAGAAAAACTATAGTGTGTGACTCGTTTTATAAACTCTTTAGATAAAACTTGTATAATATACTATTATATTATGTAATTAATCATGTTATTAGTTTATTTAATTATATCCAGTATGTGAAGAAGTATACTTCATATGAAATGCAAATAATTTTGCAAAATTTTTATAAATTATTTTTGATCCGCGATCAGTATATCATTTAGTATCTGGCATTTAGTTTATAGCTGAAGTATTGAAACACTCTGTATACTTATCCTGGACAGCGTCAGCAAAAATCGCTGAGCAAGTCTTCCACTAGGTGATTGTACCCGGAGCTCGGCGGCATCTCGCACTCGCATCTCGCAGACCTCGGAGTCGGAACAAAGCCGCGGCCACACGCGAGACGGAATTGTGGGTCAGACATCCGTGCTTCGCGTTCTTGGTGTTCGCCCGTGTCCGTGCGATACACATTTCTCTTTCTCCTCTCTGCCAACCACACGGCGGTGATAGTGTCGATGTTGATGTCGGCGGAACGTTAATTTTCAAAGCTTGTTCTAAGTGTACACGCGGTTACTTGCACATTTTTGACCCAGATTTTACAGTCTTTCGCTTTTAGAAATGGAACATTCGTTTCTACCTGTCTGTGTTCTTGCAAATTCTCAGACAGTACACTTGTTTAGATAATGAAATTGTCCTAAAAAACTATCGAGACCTAGACAATTTGATTCAAATCAGCTAAGACCTAAATCATTACAAGACTGATTTTCCTTCTACATTACATACGCTTCTTTCATACTATATCATCAGTCTTTAGTTACCGAGGGAGTAAATAGCCATCTATATAGGTATATATTTTTTTCTACAAATAAAATTTAAAAGGCTTTTACACGGCTGCTTAATAAATTAAAAATACTATTTTATTATAGCAAGTAAATTACTTTTTTCTACAATTGCTATGAAAAGTTGACAATTACGCTCTCATTTGTCATCGAAAAGTTGACGTTATCTGTGGAACAATCGAAAAATATTTTTTTTGCGCGTCTCCAATGGCAACGCGCGAAAAAGATGTTAAATGCGCGCTTATTTCAATAGTTACCAGAGATACAAACAAAACAGATACTTGTCATATTGACGGTTGACAGAACGAATTTATTTTCAGTACGTATACGTTTTTTAATAATTTTAAGATGCAATCGTAGAAAAAATTCGCCTTCGGCTCGCGCTGCAATTACCGTGCTCGAGTAACAAAGAGTCACTTTACGCTCTTAATACACAAATAACTATTTTCTACAACTGTTAAAATATCAATATTTCACTAATATCAATACGCGAAGTACGAGATTTTGTCATCATTTACATTACCATGTCAACGCGTATTTTGCGCATTATATTGCATCCTAGTGCGCAAAAATGAGTACTTTGCGCACTGTTTCGTATTTTAGTGCGCAAAATGAGTATCTCGCGCACGCTCCCAAATTATTTGTTGTCAAGTTTCATTAGTTACAACACGTCAATAGTATTAAATTAATATTATTGTTGATTGTTTTCCTTCAATTTACTTAAATAAATCTAAAATTATTGTATTATTCTTCATTTACAGTTGTAGAAAAAATGTATTTCATGGGCAAAATTCTTGTTTTTTGGCCCGTTAAAATGACTTATTGTCTCGATCTACGGTATCGACTAAAAGTAACATTCTCACTCGCAACAACAAAATCACTCCTTTTGCGCACTTAATACAAAAATAATTATTTTTTACAACTGTCAAAAAATGTTCATTTTTTTTCACTAATATCAATACTCGAATTACGTGATTTTTTCATTATTTACATTACTATGACAATGCGTATTTTGCGCATTAATTTGCACCCTAGAGCGCAAAATGAGGATTTTGCTCACTGTTTCGTATCCTAGTGCGCAAAATGAGTATTGTGCGCACGCTCACAAATTATTTTTTGTCAGGTTCCATTAGTTACAGTATCTTATGTACCTGTGGTTTAAACGTTTTTCTTCTTTTCCTGTTCAGAACACGAATTATGATGAACCCTTCCCTATATTTAATATGGAATCTATTCAATGTAGGTACAGGCATGTTGCTCTAAATACGCCACATAATCTAATTGATAATAAGATTGACTATACTTATCTGTTATCTAAACTTCAATTTCGTGTGCCAAGGCTATCTTCGCGGTTTAACAATAGTTTTTATCTAACAGTACACAATTCAAATGTCCTGTATAAATCGTCAATATTTACTATGTGCAATTTGTATAATAATATAAGTGATCTTCTTCTTTTGATGGCACTACAGCCCAAATCAGGCCTGGGCCTACCGGACACACCGAGCCGCAGTTTTTACACTGCCGTACTGCCGGTCTTTGTAGTCGAATGCTACATTATTTAAGGCGTATAAGTGACTAGCTTATTGCGCCCGAGTGTGAGAAATACATGTAACTGTATTTTATATTTTACGACAAATCACACATTGTCGACAAGCGGATTCGAACTGACGATCCTTGGTTTAGATGACGTCACAGTATGTTAAGAGATGTGCCTTAACACGCTCGACCACCGCGCCTGTTAATATATGTGATACTGTAGATATATTTCGATTGTTCCACAGAAAACGTCAACTTTACGATGCCAAATGAGAGCGTAATTGTCAACTTTTCATAGCAATCGTAGAAAAAGATATTACTTCAATAGTTACCAAGGATACAACCAAAACAGAAACTTGTCATATTGATAGTTGACAGAATGAATTTATTTTCAGTACATCTACCATTTTTAATCATTTAAGATGCAATCATAAAAAAATTATGTGTATCTTGAGCGTAAAGTGTCTTTGTTCTTCTTACACTATTGTAGCTCTCACCTTCAGTTCACGCTGCAATTACTGGGTTCGAATAACAAAGAAACACTTTACGCTCTTAATACTTATATAACTATTATATTTTCTTATCTTACTCATATTACTGTATTTTTTGTTCATTTACTTGTTTTGGTTGTACTGCCTGTTTGAGTAATAACAGAATATTATTATAAATCAGTAAGGGAAGAGACATACTAAATAGTTTATATCAGTAAATTATACCTGATATAACTGATACTCTTTCACATTTTTAATTATCTGCTATATATATTTTCTAAATGATAAAATAGATCATTGTTTAAGGGTCAACTTTAAGCCTGACATCACAAATAAAATTAAATATGATTACAGCTTAATAAATAACAATTACGACTTTCTAACACTGTAAATTGTTTTCAATTTAGATAAAGTATCAGGAAAAAATAGATAAAGAGAAGAAACCAATTCTGCAACTAAATTGATTGTACTTAATTTAGTATTTATTTTAATCATTAAATTTAGCCTTTATGACTTATGAATATAAAAATTTAAAGAAAAAACTGTTAAAACTATTACGAGTATGGACAGTTATTGTAGCAGTACATTATAAAATGGTTGCGCCGAGGAGTAAACCACTTCGCTTTTATTAATTGTTAAATCACAAAGTTTTTACAAATAATAATTTTAGTAATTATGATTAGATTTTGAGGAAGACTATAAAATAAATTTAATGGCTGTACAGGTTTCATAGATTTTATTCAGGTTTTGGAAATTATTTTAGAATTTATACATTAAAGGCAATCAACAAATTTTATATTTAAGAAAATAATATTTTATAGCTTCCAAAAAAATGGTTTTTGTAACTTGTAGTTACGGAATTTGAACAAAATACAGCGAAAGGATCAATTCCATTACCAATAACCAATTATATTGCTATTTGGCAATTGCACCAACAAAACTTAAATTTAAATTTTATATAAATAAAATAAAATGTTTGACAGCAATATCAATTATGCCACAGGACATATAATTTCTATTTTCTTTTATTAATTTAAATAAAGTTTAAAATTTAAGTTTTGCTGGTACAACTAACCATAAAAGTTACATTTGAAACTTATTTTAAATAAATAAATGTAAATGAAACGTAAATTTTTGTATAAAACTTGCAACTTTGCTTTGATTTTATTTGTTTAAACCAAGTTTAAAATTAACTTTTAGTGGTGCGATTGACAATAAATGTTTAGCTTGACATTTTAATGATTTATTTAAAAAGTTCTCACAATTGTTATTTAGAAAAGACAAAAGTACTACTATTTTATCAAATTATAATTATTCATTTATAATCGATTGTTAAGCAAATGTAAACAAACAGCACTATAAATTCTCGTATATTTAACAGGCAGATAAGTACAACAGGATCATAACGATTCAATGAAAAACTGAGTATAAGAAATTTTAAATATTTATTTGACAGCAAAAACGTTTTACATCTCAATTTGTTTCAAATTAAGGTCTATGATAAACTAGTTGAAAACAGCAATATTTTAAAACTTTTATACTTACTTTTTGAAATAAGGAACTGGTAAAAATAAAATTAGTTTATTGATTTAGATTAAATGAATAATTTAAATAACAACAAAGACAAAATTAATTGTCATCCAATTTAAATCTGTACAAGCATTATTTGAACAATTGTTTCTCTATGAAATTACTATGGTTGGACTTTCATGTTACATACGATGTAAAATTATATAGAATTTATGTGGTTCATAAAATAAAACTTACTTCATTTTTTAAATAACTGTTTTTAACATTTTCTTTTAAAAATATTTTATTTTAATAATAATTTACCAAGTTTTCTATCATTATTAATTTTTTTCAAAATGATTTTTAAAAGAACGTTGTATTTTGCTTAAATTTATTTGTAAATATTTTATATTTTGTAATTTAAATATTATATAAATGTGTCCTGAAGAAAGCTGAAGTGCCGGCCGAAACGTCGATAAAATAAAATATAAAAATTTGACTGAAATCCGTTTTCATAATTAACAGTCGAATAAAAATTTATGTAGAAAGTATATAATTTTTTATAATAAAATATAACTTTTATATAAATTAAGCATAAATGTAAAATAATGTGTATTATAAATATTTTTGAATTTTCTTTGGCGGTACAATACGTGTGTGAGCATTGTATCCTGGAAATGGCATTAGGGTGGGTTGACATTTGATGTTGGACGTGGACGTGGACGTGTACCCTGACATGTCAGAATGAGGAAGGACGCTATCGTCATTTCCCCACAGGATGTCGGTCGTTGTTAGGTGGCTGTGTCCGGGAACTAGCGAACTATTCCGTTCGAATCGTAACACTTACTTACATGTTTGTTATCTGACAGCACTGATACTACAAATATGTTGTTTGAATTTTTACCAAAAAAAAAAAACAATAACGTTCGAGTGCTTTTATACTAATACATGTCGAAAATCACATAATTCTTTTTTCGTTACAAATTTAAATAACACTCAAACTTCATTCTACAAGAAAAAATAAAATAAATAAATATATCATCACGCCTTTTTACCCAACACTGAGTGTGGTACTCTTCCGCAGCAGATCTCTGTAAATAATATATTACTTCGCATAAAGTACGGTTAAAGACGTTAGTGAAGGGAGAGCTACAGGGTTAGATTTAATTTGGTGCAAATTGTTTGTCCACAGACTGGGTACCCAATTTCTACAATAAATAATTAACTTCAATATTAAATGTACATTAGACATAAAATGTTTGGCAGTTTGCTAGCAACTTATTTCCTTACAAGAAAGTATTTTAACACAAATGTACTATCATGATTATTATCTTGTAGGCAGTCGGGTGGATGAAATAAAATTAATTATTATTTAAAACAAACTTTATTAGTGTACAGTTTTTTAATAAATATAAATATATAATCACGCCTTTTACCCATTACTGGGTGTGGCAATGTCGTGGCAGATCTCAGTGATATATTTCTTCGAGTGGAGTGCGGTTACCAGCCGTCAAATCACGCCCCCCAAAGATGTTAGTGGAGAGGGAGCCACAGGGGTAGATTTAAATTGGTGAAAATTGTACGTCGGCTGTGGGGATCGAACCAGGGTTCACAAGATTTTTTAATAAAACTAGTAATTTTTTATTATTACAGAAATATTTATTTTTTCTTTCGCTGACTATCATTTCAAGATGTATTTATCGATTGATATCAAATTTTACTTGTGCATTAACAGTATATTATTAAATGCCTCAGTAAAAATTCTTTCAAATCTGTTGCGTAGATAATGAGAAATTAAATAAATTGCAAAATAAAATGACAAGTGACAAATAATTAAAAATAGTGTGCATAGATACCAGTTATTCATAGTCAAAGGTTTTATTTCGACTAGTACAATTTCCTGATTAATATCATTCAAAATATCTTTCATTTCACAGATTTGTGTCTACTTTAATTTCGAACCATGCAGCAGTTAACATTCTCTTTTACACAACAAATTCATTAATAAATATATTATACATTTATTTAAAATGTAATTACCAATTTCGTATTTAACGATGTAAACAAAACAATAATAATTAACTATGTGTTAGGCGAAGATATATCGCATAAAAATTAAAAGGAATTTGAAAAAGGATAGATGTGTCAGAGGGTAAAAGAGAAATCACATTGCTGTGACGCAGACGCCGCATTAAAAATAATACTTTTATTTATTGTTATTTTAATTATTATTTAGGAACAGATTATTCATTTATTGCATATTTAATTATAAAAAATAATATAGATAGTTGTCATAAATTGCACATATTGTTTATAACTAAAAATGCAGAATAATCCATAAGGTAGGTGGCTCAGTGGTATCGAGTGGATTTGAAAACCTGGGTTCGATTCCCACAGCCGATAAACAATTTTCACCTCATTAAAACTACCTCTGTGGCTCCCCGTTCACTAACATATTTGAGGGTTGTGATTTGACGGTTGGTAACCGCATTTCATGCGAAGTAATATATCATTTACAAAGTTCTGCTACGGTAGAGTACCATATCCAGTAATGGGCAAAAGGCGTGATGACTTAGATATACAAAATAGATTAGTATTTAAGTTAGTAACAGTATTTATTTATTAATCTATTATAAATTTAATTGATACTAGTATTTTCCACAACTTAGTTGTCATTTAGTACACAACGAAAAACATTAACATAGATAAAGAAATGTTACTGTAAATGTCAAATTATCTAAATATTTCCTGTGCCATAAATTTAAACACTTTTAAAAGTGAATTTATTAATTTTTGAACGTATTTAGTTACATAATAATTGTACTTGAACTTCTTCCGATGTAATAAATATAGGATAGATAAACAGAAAGATGTTAAATGTCAAAATATTTTCATTTTTAAATATTTCATATCTGTCAAGTTTTCACACGGTGTAACTATGGTAATTAATTATAGGTCCAGGTAATTGTAATGACAGTATATAATTAATTATTGTTTAAACGCAACCACATGCAATGTATTAATTAATAGTGATCATTACTTTAAGATAATAATAATTATTACTTTTTTTTTGTAAAAAAAAACTTACAACTTTATTGCTTTGTACATCTGTAGTTATAAAATAGACGGTATTATAATTAAAAACATGCATCATCTTCAAGTATTTATAAGAAGTTAAACTGAAAACAATTAAATCTCAGCTTCAAACATAACAGGTTAATTGTATTCGATCCTTTTTAGCTCCTGTAACTTTTTGTTTTATACAGTTGCTGTGATTTTCAGTTTATGTATTTTGATAAATTGTTTAAATGGTTTGAGAACACAAAATGATCATTCTTCACTTGTGTCATATTAAACAATATACAGTTAGTAGCATCTTACGGAATCTAGAGCTCCGATTTTCTTTTAAATAAAACTCTTGAGAATTAAAGCTTTTCAATGCAATTACAATTTATATACGAAAAATATGAACTAGTTTTCAATCAGTTTAGGCAGTATGCTTCGTTTTGTGATTTTGTGTTTATAATTTTTTTTTTTTTTTTTTTTTTTTTTTTAACTTATATATCGGACCAACTACTCAGGTCATATGCCGATATGTCCTTTGTATGGCCGCCGCGGGCGGGACTCGAACCCACGACCTTATGGTCGTCAGTCAGGCCCTCAACCCGCGCGGCCACCACGCGGGACAGTTTATAATTTATTTATTTATTTATGTTACGCTGTACAACAGGAGCTGAATTCCAAGTACAGTACAGGGTACACACTCACCGAGCCGCAGTGTGTGGAGTTCATATAATTTTTAGCTTGAGTGCGAATCGAAGTCGGGATCACTGGATTCGGCTCATTTATAATTAACGAAAATTAAATCAACTATAAGATTAACTTATGTTAAAGGTTTCATCATCATTGGTAAAATTTGCTGATATATACTAGTCTTTATGCCTGGCCTCTAATAGATTTATATAAACCTAACCTAAGTTGCAAACTAGGCCACTTAACAACTACTTATACTTAAGTAACATATTAATTAGTTAATAAATAAATAATAAATTAAATATCTATTCAAAGTATCTTGTTAATTCTATACAGGGTATGCACAGAAAGGCGGAACATAGGAGTTTAACATTAAATTTAAATTCAATTCTACGGTTAGAATGTTTAAATTTATTATACTAGTATGTCTGTGGTACCAGATTTTTGAAAAATAAAATGTTACATTTTTATAAAAATCAGATAGCCATGATAGTTCAGTCAAGAATTACTGATTTTAATTGTTGCATCCATTGTATTATTTTAATTATTTATTATATTTATTATGTTAATTTAATATTTATTTAATATTAATTATAAAATATAGTAATATAAAACAGTGAATTGAATAATCAAGATTAGTAACTCTTGACGAACTGTCAGAATGACATTTTGTTTTATTTGCTTTATTTTCATGGCTATCTAATTTTGCACATTTTACTTTTTTAAATATCTAGTACTACAGACACGCTAGTACAACAAATTAAAACTTTTTAAACGTAGAATTTAATTTTAAACAAATTATTATTCTTGTACTTTTGTTCTAAAACGTACAAGAGAACCAATTTCCGCACATTTTAAAAATTCTTTGTAAACTCCTATGTTCCGCTTTTCTGTGCACAGCCTGTATATAACGACTTAACCAAAACAACCTCAAAAGTAACTTTTATTTAGATGACGACAATACGAAAAATAATTCTGAATTGACTAGATTTGCAAGAGAAAAGGTTAAAGAAAGATCGTAATGTGTCAGACATAATAGCATTAAAAACTCAAATATTTTAAAAACATTTAAAACTTCTCAAGCACGAAATTGCAATTTTTCATTTCATGTCCATATTTGATACTTCAATAAATAATAAGTTAAATAATCCTGCAACAGTATAACATTTTTCTACTTTAAAACTTTGTGCATCCCTGTGACACAGTATGCAGTATTGTACGGTACGTAAAATAAAGACATTTAAGATTCTAGGTTATCATGAACAAGAGAAAAGTATAAAATAAAGCCATCAATTAAGAATATCTCAATCAATAAAATAAACCTGAACACAATACAATACATGTGCCGTGTAATATTTCATGCTGTTGCTGGCGTAGTAATATGTTTCTATTGTAATCGTCCAATAATTAGCGAGATAATGTGCGGATAGTTGACGGACAGTGAACACGCGTCTAATTGGCCGAGGAACATCGGTTCTTACTCGCCGTACAATTTCCTGATGGTCGGACGCGACTCGTTGCAGATAGAAGCAGCGTGACGCGATAACGGCCCGCGTTTTTACGTCATCGCCTTATCAACGATTTGTGCCTGCTACATGGGTGGACTGTACCAGTGGCGTACACATACTTTCTTCGAAAGGACATACACCATTTTTTACAGGACCTCGTTCTTTTCAATTAATATTAATGATAAATGGGGTAGGTTGCTCAGTGGTACCGAGTCGGCCTGTGGATCTTGAGAACCTTGGTTCGATCCCCACAGGCGACAAATAATTTTCACCAAATTAAATCTACCCCTGTGGCCTCCCCTCCATTAACATTTTGACGGCCTTGATTTGACGGCTAGTAACCGCACTTCACGCGAAGAAATATATCACTTACCGACATCTGCTTAGGCAGAGTGCCACATCCAGTAATGGGTAAAAGGCGTGATGATATATTTATTTATTTATTTTAATTAAGCGTATGATTCTTGATTTTAGATTCATTGGTTAGATGTTTCGAGTGTTTACCTGCAATTGTGTGGAGTTCACAAAACAAGCGCAGGGCAGATGCTCCCTTCCTTTCTTATCTTTTGGTTTATTTTCTGTTTTTACTATAGAGTGTCCATTGCAATTGTGTGGAATTCAGTTTCAAAAACAAGCGCAGGGAGATACTCCCTTCCTTCCACATCTTTTTTACTTCATTTTCAGTTTTTACTCTACAGTGTCTAACTGCAATTGTATTAAATGTATTTTTAAAGAAGCGCAGGCGATGCTGCCTTCATTTCTTATAGATTCGTTGTTAGAGAAGTGGGCGTAAGTGAAGATTTACGAAACTGGTGTACAGGAGCGAATGGATGAATGTTTGTTGCGTGTTGATGGATTTTGGTTGTGAGAAAAGAAAGAGTTCGTATGGAAGAAGTGTTAATGTGGTCGAATCGAGTATCGTGTGTCAGGATGAGAATGTTGACGGTTTCGTGCTACCCCATTTAATGGAATATAGCGTGATGTTATGTATGTATGTATGTATAAATAATGTAACACTAAAATGGAATGGTACTTATTTCGTACAAGTAGTAAGTTTGTAACGTGAGTCGAAGGTCAAATGAACATTGATACAAGTTGTATACTACGCTGTTGCTATGACTACTATATTATCACTAGTAATATCCCAAGGTCATTGATAACTAACGAAATAATTTTGAACAGTTTCGAAACCATGTTACTTGGTAACTATTCCGACGCAGTAGGCGGAAAGTGGTTACCTAATAGAAACGTGCGTCAAAAATTATAAGTTATTTATTAATGATCGAGGGATACTCGGTTAGAAAATTAGTTGGCACTTTATTTGTAAAAACTATTTATTTATAGGAAAATTATTGAAAGTACAATTGGTAAAATGTAGTTGAAGCATATTGTTAATTATTTTATTTGATTTTCGAAAAACTGTTTTTCTATATTGTTTTTAATTTCGTTTCAATTTATCTAGGTACTGGAGATACATGACCACGATATTTATGCTAAGGATTATGAATGACTCATATTATCTTATATAAAAACAGTATTTTATGGTTAATTGAAAATAATAAAATTTAATAATAAATGGGGTAGGTGGCTCATTGGTTTCGAGTTGGCCTGTGGATTTGATTTTCATGTGTAGTTAATCTTTCCATTATTTTAACCTTAATGAAACCAAAGTAACAATTACAAGAACACAAACTGTCAAACTCAAAGAATACTAAACAATACTATTATTTGTTTTATTTTTCATGGCACTCTGTAAACAGCTGAAAGATGGAAATTTTAATTTACCTGTATCTCATGACAAGATCGTCGTATATCAATAAATAAGGGCTTGCTGGAAGCAGTTTTTAATTCTGAACAACTTTTTTTATTTAAACTTTTGCTCTAAAATTAATAGGGAAAAATTTATGGCGTAATGAAAATTTTACCATTGAATTTCCTATATAACAAAAAAAAAGTAGACACCCGGTATATATACATATATAAACAAAACAATTTTTTTATTAAATGAATGAATTTAGTAACAGAAAAGAACCTGCAATACTTCTAAATGCAAGAAATCAACATACACATTCGGATCTAATTATAACCCCGTCGAGTTTAAATGTTGTAATTAAACAAAGTACTCGTGGAATCAAACACTAGATAAAACTTACAACATAAATGTATTAGAAGCGTACATGGTAGCACAATTTAATTGTTGCAACTGGAACACATGGGTCACTAGAATTAATATCCAAGGATATCATGATTGAATGCCTTGTAAAAAATACACTATTTCTTAGGAAACTACGTAAAGCACTAACTGTAAAGATACTACATGAAACTATGTAACGGACGTTTTGATAATGATTCGTTAAGTTTTGATAGTTTCTTATATATTTGAATAGAATGATCTATAAATGTAAACCACGAATCGTTATCATTAATGAATTGTTTTGAATATGTATTATAGGAAACTGTGATAGTTTTTTATTTTATTTGGTAATTTATGAAACAAATTCCACTTTAAAATTGAGCAGTTTATTGTTCTGACTTACATGCAAGAGGCCTCTGACGTTTGTTAGGTCAAAGAAAACCGAAGTACCAGGAGACACCTACTGGCAGCATCATTATAATACATTTTTTCACTATCGAGAGTATTTGACCGTTTTTATGGTACGAACATCGGGACAGAAGTAAAACATTTCATTCCTAGGAAAATAATAAGCACTTTATTCTTTTAGAGAATTTATATTGTTTTGACAGCTCTGCTGTCAAATGTATGTCAAGTGTAAAATAAAGTAGAATGGAACAAATAAAAACCTAGGTACAACTGCAGAAGATGCATCAATAATTTCTTGGGATTCTTTCGAGGGTTGTATTCTTAATATTCCAATTTAGAAATACAATGTAATTTAACATAAGCAAACATGTTTACATACATTTTTACTGTGTCAAGGAATTAGATTTTTATGCCAAAGACTACTAATAATTTTAAAATTAATAAATGTCAAAAAAATATAAGTTATTTTTTCTACGATTGCTATGAAAAATGGACAATTACGCTCTCTTTAGTCATCGTAAAGTTGATGTTTTCTGTGGAACAATCAAAAAATATCTTTGTCGCTCGTTTCCAGTAGCAACGCGTAAAAAAGATGTTAAATGCGTGCTTATAATAGTTACCAGGGATACAAACAAAATAGAAACTTGTCATATTAAAAGTTGACAGAACGAATTAATTTTCAGTACATATACGTTTCTGTTTTGTTCGTATTCTTGGTAACTATTGAAATAAGCGCACATTTAATATCTTTTTCGCGCGTTGCCATTGGAAACGCGCGCATTTAACATCTTTTTAGAGACGCGCTAAAAAGATATTTTTCGATTGTTCCACAGAAAACGTCAACTTTACGATGACGAATGAGAAGAAAATCGTAGAAAATAGTTATTTGTGTATTAAGAGCGTAAAGTGATTCTTTGTTACTCGAGCACGGTGATAGTGTAAGAGGAACAAAGACACTTTACGCTCGTGATACACACATAACTATTTTCTACGATTTTCTTCTCATTCGTCATCGTAAAGTTGACGTTTTCTTAAAATTATCGTTATCTTAAAATTATTTAAAAACGTATACGTATTGAAAATAAATTCATTCCGTCAACTGTCAATATGACAAGTTTCTGTTTTGTTTGTATCCCTGGTAACTATTGAAATAAGCGCGCATTTAATATCTTTTTCGCGCGTTGCCATTGGAAACACGCGCATTTAACGTCCTTTTGGAGACGCGCAAAAAAGATATTTTTCGATTGTTCCACAGAAAACGTCAACTTTACGATAACAAATGAGATGAAAATCCTAGAAAAATTCCTTTTTGTATTTTAATTTTTCAATATAACCCAAGAAATCTATAACGTATATATTTAACACCCACAAAGTGAATGCAGTGATGCATCATATATGAGCTATTTTTTAGCAATAAAATAGTTGTATAAATACTCAGCAAACCACAAGCCAACGACGCAGCCGATAATACTCATCCTATTAATCATATTTCATTAAATAAATATTTTTTGGTTATGGGTTTGAGTCATCTTTATTTGTTAGCCAATCCTTCTAACTGATAACTACTGAATGATGCATAATATCTTCTCGTTATTTTGTCGCATCTCTTGTGCGAAATGGAGGAAATATTTCGTAGCGACGCCACTGAGCGAACGTGCTTTCGTCGTGCCACGCATGTTCCGTGATGGTTTTTGAGAATTTTGTATCAGCGCCGTCTGTGGAATATGTTATTTTTGTTATTGTCTAGAAATGCGAACTCTGCGTGAAATACCTATCCGCTTACGGTTTCAACCTCAACTTAGCGATTCGTCGCAAGGCAATACCTACTTATTTTATTGTTATTTTCAAGGATATTGATGCGAAAAACAAAATCATTTTTGAAATATTTATGCGTCTTTAGAATTCTAAGTTTACGAGTGTTGCTTCCGCAATTTTATTAGAATAGTTTTTAGAAATGTTGACTACATTAAATTCTTACAACATTTTGTCACTGTAGTGATCATTATTTTAACTGAAATGTGCATCTAATTAGGTCTAAAGTTTGCACCAGAATAATGATCTTTTTGATTATTAATTTTTTGTCATATGACATGACTGAAAGTAGGATGATGTTCTGTTCTGATCTGTTATGCCTATGGCACACTGGTCGATGATCGTCAAAGAGCATCGATGAGCCCTTCGATGAAACAACAGAACGCACCCGTCATCGACGAAAATTAGAGGCTCCTCTATTTCCATCGAAGAGCTCATCGATGAAACGAACGTATCTCATTTCACTCGTATCTTTTGTGTCTCACTTCACGTTAGCATATTTTTGAAATTTAGTTTTTCTTTCTCAACTTTAGAAGCTCTTATTGTTTGTCAATGAAGAGTGCATTCTGTTGTTACATCGAAGAGCTCATCGATGCTAATCGACGCTCATCGACCAGTGTGCCATAGGCATTAGAGATACATGGCGGGCCCTAGAGCCAAACCTGGTTTATTTACATTCTGCTAAATATTGAAAAATAATAATAATAATAAATGGGGTAGGTGGCTCAGTGGTATCGAGTCGGCCTGTGGATCTTGAGAACCCTGTTTCGATCCCCACAGCCGACAAACAATTTTCACCAGTTTAAATCTACCCCTGTGGCTCTCCCTTCACTAATATCTTTGAAGGCGGTGATATGACGACTGGTAACCGCACTTCACGCAAAGAAATATATCACTTACCGAGATCTGCTACGGCAGAGTGCCACACCTAGTAATGGGTCAAAGGCGTGATGATATATTTATTAATGATGATGATATTGAATAATAATAATTCAATATCCGAACAGAATCGCCAGGCCGGACCATGCACCCTAGACATAAAGACAATACACTACAAGAGCTGGACTGACCTGCTTATACCTTAAATGAAAGACATAGTGCAATGCAAATCAGCCGATGCCACGATACACAAAAAAAAGTATAACGTCCAGAGGACTCTCCAATTTCAAAGTAAATCAGTGTTGAGTGACTTTTTTAACGTGGGATTCTACCACACTTTGTTGTTTCTTTCCAAAATGCTGTTAAAGATTAGGGCTGGCTTACTGGTAGTTGAGTTGCTTTCCCAATTGCTGTTGGACATGATTGAAAGTACGATGATAAATTTAAAGTGAAATTTATGACAGAAAAATTCGGATGACGCCTGGACTCAAACAAGGGACCTTCTGCTTGTTAGGCAGTGATGCTAATCACTATATCTTGTCACCTAGGCACGAAGTATGGCGTCAACCTAATTCTGTTGTCATATCTAACACAGCATCGATCCCAAGACTCCTCTATGATAAGTATGTATTAACAACATGTTTTGGCTGCAACTACACATCTTCTGATAGTAATTTTTTGACATATAACATATAAGTACAGTGACGATAATAAATGTAAATTTAAACATATTATTATTAAATGAAACTTATTATGTAATTATATATTTTTGATTTGAAGATTGAAAGCAATGTATTATATTTTAAGTCTGTGACCGAACGAGTTGTAGCCTAGACTACTGCTTATTGTGACGTAAACACCCGTGCAATTCTGGGTTTGAGTCTCATCACACACTCTGCTCTATAATTGGGATTAAGTTCCTATTGTGCAGAGTAATAAATAGAATAAAATTAAAATAAATTTGATAACATAAAATACACATATTATTTACCACAATTGTAAAGTTTTGATATGCTTTCAAATTTGTGGTGAAAAATAGTTCATTTCGTTTGAATCTGCTTTTCATCTACATTTCTTTAATTAAAATTATGCTTACTAGCAGGGTTGATCCAGTGATCATTTGGACAAACAACTTTTAAATCCCTCTACAAACACCAATCAATTCTATTGAGATGTTTTCGTTTTTTATTCATTTCATATGTTCATATGTTCTCTTCACAAATTATAAAATATAAATAAAAAAGTTGAAACTTGCTGGATATTATTTAATAGATGATCGGTTTAAGGAGGAGTCGCTCTGTGGATTTGATTCAATTCCTACAGCTGATAATTTTCACCATTTTAAATTTACCCCTGTGGATCCCCAACTACTAACATCTTTGGGGGGTCATAATTTGACGCCTGGTAACGGCACTACAAGCGCATAAATATGTATCTATTACTGCAGAGTGTCACGCCCAGTTATGAATAAAATGCGTGATAATATTTATTTTTTCTACAATTGCTATGTGAAGTTAACAATTACGCTCTCATTTGTCATCGTAAAGTTGACGTTTTCTGTGGAACAATCGAAAAATATCTTTGTCGCGCATCTTCAATGGCAACGCGCGAAAAATATATTAAATGCGCGCTTATTTCAATACATAGAAATAAAACAGAAACTTGTCCTATTGACAGTTGACAGAACGAATTTATTTTCAGTACCTATACGTTTTTTAATAATTTAAAATGAAACTAAATAAAGAATTATTTTTTTTGGCAAAATTTATTTATAAAAAATAAATAAATTAAATTTTTAATCTAATTATTTAAAATATATGCAATAATCAGAAAGTAATATGCATATGCACATTAAAGGTAAATAATATATACTTTTTTAAATATTTACGAGTAAACCAAATATATTTTGACGCCCTGCTATACATTTAATGAAGTTTTATAAATTTTGCATGCATTTAAAATTCCTATTTAATATTTTTTATTTCATAATTGATTTTAAATTGTTTGGGTTAACATTTTCTTGCATTGCTTATACACTTTAATTGACTTTTAAAATATGACAAATTTTTATTAAATGTTTGAAATTCGAAAGTTTGGTGTGGGGACTCGAGCCGAAAAGCCTCTATGTAGTCGGCGCCTAGAAAAATATTTTACTAGGTAACTACGTTGGCGAGACCCTTCCATAAACTGTTTGTCTATTTGTCCATCAGTACGGTGGTGTGGATAGCGATACAGAATTCGAATCCGGAGATCCCGAGTTCTAATCTTACTCAAGCTAAAAATTATATGAACTACTACACTGCGGCTCAGTGAGTGCAGACCCTGTACTGTAATTGGGAATAAGTTCCTGTTGTACAGCGTAACATAAATAAATAAATAAATAAATAAAAAGTATCAAGCAATTTTTAACTTAGATATATTTTGTAAAATACGAAGAGAATTAGGTATTTGTGGGGAATAAATATTAAACGAAAAATTTTCATAATAGCATCAATTAGTATTTATAATTTGAAAGTTATTTGTCCAAATGAACACTGCTCAACTATAGACGTGACTATTGTTATATATCTATAGTTAATTTGATAGTGCATATTTTATGAGAATTTGAATGTTAATAGAACCATTTTACAGTATAGATTATTATTACACTATTATCTAATGAAGTGAAGCGTGATAAAAATTGCAAAATTGTTAGATATCAGAAAGAAAAACGTCCACATTCGATTTGAGTTCTAAGAAGTGATAATGTTGTACAGATATTTTTCAAATTAAAGAAGTTAAACGTCTTATTTTACGTGCAATTACAACCAAAGTCATGAACTAATCAGTAATCAGTAAGTAATTTATTTATCTCTTACGTAATATACAACACTTATTACACAAGTACCAATAATTAGAATGCAGTTTTAAAAAAAGCAACAATAACTCTGACGTGCGTGAATACAAAGGTCGCACTAGCGCTCGGACTGGCGCCAGATTACGTACGTACGCAGGTACACGCGGCTAAAATGCTATCAAAATCTATTTTTTTAACACGGCTGACAAACTCAGCAGATCATATATTTTTCCGACTCATTTGCGTGAAGAAAATAATTATTTTCTCCATTCAAGTATCAACAGAATGACATTATTGTTTTCAGTTGTTATAAATACAAAAAATGACACAACAACCTTTGTATTATTTGGAAAAATTAAAATAGATCTAAAAATTAAATAATTTCTTATAGCGTAAAATGGAAAATTGTCGTAGAAAAAATAGTGTACAAGCAATAATCTATTCATCAAATAATTAAAAAAAGATGCTTTCATTAAGTGTTGTACACGTATTTTTTTGTATTTTAAGAATATAAATAAATAAATAAATATATCATCACGCCTTTTTACCCATTACTGGGTGTGGCTCTCTGCCTAAGCAGATCTCGGTAAGTGATATATTTTTTTCGCGTGAAGTGCGGTTACCAGCCATCAAATCACGGCCCTCAAAGATATTAGTAGCGAGGGAGCCACAGGGGTAGATTTAAATTTGGTGAAAATTGTTTGTCGGCTGTGGGGATCGAATCAGGATTTTCAACCACAGACCGACTCGATACCACTGAGCCACCTACCCCATTATTATTATTATTATTTTAAGATTATATTGATTTTATGGAAAATAATAAAAAACAGTAAAATTAAATTAATGAAATTATTTTGCTTTTTAAATTTGCAAGTATAAGAACAATATGAAGAATTTAGATGGCTGAGATTGCATACAAGTTGGCTTTCGTTGATCAAGAAATTATAATTGCTTGTTTACTTGTTACTTAGTTACTTGTTTGTAGTTACGTTTTGTTATTATATATTTGTCTGACGAAGGTATACGTTCGGTGTACCGAAACGCCGAATTAAATAAAATTTACAAAACAAAAACAATAGTTTTTTTTCTACAACTGTTAAAAAATGTTATTTTTCTTCTCACTGATATCAATATGCGAAGTACGTGATTTTTTCATCATTTATATTACCATGAAAACGCATGTTTTGTGTATTATTTTGAATCCTAGACCGCAAAATAAGTATTTCGCGCACTGTTTCGCATCCTAGTGCGCAAAATGAGTATCTCGCGTACGCCCCCAAATTATTTTTTGTCAGGTTTCATTAGTTACAACACATCAATAGTATCTAATTCATATTATTGTTGTTTTCTTTAATAAATCAATAATTATTGTATTATTCTTTATTTACAGATGTAGAAAAAAATGTTGTTTGTATTTCGTCCTCAAAATTCTTGTTTTTTGGCACGTTCGAATGACTTTACTGTCTCGATCTGCGGTCTCAACTAAAAGTAACGTTCTCACGCACAACAAAAAAACACTCATTTTGCGTACTTAATATAAAAATAACTAATTTATTAAATATAAGTTCTGATAACTTTTTCCATATATGATAAATATTATTTTGATTCGTGAAATTATGATAAATGTTGATCCGGTTTGTATCATTAATAAAATTATTGATTAAAACAATTATGCTGGACTTGCATTGTCTTTATTAATTTGAACAAATTGTACAAAAAATATTTAGTCCAGCATAATTGTTTTAATCAAAGTACATCATTGTCTGCAAACTTCAAACAAATAAAAGTATTGTTCAGATTCCTGGAAACCATTAAAATTTCTCCATTTCGGTTTATCAAAAAAGCATACAGGCTTTAATAATATAGTATTTTTGTTTGAAAAGCATTAGTCTTACCATAATTTTGAATTGACGTTCCAGTTCATGAAATTTTTCATAGCGAGCTATGATTGATAAATTTAAAAAACCTCTTCACTTTTAATAACAACAAAGACAAAATTAATTGTCAATCCTACACTTGGTGAAACTAGGTTTAATAAAAAATATTAAATAAACACTTGGCAAAGTCTCACAAAATTCAGCCTCCGAGTCACCTTATGAGGGCATCGTCAGAGGCCGGCCAGCACAGTTAGTAACCATAGACGCGTTTCGCTCTTATTAGAGCTCATCAGTATGGTATAACTCACACAGTTCTTCGTCACCAGCTTCTTCACGTGAACTTTGTTCTAGGTGAAAAAGTGAGTTATACCATACTGATGAGCTCTAATAAGAGCGAAACGTGTCTATGGTTACTAACTGTGCTGGCCGGCCTCTGACGATGCCCTCATAAGGTGACTCGGAGGCTGAATTTTGTGAGACTTTGCCAAGTGTTTATTTAATATTTTTTACTCTTCACTTTTTCTGGCTCTACTACATACTCCACGGAACAGGGGATAGTATTACTAGAAACTACAATCAGAGGGGCGGTGATCCAAAAAATATGTAAAAGCATTGCAATAAACTATAACATCAGTATAAACTTTCTACATATTGAAACATATTTCGCTGGACAGTAATTTTCCGGAGACTGTCCTCTATAGACGAATTCGCTTGAAACTGTATCACGGCTCCCAAAGATGTTAGTGGAGAGGGAGCCATAGGGGTAGATTTAATTTGGTGAAAATTGTTTGTCGGCTGTGGGGATCGAACCAGGATTCTCTAGATCCACAGGCCGACTCGATACCACTGAGCCACCTACCCCATAAAATAAGTTACACCAATCCGCAAGCATCTGGTTACTCGGGAGGTTATAACGAACGAAGTGCTGCCAACCGCACGTCACTAAAACGCTTCATTACCGCGTAATTCAAAATGTTCGGTTATTTTCTAAACAAAAGATCATCAGGGTGGCGACTAACCTGGAAAACCGGGAAAACCGGGAAAAGTCAGGGAATTTCATATTTCTGGAAAAGTCAGGGAATTTTATTCCATGTCAGGGAAAAAAGTTTTTTGTTCTTTAAATTTTTTAATTTAATTTTAGAAAAATAACTACAAACTTTTATTTCAAAATGTATTTAGTTATTTTTAGATTTTATTGGCAGAATACCCTTTATTAGATAGATAGTATACCTTTATTGGCAACAAATACCCTTTATTGCTTCTTAAGAGTGAGAACCGCCATCTATGAAAATATAATCGAAGGATGTTTACTAATTGAAAACTGTTTTGTTTTGTCTAACGTTTGTACCGCGCTATGTTTTTTCTGTATGCAATATTTAAGATTGTGTCTTTGCCTGTTTAGAAACACAAATTGCTTTTGCTTTTACTATAAATTTAATAAAAAAAACCAATTATATTACAATATATGATATAATATATGAAATGAAACCATAAATTCATAAATAAGTCAATATTCTAGAAGTCAGGGATTTTTTTTACTTAATCAGGGAAAAGTCAGGGAATTTATTAATGTTACTTGAATCGCCACCCTGATCATGCTTTTAAATCTCGTTAACTACAGTTTACGTACCTTCAGATATCCAGAAACATATCTGTACTGCAATTGGTATTAAGTTCCTGTTGTACAGAATAACATATAAAATAAAATAACTTTGTTGATACGTAATCGTCATTTTATTTAAATGCACCTACGTATGCACTTGTCGTCTTCAAAACAATGACAATAACATTAATGAGTTTTTCTGCTACATGTAAAAGTATAATAGCCAGAGAAATAATTTCTACTTGTTTGTGTCGTACGATTGAATTTAACTACACACTCTAAGAAAAGAAGAAGGCAGTTGTGCGTATTTAATCATGTTTCGTAGCCATAAAATGCGGCAAATAACAATATAAATTGTAAGATGTTAGAAATTAATTTGTTTCAAAGACTGAAAATAGAAACAGTAAATTGTAGGCGAGTGAGCGAATCGAAGTTTATAAATAACACTGCGCTAGATGATGCTGCTGCTGCTGCTGTCTGATGTCATTTGATCTGTGAAGCTGACTTGAATCTTTGAACCGAATGCGTCATTTTCTTCTGTGTTCAGAATGACTTTGAAAATTCTAGATCGGTAATAAAACTAAATCATGCATTGTACCTACGCAGAATGCCTATTGTCACATATCATTAGAATTCAAGGAAAAATTATTAAAATTTTGACTCTATTTTGACTTTATTAGTGTGATGAGAAATAATATTCTAGGAAATAGTAACTTTGAAAGTTATTCATTATTTTAATATTCTAATAATTTCAAGCGCATGACTGTTCTTAAAACTGAGTTAAGATATTCAGCTCTCAACATTTTGTCACTTGTGATTTAAATACAACTTCTTTTAGCATATTTTAATTTGCTAAATTCTCTTTCTGATGCATTCACACAGAGAAATGCATTTTCTTTTCTCAACGAAATAAAGAAAAAAGTGTAAATATAAAACACTATTCTTATTTTATTTAGATATAATAAATTCTGATTGAAAGATTTATATTAATTACGAGTATTAATACAAATGTATTTTGTTGTCACGGCCAGATTTAGACTTGATAAGGCCTTAAGCTTTTTTAGATATGGAGCCCTTTATAAGTCCAGATATTCTATGTCCGTGCCAAATATGCCACTTGCTCACTCGGACAATTTTATTTGGGGACCCCCAAAAAAGTGGGAGCCCTAAGCTATAGCTTGTGTAAATCCTACACTGCTAATATCTAGGAAAATATTACTCCACTTTCGTAATAAATAGTTATTTTAGTAATAAGTGCGCAAAATGAGTGTTTTTTTGTTGTTGCGCGTGAGAATGTTACTTTTAGTCGAGACGGCAGGTCGCGACAATAAAAGTCATTCGAACGCACCAAAAAAACAAGAATTCTGTCCACGAAATACAAATAACATTTTTTCTACAACTGTAAATAAAGAATAATACAATAATTATTGATTTATTTAAGTACATTGAAGGAAAACAATCAACAATAATATTAATTTGATACTATTGATGTGTTGTAACTAATGAAACCTGACAATAAATAATTTGGGAGCGTTCGCGTAATACTAATTTTGCGCACTAGAATACGAAACAGTGCGCAAAATACTCATTTTGCGCACTAGGGTGCAAAATAATGCGCAAAATACGCTTTGTCATGGTAATGTAAATGATGAAAAAATCACGTACTTCGCGTATTGATATTAGTGAAAAAAAAAATATTTTTTTTGACAGTTGTAGAAAAAATATTTATCTTTATAGACGAAGTATATAAATAACTATTTTATATTTAAGTTTTTTCAAAATATATATTTAGTATCTATTATCATGATACACGTCATCTTAAAAGCTTGTAAGAAAATTTTGCCGCAACATCAGTTAAGAAAAAATAACATTTTGATAAATATATGAAACAAATTATCTATTTTTATTGTCATTAGATTAATAAACACGTTGACACTAAAAATTGAAAACTGTCTCATCCCATTTATTAATTTTCTTTGTCTTAAAGTCCTTCACACATCATTTAATTTGATGTATGATTGAAACTAGGTGTATCAGACGATCATTCTTTACATTACAATGAAGACCAAATTTATAGATACATAACATAATTATATTTATATCAATTTAAATCCTAATAATTATTTTACTTACACGGAGAACTTGAAACAAAACAAATGTCTAATCAAAATGTATAACAGAATAAGAAACATGGTAAAATTTTGTCAGTTCCAAATAAATAAATAAAATAAATGTATCATCTTGGTAAGAGATACATTTTACACAAACAAATTATATTTTCTTAAATGGAAAGGGGTCCTTTTTATTGGTGTAAATAGCCCAAAATATTCCCTTTTCAACGATGTAACCTAAAATTAAAATTGAGGTCACAAAGTTCAAAAAACATCTTTAATATGGAAAATAAAACCTCAGGTAGGCTATGAAACAATAGAAGTTATTGTTTGTTTTTTTGATACTCTTGATTTTACATACCGGTCATGTTAAATAACTGAAGTAAAACTCTCCTATTATTTACAATTAATTATATAATTTGTATTATTTCAAATAACAACATTTAAACTTTTACTAAACATATAATCCCCTTGCTCTACCAAAATAATGTCAGCATGTGTGTTTGTATAAAGACCTTGTGTTGGCGTAATCCGGGAGTGGAGTGAGGTAACGAAACGTCACAGTTGCGATGTCGGATGAGTTGCGATTTTCGCACGCGGTAATTACTTAGAAATGCGGCAAGTATGTAGGTATATTTGCATTTTGCATACGTCGATATCTTCTCTATACACCGTTCACAGTACAACACTGTGCAAGATAAAAAAAAACATGCATCGTTCTATTTTTGTACTACCAGGAATTGTTTTCTTTCACCTTCCGTTTTTTTGTAAATGTTATATGTTTTGTTATTACCTACAATTTTTCTTGGTTTTAGAAAACGTATGTTAATGAGAACTACAAAGTACGGTTTTCTGCAGGAATTTGCATTTTAATGTCCTTTTAAATCTATTTTAGTATTTCTTTGAATATTCACTGAAATTTGAACAATACCTGTCATTGAATGATTATTTAAAGTCTATTTCTTTACGGAAAACAGTTACGTCACAAACAAGTTTTATTGTTATAGATATAACATAAATTTCAGTGGTAACTCGTCAATGTGTGGATTTGAGAAACCAAGTTCGATTCAACGGCCGATAAACTTTATCCCATATTTAAAATTACTTCAATGGGTTCTCCCTCTTCTAACATCATTGGTGTCCGTAATTTCATGGCTTATAACTAGCAGATTTTCACGTACAGTAATGGATAAAAAACAAAATAAATATATCATCACGCCTTTTAAGCATTACTGGGTATGGCACTTCACCGTAACAGATTTCGGTAAGTGATATATTTCTACGCGTGAAGTGCGGTTACCAGCTGTCAAATGTTAGTGGAGGGGGAGCCACAGGGGTAGATTTAATTTGGTGAAAATTGTTTGTCGGCTGTGGGATTGGAACCAGGGTTCTCAAGCTCCACAGGCCAACTCTATACAACTGAGCCACCTAATGTTATATTTAGCAATTTACATATTTTATAACATAATACGTCAATCTTTTCCCTAAAATGTGTGAGTGACAGAAACGAAATTATAATGAAGAATGAATTGTTTTCTATATTATTTTTAAAATGCGAATTATTAAAGAAAAAAACTATTAATTTTATGCTTAACATAGAATGATGCAGAAAGTATTGTTCAGACCAATATTGTAATAGTTTAATCAATATTCCGATACATCGGTACCATAGAAGGTAATAACAGATGGAAACTAAATTTTATAAAAAATATATTTAAGTATAATTATATATAAAATACCTAAGTATTTTGCGCACTGTTTCGTATCTTAGTGCGCAAAATTAGTATTTCACTCACGTTTCCAATTTTATTTGTCACGTTTTATTGGTTACAATAATCAGTAGTACCAAATTAATATTAGTTTTAATTGTTTTCCTTCACTTTTAAAAAAATCAATAGTTATTGTAATATTATTTTTTGACAGTTGTAGAAAAAATGTTGTTTGTATTATGGGTGCGAAATTATTGTTTTTCGGCACGTTCGAGTGACTTTTTTGTCTCGATTAAAAGTGATATTCTCACGCGTAACAAAAATATTCATTTTGTGAACTTCATATAAATATAACTATTTTAGTCCGTGTTTCATACCCTACATAATTGTTTTAACGAGTCTGCGATAGAATAGCATTTTTATATTCGGTCCAGGGTTAAAAAAGTTTGTGCAACCTTAGCCTAAATCAATATGTATATTTATTTGCAACAATTATACTTCCAATTACTTTGTCACAATTATTTACATGTAATTAATATAATTATAACTATATAAGACACCTCTCTAAAGTATGTCTCTTCTTCTTTGCAGAAACCTCGCCATAGGCATCGGTATCCAGAACTTCCCAGAGGGATTAGCCGTAAGTCTTCCACTGCAGGCAGCTGGATTCTCTACATGGAAAAGCTTATGGTACGTTTACATTTTTCTAGCATTCTCGTCATTCAGTATTTTAGAGCACTTAACTATGTATGTACAAGTAATTGTTGACTTCTTAACTAATGTTAATGTTGAAATAAGTAAACAAACGAGGAGAGAAATTCGGTTGGTACACACATACGCAGGAACACACGGACACGAGCATTTGTTAGTACCTTATCACTGCTACGTGATAAGACAACGTCATATATTGAATGTATGACCCCTTTCCTCAACTGGGAGCGTTGACCTTTTTCATTTTAATGGGACCACCATTCATATGAAAATTTCTAAATATCTTTGTTTATTATTTTGTACTTATATGACCTGATGTTTTTCACAGCGACTGACTACATTTATGTGTACTCATATTCATAGATAAAGTACAAGAATGAAATAAAAAAGTTGTCGTTTTAACTATTGTTATAAAAGAATATAATTATATGTAATTGTTTCATTTAATTTTTATTATTATTCAGTATGCAAATATAAATAACACTTAAACCTTATGGTATATTTCTTCGCGTGAAATGCGGTTATCATCCGTCAAATCACAGCCCCCAAAGATGTTAGTGGAGGGGGAGTCACAGGGATAGATTTAATTTAGTGACAATTGTTTGTCGGCGTGTCAAATTTATAAAATCGCATGAAACTAAAATATACAATATTATCACAGAACAACTTTTCAACAAAAACTAATAATACCCAAAAATAGTTCAGAAAAATAACTCCTTTATCTTAAAATATAAGTTTCGTTGGTGCAAGAACCTCTTCTGACAAGTCATAACTGTTCTAAGATAAAATACTTTTAAATATAAATTAAATCGCTAATCATTAAATTAGACACAAATTGCAGATAGTCTATCAGACCTACAGAAAGACTTTTTAGTAGATTACTTTTTGCCAATGATCTGTACGATTGTAATTGTAAATACATGGATAATTTTCTACTTATTTTTACAAATTTTGAATGCTAGATCATCCTGTATTTTTATTTTTTCATTAAAATCAACAACACGACATATCGGTTTTCAACATGCAGCGCATATCACCGACAATAAATATTGCCGCAACTGGGTAACATTTTCGTAGAAGCAATAACAAGTTGCTTCAATGTGAGACTCCTGATTAACTTCAATGTAAGCTACCCGCCAGCAATAATACTGCCTGTTGCCAGCAGGGCCGTCTTAAGCATATTCTTGCGCCGGGGTGCGGGGTGGTCAGCCTGTGCCCCGGCTCTTGTCAACCAAAAACACGCAACGTCATTTTTATTTATTTATTTATTTATTTAATTTACAACCACTCTACAGGATACAAAGTATCCTAATAACAGAGGGTCGGAGATACAAAATATTAATTTACAAGTAGAACAATATATAAGACAGGGATTTACAGAACTGTGTATGAGAAAAATACATTTTGAAAACAAAAGCATCAACAGAAATTTACATAGTTAAAAAAAATCTAGATAGAACAAATTTAAGTTGATTATATGACTGACTGAAAATATCAAGATCTATTTCACATTCGCAGTTATTAAAGATGAATCATAATCGTCTAATAGGGGCTCATTTATTTATTTCTCAAAATTATTAAATTATACAAATTAAAAATCAACAAATTTTTTTTCAATTTAAAAGCCCGGAAAAAATACATCAGTAATGTTTTATTTGATATCATTATTTAATAGGTACCCATTTATTCAGATTATTATTATTCTGATTTCTCATTTAATTTCGAGATAGCCGTGCCAAGTAAGTAAAATAAAAATGTATTTACAATTATTTCATTGGGTCTAAAATGGGCTCATCTGTAGCCTCGTAATTAAAATGTCTTTTTCGGGGACGTGGACGAGCAGTTTCGGTAATTATTAGGTGTGCAGTAATAAGAGCTATTTTAACTTGCACATGGTGAGCGGTGAGTGCCGAAAGCGGTATGAAGTGTGTTTAATAAAATAATTTAATATTAGTGCCTATATTTTATCTAACAAAGTGTACGAAACGGTGCAATGACGTTGATATTGAATGAGTTAGGGTTTAATGAAATATCGACATTTCTATCCCTCGGCTTGTGTGCGCCCCTTAGGACTCTGCGCCCGGGTGCACTCGCACCCCTTGAACCCCCGGGTAAAGACGGCCCTGGTTACCAGTTTCTTATTGCTTCAATGTGAGAGCTGCCTAAAGTTACAATCATTGTGCATATGTTTCTATAGAAAGCGTAATATTGACTTTAAGCCGTCACTGTAATTTTTGCCCTTAACATATTAGGCTTTAATTTTTTTTATTCGTGTAATCTGTCTTTTGCTATATGTATATTTCAGGCGTAATGCTCATGTTATACTTTAAATTATGTACAATAATTCGGGGAGAATTTTATTGATTACATTAAACACTGTGGCGTCAAATTTAATATAACTATATAGAAATTTTCACTACATTTATTTGCTTAATTTTTTTAATTTGTTTAAAATGAATAAATATTATTATAAAATATTAAATAAATTGTTATAATTTAAAAGTATACTAAATATAGGGGCATATATCATATGTCGTCACCGAAGGTGAACAATAGCTAGCTATTTTTAAAGCTTAGCTATAATTACTTTAGCTAGAGCTGTAGCCTCACTAAATGTGAAAATATATAGCTATAGTTTGTACCGATTAATTTTGTCTCTTGTAGCTTACTGAAGCTTCTTCCATAAATTAAATTTTGTAGCTACTTTTTGAAGCAGTTTCAAGCCACGCATTATTATTATTTATTGCAGGCTCAAAACAAACAAAAATTAGCTTCAAAGTTTGACAGCTACATTAATATTATTTTTTAGCTGTAGTTTCCAAATTTCTCTTCGATGAAACAACAGAACGCACCCGTCATCGACGAAAATTAGAGGCTCCTCTATTTCCATCGAAGAGCTCATCGATGAAACGAACGTATCTCATTTCACTCGTATCTTTTGTGTCTCATTTCACGTTAGCATATTTTTGAAATTTAGTTTTTCTTTCTCAACTTTAGAAGCTTTTATTGTTTGTCAATGAAGGGTGCGTTCTGTTGTTTCATCGAAGAGCTCATCGATGCTCTTCGACCAGTGTGCCATAGGCAAAATATAACAAGTAATTGTAGCTTTGCTACATTTTTAAATAGTAGCTGTAGCTTCGTTACTTTTTTAAGTAGTAGGAATGATGCACTATTGACATCTAGTGGTCAGTTTGTACAATTTTGATTTCTGAAATATAATAGATAACTATGATAGTTACTCTACCTATCTGTCTAGTGATCCTAATTGAAACTATACAAGTGGAATTTTACGAAATCACGTAAAATCTACAACAGCACAATAAAAAATGTTTTATTTTATTTTAAGAACATTGAAATCTTTTTACTCTCGCGACGTATAAAATAGGGAAAATATTATAATGGTGATTTTTCTTGATCTCGAGATTTTGAGGAATTCTCTAATAAAAATTTAAAAAACATCTTCAAATAGAAGATTTGTGATGTATAATGACCTTCAATATCGATTTACTAACGTGTGGGGTATCTATTTTGTATGTGTGCAGGTATGGGCAGTTAAGCGGCATGGTGGAGCCCATATTCGGCGTGCTAGGAGCAGTAGCAGTGGGGCTAGCGGAACCAGCTCTGCCCTACGCGTTGTCCTTTGCAGCAGGCGCCATGATTTATGTCGTCATCGACGACATTATCCCCGAAGCCAACACCAAGTAAGTGCTGAAAATAATCTCCGTAAATTTATCAAATTGTCTCTTACAGGGCAAAGTTTTGTTTTGCGGTTATTATGTGCAATTATTTTATTTTCTCAGGTTTCGTAATTCATTAAAATTCAGAGATTGTAAGTTCTGATCTCTTTGTGAATAATTTGAGTTTCGCGGAATTACGGGTTTGAAGTTTCTGTAGGTTGTTGCCTAGAGAGCACATATTTTCAACACTCTACCATAGTGGTATATTGAACTGTGCATAGTTCATTTCTAATTTATGCGGACATTCCTGACAACATTTTGAAAAATGTACTATGAATATTTTATTCACGAGTAGAACGGAGAGATGAAAATTTCTATTCTGGTTTAGATAAATTGATTAGTTTCTTTTTGTGATTGTTATTATTTCCGGTTATGTTACAATTTACTAGAAAATTTTGGTCGTTTATAACTACTCACTCAATCATTATATTTAAGGGGAAAACCAAACATATAATTATGAATTTATTATATTCTTAAGGAAAGTTTCTATTTTGGAACGGTTTTTCCCTTCACTGGGTTCGTTGCAATATTTCCTGCTGTTTACTTTCCTTGCCTATTCAGGGTGTTTCCTTTAAGATAACAAGCGTGTTTTTTTTTAGTAAGCTAATGACTTTAGAGCAAAATGTTAAATATAAAATTATCATGAATAAGGGGCTAACTTAACATTAATAACAAACCCTATATCTAACCAGTGGTTCTCAAACGAGTAGAACAAAATTGTATTTTTTAAAAATGATAACCTATATAAAATAAAACAACAAAGACAAAATTAATTGTCTTTGAATGCTCACTTGATGAAACTAGCTTTTTTAATTTCTTGCAGATTTCAACGATATAAATATTATATAAAGTTTATAACAACTATTTCGGGAAAAATGATATTGACAATTACACGCATAACTTTTCATTCAATCAAATTACAGTATTTTGTTGAATTGAACCTCACAGAAGTATTACAGTGACAATATAGATATAATGTTTGTTAACTACTTTGAGTAGATTAATTAATAATAACCACTGATTTAATCTAGTGTTTGTTATTACTGGTAAATCATCCCTTTTCTATTTCTGATAATTTTATATATTTAACATTTTCTTCTAACGTCATTAGTTCGTCCAAAAAAGTACTGGTTGTTTTGAAAAAAACATCCTGTATAATAGGAATGGTGACTTTTCTCGATTTCGAGATTTTTATGAATCTTCACATTTCATATTCTACTGAACTTAAAAAACATCTCATAGTTCCAAAAAAAGTCGGTCCACTGGTCTGTATATCTGCCTGGAAGTACGGGAACTTAAAAACGCGGTGAAATTTTGGATCGAAACTTTATATTTAAGCTTTTAAGCTAAAAACTATGGTCGAGATCGTTGACTGTTAAATTTTAATGATTATTTTGTAAACAGTAGTTTGTCACAAAATACGTAATAACTAAAATGAATCCTAATTAGATTTAAAATAACTTTTGCTTCATACATTTTTCAAAATTATTATTGATTAATTTGTTATAAGTAGTGACATTTTGATAATTTTAAAAATCGATATATTGTTGTAAAACATGAGAAAAACAATACTTATTAAAATCATAATATAAAATTAGAGTCCTCATGCGTCCATGAATTGTTTTTTTTTAATTTGATAGTGCGGACCCTGTACTGTAATTAGGATTAAGTTCCTGTTGTACAGCGTAACATAAATAAATAAATATCAAATTAAAACTCTCAGACAGGAAATTCTAGTAAAACTGTCAAAAATGATATTCAAGTAGTTGACGACTGTTTCTCCAAATTTTTATCCAAATTTGACCGTGTTCTCGAGCAAAGACTTTTAATATAAAAAGTACATTTAATTATTTTTTCAAAAGCTATAAAAATGATGTCAAATTAAGCGAAACTTCAGATTTTTTCATTATTGGATTTCCCCATTGCCTAAGTTAGAAATTACACAATGCACAAAATTGAGTGCATCGCCTAGTGGCTAGTGGCTAGTGCTAGTGCTAGTGCTAGTGGTTCGGGCTAGCTCAGGTAGATATTTGCATACAGTCTGGGTTGTAGCCGAGTAGAGTTTCGCCGGTGCTGGAGGAATGGTGCCGGGCACTCGGGCTCTGCTGAGCGGTGGAATGCCGCATGCCACAGCGGCCGACTTCTGCAGACGGCGGCTCGCACGCTCCACAATCAACGCCGCGATGTGAGATCTCCCTGCCTCTCCGTCTCACGTTCATTCCTCTCGCTCGTCCGTTCTAGTTCTAACCACCATTCCGTTCCGTTCTGTTCTGTTCTGACACCGCGCTATCATCACATTGTGCTTTTTCGTTTTGTTTTGGCGTGCCCGTAACCCATACGTGGTTTGGTTCGGCTTCAGCATTCTTCAAAGTTACGAGTTGCGAGAATGTCTTCAAATTGGCGCCTAAGGTACACTTGGCATATATTTTTACTCGACTCTGCCAATGAAAACTTGAACCAAATCCCAGTTTTAAAAAATATTCTAGTTGTGCAGACCTCTTTCACAACATCGAATGTTTAACGCCATGGTTTATACAAAAATATTTTATTCAATTTCATCTCTCCCATCTTGCTATTATTGAATACTTATAACAATTTTAAAATAAGACATTTGTACTTACATAATTCAATAGGGTAGAGCAGAGCAGGTTAAAATTTGTAAAAGGAGTGGCCACCTACTTATAGAATTAAAATTCCCTGATACCATATAAATAAAAATTATATTCCTTTTTAATATACATATATAACATCACACTATATCCCATCAAATGAAGTAGCACGAACTCGAGAAACATTCATTCATCAGATTCATCAAATAATCAATACTTATCAAACATTCTCATCGTCTATGTTTCAATCACATTTATAGCGAGATCCATACAAGCTTACAACAGTTCTAAAACATTTTTCCTTACCTGTTTATTAAAATGAAATGCATTTCTGATACTGATTTCACCATCTTTGTCGCCATAAATACAAGTCATATTTTTACAGCTGCCTCCTATACCTTACCCTATAGTGTTGACAACTTTTTATATGTAGAAAATATATCAAAATCACCAATAGTATGACAGTAACCCAACCAACTTATGTACAAACAAATATTTTACATAATGTAATTTAAATTATTTAAATATTTGGAAAACCGAGCTTTGTCCGGAATATAACGGAAGATCGGAAACTAAGAACCAAATTAAAAAAAACACTTTACCCCAATTTCCTTTCAAATTTTCGCTCATATCTCGGTAACAGTTGAGAAATCGAGTTAATCTCAATTGATTTCTTTAGTCAAATTACATAACCTTGAATTACTCTCACGTCTATATTTTGAAGAACAAAATTTTCATAATTTTTGCCCCCAATTTTCTATCAAAATAAACGTACTAAATAAATATTCTAGACAATGAGACTTAGCTAAACTTTTTTCTGAGTTCCAAGTTTCATCAAAATCTTTATATAATTTCGAGATCATTAACACATTCAGACAGACAGACAAACAAAGAATTGGTCCTAGAATACCTCAGTATTCTATCAAAATAAACGTACTAAATAAATATTCTGGAAAATGAGACTTAGTTGAACCTTTTTATGATTTCCAAGTTTCATCAAAATCGTTAGAGCCGATTTCGAGATCATTAAAACAAAGAATTGGTCGTAGAATAGAGGATATAGAAGACAATCAAGTGTATAAAAATTATAAAAACGTTTTCTTACTGAGCAATGATTCTTAACTGGAGATCCGCGGCACCCTTGGAGTTCGTAAAAGGATCTGAAAGGGTTCACGAATCGTAAAAGATATCTCAGGTTTTAACTGTAACCCTACCTATTTATTAATGTTTTTGTCTATAATAATAATTATTTGTTAATATTTTATTTTATGTCGTATTTTAATTTTTCGTTCGAATCCGATTTGCTAGTGAAATATTATTTGTAGTTTTTTTTTGTAATTTTTTGTTTGTTTTATAATAAAAATTATATAGTCGATTTCAAAGCTAGAAATTTCAAATATTGTAGGAATCAAATTTTACTATTGTCAGAGTAAAACATGTACTTTTATCATTTTCTCCTTAAATAGATATTTAAAAAATGGAAACACTTTTAAACATTCTTAAATTTATATATTTGAAGTCTTTATTATATCAGTCCTTATTTAAAAATCAATATAATATTCGTACTTTCGATAGAAAGTGAATGGGCTTCGAAACATTTTTGGAAAATTTGGGGATCCGCGACGACAAAAAGATTAAGAACCGCTGCTATAGAGTCTAGACAGGATCTGCTTGTATACATCCTTTATTAACAAATAATAATGTTAGTGTTGTACTAAATCAAATAATCGATCTTCTTATCCGATTTAATATAATTTCAATAAATGCACTATAGGCCAAAATTTTTAAAAGTAAAAATAAATGTCTCATATAAATCGATTAAAAATAGTAAACTTTCTATTATTTCGCAATTTTAAAATGATAAAGATAGATTGTCACTGAATGCTATATATTTTCAAATAACTTATTTCAATAAAATAATGCATAGTGAATGTAATATAAAAATGATTAACCTCGTAGACAACAATATCTGTTACGGAATGTATCTCACATGAATACATAATAAGCAATAATGGTGTATCATTTTGAAGTGTTCATATAAAATGGATCAAAGGTGATGGTGAAACTAAGAATGTCATTGTTTCCAGCGGCAATGGCAAATTGGCAACGTGGGGTGCCATAAGTGGTTTCCTGCTGATGATGGCTCTCGATGTAGGTCTTGGATAACATCACACCGCTTAGGTCATGTTTCGCAATTGACTATTGACTTGTGTGTGTGCATACCAGCACCAGCCGACTGCAGAAACGATACACAACCTTAACATTCAATCCAAACACAACTCTTCGTAACTCTGCTAAATCTACAAGGAAGTGTCTGTTGTATCCCCTTCCCCCGTCCCTATACTGTATATATTTGTATATTCGTAGCACAATTATTAGTGTAATTTAGAAGAAGATAAAACTACTTACTAAGTAGTAAACCAATTTTATATTGTTTTAAATCAATGACTTAAATAGCAAGTTGTTATTTTAAAGTTAATAATTTTTAATTATAATAATTATAATTGACATATTACCTACCTACAACAGTTTAGGTACTTATACTCTTTTTGAATATAGTATTAATATTGTAATACATATTTATGAAAGAGATTTATTATTTTATTATTTAATGCATGTTATATTTTAATAACTTTTATAAGCTAATAAGTTTTTGATTAACTAAATTCACTTTATGTATTGTTTTTATCCTTCCAACTATCATATTCATAAGATTATTATTATTGTCTTAAGCAAGTTACTGTTATATCTTCCATTCGTGTTTAGATTTGTTACAAAATCTGATCACAGATTTGATCAGATGTCAGATGGGATCTATTATGGAACTATAACATATGTAATAGCAAGTTCCTAAAATCATTGAGATCTCGTTTGGAATCTTATGAATGCGATTGTTGTTTTATAGATTATTATAGACTGAAATGAAGAAAATATCTACTGCCGTAAAATACAACTTGCTTAAAAATTGTCAGTGGAAATATATCAGACGAATTAGGCCGCTCTCCGTATTTTTGTTTTTTTATTTTAGGTTTTTTTATATAGTATTTTATTTATTATCTTTTAAGAACGAGATTTATAAAGCTGGTTATTTTTGTAACATTGTTCATTGTTAACACCAAGATTAAATTTAAATTACCTCGTTTTAAATAAAAACAATTATTAATAAGTTTGTGAATCTATTTCATGATTTTAAATTTGATTTATATTTATAGAAAATGACTATATTTACACCGTATACTTATATTACAGGACTACACAAGTAAAAACCGCAGTTACTACATCGAGCAAATAAGTAACCTAACTCAAATAAATATAGATAATAGATAATCTAGATATTTATAAATAAAATTATCATATTTAAAGTATACTTACATCTCATGTGTTTATTTTAATGTGAAACATGGGATTTGCCATATCCGTGGTTACGAATTTGACACCAATCTATCAGAACGTTTATTTTAAAGTAAAGCATACCTAGGTAGCAAAATGTTTTGATTGAACTATTACATTGAATTGGAATTAAAAAGGTTAAATTAGTTATTAATTTTTTAAACCTTTTTTTATAAACCTAAGAAGGCGACGTTTCGGCCAATATTTGGGCCATTATCAATTGATAAACTTTTTTAATTCCAATTAAAGCCTGAAATCCAACTAATATAAACAAGTTTAAAAATTTACCATTCGGCTTATTAAAAAAGAATTAAAATCTTTCGATTTTATAAAAAAATTCCACCTATTACATTGAACGATTATAAGAAATACAAATAAACAATATTTGTAATAAATTTTGAAAAATCCCTACATTTATAGCCAATCAATGTCCTAGTCGGTTTAAGTTTAAGTTATAAGGTTTAGGTCTAATATAAATTTCCGGTGTAAATGCAGTCAATATCTCAACATGAAAATTCATAAAAATGAATGAAAAGTAACAAACTCTAAAACTACGAGTATTATTCATAAAAAAGAATAAATTTGTAGTTTTAATATTTGGTGCTAAATATGAAATTTAATTTCTGACTAAGAATTTAAGTTAAAATTGGAACAAAACATGGTATTAGGTGTTAGCGTTTTTTGTAAATCTCCCTGTAAGATTTGTTTTCATTTCCATGACTAATTTCTTGTGACAATTAATATTTTCGAGCGGCTAAAAATTGTAAGACACTTGATATGTTTCCAATATTTCCAGAAATACAACGTAGTAACGTAGATGAATGATTTGTAATTCTGTTGTTTTTGTCAATTTGCCTATGGCTGTGATGAATAAAATGTAACGTAGTTAATTACGAATTTACCTTCTTGTGTGTCTACATTCTTGTTGTGTATCTCATGTAAAGTGAATTTGTATGTTAATTAAAATATGTAGTACTTACATATGATGTAAAATAAATCCTTTATACCTGCAAATAACGACAAAAGTAAACAATTTACATCACTACTGTATTTATAATTCCAATATAAACATTTGCAGGAATGCAAGAAATAATGAGTTGCAAGGTGAGTAAAAACACCCAACAATCCTAGCACATTCATTACATTCCTTAGCAGAAACTCCCTATTCGTAATGAATTATGAAATCACTGTTTCTTTGATTACAGGAAAATATCAATCATAAGATTATTATGTTTGCAAACAATATTGTTTTGTTTTTCTGCATTCAGTATGTACACTCTTACGATCTCGAAAACTATTCAACTTCAGTTAAATTAGACAAACATTGCTACATTTACAGCGACGAGGCTTTTTAATGATGTACCTACTTGTTTTCACGTAAAAACAAATAATTTTGATGAAATATCAAACTGAATTATAAAAATAACATGAGTATAGCAGTATAGCACCACGCCTTTTATTGAGTGTGGCACTCTGCCTTTGCTGATCTCGGTAAGTGATTTATTTTTGCATGTGAAGTATGGTTACCAGTCGTCAAATCACGGTCTCCAAAGATGTTGGTAGTGGCGGAGCCACAAAATAAATTTTAATGTGGTGAAAATTGTTTGTCGGCTGTGGGAATCGAACCCGAGTTCTCAAATCCACAGGCCGATTTCATACCACAGAGCTACCTACTCTATAAAAAATTAAGCTACGGTCGCATCTGAGTCAAATCTGATTTTATTCCAATTTTTCTCTCTATTATGTTATCCATCATAGACAGCCTCAATCTCAAGTCTCTTTCATTTTTATTTATTTTATTTTCTACAATTTGAAATATTTTCCTGCAAAATTAATTAGAATTCAATGCGACCCTATTATTTGAGAGAGGAAGGTGATACTTTTTATCTTTAAGGAAGAAAAAAAAATCTTTCCTGGGAAAAGAAAGTAAAGCTATTTTCACGACAACTGGAAAACAACGATATAATTTGACATTCGTGATACCCAGATGACATATAATGAAAAGAATAATAAATCGTATCTAAATTTCTAGTGAAATATTTATTTATATATCAAGAGAACAAAGTTAAATGTTTCTTCCCGAAGGTGCAGTTTCATTCCTGAGTCGCAGGAATATAAAGGACCTAAAGAAAGAATGACAATTTCTTCACGTGGTAGGTATACGAATTTCAATTAAATTTACAGAAATATATTAATAATGTAGATGTTCAGAAAACTTAACGCCTTGCGAAATACTGAAAAAAATAGATTTTTTCGCTGGAGAAGTAAAAAAAATGTTTTATAAATAGAATAAAAATATAAAAAAAAAAATTTTTATTGAAAATTCTCATTTAATAGTAATATACTCCAACAGCACAATTTTCGTTTTAGGTAATCATGAATTTTGAATTAGTCAAATTAACTTAATTCATGTTCTGCAAAAAATTTAAACAAACTGTAACATAATCTTCTCACCATTAGGTTTTCGGGAAGTTATTTCGATGATTTGTTTCAAATCAGATTAGAATAAGATTAACTAATCCAAAATTCAAGATTAGCTAAACCTTTTTTGAGAATCGCACAATAAATTTTTAAAGTATCACAAATTTGGATTCAAATAAATAAAATATTATATATAGTAATATTTAAAGTTGTCATTAATCCATCGATTTCCATTTTCCATGGATGACATTACTGTCATCAAGGGATGAAAAGTATCATTTACTTCTTTCAATTAAGGGAAGTAAACTTTACTTTCTGACATGGTCGTGAAAAGAAAATGTATAATTCTTTCCTCAGGCGTTTTATATCCCACGCCTTGAAATAAAATGAAACATCACCTTCGAGAAGAAATGTCTCTTTTTCGTGTCTTGATCAGTTACTGTTATAAATTTAAATTATAAAGTAGAAGTACTGGAAAACTAGTTATTTATAGTTCGCATTTACTGATGTTTTATTCAAAGAATGATTATATTCAATAATGAAAACAACAAAACAATCATGAAATCCAATGCAGTAAACCTACACCCAAATCGGATTAACTTCATCATACAAATTCCACACTCATTGCAATTTTTATCAAGCCTAATTGAGCGTGTTCAGGCTGTATTTCCTGTATCCGGCCGACTTCCGGGTGCGGTGCCTGTCCGTGGCGAGTCGCCGCCGCCGGGCCGCCGCTCCACCGCCCGCCTCATTCACGACTGCGACTGGTTTATCAATGGTGACTGTGGATAGATAAGCGTTTATGACCTAGCTGCTCCCGCTCCCTTCTCGCTCCGCTACGCTCCATCGCCAATGCGCATATGAATGTAACTCTGGCTCTGACTTATGATACTCGTTCAGAATTTGGGTTATTTCGAAATGCGGACTGCGGACTTGTTGGCTTTTATTAATGAATGTGGTAAGTTGTAAACATACCAGAGAAAACTATAAAATAGACTCGTGTTTTGTATGTGGTTGTGTATTTTAAATGTTTTTCTATCAATCCATAATTCATTTTATTAGAACAACGCTTAATCGTCTTGTCTATTTCCCAAGTTTTTCAGGCTCCAATTCTTATTATATTAAACCCTTGTTACTTCCACAATCAGTAATAAAGACACATGTAAATTAGTAAATTGATGCTTTATGGCCAATTACATATAAAAACTTGATTTAAATTTATAAAAGAAAACTGGAGTTACATGTCAAATGGAATCATTGATAATGCTTTTAAATATGCGATATGATTTTATTTATTTAAACTAAGTTTAAAATTTAAGATTTGTTGATGCTACTGACTTTCAAGCAGAATTTACTTGTATAATGAAATAATGTAAGTAGTAAGAAATAACGCAAGCGAACTTGGTGATTTATACTAAACACATAAGTTATCGCCCTCATCCAATAAAATTATACAATAGAATTTCGGCATGTTTAACTTAAACATCTCTTGTTTCAACTTCGGCATAAATCTGTTAATTTGATTTGTTGTTGTTGTTGTATATTTGCAATTTATAAATTTGTACACCCATACCTCGCTATACGGCCGCTATTTATACGACATTTCGCTATAACGGCCCTTTTCAATTAAGGCACGTTTTCGATTTACGACCTAAAATGTTTCGCTATAACGGCAAAAAACTTTTTTCCCATTGAATTTGTATTAGAATTGATTGATTCCTTATACGACTTTTCGCTTTGCGGCCAAGTTTCGTGGAACGTATCTAGGCCGTAAAGCGAGGTATGGGTGTACTATTTGTATAATTGTTATTCTTTTGCATGTAACAGTGTCTGCACTACCGCCATCTATGGCGAATGAAACGAAAACTGCATGAAGCTAACTTCAGTTCTGTCAAATTTGTAATAAATCTTTAAAGAATTTTTATTCAAAAGCTAGTAGTTTCAGGAAAAAAGAGTTATTGAAAAAGATTGTCGCACTCGACGAGTTACATTACTGATTTTTATTACACTCTGTATTCAGTGGCCTATTTGTTTTTTAGGAAAAATATTTTTAAATTGACATAATGCGGTAACTGTTATCAAATTTAACATGTATCATACCTCTTGCGGTTTTTGAGAATTGTATGTCCGAAAGAAATAAAAACGTAGCTTTTAACATGTCAAATAAATTATCTGCTAATCAAAATGTCCAACAAACAATTATGTATATTAACTAGCAATCGTAGTTCATTAGACAAAACTTAGGTAAAAATTGTCTTTACTAATTAATAAGCAAAAAATCTTACTTTCAAATCTCGCTAACTTCAACTTACTAGTATATTTAAACGATACGATAGAGTCTGAGTGATTCGGATTTCACTATTAACTATACAGTAATTTATCACTAATCTCAGTTTTCTTCCGTTTACTTTATTAAGAAGAGATTTAATTTTTTTATGAGAAAAAATATTTATTTTGATGTTATCCACAATAGAAATGCACTTGAATTAAATGAAAACAATAGAATATTGACATAATACCGAAATTTTTCGTTAAAACTTATTATTAATTAATATAATTAAATTCTAAAGAAAAGGGCCTAATCACCTAAATCTTTCTAAAAGGGTGAGTGCACCCAACTAATCTCTCGCGAATCACACAACTTATGGAGTTGTCTCATCTTAATTAATAGAGGATTTTCTTAAATTGTTTTAATTAATTTTAATAATTTGTGACAGTAAAATGAGACATTCTGTATTAAGCAAAATGTGAGAGCAGATCTATTATGGCCATGTGCAATTTGAAACCATAGTTAAAAAAAAATATTTGTAAAAAACTAATTTCCCTTAGTTAAACACTTATACAGGGTGGTGGCCTTTAACATGTAAAATCATATTTTCATAATTTCATGCTTCTCTTATTATTTTAGAGAAAAAACCTTCAAATATAATTTCCAGTCCTATCCCTATTTTTAAGCTAATTTTCAACATTTTCAATTTAATTTCTGCAAAATTAATTCTGTCTATTGATTTATTGTAGAATTTTATGCTCTACGACATTTATTTGAAGCTTTTTTTTCTCTAAAATAATAAGGGTAGCAGAAAATTATAAAAATATGATTTTACAAGTTAAAGCCCTATATTACGGTGTCGCGGTCACCAAGTTGTATATTTGTTTATTTGAGACATATACATGGTATAGCCACTATTAGGTATATATTATAATATATTTTTATTGCAGTAGCAGTATTATTATATTTTTATATTAAATGTAATTTGTTCATAGTAATTAACAAATTCCTCATACTTGTATATGTAAACAAATCTGAAACTAAATTGAATTTTCTTATGGAAATCGTGGTCCTTTATAGATAATTATTTAATTAGCAAGCATTGTTTATACATATAAATTTTATACGTAAATAAAAATATTATGTGTTAAGTGTTAAGTGGGAAAAATATGAAGTTATAATGAGTTTTCTTGATGTAAATTGGATGAAATCATCAGTAATGCATTTGAAAAATGTAGTTATTAATTTCCGGAATTCATTAGCAGTGATTATGAATAAAGATCATTAGTCATCGAGCTAAGAGGAGTAAACAGCAGTGACAATGAATCATGAAATTATATTCTGAAACGAAACTTGTTTACGATAAATATGTTTGCGATAAGTTTTATTTGAAAGTTTGCGAATGTATTTCATAATTGGGTCATTGTCATGAGATTAACTATAAGATAGCTCTGTAAACGGAAGTGAAAAAATATCACATGCACGCAAAGACCTCCAGCTTATCACGCGGACAAAAAAGTAATATTTAATACGTTTAGAAAAAAATCCATGTGACATGGCATGGAAACGCTAGCGTTAGCGTAGAAGAAATAATATTTTTATCGTGAGCAGGTCTTGCGTTGTACATATATTCCCGGACGTGATCATAAAACAACCTTACGCCATGCATTCCTATCCTACACGACCTCCTGTTACCGTCTCTATCAGGTTTCATTTCTTACGATATACAACTCGACTCAGTCACTTGCTGCGGGCCTCGCTTGTTTCTTCACTCTTACCTGCACTCGCTCTACTTATCCGCGTTTATTCACTCTTCTTATCAATTATTGCACTAACTTCTGTTCTATCTTTAACTTATATAAATGGAAGCATTTTTTAAAGTCAAATATCATATAGATAATAACTTCTATTCTATCTTTAACTTATATAAATGGACGCATTGTTTTAAGTCAAATAACATATAGATAATATATACAGGGTGTTAAAAAAGGGTAAAAAAGTCAAGGTATACAGGGTGTTTCAGGACTAGTGTAACAAACTTTAACAGCTTATTCCTGAGGTCATTTTGAGCCAAAAATGTCATATGAACATAGGTCCTATTCCTTCTATTTACCAAAATACAAGAGGTTGAAGTTCTATAAATAAGACGAAATTTTCAAATTTTTGTAATCAAGATACTTTCGGAAAACAAGAGTTTTATTGAAAAGTCATACCTTATTTGTCTTAATTAATTTTATTTATTAATATTAACATGCATACGACTTCAAGGCGCTCATTTCGAACACTTGCTGTAATTTTTTTTTAATTTGTTATCTTATTTCATATCGTGTTAACCTATTCCATGTTTGGTTATGTTGTACTGTGTCTATTTAATTGTGTCATTTTATGTTTTGTTCTCTAAATCGTATTTGTTAATATTAATAAATAAAATTAATTAAGACAAATAAGGTATGACTTTTCAATAAAGCTATTGTTTTCCGAAAGTAGCTTGATTAAAAAAATTTGAAAATTTAGTGTTATTTATAGAACTTCAACCTCTTGTATTTTGGTAACTAGAAGGAATAGGACCTATGTTCATATGACATTTTTGGCTCAAAATTACCTCAGGAATAAGCTGTTAAAGTTTGTTACACTAGTCGTGAAACATTCTGTATACATTTCGATGTGCTGATTCACAATAAAAAATAAATAAATAAATATATCATCACGCCTTTTACCCATTACTGGGTGTGGACTCTGCTTAAGCAGATCTCGGTAAGTGATATATTTACGCGGTTACCAGTCGTCAAATCACGGCCCTCAAAGATATTAGTGGAGGGGAAGCCGCAGGGGTAGATTTAAATTAGTGAAAATTGTTTGTCGGCTGTGGGGATCGAACCAGGGTTCTCAAGATCCACAGGCCGACTCGATACCACTGAGCCAACTACCCCAATCATAAAGATTTTTTTTAAATTCGCAAAATTATGGACATGCTTCTAGATGAGTACATTTCTAGTGCCACTGGTCGACACATAATTTTTAATAAAAATAATAATGAATTTTGTAACCACTTAACTGATAACAAATGAATTATTTAAAAAAAAATTGTGTATAACTTACAGAGGCAGATTTACATAGGAGCTAAAAGGGTTTGGGCCCTGGACCTCAAAATTTCAGGATCCATGAGCTCATCATCCTCAGATTACTTGATTGTTATTTTCATTATACCTATGTCACACCGATATGATGTACAGCACGGTGTGTTAAGAAAAAGAAGAAATCATATTTTGTCATACGAAATTCAAGAGCAGAATTGAAGTAAACTCTAATTTTAAGCTTTGCTATGAAATAAGCAACATAGCCTTTTTGGTCACGAGTGTATAAAAACGAATAACTAAAGAGTTTATAGATCTATACTTTATCTACAATCGCTAATTAAAACAACAAAAATGTAAAGTTTTATAAATTATTTAAAAAGTAAGGTTAAGCTACAATGACAAATGCTGGAAGCTAACTTCACCCCGTGCTTAATATCTCATGCCGTTATTAAAACATTCAAAGCCATGGCTTGTCAACGTGTAATTAAAATGATATTCAAGTACGTTAAATGACATTTTAATGAAAAAAAAAACACTTTATTAGTAGATAATTCCTTATATCAACTACACTGCTCAAAATTGTACAGAGATATTTTCAAAATTGAATATAAAATTAAAACTATAAATTATATTATAATATGTATTTAAGAAGGATTCAACTTAAAAATGAATATAAATGATATTCAAATATTCCTAAGAAAAATAATACCTTGGCTTTTCTTACAAATATTTAAATATAATTTATAGTCTTAATTTTACATTGAATTTTAAAAATATCCCTGTACAATTTTGAGCAGTGTATACATAGACACTAGTTATTATCCAACTAGTTTGCCTAATTAGACAAGTTCGTACCGTAGTGTGGCACCAATTACACGTCCTAGGTATTGATCAAATCATCATCAAAAGATCAGTGCATTTCTCCAGTTGATAAACGGTGGATGTCTTCTGTGTGTATTGTGAGTATGTGAGTCAAATTCACAATATTAAGAAAGATTTTTATAAACAAGCAGTGTAAATATGTACATCTATACGGTGGTGTGGATAGCGATACGGAATTCGAATCCGGAGATCCCGAGTTCGAATCGCACTCAAGCTAAAAATTATATAAAACTATCACACTGCGGCTCGGTGAGTGCGGACCCTGTACTGTAATTGGGATTAAATTCCTGTTGTACAGCGTAACATAAATAAATAAATAAATAAATAAATAAATATATTGGCTGGTACCACACGCTTTGTTTTTGGGTATTCTAAGAGCATGGTTTTAACATGTTAGAGATAACTAAACACCCAAATATACTGCTCTTAAAATAGGAGAAAACAGAGCTTGTGCTACCAGTTTATGTATTTATATAATATCCATTGAATCAGACAATTCACGTTATAAATACAATTTTACTAAAAATACAGACAATTGTTAAAATATTTCCATGGGCATTTGCAGCACGCTATAAAAATAGATTATAATTATTTTTTAAACCATTATTAATAAATACAACAAAATATTACCTCGTTAATACATTTAAGTGACTAATAAATTAAACAAAAGTTCTTCACTTTGTCGTGCTAGAGCTTTCGGCATTTTGTCAATGAACAAAAAAATAAAAATTACAACGACAGTAATAAAATAAACATACCATATTTAAGTTCAGTGTTCCCAAAAACGAAACAAAATAATAGTATATTATGTAACAAGTTTTATAAACGTATCTTCAATTACAAAACGAGTCACATACTATACATTTTTTCGATCTCAATTTAAACAATAACAAAATTTTCAATAATTTAAAAAGTAAGGTTGTGACAATGACAAATGCCTGAAGCTAACTTCACCCCGTGTTTAATATCTCAAGCCGTGACTAAAACGTTCGAAGCCATGGATTGTCAACATGTGATTAAGATGTTATTTAGTGCCATGGAAACCTGTACTTTAAATGACATTTTAATAACAGGAGCGGAAAAAATAATTTTATCAAGAATTAATGTAACAATAATAATATTTCCAAATATAATTTTCAAATGCATATTAACAATAGAAAGCAATAAAATATCGTTCAAATAATATACATGAATAAATTAAAATTTCCCGACGATGACGAAAATTGTTTGATTCGAGGGCCGTAAATAATTGTGTTTTAACTAATTAGTGCAGTGTACATGACTCGAATGTTTTGTTTTCGAAGAAGATAAATTGAAGTCCAGCATTTTGGTCCAGCGGCCAAACAGAGGGTCAGAGCTGTCAGAAACAGGTGTGTCATAGAATATTTAATAAAATTAGTAAAAATAAATAAATAAAATAAATATATCATCACGTCTTTTACCTATTGCTGGGTGTGGCACTCTGCCGAAGCATCTCTCGGTAAGTGATATATTTGTTCGCATGAAATACGGTTACCAACCGTCAAATCACGGCCCCTAATGATGTAATCTCTTTCAGTCACAGGAAATTTACAATATTTTTTATCTGTGCGTCTCGGCAAAATAAAATCATACACACATTTATAGTGGTGGTACAGTTTCTAGCCTACTGGTAAGAATGGAAATAATATTTATTTAAGTAGTACAATTTATGTATTATCATGGCGCACTTGCTTTAAAAAAAGTCGTACATACACTGTACCGCTAATGCTAAAAGAGTTAAAAGGAGAGATGATATATTTATTTTTTATTTTATTATAGATTGATATTTTCGTGTTGCAAATAGAGATAAAATTGAAACACACTTTAAGACAACCATTTTTGTTGCAATTTCATACTTACTATTATTATACAAGTATAAATACACAAATATTTATATTAAGAGGTATGCCACTATTGCAATTATAGTCGCTTAATAAAATGAGTTAGAAAATTTTTCATTGTTAAGTTTCTCTATAATGTTGACGCATATGAACTGAATCAGCAAACAGATCATAATCCAAAATTCAGGATTAGCTAAAACTTTTTTGAGAACAGTCTTACACATAACGACATAATATTTAACCGTGTACTATAAAGAAGGTAGCATGAACCCCTTAAACGGACATGGATTGTTCATTCATTAGCATTATATTCTGTAATTAATTTCCGGCAAGCATCCCTATTCGAGTAATGTATAATTATTTTGTGTTACATTACGTTTGGTTTGGATACTCTCATATACAAAATTTAAAATGGAAAAATTTACGAACCGGAACGCCACTTCCAAATTATGAGGCGCCCAAGAAAATGCGTTACAAGATGGTTTTCGCTGCTTGATACAAGTTTCAACCAATTTTTTTTAACTAGTTGTTCATTTTTATCAATCTTTTTAATATGGTTTTTGGCAACAAACTAGAATTATGGAAGTTAGAAGTTGTAGTTTTCAAATGAAAATAGTATACTCGTAGTTTTTAAAAAAGTACTATAGGTATAATATTTTTAGATTAATCGTAATGGAGATATCTTCATCCTTTTCAAGAACACGAAATACTTATTTGTACAACTAGTAATGACAGCAATATTTTTCCACGTATTTGAAGATACCTGCATTACTTGTTGTGTGTGTACTTAAAAAAAAATAAAAATTTGAGAAAAATATATAGCAGTAGTGAATTAGTGGATATTCTGTTAGTGTATGGAGAAGCGGCGCAAAATTCCGAATTAAACTGGTGACACTAAAAATGTTCGCTAGGAATAAAATACCCTATTTTTTACGAATTCAAAACAAACTTTTTGTTCTTTAATCAGTATATCAAATTATATATGTTATTAACGTTTCGTGCAGAGGTATAGATACACATATTTATTTACATATAAGTGAAAATATTTACCAACATTTTTTATAGTATTCGATAAAATTGCAAAGAATATTTAAAGTTAATTATAATAACTAGTGTTAAACTGTCACTTTATTGCAAGTACAAGGAGTAGGTGAGTGTTACAAACCAATAACATATTTTTAACACGAATTGTATACACATATTTTCTACGATAGTGTTTTAAGTAATTACTAACAACATTTAAAACGTCAAAAATATTTATTCTGTTTATTATCTTAGGTTACATATTTAAATTTGTTTCATAGCAACTATTTTATCGCACGGTAGTCATTATCGTTAAACCATCGTTTACGTTGTATACAAGGTTTAGAATATCACAAAAAAATTAGGGAATACAGGGTGCAGAACTTGATCGTAAGAAGCATCTTTTTCGAAAATAATTAATCTTTATTTTGTAGGAAATACTAATGTCTATTGTTTCATTAATACACACTACAAAATTATTGACTATAACATTAAAATTATGAAAATTTGGAGAAGTATTTGTTTTCTTTTACTGTTACTGTCAAAAAGATTAATTAGAACAACTGAAAATTGTATATAAGAAGACTTGATCAATATCATACCAATCACCAATATCGCTGCAAAGAGCGCAGCTTACATCAAAAACGTTTGTTCCGCTATTTTATACTTGGAAACCAACCTAACATTCCTAGCTTTGTATATAGATAGGCGACAGTTAAACAGTACTTTTTCGCAAAGAAAATGAATACAAAATAACTTACTTTTTGCACGGTTATAGAAAAATAATATAGATATTTAATTTACGAATTACTTATTAAAATAAAAATATTTAAATAGAATAAACCGAATTTGATTTTTTAAACAAAGTTGAACCTTGAACTAGAACTGTACTATTACCTAAATTACGTGGAAACAATACATGAAAACATTTTTTATAAATAATATAATTAATTATTCGGTGAAAATAAATAATATATTTTTCATTCAGATATTACTTAATAACTATTGTAACTTATTATTCAAAATAGTTATTTGAGTATTAAGAGCGTAAAATAATTCTTTGTCTCTCGAACACAGAACTAAGACACTTTACGCTCGTGATACGCACATAATTTTTTCTACGATTGCATCTTAAAATTATTAAAAAAACGTATACGTACTGAAAATTATTTCGTTCTGTCAACTATCAAAAGACAAGTTCTGTTTTGTTTGTATCTCTGGTAATTATTGGACTAAGCGTATATTTAAAATCTTTTTCGCGCGTTGCCATTGAAAACGCGCGCATTTAACATCTTTTTCGCGCATTGCCATTGGAGATATTTTTCGATTGTTCCACAGAAAACGTCAACTTTACGATGACAAATTAGGGCGTAATTTTCAACTTTTCATAGCAATCATAGAAAAATAATATTTATTAGCATGTACTGTAATTGGTTTATGAATACAGTCTTTTTTTCAGTGGCATCGAATCGGCCTATAAGTTTTGAGAACTTGGGTTCGATTCCCATAATTGACAAACAATTTTCACCATGTTAAAATTACCTCCTCCACTAACATCTTTGTTGGCCGTGATTTGACCACATTTCACACGCATAAATATATCACTTACCAAGATCTGCTACGGTGGAGTGCTACACCCTATAATAGGTAGAAGGCGTGTTGATATATTTATTATTTTAGTAAAATCTTGTTGTAATTGATAAATACAAACTAAATAACTTGAGTCTTCTTATCATTGAACAACTTATTCACAATCTACATTCATTCGCAAAGACGTAACTTCATGCATAATAAATGTACCTTTTATTACATACTTGAAATTCTGTACAACTGAGCAAATAAAATTAATTTACAACTTGGTAGGTTTTTACGTAAACGCAGTGGTTCTGTATTCTGCAAATAGAATTCAAGGAAATATATTCAATTAAGTAAGTATAAATGTCCAAGTACAGCACTAGCAACTAGCAGATACAAATATATACAAAGTCATACAAAGAACATTTTGCACTGAGTAGGCTTACGCGTAGCAGTTTGTTTTGTTTACTACACACACGACTTTGAATACAAACATTTGAATGTTAAAAATATTACAACAATCCATTTCTACGAAGTTGTACTTCGTGCTGAGGAATTTTAATATATGTAGAAGTGTAGGACAAAACGGGAAAAAATAATATCATGTATGACCCATTTTAAAATTCTCAAGTATTCCAGGTTTCTTTGAAATGACATCATGAAAGAATTCATTGAATATACAAAAGCATTTCAAAACAATGCTTCTGCTACGTTGAAATTTTAAAGGCGTATTATCGCATTGTAACTAAAAATAAATTAAACAGTAGCTACATTAATTTTTAATCACGTTTCTGAAATAACATGCCTCAAATATCGTGACTAAATTTGATTAGATGAACGACTATCGTTTAATGTCTAATAGTTCTTTTAATTATTCAACGTAATATATGTTCATACTGAAATTTGATACACTGACTTCATTAATGACATGAATAATTATTAGTTTTTGTAATTTCTATGCACTCGTAATATAATTCTTATATACAAAAATATAAATTCTTACATACACACCCTTGATACTTTCTCAAATATTCCTATTCCTGCATACCACTTCCTTTCGCTTCATCCACATTCGAAAATCCTCGTTCATTCTTCAGAGTCGTCGAAGTTAAATGGTGTTATTGGCACAGGAATAAGTATTTCAGATAACATTTCGTTCAGATTTTCATATAAATTTATACTGGAACAAAATTATAGCTTATAGCAGAGGTGTGAAAACTTTTAATTCATACAAATTTACTCACCCCACTAATGGTTGCAAGGATTTTCGTAAGGATATTTTTAAATATATAATACTAGAAGGTTATATAATTAATTAAGAAAATTAAATTTGGTAATTCATATGGTTATTATAAATTAAATATAAAATACATAAATATATCATCACGCCTTTTACTCATTACTGGGTGTGGCACTCTGCCTTAGCAGATCTCGGTAAGTTCGTGTGAAGTGCGGTTACTAGCCGTCAAATCACGGCCTCTAAAGATGTTAGTGGAGGGGGAGTCACAGGGGTAGATTTAAATGGGAGAAAATTGTTTGTCGGCTGTGGAGATAGAATCAGGGTTCTCAAGATCCACAGGCCGACTCGATACCACTGAGCCACCTACCCCATGATAAATAAATGATTATAAATGAAAATGTTTAAACACAAAAACAAAAATATAGGAACATAATTAAATATCTCAAAAAGCAGTACTTACCAGAAATTAGTGAGAAATGTGGACTTATATATTACTGGCATTATCGTCCAATATTGGCTTTATTTCTGAAACCGCCACTCTTAATTCAGGTTCAACATCTAATAACCGAGAGCGATGTTTGGTCTTAATGAAAGTTAATTTCGAGGATGTATGTAATTAATTAAATATATATTTAAAATAGATTAAAAACAAAGTCATTTACTAGTTACTGGTTCTTCAATGAAAAATAAAACAATTAAAATGACAAATAAAGAATAATTACGCTGTGACTATTTGTACAGACATTTATTTCTAGATATTTTCGATAGTAGGAAATGAGAGTATCTTTGTAGTCTTCTACTAGTTGCAATCCTTACTACACTCGTGTTAAAATATCTAGCGTCGAGCGCAAACAACCCTTGGTATACAAATACAAATAACTACTGTATGACAGCAAAATATAATTATTATACTATAATATTTTTCGTAACACATGCACAAGAAACACGTTCTTATTCCCTAATTTTAGAGAGAGAAACACTGCTTTTCTCCCCCAGGGCCTCGCTTACGTCTTGGTTTGCAAACTTCACACGCGGGAATAATCGCTTGTTTCCCTCCCTTGATGCATAACATATTATTTTTTTCTTGATTAAGAATAAACTGTTACTTTATATAGTTGACATTTGACACATAATAGAATATATTATTCCCTAGCGAGTAAAGTAAATGACAGCTATCCATAATTATTTTATTTATTAATAACAATATTCACATTTACAATATTTATGTTCATCTGATGTCTTCATTTGTTCATTCCTTGAAATTTTGCTTGTTGAAGGTTCGTTTCCTTTTCCCAGTAAAACCTTTCGTGCTACTTGAATGTTCTTCTTTGAAGCTTCTATGTCACCCTCCGCAACAGCATTCGATTTCCATCCACTATGTCTTTTTGAAGGTTTGATGTCTAATGAAAGATTTCGTATGTGAGGAATAAATGAGCTTGTATGGACAAAAAAAGAATGTGGTTGAACGGAAGGTGGAGTGGTACGATGAGAAGATTAATTATTTGAAAAATTTGATCAATGTTTCAACGGTACGTTCTTCTCCATTTGATGGGATATAACGTGATGTTATATATATTCATGGTAATATGCATCAAAGATTAATAATGATTATTAGAATAATTTAAGTAGGCGCGGTGGCCGAGGGTGTTGATGCACATCTCTTATCATACTGTGATGTCGCTCGAACCAAAGTTCGTCAGTTCGAATCCGCCTGCCGACAATGTGTGATTTATCGTTAAAATATAAAATACAGCTAACGTGTATTTCTCACACTCTGGCGCTATTAGCTAGTCAATTATACGCCTTAAATAAGGTAGCTTCTGACTATGTATACCGGCAGTACGGCAGTGTAAAAACTGCGGCACGGTTTGTCCGGTAGGCCCAGATCTTCATGGATTATAGTACCACAGGTATATTATGACACTTATATTAATATTAAATTGTTAATATCTAAAGTATATTTTTGCAATATGGCTCTGAAATGAACGTTTGTTAGTGGTTTTACTGTAACTCCAAGATTTCGTGAATAACTCTCTTTCATGCAATCCACTCTGGTACAACAACACGAACCAATCTACCAATCTATCTTAATGAAACTTAGCAAGTGTTTAATTTAGTCCAGTCTAGGGCATTAACAAGTCGTTGCATAATAAGTATAGTGTACAGTCCACCGGAATCTTGGACCAGAGACCGGACAAGACTCAATCAGAAGCGTTCTGCACCGGAAAGCACGGCATTGAAACACGTAGTTAGCCGTTGCCGGTGCCGACGAGCGACGATGAGGAGTAGCAACGGGTAAAACCGACTCGCCCTGCGCAGCATTCCTGGCTGTCGTGTGCAGAATCGTTGATCCGCTGATCAGTGATGGCCGATTGCTGCTGAAGGTCCTGGATAACACTCACTTTTGTTCTGCTTTTATATATATATATATATTGAATTTAATTATGGAGTAGGTGGCTCACTGGTATCGAGTCAATCTGTGGATCTTGAGAACCTTGGTTCGATCTCCACAGCCGACAAACAATTTTCACCAAATTAAATCTACCCCTGTGGCTCCCTCTCCACTAACATGTTTGGGGGACGTGATTTGACGGCTTGTAACCGCACTTCATGCGAAGAAATATATCATTTACCGAGATCTGCTTACGGCAGAGTGTCACAAATAGTAATGGTAAAAGGCGTGATGATATATTTATTTATTTGAATTTTAATTCTTATAAGCAGATAATTCTCATATTCAATTATTACAATATTCGGTGCTTATTATAATTTATTAAAATCGAAGAACGTTCAAATTTGAGTTCTAATCAGTTACACTTATCAATTATTGGAGATTTTTTTTGTTTAGACAACTATAGAGAAGAATTTAATAATAAATATGTAAATCTGAACGAGACAAAAATTTTTATTTTTTATTTTTCTGTCGTACCAATAATAGTAACATACATTTATGTATGAAATATAGTATAATGAGAAGATAATATGTAGTAAAATATCTATATGGCATAGTATGTATGCAAAAATATTATCACATAGTCAGTTATGAATCAATGAATCATTAGTAGTTCATCACATCCTTGAATAATAATGACTACCGCATGAAAGGAATTGGAAACAGCTTAACAGAATGGAATGTTGCAATTTGTTTAGCTCATTCGGCGTTTACATAATTTTATCAAGTATTTAGCTACTGGCGCCTCATTTCCTTTCAAAATACTCATAGTATAAATTTACTTTTACAGGCAGATTCATCAAGAGATTTAAATTTGGAGTTACCTATCTCCACTCTTATTCTTGACTGAAATTAATATTAGGGCAATTTATAAAAATAAGTAAGTTTGTTTATAATTTTAGAGTTTAGTTAGTGCTTCATATTAATATTAACATTAACTTGTATTTTATCCATCTTAACACTTTGATACCACACTTATCATTTATTTTTATAAATTAGAGACGAAGTACAAATTCAAACTGAAAATAATATCGATTAATCTGTGAATTATTATTAATATGGCAAGTTTCTGTTTTGTTTGTATGCCTGGTAACTATTGAAATAAGCGAGTATTTAATATCTTTTTCTCGCGTTGCCATTGTAAACGCGCGCATTTAACGTTTTTTTCGCGCGTTGCCAATATATTTTTGCGCGCCTCCAATTGTAACGCGCGAAAAAGTCGCGCGCTTATTCCAATAGTTACCAGAGATACAAACAAAACAGAATCTTGTCAACTGTCATATTGACAGTTGACGGAAAGAATGGGTTTTCAGTACGTCTACGTTTTTTTAATAATTTTAAGATGAAATCGTAGAAAAAATAATGTATGTATCTCAAGCGTAAAGTGTATTTGTTGCTCTTACACTATTTTTGCTCTCGCTTTCGGCTCGCGCTGCAGTTACCGTGTTCGAGTAACAAAGAATCACTTTACGCTCTTAATACACAAATAACTATTTTGAACAACTTAATGCTTTATTGTGCTTTCTTCAGCACTTTTTCTTTCAAAAACATTATTTATTTATCCGCTTTCTACTTCTATCTTATAAATCGCTAATTGATCAAACGCTCATTTATAAATCAAATGCTCTTTTATAAATCGCACGAGCAAGATTTGTGCAATTATATTTATCGAAAATTCGGATCGACTGTTTTATTAGTATTAAGAAACTGTTTTACAAATTTACAAATGGCAATTTGGATATCAAACTTGTTGTATTTTACATGAACGGAACGAATGGTATTGATACAGATGACAAATGCATAAATATCAAGTAGGTAGTTAAATAGCAGAATAGATCTGTTGTTGTTGAAGAACAACATGCATGCGTCGAAATCGTCTTCTCTATCACCAGCAAGCCCATCACCATCACAATGACCCTGCGTTTAGAAATTAGCAAAGGTGCACGATGCACGTTATGCACCGTATGCCTGCGTTGCGTTGTGTAAACGTTACGTTGCGGTGCATTCCTCGCGACCACCTCACACGGTACACATGACCGTTTAAGTATTGAGCGCGCACGCATGCACGCACACTCGTCACCGCAGCCGCACCACGGCACTGCCAGGCCATGCGCCCGCGCACTAAGAGGAACGCGCTGTTTGTTCCATTTTAGGTCTACTTAGCTAGTCTGCATTCCACATGAAATTGTTGCTTCAGACTGGGTATATGATTTCATTTGTTTCTTACTTACTTACGTTACGCGAGGAACTTGCTTGCTATGTTTACGTTTATGTTACGTTGAGTTGTGTTTTAAATTGTAGAATTTTTTTTGTAAATGGGCATTTTCATTTCGATTTTAATTTATTAATTCTAATTTTACAAACAAAACATCTGCTGTGCCACCAGACTACTATCTCGAACATAAGTTGAGATAATTTGTCTTCATGGAGGCTTTAATTTTATACCAGTCAGCATCAATTGAATAAATTTAAAGAAAAATAAACAAATAATCGCTTTAAATATCACATTTGATACTTTTACTTTAATTTTCTACTCAATAGTTTTAATTTGATACCAGATTTGACATATTTCTTTGCTTCCGTGTAATGATTACCCTTGAGGTCTCTCTTCAGTAGAGGATAAAAATAAAAATCACAAGGCGCAAGATTGTGGGAACAAGGAGGGAGTGGAATCGGTTCAAACATCAGGTTTCGCAGAGCCTATTCAGTTGCACTCGATGTGTATGGACGAGTGTTGTCATGTTACAAGATTATTGGCGCCAGACTGCCTCTAACATGACAAACTTGACCACGAAGGTGTCTTAGAGTCACCTTTTCAGCAGTTAATAATTCGATAATAGCACGCTGTTTAACTCGCGTTGACATAGTTTTAGAACACGTCTCCATTCTTCCTCTCCGCGAAATACACTGGATGAACGCAACGATCTCAAACTGCGCATCCGTATTGAGGGGAATGTTACTTCACATGCCACCTGGCGCGCTTCTGAAGAATCATTCAAATCTCAAGATCGAGATATATGAATATCAAAATTTTTCAACCCATAAAATTTATCATCCTACAGAACTGCGTAGCCCGTTGGTAACATGATCATAATTTAATTTTTATTAAATTTATAATAATAAAATAGCATAGCATTGGACATTTATAATTACACAAGAAATGTGGTTTTTATAATTAAAAAAAAACTTAGACATAAATGATTAATTAGAATGTATAGAATTAATTCTAGTGTTGTCACCAGGAAAATACGAGAAATATTTATAAAATTTCTTATGTAAAATCTTGTAATTGTGTAAAACGTTATAATTATGTGCTTTAAAATTAGTATGAAGAATCAATTATTCCGCAATAAATAAGTAAATTAAGTGTGGCAAACTTCCAGTTAGGTGCATATAATTTAAACATAGATACTTACGTAGAAAATTACTCATTTAATGGCCAGTTGTGCCGTCGTCCCTTAAATATCAATTGTCACTCAAGTAAAAAAATATCGTGTCGAATTGATGACAGCAATGTTTATTAATTCATTTGTTGAGTCTATATTGTTTTACTTAAGTTATTTGACGGATAACGGTGCAACTGGTCATAATTGAAACAATTCAATTAAAAAATCTTATGTTACGATAACTAAAATTTAATAGTTATTTATAATATTTAAATACGATCATTTAAAAACACTTGAAAAAAAATTTAAATTATTTTTATGTTTGACTGCATCATATTACCTTGTTTTACGATACTGTTTACTGTCCATATTCGGCTCGTCCAATAAAGACCCAAATTATGTACTTATTACATAAACTACTATTAAAATAGCGGAAATTTTGCTATTGAAAACATTCAGGAAAGTAATAAATATACCCTTGGTGTTTGAGAAACGATAACTTTCCGTTGTTAAATGACTGTTGAAATAGCATACTTACCGTCATGATCGTATAATAGGTATTTATGTACACGTACATAATGTAAGACTTTATTGGACGAGTCAAAATTTATGTACGAGTTGCAAGCATTATACCTACACCTAACTGCCTTAAAGGCGATTTATTAACTCAAAATATGTAAATTTGCTTGCTTTTATTTAACAATGTTATTTATAATTATAAAAGTGTCAAATTTGTCAAAATAAAATAAATAAATCTGTTTATAATTTGGTATCAGTGGTATCGAGCCGGTCTATGGATTTGGGAATCCGCGTTCGATTCCCACGGCCGACAAACAATTTTCATCATATTAAATCTACCCCTGTGGCTTTCTCTCCACTCACATCTTTGAGGGTTGTGATTTGACGGCTGGTAACCGCACTTACGTGAAGAAGTATATCATTTATCGGGATCTACTTCGGCAGAGTAGTACATCCAGTAATGGGTAAAAGGCGTAGTGATATATTTATTTATACCATCTCATGAAAAATCCGACAAAAGTCTTATAAAATGAGTTATTTATACTATTTTTCTATTTTGAGTCATTATAAATTAAAATTAATCAAAAAATCTGCGATATTTTAAACAGAGTAAATTTAGGGATATTTGTATATAAAATGTTGTGGTTGATAACTGTTATTGATATTTATGCAATTGTTTAGATTTTGAGGTTGTATTGAATTTTTAATGTTCTAAGCTTAACAGGTTCAATATGTCATCCGCTACTACCAACCGTCTAAAACAAAATATTGCATATCGTAATGAACGATCTTTCGATGTGCAACTGGATTTCGTAGTGACTTCCTTATGAACGCAAAATAGAAAAAAAACTATTTTGCATTGTACATACGTAACATTTTATGATTTCTGATAATATGCATGTGAAACATATACATATAGAAACAGTTAAATAATTAACAACAAAGACAAAATTTATTGTCGTCCATACACTTGGTGAAACTAGGTTTAATAAAAAATATAAAATAAACACTTGTCTAAATCTCACAGCTTCTTTACGTGAACTTTGTTCTAGGTGAAGAAGTGGGTTATACCATACTGATGAGCTCTAATAAAAGCGAAACGCTTCTATGGTTACTAACTGTGCTGGCCAGCCTCTAACGATGCCCTCATAAGGTGACTTGGAGGCTGAATTTTGTGAGACTTAGCCAAGTGTTTATTTTATATTTTCTAGTTAAATAATTGTTACCTTTCAACTAATTATTGAACAGAATATTTTGTCGAAATTTTGCCAATTAGGAAAATCTAGTAAAAGTTCCGACTGATTTAAGAGAATAGGTTATTAGAGCACTGTGATTTTAGCTTTTTAGCATCCCACTATAATTAGTAGAAATACATCAAAATTAACAAAGAAATTTAGTTATCTCTTGACGTTATTACTTTTTTACTTCCTTGTACGAAGTAAAGGAAGTATTGTTATCGCGAAAATTTTCGGTTCTCAGATTTCAGTGGAAATACGCATTTTGGCCCTCCCTGAGTCCATTTTGACTAATTTCGTCGTGACGTCTGTACGTACGTATGTACGTATGTACGTACGTACATATGTATCTCGCATAACTCAAAAACGGTAAGCCGTAGAAAATTGAAATTTTATATTTAGGACTGTTATAACATCTAGTTGTGCACCTCCCTTTTTGGTCATTATATAACTTCCGGAAGTGGTACTTTACTTGAAACCTATAATAGATTTTCATGAAAAACTATATTCAAATATAATTTAAAACTTTCCAAATTTGGTATATAAGACTTCTATATCAATGGAAATAATATAATAGATTTTGGTTAAAATACACTAACCGGAAGTGACACAATACATGAAGCTGCTAACAGTTTTCCTTGAAAAAAATGGTATTATTTTAATTTTAGAAATAAATGCTTCAAATAAAAGTTTTATAGAATTAAATTCTGCGTCTAACACATTAAGAATTTTTAAATTAGCCTTTTGCATAAGCGAGATATCTAAATTTAAATAGTATATATTTTGTGTTTTTTTTTTAATTAAGTTTGCTATGGATTAGAACAAAAAATAAAAAATAAAAGATTTTATGTCAAATATGTGCAATTAAAAAAATATCTATAGTTTAATACGCGTACAAGGAAGTCATGTGGTGTCCACATCAGATTTTTACATTTAAATATAGTTAACAACTGTATCCATATAGCCAAGTCCCCCATTGTTGACTGGTAAAAGGTCGTTATAGTGCTATTTCGGAAGTCTTCTAAAGATAGTAAAGAGCTTACAACTGTGATGTCACGCAGTGCTTTCCCTCGAAAATGTAAAACAACTTATTCCCCTTGTCACTAAATCTATTTGCATATATCGGAGGAATTACCCTCTCTTGTGAATCTATTAGGTACTTCCGGATTTTAAACCACTTCAACTCTTTCATTTCTAGCAGTCAGAATCCATTGGCGCAGCTTATATATTTATTTATTTTATATTTATTTATGTTACGTTGTACAACAGGAATTTAACCCCAATTACAGTCCAAGGTCCGCACTCACCGAGCCGCTGTGTGGTAGTTCATATAATATTTAGCTTCAGTGCGATTCGAACTCGGCATCTTCGGATTCGAATTCCATAATGCTATCCACACCACCGTACTGACGGATATGGCTTGGTCCGTCAGTACGGTGGTGTGGATAGCGATATGGAATTCGAATCCGGAGATCCCGAGTTCGAATCTCACTCAAGCTAAAAATTATATGAACTACCACACTGCGGCTCGGTGAGTGCGGACCCTGTACTGTAATTGGGATTAAATTCCTGTTGTACAGTGTAACATAAATAAATAAATAAATAAATAAATAAATAAAAAGCAAATATGACATATTGCCTTGAAGGCGATTTATTTTCTTAAAGTATGTCGAATGAAAGATTGGTGAACAGGTGTAGGTTGGTGAAATTGAGGGTGAAAGTTTGCGTGGATGACCTAGGAACAAATGAATAAATATGATTGAAGGGTTGTTGTGTGAACGAAAGATTCCGAGCATGAATAACAAACGAGCTTGTATGAACGGAATTATGAATGTGGTTGAAGCAAAATTAGTGTGTCAGGATAGGAATGTTTGGCGAAGATTAATTGCAGGATAAATGTAATGAAGAAGGACAAGCGTATGATTCTTGATTTTAGATTAATTAGTTAAATTTTTCGAGTGTTTACCTACAATTATGTGACATTTAGTTTCAAACAAACGCTGGGTGAAACTCCCTTCCATTCAAATCTTTTGATTCCTGTACTGTCCTTCTATAGAGTGTTTCACTGCAATTGTGTGGAATTTACTTTCAAAAACAGGGATCAAGGAGATGATCCCTTCCTTCCTTATATTTTTTTATTCATTTTCAATTTGTACTATACAGTGTCTAACTGCAATTGTGTTAAATTTATATTCAAACAAGCGCAGGCGATGCTGCCTTTATTTCTTTATAGATTCGTTGTTAGAGAAGTGGGCGTAAGTGAAGATTTATGAAACAGGTGTACAGGAGCGAATGGATGGTTGTGAATGAAGGTTTGTGGCGTGATGATGGATTTTGGTTGTGAGGAATGAAGAGCTCGTATGGAGGGAGCGTTAATGTGGTTGAAGCGAGTATCGTATGTTAGAATGAGAATGTTGACGTGGACTGATTTTTTTTTATAAATGTTTTAGTGGATGTTCTGTAAATGTTTCAGGGGTTCGTGCTACCCCATTTAATGATATATAGCGTGATGTTATGTATGTATATATATATTGTACAGTTCGCGTAATATATTATTTGTTTGAAATAGGATAGTGAACCGAAACCGTAAAAAACCGTAATTGAAAAATACCGAAATTATTACGAGACCGAAATTTATAATGAAAAAAATCGAAATCTACATAATATTTTCAAAAAACCGTAATCGACAAACGAAACCGAAATTTTACTGATATAAAAACCATTAACATTAATTAATAAATTACTTATTATTATTATTATTATTAACCGTAACCGAACTCAAATATTTTTTGGTTTATTGGTCATATTCTGCCGAATTAGGGGAAATTCGGGTTTATATTCACAGTATGATGCGTTGTTCAGAACAACGATATTTACCCCATTCTGGTAGGTAACATATATGGGTAATATTATAATGGAAATTATATCGTTTCGACTAGCTGCGCCACTGGAATTACCCTTACCCTTTTTAAAACTGAGTTATTTGAAAAGCACATTCATTGATTCTTGTGCAAACTAAAAACTAGTATGCTATCAGTGTTTCCGGTATAGCTATCATTGTTTACTTGTTTCTGTAGTTATCTACTGTCATATCTTAGGTACAGGTTAGGCAAAATGTTTCATGTCACTGGATAAAAATTAATTTGCGGCAAATTGTTTTGAAAGTGCTTTTTGCAAAGTGCCCGCTTGAGTTTGGAATATATTACCACATAATGTTAATGTTTAGAAAGATGTTTATTTCGCAATGCTGCATATTTAAATTAGTGAATTAACAATTAAATTGTTTATCACCTATTACAATAACAGAAATGCAGTGAAGAGAGCAGAGATCAACTAACTATATTTGTCATTTACAGCTTTCATGACTTATTAGATTTATGCTTTATGCATCATTGTATATCTCACAAATCATACTACAACTGGAATTATTCTACACATTATATTTTACAAGTTTAAAGCATATTAAATATATTACTGATGTATGAGTGCCTATATAACAATTTCTATGCCTACCTATTATTATAATACTATATTATTCAATAATAAATTTAATTTAAATTCTCGTAAAATGATTGTAAAACTTGAACTTTATACTTTATTTTATTGCAATAGAATCAACATGAAACTGCGAACATATCATTTATGAATTTGTGTATCTAGGTGTCTTTTACTCTATGTAACAGAAACTTAGGTAGCAGGGGGTTTGCAACTTAAATGCAATCTAAATAATTTTTAGATACAGCCGTATATTTATATAAGTTGAAGACAGCGAGATTTGATGTCGCGAGATTTAAGTCAAAAGTTTTTCAACTTTGGTGGATTGAAAGGGTTTCTTTATCCTCGACGGGTCACCGAGCTTCAAGCCGATTTTGATAAATATATCAATTTTATTAGCAACATTTGTATTATAGTTTTTGTACAAGTATTTGATTTCTTTTAAAAAACAACTTTTAAATGATATTAATTAATTTAGAATTTGCATTAGTTTATATTATTTTTTTTTAATGTTTAATAATTATATAGTTACAATTAAAATAATAAATTTTGACATAGATAAGAATTTATATTTTATATTGTATGCGTAATATAGTTATTTGTCCATTAAGAGCGTAAAGTAATTCTTTGTTACTCGAGTACTGTAATTGCTGCCCGAGCGGAAGGCGAGAGCTCCAGTAGTGTAAGAAGAACAAAAACACTTTACGCTAGTGATATACACATAATTTTTTCTACAATTCTACATATACGTACTGAAAATAAATATGTTCCGTCAACTGTCAATATGACAAGTTTCTGTTTTGTTTGTATCCCTAGTAACTATTGAAATAAGCGCGCATATAATATCTTTTCGCGCTTTGCCATTGGAGACGCGCTACAAAGATATTTTTCGATTATTCCACAGAAAACGTCAACTATTTCATGACAAATGAGAGCGTAATTGTCAACTTTTCATAACAATCGTAAAGAAAAATACTTTAAGTTAAGTTGCTCATTCATTAATATCTTACTGGCTTAATTAATGTTCAAAAATAATGAAAAAAAAACGGGATTCATAATTTATGTAAAATACACAATACTTATTTGTATACCAAGGTTTGAAAGTAGCTGTTTGCAGACTGAAGCTTAAATTATTGCACATGCGTAGCACATTAAACCGGAGATGTGCACATTTTTTAGAAATTAATCGATTTTTAATTTTAAATAAACAAATTTTGAATATAGGTAAAAAGTAACTAGGAAAACAATACAAACAAAGCAAAATGTAAAAAAATAATAAAAATAATAATAAAATGTAAAAAAAATAAATAATAAAATAATTGTGGTCTGTAAAGAGCCTTTGTCTACTTTGTGTCATCAAATGATGTTAAAAACAAACTTTCTTTTTTATCGATAATAGAAACAAAATTGTACACATCTTACTCAGTAAAATGCAAAATTTAGATGATAAAAATTAACATTTCCTCACTGCATTAGACGTATTTCTTAGTTCATAAACTTAGTTTAAATAAATAAAAGCAAATAACATATCAAATGGAATAATTGGCATTGCTGCCATACATTCGATTTGCTTATATTTATTTAAACCAAGTTTAAAATTTAATTTTTGTTGGTGAAACCAGCCACAATCTTGGTTAATGTTAACTAACGATTAAATCTATTATAATCTATATATAATAAATAGAAATTATTGTAAGTTAATAGATATTTGTGTAATCGGACTTTAGTGTGATCTCAATAAATGTATAAATTTATTCCCGAAATGAAGTTACCAACTATTAAAAAATATTGTTGGATATAGGGGTAATTTTAATGAAGTGAAAATCAGTTGTCAGCTGTGGGAATCGAATTCTGATTCATAATAAAAATAACTGAGTCTATGATTAATTTTTCTTCTATATGTAGATGTATATTTCCGTCACACGATCACGATATAATTAATACACTTAACATTCCGACTTATGACATTTACTGTACTGTAAATAGGCTAACAGGCAATTTGCGAAATGTTCTTCGCTTTATAGAATAACAAAAGAAGCAAATATCTCTCGCTGCAACAGCATCTAAGCTGAGATCTTAGTTAAATGAGTGGTAAGCTAGTTAGTGCAAGAACATCATAATTAGCGATTGTCGATCGTTTAGCGGTGTTGCGATAACAAGGTATACGGAATTGTTCCCAGAACGGAAACTCCGATAGAGCGCTGGGGCTCCCACGGGCGAAAATTCCCATACTAAATTTTATAACAAAGATAAGATTCTACGTGTCAACGAATTTTATGTTATAAGATTACTTTTTTCAAAATATTTTCTCCTATACCTAGTTCAAATAAACTTATATATTTGATATGAAAAGTTACAATTTTAATGTACACAACATGATCAGAATACTACAAATAAATAAACGACATCTTGAAATGAACAGTCACTATTTCCATAGCATACTACTGTTTTATATTTTCTTTCATTTAAATTTAACCATTTCAATGCTTTCTAGGATTGTAAACTTTATCTAAGCGTATTCCGAAAACAACAGAAAAGAAAATTGAAAAAGGAAAGAATTATGCAAATATCTATATTGCAATAAGAACGTAAGCTACAAAATTGTTACAACTGAATTATTACAGATTTCTTAGTTACATACATACGTAACATCACGCTATATCCCATTAAATGGGGTAGCACGAACCCGTCAACATTCTCATCCTGACACACGATACTCGATTCGACCATATTAACACTTCCTCCATACAAACTCTTTCTTTTCTCACAACCAAAATCCATCAACACGCAACAAACATTCATCCATTCGCTCCTGTACAACAGTTTCGTAAATCTTCACTTACGCCCACTTCTCTAACAACGAATCTATAAGAAATGAAGGCAGCATCGCCTGCGCTTGTTTAAAAATACATTTAACATAATTGCAGTTACACACTGTATAGTAAAAACTGAAAATGAAGCAAAAAAGATGAGGAAGGAAGGGAGTATCTCCCTGCGCTTGTTTTTGAAAAGAAAAAAAGCTACAGTAATATATTATATATTTAAGTAATACAGCAGAATTCAGGAAAAAAATTATCTCTTTTCGGGGAACGAAAAAAAATTAAACTTGTCTCATTCCAGTCAAACTGTATTTTTCTCTCAAAAATTTAATATTTGTATTAAAATAGATACATTTAAATTATTTATACCGAGTTTTTGTATATTATTGTTTAAAAAATAAAGACCTACTTTAATGTAATTCATGTGAATCCGATAATAAGTATTTTGCGAGCTTTTCTTAAATATATTTGTAAAATTCGTATCTACATTTCCTTTTTATTAGTATTTAAAATTATTTATTAATATTAAGTCGTTACTAACTATATACGAAATTCTTGTGTGATTTATAAGTAATGTTTATAATTACGAACTGATGAATAATGCGCTCTTTGGACTGTTATATTTTAAGTCTACTTTCTAATTCAATAATTTGTTATTAAATAGTCTATTATTCTTCTGACTAAGTATTGATTTAAAAATTAGTCAGATATTTATTTGGAATATAAGATCTGACTAACTCGGTACCCCTTTGGATAATTAAATAATTTAATTTTAGTTCGTCAAGTATTATTCAAACAAATCTTCTTTGTCTAGAGTAACTTGCGACGATTTTCATTTTAAGAATTTTTGGTTTTTTGTGTAGTAATCAAACTTTGTTTGATTTTACGGCTCCAAAGCGTTAAAAGAGAGTTCATTTGAAGCGATCCTGACAGTTTTTTAATTGTAAATTGACATCAAAACCTTAATCTTACGTTTCACGAAAAAAACAAGTTTTAGCGTTTACAGCGCCAGCTGTTGCAAAAAATAAAAAAGTTCCCGGATAAAACCTACATAGTTTTTTATACGCGTTTCGAATCTGCAATAAAAATAGGGGGTTCCATTTAAGATTTCAAAGTCACCCCCCTTATCCACCCCCTGGGGGGTTGGGGGGTGAAATTTGTTATAGCATCGAACGTCCCCTTCCAAACCATCAACTTTTATTCGGAAAGTTTTTTTGTCTGATGTACTCGTTGGGAGAAATTCCCCTGGACAGATTAAAATGGGACATCCTGTATATATATATATATATATATATATATATATATATATATATAAACTAGAAAAGTGGATGCTCATTTTATAAAGTTTCTATGAATTCAATAATCTATAAGAAAGTATACTAACCATAAATTATAATTTATGAATAAATTTTCAAAGTATTCTGTACATTTATTAACCTTATCACATTTTTGTTATGTTCGAATTACTTCAAAAATTTGTCCCTTACTATTATTTCTGTGTAATAGCCAGATAAGAACACGTACGAGCATTATATAGATATACTTACATAACCTATACTTGTATAATTTTAAATAAATATGCATTTATAATATAAAGAACATTTCGTGATAGTTACATAAACAGTCTAACTTACAAATATTAACTACAGAAAACGAAAATGTTTTACATACAAATATTTCCTTTTATCAAATGATTCCTATGTAATGTGTTCTGGCAACGTGAGAAAATAATATAATAAAATAAAACAATAATGTAGTATTAAGATACAATTTTTCTGGAACAGAAAACCAATCAAGCCTAAGAATGTTATTCACAACTTTAGTGTATAGTTTCTTTTCAAATGCATTACAATAGGGAATGTGCATTACCTACTAGAAAAATAGCATCAAAGTCCTACAATTCAACATGAAGCAATTAAACTAAAATGATTGTTTTGTTATGGGTGGTCGTAAGAAAAAGGAATGAAACACATTCACAATTTACACCAGTTTATTCCCTTCAATCAACACATTTACTAACTATCCACAAAACAATCATAAAATCCAATTCGCTTTGTGTCGCTAATTCGGATAGAAACATCAGATTTAAATAAATCAATAAAATAAATATATCATCACGCCTTTTACCTATTACTGGGTGTGGAACTCTGCCGAAGCAGATCACGGTAAGTGATATATTTCTTTGCGTAAAGTGCAGTTACCAGTCGACAAATCACGGCCCTCAATGATGTTACTGGTGAGAGAGCCATAGGGGTAGATTTAAATTGGTGAAAATTGTTTATCGGCTGTGGGGATCGAACCAGGGTTCTCAAGATCCAAAGGCCGACTCGATACTACTCAACCACGTACCACATGATCAGATTTACTAAAGGCAAATTAGTATTTTTTTTTGTTATTTCTTATATTAAAAGTTACTAATAAAAATAAATAAATTAGGTATTTTGAAAAAAATTAAATGTGTCGAAAGATAATATTTTTGTGATTGTAATGTAATTTATTGGATTTCAAGCTTAATGTATTATGAAGAGAAGTTTTAAACCTTTATTTACAACACCTCAATATTTAATTTAATTTTAACAATTGAAAGATTAAGTAAGCTGAAGGAGAATATAATTTAGATTTCTGGCTTTTATTTGTTTTTAGTTAAAAAACAGTCAAGACGACGTTTCCGCCAAGATTTGTGGCCATTTTCAAGTCAGGTTTAGTTTTAGTTGTCTGTAACTTATTTTAAAGTTCTAACTAATGAACAAATGCAAAAACAAAAAACTTGTTGAATTGAAGTTATATATGAAGAACGAAGTTAAATTAATTGTTCTATTAGTAAATTTACAAGTGAACACTTCTAAGAGTCAATCAAGAGTTTTGCTCTCTTTTAAATAAAAACTAATGAAGTAAAAATTTAATTTTTTATATATCACATAAAGTAAAATTTGTCTTGATAATGGCCACAACCTAGACTGAAATGTTGCATTAAAAAATGTAAACAAAAGTTTTTTTCATTATATCTAAACCCTGAAATCCAATAATATATTTATATTTTAATCACTAAAAAAACAATAAATATATGAATATATTGGCTGGTGGCACAAGCTCTGGTTTTGGGTGTCCTAAGAGCACAGTTTTAACATGTTAGAAATAGCTAAAACACTCAAAAACACTGCTCTTAAAACAGGCAAAAACAGAGCTTGAGCTTCCAACCAAAATGTTTTTGTTTAAATGCGCGTGAAATACGGTTATGAGTTGTCCAATCATGATTGTAAAGATCTTTAAAAAGGGGGAGAAATGAGTTAAATAATTATGGTGACAATTCCACTCATAACTTTTCATCTAGTCAAATTCCAGTATTTTGCTGTATTGAACCAATCACAGTAGTATTACAGCGACAATTTCACTAGTGAAAATTGTCGCAAATCGTTGCTTAGATATAACGTTTGTTAACTATTTTGAGTAGATTAATATTGTTGAATTTTATTTGACTTTGTTTACTTTGCTTAGTTATGTCAAAAAATTCAACAATGTAAATTGATCCCCAAGGTAATAGTAGTTCAGACATTGTTTTAAAAATACTGCAGGTAACATTTTTTTTGAGTAAATAAAATATTTCAGGGAAGTGTCAAGCCGAATACCATACGTGACTATGTTTTTCCTTTGGAATTTTTTTTGCCTAGATCACTCCTGCTTGTTCCTTTAAGAAAAACTACAAATTTTCGTCGCAACAAGCAGTCGTGATCATGACGACAAAAATTTCCGGCAAAATCAAAGTCACTAATGGTATTATATATGAAAATCTGTTATTAGCTTATGGGGTAATGTTGATAATTACTGTAACTGACCTTACACAAAAAGAAACCTGTTAGACACAAAGAATTACTAGTCTAAAGCAAACTCTAAGTTAATCAATCACGGTTTGTTTCCTGGCATGAATAAACTAATTAAACGCGAAAGCTTAATGAGACACCATTTTAAAATATTTATTCCAAATATTCCACAAGTCAACTTGACAGAATCACATAACATTCCATATCTTTTAGTATCTGGTTGGTAATCTGGTCAGAGTTACTATATATAGCCCAAAGCTGCTTGCTGTATCTTATGATTCACTAAAACTCTGCTTGTTACAATCAAACTACGGGTTTATCCAAAAAGAAGCTGTTTTTCCATTGCGCAGTTGTTACTTATTTATATTCGATCTTAACAGTATCTAATACTTGCACCATCGTAAAAATATTATAATCCAATTCACTTCTAAAACTATCCTGAATATCCCTTTAAATCCCTATCATGCACAGATCTCGGTAAGTGATATATTTCTTCGCGTTAAGTGCGGTTACCAGTCGTCAAATCACGGCCTCCAAAGATATTAGTGGAGGGGGAGCCACAGGGGTAGATTTAAACTGGTGAAATCTATACCACTGAGCCACCTACCCCATTTATTATTATTATTATTTTTCAATATTTAGCAGAATGTAAATAAACCAGGATTGGCTCTAGGGCCCGCCATGTATCTCTAATGCCTATGGCACACTGGTCGATGAGCGTCGATGAGCATCGATGAGCTCTTCGATGAAACAACAGAACGCACCCTTCATTGACAAACAATAAAAGCTTCTAAAGTTGAGAAAGAAAAACTAAATTTCAAAAATATGCTAACGGGAAATGAGGCACAAAAGATACGAGTGAAATGAGATACGTTCGTTTCATCGATGAGCTATTCGATGGAAATAGAGGAGATTCTATTTTTCGTCGATGACGGGTGCGTTCTGTTGTTTCATAGAAGAGCTCATCGATGCTCAATAACAATCTGTTATTAATAACAATAAGTAAATTATATATTATGACTATTCTAACATGGGGAAGTGACGCTTCCTTCTATACTTAACTTAGTTCAATATTCTTATAGTTGTTGGTTCTATTTTAATTGAATCTATAGGGTAGGTCGAGTGGACTATGTCTCTCTGTACTGTTGTCCAGAAGGTTGACTGCTGTGAAGTTTTGGTGTGTTTCCAATCGTCTTATGTATTTTCCGCTGAGGTTTTTTATTTCCTCTTTTATTGTGTTTATATTTAGGTCGTTGTATATGGTGGTGTTTTTGACGTACCAGGGAGCGGACAGTATTGTTCTTAGGGTTTCAGACTCGAATCTTTCAATTATTTGTATGCTTGAGATACTTGCTGATGCACAAACATAACCACTATTTTACTGCTATCTAACTTTTCAAGGAAAAAATTGAAATTAACTTAAACAATAATAAATAATTACCTAAATACTTAGATTCGTATAACAACCAGTGATCAGGTTGGCTCCGCCGACCTACATGGTGAACTCCGCGAGTTATATTTACGTTAATAAGGTAACCGACAAATAATGTTAAGTTTTACAACGGGAATTATACATAAATTCCTTCTTATGATAACAAACATGATAGGTTTTAAAGCAGTTTTAGCTCAACTAATTGCCAATTGAAATGTTTGTATAACGTGGGAGGAAAGTGTATTATTTCCTCCCGTGGATGACATTTCATAAGTTTAATAATCATACAAGGAAGTAAATGATACTTTACTCCAACGGTACATATATAATTTTTTCTACGGCCATTCGTTCATGTCATTTAAATTAAAAATTAAAAATACTTACGATATATCAATAACTTAAATTTTAAACTTGGTTTAAATTTTAAAAGGCATAGCAAAACTTATATGGCATATGGAATAATTGCTCTCAAACATTTGATATGCTTTTATTTATTTAAAATAAGTTTAAAATTTAAGTTCTGTTGATGTCATTGGCTATAAATATATACATATCTAAGATTGTTCTGTGAAACCAATCACAAATAAGGTAGAAAAATAATTAGTTTCCTCCCTAGGTACATAATAGTCAACTTTCGACTTGCATATGAGGGAAAAAAAGCTTATTTTTGGTTAGGACCTTAAAAAAAAATCTGTGAGACCTTGAAAAGTGACCAAAGTATGCGCAGGTATCTTAAGTTAAGTTTTTTTTATCTAAATATCGCAAAATTAAAAAAATTAAGTTGTTCATTTAAAGATCGGAGAACAGCGCCAAGATTTTAATCCCGGATCTTAAGAATATTAGTTAAGTTCCTTAAGAAATGACAGCCTTATTTTTATATCTAAATTCGACAACTAGTGGCTCCGAACAGAAGTTATTATTTAGACAATTAATTGGATTTAATAGAAATTTAAAAATGTACATAGGAAATAATTTATTTTTATTGTACTGTGGAAATGGGAACCCGGGTTCGATTTCATCACATTAAAATTACCGTTATGAATTCGTCTTCTCTACTATATCTTTGGGGGGCGTGATTAGACGGCTGATGGGCTCACTTCCAGGATAGAAATATATCACTTTTCGAGATGTTCTACGAGTGTTAGACTCAGTAATAAATAAAATAGCGTTATGATATATTTATTAAATTAATGACAGATGTAAAAGCAATAAAAAAATCCGTGATGAATGAATTCCCATGCAATTTTTCTGTAATTTAAAAGCCATATGAACATTATTTACAATCAATTTCAGTACAGTTCATTTCAAATGCCAAATAATAAAGAATATGCATTATTAGAATCAAAGTCCAACGAAGCAATTAACTGATTCAGCTCTTCATTAAAATTTAAAAGGCATTCGAGGTGCTGTGCAGATGGCTCGAGTACCTCGCACCGCGTCTGCAGTGGTGGCAACGATTCCGTAAGAATCCGAATTCCACCTGAGTTTCTTGACACCTAGGCGGCGCTGGCGAGGGCTGCAGCGGCCGCTGCCGGTCGCCGGGCATCAATGGCAGTCGTGCGGCGGGCTTAGCTGCGCGAGGAGCGTACTTGCTTCGCATGTGGGCCTCAACTTATTCATCGGCCGGGCACGTGTGAGATCGCGGAATATTGACTTTGACAGTGATGTTCGTGTGAATTCCTTCTGGGATTATTTATGGTGGTGTTCATTCGTCTTGCCAATGTGGATTTCTTATTTGGATAAGAATTGTTCCTAGGTACGGTAAGCACTTGACATTTTGTTGTTTGTTTATTTTCAAACTCTCAAGCAAAAATATTATATTAATTTTTACAGAATAATAATAAGTAATCTAAAAATATTTCAAGGATTGCAATATTATTGACAAGACTTTATTTAATATTTACGTTATTTCTAGATAATACATATTTATGATACATTTAATTATTCCGATTTACAATATACTCAATAGTTTTAAATAGATAAATCGAGCCAGATTATTTTTAAATCCAAATATTTATCTGAGTGACATTTGTTTGTAGGTTAGGTAAAGGTTATGTTACTTTATTTTATATAAATATCGATTTAAGGTAGGTAACTATTGTTATATTGGTTCATTCAATCTACATTTCTAACATATTTCGATTTTTTAAATTTTTGTAATAAAAACTTCTTCATTTATTAATATCAAAATATTTTACCTGAAACTGGCAGGAAAATAAACATTTGCCTGACCTTTAAGAATCTGGAAAGCTTTGCTTTGCATGCCTAGGCAGGAAAATAACATATTGCCTGCTTAGGCAGACAATGAAAGAAAAGTGAGTGTCTAGTTACTTAGCAACATAAAATACTGACTGAATATGTAAAATCATATATTTATTTACATTAATTTAACATATTTACTATTTGTTTACAAGTTTCAGGTAAAATGTTATACGTAACACGTCAGTAAAGCGTCGTACAGGATTCGTAAGCTTTTCATGCCGAGCGATAGCTATCTACTCATCCTGTAATTGAACACTTTCCTGACTTTTTACGTAAATAACTATTGTTTGAAAATGGCCGAAATACAGTTTTAAAATGTAACGTAATTTAAAATTAGTTAATTTTTAATAAATCCCTTAACTTCAAATATTAAACACATTTAAGATATCTAATAATAATAATAATAATCTAATATCGTTGGGGGCCGTGATTTGACGACTGGCAACCGCATTTCACGCGAAAATTATATCACTTACCTAGATCTGTTTAGGCAGAGTGCCACACCCAGTAATGTGTAAAAGGCGTGATGATATATTTATATTTATTTATTCATTTTAAGATTGTTGCTTAAATTTCGTTATTCTTTGTTTTGTACTTAACATAAAATAAATAAATAAATGTAACAATATAGCATGCAGCTAGTATGATAGATAATAAACAGTAGGATGTTGTTTTATAAAAAGTAACTATGAATGATTCAAGAGAAAAGTATGACCTTGAGTGATTTCCGCTTCCGGTAACAATTTAAATGCAACAATCCAGACTCCATTACGAAACATTCGATATCCTGTTTAACTCCAGCGTTATTTCTAGCATCGGAATCGGAAACATGGTAATGTGCGTGAACACACACCACTAGACCGAATGGCCGCTACGCACAATCCACCACGTACACATACCCCTGTCTATGTCGAAACTCGTAACGTCATGTGTGCTCTTTACGGCTGCCCCCACCCCTCACCGCCAACTAACCGTTCTGTCATGGCGTGCCGACATCGCAACCGATATGTGTACATAATCGCGGAAACATTTCGAAATGATAAATGAAAATATTACAAAATATTTTATCTTTCTTACATGTGAAATGTATGTTTATGTTGCGTCTGTTTATTTGATAAAGTACTTTTTAAATGTTTTCTTTTGGTTTTAAGCGGAGTATTTATAAATGGAATGCAGGAAGGATTTTAATGGTTCATGGATTTACTGCGACATTTACTAGAAATGCGTAGAATATTTACTTTGCGGCCACTTCTTCTTTACTGGTAATACTTTACATCCAATTATCATCTCAGATATGTACCTACACTTCAATATTTAGCTAAAAGCATATAATGTATTCCATAATTGTTTAATTTCAAGTACTTACACATTGATTGGTCCAGACCTAAAACGTTGACTTGAATCAAAAATTGTTTTCATGAATTCTGAAAGTTTTCCAATAGTGCTTTCTTCAAAAATTACTTCATTTTGGATCGCGTTTTTTACCGATCGTACAATTCCTTTTATCAAATATTGCTTCATTTAATAGAAAAATAATTCTTAAAACTAATGTATTTTATAATGTTACTTACAGAGGTCACATGCAATAACTAGCTACTTTCCTAATTTTGATAAATGTAAAAATATATAGCTATTTTGTAGCGATTAATTTTTCCTCTTGTAGCATAACAAATGAAGCTACCTCTTACAGATACTTTTAATAGCTAAGGCTACTTTTTATAGCTCAATACTATATTTTATAGTTTAAAGCTACTTTTTAAAGCAATTTCAACCCAAGCAAAATTTATTGCAGGCTCAAATAATTATATTAACTGGAACAAAGTAACTTTAAAATTTAATAGCTACTTTAACGTTAGTTTTTAATTGTAGCTTCGCTATTTTTCACAAAATTAGGTTAGTAACTGTAGCTTTGCTATATTTTTAAAGAGTAGCTTTACTTTTTTAAAGTAATTTGGGGTGGGTGAATCTGTTGTATCGAGTCGGCTTGTGGATCCTAAGAACCCTGGTTCGATCCTCACAGCCGACAAACAATTTTCAACAAATTAAATATACCCCTGTGGCTCTCCCTCCACTAACATCTTTTAAATATTTCACTTACTGAGATCTGCTACGGCAGAGTGCCACACCCAGTAATGGTTAAAGGCGTAATAATATATTTATTTATTTATATTTTGTTGCCTATTTTTTATCGCTTTTGATAAAACAAATTAAATAGGTATCTTCGTAAGCGTTTAAAGTATTTAAAATTGTCATAAGTTTTTAAATTGTTTTAGTGAGGAGTACTTCAAATAAAATGAAAATTTAATTTTGTTCATATTTTAAATTTATTTTTCTTTAAGGGTGAAGGGATCAGGCAGGTTCCTCTGTTAAACTTGTCATTTGACATAAATTTTAATTCCCATTTTTATTTCGTTTGAAAATAAATAAGTTTATACTGAAGTGATATTCTATTAAATTAAAAAAAGAAAAATTGGTACTAGTTATATACTTTAAACTAACTAAACTACGGTTAAATAACAATGTCCCTGTAGACGACTTCTTCTTCTTCTAATGACACTACAGCCCAAATCGGGCCTGGGCCTACCGGACACACCGAGCCGCAGTTTTTATACTGCCGTACTGCCGGTTTTCGTAGTCGAATGCTACATTGTTTAAGGCGTATAAGTGACTAACTTACAGCGCCCGAGTGTGATTAATACATGTAACTGTATTTTTATATTTTACGACAAATCACCCATTGTCAGCAGGTGGATTCGAACTGACGAACTTTGGTTCGAATGACGCTACAGTATGTTAAGAGATGTGCCTTAACACGCGCGGCCGCCGCGCCTGTAGACGACTTTTGTGTCAAATCTTTCAGTGTAATAAATAAAAAAAAAAGATTAGAGGCTATTTTTATTTTTTTGTATTAAGTTTCTGTTACACAGAGCAACAAATAAACAAAACATTTAACAAACTGATAAATTTCCATAATTATCGTGTCAAAAAATTAAACATATTCGTATAATTATACTTGGTGAAAACAACTCAATCCGGTCCTGTATACAACGATAGCATAATATGTTCCATTCGCTCCAATGTTAAATAAGTTGATGCAACCCTGTACTGTATCCTTAGTTCATTAGTGGAACGTAAAACAAGGTATGGGTAATTATAATTAATATTTTCTATAGCCAATCAAATGCCTACCAAGCTGTTACGTTTATTAAGTGCTTATTACTGGCTGTTCAACCGTTTCTAAGATTATAAAATGTGTATAATAATTATTATTTTTTAATTATAAATACAAATTGATAATTAGAAAAACTTGATATAAAATGAAGATGATATAAATATTTAACTTAATTTATGAGTATCTGTACTTAATACTTCCTAGAATCTTTTCTAAAAATAAATGAGGCTCTATACCATAATACTATAGTTGTAAAAATTAAAAGTACATTGACTTATTTTTTAATATGTTTAATAATAATTTATAAAAGTAATAAATTAAATTTGGTTGGTGAAAAAAAAAACATAAAACGGTAACTGAATGGTAATAATTTTCCACAAATTTAAGACAGAAAACTTGACAAGAGAGCTGTTATATTTCTTGACAAGAAATTTTGATTTCTTCAATTCTTGATATAAATTTTAAATATTTAGGAAATATTTTTATTCATGGCATGAATTTATTTCAAAATTTTTAAATATGTCGTAATTAAATAATTTTATAGTAAAATATTCAATTTTTTTTAGTAAAATATACAAAGGCATCAGTTCTGAAAGATATGCAGTATATTATATTTAAGTAAAATAAAAATTATTTATTTGTTTGTTACTCTGCATAACAGCAATTTAGCCTCAATTACAATACAGGGGACCTACAGTATATAGTGAAGTCCGATCCAGTCAGACATATTCGTTTTTTATTATACAAATTGAAGGCAATTGAAATATATGCAAGTATTTCCTCGGTTTTATCTGCTAGGCTACGAGTATCTGTATAATACAAATTTAAATAAATCTGTTATTAAGATATTATAATAATAATAATATTATACATAATACGCGGTTTCAAAGTGATTAAAAATCCTTAAAAATATCCCTGAATTTGTTAATAATATGTACCAAAAAATAAAAATATATGCATTGAATTGTTCAAATTAGTTTCCTTTTTTCGAACATATTTAAAGAAATCATTTATATGAGACAATTCCCTTCTAGTTAATGAATGGTTTCAAGCAGTTCAATTTTGTTATTGCTAATGCGTTCTAACTACTTTCCAGACTCAAAATACCTGCTCCAATTCTGCTCGATGCTCCAAATAATTTATTAAAAATATCTGATGTGGACACCACATGACTTCCTTGTACACGTATTAAACTATAGATATTTTTTTAATTGCACATATTTGACATTAAATCTTTTATTTTTTGTTCTAATCCATAGCAAACTTAATTTAAAAAAAAATCAAAAAATATATAATATTTAAATTTAGATATCTCGTTTATGCAAAAAGCTAATTTAAAAATTCTTAATGTGCTAGACGCAGAATTTAATTCTCTAAAACTTTTATTTGCAGCATTCATTTCTAAAATTAAAATAATACCATTTTTTCAAGGAAAACTGTTAGCAGCTTCATGTAATGTGCCACTTCCGGTTAGTCTATTTTAACCAAAATCTATTATGTTATTTCCATTGATATAGTAGTCTTATATACCAAATTTGGAAAGTTTTAAATTATATTTGAATATAGTTTTTCATGAAAATCTATTATAGGCTTCAAGTAAAGTACCACTTCCGGTAGTTGTATAATGACCAAAAAGGGAGGTGCACAACTAGATGTTATAACAGTCCTAAATATAAAGTTTCAATTTTCTACGGCTTACCGTTTTTGAGTTATGCGAGATACGTACGTACGTACAGACGGCATGACGAAATTAGTCAAAATGGATTCAGGGAGGGCCAAAACACCTATTTCCGTTGAAATCTGAGAACCGAAAATTTTCGCGATTACAATACTTCCTTTACTTCGTACAAGGAAGTAAAAAGTAATAATCTTAAAAACTTAAAAGAAATAAATTTCTTATTTCAATTGTTACCGCACACTAAATTTATTTTTTTTTTTTTTAAGTTTAATATCGGACCAACTACTAAGGTCATATACCGATATGTCCTTTGTCGCCACGGGCGGGACCCGAACCCACGACCTTATGGTTGTGAGTCAGGCCCTCAACCCGCGCGACCATCACGCGGGACATTTATTTATTTATTTATTTATTTATGTTACGCTGTACAACAGGAATTTAATCCCAATTACAGTACAGGGTCCGCACTCACCGAGCCGCAGTGTGGTAGATTTTTTCATATAATTTTTAGCTTGAGTGCGATTCGAACTCTCGGGATCTCCGGATTTGAATTCCGTATCGCTATCCACACCACCGTACTGACGGACAATGAATAGTGATAGGGAAAACAGACCGCAGTCTTGCTAAATAATGAAAATTAATATTTATGGGGTATGTGGCTCAGTGATATTGAAAGATTGTTGATTTGAAAACCCAGATTCGATCCCCATAGCCGACAAAACTATTTTTATCACATTAAAATTACACATATGGCTCCACTTTCACTAATATCTTTGGAAGGCGTAATTTGGAAGCTGATAACTGCACTTCACGCGTATAAATATATAACTTATAGAGACTTGCCACGGCAGAGTGCGACGATAATCATATAAAGGACGTAATGATATATTTATTTTAATATTTAGTACATTTTTTTAGAAAATAAATAAATATATCATCACGCCTTTTACCCATTTACCGAGTGTGGCACTCTGCCGAAGCAGATCTCGGTAAGCGATATATTTCTTCGCGTGAAGTGCGGTTACCAGCCGTCAAATCACGCCTCTCAAAGATGTTAGTGAAGGGAGAGGCACAGGGTTAGATTTAATTTTGGTGAAAATTGTTTGTCGGCTGTGGGGATCGAACCAGGGTTCTCAAGATCCACAGGCCGACTCCATACTACTGAGCCACCTACCCCATTATATTTATTATAATAATCTGAAATAGTGGAACAATCAAAATGATGTGCTCCGGTAAAAATCCAATGCTTCCGTGCTCCAGCTCCGGATTCCGCTTCAAACCACTGTAATAAATTGAAGAATACATTTTTAATCTAGTTTCTACAGTAATTGTACAAATACATTTTAAAATATTTAGATACAGAATTTTATTCTCGACCAAATATTTTAAGCATTTTGAACTAAAATAATTTTGGCTAATCTGAGTATACAAGACGGAGATTACTATGAAATGCTTGTTTTTTTTGTGTATTTTATATTCTTAATTCTTCCGAAATTTTATATTTTTAAACTAGTCGTCATTAAGATATCTTAATTTCAAGACAATAAAAATGTCTTGGTGATATAATAGATGATAGTGACATCAACTGCATTTTTCTATGTGAAATAAGATGAAAAACCATGAGTAAACTTCTGCATTAAATCGGTGATTTCATTTGAAAAAACAGTCGTTGATTGAACGTAACAGACGCTGACGTGTGAAATTCCAGCTCGCTTGGCGGAGAACAGCGTCAGAGCGGACCCAGGTACCATTATAATATATTGATTTGACACTTGTGTCTGTGAGAAACAAGGACAGATGGTGGCGCATCCTCTACGTTCTGTTTCTAGTCTACCTAAACATAGCCCGCGTCGTCCTCTAAATGTTGTGTCTATGTTCCGAATCACATACTTAGCCTATATAGAGGTTGGCGTCTACCCAGTAATGCCCACTTCCTAATTCTTAGAAAACAGTTATTTTTGGAATGTGAAGACTTTTACACTGGGTTAGTTGACTTAAAAAAACATGAACTGTGCGAGGAAACGAACCGTGTAGCTATTATTTTCTTTCTCTTGGTATCTTTTTGGGGAACGGTCATGTTGTTTATAGTTGAATGAACTTTTCGTTTTTCTAATGTTTGTTTGATTTGTGATAGTATTTATATCGCTTTAATTTACCTACCTACATTCATTTTCGTTTTTTGTTCTAAACTTCTTTGTGTATGATAGTTATATCATTATTTCAATTTAATTCATTATCTATTTAATTTTAATTTTCTTTATTCGGCGTCTTGGCATCTATTCATATGTATAATAATTCGAGTAGGTTGTACTCATATTTATAAATTCAAGATATTTCCAATTATTTTATAATTCTTCATTTAATTAATAAATTTATAGTTCATTCATTAGTCTCGAAATTATAGTGTGAAAAGTATAGACATCTTGATTATAATTCGTTGACAACTTCAAAATGAAGACAAGTTTACGTAGCACAAAAACACTCTTAACTTTTCTTTACAGATCAGTTGAAAATTAGAATTTCTTTTTGAATTATAAGGTTATAATTATATTATTGTCTATCATTCAATAAAAATTATTTGCTTGCAATTATCAGCTTAATTTTTCCGATACCTTCATTCTCTGTATTTAAGATCAAATTGAATAATTGTGTAAGGATTTTTTATTATATTTCAATTATTATTATTATTATTTTTATATCGTCATTATCATTTATTGTGTAAATGAGTTACTTTATCATGTCGAATAATATATAATTATACAGAGTGCTTTTATAAGTCCGAAAAAAATGTAAGGGTATTTTTAATTTTTTTTTCAAAACTCGCAAAATTATATAAATATTTTTAGTGATATTTCAAATATATTATTACTGTAATAATCAATTTATTCGTAGTGTCAACAATGGCGCAAAAATGTATGCTTTAAGAATCATGTTCTTAATTTTGTGAATTTTTATCATTACCTTATGTAATACATGTCCTTAATTTTTTTTTCATAAGTATAATTTTGAACAATTGAAGTACCATATAATAATTAATTATAATTAAACTGGAAATTACAATTTTGAACTGATATTTTTTATTTTACGTTTCATTTCGAATCAGATCAAATACAAACTATACATTTCATACTATGATCTCTTGTTAACTGAACTGTATGTACTTATCTGTGGAACTATAATATAATAAATAATTATACTTATCGTTACGCCATTTTATCCATTTCATATACGGTTTGTATTCGTGGTACGAAAACACAGTAATCCTTTTTATGTGATGAAAATTAATATCCAGTAGTAGAAATCAAATTATTGTTCTTATTTCAACAGTCCTGTTGCAATTTTTGAATGAATTTGCATTACGCTTGTCTTCTGTTAATAAAAACAATTACAAATTGAAAAAGATATATTTTTTCAAGTATTGTTTTGGATGGATAATAAGGCTTTATTTAACATATATTTATTTATTTAAAAATGCTGACGTATTGGGCCATTTTCAAAGTACATATTAAAACAAATTTTTAAATTGCATAGAAAGTCAAATCAATAAAAAACTAGATATGAATACATCAGACTAGTGTTTCTTATTGTTTTGACTTTTTATCTAATTTAAACATTTGTTTTAATAAAATATGTGACTCTTACTATATGCTTTGAAAATGGCCCAATACCGCGACCGAAACTTCAGCATTTTCAAATAAATAAATATATGTGAAACAAAGTCTTATTATCGATTCAACACCAACAATTAAGATCTGCTAAAGTAGAGTGTCACACCCAGTAATGGGTAAAGGGCGTGATGATATATTTATTTATTTATTTTTTATTCAATTAATAATATTTCAGCTTATCCAAATTTCCAACTGGGATATCTTTTTTCGTTATTTCAATATACCAACAATTGTATTTCCATGGAAGAAAGCTTACTGTTACATAACAAATATGTAGAATCTTTGAATTTATTTGGATTGTATTGAAAGAACCGCTATGTTCGTCTGAAGTTTTTCACTTGGTGTATAGAAACAGAACACAGGAAGGAATGTAAGCGAATGTAGTGTATCTACAGAACACAGACATAACAATGCATGGATGAGCAGTCAACCGCGCGGTGCCGGAGCCGTCTGTCGCCGCCGCCATCGCCACCGGGACACGCAACTCTCCGCTACGAAACGAGCTGTTCTTCACGTTCACAATGTCTTTAACCCTGTTCAATTCTCTCACCATTGCCTATATATTTTATAACTTTTTATCTGCTAGGTATCTATATTTTTAGTGTAATATGGAGCTATTAGTATTGTTTATTTATTTGTTACTCTGTACAACAGAAATTTAATCCCAATTACAGTACAGGGTCCGCACTCACCGAGCCGCAGTGTGGTAGTTCATATAATTTTTAGCTTGAGTGAGATTCGAACTCGGGATCTCCGGATTTGAATTCCGTATTGCTATCCACACCACCGTACTGACGGACAACTGAAAATTAAATCCTGTTCAGTGAAGGAAACCTTCAGATTATAGTGAAATTAGAACCTCGGATTGAAGTCATAGTTCATATTATAAAAATTATATTAACTGTCGTTTTTTCATATATAAATGAATATTTAATTTGTTTTTTTTTAAATAATAAGTTAATAAAATACAAAATAGTTACTAATAATTTGTAGCTTAACAATTCTAAACTAAATTGATTAAAATTTTATCCATTATTATTCTGGGTCCTAATAGTAAAAATTTTATTAAAATTATTGTTGTTTATTCAGGAAATTCTGATATTCGGCAAAATTAGTTGAATTAATCAGATAAGACAGATATGCCGAATATCCGTTGCATCCTTAATCTTTACTATTTACCGATTTACTAATTAATTTAAATTAATTAAATTATTGGGTAATGGATTGGAAACCACAATTTATATTGAAAACTATTTAATATTTTTTAATCTTTCTACTTACTAGTTTGTTGACATATATTTGTTGGTTTTTTTTTATTTAATTACTTCAATCAATATGAATAATCTAATCAGTGTTGGCACTGCTGATAGGTATGTAATATTTAAAAGGTAATTAAATTTAGAAGATACCCTAAATTTCGAAGCAATTAAGAGCCCGAATTTAAAAGCATTTAGCTAATCCTAAATTTTGATTTAGTCAAATTAAGCTGAATGTAAGTTAAAGTAAAATTTAATTTTAAACCTGTTACTATTTAATTTTCAAAATTAGTTTTTAGGATATATTTCTTTAATGGGATTGGAGTAATTTTAGCTAATCCAAAATTCAGGATTAGTTAAAATCTTTTTAAAAATTGGGCTGTAAAAGAATAAGGTTGTTTAATATATTAGTATTATTATTTCGTATTTAATTTGAGAATGAATAAATAAATAATGTATGTAAATAAATTAAATTACGAAATTCATGATTTAAAAAATAAATACAAATAGAAGTTTAGGTATTTTTAGTCTTAAATTGATTAATTTAATGAGTTGGCTAAGAAGTTGACGAATAAGAATTACTGCAAGTAGACTAGCAAACAGTTTGCAAAATTTTTGTTGTAATCGCTAGTCGTAAATGAGTTCAGTAAAGTTATGCGCTTCTCACACAAATTAGTGCAATTGAAAGAATTTACGTAGGTAGACGTTTAAAAATAGGTACTTATATTGGCAAATTGTGTAGGAAATCTAGAATTTATGATTCACAATGTTGTTTTAATTAATGTTTGACATTAGATTAATATGATATATCTCGTAAAACTTTTGTAAAAATGCGAACATATATTTATGCTCTATTTCCACAATGAATCAGAATTTTAAAACCTTTTATATTTGAAGTGCATATTAGTGAATTGTAGCGTGAAATTCTATTAGTATTGAGAAAATAATAATAAATACAAGCATGCTTGCCTGAAACTTGGGAAAGAATACATCAAAATTCAATTAGAGTTTTGAATTTTTCTCACATGCATTAGTTGAAATAGTAACAAACACATCACAAACAGAAACAGAACCAACCACCACAAAAAATGAGAGCAAATTTAAAACAAATCGCATTGCCATCATCACCGACATAAAATAAATTATTTCGGACAATATAGCAACATACAAAGTGTGTGTCTATTACCGCGCGACAAGCTCGAAAGTAGAGCCAACCTCCTATAAATACAATACGGAAGAACAGTTTGAGCAGCGTCCAAAAAAAGTACAATAAACAGTAAAAAATGCGTGGTTTCGTAAGATAACTTCGTCTGCGTCCTCGGGAGAACGGGCGACGTCGTCGGCACCGCGACGCTTGGCGAAATGTCAAACGTGAGCTTTGTGTCTGGGCACGCGGCGGCAGTGGCGGTGGTGGGCTGCTGCCCCCAGTCTAATCTGTTTGTGTTTGTGCGTGGCGTGTTGTAATATTAGCTTGTATTTATATATAGTTAGCGAGGCCTGACTACCAATAAATTCGCTGTGTGGTTGCTTGATTTCGTTGTGGTGTCTATGGATTCTGGACGGTTTTCACTCATTTTCAAATGTGGTTTCTTTATGTTTTCGTGGTTATTGCTACTGTTAAGCCAATAAATACGTCATGTTTTCGTTGTATCTATTTCTATACTAGGTGCCAAGTTTGGTTCGTCTTTGCTTCTTAGTTTCAGTTTACTTCACTTCTAATACTTGAAAAAAATAATAATTTGGGGTAATATTCACAATCAGATCTTTAGATCATCTTATCATATTTTTGTTTATTTGTTATGCTTTTGATTTTCTAAAATTGAGATACCGCCAGGGTTTGAACTAGAGAACTTTGAACTCCAGTCAATTATTCTTTATCAACTAAATTACAGTTTTCATGTTATTTAAATTTTGTTATTTCAATTTTTCTCTCTATTTATATTCTCTTTATAATAAAATTAAATTCAATCTGTCGTTAATTTACTAGAAAAATATTCTAAATACATTTATTTATATAACAACAAAGACAAAATTAATTGTCATTCATGCACTTGGTGAAACTAGATATAATAAAAAATATTAAATAAAACTCTAGGCAAAGTCTCACAAAATTCAGCCTCCGTGTCACCTTATGAGGGCATCGTCAGAGGCCGGCCAGCACAGTTAGTAACCATGGACGCGTTTCGCTCTTGTTAGAGCTCATCAGCATGGTATAACTCACTTCTTCACCTAGTTCTAGGTATAACTCACTTCTTCACCTAGTTCTAGGTGAAGAAGTGAGTTATATCATGCTGATGAGCTCTAACAAGAGCGAAACGCGACCATGGTTACTAACTGTGCTGGCCGGCCTCTGACGATGCCCTCATAAGGTGACTCGGAGGCTGAATTTTGTGAGACTTTGCCTAGAGTTTTATTTAATATTTTTTAACATTTATTTATGTTTTCACTCTTCGCCATACACTTCTAGAAAGCCGAATTTTTTCTTAACAAAGACAATTATTATTTATATTTTAACTATTTTTATGATGCTCATTTACACCAACGAAACTTAAATTTTAGGTCTGACTTAAATAAAATAAAGCAAATCGAAGTAAAATAACATATGAACATATATATTTACATTGTTGTCAAGTATTTAATGCGATATTGTCAGTTTATGTCAAACTTAAAATTCATGTTTCGTTGATGCAGTCGGGCATCACATATCTATTTTTTTTTTTAATATAAGGGGGGCAGTAGACGAATCCTGTCAGAATTCTATGTAGAATACGTACAAAAGAAAATAATAAATTATTAAATTTTTTTGTAATTGTGGTCTAGCATAGAAATGTAGTTTTGATTTCTTAATTCCTATTCTGTACAAGCTCATCAGATATAATATAATTATTATTTGTCCGACTACAGCGATTTGCAATTCTATTGCCGCAAATAGAATTTTAAATTTTCCGTAATCCTGGAGCGAGTTATTTAACTATTCAATGTCACTTAAGATTATAAGTAGGTAAGTATAATAAATATGGAATTAATTGGTGAATGCAATGATTATTAATTCATTTGACATTTATTTTCTGTTAGATATTTTTTAATTTTTTATGTTACTCTGTACAACAGGAACTTGATCACAATTACAATGCAGGGTCCGCACTTACCGAGCTGCAGTATGGTAGTTAATATAATTTTTAGTGAACTTGAATCTCCTAATTTGAATTCTGGAGTGCTATCCAGACCACTGTACAGACAAGACTTAATAATGTGAGAAAAGGAATAACGGTTTACCTAACATTGCACATCGAATTGTTACATATGTGACATTAAGATAATTCTTGTTTTATATCTTATAAATTATTATAATAAAATATATGAACTACCTACCATTTTATGACTTGGTGAGTTCGAACCCTGAACTATAATAGATATTAAGTTCCTGTTGTACAGATTAGATGTAGAATGAAGATACCAAAATTTAGGTGTATTTTATACAGGCAAAGAAAGTACTAAATTATTTTGTTTTTACAATATTGAAATATCAATATCATCATTTTCTTATTGAAAAGCACTTACCCTATTTGATAAGTAAGAAGTTATAATTAATATGTTAGTTATTTTTGAAATAATTAGTTAATTGAAATAAATAATAAATAGCATTTTATTGTAAATATTGTATCTGTGGGTAAATAAGGGTGAAAAAAGTATGTCTAATATATTAAATAATAAAATAGATAATAATTTCGTCGTAAGCAGATAAATTTTAATCTGTTTTATCTGAAAATATATTTATTATTATGTTTTAAGCATGCGTATTATTTTTTTTGGGGTTGTTTTAATTATTTTACCAAAAAATAATTTTTCTTCATTTACTCATCAATATTGTATCTTCTATTTAAAATAATAAAAATTCACAAAATTTTCATGTGTTATTAGAAAACAATCAAATATAATCTCGGCGCGATCGAGTATGTTGAAAGCAGCCATTTTGTTTAGCTTTCCGCGAGTCGCGATCAGCAATCAGCGACTTGGCGAACTTTGCCCGTTCATTTCGCAATAATACACTATCCAAAACTGAAGTTTTATGTATTGAAAGTCATGATGAGGGTGTGTTCGTGGGGTTCGTAGTGAAAATAAGGGTGGAATATGAATATTTTGGTATGAAATGAACGTTTATAGGCGAATTGGCACGAAGGTCGCGGCTCCCCACCGCGCTCACGTCCCGGTGATGTGATGCGCGCGTGCGCAGCCAGCTGCGACGTGCCGCACGGCCACCGTCTCGCTCGGACTGGGGCGGGCGCGCGAGACGTGGCGCTCAGCTCGCGTCCGCTGCTTGTGTTGCTATGTGCCGAGCGCGGCCTGGTCAGCGTGCACGCGCAAATGTTTCGCTCTGATCGCCAGCTAACTAGTCGTAATGACAGCCCCGGCCCCGGACGGCGTTTGACGCTCGTGTCGTCGCGACGGTATTGTGTTGTGTCGCGAGTGTCGTGCGTCTGCCCCGCGCCTCTGCCCACTGTCGGGGTACACACCCCCATACATCTATTGCGTCCTGCGCACATTTACGCCGGACATTTTTACGCAGCGGTAAGACTTTTTTTTGTTTTCTTTGTTCAAATATATATGCGCACAAACGATCACCAGACATTTACAACTATTATTCATTACTATATATTTATTTTGGAAGGCTAATTTGTCACAGTGATAGGAAATATAATTTATATTGTTATTTTCGTTTAAATTACTTATGGTTATATCAGTGCAATAACAAGGAAAATTACTTTCAAGTTCGCAGAAATATGATACTGCAATGACATTCAAGATTCTATTGTTCAAACTAATGATTTATTTATAAATATTTCTATGTATTACATTTCTTAAAAATCAAATTTATTGTTCTGAAAATACTAGTGTACCAATACAAGTTCTAGAAGTGCTGTCATGTACCAACCTATCGTCCTTAGCGTTTAATGATATTGACATGACATGACGAAAATACAACGCAATTACCATTTAATTCTAACGCACATATCCATCAGAAAGAATAGATCGTCCGCTTTAGATTTGTTTATCCAGATTTAAAGCGTCACACTCACAAAATCACATAAACAACTGTGTACGTAATTTCCTCAGCATTCGTAATATTCTAGGTTAAATCATTGAATGTTATCAGCCGTTATTCATAAAACAAAATAATGTAGCTTGTATAGCGTACATTCGTTTCCAGGTGCAAAGGCGGCAAAAATATACCGTCCGAATGACATAATTCGATATAATGCTATGTTACGTCAAACGTTTGTTTGATGACGCCTCATTATCCTGTGGAATGCACACGCGCTTTCTGACGTACACACGCACACATACGCACAACGTTGCGACATGCATGTGCACTAACACATACGCACACTCTCTCACTATGGAACTCGGAACGAACACTTGTACGCTTTTGAAACATTCTGGCCGATTACGTATTCTGCAATCTAATGTTCACTATAAATAGACACTTTTTAAATATTTCACATAATTCGGTCTTTGTTCATTTATCTTTGGATACATTACATGGTTGCTATGGTTACCGTTTATTTGGGCCTAATTTAGATGTGTTGTGTGGAATGTGAACTTTGTAGATAATTGTAGATGTTTTTAAAATATATCATTCATAACATGTACATACTTACATGCGATCATATTCCGTTTTGTATAACCGTGTCATATATCACGTTTATTTATATATTTATATTGTTTTGTTGTATAATATTTGCATTTTTGTAACATTATGAAATTGTATGGGAACGTTTCAGTGTCGACGTATTTTTCAATGAAACTGCGGAACAGTTAATATTTGAAAACAATATCAGCAAATAATTCTCCACAAATGTTAAAAATTACATAAAAATCTTGAAGCAAAGTACATAATTTTATTCCTTCATAAAAGAAAATTCACCTAATTAAGAGAATATCAAAATTTTATAGTTTCTGTGAAGTTAATTAAATTCAGTTTCCTTACGAATGTATAACGCTGTCTGCTAGGGCTGAAACAGAAACCAGAAATTGATTAATTAAAGCCTATTACCTCATTTTAGGCTGTTCCGCTCTGTGGACAGCAGCAGCAGCAGCTAGACAACATTTGTGCCGAATGAGTTGCTGCAAGAGTCCGTTACATGTATTAGGAACGCTAAACGTTTAAACAATTAAATATTATACTGTATAATATGCTTATACCAAATTTATATATTCTCAATTAATAGCTAATTCTATCTATTAATTTTCTTATAAGTGGCTTAATTAATATTAATTTTATCAGTGTGATTATATTCAATAATTTTTATTAAAATGACTGATACTTATCATAAGGGGAGAATGTTGAAATATGTAATAGAAAATATGGAAAACTTGGTGAATTACTTTATAATATATAGTTATGAAATTCGAATCCAAAGATCCCAAGTTCGAATCGCACTTAAGCTAAATATTATATGAACTACCACACTGCAGCTCGGTGAGTGCGGACCCTGTACTGTAATTGGGATTACATTCCTGTTGTACAGCGTAACATAAATAAATAAATAAACTCTAGGTCCTCTATACTGTAATTGAAATTCATTTCCTGTTGTACAGCAAAACTAATAAATAAATATTCGTATGTATAAGCAATAATGAGAACTGATGTTTGACGGTATATTGTATTATCTTTTCAATTGTTTCACTGATGAAATTGAATAAATCTTATTATTTCTATGGGAAGTAAAAAGAATGTAATATAGTTTGACGTACTTAATTGAATAATCTTTGTATGCATTTTATAGTCTTGACTTTACCTTATAAAAGTAAAATATTACATATTTCCTCCTTTCTATAGAACCTGGTTAGAAACGAGAAATTAGAAATTCTTAAATTGTAATATTAATCACTAATAATATCAATAAATATAATAAATTATAAGAGTATGGTTTAAATTTGTAAGTAGCGATACGTCTAATTTATAGGTAAAGTTACTTTAAAATGTAATTATGTATCATTTATATGGGTATGACGTACATAGATAAATTGGTATGAAGATAGGAGGTACAATGAGTGCAGTACTTTTCCTTTTTAAAACATGTATGTCGTCGCGCAGAAAAGAATGAATATATGTTTGTATTGATGATACGTGTAAATAATAATAAAATCCATGAATATAATTGGTACATTCCATCTGGTGTGTATGTAGAGTAGAACCTGCATGTGGTTGACGCGTTCCACGTAACATTACTGTGAATATTTCTCATAGCCGATCAGTGACCCCAGACCAATTCACACACCAACACACATTAACTGTTCAGTGTTGTCTGTTTCCTCATCTAATTTCATAATTAGTGTTCGGGTGATTATTCACTCGTGTTGGAAGTGGAAGGGGTGCAGTGCAAATGACGTTGGTTCAGTCGAGGAGGTATGATTGAGGAGTTTTTGGCAATCGCTTGTTGGTGTTGTGTATTTTTTGTGGTGCGATCTCCTTGCCGGGGCCCCCGCAGTCTAGCGTCTAGTCTGGAGGCCGCAGTTGCGCTAGGGGCCGCGCTCCGCCTAATAGAACCCGTGCGATGACGACAGGACCACGGACGCTCCATGCTCAGGCCCGTCAACCTCGATGTGCCTCCTGCGAACACTCACACCAGCCGAACTCAGAACTGGAACCACTCTGCTCTGTGCTGGGAAGTGGGAACTGTTCGAATCAACACACAGTTTTTTGTTTATTTTACATTTATAGATTTCATGAAAAACTTTCATTTAGATGGTGTCACTTTACTGTGATTCTTTTTCATATTCGATAGATGAAAAACTGTACAAAGAAATTTAATACACAGAGTTTTATCTTCTAACATAATCATATACGTATTGTACTACCCTCCTAAACAATTACTCTTTATCTGAAACATTAGGAAAATGTACCAATGATATTATTCGGACAGTTTGGGTACTTTTTACTTAACTAAAACGCACTATCTCTACCGAATATTATAAAATTAGCTATTTAAGATGCAGTAACTACGTTAAATATTATGATTCTTACGAAAAACAGCAGTATATACCAATTACAAAGCAAAAATGTAGTATACGTTTTGAAGATACTGCATTATTTCTTCACTTTTCACTAGGAATAGATTGAGCTAAACTATACTATCTACAAACGTCATGTATTATTTTTATTGAAGACTATAATATGTATTTGATTTAATTTCTTGCTTGCTTCTTTAAACACACAATAATTACTAAATGTACAAATCTAATTATGACATAGGAAACGAATCCTGTCTATTCAGCATATGCATTTACTGCATTTAAAAAATATTTTACCGACAATACTTTTATAAAAATAACGTATATGCATTTTAATTGAAACACTTAAACTTTCCTTTTAATAAATTGTTGCATTGCAAACAGAAAATGTATATAAAGAACAAATTATGAAGTTTCTTAATTGTAGATATGACAAAAGCAATCAATGGAAATAACTTATTTGTCTCTAAATTACAATTTTGTTACTTACAACATAATTACTTAATAGAGCAATATAAATGCGGGTATAGTATTCTATATTTGTCGAATGAATGTATATATATATATATATCCAAGTTAATTTTTGTTTTAACAAATTCTATATTTGAATCTAGAAAAATAGAAAAACAAAGTTTTTAAATGAAAGTTCTAGGAGAACTACAAAATAAGAGAAAATTTAACGTAACAGCAGTGTAGAAAAGTGTTTCGTTCTTCATTGAACTTATTGTTCACCATATTCTCCACAAGTTTAAAATACAAAATATGTGATTGTAAAACTACCAATTTTTTAAATCTATTTCCTACTACAAGTTATAAAAAATGAAGCTACTATAAAAATGTAGATAATTGCCATAACTATTTAAAATTCCTACAAAACTATGGAGTTGTTTCTACGAGAAAAACAAACATTTTGTTTATTATGCCACAAATTACAAATATTTCCTGTGTCCATTGATTGAAGAAAAAGAAAAGCAATTTAAACTATAATACAACCGGAAATTTATAATTTGTAATCAAGCATTAGTAAATGAATCATTTATATTAAAATTACGTACTTAAAAACTATTTAATGTTTCATTTTTGTCATCATGATTCTTACTCGTAGTATGGTATAAAATTTAAATCATCCCGCCTATTACCCATTCCTGGGTGAGGCACTTTGTCGTATCAGATCTCTGTAAGTGATATTTTTCTTCACGTGAAGTTCGGTTACCAGCAATCAAATCACGACCCTCAAAGATGTAGTTTTAATTTAGTGGAAATTGTTTGTCAGCTATGGAAATTAAACCCGAGTTTTCAAATCTAAAGGTCGACTCGATATCACTGAGCCACCTATTCTATAAATTCAAATATTTAAAAGAAATAAATATATCATCACGTCTTTTACTCATCTGCCCTAGCAGATTTCGGTAACTGATATATTTATACGCGTGAAGTGCAGTTACCAGTTGTCAATTCAAAGATGTTAGTGAAGACACAGGGGTAATTTCTAATATGGTGAATCGAACCCGGGTTCTCAAATCCCAAGACGACTCGATACCAATAAGATTCAAATAGTTATTAGAAAAAAACTAGAATAGCATTTGATACTTAATACAAAATCCATTATTTATTTCTTATTCTTCGTAAACAAAGTAACTGCTGTAATTTGCCACACTTTATTATGAACTTATTTGTTTGTATAGTTAGTTTTATGTATAAATTTAACAGTTAATATGTACTGTAAGATCGTACGAACGAAGGAGGAAGTGATCATTGTTCAAGTAAAATCTTTAAAAACACATAAATGTAGAAACTGGATCTGATAATATTGTCAAGGTTGGTGTCATATATTTGTTTGTATTTTCACTGAAGGACATTAGAAATTTAAATATATTGAACTATTCATAATCATTTTTGATGATAAGTGGAAACACTTACTTTTTTGTTGTTGTGCCGTTTATTTTAACATAACATTTTCTTATGAGAATAAATCTTGAAGGATTTTTATAGCTTACCCTAAGAAATAATTAATAATAATATTGCTTTGTGAAATGGAACGAAATGTTTCATAAGCAATGAAGTGAGAAATATAGATGTTTTCATCTAAATTACTTAATGCTTGGTAGTGTAATTAAGAAAGTTTCTATAATTAATAAAAAATGTCTATAATTTGAAAAAAATGGAATTATAATTTTGTGCTAGGAATGCAGTTCAGATTACCGCGAACTGTATATTCATCTGTAATGTCTAAAATAACTATTCATTATATATCTCTCATTTCTTTTATTATTACGTTTAAATTACATTTAATTGGGTACACTGACACTATTAATCTTAAATATGCAGTCAGTTTCATTTATGTTATTTTAATAATTATTATATTGAATGCATAACAAATGTTCGTATTAACAATAGACATACAACTACATTCTGTAATTGTATGGAACATAAAAATACCCTTTATATATATATATATATATATATATATATATATATATATATATATATAGGGTTGGCAAAAATCATGATTTAAAAACAATATTAAAAAGTCATAAAGTTTTTAGTTGTATTAGTAAATGGAGTAAAAGTTATTAGTATTTAACTGTTTATATGAAAAATTCCTTTAAAAAAATATGTAGTTTCGCTTATTATTGCACATTACAAGTTTTAACACAAATTTCTTAAACTATATGCTCAACTATACGTGTGTACAACTTGGGTAGCCAAATTAAAAATAAGTTGGGTGTAGAAAAGGCAGGAATATTGGTATTTTTGTTCAAATATTGTAACTGTAAAACGACTAACGAATAATTCAGACATAAGTTAGGTGTTGAAAATGTTGGAAAATTGGCATTTTTGTAATAAATATTTTTGGCTTTTGAAATGTCATTTGTAATATTAGTGTATTAGTGTAGCGAATGCAGTTCGTGGTAAATGTGCCATCTATTGCACTTATGAGTTTTTAACAGTCAACTGCAATCAGTGCTGCAAGCCTCTCATTGCAAAAAAGTCACAGTTGAATATAAGTTGCATAATTAACTATTTTTCATGGCCCTGTCAAAAAGTATAATTATCTTTTTTCAATTGTGAGAAAATAGTCATATTTTTTTCGCTAGAGAAGTATTAATTTTTTTCCACCCACTTCAATATAACACTATTATTTCAACTTTTTCAATAGTAAAAGAACGCTATTTCAGGAATGTTATTTATCACCATAAAAACTTCAGTAAAAATGCTATTTTTGGTCCTAAGACCAAAAAACGATGATGTGTCTATGGTAAGGTAAAATGATTTTGTTAATTTGTTATTTTAATTTTAATAAAACTATTAAATGGGTAAAAAACTATGTTTCAGTCGGATTAAAAATACTTTTTTCTACGACTGCTATGAAAAGTTGATAATTACACCCTCATTTATCATCGTAAAATTGATGTTTTCTGTGGAACAATCGAAAATTAACTTTGTTGCGCGTGCCCAACGGCAACGCGTGAAAAATATATAAGATGTGCGCTTACTTTATTAACCATGAATACAAACAAGAACTTGTTATATTGACAGAACGAATTAATTTTCATTACGTATATGTTTTCTAATATTTAAGATTAGAAAAAATTATCTGTGTATCATGAGCGTAAAGTATCTTTGTTCCTCTTATACTAATAACTATTTCAAGTGGCGAAATTTTGCCGGATGACCCGAAAACTTGTTTTTAATGTTTCCAATAACAACGGCCGATAAAACCGTTTTAACGACTGCCACTAATAACAACGTAAGTAAACTACTATTGAATATAATTAATTGAGTAAGCTGTTGGCGCTTTTTAAAACATATTTGATAATATTTTAAAATAAAAACTTTTGATGATGATGGAAAAATAAATACTTCATTCAAACAACCAAGTGATTTATTTCATTTATTTAAATATAATTTACTATTGTATAAAAAGGAATTTCGTGGAGTATCGCGTATGTAAATATAACTTTTTTATATAAAAAAAGTTGTATAAAAAATGTGTTCTTCAAACTTATAAAATAATCTACCTCTAATCTTATTTTATGTTGTACTTTCAAGCTCATACAAAAATTTGTAAATAGAGTTTAAAAGTTATGTCTGTCTGAATGTTATGTTTCAAAATGGAGGCCATTATATTAACAGCAAAAAGTATCAATATCTTGGGTATCACATAAATTGTTCGGACATGTTTGTAGAATAACCATGCAGTTTAATTCTTTCTTCCTGAAACCGGAAATGTACAGTTACTTAACACAATATTTATCCCTCCAGCAATACGATTAAAATTAGTAAAATATAGTTTTTCTGCACATTCTTTCAAGTATTACAATTAAATTAAACGTAAGCAATTGACTAGTTACTTCTTCACTTTTAACCTAAGTGTTTCCACCATGTCTTCTTCTATCTGCTTGCGATGCTGCGAATGCCAACAACCGCAGCCGTGGGGCGGTGGCGGCGGTGTAGAGCCGGATGGTCGGACACGGACAGACCTACAGACGTTCCGCAATCCGAACAGAGAGTTCACGCCCGTAGTCTCGCACTGACGTAATACGTGTCTGCTGTTGTGTTCGCCACCATCACCACCGCCACCGCCTTCGAATACACCAACTCTAAATAGATCGAGCATTTGCATCCGCGTGTCTGTGTCACCAGATTCTTGAGGTTGATTTAAGTATGCAGAAAAGTGGATATTTATGTCTTCTTGGAATTTAAATTGAATTGATTGCTAGTAAAGGATGGGCTAACATAATTCCAATTCGATTACTTGGCTGGAATTATTTTATTGTTAAATTGCGATGACGTTTCAATTATTATCAAATTAAAAAGTTTAAATTTGTAGTCGACAAAAAACGAAAAAATTCTTATGATTCTAAATTTATATGATTACATTTTTTAGAACCCTGCATGAAAGTAAATTTTAATTAAATCAAATCAAAGTTATATATCATATGAAATCTGTTTTCAATTTTAAACTTTTAGACTTAAAACCTAATGTTCGAAACGGCGTTGTTATTTAAAAATTAAATATTTTAAACCAAGAGTGATAATTTAATTCATATATTATTTCAAGCTATTCTGGGAAACTTATATTCTTTAAGACTATAATTAAAAGTATGAGAAGAATTTCATTATTAGTCCTTTTACCTTACATAATCTACTCGAACTAATTATTTTCTACTTTTATTTTTATAATTTGTTAAAAACAAATAATACATGTACCTTAAATAATATTCAAAAGAGATATAGCATTTAATAAATTAGAAGTATATTACTATTATAATGTTTAAATAAAAAGATAAAATGGGGTAGGTGGCTCAGTGGTATCGAGCCGGCCTGTGTATCTTGAGAACCCTGATTCGATCCCCACAGACGACAAACAATTTTCACCAATTTAAATCTACCCTTGTGGCTCCGCCTCCACTAATACCTTTGGGGACCGTGATTTGACGGCTGGTAAAAAAATATCACTTACCGAGATCTGCTTAGGCAGAGTGCCACACCCAGTAATGGGTAAAATGCGTGATGATATATTTATTTATTTATTTAAATAAACAGAAAATAAATTTTCCGGCATTTTCAGTACCGAGTTTATATCTTAATTTCAAATTACGTGGTGCAAATGAAGAAAAAACTCGCTCAATACAATCTGAAGACGATTTTATATATTTTTTAATTCAATCTTTGATTCAAATATTTCTTTCTATGACTCGCCCCAGTCAACACTTAAAATGTTATTTATTATTATTCATTTATATTTTTGTCTAAATTAATTTTTATTATTTATTTATATCCACCCTGATACGATACCAATTTATAAATTCAGTTGAACAGTTCCATTTCTAGAAACAGATAAGAAAATAATCGATATCATTGTAATAACAATTAGTTTGGTGTGTTTTAGAAATTACGTAATATCTTAGGAATCTAAGTCATTTAATATCTAGGCGTAACTATTTCTATTAATCAGCATGATTCAAGTTTTAATTCCTTAATTTTGAGACTGCAATAAATAAAATTATTTTTGAAGTCAGTTATAACCTCTTTGGTATGTCTGTATGAGTAATCTGTAATCTTTCCTTAAATCTAAATGCCACAATTGAAATTTATTTGCATCCGTGTGCTTTTGACTTGTATCTGACTACTTGGAAATGTTTTATTCAATTCAGGTGAATGCAAATGACTGAGAATTATAATTTGGTTATTAACGAACTCAGAAATTCTTTATTCATGTTCTCTAATATAGTGAATAATTAATAGTGTTATGACTTCATATTCATTTAATTACAATAATTAAAATTCTTGTGCATTTAAAATTATTAAATACAGGTTTCGATCTCAACAATTTTCCATTCATATTTGGAATTAGATGTTTCTTTCGACAGATTCATTAATTTTACATAATTATATAATTTACTATGGAAAAATATTGAAATATTATTTGCAAGCATCTACAGATAACTATAATTTGTTGTTTGCTTTTGTAACTGATTGATTAATTGCTTTTTGCATTAGGCGGACTGATTATCTACACAAATCAATAAATGTACCACCTACATTTTGTATAAACAGGTATTTAATTTGTGTAATAAAGAGTAGAAAGGTGGATATTAATTAAATTCATTATAATAATGTTATTAATACTTTAAGTGTATATTATATTTATGGCAACATAAAGAAAATAAATGAATTTCCTGCATTTAACATGTCGTGATGTGCATAAACAGATACTGAAAACACAATTTGAATGTCTTTATTCATTATCTCAAACTTATAGATTTTGCGTTCAGTTATAAGTAAAGCCCGGATATTTAGGCACTTAAAAACACCCAAATAAGCAGGCATATATTCCGTTAATTACTCTAAAATAGGCGGGATTTTAGGCAGCCTAAATGTAAATAATTTGTTTTAAAAAAAACGAATTCTTTTTCTAATATTGGTACTCGTATCTACTCTTCATCAGAAAAAATCATCATTTTAAACAAAAATTAACGCAATCTGAAAAATATTTATAAAATAATAATAATTTTATTAACTATTATACAAATTCAAATTATGTAGTATACTTTGATTCACATAATATTACGACCTATTGCTCTATGAAATTTTCGGAAAGGGACTGTCTTCGGTCAGTCAGAACTTGCTTGTAAGCTGAAAACTTCGTTAGACATCACAAAATGTGACAGGGGCATTCTTATATTTAGCCATATCGTCTAAAGTTACCTCAGCTCCATTGATTAATGGCAAAGACACAATTGAATTGCTACGTAAAATTTTGACTAAAACACGTTTTTTCTTTCGGCATTTTAAATTCACACACAAAAACTTGATTTAAGTAAGTACTTTAAATATTGTAGGTTAGGTTGAAACACTATGTCGAGTGCTGAATTAGTCAATAAAAGTTAAAATAGGCAACAAAAATAGGCAAAATAGGCTGTATAAGGTAAAATAGGCACAATAACCAAAATATATAAAAAATAGGCCCTAAGGCACGAAAAAAAATCTTCCATTACACGTAAACATATTACCTATGTATAGAAAGACTAAATTGCCTGAACTATATTAAAATTTGATTCTAGGCAATTGCCTAAAAATCCGGGCTTTAGTTATAAGTATTTGTCATATCAAACAAGTGTGATTGTTATAATGTTTACTAAATTTCATTCATTTGTTCAATCTGAACGTATTTAAAAATACCAATTTAGCAACATTGCTAAAATTACTAAAATTACATATCAAGTGAAAAACCAATATTATCTCTATATTCTTTAATTCAATCATTCATGTCTATTTTGTAACAAAAATTTGTCAAGTATAGCTATTGCTCTTTTGATAATAACCTGCCTAGCAACCAGTGTTGATCGGGGGACCTAGCAATTTGTGTTACAGAATTGCCCTCATTATCTTTTACCAATTGACAAGTTAATGACAACCCTTATTTTTCATAACTACTCTATAGATTACTAGCACTTCGGTATACTTTAACCAAAATTATTTAGAACCGGTTTTTCTATTTCTGGATAAAGTTCCCGATAACTACTGGCAGAATTGAAAAAAAATATCGCATTAGAAAATAGCATTCAGTATCATTATTATCATTTATTTGGGGTATAATGGAATGTCTTATAGCTTTCTGTTATAGGGACATGATCGTATTGAATAATAATAAATATGTATTTATTTGTGCTATGATTTCGATGTGATATACGAGGTGTTATTCAAAAGTTCCCGAACAATTTTTTTTTAAAGCTGTATTTATAAAACTTCAAACCGACAAAATATCTCCTACAAAATAATCTTCCACTGTTCAAAACACTTTTTGTAGTAATTTTTTTCAATACAATACTTCTAACCTTTAACTTAAAAAAATATCTAGAAGACCTAGATTCGCTCGGTAAATAACGGGAGATGAGAAATAATTTAAAATGAAAAATAAGCAATCAAGAACTTCTCCCCCACATTTTCTTTGAAATTTTCGCTTATATCTTGAAAACAGTTGGTGATATTGAGTTGATTTTGGTATCAATCGGTTAAATTAAATTGCCCTTAAAGTATCCGTATAACTAACTTTTTAATGAATTTTCGCCCAATATTCTTTAAAAATAACGTACTAATGAATTTTGCGATAGATAAGATCTAATTAGATCGCCAAAACTCGTAGAATAACAAATTTTAGGAAAACTGTTAGAGCTGGTTTCGAGATCTTTAACACACTTTGACAGACAGAGTATAAAGTTAGTGTAAATGTCATTAGGTACCTGAACTATTATTTGTTTTTTGTACAATGCAAAATTTGCAATATTTAGATATGACATTGTGATAAACCATAGAAAAGTGACACAACTAAAAATGTAAAGTTTGAAGATAAGCAAAAAATTATTTTTAACTAAATGTAGGGATAAACCCTTTGTCAATACCAATGGGATCAATGCTGCGTTAGACACTATGACAGAAGAATTCGGTTGACGCCATACTTCGGACACAGGTGACATGGTGTAGTGGTTAGCATCTCTGCCCGGCAAGCGGAGGGCTCCTGGTTTGAATCCAGACGTCACCCGAATTTTTCTGTCATAAATTTAACTTCAAATTTAGGGACAATAGCTTCGGAAACAATTATAATTGAAAAAATAGTTCTAAATATGTAACTTTTTCATTTGATTGAGTGAAACTATGTTAATCTCACTTCAAATAGCTGATTTTAAAGTTGTGTCACGTTTCTGTGATGTGCGATATCTTTTATGTAAAATAATTTAAAAAATTATTGCTGGCGCCAGTATAAGTATGTATACCTATACTTACAGCAAATATGTATACAATCTATGTATACTCGTACCTATATATTAATAAATAATAAGTTATAATCATTTAAATTTTACGTACTACTGATTAGGATTGTGACAAATACAGATATCTAATCATATATTTCTATTCCCAGAAAATATATGTGACACATTTGACATTCAATGATGATAATGGGGGCTCAGTCATAGGGGTGAAACGATTCAAATAAAAGGTTTCTTTTGTAATCTACATGACATCTAAATAAGTCGCATAATAATGCTAATCCGCAAGGGAGTATTTTAAAAATGAGTTTGTATAATATTATGTAATTTATTACTTGTTGCACACTTGATATCTCTTTTACATGGCAGTTAAGTATATTTTGGCATCTACAACTTCCTCAATAATTTGTGAATTGTTATTTTACTGTCTGCATTAGTAATACAGTATAAATATTATAATTAGTTTAGGTATGTGAACTTACGAACAACATCTGTCGAATTATTTCATCCTAAATATTGCTTATTAATTCTATTGTTAAATGTGACTTGTTGAATATTAATAATATTTCATTTAAATTATTTTGTATCTTGTTTAATAAAATAAATATATCATCACGCCTTTTACCCATTAATAGTTGTGGCACTCTGTCCCCTAGTAGATCTCGGTAAGTGATATATTTATACACTTGCAGAGAGGTTACCTGCCGCCAAATCAAGGATGTTAGTGAAGGGGGAGCCACAAGGGTAATTTTTAATATGTCGAATGGAACTCGGGTTCTCAAATATATATATATATATTACTATCGAGTCGGCCTGTGGATCTTGAGAACCCTGGTTCGATCCCCACAGTCGACAAACAATTTTCACCAATCTAAATCTACCCCTGTGGCTCCTCCTCCATTAATATCTTTGGGGGCCGTGATTTGACGGCTGGTAACCGCACTTCACGTGAAAAAATATATCATTTACCGAGATCTGCTTAGGAATTCCACACCCAGTAATGGGTAAAAGGCGTGATTATATATTTATTTGTACATATATATTACATTTTCATCTAGACGATGTTTATATTTAGTTATGATGATGTATTGAAAGTATTGAAAGCTACCATTTTTCTTAGGTTTTTCTTTATTTCTTCAAAGTATTTTGTGTTTTACAAGTGTATACCAAGAACTGATTAATTAAATTAATCGGAATATTTGTTGATTATTGTAGAAGGGGTTCTTTTTGGAAATTTTTGTTATATTATTCTATTTAGTTGATACTATTTAATAATTTTAGTAATACTGGGTAAATACAGTTAAATAAATTAAGAACTTCCATTATTAAACTAGATTAAAAATATAAATGGGGTAGGTAGGACAAACAATTTTCACCAAATTAAATCTACCCCTGTGTCCTCCCCCCACTAACATCTTTGGAGGGCGTGATTTGACGGCTGGAAACCGCACTTCACGCGAAGATATATACCACTTACCGAGATCTGCCGTGGCAGAGTGCCTCACTCAGTAATGGGTAAAAGGCGTGATGATATATTTATTTATTTATATTAAAAATATATTCCTAGAAATTATTATTATTATAGAAAAATGAAATCGTAAATTGTGCGTAAACAGTATATACCAAATTTATTTAAGTTTAATTATATAATGTAGTTCTTGTGTAACAGGATGTTATACGTTGTCACATCAGAATTTCTGTCTACTCTGGCTGACTGTTACTACTCGTAGTAGGTATGTGTCTGGGAATTGGAAGCAGTGTGTTACATTCTAGTCGGAGGGCAAATCAGTGTGTGTGGTGAGGACTGGTGAGCCGACTCGAAGCTTTCCCAGGCATTCGGGTGGTCGCCGGTGTTAGCTTGAGACCCTTGTGTATCAGGCCATTTAAAATTCAACCCCATTCTCGGAAACATTCGCACGCCCGGTGTCCTTTCCACGAAATTCATTGTCGAATTGTCGTTTTTGTGAGATTTATTCTCTGGATTTTCTTATCGTACCCTGCATTCCGTTTTTGGCGGCACGCACTACATCATCATATTTATCTGAGAAATGTCAAGCACTAACCTTAATTAAATTATTACTTCCTCCTTTACTTTTTTTTACTCATTAACGTATAAACACTGTTAAGTTTATGGACAAAGTATAGAATTGAATTTATTAGTATTAGTGCTACTCACTAGAAGGTTACAGTTAAATTTGAAATTTTATGGGGTAGGTGGCTCAGAGGTATCGAGTCGGCCTGTGGATCTTGAGAACCCAGGTTCGATATCTACAGGTGACAAACAATTTTCACTAATTTAAAATCTACCCCTGTGGCTCCCCCTCCACTAACATCTTTAGGGGCCGTGATTTGACGGTTGGTAACCGCACTTCACGCGAAGAAATATATCACTTACCGAGATCTGTTTACAGCAGAGTGCTACACCTAGTAATGGGTAAAAGGCGTGATGATATATTTATTTTAAATTTGAAATTACCACTAATTTTATAAATATCATGTTAGATATATATCAGAATTAGAATTAAAATTAGTTATAGTTTTGATCTGTTTTATGAATGTATAATCTATCTTTGAAGTGTAATACTTTATTATAATATTTTTAATGTCAATGTGAATTATGTGTCTGAAGCTGGCACCCGAACTGATCTTTTTGAAATAAAATATTTCCCTACATTTAGTAACTAATTCTTTAGGTATCTGTAAATGATCGATAAATTAATGACAGCTTTATATATTTTTTGAGATTCTCCTATATTAGATTTATTTTGACAGCTAATATTAAAATTGTTTACAAAAATATCAAGAAAACTGTTTATATTATTTAAGTAGGTACAACTTGTAGATGTGACTATAATAAATAGAACTTAAATGTAGGTACTAAATTTGTCTATTTTTAATGAAGAATTCCTTGTAATTATAAATTGGTTGGAAGTAATTAAATAATCACTTCGTAGAAAATGTAAACGAAATAGCAATAATTTGCCGTGTTGTACAGATAGCACCTACCAGTTATGTCACAGTCAAGGTCGTTTAAAAAACGCAAGCATTTACAGAGAATCCTGCGCGTAACTGATAAATAAACAAGTTACCATGTCAACACTAAATTGTTTTAAAAATAAATGAGTACAATTACGTTTCAAACACTTTTTCTTTTCTGTATTTAATTCTGTCAGTAGTGATTTAGATGAATATATAAAAGCACAGGTACAATAATTGAAATTAATATATTGTTTTAATCGAGATTTCAATTTAAAAACTATAAATGAATTTGCATTTTATATCAATTGCGAGTATAATTGTTGTATGTAAATATAAATAAACTATAAAATTAAATTTAATGACTTTATACATTTTGCTTCAAACACTACAAAGAATTTATATGAACTATTATGCAATTTGTACCATGATTCATTTTTTGATTACATTATTATTGTAAACATTATTGAAAAATGTTATTATTACGAATGAATATTGTAATTTAACTTTAATTGGTCGAATTTTGCCATGGTAGGCGATATAGCCAAACTGCGAGCTACGTTCATGTTATATTTAACTGTTTATATATATATATATATTATTAAAAATTTTAAAGGTATTTCGGCACTCACGCCACTAATACCTCGGTACAGTGAATTTTACATGGTGATAAATATGGTTTAGTACATTATATTTTATGTTTTATGTCTATATCTTTGCAACTATTAAAAAAGTTAATATTTACGTACGTGTTTTCTATACATGAAATTCATCTTTATAGTACACATAATACTTTCTCGAATATTGATATGGACAACGTCCAAGAAATTAACTTTATTGGACGCTGCTATTGACAACATCTTATTAAACTGATAAATTGATCTTGGATACGAAATTATATTTATAGTTATAAAATGATTTAAAAAATAAAATTTGTAATAAATTTTGCAATATTTGTATGTACAAAATGTATTTGTACAAAAATATTGTATACATCTTGTACGTGAAATGTGTTTGGTGTATTCAGACCATTGTTGAAGTTCATTCTTTAGTACGCCAAACAGTCATTTCCAGGTCTAAGTACATAAACAATCATTTTTTGTACTGAAAATCGTAGAAAATAATTTTTAAGTCAGTGGTTTCCAAACTGTGGGGCGCGAGATTGTTTTGAAGGGGGCGCGCAATATAAAAATATAATTGAGGCTTATGAACACATTCTCCAACCACATCATAGCACACACGTGTTTCTAACTCGCGTTCACAGTAACATTTCCCTAGTTTAACAAACAAATCCTTAGATATTTTATAACCTTTCATAACAGTTTATTTGTGTAAAACAGGCTTTTCCGCTGTAGGTATTTTAAAGACAAAATATCGTACTAGATTAATCGTTGAAAAAGAATTACGAGTAGCTCCCCGGTTCGAGAAACTGAAAAACAAGCGCCTATGCAGCACACTCAAAATTTATGATTATATTGTATTAAATATGCCTAAATTAAATTAAATATTATATTCTATTTATCAATTTTATGTTTATAAATATTATTACATTATTTTGTTCTATTATTATGCTGTAATAAACATAATTTTAGGTTAAGAAAAAGATGTTATAATAAATATTTAATATAACAACAATATTTGTTTATAATACTTAATTTTCTTTTGTATTCTATAAAATAAAATATTTACGATTTTTGAAGTTATGCTGTTATAAAAAAATGAGGCGGGCGCGACAATTTTTTACGAAAGAAAGGGGACGCTGATAGAAAAAGTTTGGAAACCACTGATTTAAGTAACAACACCTAAAAGTAGGCGAGCTTTGGAAGTAACAAATTATTTATGATTTGACATACAAATGAGAAATATTTGCGTGAAATAAAGTGATCAACATGAAAATATTCATTTTTTTTTATCTCTTTTTACAATTTAGGGATCGGTAAAATATTATTCATCCGTCTGGTCGTTTTTTCCGATTTAGATAAACGAAGACAGATTTTCCGGTCTAGACACTAATTTTCTGGGTCACGAACAAATATATCTTGCAAGATTTTAAACTAAACACAACATTAAACAAAGTTTTTTGTAATAATAACAAATGTTTAATTTCAAGCCCCCTAACATAGGTTTATAAACAACCCTGCATGCTGTCCAGTTTCCGAATGATTGTAAGTCACTCCATCCATTCTCACCTCATAACGACAACAACAAGCAACCATCTGAGATCACCGTAATGACATCACACTGAGCGTAAACCGCGTACAAAATTCGGTTGTGGTTGCGCCCCGCACCGGCGCTGCGCCTCGAACGCGGGTATGAATGAAAACCGAAACACGTGGTGTCCTACACGCCGCAATAATGCGCCAGGTCGTTAACCCGTTTCTCTGCCGTGCCGTGACGTGCTCGGCGCTCATGCGTGCGTTCATGTGATATCCGCGACGCTAGACAACTGACAGACGGTGGTGGATTACTGCAAATTACTAAGCACTGCGGATTTACTGATTTATGTAATTCGCGAATCATTGGTTGGATTTTCAATTATGAAACATTATTAAATTTGTTAAATTTGTTAATTTTTAGCTGAGATGGAAATGAATGCTTAGTTTTCTTTTAGTTCATGAATACAGTTGTTGAAAGTTATAATAATAAAGTTGCCAATTAGGCCATTTTGATTCGCAGACTTCACCTTCAATGTCTTTTTTTCGCACGGATTTCCGGTTAGTTACTCATTTCTCCTGGTTAACTAGGTTTTCAAATAATATTTGTTATTACTTGAATATCGTTACCTATATATATAACTTTCACCAATTTAAATCTACCCCAGTAACTCCCCCTCCACTATCTTTGGGGGCCGTGATTTGACGACTGGTAACCGCACTTCACGCGAAAAAATATATCATTGCAGAGATCTGTTTAGGCAGAGTTGAATACCTCATATGAAAGAGGAATTTTAATTATCTTAATAATTTCAAAATTAAAAAGATACTGTTTAGGAAATAACGAATTATTTTCTCAAGTAACCAGTCTACACAATCGTTACGGAAATAACATATATAAAAATATATATCTCGAACATTTCTTAAGAGGGTTGAAGATCTTGAAAATTCAATGATATTCCCTAATATTAGAGAATGAAATTTAGGCAAAAGAGAATTTTTAGTTGTTGAATTTTCCGGAGATATAAGTTTAAAGTTGGTAACTATACCGTGTGTAGAATTGAAATATGTAACAATGGAAATACAATGGTATTTTTTAAAAATAATAACTGTTGCTTCACTAATTAAATTAGACCAAAAGTCTAAATAAAAAAACTGTTAAGTATTATAAACTGAATCATGAGTATCTACTAGTTTTTGATTGAGAGTGCAGTGGAAAACAACGAAAAAATTCTTATTATAAACTTTGACTGTTGAATGGTTGAAAATTAAAACTGAAAGCTTTAGTTATCGTATTAATTGTTGTGAACTGTTTTAAATATGTAAATATTTTATAAGAATCATAAAATTTTATTTATAAGATAGTATTTCGCGGGAAATTCGTTAAATCAATCCATTTTTCGTTTGCTTGTTACTCTTGCATAAAAAACAATTGAGCAACAAACAAATACTCATTAGATGCAGTTTTTAATACATTTTTTGTTGAGACAAAATTACAAACATTTCATCTATCAAATCCTAAAATCAATTTTATTCATATGACTCAAGTATGACAGAAGCTAGGTAAAATAAGTAAATAACATCTTTCACGTGAAATATCCATAGTTGGGTTAAGCCTCACCAGGTTACCAACAGCACAGGAAAGGATATGATTATTGCAAAATTTGATCAACTGTTAAATTGATTCATGGAATATTTGAAATGAGATTGAAGTAATTTTGTATCTAAGTTTTGTGCTCATTGTGTTTATTCTTTCCAGGTTCATTCAGTTGATGGGTTCTGAGCAGAATTGGACACTTAGGACTTTTAGCAGGATACTTCTTTTACAGCTTCTCTGTACCACGTAAGTAGTGCATTTGATTAACTACTTGTTTTTACTGTGAATATTTAAACTAAAGTTACTTTAAACAACTATTTTACAATCAGTAAAATGTTTCTTCTAAAAAAATATAAATTTTAATTCATAAAAGGTAAGGCTTCTCATACTATTTTAACTAAAACATTTAGTTATTGAGATTTTAATTTGAACTACTACACTGGAGTATATCACTAGTCCATATGAAATAATTTTATATAAGCTTTACATTTCACAGGTTTTAGTGTTAGTATTAGTGTATGATTTATTTATGTTTGTTCCAGTTAGAATAATTTCTTTTTGTTCTTTTTTTTTAATTGATTTTAAACTTTCGAAACATTTAATGGTCTTTAATATCAATTGATATTGATAATAGTATAATGACAGTGACAGGGAAAGAAAGTATACATAGAGCTTTTAATATGATTATTGATATTACAATATTATGTTTAAAACTAACTTGACTGAGTTTATACTTTGTTTGTTAAATATTCACCGTAACACAGTTCCTCCATACTTTTAAGAAAGGTCAAATATTTCACTGATTGATAAAGGACAATGGAATTTTTGTTACTTCCAATTTGACATGGGTAATAAAAATTCTGTTTCATAAAAGCAGTAACAATTATAATAATTCTAAATGGCATTCATTTTTGGGCTAACCGACAAATCACGAAAACTTAGATATGACGATTGGCTCTCCCATTCACTGTTTGTTCGTTATTTTATTTAATATACTAAGGAAAAGTGATGGCAGTAATATTTTGGAATAGTTATTTAAATATATATTAAGGAAAGATAGTTTTTACATTCACATATTTCAAAAAAATAAATTGTCATCCAGGCAGTCGAACATAAAGTTTTGTATGCAATTAGTACATATTTGGATTTTAAGGACTTTCCTTATTTAACAGTCTTGCTCGCTGCGCTCGTTCAATCATAAACTACGACTCGTCCAATAATGTCCAACATTATGTACTTGTTACATAAATAGCTATTATGTAGAAAAACATAACATTTCGTGGGGTACGTGGCTCAGTGGTATCGAATTGGCCTGTGGAATTCGATTCCCACAGCCGACAAACAAATTAAATCTACCCCTGTGGCTCCCCTTCCACTAACATCTTTGAGGATCGTGATTTGACGACTGATAACCGCACTTCACGCGTATATATATATACAGGCTGTTTCACAACTTAGAGCAAAAAATTAAAGGGTATATTCTGTACGACGTGCTGATCATGAAACAAAAAGAATTATTTTTTAAATCGCAGAACTATTTTCCATGTTTCCCAGTCCAAAAATTTTCGTTGCCACTTCCACTGGGTGGATGATTATGTTAAAGTTATTAATTAAATAAAATTCTATTATAAATAACTGCTAATAATTGAATTGTGTAATTATTCTTTCGTAGTTGATACCTACTTCATTGTTTGTGTCTAATAGGAAAGCGAATCCAGTGCAGTACTACAAAAAATGTTTTAGGTTAACAACCCTTAATTTTTCGAATTTAAAAAAATTCTTTTTGTTTCAAGATCAGCACGTCGTACAGAATATACCCTTTAATTTTTTGCTGTAAGTTGTGAAACACCCTATATATTACGTACCGAGATCTGCTTCGGCAGTACCACAACCAGTAATGGGTAAAACATTTCCTATCTTTTTATAACGGAAGTTAGTTAAAATTACGTCGGTATATTGTGCATATTGTCGCTGTTGAACATCGCATGATGGACGTATACAACTACGTGTAAAACCAACAGCAGAAAAAAAATAATGAATGAAAAATACCCAGGTAAAAAGTAGGTAGACCAATTTCTAAACGTATATTTTCTGTATCGCTAGGTACGGGAACTTGTATTATCCATTAAGTATAGGAACACGTATAAAAACTAGAAATAGACAAGGCAGGGGCACACTACAACCAGTAGACATACAGGTTGAGGTGTTCTGTGGAGTAACGTGCTGCGTGATGTCACACGCACGCGTGCCTGACCGCAGGCACCGGAGAAGTGATTATTAAAAGGAAATTATTCGGTTTGCTCCATTTCGAGCTACGATAATTTATTCCTTTATCAAATATTTTGGTTTTGTTGAATTTGATACCGTTAATTAACTTACTATGAGATAAAGAAAAACGTGAATGAACTTTTTAACACAACTATATTTGTAAAAATTACTATGTTTGATTCAATTTACATGAAATTAAAGAGGAAATAAAATAAATGTATCATCACGCCTTCTACACATTACTGGGTGTAGCACTCTGTCGTAGCTGATCTCGGTAAGTGATATACGAGTATTCCATTTTTTTATTATGAATATATATATTATAATTATAATTTAATTATTAATGTATTAGAAATAACTCTCAAACCAATGGCTCTAAATATGTTTACTTCATGTGCAATTAATTTTGCGAACTTTTAAAAAATCTATTGTTTCATATTCAGTACGTTGAGTTTATGCTCGTGAAATACGGTTTAGCAGCCGTCAAATTGCGCCCCTTTAAGATGTTAGTAGGGTTTAAATTGTTTATCGGCTGTTTGAATCAGACTTCTCTAATCCACAGGCCGACTCGATACCAAAGATTCTGAAAAAAGAAAATAAAACAAAATTATATTAATAATTATTATATATGTTAGTTATATTTGCATTACCTGTAATGTCTATTTCGATTACGGTGGATGAATCGATTGTGGAAAACTTATTTTCTATTGTCTTTAAATCAGTTATAAGTAGAAAAGAAAGTACTAAATTATGTTATACCGTTTCTTCATATTATATATCATTTAGAGGTATTAGATTTCTTCATTTTGCAAACAAAAAACAAACTCATTCGATCAAAGGATTTACTTTCTGTTATTTTATCTGTAAATTTATTTCGTTAGCATTGAGTTATCTTCTTCTGGTTAGTTACAGTTGTGGTTCTGTGGTTAGCACAATCATCTCACAAGTAAAAGTTCATCAACCAAAATTACGATTACATTTTAAATAAACAAAATAAATATATCATCACGCCTTTTACTGGGTGTGGCATTCTACCGTAGCAGATCTGGGTAACATCGTGTGAAGTGCGGCTACCAGCCGTCGAATCACGCCCAACAAGATGTTAGTGGAGGGGGAGCCACAGGGTACATTTAATTTGGTGAAAATTGTTTGTTGGCTGTGGGGATCGAACCAGGGTTCTCAAGATCCACAGGCCGACTCGATACCACTAATCCACCTACCCCATTTTAATCGTTCATATTCTACAATAAGCTGTAAAACCTCTCTATTACCATTCATTGATGCTACTTTGAACATTTTTATTTGATTTTAATTTCACGCAAATATATTCTCTCCACATCTGACAAAATATTTCTAAGAGTTGAAAATTGTTTGTCATTATATAAATAGACAAATGGTTTATGCAGGATACCGTTGTTGCCCTTTAAAATAATTGTTCCCTGTACACATTTTTGGTTTAGTAATCTATACACACAATGTTTAAGTGTGCAACTGCCTTCTCATACTTCTGCAATTAAATATTGTGTATACATTACTAAGCCAGGAATATGTGCTTAGAACAACTATTTTACTGGGCAACTACAATATCGAGAACCTTCCATAAACTGTTTGTCTAGATAAATAGTATCAAACAATTATCTTATGCTGGGATTACACGGTAAAAAATTTACATGTGTTATTGTCAAATTTTGATGTCTTTTACAACAAATTTTATGTTTGTATTCAGGATATTTCACTCGAAAAATTTTAACCAATCAGGTTACAGTATTTTTTGAATTTCGAGCAATCACAATCGAATATCAGTGAATATTTTGCACAAGTGCAATATCCGGGTTTTTGCACAAGTGCAATACTCGAATATGTCAATTTGACAACAGTAATGAAAAATTTACATTTGTTTAATAACGTTTCTAAGAAAATTGTTTTATTGCTTACACCACTTGATAAATATATATTTTTTATCTAAAATTGCATTGGACGTTTATCAAGTGTTAAAGATCTGACAACTGACGTTTATATGACAGTTTAAATAAATCTTAAATTATAATAAAAATAATTTAAAATATTGAATGTGAACTTTTTCTCGGGAAATATTCTACCAATATACCACTCGTGCAAGTCAAATACAATCAGAATATTTTCGCTCGTGCACATTTGTGCACTCGAGAAAATATTCAAGTATTTGCCTTGCACTTGTGATATAATTATTGAATATTTCACTGTTGATATAGGGTTTTGTTTTTTTTAGTCCACATTATTATATTTAATAAAACCAAATAAAATAGCGCCAAAAATCACGAAATAAATGTAAACAAACAAAATCATATGACTTTTGTGGTACACTGATAGTTGTAGGTTAGTATTTTGAAATCTTTCAAAATAAAATCGCTAGAAATCCCCAAAATTGGAAGTAATTGTCTTTGATATTTACTACATGTTGTAATTGATAATTTGTTACAACTTTGTATTGAACAATATGCATCTGTCATCGTATGATAGTGTAAATCTTAAGAAGTGAATTTGTACAAATAAATATAAACTTATTATCGGGTAAAACTGACATTTAGATACATTTTGTAAATTGCGAAAAGATTATATTTTCATAAAATTAATAGGAAACGAAAAATGTTCATAATAGCATCGATTAGTTTTTATAAATGAATATTTGAACCTCATGTGTCCAAATAAAAGCTGACTCAACTATACATTTTGTTATAAATAAAGTGGTAAGCTTTTAATTATATTGTTTGTGTGGTTGGCACTTGGTGAAACATTTTAAACTATAAAATTAAAACATTTGGTATATTTCACATAAATATACCAAGTGTTTTAATTTTATAAAATGGTAAGCGATTTCACATAAATGTCTATAAAAATATATGTAGAAAATTTTATTCAGATTTCTTCATAATGCTTGAACTTTCAGTAAAGTAAATGTAGCTACTTAAATGAAATGAAAGTTCAAATAATTAATAATGACAGTTGTATAAAAATAATATTTTCGAATGACCCAATTACTGAAAACAAGGAATGCGTGTGAGTTGTGAGAGCAAATCACTGCTTTCATTCAAATCTAGTAATAGGTAGATACATATCATTCCTACATAATATTCATGGCTGTTCTCTCGCTCGCTCTGTCAATGGAAGTAGGAAATGACGTAACGAGACAGGATGTCACGAAGCCCCAGTTACATGGACTCAAAAGACTCCAACAATACAGAATTGGATAATGTCTGTATGATCAGTACGCGCATCCTCCAAATACAGCTGAACTGATACTCTGAACTCGGCTGGAACACGTGGATACCTACGGTGTTCAATCATATTTACTTTATGAATTCTCACTTATGCCGGGAGAAAAATACTTATCTCACTTTCTTACTTGGCAATCTATGTACTTACTTATGTCGACCAGATATTGTTTGATTGTTCATTAATATAGTAGCATTAATTTTGTTTTAATTTATTTATATGAAGTGGTATCGAGTCAGCCTGGGGATTTGAAAAACTGGATTAGATTGCCACAGCCGACAAATAATTTTCACCACATTAAAACAACGCATGTGGCTCTCTTTCCATTAACATCTTTAGGAGGTCGTGATTTGACTGCTGGAAATTGCACTTCATGCGAAGAAATATATTACCAAGATCTGCTACGCTGGAATGCCACATTTAGTAATGGGTACAAGGTGTGATGATATATTTATGTATATTTTTAATTTATAAAATAGTACTATATCAATACCATATTATAAACAGCTCGAACCATAAAAAAGTTTAAGCAAATTTTGAATTTTGGTTTACATAAATGATGCTAAATCACTTTCGCAAAAAAGTTTAAATAAACTTTTAAGATAATCCTGTTTTTAGAATGTCGTTTGGATTAACTTTTATTGTCGGGTTAGAAGAAATTTAAAAAATATCATCACGCTTTTTTACTTATTACTGATTTTGACACTCAGCTGTAGCAGTTCTCTTAGTAGGTGATATATTTTGTCTGTGAAATGTAGTTATCAGCCGTAAAATCTCGCATTCTAAAGATTTTAGTGTTGGAGAAGTCACAGGGATTATTTTAATTTGGATTAAAGTTTGTCTACTGTGAGAATCGAATTCAGGTTATCAAATCCATAGACCGATACGATACCACTGAGCTATTTATCCCAATAGAATAAAATAAGTTAACTAATCCAAAAAGTTATTTGTGAATCGGAGTAAATTATGAATACTTATTTAATTTGTTGTAACGTTAGTGTTACCATAATATGTACTGAAATTTTTAATAATTTTAATTTTTTCGTGAGGTTATTTTAACATAAAATATGGAATTTACCAAGTCCTTAGTTAGGAACTTGACAGCAATGTATCAGAGCACTCATTTTAAAATTAAATAAAGGAAGCAAAATATATTGATTGAACTATTGTATTGAATGATTATTAGAAATACAAATAAACAATGAGTATTATAAATTTTCAAAAATATTTTCATTTACTGCCAAACAATACCCTACTCGATTTTAAAACTCATTCATAACATTGATATTTAAACAGCTGTAATATTTTGAGATACATTTTGAAATTTAATTCTTCTTTATTTAAAATATTGCCAAAGTATACTTTGAAATGTAGAAAATCTTCACTAAAAATCCGATTGTGCTCGATCGGAATATCTAACAAGCCATTCTGTTTCTCCATCATTCGGCTGAAAAAATTAAATATTTGAATATTTCCTTTAAAAATCGTTAATAACAAACCGATATAATTAATACAAATGGAACTTAATTTTAAAATAAACGCTATGATACATTGATTTCAAATTCTTAACCATGGATTAGGCTAATCTCACAATATTAACCTATAGTTAAATGTTAAAATTGTACTACCTTACTATAAAATATTAATTTAAAAATATAATTGATCAGATATTAATAGTACAGTAAATTTTATAGACATCTCTTTAGTTACGAGTGTATAAAAAAACGAACGAACAAATATTGAAATGTCGCCATAATACTTTTTGTGATGATAACCTAGCCTCCTGCGACAGTCTATTCTTGCACTCAGTAACGGGTATAATGACAAGAAGATTTATGTATTTATTTATAGGTAAATTAGAACAAAATTATGGATAATTTAATAATCTTTGCTAAAGGGTGCAACTAAGCATGATTGTATTTTGCATTTTATTAATATTTTGTTGATATTATTTATAGAATACGTTATCAAGTAATCATAGTTCAGTGGATACAACCAAAGCAAAACTTGCGTTTATTAATTAACAAGCAAGAGATCGTGCGTTAAAATCTCTCAGATTTATATTCAAACTAGTTATTTGAATATCAAAGGTTGAAAGTAGCCCTTTGCAGTCCAAGGTTAGCGATTGTAGCAAGAGCGTAACGAGGGCTTCAACAAGTCTATGTCTGCAAAGATACTTTCAATTTAAGGAATACATAAATAATTTTTACAATCGGGAAATAAAGATTAATTGATTTTTACTAATGATAACAGATTACAAAATAGTTGGTAAAACGTTGTCTGCAAAGAGGATTGGTCTACATTTCTTTTTTTTTCTATCACCAAATTATGTTCCAAAGGCATTCTTTTTTGCTGATCGTAGAAAAAATATGACTCGAATTCCAATCAAGTTGTAGATTCCCTATATTGTATTTGAGATTAAGTTTCAGTTGTACAGTATAACAAATATATAAATAAACTATAATGCCTATGGCACACTGGTCGAAGAGCGTCGAAGAGCATCTTCGATGAAACAACAGAACGCACCCGTCATCGACGAAAATTAGAGGCTTCTCTATTTCCATCGAAGAGCTCATCGATGAAACGAACGTATCTCATTTCACTCGTATCTTTTGTGTCTCGCTTCACGTTAGCATATTTTTGAAAATTAGTTTTTCTTTCTCAAGTTTAGAAGCTTTTATTGTTTGTCAATGAAGGGTGCGTTCTGTTGTTTCATCGAAGAGCTCCATAGTATCCTGACATACACACGATATAGGTAAATATTTTCCACTGGAGTAGGTGGTTCAGTGGTATCGAGTCGGCCTGTGGATTTGAGAATTCGAGTTCGATTTCCCATAGCTCACAAACAATTATCACCACATTAAAACTAACTTTGTAGCTCCTCCTCCACTAACATCTTTGGGGGTCTTGATTTGAAGGCTGGAAATTGCACTTCACGCGAAGAAAAATATGGAGTAGGTGGTTCAGTGATATCAAGTCAGCATGTGGATTTGAAAACCTGGGTTAGATTCTCACAGTCGACTAACAATTTTTACCACATTAAAACTAGCCATATGGCTCTCTTTCCATTAACATCTTTGGGGGTCGTGATTTCACGGCTGGAAATTGCAAGTCACGCGAAGAAATATATCGCTTACCAAGATCTGCTACGCCAGAGTGCCACATTTAGTAATGTGTAAAAGGCGTAATGATATGTGTATTTTATTATGATATTTGTAAAACGCTTTAAAATTAAATTGAAAGGAAATTAGAATTTATGAATTCAATTTGCTTCTTTTTCTTGTTAGACTGATTTAACTGATGTTATGTATCTTAGTTTGGTTTCTCTTATTTATGTTAATAGATATTATATGTGATGCAGCATATGTAAAAACATCAACATTCCTTGCATATATCTTAGATATATCTTGATAAGATTGCGACAAATTTTGTCATTCATCTTTTATGATTGTTTGCATGTAATATCTATAGTTCCGAGAAACAATTTCAACACAGTTACTAAGAAATGGTTATACCTATGAGCATATCTAATAACAATAATCTTCAAGGGGATCCAGTAACAAGCTTTGCATTCCAGACCGAGTAAATTGATTTAATACTTTTGCGAACATATTTGCTCCCTCCACTTTTGACCCTATTAAAGTACGTCATGGTTTAATCACAGTACAATGTCCCAAGATTATACCGTGACCAAACTTTACCAATCGCATACACCATATTCAAGACTTTGCTTCTTTATTTGTTCTTTTAATATTGTCTACTAAGTACTCTTGTTTCTAATGTAACTACAATCTCTAATAACTAACACCTCTTTTATGCGCACTCCTATATTGAACCGACAGTTCTTTGACACCATTACGAATGTATTTATGACTACCGATGGTTTTTAAGAAATTTTTCTTTTTTAAGCGGACAACGTAGTTTTCCTAACTTTAAATCCACAGTTATTCTTACCAATTCTTAAGTGAAAGAAGTGATATTCGGTATGTTTTAATTGCGATTGTCACATTGGCTGAGCTAGCAACATTATTTGTACGCCAAATTAGTCTACATACTTTCCATAACTAGTAAATATTTTAAATAATAATAATAAATATATTTCTTTCAAAGCGACAGCTTGTACAAAGAGGTTAGGTACAGTACTTATAATACTTAAAATAATGAGAATAAATGGTAAAAATATATAATATAAGCATAAATAATTAAATAGGTGCACACGCTTACATGCAGTGTTAGCTTAGACATTAATGATAAAGTTCTTTAGTTTTAAATATAAACTATAATAATAATAAAAACAGTAAAATGAATTACTGACTCAAAACATAATAAATTGTTTATATTTGACAGCAGAAAGATACCAATATTTAGTATTAAATTTTATCACTAGATGTCATATTGCAATGTGTTCAAAAATACGAATTATTATATTTGTTTGGAAAATAGGAAGGTTTTATTCTTCTGTCAAATAAGAGTTCGCATTTTTAAATGTCGCTGATTTCAATCTAAGCTGAGTACACTGCTACCCAATTATCAATTACGAGCAGTAATTGCAATTAATAATTGCAGTTTGACTTATGTGAACAAATACTAGAATTCTTAGTAACTAAATAATGTATTATTTTAAAGCACTATTTGAAAAGTTTATACACTCCAAACTTTACAATTAGTATGATATATTGTAAGTAAATACAAACAGATTTACTTTTTTGCCAGAAACATCAAACGGCATAGCCATATAACTTGTTTTTAGATTTTTCTTTAAGGTATAATTGGGTTTAAGTTTCTGTTCAAAATAAATAAGTAAATTTTTACTATAATTAAAATTGAAAAGCAGGAATATATTTATTTTAAAGGCAAGATTAAATTCTGTATTTTAATAATTTTTATGAAATTTATTCTTATTTTCATGCCCCTAATTTATAACTGGATCATTATCTGTAATCGATCGATATATTTCCATATTTCATGATTACTTTTAGTTTATCACTAATTCTAATAAAAACCCTGGTTCGATCTCCACAGCCGACAAACAATTTTCACCAATTTAAATCTACCCCTGTGGCTCCCCCTCCACTAATATCTTTGGGGGCCGTGATTTGACGGCTGGTAACCGCACTTCACGCGAAGAAATATATCACTTACCGAGATCTGCTTAGGCGGAGTGCCATACCCAGTAATGGGTAAAAGGCGTGATGATGTATTTATTTATTTATTTTTAATGACCAGGATAATTTATCCTAGCATTTTAAAGTTTAATAATTCGTAGCTGTTTACTATAAAAAGACTATAAATACAGAGTACTAACAGCTTTGTAAAAGGTATGGTTATAAAGTAATATTTGTTATACTGACAGCTTCCACAAGAGAAAAATGGAAAAAATCAAATAGGTATAACAGAATAAATAATTTTTGTCACAGAAAGGCGAAATGGTGGCAATCTATAAAGTAATTATGATAAATAAGAGACGTTATTAATTGGATCGAGTTACTGAATAATTCTTATTTGTTAGACAAACTACATGGTTGAAATTTGAAATTTAAACTAGACTTTTAGTTATACCTAACAAATCGGATCATTTCAATTTCAACATTTACCTGAATATAGTATACAAAGTTTTCTTATACTTCCGGAACAAAATTCGAAAAATTAAGGTTAATTTATCTTAAATAAACATTTTAGTTGGTATCGCTGGATTGAAATTTATAATTAAAAACACTACAATAGTAAATTTATTCATTATACAACATAAATAAATGAGTGTAGTGTCGGCCAGTGGCACTAAAAATGTACACTTCAAGATTCATGTTCTTAATTTTGTAAATTTTGAAAAAAATATTTTTATTCTATGATCAATATATACGATGTATAAAAACATGCTATATATTACTTTGACAGTAACAAACAATACAATTTCATTCTTGCCGAGGACAGGTCTAGAACTAGATTGAACACTAAACTCCAACGAAGCTGCAACGGGACTGGGAATATCTAATAACTAAAGCGTATTTGTCGAAAAACACATAACTCTCATGTCAATATGCGATGCATGTAGATGCGTAGAGCACTCGTCTGTGCACTCAGTGTGGGAATGTTCAATAACATCACTGATTATCACTGTTCGTAGCCCATGCCCTGCCCTTGTCCGAGCGAAGAGTTGTGTCGCGCGCAGTGGGCTGCGCAGACGCGCTGCGTACAACATTCCATTCAACCTACAGACAGACATTTTTACTATTTAGTCATCGTGGACTCTTCTTTTTGGTTTGATGTGGAACTACGGAAAATGTTTAGCTATGTTCAGTTTATACAAAATGAACCCAATCAAGTTCAACAAAACTGATATTTAATGGATTTAAAGTCTGGATAAAGTTCCCAACAATTATCATCGTGATACATAAAAAAATATTACATACAAATCATAGCATAAATGATGGTGATTATACTGAATGTCATTTTCTGATGCGATATTTTTTCAAATATTCTATAAATAAATAAATATATCATCACGCCTTTTACCCATTACTGGATGTGGCACTCTGCCTAAGCAGATCTCGGTAGTGATATATTTTTTCGCGTTAAATGCGGTTTCCGACCGTCAATTCACGGCCCCCAAAGATATTTAGTGGAGGGAGAGCCACAGGGGTAGATGTTTAAATTGGTGAAAATTGTTTGTCCGCTGTGGGAATCGAACTAGGGTTCTCAAGATCCACAGGACGACTCGATATTACTGGGCCACATACCCCATATTCTGTCCAAACTTTATCCGGAAATGAAACAATCGACTCTAAATAGTGAAATTAAATAATGATTTTATTCGCGTTTTACATATTGCAATGTGACATCTAGTGATTAAATATGGTACTAAATATTGGGATCTTTCTATTGCTAAATATACACAATTTATTGTAGTATGAGTTGGTAAAATTTATATTTTATTAATCTTTGTTATTATTGTAGTTTAAAATATTAGTTAGTAATAGAACTCGAACCATTTAGAGTAACTCGGACTATAAATATTTTGTCATGTTTTGGTGTCAAAACGCTCAATTTCTCAATAGCGAATAGTGTACATTTTATAACTTAAAGGAGTACAGAATTAATTCGATGTTTCATTAGCTTATATATTTTAAAACATAAGTTGCAACTTTCGATTATGATGTTCTGTTTTCTTCAAGCTATAGCCAATATATCGGTATTAATTTACTTCTGATTCTTTAGTTTCGTTCACTGTTAATTTGATTATCGTTTTTTCCACTTCTGTCTATCTGTAACCATCTTGGCTTTTTGTCATTTGAGGTCTAAGCTCTGTTTGTAAATTTACTTTCCTATGTTTGGCGATCTTCTTACTGTTTTCATGTCACTTCAAAATAGGTACATTCTAATCTAAATCTGACGATATAGTCTTGAGATTTTCTAGAGCATCCATTTTAAGTTTACTTCCGTTTTCGTATTGTAATTATTTTTCTTCGTTTCTTCGTATAAATATGTACATCATCACGCCTTTCACCCATTATTGGTTGTGACACTCTATCGTAGCAGACTTTAGTAAGTGATATATTTTCCGAGTGAAGAGCGGTTACCATACGTTAAATCACGGCTCCCAGAGATGTTAGGAAAGTTTGTTTGCAGGAATTAAACTCGGATGCCGATGCGCTTCCACTGAGCTATCTACTCCATATAGCACTTTTTAAAATAGATAATTACACATTGATTAATATTCAATTTTCATTAATTATGCATAATGCAGTATTATACTCGAACGTTCTGAATTTCAACTATAAAAACAGTATTTATGAATCAATGATAATATCTTTTTCCTATATGTATATTTACACTGATTTGGCTATAAATTTGTTTTATTGTAAATGTAAATACATAATTCTAGTCTAGAGGATATGAGGATATGACGCAATGATATATGATATGAGGGAACAAATATTAGAAGCAAAAAATGTATAATGTAATGTAGTAGAGTAGATTGTAGGTTGTAAACATTGAACATATGATAAGGCATTTTCTCTTTGATAAGTTCACCTACGCACGCAGTTTCTTTAATAGATTTTTTATTACGAGTAAAAATATAACGTCATAAATGAAATTAGATTTCTGTATTTGAGTCATTTCATTGATAAAATCTGTATGTGAATCCTAGTGTGCATTGTATCAACAAATCCACATCCACTTTCTTGCGTCTGTTCGTTCACGTTAGGTCTCCGTAACGTAAACACAATCGCCAGTATGAAATTATAAAGAAGCAGGGGAACTTATTACCTGCACGCGGGAACAATAAAACCAGGTTTGGCGGAGCTACACACGCAAGCCGCCGTGCATTATCATACAAATATTCGGCTAACGAGAAACGAAATCCCGAATTGGTCCAGTGCGAACACGTCGGTGTCGGTGGTGGCTGCTCCCGGGCGCATGCGCGCTCGCATGCCGCTGCCCCGCGCCCCTCGGCCGCGGACCGTGCGACTTTTTCACGGATCCCAGTCCCACGGTCGGGTCAGTCTGCGCCGACGCGTCGAGTGCGAAGCTTGCGCAGCACACCGCGATCTAAGAAGAGCCTTCGTTTCGTCGGCGACGTGTTGCTGGAATCTGGGAATCACACCGTGCTCCTGTTTTCATTATGCAATCTCACACCCTGTTGCCAGATTGGTGCATGGATGAGTTGCACCAACACTTCCTGTATTAACACACCAATATTATGTCTCTCAAACTAAAATAACAGACGTCATATTTTACATACGCGCAAAGCTTTATGTCTTCACTTTTTTATCATAATATTCTACTTGACAGCAATTTCATGTCACTTAATTAATTATTAGTTAGACACTGATAGCCAGTTGCACTAATAAAACTTACATTTTAAAAGCAAATCGAAATTATATATCATATAGCTGTCGATTCGATATATTTTTATTTATTTAAACTAAAAATTTAAATTTCGTTGATGCAGCTGGCTATGAAACTACTAAACTTATAAATTCATTAGGTAATCATACTTTTGCGAAATGCAAATGACGTCTGGGATCTCTGTTTATAAATAGAAAGCAGGAGAGAATAGAATTTAGGCTAAACGAGACAATCACTTTGATTTAGGTTTATTTCGCCGGAATTCAACTTGTCATGAACATATATGAGTACGATATTTTATCCTGAATAAATGTTATTGCCGCGTATGTTTTTATTTCTTTCTAGTTGTAAAATAGGGTCAAGGAATGTCATGTCTTAGTTTTAGAGTAGGTATTGAAGGGATTACTGGACGTTCTCCATGTTTTTCTTTAAGAAATTATGTATGTTGAAAACAAAGTTTCTAAAAGTATTCAATGTTTTTAATTAAGATAAGTTTCGCAGCAAAAAATAGCGATAAAAGTTTTAAAGTGGATTTCGGCCGCATGCCTTTAATTTAAGCGATAATATCTGGCAACACTGCGCTGCAGTCTTGTTTTTCCTTTGTATAAAACTTCTTCCTCTGCTAGTCCAGTTTGTATTCATTCTTACAAGCTAAAAAAATTCCCATCCCTTAAATAATCAGACCGGATATTGTTCCGCCATGTGTATCGTACTGATGCTCTCGTTTCAGACTGTGAATTAAAATAATTATGATTTGATATACGGTGTGCTTATATTATACTTCAAATTTGATGTAATTTTCCTGATATTTTGTTAAATTAGTGCACTATATGTGGTTTAATTATTGTTATGTAATTGTTGTAACACGCGCAAAACAACTGAAATTTAAAGTTCTTGAAACAGCAGACTTTTAAATACTGACAACAAAGATGACCTTGTAATATGTTAATCAGTTGTACAGTACGCACATATGTACGTTGCTACTTTAGACTGACTTTTGTAAGTAATGTTCATCAAAACAGAAAGAATCAGTATAAAACTATTAAGTGGTCATCAACTATAAAAGAAACTTTAAATTCTTCCCATAATATACAAAAATTGATACGCTACTGATTTCACAGGGCATTTACTGTTCCAGTGAGTAATTTTATTTTTCAACTCCTAAATTAGTTTTGAGAATAATGCCACAAATATGTTTGGTAGAATGTTTAGTTTCTTTAATTTCAATATTTATTTTTAAAATAATTAATGTGCTTATAAAAACAAATATAACTTTGAAGTATCTATTACTAGAGGCATCATAATTAATTATTTTTGTTTATAAAAACAAAACTAATTTTTAATTGTTATAAAAAGCTAACAATTATGGTCTTATTTGTCATCGTAAAGTTGACGTTTTCTGTGGAACAATCGAAAAATATTTTTGTCGCGCGTTGCCATTGGAGATATTAAATGCGCGCTTATTTCAATAGTTACCAGGGATACAAACAAAATACAAACTTATAATATGATGTTTAATAAATAGTATAAATTTGTTGATATAAAGTATATCAAAAAGAGCATTTCTAGAAATGTGTTGAGGATGTATGAAGGTAAATTTCAAAGAATTAATTCGACGCAAAGTGGTTTAATGTAATAATGAGAATTTTACGCTGCGTTATATAACGCAGCAACTTGTAAACTCTACAAGAACCTAAATAAGTCAACGTTCGTTTCGCTCGCCCGAACACGAATTATCATTTCATACGACCATTGAACACCTGTACTCGGTTCATTATACGAAGGCCACATTGTCATCGCATATCCCACACTGATATTATACAATACCTACCTTAGTTATCGCCTAAATTGAAAGATGACGCCTTCATGCGAATAGCTAAACATCTGGTGCGCATACCAGAAATTGCACATTGTTTTTGGCGTGGATAACTTGCGAAACGTCTTATTATTTCGCATATTTCCTAGTTTCATGACGAAAATAGGTTGCTAGTCTAATCGCAACACACGTTACGACTATGTATCGCGGGAGAATCACGCTAAGGCGTTGAACTTTTTTTTAACATATTAAAACTATTTTGCTGTTTGTGTAGCTGCTAAAATTTAATTCAAAGGTTATTTACTTTTAAAATAAACTTAAAATGACACTTAGGATAGAGGTCTCTATAATCTCTTAATTGCATATTAATTTGATAAACACTAGTATAATCAACTTGGATTAAGAATAGCAATTTACTAACTTTATTTTACAGTTATCAAGCATTCCTAAACTATTTTATATTATATATATATATATATATATATATATATATATATATATATATATATATATATTATACACATAAATACTTAAAATAAAAGATACACAAAACACAAAACTAAACATTTTACAACTCTTCTTTTAAGCAATTTTCGTTAAAATAAAATAATTCAACGGTTAGTTACTCGCCCTTAATTAGCATTCAAAATTAATTCTAGAAATTAATGAACACTAGTATGAACACCAACAACTAATTTAATGTTGATTAACTTTATTTTTTAGGGGCCAAACGGTTCTAAATTACATAGGATGTACGATAAATGCTTCAATAAAAGTTTTACACAACTAAATATTCTACCATTTTTATTTGAAGCATTTTCCTCCAAAAACACCTAAAAATTATATTAGTTAACTGCTAGTTAATCTAACTTAATTATTTATTTATACAAGTGGTTAATACCAATTTGTTAATCAGTTTAACGTAATTATATTAAAAAAGAGAGTTCACTGTTTTAATAATTAATTATGTGTTCTGAAAATATTTTCCATATGTTAAAACCTTATTGACTTCAGTTTATATAAAAACAGTGTTACAGTGGTTCGGATTTTACTATAATCTGTAGGTTCTCTTTATTGAAATTGGGGTTATGTTCCTGTTGTACAAAGTATATATATTTTTTTTGCAATATATGCGATGAGGAACCGAAGGATCCTATCAGAAATAATTTCGTAAGTTTCTCAATTATCTAACTATCTTTAATGACAAGTAATGGCGCACAAAACCTGCAGATTTTACCGAAAAAAAAATATTTTGCCCTTTTTTTTAGCAACTAGTTCGAGAACAAATTGTATGGTAAATCCCAAGTCCGTAGAATAAGGGGTTTTACCTAATGTCAGTTTGTTAGTGATTTTGCTACAAGCAAAAAAATTCGAGTGCTGGAAAACAAAGATTTATCTAAAGAAAAACAGAGAGGTCGCGTGCTATTGGGTAAGATAATTTCTCAAGACAAATAAAATAAAATAAAATAATATTGTGTTAAAGTGAGCATGAAACAAAAATAAAATAATTTTGTATCACATTGACATCATACTTACTGGTGATTTTATCATTGTAGAATTTTCTAATATTTTGCATTATAATTGATTGAAAATTATTACAAGTAGTACTAGACTTCCAGATTTTATTGATACATTTTTGTTTTGCAAGTAAACTGTATGGTAAAATCCTGAGTTCATAGGACAAGGGATTTTACTTAATGACAGTTGCCTCGAGTGATTTTGCTACAAGTAAGAAAAATTAAATGAAAAATATAAAATAAACACTTGTCTAAGTTTCACAAAATTCACCCTCCAAGTCACCTTATTGCCAGCACAGTTAGTAACCATAGATGAGTTTCGCGCTCTTATTAGAGCTCATCAGTATGGTATAACTCACTTCTTCACCTAGAACAAATTTCACGTGAAGAAGCTGGCCAGCCTCTGACGATGCCCTCATAAGGTGACTTGGAGGCTGAATTTTGTGAAACTTAGCCAAGTGTTTATGTTATATTTTTTATTAAACCTAGTTTCACCAAGTGTATGGATGACAATTAATTTTGTCTTTGTTGTTATAAAAATTAAATGCTTGAAAACAAAAATTTATCTAAGAATATTTTGAAATATCGCACGCTATTTGGTAAAATATTTTTTTGAGACAAAATTAAATAAGATTGTGCTAGCATAAAACAAATAAAATGAAATAAATTTGTGTCAAATTTACAGCATATAAACACATTTATTTGTATATGTATAAAACTGTGCTTATTGGTTGATTTTTTAAATGTTTCGCATTATGATTGGTTGAAAAGAGGTCAAGGGAAATTATCACACATATTGACAATAATTGCCTTCTTAGGTTAATAAAGAATGTTTTAAAAATGAAGAATTAATTTTACCTTTTTAATTCCAATTAAAGCCTGAAATCCAACTAATATAAAAAATAATAATAATTACAAATGTTATAGTTTTTGGTAAATAGCAATGAACGCAGTGAACACGTTAAAAGTCATTTTGCACATTTCATAACAGTTAACATCCCTTTAAAATTGAAATTAATTTGTGAATTGTTACTAAATAATGATTAAAAATCTATAATTCGTCTTCACAGCGTGAAGTAGTGGCTTGCAAGGGTGTTTGTTTGTAGCATGTCGGGGCGCCGGCTCCGGAGCCGAGGCGCTGGGCGCTAGGCTGCTAACTCGGACTCTGGCTCGGAATGCAGCAAGTGCAGTAGGTGGCCACTGCGCGCTAACTCTGCCCCCCGCCTGCCCTGCCGCCTGGCAGCGAGCGGCATGACTTGTGATGTTACCGCACGCCTTCAGACACTCGTCTGCTCTCACAGTGGCCACAGGGCCGGATAAACATACATTCTCTACAAGAGGATCATACTTTTCTTTATCTCTTTTAAATAATTACTTGTTTTAATTTCTAATTTAATATTCCTTCAACAATTGTTACAAGTTTTTGACTTAAATGTAAAAGATTGCTAATTTTTTCTTCATTTATTTATTTATGTTATATGGGGTAGGTGGCTCAGTAGTATCGAATCGGCCTGTGGATCTTGAGAACCCTGGTTCGATCTCCACAGCCGACGAACAATTTTCACCAATTTAAATCTACTCCTGTGGCTCCCCCTTCACTAATATCTTAAGGATTTTGCAAGGAAGGTAATAAGCGAGAAGGAAATGGCCAGAAGGCCAAGAGAAAGATAAAACGGAGTAGCACAACTGAGTACCCTGAAGAAATGTCAAAAACAGTACCGGGATACTTGGTGGAGGTAACGGGGACGGGAGGTTTTAGTGGGTTAAAGTCCCACACTACCCTACACCCTACGGGGAGTATGCGCTGCCTAGGCATCATACCGGGTGTGCATGATGCATTTCCTCCTACCCCAAAAAAAAAAATATATATCTTTGGGGGCCGTGATTGGACGACTGGTAACCGCACTTCACGCGAATTTACCGAGATCTGCTTAGGCAGAGTGCCACACTCATTAATGGGTAAAAGGCGTGATGTTATATTTATTTATTTATGTTACTATGTACAACAAGAACTCAATCCCAATTATAGTATAGAGTCCGGACTCATTTAGTCCCAGTATGGTAGTTCATATATATATATATATATATATATATATATATATTTTTAGTTTGAGTGAGATTCGAATGACAACGCTAACCACACCATTGTACTGACTATACTACATGACGCTGTCGGTACATATCTGAGACTACGTCACCATCATTATTAATACAATGTTACACATAACTCAATTGAATTGATAGTGACATGTTTTTTAATCTTTAATACTGTACTTTCAATCAGATTTAAAGTAATGGTATGATTGAAATCTTCTTCCTGAAATCTGATGATAATTTTGTAATGCGTATAAATTACAATGGCTGCTAGAACAAACTCTGTTTTTGCCTGTTTTAAGAGCAGTGTTTTTGGGTGTTTTAGCTATCTCTAACATGTTAAAATCGTGCTCTTAAAACACGCAAAAACAAAGCTTGTGGTACTTGCCAATGTATTTAAATTCTTACAGTAAAATTTTCGTTGCCATAAGATTAGCAATAACTGTAGTACTTCAATTTCTTTCAGTAGAATACACAAAATGAACGTTTGATATGAGTGAAGCTTAATATTTTGACATTTAAACATGAAGAAATATTAGTAGATTGTGCTACTAACCAATCTATTTTTATTTTATTTAAAGTAATAACATCAAAAACTAAGTAAACTACGAACGTACCAAATTTTGCCGTCTAATATTATATTGTATCAAGCACGATTAGAAATTTCTTTAAATACTACATGGAGCCATCGCAAATCATCCAACGGTGCAATGAATAAGAAACAATAATGTATTGAAACAGTGCAATAGACAATTAACCTTTTTATTTTTATATTTTTTATAAAACCTATAAACAAAATATATATATATATATATTGATCAATGAAAGTCCGGATTCAAAATTCTCAATATTTTATTCCATTCTTTTACATTTGTTAAAAATTTAAGCAAACACCTGAAAGTTGTTTAATATTTATATTCAATAAAATTAAGAATGTACTTTTATTTATACATTTTGACAGTTGAGTGACGTTAGTGTTGTTCAACCGATATAACAACCTCTTAATATTTTGGTACCGTTTGAGGGGGCGTAAAAATGTTTAAACAATGAAAAATTTCATTACTACATTTATACATATTAATCATTCAATGAAACGTTTAATATATTTTCTTTTACTAATAGTAATTTTTAAGTAAATACAACACAAATTTGCCGTGCTCATATTTTAAACAAATCTGGAAAACTGATGTTTCTTTTGTAGAAAATAAAACTTCGCATTAAGAAAGAATTATAATATTAGTACTTTCATGTAGTTTTGTCAATTATTACAAGAGCATGTATAATTTTTATCAACTATTTATAGACAATTAAACCTTAATAGACCAGTGATCAGAGCAGCTGCTCTTGAGTCTTCTATAGCTAAGAGTATATTCTATAGACTATAGAGTTTGAATTCCGCCCAGGAAATAGACGTTTGTTATGTCTGTATTAAATTCCGTAAAAGAACAACCATTTGCTAATGATTATCAAAGACCAATAAAGAAAAGGGTAAAATGAAGACAGTCAGCTGTCCTAAGAGTCCCTCAAAAACATTCTAAAAATAGTAGTCTTACTTAAAAGTTTTTCAAATCGTCTTTAAGAAGATATTTCCTAAAATTACCCCAAAAGTATTTCAAAGACAGTATTCATCTTTTTAAAATGCCTTCGAATATGAAAATTAATTATTTAAAGAAATAAATATGAGGGGCTCAATTCATGTAAACAAATTTGTATACAAATTATGATTAAAACCACAGCAATAATGTTAAAAATCTTCGAATAAATGTCAAAATTTAACATAAGTTCTATGGTTTCAATTACAATTCGCATGCGAATTACGTTCACCCTTTAATGAACACTAATTTTATCTGTTATGGTGATCCAATTTTCAATCTTTTAGTGTGCCTGATGAGAGCTGATTTTTAAAGATAATTCTCAGTTGAATGTCTAGATGATGATATTATTTAGATGGTCCAAATGAGGGTATTCTGGGTGTGCCTAGAAAACAGCTTAGAGGTGGAGTAACCGTGGTTCATTTGCGACGAGGTATTTATGGGTTGTAGATAGTTTGTTAATATAACAATCAGTTTTGATTTAATTTGATGTGGAAAGTTAATAATTAGAGAGGAATATGATGAAAGATAATTCCTTACTGAGAGTTTTCGCGCTTCATTTAACATATTCTTTCCAAGTTCAGTTGATAAACATTAAGTAGATAGGTACGTTTCAGTTTTTTAAATACAGCGAGACTGAACATTTTCTTTGTTACTCGTGTGTATATTCAGCAGTACTAAACCTTTTTATCATTGTCGACCGTCAAATATAACAAATATTACTCGTGGCTTGTTTGTTTCAAGTAGCGATTACAAAAACCTAGTCAGAAATATGAAAGAAGTTCAAATAATGTTTTTATATATTATAAATATTGGAACAAAGTATCAAATTTGAACTTTCTTTATAAAATGATCCTCAATATTCATTTTACAATAGTGTCTCTTATTATGTAAATTGTTTCAAAATTTTTTTTGCTGATTAAATTTTTTAAAAGAGGCTATTCATTGTTACAAAGTGAATTACATAGTATATACTGGTGATTTCGATGAAATTGAATTACTACTGGGATATTAAATTACTAAGAGATGGCGTTGAGCATGATAAGTCAAACTTGAGATAAAGGTATATTTTTAGTTGGTGTCCATAAGTTTACCATTACTGTCACTTGTATTTCTTTAGTTTTTCTTTTATTACGTTTTTACTACTGTAAAAAAATATGTAGTATATAGTTCTGTGTTGTTATTTGTTGTAGTTTTATTATTAGTTTCATTTTAGTTTAACTTTTAGGTACGAATTGAAGTATGTAGGATGTTTCACAACTTATGGCACTTATTGTAATCCCATATAGAACTCTCAAAGTACTGATTTAAAACAAATAATATTATCAAAATTCACAAAATTAATTGCACTTGACATGAAGTAAATATTTTTACTGCTTCTTGTTTGAGAATAATTATTAATTAAATTATAATTATAATAGTGCTTCTTATAGAATAGTATTAGTTAATTTTAGTTTTATTTCCTCCTTTATAGTAAATATAAGTTCTATTATCATCGCTTATTACTTTTTTTGTTATGTACTTAATTATTAGGTATCAAACTGAACTTTTGTAGTAGTTTCAATTTTCGTCACTATTAGCGCATTCCTATTTTAAAATACCAATATTTTATTCAATCCGTAACTGCACGATAGAGTGTATACAAATTATAGATTCGTGAACATATCAAGATACTTTTACAACCATCCGTTAAGAATTCTTCCTATAGATTATATTTATTTATTTAATTTGTAAAACAAATTGTAGATTTTTTAGTGGGTATTCTTTGAACTCTATAGTGAAATGTATTGTTAAGTGTTAGGGCGAGTGCGGCCCTGCGTGCGCTGAGGCGCAACATTCCCCGGCGGCCGGCGTTAATGTATGCAGCCGCGAGATTGGTCGGCGAGCCGTGGTTTATAGTGTCGAATGCCAAAGTTATGATCGCGCCAGTGTTTATTTATATGTAGCAGGAATTCCTGCTTCCCTTTGCGTGTGCGTGTGCGTTCTGTGCGCCGTGCGTTAGTCTAAACCATGCCCCTTGGTCCCCACTTGCACTCCACTGCCTTGTTTCATCTCTCTGACCCTAATGGAATGTATACCATTCATGTTTCACAGCACACTCTAATCTTAACTGCGCAACGCCGGTTTATCATGAAATTATCAAATTTATAAATGTTTTGTCATACCTTATCTATTAGGGTAGGTTTACAAATACTCCTCGTATATTGAAAAACAAAACACACTGACAACATCATTTCTAGAATATGAATGATAGCGGCATACATATGTAAAGCAATTAATTTAGTTGTATATAAGCCTTCACTTTATTTAAATAAAAGACAATAATAATATTGAATTTAGAAATAAAATACAAATATATGGAAGATGTTTACAGTATGAAATTTAGAAGAAGAATGAAAATAAATAAATAGTTGACAGAAAAGTAAACATAAACAATAGATCAATAATCAGAAGTTACTTGGAGACGAAATAATGTAACGTCGCCAAACTACTTGATAGCGACGCTACACATATATCATTCAAATATAGTAAGGATATTAGCACTCTATTGCAAGATTTCGTATTAATTGGTTTTGAATTACACATTCGACATTTTTGACAAAAAAATAAATTGCAAACAAACTTTTAATTTTTTCTCAAAATTGTCGAGTTCAAATATCAAATTGAAATAATCTGTATAGTAATCAAAAAAATAAAATTGTCATTAACCTATCAATCATTAAGAGATAATGGTTCAATCAAAAAGATCAGGTGCAAATTTCAGACTTAATTAAGCACATGATTCACCTGAATCGAATATATTTTGTGCCCTATTCGAAAGCAAATCAGTTTGAAAGGGGATCCTCTCTTTGTCTCTCTGTATTGAAGGGACACTATCTTGAAAATTTGATTGTTTTTGAGAATTTTATGTGTTACAAACAACGGCGTCATAAATGTTGCGCGGAACTAGGGGAATTACTTGTTTATATGCAACAAATTTCTTAATCTCAATATTCCGTTCTGCATAAACAATCTAATGTGAAAGAAATGCTGTATACGTTTTTCATTACAAACGATTTTCTCAAACAAATTTTGTATTTTTTTGGTACGACATGGATAACATTAGATATCACATTTATTATAATATATAATACCATTAGTGACTATGATTTTGCCGGAAATTTTTGTGGTCATGATCACGACTGCTTGTTGCGACAAAAATCTGCACGAGAGTGGTAGCACGAGTGTAGATTTTCTTGAAGAAACAAGCAGGAATGATCTAGGCAAAAAATACCAAAGAAAAATCATAGTCACGTATGGTATTCGGCTTGATAATTCCTCGAAATATTTTATTTACTCCAAAAATCTGTTACCTGCAGTATTTTTAAAACAATGTCTGAACTACTATTACCTTGGTGATCAATTTATATTGCTTAATTTTTTTACATAACTAAGCAAAGTAAACTAAGTCAAATTCAACAATATTAATCTACTCAAAATAGTTAACAAACGTTATATCTAAGCAACGATATGCGACAATTTTCACTAGTGAAATTGTCATATATAATATAACAAGTAGTATGAAAATTGCTGAAAATATTTTGACATAAATTATGAGTTGTTAGTGTACATTTAATATTCAAAATTGACATTTATGAAAATATTGAAAATATCATTTATTTTTTTCTTAACCAAGGATATTATTAACAGTGGTATTTCCGATATCAATTTCACTAGTGATGAATTTCCGACGAAATGTACATTTCATTGGTTTATTTTCAAACAAATTCGTGATCCTATTGGTTGACAGTGACGTGTGGTGAATTCTCGCTGTAATACTACTGTGATTGGTTCAATTCAGCAAAATACTGTAATTTCATTAGATGAAAAGTTATGAATGAAATTTTCACTGTTATATTAGAAATTCTTTCTCTAATTTGTGGTATTAATATGAGGTAATTTGTTTTTAAAAAACTGTCTGAATAGATCTAGTATTGTAATATGTCGTACTATAATTATTTGAGATACATAACATGTAAGTACTTAAGATGAACAAATTTTTATTATAGTTATTAGATAAAAAAAAGCCAGGAACTTAAAAGAAAAAGTATAAATTTTGAGTTTTATTTCAATTAAGATCCGTTTTTATTTAGAGTGTCTATAAATTTAAATTCTGATGTAGAAATCAAGTAGTATAAGTTCTATGATTAATTTTAAATAATTTAGTTAAATGCATGAATACAATAAAAATTAAATATAATAAGTAATTGAATAATTAATGAAGTTGTTAATATTTTAAAGGCGCGCATTAAATACATTGCAAGTTATACGAGTTTGATCATTAATATTTTTATACTCGTTAGTAGAATAACAAGCGTGAAATGACTCTTATTTTTGTGCTGCCATGTTAATTATTAAAATAACAACGATACTAATTACCGAGAAATTAACATATGTGTACGACTTACGAGGGTTTGTCGTGTTTCATGTTCGCAGTTCGTGCTCACTAGTCGGACGGTTGACGCTTGTGCGAAAATCTGCATGCTAATGATTTCATTCATTAACAATATTTAAATTATTTTTAGGACGAGTGTAGATGTTAGATTATAAACTGCTGTAATTATGTTAATATTCCTTGCAAATTGTCTTACCAAAACTTGCCGTAAGGAAAAAGTTTAATCAACCTTTAAAGACACAATATTTAACGATTATTTATATTTTGAGTGTTCTGACATTTTCATATTTTTATTGTCACAGTGTCAACAGTTCCTTAAGCATTAATTAAAACTCAAAATCGTAAAATTTCAGTTACAGTACAACTGCATTTGCGAGAGGGGCACATTGGAACTTTTTATGCAATGAATTAAGTATTCGTATTTAGGTTAGATAACAATCTTTAGTAATATGGTAACAGTTAATTTTTTTTTTCAAATAAACACCTTTTTTGAGTTAATGACTTTTGTTCAGTATTACTTATCTTAAAGTAATTCAATAATAACATATTTCATTTTTGTTGCATTATCGTGGTTTTATAAATGACATAACTGTTATCTTTTCGACATGAGTACTCGGTGTCGTAATTTTAATTATTTAATAACAAAGACAAAATTAATTGTCGTCCATACACTTGGTGAAACTAGGTTTAATAAAAAATATAAAATAAACACTTGGCTAAGTCTCACAAAATTCAGCCTCCAAGTCACCTTTTGAGGGCATCGTTAGAGGCTGGCCAGCACAGTTAGTAACCATAGACGCGTTTCGCTCTTATTAGAGTTCATCAGTATGGTGTAACCCACTTCTTCACCTAGAACAAAGTTCACGTGAAGAAGCTGTGTGACGAAAAACTCATAAGGTGACTTGAAGCTGAATTTTGTGAGACTTAGCCAAGTGGTTATTTTATATTTTTTATTTTAATTATTGTTTTTTTATTATTGTTTTTTTTATTATTATTATTTTTAATATGAATTATAAACTCTTTCTGCAGTTTTAGACTTCAACACTACAAAAAGATAGCAATGCCTCAATTTTTAAAAATTTATCCTTACGATATTACAAACATATTATAAATCACATTTTGAAAATCTTTAGTTTAGGCTTTCTTATTAGCTAAAAGAGTAATTTCGGGAATGATTTTATACAATTGTTTGTAAAATATGCATATAATTAATTGGAAAGTAGAAAAATAAACAGGGTACAACGAATTATCCGGTTTGTTGGACCTTTTCGACCAATTTTACTAGATATCTGGTTTGACCAGAATTTAATTTAGTCAAAAAATCAGGCATTATATTTAATAATAATAAAGAAAATTGAAGTTATTACAATATATTTATTCTGTTCTAATAATTGTCAACAGTTTTTAATTACTTTAATTACTATGTTTAATTGTTTTGTATTATTTTGTATAGGTGGGTGGAAGATCAGCTGTTTGCTGAACCTCGCTAATTTGATCTCGAATCAATAAAGTATTATTATTATTATTATTATATAGTGTAAATAATACTCATTAATGTAAGTCTTAGTAGTTTCAAATCATATTAAAAAGTAGAAACCGAATATTCGGTGTACAGGTTTTCCAAAAATCTGTTGCATTATTCTAATAAATCATTATTATCGAATAACGAACTATAAAAGGCAAAATGCATTTGTGTAATTCTGGTAATTTCTAAAATTTATATTAAACTAATAATTGATTAACAAATGTATAAATTTTTGCAATATTCAGGTAAAATTGTGATGCCAATCTGAGTGAAAATAAGTAACATGAATAAAGTATGTAATTATAATAATATTAGACGTAAGTATTAATGATTATTGATGGGCGCTAATTGGTTACCATTTAAAAACCTTCAACAATGGTCAAAGTGAAGAACTAATAAATTCGTCAGGGATGCAGTCCGTTGCGCGGTGCTTACCGCAGCAGCCGTCGAGTCCGTTAACTCCTTAACCAGTTTCGACGTTCGCTTTTTATTTTTGACGGCGGTTCGATGGGCCATTATCATTTTCCTATTATCAAAAGTAGACAGGGTTATGTCGGTGTCGGGACCCGAGGCGCCATTTATACACGTTCATTTTTCAGACGGGCTCGGCGCTACGCCTATCTGATTTTTCAGATACCTCTTTAGGTGTTAAAATATTTGTTTCTATTAGGATACAGATAATGTTCACTTGGAATTGGACATTTACTATATTTTATAATGAGATAACTGCAACATTTAATTAGTAATTAATTTAACCAATGAATAATATTTTTAAACAAAAATAATTATTTTTACAGAGTTATAAATAAAAATAAATAAATATATCATCACGCCTTTTACCTATTACTGTGTGTGGCACTCAGCCGTAGCAGATCTCGGTAAGCGATATATTTCTTCGCGTAAAGTGCGGTTACCAGCCGTCAAATCACGCCCCCCAAATATGTTAGTAGAGGGGGAGCCTCAAGGGTAGATTTAAATTGGTGAAAATACAGAGTAATGGAATATTTAAAATTCTGTTTTCTGAAAGAACGTCACTATTGGCTCTCAAGAATCATTTGTTGTATATTGGAAACCAGCATATTTCTTCCCTTTCTGAGGATGTCATACTTGCTTGATTTATTTGAAACTTTCAACAAATCAAAAAATAATAGTACCATTTATTCAAGTAGTCCAGAATTTAGATATCCATTCGCCACGTTTTAAAAGGCATATTAGCGATGACACATGGGCATTTTGACAACAATACATGACCAAATATTGATATTCCGAGCTGCACGAATCCGTGCACTTTTCATTATTAAGATTTTTTACAATATTTTTAATAAGAACTATAATAACAGCAAAAAATACTAATATTTAGTATCAGAAGTTGAAATATTGCAATGTGTCAAATACATATAACATAAAGATATTCATTATTATTATTATTATAAGGGATAGATAAGATAGAACAGGATAAATGCGTGGGTTTGTAGATTTGGGAACCCGATTTCCATTCCCAAGTCGATAAATTTGACTCCTCATTAAAATTACTCGTGTGGCTTTCCCTGCATTAACATCTTTTGTCGCGCAAATTATATCACTTATCGCGATCTGTTACGGCAGAGAGCCACACGCAGTAACGAGCAGAAAGCGTGACGATATATTTATTTATTTTATTTAACTTCTCAGTTTAACGGAAATAAATACATTCTCAGGATTGCAGTTGCAGTGAAATTCCCACAATTTATTTCTGACGAAATGACGAATTGAAAAATAATATTTTATTGACTGCAACGGAACATTGAGCATTTTATGCAGTCAATCTGCTATCACATTCATTTCAATTTGACTTTGTAATATGTATAAAATTTATTTGTTTTTAAAAATTTACTCAAAATCACAATAAATTTAGTGGAATTTCATTCACGTAGTAAATTATTTTTTGGATTTTGAGACATAATCTTTTCTCATTACTATTTTTTAATTTAAAAATTTAATTATACAGTATGGTTACTTGAATTTTCTCCGTACTTTGTCTGAAATAAAATTTGAATGTGTTGTATATCTAAACAAACAAATGAATTTTAAACACTTTTTGTGATTAATAGGCATAATAATATATATTGTTTTCTCTTTGTTACAGATATAGAGACAGACGTATAGATTAGCTGCAATATTGTAAGTATACTTGCTGAAAATATAAAATATGAAAATTTTATTACTATTTTGAAAGTAAATAAATAATTTTTTTTTTGAAGAAATCAAATAAAGTTCAGAAGCTTTAATAAAAAGGAGTACAATTTAAATTCAGTCCGCATGAAAATTTGAGTCTTGGGTTTAAATTCCGGCATAAATAGCGATTATAATTAAAAGTAAGTTAAGAAGTTGAGAATATGTGCTGCCATCTGCTAGTGAGGGGCTTGACCAGCAAAGAATGAGAAATATGCTGCTTGTATAACAGGTTTGTGTTCCTGCTAAACTACTTCAACTTTTAGTTCTGCCTTGATAGATACTCTACCACAGATGGCTCTGTATACTTTTCATTCATCTCTTTGATATTTACAACTTGGTTATATCTTTATGATACAATTAATTAAAATTAATACATATTTTTATCATTTATTATAAATATTGAATACGAAGTATTCCATTTTTTATATCATAAATCATAAATAAATTTTATTTGATACACATGGTGAAGTCCAAACGATGACAGGAAGTTGTTACAGATAACAATATTGATGACATTGCGACCTTCTTTATATTTATGAATTAAATATTACCACATTATTGTTGACTTCATCATTTCTTAGAAATTCGAGGTCATTATAATAAACGAGAACTATCCCAATAATTACAAATCAATTTGAATTACTAACTATTTTATTTTAAATTTAGTATTACTTTCCTTCTTTAGTATAATTATTCAGTGGAATTTTATATAACAATAAAAAAATACTGCAGGATGTTACTTTTATTGTGACATTCTACTTAATATGAAAAAAAATATTAGTATTTACATAATTATTTTAAATATTTCTATAGCCCAGAAAGTAAATCTTCGGCTCATGCAAGTAGATTTTTAACTATGTATATTTATTTTTATATTTCACGCATAAATTATGTTACAAGTTGGATTCAAATACACCCATACCTCGCTATACGGCTGCTCTTTATACGGCATTTCGCTATAACGGTCCTTTCCAATTAAGGCACGTTTTCGATTTACGGCCTACAATATTTCGCTATAACGAAAAAAAAAACTTTTTCCCCATTGAATTTGTATTAGAATTGATTGATTCCTTATAAGGCTTTTCGCTTTGCGGCCAAGTTTCGTGGAACGTATTTAGGCCGTAAAGCGAGGTATGGGTGTATAGAGATTCCTTTTATTTGAAATGTCGTTTAACTATTTGTATTGATTATTTCTGATTTTTATGACCTGCTCCTTAATTTTTCGATATAATTTTGTGTTTTCGATTGTAGCTTCAAATATAAACAGAGCGTCGGATATAACGCCTTTTAACCTACAGGCTGATTTCTGTAAGTGGTATATTTATCTTAAAGATGTTAGTGAAGGGGGAGCCGAGCCACAGGGGTAATTTTAATGTGGTGAAAATTGTTTGTTCAACTCTATACCACTGCGCCACCTACTTCATACAATTTATAGAATCTATTTATGCACATATGGGGTAGGTGGCTCACTGGTATCGAGTCGGCCTGTGGATCTTGAGAAACCTGGTTCGATCTCCATAGCCGACAAACAATTTTCACCTATTTAAATCTACCCCTGTGGCTCTCCCACCACTAACATATTTGGGGGGCTTGATTTGACGGATGGTAACCGTACTTCACACGAAAAAAATATATCACTTACCTAGATCTGCTTAGGCAGAGTGCCACCCCTAGTAATGGATAAAAGGCGTGATGATATATTTATGCACAAGTACTGTGTACTGGCAGTATAATCGCTTAGTAACTAATAAATGAAGTGTTTCGTGTGAACGAAAGAGGGTCCATGTCACACATGCCACCATGTGTGGTTTTTTTGCGGGTTGTGGAGGCGGCTGCAATGGAATTTGACACCGAGAGGGCAGATTTCGCCCACGCTACCGACACTTGACTGCGACGTCCGCTAATAGATCTGTTTCAGTTTCTGGCGCACAAGCACAAAAACACCGCCCTCTATACTAAGTATCTTCGGGTATTAGTTCCGCCTGATAACTCGTTTCCTGTTGGAAATATCTCGTGATCGCAGACCCTTGCATATAAACATTTATTTGATAACTGGTTCGCTTTGATTTGTTATCGTTAGATTTATAAAAATTAATTCTAATCACTGTGTTAAACTTTAGATAAATATAAATTTATAGTGTATTATTCCAGAAGTTTCGATAGCTGCGTTTAACGTTAATTGAACTGTTACTTTACTTTCATTTTGTTAAAAGAAGTAAACATATACATAAAGGTTTATTTTTAATTTTTATCACTTCATTGATTATAAATTGAAATATAAAGTGGAATAAAAGATTTAAAAAGTAGGTTTATGTGATATTTAAAATTATAATGGATAATTAACCAATTAATAATCCATTCGTTGTTTTGATTAACTTTTCCTCGAGATTATTTTTTATAATTGCATATTGCACAAATTAATTTCAAATTTTCCTGTCTACAATAAAATCCTGAAAAATATAAAGATTTATTTAATAACCTCCAGGAAACATTTAAACGTGAAGCAAGTATTTTTTTAGTTACCTCATCTATTACAGGTAGCAGTGGCTTCAAAATTAGTTTGTTTAAATTAAATAAATATATCATCACGCCTTTTAATCGTTACTGGGTGTGGCACTCTGCCGTAGCAGATCTCGGCAAGTGATATATTTCTTCGCGTGAGATGCGGTTACCAGCCGTTAAATCACGGCCCTCAAAGATGTTAGTGGAGGGGAAGCCACAGGGGTAGTTTTAATGTGATGAAAATTGTTTGTCGGCTGTGGGAATTGAACCTGGGTTCTCAAATCCATACTCCGACTCGATACCACTGAGCAACTTACCTCATATTAAATAAAATGGTTTATAAATATCATGCGTCAATTTTAGGTGTAGATTTTATGTTTTTTTTTATTATTCAATCTGTAACTAACAAATAAACAGTCAAAATAATATCATATTTTGAACTTAAACTACAATAGAAACTATTGACTGTATACCAAAATTATTGAATACTTCTTTTACTTTAAGCCGATATTTCAATCTTCTAACAAAATTTCTAATATATTTATCCGTCTCACAAACAAAAAATACTACACAAAAGAAATGTCAGTTATATAATTTTCATAATCTGTATTGGAACTGCGCCATATAGAATTTGATAATAGAATGCAAGTGATAATTTTCAAATCGTCAAGTTAGTACTGCATTATAAATAATTCTGTAGCAGAAATGTAATAATTTTATATTATTGTTATATACTATTTTAGGTAAAATTGTAGTTTTTACTTGACAGATGACAACGATTTTATTGTCGTAAATAGTATTCTATATGGTGCAATATGGGGGCTGAATTGAATAATTTTGATCGTTTAACAAATAAATTTAATAGATCCTTAGAAAAACTTACATTAAAGTAACGACTTGCAAAATTATTGTGCTAGATTCGGCTCTGTTGAAAATTAAGTATACTCTATTTCTTGTTTCTTGAAACCAATAAATTTTTGGGGCATAAACAAGAATCCTCTTTCTTGTATTTTTTTTTGGTAAATTCGTTTAATATCCTTACAATTTCATAAGATTAATATCGTCATATCCGTATCCGCAGTCCCGCGCGTTTTTGTCGCGCCGTGCATCAGGCTCCCGTTACGCCGTTCCGGGCTTACGTACCATTTTAAAATAGAATAATGATGTTGATGTACGTCACCCGGCCGCCGCCGCAAGATAACACGCGAACGTTGAGATTAGCGTTAGCGTGCGCGTGTGTATGTTACATATTCTTGACCGATGAACCCCGCATTTATTCATAAATTCATGTTCATTCATAAACGTTTGCGGTATGTTTGTAATTCGGTTTACTTTAGCTTACTTTTAGTTACTTCCGAGTGTGATGTAATTCATGCAATGGAAAATGGTTGACAGTACATACTAGTTATCGGTATATTTATTACTTTGACTTCGATAATTTTGGTAAGTGTGCTATTATTTTAAGAACAATATCTATATTTTGTCACTTTTAGTATCATTAGTTTCTTTGTTTATTAATACAGTTGATGTTTAGTAATAATTAATTTTTTAATTTCGCGATTTTACTGGTAAAATAATGTTATTGGGTCAAGGATATTTTGTATGCATAAAAATATTCTTAAATATAATTTATATTTAAAATATATCAGTATTCATTATTACTAGAGCAGTAAGAGTTAAGAATTTGATATTTTGTTATTCTAAATATATCGAGGAGGCTACAAAAACAATACTACTGTAATCCATCTATTACCTCTTGAGCTTTCTTTCTTCTCAGTTTCAGAGTTACTGGAAGAGGTAAAAGAAAGTAGCAGTGGCGTATCATGCAAGATTTTTTATAAATTATTAAATAATAAAGCATTTAAATGACCAAATAACATTTTCATCAAAATTATAAATAAATATAATATTTTAAGGCAGAGTGTAAAACATTTAAATAAATTGATTAAACAAATTTATTAAATGATACATTTACAAGTTTATGCCCTGAAATTTGAAGTAAGTATTTTGTAGTTATCATTAAATGTAAACAATATGTTAAACTAAACATTGACTAATTATTATGAATCATGTGGACACGGAAAAAGCATCTGAGAACCCTGGTTTGATTCCCATATCCGACATGTAATTTTCACCACATTCAAATTATTTATATTAAACATTGAAAAAGTCACAATGCATGCTAATAAAATCGTAATTCTATTTTGTTTTAATATATTTGAACAAAATAGAATTATTGTTATTTTTAAAATAAGAATTGTTATAATAATATTAATATTAAAGTAATGTTTGTATCCAAAATTGTAGGCACTTTTAATATAATTACCTTTAAATTTAGTGTACTTATACCAGAAAAGAAACTTCTTCATTTCTGTTTTTTGTTACTCCTCTAATTTATTGCAATTTATTGTTTGGTATTTAAATTTATTTAGGTAACTATAAATAAATAAATATTTGAATTGTATTTTAGATTATTAGTATTTGTTTGATTTTCAAGTGATCTTGATCAATTTCGGGATTTTATAGACATGTTGTTATTGAGTCAAGGGTATCTTTTATTCATATAAGTATTTTTGATATAATTTATATTTTAAGTATATTATTATTATAATAGTAAGCAGTAAATGTTACGAATTTGGTATTTTCATCTTGATAAATGCATCTCGTTTCTCTAACATTTTCAAAAATCCAACATTATGCATTTAGGCCCTTGAAAATTTGGAGCCCCTTCTGCTGAACGACATGTGTTTGTATTAATTAAAAAGGTGAATTTTTTACATTATTAAAAAAGTAAATCAAAGTTACAGATCATATGGAACAATCGATATACTTTTATGTATGTAAACTAAGTTTAAAATTTAAGTTTTATTTGAATTATTATTTAAATTATTGTTATTTAGTACCAAGAGAGGTAAGTGATGAGGATTCCAAAAAGACCTTAAAATTCACTAAATGCTCTCGCAGTAAATACATTTTTTTTACCAACAGCGAAAATGCCATTCTAAAGTTTGAAATAATTAAAAATATATCTAGAAAGTGCAATGATAAATGTATTATTACCACAATATTAATGTCAAATTTTTATTATTTATGATAAATAATGTCTTGTTACCATAATAGTAATGTCAGAATTTTTGTCTCAATATATTTTTGTTACTAAGGATGTAATAATGATATTGATATACTTACTGTGCCAATGGTAGAAAAAATATTTATTAAGTAATACATTTATTATATATACATTTCTAAATATATTAAATGGGTCAATATTCAGAAGAGTAAAATAATGATAAAAAGTGTTGAAAAAATAGGGTTCAACTCGCGTGTCATGGCAATTATAATTGCTATTATAACATGTTTATTGAATAATATACTATTATTATATTTTATCTAATTTTATAATTCACTATAGCTAATTCTTATTTAGGAAATATGTATGTAATATTGCAATAAATATTGGAAGTTCCTTAACTGGGCCCCTTCATATACTTGGCTAGTCCTGTCTACTCTTACATAATGTATGTTAATTAAACTAAAATCACTAAGTTGTAAATATATTTAGTAGAATTAATATTTGAATAACAAAAGTACAATGGGGATTTAGTGTTTTATTACGAATATTGTAGAAATAATTTGAGCTCTTTAGTAAACTGTGCCCCTAATACGACGACACTGGCTTTCTATCGGCACTACTACATGACACAATGGTTTCAGAATCACCGCCATGACCTATCGAGCCGTCAGACGTCGGGTTCGACTGACTCAAGCACTCCACGGGCCACAGGGTGAAATCCATCGGCACTGGACGTCGAGTCGACAGTGACATGTTTACCCACGTGTCTCTCGGCGGCGGCCACCAGGAATGCACTGACTCACGGCGATGTCAGCGCCGTCACCAGACGAAACTGGTTTTCTCAATGATTTGACAGATATATTTAATTCTGAGATCATTGTGAAAGCTGATTTTGTTCATCAATCAACATGCTCGCAGCTCGATCGACTCTTGGTTCTCGATTTGTTCTTTCGCTTTGTCCGGACCTTCGTTGTTGATTCGCGTTTCTGATTTTTTCCGCCTTTGTGGCGAATGATTGGGCGGAGTTGTCATTATATTGATGTGTGAGTGAAAGAGAAATTAATAACTGCAGATTGAGTGACGGAATATTTATTATTGCTCTCTTTTCCGCATACCTATTCTGTGACTTATGCATCTTAAGAAAAATTTAATTCATATTGTTTAGTTTCTTTTCATTTACTACGTTGCACAACAGGGAAAGAATCCCAAGTAAAATTAGTACAAGGAGCCTACAAGGTTGAACAAACTTTTTTAACATTCTCGGGAATAAAAATGTGATGCTGTCGTGGGCCAATTTAACGTATCAAATATGACGTTAGCTATTAAATGAAAGATCTCAAGGATTTAGGATTAGTCTCTTGCTCTGTTCACACTTATTTTGACATTTTATAAAACTGATTGGATTGGTTTGTAGTGGTTATAGTGCAAAATGGATCAGTTAAGTACAGTTGTATTTATACTATAAGACAGTTGTAGATACAACTTTCGTATCACAAACGAAAGTTCGCGAGTTCAAACCTCGCCAACTTCAACTTATATGTAAAATACAACTGTGTCTGTATTATTCAAATTCTAGTAGATCCCTGTACTATAATTGGAATAAGGTTTTCTTATGCAGAAAAGCAAAAAATAATGAAGTTATAGTCAGCGAGCTTTGAACAATGTTGTAGGTATTGCACGGTGGTGTGGGTAGCTTTTCGGAATTCGAAATCGGAGATTGCGAATTTGAATCCCACACAAGCTAAAAATATATGAACTATGCACTTCGGTTTGGTGAGTTCGAATCCTGTACTGTAATTGGGATTAAGTTTCTGTTGTACAGAGTAGCATAAATAAATAAATATTGGATGAAGATAAAATATGTTCGTGAATATGAATACATTATTCAAGACATTTCGATTGGAAATGGAAAAATCTACTAACAAGACTTACAGAATTAAAGTGCAAGTAATTAAGGTTTCTAGTTTATATAAACGACTACCCAATTTTTATTATACTAATAATTGACTAAATGTGTTATAGGATTAATGTAGCATAGGTTCATAGAATTATAGGTATAAATCATAAATTAATATTACAATCATGTCTATGAAATAAGTGTACATAAAATACAAATAAAACTTTTTGTATATCAATACAGGTATTCCTCGATAACACGATACTTTTACTACATGGTTTCGCTTTTATACGATTAGAGCAATGCACTCAAATCTTTCGCAACGCAGTGGATATTCACATAATACTGCATCGTAAAGATTCAAAGTATACATGAAAGTATAGCGTGAAAAAACAATTGAAAGTTTATGTATTTATTCGATAATTTCCGATTAAAAAGTATCCATAATGAAAGCCCATTGATAACATACCTGTAGATTTGAGAACCTGAGTTCGATTTCCGTAGCCAACAAATTTTTGCCACATTAAAATTATTTCCGTGGTTACCCCTCCATTTTGGAGAGCCGTGATTTGACGGGTGTTAACCGCACATGACATATACCGGGTGTTTGTTTAAAATCTACCAATCAGTTTTGCTAGCTAACTAATAACTTTAGGGAAAAGATGAATACACAAGCTTATTAACAATAAATAAATAAAATAAATATATCATCACGCCTTCTACCCATTACTGAGTGTGACACTCTGCCTAAGCAGATCTCGGTAGGTGATATATTTTTTCGCGTGAAGTGCGGTTATCAGCCGTCAAATCACGGCCCCCAAAGATATTAGTGGAGAGGGAGCCACAGGAGTAGATTTAAATTGGTGAAAATTGTTTGTCGGTTGTGGGGATCGAACCAGGGTTCTCAAGATCCACAGGCCGACTCGATACTACTGAGCCACCTACCTCAATAACAATAACATCTTTAATATGGAAAATAAAACTTCAGCTAAGCTAAGTTTGTTTTATTGATCCTATTTACTTTCAATATTAAAGATGCTATTGTTTTTTTTAACTTTAAGACCTTAATTTTAAGTATAGGAACATGTTACATGGAATATTTCGGGCTATCCATTCCAATAAAATAAGAACCCCTTTCCATTTAAGAAAATATAACTTAATTTCCCGCCGCTATTTCCTCCTAATTATTTTATTTTATTAACCATACAATTATGTCTTTTAAAAAAGTCACGCTGTATGAATATATTACTTACAGAGATCTGCTACAGCAGAATGCAACATCCAGTAATGGTTAAAAGGCGTGATGATATACTTATATTTACAAGTTTTAAAATGGCTATCAACTGTTGAATACAGAAACTTGTCAACTTGGTAATGCCAAGTATCTATAAGAAGGATAAAATATCAAATATCATTATTTTTCCTAAATGAGGGAACAAGTAACTGAAAGTATTACTTTTGAATTTACATCGTAGGTGTTTTTATTTTTCTAAACAAACTTTCAAACAAAAATAATCATTAGGTGTGTGGCCAATCCATTTCTAAATAACAAAACAAGATTCGACCCTCAATAACGTCATATGTACGCACGAGGCAACGCACAACACCTCAAGGACCTCTCCTCGTAACGTAATGAACACACCGCAACGCCAACATAACACAATACTTTTTTTAATAATGCCTGCTTGCCTGCCTGCCGCTCTAATGAGCAAACAATCTCCGAATGATATGCCCATTCGACGCCACGGTGCGTGTGGAATGATATGCTCTTCAACGTTTGTTCCATTCTTGTGGCGTGATTGACGTAAGTGTCGAGTGTCTGCTCGATCGCTCCATCTTCAAGCGAAATAACGACATTATGATGCATTGTTAGCGTGTATTTTTTATAATTAAATATGTTTTTGAATGGTGTAGGTATTGCTTTGAAAATGAGTATATTGATTGCTGAATTGTGACACTTGTTGTATGTGGGTGATGAGAAAGGGCTTGTGTTGTTTCGATGAAGTATTGATATGTTGAGTACTTGTTGAAATGATCGGTGATGTTAAATAAAAGTAAAAGTTTTTATTAGTTTGCGAATTTCTATTTCCCTACAGGATATTAAGTATCGTAACGACAGATATATTAAACGAAAAATGCAATATAAATTACAGTCTACTGTAATTAAATTTTAAAACTACATAAACTAATTATGTTGTAGGTGGCTCAGTGATATCGAGTCAGACTAGATGTCATTAAATGCAAGGAATAAGGCAAACATTGTCTAATTATTATTAATCAAATGGACTGTGGATTTGAGAACCCGGTTGTGATTCCCATAGCCTATAAACAATTACATCATATTAAAGTTACCTCTGTGTCTCCTTCTCCACTAATATTTATTTATTTATTTTAAAATTAAATAAAAAATAGAAAAAGTAAAACAAATCAGATTTCAGATATACATTTTCATATACGGTGAAATTATATTTACATACATACATACATACATAACATCACGCTATATCCCATTAAATGGGGTAGCACGAACCCGTCAACATTCTCATCCTGACACACGATACTCGATTCGACCACATTAACACTTCCTCCATACAAACTCTTTCTTTTCTCACAACCAAAATCCATCAACACACAACAAACATTCATCCATTCGCTAGTGTACACTGCGCTTGTTTCTGAAGATGGTCTCCACACAATTGCAGGTAAACACTCGAAACATCTAACCAATTAATCTAAAATCAAGAATCATACGCTTGTCTTCATTCATCATATTTATCCCGCAATTATACTATATATTATATTTGTACATAAAATATTTTTAAATTGACAATAAATAAAGTGAAATAAATCTTTTACATTATCAATCAAATTTATTGTAAATGAAACATAGTATTTTAAATGGATCTTCATATTTTTTCCTAAAATGTGTAATATGAAAATTTCGGGATCTGGATCGTAGAAGTGGAATTTTAAAATAAATGTTATTTAAAAATCTGTAACAATCTCAATGTTTACAGTAATTTGTACAGACATAGTAATGAACAAAATTTACGTTTTGACTTTACGTATTTATAGTTAGTACATTTTTAATTATAAAACAATATTTTAATTTTAGTTTCAACGTAATTGTATTAAAATTATGTTTTGATACATTTTGTAGTTCAACCTGCAATAACATTTGTGAATATAGAGAAATGACTTTTAATAATTTGCCCAGGTTTACAAATACAAAATTTATTGCAAAGCTGCACATATTTGTTTTATAATTGTTATAGAATTAATATTGTTCATATTTATATTAAGTAAAATTTAATATTAAACGCGTGTTTATGATGGATTTAATTTATAAATTTCGATTTGTAATTTAGTTCTATAGCACTAGTTCATGATGATTTTAGATTTATAAATTCATTCAATCAAATAAAAGATATTTTCTTTGTGTAACAATCAAGTTTTTTCCATGATAAAAAATTGATTTCTTAAAACATGAAGATGGAGCTAGTTGATGTAGTAGTAGTAGCTATATTGAATATCTATTATGAATAACATTACTTACCTATTTTAATGCCCAGTTTTATAAAGGACAGAATAAATTTGCTTCCATAGTAAATGTATTTCATTCAAGTTCGTTTATTCTTTCCACTCGAATATGCAACAAATCTTCAATCATATCCATCCATTTAAATCTAAGTTTTTTAGCAGTCTCTCATCTTCAATTTCACCAACATACATCTGTTATAGTGTCATACAATTTTTGAAATTAAATTGATCATAATCAAAGTATTCTCAACATATCTAGCAACTATTCTTCTATAGATAAAAAAAATATATTTTGAAAATAGTAACAACTTAATTGTTCTTGTTTATAAGGCAAAAAATTGTGAGAAAGAAATGCAAATTTTAAAAGTTTCAATTTTATAATTTTACTATAGTTGTTTGGTAACGCCTATTGCTGTACTACCAGCATAACCACACTGTTACTAAAGTAACAGAGTTTTCTTCGTTAAGTAGAGCTAGTAAATTTAGATTCTTCACCTTATATTTACAAAACTTTTCAGTACAAAAGTAATGAAAATATGTGCTTGAATTTAAAAATATTTTAGACTGTTTTGTGTCGTCGTTTAACATGTGAAATATTTCTAAAGAAGTGATACCAAATACGGTAGTGGACTATTTGCAGAATTTAAAATGAGTAAAAAAAACAGTTTTTATTTATTTAGTATTTCTACTAATTCACTTATGTAATAATAATACCTTTTTATTTATTTATTTATTTCGTACCAATATTCAAGGTAGACAGTTATTACACATAACCACTACAACATACTAGTGGAGAGTTGCGTAGTGGTCAACTAAAGTTTTACTTTAGTCACTTAATGTGAACGGTATCGAGTAGCAAATATATGAATTAAATTATTAGTAAGGTAGGTAAAAATTGAAATATTACATGGTTATTTGTGCGAGATACTGAATCATCAAAAAAAATCAGATAATTTCGATATAAAAGTTTAGAAACAGGCAATACTATTTGGCAGAGAAGTTTCCTAAAACGTAATTTTTGTCTTGTTTTATAGTGTCTGAAAATATATATGTCTTTTTTGAGGTTTATAAATCAGCAATCTACAAAAATAAACATTAATTTTCGTGATTAATTCAGGTTGATTAATAATTAAAACAAAAAAATATCTCTTAGGTAGTACAATTTTGCCAACTTTTCCTTATATTGCTACATAATTATTTTAACAGTAATTTTTAAAACTGTATATTTAATAATCAAAGCTTTGTTTAGTATTCATTTCATGTTTGTTATTTTGAGAATAGACTGAGGAAAGAAAATATTGAGTTGTTGAATATTACTCGTAGTTTTGTTTGTATATGACAGTTGTTATTATATTCTATCTTTGTTTTTAAGAATTTTGTCACTTTTGTAATAATATTATTTAAAATAACATAACAGTATTTGAAAAGATAAGATATTTTTAAAAGATTTAGATTCTTTTACTAGGTTTTCAAATGGTCGTATATTTTTCAATGTCAAGCGTATTTCAATTATTTTAGACAACATTGTTTCAAATAGAAGTGAATGATAATTATATTATATATTATTTTTTATAAAACAATTTTTGGGTCTAAAATAATTTAGGATTTGAGGACGGAAAATAAAAGAAATATTTTAGATATGTCAAGATCCTTTGAAAATAATGTATATTTTTTACCTATATAGTAATCGTCGCTCAGTACTTATACCAAACAAGAATTTGCGAGTTCAAATTTTACTGACTTCAGTTTATATCCAAAAAAGTACGACTGTATCTGTTTAGAATAATTCCATTATAAGCTGTAACTTGTCTATTGTAATTTTTGTGCAGAATAACAGATAAATAAATAAATACAATGCCGGTTTTACATATTTTGAGGCCTGTAGCTATAGAAATTTAAATACCTCCTAAATACTTACTTGGATTAGGTGGCTCAGTGGTACGAGTCGGACAGTGAAATTAGGGAACTTAGGTTCGCATCCCCTAGCCGACAAATAATTTTCATCACTCTAAAATTACCCTTGTGGCTGCCTCTGCACTCTAGTAACCTCATTTCTCGCGCATAAATATATCACTTATTAAGATCTGCTATCGCCAATTGCCATACCTAATAATGGGTAAAAATCATGATATATTTATATATTTTATTTATTATTTACTTATATATTTTTTAAATGAATTGAATTTATTTGCGTGAGTTCGTTTAAAGCGCACAACGAACTTGACTCATATCTAAATGTATTTCTTGTCTTTGCTAAAATAATTTTTGCATTTCACTTATAATTTCTATTTGTTATTTCACGGATTCCTAATAAGTGACAAATATATAAATTTTACTCTAATAATTTTGTGTCCAATTGGAACACTTTGAGGCCTAAAGCGATAAAATCAGTCCTGAATAAATATGAAATAGGTTGAAATTAATTGATTAACATGAATATTAGTTTTTAAATGAAATAAACTTCACTATACATACTTACAAGAATCCAAATGATTTTTCAGTAGGTCTCGACAGCTGTTTTCCATCACAACAATGCGGCAGACACCAAGAGCCGCTGAATCCATTCGTCGGGCAGCGACGGTTCCCTTGACAGGCGCTCCCCCGCTCGGACAGACGGAGGGACATACGCTTCGTATCATATCCGTCGAGTGGCCTGCTCCAGTCGCCCGCTGCTAAAGGATTAACAAGTATCGAGTGTCAAAGCACCGCCGAAGGGATATGGATACGATCAGCCCCGCTCCGCAAAAAAATATCACATCTTTATTTGGAAAAAGTGTCAAATGCTCCGTTGGAAAAACTAACGATTTGGATTCGGCTGCTTACAGGAAGTTAAATCATCATCATGAAAGGATGCTAGGGTGATTTATTATTTCTTGGTAAAGTGATATTTGTTTATTTAATGATCTGTTAAACCTTGGAAATTAAGATGTTCCGCATAATTTTTGAGAAGAAACTAATTGATTTCTCAAGTTGTTGCAGTGCTATTAGAGCGGATATCTTAATTATGCTTCGTGTAAAAATATTCGTATGATTTACTTTAGTTGTTCTAGAAATTATTCAAGAGTTTTACGGACCAGAAAGCTGTTATTTAAAATTAATATACAGGTGTTTCTATACCTCTGCACGAAACTGTAATGACATATATAATTGGATATACTGATTATAGAACAAAAATAATTTTTTTGAAATTCGCAAAAATTAGGGTATTTCATTCCTAGCGAATATTTTTAATGTCACTGGTTTAATAGTACATTTAATTATTTATAATTATGTTACTAATGAAATAAAATTATAAACACTGCCTACAAATAATCATTTATTAATTGGTTATTATGTAGGTAGGTAGGTATGTAATGCCTTATTTTTATTTTTATTTGTGTACCTAGTCTGATTTCGTATACGGTATTGAAAGGGTAAGTTGTTGTGGGAGAATTTTGAAAAAAATGTATAGCAACAGTGAATTAGTGGATATGCTGTTAGTGTATGCAGAAGCGGAGTAAAATTCCGAATTAAACCAGTTACACTAAAAATGTTCGCTAGGAATGACATACCCTAATTTTTGCGAATTTTAAAAAACATATTTTTGTTCTATAATCAGTGTATCAATTTACATGTCATTAAAATTTCGTGCAGATGTATAGAAACACCCTGTAGAGAACCTAGTGGAAGTGGCAAGCCCATTTCATTTCAAAAAACATTTTTTGTTCTTTTTATAATAAATTAATTAGTAATTAGTGTTTGTAAAGTTTACTTAACTTTGAATTTGCATATATTTAAAAGCATTCTCATAATTAAATAATAAGTTCCTTCTATATATTAAAAACAAAATTTAGTATAATTTATTTTTCATATATTTCTATAAAAAAATATCGTACCCGAGAACTGTCAAACGTTTTTTTCCTAAGGGATTAGTATATTTAGTTTAAATATTAAATCTCTGTTTTTATGTCAAATATTATTTGGATCTTGGTAAATAGTGGGGGTTGGGTCATCCCACTGGGTTCCGGCCACCGCACGTTGGCGCCCCTGTGAAAATAGTAAGGCGAAATATTGTCCTCTTAAACGGCAGTAATATCTTTGTGTTGTTTATATATTTATCCAAAATATATAATACATAAGAGAATCTTTGAAATGAAACAAATATTTACATACATATTATGAAAAAAACTGCAATTGCAGTTTTTCTGTAACTGTAACTATGTTGATTTAGGATATTTTGTTATTATTGGTCAATGGTGTAGGTGGCTCAGTGGTATCAAATCGGTCTGTGGATCTTGAGAACCCTGGTTCGATCCTCACAGCCGACAAACAATTTTCACCAATTAAAATCTACCCATGTGGCTTCCCCTCCACTAATATCTTTGAGGGCCGTGATTTGACGGCTGGTAACAGCACTGTACGCAAAGAAATATATCACTTACCGAGATCTGCCACACCCAGTAATGGGTAAAAGGCGTGATGATATATTTATTTATTTATATTGGTCAATTTCACATATGTCCAGCATTTGCTATAGGTACAAAATTAAAAATAATACTAAGAAAAATAAATAGATTACAAGGAGATGTAATACTGCAGACTTACGGGGTTGCAGATAATGAGAAGAGAAAGATAATACAATTAAAACTAGAAATTGATCTGGCATATTTGAAGGTTACATACTATAAAATTAAATTAAGAACATTAAATCGACTATTTAAAACTATTTAGTTCAATTTGTAAATATTATACAAATGTGAAACCTTCATGCATAATGGTAAATAAAGTAAATATAGCATCACTCTTTTTATTCATTATCGGGAATGGCACTCTGCCGTAGAATCATCATATTTTCAAGTAATTTCTTATATTTTATTACAAATAGCGTAGAATGAAACATTATTATTGCGTGCAAATAGTAAAATTTATATTTTAAATGACAGAAAAAAGAAATGTCAAAATATGAATCTTGTGTGTGATGTGGTTATTTCATTAAATTTTATGATTAAATCTGAAATTAATTGAAAAATGAACAAGTATATATAAAACAAGTACATATTTGCGATTACACTCTAGAAAACTGACTGTTTATTGATTGAAATATCCAGGTTGTTTATTTTGCCAGTAACCGGATAGACTTGAAATATTCAAAACAGAGCCGAACCACTTCTTAATAGCGCCAACAAAATTCATGGAACATGATTTATATTTGTGTTCATGTGACATTTTTATTAGTGTCGTTTCTGATTCGGCCGATGATTGAAGGGGAAGCGAAGTCTAAACAAATGCGTTATAAAACCACCCGCGATAAAATAACCCTGCTCTAAGAGGGTGTTCTCGACTCTCAAACTCACATTAAATTTGACTTGTGGATCTGTTGCACATTGTGGATGTTTAGATGATTTTTACTGCTTTTTGAATGATGAATAGTTTATGGTTTAAAATTTCAAGATGGAGATTAATTGCTGTTTAAGTATCGTAACAAAATATTAGGCAAATAATTTAATATCTATAAGAATAAATTATTAGTTTGTTTATACTTTTATTCTGAATTTGATTCCCACAAACGAAAAACTTGATTAAAACATTAAATTGTCCCTTTTGTTCTCTACCACTAATACCCTCATGGGCCGTGATTTGACGTTTGTTAACCACAATTCACACGCAAAATATACCTGCTACGGCAGAGTGCCACACCCACTAATGGGTACAAAGCGGGATAATATATTTTTTTATTTACTTAAGGCCAAGTGTTGCGGAACATATATCAAACAGGGGACGCAAAAAAAAGATACTGATAAATAATTTAAGATAAATGAAAATTTTTTCTTGAAAACTTGCACCAATGCGGCTCTCGTATCATATATATTAATTAATAAATTTAATTAAAAATAAAACCGAGATTACACATATTTATAATGCAACACATTCACTAATTTGAAATACCTAATAATATAATTGTGTAGTATTTAAATCTACATATTTTTCTTACAATTATTAACTTAAATATAAAAATGTTCTGATATTTCAGGAAGCCCGTTTTTCGAAGTAGGGAGCGAGTACATGCTTTCAGCACCTCGTGCTCTGCAACTCCTGCTTAGGACTCATTCCTAGGATACCTGACAAATAGCAGCTCATCTATCAGATAAATAACAAATATCGTATCAATTATAACAGAAAATGTGTCCGAATTCAGCACTTATCTTTAGATTATAGGAGAAATGAGGATGGATGTTCGTCATAAGAAAATATAAAATACTATAAATACTGATGAGCTCTAATAAGAGCGAAACGCGTCTATGGTTACTAACTGTGCTGGCCAGCCTCTGATGAGGACGTCATAAGTTAACTTGGAGGCTGAATTTTGTGAGACTTAGACAAGTGTTTTATTATTGTAAAATACTATATTCTGAAACCGATACAATAAACGTAGTCTGTTTTCGGATTAAATTACAAATGAATGACGTGGTGTGTTCTGTGTTTAAAAGGAAAATGTATCTGTACCTGTTTTTAAATTATATTGTATTGTAAATATTTTGACTTTTAAAACTATTGTAGACTAGTGTCTATAAAATTTGTATTTTGTTTGGAAGTATTCACAAAACGGCTAGAGATTTGAAACAAATGTTCAATGTAACAGAATCATGAATTCACAGATTAATGACAACTATAGCCAGAAATGTGTGTATTGCCAACCATAATAACAGAAATTATAGTGCTATTTACAACAAAAAAAATCTGACACCACATTACTTCCTTGTACGCGTAATTATACTATACCTACATTTTTTTATTGCACATTTTTGACGTAATTTGACATTGACATTAATTTTTTTATTTTTTGTTCTAATCCATAGCCAACTTAATTACAAAAAATATATAATTTTTAAATTTACATATCTCGCTTATACAAAAGGCCAATTTAATAATACTTAACCCTTTTCACTCCAGCCTAAATACTTATAGAGGATACCAATAACTCCAACACTATATTAGTTACATACATACATAGTATACAAGTACATGCATGTAATGTAAAAATGTCGCAATTACGGCGACAACGTAGTGCAAAGGGTTAATTTGCTAGACGCATAATTTAATTCTCTAAAATATTATTTGCAGCATTTATTTCTAAAATCAAAATAATACCATTTTTTCAGGAAAAAACTGTTAGCAGCTTCATGTAATGTATCACTTCCGGTTAGTCCATCTGAACCAAAATCTATTTTGTTATTTCCATTGATATAGTAGTCTTATATACCAAATTTGAAAAGTTTTGGATTATATAATGATCAAAAAGGGAGGTGCACAACTAGATGTTATAATAGTCCTAAATACAAAATTTCAACTTTCTACGGCTTACCGTTTTTGAGTTATGCGATATACGTACGTACAGACGTCACGACGAAATTAATTAAATGGATTCAGGGATGGTCAAAATGGATATTTCCGATGAAATCTGAAAACCGAAAATTTTTGATATTACAATACTTCCTTTATTTCGTACAAGGAAGTAAAAATCATAAAAAAAATGTAAAATACTTATTTATAACGCGTGTATCGATAGCAAATTTAAATATTTTTCAATGCTTTTTTATAATATTTGTGTTCCATTGCTTATTTTGTGTTGTTTGTCACCAAAAAAATTGCCCTAGTTTTGTATAGTTGTACTTAGTCTTTCCACGATTGATAGCGTAAGTCAATCCCTGAAACATTTCTACTATAGATTGATGTTTTCCTCTGTAGATCTTCTACATCATTCACGATTTCACGCCAGCAGAATTCTCTTTCTTTTCTATTGGATGAAGTGTGAATCAACCGCAAACACTTCACGATCCAGCATTCCTCTCAGACTCAGCTAGCAACACACACCCAACCTAGGTGGCCGATCACCCGATCATCGAGCACATGTCGAAAACACCTGCACCGCCCCCGCCGTAACCACCGCCGCCGCACACATCGCGGACCACGAGCCCCGTCAAATCACTGGAGGAATAATAACAATAACCAGGGCCGAGCTCACCTATTTTAATTCACTTTATAAAATCATGTCTTTTCTAGGTAGGTATTTATTTTACATTAAAATTTAAAATATAATATGTATCAATCTTAACACTGAATTAGGAAATGTACCTAAGCATTTGTTTTATTTACAACATAATATACAAAATATTTCTTCTATGTATCTATAATCCATATCTATTAGTATTTGTAGTCAGATTCATGAAATATATAATATATATCCGTCAGTACGGTGGTGTGGATAGCGACACGAAATTCGAATCCGGAGATCCCGAGTTCGTATCTCACTCAAGCTAAAAATTACTACACTGCGGCTCGGTGAGTGCGGCCCCTGTATTATAATTGGGATTAAGTTCCTGTTGTACAGCGTAACATAAATAAATCAATAAATCAATAAAATCATTTTATTTCGAATTTAAATTTACAAAAATAACTAATAATTATAAAAATAAAATAAATAAATATATCTTCACGCCTTTTACCCATTACTGGATGTGGCACTCTGCCGTAGCAGATCTCGGTAAATGATATATTTCCTCGCGTGAAGTGCGGTTACCAATTGTCAAATCACGGCCCGCAAAGATGTTAGTGGAGAGGGAGTCATAGGGGTAGTTTTAAATGGGTGAAAATTGTTTGTCGGCTGTGGGGATCGAATCAGATTTCTCAAGACTCCCTACAAATAATTATAATACGAAGTATTTAGGTGTTAAAAATATAACCTAATACAGGGATGTCAACCTCAATTGGGGCCCATTTTCTTTAAAAGTGTTATCTTAGAAGGGATGCAACAAAACTAGTTCCTAAAAAAAACTAAACTGTACTAATTATAATCGAAGGGAAATGAATTAATAAATAAAAACAAATTGTAAAATTAATTATACAATTTTATTTTATTCTGTCATTTCAATACATAATTAGTAGACAAGCATATTTATAAAAGAAATTAGCCACTAAAACCATTTTATTTACGATTTGAATTCATATAAAGCACTAACGGTTACTTCAAAATTAATTCTTTTTGTGAATCTGCGTAAGAATGATTAACAACTTAAATGTTTTTTTCTACTTTCGTTAAGAAATAGAAGTTTTATTTCACTTATTTGAGTTAGGTAATGAACTGCATTATTTAAATAGTGAAATAATGAGATCATAGCAACAAAAAAAAATTAAGATATCTTGGTAGACGAATTCGGATGTGTTATTCTTTTATTTTTTGAATTTATAACTGTCATTAATATGTCAAAATTTCATAATTTCAAAAACGCTCTTTCGTATTTATTAGAACGGAAGTAGAAAAAATATTGTATGAAACTAGTAAGGAAATGAAGGTTATTACCTTACTCGGCTACGCCTCGTTCTGCAAATTTCACATGCATAAAGTAATAACCTTCATTTCCTTACTACTTTCATAAATAGCTATTATATACAACCAGTAAATAATGTTAACTTTAATCTTATCAAAATCATTACTTAATGTGCTTCATTATTTATCGAGGGAAATAAAAATGTCAAGTACTCCCTAGAGAAATAAAGCGATTCAAGACCACTGTCAGTGCTAAGTCTCTTTTGTTAAATAACGAATTTTTCCCTTTGTATATAAAATATCGTATATAACATGTTTTACTTTTGGTCCCGGTTTTTGTATCATACATAGAAACAGTCAAAATACTCGTGATTTTTTTTTATTATAAGGGGAGTGAAGCGTGCGTAGCTAAAAATGTTTCTTGTTGTTGTTAATTAAGAATAAAGTGTTATTATTCAAGTTTGGTGCCTCTAATATCGGCCTCTAAATTTCACCTATCGGTCCGGTCCTGACAATAATGCTGGGCCGGATGATGATGCATTTATTTTCGAGGAGATGGGATGATGAGTGCACTATTGGAAATGTTTTGTAAGGTGATAGCTTTAGATTCAGCTTGCTACATGTGATTTGGAATTGTGTGATTCTGATTCTTTATATTCGACGTAACTTTGTTAAACGAAAATTGAATAAAAATAAAAATATAAAATAAACACTTGGCTAAGTCTCACAAAATTCAGCCTCCAAGTCACCTTATGAGGGCATCGTCAGAGGCTGGCCAGCACAGTTAGTAACCATAGACGCGTTTTGTGAGACTTAGCCAAATGTTTATTTTATATTTTTATTAAACCTAGTTTCACCAAGTGTATGGACGACAATTAATTTTGTCTTTGTTGTTATTTAAATTGCTATTGCGTAGCTTTTCCTTTTTTTCGGTAGATGGCATGGCCTGTTCCACAGAACTTCTCATGTCATCTTACTGTTTGTTAGAGATCTTTTTATCTGCTAGCACAGTTCTTCGTCACACAGCTTCTTCACGTGAACTTTGTTCTATGTGAAGAAGTGGGTTACACCATACTGATGAGCTCTAATAAGAGCGAAACTCGTCTATGGTTACTAACTGTGCTGGCCAGCCTCTGACGATGCCCTCATAAGGTGACTTGGAGGCTGAATTTTGTAAGACTTAGCCAAGTGTTTATTTTATATTTTTATTAAATCTAGTTTCACCAAGTGTATGGACGACAATTAATTTTGTCTTTGTTGTTATGAAAATTGTATAAATGTTAGTAGCAAATGAAAGTTTTCATATATTTGAATCTATAAATTTTAAAACATCGTACAAAATCATATAGATACGATATCAATATCAGTTTAATGATGCACAATGTTTAAGATTGTAAAATCGTTATAGTTTATGTAGGTAGTTGTGGCTCGATAGGTAGCGTTATCACTGCACAAATAAGACCTCCATGAGGTATTGTTTGTTAATCTTTAAATGAAATTTATTTATTGTACAATGTAGCAAAAACCACAATTTTAAAAATTATAGCTCTACAATTTGCAAGGAAAGCTACAAATAGCTGAATCGAACTAATTTTAAATTGAAACATGAATTACTTTTCAATATTTAATAATTTTAATGTTTATTGCTAAACATATTTTAGTGAAAAGTAAAATTTAGATATTAATTATGTAGGTAACCAATAAAAATAATACTAAATAAATCTATCTAAAATTATGTTATTTATTTTTCTAAAATAATTATCAATTTGGCTGCGCGTTGCGCAAGTTTCTCAGACAAACTAAATGTAGGCAGATTAATTAATTTTTATTCAATGTTTGTTACGCAAAAGCAAGTAAATTTCTGATAATGCTTCAATGCTAGATGAATACAAGTAGAAAACAGGTAACTTATTCAGTATAAATTTGATTCTAGTGCATAGTGGTTCGTGATCAGTGATGTGAATTGTGATTTATTTGTAAAATACTCATATATGATTAATTTAGTGATGTGTGCTGCCGTAATGTCTTCTGTTGTCGTGTTTCTCGATCGATAAAGGTATTGTTTTATGTTTTATATACTATTTACCATGTATTCCAATGGCATGTACATATACAAACGTTTTGTACAAGGCAAAACTGTAATGTCAGTAATATTTTTTAAGCGGTTATAAGCTGCTTTTATTCTCGTCTAAATACAGTCTAAAAATTTGCGGATGTTCAATACAAATAACTTCCTAAACTTCTTCAATATCCTCAAGAACTTCATCAATGTCACTCATTTTAACAAATTTAAACTACTCTACCACGTTGTTTAAATTGCTATTTAGTTATGATGACTACGGTGAAAATGCGTCTCTGAATGACAAAAATGAGTTTAAACAGGGTAACTAAGGATAAACACTGTCTACATTTAAACAGTGTTTAAATAAAAACAGATATTAAAAATAAGGAGTCTTTAAATAGAAAAATCTGATGTGGACACCACATGATTTCCTTGTACGTGTTTTAAACTATAGATATTTTTTTAATTGCACATATTTGAAATAAAATCTTTTATTTTTTATTTTTTGTTCTAATCCATAGCAAACTAAATTAAAAAAAAAAACTAAAAATATATAATATTTAAATTTAGATATCTCGCTTATGCAAAAGGCTAATTTAAAAATACACTGTTTATATTTTTGTTTCTGAATAGGCGTGTAAGAGTATAGGTAAATTAAATGATGTACTGATCATAGAACAATTTCTTTTTCAAAATTGACAAAATTAATAACATAGTTCTTTAAGTGTACATTTTTAGTGCCACTGGCTGATATTACAAACAGTAATTTATCTGATGTATAATGAATAAGCTGACTATTGTAAATAAAAATAATTATATTATCACGCCTTTTACCCATTACTGGGTGTGGCACTCTGTCGAAGCATATCTCGATAAGTGATATATTTCTTCGCGATAAATTACCACCCGTCAAATCACGGCCCCCAAAGATGTTAGCCACAGGGGTAAATTTAATTTGGTGAAAATTGTTTGTCGCCTGTGGAGATCGAACCAGGGTTCTCCAGATCCACAGGCCGACTCGATACCACTCCATTAATAATTGTAGTATTAATAATTATAATTTCACTATTAATATATTAAAAATAACTATCAAACCAGTGGTCCTAAAAGTGTTTACTTAAGATAAACAGAATTTAATGAAGAAACTTAGACAATTGGAATATCAGTCTAATTTATTTTAAATATGTTACAATCCGACGTTTCGGCGATCACCATCGCCTTCTTCAGGGATCTACAAGTAAATAACAACTAGAATTTAATGTTGTGAATTATGCAAAATAATTTGCTCTGTGGGCAGTAGTACATAATAAACTTTTAATTTTTTTCTGGAAGTTTTAAAATAGGCTGTATAAGTTTGAAGTCCCATGCACAGTAATGAGATTTAATTTCCTGTTATGCAGAATAGCAAATAATATAAAACCTTGAATGAAATACGCGCCATTTAAAAACTCAATCCAGATCTCCTCTGGAATGATTAGCGGGGTGAAGGGGTTGGTTGTGTTACAAAACGGACGTGGCATGTGTCGGTGCGTGCGCGCGCGTGTAGTGCGAGTGCGTAGCGCGCGACGCGCACAATCCCGCTACTGTATTATGCGAATGCTCCGTGTAAATTGAATTTCTTTGATGATAAACTCGGCCAGACGCTAATTGCCGCAGCGTTGATTTGTGAACTGTTTTTGTTGCTGTTTTACATGGTTTATGAACGGCGCGACGATTTATCACTGCACGGTGCCGCTAGCTGCCCGCGCGAGCGAAGACTTGATGATGGTGCTGGTGCTGGTGCTGGTGCTCGTGCTGGTGTTCAGTATTTGTCGTTTGGATGGACTGTAATGTTTAATTATTTGTAATTTGTGGTGTGGCTCAAGTTAGGTGATACATCATAAATATTTTAGTAGGTATTTATGTGCAAATTAAGATTCCGGTGAAAAGTAGATTGTATCTACTAATTGCTCTAAAAGTATTCTATCATTAAACGATAAGTTTTAAAGTTTTTATATCAATGAAAAATAGCAAAATAATTTGGATAAACTATGCATATTATGTCATGGGCGCCGTGAGGGAGGTGCAAGGATGTGTACATGCACCCTTTTGGCTTTTAGACTAAATATCTAAATAGATTACAAACTTAAGACTATATGACGGAGGACAAATCAGTAGTAAATAAAACAAAGAATTGATGCAGAAAGTAACTTTTTAATATAATAACTTTAAATAAAATAAATAAATAAATATATCATCACGCTTTTTACCCATTACTGGGTGTGGCACTCTGCTTAAGCAGATCTCGGTAAGTGATATATTTTTTCGCGTAAAGTGCGGTTACCAGGCGTCAAATCACGACCTCCAAAGATATTAGTAGAGGGGGAGCCACAAGGGTAGATTTAAATAACTTTATTTTATTATATTATGTTTTCTGTTGATCTTGAGAAACCTGGTTCGATCCCCACAGCCAACAAACAATTTTCACTAATTTAAATCTACCCTGTGGCTTCCCCTCCTCTAATATCTTTGGGGGGGACTGATTTGACGGCTGGTAACCGTACTTCACGCGAAAAAATATATCACTTACCGAGATCTGCTCCGGCAGAGTGCCACACCCGGTAATGGGTAAAAGGCGTGATGATATATTTATTTATGTTTTCTGTTATATTTATTTTGTGATTTTTCTTTGGGAAGTTTTCGCAAAAATAATTACGTATTTAAACTGATTCAGCAAATATACCATATATCCAATCATGTAGGTACATATTTATTTCTGGGGTCAATTTTCGAGATAAGATATAAAATTGTGATTTGTAAGTAAATGGAATCAATATTTAAAATATCTTCTACGATAGAAAAGTGTATTAATCGCTGATAAACACATAAATTAGTTGCAGTATTTTTTCATTGATCGTACCTTTTTAATTTGGAGAAAATCTAATTTCATTCCATAACAAATTTGTTAGCTAATAGCCACGATAACTTGAGACTGACAGGTGCATGAACTGCATATACTAGCAAACTTGAACATATTGACTAACATAAGTAAGTGTTTCTTGTTCTTTGTTTGGAATATCTTTATCGATGGGTATATAGAAGTTCATCGAAGTTCGCAAACAGTTATTTTAGGTTAGTAACGTACCTGTCAGAAATGTTTTGACAACATGACAACAGTTTTCAGTGGATGTGTTAGTTAACATCAGCGGTTTTTTTCGTTTTTAGAATAAGTTTATATTTTTATATTTATTTTAAAGGCATGCTACGTGAATATTATTTAGCTAGAAGTGTCAAAATTATTTCGTTTAATTCTATTTAGCATTTTGCAACTTAGCACTAGCAAATCTTTGTTGCACACATGAAAAAAATCGTTCATTAATAAATATCATACATTAATTATCAATGTATGATTCTGAATATACTCATTAAATCCATTAATGAACGATCAACAGAAATATATTTAATAATAATTATTATTATATTAAGCTAGTATCTGGTGTATTTAATTTTCTTACTTTGGTATAAAGTTTAAATTACAATATCACACATGTAGACACCCTGTACAAATACAATATACGAGTAGAAGAAAAAAGTCTATAAACTATGTATATATGATTTATGACTTAATACATATTATTTACATTATGAAAATATTTTTTCTATTTTGATTGTTTAATAAAAACACTACTTACTGCATAATGTAGTATAAAAAAGTCAAGTAACTCTTCATGCAGCGTTTTAAAAAGAAATCACTTGAGGTAAAAAAACCTCGGTGCCAGATTATAAGATGATAGCCCCATTGAGTTACAGCAAGTCACACACTACTAAAGGGTCTCTGCGCAGGAAAGAAAACATTCAAGCCGCTATGTAAACACATCGGGATTCGGTTCTGATGCAGTGTCATTGCCAAATTCTTTAACCCTTCTGAACTGTGAAGGAGGGTTACTGAATATATATACACACTGAGATATTTTATTTAGGAATTAACAAATGAATGATCAAATTGGATTAGTGATTATTTAAACTCGATTAAAACTGTCAGATGTTGAATTAAATATTTTCAAAAAGTATTTGGAATATGGTTTCCATTTATTTATTCACAATATTGGTAATAAATAAGTTTTACCAAACGTAAATTCTGTATTAGCAAAGTATTATTTTGAATATTTGGTGGTTAATTCGACTTTAATATATATTTTTTTAATATAGAAATTATGCTTCTTAGTTTTATGTAAAGGTAACATAAAACTCTTATTTATTTTATATAGAAATGTTACATATTAAAATTTTTAATAACGAAACTGTAGTCATATTATTAATATAAAACCAGTGGCACTAAAACTGTGTATTTCATGTGAAATGCAAATAATTTAAAAAAATATCTTTTTGATTCAAGATTAGAATATCATGTAATATCTGCCATTTTATTTGTTCCTGAAGTATTCAAACATCCTGTATAAAACTCATGGTACCAGATCTTTATTGAAAAAATCTTTTTAAGTTTTTGTTTATTATTATTTAAAATATACCCTAATTTATCGAAATTATTATCGATTTATGTGTTATAAGTAGTATAATTTTGATAATTTTGAATATTGTTTTGTTGTAAATTAGGGGTGGAGAACCTTTTTAATGCCAAGGGCCATTTAATATTTGTAACATCATTCTAGGGTCAAATATGTATTTATATTATACCGGGTGTCTACTTTTCTTTATTATATAGCAAATAAATTGGTAAAAATTTTATTTGGCGATAACTTTTTTCTATAAATTTTTGAATAAAAATGTAAATTAAAAAATAATGTTAAAATTAAAAACTGCGGTCATTGATTTCATATTCATTGATATAATGCATTCCTGACATTAGATATACATACATTGAAATAACCATCTGTAAGTTGTTTATTTTTTTTAATTTCTTGCGATTGCCTTGACAGATTAGACAAAATAATTTCGTGGGTCTCATACAGCTCTCGGGCGGGGGTTCTCTATCCCTGTATGTAAAACATGTGTATAAAAACTAAATTATTGATTATAAGATAAAATTCGAATCCTTTGGATATATATTATATTTCAAAAGTTATTCAAATATGGTAAATTTGGTATCAAATTAAAACTGTCTAATAGTAAAAAGATAAAAATGGTATTAAAGTGATGTCAATTGTTTTTCTAAAATTTGTTAAAATTAAACAAAATTTAGTTTTAAAAAAAGATCTCGGATTCTACTACAAATCTAAACTTAGCGGTTGCGAATGTATTGTGGTTAGCACCACAGATATGTTTTATTATTTTCCTTCCAACTATTTTTGAGATACTAAAACCAAATTTTGAAATCATTTTCCATTACATTTGCACATACATTTAGTGTTTTAAATTGTATTACAATTTTAACTTGAAAAATATGTTGTACTATATTATATATTTCATTTATAATAACAATAATATTTTGTCTCAAAAATACCAGCGTTAATGTACCCTTCTCAAATCTAATTAGGCGCATGGTTTACCTAACTATAATACTCGAAAAGTATCAAAACACACTTGGCATTCTTAACAAATTTAAATTAGTAAATTTGATTTATAGCTATTAACATACCTAGGAATGTTATGAGTATCATTACAGCCGCAGATGTTAGCTCGTAGAGCGAGGATTTTAAGACATCTAAGGCCTGTTATGACTCATAACATCCGTGGTTTGTACAATAGTTTATCGGTTCCAGAATATAAGCACGTTAACGTCATTAATAAATATTATTTTTGAAATTTTTTGACGAATAACGTCATTGTCATCCTTTTAGAAGGTGTTCAAGTAAGTCTGTGGTCTGTATGTTTTTATTCAACGCCATGGTTACAATTGTTTTGTATCATATTTATAAATAATTTTATTTAAACGTCATTACGTGGTCATCTCTAATTTGAAAGACTGTACAATTAATATATAGTATGTTAAGCAGCAGAAGTAATCTTTGTATTATTGTTGTTTTGAGTTCCGTTTGTATTAATAGTGTTATATTATCATTGTGTTTTATCTTCATTTTCTTGACTGTTTTGAAAAGTCAGTATACAGTTATTACTTACTTTCCAGCCTACTTTTGTGCATGTAAACATAGGCTTAATATCTTGAAACCGGTAAAATAAATATATAATAGATGGCATGAATATCAACAACATTTTTTGTTTGTTTTTGTTTCGTACGTAAGAATAACTATGTTAGTTACAGTTTTGAGTGACGCCGTCAAATAATATAATATTATCCCAGATCACAAAATATACGTTACGTATAATTTTGTCTTTTAGTGTGGCAAGAAGTAAAATACCTTGTTAATTTTTTATCAAAATATCAGGTGTTCAAACTAACGATACAATAAACTGTGATAACTGATATCACATCGCAAGGAAGTGGACTAGTCCAAAACAAACAAGGGGAGCGAACACAATCACCCCGGCACCGTGTGTGTTCTGTTTCAACACTTGAAACGCCGTATACCTTAATCTTTATTACCAGCTTCCGATAATTATGCGAGAGCTGCACAACTTGAGCGCTGGAACCGGAGGAAAGTGCCAGGCCCTTCCCATCGTAAAACAGTCACTCACAACTATGACAAATAATTACCACATCTGCCCGCTGTGCACTGACTTAGTCCGCTTGTTTTAAATACTTTCGTTAGACGCTAGAGGTTGACTATTAAATAAATACAAGCAAATGTCCTCGTAAAGATATTTACTGTGCTTCTAGTGCGGTGGTATGTTGTCTGGTTTGGTGGTCGTGAAAACGGAAAAGTTCAACAAATTGGGTTTAGGTCAATGTTGCCACACAATGTCTTGTGGGAATTTCAAATGCAGCTTGTAGGATGCTGCAGAATTGAATTTGTTTGTTTATTATTGGTTATTTTAAAATTAATATTTTCGCTATTTTTACTTCCTTGTACGAAGTAAAGGAAGTATTTTAATCGCGAAAATTTTCGGTTCTCAGATTTCAGTGGAAATACGCATTTTGGCCATTCCTAAATCCATTTTCACTAATTTTGTCATGACATCTGTACGTACGTATGTATCTCGCATAACTCAAAAACGGTAAGCCGTTGAAATTTTATATTTGGGACTGTTATAACATCTAGTTGTGCACCTCCCTTTTTGGTCATTATGTAACTTCCGGAAGTGGTACTTTTCATGAAAAACTATATTCAAATATAATTTAAAACTTTCCAAATTTGGTATATAAGACTACTATATCAATGGAAATAACATAATAGATTTTGGTTAAAATAGTCTAACCGGAAGTGAAACATTACATGAAGCTGCTAACAGTTTTCCTTGAAAAAAATGGTATTATTTTAATTTTAGAATTAAATGCTGCAAATAAAACTTTTAGAAAATTAATTTCTGCGTCTAGCACATTAAGAATTTTTAAATTAGCCTTTTGCATAAGCGAGATATCTAAATTTAAATATTATACAGGATGTTTCACAACTTAGAGCAAAAAATTAAAAGGTATATTCTGTACGACGTGCTGATCATGAAACAAAAAGATTTTTTTTTAAATCTCAAAACTATTTTCCATGTTTCCCAGTCCAAAATTTTTCGTTGCCACTGCCACTGGGTGGATGATTATGTTAAAGTTATTAATTAAATAAAATTGTATTATAAATAACTGCTAATAATTGAATTGTGTAATTATTCTTTCGTAGTTGATAACTACTTCATTGTTTGTGTTTAATAGGAAAGCGAATCCAGTGTAGTACTACAAAAAATGTTTTAGGTTAACAACCCTTAATTTTTCGAATTTAAAAACAATTCTTTTTGTTTCATGATCAGCACGTCGTACAGAATATACCCTTTAATTTTTAGCTCTAAGTTGTGAAACACCCTGTATATTTTTTGTTTTTTTTAATGAAGTTTGCTATGGATTAGAACAAAAAATAAAAGATTTAATGTCAAATATGTGCAATTAAAAAAATATCTATAGGTTAATACGCGTACAAGGAAGTCATGTGGTGTCCACATCAGATTTTTAAAAATAATTTTTATATTATATGACAATAAACTTTCTGTCGATTAATTTACCTGTTAAATCACGGAATTCTACCAACAAAGATAGACATATTTGAAGATTTCAAGAACCACGAGAGTTATTTACGATGTCTGTTAAATTAGGCTGCTGAATTTGTAAACCATTTTAACAATATTTATTTTTTTCAAAAATTTATTCATTAGTATTCTAGAGGTACTTACAATTTTCTGACATGAATTTGAATTTTTAATATGAAACCAATATTTGAGACAGCTTATATCGGGTATCTACTTGAAATCTTTTACATTTACGGTTACCAGCCGTCAATTAATTTTGTGGGATTCTCAAATACAGAGGCCGATTTGATACTACTGAGCTACCTACCCCAAAAATATGGGTAATTACAATTAATTAATTTGGGATCGTAGAAAAAATGTTGTGTGTACCTCTGGTGCTACAATCTCTAAACTAAATTACTATGTTACATAATAAATTAATTTCATCTTAGTAATAATTTAATCTTACTTACTTATTTACTTAAATGTTATAAGTAGATATTTTAATATTGCACTGCTGCAATTATAATAATATATAAAACATTTATGGCCAAATGAACTATTTCTTTTAATTTGTAGGTATTTGATTCATGTTTAAGTTTCATGATTTAAACTTGTGACGACCTGTTCAGGTATTTTAATTTAGAGTTTAAAAGATTTGTTAATTATTTAATTTTATTTATTTTGCTGAGATATTGAGCAATGTTTCAGCATTCAGCTGATATCAAAATTAAATGTAAAATTGTTCTATGTTATTATTTTTGTGAAGACTATAAATAAGGTGAGCTTTCTTTCTTGAATGAAAGTAGTAATAAATTTATTTATTGCGAAGATAAGTTATAAGTTATGACTTGAAAACTTACAACTTCTACACAACACGAACAAGATAAACGGTACGGCCAGTACGGCCACCAGAGAGAAAAGAATACGTTAGCGGGCTCTGGTTATTGTCACATATGCTTGTCTTGACAATCTCGTCAAGTCGCTTTTGAACCGTAGACCGCTTGCAAAAACACTACTTATGTGTCAGTGTTTTAAGTGACCCATCCATTTAATAACCCCGATGAGAAATATTTTCTCACTTCGCAGCCACTGAATATCTTCCGTCTTTTTTAATTTATATCTTTTTGTTTTTTACTCTTGTTTTGTTTTGTCGATGTTGTTCGGTGACACATTCAATAGAAGATGCTGACGTCTTACATTTTTGTGTCTGTTGATTAATGTGCCTGTCACTAAGATTTTTTCTTCTTTTTCTTGATGTTTCATTTTTTAAGTTCTGGTAATAATTTATTGTAAAACATAAATTCATTTAATATTTTGTCATTATTTATTTCCTAATATAATATCGAGTCGGCCTGTGGATTTAAGAACCAGGGTTCAATTCCCATAGGCGACAAACAATTTTCACCACGATAAAACTTTCCTTGTGGCTCCTCCTCCACTAACATCTTTGGAGACCGTGATTTGACAGCTGTTAACCACACTTCACGCGAAAAAATATATTACTTATCGAGATCTGCTACGAGAGAGTACCACACACAGGGATAGGTAAAAGGCGTGATGATATATTTATTTTATTTATTTATTAATGTTAATCTTTACCTTCGTCCTTTATATATGATCTAAAAAGTCTAGAAATGTTGATATTCTAATTTCTTAGTTTTCAACCAAAAAATCTAAATCTAAATAAAATAATAATTATATCATCACGCCTTTTACCCATTACTGAGTGTGGCAATCTACCTTAGCAGATCTCGGTAAGTGATATATTTCTTCGCATGAAGTGCGGTTACCAACCGTCAAATCATGGCCCTCAAAGATATTAGTGGAGAGGAAGCCACAGGGGTAGATTTAATTTGGTGAAAATTGTTTGTCGGCTGTGGGGATCGAACCAGAGTTCTCAAAATCCACAGACAGACTCGATACCACTGAGCCACCTACCCCATGAATGTAATATATATCTTTAGGTGAAAACAATGTTCCGGTTCGTGAAATTTCCATTTAGAGCTCTATAGTCCACAAATTTTAATAGGGAGTTAAATTTTTAATACTACAATCATTTTAGAGATAGTCGTAATAGGATTGCAGTCAGGACTTCAAGGGTTATAAACCATCATTTTGAAGCACTCGGCTTTCGGCTATCAACACCATAGTAGAAATTTCAGATAATTTTCAGTTCTTCGCGTTATATAATTTAGATTAAGGAATATGGCTTGCAAATAAATGAATAAACATAGTCTAATTATAATAAATCATCCTACACACCATTACGACTAAATTCATTAAGAAAGTCTGTTCCGATAAACGCTCCAACATGAAGAAAACGTAAAAGTAAACAAAAATAAAAGAATTCGCAATGAAAGTCAGATATCTGTTGCAACGCACATTAATTACATAGATAACACGCGTCAGGCCGCACAAGTTCACAGAATCCAAGATGAACGGACGACACACGCGAGACGAGTCGAAATGCGATGCAAATAGAAGAAAACAACCTACGACAGATACGTCGGTTTTATCAGCGGGTGCAGATCGCAGACTTCCGGTCAGCTCTGACCAATCACAACCGAGATTGAGAACATCATTATGTACTTGTGTCATTCATATTTTGTTTTTAAAGGATGTCATTTCATTTTTCAAACAGTTTGTTTATAAACATAAGTATTGTGAAATCTTACTGAAAATTAGGTTATAAATAATAAATATCCGTTTACATTCCCAAAGTTGTTTTAATCAATATTGTTATTATTTTTACATTTTAATTCTTTTTGAAAGTGTTTTCGCTCCACACGAAAACAATATTCAGTATTACTTATGTGCATTTTTTTCAAAATTCTAGAATTGCAAGATCATGATAATAAACGCCCACCTCTATTAATATTTATTTTCGCACGATCTTGTTTTTTAACGTACTTACAGACGTTGTGTACACATATATATCATGTAAGTTGAATATACAGCATTGCGATAAGTTGCTATAGAAATGAGGAAAAAACAGTTTTGTTAAAAGTTATAACCTAATTAGTGCGATAAGTAATAATATAATGAAACTATAGTATATTTCCTTGTATTGCGCAGGTATTATAGAATCACAAGCAATCTTCCAAGCTTCTTCTATTTCACAGTCTATAATACTGTCTCTGATAATGTTTAATTTATGAATTTTTCTATAAATGTTATTTTTTTAATAAAAGCAGTTTGTTTATTATAAAAATTTGATTCCTTATCAACGACATGCAATTATGATGATAATTGTGATTTAATGAAAATTTTGACTTTGATATTATTATTTAAATAGTATGGAATACACGGTTGTTAAGTGCTAATAACCGAATCTCGGAAAGTGAAAAAGCTCGACTTCGTCCGTATTTTCAAACTTTTCCTCGATTCTGTTATATTGCACTTACCAGCCTTATATCGCAATATACTATTTTCATATTATTTATTTACATCATACGATTCTTATTCTGGTGTTGCTAATTATGGATTCAAGCTCATGTGAAAATTAGTAAAAAATAATCCAACCTCCCTAAATTTTATAATAATTAATATAATTTTTTTTCTGTATTTCTATTAATGTTTCAAGCTCTTAGCAATATCTAAATATAGTATTCATTTCTATCTTCCTACAATTCGTTTCACTGACTATTATGGCGATTGTTCATCAGTTATGTTAATTCTAAAATAATCTTTAAAAATAGATTATCATAATCCTGGAATTGGCATACAAAAATGTATCAAGTAATAAGAATCTCAATTTATTTTGAATTTATAAACTATTTAACTCGGAAAAATTTGAAACTAACACCGAGCCCAGAGAAAAAATCCTTAATCTCAAATTTGCTACATTTGTTGAACTCTATAAAATCCGAGTATCGTGTGTCAGGATGAGAATGTTGACGGGTTCGTACAACCCCATTTAATGGGATATAGCGTGATGTTATGTATGTATGTATGTATAAAATCCGATTTTAATTACAATTTTGATCTGTACAAATTAGTATTAAAAATATATGTAGTTTCTGCTACAATTTATTGTGATCAGCGACCACTTATCAATCAAATACAGTTGTGTATTTGGTAATTATTATTAGTCTCCTCTAGAAAGATTCAATTCCACTAACATCCGCTTATAAAGTGAGTACTACATCGGAATTAATTACTTGTAGAACTACTGTTGAGCAATATTTTCAGTATTTTTACTGATTCTCAATTATGCAATTAGGAAGCAGGAACGAATAGAAATCAGACTGAATAAATAACATCCCACATTACAATCTTATTCAGTTAGTCTTGAATTTGATATTAATTACAGAATAAACGTAGTAACACCATGCACTTTTTATTGTCATTTAGTAGCGTCTTGCCATATTGTATTTCTTTTCGTTCTAACTTTTTTGTAGAAATTAAAAACCCAGTTCCCCAGTTATATTATTTTCTGTGATTTATCAAATAACAGTAGTATTACGTCGTAATGTAATAGTTTTTCGAATATTAGTAAATAGCGTGTTATAATTTTGTTTATTATTCTTTAAATAAATAGATAATATTTAGATAAAAACATAGAAAACCGATTAAACATTGCGCAACAAACGTATATATAATTACAAATTAACAATTCTACTTGTAACAATCATCCAGCAACTATGAACTATGAGTCAAAGATAACAAAATGCATCACCAAATACCAACGACCACGATATGATAGACCGTTATTATTAAAACTAAAAACATACACACGCAACTTCATCTGTATCTCTAAAGTCTAAATACACAAGCGGTGATCGCGAGTCAGCAATACCTCGGCGATATCTCTAACCAGCGGCGGATCTACTAATGGACTTGGCTTAGGATTTGGGATGTTTTTAGTTCTGTACGTTCAAATTGAGTAAAATAGCATATATTATATACTATACTGTGATTGGTATTCATTTATCTCATTGTAAAACAAATACAAAAATAAAAATTAAAACTGACAAACCTCCCCTATACCAATAGTGAAAAATAAATTAAATGTCTTAAATATTTAAAAAATATAATGGGATAGATATCTAAATGGATGAAAGTCAGCATGTGGATTTAAGAACCAGAATTAGATTCCCGCAGCCGACAAACTTGACTCTGTATTAAAATGACTCTTCACTAACATCTTTGAGGGCCGTGATTTGATAGTTGATACCGAGATCTGCTACGACAGGACGCCACATCCAGTAATGGGTTAAAAACGTGATGATATATTTATTGTATTGTGTTAACTTTTTAAATTTTACAATAGCGAATTTTTAAATATTTATATACAATCGTTTTCTGGGACAAAAATAAGCAATAAATGTTTAAATCCATGACAGCCATAAACAACTAACAATTATACCAAAGCAACAGCTTAACAAGAGTGATATTTCACTTATATGACGGAATCTCAACTCAATTTAATTTGAATCTTTCTCTAATTTTATTGTAAAAAATCGCTATAAAGGGGTTGCATATCATATAAGAGTGAAATGTCATTATATGCTCGTAAGGATTATCACACTCGCGCTTACGCACTTGTACGTCACACATCGCACTCGTGTATAATGACTTATTTCACTCAATTATAATATAATGTATTATTATGACTCATTACATCTCTATTATTAAGAATATAGAGATACCTTCTTGCTTTACTGGTGGTAGAATATATCTATTATGTAACAATTATATAAAGTCCGTTTACATACAAAGCTTTATGTCCGACTACCTTGGCCTTGGTAACGATATATTTTCTTAAAATATGTTAATGTAAGAATCTGAGTTAAAGTGTGTTTCGTTGTTGCTTGTATTTAACAATGTCAAATTTGTCAAAAACGTTGAAAATGTGTTCATAATGTCCTAAGACTAAAAAAGTAAAAAAAAAATGCATACAAGGTAAAGGAATTAATTAATTAATTAGGTATAATAATTATTTTGACATTTATTTTTTTATATTGACAGCAATCTATTTTGCTTTGCAAACCAATAAAATGTTACTTTATAGACACTAAACAGTGTCATAAATTAAGTACTATAGTGCAATCGAACAAAACATCATTTATATGTACTTTTATGCAGTTTACTCTTGTATGAAGCTGCCAATATTAAAAAATATATTCTTTTTAATCACACTTTTTATGAATCTATGAATATGTCATTATATTTCTTTTTATAATAAAAACTACATTATTTTCGAGCATTGCATAATTAAGCAAAATGCTAGAAAATAATATAGAAATGGCATAAAATACTGAAATTTTGATAATCTATAAAATGAAATAGAAAAAAATTGTCATTAACATAACGATCGAATATAAATAATTATCCAGCTATAAAATATGAAGAAATGTTATATATTTATTGTTTCTAAAATAACATTTTAAAATGAATAAATGTATCCACTTATTTTAAAGCAGGTTTTCAAAATTTTATTAAAAAAAAATTAAGCACGATGTATCAATTTAAATGATTATTTATTAGAAAACAAAAATTAGGTACCAATTTTTTCCCTTGTTGCTAATAAAATTATAACATAAGCAAATTAATTTGGAGGCCTACGCCTCTGTCACCAACACACTCGCGACCGGTGCGAGACCACCGGGCATTGTGTATACAGCTCACAGCTCGCCGGGGATTTCTGCACAGCAACGCAAGACGAAAACGCAAGACGAAAACGCAAGACGAAAACGCAAGACGCCTAATAGTACCAGTGACTTTGTAAATAAACTGTGCTCGCTAACATGTACATCTCAACCTGCGTGATGCGTTGGCTCGTGATAATGTTTACATCACAGGTTTCACTTCGAGAAATTGGAGTTTCTACTTTTGGGATGGGGTTCTAGGGAATTCTATAGTTGATACATTTCGTTTTATTTGTTTTGTTAGTTGTGGATGGGAGACCTGTAAATTACAACGAATTGTTAGGTATCTTGTCTTAAGAATTTCTACGTAAATTGATTTTAGATATTTAGATAAATAGGGGAATATTTTTTTTAGGTGTTATTTTTTATTATTAAAGAGCTACATACAAAATGTATGTAGAGATTGATGTGGACATCGTTTGCCCGATAAACTAACAGCAATATAACTTATACATATTCTCTTATATTTAACAAGCAGATAATTATAACAGAGACATAACAGTGAAATAAACAATTTAGCATAAATGTTGTATTTGTACTTTAATGTGTTTATGCTTAGTGAAATTTATGTACACACAGCAAAATGGTATAGGGAAATTTTCATAAATTTTTTATTACTTTTTAATTAATCTTAAATAGATTTTAAAAATATAATTGTTAATTTTCGAAAAAGCTTGCTGCGTTTACTTTATTTATTATTTTTTTTAAATATCTCTATACCATTTTGTGTGTAAATTATGTATCTTGAACCTGTTGTTTCATTACATTAGTCATAACATCATCTAGCATAGGTTGCACATTTAGAAGATAAGATAAATGTAAATTATGTATCTTGAACCTGTTGTTTCAAGACATTAGTCATAACATCATCTAGCATAGGTTGCATATTTAGAAGATAAGAGAAATGTATAAATAGGCTAGTTTAGTGAATAAGCACGCTCTTTGTATCGTAGACTCTGCACAGTGAAGTACTGTGACTCATATGTAACCATATACAAATTATAATAAAGTTATAATATTAATAAAGATTTTAGTATTCTTTTTAAAAACATAAAATCGAATACTCAAAATTTAATTGGCGCAGCTCGGTAGGATTAATAGCTTCGAAACACAATAAAAAAAATTGTGTGGTGGATTTTTATCCTTTACCAAGCAAAACCTACAAAAATCTACGAAAACCGGTCGAACAGGACCCATCAGGCCGCAAAGGCACAACGTTCGTCTACAAGATTCACGTACTCCAGAGTGCTGTTCCGAGATCACGTCGACCAATCCACTAGGAAGACTTGCTGTTCCGAAACACGTCACTCATCAGAAGCACTTGCTGTCTCTACTAGACAACACGAAAACTACGAAAAAGAAGCCGCAACAGAAGATGATGTTCACAAGAATCATCATAATCACAATCACGATACAAATGTAAGAATTTCTTTATAAGTTTGTAAAACATTTATATTATAATACTCAGGGGTATTTCTAGCTACGACTAGTAATAAAAATACCGAGACCCGGCACAGGTCAATCACACACATAATACAATTTATGTCAGAAAGCGATAGCTCTGAATCAATAGAATCAGACGATTCCTTAACACCGTTACCAATAACTAAATATATCAAAATTAAATTAAAACCTAGTAGATTAAATCGCATAACAATGGCTACCACAACTGTACAAGAAATAGAAATGTATCTCAAAACAATCCCATGTTATAATGGAAATATTAAAACATTAAATAATTTTATAAAACAAGCCACAAAGATTATGGACATTTTTAATACACTAGAACTCACTGCAAATCAGCGAATGTTTGCATTCAGCATGATAAAATTAAAACTCACTGAACAAGCAATAGAAATTACAAGTAATAACGAATTTGCAGAATGGGAAGATTTAAAACTATATCTGACCACAAACTTTGTAGACAAGAGTACATCAGAAACACTGATGATAGAACTCATGGATACGAAATTTTCGAAATCAATAGAACAAACTTTGAAAATAATGCTTGAAAATTTTTCACTTTACAAATCAAAAATACACTTAACTAATTATTCACAAGATCAGAAGAACGCAATAATTCATGAAAACCAAAAATTTATAGTAAAAAGATTTATATCTCTACTACCAAATCATGTTAGAGGATCATTCCTTATTAAAAACCCTACAACTTTGGAACAAATAGAATTAATGATTAAAAATGAATTTAACTTTATTAATACGTATAATCAATCACCTATGTTGAGAAACAATGTAGAAAGACCAAAATTTGGCAATGGGCAACCTCCACAAAAGTTCCCATCACAAACATTCCCATCAACATCATTTAATCCCAAACAACCACCTCAATACCAGAGAACTAACCCAAATTTTGCACCTAGACAAAATATAAAAAATTATTATGAGACGAAACGATTTAACCCAAAACCTATGACACAACAAACACGAATCACACAACCAATGTCTACACAAACAATCAGACAAAATAATAACATAGAAGAAGTAGACTTAGACGAAATAGATTTCGATATGGACCAAGAATTTCATAAACAAATAGACGAAGAGTTAAACAACGAAAGATTAGAGAAAGAAAAACAAAAGAAAATCTATGAAGATTCTTTTTTTAGATTTAGAGACACAGATAGAAGCGATACAGTAGTAATGTCTTCTATAACAACGAACTTACCAGCATTAAAAATTAATCCATATGTCATACTGTTCGATACAGGCTCTTCAATAAACTTTATACACCCGGATTTAGTAAAACAATTTAAAGTAAAAACGCACCTGCCACATTTCAACGAATGATTAATGAAGCATTAGGCGAATTAATTAATAAAATCTGTTTAGTATATATGGACGACATTATAATATTTGGCAAAAACTTAGAAGAACATTTAAAAAATATAAGACTAGTATTCGAAAAACTACGTCAAGCAAATTTAAAAATACAAATAGACAAGTCAGAATTTTTACAACAAGAAGTTAAATTTTTAGGATATAAAATTAATCAAACCGGACTAACAACAGATGAAAAGAAAATAGAGACAATAAAAAATTTAAATTTACCAAAAACACAAAAAGAAATAAAACAATTCTTAGGAACTTTAGGATGGTATAGACGATTCATACCTAATTACGCAAACTTGACAAAACCTTTTACACAATGTCTAAGAAAAAATGTTAAAATAGATATAGATGATGAAAATTATAAGAACGCATTTGAACAATGTAAAAACACATTAATAAAATCCCCAATATTACAAAACCCAGACTTTAACAAAGAATTTATATTAACTACAGACGCAAGCGACTTTGCAATAGGCGCTATATTAGCACAAAAAACAGACGATAAAGAATTACCTATATGTTATGCCTCTAAAACTTTAAATAAAGCGGAACAGAATTACAGTACAATAGAAAAAGAACTAAAAGCAATAGTATGGGCAGTTAGAAATTTTAGACCATATATTTACGGACGGAAGTTCACCATAAAAACAGATCATAAACCTTTAATCTGGTTATTCAACATGAAAAACCCGAATCAAAAACTAATTAGATGGAAAATAGAATTGAGTGAATATAACTTTGAGATAAATTATTTACAAGGTAAAGAGAATGTTGTTGCAGACCTACTATCCAGACAGAAACCCAAATTTAAATTAAATAATTTAATAGGAGACGTATTAGAACAAAATCCCATCGCACACTGTATATCAAAAAACTGCGAAATGTCACGAGGTCTGGCGGAACAAATAAATTTAAAATATGATTGCAAAGACTTTTGCAAAGAACGAAATAATAAAAATATCATTATTCAAAAAATAAATAATAAAATAATATTTCACCTAATTACAAAAATAAATCATTTTGATAAACCATTATTAAAAAATTTGGACAAACCTTTAAAAGAATTAAGAGATTACATGATTATAAATGAACTACCTATAATAAACATCCCAAAATTAGGATGCGGTTTAGACAAATTAGAATGGGAAAAAGTAAGAGAAAAGATAAATAAAATATTTGAAGATACTAATATAGAAATAAACGTTTTCACATTACCCGACGTTAACCATAATGAAACAGAAAACAGTAGCGAACAAAATAATATAGATCAAGAAGAAGATAACCAAACGGTACACAGCGCAAATGAGAATCCCATAGCAGGAATAAAATATTTAGATGAGAGAATTAATATAGCGGATAATCAAATAATAATTTATAAAGTAGACAGGGATACTGAAATAAAAATAGAAAAATATTTTGATAATAAAAAACAAAGACTTATTTGTAAATTTAATAAAGTAACCTTTAAACAAGATGTTATAGATTTTATAAAAACTTATCTAACCCCAAAAATTAGATATTTAGCCTTATTTCAAAAAGATTTAGATAAAGAAGTTTCAAAAATATTACAAGAAAATTTCCAACCAAATTCTATAAATATCATAGCGTGTACAAAATTAGTAAACAACGTAGAAAATAACGAGGAACAATTAGAAATTATACATGACTTTCACACAGGCCTTACAAATCATAGAGGAATTTTAGCCACCATAAGAGAATTAAAAGAAAAATATTATTGGCCAAACATGAATAAAGACATTCAAGAATATATAAACAACTGTGAAATGTGCCGATGTAATAAATATGAAAGAAAACCTATAAAAATAACCGACAATCTTACAATAACACCAAGCACACCATTTGAAATGATAAATATAGACTTGTTATCACTAAATAAAGAACCTTACTTGACGATATTAGATCAGTTCTCCAAGCACGCACAGATTATCAAAGTCGAAAATAAGAGCGCAAAACAAATAACAGATAAATTAAGAATATACTTTGAAACATACAAAATACCTAAGGAAATAATAATGGACAATGGTACAGAATTTAATAACACATTAATGAAAGATCTCTTAAGTAAAAAGAAAATTAAATTACATATAACTTGTGTTAATAACCCTAAAAGTAATGCAGTGGAAAGACTTCACTCAACATTAATAGAACAATTGAGAATATTACACTCAAGACCAGACACTAAAAACATAGCAATGTTAGAAAAAATACGAATGGCTACATTAGCGTATAATAATACAAAACATAGTACAACACAACTCAGTCCAGTTGAAATACTTTACGGAATATCAAATGAAAACATTTTTATAAAAACAGACCAATCCAAATTAAGAGAAAATTATGAAGAACAACAAAGGAAAATTAAGCATATTATTAAGGATAGAATAGAAAGAGAAAAATTAAAACGAAATACAGAAAATGACAATCCTTTAGAATTAACAGATAAAGTATATGTTAAACAGAATCCTAGAATTATTCATAAAATAAAGAAACCAATATACAGAAAATATTCAGTTAAAAATTATAACCCTCTATTAGGAAAAATTAAAATATTAGATAAAAAGAACAGAAGTAAAAATATAAAAATAAATCAACTAAAAATTAAATAAAAATTTCAGAAATTAATATTAATAATAATGAATTTAAATGAATTAATAAAACAAATAGAAACAAGTTTAACCTTTTGCTCATTACACAAACTAGACGTTAGTATAATATCTTATGAAAATTTAAAACAAACTACACAAAATAACGACATTTGGAATTTAAACGAACTAATAGAAACCCATTGTAAATACTATAACGGAGAAATATACTTTATAATATCAATACCAACCTTCTCCCAAGAATCCTTCAAATTAAACCAGTTTACCCCATTACCAATGATTCAGAATGATAGATTCATAATAATGAGTGAACCTCAACAATTATATTTCACACAAGATAAGACTTATAAAATAAGCGAATGTAGTTATATTAAGAATAAATACTTGTGTATTACACAATTTATAGAAATAAGTAAATGTATGGGAAATATACTAGATAAGCAGAAGGATGATGATTGCAAATACCATAATATTGAGAAAAAGAATACTTTTGAATTAATTCAAAATACAAATGAACTAATTATGATTAGTCCAAATAAGCAAGAAATTCAAATGAACTGTAACGAAATAAAAATAAAAAGAAATATTCAAGGAATCTATAAGATAAAAATTAACCAAGAATGTCAAATAAATAATTTCACATTTAAAAGAATTCTACAAAAATATAAAGAAATTGAATTTAAAACATTTGAGAAGGAATTAATAAGTTCAAAATTTAATGATACTAAATTACAGAATATCTCCGATATTATATTAAATGAACCGAAAATTATAAAAATAAAAGAAATCAAAATTGAAAATAGTAGTCATCACTCTTATATAATATATGTTATAATATTTATATTAATAAGTTGTTATATTTTAAGAAAATATGTATTACCTAAAATAAAATTATATAGAAATGAAAGAAAATTAAGAAAGGTAAAAACAGTAAGAAAAAAGCTAAGTGAACTAGCTATGCAAGAACAAATATAATGAAAAAACTAAAAGGGGAGGAATTATGTATCTTGAACCTGTTGTTTCATTACATTAGTCATAACATCATCTAGCATAGGTTGCACATTTAGAAGATAAGATAAATGTAAATTATGTATCTTGAACCTGTTGTTTCAAGACATTAGTCATAACATCATCTAGCATAGGTTGCATATTTAGAAGATAAGAGAAATGTATAAATAGGCTAGTTTAGTGAATAAGCACGCTCTTTGTATCGTAGACTCTGCACAGTGAAGTACTGTGACTCATATGTAACCATATACAAATTATAATAAAGTTATAATATTAATAAAGATTTTAGTATTCTTTTTAAAAACATAAAATCGAATACTCAAAATTTAATTTGTACATATTTTATTAAATCTAGGATTTTTAAAATTTAACTTTTGACATTGAAATATTTGTAGCATATTATGTAACAAGTTTTATAAACGTCTCTTTAGTTGTATATGAAAAACTAGTATCTAAAGAATTTATGAAATGGGTCACATTTTATACTTTTTCTACGAAAGCAAATTAAGACAACAATTTTTTAAAAGTTTTATGAATTATTTAAAAAGTAGGATTAAGTTACAATGAATAGATGTTTGAATCTAACTTCACCCCGTGCTTAATATCTCTAGCCGTAATCAGTACGTTAAATGACACAGGAGTAGAAAAAATAAATTATTACAGCTTTTTTAGTCTGTTGCCTCTCATATATTCCGTTTATAGGTTGACCAGATTTTTCTCTACTTAAATATACAAAAATATAAATTATTCAAGCTTCTCTAATCCGAAATGATATCTTTAAAATTTATTAAGTAGGCAATTTTAATTGCTAAGTGATTTCTAGGATAATTACAGTGATTTTTTTTGTACATATTGCCTCAATTTACAATCTGAAATGTGTTCACCCTGTTTGTCAATTTAAGATAGTTTTCGAGATGAGTTGAGTCATCTCAACGCATTTATTTGCAACACGGCAAGGGACAATTATGGACATGACTGTAATGTATTTTGGCTATTCTTGATATGACACAAGACACTTACTTTACTTACTTTGTAGGTACCTACCTTTTTGTAATAAACTTTACCTGAAACAGACAGGAAAATAAACATTTGTCTGACCTTTAAGACTCAGGAAAGCTTTGCTTTGCATGCCTAGTCAGGAAAATAACATATTGCCTGCCTAGGCAGATAATTAAAAAAACGTGAGTTTGTAGTTACTTAGCAACATAAAATACTGATTGAATATGTAAGTCAAATATTTCTTTTAATTTAAATTAATTTAAAATATTTATTATCAGTAAAGCGTCGTACAGGATTCGTAAGCTATCTACTTATCCTGTAATTGAACACTTTCCTGACTTCTTTGCGTAAATAACTATTAAAGCAATAATTTGGACTTCAAATAATCTGCTACTCCTATAATAATATTATTGCCCATTGTCTCTTATTTTTTAATTAGTTTACAAGGCTATAAAGTAACTTGTAAGTAATATATTTTAATTATAGAGTGATTGTGTTTATTAAAATTCGAGGCTCTTGCTTTACTTACGCCCTGATGTCATGTCTCTATAATTTGCAATTCAGTCCGTCGTAATGCTAAAATAAATGTTATAACATTGTTTGTAGGAGTAGGATGAAAATGATGCAATTTTAATTAATAGAATGAAAACAGCGTTTAATGAATATAGTATTTTAATGAAATAAAAAAGTGTCCGATTTAATACAAAAAGAGATTTTTAATCTTACATAAGTAATCGAAATATAATAACATATATCTATAATGTATTGAAATATAAATTACTGTGTGTATATTTACTTGTATACAAATGCAGATAACTGGAATAATATTTACCAGTAAACATAAATACACACACAATCTGAAAAAATATAAGTATATACTCGTATTTTACAAGGCACTAATATTTGTACATTTTCAGTTTTAATATTTACATAAACATAATCTAATGATTCTAAAGATATTAAATGGAAAACAAATAAAATTATCACGTTACTTATAACATACATTTCAACTAAACTTCATACATAATTCGCCCAAGAATCATTACCAGAGGCCGTCGGAACAACATAAGTCCCAGAATTACCAAAGACAGGCCTTTGATGCGGAAGATACTGATAGTTTGGCAAATATTGTCCATTCGCACTATAATACCCAGCTGAGGTATTCAAAGGCACCCCATTTTGATAATTATACATCGCAGGGTTTGTCGAAGCATATCTTTCACTTTTAACCAACGCATCACTGGGTTGCAGCTCATGATACCTCATCAAAGACACTTCATCATACCCATACCCTTCCGTCGCTAAAACAGATTCATTCCCAACGCAATACCGTTTATTTTTATGTGCATGCGTATTGTTATTCGCTTCAGCATCATGGTGACCATCACGTGGGTGTTTGTTGTGATGTGCATGGATAGTAGTTTGCGGATAACCTCCAGATGGCAAATACTGATCGAACTCGCTGCCGTCAATGCATTCTCCGTTGATGATGCTGGTCTCCAAGTCCGGGATACGGAAGTCAATGCTTGGGGTTGGTTCTGAATTAGAAGCAACTGCGATTGGTGTTGATCTGGAGGCTGGACTGGTCGGTCTGGAAGAGCAGTGGGAGCTAGGGGGAGTGCTGGATAGACGACTGGATGGAGAGCAAGGACCACCGCTTAATGAGTCTTCTTGTTTCATAGGCCGACTGAAAAAAAGAGTTAGGTATAGTTACATGATTTCTGGTATTAATTAGAGCAGGATATTATTTTCAACATGACGTTAAATTTAGATTTAATTTAATACGTATGACCTACTTGTTTTTATGTTTAAGCGGACACGTGTTTGATTCAACAAAAAACGTGGTGTTGGGTTTCGAAGAAAGGAAAAAATTGGTTCAAGATTATTTACGATCTCTAGTGTACTGATATTTAATCCTTGGAAGATATCCAGAGGATATAAAATACAGTAAGCGCTTTTAGAATCATTTTCAATTTTGAAAATATAATTATTTTTATAATTCATAAATTTTAAACATCCACAAAGCAATACACCTAATCTTATTTTCTTTCTTAGTGCACTGTTTGCAGTACATTTTACTCAAAAGTATAGTTAAAAGGGTTTAAAATTGAATAACTCCTTAAACTAAATTATAAACATTTAAATATTTTTTATTAAAATTACTGCAGAGCTTTTTTTAATTCATTGATGTAATAATACCAAAGAATGTTGTATGAAGACTGATATTTTGGTGAATCTGTTTGTGCTACCCCATTTAATGGGGATGTAGCGTGATGTTATGTATGTGTGTATTAATTTATATCGATATTACAAAATTATTTGTCACCATATTTGTTAAAAGTTTGGAATTTAAATTTAACACCGAAATGAGAGAAACACAATTTAAACCGTATCAGCATCCATTAGCTTCTAAACGGACGCATACGAATTAAATAATTTGGATACGTAAACTAACTAATCAGAAATGTGTACTGAGAAGTAAATAGTATTTTCCTAATGATAGATATTTAACCACATTACGAATACAATGAATATATTTGTAACATCTCAATTAAGATAAATACATTGGCACTGATGACTCAAATATGTTTAATATTATTTGTGGTGTAGACTTCTTTTTATCGTAGACACCACGATAACATTTTTAATTAACGTATGTATTTTGCGGCACATCGGTTGAAAAACTTGTATTTAGAGTATTATATTATGTTTCTAAATTAGTCTAGATATTATATTACTTCTTTAGTCACTGTTAAAATCATGTTTAAAATCGGTCTGGGACAGTTAAACATACATTTGTTTGTATTTATTTCTCTTCCAAGCACATATACAGTTTTGACAACTTTTAAAATTAATTTTATCAGTAATGAAATACGTAAAATTAATTGTGAAAAATGATTTAGTCAAGCTAAACCATATTCTTAAAAAGTTTAAATAAACGTCAGTATAATCTTGCTACTATTTCGGAAAGTGATTTGGATTACCTTTTTAAAATCGGATTAAAATAATATTAGCTAATTCAAAATTCAGATTTAACTAAAATTATTTTGAGAATCGGGCTGTTAAATTTTATTAGAAATATGTTATTATTACAATACTTCAAACTTGTTCATAAGTTGACATAAATAAAATATAAAATTTCCATGACTATGTACTAACAACGAGAGCAGGATGCAAGAAATGTGAACGGATATTTCATATATTTCTTGTTGAAATAATGTTTAGTGAAGTCAAGAAAACTGATAAATTTATTCAGGTCGAGGGAAATATATTTTATAGGCACATCAAGATACACAACATGTTGCTCAATCTCGCAGATGATGTATGCGATAAATGATTAATAATTTAATTAAAAATAATTTAGACCACATGTGTAATAATTAAGGAAAAATGGTAAATTTCAACAGTTAACATACCATCTGGCTTACATTTACATTTATAAATCTGTAACGGATTTACTCGAATACTTGGTTTTTCATGCGTACATTTCATAGTTAAAAATGATTCAGAATCGCGACAGATATATGATAAACATGTTAGGCTATTTTATAAACTACTAAGCAACAAAAGTTACAAACATTGAACAACGAAATTTAATTTAAAATAGGTACATATTCCATAATTTAAATCATTGATGGCCGGTTTTCAAAAACGACAAAGTAAATAAAATTTATTCATCCAAATAACAGTCTAACTGTTGACAGTAATATTAAATATATCAAATTGATTATAATTTGTTGATTAAATTAAATTTACTATGAAAGTAAATTTATTCGGTTCTTTCTAAAATCGGGCATGAAAGATTTTAAAATGTGCATTGTAATAACATTAGAACAATTTTAAATTTGAGAGAAAACAGATAATATGAGTATGATGCACGTGCAGTGATAACTTATAAAGAAAACTTGACATATTTTTATTTAAAAAAATTTTGTTCTCAGTTGCGTGAGCTGCAATATAATATTTTGTGGTCTAAATAGACAAATAACTATTTTTTACGAACCTATCAGAAATTATAATTTTTCTTCTTGGGACTGTATGCAAAACTATATCCATAGGAATTGGAAAAAACAGTGGCTGGTAGCACAAGCTCAGTTTTTGGGTGTTCTAAGAGCATGGTTTTAACATGTTAGAGATAGCTAAAACACTCAAATACACTGCTCTTAAAACAAGCAAAAACAGAGCTTGTGCTACCAGCCAGTATGATTTAACTTGACGTTAGGTATAACTTCAACAACTAACGAACTATGCTTGTTGTAAACACAATACGACCTGCGCAGGCTAGCGAAATTTTCATTTTACTCACTAGGGTGCGAAATAGTGAGTAAAATACGTGTTGTCATGGTAATGTAATTGATGAAAAAAAAAAACACATACTTCGCGTATTGATATTAGTGAAAAAAATTGAACCTTGTTTGACAGTTGTAGGAAAACATTGTTAAAACTGAATAAAAAATAAATAAATCTGTAAAGAATAACAATAAATTTACTGCTGTAACATAGGATTTTAAGAAAAGTAATGAAACTGTGTGAACTAATAAGGCACGGAGCTCGTATAGTATTCCGAGTTAGGCCGGGAGTATTTTCCCGTATTGTTATTTTTCTTCTCCAATTATAATATAGATTGTGTTTATCTCGACATTTGAAACCGCTTGAATGAAATAAATTCTTTCTAGATCTTCGGCATAAATAGCGCGAGTAGATATTTCAAGCCGCTTAAAAATGTCAAGTCAAGCCTAAAAATTACAGGCTTGAATTTATGAAGCGGCTTGTCTTCAATCGCAATAAACTTTCAAGCTTCAAATAATATAAATACGCATGCGTACTACTGCAGTTTGCAGTGTTTACAAGTTCATAATGTTTCTTGTTGATCTTAACATTTTAAAGAAGTTGCAAGTGTCAACTGAGGTAAAAAAATACATTACTGTAAACCATTTTAGAATGTATATCAAATAAATGCAATAGAACTATTTTCTCAGTTTTGTTTCTTCAGAAACTGACACCAGCTGACAATTTTTAAAATAACATTTCTATGGCTACATAATCTAATATTTGACTAACTCTTTTTAGTTTATATGACTTTAATGGTCAGTTGCATCCACCAAACTTAAATTTTAAACTTAGTTTAAAGAAATAAAAACATATCGAATATTTTTATTATTATAAACCAAGTTTTAAATGTCAGTATTGTTGGTGAACTGTCTATAAAGAAGAATAAAAATATTTTAAGCCTGTTTTCAATGCACTAAGATAAACTACTTATAAGGTTATTTCAAGTTATAATTTGCTCGATGCTGGTTGAATATCCGAGATAAACAAGAATATATTGTAATTTTAATGTTTATAAATCAATAATAAAATAATTAATTTACTAATTCGAACGTAAAGTAAGAGAAAATGATAACCAACCTGAAAGAGACTCCATGATGTCCTCTCCCTGGGGGCGGTGGCGAACCGACGCCGCCGTCCAGACCACAACCCCCGACGCCAGAACCGCCCTTGGGCTGCTTGCGTCGGCGCGGCTGGTACTTATAGTCCGGGTGCTCGCGTTTGTGGATCACCCGTAATCGTTCCGCCTCCTCCACAAATGGTTTCTTGTCTGCGTCGCTTAGTAACCTGTAAGAGAAACAAAACAAATTTATTAATTACGTAATAGGGAAGTTTTTGAAATTATTATAAATGTAAAATTTATAACCAATAACTCCATATAACTACTAGAGTTAATTTTCGAACTAAATCATTTATTTAATCATATTTTATGTATTCATAGCAAAGTTAGTTTGACATTTGACGGTATTAAACATAAAACTAAAAATGATATAGCCGTAATGCGATTAACTTTTATAAATTATAAAAATAATTAAAATTGGTATTAGCGGTTAATCTGATTAATTGCCTGTTAGAAACTAAATTAAAAAGATCATCAGCTTCTTTAAATTAGAAAAGTGACAAACTATCGCATCATATTGCTGTCCCCAGAGTTTATATTGTTGCTGACATCACATTTAAAATCTTATTTTTTTAACATAAGAAAGAATTTGAGTATACTATTTTTATTTGTACAGGCGCGGTGGATGAGTGTGTTAAAGCACATCTCTTAACATACTGTGACGTCACCCGAACCAAGGTTCGTCAGTTCGAATCCGCCTGTCGACAATGTGTGATTTGTCGTAAAATATAAAATATAGTTACATGCATTTATCACACTCTGGCGCTGTAAGCTAGTCACTTATACGCCTTAAATAATGTAGCATTTGACTTCAAAAACCGGCAGTACGGCAGTGTAAAAACTGCGGCTCGGTGTGTCCGGTAGGCCCAGGCCTGATTTGGGCTGAAGCGCCACAGATGATGATGATTTTTATTTGTACTGGATGTTACTTTTCTGGTATACGAGTATGAGTATACGATAGAAACATTTGAGGGATTGACGTAATCAATCGTGAAAAAAACTTATTAAAACTATATAAAACTAGTGCAATGTTTAAATCTCGAATTCGGTAAAAAATTAACAAGGAAACTACAAACCTATAAAAGAATATTGAATAATAATTTTAATTTTCTATCGATAAATGCGCTTTGAATAATTAATTTTTATGTTTAATGATGTCTTTATCTTTTGGAAATAATAACAGCACAATTTCTGTTATTGAAGTTGGCAATGCTGGTACACATTTACATGTCATATTTCTGCCTATAGTTATCATTGATCTAACAATTTATTCGTTATTGTGTTACCTTTTTCAGGCACAGAAAATTTACCATATTTTTTACCTGTGCGCCACGGAAACATTATTTTAGGAAAAAAATAAAAGTGGTGGTATATACAGATTCTAGTCTACTGATAAGAATGAAAATAATATTTATTTAAGTGGTACAATATATGTACCATCATGACGAGCTTGCCTTAAAAAAAGTGGTACATACAACGTACCGCTAATCCTGAGAGAGTTACAGTGAACACTTGTTTCAAATGTCTAGCAGTTTGTGAATTTTTAAAAAGAAAAGATTGATTTTAAAGACTCTTAAACCTTATTTTTATTGTAAAATAGTATGCACATGGGAAAACATTTTTATCTATCTGTATGCTATTGTAGAATGGAAACATAGGGCAGAACAGAACAAAACTTTGCAACAAATATCTGTATGAATATTTTGATTGAGTCTTGTCAATGCTAATTTTTTCTTCTTCTTCTGATGGCACTACAGCCCAAATCGGGCCTGGGCCTACCGGACACACCGAGCCGCAGATTTTACACTGCCGTACTGCCGGTTTTCGTAGTCGAATGCTATATTATTTAAGGTGTATAAGTGACTAGCTTATAGCTCCCGAGTGTGATAAATACATGTAGCTGTATTTTATATTTTACGATAAATTTCACATTGTCGAAAGGCGGATTCAAACTGACGAACTTTGGTTCGGGTGACGTCACCGTATGTTAAGAGATGTGCCTTAACGCGCTCGGCCACCGCGCCTGTTAATTCTTTGTAAGTATATTTATTTTATAAAAAGATAAATTCTGTACTTTATATTGAAAGAATAATATTTTTAATTTTGATTATACATGCACGTATCAGTTAAAATCTTACTGACATTGTTTGTTGCATATCTGTAATACATCATAATAAATATAGTTTTTGCAGATAAACAACAATATGCATTTCAAAGAATGATTTATGTTATTTTTTATTATAAAACTTTGCATGTCATTGTGTATTAGCAAAATTTAATTAATCCAAAGAAAAAGTTATATTTGAAAAATTATTTTTTCTTTACTGTTAATTCTCAAATCATTACAAAAATTTAGTTTCCCACTTAAAATAAAAAAAACAAACATGTATTTAAGGGTGTAATACAATTTAAAACCAACACAAACTTACAATGTAAGCCTAACAGCACATTATGTCATTTGGCTATATTTTATTGATGAGTTATAAATTATTCTATAAAATCCAACTATTATGTTACTATTATAATAATCTTGCTGTTATATTTGTTGAATACAGATAATTTACGTTGTAGCTGTTGGTTAATATTTACAATAACAGTCGATTGATAAAACGGCCCTAATCAAATTATAATTCAATAGCAGATTTGTAGGGTACAAATAAATTATAAAATTGCATATACCGTGAGAAAGTAATCGATATATTTGAATAAGTGTATCAATATTTTCGTAAATGTGATTTACCTACATTTTAGATGGGGTGAGTGCCGGAATCCCGGAAAGGAAACTTTTTTATATTGAAGATAAATATTATTACATGTATTTTAGATAAGCACCCCTTTAGTAGGTTTGGTTACACTGATAATTTTCTTTTTATGCATAAGATATTATAATTTATCAAATCAAAATGTTGATAAACATATGCATTTAGGCGTCCTGGGCCTATAGATAATTTTCTATAAATACATATCTCTGAATGAAAACATGTACTACTTTAGCTATCGCAATCGATAAATGCATAAAAATTATTTCAAATCTAGCTTGTTATTTAATCTGATGTTTAGTTAACTGTTTATAAATAATTCGTATGTTGAAATTGAAATGTTATTTACAGTTTTGTAAAAGCTTTCTCCTGCTTATGCTAATATATTTCTAAATATTTCACATAACTATACGAATATAGAATTCTTATATGCAATGACATTTGCGACAAATTTTCTACGCATTATTCCCATGTATTCTAATTATACAGGGTGTATCTGTATTTCGGGATTATAAGACTTACTGATCATGGAACAAAAACCATCCTTAATTTAGCGAATTAAAAAAATATCTTTTTGTTCCATGATCAATACGTCTTATAGTATATATTTTTTTCCCGAAGTACAGATTCACCCTATATTTATAACTATGAGGTATACTTTGAAAGATACTTATGACCTGTCTTATTGCTTTTATTGTTGTATAGATTTTAAGTAAATAAATATTGCAAATTTTATAAATTTATTTAACAATTGAAACAATTATAAAATAAAATAAATAAATATATCATCACGCCTTTTACCCATTACTGGGTGTGGCACTCTGCCTAAGCAGATCTCGGTAAGTGATATATTTTGTCGCGTGAAGTGCAGTTACCAGCTGTCAAATCACGGCCCTCAAAGATATTAGTGGAGAGGGAGCCACAGGGGTAGATTTTTAAATTGGTGAAAATTGTTTGTCGGCTGTGGGGATCGAACCAGGGTTCTCAAGATCCACAGGCCGACTCGATACCACTGAGCCATCTACCCCATGAAACAATTATTTAGGTATAAATTACTGTTTATACCTGTCAATTAATTTTAATAAATTTTAATAATTTAATAAAAATACAATACTGACAACATAGAACATAAGAAACTCTATTAATCGTGAAACAAAATTTAGTTAAACCATAAAAAAATACTAATTTAGGTGACAAATTAAATAAAAATTCCAAGAAACTTAAAAAAGTATTGAATAATAATTTAATTTGCTATCGATACATGAGTTATAATTTAATTATTTTTCATTTTTGGAAAAACTAACACTATAATTTTTCTAATTGGCGACGACAATTCTGATGTATCATGTCTCAATTCTGGCTATAATTATTAATTTGACGGTTATTTCGTAATTGTGTTATATTGAACATTTGTTTCAAATTTTTAGTCGTTTTGTGAAATTTTATAAAGAAAAAACATATTTTAAAGACAGACGAATTCTGTGTAAATCCATAAGTTTTGTTGATCCTTTAATCTGTAAATCGCAACGAAATTGTATGAATTATTTTCTATTTATCCACATATATTAATGTGATTTTGTTTATTATTTACAGATTTACAAATTTATAAACTTATAGATTTATTACAGAAATCCATGATAACAGTAAGAGTTTTAAAAGCTAAACTATAAACAATGCAATAAAATTTAAAACCAAGTACAGTTTTATCATGTAAATATTGTGGCAAACTACGTCATTCATTTAGTTACATTTTTTGATGACATAAGTCAATCCCTTAAACGATTCTAATATAGCGGCAAAATATCAAAGAGTAAAAAATATATTTTTCTAATCAACATTACGAAAGAATGAGAGATTAACTCGTGTTCCAGATCAGAACATAGCTTCAATTATTAAATTATTGCAACATTTTAAAATATCTATTCGAAATTGAAATATAATTTTATTACAATTCTAGTGAAACGCGCGTTTCCTTATTTTATATTTTCTCAGTAATATAGAAAGTTAACGCATTATAAATTAAAATATACACGCAGTTGTTATCTTTATCTTTAACTCTTCAGCCCCTGTGTCGTTCTCGTCTTGTGCACGTGGTTATGTTGATAATTTCATTTCTTAGTAGAGAGCAAACACAGCTGTCGTATTCAGATATCTTATAATATAAAAAGTTCGGCCAACATGCTTTTAATAAATTTTCAATCTATTATATGAATAATCATTTCCTGTCAAATATATTTGTATGAATTTTTGTACTGATAATTTTGATGTTGATACGAAATTGTTTGGTCATGAAGAATAATTTTTAAAGATATCGGCGAGACGGTTTGTATTTGTGGAGGCGTCAGTTGCTACATATTACATTTTTATCGTCTTTGTTAGGTCTGGATTTGTCTTGTGTCATGCTATATTTGTCCAACATTGTCCTTCTGAAAATATTTATGTTTTATGACTGTTGCGAAATTTACTATTTGTGCAATTAGACTTTGAGAGATGAAATGTTTGAAATATGTGTCATGTTCATGTTGAATCCAAATATGACCTGAAAACTAAACATTTAACTGCATTTATGTAACTGATAAAATTATTTGTTTAATATTTTAAATAAATCTTCAGTAAATATAATTTTTATTGACAATAGAGTAGATACATCACCAATATATTTTATTGTAAAATATGTGATTTTATTATTTTACTAAAAACTATAAATAAAATAATAAATATATCATCACGCTTTTTAGCCATTACTGGGTGTGGCATTCTGCCAAAGCAGATCTCGGTAAGTGATATATTTCTTCGCATGAAGTGCGGTTACCAGTCGTCAAATCACGGCCCCCAAAGATGTTAGTAGAGGGAGGGCCACAGGGGTAGATTTAAATAAAAATAAATAAATAAATATCTCATATCGCCTTTTACCCATTATTGGGTGTGGCACTCTGCCGAAGCAGATCTCGGTAAGTGATATATTTCGTCGCGTGAAGTGAGGTTACCAGCCGTCAAATCACGGTCCCCTAAGATGTCAGTGGAGGGAGAGTCACAAGGGTAGATTTAAATTGGTGAAAATTGTTTGTCGACTGTGGGGAACGAACCAGGGTTCTCAAGATCCACAGGCCGAGACTCGATACCACTATAAGAACTAACTGATTAAAATGCACATGAATTGCCGTAAACAACATATATTGTATGACAAAAGTCACCATATTTTTTTTGCAGCGTTTCACACGAGAAAAAATGAAATATAATTTACGTGACGTAATTAATGATGGCTAATCCTCCTCCCTTATCTCATATTTCATCACACTTCCTAAATCCCTTTCCTCCAGATTGCGTGTCGTATTATGTGAATAGTCCCAATTACTTTTATTGTCTACATCATTAATATATTTTTTACGATCGTGCGAAAAGTGAGTTATTATGTATTTATTGACAAAGATAAACAAAGGTAATCTATAAAGTTCGACTACGTACGAGTTGCAAACAAAGCTTTATGTTTGACTGCCTTGTAGGCTATTTGTTTATTTTTTTGAAATATGAAAATTTTATCTCGAAATGTCCTTTGTTGTTGCTTTTGTTATTTAAAATTATCAAACTGTCAATAAAAAGAAGGAAAAAGATATTCATAATGTTTCAAGGCTTAACCTAATACCCGCCGCAATTCAATGATCAATAAAAGAATACCTTTTCAGTAAAAATATCTTTATTTGAGTTCTAAAAAACAAGTTTTTGTTAATAAAAATTATACATACTGACCTTGAAATATAATTGTTAAAAACACCGAAATTAAGTAACTTTGAATATTTTTAAAATTATTGGTTTTGCAAATATTTGAAAATTGGCTGTGACTGGTTGTCATAACATACTCGTAACTAATTAATATATTCATTAAAAAATATATAGATTTTAAATGTAAAAAAAATGATTACAGCCAAATATTTAAGCGTCCCAAAAATGGGACGTTGGCGGTTAATGGGTTAAACGAATTCCAAATTCCAAAGTAAAAGGCATTTCAATTTCAAGAAATAATTAATTAAGTGTAACATTTATTATGATTTTTATTTTTTAACACAGACGTCCAATTTTGCTATTTTATCCTACTAGTCCAATAAAGTGCCATTTTATGAACAGTAAATAAAGTAAAGTAGTTATTTAGCAATCAAGCATAATAGTATATTATAAGCCAAGGTTGAGAAGATGATCATCAGGTGCAACCGAGGGGTACAAGGCGCATGGTATATTTTTCTATTTCGCGTTCATACGAAACCTAGTTGCATGTCGAAAGAGTGTTCATTACGATACGCAACATTTTGTTTTAGACGGTTGCTAGTAGCGGATGACATACTGAACCTAGTAAGCTGAGAACATCAAAATTTTAATATAATTTCAAAATCTGAACAATTGCATGAATGTCAATAACAGTTACCAACCATGTCATATACAAATTGCCCTACATTGACTCGGTTTAAAATATTGCATATTTTTTTAAATTTTAATTTATAAAAGACGCAAAATAGAAAATAATAGTATAAATAATTCGTTTTATAAGACTTTATCGCACTTGTTCTATAGAAAACTGGCATACGGCTCATTTTATAAACCTGCGATAAAAAGTGTTTAATTTATTTAAATTTTGTTAATAGGTACAATAATAAAAAATACTTATGCAAAATGAACAAAAATATATTTTTTTTAATCTTCCTTTTATCTTATTTATACTTAACTGTAAATTATGCATAATATAATTATTATTCTAGGTAGTTTAACACATTCAAAATTAATTATTTAGTATAAACAAAATCAATACGCCTAATGCTCAATACTTGTATAGTCTTGAGCTACAAACTTCAATAGATTTTTACTGTGAAATGTAGTAAAAGGTTATATTAGCAGTTAAATAAATAAATAAATAACTATAAAAAATATACAAATATGTATATAAATATATCAATGTTAAGTAAGTCCTTCGGTATGTTCTTACGTTCGATTTACGAAGAAAATAATAAATATTTACTATTTTTACATATTATCATAAAAGAATAATCTTAATCCAAAAATAGTATCGAAAAATTACGAGCAATATATTTATGATAATTCCATAACTTCCATAAATTTAAATACATATCTCATTTAAAAACTAGAGAAAACAAATAACTAATTAATAAAGACATAAACTTTAAAAGATAAAACAAATTTTTCCTCCAAAAGCCATAACCACACCACAACCAATAACATTAATTAGTCATCAGATCTGAACGCAAATTACAAGTTAATCGAAACAATTTGAAATAAATTTTCTGGTATGATTACAGCTGTATGTATTTGCTGTGAGGATGGTATGGGTATGTTATCATGTGTATAGTATTGAATGAAGCTGCACTAATTATGTGGCGATAGCGGGAGGAGTTATCGCGGTTGGCCACGGCCCCGGGTCGTCGGTCGTCGCGGTCACCGCCGTCGGCGTCGGCGGAGGGCAGCACCGCGCCACTAAGCAGTGACTCTCAACAGGCATTTATTTAATTTATTATTGTTGAGGCTAGTGATACAGTGAAGGAAAAATTGTTGAAAAATGTTAATAAATAGCATTCGAAAAAATATTGATAGCTACGACACAGGCTATCCAAAAAGTCTAGAAACGATTAAATATGTACCTCGGGGAACGAAGCCATTCGATGACAAAGTTACAACACACGTATTTTTTTATTTGTCTAAAATTATTCAGGCATGATATGCAAACATACCCTCCAATCCCCTGGTAGGCAAGGTGTTGGTAAATTTCAAAAACTTAAATGGAAATCCCCATTTTTTATTGCACTATTGTATTTTCCATAAAAAACTGTAATTGATTTGCAAATTTCAATCTCATCCCCCACCCCCTTGGGGTGGAAAGAGCAAAAATCGAACTTTTTATCGTTTTCTTCACCTTAAAAAAATATTTTTTGATTTCTCAATTAATCCAAAATAGTGTTAAAAATTAATTTAAACCATATTTTCTTTCATTATTAGATTGGAATTGAGAATTCAATTAATTCTTGTTGAACATTAAATTACGGAATATAGTCATAAAAGCTAAAAGATTTGGGTTTTTAACCCAGGCTACCATATTGTCGTAATTATATCGTTGTGACATAATTTAAAATGGCAAATTACTGGTAACGTCACGGTTCTTTTATTATCGACGGTAATTTTCTCCACATGTGAATAATTAGATTATCAAACGGAAAGAGAAGAAAAAAGAGTTTTTAAATTCAATAAATAAAACCACAATGAAAATATTCCAGCATATACGAAAAGAAGGAAAACAGAAAGATGTCAAAAAACTAATTTACTAATTTATTTATAATATAATCAACAAACTCGAATCAATTCTATTTAATTTATGTCATATATAACATTACTCTCAAAATTGCGACTGTAATTTGAATGAAAAAATATATTTTCCGTATATAGCAGTATATTATGTAAAAGTTTAATAACGTCTCTTTAAAAAATGAGTATCTAAAGAGTTTATAAAATGAGTCACATACTATACTTTTTGTACAAGTGCAAAATTAAGATAAAAAAAATGTAAAGTTTTATTAATTATATGAAAAGTAAGGTTATGTTACAATGACAGATGCAGAAAGCTTAATTCTGTCTTTAATGCGTCAGTTGTGAATTTCATGCCGTGACTAAAACGTTTGAAGTTACAGTTTGTCAACATATGATTAAAATGTTATTTAGCGCCATGCAAACCATATATTAACTTTAATACTTTTGCTCCTAAAGACTGAAGAAGAACATTTAATTACTTACTAAATAAATAGCATAATTTATATTATACATTTTTATTTTCATCTGTATTGGAAAACCACCTAATAATTCAACTTCCACTTAGTTCTGTAGATCGACAGTCATTGATGGTTGGTAAATCGCACTAAAGATAAAAGAAGCAAACTGGTTATTTATTGATATATGCAATTGCAGAGATCTGCATCCAAAATAAAATGAATCCAGATATTATTATGAATAATTTTCGATCCATTTAAATAAATAATAGTATTAAATAATAATTATAAAGATGTATATTTTTAATATCAAATGAAATTAGTAATATGTAGAAGAGTAGTAACAGATAACAATAATTTTGATAAAATATGTACTGCGTTTTAATTATAGAAGATTGAGAATCACTGGTCTAGCGGTCAACGATCGCCCTTTATACATCGCCACCCCAGATGATGAGTTATTTTTCAAATCATCTAGTTGAGTGTCATTTCATTACATTGTTTAATTATTCTGTTTAAAGATAATTTGTTCTATTTTTTAAAGATCGCGTCCTGCGTGTAATTAAAAATTTGTATATTTCGTGATTGATGAAAATATCAAGTTTGAAGTTTAAAAATTAAAGTATATATTTGTTATCAATGTAATAATTAACTGGTGTAATTAATCATGAGCATTTGATATGCTTCTGTCATCTTTGTTGCAGTTGTTATTATAATTATTTGTATCTTTATTTTTTTAAATGGATCTCTTCCTATATCAATCATGATTGTATTTAGTTTATTGAACAGTTTTATTTTCTCATATTAAATTTATAATTAGATGCCCATCCTGACATCTTACAAAATAATTTAGTTGAAGATATTATATTAGAATTTCAAAATTTTTAGTATGTGTAAAAATGTTTTTGCTACGATTGTTATGAAAAGTTGACAATCGAAAAATATCTTTGTCGCGCGTCTCCAATGGCAACGCGCGAAAAAGATGTTAAATGCGAGCTTATTTCAATAGTTACCAGGGATACAAACAAAACAGAAACTTGTCATATTGTCAGTTGACAGAACGAATTTATTTTCAGTACGCATACGTTTTTAATAATTTTAAGATGCAATTATAGAAAAAAATATGTGTGTATCACGAGCGTAAAGTGTCATTGTTCCTCTTACACTATTGAAGCTCTCGCCTTCGGTTCGCGCTGCAATTACAGTGTTCGAGTAACAAAGAATCACTTTACGCTCTTAATACACAACTAACTATTTATTATGTTCGACTTCTTTATTATATTTTATTATAAATAGTGCAGAATTTAAACAGTATTAAACAATATTAAATGTAACAGTAGAGAAAAAAAAATTAAATGTCAAATTATGAATGTTAGTTATAAACGGTATCTATAGGTATATTTAGAAATAAATTATAATTGTTTACTTTTAACAGAGCTGGACAATAGCTAGCTACTTTTATGGATTAGCTACTAGCTTAGCTATAGTTACTTTAGCTATAGCTAAATATGAAAATCATATCATCTTCAAAATCGTATGATAAATTGAATGAAAAGTGTGTAGTAGATGATAAAATATATTTTATATTAAAATTGATAAAAAGATGATAATTCAAATGATATATTGACTCGTGTACTATAGGGTTTAAAGCTATGTTTTATAGATTAAGGTAAGGTACTTTTTGTAGCTCAAAATTATATTTTATAGTTGTAAGTTACTTTTTGAAGTAGTTTCAATCCACGCAAAACAATTATTTGTTGCAAGCTCTAGTATGTTAACTGAAAAACGTAGCTTCAAAATTTTACAGCTACTTTAATATTATTTTTTAACTGTGGCTTCTCGATTGTTTGCAAAATATAGTTTAGTAGACGTAGTTTCGCTATATTTTAAGTAGAAATAAATACTATTATTGAGCATTAGACAAAAGGTAGAAAACGTAAATAGAAATATACAATTTAGAAAGTAAGGACCTTTGTAGACGAATCTTTCCGGGTGAGTTTGAACTAAATCGTAACGGTAGCTGTAGCTTTCCTACTTATTTAAATAGTAGCTAGCCCAGCTCTGATTTTAATGTAATTAAAATGAAAATTGAATTGAATTTAATTTGCATACGGTAGATGGCTCAGTGGTATCGAGTCGGCCTGTGGATCTTGAGAACCCTGGTTCGCTCCCCACAGTCGACAAACAATTTTCACTAAATTAAATCTACTCCTGTGGCTCTCCCTCCACTAACATCTTTAAGGGTCATGATTTGACGGCTGGTAACCGCACTTCACGCGAAGAAATATATCACTTACCGAGATTTGCTTCTGCAGAATGCCGCATCCAGTAATGGGTAAAAGGTGTGATGATATATTTATTTGAGTAAATTAAATCATGTTTCATCAACAACAAAATAATTCCTTCACAACAATCTGTCTATACTTAACTATAACCACTTCGTTACCAGTAACTTACAGGAAATGGATCTTATATATATATTTTATATAGAAATGTTTGAACCGATTTAAATTAATCATTACTTACATAATAGTTATTTACATTGCAAGACCGTTATACAGAAATTTACAGGCGAGCATAGAAAGGTAACGGGCGAGCGCAAGCGAGCCTGTTATCTGTGTGAGCCTGTAAATTTCAGTTAACGGTCGAGCATTGTACAATGTTTTATGTGCATTTGAATCGCAATATATGTATATTTAATCAAATTAATTGCAATAGTATAACGTAATAACTAAAATGGTCCATCAAGGTAGACTTCGAAAATCTGACAGATTTTGTTTAATAAAAAAATATTTAAATGTCAAACGTTTAAAATTAGATATGTTGTCGTGATAACCAATGTGAACAGAACGTTATAATTTTTACACGAGCTAGCACGTTATAAGTCTCGTAACCCCTAGAGACAGAGTTAAGTAAACAGTTCATTAAGATTCAAATGTACGTAAAAGTATTTAAGATACATCTATATATTCCGTTATTATTTTTTGTGGGCATTACGTATGGAACAATTTATTTACAACAGTATAGCACCATACTTGAACATTCCATCAACATGTGTTTAATTATAATTGAGCGGTAAGACTTTCTGATAACTCCCAAGACGTAAACGTGCAGGCATTTGACCACTTACCTATACATGCTCAAATCAACTACTACGCAGTATTTAACATCTGTAAAACATATGTTAACAACACTTGAACGAATATATTAAGAAAAATATTTTACAAGTGGCTTAGATTCATATAAAATAATATATGTTGAATTGACATTAATATACCTTGAGATTCGTTCGTATTTATTGAAGAAACATTTATTAACTAACATTTTAATATTGCATTAAAGATGGCCGCGGTAAAAGTAATGGTAGTTATAGTTAGTAGTGTTTATACTTGTATGCGTAATTTTTAAAATCTTGCATAAACATTGTATCGTCCATATAATGGTAAAGTAAACGATTGGAATTGATTTCAAGATAAATAATCACGATTGATTCGCTATTCAATTAGTTACATAATTATTTGTAAGGAATATTTTACGCTGCAAAATTCCAGCATCGAATCTAACAAATAGCAACTTTATTTATTTTTTGGTGTTTTATATAGGAAGTATTAAATTTACGTAACTATGAGAGATTAATTGAATTTATATTAGTTATTTTTATAATCGAATGAATATGCACGTTTATAATTTATTGTATAGGTTATTCTGGTATAGTATTGAATGACTCTCGTCTGCATTGTGATAGCTGTAGTAATTTTTTTAAATAGTTATGGTGAGAATTTATATACTGCCCAATCCTGTAACTCGATTATTCTTTAATATCGGTCGATAAATGAATGATAACTCTTATTTGAACGTGATTACTTGCACCACAACAGTTGGTTCGAATTTTATTTTTCGTTTGATGTTTTATTTTGCAGCTTTATTTCTAGTGTTTTCATCTATCCGTTTAACCAACTCTTTTAATAATAATTTTTCAAGTAATGTGCATTATTGCGAATTTCGGAAATAGTTATTTGTGTATTAAAAGCGTCAAGTGAATCTTTGTTACTCGATCACGGTAATTGCAGAAGAAGAAGAAGAAGAGGAACAAAGACACTTTACGCTCGTGATGCACACAATTTTTTCTACGATTGCATCTTAAAATTATGAAAAAACTATACGTATTGAAAATAAATTCGTTCTGTCAACTGTCAATATGACAAGTTTCTGATTTGTTTGTATCCCTGGAAACTATTGAAATAAGTGCGCATTTGACATCCTTCAAAGATATTTTTCGATTGTTCAACAGAAAACTTTAACTTTACGATGACAAATGAGAGCGTAATTGTTAACTTTTCATAGCAATCGTAGAAGAAGTAAATAAATGCGTTATAGGAAAACTAGTATGAAAGACACATATTACAATTCCCAATTGTAATATTAGTTTTTCAATATACTATTGTATTAATTACAATTTATTCGTTATTTCTAAAACTGAATAATAAGAATGTTTATTTTCAATAAAAATTTACTTTGATTTGATTCACCAAATTACCTACAAAATAATATTCATGATAATACATTTATGTTTTGAATCTGTTCTCGTTAAATTTAATTTAACATGTTAGATATTAATTGTAAAATTTTGTAAATGTGAGATATCTACGTTTTTAGTATTAATTTTTAAGTAAATAATAGTTCGGATTATTAGAGTCTTATTTTATAAAACATCTACGCTTGCAAATTACTATTATAGCATTATAACACCATGGTTACAAATACATGGATACTTGTATATTATAACCAAAGTTTTGTAGTTGTACAGTAATAATTTACAAGTGTCAGAGTTTTATGAAATATATTTTTAACATATACTTTATAGATTATCACTATTTAGGTAAACCGTGACTACTATACATTCGGTTATTTTTATTTTACTTATATGTACCTATTTTGCTCTTGGATGAAGGTAAATTATTCTGGTCACAGAATATCGAAATTGTGATAATTTATATAGTAAATATAAAATATAAAGAATTATCATTAACATATCGATTGATTACAGATAATGATCCAGTTACTTAAAAGCGCAAATGTCATCATTTGATGAGTAGGCAAAATAAATATAAATCCTCGTCTTACCCTAATCTACAATTTCTCGATAATAAAAAAGTGGTATCACATCAATCAGTCGCATTATCAAGTGCATAACAAATACAAAAATATTAATTACCTTAACATTAACAAGCAGATTCACAAATCCAGTTTTGCAGGTTGGCACCACTTAAATTGACATGAATTAATAATATAGCATAGAATGTTTGACAGTAATGTATACGTTTACTATTTTATATGGCACGCTACTTTGGTTTACTTTTATTTATTCAAGTTGAACTCAAATATTTCGTTGATGCAAATATTTCATTAACCCACTTCGTGAATAAAGTGGTTGTCTCAAACTACATATTTAATATTTTGCAATTGTAAAGAGGTATAGATAAGACAGGACCAAAACCAAACAAAAACCACCTTTTAAATTTATTCAAAATAAAAATATTGCCAATTTTGTAGAAGATACATAAATGCACATAATTTTGCTACTTTCTTCTTTTTTCACCAATTTAAATCTACCCCTGTGGCTCCTCCTCTACTATTATCGTTGGGGACCGTGATTTGACGGCTGGTAATCGCACTTCACGCGAAAAAATATATCACTTACCGAGATCTGTTACGGCAGAGTGCCACACTCAGTAATGCGTAAAAGGCGTGATGATATATTTATTTATTTCTTTTTATAACTGAGTGTACATGGGCGAAAAACCCAGTACTACTGACTTGCACGGCACTTACTATTTAAGTAAAATATTAGTTTTGCTTTTCTGTTGAAATTGCAATAAATCATAATTGACAACATTTTGTAATTTTTTGGAAGAAAATATGAAATATTGTTAAATGTAACAATTAAGATTATTAGCTTCTCGTTAGTATAATCTTGCTTAGCTGTGACAGTCACATTTTTAATACTGTATTATTTTATTGGAAACCGAGCAATTCTCGATTTCTAAAATCCGAGCAATATTTACCATAATTTCACGAATCGAAATATCGTTCCAGTGTCTTCCGGTATATTTCGAGTCCTACATAATTCATGAAATGTAACTGAATTTTAAATGAAGGAAAGAAAACATGTTATTTTTGAACAGATCTTGATGCTAGTGCAATCTTTTTGTAATTTTCGTTTTGTTCAGCTAGGAATGATTTTATTAAATTTATTAACTTTATTTACTGAACAAAACAGGAGAGGGAAAAGATACTTTATTGGGTGAACAAGCATATTAATTTTTGTTTTTTCTGATTTGTATTTGTAATTTAGAGATCGGAAAAGTTTTATCAGTTTCTCGAATCGTATTTTCCGATCAAAATCAATAAACATCAGATCAGAAATAACTAATTTATTGGGAGGTCAAAGTTTTTCTTGATTTTCATAGTATTATTTTAAATTTGAAGGCACATTTCTTTTTTATATTTATGGATTCGTTGTTAGAAGAGTTCACGTAAGTGAAACATCAATAAAACAGGTACCTATATGGCAGTGAATAGATGGATGAATTACAGGTTTGTTGAGTGATGGAAGATTCCGCATGTAAGGAATGAATGAGCTTGTATAGAGGGAGCGTGAATGTGGTTTAAACGAGGATGGTATCAGGATAAGAATATTGGACGACGACTGATTCTCTTATGAATCTGATGAGTGGAAGTTCTGTGAATGTTTCAGGAATTCGTGCTGTCCCATTTGTTGGAATATAGCGTGATGTTAAGTATGTATACATTCTTATATTTTAAATCCAATAAGATTTCCAATAAGAATCATTCTTTTGATTGCCATACATTTTAAGATTTCGTATGTAATCCTATTCACAAAAAGATTGGCGAGCCCTGATTTAAAATATTAAGACAATATTTTTTTATTTCGAAAATCGGAAGTTTAACAGGATAATTAAACAATGTTTTTCAATATTTGAACGACTAACAGTGAACCGTTTTAAATATTACATTAAAATGAAGCTCCGAGTTCTGTAAAACATGGAAACAATAAGCGCAAAATAATGAAAACATTATAAAAGCAGTTATAAAATATTGTGTCAAAACATTTTTGTATTACTGAAAACGATACGGGTGGTCAGTTTAACAAAATTTAATCTTCTTACTCATAAGTTTATGTTTTATAAAGTATCATCTCTAGTAGGTACTCTGAAAAATGAGATCATATCACATCATAGGTATATCACATCTGTACCGACAATGTATAAATGTAAATATGCGTTATCGTGGAGGCCGCAGGGGCTACAATCACCTCCCGACCCAGGACTCCACGAGGCACAATCCAGTCATCACCGGTAATGACCCGACGGACCGAGGGCGGCCCGTGGTCCACCAATCCACAATCCACCTCCGCAGCCGTAATTGTCGTTATCGGTCGCATTCATCGTCCAAATTAATATCCGCCTGTCACATTACACAGCAGTGGCGGTGCCGTTTGTGTCGACGGACACACGCTGCGATTTGATTGCGAACTGTTTGACTTGCCTTTGCTTTCTTCTGCTCCGACAGCACGAAGCTCTGTCACGCCGTACGTTACGTTGCTGTTGTGTGCGAGTGCTGCGCTTATTGTTTATGTGTGGTTCCGCGTGCTTGATATTCATTTAGAATGCTTATTTCTTAATTTAATTAATTAGATTATTACCTTTGTTTTTTTAAAGAAAGTTTGTAGGTTGTTGATAAAGTTGACTAGCCTGTTTTTTTGACAGTTAGGTTTTGCGTAATTTCAAATATTCAGATTCGTTTTAGGACATGCAGAATACGTACCGACATATATGTACATAATCTTATTTATTTATTTATTTATTTTATTTCGAAACTGTAGTTGGTATTATGAACACAGTTTTCCTGTTAAGAAACATTAAATAAACGTGGAGCTTATAGTGTAAAAAATAAATATAAATATATCATCACGTCATCACGACAAATCACGATCCCCAAAGATATTAGTGGAGGGAAAACCACAGAGGTAATTTTAATGTGGTGAAAATTGTTTATCGGTTGTGGAAATTGAATCCGGGTTCTCAAATCCATAGGCTGACTCGATACTACTGAGCCACCTACCTTCGTAGTCATAAATTCGTTTATATCTAAAATAAACTTGGTTTTAAATTTAACAGATATGCATACAAAATGAGAAAAATTGTGTTAAATAAATGCAAATTTACAGATTATTACCGGAAATGGATTTTAGTTGTCATAATAATAAAATTAACAAAAGTCATAGAGACGGCTGACGTCCTCGCCATGATATTTTAATCATTCACTAACACAAGAATAATAGATATGTCATATTTTTCATCATCAGAAACGTAAGCAAAAATGAAACTAACTGAAAAAGACAAAATTGAAATGTATTAATTTATTACAAACATTTAATAGAATCAAATGGAAACATAAAAATATGAAGCAACATATCTCTTATTGTTTCGTCATGACACATTCAGTATTTCTAAATAGTTCAACTAAAATCCATTTCCGGTAAAAATCTGCAAAATTGCATTTATTCAATACGATTTTTCAAATAAAGTATTATTAGTTCTATATGTTTGTGTAGAGAAAAAGTTCCTTTTTCTACGATTGCTATAGAAAGTTGACAATTACACTCTCATTTGTCATCGTAAAGTTGACGTTCTCTGTGAAACAATCGAAAAATGACTTTGTCGCGCGTTGCCAATGGCATGATATTAAGTGCGCGCTTATTTCAATAGTTACCAGGGATACAAACAAAACAGAAACTTGTCATACTGACAGTTGACAGAACGAATTTATTTTCAGTACGTATACGTTTTTTAATAATTTAAGATGCAATCGTAGAAAATATTATGTGTGTATCACGAGCATAAAGTGTCTTTGTTCTTCTTACTCTATTTACATTACCATGCTCAAGCAACAAAGAATCACTTTACGCTCTTAATACACAAATAACTATTTTAGAATGGGTTAAAAAAATCATAGCATGTCATTTAAAAATATATATCTCTTTCATTGTAAAAAACTGACTATCGATAAGAAATATCTGATCTTGCCAAAAAATCCGCAATCATAAACCTTTGAAACGATTTCTAAATTATTTAAATTAACTGATAATATTCCTTACTTATTTTATACCCTGTACGTATTTTTATTTGAAATACTGAATCACATCCTACAATATGTAAATATGATACTTTCGTATTTTGGTTGTATGAGAAAAATCAGAGAACTTTAGTTTATTTTCTTAATGTCACACAAATTTATTTGTGTAAGAGATACGAGTATACTTAGTTTGTCGTGAGGTCGTGGCGATATGGATGTGTTTATTAGTTTATTGAATTGGAGTAAGTATATGGCGACATGTATTTTAATATAATTTGTGCATTAAATATTGATTCATATCATGCATATAACATTTTTTTATTATTATTGATATTACGACTTTATATTTAAATTATTTTTCCTATCCAGTTTTCGATAGATATAAATTATAATCAAATATAAAGTGTTTATTTGCTTACCTCCACAATTTTCCCAATGTTTTACTGAGCTCGGCGTTGTGTAGTTGCGGATACTGATCGGCAAGTTTTCGTCGTGCTGCTTGTGCCCAAACCATGAACGCGTTCATTGGACGTTTCACGTGAAGTTTTCGTTTCTCTGAAGAAGCCCTATACAGAAATAAACTAAATTATTAACTTAGAAATTCTAATACAAGTACAATCTTTATATAAGGATGAGGATAAGGACTCCAGTTAAAAATTAGGGTATACAAGTACAAAAGAAAGAGGATTAATTTGTTTTGTTAATTAATAGGTACTAGTTTGTAATCTAAATAGTTAATAAAATCTAATGAATAATCTAATGTTGATAAACATGTGAGGGTTTCAATTACAGGTTTTAACATATGACCTTTATTCTGTAACTAAATCATTAGATAAAATTGACCGATTTGGTAAAGAAAATTTTTATACAGGGTGATTCTGCGAAGACGAAACCCCCCCCCCCACCTTAACTTTTTTATTATAAGAAATAGAAAAATTTTCTTCATATGAATGTTTTAGTATATTAAATATACTATTTTATGACATATATAGAAATTTTTTATAAAGTCAGGTTTACATGATACGACTATCAACTTTTATTTTTCAAATGGGAACCTAGTAATATTTTATTAAAATAAAAACCAGCATTTTTTTCTCTTTTCAACGATGTATTACTTGTCATAAATGTATATGAAAAAAAATCGAGATAAATAAGAAAATTGAGACATCAGAAATTATTTTTATTCGACTATTCTAGGAGGCTATGCGAAATTAAACACAATGTAACAAGGTAAAATGAATGACAAAACACGTGAAACAAGTAACAAATAAATATTTGCATTGTTGTCATTAATTTTACCTTGTTACAATTTGTTTAATTTTGCATAGCCACCTAGAATAATTGAATAAAAATAATTTCTGATATTTCTCAATAACCTTATTTATTTCGAATTTTTTCATATACATTTATGACAAGTGATACATCGTTGAAAAGAGAAAAAAATGGCGGTTTTTATTTTAATAAAATATTTCTAGGTTCCCATTGGAAAAATAAAAGTTGATAGTCGTATCATGTAAACCTGACTTTATAAAAATTTCTATGTGTCATAGAATAGTATATTTAATATACTAAAACTTTCATATGACGAAAATTTTTCTATTTCTTATAATAAAAAAGTTAAGGGGGAGGGGGGGTTCGTCTTCGTAGAATCATCCTGTATTTAATGATGAGTTTATCATAATTTTAGTATTCTGTGACGAAAATAATTTAGCCTAGCATTGTTATGTTATTTTAATTATTTTGTCTATGTATCTGTTATTTAAAAAAAGACAATAATCACAGTTCTCCGGCAACTTCGGTAGGAGATAATAATCGAGTTACAGAATAGGGGGATTATCTTTGAACTACGTGTTTATATAAGTTTGCAAGTTTTATTAAAGAACATAAAGTTCTAAAAATTTCCTTTAAAAAATATTTTGTTATTAAATACTTTAAAAAAATATGATGACTAAATAATAAATTATATGCTCAAATATTGTTTAATTTGGCAGCCCTGTTGTAACTTCTAAGTATTCTGTGAGTTGAATTATGACTTGTATTTTTTAGTTGATAATGCTCAAATAGTTTTATTTCTATTTTATTTTTTATTCAATGTGAAATAATTTAAACTTTTTTATATTATTATTTTCCTATCAAATTTGTGCAAAAAAGTATATATTTGTTTAAATATAGAAAAATAAATTCGTATTCATAAATGTTTGCCGACAAAAAATATATAATGCCAAATGCTCAAAATAAAAATAAACATATAAGTTTGTAATTTAAGGATACTAAAAATGATAGGCCCCAAGCATTTGCTTATTTTGTCTAGGTTTAACGACAAAAATAAAAAAAGTGGCATTAGACAAAATTTTAGGTAAGTTTAAACTATTGAACAATATTTTGGTTGTTTCGAAAACCGTAAGTTTAAAGCTAATTTTAATAGGACAACTAATTAGTGTTTTTCGGTATTTGTACGACTAGTAGTCAACCCTTAAAGACGCTGTATTACAAACGTTGGAAAAATGTATAATTTTAATAAGCATCTTTTGAAACGAAGTTTTCTTCTGATGAGTTCTGTAATAAAACTCAGTATGTATATCAAGCAGTTCTTGCGACGAATATTTAAGGCTAACACTGGGTACTTAAAGATACATTTTGAGTAAATACAGGAAAATCAGTAGCTGTCTCACGTCATACACACATTACCCCGCGTAACTCGTGAGGTAAGATTCCACCGCTAATTTAGCTAATTAGCATCGTGGTTACAAAACGTGCCGCAAGAGAACAGGGCGGTCTTGCGGGGGTGGGGGCGCTGCGGTCCAAGCAAGGCGACCAACATCCGGGTCGGCGACATCAAAGGGCCTCTTTGTTCATTTGTAAATTGAGATATGTTAGAGTGTGCCCGTCAAACGATGTTACACCTTCTTGGTTTTGTTTTAAAAAACGCACATGTTTCTGATTTAGCACCCGATATTTACCTACTTTAAATCTCTTAGCTTATACCATTTATTTAATTATGCTCATTAAGAAGACAAGTCGAAGATGAGTTAAAAATACAATTTTACGTCTGTTTATAGTTACAAAAATGAAAACAAGCTTACTGTACATACACAACTATTTATATTTATATTTTTATCAAAGTTTATTGTTCAACTTGTTTCAATTTAACCATTCCAAAACAAGTGCTCCATATTTATTTATAAAAATTTCGACAACAAAGTTATCTTAATTTTAGATTTTTTATTATTATTTGATTTTCAAAACAAATAGAATAATAGTTATTTTTGTTTCGCAATCACAATCCTTACTTTATGTATTATAAATATTAAGGAAAACAATTTTAGTTTATTAATTTTACAAAACGTGCTACTATAAAGTAAGATAATTTTCTGTTTATGTAATTGCCGAAACTTAAGATATAATTTGACATATTTGTAAAGTGTACGTCTTTTGTTTCAGATAAGAATGTAGGTAGTATTTTGATTGGTAATTACAAAATTAATATTTGTATGTCTTCGAATTGACTAACAAAACTTAAAGTACCTAAAATGTTTTGTAGACTTACAAAAGATTTTCAAAATTTCGATCACAATAATATCTTCATTTTTTAGTACATTTTTAAACAGAACAATAAACAACGAAAATCAGATCCAAATAGCATACCCTACTCTAAGCGCTACTGTAAATTTTTTGTCATATTTTTACTGAAAAATTATTATATCAAAATCAGTTTAAAAAAGATATATTTTATTAATCATATCCAGCGATAATTTGCACAAAGAAATTTTATATACAAACGGTAAATAATAAATAAATAAATATATCATCACCCATTACTGGGTGTGCCACTCTGTCGTCGCAGATCTCGGTTAGTGATATATTTCTTCGCGTGAAGTGTCAGCCGTCAAATCACGGTCCCCAAAGATGTTAGTGGAAGCGAAGCCACAAAGATAGATTTAATTTGGGTAAAAAAATTTGACGGCTGTAGGGATCGAACCAAGGTTCTCAATATCCACAGGCTGACTCGATACCACTGAGCCACCTACCCCATAATAATAAATAATGTAACTTAATTGTGTGCTTCATTAATTTCCGAAGGAAATAAAAGTGATTCATGGCCATTGGCACGAGGAAAACTAAAATGACAAGTATTCCCAAGGGAAATAAAATGATTTAAGACTATTGGCAATGCAAGGTCCCTTTTGTTAAATAACGAATTTTTTCATTTGTATATAAAATATCGTACTCGTATATAACATGTAAAGTAAAGTGTTATTATTTGCCTCAAACAATTGCAGTCTTCGGGCTACGCTCTCAGGTTTCTTGATACTACTATTAAATTCCTCTATAAACACTAATCGATGCTGGTGGGATTTTTTTTTTCGTTTTCTATTAATTTTACGCAAATATATTCTCTTCTCACCTTACAAAATATATCTTAAGATAGTTGAAAATTGATTGACTCTATTTAAATAGGCAAACTGTTTATGGAGGGCAATTGATACTACGGTTACCTAGTAAAATAGTTGTTCCAAAAATTATTGGCTTAGTAATATATACACAATACTTAACTGTGCAACTGCTTATACATTATCCCCTCGTGAACATTGTATATACATTGTTAAACCAGAAATATGTAATATGTTCATGGAATAACTATTTTACTGGGCAAATACGAGGCAAGAACCGTTTGTCGTATTAAATGGTGTCAAGCAATTTTTCAAGGGTTGTTAACCTAAAACATTTTTTGTAGTACTGCACTGGATTCGCTTTCCTATTAAACACAAACAATGAAGTAGGTATCAACTACGGAAGAATAATTACACAATTCAATTATTAGCAGTTATTTATAATAGAATTTTATTTAATTAATAACTTTAACATAATCATCCACCCAGTGACAGTGGCAACGAAAAATTTTAGACTGGAACACATGGAAAATAATTTTGCGTTTTAAAAAAAAATTCTTTTTGTTTCATGATCAGCACGTCGTACATAATATACCCTTTAATTTTTTGCTCTATGTTGTGAAACACCCTGTATAAGTTGACATTTTATATAAATTTGAAGTACCATATTTATTTCATTGTAAACTAAGTAAGTTGAAGTTGGTCGCTCGGTCTATAGCTATACTATCAATTACCAAAAATTATTGTCTTACGTAAACTACCAAATTTTACGTTTTTATTTATTATGACAGTTAAATAATAATAAACAAAATATTATCTCAACTCTAAGAATGAAAATTAGAAAATAAAAATTCATCGATTTAATTAGGATTTCTAAACACAAACTAGAAGCATGTTTACAGTGGTCAATTCGCACTTGCCAAGGCTGTGTTTTATGTAAAATAGAAACTACCGCCGCTGTCGTCTCAGCCTACCACACGCAGCCTCATTTTAGCGCAAATTAGCAACTCTGTTAAAATATTTAAAACCATCTCATTAAGAGAAAATATCTTTTATGGCATTCTAAATTTTTGCGGTTTAGTGCGCAAATTATTAAAGAAAATACAAGTAAGATATATGAAACGGAAATTTTTAAATTTAGTGTATTTATATAGTTAGTTACAATGACAAATCGTTTAAATAAATAAAAGCAAAGCGAAGTTATGTGTCATATGGAAAAGTTTATATTGTTATAAAATATTTTATTTGCTTTGATTTATTTCGAGTTCGAATCCCACTTAAGCTAAAAGTATATAACCTACCCCACTGTGGGTTGGTAAATCGGGACCCTGTATTTTAATTGGGATTAAGTTCCTATTGCATTAATACATACATAAATACACTAAATAAAAAATGTAAGTAATGTTGCTCTAACTTGCCAATAATTTGTTAAATCAAGAGTACAAACTAGTTTTATTGAAAATATTATAGACAATAAATATTTGCAATATGATTCTTATAAATGTTAGACAAATATTTAATGTTGTTTCAGTATTAATTCTGTAAAAAAGACAATATTTATTTATTCATGTCACGCTGTACAACAGGAACTTAATCCCAATTACAGTACAGGGTCCGCACTCACCGAGCCGCAGTGTGGTAGTTTATATAATATTTAGCTTGAGTGCTATTCGAACTCGGGATCTTCGGATTCGAATTCCATAACGCTATCCACACCACCGTACTGACGGACATATTTATGGTAATAATTTCAATTATTATGGAAGCAGTGTGGCACGGCCTTCGTTATTTATTGAAAGTTTCAACTACTGTGCATGTGTAAAAATGTTTTTAATTTAAAAGTTTGTTAAGATAAGTGCTAATTAATGTTAATAGACGGTATGCTTTTAGTGATTTTCTTAACGTATTTACCGTTTTCACAGTTAGTATATTTGACTTTTTCATAATATTAATGCATAATTTTTATTCCTATTTAAAGTAGGTATGCAGTACATATACATACATGGGCCTTTATTTAAAAAAATCATAGATTACAATAATGTAATTAACATAAATTTACTAATTTATTTAAATTTGATAATTTACCAAAAATATATTGCATAATCATTTTCCTTTAGTATTATTATCTGAAATATTTACTAACTGTGAAAACAAGTTCCGATTTTATTTTTGAACGATAATAATAATTATTGTCTTTTTATTAATTATATATTCAGTTTACGAGGTGCCGGTGTCAACTCATCTATTTAGATAATTAGTAAAACAAGTAAATATGTTATGAGCCGATATTTTTATTTTTCATATTGAATTGCTGTAGTAGTAATGAAATATTACAGTTCAAAAATATGTCTGCATTTCTTGGTTTTATCATTTGACGTCTGTTTTTAGTTGTTCTTTGCATTTCATTTGTAATATTAAAATAATATGTATGCATATGGATACGTAGAGAAATTATTGAGAAATTGTTATTATTTTGTTCAAATTTTGACGCGATGTGAAATCAATCCAAATAATTCAAATCAAACAGTAATACTTACTTGGTAGCAATGGGAACCAATGTCCAATCATATCCTTCTAGTACTTTGGTCACAGCATCATTAATTTCAGTTTTATCTTTATCACTAGGAATTGCAGTATTGTCACTGTCCATGTTCACATTTTGCGCGATCGACGCCGCCGCTGCCATGGCAACGCTTGATGCAGTTCCCGCTGTCAACGTCAACAAAGTTCGCGAATGTCCTGCACCAGCCGCCAACATCACACGCGAAATATCAATCAGCAAGAACCACCAAACGTAAGAAAATCGTATCGCGACACCAATCAACAAGAAACTAAACGAAATCTTCGCGCGAGCGAGCCGTAACAAAGAGTGCTTTATGGGAGCGAGACCTCTGACATATAACCGGGATCGCGAGAACGTTCGTGGGTAGAGGTCGGTGCTGTTTCATCGAGATAGTGGGGCGAAATGCAGCGAAGATAGTGCATTTGTTACGCTGGGTTTTTCTTCAGCTTGGACTAACACGTGCATGAGAGTCTTGGACGTCGACGAATAGACGCGTGCCGTTGTATTAAGACCGCCTTTGCTGCTTTGTCATTGGTTGCCAAGAATTGTGCTCTTTAATTATTTTCAGCATGTTGGTGATGAAAATTGAAGTATACTGAAATTACTTACAGTATTGTTGTAAATAGTGACTGAATATTTCTTCTTTTTATAATTATTTATTCTAAACATATTTCGTTAGTTTTAAATAAATAAAGAAAATATATCATCACGCCTTTTACCCATTACTGGATGTGGCACTCTGCCGTAAGCAGATCTCGGTAGGTGATATATTTTTTCGCGTGAAGTGCGGTTACCTGCCGTCAAATCACGACCCCCAAAGATGTTAGTGGAGGGGGAGCCACAGGGTAGATTTAAATTGGTGAAAATTGTTTGTCGCCTGTGGGAATCGAACCAGGGTTCTCAAGATCTACAGGCCGACTCGATACCACTGAGCCACCTACCCCATAAGTTTTATTTATTTACATTTTATTACTTAATTTTTAAATTTTGAGTACTACAATGAGTAGAAATTATAAATGAACAAATAAGTACTATTTGTTACGGAATTATGAACATAATATTTTAAAAGTACATGATTTATAAACGGAAATAATTTGATAAATAAATAAATTATAAAATAGTAGACTAATAATAATAATAATAATAATAATAATAATGATATATTTGCTAACGATAAAAATCATACAAATGAGTAGACACAATGGTTAAATATTTGCAGACTTGGGAAATAAACAGATTGTTGTTTTAGCAGCTATGCCAGTTAAATGTAAATGTAAAAGCATGTATAAAGCAATGACTTATTCATTTAATACAAAGGTTCTGATTTTCAGTGCAGTGAGTATAAAATTATATATATTGTATAAAACATCAGCTAATATGTCTGAGAGGAGGAAATAGTAGACTACATCGATAACTGCTGTAGGTGCAGACAATGGCGGACTGGCTGGATCGGAGGATGAATAATCGCCGACCGAATTAGACAAGCTACTTAACAAAAGTAGCGAAGCTATAACTACCGTTACATTTTAAAAATGTAGTAAAGCGACAGCTACTAGCTATATTTTATTTTAAAAATTACGAAACTATAGCTAAAATCTAATGTTAAAGTGGATGTTAAATTTTTAAATACTTTTGTCAGCTAGTATCTTAGATCCTGCAACAAATAATTTGCGTCGGTTGAAACTGTTTAAAAATATAGCTTTAGCAATAAAAGGTAGTTTTATTATACCGGAAATAGAATTGAAATATGTAACATGGGAAATACAATAGTATTTTTTTAATATGATGATTGTTGCTTCCCTAATTAAATAAGACCAAAAGTGTAAATACAAAAAATTGTAAGTATTAAAAACTGTATTTAATGATTATCTATCTGTTGCTCAAAATTATTTGTATGCAAAAGTAACAAGGAAATGAAAAATGGCTTGAAAATTTCGAATTAAAGTGTTGTGAAAAACAACGAAACAAAATAATTTTTATTATAAACTTTGACAGTTACTGAAATATCAACGTCAAATGTTTGAAAAATAACACTGAAAGTTTTAGTTAACGAATTAATTGTTGTAAACTGTTTTTAATATGGAAATATTTTCTAAGAATTATAAAATTTTATTTACAAAATGCTTGTTACTCTTGCATAAAAAACAAATAGATACAAATTAGATACAGTTTTTAATATTTAACATTTTTTGTATTTACACTTTTGGTCTAATTTAATTACTGGAGCAACAATTATCATATTAAATAAAATATCATTATATTTCCTATACTATTGAAAATATAATTAATTTAATTAATTAAGTTAATTAATTAAATTAATTAAATTTTCAATTTTTTTGTGTATTTCGGTCGTTTTTGAGGGTGACATGAGACTGCTCTTAATTCGGTGCAAAGCAAAATGGCAGCCAATTAAGCCAATTAAGTAAAATCCGCCGAGTGCGGAATAGCTGAAAAATTATTATATTTAATATACTAAAACTGAAGAAAATTTTTCTATTTCTTATAATAAAAAAGTTAAGAGGGGTTCGTCTTCCCAGACTCACCCTGTATTTATATATTTTATTCTAAAATATAAATTTATCATACTGTATTTTATGTTCGACTGTACCATATCTACTTGATTTATATCACTGTTTAGTGTATATAAAATAGCACTTTATTGGACTATTACGATAAAATAGCAAAATTATACCAAAATAATTAATTAATTTCTTTACATTTACTACAATTTCTTTTACTTCTTTTGGTATTCTTCTATGTTTTGAGTCATTAATTATGAACCTTTTTTCATCTATTTTTGTCAACTTCGACAGCCTAATAATTATAAATAACATAGTTAAACAAAAGCAACATCACAAAACACTTTAAGATACAAATAAGTTTTTTATTTTAATATATTTTAAGGAAGCAAATCATACATAAAGCTTTGTTTTCCACTTGTACATAATCATAGTTTATGTACTTGGTACATAGTAATTTTCTTAAATATTTATTATCTTGTATTTACTAAATTGTTAATGATCCATATGTTTAACATATAAAAGTATTGTTTTTTCTTCACTTTGGATTTAGGGCACTTTTCTTAATTTAACCGACTAACAAAAAAGTAGCTAGTCCGCCACTGAGTACAGCAAATCAATATAAAGATTAAATTAATGATTGCTTAAAAGAATTTTTATGCAAAACTTATCTCAATCGATGCTACGCAGGGAAACAAGAGGGAAATACCCGATTAATTTTCAAGCTCGAGGATTATTTTTTCAACTCCAATTTCGTTATAGGTTACAACTGTCAGAACTAGCAACCTAGCCGGGAAATTATCGAAAAATTATCGATATAATTTAGACCTAGTTGTACCACGTGATGTGAAATGCCACGCTCTTATTGGTCGAAATTGGGGTTGAAAAAATAATCATCCAAATAATATACGAGTATCGAGGGTACAAACTTATTATTATTATTAGTAGAGCTATTAGTTATACATTGTATATTTTCATTAAATAACATATAAAAGTGCTATTAATATAAACTTTACTTCTTAAAGTTAAAGAGCAACAAATTGTTTAAATTTTAAATCATCAATACCTATATACCTACTTACTTTTATTAAAAAGGTTTGTAGAGATTTAAACATAAAATTATTTCGAGTCTATTATTTACGTAACAAGCATCAATACATTAACCAGCTATTCATGTAGGTCGTCCTGTTTTAATGCGATATCAACCTATTTTTCTTCAGTTCTTTTGATTTTTAAAATACTTTTTCGTTGCGAGTATACACTGTACTCAGAACAACCAAATATGACATTTCGAATAACTTGATAACTTTATCTATATATGTAGGAATATTTGCTGATGCCTCTACACCTATTATCAAACCTACGTAAGTGTCTATTATCTTAAGGATAATTCATATTGATACTGATTTGTTATATTTACATATTTTCTTGGTAGTCATAATATCGCAATGTTAATAACAAATATTATTACAATGTTGCGCGACCGAGAGGTAGAATTGTGATGGCTAATTATAGCCTCAAGCTCAGACGAATATTCGTCAACAAATAAAGATTATTACTTCTTAAATTGCGTATTTCTATCAACGTCTTCAACCTCTTGAGTAATGTCCAAAAATAGTATTCATTTCTATTTCTTCATCCTACATTTTAGTGAATATTGTGTAAAGCTAGGTAAGTTATTTAAAAAATGTAGCGAAGCTACAGCTTTTTCAGTTGATAAGTTACAACCTGTGACAAATAATTATTTTATTTTTCACTTGGACATTATTTGTTATTTACTGCTATGATATGAATTATATAAACACTCCATAACGATCGGGGCATTATGTGCGGACATTCATAACGACTACTTGGTTTATAATGCTCGCTATATTCACGCACCTCCACAATTGGTTAATACTGTTTAAACTTGTTTTACATTATACTACATATTGAACAGTTTTTGCATACATACATAACATCACGCTATATCCTATTAAATGGGGTAGCACGAACCTGTCAACATTCTCATCCTGACACACGATACTCGTTTCGACCACATTAACACTTCCTCCATACGAACTCTTTCTTTTCTCACAACCAAAATCCATCATCACGCAACAAACATTCATCCATTCGCTCCTGTACACCTGTTTCGTAAATCTTCACTTACGCCCACTTCTCTAACAACAAATCTATAAGAAATGAAGGCAGCATGGCCTGCGCTTGTTTAAACATACATTTAACACAATTGCAGTTACACACTGTATAGTAAAAACTGAAAATGAAGAAAAAAAGATGAGGAAGGAAGGAAGTATCTTCCTGCGCTTGTTTTTGAAGGTGAACTCCACATTGCAGGCAAACACTCGAAAAATCTAACCAATTAATCTAAAATCAAGAAACATATTCTTGTCCTTATTCATCATATTTATTCCACAATTAATTTTCGCCAAACAGTTTTTGCAACAATCAAAATTGCGTATCATACGGTAAATTGTTTGAAATATTGCATTGCTTTGTAAATTGTTTGAAAAAATAGAATGCCTTTTATTTTTCAGACAATTTTTGCACGAATACGTGCACATAAGGCGCCCGCCTCCAGATTTCTGCTTTTTAGATACTCCACAAGATTTTATTTGTTTTTTTAAAGATTATGATAGGTTTACATAAAGCTATGCTAGAGGCTGGAACCCCACAATACATCGTTCCTCCGGATTCAAAATTTTAAAGTTGCGCCATTGTTCACGCAGTTGTTGCAGATCTGGCATTTGATAAAGATAGACATTTGCATATAATTTGAAGTAAATGAACTTAAGTTCATTATTTTAATTCAAAGCATTCATTCATCCTGTTATCCTTTGTAACACGTTTTTGATAAAAGCTAATGATATTACCACACTCATTACCACTCGTACTCTTTTGTATGTCCATTTTTATTTACATATATTTGACAATCACGAACTATATATTGTATACAAATTGTATAAAAAAATATAAATATATCATCACGCTTTTTACCCATTACTAGGTGTGGCACTCTGCCTAAGCAGATCTCGGTAAGTGATATATTTCTACGCGTGAAGTGCGGTTACCAGCCGTCAAATCAAATTGTCTAGTATTAAAACATTATAAAAAACTAAACACTTTATTGTTCAACATATTGCTCCACTAGCTTAAGGTCTTGATCAATATTTAGTGTAATATGAAACAAGTTTTATGCTCATTAATATAATTATAATTTTTATAAAGTAAAACTAATTCTTTTCTAGTGAAAAATAAAATTATGAATGCACTACGGATATTACTGATGATAATGCCCTTTGGCGATGTACATTGATGTATTAAGTACTGTTGAAACTGTTATAAAAAGTATCTTCAGCAACAAAAACAACTTTTAAGAAAAGTAGCCTCATTGCTATGTCATCATTTTTAAGCTACAAGAGGAAATATTAATCGCTACAAACTGTAGCAATATATTTTCACATTTAGCGAAACTACGGCTATACATATAATAATAATAGCTAAACTATAAATGTAGCTAGCTATTGCCCAGCTCTACTATTGTGCGAATCGTTAATTCTGTTATGTTAATCCAAAAATAACTTATTGAAAACAAAATATGTCATAAAAAAATGCAATTTCAGCTCATAGATAGGTACGAAAAATCTGACAGAAGTTCTTGATGTGACAATGTTTATAATTGAAATAAAAATTAGTCATGAGCATAACAATATTTGTTTCATGTGTATCCAAGAATATATAAATTGTAATAAAATTATCTAAATTACACTTATATGAAGATTATTTATTACTGCGCAACAAACATCTGGTGTTCTGGTGACACTATAAATTACGTTTTACCCTTTAACATCAAGTTCTAAGAAGCCCAATTATAACACTTCACACATCAAAACATCAACAAAAAACATAACCACTTATCTAACCAAAAATCACGAATCCATAATTACAGCTTCACGTCAACACATCACTTTCATTTTCTTTGTTTTTCGTCTTGTCTTGCTCAATGCGCAAGCATACCTATCCGCCAGACATTACTCCGAAATGTGTCATTTAGCTGGGCCCATTACTTGGTACATTTATATCTGTGTCTGTGGCAGAGTACGAAGTAAGGGGTGCAGATGGCAGAGTCCCAGCGCGTTATCTAGATGCTAATTAGTGGCGCGCGTATAGATAATTGGCGCACAGCGCAGATCACAGGTAGATACGAGTGAACGCATTCTCGGACGACGCTTTGCCAGCGTCAACGCTCATTTAACCCATCTGATGGAGCTGCGTCGGCAGCTCAAGATTTAGTGGATTTACTGGAGCTAGGAGTTTAGCTTTTGGTTTTGGTTTATTTATTCAAATTGTTTGTAAGTAGAAATACAATTAAATCGGTTTCAGGAATTGTTGTTCTGAGGCAATTATACTGACAATAATTTATTGTTTCGCTCTCATGCAGGACGAAACGAAGACTTGATGCGTCTATGAAATGGTCCTGTCAGTTATTAATCTCTAGTACAAATTATAGTTGCTCGATTTTAGTCTCCTTCCATCTTGGATTAGGCAATGTCTTGTTTAACTTTCATCAAATGTCTGTACATGTTTACCAATATTTTTAAAATGTTAAATTATATTTATGTTAATAGGGACACAACAGACTTGCAATCTTCAGCAGCTTAAATATAACCTTTAAGCAGCTGATGTAATTATTATGAACAATATTATCGGAGGAATTATCAAGTACAATCTTCATCTTATTTCTGCATGGGTGGAAACTAAAAGTGGATACAATGTTTTTCTTGCAAATTATTATTGATCCAGAAAAAATGTTCAAATAAAGTTTTTACTTCTTCTAATGAAGTGTGTTTTCAATACAAAATAAAGTATATCTTCAAAACAAAATTTGACTGTTGTGTTGTTTCGTGTTGCTTTAGTTTAAATTGGTGTTAATCAATTACATTAATCATTTATGTCAATAATAGAAGATTATTTAAATAACGAGAATATAGACATGTTAAAATGTTGCTTTTTGTCAAATAATAGTTTAAGCCAAGCCCTGTGATTATACAGGGTGTTTCTATACCTCTGCACGAAACTTTATTGACACTGATTATAGAACAAAAATAATTTTTTTGAAATTCGCAAAAATTAGGGTATTCATTCCTAGCGAGCATTTTTAGTGTCACTGGTTTAATAGTACATTTAATTATTTATAATTATGTTACTAATGAAATAAAGTAAGTTCCCTTATCATGAAGACGTTGTGTGATCCTCACAAACATCTGGCGATGGGGATGATGTATTTGAGGATAACACTGTGTATAGATTCACGCTGCTAATTCGGAATTTTGCGCCGCTTCTCCATACACTAACAGCATATCCACGAATTCACTGTTGCTATACTTTTTCACAAATTTCTCCCACAACAACTTATCCATGCAATACCGTATCATAAAATAAGAGCCCTCATATAAAAATAAAAATAAGGCATTACACCAGGTACCTACATAATAACTAGTATTATTTAATATTTGTATTATATAAGGATATAAAATAATACATGGTTGAATTTAGACAAAAATACGCTATCCAATAGGTATAAAAAATATGTATAATCCCATTTGAAAAAATATAACTTCATAACCACTGGTTTAAAAAAATATTTTATTCTACAATCAGATATATATTTTTATATCTGTAATAACTTCCGGGTAAAACCATATGCTCAAGTTTCGATTCCACTTTACGAGATATACGAATTTACTTGTATACTTTTTTGTCTAATTCTAAAATGTGTTTATAGTCAAAGATCAACCTGATACTCATTCTATTCTAATATCTGTAGGAGACATCAACAATAGGTTGCACATAATGTTAAACTAAATCATCTATCGAGGTTTGCCAATGTACAGAAATATTTTCATTTTCTAAAAACTGCAAGAGATGTTCGCAAGTGTGAAGGATGAAATATTCATCTTTGTAATCTTAAAACAAAACAGAAAATAAGTAAAAAAAAATAACAATATTAACAGATATAAATTATGTAATTTACATTAACGTATTATTACGTATTACATATCTTTAAGAAAATGCATTATTTTTACAATAAAAATTGTTGAAATTTGATCAAAACTTCTAGAACATACGTTATTTTGTGAAATATTTCAGTTATGTATCTAATAAAGAATTAAAAGTTAGTTTGAATTTTGATTTTTTTGTTAGTTGTAATTAATTAACTGAAAGGATAATTAGGTAATTAAAACAATAATATATAAAAAAACAATAGAAAATAATAAAATATAATAGTTTTTTTTTCTTTAAAACTGTTAGAAGTGAAATATCTTAAGAACGGTGAGAAATGGGACAAAATAACGAAATCTCGCGTGTCTAAAAAATGTTTATTGATCCATCTATATCACATAGAGAAATCTCGAGGGATTTAGTTCAATATACACTATCAAGTTAAGGTTGGGTGTCAAGGAATATTAAAAATTTAATTTTAAATTTTAAGAATAACTGAACATACATATACTAAATCATCTACTATCTACTCCCTTATGATTTAAAGATTCAACCAGCATTACTTATTAGTGATGCGGGATACAATCCTTTAGTATCTGTTGTGATATACGACTGAGTAGAGTTATAATATACCGTCCCGCCATCATTCATAAAAATAAAAATAAAGGTTCTTTTATTTTCATTCAGAATTATTGACGAAAACACTGTATCTACGAAATGATAAACGTGGCAATCATCAATAACATAAATGTAATAAAAGTTAGCTTCATAAACGTGACTTTCATATTCAATAAAATTGTAAAAAGTAAGAAAGAAATCAAGAAAGGAAAAATAATCCAACTCTGGAGGAAGAATACTATAATTTGTTATAATAATACCAGTATGGTGGTGTGAATAGCGTTACGGAATTCGAATTCGTAGATCCCGATTTCGAATCCCACTCCAACTAAATATATACTCGTATGAACTACCACACTACGGCTCGGTAAGTACGGACCCTGTACTGTAATTGGGAATAAGTTCCTGTTGTACAGTGTAACATAAATAAATAAATAATAAACTAAAGACAGGAAGGCTTTTGCTTGATCTGAAAAATAAATTTCAAATAAACACTAAATACAGTTTGAATTTTACGTAGATTTTTATTTGTAACAGTAATAATTTGATGTAGCTTTTCACAAATGTATCATTTCTTATTAACATGTTAATTGTTAAACGATCACAGAGGATATTATAATAAAAATTTGGATTTATATTATTAAGTATATTGTCCAGAGTTGTAAAAATATTACACTTCATAAAAAATGTGGAAGAAGACTCAAAAGAAAACAAAATCAAATTATGTGGAATTTTATGAATAGTAAAGGATATTGACTTTCGACTATCTGATCTAAATATTATTCATATATCATTTTATCATGACTGACTCGTTAGTTAAAGAAATAACAAAGCTGATAAGTACTAAAAGAATAAGGTTCTCTAATTATAACTTACAAATATTTACACCATTTCCCAGAATACCAGTTAAAATACTTTAGGAAACATACAGTCTATTTTGTGTTGAGGCACATTCACATTATATATTTCCTATACAATACCCATCGTTCATAAAAAAAAGAAAATTCGCACTACTTACACCACTACTTAAATCTATTATCACTATGTTTCAAAATTTTACAAAATACTTCAGAACAATTTTAGCAGATTTCTTTTTACCTACATTTCACTAAGAGCTTCTAAAATTTATAATACTTACTTTAAACAAAACTAAGTACACTAAAAAGTTAAAATGCAAAATTTCAGTAAATATTAAAATTAGTCCTAACAACAGTTTTGTTTTGACATTATTTAAAAAAAATATAATTTACAAGAGTTCCTAGCAAAATTACTGACAAAAAATTACATGTTTAAAATTGGTAACAATCACTTAAAAAGATTAGGAACAAACAAAATCATGACAATTTTTACCAATTCAACTATAATTAATTTTGAATCGGTAATGATACATTTGTACCTCAATCTATAAAATAATAAAAATACAAAATATGTGTTTAGAATGATTGCACACTTGGCTAACGAAATGCATTTCTTACGCTGCAGCAATGTAGGTAGCTCTAAGTACGTTTCTATTTCATCATCTTGATCAAAATACACAAATATGGTGGCAGATAGCCATAACAATTTTTTTTATTATTTTTTTATTGCTACACAAGCTGTGTAACGCAAAACCAATGTGTATTATTGTTCGTTGTGATGAAAATTAACTAGTATTTATGTACACGAAACAGACATCAATAATATAACTTATTATCTTTTGTTATTTTCAGAGGTGGGACATGAAGTTAATAACATGTTTGTACTAATATTTATACGTATACAATATAAAACAAAATTTTAACTTTTTGATACCTAAAAAGCAAAATTAGTTTTTAATTTTCCCACAACTGCAAATAATGTACTAGTGTTTAAATATTCTACTAATGAGCAATGACTCCGCAGTACAATACAATTGCTTGAAATTATTTTTTGACATTTAATTTTTGAACGACAGCATATAAGATTTAAAATACGGTCAAAACATTTGGATAGCACTGGGATATTCTCTGTCTTTTATAATAAAATTTAATCAAAAATAAAATAACAAATAATATTAAAACAATTTTATCTGTATATGAAATAAATATTTTAAAATATTTAATATTAGACGAGAAGATTTTTTTCAGTAATAAAATTTAAATTTACCGGAGTCGAATGATATATTTAATGAAGTAACAGTAAGTACTAAATACTTGCTACCGGTAAAATGGGAGTATTTTTTAAGTATGTAGGCCTTTAGTGATTTGCAAATTCATATAAAAGTGAAAATAGTATATTTAAGGTGAAAAAAAGGTGTGTGATTAATCAGTGCTACAATTGATATTAGAAAATCTAAAAATATTTGAAAAATTCTAGTTGATCTCAAGTATAGGTAGTACGTACTAACATGTTCAGATCTATCCATTTTACCGGCAACATGAATATAAAATTCCTAACTATAAATAAAAATAATACAACACAAATCAGTACAACAAAACTATCATTTTAAGTGTTTGTAGCTCATCTACTGACAGGTGTGCGATTACTCGAGCCCACTATACACAAATAAAAGCGTATTCTAGTAACACCATCCCTGGAGAAGGCAATATTCCCGAGTTGCATCGTATCCAACGTCTTTACTCGTAAAATAAAAGCCTTTAGTTTGGCAAGTCACTGGCACACGCGAGTCAGCTGACGTATGTTAGTGGCGTGTTCTGTTACATTTGAAATAAGAATATACAGTAACGCCACACTTTGGAAAACATTTGTGCCGCTTGCAATGCTACACACGGGGATATGTGAAATATTGACGTTTGACATAAGCGTGGAGAGAGGATGGTTTTTTTCAGAGGCCGGCTTTCATGAGTAGATCTTCGTCAGTTTCTTCTGGAGAATCTTCGGCTCCGGAAGAGTCACTGAGCAGTGCTGTACCCATGGTCTGTTGACGTCGCACGGGCGGCCGGGGCGTGCAACGCAATAAAGTAGGCCGTGGGAGAGACACTGCCCCTGATAATCGCCGGTCTGACGACGCAGATGATGTGCTGTGTTGCTTCACCATTCGGGGCAACTCTTCCGGGATTGTGTCTCGAGTTAAGGATCTACAGGAATATCACATGTTATTTTTATTATCCTTTTATTCATTTGAATATGTGAATTGATTATCAGTTAATGATGCTTAGAATGCAAGATGAATGAATAATTTATTTAATCAAAACCTTGAGTAGAAAGTAATCAATTGTCGCTCGCGCATGGAAAGTGTTGAAAACAACAACCATGTAAGAGCGACAAGGACACTTTCTGCTCGTGGTGCACACAATATTTTTTCTACGGTCATTTAAAAATGCTTTAAGTAGTTATTCACGTAATAAGACCTGAAAGTGATGCTATACTGGACGAGCAAGTATTTTTCAGAACGAGCTTTGAATGCTTGAGAACTTAGCAAAAACACTTTCAGTGTGTAATGACAAATTATTCATGATTTGACATATGCATGAAAAATATGAAATTATTCATATTCTGATCTCTTTGTCCAATTTAGGGATTGGTTAAATCTGGTCGTATTTCTCGATCTACATCGGTAAATACGGATTTTCCGGTCTAAAACGTGACCGCAAAGAATTTGAAATCACTTTCTCTTTAGAAATTCGCTTGAAAATATTGACAGTTTTCATATATCCATCGATACGATGATAATCTATTACTTTACCGATCAGCGTGCGGTAAAATCTTATTGCAACATCAACTATGTGTACTCAATTGACAGTTGGAAATGTCTGTTTTCGTAGAAAAAATATTTTGAAATGAAGCATCATCATTAACATCAGTTGAAATATTGAATTCTTTTATCATTAAATATGTATATTGTGAATGTGATCAGTGCTAGAAATTTCAAGTTTGAAATTATACATGTGATATAATGTTAGTACACAAAACAATACAACAATTTAGAAGCAATAATATGGGTGAAACACGTGAAATTTCGAGCTTTGATGAAAACACAATAATGTACGATTAACGAAACATGAATGATTGGTGATAGACAACAAGATGGTAATATTTTGAGTTATGAAATATTGGCAAAGGCATAGTGGCAAAAAATAGATTTATCTAAATACTAATAAATTGTTAGTATTTCTAGATACTAGGAAAACAAACTATGATATTAATTTGATCTAATTCTATGTAATCTAATTTGGGTTAATAAAAAGATATAATTGCGCAATTTGATAGATATCACAGATTATAGTACCTAACTGTAACAGTGGATATTGTTTGGAGGACATGTAATGTGATTCTGAGTATTTGGCTATATATTTACATTGACTCACTTATACAGCAAAGTTGAATCATCAAATGATACGTAAATTTAAATGGCATATACATAGAACACTGCAAAATATATTACAAATGAAAAAGTCGTATTTACAATAAAATAATCTGATTTTATATTCGGAATTCCGCGCATTGTGTCTTTTGTTTACCCATTAATAATTTTTATTCAGCGTTAAATATTAATATATAAATGAATTGTAAAAAGTTAATAAAGAGTACAGATATTAATTGAGAAAGAGGTAAGCTCGTGCATCAGGCGATATTAGAATTCCATGCATCAGAAGGTGCGTGTTATGTAAAGTTTCCAGTTAGAAAACGGTTAATACGGTACAAAAATGCACTGATATTGAGACATAAACTCCAAGAATCAAAATATAAAATATTAGTACGAATACTGGTCACCTATTGGTTAGGGTTTATTATCAATATGGCAATGGAGACATATTAGCGTGAACAATTTTATAATAGTTGTTTTCGTGAGAAGCAGTACAATAGAGTACATGAATAAATTGAAAATAAGCATTGAAATGCAACTATTAAAAATTGTATGACTGTTAGTAAATCTCGATAGGTATGTGAATTCTGTACAATGTAGGGTATTGATGGGGATACGACAGGACGGTGTGCGCTCGCTTCCTCCACCAGGTACATCAACACCAAACGGTTAGACGGTTGTTATACGAGAACGAGTATGTTACGGTTACCGTGAGTGTACAGACAGACTGAGACTGAGACATCCAGAGAGCGGGCGGTTACAGCGTTAGGTGCGTGCAGCACGCGGACGACACGAGAACGTAACGTGAACGTAGAGCGTAGCGTGTCGTGGCGTGGCGTACAGCGGCTAAAACAGATTTCACCTTTTCCAATGTATGTGTCGTTACGCGGGCTGGGGCTGGGGCTGGGGCAGAGGGGGGGGCGAGACCGTGGTCAGTGTTGTTGATGTTCGGGAGAATTAGACACAGACCCGGTGAGTTCGAGCATGGAGCCGCGGCGCGCCTGGCGGCGTTGGTTGGGCGTGGCGGGCCCAGTTGCGCCCGTGCTGCGCTGCAGCACACCTAGTGGATCTGATACGCCATCCTCGATGAGTAGCACGGCGCTGGCCGCCGCCGCCGCCGCGCCCGCGCCCGCGCTCGCTCCCGCCGTGGAGCCGCGCCGCTCGTGGCGCTCGTGTCGCGGGGATGAATCACAGCTGCTGAGATGCGCCGAGCCCGTGCTCTCGCGCCGGAACAGACCTATCACAGATGACCGTGGATTCTCTATGCCACCTGTCAACACACAACAACACAACGGTCCATGCAGTTCACAAGCGATACATCGGCATGAGCTCAGCCTGGCTGCGCAGAGCAACAACATCCAACATCAGTGCGAGATGCAATGGCAGCCAAGTACAAAGCAAGCCATAGTGCAGATACTTCATACAGATATATATACATACATCAGATATAGTAAGGCTAGACGCTACAGCTTGAAAACATAACAATCAAAATTCAAACTAACAAAAACATTTTACATTTTCTTTCTTTACAAAAAAAAAAACATTTTATGAATACAGATTTATAACGAATCTTCATGTTTATAACTAGAGATGGGCGAATATCATCCGCAAATAGTCGAATGCCGCGAATATTGACATTATTCGATATTCGAGATTTTCGAATATTAACGTGAGTATAGCGAACATGCGAATACCTCGAATTTGTACATAAACTTAAAGCTATTACAATATTTTGAAGTTATTAATAACAAAGTTATTTTGTTTCAAAACCATGAAGACGTACCATATTTCAAATTTGTTTTTCGCCAACATTAAATTTCGTTTTTTTTTTCCTTTTTGTTTGTACTTTTTGTTTTAATTTTATTTTATCTTAACAATTCCATTCAAATAATTAAGTTATTATTAATAATAAATAAATTAACTTTTAGGAGTATTCGAATATTCGAGATCTGATTAATATTCGTATTCGATATTCGAATTCGAGAAATTTGATATTCGCCCATCTCTATTTATAACTAATTCTATTAAAATCTTAAATCAATATTCATAAAATTATTGATAAAATAATATAACTATATATTTAATAAAAATGCTCTACAAGTTTGTTTTTTTTTCAAATTATTTAAAGAATAATATTTATTTTAAACTCGCGGTGAGAATCTAAAATCTAAAATTTCATGACTAAATTGAAAGGTAGCGTGTGAGCGGTCGCGCGCTGTGCATTGAGTAAGTTAGCGAATGTGTTTGGTTATATTACCGAGGAATGTTGCGGAAGGTGAGTTATATGCCAGATATTCTTTGTTAGACGCCCAGGCTGGGAACTCGTTCTGCTGCACGGCGCCGCTGTCCGTGTCCTCGTCATCACGTTTCCACGGCAGCATTGTCTCCGTGGCTGTGGGTGTCGTCACCCTCACTATGTCACCACCTCCTATGCAATAATCTAAAATATACGTTGGTGTGACAAGTACAAAATATTTTACAGGGATTTAAATCAATATTAAAGTTTCAAATAAAACAAATAACTTAATTACTAAGACAGTAAGATTACGGCAACAGTTTAAATTTAATTTTACATTTAACAATCATTTGATAATAACTTACAAGCAGAGCCATAAAACGAATAACACAATTTTTATTTAATTTTTAAATTCCTTTACAATTCACGAAACAAATTAATTTTAATTTTGATTATACAACGATTAAATGAGTCAATGAATATCGTGTATATGCTTAAATTAAAATCTGAGTTGTAAATTAAAATTCAAATGTAAAATTGACTTTACCTACCAGCTTAATAAAATGTTTTAAATTAAATTTTAAACTAAATCAGGCACAGGGATGCAACCAATCTATTTAGTTTCAGATAAAATTTGCATCATTCACAATAATTTCTATCATAACTTCAAATACGTATGTGTGATAATATTATAATTTTATGTTCGACTGCATCATATTACCTTGTTTTACGACACTGTTTACTGTCCATAATCGGATACTTTATTGGACTAGTACGATAAAAATGCAAAATTGGACTGCTGTCAATGTCACATTAAAACAAAATATTTTCATATTTAAACACCATTTTCTGTATGTATTATATGTGTCTTCATACAATTGTTTCGATTTCGTTGGTAATAGACATTCTCTTGTATTACATGCAAGATCTTTTATTTCGTTTGGAACGTCTTCAATGTCTTCATCCATCTCAATACTTTTTTCACTTTGACAATTTGATAAATAAAGCAACAAATGCATAACAACGAAGCACACTTAGAGATGCAATTAAATGTTTTAAATATAGGTATTGACATAATCATATTTTAAGAGAAAATATTCTCCATGCAGTCGAACATAAAACGTTGTATGCAACTCGTACATAATCGGACTTTATAGACTCGCCTTATTTATTAGCCTCGCTCGCTGCGCTCGCTCTGCCATCAAAATCGGCTCGTCCAATAAAGACCTAAATTATGTACTTGTTACATAAACTACTATTATAGATATAATTTGTTGAAATACACGTTGTTTAAATTTTAATGATTAATATTTCTAATTTCTAAATTATAAGAGCTACAAATTTAGTATAATAATTTAGAAGTTATCAATAGTGACTGGATAACTATATCAGTTATTTTCATTTAGAAGTTGAAACATTACGTGAGCATAGCTAGCAAAATGCGATCGTGTTACGGCTCATTTCAGAAGTAAAATGAAGTAAGCCAATAGTAAAATAGGTAGTTATTTACTCTAGTTACTAAACGGGTTATGTATCCATCAATAAATCATGTAATGCTCATAGCAATGCAATACTCTATATTTATGAAGCTGTTATTCATTTCTGCCGCCAAGATAAATATTTTTTATTTAGAAGTGCATATTATGCCAGGTACAAAACCGATTACATACCATCAGAATCTCGTGACATTCGTTTCGCAGCCTCGGAGTATATGCTGTCGTCTGTAACTTTAAACAATACATTCATTACAATTAGAGATCAATTAAAAATAAAACACAACTATATAAATCACCAAGAACATACATCACAGATATTTAAAATGACAATGCAAAAAGCAGGCAGGCATCATGCAGTAATAAAAAGCAATTTAATAAAAAAAAAAATTAAAGTAAAATGAGACAAATGAAAATATTTATAAAAAGCGCTAGAAAAAATTTAATTCGTCAAAATCTTTAGGAATATTTTTCTACTCGTCATATAATATAAATTATTATATTTATTCTTTAGACTTATAGCGCAGTTCTGAAAAATCGTTTTTAAAGCTGAATTGTATAAAAAATTCATAAAGTGTTTGCGACGTTCAACATCTACTTTTTGATAACGCAGCGTGTTCATGAGTTTATGATCAGTTTGTGGATGATTATTTGAGATTGAAATGACAGGAAAAGACAAAGTATTCATACTTCAAACGAGATGATTTCAAATGGATCTCAGGATTTTACTATAAAACTATAATAGGGTACCTAAATGATGTACATATTACATCCAGTCTTCATACATGCACTTACTGTATCAGTGTTCAAACTTTGAAAAATTATTTATTGTCGTAGACATAAATTTCTACCATACCATGAATTCCATATATAAAGTCTTTGACGTTAAACAGATTTATGTAAAAATAATTCGGACGAATATTTGAATGACGCCGAGATTTGAACTCAGCATCATATAATCCACAATCAAGTGCTCGACAACTAAGCAATTATACAGGGTGTTTCACAACTTTGAGCAAAAAATTAAAGGGTATTTTCTGTACGACGTGCTGATCATGAAACAAAAAGAATTTTTTTTTAAATTGCAAAACTATTTTCCATGTTTTCCAGTCCAAAATTTTTCGTTGTCACTGCCACTGGGTGGATGATTATGTTAAAGTTATTAATTAAATAAAATTGTATTATAAATAACTGCTAATAATTGAATTGTGTAATTATTCTTTCGTAGTTGATACCTACTTCATTGTTTGTGTTTAATAAGAAAGCGAATCCAGTGCAGTACTACAAAAAATGTTTTAGGTTAACAACCCTTAATTTTTAGAATTTAAAAAAAATATTTTTGTTTCATGGTCAGCACGTCGTACAGAATATACCCTTTAATTTTTTGCTCTAAGTTGTGAAACACCCCGTATATCCTAGTTAGTTTAAAACATCTCGTAATTAATTACCCAATAATTAAACAAAAAATATTACATCAGAAAATGAATTTGACAATAATTACCAATAGATAAAATGACAGAAATCAAAATCACATTCTGTATTTGAAAACTGGCGATCTAGCTAGAAAAGTTCATCTAGTACATAATTTTGAAAGAAAATTGAAGAGAAAATTAATAACAATTTAATTATTCAAAATATAGGTATGTGAATATTTTGGAACCCATACACAAATTGTCCAACTAATGTGCCAGGAGCACATTAGACAGCAACACTGGCGTTGCCGTTTCTGTGACATTAGATAGCGTTTCTTTTTACTTTCTATTAAAAAAACTAATTTTATTGTTTCAAAGTTTGAATATCTAATGCAGTAAGTGTGTTTTTTCGAAAAATGAAGTAGATACTTGTACTCTAAAGGGTTTATAGTTTAACTTTATAGTATAATATCGAGAACTTTGAAAAAGCTGTACAACAATTATAATAACTACTAGGTCGTAGATGAAAATCAAATTTATATCCCCACAAAAATTGAAAGTATTTGTACTATGAATTGTGTTACTTAAGTGAACATATAGATAAAATTACCTAGGAGGAAAGCATTGTACTACTGTTGGTATTGATCGATCTATTTATTAATTGGACAATCACGTGTCATTCATTTCAATCTACTGGATGATCTACCACCGTGCTGTATGTAATGTAAGGTGTACTAAACGAGCTACAAGGCGTCGTGGCGTGCTCGTACCGGCGGCGTAGTTCGAGAGGTTGGATTTGTCCCGCCGCCAAGGCAAGATGCCTTCCGCAGCCGTTGGTTTGCGCGCACACGCGACGCCTGCGCTCAGCGGCGAGTACCCGTGCGCGTAACTGACGCTGCACTCGGTGCCGGTGCTCGCCGGACCGCCGTCGCCGTCGTCACTCGCTATAAACAGATCAATGGCGACTACGCAAGTCGTACATGAAGAATATTCGCAATAGAACTACTGGCATACCGTTGTAGGTTATCGAAAAAGAATTACGACAAACTAATCTAGGTTCTAACACTCACAAATAATTTTAATAAGGGACTGTAATTCCATAATTTTATCTGGTTTGTAAACGGATGTCTAATCGTATTATTTGTAATATGTTTAGTAGGGTAGTTTAATAACAGTATATTTCGAAAATAAATGACGGTTATGTTTACTTTTTAGCATGATTTCGGTTTGTTTGGAACCAATGCATGAAAAAAGGAATGAAGTTAAACACGTTGAGATAACCACATTCAGTACATACATCAAGAGGTCCGAATGCAGAGGATTTTTAATTTTAGGAGGCCTCTGTTCAAACAATTACATTTGAGATAAAATGTTTTCAGTATATATTTTAATATAATATTATAAACTTTTTTAAATAAATTTGACTAGATATAGATCTGATACAAACAATAATCAAATATAAAATTAAGCAAAGTGACAAAAAAACATGATGTCTCCTGACAATTATTCCATAGACAAGCAATATGGGAAATAAGTTCTACGTTATTATTTATTTCGTGATTAAAACAAGAAAAATGTTAAAATGAATAAATTTTTTGTCATTTGACATGACTGAAAGTACAGTGATACTGATATATTTAAAGTTAAATTTATGATAGAAAAATTCGGGTGGCGTTTGGATTCGAACCACGGAGACCCTCCGCTTGTCGGGCAGATATGCTAAACGCTACACCACGTCACCTAGGTACAAAGTATGGCGTCAACCGAATTCTTCTGTTATAGTGTCTAACGTAGCATCGATTCCAAGCCTCCTATATGATAGGTATTGACAACGGGTTTCGTCTATAGCGACACATGTCTGATTTAAAGGAAATTGAGAGTATTAAATTCTGTTTTTAAGTGTAGACATTACATTTCACTTATTTAATTTACTGTTAAAATCAAGCTAAAAATGTACGTTAATTACGTAGATAATATATATTTAATTTTATTACCTGACTTAGATGGAGAATTTAATTGTTTCAATTTTTATTTGAAATATTTTCTTGTAATCAGGAAAGCAATGCTAGTGAACAACTTATTTCTCATGTTAATTGTTTGTGGCATAGTTTTCATGGGATATCCCATATAAATTGAGTACTAATCACACTAATCGCCACTTGAGCACGATTAATGTGGTAACTAGCAACTAACGACATCTTTCAGAAATCATATTCTGTTATTGAACCGGTTTATAAAAAATAATCATGATTACTATGGTTAATTTTCGGAATATACTATTTATAATCCATTCTAAATGCGACAAGTTAAACTTGTCTTGAACTATCTAGTTCAAGAATTTTAATAATTGATTCATGTATCTATTGCATGAACTAGAATTCAGAGATAAACTATTTAAATGGAAGTTAATGAAAAACGAATCATAGAAATCACAGATAGCTTTTTAAAAACAAGGTAAGTATATTAAATGTTTACAGAAATGATATTAGGCTTAGTAATAGATTTTAAATTTGATGCTCAAAGTAAAAAAGACTTTTTGATCCAAGATTTATAACCATCAACGAAATCTTGTTTGTCTTGGGTTTGATACTCGATAAGTAGATTCACGGATTTCAGTATCTTGAGAGGTAGAGCTCTTTAAGTGACAGACAATGGGATTTTAATAATTTAGTATGCTCGTTTCTGAAACCTTGTGTATTCTTTTTCGATAACCTTATTGTGTAAAAATGTAAAATATCCGAGAACAGAAATTTAATCAAGTGTTTTTTTACATTATAGTAGAATAGAGTTCCTAGTTTAAAATTGTACAATATAGAAATACAAATTTATTATCATTCTAGTGTTTATTTAATTTATGTTTATAATGATAAAAAACAGAGATAAGAAGATAGAAAACTTAAATTTCCTTGTTTAAGAAGGCAGTGACACAGATTTGACACTCATGGCACAAAAATACAAACAGCTGCCATAGAATTTTGTTTATATAAAAAAATTTCGTGTTAGAAATGAATGGAAAAGGCATGCCAATTAGACTGTATGCACGTTAGTAAGGCAAAACATCCATAGCCCAACATCTGACAGCACTGTCTAAATAATTCACACTGTTTTGAAACATCCTGCATACAAAGCAACAAATTCTATTGCTGATCAAAATGAAAGTACGAGTAATCATTTTCATAATTACAGTTAGTTAAATTAATACAAAATTCAAGATACGTTTAAAATAAATCGGCAGAAATACAAAACAACCTCATTTAATTTTACTGCGATTATAACGATAATAGTTGCTTGTATGAACACCGATTAATTAGCAATTGATTACTTACTAAACAGAATATTAGGTTTGAGATAAAAATGGGTTATCTGAATTCTAAAACGCAATTGAAATCTAATTTCTATCATATTTAATAATCGATGTGAAATGTGAACATTTTTGTCTAAGAACATGAAATGAAACAAACCTATTATATACATATGTATAATTATACATTTTTCAAAATAAGGATTTCAAATAAAGTTGAATTACATATTGTTTGGTAAATTTATTTGCACATTTTAGATGAAATTTATTATTTTTATGACGTATTGTGACAATTTTACTTCGTTATTCATCTTAGCATCATATATTTAGCAGTAAAATTAAACTTAGTACAACAAATTGTGATTAATTTATTGTAGTGATAATTGTTCAATATTATCTTCAATTTAGGTCACATCTGTAGATGATCAAGTCAAACGTGTTCGACGAAAAAGAAGAAGAAGTCATGTCATACAAAAAACAAAGTGCTCATATAGGTATCTACTTTAATTTTGCAAGTGAAGATGTTTCTAATTTTCATACAAAACGTTTCGAACACGTAGGACACACTTATACAAACAGTAGTGACAAATAGCTATACTGTTTGATAAAGTTTGATAAAGATAAACAAATGTAAATATATATATTTTTAAAATTTTAGATCTTGTGAAACGTATCTTTTATAGGCAAACTAATTTCTTTTGCAAGCAAGTAATGTAAAAATACTTACGTGATGATTTAGCTGTAAATGTGATTGGACTGTCCCATTCTTCTTTAATTGATTTTATGTCTGCGTCGTCGGCTTCATGAAGAACTTCATTTATATAATCTTCAACATAAAAATATGCATTTTAAAATGGCATTTTATTAAGAATGAAGAAACTGTGTAGAATGGTTGGTTATTAAACTATAGTTTCATATGATAAATAATGTCTCTAAAGTCCCAATATTATTTTATGGGCATTTGAATAGTAAAGAATTGTTTATTTAGCTCTGTTTCTAGGGGTAACGAGAGTTATAACGGACTAGCCCGTGTAAAAATTATAACGGGCTGTTGACATGGATATCATGACAGCATTGAACAAAATCTATCAGATTTTCAAAGTCTATCTTGATGTAAGATTTTACTTATTGCGTTATACTACTGCATTTAATTTTATTAAATATACATATATTGCTATTCAAATGCCCATAAAACATTGTACAATGCTCGACTGTTACCTGAAATTTATAGGCTCACACAAACCTCGCCTGTAAATTTCTGTATAACGGTCTTGCAATGTAAATAACTATTACTGTAGTGTTGAAAAGAAAGAGAAACTGATATTTTCTATTTAAAGATTTAAAAGTAGAAATTTTGAGAACGGCATTAAGAAAGATTGTTCAATTATATAAACCAATAATGTTGAGAAATAAATTTTAAATAATGTGTAAGGAATTCATAATAGTAATTTATACACCAAGGACGTTAAATAGATGATAATGTACAAAAGGCGATGGTATCCAGTTCGAAGGCCTCTAATTTTATGTTATAATTAATTAATTAAAGTACTTATTGTTAGTTAAACAACAATGGTAAAACAATGTTTATAACAAATAATTATTAGTTTAATACATACTATAGAAATTATAACGTTATAAGATATTGAATTGTTAAAAATTTTGACATTTCTTAGATGTGTTTTTTATTACATACATAACATCACGCTATATCCCATTAAATGGGGCAGCACGAACCCCTGAAACATTCATAGAGCATCAGAGCACATTAACATTCTCATCCTGACACACGATACTCGTTTCGACCACATTAACACTTCCTCCATACGAACTCTTTCCTTCCTCACAACCAAAATCCATCATCACGCAACAAACCTTCATTCACATCCATCCATTCGCACTTGTACACCTGTTTCGTAAATCTTCACTTACGCCCACTTCTCTAACAACGAATCTATAAGAAATGAAGGCAGCATCTAATTTAACTATTTTGCGTAATTAACGAAGTGATTAGCTAATAAAATTTTATACAACCGAGCCTTAGTGTTTGAGAAGAGTGATTTTGCGATTGATTAAAATATTTCTCGAATGGACTGAGATTGGGTCAAATGAATGACTTTGTGTACTTAGGTAGTATATTATCGAGGCATGTACGTATTTATCGGGAGATTAAAAGAAGTGCATCTGCGGATTACAAGATATTGAGTGCTCTGGAAACTTTAGTTCGAAATGTATACAGAGATGCTCGATTGAGTGTTTATAATGATGTGGAGATCTTGACCGAACTACATTGGCGTATAAGTGTAAATAATGAGAAAAATACTGTTAGAGATGGTTCGAGCATGTAGAACGTATGTCGAATGAAATATTGGTGGAACAGGTGTACTGAGAACAAAAGATTAAGTAAAAGAAGTGGTAAATGGTTGAATATAATTGAAGGTTTGTTACGTGAACGAAAAATTCCGAGTGTGATGAATAAACGAACTTGTATGAAAGGAATTTTGAATGTCAGTCAGGGGCGGATTCAGGCTTCGAATTTTGGTCATGGAGTGAATTTCGTCTGCGGGTCGAAATAATATCCCCACGAAATATTGGTTTTTGGCTATTTATTAGAATAATAAATCAAACAATGGTTCTTAATTATCTAAGAATTTTAAGTTCATAGATAATATTTTCTATTTAATTTGTTTAACAATCGTAAATAATGACATAATTATGTATTAGAGCCAACATTTAAAAAAAAATCCATTCTTAGGGGGGTCATGACCCCCATGACCCTTCCCCTGGATCCGCCCCTGATGTCAGTGAAGCGAAACTGAGGATAGGAATATCTGGTAAAGATTAATTGCGTGCTGAATCTGACAAAATATTAAGAATTCGTGCTACCTCATTTCATGGGATGTATAGCATAATGTTATCTACTCATATGTAAGTATGTGCCTATAGTACAGTGGTTCCCAACCTTTTTTTAATCGTGACCCTTTTTAGTTTTTTAAAAATTTTCGCGACCCCCCTTTCGCATATTTGATCAATAAAACAAAAAATAAAAGGTTTGACAAAATATATTTTAGGACTTAGTGATTATATTTTTTCCCCTCCAAAAGCCAAGGCGACTCCCCAAAAAAGCTAAGGCGACCCCCTTGTGGGTCGCGACCCACCGGTTGGGAACCGCTGCTATAGTACAATCAAAAGGTAAGACTATTAGGACTGACAACGTAACAACAAACGAAACAAATTATTGGTTTCTTTAGAAATTTTGAAAATATAATTAACAGCAACAAAATTAGTACAGTATGTATTATTGTATTACAAACAAATTTACTATTCAATAATGCTACTGTGGCATGTCGTATACTTATAATGAAATAAAAAGCGAAAAAAATGTGAAGTATCGATTTTGCGAATATACCTTTTTTGTAAGTTATATAAATAAGAGAAAATACATAACAAAATTTCGTAACACGTAACGCCAAACTGAATTCCATTTAGTTATTTTAGACAAATGAATTTCTCATCTATCAATTCGTTACACGTACCACTGTCAAAAAGACATTTGTAATAAAACAAAGAACATACCATGCGTGAATTGTTTGGCAGTTCCGTTTTGTTGGAATTCTGGGAAACTAACATGATTTTGTTTTCCATCCTGCAATCAATCAAACGTTAACAACAACATTCGTGTCTAATTTGACATTGTTCGAGTGTTACCTTGCCGAGTTTTTTGCTCTTCCTGTGGTGGTGTCTCCGTTCACCTACCAGTCGTCTGATGTTCATGTGCATCTTGTAATTGACTTGTGTGGACAGATCTCTGTCGTTTACTGCATGTCGGCTGTAGCTCAATCTACGATGCTGCAAATTATGTAGTACCTAGTGATTATTGTATCTGCTATATTTATTTTTATAGTGCGGTGAACAGTTTCTTATTTCAATACCAACACATTCAACATTAATCAAAAAAAGAAAAAGAGTAAATGGTAAAGAACGACGTTTTAGGGAGAAATAAGTTTGTTTATTTATGAACAAAATTTCAATTCATTTCAATTCTTTTTAAATAAACTCATATCTTTGTTTTGTTTTTTTTTACAAAACTGAGGCAACTTTCTTCCCTTTTCCGCTGTTCACCCACAAAATAAATTCAAAATGTTTCCAGGTTATTTCTACAATATCAGATCTCTTAAATATACAACTGATTTCCAATCACATTCATTACTCTCCCGATTTATAAATGAGCGAAAGTATTGTGATATTGATTTTTCTGAATCTGGAGATTTTTAACCTTTTTAAACCCTACTGAACCCAAAAAAAACAGTCGCAAAAAATCAATCTGCCGGTCTGTCTGAAAGCAAAATGACTTAAATTGAAACTTATATTTAAGGTATTAAGCGAAAAACGAAGGTTAAGTTCATTAATAGACTATACAGAACTTGACAACTTTATTAATGGGTCTTTATGTTTATTTTTTAAACGATAGAGTTTTTTACAAAACACGTAATAACTAAAACAGACCCTATTTTGATATAAAACAACTTTTACTTGAAATATTTTACAAAATTATTATTGATTCATTTGTAAGTAGTAATTTTGCTGACTGGTATAAAATTAAAGCTCTATTAGAAAAAAATTATTGAAACATATTTGCCGGGAAAGTTATTTTTGTTTTTTATGATCAAGATCTGACATTTTAACAAGTGGAGTAGAGCTACATCTACGATCTAAAAATCTAAATTCTAAATCACTTGTTCACGACAACAATCAGGATACTGGTTATTAGGATAAATAATAAATTAATGTTTGTGTCTTACCCTTCGCGGCTTACAAAGCTCTTCTGCTAACAAGTGATGAATCTTAGCATCTGTAAGATCTTTTTTAGAGGGGTTGTATTCGAGTTCTTGCATATCAATGTTCCACGTGCTGGTATCTAACTGACTGAAACTTGGACTGAAAGAAAACAATAAAATGGCTAAAAAGTTATCAGAACTTAGTACAAACAAAATGCACGCGTTTAAGCTGAGCTTTGAGAACTAATCTAAATGTTAGTTTTGCTTCCCGGTTATATGTTGGCACTTTGGATAGTTTCTTGCGTATATATCTGTTTAAAAATGAAGAAATACTAGACATTGTAAGATAAAGTTGATTGATTAACAAATATAAAATGCAGGGTACGTATTTACGACAAATAGAATTGAACATATTTAGAGGATTGGTGTATTGATTGAATGAGTTATTAATTATTAATATAAAAATGCATTCAAGATTTGATCAGTTAGTGCCGGAACCAGGTTTATAAATAGGTATATGATACTTGAAAAAGATATGCCAAGAATGTTTAATAATTAAGTGTTAACACCATTAAAACAGTGATGTCATTTGTTTTGCTTCCAAGTAATTTTCATGCTAATTATTAAATGCAAGATAAAGTTTTATATAAAGTGATACGAGACAATTAAAAAGTAACATTTGAAAGACGCGTATATTGTTATAACAAGCCACAATCGATTCCGCTGTAACATGCGATACAACTGACTTCTTTCTGTAAACAAGTGAAGTATTTTTTTACCAGCCAAACAGACATCTACCTACAAAGTGCATTTCAGGAAATAAACATTTTAACTACCTTCTTATTGACAAAGAACCAATGTTTCGTCTACATTCCCAGACATCGTCAGTGTTACTTAAAGAATATCAATAATTATAATTAGTACACGTAGGACAATTTCTTACTTTTTATTAAAGACATTATATGCATTTATTAACTGCATTGTTTGCAAATTGCTACATTGTCAGTTGCGTGATTCGGAGTGGTGCATACATTTTTATGACTCCTGCTCATTTCATTTTACGACTGCAATCAAGTTTTTAGGAACAAAAACAGTAATTAATTGCATATCTTCTTCCCAGAAGACTTACATTTTGCTATTTAAATATTCTCTCCAACAATGTAATGATGAAACCGACACACATGAATAAATCGGCAAATAATCTCAACTAGAATACAGGGTAACTATAGACTCTAGTGGACTCCGAACCACTTGAATGCAGTATTGTTTAGAGCTAATATTATTAAGTTGTGTGATTATTAAAGGTAATCATACCTGTAGTTTTTGACTAAAGTTAATTTATATTATGACAGAAAAATTAACTTTAGTCAAAAACTACAGGTATGATTACCTTTAATAATCACACAACTTAATAATATTAGCTCTAAGCTTGGGTATGATTCCCTCATAATCAAAAACTGTGTCACTGTAGACGAACCCGGTTGTCAATGCCTATATAGGAGTCTCTCGGAACGAAGCTACGCTTAGACACTGTGACAGAAAAATTCAGTTGATGCCATATTTCGAACACAGGTGACGTGGTGTAGCGGTTAGCATCTCTGCCCGGTATGCGGAAGGTCCCTGGTTCGAATCCAGGCGTCATCAGAATTTTTCTGTCATAATATAAATTAGCAGTATTGTTTGTTGTAAATTTAAATCAGATTTGAACCTATGTACTCTCGTTTGTGAAGTGAGAGCGTAACCATAGTCAGTGGTCAACATGGAGTGGATGGATACTTTCTGAATCATGAGACGATCGCGTATTTTTTTAGCTCGTTAAATGTTAAATGTGACTATCAGACGAACTTAAGTGATTGGAGTCCCAGATAACGAAATCGACTTTGGTTTTAGGTTAAGAATGAGCAAAAACCGGCTCCGCCTAGTGAATTTATCTGGCGTTTCTACGCCGCGATTACTCAATAAAGAAATAATTTTTATATTTTTTATTTTCCCGACCTATATGTATAATAGAGGCAGTATTGTGACAGCAATTTCTATCGATCTGGAGATGTTGATGAATCCGTTTTAGACTGTACTAAACCCAAAAATCATAGCCCCTAAAAACGTTGGTCTGCCTAGAAGATCGGGAAGCCCGATAATTTTGGATTAAAACTTTGTATTTAAATTGAGCGAAAAAGTGAGATTAAGTTCGCTAACTTTATTAATAGGGTAGGTGGCTTAGTGGAATTGCGTCGGACTGTGGATTTGAGATCCCGGATCCGATTTCCACAGCCGACAAATAATTTTTACATTTAAATTACTCCTGTGGCTCTTCCTCCACTAACATCTTTGAAATCCCTTATTTAACGGCTGGTAACCGCACTTTATGCACAAATGTTATCACTGGCCGAGATCTGTTACGGTAGACTGCCATACCCAATAATAAGTATCAAGTTTAATTATATATATAAAGATTCTAATTTGATTTGAAGCAACTTTTGCTTGAAATATGTTTCGAAACTATTATCGGCTAAATTGTTTACATTTAATAATTTTGAAAATTGTTGACATTATAAAATATGTGAACAAAAATAGAAAATTAATTTCACACAGTCTTCAAAGTCCTTGCCCTATGATTCATACTTTTTCAAATTAAACTAACTAATATAAAAGTAAAGCCATTATGGAGGAAAGTTATCTAAACTTATGGACCGAAAAGTATTATGTGGCTACACCATATTTTATATTTTTATTCTTGTTTATATATTAATATTTTAAAGAAAGTTCTGTAAATTTATGGGTTTTTTTTACCTAGTCCGCTATAGACAACGATATAATAATCTGGCCCTTGGTTGCTCGGTCGATTTTTTATTTTACAAATTCCTTCAGCAATTTTCAATCTATTTTAACTTAATTTTCACAGGTAAAGATGGATCTCTTACTCACTGATAAATTACATATTTTTTAATATTTCCAATTATTTGAGAAAAAAAGAAATCTAAATTATTATTCTACTCAACCAATTAACTAGCGATATAGATATTTCCATCACTAGTTTCTATTCATATTCTGCGATATCGTAGATTAATTACCAGATACATTTATTATAATTTTCTTTTTAATCAGGTTAACCTGGATAGAATGGCAATGTACATGGTAATTTTAGTGGGACACGTTTCGCTCGCATTTACATTTTTATCATTCAAATACCAAGCCTAGTAGAACGAACTCTCAATAAATTTAATGAAATAAAAGCGAATGTAGGTATTTCAAGAGCGGTCATTTACATGATTTGAGTTAGGGCCATTGGATGATTTGGGTTTATTAAAATATTGTTTATAGCTTACAAGCAACACTACCCAACGGTCACTCACCGATTTAAATGAAACTTGGTACTCTAATAGAACTTTAATAAATATTAAACCTTTATTTTTTTTCTTCCGGAAGTTGCTGTTTAGAGGTACAAACCACCCCTGAAAGGTGGTAAAAGCAAGAATCGACATAAATAAAATTAAATAATACCAAAATATTACGCGTTCAACATTGGTTACCCAGGGTGATAGTTGGGTAGTGTTACTTGTCCGTGGCAACGCGTCAGACTATGGATATGAAACTCGAGTTCAATTATCAAGGTCAAAAAACTGATTTTCACCACATTACCCGTGTAGTTTCCCCTCGACTAATATCTCGTGATTTACCGACGTAACCGCATTACAAGTGAAGAAATATATCACTTACCGAGATCTGCTACGGTGGAGTGCTACGCGAGTTTGAGAGTTGTGTTGTATCATGGTCCAATGTGATTTTTCTTTAACTTTATTATTTATTACTTCATGTTTTAAATAAATATTTGTGAATATACGAGTAAATGATGATAATAGTTTTATCTTATAAGTCGATAGGAAATCAGCAATTATTAGCTTAACAAACATAGATTTATCAACAAATTATTAAAATGTGAAATTTACAAACTCATCGTTTTTTGCTTTGTTGTCATTAACTTTTACATTGTTATCCTAAACTAGCATATTGTTGTTATCAACTTCTCGAAGATTATAATAAAATCATTCCAGCGCGACTTTGCAATGTTCACAGAAAATTATACAATTAAGCCCTAAATGTAGAACTTTTTGAATATTTACTCGAATTTATGTTAGGTTATATTTATTTATTTTAATTTTGTGAATAGAAAATATGATCGTTACATTTTATACATCATTTCAATTTTTTTAGTTAATATAATTTTTATTGGATTATAAAGTAAAATCATAATAATAAAATTTAAAACAGTAAATTAGATATATTTACATTTTATTGTAATTTATGATATTATAATTTACTTCATATTAGTGAGTAAGAATCACCATGTTTAATTTTGGGTCACAACTATCAACCGGATACTTATAAACTATCAAAAACTGTATTTTCATGTTATTGTCTCTCTATGCCAATATTTTCGTTGGACATCCTGCATATTATTCAAATATTTAAGCCTCAATTTATACACTATAATTGCCACACTATTTTTTTGATTTCTTCGACCACTGACTATAGTACTTCAACTGCTAGGTTCTTTTTGTTTTAATCAAGTTTGATAATAAAATCTCATATAAGTAGAAAATTTTAAATGTTCTGTTTATCTGTTTTGTTAGAAAATAGAGAAATAAGAAAAATGTAGAGATTGCCAGGTAACAAAAAGAAACTACATTTTAGATGAGCTATATTTAACCTGAGAGATTCCAATTTTATTGATTATTAAGAAAAATGCAAGATCCTGTTATGGAATGTTATGAAGGTTAGCTATACAAAATGCAAAAATTCCATGAGTGCCACAAAAATAAAAAGATATTTACCTGCCGTTAAAATTGCCAGCTGTGTAGTTCCTGAATATGGCTGACATGGATTCCGTGCCCGAGATATTTCCAATAGTTGACGCATTCCGTCGCATGTATTCCATCGCGTCCTTCATGGTGAGTTTGGAATAAGTTTCCAGGATTTTAGGCTCAGCTCCTTGATGATTGCGCAGTAGATAAGGACGAATGAATTTGTTATCGAAACGTTTGAACCTACACGAAACACAAATTAAAGAACTGTTAGTAAAATATATATAGTTTGATTTTTTAATTGAAAAGGAATAACAAGGTGAAGATGTAATCGATGAGGAGAAATTGCAAAATAAGCAAAAACAAATAAAATCAATAGGTAGTATAATTACAGGACCTATATTTTGTACATAGACAGCGAAAGCGTAGAAAGGATAATTTGTGTTTGAAATATGCAGTAAACAGCACTTATTCAGTACTGAATAATGTCTTCCACAGAAATAAATCAAAAATGAATTTGTGAATTCTATAAGCTCTTGCCAGACATAATAACACAGACGTTTAGCAAAACATCTTTATTCAAATTTCTACACTTTTTATCAATTTAATTAGTAGTTGGACAAGGCCGTATTGCATCGCCAAAGTCGATTATTAGATACGATGACTAAATTAAATACAGTGGACCAGGCCGCCATGTTTTTACTAATTTTAACATAGGCGATACACGAAGTTTCACTACATTTACTTGTATAATTTCTTTTTTTACTATAAAACATTAAATAAATTGTTTTCGTAACACATGTACAAGAAACACGTTCTTATTCCCTAATTTTAAAGAGAGAAACACTGCTTTTTTCTCCTAGGGAGAGAAACATTATGTTTCTCTCCCTAGGTAGGATGTTTTTTTCCCTAGGTAGCATGTTTCTCTCCCTAGAGATATGTTTCTCTCCCTAGAGACTACGCTTATTAGTTGTTTGCGGAGTTTCCTAGGTAACTAGTTACGCAACCCATATTTGACATATGTCCCTATAAGACGGTAATTTTTGTGCACTTGTTACGAAAAGTATAATATGCTTCACGGGAGGGCGCGATTATCCCTTGTGTGAAGTTGGCAAACCTCGACTTCAACTCGAGTCTTCGGCCCTCGCTTACGTAACGGTTTGCCAACTTTACACGCGGGAATAATCGCTTGTTTCCCTCCTTTGATGCATAACATACTAAATAATTATAATTTATCTAATTTTAAAATATGTGAATTTTAGTAAAAACATGGTGGTCTAGTCCATATGTCGCTACTGTATTTCATTTTCTCACTGTATTATTAGAAACTGTATATTTATAATTGTATATTATTAATTTCTTTTATACGAATTCTAAATTATTATTTCTTTAAAAAAAGGTATTAGGAATTGCAGTTTCTTTATTATTGTCTTGCCTTCTAGTTACAAAGCAAGGAACCTTTCTAGTTCTATACATTACATAACTTTTAAGATGAAGGTTCAAGACGATGACCTGTCTGTTTAATTTATTTCTACTGGATTTGGAAAGAACCAATGCTTTTTTAGTTAACCGTGACTCAGAATCGAATCGATTATTGAGATCAATTCGTTAATGGAAGTAAAAAATATGTGCAAATTTGTTTTTCATATATTGAGCAAATAATATTGAAAAGTATGAATAATTATAACATAAATAAATGAATGAGATAACTTGTTCAATAAAATAATGTATTACGGACCTGTCTCGCACATGGTAGTTCCCATGTTGACCCAGAATATCTTCAATACCTGCCATCATGTGATCCATAAACTGTAAAGAAAATTTCACAGCTAGAGTTTTACATTTCAAAAGCTATTGTTATGCTGTAACAAGAATCTATTTTTAATTTTAAGTACCTATTCGTAATAAGTGGCACATTGTGAAATAGACGGCTTGGCATCTATCAAAAATAGGAATATATCCAACTGTGATAAAATACGGTTAAATTTAATGACAAGAAAATATCATATCTGTTGTTTTAATTCAGATGAACTAGTTTTATTCTTATAAAATTTAAATAAGTTCACACCACAGAAAAATATAATAACCGTGTAGATTTTGTTTTAAATTAAAATCAAAACATGAGAACAAAATTAATTATTTTTAAATTGAAAAATTAATGAACAGGAAAACAATCACATGATAAATTGAAAATCAAAGTTGAAACATATTTTAATCATAAAATTTAAATATTCACATTGAAATTGTGTACACAAAACTATCCATATTTTGAATTAAAATGATAAAAAAGTGGATAGCTGTAAATGTAAATAATAGTAATATTTGTAATTTTGTTGTCAAATTATTTCGGAAAAAAATGCTTCAAGTCACTGGCGGCTCGTGTTCTAAAACATTGATGAAGCATTGTTTCATTAAAAAAATGAGGTCCTTTTAATTTAATATGCGAAAAATGCGCAACGCGTACTCTTTGGCACATTTTTTATTCTCACACTCGCATATTTACAGGCTGAGAGTAGCTTCCGAGCATACAGTCCCAGCCGAATATCAAAATTTTAAAAAAACATGCAGTGTCGTACTATTCGTTGCGAATATTTATCAAGGCATGCCTCAGATCATCTAGATCTAGAAGGAAACTGACATTGTATACTAGATATTGTGGTGACTTGTTGCCTGTAAATTAATACAAAATATATTTAAATTAATAGTTATTTACGTAAAAAGTCAGGAAAGCGTTCAATTACAAGATGAGTAGATAGTTTCATGCCGAGCGAAAATGAGGCTTGAAACAGCTTATGAATCATGTACGACGCTTTACTGACTTGTTACGTATAACATTTTACCTGAAACTTATAAACATTTTATATTAATTTAAATTAAAAGAAATATTTGATTTACATATTCAGTCAGTATTTTATGTTGCTAAGTAACTAGACACTCACGTTTCTTTCATTACCTGCCTAGGCAGACAATATGTTATTTTCCTGCCTAGTCATGCAAATGTTTATTTTCCTGTAAGTTTCAGGTAAAAGTATTTCAATGCTTGAAACAATCATAAATTCATATTTTAAAAAGTAAATTTTATTATTTTAAAAATTGATATTTGTTTTGATTTTTGTAGTCCTTGACAAGCTACTGTAGCTACAAATATAATCAAGATTTACTTTTCTGGCCTCCAAATTTAAGGTCAATTTAAAATGATTTTACCAAAACCTACACAAAATTCTTTTAAAGTACGTTTGAAATATATTCATATCAAATTTCATTATAATTGCCGCATTAGTGTGCTTATAATAATTAAGGTTTACTTTACTGACCTCTAAATTAGAAGAAAATTTAGATTAACTATAGGTATTATGTTAATAAGAGGAATTTTAGTTAAATCTATACGACACTTTTTACTCGTTTATGCTATGTTAATACTGTCATCATATTAAAGTTATTATCGTAAAAGTGGGTTTATAATTTCAGGTCTTTCTTATTAGAATGACCAAATGTTAATAATTGCTGCATATGTTTAAATAAAAATAGTAAATTTTATGAGATACATAATTCAATAGTATCTCGTCGGACTGAGAATTTGAGTACCCTGGTTCAATACTGACATCTGGTGGTCGCGATTTGACGGTTAGTAGCCGCACTTGCTACGGCAAAATGCCACAGCAATGTTTAAAAAGCGTGATATATTTATGTATTTTTTATAATTTATTTTTCTTTACATACGAGAATTTTATATAAATTATAATAATTAAAAACTACTATTAAGTACTAGTTGCTAATCAATCACCTTTATTAAATGTTCATACTAACATTACTCATACTACTTAAAATACATTTTGACCATTTCTCCATATTCTATAAATGAATCATTATCTGTAATTGATCGATATGTTAACGATAACTTTTTTTGGGGTAATATCCTGATATAGTATAAAATGGAAATATTAATGACAATATGTCATTGAAATAGTATTATACGAGTACCTAGTACGGATATTTTATTCTCCGGAAATATTTATCAACAGGATAAATAAAATTACACTGAATGCTATTTCCTGATGCAATATTTTTTCAATTATCCTTCCGATTTTTATCGCGAACTTTAATCCGGAGATAGAAAAACCGCGTCTATATTTGATTAAAATATAGTGCGGGAACAATTATATAAATACAGATTGTATGATATATTTGTTGAAACATTATGTTTCTAGGAATTATTGAATGTTTAATTGAATTCATATGTAAATGAATTAATTTAAATGTATTTCAATATATTTAATGCTTTTCTAATGATATATTGTATTGTCGTTATAATATATCTCCAGTGTGGAGCTTATTTAGTATATATTCCTTTTTACTTCATGAATATTTTCTAGCTTGTCATAATTTAGATATTCTGAAAATGAAATAATGTACCTTGGTATTTTTATGTTATTATTAAAAAATTAAATGTCTTATTTTCTGACATGGTCGTAAAAAAATACATAAAAATTAAAAACAAATAATATAATAAATGATTTTAGTTAAAAAATCAAGTTTGTTATGAATTTATCAATAATGATCGAGTCATTTTAATTTGCAAAATACAATACATATATATTAAGTATACTTGCAGTTTTGAAATAGTTTTCAAATCACTTTAAGTATCAAAACCATTTTCAGTTAACTTAAATCATAATTAAATTTCATCGAATTGCGGTACGCTTATTATGGCCGTTTCATATATCATTAAAATTTCTAGTTTCAAATTTACAGAGCGGGCACATCAACTAGCGCCTCTGACTAGATATATCGTAACTAACCTAACAGAACCTAATAATATTGAATATACAATAATAATATAGTAATATCTTTGGGGGCCGTGATTTGATGGCTGGTAACCGCACTTCACGCGAAAAATATATCACTTACCGAGATCTGCTTAGGCAGAGTGCCACACTCAGTAATGGGTAAAAGGCGTGGTGATCTATTTATTTTATTTATAATATTGAATATAAATAAAATAGCCAATTCCATTAAATGTATTTCGTGTGATCATATAAATTTCAGTTTTCAAATATTTTAAGGATGTTTTGTAACTTAACAGCATGGTTACTTTCCTTTAATTGAAATAAAAATCAATAGATGGCACTACTTGGCGTACCAAATTTGTATACTATTTTCATTTTAAACTCGAAGGATCGGCATAAAACGATTAAATGCACCGCAATTACGTTTACAAAGGAACTCAAAATATGATCCGTCATAAATGGTTTCACAAGGTTCACACAGGGTTGTACAGCCCCATTCGCCAGTACGGTCAATCATGGGAAAAAACATGAATAATTTTAGGCTGAATACGACCTTTAAAAATTTACCTATTTTGACCATCGATAAGCGATATGGGGTAGTCGCACTAATGGATTTCATTGTAGTTATATGGGACAGTGACGTTTAATCGTTTTATGCCGATCCCTCGAGTTTAAAATGAAAATAGTATAAAAAAACTCACGACAAATTTTTATATGGCAAATGATGGAAAGTTGGTCATGGTTTGACTTGAGAAGTAGTTTCAAAACTTGCAAAAACTAAATATTAGTTTTGAAATAGACAAATAATATAAGGTTTTATCTCAAATCAATTTAGAAAATTCCATGTAAACAGTTTCATATAATTTTGACTAAAAACTGAAACTATTTTCAAAACTGCCTGTAAACTTAAGTAATACTGAATACGCATTATAATAAAATATGAACAATTCATATCGATTAAAATTGATGAAAATAAAATAATACTGACTCTCTCATGTATCCTCTCATTCATTGTCGGCTTCCTCTTCTCCGCTCTCTTGACGTTGAGAATCTTCACCAACGGCTTGATGGTGATGCCCTGGAAGAACACCGTGAAGTAGATGACGGCGATGGTCGTGGTCATGAACATCGGCTGCAGCGGCACGTGCTTGCTGTCGATCAGCAGCACCAGAGCGAAGGCGACGGCTCCGCGCAAACCTCCATACGACATCACGAACTTCTCCACTTTGTTTAACTTCTGCAAACGGAACTTGTTTGCGATATATGTTAGGATTATCACACCTAGAAGAGAAAGAGAAAATAGAAAAAGTTGGTAACAGTAAAACGTCGATAAAAGAAAATGCATTTATAGTTTATGGTGCTTACGTTAGTAGTTTCTTATAAAATAGACAGACAAAAGTGTAATAGGAAAGGTGATAGGCGAGCACGATAAAGTGATGGAATGAATACAATGGTATTGACCATAAAGTGCTGAAAATAAAAAAATAATTGTCTGTGTCATATAACAGTTTATAATCATACTTTGTATTGTATCGGTACATTATTAGATTAGATGATTTTAAAAAAAAATTGTGACTTTAAACTTAAGAAAATGTGAATCTCAAACAGCGAAGCGAATTGTAGTCAAATATATTATTGACTTTATCACTTAGAAAAATTGTTAAATGAACTTTAAATAACTTTCATCATCTGTGGCGCTACAGCCCGAGATCGAGCCTGGGCCTACCGGACACACCGAGCCGTAGTTTTTACACTGCCGTACTGCCGGTCTTCGTAATCAAATGCTACATTATTTAAGGCGTATAAGTGGCTAGGTTATAGCGCCCGAGTGTGATAAATACATGTAACTGTATTTTATATTTTACGACAAATCACACATTGTCGACAGGCGGATTCGAACTGACGAACCTTGGTTCGGGTGACGTCACAGTATGTTAAGAGATGTACCTTAACATGTTCGGCCACCGCGCCTGATTTAAATAACTTTCGTGGTAAATAATTCAAAAATGCATTGCTATCAATTATTTCAGAAAGAAAAATAAATAAACTCTAAGATTATCTTAGTTAAAGGTTTGATTATTACTGGTAAGATTTCCTGATTGAAGGAGTACATACACCATTTTGTTTAACTCTCCCTTCACTGATTTGTGTAAACCTAACGAAAGTTTCGAACTAGACACGAAGAAATATATTACTTATCGAGATCTGCTATGGCAGAGTGCCACACCCAGTAATGGGTAAAAGACGTTTTTGAAACCTTGATTGTCTTTAGTAGGATGATTTTGGGTCTAGTCTCAATATAAATGTCAACTTTATTAGTTTGTGACTATAGTGAGAGACCCCATTGTATTAACGATGCGAACCTAGTTCTCGCCATCTGCCAGATAAGTTTGAAAATCTTCTACTATGTAAGTTTTTCATTGAATTTGCCAAGCTTTGGAAGTATTTTCTTTTTATTTTATATAAAGTACCTAAGTGACTCAAATTTATTGAAATAAATTCTTCTTGACAATGAGTAATATCTATTGTTGTGCTTCGGAATGTAATTTGTGGGCTAAAAAGAAGCTAGAAATAAATTTTCACCAATATTTCAAGACTGGAAAATGAAAAGTGTTATTTGTTAATTGATTAGGAATAAGTGAAACAGTAGAGAAACAAATAAATAAATATATTATCACGCCTTTTATCCATTAGTGGGTGTGGCACTCTGCCTAAGCAGATCTCGGTAAGATATATATTTCTTCGCGTGAAGTGCGATTACCAGCTGTCAAATACGGCCCGCAAATATGCTAGTGGAAGGGGAGCCATAGGGGTAGATTTAAATTGGTGAAAATTGTTTGTCGGCTGTGGGCATCGAACCATCGATACCACTGAGCTTCTTCCTTCTTCCTATGGCACTACAGCCCAAATCGGGCCTGGGCCTACCGGACACACCGAGCCGCAGTTTTTACACTGCCGTACTGCCGGTTTTCGTAGTCAAATGCTACATTATTTAAGGCGTATAAGCTACCTACCCCATAATTTTTAAATTTTAATCATTTTTTTTATTGTTTATATAAAAGTTATTTGTAGAGAAACATTTAGTATGAATTATAAAACTTTTAAAAAGTTGTAATTCATCCAGGTTTTATTGTTTAATTCATGTTTTCGAAAACAGTTTGAGGTAATTTTTGTACACACAACTATTTATATAAAACCCAATTCTTTATCCTAATTATTAAAATAAATAACTGAAACTTATAAGTATGCTACAATCTTTATAAAAATAACGCTTTAATTAAATGACTTTGGAAATAAGTAATAGTACATTATATTAAAAGTGAGTGATATAATAATAATAATAAATAATATAACAACAAAGACAAAATTAATTGTCATCCAACACTTGGTGAAACTAGGTTTAATAAAAAGTATAAAATAAACACTTGGCTCAGTTTCACAAAATTCAGCCTCCAAGTCACCTTATGAGGGCATCGTCAGAGTCTGGCCAGAGGCTTATGTGAAACTGAGCCAAGTGTTTATTTTATACTTTTTAATAAATAATATGATTGACGGACAAGCGCGTAAACGCGATATGATAATTCTTACGAGCATATAATGACATTTCACTCAAGTCTAATATACAACGTTTTATCTTATAGTAACGATTTTTCAACAATCAAGTTTAAAAAATATCAAACTAAACTGAATGGAAATTCTGTCAAATAAATAAAATATCGCTACTGTCAAACAGTCGCATTGGTATAAAATGTTATCTAGTTGTTTATGGTTGCCATAAATTTAAACATTTGAACATGTGAATAATTGCTGATTCCAGTCACTGAAACGAAAAATCCGCTACTGTAAGAACGTTGACAGAACGCTATGTTTGCACGCAAACAACATACGAGTATAATATCGGGTAGAAAGGTTCTAATAATTGCCAGTTGAGCGTTGGCATTGTAGAATCGCCAGTAGAGAGTGATGTGTAATTGTTTGTCTCGGTAGCGAAGCGTTAGTGCGTTAACGTTAACAAATACGAGCATAATTATGTTGCTAGTATCAAGTTAATATATGTTTCTCACTTCTTGATATATTTCTGTATTTCCAATTACAATTTGTATTTAATATATTGTAATAACATGGTATATGGTTCTAAATATTGATATCTTCCTGCAACTTGTTCGAATTTGACTCGGTAAATTTTGCATTTTATTCATTTTTGTTGTTGTTTATATAAAAGTTATTTGTGTATCATGATTGTAAATGTGTTTTTTTTTTGCCGAATATGAGTTTGCAGTTTACAATGAAACTAAAGAAGAACTTTGCAACCGAGATGCACAAACATGTTTTTAGACGACTATCACAAAAAGTTATACATTTTTATTTACAAATCAATTTCATAGTTTCATGTCACAAAAAAAACCAGTCTATTTACTGTAAAAATACTTTAAATCGTAAAAGTAAAAATAAAATAACTACATAAATTAACAATGCGTTTTTCAATTCTTTGAAACGCATGAATGAGGTAGGTGGCTCAATGGTAGCAAGTCGGTCTGTGAATTAGAGAACCAGGATTCGATTTCCAGAACTGACAAACAATTTTGATCACATTAAAACTACCCTTGTGACTCCCCGTCCACTAACATGATTGGGAACTGTGATTTAATGGTTGGTACGTGAACATATATATTATTTACTGAGATCTGCTACCATTATTTAGTGGCATATGGGAACTTTTGGGGTAGGTGGCTCAGTGGTATCGAGCCGACCTGTGGATCTTGAGAACCTTGGTTCGATCCCCACAGCCGACAAACAATTTTCACCACATTAAAACTACCCCTGTGGCTCTCCGTCTACTAACATGATTGGGGTCCGTGATCTAACGGCTGGTAACCGCATTTCACGCGAAGAAATATATCACTTACCAAAACCTACTACGGTCGAGTGCCACACACAGTAATGGGTAAAAGGTTTGATGATATATTTATTAATTTAGTAGGCTAACAATGAATTTGCTATTTAAACAAACAAATGACTACAGCGGCCGTGACGTAAATATGGTCAAGTAAAAGCGACCATAACGTAAAAGCGATCGTAAAGTAATTTTTATTACATGTAAAAAAAAAACACTTTACCTTTGTCAAAGAATATGTAAAAAACAACTATTTATGTATCATCTGTTAATTAACAATGAAAATTACAAGGTTTAGGGTAGTTTGAGTTACCGATATGTCGCCATGTATTCCTGTCACAACGATGGCTGCGCCCAAATGTGAATCGCGAATAGATATCAAGATAAAAATATAATAACTTGATATCTGAGTTAGAATTATTCTTCTGTACGTGTATTACACAAGCTTTCAATGTATCAGGGAAGCATGTCTAGATAATGTTGATTACCAGCTGACGTCAAATAATAGAGAATGTTAACATTTGATATTTTAATAATATATAAAATTGATCTAGTTTCTATTTATATAACGGAACCCGTGGTAAATACTTATCGCAATTTCCCTAAGGAAGGAAACACGTCGTATGCAGGAAACAACTAAAATTATAGTTGACACTTAATGCAACTTCACTTAATGCAATATCACAATCGACTATAAAATTTTAATTAGACTCTTGAATACATACAGATACTTAATTTGAAACCACAGTTTTATGAGATTTATGGGTTTGATTCCCACAGCCGACAAACAATTTTCATCACATTAAAACTGCCCCTGTGGCTGCTACTCCACTAACATTTTTGGGAGCCGTGATTTGACGGCTAGTATAGTATTTTCATTTTAAACCCAAGAGATCGGCATAAAACGATTAAAGTCCCTGTCCCATATAAAACTACAATGAAATCCATTAGCGCGGCTACCCCATATCGCTTATCGCTGGTCAAAATAGGTATATTGTCAAGGGTCGTATTCAGCCTAAAATTATTCTTGTTGTTTCCTATGATTGACTGTACCGGCGAATGGGGTTGTACAACCCTGTGTGAACCTTGTGGCTCCAGTTATAACGGATCATATTTTGAGTTCCTTTGTAAACGTAATTGCGGTGCATTTAATCGTTTTATGCCGATCCCTCGAGTTTAAAATCAAAATAGTATAACCACAATTCATGCTAATAAATATATCACTTACTGATTTCTGCTTCGGCAGAGTGCCACACCCAGTAATGAGTAAAAGGCGTGATGATATATTTATTTTATTTTTATTTAATAATCATGCAAATAGAGATTAGTTCTATTAATTTATACAATGTTAGACAAACAATGTTCGCATAACTGAATTAGAATTGTATTGTATGCCTAGAATTTTAATTTGATTTTGAAGTGATAATAAAATTACTACAATATCGAATTACTCATCTTTACTTTTTGTCCTAGATTTGTTTCATTAAAAATATTGGCATTTGAAATGAAAAGATGTATTTTTTTAGACTGTACAATTGAATCTACATTCTTGATGTTTGAAGTGTTTTTTATGTACAAAAAAAATTGGGTCATGTTAGAAAATATCCGGTGGCACGCCCTATGTTGTTGCCCTTCTTTTTGTTATACTCAGGGATGATAACAGTGTTTAATATACACATACTGAAATTGGTCCATAATAATTCTTATTTATGACCTCATTTATGACAGACAGAAGTGAAGGTCGCTATTGATTTTCCATTTTAGGAAGTCATTGAATTTCAAATTTTAGGAAAACAAAGTTAAGGAGCGTACATAAAAGGGTAGGAAAAGCGGAACGAGTTTATGATTTTTGTATAAGTTAAATATTGAATTTACTTTGTTTTAACATTTATAAAAAATTGATAGAGTTATACAAACTAAAATAAAATACATACCATATGAGCTAAGTAAATAAAGACAGAAATTTAACAGTTAAACATGGGAAATACGTTTTTTGCATATCAAAAATGTACGACAAACAATTATTAATGATATAAAATTGCACCTCATTTTTATGCCACAAATTAGAAAAATTTATTTAAATAATTCTAGACAATCAAATTTTGTTTAGTTTAGTGACTTTATTGAGATATTCAACTTTTAAGAGATGATCGTTGATCACGATATGTCAAACTTTAGACAAAAGCACACTTTCAGTTCGTGTCCATAAGTTTACCATTACTATCACTTTATTTTGTGTTTTTTAATGGGGTAGGTGGCTCAGTGGTATCTAGTCGGCCTGTGGATCTTGAGAACCCTGGTTCGATCCCCACAGTCGACAAACAATTTTCAACAAATTAAATCTACCCCTGTGGCTCTTCCTTCACTAACATCTTTGGAGGCCGTGATTTGACGGCTGGTAACCGCACTTCACACGAATAAAAATATCACTTAGCGAGATCTGTTACGGCAGAGTGCCACACGCAGTAATGAGTAAATGACGTGATAATATATTTATTTATATTTATTTATTTAATAGTGTTTCTTTTTTCTGAATTTATTTCGACTATAGTTCTGTGTTGTTTGTTGTAGTTTTAGTATTAGTTTCATTTATAGTTTAGCATTTAGGTACAAATTTAAGTATACAGGGTGTTTCACAACTTAGAGCAAAAAAGTAAAGGGTATATTCTGTACGACGTGCTAATCATGAAACAAAAAGAATTTTTTTTAGATCGCAAAACTATTATCCTTGTTTCCCAGTCCAAAATTTTTCGTAGCCACTGCCACTGGGTGGATGATTATGTTAAAGTTATTAATTAAATAAAATTCTATTATAAATAACTGCTAATAATTGAATTGTGTAATTATTCTTTCGTAGTTGATACCTACTTCATTGTTTGTGTTTAATAGGAAAGCGAATCCAGTGCAGTACTACAAAAAATGTTTTAAGTTAACAACCCTTAATTTTTCGAATTTACAAAAAAATCTTTTTGTTTCATGATCAGCACGTCGTACAGAATATACCCTTTAATTTTTTGCTCTAAGTTGTGAAACACCCTGTATAGTTAATTGCTAAAGTAAATAAAATTTTATCAAAGCATAAAGCTAAATGGAAGTGGGTGAGTAAAAGCTTAAGTACTAGTTGTATTTGGTTCCTAATGGATACCCAAATATCTTTATTATATGAATCATAAAACCAGGTCATAATCAATCAATAAAACAGTTCCGATTGAATTTGGTACAATATTGAGGTTTATCGAGTGACAGATTTCACACACCCTCATAAAAATTTGTGAACTAGAGCAAGGAAATATAATACATACAGAACAGCTAAAAGCTAAAATGTCATTATGTCTTGTTTAAAGTCAAAGTTCCGAAATGTCAAAGTTTGGAAATATTCCATATTTGTTATAACTTTTCTGCTTAGGAAGAGTTGAGAGTTGAATGAAAATTTTGTAAAGTAGGATAATGGAAATTGTCGTTTATCACGATGTTCATCTGTTTTGTGTCAAGGATTATGGTGTCATCAATATTGTTTAGTGTTTCATCTGTTGAAATGAATTTTTAAAATCAAATCACAATAAATTATCATGAAGAGAGTTATTCACAGATGTGCTCTACATTTGTATTGGTGTAGGAATATAGGATGCATGAAAATATTTATGCTATGATTCACTAGACGGTTAGTAGACATGTGTAGATGAACTGAACAGAGCTGGATTCAACATTTTATTTCAGTAGGATCTTTAATAAAAAAAAAGCACTGCGATATTTTATATCTATTTTGCTATAAAATTTTGCAATAAAAATGTATATAAAAGACTTGACTTCGTTTGAAATCGAATACAGACCATCTTTCCGAGTTTATTTATATTTTAAGTTTTAGAACATGATTTAAAAATCAAGAATCAATGAAAAATTGAATATTTGTTCAAATTAATTAAGAACTCAACTAAATTATGAAGAAAGTATTGTAGATTGCGTAACGGGTTGTGACGGTTTTTGATAGATAAGTAAAAACTTTTGGCATAATACATTATTTCCTAATTTATAGCTGTAAAATGAGGTAATTTGTATTAAATAGGATGTGTGAACAGACGCCATTTGCAACTTGATACCATAATAGTTTGCTGGTCATTTTGGACATATCAAAAAGTAATTTCCTATGTTAAACACTAATGTCTCTATTTATTTAGGACATATATTAATTAGCGAAAGTTAAATTGAATTAAGTTACATTTCTATGAAAATGAAAATATCGCCTAAATTGGGTTTAAAATAATTAATATTAATATAACGTATTGGGAATTTTAAATAAGAATGCGCTCATAGTGGCGAAGATATGAACTACATCAAATGTAAAGTTTGCTATTAAACTAATGTCTAAGTATTTAAAAAATAAATAAAAAGGAATGATAATATAACTAATATTTATAATAAAAAAAGTATCTATGCAAATGATATATCATCACAGTAATAAAAACACCTATAAAATATCGTCAGGCACATACAAACGCATTTTTTTTTTTTTTTTTTTTTTTTTTTTTTTTTTTTTTGGCTTCTTTGGCGGACCAACTACTCAGGTCATATGCCGCCATTACGCCCTGATCCGCGTTTTTAGGTCTTTTAGTCAACAGCAACGCAGGTTTCTCGGAACGGTCACCCATCCAAATACACCCCGCGCGCAACGTTGCTTAACTCGCGTTATCGCTTGGATCAGTATCAACGAGTTATGCCATGGCCGTTGACACAAACGCATTTAAAGTGCATAATGTTTACGGTGTGCCGCAGAACTGTACTAAGAAATAAAACATTATGGAAGTTACAGGATTAGGTTTATTGTTTTGCAGATATTTAAAGTTTATGACCTACAAAAATATCCCACATGTGTAATTAAAGGAAGGGTTACTCTTGCATGACGTCTATATATTTTTTATTTGAACTAAGATGAAAAGCACATATAGAAATCGTAAATCCTTTTTATAAAAACCCAATATTTATATAATTATGTTGTGTGGAAGTTATTGGCATAATTTTTTTGTGGCACCAACAAAACAAATTTTGAGTTTGGTTCAAATAAAATGAAATTAAAATTACCTAGTGTGGCATATATTTCTTCGTGTGAAGTACGGTTATCAGCAGTCAAATCACTGCCTCCAAAGATGTTAGTAAAGGTAGATTTAATGTGGTGTATTAAATAAAGAAAAGCTATTCGAAATTATATGCCATATAGAGTAATTATAATTGAATTTATTTAAACCAAATTTAAAATTTAATTTTGTTAATACATCTAGCCATACATATTATTTTTTTAAAGCCATCTTGGTGATATTTTCTTCTGTTTTATGATGCAGTATGTTTATATTTATCTTTATTCAATAATGTAATTTTGTTTATTTATTAATATGTTTGTTATAAATTATATTCTAAGATTTTTCTGTAGCTTTAATTGTCATACCAAAAAAATAAAATTGTGAGGCCATTGTTATAATTTTCATAGCTCACTTCTGCTCAACCTTATTCTAACCCAATATTAAAAAGTTAATCTAAATCACATTTCGAAATCTAGATGTTGAGATAAGAGATTTATTTTGGTTTATTCTATTAACACATTTAAATAAATGTAGGTAATTATAAATTTGAAATATTGAATTAAATTTACATAAAGGATGTCCTGATTCCAGCACTGGTACAAAATAAAAATTCTGAAAACACCGCTTGTAAAAATAAAAACTTCACGAAAATGAAATATGTGCAGCTGTTGAAAACTAGATCATGCGAATTGGAGCTCATGACATGTAAATGTACTATTGGGCTATTTGGTAAACATGCAACTATAGAGTTCTAGAGTTTGTGCTAAAAGCATCCAATTTGAGAGTAGCTGGTGAATATTAAACTTACCGACAGCTCGGAAGAACGAACAGAAGATAATGGTTAACAGTACAAAGAGCGTATTCCAGTCGTGGTGCTTGTTAACTGTTGCAACGCCAAGGAACATGAAGATGATCGTTTCCGATGAACTGCTCAACATCTTCATAGCGTACTTGATAGTTGTGTGGGACTTGTGAGATATATTAGATTCCACGTAGTTTTTCATTGTTATACCGCAGAAAGTTATACTGAAAGTTTACAAGTTACATAATTAGTTTATTTAATTTTTAACATTAATTAAATATTTAAAGATAAATTTAAAGAGAAGTTTGTAACCGTGCATTCTAGAGAAAAGACTATTGAATAATAATGAAAAATGTGTATTGAAAAGAATAGATATTAAATAATAATGTTGAAAGGATATTGAAAGTTATGTAAATAATCTATTGGAAGAAGATCCATTTAATCATAAAATGCATTATTTATATTATCAATGTATAAAGTACTGCATAAGAAAATAAACATAAAAATATTATATAAAATGTAGATAACAATATACATATATCCATACTATATTTAGTTTATTATGAAGATTTTCAACGTTCATAAATAATCAAATACATCAATCTTCTATAGAACATATACATTTTATGACTGAATTCGGAACAACAAACATGCTTTTAGCTTTTACGAGCGACGCATTTAGTTATCTTTTATATTATGCTATTTCTTTTACTGATGAATTTTACAGATGCAATGTGTTACAACTTGTTCCGTTATCAATATTTATGTTGTCTTTATGCTTAACAGTTTTGAATAATAGCTATTTATGAAACTAGTAAAGAAATTAAGGTTATTACCTTACGCATGTGAAATTTGCAGAACGAGGCGTAACCGAGTTATGTAAACATATAAGTAAGGTAATAATCTATTTCCTTACTAGTTTCATGGAATATTTTTTCTACTTCCGTTCTAATAAATACGAAAGAGCGTTTTTGAAATTATGAAATTTTGACATATTAATGACAGTTATAAATTCAAAAAATAAAAGAATGACACATCAGAATTCGTCTACCAAGATATCTGTTGCTATGTTACCTCATTATTTCACTAGTTAAATAATGCAGTTCATTACCTAACTCAAATAAGTGAAATAAAACGTCTATTTTCTAACAGAAGTAGAAAATTTATTTTATATAATTATCTTCGGAAGTGAGAATGATTAAGTGATAGAATAATTAATTTTATGTACTAATAATTGAAATATTGAACCGACTATTTTGACTTTGAGATAACAATTCATTTATAATCAGTAGTCATACAACAAGAGTTTCGAAAATAACCGAATATACATACGAGATATGTTTTCTAGAACATACATCGAATTAGGTGACTTGAAGCTCAAGTTGTATATATTAACATTATACAATGAATCAATAACCTACATTTTAATAAATTTTTCACTAAATGTCAATAAAATTACTTGTTTGTTTATTGATATCTATAGATACAATTCATTTGTTTGTTATCGAAATTCGCGAAGATTGGGCCCGGTTGCATAAAGCGATGTTAATTATGTTGTAAGTTAACAGCATGTTAAAAGTTAATAATGATTAAGATAGTTGACACCACATTTTACATATTTTCTTATTTCTATCTTGTCAACATTAAAATGCATATTGTTAATTAAATAACAATAGTAAAACAATATTTGTAACAACTAATTATTAGTTTAATGTATACAATAGAAATTATGCTTAAAAATATTGAACTGTCAAAAATTTTTTACATTTCTTAGATGAGATTTTTTATTCCCATTAAATTTTTTTGCGTAATTAACAACCTGATAAGCTGACAACGTTTTATGCAACTACTGGGCCTTAATATTTCGTGAAACAGGCTTAGTAACGCACTAATTAGCGATGTTATGCTGCGCAATTAAAAAAAATTGGGCTGTATGATTGATCTATACTCTATAAATTATCATCTTGCTTATACCGTGAGTTTATTTTAACATGAAACATGGGATTTGTAATATCTTACGAATATGATTACAATGTACCAGAGCGTTCATTTTAAAATGAAAAATAAGAAGAAAAATATTGTGATTGAACTATTAAATTAAATAATTATAAGAAAAAAATAAACAAAAATGATAATAAATTTTCAAAAATTTCTCCATTCACAGCCATACAATACCCTAGTTAGTTTACAAAATGAGATATTCAGGTTATACATTTATTTAATCTGATTTTTAATTCTTATAAATTAAAAAAGTTGGCAGGGTATATTTCGGATTTTAAAAATCTTCAGTAAAAAGAAAAACCAGTGGTGCTAGATCGGAAGGTTTATTCTATTACTCTACCATTCGTTTGTATAAATAAATATTTGAACATTTTATTCATAGATAGTAATTTGTTAATAACAATGCGACAATAATTAATACAAATGTTAACTTGAAAACCCATATTTCTTTTTAAAATTACTTCATTAATACATTGATGACCATTCGTAACTATGGTTATGACAAATCCCATTTTTTATGTTAAAAGAAACTTATCGTATGTAGGTAGATACGACTAGAAGTGAGAAATTCGATATCAGTGAGTTAGAATAGGATATTTCCAGTATGTTTATTTTAGAATAAAATGCCTCAAATAGTAATTTATTTACTTTAATGAAGTTAATTACTGTAAGAATTAAATTTGACTGCAATATGTAACTATTTTGTATGTAGTTGGCATGGAAAATGAACAAAATACGAACAAATGTGAAACGATATAACTGAAATAAACATTTTTATTTAAAATGTTCATCATACCAGAAATAAAGGCTTTTGTGTTCTCACTAAGATATTTAATAATATTTCATTCATAATTTCACTAAGCCTCCAATATTTTAAAAGAAAATATTTATTTGAAAAAATAAAACGGTAAACATTTGCTTGAATTCATTTTCATTTCCATATGGTTACACATTATAAAAGTTGAATTTTTTGTATCTTTTAAACGTCTTTTTAGCTTAAAATTAATTGGAGAAAAAGGCTGTGAAAAAATTCTTCTCATGTTAAACTCCTATGATCTGTATATTATGAAAAAATGAGATTCTAAATTTTATTTAAAATTAACATATTTCTTTTCGATGACCAAATACTAAACTGAATGTATCGGTATGCAGATGTATTTATGAACTATAACAAAATATCTATACAATTAAAAAGGCCTACATTAATTTGTATTGAATTTAACTTTTTATTTCTATTTGTAATATGTAATACTATGTATGTTTTTCACTATCTACCTAATAATAAATTATAATTCATTACACTTTAAAAATATACATTTATCTTTCAATGTAGGAAAGTGTGATTTACAATTTATCATTTTATCAACAGCAGTTGTGTTTACTGCTATTCCATGTGTTTTTATAGGCCTTGTCGTGCAAAACTAATTGAAGTAAAATTATATTTCCTTGTCATACAAATATAACTGGCATAGAATTTCTTGGTATAATTCTGCACGAAACCCAATCAAACTGCTGCTAAAAGCTCGTTAAATACATTGAGCTACTTTTATAAGAAAAGTCGACAATGTAGAATATAAATTTTAATAAAATATCACCTGAAATACTTAGATTTAGCTAATGTTTATTACGAAAATATTGACTTTAATTATAAGTTAAGGAAAATTTAAGATTAAATGGAGATTCATATAGAGGATTAAATTTGAAATTAACTAATTTCATTTTTAATTCCAATTGAAAGTTTTGGCAAGTAAAACAGATCTTTAAATTTATTATCGTTAGTAGCAAATATTTGGTACTCCGCTTAAAAAACTTGGTGCCGTAATTATAACATAATTTTGTGAATTAGAAATAAAATTAATCTGTTTTATAAACTGACTGTTAATACGTTGTCTTCTTTATAAGGTATACAAGGCCTGGAGCACTATTCTGCAACTCATGCGAACAAATTTGTATATAAATTATGATTGAAACCATAGCAACAATGTTAAAATTTTTGATCTAATACTAAAATTTTACATAATTCGTATGCGAATTTATTCAAGAATACGAAACGTTACAATATTTTACCGCAAGTGGTACTTTTTCCAACGATTTTGGTGATTGGTATGACATTGATCAAGTATCTCATGTAAAATTATCCACTATTCCAGTAAATTTTTATGTCAATGACAATAGAAGAACAATATTTTTTTCTAATATCTATAATTCTAATTTTACTACAATAGTTATGTAAATAATGTGAATGTTTGTGTAAAAAACGGAGGCTTATACTACAAAATAAATATTGCTTAAATTATTTTCGGAAAAAGCGACTCTTGCGGCGAAGTTTAGAACTCAGTGTTCCTACAAAATCAAAATCTAAAATTTTCAACTGTTGACTAGAACACTTTCTTACTGTTGGTGAATTTCACATATTTCCTGTATTTGCACACAAACTGAAATACTAAATATAAGTAAATTACATATCATGTTAATAGTACAGAATATCCAAAATTTTATACTGAAATATGTGAAACTAGTATTTCCTCTTAGTAAATGACAATGAACCAACCAAATAACAGGTACAAAACTTAAAATAATGACAAGAAAAAAAACTAGATTAGAAAGACTTGCAAATTTAAGGGTTGCATACTTGTAGACACACTTCATTTAAATGTAATATCAGCTACTCCCATATATATATCCTATTCTAACTCACTGTTTGTATTAACTTTAATATCAAATAACTGACAATCATATTATGATATATGTATATTTTCAATTTGTTCGCCTTGCGCGCTTCAATCACAATTTGGGTTGTCGCCCAAATTGTGTTTACGAGGTGTGAGACCGATTATTTTTTAGGGATTAGTATCTCATTAAAAAGAAGATAAAAATCCCTTAGACTTTGTGGATTATATAAACATAAAAATGTGACAGCATTCATATCTAGTGTCCTTATCCTTTTTTAACTAATTGCTCGGCACAAATCTTTTAGCATATGTATAAACACAGTGAAATGCAAACCACGTTTTTTCAATGTGTAAATGAAATAAAATATGTACTTACGCCAAAATTCCGGACATATGAAAAATCTCCGCATTCAAGTAGGCCAAATAAGCCATCACAAATATAAAAATAGGTTCAATCACTCTCACTTGATCCGTAAACCTGGTCACAAACCCAGTCGCGAATCCCCACAATACCCCAATCACTGTTCCTCCGATTGCGACAACAAAGAACGAACCGAAGCCCGACAACACATCGGTGTAGATGATGTTCTGGTAACCCATCTCGCTGTACTTCTCAAACATGTGGTAGAGTACGACGGTGACGGCATCGTTCAGCAGTGATTCGCCGAACACCACGATGTAGAGGATCTCGTTGACGTGGATCTCTTCGAACACAGCCAGCACGGCCACGGGGTCCACTGCGGAGATCAGCGCGGCGAAGAGGTACATGTGGAGGAGTGGAGTGTCGCAGCCGAAGAGCTGGGTTTGGCCAACCGCCCAGAGGGAAGTACCTGCGAACAAATTCATCATTATAAATATGTAAATATGGAGTGATTACCTGCAATTGTGTGGAGTTCACCTTCAAAACCAAGAAGAAGCTCCCTTCCTTTCTTATCTTTTGATTCATTTTCTCTTTTTACTATAGAGTGTCCAACTGCAATTGTGTGGAATTCAGTTTCAAAAACAAGTGCAGGGAGATACTCCCTTCCTTCCTCATCTTTTTACTTCATTTTCAGTTTTTACTATACAGTGTGTAACTGCAATTGTGTTAAATGTAATTTTAAACAAGCGCAGGCGATGCTGCCTTCATTTCTTATAGATTCGTTGTTAGAGAAGTGGGCGTAAGTGAAGATTTACGAAACAGGTGTACAGGAGCGAATGGATGAATGTTTGTTGCGTGATGATGGATTTTGGTTGTGAGAAAAGAAAGAGTTCGTATGGAGGAAGTGTTAATGTGGTCGAAACGAGTATCGTGTGTGAGGATGAGAATATTGACGGGTTCGTGCTACCCCATTTAAATAGGATATAGCGTGATGTTATGTATGTATGTATGTATGTATGTTAATATGGAGTAGGTGGCTCAGTAGTATCGAGTCTGTCTGTGGATTTAAGAACCGTGGTTCGATTCCCACAGCCGATAAACAATTTTCACCAAATAAAAATACTATCCCTGTGGCTCCCTCTCCACTAACATCTTTGGGAGGCGTGTTTTGACAGCTGCACTTCACGCGACTAAATATCACTTACCGAGATCTGTCACGGTCAGAGTGCCACACCCAGTAGTGGGTAAAAGGCGTGATGATATATTTATTTATTTTGTAAAGAATGTAATATTGATTCTGCTGTTTTATTAGTTTTGAGAAATAAGGAAACTCAATTAATTCAGATTAATATTTAATTTCAGAAGTTCAATTATCGTGTCTGATTTTAAATTAAAATTTAAGTGAAAAGTAAATTTATCCTGACAAAAGACACACACATTCCAAAACGTGAGAAATATGGCTGGCACTTGTATCACCCCTATTCTTATTCAAATATCAAGTTCATATGTCGTGTTTATCTTCAATCTCCCTATATTTCCAATTAAAGTATCTAGAGAGATAGCAAGATAAACTAGGTAGGAGCGGATCCAGAAGGGTGGGGATCATGGAGGTCATGACCCCCCCCCCTAAGCATGGACTTTTTTTTAATGTTGGCCTAATACATAATAATAATGTCATTATTTACGATAACTCAATTTGTTAAGCAAATTAAATACAAAATATTATCTAAGAACTTAAAATTTTAAGATAATTAAGAACTATTGTTTGATTTATTATTCTAATAAATAGCCAAAAACCAATATTTTGTGGGGATATTATTTCGACTCGCAAATGGGAGAAGTATTCTATTTAAGACCTAGTCAAGTATGTGACTACCGACATTTGCACTTAGAAAATCAACTTCTAATTCAATAATTTTTGTATTCTATCGAAGAACCGTTTAGATATTGAAACTTTATTATTTAAAAAGTGTTGGTGGTCTTAGGGGAAATTTTTGAGGTGAAAAAAAATTTTGTTATCAAAGTATATACTAAAGATGATTTAATGTTATTCAATGTGATTTAATGTGAATTGATGTGATTCCAAAGATGAGTTAATGTGATTTAATGCGATTGCAAAGACGATATAATGTGGTTGTAAAAATTATTTAAAGCAGGAATATAATATGAGCAAATATAAATGTTACTTATATTTAGAGGATGGGCAATACCCCTCCCCCTAGACAAAATTCACTCCATGACCCCCCCCCCCCTAATTCGAAGTCTGGATCCGCCCCTGAAACTAGGAATATATAAACTTGATATTTGAATTCATGGGTGCCAGAGCAGTAAGGAGCAAGATATATACGAGTACTTGTTGATTAATATACTGATTAAAATAATTTGAATTGATTATAATGATATAAGTATTCATTACAAATATTCATTTATAGGTAGATTAACAAAACTGATTAGCCGTTAACATCATATTAATTAAAAATTTTAACTCTTTTTATAATTCATGAAAATGATTAGACGACAACTCAAGTTACCGTATATAGGTACCATTTTTAGTTCTATTTTTAATATCGTAAAATGTCAAAGTAACTCTATTACGCCAACATAAAACAGAAATAAATAAATAAGTTAGTTCCAAAACAAACTCCTAGTAGTTTAATGGAATAAATTGTCAATTTAAAGTTTATATTAAGTTGTATACATGCGCCCAGGTCTAGAATTGGTAGATTAGAACTAAATTTAAAAACTAGTCGATCGAAAGATACGTAGGAAGTTAAAAACACGGATAATATCCAAAACAATTCAAAATATAAATTTATATTAAGAAAATATATTGTAAAGTGTAAGTGTCAATGTTTTCTGCTATAATTTATGTATGGCTGGTTTTATAAACAACAAATAAATTTACTTCTAAAATAAATTAAAAAATTTAATCAAATGACAATCGAACTTTTGACAGTAATGTTATATAATGCTACAAACTAAATAATATTGATTTGACTTTGTTAATATATTCTGTCCTGTGTGTGGAGTGGTTTTTTTTTCACAGTTTTACTTTACGTTTATTTCTTTTTACCATAAAAATGCGTTTTGTACTAGGTTAGGCATGGTTATTGGTGTTTTTTTTTCGATTTCAAGGTTAAATAATTTCGACCGCCAATTGTTAGTATTTTTCCTGTATTCTGCTCGCTGAGAGGAAACTTTTCACAAATTTTCAGCGAAATCGAAGGTGAAGTAGCTCTCCTGTAGGTTTACCGAAATTAAATACTGATTCTATATTTGGAAATCCGTCTTTTATATATTGTACATAGTAAGAATTGAAATAAAAATTATTGGATTTTAGTCAAATTATTTATTATTTTCATCTTCCGGCAGTTTTAAATTCTACTTGGAAGGAAGTAAAAAGATAAACATCAAAAGAATGTCCCAGGTACGAAACCAACTGAGAATGACATTAACAAATAATTTGAGTGAAGTCTGAATCCGCTATCTTTTTGTTATTAAATTTCCTTCACATATACAAAACAAGAAGTTTTCTCAACTTATATATACAACAGTGTTTTCTGTTGAACGTTATCTCGATGTCAGTTAGGATCCCTAACTGTCCGAGTTTTAGTCGGACAGCGACCGATCTCTTTCGTGAATATTAAAATAATATTCTTTTTCATTTTGAAGCCGGGCGAATATATTCCAGTTTTCTGAATTCAGAATTAACTTGTTTTTATAAAGATAATATTGGAAACAGTGGCTGGTAGCACAAGCTCTGTTTTTGGGTGTTTTAAGAGCACGGTTTTAACATGTTAGAGATAGCTAAAACACCCAAAAACACTGCTTTTAAAAAAGGCAAAAACAGAGCTTGTGGTACAACCATTGTATTTGTTATCAAACGCGTAAAAATTTGACTGAAAAGACAAAATATATCGTTATTCAAATTAAAATTTTAAAAATCTGCTGTGTCCACTATAGTATTTGACCTACCATAAATTTAGATAAACTCACATAATTTGTACATCTTTTGAAAAAAAAAACAATTGATGATAGATTAAATAGCAGTTATGGCTGTTATGTTTATTAAATAAGCCATTATTTGAAATGTTGCATTCAAGAGAAAAAAAAAGATTTATTTAAATTGTAGATTATTTGCACATTGGTTGGTAAACCACTATCAATAACCTAATCATCTCATATTATCATCTGGCCTTATCAAATTTTGCATTTATAAGAATGGTATTTGTGTTTTTTTTTTACTCTTTGACCAGTAGTTTTATAAATATTAAAGTTAAGTTCAATTTTATTCACTGATGTTTTCATATTTTCTACTACAGTTTGAATTACAATGTTTTCTTTATCTTCGTCCGCTACCCTTAAATTCAGTTTGATAGTAACAAAATTACCAGCCACGGTAGTTTAATAGTTAACACAGTAGTTGTTTGACCGTAGGTTAAGGGTTTAAATCCCGTCGAGGGTATTGATGTTTGTAATAACTTTATCGGATTAGGATTAGATGGAAAAGCAGCTCTTAGCTGAACTTCAACCTTCGCCCTATTGGTCAATAGACCAAATAAATAAATAAAATTAAAATAAATTACGTTCGTAAGACGGTAGCTTTAAAAGTTTTAGGACCGGTCTATCCACACCCGGATCAAGTTCTCGGTAACTATTAACAGGATTATAGAAAAAATATATCGAAATAATAGCACCCACAATTATCTAGAACATTATTCGGAAATGGAGAAATCAAACCTTATTTATAAGAGAAAATTCGTGTTTTTATAAAACACCCAATAATTTTATAAAACGCGAACAGATTTTCAGCGATAACGAATAACATAAGGCTACATTGTAAAAGTTTATTACGTTCATTTTATAAATAAAAATATGAAATAAATATATCATTACACCTTTAATCCATAACAGGGTGTGGCATTTTATTGCAGCAGATCTCGATGAATGATATATTTATGCTCGTGAAATTAAATAACGGCCCTTATAGATGGTAATGAACGGAGTGCATAGGGATAATTTTAATGTTGTGAAACGTTTGTCGGATGCGGGAATCGAACTTGGATTCTCAAATCCACAAGGCGACATGATACCGCTGAGCCAGCGTTCATTTTATGAAACGGTTAAACCGTCGTCCTTTAAATGTCAAGTATCACTATTTACTATTATTTTTCGATTCTACTTAATTTTACTTACGTTACACTTAATATTTGAGTGATAGCGGTGTAAGTGAACATCTATTTTGTAAAACTAGCTCTAAATCTATAACGTGAAGTAATAGTATCAGTTTCTATATTACTAAATGAGTATTTGAGTGATTTTGGTGCGTAAAAGTTTTATAATTTTAGGTTGGCAACAATATTTGAAAAACTGAACACGTTGTGTTTTTAAATGCCCGTTTATTTGCTTATTCGTTTTCGAGGTGATATGTTATTTCTAAAAAAATTTATTCAGTAATTGTTTTTCATATTAATTTCTGTTATTTCTTATATTAGTTTAAATTGAGAAACAAAATACAAACTCGTAAAATTTATGAAATTATCCAACCTAAAAACGTATAATTAATTAAACTACAATAATACTAATAAACAAAAACAATACAAAATATCTGATGTGGACACCACATGACTTCCTTGTACACGTATTAAACTATAGATATTTTTTTAATTGCACATATTTGACATTAAATCTTTTATTTTTTGTTCTAATCCATAGCACACTTAATTTTAAAAAAAATCAAGAAATATATAATATTTAAATTTAGATATCTCGTTTATGCAAAAAGCTAATTTAAAAATTCTTAATGTGCTAGACGCAGAATTTAATTCTCTAAAACTTTTATTTGCAGCACTCCTTTCTAAAATTAAAATAATACCATTTTTTTCAAGGAAAACTGTTAGCAGCTTCATGTAATGTTCCGGTTAGTCTATTTTAACCAAAATCTATTATGTTATTTCCATTGATATAGTAGTCTTATATACCAAATTTGGAAAGTTTTAAATTATATTTGAATATAGTTTTTCATGAAAATCTATTATAGGCTTCAAGTAAAGTACCACTTCCGGTAGTTGTATAATGACCAAAAAGGGAGGTGCACAACTAGATGTTATAACAGTCCTAAATATAAAGTTTCAATTTTCTACGGCTTACCGTTTTTGAGTTATGCGAGATACGTACGTACGTACAGACGGCATGACGAAATTAGTCAAAATGGATTCAGGGAGGGCCAAAACACCTATTTCCGTTGAAATCTGAGAACCGAAAATTTTCGCGATTACAATACTTCCTTTACTTCGTACAAGGAAGTAAAAATGAATTTAAAAAAATATGAAAATAAAACCGATCCACAAATATTATCACAAACGTCAAATTAGACCTAGCTCTATGATATAGAAACACCTACAGGGAAAGTTATATTTCCCTGAGCATATAAAAACTGAGATAACGTCGTATACTCTATTTCCATGTCTCCGCTAGATACCACTACTGAATATAGAAATATTCTTACTCTAAAAGTCATTTTATACAAATATCAAAAGCTAGCATAGAACTTTTTATTCTATTCACGTAGCATGTAAATATAAAACAAAATTCAAATGTATGTATAATACATATTTGAAAACAAACATAGTATAAAAATGATTTAGAACACTAGAAGAAGAAAATATAAAAGTTATTTATTGGAACATGGGCCACTAAAGTGGCATTTAAACCAAGAAACACTTGTTAGTATAACATTAAATTTTAATTATTTTTACTAGAATGCTTTAAGTAAAGTGTAAGCAAGTGGTGTAAGTTAATAAATTTGATAATGTGCCATGTGCTATTCGTTATAAATATTACGCAACGAGCCATTTTATAAAATAACTAGCTAGAAGCTAGAATGTAAAGTTAACGTAGATTTGATAATCTGGTCTTGTTTAATGAAATAAGTAGGCTATAGGCATATTTTCCTGATAAAAACTGGCATAGTTATTCATTTTTGATGTGTTTGTTATTGTACGAATTTAAGAAAAGATTGTAAGAGTAGTTCCCAGCAGCATAAACAATGAAATACGTAAGGTTATACGTCCAAAGTACGTGGATGGGCTACGCTAAAGCTTTTACCATCCTTCTTGGGCAACCTTCACCTATATTTTTCGTTACTTCTTCTTCTTGGTTCTCATGTTACAGATTTCAGGATACAGACTACGGTGGCGCAGAACCCATTTCCTCTTACTACCGCGATTATTTTCTTAGGATTTCTGCTATATTCTTTTTCGTAACACATGCACAAGAAACACGTTCTTATTCCCTAATTTTAGAGAGAGAAACACTGCTTTTCTCGTTATGTTTCTCTCCCTAGGTAGGATGTTTCTTTCCCTAGGTAGCATGTTTCTTTCCCTAGAAAGATGTTTCTCTCCCTAGAGACTACGATTATTAGCTGTTTGCGGCATTTCCTAGATAACTAGTTACGCAACCCATATTTGATATTTGTCCCGATAAGACGGTAATTTTTGTGCACTTGTTACGAAAAGTATAATATGCTTCACGGGAGGGCGCGATTATCCCTTGTGTGAAGTTGGCAAACTGAGACGTAAGAGAGGGTCGACGCGGGAATAATCGCTTGTTTCCCTCCCTGGATGCATAACATACTATAATATTATCCTCAAAATATTCATATATTTGTAACATTTTGCAAATTAAATCAAATATTATATGTACATACATACATAACATCACACTATATCCCATAAATGGGGTAGCACAAACCCCTGAAACATCTACTAACAGATTCATCAAAATATCAGACCGCGTCCAACATTCTCATACTGACATGATAATCGCTTCAACCATACTAACGCTTCTTCCCAATATGATAGAAAATTGCATATGACAAAATGAAAGGATGAAAAATTGCTTTAAGACACTTTTTATTTTCACAATTGTTAATCGCATATGACAATATTCACAAGCCTTATTTACTAGAGGTTACTTCATTTTAATGCCACAAATTACAGATAATATTTAACATGTTTAAAAAAAAACTACTAATTATGATTTTTTGTTACAATTGCCTTTTTGCTCTAAATATTACAAACTAGTAGTAGGAGTTTTTATTAAAAAAAATAATTAATTTATAATGACGGGCAAGGATAATTAATCGGAATTAGCATAATTGACATTAAGTAACCTAGTTAATTTTGGATTAATAATTTGAAATAACAGATGACCGATGAAGACTTCGAAAGCGATTTTCTTGTAGTTCAAGAAAATACTTATACAAAATATTACAGATGCTGCAAACAATAACTTTTTATTAGCTTATAATATTTTTTTATGAGTCTTGTAATTAATCATTTACTTAGTTACTATAATTACCTATCAACTGTCATTTATATAAATAAATATACCATTTATATAGAAGGTGGAAATAAAATTTTGAATGTGGTTTAAGCAGTTCGTATAAATAGTTACGTTCATAATCTTGTTAGGTCATTGGTTACTTGTTTCATATTATCAGCCCTAGACTTTTATAATAAGTCACTAGAATATATATATATATATATATATATATATATATATATATATATATATATATATATATATATACCGGGTGGTGCTCGGTGAGTGCGAACATAGGAATTTAACATGGGATATTAGTTTTATGCAATTTCCTGCTCTCCTGTACATTTTACGGAAAAAACTGTAGAGGGAAGATTTGTTCAGAATTAAAAGTTACCCATGAAACTGTTTTTACATGTTTTATTAAGTTTTTGGTTTAGCCGTAACATTAAAAATAAATTTCGAAATTTCTGTTACTTTGTAGCAATAGCCATGACTTTTCTTTTATTTTTATGACAAATGCGTTAAATGTCAATTTTTGATGTTTATTAAAGTTAATCTTATAATTTAAATTAAATCTTTGTGTAAGCTATAAAATGAATGTTTATTCAAACGAAGAACGTGTCTTCAATAAATGTGCGGGAATATTTAGATTTGGTTTTTCCTAATCGGTGGATTGGTCGTGGTGGTGGAATAAATTGGCCTGCAAGATCTCCGGACCTAGCTCCTTGCGATTTTTTTTTGTGGGGGCATCTTAAAAGTAAAATTTACTCTAAACACTACGAAAATTTAGATTTACTAAGACAAGCTATATTCGAAGAATGTGATAATATTACTGACAGGCAATTAGCCAATGTTAGAACTTCGTTTTACAATAGACTTGGTTATTGTCTTGCTGAAAATGGTGGCTTGTTTGAACATTTATTGTAATTTCTTTATTTTTTTATGTAGGAATATTAAATAATATTGTTACAATTATTACTTATTATTTCACATTAAATTATTGTAATTTAAAATTTTTAAAAAAAATTGAAATTGTTGATAAACTTGAAACTGATTTATTATTAAATATGAAAATAAAACTTTGTTCAAAGAATAAAAAATGTGATTTTTTTGATTTAATTTAAATTATAAGATTAACTTTAATAAACATCAAAAATTGACATTTAACGCATTTGTCATAAAAATAAAAGAAAAGTCATGGCTATTACTACAAAGTAACAGAAATTTCGAAATTTATTTTTAATGTTACGGCTAAACCAAAAACTTAATAAAACATGTAAAAACAGTTTCATGGGTAACTTTTAATTCTGAACAAATCTTCCCTCTACAGTTTTTTCCGTAAAATGTACAGGAGAGCAGGAAATTGCATAAAACTAATATCCCATGTTAAATTCCTATGTTCGCACTCACCGAGCACCACCCGGTATATAACGATATGGGTCTCAAACTCCTCGAGCCTGCCCGCACCGCGGGGTTAGCAGAGTCGTAGTTAGACTGTTGGTAGACATCTTCTTTGCCTTTACAACAATAATTGTAATTTACTACTATATATTATGTACATAAAATAATTATCTTGGATGTCCTTTTTTACTTCCTTGTACGAAGTAAAGGAAGTATTGTAATCGCGAAAATTTTCGGTTCTCAGATTTCAACGGAAATAGGTGTTTTGGCCCTCCCTGAATCCATTTTGACTAATTTCGTCATGCCGTCTGTACGTACGTATGTACGTACGTACGTACGTACGTACGTACGTATTTCGCATAACTCAAAAACGGTAAACCGTAGAAAATTGAAACTTTATATTTAGGACTGTTATAACATCTAGTTGTGCACCTCCCTTTTTGGTCATTATACAACTACCGGAAGTGGTACTTTACTTGAAGCCTATAATAGATTTTCATGAAAAACTATATTCAAATATAATTTAAAACTTTCCAAATTTGGTATATAAGACTACTATATCAATGGAAATAACATAATAGATTTTGGTTAAAATAGACTAACCGGAAGTGGCACATTACATGAAGCTGCTAACAGTTTTCCTTGAAAAAAATGATATTATTTAAATTTTATAAATAAATGATGCAAATAAAAGTTTTAGAGAATTAAATTCTGCGTCTAGCACATTAAGAATTATTAAATTAGCTTTTTGTATACGCGAGATATCTAAATTTAAAAATTATATAATTATTTTTAAAAAAAATTAAGTTTGCTATGGATTAGAACAAAAAATAAGAAAAAAATAAAAAATTAAATGTCAATGTCATTGCATTAGCAACATTTAGTTGTGCACCTTTCGTTGTATTCATTGAATAATTAAAGGATGGGAAAGAAACAATCAAACAGGCAAAAGAAGGGTAGAATGAAGAAATACATTTCTGAAAAACGACAAGCAGATGAATAAAAAGCTAGAAAATTTTAACAACAAAAAGAGAATAAAAATTCTTAGAGAGAAAGATGAATATAAAGAGGGAGAAAATGTTAAGACGAAGGAAAGAATAAAAAAAATTAAGAGAAGTTGCACGAAGTAAAGGAAGTATTGTAATCGCAAAAATTTTCGGTTCTCAGATTTCAGCGGAAATACGCATTTTGGCCATCCCTGAATCCATTTTGACTAATTTCGTCGTGCCGTCTGTACGTACGTAATGTATCTCGCATAACTCAAAAACGGTAAGCCGTAGAAAGTTAAAATTTTATAATTATGACTGTTATAACATCTAGTTGTGCACCTCCTTTTTTGGTCATTATATAACTTCCGGAAAGTAAAGTACCATACTTGGAGCCTATAATATATTGAAAAACTATATCAAAATATAATCCAAAACTTTCCAAATTTGGTATATAAGACTACCATATCAATGGAAATAACATAATAGATTTTGGTTAAAATAGACTAACCGGAAGTGGCACATTACATGAAGCTGCTAACAGATTTCCTTGAAAAAAATGGTATTATTTTAATTTTAGAAATGTATGCTGCAAATAAAAGTTTTAGAGAATTAAATTCTGCGTCTAGCACATTAAGAATTTTTAAATTAGCTTTTTGCATAAACGAGATATCTAAAGTTAAATATTATATATTTTTTGATTTTTTTAAAAATTAAGTTTGCTATGGATTAGAACAAAAAATAAAAGATTTAATGTCAAATATGTGCGATTAAAAAAATATCTATAGTTTAATACGTGTACAAGGAAGTCATGTGGTGTCCACATCAGATATTTTATTTACGTATATTCGTTTCAATGATGATATAAATTGAACTGATGTCAATGCATTCAATCAAAATCAAACAAGTGATAAATGAAAATTTTATTGATTTAAATTAAATTAAATTCCATTGTACCCTGATGTCTCCACGTACAGGACAAAAATCGATTATGTAGTTACTGATAAGAATTAATTGAGATTAATAAATGACTCGAGAACAATGAAATTCCAATGCAATACTAATCAATTAAGAATGAAACGTACATAAGTGTATACATTATTATTAGAATTGTATTTACGAAAATAATTCATAAATTTGTAAATGCGTTAATATTTGTATATACCTACATAATCAAATATATGTACCTACTATTATATTATACGGAATAATACTCTCATAGTAAGAAACTTATTTTTAATCTAAATACTCATAGAATAATTTTCTAGATACACATGGTACTAAAAGTGTAATAAAATTCCGTACATTTGACATTAATAAATAGTAGTTATGCTACATAGAAGGTGATTTGTTTTCTAAAGACTTAGAAGATTCGCAAAAGAAGTAAAAGAAACTGAATTAAAGCTAAGTAATTACACATGTATTTCTCTGTACACTCTGTACTCGTAATATTATTCTGTAATTGGGATTTATCCTGTAGAATAATAAATAAATAAATATGGACATCAAACAATGTCATAATTCAAGTTGTTATGGTGGTGAATATAATACTAATATGTATACAAAAAAAAAAAAAAATCGGTGCTATTTGCCGAGATACAAATTAAATGAAAACATTCGCTGTCTACTCATTAATTCATTTCGATGTATTTAAACCACTGCTATGCCACTATTTCTATAGTTTTCCGTATATTGCAGAAAATATTAATTAAACATTAAACACAATCATACAGATAAAGAGATGTGTCAATAAAATTAAGGATCCATCTAACTAATTAGTAAATATGTCTACAACTCGTTCTAACGTTTTAAGTTCAACATTACTAAAATCTAAATTTCTTCGCAATAGAACGGTTTGTTAAAGTAGAAAATTTAAAGAACGATATTTACATTCCTTTTATTTTCTCAATTTGTCATGATTTTAAAAACAAATACAACGGAAAACTATGTCGTTGACAAATTATTAGGGTGATTCTGAAAACTGTACAACATTTTATTTTGAACTTAACATTAAACAAATTTATCACTTTTCTCCAACAAACAACCGTGACAGCTACATAGAATCATTTTTCATTCTTAATAACATTTAATCCGGGACACGATCAATGAATTCTTCGAAAGTGGAAAAACAATAATTATTTGTTAAACATTTTACTTTATTTAAAAAATCAATATTTAATTATGTTTAACTTTACATTAACTTTTTGTTATTAATTATATATAAATTATAATAAAAAAACTTAAAGCTAACCTTTTAATTAATTTAGAGCACAACTTTATTCATTAATAAATAATAAAATTCCTTCGTATAGGTACCGAGTTTGTTATGTTGTAAACATTAATCGTGAGCGAGACTGTATTAAACTAAAATTAATTTATTTAACTTTGAAGGTTCTTGAAGTATTTCCAGACTAATTTACAAATTTGATATACCTAAGTCGTTAAAATTAAAAAGTTTTTTTATGACATACATAGAAGAATAATATTTTAGTGAGGAAAATAAGTTTTCCCTTTCAAGAGAGGTTAAATAAATACTATTTAAAAAAATATATAAAATTCATTAATTATTTTATTGAAAAGTCTTATTTTATAATCTTAAATCTTTAAATTATCGAACAATTTTGTTCAGTTACTTTGTGGCTCTTGAGGTGTATACCTCAACAAGTTTTTAATTTTTAATTTGACTTCAATTATTTTACCCTTGATTTTAAAATTTAAATTGTTAATTGTTATTCCATACTAAAATTGCTTGATAATGGCCCAAATATTGGCCGAAACGTCACTTTCTTAGGTTAATAAAAAATCTGATGTGGACACCACATGACTTCCTTGTACGCGTATTAAACTATAGATATTTTTTTAATTGCACATATTTGACATAAAATCTTTTATTTTTTATTTTTTGTTCTAATCCATAGCAAACTTAATTTAAAAAAAAACACAAAATATATACTATTTAAATTTAGATATCTCGCTTATGCAAAAGGCTAATTTAAAAATTCTTAATGTGCTAGACGCAGAATTTAATTCTCTAAAACTTTTATTTGAAGCATTTATTTCTAAAATGAAAATAATACCATTTTTTTCAAGGAAAACTGTTAGCAGCTTCATGTAATGTGTCACTTCCGGTTAGTGTATTTTAACCAAAATCTATTATATTATTTCCATTGACATAGTAGTCTTATATACCAAATTTGGAAAGTTTTAAATTATATTTGAATATAGTTTTTCATGAAAATCTATTATAGGCTTCAAGTAAAGTACCACTTCCGGAAGTTATATAATGACCAAAAAGGGAGGTGCACAACTAGATGTTATAACAGTCCTAAATATAAAATTTCAATTTTCTACGGCTTACCGTTTTTGAGTTATGCGAGATACATACGTACGTACAGACGTCACGACGAAATTAGTCAAAATGGACTCAGGGAGGGCCAAAATGCGTATTTCCACTGAAATCTGAGAACCGAAAATTTTCGCGATAACAATACTTCCTTTACTTCGTACAAGGAAGTAAAAAGGTTTAAAAAATGAATAATTAATTTTATCTTTTTAATTCCAATTAAAGCCTGAAATCTAGCTAATATAAAAAATTTAAAAATTTACCATTCGGCTTATTTAAAATTAATTAAAATCTTCAGATTTTATAAAAAAAAATTGATTCATATAAATAAAATATTACCATTATTGTACCTACTACATTTTTCTTTGAGTGTATTTAAAGTTTGAATAAATCATTTTTCTACTATTGTTAAAAATAAGAGACTTTTAAAAATTAATTTCAGTGCGCGAAGCGTCATTTATTATAGAATTATATTTTATTGCAAGAATATGAATTTTAAAAATAATTATTTTTGAATGCTGTTGCTAATATTGATTCCTGATAAATATTAAAATTCAATCGTAAACAAAATATTGTTTGTATTTTAAGCGAGAAATGTTTTAGTGCGTTCGAATAGCTTTGTTAACATCCGCCATTATTGATTGGTTTACATTAAAAAAATTAATAATAACTAAATAAATAAATAAATATATCATCAGACTTTTTACCCCTTACTGGGTGTAGCACTGCCATAGCAGATCGCGGTAAGTTATATATTTTTTCGCGTGAAGTGCGGTTATCTGCAGTCAAATCACGGTCACCAAAGATATTAGTGGAGGGGGAGCCACAGGGGTAGTTTTAATGTTGTAAAAATTGTTTGTCAGTTGAGTGAATCAAACCCGAGTTCTCAAATTCATAGGCCGTTTCGATACCATTGAACTACCTACCCTATAATAATAATAAATATTTTTAATTAGATTTGATACTGTTGCGTCCTCTACTTTGCTGATTTAGACTATAAATAGATTCTATAGATCACTGATTTCTGACCTATGTGTTTTACTTCCATTTGCCTTTATACGAATCTCTAAAAGAGTAGATTTTCAATGCTTCTTCATTATATCAAATTAAAGATAAGAAACAAACTGAATACGGAAGATGGCATAAGGTTGGGCTTTAACAAACACTTCTCGATCTATATATAATGAGAAAAGTATAGTGATTTTAATTTCTCGTTTTAGACCTTACCGAATAAAAAAATTCGGTCTAGCACTTTGTCGTTTAATGTGCCCGGAAACAGGATATCTTAAAACGCAGTAAGATTTTTGGTTGGAACTATATATAATTTGCTATTAAAGTTTTTCTGCATAGAATTTTAGTAAAAATATAAAAATAGTATATTGTGAAACTAGTTCACTCGTATGGCTTTAAGTACTTGCTGCGCTCGCACTTCAACAGCCATACTCGTTCATTAAAACATTACTTTTCTAAACGTGTTGCACATATTATGTTTTCGCATTTTGCTCTGATATGTTAGATACTAAACTTGACATTTTTGAGATTTGACAAATATTTAATAATTCATAAATATTAGGTGGCTTGTACTAGCAACTAAAACAACGCATTGTAAACAAACAAAAATACTGTCAAAATAGAAAATTCTATTTAGGCGAGATGGAACCCGAAGATAATAATTCGGAAACCCTATTTTCTTTTGGAGAAGATATTTTAAATGCAGCTAAAGAAGCTTCATCGAGTTTGCTTCCAGAAAAATTAAAAGAAAAATATGTTACGTGCTACAACTCATTTTGTGAAGTGTTTGACGCATTGTCAAATTATTTCAAAATAAATACTGTTAATGTCAATAAAAGTGTGAAATATTTACAAAACGAATTTATAAGTTTATAATACCAACAATTTATTATTAGTTATTATACTTACAGCAGAACTACAGCTAGGTTTTGAAATCATCATTTAGCATCTAAAGTTTGATGTTTGATAACAACAGGTAACAGAGAAAGATATATGTATAGCGTTCTTTGTATACGTTCTATTTACAAATCAACTATCTCAGCTCGCTTCACTTTAATCTCATCTCATTTTGATAACTAGTGAGGTGAGTTGTTGGTAAAAACAATGCAACTATTGTCGATAAGCGGATTTGAACTGGCGAATCTTGGTTTAGGTGACAACACAGTAAGTGTATTAACACGCTCGACCACCGCGCCTTATTATAATTGTATTTAATTGCAAAATTGTACAAAGTGAAATGCCTCGTACTGCGCAACATTTTCAAGATGCTTTATGATCTATTAAACGCGTAGTTGCACATCATATTCACAGCGTATTTTCCCAAATAAATATCCATTTGAAATAATTATAGATTGAGTTAACTTGTTTTCTTTCTCCTTGGTAAATAACATGGACTAATAGTGCAGTAGCCGGTATTAATTGGATAATTTACGACTGAGATGCCGATGCAGCCTCGTATATCGGATGGCGAGCTACTAATATTACTTGTGTAACGAAAGAAGCGAGGATCGAGAATTTACCGCTTAGAACTGGCTAGCACCGATACCATTTTATTTCACATTAGATTCCATTTGATTAAATTGTTTGAAAAATTATCTTTGACAGTTATACTTTTGCGTAATTGTATCTTATGTACCAGAAACGACATACCTATTAAACTTTCTTAGTTGACTTTGACATTATAATTTATTTAGGTGAAATTGAGGCTGTACCATGAACAAAGATGAAGAAAAAGTGACATTTCAAGATAGGTATGATTGAAGGAAATTAATGTGCAAGTTGAAATTAAAAAAATGTTTCAAAGATTTGTGCTCCTCCATTGAATGAAACATAGCGCGAAAATATAATTTTATGTCGAAATGGAATAGTTGTTTGCTCTTGCATAGTTGTTGCTGTCAACTGTCGCTTGATCAACAATCTTCTTTCTGCTCGAGGTGTGCACAACATACGACCACTTAGAAACGCTTGAAAAATAATTTATAATTTTCTATTTTGAATTTCGCTTAAGTAAGTGAAGATTTACGAAACAGGTGTACAGGAGCGAATGGATGAATGTTTGTTGCGTGAAGATGGATTTTGGTTATGAGAAAAGAAAAAGTTCGTATGGCGGAAGTATTAATGTGGTCGAAACGAGTATCGTATGTCAGGATGAGAATGTTGACGGGTTCGTGCTACCCCATTTAATGGGATATAGCGTATGTATGTATGAATTTCACTTGAAAAGATTAACAGTTGTCATGTATCCGTGGATACAATAATCGATACTTATCATCACGCTTTTTACCCATTACTGGGTATGGCACTCTGCCGGAGCAGATCTCGCTAAGTGATATATTTCTTCACGTGAAGTGCGGTTACCAGCCGTCAAATCACGGTCCTCAAAGATATTATAGAAGAGGAGCCACAAGGGTAGATTTAAATTGGTGAAAATTGTTTGTCGGCTGTGGGGATCGAATCAGGGTTCTTAAGATCCACAGGCCGACTCGATAATCGATACTTAATCGGAGAAACTGACTTTTTATATGAGTAGGCGGCAAATATCTACTTTCCATACGTGGAATAAATTCAGAAATGCCTACTTTCCGTTATGGGGTAGGTGGCACAGTGGTATCGAGTCGGTCTGTGGATCTTGAGAACCCTGGTTCGATCCCCACAACTGACAAACAATTTTCACCAATTTAAATCTATCCCTGTGGCTCCCCCTCCACTAATATCTTTGGGGGCCGTGATTTGACGACTGGTAACCGCACTTCACGCGAAAAAATATATCACTTACCGAGATCTGCTTAGGCAGAGTGCCACACTCAGTAATGGGTAAAAGGCGTGATGATATATTTATATTATTTTATATTTATTTGTACAATTAGTAATGAAAAAAATGCGGTTTTTTTTCTATGAATTTGAAGTTATTTCGAAAATTTCGCAGATATATTTAAATTGATATGCAAATTATTTTACGTTACCATGGATACGTCATCGTTTTTTAGTCTTAGGATAAAAAATCGCATTTTTACTATAGTAGTCATGGTGATATGGTTCAGTGCACGAAAACCCGAGGTATCGTAATTAAAAGCCCCTCAAATATAAAACTACAAAAAAACTTTTCAATGCATATACCGCAAATTGTTGTGTGTTCGTCAAAACACTTCCAATGCCCAGGGTCGGATTATTTGAAAGATTTAAATTCAAAATATCAATAAATAACTACAGATTACGTATTATCCTTGTATTATCATAATATTAAATCTTAATTCGAATGTTAAAATAGTGATAAATATGTATAAAAGTGTATCAATGAGTTCGGAGAATTTACCGTTAAAAAACATTATTAATCTTTAATTTCATTTCAGGTAGAAATATTTACCTAATTCTGTTATGAAAAGTCCTGTTTTACATCAATTTTTGAGGTTATGAAATGGACAATTTTTTCATAACTGTCATTCAAGTGTTATGTAAAGAATTATTTACAACTAGTTATGTAATGAATGTTGACAGTTTGAACTTTCTCAAAACTGTTTGCAAATAACGGAAAAAACTATTTATTATAATTTTTAGTATTTATATTCATTTAATAATTTTTTTGGTATTAAACAGTTAACGGGAAAATTAGCAGATTCTTCGATATCAGAAGGAAGATCAGTCTCGGTTCAATGATGACATAAGCTTTAAATTTAAACATTTTATTCATTTATTTTCACGGCAACACTTTGGTAAATTGATTTATTGATTTTGAAATATACTGAGCTGTCATATACCTAGAATTTTATGTATTTTAAAATTTTTTTAGCGGAATTAGATAAAATTTTGTACGTTATTATGAAAATGTGATATTGTTTTACTCACATAATTTGCAAAACTCGCTTCGTTCGTTTTGGCAAATATTATGTTCGTCAAACAATATCAACCTTTTCATAATTGGTTACGTAAATAACTATTTCATGCCACTGGACTGACAGATTTCAGTAATGAATAAATATTAGGATTTTATTTTCTTTACTTCTGTACTAAGTACAATTATATACTGTTTGATATAAATTGCATTATAAATGTTATAATTGACAATCATGGCCTTAGCTTCAATCCTTGTGTTCATTTAGAAATTTCATATTAAAAATTCGTTATCTGTTTTAATTTAAGATGGAATATTTACCTTTTGACATTTCTGCTAGATATTCACTTCATATTTGCTTTGGTTTAATATACGTTTTTAAGGGAATTATTTACTGAAAATTAATGATTCAGTGTATTTTCAAATGAAACGCGTAATATTTAAAGTCACTTTTCATCATTTTAGAGCTGCGTAAATAAGGAAATCTATCATTTTCATTTTTATAACTATATTTTTATTATAAAATAATTCGTATTCAACTAAATAATCAATTAAATATTATCTTGTTTCAGTTTAAGCTTCAACAAAGCTTTTATTTTCATAATTCAATTTTTTTATTGTCAACTTAAATAGTTACTTCTGATTACCCTGTATTAATACTGCCGTAACAGAATTTAGAATAATAAATATATTACTACAGAACTTAGCATTTTTCGACAATATAAAAATCTGATGTGGACACCACATGACTTCCTTGTACGCGTATTAAACTATAGATATTTTTTTCATTCCACATATTTGACATAAAATCTTTTATTTTTTGTTCTAATCCATAGCAAACTTAATTTTTAAAAAATCTGATGTGGCACCACATGACTTCCTTGTACGCGTATTATACTATACCTACATTTTTTTAATGCACATATTTGACGTAATTTGACATTGACATGAAATTTTTAAATTTCTTCTTATTTTTTGTTCTAATCCACAGCAAACTTAATTACAAAAAAAAACAAGAAATATATAATTTTTAAATTTAGATATCTCGCTTATACAAAAGGCTAATTTAATAATTCGTAATGTGCTAGACGCAGAATTTAATTCTCTAAAACTTTTATTTGCAGCATTCATTTCTAAAATTAAAATAATACCATTTTTTTCAAGGAAAACTGTTAGCAGCTTCATGTAATGTACCACTTCCGGTTAGTCTATTTTAACCAAAATCTATTATGTTATTTCCATTGATATAGTAGTCTTGTATACCAAATTTGGAAAGTTTTAAATTATATTTGAATATAGTTTTTCATGAAAATCTATTATAGGCTTCAAGTAAAGTATCACTTCCGGAAGTTATATAATGACCAAAAAGGGAGGTGCACAACTAGATGTTATAACAGTCCTAAATATAAAATTTCAATTTTCTACGGCTTATCGTTGTTGAGTTATGCGAGATACATACGTACGTACGTACAGACGTCACGACGAAATTGTCAAAATGGATTCAGGGATGGCCAAAATGCGTATTTCCACTGAAATTTGAGAACCGAAAATTTTCGCGATTACAATACTTCCTTTACTTCGTACAAGGAAGTAAAAAAGTAGAAGACTCATAATTTTATGCATAAATTAAAACACAAATATAAGATTGCATAAAAAGTAGTTCCTCCAATATAACATTCTAATTATTGTACTTTTGTGAGAAATATAAACTGTTTTAAATTACAATATAGGCTACAAATATCAATACCCGTTGCTACAGGTTATAGATAAGAAGAACCTAGAAAAAAAACATAAATTATATTTATGTTATTTTATAGCTGCGTTAATTTAGCGATAGTGCGATGAAATACATGGTTTAACCTTTGACATTTATACAAAATATTGCTATCTACTAAAGCTGTTACCTATTTATCATGCATATTTTTATTGAATCGTGAAACGACTTTCCATAAACACAATATTTTTCATTTTATGTTATTTTGTTTATGTAGGGCAACAGTAGTCAACAACAAAATATACAACACCTGAAACATGTTGACTCTACTGGTACAAGCAAAGCGAATGTACCGACATACATGTGTAGGTATTTAATACGCCGGGTTTTATAAATAGAATTTTACTGGCGTCGTTGAATCACAAGAGAATTATTATAAAAGGAAATCGGATAAAATTCATAAGGATTCCAATCTTATTTTATGAAAAATCAAGTTGATTCATAAATATTTTAAAGACCTTTAATTCATTTAGGTTACCTATTTACTTTTCTCTGCAGAAATTATGAAAATTAAATTGTATAATATGGATTGAAATGAAATTTTATGGCTTTAATTCTTTTTTATATTTTCTAACAGATTAGCGATAAATACTTAATTTTATTTTGCCTTTTTTTCTTATAAAGAGAAAAATTTAATTTTAGCCATTGTATATTTACTTAAAAGAAAAAAATACTAACAACATTTTGTTATGCTTGTTAAATAAATCTCTATTACATTTCATATGATTTATTAATTAATTATTTTGCATGAGAGAGCTAGGAGTATCCATACTATACACGGGCGGTAAATTATGCTAACTATATTTAGAAATTGCTAGGATTCCAGATCATCAATGGTTGATAAGAATATTGGCAATTTTTGTTACAGAATACATTTGATTATAATATTTTTTCGTAACAGGTTCCCTAATTTTAGAGAGAGAAACACTGCTTTTTTCTCTAGGAAGAGAAACATGTTTCTGTCGCTCGTGAGAATGTTTCTCTCCCTAGAGACTACGATTATTCCCCGTTTGCGGCGTCGAACGCGTCATCTAGCTGAGCGGACAATGAACTAGTTTTAACAGTTGGAAAATTTGACACTTGTCCTTTTTAACAAATGAGAAATTTGACGTTTGTCCCAAGTGACATTTGTTCCGATAAGACGGTACTTTTTGTGCACTTGTTACGAAAAACATGATGTGCTTATCCCTTGATGCGTAACACACTATTTTAAATATTCTTTAGGAAATTTCAAGAAAATTCGGGTATTGTTAAGAAAGTCCAGAAAGGTTTCAGGAAATCAGGAATTTCTTTTAAAAATTCGGAAAACTTAAAGAAGTCCGGGAATTCTTAAGAAAGTACGGAAAATCTTAGGAAATCATGGAATTGTCAAAGTTCGCGAAATTTGGAAATCAAGAAAATCAAGAAATTTGAATTCTTAAATAAACACGGAATTTTTCAGGCAATTTAAGGAGTTTAAGAAAGATGAAATTTTTTTAAGAATTCGAGACATTCTTATAGTAGTGCAGGAAGTTCAGCAATTATAAGAAGTTTAAAGAAAAGGAATTACGATAATAACCGGTTGATGGACACTTTTCAGTTGCAAACAACTTATTTCCCATGTTACTTCTATGTTTATGCGGTATAGTGGTATCGGGTCGGCTTGTGGATTTGAGAACCCTGGTTCGATTCCCATAGCCGACAAACAATCATCACCAAAATTAAATCTACTCTTGTGGATCCCCTCTACTAACGTCTTTCGGGGTCGTGACTTGACGGCTAGTAAACGCACTTCACGCGAAGAAATATATCATTTACCGAGATCTGCTACGGCACAGTGCAACACCCAGTAATGGGTCTTTATATACTTAGGTCATACTATATGTAAAACAATTTAAATTTTTAAAATAGTAACTTTTCGTTGTCATGAGTAGTAATGCCGCGAGAAGAGATAAAGTATATTTTCGTTTCAACAAAGCCGTTCTTGTGTGGACTCGAGAATCAATTTTCTTGAAAATTTTGTGAAGTGAAAATAATATTTGTGTGATCTGCAGCGCATCAGAAATGAGGTTTTTAATCTTGTAACTAGCAAAGTTAATTAATAAATTAATTAGTTAACCTCAAGTAACTATTAAGACCAGTTACACCGTCAAAAGTTCAATTGTAAACTTGATTTAAATAAATAAAAGTAACGCCGAGTTATCGATCATATGGAATAATTAATATACCTGGAATCTTTTGTTTTGCAGTTACTTATTTATGTTTAAAATTTAATTTTAGTGGTGCAACTAAGCAATAAATTTCTTCCCATAAAATGCGGTTGCAAGCCGACAAATCATGGCCCCAAATATCTTGTATGGGGGGAGCCGCAGGGATAGATTTAATGTGGTGAAAACTGTTTGTTGACTGTACGAATCGAATCCGGGTTCTCAAATCCTCAGACCGACTAGATACCACTGAACCATCTACCCCTTTGTGTATTAATTTAATGTATACTAAATGACAATAGTGAGGTACCTGTACCTGCTTAGTGCTTACATGGATACCCCAGGAATGAGTTTCATGAATGGTAAAGTTTGGGATGGTTGATAATATTCGCTAAATCTGATTAAATACTGTATTGTTAAACCTATGCAAATTCGGTCAGCTGATTTCCATTATCAGTGTTAATTCAATTCCAATTTCCAGCTTGGAAGTCAATAGTCACATTAGTAATGTAAAAATTAGTACATAAATAATTCTCGCAAAATTGAGCAGCAATTATGAATATTAAATAATATATTATTCAAAGGAATATTCTTATGGTTTCATTTATTTAATTTTTTAATGAGATTAACTATTAACTTGTTAATGGGATTAGGTATTTAAAACATTAGGGAGGTGTATTCTAATTGACATATCTACTGTGGTAACGGCAGTCACATTTATACGGCGGTATAAATAAAAAAAATTGTATGACGTCATTATTTAGCCATATCCTAAATTTATAGTAACAGGTGGATAGGTCCCGTTATGGACGTAGCGTTATCTACGTTAAATGCAATGTTACATTGATTTCTAAGTAAAAGTAGAGGAAAAAAACATTTTGCGCAATAGCGTTCTTTCCAAAGATTTTGGTGATCGGTACGAATTTGATCAAGCCTTCTCATATACAAATTTTCTAACTGGAGCATAAGACCATCACCAGTGTTTTTCCATCTGATGCTGTTCTGGGCGATTTGTTTAATATGGCTCCAGATTTCTCCCTTTGATTTTAATTCTTGCAGAATGGAGCGTCTCCATGTTGTTACAGGTTGAACTCCTTGACGGCTTCCTTGCAGATTCCATTACAATGCTTTCTTGGCTGCATTGTTCTTGTCTCGTCTAAGGGTGTGATCAATCCAATTCCATTTTCTACGTGTGATTTCTGTTGGTTTGTTGAAGCTAGGAGCTATTCATTTGAAGTGTTTATATGTATATGCATTCTATATTGAATATTTTACTCGTAACCTTCAAAATGACACTTTCCGTACGCAACACTCAATCTGAAACAAGTGCTTCCATCGATCGCGACTCGATTGTGAAAATTGCAAAAAACACTGGCCCTAAATAAATCTGTCTTAATAATAATAAAAACTAATTTATAAAATACAACTTCCCTGAATTTTCCTTTATTAAAAGTTTGGGAAATAAGAGTTTTTTGCTAAAATTCTTTCAACATTTGTCGGCATCAGTGCCATCTATTTGACAACCTCTGAACTAAAGACGTCATTGATACAATTTGCTGCAGATTGTAGTCAAACAATAATCGCGACTAATACAATATTAATAATAAGAAAAAACACATATTGTGGAATATAACAACTTAGTTTAATGGAAAATGATATTTGAACTAAAAAACTATATTTTTAGATTGGGAAGAACCACAATTGTTACAAGTGTTATTATAAACATTTATAGTAAAATTTTGACAATTAAGAAACGAAGTTCTTGGAGCAGCTTGGTTTGCAATTGATAAAGATTGTGTATAATTTGCAGATTCTGGTGTACTCACACAAGTTGAAATTAAACATGTATTTTTTTAAATACCAGTACTCGAACAAAAAATACTATACAAACTACGTCCGGGAATATCGTCTAACTGCACTTAGTTCGTAAATAACTATAGTAAAATTTGACAGCTTATGCGGGTAATAACATTATTGTTTATTTATATAGAGTCTTGATCTTAACAACCTAATCAACATTTTATTCTTACCAATGGTGAGCGTATTGAAGATCGTGCCAATAACCGCAAACAGCAATATCGTCCCTAGGTGGTCGAAGAACAAACGGTTGGGCATAAAGTAGCCAGCGTCGAGAATGATGGGCGGTAACATGTAGAGGAAGAAGGTGTCGGGCGTAAGTGGCGACACGTGCACACTGTCTGTGGTGTGAAACAGCAACACACCGATCACTACGCCCACTACAATCAGCAGGCACGACTCGGGAAACATGTGGCTTAATCGGGGTGTCATGTGGAAACCTGGAACATAAATAACAAATAAGTAAAAGGAGGATACTAGAAGCAATGGGAGCTTTAAGTGAATAACTATGGCGATAGTATTCTAAACCAAAAGATACAAAATAATAAATTTTCTCATAACAGTTCACAGTTAAGTACACTGTCAATTTCAAAATATTTAAGTAGATTTATTTAAAGCTTGAAAACCAACCAACAAAACTACTTCGGCTTATAAAATTTTTTAAATGCTTTTCGGTTTTTTCCAATTTCAAAATATGAACAACTCTTGGACAACTTTATTGTATTGCGCTACGCTGATTATGGCCGTTTTATTCCATTGTTTTGCCAAATAAAAATTTGTCGTTAGCTTTTTACAGATTTGATACCTACCACGTTGTCAAGTTACAAAAACAACCTTAAAATATTTGTATATAAAGTAAAACAACCATAAAATATTTATACAGGCTGTTATATTTTAATAGACCCAGCGAATATCTCGCTTATTTATCAACTTAGCAATTTCTTTCATATAACATGATTTATACAGCAACATGTAAGCTATTTGATGACGGATGTACATTCATGATATCACTTCCGGTTTATTAGTAATTAATATCAACTTTGAAATTTCAAATGGAACATACTATATTTTTTACAAATTTGAAAAGTGCATCAAATTTACTTTACAATCATGTAAAATAATCCATATGTTAAATTATTAAAAAGTAAAATGGCGGGCACTTTAATATACACCAAATCGGAAAGAGAATAGTGAGTCATGACTGTGACTTGAAATAAAACAATTAACTAAAACAATTGTAATTATTATTTTATATTATTATATTAATATTTTTTTTGTCATAATAATAAATAGAATGAGAATAAGGAACACTTAATAACAACAAAATGATTTTATAACAAATATTCAAAATGCCTCTCAGCCTCTTCAATGCATTTTCTCCCGATTTGACCACTTGATTTTTTTATGGAGCTACGTGAAAGATTTTGTTTGTAATGAACCAGTAAACACATTAAACGGACTGAAGAATAAAAATGAAGCAGCAATTGAATCTTTATGTTAACCAAATATAAAGGGCAATCTAATCTGTTTTAAAACGTTGTGAAAAATGTAACATCCTATATAAAGTATTTGAAAATTGAAGTTTATGTGATAAAATGAAATACTTTTAATGTAATTGGGTATTTTATTTATACATTCTATATTATTAGGTTATGTTAGTTACAATGTATCTCATCAGAGGCGCTAGTTGACGTGCTGCTCTGTAAATTTAAAACTAGGAATTTGAATGATATATGAAATGACAGTAATAAGCGCAACGGAATTCAATGAAGTTGGCCATGGATGAACTCAAACATTATTGTCATCTAGAAAGGTTAGCGTGAAAGCTTCCATGATATAAATTCGGTAAATTATAGTAGACTATTCAAAATACTAGTAGAAACTAGAACTTCCTTAATATTAAATAAAATTATCAAATTCATAAACCAGTAAAGCAAGGGTATCCACTAACAACTTGTTATTTTTTAACTAGTGAAATAATGAGGTAACATAGCAACAGATATCTTGGTAGACGAATGTGTTATTCTTTTATTTTTTGAATTTATAACTGTCATTAATATGTCAAAATTTCATAATTTCAAAAACACTCGTTCGTATTTACGTAAGTAGAAAAAATATTGTAAGAAACTAGTAAGGAAAAAGGTTATTACCTTACTTATGTGTTTACATAACTCGGCTACGCCTCATTCTGCAAATTTCACATGCGTAAGGTAATAATCTTCATTTCCTTACTAGTTACATAAATAGCTATTTCATTCCTGAAAAATTGTAGTATACAGTTAAAAAAATCATCTATTTTTGATATTAAATTAGCACAAGAAAAAGTAAAATATTGATATAATAGTGAGATAGCGGCCTAAAAACAACCTTTATTTATAACTATACCAAATTTCAAGCATTTAGGCTCATTCTTGTGGCTGTAGTTTGTTCCAGAAAATGATCGCTTTTCGAATACACCTTGCCTACTTTACAGGCGCAAAATGTTGAGATTTTCACAGTGGGCGGAGTTAACTTGCGGTTACCGTTGCTGCGTGTTCTATTGCTAAATATTGTTGTTAAATTTGTTTATTTTGGTTCCTTCGTTTTTTGTTAAATATTATATTTGTTATTATTTTGTCCATTATTTTATTTTTATTATTGCTCAGTGGTATCGAGTCGACCTGTGGATCTTGAGAACCCTGGTTCGATCTCCACAGCCGACAAACAATTTTCACCAAATTAAATCTACCCCTGTGGTTTCCCCTTCACTAACATCTTTGGGGGCCGTAATTTGACGGCTGGTAACCGCACTTCACGCGAAGAAATATATCACTTACCGAGATCTGTTTCGACAGAGTGCCACACCCAGTAATGGATAAAAGGCGTGATGATATATATATATATATATATTTTTAATATTTTTGCTGTTGATATTCTAAACACGATTTTGGTAGTAAAATAGTTCAGCGTCAGCTCTACCTAAATCCCGAAGGTCGCGTCGTCTCAACCGTTAAGGGATAATGTGTCTCACCTCTGAAGAGTGCGATATCCAGTTACTAAAGATAGCTCTGGTCCAACCCTGAAGTGCGACCATTATCAACCGTTAAGTGTCACATAAATCCAAATAGAGTCAATGTACTCACGCATCACATTCATGACCTCACGCATAGTAAAGCGCGTATGACTGAAGCAACTTATGTATTATATGAGTAACTAACTGCTGGCACAACAATACACGGGAAATGAATTCACGGGTTTTAAAATTTGGAACATAAAATAAAATAGATAGTTTCTAATTTTTTAAGTTGCAATACTTTTGTTTCTATATATAAATACTTAATTTATACAAAAACAAATTTAGTAGAAGAGAGACGTCATCAAAATTTGTAACTAGAATAATGACGTCAAGGACGGCTGCGTTTATAGGATGTAAAAAAAATAAATACAATGAGTGTTGCTTAAATGTATAATAAGTTTCCTAACATTTTAAATGCTTTAGGCATTATTTATCAAATATATAACACACAAATCACAACAAAATTGACAAACGCCAACGAGAAACAAAATGGAATGAGAGTCGGATACAAATGTAACCGTTTTCAAAGGTAGTAGGTACCAACGGTAAAGAAATGAACTTCAATTATTTTAAATAAAGCAGATTCCGGTAACTGATATATTAATGCGCGTGAAGTACGGTTACCAACTGTCAAAACTGGCTCCCAAAGATGTAACTGAAGAGAGAGCACAAGGGTAATTTTTGACGTAGTGAAAATTGTTTATCGGCTGTAGGAACCGAACCCGGGTTCTCAAAACCACAAGTCGACTTGATACCACTGAGCCACCTACCCCATAAATTTTGTATAACAAGTTTTAATTAGTATTACTGATGATACAAATACCATACAAATCACATTTTAAACTCGTCTCGACGAATTTAAAACATCTAAAGATGAAAACAGTGACAATAATGTTAAAAAATAACTATAATTATGTTTACATAAAAATAAATAAATAAATATATCATCACGCCTTTTACCCATTACTGAATGTGGCACTCTGCCGTACCAGATCTCGGTATGTGATATATTTTTTCGCGTGAAGTGCGGTTATCGTCCGTCAAATCACGCCCCCTAAAGATGTTAGTGGAAGAGGACCCACAGGGGTAGGTTTAATTTGGTGAAAATTGTTTGTCGGCTGTGAGGATTAAACCAGGGTTCTCAAGATCCACAGGCCGACTCGATACCACTGAGCCACCTACCCCATATTATAATTATTATCATATTGAGAAACCAATTTAACTTTTATTCTAATTCGTTTAAAAAACATCTACTTAAGAAAAGAAATATTTAATTGAAATATAAATACCTTTAAATGGTCTGTAAAAGTTTTAATGACAAGATTGACATTTTTCAAAACCTTTATTTAATGACATCTACATCAAAATGTGTGAAGATTCATTGTTAGATATTATTTTAATATACCGCTATATTTTGTAAATTCTATTCCGCATAATTCAAGTGTGCCGTTCTTCTTTTGTTTAATAATTATTGTAATAATAGACAACGGGTCAATTGTATTTTATATTGAGACAAAATAATTATGTTTATTTCAAATTTAATTCGTTTCATTGTGCGCTTCGCCTCGAAACCCTAACATTAATCAAAGTTGAAAGTTATTTGGAAACAAAATCAAATTTACATTGAATCAATTTCCAAGTTCTGCTATTAATTTATTGATTTAGGATAAAGTTTCAAAGCATCATTTCCAAATAATTATTTGGTGAAATAGTTTGCTGGGTAGCAGACATTATATCGTTTAATTGGGGACTTAATGAAAATCCTTTGTAACCTAATCAATTCTACTACATATTTAGCAGCACGAACCCAAAGTAATTTGAGATTCCTAATTCAGTGGTCAGTGGAATTCTAAATCTACAAATCTCATTTACTTAACACCTTTTAATTTAAAATACCTACATAGACATTTTCAAAGGTATACCTAAGTAAATAGATAAATATATCATTTCACCTTTACCCTTTACTGAATGTAGCTGCAGTAGATTTTAGTAAATGATATATTTATACAAGTAAAATGCTATTAACAGTCGTCAAATCACGATTTAAAAAGATGTTAGTGGAGATGGAGCCACATGTGTAATTTTAATGTGTAGAAAATTGCATGTCGGCTGTGGGATTTGAACCAGGATTCTCAAAATCACAGTCCAACTCGGTACCATTAAGCCACCAGCTCCATACTAATATATTTACTATTATTAAATCAAATAACTATATATTTATATATAATACCATTAGTGACTATGATTTTGCTGGAAATTTTTGTCGTCATGATCACGACTGCTTGTTGCGATGAAAATCTGCACGAGTGCGACAGCACAAGTGCAGATTTTTCTAAAGCAACAAGCAGGAGTGATCTAGGCAAAAATTACCAAAGGAAAATCATAGTCACGTATGGTATTCGGCTTGACAATTCCTCGAAATATTTTATTTACTCCAAAAAAAATTTACCTGCAGTATTTTTAAAACTACTATTACCTTGGTGATCAATTTAAATTGTTTAATTTTTTGACATAACTAAGCAAAGTAAACAAAGTCAAATAAAATTCAACAATATTAATCTACTCAAAATAGTTAACGAACGTTATATCTAAGCAACGATTTGCGACATTTTTCACTAGTGAAATTGTCGCTGTAATACTACTGTGATTGGTTCAATTCAACAAAATACTTTAATTTGATTGGATGAAAAGTTATGAGTGGAATTGTCAAAATAATATGACTGGCAATTATGTAAATAGCTACTTCACATAATAATATATTTTTTCAAAACAACTTTAATATTTGGCATCGATTTTATTAAATGTTTTAAAATTATTTGAAAGAAGAATACATCAAATAAAAGTCATAATGTGGTAGGTAATTTATTTCTTCGTATCTTCACATTTGAGAATGGAAAAATATAAATATATGTTCATGATGTAATTATAGTATAAAAATTATAGCTAATAAAAGTCTATAAAAATCAATCATAAAAAATTACGGTACAACAAAAATCTCGACCAAAATAAATACTTAATTTTGCACTTAGTTGTTCATAGTTAAAAATATGCTACATGTAGTAAGATATATTTAGATTCTAAAACAAAATAGATATGTTCTCATAGTGTTACTTATTTGTTCGTATTTTGTTAATACTTACATTTATATAAAATTATCGTAATCACACTAATTAAAGTTATGAATACAACCCAATTACAGTTTAAATTTACATTTTATTTATATAACAATAACGATCTGTTTAAATGTTTCAAACATTACAATAGTTATCTTCAAGGTTCAGTACAGTATACAAATATAAAACTTTTTCAATAAATTATGTCTATTTATAGAGAAGTACAAATTAAGATACATACACAAAGTTTTTAAGTGATATTGAAATTATACTTTTCTACATATAATCAATAATTTTATAATTAATAACTGTAAGTTAATTTCACACATTTCTCGAGTAAAATACATCACAAACGACAACAATAAGTTTCAAAAATGGACGTTGACAGTATAAAAATTATATTAAGATAAAAGAGCATACAAATACATCATTAAATATTCTAGACGTAATTTTCATTGTTTCAAATATTCGTTTAAACTGAAGTATTTAAGCATTATTTAAAGAGAAAAATTGAATATATTCCGAGTAAAATTCAGTGACGTCGATATGAAAATCTGTGACCACCGTTGACTAATTGGTGAGAATATTTAACCGAAAAAAATTAATGCTCAGTTTATGCAGACAATTTATTAATTTAAGTATTATAAATCTTGTGTTTTATTATTTTGCGCTTAAAAACATGATAAAAACTATTCAAAATATAGTTGTTTCATTAGGGCAAGTTTTCGAGTCAAATAATTAAGGTAATATTACGAAATTTGAAATATTATTTTTAGTCCGATTAAATCATACCATTTTTAAATCTAATTATTAAAAAAAAAATGCATGTTTATTCAAATTAAAATAAAACAAATTAACAAAATTATTTATCATTGTGATAAATAACATTCATGAAATAGCGTTCTTTTACTATTGAAAAAGTTGAAATAGTAGTGTTATATTGAACCTAGTACACAAAATGAATATTTTGCGCACTGTTTCGTATTCTAGTGCGCAAAATAAGTATCTCGCGCACGCTCCCAAATTATTTGTTGTCAGGTTGCATTAGTTACAACACATAAATAGTATCAAATTAATATTATTGTTGATTGTTTTCCTTAAATTTACTTGAACAAATCAATAATTATTGTATTATTCTTTATTTACAGTTGTAGAAAAAATGTTGTTTGTATTTCGTGGACAAAATTCTTGTTTTTTGGCGCGTTCGAATGACTTTTATTGTCTTGACTAAAAGTAACATTCTCACATGCAAGAAAAAAACACTCATTTTGCGCACTTAATACAAAAATAGTTACTAGGGATACAAAGAAAACAGAAACTTGTTATATTGACAGTTGACAGGTCGAATTTATTTTCAGTACGTATACGTTTTTTAATATTTAAGATGCAATCGTAGAAAAAATTATGTGTGAATCACGAGCGTAAAGTGTCTTTGTTCCTCTTACACTATTGCAGTTCTCGCCTTCGACTCGCGCTGCAATTACAGCACTCCAGTAACATAGAATCACTTTACGTTTTTAATACACAAATACCTATTTTGGAGTAAGTACTATAAATCATTTCTCATCAAATTTATTTATAGACTGACATTAATTTTCGTGTATATTGCACAATAATATTAAATTATGTGATTATAGCTGTATGCTGTGCTTTGTGGTACTATGTGTTCTTAATATAATTGACGTGAAACATGACATTCCAGAGTTTACTGGGACTACTTTATCGCTGACTGCTCTGTATTCTCTACGCAATGTGAGTACAAATTTTATGGTTGGGACGTATTTCATGAAGAACTCAAACCATTTTAACTGCCAAGGAGCACTCGTTTTTATCTGACAGAGAAATGTGTTGATGCACTGAACTTAGTTTATGACCGCGTGGTACGCGCCGTACAAATATTTCGTATCATTTTTTGTTGACACTTGTATTACAAATGTTTTTTAGTATAGCAAAGAATAAACGTAATGTCATAAACAATATTTATTTTGTTTCTTTATACTTATACGTTATTTATTACAAATAATCTGCCGTTTCCAACAGGTCTTTCCCAACCATAAACAAATGCATTTTTATTAATATCGAAAATATCTCAAGTAAAACTTAATTTAAACGAAATTATGGTTCATTTTAATTACATTTGTTCCAGTCTCAGAAAAAGTTGTCAACCTTTTTTTTTAGAGGGTTGAAAAATAATTGGCTAATTTTGAATTAATGTTTCTGTATTTCTTTGAAAAAGAAGGTGACAATCTAATTTGCTACAAATAAATAACTTCCTACATTGTTTTTTAAAATAATTTCAATCTTATAAAAATGAATTTCGGCTAAATATTTGCAATGAATACGATAACATCGATTAGATTCACAACGACACATAACATAAATAAAATTAATACGTAGAAGGAACAATTATAATAAGATTTGTCTTTTCTTCTGCGCAAAAACATTTAAGACTTGTTCAGTATCCACCACTATATGTCTATGAATACTCAAAAGTGTAAGTCCGGCCAGACGATTTTCTGCTATTGAGTTATGCAAGTATTGCTTAATACGTTTCAAAGTTGAAAAACTACGTTCCACCCTCGCTACGGTTACAAGCAGGGTAGCTCCAATATAACATTAGATTGAATATAATTTCTGATATCTGACTTCATGAACACAACAAACATTGCTGTTCTTCAATGAAATAATTTTGGAAACTTTCCGAATATTTCTGGAAGGCAGGGGATTGGACCCGTAACCTCCTCCCGCCATAGGTACGCCACTAAGCTATTCTGTATATTATTTAATATAGTATATTATATTATTATAATAATTGGCTCTTTCTACATTTATACATATGTATTATGGGGTAGGTGGCTCAGTGGTATCGAGTCACCAAATTAAATCTACCCCTGTGGCTCTCCCTCCACTAACAACAGTGATTTGGCAGCTGGTAACCGCACTTCACGCGGCGAAGAAATATATCACTTACCGAGATATGCTATGGTAAAGTACCACACCCAGTAGTGGGTAAAAAGCGTGAAGATATATTTATTTATTTATTATGAAATTATTATTACATAACCTCAAATAAACCACAAACAGTATTGAGCATAAACGTCAAAACTTGAATATAGGAGTGGGGGTAAATGAATTAACCCCCTCTATAAATATTCTTAACTTCACGGTAGACGTGGATTATTATATAATTTTGGAAAATTACCCTGATCGTGTGGCGCCAAGCAAGACATTGAACGTTCAAATCCCGCTGACTTAAACTTATATTCAAATAATACGATTGTGTCTGTGTAGTTCGGATTACACTAGCTCAGCGGTTCCCAACCGGTGGGTCGCGACCCACAAGGGGGTCGCCTTAGCTTTTTTGGGGGGTCGCCTTAGCTTTTTTGAGGGGAAAAAATATAATCACTAAGTCCTAAAATATATTTTGTCAAACCTTTTATTTTTTGTTTTATTGATCAAATATGCGAAAGGGGGGTCGCGAACATTTTTAAAAAACTAATAAGGGTCACGATAAAAAAAAGGTTGGGAACCACTGCACTAGCTGGTATTAATTTCATGTTGTGCAGAATAACAAAATAATATGAATAAAATAAATATAAAATATTATTCCAAAACTCGAATGCATTTTTACTTCCTTGTACGAAGTAAAGGAAGTATTGTAATCGCAAAAATTTTCGGTTCTCAGATTTTAGCGGAAATTCGCATTTTGACCATACCTGAATCCATTTTGACTAATTTCGTCGTGACGTATGTATCTCGCATAACTCAAAAATAGATTTTAATGAAAAACTATATTCAAATATAATACAAAACTTTTCAAATTTGGTATATAAAACTTCTATATCAATAGAAATAACATAATAGATTTTGGCTAAAATGTTTTTCTTGAAAAAAAAAATGGTATTATTTTGATTTTAGAAATAAATGCTGCAAATAAAAGTTTTAGAGAATTAAATTCTGCGTCTAGCACATTAAGAATTATTACATTAGCCGTTTGTACCGGGTAAAACATCATACCTGTGTACATGGCGATTAACATGAAAAAACAGTTTTTCCGTGCGCATTGCTCCCCAAATTATTTTAGGCAAAAATGGTTTAAATAAATGTTGTAGAGCCTAAAATTCTGCATCTAAATCAATAAACAGAATTACATTTACATGCGTTGTAACGACAGAAATTAAATAAAAAAATATTAAAAATTATGTTAAAAATATCAAATACCCATGGAATTGAAACAAAAATAGATAAATGCTTGACGTTTTTCTGTCTATTTAATATTTTAGCGCCGACAAATTAATCATTCAATAAAATTCAAACAAAAAGCTCCATACGTATTATTACGATTTAATAATAAATAAACAATTGTACATTTCAATGAAACGTTTATTTCTTATAAGGTTTGTCATGCAAAAATTATAACCTATCTATTACAATTCAAATATCAAACAATAATTCTCTCAATCAAATAATCACTACAATTTATTATTATAATAAATATTCAAATAAACCTCCGTTTTCAGCCAAGCAATAACCAAGTCTATTGTAGAAGGAATGTCTTACATTAGCGAGTTGCATATTTGTGATTTTTGTTTCAATTCCATGGCTATTTGATATTTTCAACGTTATTTTTAATATATTTTTATTTAATTTCTGTCGTTACAACGCTTGTTAATGTAATTCTGTTTAATGATTTAGATGCAGAATTTTAGGCTCTACAACATTTATTTGAAGCATTTTTGCCTAAAATAATTTGGGGAGCAATGCGCACGGAAAAACTGTTTTTTCATGTTAATCGCCTATGTACACAGGTATGATGTTCCACCCGGTATAAGCGAGATATGTAAATTTAAAAATTATATATATATATATATATATATATATATATATATATATATTTTTAATTAAATTTGCTATAGACTAGAACAAATAATAAGAAAAAAATAAAACTTTAATGTTAAATATGTGCAATTAAAAAAATATTTATAGTTTAATACTCGTACAAGGAAGTCATATGGTGTCAACATCAGATTTTTTAGATACAGACAGACCGATAGATAAACCGATTTTTTTAATCTTTAAGATATAACAAATTATTCAAAAGTTGATAAGTTGTAGTTTATATTAGCGATATTAAGTTGGTACATAAATATGAATCAAAATATAAAATGTTTACTTAATCCGTTGTTGCTTGTCTTAAATTAATAATACAGTCAAATTAATTATTGATATAAATAAGCTCCATGATAAAGACATAGCTGTCAAAATACCTAAAAATATAATTGGTCAGAAGTTTAAAATAAATAAATATGTAAATAATTATGTTCCTGATCTAAAATCTGTAAAACATATGCGGACAGAAATGATTCATTTAAATAATATTTATGACTATATAAACATTTCTCTTTGCTAAACACATTAAAAAGAAATATGATAATTACGGGAAAAGTAAAAATAAATGCGTATAATTTTCGAGGTTAAATTAAGCTGCAACAGCACTTGTTACATTGCTACATCCACCACAGTTACCTGACTCCCCCATTTCAGCAAATAAACTCTCACGTTTTTTTTCTAATTAAAAGGCTTGCAGGGTTTTGTAAAATTGGATTTTTTCGCTCGGAATGCGTTATCAGTGGAACTCACCACAACTCTCACCAGAAAGAGGGCTGAGGTAAATATTTCATTTTTAAATTAATGTACATTCTTGTTGAGATATGAGATTCTGTAATTAGAATTGATTGTAGACAAATAATTTATTCTGCTTCTGGCCTCATTTGTTCTGAAATACATCAGCACCATGTTCCCAAATAATTTATTAGCTTTCTTGATCAGTTATTTAGTGATTAATTAAACTTTCCCAAAGATTGAAGTTTTAAACAAAATTATAAGTTTTATGTATGTTTATAATATTTTATGAACATTAAAATGCTGATCTAAATTAATTGTTTTTTAATAGAAACTTTTATCATGTCAAGAAAAACTGTAAAAATATTGCCACAAACGGTCAGTTAAATCAGTACCTAACGAAGTATTGTGTTCATTTTAAACAAACAGCAATGATTTTATTTCAATTCATACATTCTGCCAAAGAGATGCGTTCCTGACAAAAAAGTTGATTACTCCTCCAACAGTTTTTTCATGAATTTGAAGCACGACGGCGAAGCTAAAGTAATTAAAAAGAATTTTGACGGACGTCCAAATTTTTAGAGTATCTTGTTAAATTTTAAATGACCTCCAAGAAGATAAATAAATAAAATACTTCGTGAAAAAAGTAAAATTGAACCAATGAAAATGTGATACATATTTACATTTTGTGATTTTTTTGTCTTTTTTCACGATTCTTAAAACATGTACCAATGCCACTTTCTACACGATTTTTCCTCAAAACGACGATTTTCATGATCAATATACAAAATAGTTATTTGTATTTTAAGAGCGTACAGTGATTCTTTGTTACTCGAGGACGGTAATTGCAGCGCGAGCCGAAGGCTCATTAATTTTTCTACGATTGCATCTTAAATTATTAAAAAAACGAATATGTACTATTAAAAAATCGTTCTGTAAATATGAGAAATTTCTATTTTGTTTGTATCCCTGGTAATTATTAAAGTAAGCACGCATTTTTTTTCGCGCGTTGACATTATAAACGTGCGCATTTAATATCATTTTCGCGTGTTGCCATTGAAAACGCGCAACAAAGTTATTTTTCGATTGTTCAACAGAAAACGTTAACTTTACGATGACAAATTTAATAGCAATCGTAGAAAAACATATTTAATTATTAACTAATGGGATAGGATAGTTGAGTGACAACGGTCAGCTTATGGATTTCAGTATTTGAGTTCGATTCCCGCAGTCAACAAACTATTTTCCATATTAAAATTACCGCTATGATTCTTCCTCTACTAACATTTTGAGGGTCGTAGTTTGAAGACCGGTGAACGAACTTCACGCATGAAAAATATCACTTATCAAGATATGATATGGCCGAGTGTCACATCCTGTAATGGATAAAAGGCTTGATGATATATTTAAATTATTATTATTTAATTTGGTAATGTAATAGAAATGTATAAGTTTCCTAAAGTGTAAATATTATCCACAAAACAATAATATAAATCATCAATGGATGTCATCCATTGATATTTATGTACTTGTATCTTTCTTGTTTTGTTGTAATTATAATTTAAATTTATAGAACAATATTTTAAATCTAGATTTAAATGAAAAATTAGCAACACTTTTCGTATTTCTTTATTTATTTAATTTAATTGCTGCTCTGCACAAATTGTACTTCATTCTAATTGAATTGCCTACAGCCTTGTAGTGGAATTCAAATCATTCAGACATAGGTGTATTTTTATATATACATACACATTGTTGTTAGTGATATTTGAATACGTGACCATTTACTTGGTAGACGCAACATCGAACTGAATCATATACAAATGAGACACAACTTTAACATTAATTAGATATTTGTCATTAGTTTTCAAGGATTTGTTGAAGATAACCAACTTTAAATTCAAATGATTACACAAATATCTACTAGTTTTAAAATAGATGACACATTTGCAGTGAACTAGATATAAAGATTTACCTTAAGATAACACAAAGGTCATAAATTTATACTTTATTTGCGCAGCAATTTAAAATGTAATTTTTCTACTCCCGTTATTAAAAAGTTTTTTAACTTACTGGTTTCCACGGGGCTAAATAACATCTTAATCACATGTTGATAAACTGTAACTTCGGTCGTTTTAGTCTCAGACTGAAGTTAACAACTGACATATTAAATACGGCATCTGTCATTATAACTTAATCTTACTTACTTTACATTTTTCAATTTGCGATGTATTGTATTGTCGTTTTTATACAATCATAACGAAAGAGACGTTTATTAAACTTGTTCCATAAAATATACTATTAGATTATAGATCCGGCAGTACGGTGGTGTGGTTAAAGTTACGATTTTCGAATCTGGAGATCGCAAATCCAATTCCCACTCAAGCTAAAAAATATGTATGAACTAGCAGTACACTGAGGCTCGGTGAGTACGAACCTTCTACAGTAATGGATATTAACTTCCTGTTGTACAAAGTTGCATAAATATATGAATGAATAAATATATGTTACTGGCACAGTATAAAATCCAAAAAATGTACAAAATTCCAAATGAAATTTTTTATTATTTACCAGTTATTTATATATTAGAACGCATTCTTGGTCGTTTAGCTCGCACTTCTAACGATGGCCGACCACAAGGGAGCGGGCAAGTGCAGCGGGTGTGACGCACCCGGACTAAAGATTGCAAAAGGACTCAAAATAAGAAAAATATATTTTGTACAAAACTGAAATTTTGATTATTATCAACAATATCGCAATAAAAAAGTTATAAATTTAAAAATAATAAATACTATTTAGATATATATTTTTTTGTTTATTTTTTTCACAATAAGTTTTAAGTATGTGCCAGGGTTTATGATATTCATATGGGGTAGGTGGTTCAGTGATATCGCGTCGGTCTGTGGATCTTGAGAACTCTGCTTGATCCCCACAGCCGACAAACAATTTTCATCAAATTAAATCTACTCCTGTGGCTCCTCCCCCACTAACATTTGTGGGGGCCGTGATTTGATGGCTGGTAACGCGAAGAAATATTTCTCTTACCGAGTTCTGCTTCGGCATAGTGCCACACCCATGAATGGGTAAACGACGTAATGATATATTTATTTATATTTTTGTGCATTATGTGTTAGGTAGTTAACTGTTGTTATTAAAAGTACAAACATATTTTATCACGACCATTGCAGATATTCTAACAACGAATGAGATTTCTCGAATATTTTTTCTGGATTTTTTAGGGGTTTCAGTTATTTTTCTCTGTTTGGATAAAGCCGGCTCTGCTTTTCATAAACAAATTCTAAACCCGTAGATTACACGCTCCATACAAAGCTATCCGTTATATTTGATTTTACCTTATATTATTCCGAATTTCATACATTTATTATTTAAATATTGAATGTGTTCTTGACAAGACCTGCTTCACTCACGTTTTAAACAAATAAATCCTAAGTCCGTACACGCAAATCTTTATATTTTGACAAAATTTACTAAATCCGACAATTCGGTGCAGTGATTAGCGTTACGGCATGCGAATCCCAGTCAAGCTAAAAATATATAAATTACCACACTGCGGTTCGGTGAGTCCGGACCCTGTACTGTAATTGGGATTAAGTTCCTGTTGTTCAGAGTAGCATACATAAATAAATGATTTATTACCGCATTTCACATTTTGCTGGTGACATATAGATTAGTTATCCAAGCGTTAAAATTGAGACAAGTATTCAAAACAGCAAAAAACGAATTTTGTAAATTTAAATAGGAATACAGGGTGTTATATTTTAATAGACCCAGCAAATATCTCGCTTATTTATCAACTTAGCAATTTTTTTCATATAACATGATTTATACAGCAATATGAAAGCTAGTTGATGACGGATGTACATTCATAATATCATTTCCGGTTTATTAGTAATTAATATTAACTTTGAAATTTCAAATGGAACATACTATATTTTTTACAAATTTTAAAAGTGCATCAAATTTGCTTTACAATCATGTAAAATAATCCATATGTTACATTATTAAAAAGTAAAATGGCGGGCATTTTATTATACACCAAATCGGAAAGAGAATAGTGAGCCATGACTGTTGCTTGAAATAAAACTATTAACTAAAACAATTGTAATTATTATTATTAAACGAAATAATATTTTTTTGTCATAATAATACAGAGAATAAGAATAAGGAACCCTTAATAACAACAAAATTATTTTATAATAAATATTCAACATGACTCTCAGCCTCTTCATTACATTTTCTCCCGATATGACCACTTGCTTTTTGTATGGAGCTACGTGAAAATTTTTGTTTGTAATGAACAAATAAACACATTAAACGGACTGAGGAATAAAAATGAAGCTGCAATTGTATCTTTATCTGCTAACCAAATATAAAGGGCTACTTATTCTGTTTCAAATCGTTGTGCAAAATGTATTGAACACACTGGAGCCATTTTGAATATTAGTTATAAAATCAATTTGTTGTTATTAAGTGTTCCTTATTCTTATTCTCTTTATTATTATGACAAAAAAATATTATTTCGTTTAATATTAATAATTACAATTGTTTTAGTTAATTGATTTATTTCAAGCAACAGTCATGGCTCACTATTCTCTTTCCGATTTGGTGTATAATAAAGTGCCCGCCATTTTACTTTTTAATAATGTAACATAGATTATTTTACATGATTGTAAAGCAAATTTGATGCACTTTACAAATTTGTAAAAAAATATAGTATGTTCCATTTGAAATTTCAAAGTTAATATTAATTACTAATAAACCGGAAATGATATCATGAATATACATCCGTCATCAACTAGCTTTCATGTTGTTGTATAAACCATGTTATATGGAAGAAATTGCTAAGTTGATAAATAAGAGAGATATTAGTTGGGTCTATTAAAATATAACACCCTGTATACTCGTAGCATATAGTAATGTTAATAATTACAATAAATAAGTAGACAATAATAAGCTGCGTCTTTAAATAACCTCTTCCGCTCTAGATCCTAGTATTCTAGTTTAATGGTGCAGGAAATTAAGTAGAACCAAGCAATAATGAAAAATAATTTCATGCTTGATAGGTACTCAATTTAACCGATTAAGCTTAGATATACCAAGGTAAACACCTTATCCGTTTCTTGATTACTTAACCCAAAACCCAAATTATGCTTTAACCTTTCAACTACATGACTGTTACGTTTCATAGTTCACATAAACCAGCCCAGAGCCTAGCCTCTTTCATACAGTCTCTTTCGCATGGTTACTCTAGTGAATTCAAGTGAAAAAATCATTGAAATATTTAACCATGCGAGGCGCTATTATGCCGGTTCAATCTACAACGTGAGTGAGCATAACTAGAAGCGCAGCGCGCTGTAACTCAAGAGAGGTTTATCAGCAACTTGCACGAGGGTTTTGTTATTTTGTAATCGGTACGAGCCAGGCAAAATAAAGGAAATTTGATTCACTTTGCATTTAATATCATCATTATTATAGTTTACTGATTTACATATTTTATGTCATGTTTGAAATACAATGGCGTAAATTACTTTTTTTGTAAAAAGAAGTGCAACTATAAATAATAACCTTTTTCTATTTTAGAAACGAATATATGGTTTTTGGATACTTGACTAATTTTATTTATTTATTGAACGTTTCGATGGTTAACCCATCATCTTCAGCATTTATTAACTCAAAATTATTTTTCCAATTTTAATAAATATCTGGTATTTACATTGTCAATTTCAGCTATTTTTTTAAAAAAATTGACAATGTAAAAAACCAGATATTTATTAGGATTGGAAAAATATTTTTTTCGAAAACTGTAATATAAAGTTAAAATTTACATAACAACTATCAACACGCGAAATGAGTGTTTTTTGTCTACAGAATGCAAAAGTTTTTTGCATTCGGCAATTTTTTGATAGAAGAAAGGCTCTCAATTTAATAAAATTTGTCACTTTATTTTTTTGCTTAGAAACAATACTTCTATTCTTTAACAAAATTTATATTTAATGTTCCAATTAAGCAATTATTCATATGTATTCCGCTTGAGAAAGCTAACTGGTGTACTGGAATAGTTTCTTCAGAAATGCAATGCGAAATGCAATGCGAATCCCAATAAATCGCAGAAAACAATTAGAACGTTTGTTTGGTTTCTATTGCCAACCAGCTGTCAATTGCTGGTCAGAGAATACCAGATTTGATAGCAATTATATTACATACATTGTTGTCATGGAGACATTAGATGTCACATTAATTAATCCTAAACGTCAAAATTTTGTCATACATTATTACTAATTTTGGGACATAGTTTTCGAAAAAAACGTTGTTTGATACTCGATTGCGAAATGATTTTGCATTCTCGAATGTAAAAGTAACATTTCGCAATCTAGAATCATAAATAACTATTGTGTTAATAAATGTTGAAGATGATGGGATAACCATCGAAACGTCCAATAAATAAATAAAATTATTCAAGGATCCTAAAGCCACATATTTCTTTCCAAAACTAAAACATAGGATTAACGTATTCCAAACAAAATAAATTTCTATTTTACGTTTATAAGCAAGTCATTATGAAACGTTCATTACGATATGCAATATTTTGTCATAGACGTTTGGTAGTAGTGGACATACTAAAACTGAAAACATCAAAATTTCAATATAACCCCGAAATCTGAACAATTGCATAAATTTTAATAACAGTTACCAACCACACCATTTAGTATATAAGTTTCCCTAAATTGATTTAGTTTCAAGTATTGCAGGTTTTTAAAAAAATATAATTTATAAAAACCGAAAAATAGAAAAAATATTATAAATAACTCATTTTATACGACTTTTATCGCACTTGTCCTTTAGAAAACGAGCTGTGAAAAAAACATGTCTTATAAAACTCGTTCTTTAATATACTATTAAAAAATCGAAAAGGATTTGTATTTTTCAATAAGCAGAAAGATATTATTTATAAAGTTTATTATTTGCATATCAGACTTTAAGTATATTTCAAAAACTTGAATATTTTGCGACGTTTCGACCATTGGCTTCAGCCTTTTCCAAACAGATAGTGATAATTCAATGAAAAGTTACAAGTTATTAAAAAAAACTTAATTAACAAATTATTTGAGGTGTACATCTCAAAGAGTAAAATTTAACTCTTAATTGTGGTAATAATAAATAATAATTACTGACGGAATACATAATTTTGGGTGTTTCCATTCTCCCTATTCTGTAAACTGGAGCTTCATTTCTAGTCATTCGATATATTAATGACAACTTTTTATATTTCATGATTGTCACCAGAATAATTTAATTTGGCAATTTTAGTTTATTTTTATTTATTTTACTTAAACCTAATTTACGATCTTAATACGTTCACTGCTGTGAGAAATATTACTTTCTTTTCCTCTAGACCGATCACATAAACATACAACTTTTCCTTGCAAGTCGTTCCTATCAAAGACAATACAATCTAAATGGAAAAAATTCTTACAATTTTTCAAAAAATTAAAAATTTCATTATTTTCATAAGTAACCGAGGCGACGTACTCGGTTTGTATCTCTCGGTATGTTTAAAATAAACATAATATACCTTTGTCACGTTCTTTTTTTTATTATTCCCAGGCGACGCTCGGTCTGTACCGAAAGCAGTAGACGACAGTGTTTGCTATCGTCGTCTCGGTCTATAGTAGAAACAGGGCTCGTAATCGGGGCGCGATAGACCGAGGCGGCACAGCGGGCTGTCTATAAGACAGCGTAAAGAAAAAGTTTATTTTCGGTCTAGAAGACCGAGACGATAGCGAACTTGTAAACATAATCACGGTTTTTGTTGTTTGTGTCATAATTTTGAAATATTTGATATACATAATAACAATAGAACAATCCCAGCTACAGTTTTAATCTGTTTTAAGCACAAGCATAAGTACGACCAAAAAAATTTGTCTGTTTTAATCTAAAATACATTGCTCAAAATTGTACAAGGATATTTCAAAAATTGAATGTAAAATTAAAACTATGAATCGTATTCAAATATTTGAATATAATTTGTATTAATTTTTATATTGGTTCCTTCTTAAATATATATTTATAATATAATTTATAGTTTTAATTTTATATTCATGCTATTTCTATTTTTAAGCTAATTTTCAAATAAATAAATAAATATATCATCACACCTTTTACCCATTACTAGGTGTGACACTCTGCCGAAACAGATCTCGGTAAGTGATATATATTTTCGCGTGAAGAGCGGTTTCTAGCCGTCAAATCACGGCCTCCAAAGATATTTGTGGAGGGGGAGCCACAGGGGTAGATTTAATTTGATGAAAATTGTTTGTCTGCTGTGGGGATCGAACCAGAGTTCTCAAGATCCACAGGCTGACTTGATACCACTAACATTATCAATTTAATTTCTGCCATTATAAAGTATGCAAAATTAATTCTGCATTGATTTTAATGTAGAATTTTGTGGTCTATAACATTTATTTAAAGCTTTTTTTCTCTAAAATAATAAGGGACGCAGGAAATTAAAAAAATATGATTTTACACGTTAAAATCCTATGTTCCGGTGTCGCGGTCATCACTCTGCATGAAAGCATTAACTTGGTGACGAGATTTTACTCTACTAATTAACTATCAACTATAATTGCACAACAGCTTTTTATTTTTACGGATAAATTTATACATACATACATAACATCACGCTATATCCCATTAAATGGGGTAGCACGAACCCGTCAACATTCTCGTCCTGACACACGATACTTGTTTCAACCACATTAACACTTCCGCCATACGAACTCTTTCTTTTCTCACAACCAAAATCCATCATCACGCAACAAACATTCATCCATTCGCTCCTGTACACCTGTTTCGTAAATATTCATTTTTCTACGATTGCTATGAAAAGTTGACAATTACGCTCTCATTTGTCATCGTAAAGTTGACGCTTACTGTGGAACAATCGAAAAATATCTTTTTTGCGCGTCTCCAATGGCAACGCGCGAAAAAGACGTTAATTGTGCGCATTTCCAATGGCAACGCGCGAAAAAGATTATTTCAATAGTTACCAGGGATACAAACAAAACAGAAACTTGTCATATTGACAGTTGCGAAAATGAATTTATTTTCAGTACGTATACGTTTTCCAATAATTTTAAGATGCAATCGTAGAAAAAATTATGTGTGCATCACGAGCGTAAAGTGTCTTTGTTCCTCTTGCACTATTGCAGCTCTCGCCTTCGGCTCGCGCTGCAATTACCATGCTCGAGTAACAAAGAATCACTTTACGCTCTTAATACACAAATAACTATTATGATTGTTATGTAACCTTGTTACCTAGCAATTTAATAAGAAAAATTGTTAATAAAATCACTATATCGTAAGTGAAGTGATTTTATTTTAGAACAGTTTTTCAAGTTAAATTACTGTCAAGTAACACGGTTGAAGTGTCAAACTGAAATGTATCCAAAGAAAATAAAATAATTTAAATGACGTTAGTTTCTATCGGGTTGTTACGAGAAAGGTTAATATGGTTTAATCAGTTGTAAAAAGTTGCCTTGCTATTTATCCGTTGTCAAAGTGACAAAATTGTTTTTTGTTTTGTTTATCGCTTACTTTGTATTGAAGTGAAATTGTCACAACAAAACTGTTCTTATTGTGTTTTGTGACATGAACGGAAGAAAAGTTATCGCTAAAAAAATTATTAGTGCCTATGTTACAGACACAATACCTCATACCGATTTAAGGAGTTAAAAATAATATTGAACAAGACGGAATCGTGTCGAAAATACGTTGGTGTACGATGACATGATCAGTTAGAGAATGAATAGAATATTGCTGGAAGAATGAATTAGTTGATGTGATAGGTCATATGTCATATGGTAATGTAAAAGTAGAACGAATGTTGTAAGGTTAGTAAATGTAGGTTAAATTAAGGGTGATTGAAGATTTATTACGTGAACGAAAGATTCCGAGTGGGACGAATGAAAGGAACCGAAAGTGCCAGGATAGGAATGTTTAACGGAAATTAATTGCAGGATGAATCTAATGAATAAATGTTTGGTGTTACGTGCTTCATCGTTTGATGAGATCAGACACAGCGTATGTATACAATACTTAGGCCCTGAGAATTAAACAAAATGCAATTCTACCGCCTGTCCGCTATTAGTAAATAAGTATTTACGTATTAGAAGCGGTAAATGATGTATTAAGGACGAAGGTTATGTTTGGGACAAGAAGTAACAGCGAAAACTAAATTCAAATGTTTTAAATATATTTTTGCAATGATTAATGTATTATTACCATGACAATAATGTTACATTTACCGCCCTGGAGCAATGAAATTTTGCCGTGCTGGTTATAAAAATAATTTGTTTCTGTTATACATAATTTTCCTTGGTATATTTTATTGATGAATTCGATTTGAACTGCTTAAATTTCTTGAACATATGTTGCTTGAGATTAAGTACTTATTATTATAGTGGTTATGAACACAAATAACAAACAACAACTTGATAGTTAAAAGAAAAACTAAATATGGCTGACTATACAGTTAAACGAGTCAATGCTATTATTTAATTTATTATTGAAGATATTTTATTTATTTATATTAAAGATATGGGGTAAGTGACTCAGTGGTATTGAGTCGGACTGCAGATTTGAGAAAGGGGATTTGATTCCCACAGCCGACAAACAATTTGTATCAAATGAAATCTACCCCTGTGGCTCCCGCATCACTAACATCTTTGGGGCCCGTGATTTTATCACTTACCGAGATCTCCTACGGCAGGGTGTCAAACTCAGTAATACGTAAAAGGTTTGATATATATATATATATATATATATATATCGAAACGAGTATCGTGTGTCAGGATGAGAATGTTGACGGGTTCGTGCTACCTCATTTAATGGGATATAGCGTGATGTTATGTATGTATGTATATAATTTTTATATTATTAAAGGTACAAAAAAAAAACCTAAATATCAAGGTTATAAGGGGATTGTAGCAGAATATATATTTTTGAAAACCAGTGGTTCTCAAGTTACAGTTCAAAATTATATTTTTTCACATGAAGTACTCTATTGAAATTAATACTGTTCGATATCATATTTTTTGTTGAATCTAACCTTATAAATGTTGTATACCCTTATATCCCTCGGGCTAGATACCGTCACCCTCTGTGCATTATTATCTACTTAACGCCCTTGGTGCATACATTACTAATATGTTTATTTTAAAAAAACTACATTAACGGATAGTGTTAATTTTAATATGGCATTTTGTCAACGGCCATGGCATAACTCGTTGATACTGATCCAAGCGATAACGCGAGTTAAGCAACGTTGCGCACGGGATGTATTTGGATGGGTGACCGTCCCGAGAAACCCGCGTTGCTGTTGACTAAAAAGACCTAAAAACGCGGATCAGGGCGTAATGGCGGCATATGACCTGAGTAGTTGGTCCGCCAAAGAAGCCACAAAAAAAAAAAAAAATATGGCATTTCATTTGAAAAACATTTAATAAATGTTTTTTCCATAATCAAATATACTCCTTGATCTCCTACAACTTTGTTATTTATTTTTTTATTGTATCTTTAATAATAAAGAAATTAATGGCACTGACTCGTTTAGCTTGTATATCCTGTAGACATTTTAAAATTAGTTGAACCTATATATTCTCTTTTATTTAATTTTAATTTAACTGCTAAGTACCTACATACATAACTTCTCCTAATATCAACTTAGAGTTTCATTATTTAAAAAGCAAGCATGTAAACCAACCCTAAATGAAATTCCGTATTCTGGTGTTCTGACAATTTCTTTAATTAATACATAATAAAATACTACTGAAATTTATGAAGGTGGTACATATTATTATTTATTTATTTATGTTACTCTGTACAACAGGAATTTAATCCCAGTTAGAGTACAGGGCCAGCACTCACCGAGCCGCAGTGTGGTAGTTCATATAATTTTTAGCTTGAGTGAGATTCGAACTCGGGATCTTCGGATTCGAATTCCATATTATAATTATGCAGGTTATTATTATTTCAAATAGAACTGAAGCCTCTTGCTGCGCAGCCGATATACGAGAGTGTAAGAAAGCAAAGCTGAGTAAGATTTAGCACAGCGTGCAGAATTACATCAAATTCTGCATTTTTATTACGGGTAATTATGTAGTTTTGTGAATGGAAAATTCCTGCATTTCTGGAATGTTGTTCATTGTGTTTTGTATTTATTTAGCAATTTGTGAGAAGCATTTCGTACAACACTGAAATATATTTAATTATGTTAAAAAATAATAATAATTCGTGTACTTTAAACAATGAAGAATTTATCTTCCACCTCATAAATTATATTTATTTACAGGAAATATGTAATTAAATAATTCTACATTTATGTAGCTACTATACCTGTGCACACATTATCATGATTTAGAGATAACAATTCAAATTAATATTAAATTACGAATAATAAAATTTTATTACTTATAGGTTAATAGCTATTGCTAATAAAATAACGTAATAGTTATTATTTATGCATTGCAATTTTATTACTATGTAATAGACATTTATGTTTGCATAATTATTGAAATAAAATGTTATCTTGCTAAATAATTAGTGAGCTAAATTAAAAACATATACATATTAAATTAATTTAATCAACAAACTGTGATTTTTATTTAAAAAGATATCAATAATTATTATATTTTTGCTCAAACCATAACTAATTAATTTAATATAATTTTATTTGGAATAGATGTTGAAACAATTTACATATACAGGGTGTTTCAGGACTAGTGTAACAAAATTTAATAACTTATTTCTAAGGTTATTGTGAGTAGAAAATGTCCTATTCCTTTTAGTTATCAAATTATACGAGGTTATAATTTTATAAATAACAGAAATTTAAAATAAATATCAAGTTACAATTGAACAAATTAGGGAAAAGAATACACGATATGGGCAACAAAACAGAACACAGTAAAACAGAACTATGTATATTAAACATGGAATAATGTAACAATACATGAAACAAGACAGAAAATTTCAGATGACCATCTCGCAGGTTACGCAAAAATCCTAACTTCTGATTGGCTAGAGATAAAAGGTAAAGTATTTTAGGTAAGGCAAAGCTGAAAAATAAAAGTTGGTTATCTCTCGTTTTGCGTCTTTTACCTTGCTGCTGACTTTATTTTATTATAAATCATTATTAGCTGTTGTACATGTTTAATTGTTTATGTCACTGATATTAATGACGTTATATAATTATAAATCCAGCTTTAATCCAATTAGTGCTGTCAAATTAACCCATATTTTGAATGAAACTCCAATCTATTCATATATCACTTTATTTAGAATATTTTTTAATATAAATAACACAGGACCACAAAAAAGTGGCTGTTCTTTAAACCAGAGTAGGGTTTTCGTATGCATTTTGGCATTCTAAAACTGAATCCGAACTTAGAATTTGCCCAACGGCTAAGAATTTTCTGAAAATGTTATTTTTGTACCTAAAATTTACTGAGTTTCATCAACCATAGTGGAAAATCCTTGATATAAAAAATAATATGCACTGTGTATTGGAAAATTAATTTCCCACATATATTTCTAAACTTTTTTGATCAAAAATTTGACATTTACCCTCCGTGTAAAAAAGAATTTTTTTTAATTTGTAAAATCTATATAAAATATCTTAGTTATGAGTAACAAGTCATTTCATACATTTTATATACATAAGTACATAAAATGTACAAAATGACATTACTCTTAATTAAGATATGCTATACACATTTTACAAATAAGGAAAATTTTCTTCTGTACACAGAGTGTAAAAGTGAAATTTTTGGTCAAAAAACTGTAGAAATATATGTGGTAAATCAATTTTCCAATACACAGTGCACATTACTTTTTATATAAAGGATTTACCATTATGGTTGATGAAAATCAATAAATTTTATGTACAAAAACAAGATTTTCAGAAAATTCTTAGCCGTTGACCAAATTCTAAGTTCGGATTCGGTTTTAGAATGCCAAAATGCATACGAAAACCTTACTCTGGTTTAAAGAACAGCCACTTTATTTTGTGGTCCTGTGTTACGTAATACCTATAGCTCGTATAATATGGTTTTAGAAAATTGTATTTTAGTGTCTGTAGCACTACTGTTACTTCAATTTTAAGCTTTCTTTAAATGAATAATATCTTATTTATAAAAATAATTTTGAAAAATCATGAATATTCGCCGGAATTTAAACCCAGAACCTTTCACACACTAGGTGACTGCTCTACCAGTTAGCTACAAATACTCTGTGAAGTACCAATGATTTTTCGTACAATGTTTAGTTGTTAGAATTGTAAAGTGACATGGGTTGCATTACAACTATTAACTCTAGTATGCGTTGGGTACTATCCTGGGTGAAATAAGTATAAGAATTGAGTTACTGACATTAAATTCTGATCGTAGATTTGTATCTACGATCAGATTTTAAAGCCAATAACTCAATTCTTATAATATATTGTTTAGATGAACTGTCAAATGAGTAACTAAGCATTGTTGTCAAACATTCAATTCAATACTTTCAATAAAATAAATATATCATCACACCTTTTACCCTTACTGGGTGTGGTACTAGATTTCGATAAATGATATATTTCTTTGCGTGACGTGTGGTTACCCACGTCCGTCAAAGACGTTAGTGAAGGGTGGGCTACAGGGGTAGTTTTATTGTGGTGAAAATTGTTTGTCGGCTGTGGGAATCGAACCCTGGTTTTCAAAGTCACAGGTCGATTCGATACCACTGAGCCACCTATCCCATTAATTAAGAAATTCTGAAAATATAAGTGAAATCGGTGCAACAATCCATAATAATCTAAAACAAATACTAACATTTTGTTTTGAACAAACAGTATGTGTGAAATTTTCCGTATAATGTCTTAATTTAAAAGTTGTAAAGCATTTGTTAATTTGTCGCAAAGTTTAATTGCAGAAACAATAAATTCGGCAATAATTTTCTACTTAATTTAATTCGTTTATCTAATGACCCATCTCGAAACTCGCTTGAAAATAAATCCAGAAATACAGCATACCAAAACCAAGTTGTGCAGAACTATGGCCCATAAAAATTAAAATAAAATTTCGGTTGGTAATGTCTTTAACATTGACCTAGTCTCCAGCTTTCTGCCTGCGAGCTGCAAGCTTCTGTGAATCGATATCGTAGACTTTGACCTCTATATTCCGCATTGCTGTTGCCTGCGAACGCACCCCTCATGTTGGCTACCGCTGGTGTAGCATATAGTTAGAACAAGTTAATGTCACATACATGAACTTCATTGCGTAAACTTCATTGATTTTGTTTCACTGAATTAATGATTATATTGAAATGTACTGATACACATTTTAAAACTAAATGATCAATATTATGGTAATTTGTAGGTTAGGTTTTTTTCACTATTTCCTGGACTTGTAATTGAAGAGGTTATAAATGTTTGATGGGTAAATACTAGAAATTTATCCTTGATATTGACAGTAATTGCCACAAATGTCGATATTTTATCAGTATAGAAAAAAAATATATTTCACTAATGATGTAGCTAACCTTATATAACGCAAGTGAAATTCGGAAAATATGGGAACTAAACTGTAATTTCAAACAACAAAATATGTCATATTTAACCAATGATAATGAGTAACACAGGTACCGTTGAAAACAGCGAAATGATGACATATTATATTACTAAGAATTTTTATTTTAACTGAAAACTTGTATATTTCTTTTAAATTAGTTATTAAAAAACTCAGTATAGTCTATCTCACCGTAACTTTATAATTTTACACAGCGAAAAAATATTATAAATTTAAACTTTTTCGAAATATTACCACAACCACAAAATTGTCTATAACCATGAAATGATGCCTTGACAATAAACAACATAGTTACGGTGATACAGAGTATCTATTAGGGATGGACGATATAACGGTATATCGAAAAACATCGATATTTTTTCAATATCGAAATATCGATGGTGGCTCAGAGGATTTGAGTATCCGGGTTCGATTTCCGCAGCCGATAAACAATTTTCACCACATTAAAACTACCTCTGTGGCTCCCCCTAACTACACATCTTTGGGGAGGTGGCGTGATTTGACGCCTGGTAATTGCAATTTAAGCGAAGAAATATATCAGTTACCGAGATCTGCTACAGGCAAGTGCCACACGCAGTAATAAATAAAAGGCGTGATGATATATTTGTTTTTGATACATCGATATTTTCAATATATTGATAATTTCGATTTATCGATATTTTCAATATATCGCCATTTTTTATATATCGATATTTTTAATATAGGTATCGATAATATTAAATTTAAATAATCAAGCTATGTTTTTGTTTGTTTTAGAGCAGTGTTTTTGGGAGTTTTAGCTATCTCTAACATGTTAAAACCGTGCTCTTAAAACACCAAAAAAAACAGAGCTTGTCTACCTAAAGATTACAGAACTGATTGTTCTTTACATCCTATAGAGTCCAATTTACAAATTCTTGAACTATTAACTTGTCTTAATTTTAAGCATCAATATATTCCAAGAGTTTTGGTTAATAATTTTATCATAATCCAAAAACACACCTGACGCTATAGATACATACGAGTATATAGCGATGTAATTAATTAATATTCATATGCCCTTGGGTCGTGTTGTGTAGCGATATATTCCGATGTATCGATATATCGATATTTCATTATTTCGATATATCAATATTCATATATATCGATATTCCGATATTTCAATATATCAATATTCCGATATCATCATCATAACATCTTTGGGGGGCGTGATCTAACGGCTGGTAACCGCACTTCACGCGAATAAATTTTTCACTTACCGAGATCTGCTTCGGTCACACCCAGTAATGGGTAAAAGACGTGATGATATATTTATATATAATATTCCGATATATTTCAATATTTCGATATATTGATACTGAATATTTAATATTGCCCACTCCTAGTTACCTATAGTATTATTTGTTATTATTATATATTTTTCTTACATTTGTTCATAAAGATAAGGGTAGTATATAAATCCGTTGTTTAGTTATTTCATTAATACTATTTACTTGCAATTATGTGAAATTGACTTTAAAAAACACACTTGCAGAAAGACGCTATCTTCTATTTTATCTTTTTAGATAATCAAAGAAGATTGAAACAGGTGCATGAGAACGAATGAATGGATGTGATTGAAGGTTTGTTACGTGATAATAGATTCCGAGTGTGAGGAATCAATGAGCTTGTATGGAGAGAACTATGATTGTGGTTGAAGCGAGGGTGCTGTGATAAGAATGTATGACAAAGATTGATTAATTGTACAGTATGATGAGTGGATGTTCTCCGAATTTTTCAAGTGTTTAATGAGATATAGCGTGATGTTATGTATGTACGTATGTAGTAATACTTGAGTAGGCGAAGTAATTCACTTTTTTTGCCAGCGATGCAATCCTTTTGCCAAAATATGATTGATTATGATTATGAATTTTGTAAACAAAAATTATTCCGAAACCTGTGCGCAGGTACTATACAAATATTAAATTTAATCCTATTTTGTAAACTGTTACTTATTATTTTTTTTGTTTTAATAAATTTAAATGTCTCATAGTTAAATTAAAATGCGAAATTAATTTATATCCGGTATTAGAAACGACAAATATATTTATTTGTCGTTTATAATACCAAAGTAAATAAAATTTATTCATTCAAATGACAGTAGATTATTAGGCAGTAATGTCATAAAATAAATAAAATTGATTCAAATTTACTTATTTATTTAGATTTATGTTACTCTGTACAACAGGAACTTAATCCCAATTACAGTACAGGATCCGGCACTCACTGAGCCGAAATGTGGTAGTTCATATAACTTTTAGCTTGAGTGAGATTCGAACTCGGGATCTCTGGATTAGAATTCCTTATCGCTATCCACACCACCGTACTGACGGACAAATTTGTTGATTGAATTAAATTTACTATGGAAGTAAATTTATTCTGCCTTTTATAATACTGGGCATTAAACTTGTAAGTGTTAATTGTCAAATTTGAAATAAAATAATCAAGTTTTTTTATGTTTACTTATATTCATTGTACTAAATTTTAAGTGTATTATAAATTTAATTGTAAATAGTTCTAAAATTTTGTTATGAATACATAACAAGAGAATCTACAACATTCACTAAAAGTTTTTAGTATTTCTTATATTTTAAAATAATTTCTTCGATGTTAAAAAGTTAAAATTAGAAATCCTAAAATCAATTTAAATTTATGAACAAACATAATTTTATATTAAACAAAAATCTTGACAAAAGAATCTACCTAAGTTCAAATAACTTTCAACTTTAATCTTTGGAATATAACTTCGTTAAGAATTTATAAAAACTTGAGTTTGTTCATATACCTAGTCTTGGGTTATATTGTAAAGTTTTCCAACAACTCTAAAAATTAGATTTTTCGAAAGAACTTTCTAACTCCTAATGGTTATATAAATATTAAGACAAGGTAATTTTAACTTTAATAAAGATTCAAAGTTATAAAATATTAAGTCATAAATATTGTGCCACAATGTAGAGATAATAATGCATTCTAAAATTAAATACTCAACTACTTTGTACATAGAGTATTGAAAAAATATAATCTCAATTTTATCTATTTATCAAAATATTAAATACATAGATAAATATATAAAAATAAAACCATGATTAAAAATAAAATAACATCAAAACGCTTATGATAACATTTTTATTTGTAACCTTTCCGCTTTCCGTTTATATCCTATTATTAGAAATATTCATTGTCAATAAATTGAATGTTACAACAGATATTTCAGAGTTTTTTTTTTATATTAAAAAGTTACATGATAACGTGAACGTGACTGCAGCAAGTTTATAAATTTCTTGTATTCCTTAGAGAGTATTTTTCTCAACTTCTGTTCCCGTGGGAGTGCTAATACAGCGTTCATATAACGCGAAACGTGCACACGTAATACTGTCTTGTAAAAATAAATCCGGTATATTATAGCGCACATGTACAGACATTTTGTATTACGTGTTAAAATACTTAAAATAAAAACTGCCTACTACAATAATAAATCTTTTAGTTTATAGCCAAAGGTAAAATGTTGAATTAAGCAAGAAGAAAGTATTTCTGGCATGTTAGAAAGATGCCCAAGTATTTAAGAAACCTCATTATGAATTACTTTGAAATATGAGTTTAATTATATTTTATGTTATGTTAGATAAAAGTGTCAGCATGATTTACATGAAACTGCTGTGTACGAATCATTTTCAAAATTGCACTTTGGAATAATGTTATGCCTCATGTTATGCTAAATTAAACAAAGTTAATATCTTTCAATATTGCTATGAAACTACAACTTAAAGGTTGTTAATTAAATTTACACTAAAGTATCTAATAAATTTATTCGTCTAACAAATAAAAATAGCACATAAAAAATTACAGTTAATATAATTTTCACAACTATGATGTGATATTTATATACAGTGTGTTTCACAACTTAGAGCAAAAATTAAAGGGTATATTCTGTACGATGTGCTGATCATGAAAGAAAAATATTTTTTTTTAATTCGAAAAATTAAGGGTTGTTAACCTAAAACATTTTTTGTAGAACTGCACTGGATTCGCTTTCCTATTAAACACAAACAATGAAGTAGGTATCAACTACGAAAGAATAATTACACAATTCAATTATTAGCAGTTATTTATAATAGAATTTTATTTAATTAATAACTTTAACATAATCATCCACCCAGTGGCAGTGGCAACGAAAAATGTTGGACTGGGAAACATGGAAAATAGTTTTGCGATTTATAAAAAAATTATTTTTGTTTCATGATCAGCACGTCGTACAGAATATACCCTTTAATTTTTTGCTCTAAGTTGTGAAACACCCTGTACATGTATTTATTTATTTATTTATTTTGTCAGGCATTCTGATCGAATGAAGATTGGGGAAAATTTCAAAAACATCTAATAATAAGAAACAGTATAATATATAATTTAATATTTACTTTTTTGTTAACTGATTAGGCTGATTATTAGCAATAGAAGACATGTTTTCACAATTTAAATGACAGTTCAAAGAAAAAAAAACTGTCAACATTTTGCTGTTTTCAACGCTACCTAGATTACCCATTATCGTTAAATAAATTTGACATATTTTGTACAGATTCATAGACGAAATCACGTTTTACTTCACATATTTTTTGGTTTTCAATTCTAGTTGATTGCTCCTAGTTGTTAAATGAAAAAAGATATATTTATAAGTATAAATATTTATGGGGTAGGTGGCTCAGTGGTATCGATTTGGCCTGTGGATTTGAGAACCTGGGTTCCCACAGTTCATAAGCAATTTTCACTAAATTATAAACTACCCCTGTGGCCCCCTTTTCACTAACATCTTTGAGAGGTGTGATTTGACCGCTGGTGACCGTACTTCACTCGAATAAATATATCACTTATCAAAATCTGCTACGGAAGAGGGCCACACCCAGTAATGAGTAAAAAGCGTGATGATATATTTCTGTACCATTAATTTTTATTTATAATTTAAATATGTCGATTATAAATTTAAAAATTACATATTTTAATGAATTAGTGAGTTGAGATAAAGTAAGAACGAAATGAAATGACTTGTTTCGCCTTCGCCGATACTGCATCACTTCATGAGGTTGTGTTTGTTGAGTTTCTAATCTCAGTTTAAGAGTAGGGTTAAATGTTTTGTTGTTAACTTAAATATAAAACAATAAATATATTATACGCCTTTTACTCATTATTGGGTGTAGCACTCTGCCGGAGCAGATCCCGGTAAGTGATGCATTTCTTCGCGTAAAGTGCGATTGCCAGCCGTCAAATCACTGCCCACAAAGATGTTAGTGGAAAGGGAGCTACAGGAGGAATATTAATGTGGTGAAAATTGTTTGTCGCCTGTGAGTCTCGAACCCTAGTTCTCAAATCCACAGGCCGACTCTATATCACTGAGCCACCTACCCCATTATTATTATTATTCTTGTTCATTATTAAGTATATAGATAATAATGTTCAAATTTTATATTGGCATAATTATAATAAATAAAATACTTATTTAAAGTTTATTACAATATTTGAATTTTATTTTTAGGAGCAATCATATAATGTTGGCATGAATAATTTGAACATTAATTTATTATTTACAAGTTTTGAAAATAGTACAGATAGTTCTGCTGCCGATGATACAGACTAACAATTTTTTTTATTCTTTATGCTTCTCAAAAATCTTAAATCAGCTGAGCTCACTTCAAACTCATCTCACATTGAGCTGAAGTGAGGTGAGATTGATAACAAAAATAACGTGTCTATTGTCGTGTCCTAAACAGGGTCGGCTAATATTATTGTTAGTCTCAAATTCTTTTGGTAGTTCCTCTCCAGAGTGATAAAACAGAAAAATCATTTTTGTAATATCTGTGAACATAGCAACAAATTGTAGCTTGCTATAAACTTCACAGTTTAAAGTTATTTTCAATAATATCAAATAAAGTGTAAATATGTAAATACCATTTTATAATACATTTCACGTGCATAAACAATGATATTAGTTCAGAACGACGCCCACAAGTCAGCCGCAAATAGACACCAGTGACTATTTCTGGATGCACGCGTGAGTGTTTCACGCATACACGAGACAAGATATGAACGAGAGCGAAGTGTATGCGTCGACACAGTGCCGATGACAAACAATGACGTTTGCTGTGCACAGCTGTCAAATGTAGGTAAATATAGTTGCACATCAACAATGAACAGCCTGTAGCAATATGAACTACAACGTCAACATAAACATTAGTTATTCTTTCATGTTCCATATGGAACAAAATTGAAATAAATTAATAACTGATTAAAACAATAGTTATCTCAGTTGCAATATTTTAAATTTTATTTTAGGGCGATATTCATAATCGTAGGGTTAACTATAAATTTTGATACCTACGGCAAATTTTAAGATATGTGCCTATTTTCTATTTTTCTTTCTGAAAAAAAATCTGTTCCTTTAATGAAAATATTGCAGTATTTATAAAGAAGCAAATTTTTGTTGCTATTATTCCTATTCTGGTTTATGGTAGTATTACATGCAATCAATATATTATTCTTTTCACTATATTGTTGTATTGCGATACATTACTCTAAATTAATATATTCTTATACTAAATACATTGTTGTACTCAATATATTGTTGTACTCAATACATTGTTGTCCTTAATACATTGTTATAATCAATAAATTGTTGTATTCAATACACTATTGTTGTAATCATTGTATGGTTGCAATCAATATACTCGTATTGTTGTAATCAAAATTTTGTTTTAATCTAAATATACATACATACATACATAACATCACGCTATATCCCATTAAATGGGGTAGCACGAACCCGTCAACATTCTCATCCTGACACACGATACTCGATTCGACCACATTAACACTTCCTCCATACAAACTCTTTCTTTTCTCACTACCAAAATCCATCAACATACAACAAACATTCATCCATTCGCTAGTGTATAATTACAATTAATGAATAAATAATTATAACACTGCATCCTCAAAGCACCTTTAAGAAGAGCATCTTGTCATCATAGAACTTAAGATTTGAGAAGCTTTAGCAAAATGATTAAGGGTGGTATTTATAAGCATAACCGTATTTTAAGAACATTTTATTCATATCAAGCACAGTGAATTAACAAAAATGTATAGTGGATAAGATAATCTTTATGAAGACGATCTTAAGACCTAACATGAATATCACCAGTTATATATCTCATACGAGCAATTCTTGTCTGGTTTTGTCCATCTATCTGTCACCAATCTCAGGATTAGCTCTAACGATTTTAATAAAACTTGCTATTCTAATGCTTTTTTGTCTCAACGATCTAGCTGCAGCTCATCCTTCGGAAAAATCATATAGTAGATTATTTCAAAAAAAAATTAAGGAGAAAATTTATAAAAAAATATTTATTTGAAATATAGATAGATATATCAATACTCGCACTATCCAAGGAATCTATTGAGACTAAAATTACTCGATATGGACGAAAATTCGAAAAATAAATTTCCTAGTTTCTTATTTTTTCATTTTAAATTTCTCATCTGTTATTTTCTTGACTGAAACATTACATTAGTCTTTTCAATATATTGTGTTCAATATTGTTATTTTGGATACATGATTGATTTTCAATACATTGTTGATTTCAAAATATTGTTGTACTCAACACATTGTTGTCGTCAATACATTGTTGTACTTACTACATTTATTTTTTCAATGTATTGTTGTACTTTACATTATTGTTCTCATTGGTATTGTTGTAATCAATATTTAGTTTTCCTCTAAATATTGTCTTCACGAAAATCGCCTTGCCATGATAAATCTTGAGCATAGCGATAGCCACATTTTAATATCGTTTTATTCATATCAAGAACAGTGAATTAACAAAAATCTATGTTGATAAGATGATCTTTAAGCAGACAATCTTAAGATCTAACATGAATTACGCCTCTTATATTTAAATTATTATTTTATTTTAAAAGATGAGTCTATCAACAACAACAAAAAACATGTTTATTAATAAAGTTTTCTCATGAACTTCACATCATTCAAGTTCATAAAAACTTAACCATTGGAGCAACTCGGAGAAATATATGCCGTATGTTCTTTTTCAAGTAAAAGTTATCCGAACTCATGGAATTATTATTTTCTTTTTGAAAACCTACTACTTACAAAAGATATTTTTAAATATAAATTTTCGTTCTGTCTTTGTGACAACCTTGTTGAGAATTGAATGACAGGGAAGAAGATAGACAATTTTCAGAACTAACTAACAATGACGCTTCCGTGCACAGCTGTCAAAATATAAATATGGCTTCTGGCGGACTATCAACATTCTATCTATTGCACCAATTCAACATAAAGGCAGAAGTAGCTTTGCATGTGAAGCTACGTGTTGAATGAAAATGTGCTAACTTTTCCAGGCTGATGGAAATTTATACAGAGGATGTTTTCTTTGTAAATATACTGTGATTTGTGATACAGTGTTATGAAATGCTGAAATATATAGATTTCTATTTAAAGTTACAGTTTTGTGATTTATGAAAGAGTGAATAAATATCTAATAAAACGTAATGTTTCGCATATTATTTATATAAATAGCTTTTTGATGATGTACTACTGCAACAATAATTTGTATTGACGTTGAAGGAAAAAGGATTATACAAGATAATATTTATTTTTCTACGATTGCTATGAAAAGTTGACAATTACGCTCTCATTTGTCATCGTAAAGTTGACGTTTTCTGTGGAACAATCGAAAAATATCTTTTTTGCGCGTCTCCAATGGCAACGCGCGAAAAAGACGTTAAATACGAGCGTTTCCAATGGCAACGCGCGAAAAAGATAGTAAATACGCGCTTATTCAATAGTTACCAGGGATACAAACAAAACAGAAACTGGTCATATTGAGAGTTGGCAGAACGAATATTTTCAATACGTATACGTTTTTTAATAATTTTAAGATGCAATCGTACAAAAAATTATGTGTGTATCACGAGCATAAAGTGTCTTTGTTCCTCTTACACTATTGCAGCTCTCGCCTTCGGCTCGCGCTGCAATTACCGTGCTCGAGTAACAAAGAATCACTTTACGCTCTTAATACACAAATAACTATTGTGCTCGTGATACACACATAATTTTTTCTACGATTGCATCTTAAAATTATTAAAAAACGTATACGTATTGAAAATATTCGTTCTGCCAACTCTCAATATGACCAGTTTCTGTTTTGTTTGTATCCCTGGTAATTATTGGAATAAGCGCGAATTTAATATCCTTTTCGCGCGTTGTCATATTTTTCGATTGTTCCACAAAAAACAATGACATATGAGAGCGTAATTGTCAATTTTTCATAGCAATCGTAGAAAAAGTAGTATATTATGTAACTAGTAGGAAAAAAATGTATATTTCCGGATAATGGTGGCAATTGTGAAACACGGCGTTAGGCCGTAAATTTTACTTTTCCTACGTGTTACATATACTAATTATATGTACAACTAGTATATAATGTTATCTTTATTCTTATCAAATTCATTACTTAATGTACTCGTACTTAATTATATAAAATATAAATATAAAATATATCATCACGCCTTTTACCCATTACTGGGTGTGGCACTCTGCCGGAGCAGATCTCGGTAAGTGATATATTTCTTCGCGTGAAGTGCAGTTACCTCCCGTTAAATCACGGCTCCTAAAGATGTTAGTGGAAGGAGAGCCACAGGGGTAGGGGTAGATTTAAATTGGTGAAAATTGTTTGTCGGCTGTGGGGATCGAACCAAGGTTCTCAAGATCCACAGGCCGACTCGATACCACTGAGCCACCTACCCCATAATTATTTAATTATTTACCAAGGAAAATAAAAATGACAATTACTCCATAAGGAAATAAAGTAATTTAGGGCTAATGGCACGGGGGAAATAAAAATGACAAGTACTCCCTATGGAAATAAAGTGATTCGAGACCATTGGCAGTGCCAAGTTTCTTTTCTTTTATTTTTTTTGTGTGTGGTTTTGGTGGACCAACTACTAAGGTCATATGCCGCCATTACGCTCTGATCCACGTTTTAGGTCTTATTGTTAAGAGCAACGCGGGTTTCTCTGGACGGTCACCCATCCAAATACTCCCCGCGCGCAATGTTGCTTAACTCGTGTTATCGCTTGGATCAGTACCAACGAGTTGTGCCATGGCCGTTGACATTCTTTTATTAAATAAGGAATTATTTACCTCGAGCTACGTCCTCAGGATTCAATCTTCTTGCTGGACAAATAACGATGAAATGATATATAAACTACTATTTTGACCTACTTTATTCTATCCTTTCGAAATCTAAAGTGTCACGTTTAAACCAGGAAGGATTTGATCTCCCGGAGATTAAATTGACAAGTAAACAAGTAACCATAGCAATATTTATCCATGTTTACTGTCACAAAATAGTGTATATACCATAGAATTAAAGGGCCTTAAATCCCAAGATGATTATTTCACTAATCATAGGCATCAGGATGGAATTATGCACTTTAGTCTCTTGGTATATAATCTACTATTTATGAAATTGAATTATACAAAATATTTTCATTGGCTAATGCCTCGGAACCCCACATACGTAATAAAAAAAACAAAACATGTTTATAGGGACAAAAAGTACTGCTTTCTTTTCGAAGGGTTGTTGGAAAACATAACTGGTGTTTCTAATTTTATTCGTAAGATTTACACCACAAATATTATTTGTTATACTGATTTTGGTACAAGAATATTTTCAAAATTAATTGCATTTTACTCAAAGTAAATATTTTTATTACCACTGGCATGCTCGTTATTTCAAATAAAATGAATTATTAAATTACAATTACGGGGTAAGTGGCTCAGTGGTATCGTGTCGGCCTGTAGATCTTGAGAACCCTGGTTCGATCCCCACAATCGACAAACAATTTTCACCAAATTAAATCTACCCTTGTGGCTCCTCCTCCACTAACATCTTTGGTGGCCGTGATTTGACGGCTAATAACCGTACTTCACGCGAAGAAATATATCACCGAGATCTGCTTCGGCAGAGTGCCACACCTAGTAATGGGTAAAAGGCGTAATGATATATTTATTTATTTATTTTACAATTATCACGACTACAATAGTAAAATAAATTATGCATTTTACAACGACAGATATCTAACTATTTGTAATATTCATCTACCCAAACTATACATTATCATTGGTTAGATTTGGCATATTTTGTAAGAAATGGCGAAATTATAACTTCATTTACATTTTTCCGAGAGATACGCTTTGGTCACATTGTAAAAACTATATATCATCACGACTTTTTCGCATTACTGGGTGTGACACTCTGCTGTAGCAGCTCTCAGTATATATTTTATGCTTGAAGTGCGGTTATCAGCCGTCAAATCATACCCCTAGACATGTTACTGGCGGGAGCCATTAGAGAATTTTAATTGGTTGAAAATGAGTTGTTGGCTGTAAGAATCATGCTGAAATAAAAAAATAAAAAATAGGCTAGTCATTGTCATCAGAAATAAAATAAATAAATATATCATCACGCCTAAGCAGATCTCGGTGATATATTTCTTCGCGTAAAGTGCGGTTACCAGCGTCAAATCACGGCCCCCAAAGATATTAGTGGAGAGGGAGCCACAGGAGTAGATTTAAATTGGTGAAAATTGTTTGTCGGCTGTGGGGATCCAACCAGGGTTCTCAAGATCCACAGGCTGACTCGATACCACTGAGCTACCTACCCCATAAACAGAAACGATAATTCTTGTACATTTACAATTATGCAGAAAATATCTTTACTATTCGTAATATATTTGTAATAATTTTTTCTCCAATAAAATAAATATATCATCATGCCTTTTACACATTACTGGGTATGGTACTTCCCCGTAGCAGATTTTGGTAAGTGATATATTTCGTCGCGTGAAGAGCGGTTTCCAGCCGTCAAATCACAGCTCTCAAAGATTTGACAATAGCTGTACTATTTAGATTTAAGTACGTGATTGTGATTGTATATAACATATTAACCTAAATTTTAATATTAAATATTGTTCACAAAACACTTTAATTGATCTCTAATCAAGTCTGACCTTATTCGTTATGTATTTCTCCATAATCTTTTTCAAATTATAAATCTTTATTAATTAATTCATAAATTTAAACCAATAAATTATTAATTACGATAACAGAGAAACTAATGTTATGAATGAGTTTATTTATAACTGATTATGTAACTGTTTGTAAACATTTAGATGTGGAACATACTTATACGGAATGTGTACCTGTATCATTAAATAAATGGCTTTTTGATACACCATTCTATATACATATTAATTATTTATTACGTAAATAAATTGTAGACTACATTATATTTATTACTGAAATTAGATCACAGCAACAACAGAATATACAATTTTTAATGTTCTTTGTGACTACGACTACGAGATTCTATATTGACACTAGAAGAATGTTGATTTTACACTTATTTTGGTTGGTAGTTTTCATTGAATTAACAAGTTAGTTTAACCAATAAATACGTAATAAGAATGTACTTAAATCTTAGAATAGAACTGCTCATAAGTTCATAACTGTAAGCCAAGTAATGATGAAACTAAAACATTTGCAATGTGCAAGAAACACACACCTAATTTTCTAAAAATACAAAAAGCCATCAATTCGTTATCTCGCCCAGTGACAACAAATACCTAACATCGATTTAAAATCCAATTTCCAACAGTCATTATTCACATTGACTGAATTTTAATTAAAACACCATTTTTACACCATTTTACTTCGAATTAATTAATTAACAATCAATGTCACAAACATTTGGCGCGGTAATTATCATTGCCCAACATCCTTAAATTTATAATAACACGTAGAGGTCGGCCGAACATATTGTAGATTGTAGATTTCCAGAATTAAATCTCGTCCCAGAGGCGGAGTTACGGTCATTTACACTGTCAAAATTTATAAATTTCAAAAATTATTTTTCTACGAGTGCTATGAAAAGTTGACAATTACGCTCTCATTTGACATTGTAAAGTTGACGTTTTTTTTGTGGAACAATCAAAAAATATCTTTGTAGATGTGAAATGCGCGTTTATTTCAATAATTACCATGGATACAAACAAAACAGAAACTTGTCATATTGACAGTTGACAGAACGAATTAATTTTCAGTACGTATACGTTTTTTTTAATAATTTAAGATGCAATCGTAGAAAAAAATAATGTGTATCACGAGCGTAAAGTGTCTTTGTTCCTCTCGTTTCGGTTCGCGGTGCAATTACCGTGTTCAAGTAACAAAGAATCACTTTACGCTCTTAATACACAAATAACTATTTTCTACAACTGGTAGAAAATGTTCACATTTTTTCACTAATATCAATACGTAATAAGTACTTGATATTTTCATCAATTACCATGACAACGCCTATTTTACGCACTGTTACACACCTTAATTTTCAAAATGGGTATTTTTGCGCACTGTTTCGCATTCTAGTGCGCAAAATGAGTATTTCGCGCAAACAAATTATTCTTTTTCATGTTAAAGTTATAACACATCAGTAGTACCAAATTCATATTATTTTTGATTGTTTTCCTTCAATTATTCTTTTTTGACAGTTGTAGAAACAATATTGTTCGTATTTTATGGGCGAAATTCTTGTTTTTTGCCGCGTTCGAATGACTTTTGTCTCGACCTGCGGTTTCGACTAAAAGTGACATTTTCACGCGCAACAAACAAACACTAATTTCACGCACTTAATACAAAAATAACTATTCTGTTATGCTACAATTATTGAAATAAAATCATTTTCTTATTTTGACACTGAAAGATAACAACTAAAGTTCACATAAACAATCATGAGCTTAACATATTATGTAAATAATTACACAGGGAAGTTCGAGCCCTCTCTTTCTGGCATGCGCACAAAAACAGTGAAAGGTTCCATGTAATCTAACTCAAATATCAACAGCAATCAAAAATTTCCCCCACTGCTATGACCTATGACGTACTGTTAGGGATTTGGACCATTTTCCTGTGACACGAATTTTGATGTAATCTTTTGAAAAACAGGTGTACTTCAATCTATTTTTAGGTATTAAGAAGAAAAATGCGGAATATTCATAAATAATATTTTGCAGTGGAATTCATTTTTCGATTATTTCGCTTCGCTCGCACTTTTATCAAATAAACCCTAACACGCAAGTCATTTTATCATATTTTGAATAACTACGTCGTACTATGTATGCATTCTAAGTATCAAAATGTGGCTTGCAGTAATTTTTTTTAAATATTTTGAACTGATATCTATATTGTTGAAATAATAGAATTTAATACAAATTATCATATACAGGGTGTTTCAGGACTAGTGTAACAAACTTTAACAGCTTATTCCTGAGGTCATTTTGAGCCAAAAATGTCATATGAACATAGGTCCTCTTCCTTCTAGTTACTAAAATACAAGAGGTTGAAGTTCTATAAATAACACGAAATTTTCAAATTTTTGTAATCAAGATACTTTCGGAAAACAAAAATGCGCGCAAATAGGGGATGGGAAAGTTGGCTTCTATTTGGATATCTGTCTTGGTATTCTCTGGACGCATAACGGGCATTACCATTACATAATCCATAAATAAAAATCATATCTGCATATTCAGCAGTACTATAACCATCCATTATGAAACAATAATACAATCAAAAATACAACAATTTTTAATTAAGACAAATAAGGTATGGCTTTTCAATCAAATTCTTGTTTTCCGAAAGTATCTTGATTACAAAAATTTGAAAATTTTGTGTTATTTATAGAACTTCAACCTCTTGTATTTTGGTAACTAGAAGGAATAGGACCTATGTTTATATGACAATTTTTTGCTCAAAATAACCTCAGGAATAAGCTGTTAAAGTTTGTTACACTAGTCCTGAAACACCCTGTATAATACCATTAGTAACTATAATTTTGCCGGAAATTTTTGTCGTCATGATCACGACTGCTTGTTGCGACGAAAATCTGCACGAGTGCGATAGCAACAAGTCACGTATGGTATTCGGCTTGACAATTCCTCGAAATATTTTATTTGCTTTAAAAAAATGTTACCTACAATATTTTTAAAACAATGTCTGAACTACTATTACCTTGGTGATTAATTTACATTGTTTAATTTTTTGACATAACTAAGCAAAGTAAACAAAGTAAAATAAAATTCAACAATATCAATCTACTCAAAATAGTTAACAAATGTTATATCTAAGCAACGATTTGCTACAATTTTCACTAGAGAAATTGTCGCTGTAATACCTACTACTGTGATTGATTTAATTCAGCAAAATGTAAAGTTATGAGTGGAATTGTCAATCAAATAACAATCCTAATGAATACCTATGCCTTAACAATGAAAAATAAACATTTATGTATATGCCGCAAATTTTAATTCTTACTTAATCAAGTAACAATTTAATTTTCAAAAGTCGTGACATAGCAATGTACATTTTCCATTGTGTTATCTGCGTGAAAAAATAAAAATTGAATACATTCATCTTTTCCAATCGCGAAAATAATTATTATCATATTTATCATACTTTTGGAGTAATTGGCTGTTGGCTTCAGTTAGTTATCTTTAAGCAACTTTTCAAATTCATTCAATTTTGCCAATCTCAGCATATCTTGGTGGAGTATACATATTACATTTTTACCGTTTTATTATTATTTTAAATAATAAATAAACCATAAGCCGTGTTTTAGATTAAAAATCATATATTTTAAACAGGAAATTCTAGTCGGTTAGTTGAATAGCGAGAGAGCATATTCGAGCAACTAGTGAATATAGAAATATATGATACAAACATAACATCACGCTATGTCCCATGAGCCGAGAAGCAGCACGCACCCTTAAAAAATTCACTGATAATGAGGTTCTCTACTATTTTTAATTTTTCTTTACAAATTTAATTTAAAATGAAATCAATGTATAGTTTTAGAATATAAAGGAAATGGGAATTTCAAACAGCTGGGCTCTCATATAATTGTAGCCGCATAATTCATCATTTAGAAAAATATATACTGGGTATTTAATTTTTTTTAATGTAAGTGTTTATATTATTTGATGTACCGATTACAAGGTAATAACATTTTTCGTGTCAATTATTGATAGATTACAATCTTCTTCTTCTTCTGATGGCACTACAGCCCAAATCGAGCCACCGGACACACCGAACCGCAGTTTTTACACTACCGTACTGCCGGTTTTCGTAGTCAAATGCTACATTATTTAAGGCGTATAAGTGACTAGCTTATAGCGCCCGAGTGTGATAAATACATGTAACTGTATTTTATATTTTACGACAAATCACACATTGTCGACAGGCGGATTCAAACTGACGAACCTTGGTTCGGGTGTCGTCACAGTATGTTAAGAGATGTGCCTTAATACGCTCGGCCACCGCGCCTGCCTGATAGATTACAATAATGAATAAAAAATAGTAAACATTAAAATTTATTAAATTTAATTGAAGTTGTGTAAAATTACTGAAACCTATCAGTCCAGTGACACCAAGCTAGAGTAGTTTAAACAAAGATTGTAATGCTGTGATGTCAGAGTTAATGCCAATAAAAACTGAAGCATCTTCAAAGCTAATAATACTTTTGAAACTTTCATCGCCTCTTGTAGGAAGTTTTTAGATCTAGTCTTAATATAAATGACAAATTTACTATTTTGTGATTCCATTATACGTAGTATGGTGAAACCAAGCTGACAAATGATAATAATAGAAAACAGTTTTTAAGATAAATAATAGTTCATTATAAATCAAGTTTAATCTTCTTTGTAACTTCCAGGGATGTGCGTGTAGTCTACTGCAAGTAATCTACGCCATTCTCTACGTGTAAACAATCATGTAGTCTACGTCTTCATTTTTCATGTATACAATGTAGACTATGTAGACAATGAAAACATCTGTGTTCACTTAAGTCAGATTAGAAATGTTATCCCTAGAACTAAGGAATTTTAAATGTTGGTCGAGATTTTTATTTTTATTCTAGGTATTACATTAAAAAAAATTAGTTTTGCAGGGCAAAACGTTCAACATTTGTCAACTGGTTACTGTTAAAAATAGCGCCAAATAAAACTCCGTCTGGTGAGATAGCGCGTTGATCGAATTTAAAAATATGACAGTTCGCCCAAGACCCAAGACAGACATTCGTCTAGTAATGTACGAGCACTTGCTTTATTAGTTTTATTATATAAAAGACCGATAATGACCCGAGCTCACGAATACGAATACATGTAATAGTTAAAAAGGAATAAATTTAGGTTATGTTGAATTTTACAACTGTCAGATGCATTATCTACATTGTTTACATTGTCTACGTCGCTAGAATTGTCGACGTATTGTCTACGTGTAGATGTAGACAATTAAAGATTACACGTAGATGCAGATCTCTGGTAACTTCGCATAGTTCACAATTTCACCATAGATGTTGAACGGAAATCTCTATTGAACACGTGCTTGTATATGCTAATTATTTATATGTTCCATAAAACATCCGAATATTTTAAATTCGTTTCTGTGTCGTGCTTTGTATCAACGATTCTAGCGCAGATTTTGGGTCATTTCATGGCAATTTTACATAGTAATCTCTTTATGTTATTGTTATGATGGTATATGAGACAATAACACCGGACGGATGAAGTCAAGGCTAAATTCTAGGTATTTTAAAAAATTAAAAACTATAACAAGCGTACGTAATGTAGAAATCGGATTTGACAAATTTGCGACTATTAAATAATGTGTTGTAACGGAAATTAGAAATAATTTTGTCATTAAATGCAATGACATATACGATCTAGTTAAATATTTGATGAAGACATAAAAGATTACTAATGACTATAAACATAAACAAATCGAAAAATTACTGCTTTAAACACAGTCGTAAATAAACACCTCTCTGTTTGAAATGGTAATACTTTTTATTGTTTTCGTTTCTATTATAAAAATATGTATTGCTTATTTATGTCTTCATGGTTTTATTGTATTTATGATAATACCTGTTAACAATGAAAAAATATATTAGACATAAAAATATTTAATAGTATATTAAAGAACGAGTTTTATAAGACATGTTTTTTCGCACTCGTCTGAGAAAATTTTCCATTATTTTGGACCGATTTGAAGATTACCTACATGATTATTATTGATTTTATATTTGAATATTATCTATGCACCCGTATGGCAAGTTAATAATAAATCATTTTATTTGTATCTAATGAAATAAATAAAATAAATATATCATCACGCCTTTTACCCATTACTGAGTGTGGCACTCTGCCAGAACAGTTCTCCGTAAGTGATATATTTCTTCTCGTGAAATGCGGTTACCAGCCGTCAAATCACGGCCTCCAAAGATGTTAGTGGAGGGGGAGCCACAGGGGTAGATTTATATTGGTGAAAATTGTTTGTCGGCTGTGGGGATCGAACCAGGGTTCTTAATATCCACAGGCCGATTCGATACCACTGAGCCACCTACCCCATTTCGTATCAAATGAAATAAATAAAATAAATATATCATCACGCCTTTTACCCATTACTGAGTGTGGCACTCTGCCAGAACAGTTCTCCGTAAGTGATATATTTCTTCTCGTGAAGTGCGGTTACCAGCCGTCAAATCACGGCCCTCAAAGATTTTAGTGGAGAGGGAGCCACAGGAGTAGTTTTAACGTGGTTACAATTGTTTGCTGCCTGTGTGAATCGAACCCGGGTTCTCAATTCCATAGACTGACTCGATACCACCAAAATTGGAAAGAAACGTTGTTTCTTTTATCTATGTATTTCTGGGTTTCTTATTTACATTTTTCAGTTATTTTCTAAGCAAAACTTGGTTCTCCGGATATTATTCTACATTTCGAGTAATTCAGATAAAGTATAGTGATCTTTTTTTTTACAAAAAAAGCAATTTTTAAAAGGCTTTTTTCGACACGTTTATCCAAATTAATTTTTTGATGAAAATAATGTTGATGTTTTCGCATAATCATCTTAAATTTCAATTCATTTAAACCGCTAAAAACTGATCAAATAAATAATTAAGGACAAAAGTAGAATAAAATAAAAAAAAAATATATCATCACGCCTTTTACCCATTACTGGGTGTGGCACTCTGCCGTAGCAGAACTCGGTAAGTGATATATTTCTTAGCGTGAAGTGCGGTTACCAACCGTCAAATAACGGCCCCCAAAGATATTAGTGAAGGGGGAGCCACAGGGATAGATTTAAATTGTTTGTCGGATGAGGGATTCGAACCAGGGTTCTCAAGATCCACAGGTAGACTCTATACCACTGAGCCACCTACCCCATAAAAAAGTAGATTTTTAAGAAATAAATAAATGTAAAAGATGACGCTTCAAAATAAAGGATTGTTCTCTATTACGAATGACGAATGGTCAACGTAACCATAAGATGTTAATTCCTTGTTCTACAATTGGAATTAGGTAATTTCCGACAGCAAAAAGTCCTACATCAAATTTTATCTGTTGCCTCATTCTTATTAAAGTATGCATAATGTTTCATTTTGATAACAATGTAGGTGAACATTACAGAATGTTAAGTCAACATTTCAAGTTTAATTCTCATTTTTCACTTTTTATTACGTCATTACGTGCATCACGCAGCAAATTATGTCATTTTTACGGATGTATACCTTTACATTACTCACATACAGCCTCAGTAAATTAAAAATATTATTAATTTTTATCTTGTATAAACAGACAAAATTTATAAATCATAAAATTGTTACATATTATTAAAATCACGTTAAAGTTGGCGAGAATCTACGTCATCATATATAACAATTAAAGTTCTAAGAAAGACAAACAAAAGAATATAATTGTAATATAATTACATTCTAAACAACACCTTCCTCCATGTTTACTCGTTATGTATAATTTACTTAACTTTAGTTTAATACATCAAATTTACTACCTACCGAAGGCTTTTCCTTTTATTTAACCTTGATTTAATACCGGTATCATATTTGACGCATTCGTGAATAAATAAAAAATTAATACGCGAAAAATATTTCTCGTCACATAATAAACAATAAACTTTAAACGTTTATAAACTTTTTATAATGTAATGACTCATTTTTCTTTGTAATTACTTTATTATTAGATACAATAATGATTTGCTCATTACCGTGTAATTTTAAAATTTAATTGTTTTGGTGTATCTACGAATACGTGATCATACTTGCATTAGTAGTGTTTAAAAATCATTTTCTGTGAAATTTTCAAACTACTTTATTCTCACGTTAAGAATAAATTATGACTTATTAATAATTGTATATTTTATAAATATATCATCACGCCTTTTACCCATTACTGGGTGTGGTACTCTACCATATCAAATCTCAGTAAATAATATATTTCCTTGCGTGAGGGGAAGCCACAGAGGTAGATTTAATTTGGTGAAAATTGTTTGTCGGCTGTGAGAATTCAATCCGGGTTCTCAAATCCATACGACGACTCGATACCACTGAGCCACCTACCCCATTATTTTATAAGTGAGAGAAATAAGTCGTTAGACGTGTGTGAGATGATTGGGGTTGTGGAAAATATATATATATATATATATATATATATATATATATATACACTTCGGAAGAGAAGTATTATTTCCCTCGATGTCAATTTATTCAATTTAATTCTTCTTGCACGGATAAACTTTATTTCCTATTTTCACGTCTATCGTATTTGAGAGTCGGGCCAAATTTGTAGAAAACATAATAATATACAGTCGGAACTAAATAAGATTTTGATTTGATTACAATACATATTTTTAAGCTAGAAATGTAGGAAATATATTTAAAAAAAAGAATACTAAGGATAATAAAATTAATGGCCAATTGCTCTAACAAAACTTAAATTTTAAACTTCGTTTAAATTAATCAAGTGATATGGAATAATTTATATTGCTGTGTAATATACGATATTCTTTATTTATGTTGTATAAGAATTGACAAAAGACTGCATAATGTTATATTTATATAATTTTGTAATTAGATACCTAGGTATCTAATAATGATTGCAAAATAGTAAATTCACAAGTCTGTGCAAATATTTGAAATCTTCCTACAAACAACTATGTATTATTATTATCACTAATCACTTTTTGTGTTTTTGAGATATGAAAAGTTAAAAAAAATATATGATAAGGAATTGTCTTATTTCGTAACTACTCAAATATAAACAAGTTTTCAAGGCATTTGTATGTAACTTAATTAGGTCAATGTAATATCAGAACAAATTTTTGAGAATTTTATACTTTATTCTGATAACATGCTTTTAAATGAAGAATTGGTTTTGGAACATTGCCAAGTCCACTGTCAGGGTTAACATTTTTTTGCTAGTCTCTCATTTTTTTAATGGACTAGAAACAGTGCCGTGGCCGGAGGCGGGTGTCTGGATGTTTAACCTTTTTACCCTTTACTCTTTAGCCTCATATTAAGATCTTTTTAATATTTGTAAATGTAAAAAAAGTATATTTTTGTTTATTTTTCTGTTAATTACTATATGTACTGGTTCTCCAGTTACATATTCTAAACTAACAGTTTATTTAACCAAGTCTGTAACTATCTTTTCGCACCCGAATGAAGCACCGGATAAACTGCGTTATACTGAAATCCTTCTCTGTCTGTCTGGGTGTATCAACATTCTAACGATTTGGTGAAACTTGGTATTCTAAAATTTGATTGGACCTCAGAAAACGATTTAGCCAGGTCTCATTCTCTAGATTCATTTGATTCCTTATTTAGAAAGAAAATTGAGTAGAAAATGTTTGAAAATGTAGTTTATATACCGGGTGTCTACTTTTTTTTGTTATACAGGGTGAGTCTGGGAAGACGCCCCCCCCTTTAACTTTTTTATTATGAGTAATAGAAAAAAATGGTTCATATGAAAGTTTTATTATTTTAAATATACTATTTGATGGCAGATGTAGATATTTTTTATAAAGTCAGGTTTACAAGATACGACTATCAACTTTTATTTTTTAAATAGCAACCTATAATTATTTTACTAAAATAAAAACCGCCATTTTTTTCTCTTTTCAACGGTGTATTAGTTTTTATTAATGTATCTGAAAAAATTCGAGAAAAATAAGAAAATTGAGAAATACTAGAAATAATTTTTATACAAATATTATAGGTGGCTATGTGAAAATATAAAGCAACAAATTCAGTAACAAAAACAACTTAAAACAAATTATTTTCACATAGCCACCTATAATATTTGTATAAAAATTATTTCTAGTATTTCTCAATTTTCTTATTTTTCTCGAATTTTTTCAGATACATTAATAAAAACTAATACACCGTTGAAAAGAGAAAAAATGGCGGTTTTTATTTTAGTAAAATAATTATAGGTTGCTATTTATAAAATAAAAGTTGATAGTCTTATCTTGTAAACCTGACTTTATAAAAAATATCTACATCTGCCATCAAATAGTATATTTAAAATAATAAAACTTTCATATGAACCATTTTTTTCTATTACTCATAATAAAAAAGTTAAAGGGGGGGGGGGCGTCTTCCCAGACTCACCCTGTATAGGAAATTTTTTCTTATTAATTTTAGAGCAAAAGTTTAAATACAAAAGTTGTTCAGAATTAAAAACTGCGTCCAACGAGTCCTTATTTATTGATATACGACGATCTTATCACGAGATACAGGTAAATTAAAATTTCCATCTTTAAGCTGTTTACAGAGTGTCATGAAAAATAAAACAAATAATAGTATTGTTTAGTATTCTTTGAGTTTGACAGTTTGTGTTCTTTTAATTGTTACTTTGGTTTCATTAAGATTAAAATAATGGAAAGATTTTCATTTGTAGTAAATTCTATTTCATGGTTTCTTATTTTTCATTCTATATTTTTCGTCTTCCGTGATTAACCGAGAGAAGCAATATTTTTTATTTATTTGACAAATACTTATCTTACACTTTGGAGAAATATTTGTCACGGCCTGGTGTAAAAGTTAGTTTCTATGGCATCAAAATCGTGACGAACTAATATATTTTAACTCACTATACCGTTGTTAATAATATATTACGCCTGTTGCTAAGAGAAGAAAAAATAAAACAATGAACTATTAGTTTACTTTGTATTTAAATTTTTTATATTATTCATAAGAATAAGTGTTCGTTTAAATACTGAAATCGTGGAATAGTATATATAACTCGAGAGAGAGGAGAGACAAAATAAAACAAATTTCAATCGTTCACGGATTTATAAATTTTTTTAAATTAATCATAAGAATAAGAATTCGTTTAAATAATGTAAAAAAATTAGCATTTAATAACTTAAACACTTTCCGTTAGGAAATTCTGGCTACGCCACTGTCCAGAAACATTGGCACAAATTTGAATTATGTAAATGTAGGTACAGAAATTAAGGTAATTGAAATAGATTTAGTAGGTGTATGTTTTGAAACAATAAACAAAGAAAGTTGCATAAAATTCTAGTAGGTAAAAAATTAATGAATGTGAACTGTTGTAAATTAACTTTTTGTTATTTAAATATGTAGGTATGTAAAAAGTTTTCGTTTAGCTTATGTGAAAAATTACTTCCTCATTGTCACATTACTCTTGTTTTGTTATTTCTTTTTCTACTTTTTTAGATTAACATACAGTAGGTAATGCACTATAATACAATTTATAAATAGAACTTTTCTGCGAATTATGTAGATTAAAAAATGCATTGTGTTATAAATGAAAAAGAGCGTCTATATATAGAGTTTAGTTTCAGCTTACTTGACAATGTATCAAAGTAAAATATCTAAGGCCTAGTTTGCTTCTTCTACACTAAACCAACAAAGTGGAAAATTTAATTATTTCGATCGACTGACAATTTTAGGTAAATAACTAATATAAACATGGCGCTGATTACTTATAAAGTAGCTAACTGATTAATAACTAATATTGACAAATCCCTACTTTAAATGATTAAATAGAATAATTAAATTTATTTTTATTACAAATTAATTATTTTTTAATTGCTTTAATTGACTGTATTATATAATATATTTTGCACATATTTTTATAATATCTGCGTAATATAAAATCTGATATATCATTAAATTTTCACCAATTTAAATCTACCCCTGTGGCTCCCCCTCCACTAATATCTTTGAAAGCCGTGATTTCAGTGCTGGTAACCGCACTTCACGCGAAAAAAATATATCATTTACCGAGATTTGCTTAAGCAGAGTGCCACACCCAGTAATAGGTAAAAGGCGTGATGATATATTTATTTATTTATTATATATCATTAAAACAACATAACAAATTTGTCAAAAAAATAATTAAAATTATGTTCATTCATATCACTAGGTAAACAGCTTCAAAATGACAACTTTAGTTTTTGTCTATTTTGTAACAGAAAAATTGATCTCATTGAATTCAGTTTTAAATTATGAACATGTTTTGTATTTACATTTTTGTTCTAAATTTAATAGAGAGGAAATTATCGCCAAATAATAATTTTACCAATTTCTTCTACATATATAAAAAACAAACAATCGGTATAGGTATTTGTTGTTTCATCACTAATTTTAAAAACGAAAAACAAATATAAAAAACAATATGAACAAATAAATATTGTTTACTTTATAACTCATCGAAAACTCGTTTATTCCTCTCACTCAAAAACTTATTTCTTGATCGACCAAGCAATCTTTTATCCTCAATTTCAACTACATAATGCCATGTATTTCCCGAATCGAGACACATATGAATTTGTCATGAAAAATATATTTTTTTTACGAATTAAAACAATTATGCTATCAAAACAATACTAAACTTGTCCCATATCATATTTGCAAAACATTACCGGATTTGAATTCCACAAATTAGAGGAACTAATTAAGATAGTTCGAGAAAATTGCTTATTATGATTTTTAGGGAAAATTTATTTTGGTACTGTTAAAAAGTTATAAATTAGGAAGCATTTTTATCGAAATATTTTCATTATTTTTGGTAATAAAATGAGATAATCTACATTAAAGGTATGTGGTTAAGTTTCTTTCTATTAAAAATGTCTTATAATTTTTAATACGATTTACAAATTAGTATTGCAATGTGTGATTTGATGCAATACTTGTTCACTGGCCATTTTTTATTTGAAAAAAATCTAATTTCCCTTGTTTATGTTTTTATTTATTTGGAACAAGCGATAAGTATTTGTTCAGTTACATCAGTAATTTAGAAAAACAAAATACAAATATAAGAAAACAATATGAGAAAATAAATATTGTTCACTTAGCTCATACAAAGAAAAATTGACTCAAGGAAAATATATACGTATTTTTTGTTTTGTTTTCTAAGAGAGTTCTCAATAGTCACAACACAGCAACCTATTTTAAAAAGGTTGCCCTCAATATTGTATGTATGTATTTGTGTAACTTCTAAGCAAATTAGTACTTCACGGATGCCATACAAAATTAGGGTACGTTTAAAATAATAGCCGGCAGTCTGTGCGTGCATTTCATTTTTATTTATTCACACAGAAAATGCTTGCATGCTAAACACTGTTACACAATTACAGCACAAAGTAAAAGAATCATGCAACTATATTTTCGTTGCACATGCATGAATTCGAACAAGAATAATTATTGTTTTTAAATCGTGTCACACGATAAATATTAAAGTAATTGGTAGGTGTACTAATAATATTTGATATAAATATTAATTATTTTATTTCTTATAACAGGAACTTAATACCCAATAAGGTAATTGCACTTTTTTTTAAATAATTTTAATTAGGAAATTATGTAAATGTATTTTCAATAATATAAAAAAATCTGATGTGGACACCACATGACTTCCTTGTACGCGTATTAAACTATAGATATTTTTTAATTGCACATATTTGACATAAAATTTTTTATTTTTTGTTCTAATCCATAGCAAACTTAATTAAAAAAAAACACACAAAATATATACTATTTAAATTTAGATATCTCGCTTATGCAAAAGGCTAATTTAAAAATTCTTAATGTGCTAGACGCAGAATTTAATTAATTTAAGCATTTATTTCTAAAATTAAAATAATACCATTTTTTTCAAGGAAAACTGTTAGCAGCTTCATGTAATGTGTCACTTCCGGTTAGTGTATTTTAACCAAAATCTATTATATTATTTCCATTGATATAGTAGTCTTATATACCAAATTTGGAAAGTTTTAAATTATATTTGAATATAGTTTTTCATGAAAATCTATTATAGGCTTCAAGTAAAGTACCACTTCCGGAAGTTATATAATGACCAAAAAGGGAGGTGCACAACTAGATATTATAACAGTCCTAAATATAAAATTTCAATTTTCTACGGCTTACCGTTTTTGAGTTATGCGAGATACATACGTACGTACGTACGTACGTACGTACAGACGGCATGACGAAATTAGTCAAAATGGATTCAGGGAGGGCCAAAACACCTATTTCCGTTGAAATCTGAGAACCGAAAATTTTCGCGATAACAATACTTCCTTTACTTCGTACAAGGAAGTAAAAATGTTTATCCTTTTTACTTCCTTGTACGAAGTAAAGGAAGTATTGTTATCGCGAAAATTTTCGGTTCTCAGATTTCAGTGGAAATACGCATTTTGGCCCTCCCTGAATCCATTTTGACTAATTTCGTCGTGACGTCTGTACGTACGTATGTACGTACGTACGTACGTACGTACGTACGTATGTATCTCGCATAACTCAAAAACGGTAAGCCGTAGAAAATTGAAATTTTATATTTAGGACTGTTATAACATCTAGTTGTGCACCTCCCTTTTTGGTCATTATATAACTTCCGGAAGTGGTACTTTACTTGAAGCCTATAATAGATTTTCATGAAAAACTATATTCAAATATAATTTAAAACTTTCCAAATTTAGTATATAAGACTACTATATCAATGGAAATAATATAATAGATTTTGGTTAAAATACCCTAACCGGAAGTGACACATTACATGAAGCTGCTAACAGTTGTCCTTGAAAAAAATGGTATTATTTTAATTTTAGAAATAAATGCTTCAAATAAAAGTTTTAGAGAATGAAATTCTGCGTCTAGCACATTAAGAATTTTTAAATTAGCCTTTTGCATAAGCGAGATATCTAAATTTAAATAGTATATATTTTGTGTTTTTTATTTAATTAAGTTTGCTATGGATTAGAACAAAAAATAAAAAATAAAAGATTTTATGTCAAATATGTGCAATTAAAAAAATATCTATAGTTTAATACGCGTACAAGGAAGTCATGTGGTGTCCACATCAGATTTTTTAAATATTGCACTAAAAAGAATTGCGTTAAAAACTATCTCCCACTCTTGTGACATCATTTTACATACAGTCTCTGAAATAAATATATATATATATATATATATATATATATATATATATATATATATATATATATATATATATATATATATATATATATATTGGGTGTTTATTTTATTTTGTCTACTATTGCTTTCTCGAGACCTATAAGACCTACGAGATCGGTTAAATAAGCAAACAATTTCTATTCTACAAGACTATTTTAATGAGCATACAGAAATTTTTATTCAATCAATGGTTCACAAACTTTAGATACAAACTTTGTTGTTTTAAATGGAACTATATTTGTTTATCTGCTTGTTCAATAGAGAATTTTATTCTGAATTCAGTGATATAATATTTGTATACCCTTAGATAACAATTTTTATATTGAAAACACTCTAAAACATCAACAATAATCAACTAACTTTGAACTGCGAAATAGTCTAGAAAAATTGTAGCATCCAAGTTATAAATATAGTAGCATATGGACTCAGAGTTTCTGACTTTTAGTTCAGTAGTTACAGCACATGTTTAAGCAGCCTATAGAATGACATTTGTTTAAAATCATAATAGTACAGAGTTTAGTCGCTTAGTGGTGATGTCGCTGTATGAAATTTGATGTCACACTATGTTTTAAATCACGTGATGCATTTTTTATTCATTAATAATTGCTTATTTAATAATAATAATAATAAACTTTATTTCCGTTGACACAAATACAACTGCGTATGGAACAAGTCAATATGTATAAAATGCAAAACAGATTTAACAGGAGTTCAAAAATTATGCGACATTATAAAATCTCTTCTGCAACAGAAACAATTACAAATTATTATATAGAGATTATTATAATTTTTTTCAATAAATAATATTTATATAATCAAAATTACTAGTATAAGTTTTTAAATATAATTTTTTTAAGCTACCCTATTTACGGCTTATAGTTTGTAGTTAAATATATATCACTCGAACACAATTTTTTGTATATGCAGACTGTTTCAAAATTATTGCAAAAAATTAAGGGTATATATTATTTGATGAACTGATTACAATACAATTTTTTTTTCGGAAATTCACAAAAATATGTGCATTTTACTTGGACCTAACATTTTTAATGCCATTGTACTGATATGTTACAATAATGAATAAAAATTAAGAACAAAACTTCAATAAAATTAATTAACTTTTAATGTTTCGTCATTTTTATTTATTACTGTACTATCAGTCCAGCGGTACAAACAATGTTTGCTTCAAGTAATATACTACTATTTTTGCTAATTTTTGTAATAGTTATTTACATAAAAACTCAGGAAAGTGTGCAATTACAGGATGAGTAGATAGTTTCATACCGAGCGATAGCGAGGCTTGAAACAGTCTACGAATCCTGTACGACGCTTTACTGACGTGTAACATTTTACCTGAAACTTATAATAACAAATATTTGAATTAAATTTAAATTAAAAGAAATATATGACTTACATATTCAGTCAGTATTTTATGTAGCTAAGTAACTAGAAACTCACGTTTCTTTCATTGCCTGCCTAGGCTGGCAATATATTATTTTCCTGACTAGGCATGCAAAGCAAAGCTCTCCTGAGTCTTAAAGGTCAGCCAAATGTTTATTTTCCTGTCTGTTTCAGGTAAAATTATTTTTGCATTGTAATTAGTCCATCAAATAATATATACGCTTAAAATTTTTTGCAATCATTTTCAAACAGCCTGTATATGCAAGATATAAGCACACGACTTCTTACTTGATAAATGCCAAGTTTTATCCTTAGTTTAAGTGTTTCATAATGGCATTACTGAAACTATAAATCAAATCTACATGCTATATGCGCAATAAGCAATAATTTACATTCTTGTCAAATTTCCGATCGATTCGATATTGTTAATATTGTAATACTTGAAATGTAACTTGCATCAAAACATCTTTATAAACATATTAAATTTATTTATATGCTACTCTGCACAACAGGAAATTAATCTCAATGACAGTACAGGACATCTACAGTTTATAGTCTGAAATATTCGGATGTAGTATATAGTGGAATTTTTTGGATGTCTCCAGAACTTTTGTTGGTACAACTGGCTGTGCATGCGTAAATAAATATCAGATATATGATACAGCATTTTATTTCTCTAAGATTCTTGCTTATAAGACAAATATTTTGTTTGTTTAAACATAAATTATACTTCTTGATCTCTTAAGATGTTAAATCCAGTTATTTATGACTGTCCTTAAAACAGATGTGCAGATGAAATGAATTAAGAATTTCTTAATTAGGTCAAGAAATGATGAATGTGCATGTAAAGACATACACGAGTTTATTCAACTATAAAATTATTAATTCCTAACTTTATTTAGGTGGTTCAGTGGTATCGAGTCGGCCTGTGGATTTGAGAACCCGGGTTTGATTCCCACAGACGATAAACAATTTTCACCACGTTAAAACTATCCCTGTGACTCCTCCTCCACTAACATCTTTGGGGACCGTGATTTGATGGCTGGTACGCGAAGATATATATTATTTACCGAGATCTGCTACGGTTGTGCAACTCTGGCAGAGTGCCACATTCAGTAATGGGTAAAAGTCGGGATGATATATTTATTTTACCACATTCTGCATTGTAGTCGAAATAAAGAATATAAAAAATTCCGAATTAAATAAATTCTTTTTCGAAATATGTTTGATATAAATGATGCTACGAGTATCTATTTTTTATTTCCAATTTTTTAAAGGTTGTTCGTTATATTTAATTTAATTAAATTAGTTAGTTGTAGTACAATTTATTAGTCTCTGTAGAATTATTTTATGTGTTAATTAATTAAGCTAATAGAAACAAGTACACCAGATTAAATTTAGTTTGTTGTTGTTTTACTATAAAAACCTTTTGTTATAATAACAAAAACAAACAAAAAGCGCTGCAAAATTTTTAACAAAAAATTGTTACTAAAATATTGCATGAACGTGTTACATTCAGTTTTCTTTCAATTATTCATTCACAAACAAATTAAATATCGTAACAACAATACAAAATTTATTTTGAAATGTATTGTAGCTTTTTAACATAAATATAACTATACCTACTTGGATCATTGTCAAAAAAGTTCTTATAAAAACCTACTTATTTTTTCATACGTTTCTAAACTGAACCTTAACAATAACTGGCAATTAACTTTTAATAATCTGCAATAATATTTTGAAGAAACAAATTAATAAATTCGATTTGGTAAATTACAGAATCAATCTTCAATCAAACTTCTATTTAAATATAACAAAATAGTGTTAAGTATATTCAATCAATAATTAAATTTCAAAATATTATCAGAAGAGTAGGTTTATTAATTTTACATGAACAACTAATGATGGCAAAGATAATGCAAGTATATTTGCACAGATATTAATATTCGACATAAAAAGTGGCTAGATAAATTTAATATGAAGCTAGCAGCAGTCACCTATTGACTATTTCACTGATAGATAACATCTACTTTTGTAAACATGCATTTAAAATATGATATGTAAAACGGAATTAATTTATAAATTATGAGAATGAGATTATTTTGCAATATTTACAAAATAAGAAAATATCTCAAGAATACACAAAACCAATTACAGTTTTTATTATTGTTATTTTCTGTTTCATTTATTAGTTATGTACTTTATATTTTTGACTTTTTTATTTATCGTGTGTTATTCCATTAGCATTATTTGGGGTTATGATTTGACGGCTGATACTGCATTTCACGCGCATAAATTTATCACTTACAGAGATCTGCTTCGGGAGCCAGCCACATCCAATAATAACTAAAAAGCATGATAAAATGTTTATTTTATTTATTCATTTATCAAATTTGAAAACCCGTTTCTACTTTAACCATAATTCAGGATTAGCAAAGTCTTATTTAACAATCAAGGTGATACATTTTTGTATTTAAATTTATATTTGATCTGCCAGCATAATTTTATTTTCATATACATTTAATCTTCCAGAAAAATATAATATAGAAACTTTAAAATAAATATTATAGAGCTACTTATTTTATCTGATATAACATAATACAACTATATTGAAGTTTAATATATAAAGTAAATATTAAGTAAGTGATGTAATCAGTCAATACTCCATAAATAACAGTGTCACATCCGCTGTGCCTTTCAATATATGAAAGAATAATGGAATCCAGGCTACCTGTGACACAAAACAAAATACAGAGAAAAATTGCAATAAAATCAAACTTATGGTGACCGTAATTATTTTGTTTAAAATATAGGTCTCAGGTTCAAATTCTGGCGGTAATCCAATTTTTTTCTTTATAATTAAATTTGATATCAGCAAATGTATTATTTTAAAGTTAACGAAACATAATTTAAGTGTTACAAGAAAATTATATCTAAGAAGAATGAATGTATTATTTCTATCTACATTATTTTACTAACCTATAATTTAATAGAAAAAACTTGCATAACTATAATCTGGTTCAGGTTGATCGAATCAACTTAAACATTTATGTAATAGTAGGTACCTAAAGGAAAGCTCTTTAAATTCGACATTCAAGCAAAGCTATAATTTTTACATCCATATAAAATGGGCCAATCGGCGTAAAGAAAAAGCACAGTAGTTACTATTTTTAGATACAAAAACAGTGTTTACTAGTATTGAGATCAATATAACCAATATTAATTCAGATACAAACATTGAAACATTGGTCGAATAGTAGTGTCAGTTGATTTCGACTCAATTAGGGGGAGCAGAGAGGCGTTGTCTACTCTTGCACCCTCGTAAACTAGTCTACTTCAGAACAACAAGAACTACTGCGTGACGCACTAGCGAAATAGAGGGTCTGATATGTGTACAGCTGTCGAAAAAGTATTATATCAATTCGCCGAAAACAACACCTAAAACTCGCAATTTATGATTCAATCCATTATAATTAATTTTCAGTAAAGGTCACAAAAAATGTTTGACGCATCAAAAAAGGAAATACGGATACACTGACACTGAGTGAAGTTATGTAATCGCGAATAGTCTAAACAGTTTCTTATCTGAAATCAACGATATTTGAGACGACACATGGTCGTAGTTTGAAGTTTTATGTATTTACTTGGAAGTATGTAGCGCTAGAGAATATGTAATGCCGTTTCCACTAATAGAATCCATATTTATTTACTGTCAAACTGATTTAGTTCACTTCAAACTTGAAGTTGAGATGAAGGAACACTTTGCTTTTGAAGTTGACGTGAAAACAGAAACAGCATGCGTGATTTGCTGCGTACTCTATTATTTCATAACGGTTTTATTTTATTTACATTCGTTATCAAATAATAATAATTTAAATAATTGTATTTGCTTAACAATTCAAGCCGGCACTTTCTCGCATGGCACCGTGTTTAATTTATATGAACTGTTATGTACAAGTAGAATTACGTTTTAATTAATAATTAAAACTGTTTATAAATAACAAAAAGAGATTGTTAGTGTGTGAACCGGATAAGATATAGATAGCGTATAAATTAAATAAGAGAGCCTGCGATGTGAACCGTACGACCCAGACAGAAAGATTCAGAAATCGATTGTTGTATTTACATGAATGTTGCATTAATGAGTTGGATGCAGGGCGAGGGGTGTAGACGTGTAGGGCAGGTGGTGGTTGCATGTATACCGCAAACCTGAACAACAGCAGCACGCACTGTCGGACGCCTCACATCATAAATCATTCACGAAAATGTCAATGTTATGCACAACGCCGTCAATCAGCTGATCGGAATCCACTCACCTATTTTAGCAAGACTGGCGCAAAAAATCCACAAGCCGATAATGAACGGCGTCTCCACACGTTCGAAATCGGTTTTGAACACTTTGTAGCGCTCTATGGGGTGCGGGTGCGTGTCGGCGACCGCCGTGACCTCCGTGGGGGTGGTGGAGCTCGCAGGTTCGTCCTGCTTCAACAGCAGGTTGGAGGGCACGAGTGGAGGCGGCCCGCGGTCTGCCGGCCCCATAGGTCCAAACTTCATGCCAGGGTAGTTCTGGTGGGCAGCATCTCCAGCGGCGGGTGCCGTGGTTTGAGCGGCGGCGGCGACCAGCAGCAGTAGCCATGTGGCTAGCCTGCACGCCCGCCGAGACAGATTCACGCCGTGCTTGAGGGAGTACATGGATATCGCGGGATCACGCACTGTCAGCCATCACTGCGGAACTGTTTGTGTTCGCGGCTACTCGCGGCACGCGGCGTGGACGGACTGAATGCAGCACGTGTGTGTTGCTAGTGCTTGGGCTGGAGCTCGGGCTCGCTGTTGTGATTCGCACGCTGACGGTTTCGAGCGCGACACGACTGCTGAATGACGGACGCGAGCGCGGGTCGCGGCATGGCTGTGCCGCCGCGGAGCTTGTTTGTGCTGGCAGGGCGTCGCGACGCGCATCCACAGCTGACCGTGCGTCGCCAACGATCAGCGCATGCGCACCATTCACTGCATTCCAACTCTCTTGTGTCGCATCTACTCTCCTCAAAACACTCATTTAAATATATTTTAACTCATATAAAACAAACATTAAATGAATAGTAACATCTTCAATAGTTACAAAAGTATTTAATCCGAATAAACAAGTAATTGTACATAGAGTGAAACTTACGAAGGACTCAGGATGAAAGTGGAAAGAGATAGCGCGCGTGAACGAATGTGTGAGTTATAGATTCCAAGTTTGGCGCTTGGGCGTCGCTTCACTTCGTTTACCCACAATTGGTTTCATCAATAATACATTTATATTACTAACATCACATCAACGGTATTGATATGATACATCATTTAAATTTGAAACATAAATATGGAAATTCATTTTGTATGCGTTAATACAGCCATGAACTTTGTAAAATATAAATTTAATTTCAATATACCTCGTAAACAAAAACAAACATCTGTTTCTTACAATATGTTTACATTTTCTTGAAGAAAACTGTTATACAACGGAAAACAATTACGTTTTTATATCCCTCTGATAATGACATTTCCTGCGTAACCACAAATGATAGTAACTTGTGTTATTTTTACAAAAAACAATACATACTCTTTGAGTATTTACCATGAATAAAAGAATCATAATGAACTTTATTTTAGCAAGTTAAATTTATGTCCGAAAAATACGGGTGGCGCCTGGATCTGAACCAGGAACCTTCCGTTTGTCGGGCAAAAATGCTAACCGCTACACCACGTCACCTGTGTACGAAGTATGGCGTCAACCGAATTCCTCTGTCATAGTGTCTAACGTAGCATCGATCCCAAGACTCTTATATGATAGGTATTGACAACGGGTTTCGTCTACAGCGGTTAGAATCTCTGTCCGGCAAGCGGAGGGTTCCTGGTTCGAATTTTTCTGTCATAAATTTAAATTTAAAATTTATTATTATCACCGTACTTTCAGTCATGTCATATGACAAAAATCAATAATCATATAGTTTTTATTCTTCCTAATTTTGTATTGCGTCGCAACGCTATTTTGATTTATCTATACACATTTAATTACGAGTATAATTAGAATAAATATTATTTGTATTATTCTATACTTATGTTATTTGAAACTTGAATATTTATTATATTTACATTTCATTTAAATAATATTTTTTTACAATAATTACTTATTGCGATTTACATGCTGGGTAGATATCTGTTATAAGATATTATAGATTAACTACTGGCGTGGCATTCTGCCGTAGCAGATCTCGTATATATTTCTTTATGTGAAATGTGGTTACCAGCCATCAAATCAAGGCCCTTAAAGATGTGACTGGATGGAAAGCCACAGGGGTAGTTTTAATGTGGTGAAAATTGTTTGCCAGCTGTGGGAATCGAACCCGAAAAGAAACAAAAATACATAATAAGGAATATAATAACAATAAAGATAAATATAAACTTATAATAGGTGAATAATAATATGTAATATATAATAATATAGAAAATAACTTAATTGCATCACAAAAAGTTGTGGAGTTCCTATAAATCCAACCTTATTGGGACCCTTACGAATTTAAATATAACCTAAAACTTTTCGTTCTAATAAAGTTAATAAAGCAACTCCCTTAAATCCACATACTGACTCGATATCACTGAGTTACCTACCTTATAAATACTTATCAAATTTTTAAGATTATTCGTACACTAAAAGAATATTTAAGATTTTAATCCAATATTATAATAAAAATAAATTTTATATCTATAAATAAAATAAATAAACATATCATTACGCCTTTTACTCATTACTTCGTGTGGCACTCTGCGTAAGCAGATCTCGGTAAGTGATATATTTTTTCGCGGGAAGTGCGGTAACCAGTCGTCAAATCACGGCCTCCAAAGATGTTAGTGGAGGGGGAGCCACAGGGGTAGATTTAAATTGGTGAAAATTGTTTGTTGATTGTGGGCATTGAACCAGGGATATCACTGAGTCACCTACCCCATATCTATATCTATACAGGTGATTTAGAAAATATATGCCGTAGGCGATTATCGTTACTATTAATTCATTGATTACAATATAAGATGGAGTGTGCAATAAAATTGCAAAGAATTTTAAATTAAATTTTAAAGCTGGCAAATTTTTAATTTATTTATGTACTTAGTCATAAATGGAAAACATGTAAACAAATTTGTAATGAACTATTAAACTAATGATTTAAATATGATTTTAATAGTGATTGAAAAAATAAAAGAAAATAACTTTTATTATGTACTTTATTTCACATTATTTACAAGTAATTCAATGTTACGATAAGAACGTAAAATATGAAATTATTTACACATTAAATATTAAAATTCAGCACTTCGCTGTCACTAAAGAAAAAAAAGAATTTATTCCTATAAAAAATAAAAGAAAATATTTGGAACAACAAATTTACTTAAAAAAAGAACAAGACGCCTCTATGTTTAGTATAGGGACGGTCTTTAATTTATAAAAGAGTGCTGGGTTGTGAAATTAACTATTTTAAATCAACATAAATCGGGATAAAAAGAGTTAACTTATTACCATTTTGGAATAATCAAATATATCTCTACGACTCTTCAATATACAGTTTAACCGTTGCTGCTCTTGAATACGCTCGTGGGATTTGTAGCTGATCGGATGAGTAACTCCATCTGTTGGTTACAGGGTTGTAGATGTCAACCCCTTGTAATGGTCCATGTACGATATCGCTTCCACCCACGCAAAATATCTTCCCATTTTTGACCGAACAGCCAAAACTGCTCTTCGGTACCGGTATGTCCTCACATGCTTCCCATTTGTCAGTGATGGTGTTGTATCTGCAATTGAAATGAATAAATTAACAGAATCAAGCGATACTGCATGTACCGACAAAAATATAAGCGGCGAGTTGACCATAAGAAGGGCCGGACTGGCTATATTAAATCGATTTGGGTGACTATACAGGGCGTTTTATCCCACGGGAAAAAAATTAAGGGTATATATGACGTATTAATCATAAAACAAAAAGATTTTTAGGTCAAAATTCTCAAAATTAAGAGTGGTTACTATTTTCATTTTAAACTCGAGGGATCGGCATAAAACGATTAAATGCACCGCAATTACGTTTACAAAGGAACTCAAAATATGATCCGTCATAACTGGTTTCACAAGGTTCACACAGGGTTGTACAGCCCCATTCGCCAGTACGGTCAATCATAGGAAAAAACAAGAATAATTTTAGGCTGAATACGATCCTTGAAAATTTACCTATTTTGACCATCGATAAGCGATGTGGGGTAGCCGCACTAATGGATTTCATTGCAGTTATGTGGGACAGGGACGTTTAATCGTTTTATGCCGATCCCTCGAGTTTAAAATGAAAATAGTATACTTTAACTAAATTAATTTTCTTATTAATACTTATTTCTAATATATTAATAATAAAATTATAATATTGTAAATAGCCAATTTATTCATTTAAAATCGCTATTTGTAGGGTTTTATTCCTCTTCCTCTCTTCTCTCTTATTTTGCTTGTCCAAACTGTCTTCGTAGGTTTCTTGTCGTCCATTATCACCAGGTGCCTCAACCAAGTCAATTGTCTTTGCTCTATGTATTCTTCTATCGATTTTGTTCCCAGTTCTTCTCTTACGTCTTTGTTTCTTATTTTGTCCAGTATTGTTACCCTTTTGACTCTTCTCAAGTATGTCATTTCTAATGCTTCTATTTAGCTTTTTGTTTTTTGATGATTTAAGATCAGATACACGCATAACTTCTTATAAATAAAATCATAAAATATTGTAACAGTATACAAGAAAAAGATAGCAATAATATTGGAATAAAATCAGATTTGAATCATATGACGACCGTAGGAAAATTAAGCATATGACTGGAGTCCATAGGTACGGGGATCAAATCCTGACAGTATACTAATTTATCTCTTATAATTTAACTTGATTTCAATAGTATAATACACTGCTCAAAATTGTATAGGAATATTTTAAAAATTGAATGTACTATTAAAATTATAAATGTGTATTTAAGAAGTATCCAATATAAAAATTTATGTAAATTATATTCAAATATTTCTAAGAAAAATTATCTTAACTGTTCTTACAAATATTTGAATATAACTTATAGTTTTAATTCCACATGCAATTTTTAAAATATTCCTGTACAATTTTGAGCATTGTATTTATGTAATTCAAATTTACACTTACATTCTTGAAGATAAAAATAAATTTATATTGTAAAAATGTAAACGGAAGTAATAACTATAACAACAAAGCAGTTGAAAAAATTTCAAATATTTTTGATAAGTGAGTTGCCGAAGTACATTTATTTGGATCAATTATACAAATTATTTCCTTTAAAAACATATTGCACAAGTAATTTCGAAAAGCAAGTAAATATGAAATGAATTATGATGTTATTGCCAAGTTGTGTGGGCGATCACTTTAAAAATGACATTTCTTATTAACTTTTTTACAACAAGTACAACTATGCTGGAGTAAAAATAAATATTTCTTATACTAATGTTTTTATTCATAAAACTATTTAACATGCCATTTAGGTAACGATTCTTTTAATTTTGTTAGTTCCTTATGTAATTGTATAAAGCGATGTGTAATTGTTTGTCCCGGCAACAAAGAATTAATGCTAATGTATTGTTATTAATAAGGCATAAAAATGTGCATAATTTCAAGTAGTTTTAAGTAGTTACTTTATAATAAATTTATTATTTGAATTTTGTGAAAAGTCCACCTATATATTGGTTTTTATACATATATACAAAAAGGTTTGTTTTTTACTTTCTATAAATCAACGAAATTCTGGCAAGGCTCGTTTCGGACGAATATAAACAAGTAGACGAGACGTAATTATCAAGTTATTTAACATGAGAAAGTACGGTGGTGTGAATAGCGATACAGAATTCGAATCCGGAGATCCCGAGTTCGAATCTCACTCAAGCTAAAAATTATATGAACTACTACACTGCGGCCCGGTGAGTGCGGACCCTGTACTGTAATTGGGATTAAGTTCCTGTTGTACAGCGTAACATTTAACATAAATTAATTAATTAATAAATATATCAAAAATGTTTGTACAATGGAATATTCACATGATATTTTCTCTTGAGATATAAATATAACTTTTTTACTACCTTATCAAAAAGTAAAATAAATTAGAAATTTAGATAAGATTTAATATTCTTTTCAAAGATGTCATCTAGTAGTTACTAATGTCAAATCATATCATTGTTCATCAGTTGCCATGGATATATCTTTACTTTCCCTTTCTAGAGAAGAAAAGTATCGCTTTCGTCTCTCAATTGAGAAAAGAAAATTTTACTTTCTGACAGAGTCGTGGAGAAATATTTGAAACTACGTTATTCTAATGAAATGGGGTAGATGGCTCAGTGGCATCAAGTCGAACTGTTAATTTGAGAACCAGGGTTTGATTCCCAAAGCCGAGAAATAATTTTCACCTCATTAAAATTATCCCTCTTGCTCCTCCGAGGGTTGTTCTGAATTGTACATAACCTAGACGAATTACTCTCGAATTACCTGAATTACTATTGCATTACGCGAATTACACATGTATTATTAAAGATTATATGTATAAATTATCTGAATTCTAATGCACGTGTCATCCTAAAATATGTCCAATACATTATGAATAAGAATCGATACCAGTAAAGTATCGATATCTTTTTATCGATACCAAGTATTTTAGTATTTGGTAACTTTCTATCGATATTTTATCAACATCTATACTCGTATCGAGGTCTTGGCATATTGGTAATTTTTGTAATTACATAAATTACTTATGAATTATGGAATTATTTTTGAAGTTGATTTATGGAATACAAAAGTGGCTAATTCCTTGAACTACCCTTTTGCTAATATCTTTGGAGGGCGTAATTTGACGACAGGTAACTGCGCTTTACTCGCAAAATATAACACTTATCGAGATTTGTTTAGGCCACACTCAATAATGGGTTACTTATTAATTTCTAATAAATTTAGATCAAACAGAAAACTGTCGTATGCATAACTGGCATGTAGATTTGCAGATACAAATATTTATCATAGTTAAGAATGGATTTATGTGTTATTTTTAGTTACGGTATTTGTTAATAGTTTCTTAGTATATTATTACGTACTAAAATATAAAGTAGATTTAGTAGTATACAGATAATTTATGTTGCTATAGTAAGATTTACTCTACAAATGGAAAGTTTTCAAGATACAGTTCAAGTAATAGTAACAGACTTTAATCTAAAATTATACAATTTAATGCGATTAAAATAAGATTTTTAAATCTTAGTAAGTTTACTGTAATTATTAATGGATTGACGTTTCATAATTTAGTGTACAAGTTAAAAATTATCAGTTGACATTGAACTCGGTGTTATAGTTGGCAACAATGTCATTGCCAATATCAGAAAGAATTTCAATCTCGTTCTTTCACAATGGAAATTCTATTAAAGCAGATTACATACCAATCTAATAAGATTAACTAGTAATCACTATCTATTTAATTTTGATTAATCTTAATCCGTTTTCATTATATCAAAGAAACTATTTTATAAAATTATTTAGATAATGAATAATATGAAATTATTTTTTAAAAATAACTTTTTTATCATTTTTATTAGCATTGATATCCAAGGTATTTCCTGTAGATTATAGAAGCATTACTACTGGTATTTAGAAAGCTAAAAAAGTACGATTTTGATTAGAAATAACTTGATTTAATACAAAACACTTTCTAAAGATGAACATACATTTGGCCTTTTATTTTTTCAGCCATATATATAATATATATATATATATATATATATATATATATATATATATATATATATATATACCGGGTGTAACATGAAAACCTGGCCATAGGCGTTTAACATGGGAAATCAGTTTTTCCTTGCGCAAAAGTGGCCAATTGATTTTAGGCAAAAATGCTTCAAATAAAAGTTGTAAGCGAAATAATCGCATTAATATTTTATAAGAATTTCTACTTTATAGTGATAGCCATGGAATTGAGACAAAATGATAAACAAATGTATGACGTTTTAACTATCAGAAAAGTTTAGTTTGAAATGGATTTGTGATTTATTTAAGTGACAAAGGTGATTGTTGTTATATCATTATTGAAAATGGATAATAACTCTTTTGTAATTTAATATTATTTCTAAATAAATAAAATTATTATTTGCGTAAAAATTCTATTATTTATTATAATAAATATTAAAAAAATATAAAATAAAATTATCCATTTTCAATAACAACAATATAATAACTCTTTTGTAATTTAATATTATTTCTAAATAAATAAAATTATTATTTGCGTAAAAATTCTATTATTATCCATTTTCAATAACAACAATCACCTTTGTCACTTAAATAAATCACAAATCCATTTCAAACTAAACTTTTCTGACAGTTAAAACGTCATACATTTGTTTATCATTTTGTCTCAATTCCATGGCTATCACTATAAAGTAGAAATTCTTATAAAATATTAATGCGATTATTTCGCTTACAAAACGTGCAAAATAAAATCTGAAAACTGATTTAGATCCATAATTTCAAGCTCTACAACTTTTATTTGAAGCATTTTTGCCTAAAATCAATTGGCCACTTTTGCGCAAGGAAAAACTGATTTCCCATGTTAAACGCCTATGGCCAGGTTTTCATGTTACACCCTGTATATATAATCACGCCTTTCACCCATTACTGGATGTAGTACTTCTGTCATAGCAGATCTCAGTGAAGTGCAGTAGTTATCAGCCGTCGAATCACGGCCTTGAAAGATATTAGTGGAAGGGGTAATTTTAACGCTGTGAAAATTGTTTGTCTGTTGTGAAAATCGAACCTTGGTTCTCAAATTGAAAATAACAAAACAAAATAAGATTGTTGATAAACATCAAGTTTTCGTTAGTTCTTGAAATATATTTTCAGCTTTAAACTTAGTGCCAAAGTTGTAACTAAAAATTCTCTTATTGTTATAGTTAATCTGCTTTATGGATCTACCTGTTAAAAAAGTTTGACAGCGTAAAATATATATTTCAAATGTATCAAAATCTATTGAAAATCATGTATGTCAAATAAAGTCGTATCTTGTGTAATTCTCGAGATTTGTATGCTAGTTTCCAAGATAAAAACCATTATAGGCATGCAAAAGAGGAATTATTAATGTAAAAAGTTTACCTACTTTCTAATTAAATTATCTTCATTAAGTAAAATATGAACGAAAAAATTAATTGAAGAAAGTAATAAAAATGTAAGTAAACTACTGCGACGTAAAATTGCAAGAATTACTTATGAAGATAAATGCAAATTACGATGTCATTAATTAAAACCGAAGTAATTTGCGTCTATGTTTAAACAGCAGCCGGCTCTGGCGCCAAGAAATAAAACTTTCAGCGGAGATAACAAAGCAAGGTTAAGTTTACTAAATATAATTTAAATGAATTTATGTAAATCCGTGACAGCTGATTTTATTTACAAGTTATAAATAATATTAGGCAAGTATTTTTATAAAGAACTAATGTATTTGTACAACCATATGAGAGAAGGGAATTGCCATATGTACTTCGCATACATTTGTTTACTTTTTAATCAAAGATCTTGATAAAAGTGACGTTTGTAGACAGAATTTATATTCTGTTTAAGTTGGGTTTACCTACTACGGAAACGTATGCAGAACAGTAAAATAATATGCGATCTAATTTTAAACTTATCTTTATAAATTAAAATAATATTAATAAATTTATATACCGTTTGGTAAAATACATTTATAGTAAAGGTTTTTTAAATGAGGTCTTGCACGATTTTTTTTTCTTTATTTTAAACGAAATATCATAAAACATATTTACCCCTGTATTTTTTCTTTTTCGTTAATTATGTGTCAGTACGCTAATATAAATTATAAAAAGTCAAACTATTTAAAATGCGGCTGAATTGACTCACTTCACCTTTTGTCCAGGGACGCAATAATTTTTGTATCCAATAACAACACAGGAAGCGCACGTGTATCTTCTGTCTCGTTTCATTATGTTGATACTTGGCAAATGTCAAACCTTATTTACATTTTTTGTTGATATCAGATATCTTCACTAAAAATACCTTTTACAAATTAAAGGATATAAATTGAATAAATTAAGGATGGTTTACTTGAAAAGAACAATTTTAGGGCCACTGGATTAACGTACCTTATTGCCTGACCTGCTGCATTTAACTAAATTAAATTATTAATTAAACAACATTAGACATTTAGTTGGTGTTATGTAAACAATTACTTGTAAAAAGATTTAAATAAAATTATTAAAAATAGCTATCAACCAGTGGCTAACATAATGTTGCCTTCAAATACGATGCCAAATTTTTTGCCAATTTTTTTAAAAAAAATTTCACGCTCAAAGTAGTCTCCGTGGGACTCCACACACTTCTCCCAGCGGTGCCGCCATTGTTGGGATCATTCCGAGAAAGTCTCTTTCGGAATGGAGTTTAGCTCGACTGTCGTTACAGCCATTATGTCCTTTCTTGTCTGAAATCGCGATCCTTTCAATGGCCTCTTGAGTTTGGGGAACAGCCAAAAGTCGCAGAGGGCCATATCAGGAGAGTAAGGAGCCTATTGAACTACAGGAGTCTAGTTCTTCGTCAAAAAAGTCTGAATCAAGTGTGAGGTATGTGCTGGAGTATTGTGATGGAGGCACCAATTTCCTGTTGACCACAACTTCGGTATCTTGCGCTGCACAGCATCACGTAGACGACGGAGGACATCCCTGTAGTACTCTTTGGTGATCGTACTCGTGGTGTACTACACCACGGGAGTCAAAGAAAGCAGTCAGCATCACTGTGACGTTGCTACGCACTTGGCGGATTTTCTTTGGTCTTGGTGACGAGGAATGCTTCCAATGTGACGATTGGGATTTGGTTTCCAGGTCGTACCCGTACATCCAGAACTCGGCGTTCAATGTCTGGCAAAATTTGATGCAGTAACGCTGCTCCATTCGTTCCGTCATTTTACTTGCAATACAAAACCGACGAGAGCACTACATACTACCTCATTCAAATGCTGCTTGCCAGCAAGGAGACGCTATCGGCAGGCGGGAAAAAATTCACGCATGCGCACGAAGGTTCAAGGTCAGTTCATGCACGCGCGCTTGATTCAAATCCATCAGGTTTTCGCAAAAAAAGGTCGGATACTTTTCTAATAAACCTCGCATATTTAAATGGAACTTAAAGCGGTATTTAGATGGTTGTAAGTAAAGTTATGCATTTATGAACATTAAATTCTATTAATGTAATAGATATATTACTTTTGCAAAAATTTTGTTGTTTTAGTAATCCCAAGAGCAAACATATGTTTTTTATTTTTCTTATTTTGTTGATGTGGGTGTACATTTAGATAATTTACTTACGGAAATTAAACACAATTATATGTCATGAATAGTTTTAAAAACTAAATGCTTCATTGTTTTATAACGCCTACGAACTAATTGTACTCTGTTCTATTGTAAATAAATTTTAGTCATCAACGAGTTAGTAGAAAGAATTCTGAATAGACTAAATATGCGAGAGAGAAGGTTAAAGAAATATCATAATGCTCGAAGGTTAGACTTAATGGCATCAATATTACACACAAATAACATTCTTAAAACTTTGATTCTCTCTAGTACTAATCATAATGACTAATTTACTAGTGGAGTACCTGATTAGGATTAAGTACCTAACATATAGTGTAGAGTAACAAATAAATACATAACTTACTTGTGTACACTAGTCAAGATAAAATGTTTGGTAGCTCCCCCAATCACATAAATGAACTCGTTGATGACGACACAGCCGAACTCATACTTCGGCTCCGGCATATCGCTGACTCTGACCCAGGTCCGCAAGGCTGCGTTGTAGCGCTCCACGGTGTTAAGCAGCTGGGGAGGGTTTCCTCCTTGGCCACCTAACACGTACAGAGTGCCCATGACGTTCACGGCGCTGTGGTCGGCTCGGACGTTGAGTAAGGGGATGCTGGCGCTCCAACGGTCGTCTTTTTCAAGGTATTCCTGGAGAGAGATATTTTTAGTTTATTGCTACATACGATACATCAATTTGAATTATTTGAATCGTGGCTGAATGCAAGAATTGAAGAGAAATATCTACATAGTTTGTACTGGCTTCCAGAATGAGATTCTATTTTGACCATTTTAATAATAATATCCACTTATCTATATGTGCTTGTTAATAGTTGCTGTACAGTGTTATTAAAAATAGAGCGTGAACAAAAACAAATAGCAAGATCGGGCAAAAATTACATGCAAGCACAATTCTTAAGCTTCAAAATCATATATTTGTTTTTCAACATAGTTAAGGCTAATACATTTCTTCAACGTGTAACAAGTTTTTTCATTCAGTCACTGACAAATTCTTTCGACTTTTCTCGAATCCAGGACTTGACAGCTGCTTTTACCTCATCGACCGAGGTATAATAATTAATCTTGAGGTCTTTCTTGAGTAGAGGAAAAAAATAAAAATCGCAAGGCGCAAGATCGGAGGAATAAGGGGGGTGTGGAATCGGTTCAAACTTCAGGTTTCTTCTGAAATAACTGATAGCAATGCATATATTAAATTATATGTAAACTCCGCTGTTTGAGATTCGTATTTTCATAAGTCTGTCACACTATTTTTTTTAAATCATTAAGGCCTTTTTAATATCAATTAAGATTTTATAGAACTTACATTGTTTTAAATATAGATTTCATAAAAAAATAAATAGTGGAAGACCTTATTGTTTGTTATTTATAGTTGTCATGGATTTAAACATGGTAGACACATAAATAATTGCTGATGTTAGTTAATGAAAACGATTGTATAATGCATAAAAAACCGCGACTGTAAGATAGAAAATATTATTATTAGTAAGTAATAATGAAAAAGTAATTACAACTGAGCAGAAATAGACATTTCCAACTGCTGGTTAAGAGCAGAAAGTTGACGTTTGCTGTTCGCCGGGCGATAAAGTAATAGTATGTCATACTTTCCATAGATACATGAATACTGTCAACATTGTCAAGCTATGGGATAGGTGGCTTAGTAGTATCGAGTCGGCCTGTGGATCTTGAGAACCCTGGTTCGATCCCCACAGCCGACAAACAATTTTCACCTAATTTAATCTACCCCTGTGGCTCCCCCTCCACTAATATCTTTGGGGGCCGTGATTTGACGGCTGATAACCGCACTTCATGCGAAAAAATATCAATTACCGTGCTTAGGCAGAGTACCACACCCAGTAATGGGTAATAGGCGTGATATATTATTATTTTATTATTCTATTACTTTATTTTCGTTATATTTTGTTATTATGGGGTAGGTGGCTCAGTGGTATCGAGTCGGCTTGTGGATCTTGAGTATCCTGGTTCGATTCCCACAGGCGACAAATAATTTTCACCAATTGAAATCTACCCTTGTGGCTCTCCCTCCACTAACATTTGATGATATATTTATTTATTTTATTTATATTTTCAAGCGAATTTCAGAACAGAAAAACTGTTAAAATGATTTTTCTAAATGGTCGTAAAAAATATTGGCTGGTAGCACAAGCTCTGTTTTAGCCTGTTTTAAAAGCAGTGTTTTTGGGTGTTTTAGCTATCTCTAACATGTTAAAACCGTGCTCTTAGAACACCCAAAAACAGAGCTTGTGCTACCAGTCATTGTGTACACCACGAGAAAAAAGTGCCCTTGCCGCTCGTGCGCAACACTCTCTATACATTATCTGCAATTGACTACTTTCTGTTCTAGGTACACAAATAATTATAATTAATATTAAAGCTGGTATTTTATCGCTATCTAAATTTGCGATTTCACTTATAGTAATCAGGAAACCAAAGGAATATGATTTATTTTCCCAAATAAATTATGTAAAAGTGAAATATTGCTGTGAGTGCAATGCACCCATACTTTTGCTTCCTGTGGATGCTTGTGCGTCTGTGCACCCACGTATTCTACGCCCTTAAATCGAAATATTATACTGATATGAAAATATCCGGGTTGTCGACCGCTGGGCTGGGAAAGCAATTAAAAATAAGCATCAGTTTTACAGTCAAAGTATGTACACTTAATTTATTTTGATTAAAACACATTTCTCCAAGTGTCTTATAAATACAAATTGAATCTGTTTTAAAAAATTAATTTATAACGTACTGTTATTCCCTCTTCTACGTGATTTATGACACGTCTTGTGGAACTTTGTATGTTCAACAGTAATTTGAAACAGAGTTTTCATTGAGGAAGATGATTCATTGGCAATTTGCAAGGTGAAAACACATATACGTATTTGGTATTTATATGTGCGCGCTGAGATTTCTAGGTAAACATTTTAATTATGCAACCTCGAGTATATATTTCATCCAAATTGATCGTTTTTGTTACTATAGTTTAGTAAACAATACGTGTAAGAAATTTATAATATTTTTGGTAATGACAAACCTTGGAATGCTTATAACAGATTTTCTTTACTTCAAGTTTTTGATGAGGTAACGTTGAATCGTTCAACGGTATCATTAGAAATGTTAAACGATTTTGTGATTGAAATTGCTCATTCAAGTTCCGAATGGAATAACATTTTGTTCGATTTTAACATAAAAAATCTGATGTGGACACCACATTACTTCCTTGTATGCGTATTAATTATACTATACCTACATATTTTTTAATTGCACATATTTGACGTAATTTGATATTGACATTATTTTTTTTATTTTTTGTTCTAATCCATAGCAAACTTAATTATATAAATAAAATAAATATATCATCACGCCTTTTACCCATCACTGGGTGTGGCACTCTGCCTAAGCAGATCTCGGTAAGTGATATATTTTTTCGCGTGAAGTGCGGTTACCAGCCGTCAAATCACGGCCTCCAAAGATATTAGTGGTGGAGGAGCCACAGGGGTAGATTTTTGAAATTGGTGAAAATTGTTTGTCGGCTGTGGGGATCGAACCAGGGTTCTCAAGATCCACAGGCTGACTCGATACCACTTAATTACAAAAAATATATATACATATCTCGCTCATATAGAAGGGTAATTTAATAATTATTAATGTGATAGACGCAGAATTTAATTCTCTAAAACTTTTATTTGCAGCATCTATTTCTAAAATCAAAATAATATTATTTTTTTCAAGAAGAACTGTTAGTAGCTTCATGTAATGTATTACTTCCGGTTAGTCCATGATAATCAAAATCTGTTGTTATTTTTGGATTATATTTTAATATAGTTTTTCATTAATAGTATATTACATAATAAGTCAGAAAAGTAATGCTTTACTTGACGAAGCGGTTGTTTGAAGTACGAGGCCGTCAGGCCGAGTATTTTAATTCGCTGAGTCAAGTAAAACACTTTCGTGACGTATTAAGTATACTATTTTTTCTGAAATCGTTCATATTTATATTTTATCAATATAATTAATAATAAATATTTCAAAATGTTTAATTTTTTGGTAAGAATCATATTGGCAGCAAACTACATATCCAAGGTGATAATAAAAGTTGTTGAAAACAATATCTTATGTGAAAAATCTATTGAATATATTTGTGTCGAAAATAATATTGTTGACAGAGAAGATTTCTTTATAATGTTGGAAAATATAGATGAAAATGAGTATGAGGCGGTATTTTCAAGTACTCCTCCTGAAATCTTAAATCAAGCAACTGCGGCTGTTGAAAATTTATTACCGAGCAAGTCCAAAGACCGATATGATAAAGAGTAGGAAATTTTCATGGATTGGAAAAAGCAAAATAATTTGTCAGCAAATGTGCTACTTGCTTATTTTATTTACTGAATCTCCAATAAATTTAGCTTCAAATTTGCCAGTGTCATACATAAATTTTAGTAATTTAAGCAATTGTATATTTAGTATTAATATTATTGATAAAAATAAATAAAAATCTTATTAATTTTTTTAGTTATTTAGTTTATTTATTTGAGTCAGGTAAAGTACTTTACCTGACTGTTTTGCAAATGTTTTGGTAAACACTTACTTTCCATACTAAAATGCGTCAGAAAAGTAGGCATTTTCTTGACGATTTCAGAAAAAATATATTATAGGCCTACTCAATCAATAAAAAATACTTCTATCCTTCAACATACAAATTTATTGTATGAGTTTTGCTGTTGAAATATACGGGAATGAATAGAAGTAAACTTCTAATATAATCAATTACAATGTCACTGTGAAAATGCCATGAATATATAAGTTTGGTTTTCTTCTTCGATTTCTATGTATGTACCTCCCTTTCTGCTGAAGAGGGTTTCAATTATGTGTCAAGCACGTGAGCCTAAGTGACCTAAGATGTAATCTTACAGCTTACTTATACATCCTTGGAAAGGAAGGGCCATTCAATGTCAGGCAATTTGGAAAATAAATCAATCTAGATAGATAGACGTTAAACGTTTTTGAGAAACTGTCATCTCAGACAAAATTGACATTGACGCTTGAAATCTTACGCGTATTTACTACATGATATAGGTTACGATAATTCTGAAATAAAATGGAATCATGTTAAAAATACATTTTTATTTAAAAAGATATAATTTTGTTGTACCACATCTATTTCAGGTGGATTTATTACGGGTTACTCTTATTAATCTTACTTATACAAATAATATGTAACACGTTAAACTTAATTAATTATTCGTTTAAAGCTAGTTTTAATTTAACTAATCACGATTTGATATCTAATATATTTAGGAGTCGTGATTTGACAGCTTGTTAACCGTACTTGACGTGCATAAATATATCATTTAACGAGTTCTGTTAAGACAGAGTGCAACATCCAGTAATAGGGTAAAAGGCGTGATGATATATTTATTTTATTTTTTTATAATAAACTAACTTATCGCGAAAGGTAAGTAAGAACATACCTCCAATCATTTACTATATTCAACAAGTTATAATAGTTACTCGAGCACGGTAATTGAAGCGCGAGCCGAAGGCGAGAGCTGCAATAGTGCAAGAGGAACAAAGACACTTTACGCTCGTGATACACACATAATTTTTTCTACGATTGCATCTTAAAATTATTAAAAAACGTATACGTACTAAAAATAAATTCGTTCTGTCAACTATCAATATGACAAGTTTCTGTTTTGTTTGTATCCCTGGTAACTATTGAAATAAGCGCGCATTTAATATTTTTCTCGCGTGTTGCCATTGGAAACGCGTGTATTTAACATCTTTTTAACGCGTTGCTATTGGAGATATTATTCGATTGTTCCACAGAAAATCTCAACTTTACGATGATAAATGAGAACGTAATTGTCAACTTTTCATAGCAATTGTAGAAAACAATATTATCTCGATGGTAACCATTACAGCCCTAAGCTGCTCGCTGTATCGTTACGATCCTGGCTTAAATTCCACTATAGCCCAGAACTGTCCACTGCATCGTTAATGGCCCGACTGGGTCCACTAGAACTCTAAGCTGCTTGTCACAATCCAATCGCGTATTTATTTATTTATTTGTTTATTTATGTTACGCTGTACAACAGGAATTTAATCCCAATTACAGTACAAGGTCCGCACTCACCGATCCGCAGTGTGATAGTTTATATAATTTTTAGCTTGAGTGCGATCTCCGAATTCGAATTTCGTATCGCTATCCACACCACCGTACTGACGGACTATATATTATAACAGTACTCAAGTTTTCACACACATCACCTACAAGGAGGAATTAATTCATCAAATATCGAACTAAAACTAACGCAAGAAATACGACTCGATAAAACAATAATCAATTAATTGTCATCCATACACTTGGTGAAAATAGGTTTAATAAAAAATATAAAATAAACACTTGGCTAAGTCTCACAAAATTCAGCTTCGAGTAAGAGCGAAACGCGTCTATGGTTATTAACTGTGCTGGCCAGCCTCTGACGATGCCCTCATAAGGTGACTTGGAGGCTGAATTTTGTGAGACTTAGCCAAGTGTTTATTTTATATTTTTTACATAAATACTATTCATTAAAATAAAAAGAGATGATATACACAAAGTCAAGATAGCTAACAAAACTAATGAGAAGAAATAAAAGTTATTATGATATTAAATTTAAGAATATAAAACTACTACTCTTAATTGCTTAGAAATCACTTTCTTTGTCTCCAAATAAATAGCATGCCAAAAACAGAAACAAAATTGTTGAAGTAAGCACAAGGGTTGTTTTCATTTTTCTTCCAGACAGACAAAGTAATGGTGTGTGCTTTCGCACTAATGTGCCGTAAAGTGAGAACCAATTAATCACTCGCAATTTTTCGTCGAACACAATAAGGCAAAATTATTTTGTTTTTTATAAACGTAACGTAAGTTTTAAAGTGGTTCAATCAATACTTGTACGGTACACACATACACATATTTTTTAGAAATAAATTTACTGCTAAAATATTTTCGTTTTTATTTATTTTGTTATTTATGTATTCAAATTTATTTTAGAGAAAAAAATGCTAATAAAAATTATACATTCTTCTTCGTATTACATTTTCGTAGAATATTATATAGAATTTAATTTTAATCTAATGCAAATATTTAAAGCAAAAAAAAATTAACAAGCAAATAATAATTCCGTATTAAACCAATAATCCCAAATTTTCTAGGAATATCTTTAAAAATATATAATTCTAAACAAGATAAATCTATTAGTTTTTTTATTAAGTAAATACTTCAACTGATTAAATCAATTATTAATTTAGAGCAAACATTTAAATGACGCAGGAATAACATTTCGCACAAGGCCATCGTAGTTCAGATTGTGGAAGACACGCTAAAATCAAAGAGTGTCCGGTTAAAATTGTATTCTCTTTAAATTAATATAGCACAAATATCTAAATCTATTTATTCGCTATAGTACTGCCTTCTCTTTATACACAGACCGTGTGAATGTATAAGAAAGTAAAAACAAGTGATATTTGATAAAATCTTATTTATATCATTTCTGTTCAACTTTCTCTGTTTCTTAATACTTTAATTTGACATCATACTCAATAAACTATATAGAATTTCTAATATACAGGGTGTTTCACAACTTAGAGCAAAAAATTAAAGGGTATATTCTGTACGACGTGCTGATCATGAACAAAAAGAATTTTTTTTAAATTCTAAAAATTAAGGGTTTTTAACCTAAAACATTTTTTGTAGTACTACACTGAATTCGCTTTCCTATTAAACACAAACAATGAATTATTAGCAGTTATTTATAATACAATTTTATTTAATTAATAACTTTAACATAATCATCCACCCAGCGGCAGTGGCAACGAAAAATTTTGAACTGGGAAACATGGAAAATAGTTTTGCGATTTAAAAAAAAATTATTTTTGTTTCATGATCAGAACGTCGTACAGAATATACCCTTTAATTTTTTGCTCTAAGTTGTGAAACACCCTGTATATATATATATATATATATATATATATATATATATATATATATATATATATATATATATATATATATATATGTATATATATATAAGGAATAAAGAAAAGGCTTCAGAATCCAATGTTTTTATTAAATATGTACGAGTATTTGTGGACGTTTCGAACTAAAAAATTAGCTCATCATCAGTACCTTAAAATACAAATACAATAATTATAATATAAAACTAACAAATTAATCAAAATGCGAACCTTTAAATAAAATAAATATTTTATAAAAACATTGGGTTCTGAAGCCTTTTCTTTATTTAATATTATTATATAGTATTTCTTTAAAAAACAGATACTAACCATTAAAGTTTCAATATTCAATAAATTCACAACCAAAAGATGGCAACACTATCAATATCGAACATGGCCAACTTCATTCAATTACTCTACGCTTATTATGTCCGTTTCATATGTCATTAATATTCCTAATTTCAAATTTACAGAGCGGGCACATCAACTAGCGCCTTTGACGAGTTACAACTCGGAGAAAATTGTTACAAAGCGATATTTTATTTCTATTACTTCTATCTGATAATACAGGGTCGTTCCACGAAAACTGTGTCATAGATCATACAGAATTAACATGAAAAACGAATTTTCTGCTACAACTGCTTCCTCGATTACTTTACAGTTTACAGGAAAAGGTTTCAAGCTCATAGCTCAGCGGATATAATTTGCATCTGTAAAGCAAGAGCTCGCGCGTTCAAAACTAGCAGATTTCCCTCTTATATAAAAATTTAAATAAAATAGGGTAGGTGGCTTAGTGGTATCGAGTTGACCTCTGGATCTTGAGAACCCTGGTTCGATCCCCACAGCCGACAAAACAATTTTCATCAAATTAAATTTACCTCTGTGGCTCCTCCGCCACTAATATCTTTGGGAGCCGTGTTTTGACAGATGGTAACCGCATTTCACGCGAAGAACTATATCACTTACCGAGATCTGCTAAAGCAGAGTGCCACACCCAGTAATGGGTAAAAGGCGTGATGATATGTTCATTTTTACAGGCGCGGTGGCCGAGCGTGTTAAGGCATATCTCTTAACATACTGTGACGTTACCCGAGCCAAGGTTCGTCAGTTCGAATCCGCCTGTCGACAATGTGTGATTTGTCGTAGAATATAAAAAATACAGTTACATGTATTTATCACACTCGGGAGCTATAAGCTAGTCACTTATACGCCTTAAATAATGTAGCATTTGACTACGAAAACCGGCAGTACGGCAGTGTAAAAACTGCGGCTCGGTGTGTCCGGTAGGCCCAGGTCCGATTTGGGCTGTAGCGCCACAGATGATGATATATTTATTTATTTTATAAAAATGTCATAAAATGAGTGGTTCGGATTTCACTATAAGCTGTAATGAGGTTCCCCATATTTTTTTATATATTTATTTATAAAACTTTATTAAAATTAAAAACAATGTAGTTTCACTTCCACATATACATTAAACAGGATTGGTGACAGGCTAAATCCTTGGCATAATCCCGTTGTTACTCTAATGGATCCACTTAACTCATTTCCTTGTTTTATGAAAGATATATTATTTTTATAGAGTTCTTTAATATATTCTAATATTATTAATATGATGTTCTAAAGCTTCCCATAATTATAAGCTTTTTCCAGATCCACAAACGCTAAATGTAGCTCATCGTCTGTTGAAATTTTCATAAATTAAATACAAATATAAAGGCATTAATCTTGTTTCATCTAATAGTTATTTACGTAAAAAGTCAGGAAAGTGTTCAATTACAAAATGAGTAGATAGTTTCATGCCGAGCATGAAACAGCTTACGAATCCTGTTGGGCACTTTACTGACGTGTTACGTATAACATTTTATCTGAAACTTATAAATAAATAATAAATATTTTAATTTAATTTAAATTAAAAGAAATATTTGACTTACATATTCAGTAAGTATTTTATGTTTGTTTTATTACCTGCCTAGGCAGGCAATATGTTATTTTCCTGACTAGGTATGCAAAGTAAAGCTTTCCTGAGTCTTAAAGGTCTGGCAAATGTTTATATTTCTGTCAGTTTCAGGGAAAATTATTTTTTTACCACATTAGAATTAGTTATTTCATTGATTAAAACAATTATACTGGACTTGCACTGTCTTTATTAATTTGAACAAATTGTACAAAAAATATTTCACAACGTTTCGAGGTTTATTTCATTATTATAGTTTTATTTTATATTTATGACACTTGACAGTTAGTGTCAATTGATTTGTAATTTGTCCGTAACCAAGGAAAATTATATAAAATGTTCCTAAGTTAGAACTGAGCTTTTACTACCAGCCATTGGCTGGTAGCACTAGCTCTGTTTTTACCTGTTTTAAGAGCAGTGTATATATATATATATATATATATATATATATATATATATATATATATATATATGTATATATATATAAGGAATAAAGAAAAGGCTTCAGAATCCAATGTTTTTATTAAATATGTACGAGTATTTGTGGACGTTTCGAACTAAAAAATTAGCTCATCATCAGTACCTTAAAATACAAATACAATAATTATAATATAAAACTAACAAATTAATCAAAATGCGAACCTTTAAATAAAATAAATATTTTATAAAAACATTGGGTTCTGAAGCCTTTTCTTTATTTAATATTATTATATAGTATTTCTTTAAAAAACAGATACTAACCATTAAAGTTTCAATATTCAATAAATTCACAACCAAAAGATGGCAACACTATCAATATCGAACATGGCCAACTTCATTCAATTACTCTACGCTTATTATGTCCGTTTCATATGTCATTAATATTCCTAATTTCAAATTTACAGAGCGGGCACATCAACTAGCGCCTTTGACGAGTTACAACTCGGAGAAAATTGTTACAAAGCGATATTTTATTTCTATTACTTCTATCTGATAATACAGGGTCGTTCCACGAAAACTGTGTCATAGATCATACAGAATTAACATGAAAAACGAATTTTCTGCTACAACTGCTTCCTCGATTACTTTACAGTTTACAGGAAAAGGTTTCAAGCTCATAGCTCAGCGGATATAATTTGCATCTGTAAAGCAAGAGCTCGCGCGTTCAAAACTAGCAGATTTCCCTCTTATATAAAAATTTAAATAAAATAGGGTAGGTGGCTTAGTGGTATCGAGTTGACCTCTGGATCTTGAGAACCCTGGTTCGATCCCCACAGCCGACAAAACAATTTTCATCAAATTAAATTTACCTCTGTGGCTCCTCCGCCACTAATATCTTTGGGAGCCGTGTTTTGACAGATGGTAACCGCATTTCACGCGAAGAACTATATCACTTACCGAGATCTGCTAAAGCAGAGTGCCACACCCAGTAATGGGTAAAAGGCGTGATGATATGTTCATTTTTACAGGCGCGGTGGCCGAGCGTGTTAAGGCATATCTCTTAACATACTGTGACGTTACCCGAGCCAAGGTTCGTCAGTTCGAATCCGCCTGTCGACAATGTGTGATTTGTCGTAGAATATAAAAAATACAGTTACATGTATTTATCACACTCGGGAGCTATAAGCTAGTCACTTATACGCCTTAAATAATGTAGCATTTGACTACGAAAACCGGCAGTACGGCAGTGTAAAAACTGCGGCTCGGTGTGTCCGGTAGGCCCAGGTCCGATTTGGGCTGTAGCGCCACAGATGATGATATATTTATTTATTTTATAAAAATGTCATAAAATGAGTGGTTCGGATTTCACTATAAGCTGTAATGAGGTTCCCCATATTTTTTTATATATTTATTTATAAAACTTTATTAAAATTAAAAACAATGTAGTTTCACTTCCACATATACATTAAACAGGATTGGTGACAGGCTAAATCCTTGGCATAATCCCGTTGTTACTCTAATGGATCCACTTAACTCATTTCCTTGTTTTATGAAAGATATATTATTTTTATAGAGTTCTTTAATATATTCTAATATTATTAATATGATGTTCTAAAGCTTCCCATAATTATAAGCTTTTTCCAGATCCACAAACGCTAAATGTAGCTCATCGTCTGTTGAAATTTTCATAAATTAAATACAAATATAAAGGCATTAATCTTGTTTCATCTAATAGTTATTTACGTAAAAAGTCAGGAAAGTGTTCAATTACAAAATGAGTAGATAGTTTCATGCCGAGCATGAAACAGCTTACGAATCCTGTTGGGCACTTTACTGACGTGTTACGTATAACATTTTATCTGAAACTTATAAATAAATAATAAATATTTTAATTTAATTTAAATTAAAAGAAATATTTGACTTACATATTCAGTAAGTATTTTATGTTTGTTTTATTACCTGCCTAGGCAGGCAATATGTTATTTTCCTGACTAGGTATGCAAAGTAAAGCTTTCCTGAGTCTTAAAGGTCTGGCAAATGTTTATATTTCTGTCAGTTTCAGGGAAAATTATTTTTTTACCACATTAGAATTAGTTATTTCATTGATTAAAACAATTATACTGGACTTGCACTGTCTTTATTAATTTGAACAAATTGTACAAAAAATATTTCACAACGTTTCGAGGTTTATTTCATTATTATAGTTTTATTTTATATTTATGACACTTGACAGTTAGTGTCAATTGATTTGTAATTTGTCCGTAACCAAGGAAAATTATATAAAATGTTCCTAAGTTAGAACTGAGCTTTTACTACCAGCCATTGGCTGGTAGCACTAGCTCTGTTTTTACCTGTTTTAAGAGCAGTGTTTTTGGGTGTTTTAGCTATCTCTAACATGTTAAAACCGTGCTCTTAGAACACCCAAAAACAGAGCTTGTGCTACTAGCCATTGTGATTGAGTTTCTGTTGTATAAAGTAACAAATAAATAAAATAAACTTACCCAAACATCATTGATAAGCTTCCCATCATGCCCAATTCCTCCCGTGACAGTCAGCCTCCCATAAATCCAAGTAGCAGCGTGATTCTTCACCCTCTTGGGCATCTCCTTCACCGCAGTCCACATATTCTTACTCCCATCGTACTTCTCGCACTCGGCGAGGGCACGGCCGGTGCTATGAGTGCCGAGTCCGCCCAGTACGTACACCATTTCCGGACGACGAAGAGGCTGCGCCACTGCGAAACACATACGGGGGATGCTCATGGTTGGAATCACGGAGATGGCGTCCTGGTCTGGGTAGGTGGGGAGACTGAAAGACCACGCGTAGTTGACGGATTCTACAATGGTGGAGAAGGCTTCCACGGTGGAGTGGATGGTGCCGTTAGAGGAGCCGCCGATGGCAAGAAGAACCTGAAGGTAAAGTATTGTAATAATGTGATAATTATAATGAAGCTCAAACCAAAAGCGAGATAGCAAGAAGGCTGAGACAAAACTGAACCTTAATTATTTAAAATACATTCAAAATTAAAAAAAAAATATATCGTCAGTATTGTTTATTATTTTCCTATTAAAACTGCAGTATAACATAAATATTATGATAATTGTTAATAATGCAAGAAACTTTATTACTAATATCAAAGAGCATACATTACATATGTAATTTATGCTCTTTGCTAATATTTAATCTTAAAATAGATTATGTTATATTTGAATTATAATTCATACAAATTAGGTAAACTTTAAATGAGGAAAATAAACAAATTGTGCATGGCTGAAAGCAAAATTTTACAAACCGGAACGTCAAAATTATTGTGAGACTACAAAAAGAATCAACATGGCCCAATTAATTCTAATAAACAAATTTATTTTCATACAAAATACATTCAATATTCCGAAAGAAAACAAAGAAGATACTAAACAATATAAATAAAAAAAATACATAAAGAACTCGAACAATAATTTTAATAATTTGACGAACCAGAACAATAAGAGTATTTACGAATATTATAATTTCACAATGGAACATTGATCCGATTTATTCTGATACATTTAGAGTCCTAAAATTGTGAATAAAAATGCAAAAGTGTTATTAGATCAAACTGAGGATAAACTGTTGATGATTGGGCAATTTTTTTTTTTCATTTTGAAAATGTTAAATTTTCTTTTATTTTCATTCAAGAAGTTTATTCATACTTAAGTCTGAAATTAATTTTAATAGGAAAACTATACAATGTTTTCAGTATTTGGTTGACTTAATCAACTGTCTAACAGTTGACCATATAAAAATATGAGGTAAATAAAGGTTGAATTATACATTTCATAGGGTGCCCATATGTTAGGAATAGAAAAAAGAACAAAATATTACTAACACAAAAATGCAATATGTACTGAAAGTACGTGAATTTTATTCTCTTCGCCATACTATGTGCAACGCGTAACACAATGGCTGGTAGCACAAGCTCTGTTTTTGCCTGTTTTAAGAGCAGTGTATTTAGGTGTTTTTGCTATCTCTAACATGTTAAACCGTGCTCTTAAAACACCCAAAAACAGAGCTTGTGCTACCAGCCATTATGTTTATTTTAAATATATTTCAATATAGATTGCAGCTGCAGAGATATTTACTTCGCTACTTGACTTCATCTGCAGTGATACTGCAGCTTAATTATTATTAGATTAACTTGATTGATAATTGAACAATATTACAAAGTTATATACTATTGATAAAAAAATAACTTTTTCTATACGGGTTATCCAATTCAAATAAAAATAAAACTCATAAAAAAGAATCTCAAGCGGGGGAGGAAAGCATGGCCATATCTGGTTATACTTGCGTGGTTTTGAGAAGTTAGCAGCTATGTAAACTATTTATTTTGCCAATATTGAAATTGTATAAAATTTTAATTTGTTTTGTCATTACATAAGCAAAATTAACAGCTGTAGCCGATTTATTATTACCAATATTTAAATTTGCAAGAAAAATTAAACTAGATATTAATATTGAAAAAAGAGAAAGAGGGAGGATATTACTCAAATTGAAAAGAGTAAAAAAGATCTTGATCAAAAAAAGAACATGTTCTCTTTTAAAGAGATACTATGGGAACCCTAACCTTAAACGACTATTATAAGATTTTTATTGAATAATAAAATATCCTCTTTTTACAAATAAATATTTGCGAATTCTAATCTCGGCTTCAATTAATAATACAAAAAAATGCGACTATATCTGAGTGATTCACATTTAATTATAAACAAAGCTCCTTGCAATGTCATTAAGATTAAGTTCCTGTTATGAATTTATAAATAACTAAAATTAAATCAAAATTTTTGAATATTCTTAAATATGGAATTTGGGATGTGATTTTTTAAATTCGAATTTATAAATAGTCGAGACCATAAATAAAATTTTCAAATTTTGTTAATAAAAAATGTTAACACTTTCAAATTTCAAAAATATATGTTGCCATTACAGCACGTGAGTTGTACTAGTAGCATATTTTTACTGTTTATTAGTGCACAATTTTATAAAATATGAATAAAGGATTTAACACTTTATGTCTATGGCACACTGGTCGATGAGCGTCGATGACCATCGATGAACTCCTCGATGAAACAACAGAACGCACTCTTCATTGACGAAAATTAGAGGCTCCTCTATTTCCATCGAAGAGCTCATCGATGAAACGAACGTATCTCATTTCACTCGTATCTTTTGTGTCTCACTTCACGTTAGCATATTTTTGAAATTTAGTTTTTCTTTCTCAACTTTAGAAGCTTTTATTGTTTGTCAATGAAGAGTGCGTTCTGTTGTTTCATCGAGGAGTTCATCGATGGTCATCGACGCTCATCGACCAGTGTGCCATAGGCATTAAAAGCAATTTGAAAAATTATACAATAAAATTAAAACAAATATTACAAAAACCATAATTTTAAAGAAGTGTTAATAAAATTAAAACTGACATCCGAAAAAAACTAACAATAAGAAATAAATTAAACAATTGCAATTTTAATGTAATTTACACTAAACGTTCATTTTAATAGCATAATGAGAATTTTATCTAAATTTGGAATTAAATATCTATATTTAATTAAAATAATTGTAATTATAATAAAAAAATTATATAATTAAAAACATTGATTCACCAGATGTATGTCATACATGCAGACACATATAAATAACAAAATAACCTTTCCTAATTAACCTTGTCATACACCACATTACCAGCTATTAAGTTTGTTTCTGACATCACGCGATAACAAACCAAAAATATTACTTATTGTAAGTTTTTTCACTTTTCCGATTGTTAATCGACAGATAATTGGGTTAAATGGAAATATGTACAGCTAAGAAATTAATTTTGACCATCAAATAATAAGTATATTTTAATAAGTTCAAATCTTGTTCAAATTGTGTTGTGATTTTATATTTTACTTACCTCGTTTTGCTTCAGTATATTAGGGTTTAATACTTTATTATTTTTATCTAAATAATATTTTTGGATAAACAGATAAACGTTGCATAAAAGATCTGTAAATTTGGGATTTTTTTCAATTGTAAAATGATATACTTCTTCTAGTTGTTCCATTGTTATTTTATCAGAAAAATTAAATTCTGTCAAGCAGCCGTTGTATTTCATCCATTTTCCAAGAGTCTAAAATTAAAATAATACAATATCAATTTACTATTTTTAGCTCACTGTTCTCTACAATTCAATTTGCAATCATATTATTTTCTTACGAGTATTTTTCAGTATAAATTTTCTCTATAAAACCCTAAATTATAGACGATTAGTATTATTTAATAACAGGTTATTAGGTAACAAGTAACTAATAATTGACTTTAGTTTTTCTATCAAACTCTTTCGAATTATTTTAGAGATAATGCTTTTTATAAATAATGCAGCGCTGTGCAGTCGGAGTTCAGGAATCATTTCTCGTCAGTTGAATTGGACTCGTAGTCGGAAAAAATGTACCGACTCCGATTTCGTGTTCAAATTTTATAGAAATAAAAAAATGATAGATGCTCCGTTTTTGTACTCTACTAGAGTACAAATTTTGACTTAAATTTTTAATCATGTTTTTATATATTTTCTTCTTTAACCTTAAAAAATATCTTAATATTTAATTTTGTCGGAAACGGAGTTGAAGGCGAATGTTTTTTACTAAAAGCCCTAAAATAATGTACATCTATTCAATATTCCATCACTTTTATTTGCAACATATTAAGGACATTTTGACAGCGAAAGAAGTGAATTACTAGTTAATCATTTTTAATAGAGCCTGTATACAGGTGTCCATATATCAAGGCGTACCATTAGGATTTCGAAATCTGTAAAAGTTAAATGAGACTTTTTATGCGCCTTGAAGATGTTTTCGTTTTTCCAAAAGTACCCAGAAATAAATAAATAAATATATCATCACGCCTTTTACCCATTACTGGGTGTGGCACTCTACCGTAGCAGATCTCGGTAAGTGATATATTTCTTCGCGTGAAGTGCGGTTACCAGTCGTCAAATCACGGCTTCCAAAGATGTTAGTGAAGGGGAAGCCACAAGGGTAGATTTATGTGAAAATTGTTTGTCGACTGTGGGGATCCAACCAGGGTTCTCTAGATCCACAGGCCGACTCGATACCACTGAGCCACCTGCTTCAAAAGTTCCCACATGTCACTAAATAATGACAAAAAAAACTGATTTTGATCGATTTAAAAAAAATTCTAAACAGTAGCATATCGCGAAAAAAGTCTCAAATAAAAAACATTTATTCTGTTGATACCTAACCAATTTTTATAGGGACACATTTTCAATATACTTCAAGAACTTTTTAAATGGCATGTAGAATGTATGTCGAGTGATAGATTGATGAAACAGCTGTATGTTGTTGAAATAAATGGATGAATCTGATTGAAGATTTGTTGCGTGTAAATAATTATGAAGGTGAGAGTAGCGAAAATGATGTGTCTGGATTGATGAATAAATGTTCAGTGAATGTTTAAAGACTTTGTGCTACTTTCATGGAATATACCATGTTATGTATTTTTAATTTGTTTTTTTAATAAATACTTAACAATTTATGAAATTTTATTATAGAGAAACAATTAAGAAAACACCGGGATTTGAATTTATGACATTTTGAACTCCGATCTCGCCTCGGTCAAACGCTCTAGCCAACAGAACTATGGAATTCATATAATTTAAATTCGATGTTATTCCAGATTAAAAACTTAGTGATATTCCAATTTATCTCTATAATAAAATTATATATGTATATATTTAATTATTTATTAATAATACCAAATAACATTTTCGCTATTCTTTATTTCTTGTATAAAACTATAAATTTAAGAAGCTTACATTTAATATGGTGTTTAAAGTCAAGCTTCTTTGGCATAAAATATATTGTACTATATAAGCTGGAGTTTGCAAAAACATTTCTCTTGACACAACAAAGTGTAAATTTTCTGCAACGAATTTTAGGACTTCGCAAAAAACTTCTTCATATCCATGCAGTTCTGCATATCCCAACATCTCCAAACAATTTGCAGAATTTACTGTCGATATTAAAAAATGTGATATTGGTAATTTCAATGCGCTTATTTGAAATATGCTTGCTGCGGCCATAATGTCATATATATTTGTATCTGTGATCTGGAATAAATATTGTCATTAAAATAATACATTAATTTGTAATATGTAATAATAAATATTGTACCTCCATTTCACCAGTATATAAAAAATGTACTATTGCTTCTAATGCACTTTTAGAAACATCATGAAATTCAATTTTGTGTTCATCACTTTCTTTGAAATTATCCAGTGCACTAGAAAGAATTATTAGAATGAATACAAAACGCAAATAATACTTATATATAAACTAAAGTTTTATTCCCGAGAATGTAACTTATTATTTTCAGTTAAGGGATTAACGAAATTTATTCCAGAAATGCATACAAAACTTTTTTCCAGACGTCGACGACTTTTAAATTTAAATAATTTAATTTATTTATGGTTCATTGATATGCGTTCAGAGAATCAAGTTTGCAATGAAAAAAATTCATAAGATTTTTTATTTATATTGTGAAAAAATTTTCATGAATAACGGTAAGTGATATATTTCTTCGCGTTACCAGCCGTAAAATTACGACCCCCAAAGATGGAGCTTCAAGGGGTAGTTTTAATGGAGTGAAAATTATTTGTCGGCTGTGAGAATTGAACCCGGGGTCTTAAATCTACAGGCTGACTAGATACCCCTGAGCCACCTACCCTATTTAAAGTTAATATATAAGTCTATACATCGCCAAAAAAAAAACCTTTTGTTGAGAGAAGGAAAAAATCATTGCAGTAAAAGATGTACTACTAAACGAAATATAATACTTGAATTTGATCGTAAAAAATTTATGACTGCGTCACGTTTCAGTGCTAATCATTTTATTATGATTTTTAAAACTATAACAAATACAATATACATAAACAGAAGTAAGTAGGTATAACAATAATTTTAAATCATCATAACCTAAATGTTTGCTAAGTGCTATAGCTGTCAGCTCGAAACTATAAAAATAGTAACATCCCTTTTTGGACTTATGTAGAAATATCTACTATATCTCTAAGCATACGATCCTACATTTTTTCAGTTAATGCTGTTAAAATGTGGGATTATTTTAATGTTTCTATGCTAATACACTTAAAACAGTGTTATATCTATTATTAATGTTATTTCCATAGTTACTTTATAGTTTCGTATAGATATTATCAAAATAGGATATTTTAGTAGAAATAACAGGTTGCGTCAATGTAAATGAAACGAGCTGTTATCCTGCAAACAAACATGGCGGCTCTTTTGACGTCATGAGATTGTAACTCTAAAATGGTTTACCATGCAAAGTCTAGATGCGGCTCTGTTCAATTGTCACTCATGCGCACAATACACGAACTGCGTATACAAACGATCGAAACATACATAACCTTCTGGAATTATAAATATTTGATTTTCTTACCTGAAATATGGAGACACCGCAGCTAATACTAATTTATGCACATGTATTTCCGAATTTTCCACTATTAACACCATATCACACATTCGTTTAGATTGTTGCATATCAAATAAATATTTTAACATAACTTGCGGATAAGGTTTATCACAAAATTTAAGTGAATTCATTGTTGTTTCTGTTATTCTGACTGATGAGTTTATAACAGTTCAGCTTGTTATTGTTTATATGTCACGCAGTAGATAATGTTTAACAAGAGATGGCAGCACTTCTGTCAACCTTCCACACTCGCTTGAACTGCAACTGCGCAATCTATAAAGGCAGAGCCGTAACTAGGAAGATATGACACGACAAAATAAAAATTTCGCGCATGCTTCCAATTTTTATTTCACGTTCCATTTAATTTTAACACATCAGTAATACTAAATTCATATTATTTTGATTGTTTTCCTTTAATTTACTTAAATAAATCAATCAATTATATTATTATTTTTTGACAGTTGTAGAAAAATATTTGTATTTCGTGGGCGAAATTCTTGTTTTTTCGTACGTTCGAATGACTTTTTTGTCTCGACCTGCGGTCTCGACTAAAAGTGACATTCTCACGCGCAACAAAAAAACCCTCATTTCACTCTTAATACAAAAATAACAATTTGAATTAAATTTGTGAGTCAAAAAATAATCTAGTTAAATATTAGTCAAGAGTATGATTCCAGTTTTTCCAGTTCCTTTCTGAAACTTGTTCCCCACAGACTCTTGTGACTATAGTGCCTAGGAACAAGTTTTTGATTCGAAATCTATCAAATTATATTCAATTTATTCCTCTTCTTTTGTTATATTATTACTGACAATTCATAGAGACAAATCTACCATTATTTTACTGTATCCTACGCTAGCTTTATAATTATTAGTAAAATTTGAAATATTAAAAAAAAAATTAAAGTTGCACTTTAGTTCACATATTTGCCGGACTTCACTTCTCGTTGGTTGCGCTATAGCTATAGACTATCAACAAGTTTAGTTCGAATTAAAATATGAACGTTCATACAATAATGTGCAGGATTAATTAAATTAATTATTATTTTATAAATGTGAATAGCAACACTTATTCAGTTTACTTTAGAAGTTAGTAATGGCTGGAGTATTGTTTGTTATTTGTGTTCCAACAGAAAATTACGAAAAGTCTTTTAAAATATGTAAACAAAAATTCTCTGAATGCTTACAATCTGAAGAAAGTTTGTGTAATTTATTATCATCTTCACATGATAATTTATTACCAATAATTGAAAATGATTCAGTCACTAGGAGTAAAATATCTACGTTGAAAAATATTCCAGTCAATAGTTTAAAACCTGAAAATTCGTTTTCGTCAGTTAACAAACATCCCGAAGTAACGTCGTCAACGGTATCAGACAACTGCGAAGAAAATGATATTAATAAAATGCCTCTTGAAAAAGTAAGTAAAAGTCAAAACTCGTTTACGAAAGTAAATATTTAACTTTATAAGTTTGTGAACTAAATCCATGAATTTTAGATTCTTCGTAAAATTTTAGAAGGACATCAAATTAAAAATGCAGTATGGACTAAAGGGGAAAGTGGAAAATACCTCCAAGTGATATTTCCATTTGAATCAGGATATCTATGTGAAGGAATTTTGACGCTTTTAAATGAATATGGAATAGGACAACGTCTTAATTCGGTTGTCAGTGTTATTCCTTGTAGCTTGTATTATAAGAATGAAGAGGAATTCGAAAAGATGAATTCAGAAGAAGATGAACTGGATTTGAGATGGTAAGGACCATTTTTTATATCATATCTTATGTTTAAACATTTAATTCCTAAACTATCATATAGTTAACTGCTAGATATATTTTAGCATTTTATTTATGAATGCGCAGACATACATACAGAGTGTCACAGAAAATGAATTTTCCAATTTCCACTAAACCATTTCTTTCTTGCTTACTTTATAGAAAACGTTTCAAATAAAATTAAATTCTATACATAAATCAATTAACAAATTTATGTTTACATATTTTATTATTGCAAAAATTAATTTAAAAATAGCTAAAAATTAAAATTATGTACATAGCTATGAAAATGGGATAAATACAAATAAATATGTAGGTAGGTAACATTTTACTGTTACTTATACATATAATTCAAACTTGATTTTAACAGTAACAAAATAAGTAAAATAAAATATCTAAACTGAAAAAAAAGTTTAATTCTATACGACTTTTATTTTATTTTTTTTCTGTAAAATACCCAAGAAAATATTGATTGCGAAAACGTTATTTCACATGTTATTCGCTTCAAGTGTAATTTGGGACGTATTTTGTATTTGACATGTTAATTTTTAAGGGTGTTTTTAAAAATTTTAAACAATGGAAAATTACATAGCAACTCTAATTTTTTGATAAATGTCGTCTGTTATTATTTGATATAAATGTTATCTTGAAAAATTAACAGAGTCATTTATAAAATATACCTATTATGCTAAAATTTTATTTTGTATTATTTGTGTGCTATATTTTTAAAATAATTAATTGTTATTTGTATCCACATTTCATCTAATTTGCTAACTCGACTTTCACTTTGGTTGTAAACTTCGGATTCGGCTAGAAAAGAAGTTTTCAATTAAAGTACACACAACATTTTTTAGGCGGCAACCATAAAATTAATTTTAAAATACATTTTATATTTAATTGATTTATGTAAAATTTAGAGTGCTTTGCTGTCACCTGTACAATAGTTAAAAAAACAATCTGTTCATTGTCAAAATATTTTACAACTTAAATGTGAAAATTAAATAACTAGATTAATTAATTTGTTGAACAAGAAAATAAGGAATAGCAAGAGTAATGGATTTTTCAATACTACGTATGAAATTTATTAAGCTGCAAATAGACATTAGCATTACCCGAGAAAATAGTACATTTGTTTTTTAAACAAACGAATGACTTTAGCGGCCGTATGACAGATATCAAAGAAATGATACACTTTACGGCTGCCAAAGGATACGTAAAACAACTATTAATGTATTATTGATTTATATTTATAAATATATTCAAACATACTTGTACATTTGGTAAACGACGCCCTACTTAATAATCCGTATTAGTAACACATTAATATTTAGTATTTTTTGTATAAATTAGGCTTACTAACTTATGCTATAATTTTTAAAATTGTGTAGGGAGACGAATTAAAAAGAAAAACTTAGTTTTGTAATCGTTTTTGTCTTTGTAGATAGTTAAACAATGAATAAAATTCTAGTTATTTACTCGTAATTCAGTTAGTATTAAATTAGGACAATGAAATTAATATTACTAATATAAACCATAAAGTATGTATCATTTTACATGAAAAAAATAGTGTCTAAGGATAGCTCTATAAACAATGAATGTGATTATTATATTCGTGAAAGGTTTTCATTGTATGTTTTTATTATTTTAGCAAAAATGAACCCCGAAAAAATAACATATGGAATCGTTTTGTGACGTCAGTGAGAGCTCGACTTACAGTAGCACAAGTTGTTGAAGGTGTCAAAGCAGATGCAGCCCTTACGTTTGATTTTGTTATGCTACTTCTGGTTGCAACGTAAATTTTCATTTATTCTTACACAAATATGTGCTAATTATCTGTTATTATTTTCAGAACTTTGTCCGCCATTGCTTTAGCAGAGAATAACAATGTTTATTTAGTATCCAGCATGCTAATTTCACCCATGATGGTAAAAATTAAATCCATATATATTTACGTTACCGTTGAATTCTTGAGAACTGTTGGCTCTGCGTAAATTGTTATACAATTAACGAAATAAGTAAAAACAAAAGATAATTGATTAATAATTTTTAGTGAAAATTTATATATAATTATTATATTTTTAAGAATACAGTATGCAGTTTGAAAGAAAAAGATAAATCATTTTGCTATGTTTGTAATTACGTCATCATAATTTCCTTGATTCTAATTATATAAAAATAAGCATTATACGATACAATCAACAGGATGTTTAGAATTAAAAAAATGCTATATTTATAAAACATTACGATAGTGCCATATCTTGATAAATATAGTAGTAAAATATTTTTTTTTTCAACATTACTTTCGAAAATGACATTTCTCTCATTCAATTTAGTTGTGATAGTAACCATTTTCCTTATCTGCGATGAAAGTAAATAACTTTCCTCACTAGTGAGGAAATCATTTACTATCACAACTAAATTGAGTGAGGAAAATGTAATTTGATATAGTGACCAAGGAAACGTGCATCCTTTGATTTATATAAAATTAGAGATGGGCGAATATCATCCGCGAATAGTCGAATGCCGCGAATATTGACATTATTCGATATTCGAGATTTTCGAATATTAACGTTAGTATAGCGAACATTCGAATACCTCGAATATCGCGCTATATGTTGACCTCAATTTTTAACTATGTTTTTCTTTATCATTTGTACATAAACTTAAAGCTATTACAATACTTTGAAGTTATTAATAACAAAGATATTTTGTTTCAAAACCATGAAGACGTACCATATTTCAAATTTGTTTTTCGCCAACATTAGCTCCTACGTTTCACCTTAAATTTGAAGTTTTCGTCTTTTTCTTTTCTTTTTTGTTTGTACTTTTTGTTTTAATTTTATTTTATCTTAACAATTCCATTCAAATAATTAAGTTATTATTAATAATAAATAAATTAACTTTTAGGAGTAATCGAATATTTGAGTACCTACCTCGAATATTCGAGATCTGCTTAATATTCGTATTCGATATTCGAATTCGAGAAATTTGATATTCGCCCATCTCTATATAAAATAATAACTAAATTTTTTGTATCGCAAACGAAAAAATGTAATTTTCAGGTTTAATGTTGAAAAAAAAAGTATGTAACACACGTGGAAAAGGGCCATTGTAAAATCTATTGGAACCCTTTCCTCACTAGTATTACAATATACTATTTATTTGAAGCATTTTTTTGTAAATTTTTGATTATTTCGAAATTATTTGAAAACGTAAATATCTCTAAAAATTAATTTTTCACTTATATTTGACCTATAAATTGTTTATATTTTTTTGAAAAACAAAAATATCGTTTAATTGCTCTATAAAAGTGGCAACATTTCTCTAATTTAACTGGAGTCGTAGTTCGTACAGTTCTCTAGATTTCAATAATGACCACCGTGTAAGAAATAGCTTGTATATATCTATGCAATAGGGTCCAGTAATGGCGGGTACTTTTGGCCAAGTAATTCAAGATAAAAAACTGCAGAAAATGGGAGTAGTAAACGAAATGGTGGGCGTTGGCATCGCAGCAGCAGTTGGATTCTGTTATGGAACTGTGAGCACCGCGTTTACTGATAAGTATGGAGAGAGTTCGTGGCCCACATATGAGATGACATCCAGGTAAATATACACCGTACAAACAACTGCCACTATAATACTACATATTTGACAAAAACACATACAGTTGAACTAAAAGGAAGAAAATCCTCGAGGTCTTTACTCGAATAGAGATTACATTTTGTTCGTACTTTATTTGCAAAATGAATAAGTCTAAGAAAACTTCTAAAAAATAACTAATATTCAGAAACAATATAACCTATAATTTTATATTTATTTTTCTATTTAGAAATAATTTAAAATCACTAGAAGACATTTTTCTAACTTTAATGATAGTTCATAGAAACAAAACCTATCAACATTTTGCTGTTTTCAACGTTACGTAGGTTATCCATTATCAATTATCAAATTTGACATATTTGGTTGAGATTCAGACGAAATTTCACTGTAGTTTACATATTTTCCGGGCTTTACTTTCTGTTTGTTACACTAACAGTTCACTGTTTGTAAATATTTTCACCTATACCTTGTGGCCCATCAATTATAATTACAAGTTATAATTAATGAAACACAGAAAATGTAAAAAATATACATTTTATTTACTAAAATCGAAAATTAATACATTAATACATACAATAATTATTAATATAAACATATAATAACAAAATATAAAATAAATAAATAAATATATCATCACGCCTTTTACCCATTACTGGGTGTGGCATACTGCCGTAAGCAGATCTCGGTAAGTGATATATTTCTTCGCGTGATGTGCGGTTACCAGCCGTCAAATCACGATCCTCAAAGATGTTAGTGGAGGAGGAGCCACAAGGGTAGATTTAAATTGATGAAAATTGTTTGTCGCCTGTGGGAATCGAACCAGGGTTCTCAAGACTCACTGACCGACTCGATACCACTGAGCCACCTACCCCATAACAACAAAATATAATGAAAATAAAGTAATAGAACAATAAAATAATAATATATCATCAAGACTATTACCCATTACTGGGTGTGGCATTCTGCCTTACGGCAAATCTTGGTAAGTGATATATTTCTTCGCTTGAGGTGCGGTTACCAGCCGTCAAATCATGATCCTCAAAGATGTTAGTGGAGGGGAGCTACAAGGGTAGATTTAAATTGGTGAAAATTGTTTGTCGCCTGTGGGAATCGAACCAGGGTACTCAAGATCCACTGACCGACTCGATACCACTGAGCCACCATAAAGTAATAGAATAATTTTAAATGAAGTACATATTAATATAGTATAATCAGAATAATAATAATAAATGGGGTAGGTGGCTCAGTGGTATCGAGTCGGCCTGTGGATCTTGAGAACCCTGGTTGGATCCCCACAGTCGACAAACAATTTTCACCAAATTAAATCTACCCTTGTGGCTTCCCCTCCACTAACATCTTTGGGAGCCGTGATTTGACGACTGGTAACCGCACTTCACGCGAAAAAATATATCACTTACCGAGATCTGCTAAGGCGGAGTGCCACACCCAGTAATGGGTAAAAGGCGTGATGATATATTTATTTATAATCAATAATTTTATATCAAGTTTTTACTAGTAAATTAATTTTGACAATACTTAGTAGAAAGCAGTTATTTATAATGCTCTTTTAAATTCTCTGAGCCCCGCATGACTTGTACCCCCGAGTCGGAACGGACCTAAGTCTGACTGATATTTTATGCAATAAACCTTGGTTGCGCTGTTTGGTCCATTCTTTTTCTTTTGCTGCACAAATGGTTACGCTGTTTGATCCATTCTTTTTCTTTTATTTTCGCCGTTGCTGCACAAACTATGTTAACGTTGACCTAGACTGGTCTGCGTCCAGCAGTTCTGATAACAGTGTACACTGTACTTAATGTATATACCGTAACTTGCATAACGTATTTCTGTAAACAGGGGTGAAATAAGAACATTGTGGGTAGGTTGCCTCATAGCTTTGCTTTCTGGGGCAGCAGTTGCTTTGGGAACGTTAGGAGAGAACATAGCGTCGCTTGTTGGCGTAGCCATATCTGCATCTCTCATGCCACCAGCCGTAAATGCTGTAAATATTATATCAAAAATTAGTATTCACAGAAATAACTTTAATCATTTATAATTTCAGGGTTTATTATGGGCAATGGCAACGGTTTATGCTATTGCTGGAGAAAATTCTTCTAAATCAATTGTTAGAACTAATTTTTATTCTAGTAATGACGTACTAGAATTAGCTGCATTAGGAGCAGTAAGCATGTGTTTAACTTTTGTAAATATTGTGTGTATTTACATAGCAGGAATTTTAGTATTTAAGGTAAGATTAAAATGGAAATAGTAATAATATTAAATAAAAAATAAATAAATATATCATCACACCTTTTATTCATTACTGGGTATGGTACTCTGCTGTATCAGATCTCGGTGAGTGATATATTTCTGAGCATAAAATTCGATTACCAGCCGTCAAATCATGCTCCTCTAAAATATAAGTAGAGGGGGGCCACAAAACTAATTATGTAAAAATTATTTGTCGGATGTCAAACCTGGGTTTTCAAATCAATTCGATACCACTGAGCCATCTACCCCTAAATAATTAAAAAAAAAACTAAATATAGAAGTACGTACCAAATTCTATATCTTTATGAAATAATTCATTGCCATTTTATCTCAAAATATTAAACTGTAAAAGTCTTTTATTTAAATCTATCTATTAAAAACATAAAAAAGAAGTGTTCCGTATATTTAATAAAATAAAATGACGGATTTAAATCATTAATAATTTGTCACTTTATTCTATAACTGGATAATTATCTGTAATCAATCGATATGTTATTGACAATTTTTTTTAAAATTCCATGATTACTTATCCACTAATATCTTTGAGGGCCGTGATTTGACGGCTGGTAACCGCATTTCACGCGACAAAATATATCACTTACCGAGATCTGCTTAGGCAGAGTGCCACACCCAGTGAGGGGTAAAAGGCGTGATGATATATTTTTATTTATTTATTTATTTATTTACTTATCAAAATTATGTTTTTATGTTTTTCTATTTTGCGTTTACAAGGAAATCATTACGACACCCAGTTGCGCATCGAAAGAGTGTTCATTACGATACGCAACAATTTGTTTTAAATGGTTGGTAGTAGCAGATGACATACTGAACCTATCAAGCTGAGAATATGGAAATTACAATATAACCTCAAAATCTGAACAATTGCATAAATGTCAATAACGGTTACCACAACATATCATTTACATTTTTAAAATTTTTATTTATAAAGACGCAAAATAGAAAAAAAATGATATAAATAACTTATTTTATCGCACTTGTCCTTTAAAAAATATGAACGCGTGCGAATTAAAAAACATGTCTTATAAAACTTGTTTTTTAATATACTATTATGCACTTTATTTAGTTATAAGTAGCTGTTATTATAGAAAAGACAGGTTATTAACAGTTTCGTAAAAAGTAATATTTGTATACTGTCAGCTTTGTACGAGAACAAAATATGTAATAGAAATAATAAAAATAACAGTAAATGATTTTGATTATAGTATGCCGAAATCATGTTAACGTATAGTGTAATCATAAAAAGAAGGATTGTTATTAATTTAGCTACTGGTAAAAGATAATGACTGAGTTACAGAATAATGGGTATATTTTAATTTGGATATAGATAAAAACTATATACCTAATTTCATAAAAATAACCAAATATACTTTAATTATAATTTTATTAATATAGATTAAAGAAGTAGCTCCTCTTTCTTCCAAGGATCAAAGCAGAAGATTCTGGAAACATGATATTAAAATCGCACGAAACTATAACCTCACACTTCAAAAAGATGAAGCAAACATTTTATCAGAAGAAATCGTGTCAATAGGTCGTAAAAATCCACTGAATTTTCCTACAATTAAAACAAAAGAAGATCTTCGTGAACTCGCAGATCAGCTCTATCAATCAACAGAACACACACGAGATCACATGATCGATATAGGAAAAATACAACACACGTGGTCTCCCAGCACACTAGCTCCAAAGAAACCAACAATTCAAGAATTAAGAGATTTGTATTTTTCATTCGTTGATGAAAAACCAAAAGCGCAGAAGAATTTAAATTACAGATTTCCTCCGTCGCATAGTAATTGGTTAGCACCAGGTAGTAGCCATAATAGTTATAATCAAAATCAAAATGAAGGTAGTAATACTCTTGCAACAATTGTAGAGAATACTAGTAGTAGTAGTAGTAGTAGTAATGAAAATAATTCTGTTTTGGCTCAGAAAATATTGATACGACAAGCTTTTATGGGGAACAAGAAATTTGTTGTTACACCCGCTAAAATTGATAATTGAATTGTATTTTTAATTTTAATATTTCTTATTGAAAAGTTTTATTTTCTGTAGTCACTATAACACTGTTTTATTGTTGTAATATTTTAAATTATTGTATAAAGAAATAATAGTAGTAGTATTGAAAATAATTTGGCTTTTGCTTAGAAAATATTAAGACAAGCTTTTATCGGGAACAAGAAATTTGTTGTTACTCCTGCTAAAATTGATAATTAAACTGTATTTTTAATATTCATTATTGAAATGTTATATTTGCTGTATTTAATGTGATACTGTTTTATTTTTTTATTATTTTAAAATGTATTAAAAAAAAATTATCATTTTATATTAAAAGTGAACAAAATTGGAATAAATAAAAATAGGAGTAATTGTAAAATGTCCTTTATTTTAGATTTGTTTTTAGTAATTAATAAAATATTATTAAATATTTGTTTTAAAAAGTCAAATAAATAATACTATTTTTATAATACAGTGTGTAACTGCAATTGTGTTAAATGTATTTTTAAACAAGCGCAGGCGATGCTGCCTTCATTTCTTATAGATTCGTTGTTAGAGAAGTGGGCGTAAGTGAAGATTTACGAAACTGGTGTACAGGAGCGAATGGATGAATGTTTGTTGCGTGTTGATGGATTTTGGTTGTGAGAAAAGAAAGAGTTTGTATGGAGGAAGTGTTAATATGGTCGAATCGAGTATCGTGTGTCAGGATGAGAATGATAACGGGTTCGTGCTACCCCATTTAATGGGATATAGCGTGGTGTTATGTTATGTATTTTTATAATAATTTTAAATATTCGTTGATGCATTAAGAAATTGTATATAAAAACATTGGTTTCTTTATCAACTACAATAACGAACGAATCTAAACTTGAAACCGGAGCTAGTACTGGTAGGTAGTAAACAAATATAATATTAGTTGGGCTTTAATAGCAGTGATGAAAACATGTATCTAGTGTCAGTGCAGTGTTTAGTGATATTTTGTCTTGATGGATTCTTGGAGCAATCTACAGAATGTAAGTTATTTTAATTCCTTTTTATATGCTATGCTGAATGTGATACTGTTTTATTTTTATTGTATAAAAAATACCACTTTAGATTAAAAATTAACAAAATTAGAATGATATTTACAATCATATTTGTATCAATGTGTTGCGAGTAATTGTAAAATTTACTTAAATTTAGATTTGTTTTTAGTAACTAATAAAATATTATTAAATATTTGTTTTAAAACGTCAAATAAATAATACTATTTTCAAAATAATTTTAAATATTCGTTGATGTATTATGAAATTGTATATAAAAACTTTAGTTTCTTTATCAACTACAATAACGAACGAATCTTAACTTGCTATCGTAACCAATACTTGTAGGTAGTAAACAAATACAATATTAGTTGGGCTTCGATAGCAGTGATGAAAACATGTGTATAGTGTCAGTGCAGTGCTTAGTGATATTTTATCTTGAGGGATTCTTTGAACAATCTACAAAATGTGAGTTATTTTAATTGGTTTTTATATAATTAATTATTATTTTTAAATTATGGTTCAAAATAGTTTCTAATTGATTCATTTATTAAGTTCTTTTGCTTTACAATTCGGTGGAATTTTATTAGCTGCGAAATATAAATAAAAGTACATGAAGGCATAAACCATGCCACAACCTGTATTTATGTAATAAATGTTTAAATAAGATATATGAATAGACCTAGCATTGCTATGTGCAATTTGTTAATTGATTGTTGAATACTTTTGATTTATAAAAATTCTGATTTTTCATGTTAAGCTCTTGTTTCAATTTTTTTATGACATTACGGTATAGCCACTAATTGCGACTTGGCAGAATATTAGGTAACCGAGCTGCACAAATTGTAAACATTGCATTACAACTAATATTTTTATTGTAAACTGTAATAATAACAATAAGAATGAATAAAATGCAAAATTTACCGGGCTCAAATACAATAATACAGTAAAAAGATACCAATATGTAGTATCAAATTTTAATACTAGATGTCATTATTGCATTGTGTCAAACGAGAATAATATAAACGTGATACAAACACAAACATAACCTATTATAAAAATGAGATTTTTCTTTAAAACGATTAAAATAATATCTTTGGAGGCCGTGATTTGACGGCTGGTAACCGCATTTCACGCGAAAAAAATATATCACTTACCGAGATCTGCTTAGGCAGAATGCCACATCCAGTGATGGGTAAAAGGCGTGATGATATATTTATTTTATTTATTTATTTATTAGTAGGTAAGAAAGCGGGAAATAAGTAAGTTTGGAAATGAACGATGTACATTTTAATTTATTCGAAATTATATTGATCTGCAAACTACTTTTTACAGTTTGTGCTATAACTTTGATAAGCAGAATACTATTGTAATGGTCAATGCGTCACGATTTGGAGTGGTTTTTTTGCATAGTGAAATATTCAATAATAGTTAATAATAAATTCAATTGATGAAGGTGTTGGCACTCGGTGAAATATGATTAAAGAATAAAATAAAATAAAAACACTTGGTTTTGTTTCACAAACTTGGCAACTAAACCTATATTATGTTTTGTATGTATTTTTGTACCTTCTAATGATAGTGTAAATGCTGAAATTGTGCAATAAAATGTTTTTATTTTATTCAATAGTTAATAAAATTTAATTGCCGCTGGCCGAAAGACAAACGTCAACTTTTAGTACTCGACTGATAGTTGTTGTCTACTTACTGCTAGATAAAATAGTTTTAATAATATGCAGCATATTTAAAAATTAAAAACAACGTTTATTACTGTGTTTAAGATTTATTTTCAAGGTTTAAAAATATTCTACAACAATTTAAAATCACAACATGTAATACAGTTTCAATTATCCGAATCTTTGCCAATCAAATTCTTTTCCTCATCATCCCCTTGTTTACCTAAATCTCTCGCAGACAAAGATAAGTGTGCAATTAAATTATCAGTTCTGCTAGCCGTGTTATCTAATGACGTAGTTTTCGTCACGCTACTCTTCTTAGCAGAAGTGCGTTCGGGTATTGTTGGTAGACCACTTGATCGTCTGTATCTTGCTGATCCATGTCTGAAGGATCTTGACAACGAGTGCAGACGGCTGGATGGAGGAGATCCTGTGGGAAGCGTTGCTAGTAAACTGGAGATTTGACGCTCCAGGGAGTTTAGGTCGTTGAGAGCAGATGCTGAGATGTGTGGTGATATTGAGATTTGTGGTACCTGATGTATGAAAAGTGGTATTAATAATTAATAATAAACAAAAATATGTATTCAATTTAAGGGTAATTTCGAAAGTATATATCAAATAGGGTAAGTGGCTCAATAATTTTTATCACAACTACTCCTGTGACTCCCCCTTACTAACATCTTTGGGTAATCGTACTTCACGTAAAGAAATATATCACTTTACAAGATCTGCTATGGCAGAGTAATGGATAATAGTAAGTTTTATCAAAACCGTTAGAATACAGGAGTTCAACATAAGATTTAAAAAATTAATGTTCAGTATTATGAAGGACAGATTAAATTAAATGAACAAAGTCAAATCAAACAATTTAACGTTAAAGCTACCCTGTGGCTTCCTCTCCACTAACATCTTTGGAGGTCGTGATTTGACGGCTGGTAACCGTACATCACGTGAAGAAATAAATCACTTTCCAAGATCTGCTGCGACAGAGTGCCATACCCAATAATGGGTAAAAGGTGTTATGATATATTTGTTTTTACCCGAATTTTGTTTATTTTACGTCATATATAACTGATTTTTTGTCATATGACATGACTGATTTTTAAGGTTATATTTATGATAGAAAAATTTGGGTCACGCCTGGATTCGAAACAGGATACCTTCGCTAGCCGGGCAGAGATTCTAACAGCTAAACCACGTCACCTGTGTCCGACGTATGACATCAACCGAATTATCCTGTCATAGTGTCTAAAGTAGCATCGATCCCAAAACGTCACCCGAATTTTTCTGTTATAAATTTAACTTTAAAAATTTGTCATACATAACATTACTGTTGAAAGTTCAACTGTCATTTGAATGAATAAATTTGATTTACTTAGGAAGTTAATTTATTTGTTGATTAGTAATTTTGCATTGAACTGTCTCAATAAGATTTTGTTTGATTTTGTTTTTATGATTTTCAACAAAAATGTCACATTTTATTTTATAAACATCGAGCACTTCATAGAAATTTCTGAAACACTGTATTTATTTTATTACTTTGAATAAAATGAACTTAATTCCGATTATTGTATAGGGGATCTACAGCTTATAGTGAAATTCGAACCACTCAGCATTCTCAAATTATCTGGGTATAATTTATAGTAAACGAGATTTGAATACACAGACTGTTGCTTATTAATTGATAGAAGCAAGTTTTACATTGGATTTATACGCTTGATAACGATCATTATAAATAATTACTCTCTTAAATGTAGCTAACTAACAAAAAACAGATAATGATAAATAGTTATAAAGTAATTTATATTAATTTTGAAAAATGTTTCATATAAAGTTTAGTTTGAATTAAATTGTAGTTCATTTTAGATATTATAGATACATTATGTTTACTAAATAAATGTAAATATTTAAAAAGATCAATCAAGTTAAATTACCACTATTAACACTGAATTATTGACCATAACCTCAATTTTTTGGTCGTAATCTTACATTTAAAATATAAAAAATAAATATAAATAAATATATCATCATGTTTGTTACCCATTACTTTTTTGTTTGGCACTCTGCCGTAACAGATCTATGGTTACCAGCCATCAAATCACGGCCCCCAACGATATTAGTGGAGGGGAAGTCACAGGGATAGTATTAATATGGTAAAAATTAATAATAGAATAAAGTGATTAAATTTCCGGATCTATACAATAGAGAAAATAACTTCAATCATATAATATAATATTATATGTTCGAAGGGAAATAGTGTGATCGTATAGAAAAAATATGCTAGAAGTAGCTTTTTTTTAATTATAAAATTTCGTATATTTACTTTGTGCAAAATAAAATAAATCTTTAAACGGATACACAAACATGCGATGTATTTTATAGCAAGAGTTATAGAGAAAATCTAAAACAATTACCTCATCAGTAGCTTGGTGACAGTAACTAATCCTCTTCACTTTTTTAAACGTATCATCACTAGCAGCTTCTCTCAACGCTGCTTCGACCACATTTTCCATTGCACCGTCCGCGGATGTCATTTCGTGACCGTCACTGCAAACAAATCACTTTCAATTCATACAATACTTTAATAATTATTTACTCATTTGTCCATTTAAACCGCGAAATTGTAATGTTCTTACCTAACATGCGTGTTTCGATTTGATCGCCTAAAGGACTTGTTGTTCTCTCTCACAACTTTAATGTCTCTTTCCCAGAATCTTCTGACGTCAGGCGTTGATGTGTATGGAGCTGCAACTTCTTTGATTTTCAGCATGATTATCGCGCTAATAAAGATGAATATGACGTTGACTACTGTTAATAGAGCACTAATGATGCCGTTGACAAAAAACTCAACGGGAATGTAATCTGTGTAGAGTGGAGTATAAGAAGAATTTCCGGTGTATCGTTCGCCTTTAATATGTGGCATTTTGGTGTTTTCTCGTGCTAGCCAAATACAAGCTAGCGCCCAAAATAAACCCTGAATCAGAAAAACATTTTATATGTGTACATAACCTTAATAATATCACTTATATTATTTTCTTAATAATGAGAATTTCAATAAAACCTTGGTTTGTATTTTATTCTTTCTAAATTGCATTTTCGCATTATTGGATATTGTAGCAAAAGTAATTAGTGTACTTATTTTTGTATTAAGTGCGCGAAATGAGTATTTTTTGTTGCGCGTGAGAATGTCACTTTTAGTCGAGACCGCAGGTCGAGACAAAAAAAGTCATTCGTACGCGGCAAAAAACAAGAATTTTGCCCACGAAATACAAACAACATTTTTTCTAAAACGGTCAAAAAAAAATTAAATATAATAAGTAATGATTTATTCAAGTAAATAGAAGGAAAACAATAAAAAATAATATTAATTTGATACTAGTGATGTGTTATAACAAATGGAACGTGAAAAAAATATTTGGAAGCCTGCGCGAAATACTCATTTTGCGCACTAGGGTGCAAAACAGTGCGCAAAATACGCGTTGTCATGATACGTAATGTAATTGATGAATAAATCAAGTAATTCGCATATTGATATTAGTATTGTCTACGAATCTTGTAGGACACTTGACTGACGTGTTACGTATTACGTTTTACCTGAATCTTATAAACAAGTAATAAATATTTTAAATTAATTTAAATTAAAAGAAATATTTGACTTACATATTCAGTCAGTATTTTATGTTGCTAAGTAACTAGACACTCACGTTTCTTTCCTTACCTGCCTAGTCAGGCAATATGTTATTTTCTGCCTAGGCATGCAAGTCAAAGCTTTCCTGATTCTTAAAGATCAGGTAAATGTTTATTTTCCTGACAGTTTCAGGTAAAAAATATTTCCTTCTTTTTAACTTAATTTTACTTACACAATTAACTACAGGCGGTAACAAGGAAGCAGAAATAGCAACACCAATCAAAGGCCCCGCACTTCCTTGTAACAACGCTAAAGCCACTCCAGTTCCCGAGGGGAGAGCCCATAATACTCCTATCCACAGGCACCGTGCATTTCCCCTACAAATTACAAATTAATAAGGGAATATCTCTGCTACTAATTATGATAGATTATTTTCTCACCTTGCTTTCATCTCCTCCGTGGGCCAGTCTCCAAACCCCCAGGGCATTTCTGTTGTTCCCAACAGCAAACCAAAAATAAATCCAAAAATAATTGAAATTATCATCCCGATAAATAAAGTCTTGAAGCCTGTTATTTGTAAGTGGCGGTCAGAGATAGTTGTTCCGAAAGTTAAGGACATGACAGGGCCCATGAGTGGTGAGACTAGCATAGCAGCTACTATGTTAGGAGCATTGTTTTCGACTAAACCAAGAGCTGCTAGACAACTGGAAATGTTACATTTTTAAGGTTTTGGTTAATAGAAATAATTATATCTTACTCTGCAGTTAAAATTAACATTATATAGTCGAAAGACAAATTTCCACCACTTTTGACACCATCAACAACTTGTTTTACAGTAAGTTTGGATTTTACTGAATCAACAAAGTTGCTCCATGTTGATTTTTCTTCTGGTGATCTAAAAGTGCAAATATTATGCTACATAGGCTGGCGGTAATTACACTTGATCGAAGTATGAACAAATTATAGTTATTTAATTTATTGTTAATAACATAGGCCAACATTTAGTTTGAAAAACAACACCAGACCTAGGTATACAAGGGTTTTTGGGATCGCTGATTCCGATGCTGAGGTCGGTTAAGCTCTATCACGTCAGGTTTAAGGTCATTTGAAGGTCAAACTAATATTTTTTTCAGATTTTTTGACAGCTCCTCCTCTGTTTTTTTTCAAATTATCCTTGAAATGACCTTAAAATGAGCTCTGAATGCCTTTTAAGAGTAAGCGAACACCGGATTCGGACTCAGAGATCTCAAAAACCTATGTATGATTTTTTTCATCCACCTTTTATTAGTTTGACCTTCAAATGACCTCCACCCTGACGTGTTCGAGCTTAACCAACCTCGGTATCGGAATCAGCGACCCAAAAAACCCCTGGGTATCTAAGTAGAGTCCGGTTTTTTTTTTCAAACTAAATGTTGGTCTGTGTGATTCTTTAATTATTTTAAAGAAAATACTTCAAATAAACTACAAAAACGAAGAGAAATAAATTTCTTTACATTTTTAATATTTTTTTTCTAACATAATTTAGAAATGTTTAACAGTGAAAAATGAATATAAGTACATGACGAGAATACAAAAATGGACTATATGTTGATTTAAATTTTGTTGTAATGTTAAAATAAACAATATGCGGTATAGGAAGTAAAAAACAGAAATTGTCAATATTAAATTTATACTTACAGTTCTTCTTCAACATTCTTATCTTTTATGCTATTATATACGACACTACATGGTAATACACTGAAATACAAAAGCATTGTCGCTGAAACATATTTTTTATGAAATATATTTAAGCTTAGTTAACCTGACAACTGAATTTAATTCTACTCCAATTCCTAGCTCTGTTAAGCAATGTAAACAATTTTCACATGGATCTCCTGCTGGTAAAGGAAATAAAACTTCATAATAATTTCCATTTTTATCTCCACACCATACAACATGTTCTACTTCTAATTTGGTTAATAGTTCGTCCAAAATCTAAAATAACACATAATGAAATAACTAAAATATGAAAAACTTGGATATCTTTATTCAAAAACTAAATACAACCAGAAACGACACATAAATTTCAATGTGTTTTCATTTACAAACAGGGAGTTTCTATACATCTGCACGAAACTTTAATGACATATATAATTTGATATACTGATGTTAGAACAAAAAGAATGTTTTTGAAATTCGCAAAAATCAGGGTATTTCATTCCTAGCGAACATTTTTAGTGTCACTGGTTTGATTCGCTCTGCTAATTCGGAATTTTACTCCGCTTCTCTATACACTAACAGCATATCCACTAATTCACTGTTGGTATACATTTTTCTCAAATTTCCCTCACAACAACTTACCCTTTCAATACAGTATACGAAATCAGACTAGGTACTCAAATAAAAATAAGGCATTACACCAAGTAACTACATAATAACTAATTAATAAATGATTATTTGCAGGCAGAGTTTATACTTTTATTTCATTAGTAACATAATTATAAATAATTAAATGTACTATTAAACCAGTGGCACTAAAATGTTCGCTGGGAATGTAATATCCTATTTTTTACGAATTGCAAAAAAATCTTTTTGCTCTATAATCAATATATCAAATTATATATGTCATTAAAGTTTCGTGCAGAGGTATAGAAACACCCTGTATATATCGTCCACTTAGTACTACAACTACAAGTAGATATCTTGAAATGCACAGTTTCAAAAAAAGTTTTACAAAAGTCTACGCTAGTGTTCAGAGTTTTGACGAAGTCGCACCTATGTTTTACTTAACATTTTCATTTCAAAAATGACGTTTAAGAGGAAAAAATCTTACAAATTTTATATTTCAAATGATAATGTAACAAAAAGAAAAAAGTTTAGTTATTCATTTATAGCATGAAACGAAAACTTTTACAAATCAGTAATTCATATCTTATTATGAAATTATTAATTTAAATAATAATAATAAATAGAGTAGGTGGCTCAGTGATATCAAGTCGGCCTGTGGATTTGTGAATCCGGGTTCGATTCCCATAGCCGACAAACAATTTTCACAACATTAAAACTATCTTTGTGCCTCCCCTCTACTAACATCTTTGGGGGCTGTGATTTGAAGGTTGGTAACCGCACTTCACACGAAGAAATATCACTTACCGAAATCTGCTACGTCAGAGTGTCATACACAGTAATGGGTAAAAAGTTGTAATGATATATTTATTTATTTGTAACAGATTGAGGGAGAATAATTTAGATTCATAAATTACCTTTTCCATTGGAACGTGATTTTTTTCATCGAGTTTTTTACTTTTATTTATTCCTTGTTTACCATAATTTTTGTAATGTTGCTCCATTTTAGAAACGATGTGACGAACACTATTTTTGTTTCGTAACTCAACATCTAATTTAACTAAATTTTCATCATTTTCTAGTTTTGCTGAATTTCCAAATAGTAGCGCATGTTCATAATTGGCTGTTGGAACACAAACAATGAAAAATACACCAGCCATTGTTTCAACAAATCATTGAGGTTTAAAGCACGGAACTAATATGAAGTAGGTAAAAATATTTGTAAGTTTAGATAATCAACAAAGTAATTAGCATTGTTTTATACTGTCGCATTGTGGTGTTAATTGTGTAAATATCCCAACGTAAATTAATATCTTAAATATGCCAATATCTAAAACAAATAGAGTATTGTAAGTTATAAGAAGACTAATATACAAAGAATTTTTTTGTGCTGTCCCAAATAACATTACGTTCTTGAATATCTCGAAAAGAATGCATCTTAACAACAAGTGTGCCGAATCAAAACTTTCATAGATTTGGGGGGGGGGACATCGGATTCTGACAAGGTGGCCCCCCACACCCTAGGGGGGGCTAGTAAGAGGGTCGACTTAAAAATCTTAAATGGGAACCCCTATTTGTTATTGCAGATTCGGAAAGAGCTTAAAAAAGTATGTTGGTTTTATTTGGAAACTTTTTTTGTAAACCCAACAGGTGGCGCTGTAATCGAAAAAAATGACTGCTAGAAAAAATTAACTAATTAATATTGTGTCATTAACTCGATAAAAAATGACGTCTGTTGTTTTAATAAATGAGGAGAAACATTTCTACAGTTTTATGTATTTATTGAAACAACAGACGTCATTTTTATCAAGTTAATGGCACAATATTAATTAGTAAATTTTTTCTGACAAAGTCATATTTTTACGATTACAGCGCCACCTGTTGGGTTTACCTGTATATATATATATATATATATATATATATATATATATATATATATATATATATATATATAAATTGGGACAAAGGTCCATTCTTAGATTACATATAATAGTTAAATTAATGTACCGTATGTGAGAAGGAGAAGTGGTTAAAAATAATTAAAACAAAGTAGATGAGTAACATTTAAACTGTTTTAATTCAACAGCACTGTATTTATAAACAGCATTAATTACTTGCACAGCAAATTAACACATGAAAAATAATTTATAATAAATAAATAACATTGCGTTGTTTATATTATCATCAGAATCATTTACAAATGTAGCTAGTAGAATAATATATTTAGTACATAATGTTAGTAATTATATATCGGACATGTTACTTTGTATAATATTGTGTCATGTGCATCACAAATCTTAGAATAAAGATTGCTTTGTGTTCGCTATATAGTTAATGATCTTATGTAGGATTCGAAAGTTGCATCTTGATCTATGTACATCTTATGTAGTAAGACTGCCTTAGTTTACAGATGAAGAGTATGAGACATTTAAATATACATGAAAATTATAATCGGTTTATAAACGTAATATCCAATCATAAAAGTGTCGCTGAGTATATTAAATTTTATCACATGTTGCTTTCATTTCAGCTAAAATAGAAACCTTTTCTACAAGTCTCACTAAGCAATTTAAACATTAAAATATTCGAACTTTCCGACAAGTAGTTGAAAGACCACGAGTTATTAGAAAATGTTACGAGACTGTGACAACTTCGTGGTGTTTTCAGGATAAAAATTATCAAAATTGCACCGGTAATGTAGAACTCACTAAAATATACGTATTTATTTCGTTAGAATGACATTGTACAGATCAACTAGCTATATTATACTTTAAGTTAGGTTTATATTTAAAAGTACACAAGACAGCTTCGTCTCAACCTGGTTCTACCCGTATGCATGAAGATAGTACAGACTTATAGAAAGTTGAAGACCGCCATATTGCTTTTAAATGTATATTAAACTATAAATGCGTTGTTACAAGTTAATCTAAGTATTTGTGCGGTTGCTAGGTATATCAACTATCACTATCACTAAACGCGTTCTTTTCTACCGATTAGGTACAGTTACAGTGCTCACTTGATATCTAACGAGTTTTCTAACTAACCGCCTTATTTAGTAAATTATACAGGGAACAAGATTTACTTCAGTATTAATAGATATTTTGTACTGCATTTTGTTTCAATTTAAAATAATATTAAAATTATTTTAAGATAACATAACATTTTCTCTAAACTAGACTACAGAAAAGTCACGAACAAAATCTATAATGAAATGCGATTCTTAAAATGTTTTGTAGAATTTAAAAAATAGAAATGTTGGTCAAGAAAATAAGAAACAAGTATAATAAAAAATCTGAAACACACAAACGCGACTTTCTTATTTATTTTAGCCCGTTTTAGATCGTGCAATATTTCGTGCAAGTTTTGTTGTGCAATTGAGCAATAAATATAGTGGCAAAAAAATGTATGCAATTATTTTAAAACTGTATTACATGGTGCAATTACTAACTTACAACTCTGATATAATGAAGGATGTTGTTAAACTAAATTAATTAGCATAAACTATCATTTCATTAATCTGTTATAAAATTAAATATCTATCAAAATACTTATTTTTAAATAAGAGCACAAAACAAAAGTTAAATCACACTGATTTCTGATGTATTTGATGAACAGTTGGCAACAGTATGACGTACTTAAAGTCAATAAAAAATGCACGTTGCCGCAAACACGTTGTAATTCAGTCAGGCAATAATTCTTGCAGCAACTTTACTTTTAAACGAAGCAATTTTTTGCAACTCTCTTGCGCAACAGAACTTGCATGAAAAATTGCACTACCTAAAACGGTCTTTATAGGAATTATTATTAGATGCAGTTGTAGAAATATTTTAGAATTTTTAGAACGATTGTCGGATTAGTTAAAATTTTATGAAATGCGCATTATGTATTACCAATACAACTTTATTTTAATTTTAAATGTAAAAGAAGATTTGGTTTCATTATAAATTATAAGTATTTCAGCAATACAAATAAATACAATTTATAATTGTATCTGTGCCGAACACAGTTTTAACCTCTTGAAATAAAACAAAATGAATAGTAAAAAAATTATTTCAACTTGATGAATGTTCTAGTGTCACTGTGACTTCTGTGCATTATCAATCGCTCCTTATTGCTGACGTTTCGTAGATAGCAAGGCGTGATATAAATGTCTATGAATGTACGAACGACTAATATATTATAGACGGTCTTCATAGCAAATATTCGTACGGAACATCTAAAGTGCGCAAGTGAAATAATACGTAGTAGGTATATAGTAAGACAGTACTCAGCTAGAAGTATCTATCGTTAGAGTAGAAAATCAGTCTCTTTTACAGGCAATTATGTATGTATGATTACAACCTAGAGCGATTCCGTAAGCTGTATAAAAATTTCCCGAATTTATGAAAAGCTTTGAGCTTACTGAATGGCTCCAAACAATTATACGCTAATCAATTTATAAAACGTTTCTATACGTTTAGACTTTAATCCTAATCTGTACAGTAATATTTTTACAAACAATCAATTCGAACAATTAACAGTTAACACTGCATTCGTCATATTGAGCATCCGCATTATCAACCACTTTGGTTGAGTTTAGATTTCTTCTTCATTTTATGAAATTACATAACAACAACAAAGCTATTTTAGTTCATTTGGTCCGTTGTATTGCGTTCGTAAAATTATATTAAGTTTCGTTGCCTACTTGCTCAATGTTTTTTTTTTGTAGTTTACGTTATTTTTCCGTTGTACAACATTATAGTCAACACGTTATTTTATACAACAGCATTTAATCCGCTTTTGAAAGACATTTAAAAATAGTATAAATTATAACATTTATGATTCTAGCATGAAATGAATTGGCATTATTTTTGTTATAATTTTACTTTTATATGAAAAATTATTATGGATATTTGTTACTCGTACTTTTAACAAAAATCTATCGTCATTTAACTTTAACAACAATTCTTAATCTGAGTGTCCATTTCCGCTGGTAAGTACTTTAGTCCACGTGACTTCCTCCTGCGGTATAAGCAGATCTCCGCCTTTTTTCGTTTTTCCACGTTTGAAGCGAACTGTTGGGTTTCCCGCAGCAGTCTGCAGTTTTCCAATACTGCTGCTCTTCCTTATCTCCGGTTTGGGACCGGACAATGGTTGTAGTAGTGGTGACGTAACACGAGCGAATTCTTCACCTTCGCCGCTGTCTATGCTGTCCGATGGGCACGTTAGGAGCTCTCGACGCTTTAGGCTTTTTTCTAGTCTGCGAAGGAACCTTGAATAGATAATATTTAATTTGACTGGGACATGTTATTAACATGAAAGTTTACCTTATCTGATGGCCTATTGTTCTAAGTCGGCTGATTTTCCTGCTTTGTCTCGTCGGGTCCTCAACTACGCTTGGGATCATGACAGAGGAAGATTCCTGCAAATAAAGAAATACATTTTACTTGACTTTTAGAGTAGTTTATATTTTCAAAAGACTAATTTAGAAAATAGAGTCTACACATCGAATGGAAGTCATCTAAAGTTCCTAATCTCTATCACTAAATGAAGCTGTGACATACTATAGCTAAGTTTGTAACCTATACGTAGAAATCTAGCAGGCTTATATAGGAACTAAATATTTGTTTATTTGTAACAACTAAAGAGAGACAGTAATAAATTTATTATTACGGTAGAACAGTTATTTGTGTTTTAAATTACGGAAGGAATGTGAATCCAGTGATTTTCCATGATAACCGATTTGGATTCAGTCCTCGTCTGCTGTTGAGATCTAGAAGCGTTTATAAGCATTAGATTTAGTTTCCTATATAGTTATCATAGTTGTTTTAGTGAGTGATTTATTAAAGTGCACGTTACAAATAGCTAAATGTAATACTCACCTCTGCAGTATCCTCCCCAGATGATTCATGCGACCGTCGTCTTGTCGCAGGCCCATCCGGCCAGTTTATTGGTGAGGACCACCTGATTGTATCTGGACTTGGACTAGATGATGACACTACTTTTATCACCTCTCGCGCTGAATTCAGGCTTTCTGAAGAGGATGACGAACTTACAACTTGCTGGTTTCGAGCACGACGCTTCGGACTTGGTTTTCGTGGAGGCTGTACTCTGTAATGCTGGTCTTTACTAGGGACGTCTAAATGATGATGATGATAAAGAACGTTTGGGATTTGACTTTTCGTAGGACTCTTAAGCGCCCTGATTGATTTCTTCTCGCGTTTTCTACCAGTTGATTTTCTATGCTGTTGCATTGTTGCACCGACACTCAATTTATTTTGCGGAGCACAATCTGAACTTGGGAAATCGTAAAGTCCATCAGAGTCTGTGAATGGAAGTAAATCTTTTTGTTTACTGTAAAACTGAGGTGAAAATCTACCTAAACCAACTGTTCGATCACTTAATGGACTCTCACTACGTGAACTGACGGGACTAATGTGTTTATCACAACCACCACCTTCTGATTGAACAACTATTGATGGAAGCTGTAATGATACTTTGCATACAGAAACCGGAGGCATCAGTCTATCCATATTTGGTTCTAATGTTTCGCATTTGGTCAAAATGTTAGATTGTGATAAGCAGGAAGGCAACTTAGGCATTTCAACTGTTAATTTATTATCTAACAAGTCCTTTCCAATATAAAGTTCTAATTCCTTTGCACTTTTTAACTCACCATCTTCTATTTTCTCATCTAAATGATCTGTACCAATTCCTTCATCATTTGATTCCAGTAATGGGTCGTCAGACAACGTTTCAGAGTCTGATCGACCTCTACAGTGACCTCGTTGGTCACCAGAATTATTATCAACATTGTTTCCACTTGAAGAAGTGGAATTTGTTTTCAACAACGGAGATGGTCTTCTAGGTAACTGTGAATGTAAGTGAGTGGATGGGCCTGAACCAGGATCTTCCATCTCCGAAGGGCACAGTGGATTATTGGAGCCACATCTAGATGGTCCTGGACTCGCCATGGAACTATATCCCGAAGAACTGAGATTAGATTCTGAGGCTGTACGATCTGCTCGTGAACACATCGAAAATGGACTTAAGTAACACATTCCTACATTTCCGGGCGCTGGCCCTAAATGAGTACTGGATGTTTTGGCTGCAGGAGATAAAGACTCTGCATCGGATTCCGCTTCACTCATGTTGAAAGTCACAGTTATAAGAGGTGGTGCACACGGTAAATCTAGGGATGTGGGTTTATCAAAATCCTTCAATAGCCGACGTGTTGGTTTATCATTAAACAGAAAACTGTTATCTTGTGATGACGATCTGTGTGGTGGAGGAGAACCTGGAAGTCCTAGCATCGGAGCGCGGCTATGAGTTGGCGACGGCTGCTGAATTATAAGTGTTGGGATGATGATCGGTGGTGCAGGACCGGAGTGTTGAGTATCAGAATCATCTGTACTTGAAAGTTGCTTCGATTCTGCAGTTTGACTAATCAACGGAGGACGTGGCTGCAATCAAGTGAATTAAAATAATGACACAAACATTTATATTTACTCTTACCTTAAATTTGAACTGCGAGCATACTTGATGCATTACCGCTGCTTCCTCTTGAATTAGCCCGTCCTCTGCTTGAATGTCAATAGCAATGTCTTGAATGCCATGCATTTCATCATCGTCACTAAATCCTGCTGAAATACAAGGTAATTCAACAGATATACGGTCATCACTGAAGTCCATTCCCAGGTCTTCCGCAGAGGAAGAAGCATTGCTTCTCTGCAATACCGGCGTGAGAGACGGTGACGGTAACGGTGTTGGGACAGGCGTGGGTAACGGTGTAGGCATTTCGCGAATCGGAGATAGACACTTATTTATCACTGATGGAACTTCTAATAATATCGTCGGTGGATGTAAGAAGTTACTTCCACCGTCATTAGATTTGTGTGCGCTTAATGCATCTAACACAGGCACTTCTATAGTACTGTTATTTATTTGACGACGGTGATTTGGAGGAGAATCAAGAAGGCCGCTGGAGTATGACACGGGAGTGTGGATGGATGACGTCGTCGAGTCGTCGTCTCCGGCGACATCGTCTTGAGGAGTGGACGCAGTGGGCGTTGTCGAGGGAGAAAGTCTTACGGATGAAGGCATGTTTGCTGCAGCAGAAGTAGAAGAAAAATTTCTGAACATTGCAAGAATTGAATCCGCACTGGCTGGTTTTTGGCGAATAGTTTGTAATTTACCGTTCTTTTTGCCTAGCAAATCGCACAACCGGGAAGCGGAGCTGCCAGGCAAAGCTAGATCCGAACTTGATAATGAATCACTTCCTTGGTTGCTGGACGTGCTGTTCGGTGACCGCACATCTGCAGCAGGCGAAGGTGGAGTGCTGGATGGACGTAACATTGTATGATGTTTGTTCTGCATCAGTTGCAGTTCTACTTCAGACCCCGAACTCATCTCTGCTGACACTTTGTTAAGTAATCGTGCAAATGTTACTTTCTTTTCAAGTTTAGGATCTGTTAACGTTATTTGCGCCGTAGAAGAGATGTTAGGTTCAGTTAAACGAGTTTCTTTAACTTCACCAGAAGAATTTCCAGGGTTCTCACCCTGCTCCTTCAGTTTTCTTTCACTTAATTGTATTAGTTCACCAATACTAACTTTTCGTGAACGTTGCTGGTTACCTGGTGATATTAACTGCTGTAATATTTGTTTCTTTTCTGCAGCATTTTTCTTAGTTGGCGTGGAATTATTTCTTTTCTTGCGTGGCGACGGAGTTCCTAAAATAGGGAAGTTATATTTATCACAAATGAATTTATAAATATAAATGATGATATATTGAATACATTTGGGAAAGTTAGAAGCTATAGGTAAAGTCTGTTTGTTACTCCTTATCTAAATATGGTATGGTATGTACACTGTGTGTTTATTCTAAAACAATGAGCTCTCAATCTGTGCAGTATAGCGGCTATACCAGTGCAACCTACCAGCCACACACAACACATTTAGTGATAGGTCACGATATCATTCGGGATTTACTACACCAATAGAGGATTAGGTTCCACGACAGTGAATCGTCAATGCAACAATACGAGTACAGAAAGAGTAGGTACAAGTACGAGTAAGTGTAACAAAAATCGTAGTGAGAACAAGACCACAGGCAGTATTTAATTCACAGGCGACAGGCATTTCACAATTGAAAGCCATAGCCTTACGTCTTGGGGGAGGTTTTAGCAAATCATCCAAACTAAATGTTCTCGCGGCGGCTGCCGTGGTTTGTTGACTGGCGGTTTGACCATGTGGGCTGGTGAGGCTGAGGATGGAAGGTTTGCGAATACCCAGGCGGCCGAATAGTGAGCGCTGACATCCCGGCTGCGGACTCGGCACCACCATCACCGCTGCGGACACGCCGCCCGACAGCTGCTCGCGCACCGACGATCCTCGTATAGACGGTCCAGCTGAAACAGCGAACGTTACTTACCAACAATTCTCATCCTCCAATGTTAGGCACTTACGGCATCTGCTGCGGTCACCTTCTTCCGCTAATAGTTTCTCCAACTTCTCGGGGAAGTGTCTTCGGGCGCACCACACCAGTCCGATGACTGCCAGGACGATGGTAACGGTGATCAGACCAAGCCAGAAGGGTTCGTGCAACATTCGTTCAGATAAGGGTCGGAAAGGAATGTTCATCAGACGTCGTTCACATCGCTGACCTTCCCACCACGCATGACACCGGCAGTGAAACGAGTCTCCTCGTTCAATGCAATCGCCACGACCCTCGCATGGATTTCCTTCACATGGACGCTGTTTTTGTTCACATGTTGATCCTGTATATCCAGTCTGACAATGGCATTTATAGCTGGCTGCAGTTAATGTACATTGACCAAACACGCATGGTTCTAACTCACACATTGTCAATGCACAAAATAAACCTACAAATATTATATTATTACCAAGTTTTTCTTTTTATTTAAACTAGATTAATTTAGATACCTGTAAAATGACCAATACATTGACAAAACTTCTTATTTGCTTTCGACACACATTTTCCACTATTTTGACAAGGATTTGGACTACAAGTTTCTACCACGTTCTCTTCTTGCCTCAATAATTTAATTTTGTAATTAGGATCTGATTGTACTTTTAACGAACCATTTAGAGGTATTCCGGTCGCACCCCCTCGTTGTCTGATATGTAAAGTGTTAAGATAAGAAGTGATTGCGAGAGGCGCTGATGCCATCATGGATGTATCTAAATTGTCGTTATCGTAGCACAGGCGCCATGAAGTACCGTTGCTATCCGCGTAGTTATCCATCACATCAATAGATCCCTCGTTTCCAGGGCAACCGTTATCGCTGAATTTTACGTGATATAGTTCAAGGAGGATGACATTACCGATAGGAGCCACCAAGTGCTGAACGAAATCAATGTGAGCAGGCGCTCGATTTGGGTAATTTAGATGTAGAAGACTTCCGGATGTCACGTTCATTAAATCGATTATTCTTTCTTCTTGAATACCATTCACCGTTTTATATGTTGCCTTAAAACCAGTTCCAATAGGTTTATCTGCCGTTCGAAGTCGTACCTGAAAATCAAAATTATATTATCAAAATTAAAACTAGATAATAATAATTTACCAGCAAACGTTCACTGTTAGACACAAATGCACCATCAGTCAAATGTCCAGTCATTTGAAATGGCTGAAATGCATTTGAACTTCCACCAAGATCAAGTTCAAGTATTGCTTCATTACTAGAAGACTTCCGTTCTGTAAGTCGTTGTTGTCCTAATTCATAACGATTTCCATCCATATCATAATCAGTAATTTCCAACCAAACTCTCTTTCCTGTTGGTGCTAATATTGTAATCGCACAATCCAATCTGGCTAAGAGAAAATGCGGGTAATTAGGACTGGCAACTACACCTTCTCTTGCCGTCAAAGTCTGTAAAGGGCACCCGGAAACATCAACAGCATGCCAAGTCACAGAAAATCCGCTCCCGGAAATGGAATAATCAGAATGAAATTTTAATTCTGCTTCATTGGTCTCCGAAACAAAATCAAAACGCTCCATGTCTGTATCGTGATTTCCACACCATTTTACTGCGTCGTTAAAATTGTCTCCGTTGCCTCGAACTACACTTCTTAGTTCGACATAGTCATATAAACATTCCAGCTGGGGTTCTATATCCAGTTTCGAGAACTGGATGATTAATCTTGTGCGCTCTGGACCGATGATACGTATAAGAAAATCCAGATTGTTGTAATAGTTGCCAGGATAGTTTGGGGAAGTTAGTCTTCCTTCGGAACCGTTTATTGTTCTGTTGAAATTTAAGTCGATGCCGGATATCTGATTGCGGCGTTTGCACACATATCTAAAATTGATAAATAGTAAATATCCTGACAAAGTTGTTTACAAATAAAAACTTGGCAACAAATACATATTATTTTCTTTTAAAAATATGTTAAAGTTTGTTCCCAAAATTATATTAGAGAAGATATACCTATTTTTCTAAACTATTACGCGCGCCATTATATGTGTGACATAATTTTTTAAACTTGCTGTAAAATAAAAATAAATGGTTTTATATATTTATATCTACACAATATGATTTATTGGCTATAAAATTTTTGTCTAGACCGACTAAATAAATAATTTAGGAGAAATCCTGATAGACCAACAAGCTGATTGGTTAAATTAATAATTTGTTTATTTTCTAAAGACTCTGTCGTAGTAGATTTCGGTAAGTGATATATTTTTTAATGAAGTGCAGTTATCAGCTGTATAATAAATAAAATAAATATATCACCACGGCTTACAGAGTATTGTACTTTGCCGTAGCAGATCTCAATAAGGAATATATTTATGCACGTAAAGTACAGTTACCAGCCATCAAAGCATGGCTCCAAAGCTATTAATGTAGAGGGGTAGCCACAGGATTAATTTTAATGTTATGAAAACTGTTTGTCGATTGCGGGAATCGAATCCGAGTTTTCAAATTCATAGAAGCAGCATATATAGTAAAAATGAAAATGGATATGAAAACAAGATTATGTACCCTCCAACACCAGAACATTTCTTAGACTTCCAGTAAAGCCCACTGGGTAACATAGGTGTAGGTGACGTCGTCCACTGAATACCCAAACAGAACGGAACATCCCCAGTAGCTAGTTTTGCTCCTACATTATTTTGGTCAGTGGGATTCTGTCCAGGAAGCCAAGCGTTGTACACCATTTCAGACCCATCTAACCATTTGTACTGTCCATGTTCTGTCATTTTACTGCCAAGCCAATACACGGCACCCGTTCGATACTCTGCCGTTCGGCGAATATTTGTTGTAATGAACCTTTCCTCTTCTGCTGACATCACGGATGCAAGTTGCGCCCGCATGCCCTTGCAAATATTCTGCGCTATCGACCACGTCACTTCCGGGTAGCTTACGAATAGGTAGCACGAGTTGTTGAACATTAATAGTCGGTCGTCTGCGCACTGCATGGCTGCAACAATAAAATCAGCGATGTGCGAATTTCAGTGTTTGTTTGTGGTATTACGAGAGCGTCGTGTTGAATAAATGTGCTGTTGATATTATGTTTCTTTCAAATATACCTACAGATTATTGCAATCTAAAAAGCATTAAAATTTGTATAATGTTCTAATGAATATTTGACGAGTTTTGATTGGATTTTAGTGACATTTGATACTTTATTGTTTTTTATGCCAATTGGAATCAAACAATAAGATATTGTATAAACACAAATATAAAGGAATTCAATTACATATTTTCGTATTGCTAGCTTGTTTAAAAAATAAATATTAATCTCGAATTTTAAATGAATGCTGAAAAATAGATATACATTACTGGATCTGGCACTCTGCTGTAATTAATCTCCATACCTGATTTATTTCTGAGCGAGAAGTACGGTTACCAGCCGTTATATCACGGCCCTCAAAGATGATAGTGAAGGGAGAGCTCAGGGATAATTTTAAATGTGGTAAAAATTAGTTTGTCGGTTGCGGGAATCGAACTTGGGTTCTCAGTATTTTCATATTGTCATCGTACATTTTCTATTGTCAAATACTTTTAAATTATTTGAGAAAAATATATTTGATATTGAAGTAACTTTTATTTGAAGCATTTTTACATTTTTCTTTCAGATAATTTAGAAATGTTGAACAATAAAAACCAACGAAACCAAATGTTCAAAGTATTTTCCGGCAAATGAAAATGTTGAAGCTATTTATTAAAAATGAATAATTAATTTGAAAGCTAGAATCGTAAAATAGTAAATATTTTAATTGAAATGCAACTAAAGAAATAATATTTTTAATGAATTTATTCTAAAATATAGTACAGGGTATAAAAGTAAAAATGAAATATTGAATTCTACAAACAACTAACTTTGAGTGCTTCGGACATATTTACAGTGAGCGAGCACTCATACTTTTCTCATTTATTTGGGAAAGGTCAGGGTGTGCCTCAATTGCATACATAACAATAAAGCACTAAGCAGCTGTCTGAATACATTTTTAATAACGAAACTCGACAATGAAAACGTTCACACGCAAAACGCAAATCTAAAGTGATGTATAGTAGCTGATTACGACACAGGGTAACAGGGTATTGACCGCTTCTAGTGCTACCCTATTAGTTACGCATACACCGACTGCAAGCAGCAACCCCTAATTTAATCAATTTACGAACGTTGACACTACAGGCATATAAATATCCGTTTCCATGCTATTAACAGAACCATATGGGTTGCGACCATTGAATACTAACAACGTTTTATGGACTTTTATCACGTTCAGCACGGACATATTTTTCACGTATTAGTTAAATTACAATTATATTAATTATTTACATATTGCCAAAATAAAAATAATTTTAATTAAATTTGCTTGAAAAAAATAGATATTATAGTAATAAAAATAATAAACTTATGAAAGTAAAGAATACCTATTGTGAAGAAATTTCTCTCTGCGAGTATCAAGGGTTGTATGCCATATGCCATTTGATTCGCTTGAATAAGTTCAGATAAATCACATGACTAAAAGAAATGAATTAAGCAAACTGATGTACTAATTCGAGAGAATTAATTAGTAGTATTTGGAATAAAATGAAATAAGTAAGCCAGTTAAATAAATGAGTACATGTAAGCTATATAGATCTGATTCAAATGGCAAATGGAATATGTCTATTATTCATAAACAAAGCTTATCTCTATGGATAGTTAGTGATTTTAGGATTCAATTTTTGAATATGAATGTTGTCTTTAGAAACTGTTCATTCATTTTCTATGAAATTTAGATAGTAATTATCTACCATATGTCCCAAATAAATAGATACAGTCGATTTTGGGGAAATCAGTTTTTTGCAAAACAAAAATACCTAGCAAACAATTATTATGGTACCAAAATATATATGACAGCACTAGATCTATCCACATACCTTATTTGATATAGGTTACCTAATTTAAATGCCACATATTAGAGAAATTCATTTTAAAAATTAAAGACAATTGCTTACTACTAACTATAATTTGTTTTTGAGACAATTACTCCATAGAAATAATAACTGTCACTGCGATTATCACCCATTTTTTCGAAATATTTTGTTTTATTTTTTTATATTGTGTTAATCATGAAACTCTATTTTTTTTAACGAAAAATCGTTTAGAAAATGATACATTTATTAATGATTTTAAAAATCAAGTAAAAATAAAGAAATACATAAATATATTATCATCATGCATTTTACCCATTACTAGTTGTAGCACTGTGCCGAAGCAGATCTCGGTAAATTATATATTTATGCGCATGAAAGTTACCAGTCATCAAATGACGGCCCACAAATGTATTAGTGATAGGAGAACCACAAGAGTAATGTGGTAAAAATTATAAAAATAATAAAAAAAAGTAAATACCACAATTTCATTTGGTCAATTCAACTTTTTTTTCAATATTTTTATTTATTTAAAAATAAATACAAATTATTGTTATAAAAGTGTATACTTATTACATATCTGACAACCGCAATGCAGTTGTTGTTACCATGATGTACTTAGTTTTTATCGATAATCATAATTATTAAGAAAATTTCGCGAAATGTTTTAATTATTTTTCTAATTTGTGGCATTAAAGTGAAGGAATCTGAATTAAATGTGTGTGGAGAGGTTTAGCATTGTTATATTGATTTGCAAAAAAACGGGTCTATATTTCTATTTATTTGGGGCATAGATAAATTATACCTAACCTATAAATCTTAGAAGAGAATCTAGAAACAAAATTACGGTCAATTCGACCTATTTCCATGAAATTTGGAGGGTTGTTTTGCCGATGTTCAAATTAAATTATTTCTGAAGAACCTATGAGTATTTTACTAACCGTGATGTTTACATTAGTATTCGTCGTAAGCCGGTTGATTTACTAGTTTGACAAATTATATACTCGTACAGATATTATAATTCTTATAGGTATTATTATTTTATAATTTAAGCTATTAATTTTTGTGCTAATTATATTTTTTTGATGATTATTTATAGTATTAACTTCAGGATCTACAATTTTAATAATAAGGGAAACATGTTTATTGTAACAAAACATTATTCTCCGTCGTAAGCGGGTTGATTTACTAGCTTGATAATAAATAAATTACGTATAGATATTACAATTCTTACAGGTATTATTCTTTTACAATTTAACCTGTTAATTATTGTGCAAATTATATTTCTTTGAAAGAAACGTTGATACTTAAGTGATTATTTGCAGTATTAAGTTCAGGATCTATAATTTTGATAATAAGGAAAACATGTTAATTTAGCACAAATTAGTAAAAAAAATGCATGAAGTGATGTGAGCAATTTAAAGTAGGTACTGAATGGTCGCATCTCACATAATGTTGAATGCTGGAAAACTATGCTGTTTACAGGTCTCTTGCATAATCTGCCGATACGGTAAGCGGAACTGTAACAATCGCTTGCGTTCTTTACTTACCACGTTGGTTATCAACATGACCGGCTATTTCGCGGTAACAAACACACAAAGTCCATTTTATACATTATTTTATTAGAAGCCAGTCATGCTTTGCTTTTAATTCTAATAGAAAATTAAAATAGATAAACTGTTGTATTACTAATTATTACGCCACAAATAATTTCACTTTCTAATTGAGTATTTATCATTTATTTTTACTAATAAAAAATAAATATTCTACACTAATTTTCTATTAAATAAAAATCTAATATAATTACTGTCTTGCTTCTCTACAATATTTGTAATTATATTTTAATTTGCGCTACAGTTTAATCTTACATATTAATTAATTTTCTACGCAATATGTTTTAATTAAATTTTGCTGAAATATGTTGAGAGCACATATGTTCATTTAAACGAGTAGAATGAAAACAATTTATTTTGTTAGACGGTTGCTTGATATTTCAACGAAATAAATTAGAAATATCAAACATCAATTTACTTTTTATTTTGTCCATAAATAATTCATTTCCATTTTAAAGAAAGTTTAGTTTGTAAAAGAAAAACTGCAGATAATTCGAAAGCGGTAGTCAATATTTCCGTTATCGTTCAAATGCATCTTGGAATTATTTCAGTTATAAAGCAATCAGTATTCTTTCATAATTTTATTATTGGAAAAACAAGTTGTTTAAAGTTGTAATTGTTTTTAAAACGAGGATTTGAAGATTGATATAATATTTTTTCACGACCATACAAGAAAGTAAAATTTTGTTTCCTCAGTTTAAAAAAGAAAGTGTTATTTTCCACTTCTAGGGAAGAATACGCGTGTTGAAATGGTAACATTGGAAAGTATATTACATACTCTTTTTTCCTACAACAATTTTGCATATTTGAAGAAATTCGTAGAGAAAATATGAAGAAAAATTAATAAATCCGATTCTTGTGTCTTAATTCGTAACTATATCTGACGAATTTGATCATTTTCCTTCATAAAATTTGAACTACAAGAAATTATTTTATTTTAATTTTAGACATATTTTATTATTTTCTCAAATCAAAGACTGTTCCGGATTTATTGTCTCCTTGTAATTTTTTTTTTGTATTTATAATAACCGAAAAGAATCAAATTAGTGAGTAAATATTTTCGCACTGTCGTAGGAAATAGTTATTTACGTATCAAGTGCAGAAAGATGGGTTTTTTTGTATGAGTGGTCCGTTGCAGCATTCGCTTCGGTCATGCAGCAACGGACCACTCATTCAAAAAAACCCCTTTCTGCACGAGTTGCGTACACTATTTTTTCTACAACCATAAACCATATTTTGATAAAAATAATAAAACAAATTTCAGTAATTGTAACATCTCTGAAATTTTGTATTAATTTAAAAACTTTAGAAAGATACCTGGTTTAATGTATCCATGACAACTGACAATGACAAACTAACTCAATTATTTTGTTGATAATGAGGAAAAATTTCTCCGTGCTTTCAATTTAAAAAATGTTTGAATCGAGTGGCGAACACGTATTAGATTCTATAGACATTATAGAAGAAGCAAATGCTGCAACATTAAATTTGCTTCCATAAATATTAATAGAGAGTATACTGTATAGAGTTTATTTATATTAAATTACTTTTCTACACTAGTGCAGAAATAATTCACATTTTTGCACTAGTGCAAAAATCTGCTACTTTCATAATAAAAATAAGTTCAAAAACGTCCACTTTTTTTAATGGTTGTAGAAAAATTTAATTTTCTTCGCTAGAAAAGAAAAGTAAATCTATGCCAAATGAAAAACAACGGCATTATATAACACTACTGACATTCAGGTAACATCTGCTAAGAGAATAATAAATCTTATCTAAATTTTAAATTTATATCGAAAAATTTTACTTTCTGATATAGTAATGAAAAAATTATATGCATAACTTGTGAAGAAAATGTTATGAAACGACACTTTCGGAAAGAAAAGTATCACTTTCTTCCCTTGATATACATATAACTATTGCAGTATTAAGGATTAATATTAGAAGCAATATTATTAAATATTAAATGTTCAATACTCGTATTAAAAATGATTATAACTTTAAATAATATTTTTTAAGAATTGTTTAAAAATTCGTGTGTTTAATAGTTTTTAAGATATTTAAAATATTACTAACTATGTCAGATAAGATAAAATGGTCACTTACCACTTTCCATGGACACACGAGCCTTAAATCCACCAAAATGATGTGAGTAATCCGAGACAAATCTCAGTCTAATTCTGGATCCTGTGCTGACATAACGTAAAAGTTTCAGCTTCGCGCTCCAGTCTCCGCAAAGTCGTCGGGCGACTCCTGTTTTTGTGTTGTTATGTCCTACCCCCAAGTTCTGTGCCTGTAGGGACGCCCCTGATACTTCGATTATCTCTAAGTAATCGTAGCTGCAGCTGAAATAGCCGTTCACATTTTAAAATAGATTTGAAAGATTTGAAATTTAGTTGCCATCAAGTATTGAAATATTTTTATTAATAAGAATTTTTTTTAGTGAACTAAAAAAATAAATATTCAAAACCAAAAGATGTAAATTTTTTATAAAAGAGTTATATTTTTGAATTAAATTGTTAATTTGTTGTATAAACAAATTTTGGCTATAATTTTATTTATAAAAGTTTATTTAAAAAAATAATTTAACCTTTCCTATCCCTAAAAAGAGCTTTTATTGATCATAGATCATGTTTTTGTGAAATGTCTGTCGTATTTTTTTAATTTAATTGCTTTCTGAGAATATTTTTCAGTTGCAAAATTTCAAAAACCAACTTATGTTTGATAATTATAACCACTTTTTGCTATCTAGATCAATGTTGATCCCGTTTTGGGTATTAATGTAGCTTAAAACTATGACTGCAAAGGTAAATTGTAATAATACATGCATATAATAATTATGTAAAAAGCTAAATTACTTATATTATCAAAATTTAATTTTGAAATAAACGTAATATAGTTGTTTTCATATAATAAATTGAATATTTTTTTCTGTAAATAAATTCTTTTCAAATCAATTATGACCTGTTGTTTTTATAAAACTTTTTTATAAAGATTAAAACAATACGTATTACCATTAAAATTAATGTTTGCACCAAATTTGATATATGTAAATTAAATGACCCTATTTTGTGTATCAAAGTTTAATTATTATTTAAGGTTGGCGAAGATAATTATTAACAAATCGCTTCAAAAGATGTATGGAGATAATACATTAAAATATAAATCAATTTGGATTATTTTCACATCGATTTTACAGTAAGCTAAAGATGATCGTCCAAAAAATATGCTTCAATATCAAACCATTTGTAATACATATACAGATATTTTTATATTAATTAATTTTAAAAATTGAAACTCAAGATAATAAAATAAAAATGTGTACATTATTGATAACTATTTTCTTTATTTTTTTGAGGCCATTTGTACAGAAGTTATTCAACTTAAAATCCGACTGATTATATTTTTGAATCCGACAATATTATAGTTTGTTATGAATCTTTCAATATATATATAAACTAAATACTTTATTACTTCTAATTAGTTTTTTTTTTAAAGTAACTACTCAATCACTGATCAAATTAAATTATGGAAAGAAAGGGATACCGCCAGGATTTGAACCTGATACATCTGAACTCCGATCAAATGCTCTTAGTAAACTGAACTACGGACATATTTAATTTAAATCTAAAGTGATACAATTTTTTCTTTGTATTTTTCATATGTCTTAAAGGTAGTCTTGACTTTATTGAATCGTTTATCTGTAATTTAGATTCATTTGAATTAATTTAAAAGAATATTGTCAAATTAAATACGTAACAATTACCTTATTTAAATCAAGTTTAAAATTGAAGTTTACTAGTCATTAGAAAGGGAGTTCTTCAAGTAGGTATTTTATTTAATACTTTTGAAGACATGAAATGTAATCTTTTACTTTGCTCTATTTCTTATTTAAAAATTATGACTTCAAAACTTTCACTGTGCAGTTCTTATACATTTTAAAGTGATGTTATACTTACAAGGGTTCCTTTTCTAAAACAAGTTCTTCGAAATCTAGAACGAGGCGGTATCCAGGTGGCGTTGTAATCTCCGTGTCGCACTCCGCATTGTCCGGGTACTGGCGGGGAAATCCCGGACTGGAAACACTGGATCGCGGCTGCTCACGAGTCAGAGACAGCGTTCGGTTGCATTCCGGTGGCCAGCCGTCTTCCAGTGGTTCTGTTTACAAAGAAACACTAGTTGATGATATTATTATTATTAATGGAGTAGGTGGCTCAGTGGTTAAAAGCTTATGACACGCGTTTCATGGCACACCCGATATATTTGATGAACTTTATTATATTGCTTCAAAGAGGGTGTAATTGTTTTTGTGAAATTCGGAAATAGTTAAATATTTACGTAAACAGTTATGAAAAGGTTGATATGTTTGACGAACATTTGCCAAAACGAGCGAAGCGAGTTTTGTAAATTATGTGAGTCAAACAATATCATATTTTCATAACGTATTACGTACAAAATTTTATCTAATTCCGCTAAAATAATTTTTAAAATACATAAAATTCTAGGTTTAAGACAGCTCAGTATCTTTCAAAATCAATAAATCAATTTACCAAAGCGTTGCCGTGAAAATAAATGAATAAAATGTTTAAATTTAAAGCATATGTCATCATTGAAAAAGAGTTCCGAATCCGAGACAGACCTTCCTTCTGATATCGAAGAATCTGCTAATTTGCCCGTGAACTGTTTAATACCAGAAAAATTATTAATTGTATATAAATCCTAAAAATTTTAATAAATAGTTTTTTCCGCTATTTGCAAACATTTTTGAGAAAGTTCAAACTGTCAACATTTATTACGTAACTAGTTATGTAAAGAATTCTTTACATAACTCTTGAATGACAGTTATGAAAAAATTTACATTTCATAATCTAAAAAATTGATGTAAAACAGGACTTTTCATAACGGAATTAGGTAAAATTATTTTTGCGTTGTAATCAGTACATCAAATAATATATACCCATTAATTTTTTTGCAATAATTTTAAAACACCCTGTACATGCATGTTTGTGTTTTGATGTTATATTTTTATAATGATACTATTCAGTAGGTTGTATACAAGTCTGTATAAAAGTAAACAAATGTTTTATATAATGCATAATATATTAGTGTTACCATGGTTACATTGCTGAATACAACTCATAGAATAGCACCTATTATTTTCTTATATTAGGCTTTATAAAATATTATTTCTGGAAATTATATTGTCAGGTCACAGAGGTAACAAATAAAAACTATAATTTTACAAACCTGTATTATTATTATCTCAACAACAGCTGTCATTTTAATTTAAAAGCTTTCTTATCAAAATTTTCTTGAAGCCTTGTATGAAAGGGTCTTCGTTTCAAGGAATCCTTATCGAGAATTCAATTTCATTCTGATTTTTCAATAAATGCCATGTTTGTATGCAAGTCAAGTAGGTTCCGTTTATTATCCTTCACCAAACCACTTAGCGCTGATTGTATTCAATGGAATAGAGTAGAGGGCGGTACTTGACTTGCCTACATAAATAGGGGTTGTGGACCTAGCAATGTTGTCGAAATGTATACAAGTACACGGTCGTTATTGATTGTTGACCATTAAGAACAAGTGATTTTGTATGTTCTATAGGTAAATTAACTGAATTAAATTCGATGATATATAACGTGGGTCGCTGCGTTAGGGAATGGTCTCTTGAAAATATACAAACAACTATATATTTTTTTAAATTTAGTTCCGTCTATTGATAAGTTGCAAAATACACACAATAGGGTCCTTCACTATAGACACAAACAGTAAATTAGTCTTTTATTTTAAGACTAGACCCAAAAACTTCGTACCAGAGACAAGTTTCAAAAATGTTTTTAAGATATTTGAGTTTTTAATACCATTAAGTCTGACGACAGAGTATTGCGATCTTTCTTTAACAGTCTCTCTCGCACATCTAGTTTATTGAGAATTCTTTCTACTATACATATCTTCTGTCTTCGTCTAATTGACAGTTAATTTTGAGGTTATTTTTTCAGAATTGAAAATTATATTTTAAATATTTTGGAAAGGAGTATATGGCTTTAGCTTTATGTAAAAAACAGATATGTATTAGGATTGGAAAATAATTTTGTGTTAATAAATGCTGAAGATGATGAGTTAACCATCGAAACGTCCAATATATAAATAATAGTATTCCAGGATCCTAAAGCCATATATTCCTTCCCAAAATTGAAACTCAGGATCAACATATACCAAGAAAAATATATTTTAATTATTTATTTAATATATTATTTTTTAAATAAATAAAAGGCTTCAGAATCCAATATTATTTTTTTATACAAATATTTATTATTTGGACCTTTCGAACATTAATATTTGTTCATCATCAGCTCCTTTAAAAAATATAAAATAATATTTGTAAAATGTCAATGATTTTGCCAGTTAGATAAAATGGTTGTTAAATAGTTCGAAACTTTGATAATTATTAAACAAATCTTTGACTACGATAATCTTACAGTTTATTTACTTTTCTTTCTGAAATAACTGATATCCATCCATATTTTAAACTTCATTTATGTATTTTTTTAAATGATAAAGTAGATCATGTATGTGACTATAATTATATGTGAGCTCATCTGTTTGCGATTAAGATTTTCTTAAGTTTAACGTCACAAAATTATAAAATCAATACGATTTAATGAATAATAATTAAAACTTTCTAAAACTGTATATTGTTTTTAATTTAGATAATGTTTCATAAAAATACTGGAGGATCCCATTTCCTTATCAACAGCTGTTGACGAAGAAATAATTTTCTGCATTCCAGAAATTATAAATTACGCTCGCAATTCAATGAGTTAAGAAAGGATTATCATTAATTATTATTACAAAGGAATTATTAAATTACCTACAGTCAAAACCAGATTTTGAAAAAATGTTTAAAATGAAGAAAACTTAAAGATATTTAATTTTATAACATAACCTAGATAATTCTTAATTTAAACTCTAACATAAATAATAAATGTGAAATAAAATAAATTTAATATGTTCATTTAATCTGGCAGTGCTAATACCTTGAAAGTTTATTATTATTATTTGAAATAAATATTTTGAAATAGAAGTAAATGAATGCGATATAGGAAACACAGTATGATTCCATTTTAAACCCCACAAAAAAATGTACACCTAACTCAAAAATCACCGCACGGTGATTTGAAATTATTACAACAGTAGTTTTAGAAACAAAAAATTCTATGCCTCTGCTAGTATGTGTAAAAACAGTAATAAATCGTAATATTTATTTCTCTTTTGAAGTTGACAATCTTCTTCAACTGAACAGTATTAAAATCGTTATGAATTGAATTCATATGTAAATTTAATTCTATTTAAACTACTGCGAATAGTTCTGAAGTTAATGAATTAAGTAACAGCTGTGATTCTTAATATCTGTCTCACTGTATACTGTCTTCTGATTCATTTGACATGAAATCTAAAGTGCTGTATTTCAATTTATTGTATAAAATATTCTACAAAAAGTTGTTTGCGATATAAATTTAATAAAAAAAGAATGATAAATGATTTATTTCACCATAAATTTCTACGTTTCAAAGCTTTTTGAAATACTACTGGCATTGACAAATATTTAATTTAAACTCCAAAAGTTATTCGGAAACATTGCAAGTTAAAATCAGTACGAAACAATATTTTTTAAAATTACAACATAGTATGTTATTGTAATTGTGTAATTTGTCGTAAAATAGAAAATACAGTTACATGTATGTATCACACTCGGGCGCTATAAGCTAATCACTTATACGTCTTAAATAATGTAGCATTTGACTACGAAAAACCGGCAGTACGGCAGTGTAAAGACTACGGCTCGGTGTGCCCGGTAGGCCCAGGCCCGATTTGGGCTGTAGCGCCACAGATGATGATGTTATTGTAATAAGTCAATTTTTAAAACAAAAGTTTAGTTTTCACACAAAGATTTGCTTTTATAGTTATAATTTCGCTTAAGTTTGAACAGACTAGATGAATGAAAGTTGAATGTTTAAGTACTAAGCATCTGAACTATTTATGAAGAACTGAAACTTTTTATAGTACATAAAAGTTGGAGTTCGATCCCCACAGCCGACAAACAATTTTCACCAATTTAAAAAATCTACCCCTGTGGCTCCCCCACCACTAATATCTTTGGAGGCCGTGATTTGACGGCTGGTAACCGCACTTCACGCGAAAAAATATATCACTTACCGAGATTTGCTTAGGCAGAGTGCCACACCCAAACAAGTTTGTTTATTCCTTCTACTCGAAATCATCTGTTCATGAAACAATCTTTCTATATCTTTTCATTATTACTTGATCATCTATACAATCTCTCACCTTCAGTAGCGTCAACATAACTTACTTCATTAATCTATCATTCGACATAAGTTCTACATAATCAAACCATCACAACATTTTTCTCAATATCACATTGCAGGCAAAATTTGTAAAGCTATTCCAAACACGACCCGCCATAAATTAAATTTACATTTCGGCATATTTTTATTTGAAAATTGTTCTCCCGTAACTATAATTAATTCATTTCTCAATAGAATATTAATTTTTGGCTACAAAATTTCAACAGAAATACTAATTTGAAGTGAAAACTGTTAGCTGATGTAATTTTCAGTGAGTTTAACTGCAATCTGTCAAACTCGAATTGAATGTTAGTGAAAACTAATAATTAAAGTTAGCATCATATTGGGTCTAGACTCGAAAACCTACTGATGAAATTATTTAATTATTCCGTCTGTCAATGTTTTATTAATATTAATTAAGCAACGCGTGACTAATTTTAGTGTTATATATCTAAATATTGATATTACTTTCATTCTATAGACTTTGATGTCTTACAATATTAAAAATGTTTGATTAATATTTTGGATATTATCAAACATTAAACAAGATATATGATAAAAAAATAATTAATACGAATATGAATACGGAATAATTTTAAAATATTGAAAATTTATTTTTAGTATAAATTGTCGGTATACAAGATATCTCCTGTAAGTGCCACCATTTGGATCTCGAAAACTAAAAGAACTACAAATTCGGTTAAATTAGACGATAGTAGTCACATTAATAGACTAAATTAACGATGTTTTTGTTTTTCCAAACAATGTATTGAATATGAGTAAAAATGTAGAAACACCGATTTTTTAAAAATAATGATAGTGCATATAAAAAAAAGTAACAAATAAACATTGAGATTCTAAAACCATATTTACAATGAAGAATTTAAATATTTAAATTTTCAATATTGAGATATGACAAAGTTATTATTTTTTAATAAATCGAATAGTTGAAAATTAAACATTTATTTTTAAATTAATTTATATGATCAATAAATTATAATTACGGAGTAGGTGGCTGAGTGGTATCAAATCGACCTGTGGAATTGAGAATTCGGGTTCGATTTCCACAGCCGACAAACAATTATCACCTTATTAAAACTACCTCAGTGGCGACTTCTCCACTAACATATTTGGGGGCCATGATTTAACGGCTGGTAACCGCACTTCACGCGAAGGAATATATCATTTACCGAGATCTGCTACGACAGAATGCCACATCCAGTAACGGGCATCAAAATATATGTATTTATTTTTATTTTTTTATTTATTAAATGTTTATCAAGTAGCTTATGAATTTGATTATTATTTGTTTCAGTAAATAAATTATAATTAATTAATATGGAATTTAAAGGTAGATAAAAGTAATTTCATTATTTTTTTTAATTTGTTGAATTAAAAAATATAAAAAGCTGGATTATCGTTAAAAAGGAGAAAAATATGCTATTTAACCATGTAATTTTCAACTATGCGTTACATATAAAAATATGTAATTCATGTTATATTTCAAAAATGGACAGCTAAAAAAAATATACAAATATATAAAGAGGGCTTCAATATCTACAGTTTCTTTTCTGTTTAGTAGTATTGAAGAATAAAAATTGTTTGAAAATAATTTCTGTTTCCACATTTTCACTCATATATTGTGACCTATACATTAAAAAAAAAACATTAAATTGACCTAAGAATAATGAACGTAGACACTTGATGTAGTTTCACAAAAATTATTTATTAACAATAAGTTGATCGATTTCGGCTTATTAGGCCATCTTCAGAACGTTGACTGAAATTGACCTACTAAAGTGACAACTTTTATCAAATTTAATCTATGTCGTAATTCATTTAAGGTAGAAATTAAATTCTGAATCAATGCCGTAAAAACAACTTACATGGAGCAATTTTTTAGTTACGTTGTACAAATTATTCTAGATAATTCCTAAATAGAAAAAAAATCATCTCAACAATAAATTTAATTATTCATACCTGCAAGTGCAAAAAAAATCAAATAATGATGTTATTCTTACCGTCTGCGATGAGCCTCTCACACAGGAAGTAGTTCGGCGTGTTACAGTCGCGGTCGTTCCACATGAAGCCGGTGGCAAGCCGCACCGCCTCGGACGGGAGGTGGTAGGCTCTGCGAGCCTCCACGCAGTCCTGCTCGCTGAACCCGTCGTCGTTCGGTTGCCGGTTGTAGTAATTATCTTGCGGCCAGCCCGGGAACCAGTCTACAACACAAGATATGTTTCAATTTCAATTGGAAATTGCTGCTGCGCTGCTAGTGGTTGACGGTTTTACTACTCGTGTTGGAGAATGATAGTCAGAGGAATTTGCCAGTTGGGTAATGAAATATATGGTCCATGAACGTGTATGGTTAATTTTTATAGGGGTGGATTAATTATAAATACTTGGCCACTGGTAATGATGTAAACTTAACTATATCTCATTTCACGTATGAATGCAGTCATATATATATATAAATACCGGGTGTTTTCCTTTTTTTCCGAACATAGGAAATTCAATGTTAAAATTTTGATTTAGCTATATCTCTTTACCTATTAATTTTAGAACAAAATTGGACTGAAGAAAAATGTTCAGAATGAAAAACTGCATCCATAGAATATAAGTTTGTTGTTCAATTGTTTCTTATGTCCTACTTAGAAGCAAAAGAATATACACGCTTTAAAGCAATTATCAGAATGCCATGAGAAATAAAATAATAATTTGTTTGTTGTGTCTGACATTATTTGACATATTGGACAAGAATTGGAAGCTTACTCTAATTTATTTATTTATTTATATGAGCATTTAATTTAATAATAAAATTAATTATAGCAACTATTATTTTCTTTTTTCTACATAATCTAGACAAATAAATACCTATTATTAAGTTATCTAATTTGTTTTATTCCTCATGGCACTCTGATAATTGCTTTAAAGCGTGTATTTTCTTTTTGCTTCTAACTCGGACATAACAAACAATTGAACAACAAACTTATACTCTATGAATGCAAATTTTCATTCTTAACATTTTTCTTCAGTACACTTTTGTTCTAAAATTAATAGGTAAAGAGATATCGCTAAATCAAAATTTTAACATTGGATTTCCTATGTAGACACCCGGTATAATGGGTTGAATAATGTATTTTCGTAATTCAAGAATCATAAATAGTTAAATTAAAAATTGTAATAAACTTGTTTAGGTAAAATTAGAGTACTTGGACATTTTGTTTCACTATTTATTACGACTTTGCATTTATTTTGTTATAAATGGCTGGAAGTTGAAGAATATATGTTTCCGGCTATAGGTTTATATGTACTTCTTTCATTGTTTTGACATTTGTCACTCTCACCTTGAAATTTTTTACTTGCATTTTTTTTAACACTGTATAATATATTATTCGCTAATTCTTTCACTTCTAGAACAATTAACACAGTTGTATAGTAGTTTGTAAACAAATATTTGTTTTTTTAAATTAACATGTTAATGTTCTTGTGTCTTCTCGAGTAACTGGAACAAATTTTGCCGTTGTTCGCTCGGAGACTACAGTTCTAGCGTAAACTTAATTAAATGGGGCTAGAAAATATGTAGAATTGCCCTGTTGCTAATAGTCTATTTTGGAACATGTTCGTGACTACAATACCTAGATAATTTCTTGTTGTTCACAACAATTTGAAATATTAATAACGTTCTGCAAGTATTAATTAGTATGTGAATTATTTATATGAATGTTATATTCTACAAAATTAAAATTTGTTCATTTAGGAATGAGTTTCTTGTTTATCATACATACGGGATAAACCAAATAATAATAATACATATTTAATTTTATAAAGACCCTAATACAGCTTTATTACATTGCAAAATAAATATATCATCACACTTTTTACCCATTACTGTGTGTGGCACTTAGCAGATCTCGGAAGTGATATATTTCTTCGTGTGAAATGCCGTCAAATCACAGCCCCAAAAGATGTTAGTGGAGGGGGATCCACAGAGGTAATTTAAATATGAAGAAAATTGTTTGTCGGCTATCGGAATCGAACTCGGTTTCTCAAAATCACAGGCCGACCCGATATCACTTGGCCACCTACCCCATTACAATGTAAATGGCTCATATACTTATACCTTATAAAAGTAATCCTTTTACAAAAATTGGAAATGTATATATATATATATATAAATAAACAAAAAACATACAAAGTAACTTAATAAATTTCACAAACTAGTTTGTACTTAGATATTTAAAGACATTTAAATCGTTTATATTAAATTTTTAAATTGTTTGCTTGGGAATTTAAGTCAAATACGATTTGCAAAAAAATATTCATTAATGTTGAAACTATGTAGATGCATTGCTCCAGGAACAAAATAGAAAATGTTTTTAATTTTTCCTGCTAGATTATCTCGTAAATTATGTACAAAAAAGGTTGATAATCGTTGGAAATCCACTTAGTGTTTTTCGTTTCAGTTTGTTGGTACTATCTTTTACTATAATTTAATTTAAAAGTTAATATATGTTTCGTGTTTATATGTAATATTTTAATTTAAAAGAAAGTTTTCTTATAGTATTATAAACATGAAAAATAATTTTGTAGTTATAAATATAAAGTTTACGGATTTATAAAACAGTAAGTTCTTTCGGTGAGAGATTACAGTGTAATTGTATAGGACGTATTTGATTTTAATTCTAACTGACAGACGAGATTTGAAAGTATCGAAAATTACCTCGAAAATAGCGATTTTCATGAAATTGAAACAAGATAAACAAAAATTTGATGTTTTATCTGTCAGAATTCTAAAAAATAATAAAAATTACTAACTGTGTACACTTGTAGTTCAAGTGGTAGAGCAGTCACCTAACGTATGAATGCTTCTGGGTCCAAATGCTCATGATTTATCAAAATTATTTCTAAATAATTAAAAATATATAACAATGACACAAAGGTACTTTTCGTCTATGTTTCGTTATAATTTCTTTAAAGTTAATATTACGATAACAGTTACGATTAGGTGCCAAACTATACATCAATTATAATAAATTATTATTACTCTCTACAACTTTTAATATTGTAAAAAATTTAATATGCTTTTTATCTTCTTTTAAAAATTTGATAAAACTGGACATCAAGTAGTTAATTTTCAATTAGATCCTGTATAAATTTGTTAAAAAATAAATAAATTTATTAAATCGAAAAAGATAATAAAGTTTAACTCCCTAGTCAATATCAAGTTTCGACTCATGGAGTGGTCACTGCATTGTATTTTTTAATCATGTATAATGTTTTTTTTTTATTTAAATTAATCGACCTGAAGATGAGCTAAAACTATGAAACATCGTCAAGTTGTATGACAACATTAAGGCTGTTCGACCCTTGTCTCAAGGCACTGGCATTTTTGTTTGATTTTAGAACCAGATTTCTCGTCACTGAAGTGTTTGTTATAATAATTAAAAAATCCACCTACTGTACTTTATAAACAAAATGTCAGCCTTAAAATTTTGAAATATATAATCATTAAAAAATTATCGCTTTTACAATTTTTTTTACAGTCAGTATACCAATAACGTTAAATAGTTACATTTTATAATTTTTCTCCTATACAAAAAATAAAGAACAATTGATCAAATCAATTTTCACTGTACACATCAATCGTATAATTTACTTGTTTCAACTTGCAAATGTACTTTAAATACTTAAAGAACATCAGAAGTACTAAAAATACTTTTTCTAATAAATTTTACTTTAAATACCATTCTAAATAATTCTCTAAAGTAATTTACGTAATGTACTTAAAGTACATTATGTACTTACTTTAAGTATTTAAAAAAGTATTAATATATTATGATGGAATGCAACGATGCTTTTAAAAGTATGAGGAATATTATTTTAGAAATGATACCTTGAAATAGGCGAAAATAATTTAAATAATATATTTTGAAATTGCTCGAGAAAAGTCGCATTATTTTTTGTTTATTTTAATGAATGGAATAAAAAAATTTAGATTTTACAGTTTCATATTACACAAATTTTAATTTGAATATTAATAAAATAAAGATTAAATCGAAGACCTGTCAAATTAATTTCGCAAATGTGATTCTTTATAAATAAAAAAATATTCCGGAAATGCAATTACAACCAAACAATAGATTCTAAATCAATGAACTAAAACAAAATAAAATAATAAAAAGAATTTCAAGTAAATGTCAATGTTCCTGACAGAAAAGTAATTAATGCTCCGTAAATTTTTTACGCGTCAGTCTGAAGTTGAAGTTTTCAACAAAGTAAACATTTGAATGGATACAGTTTTTCAGCGATGTTGTCAGCGCGTTCTTCATGGGACACTCACAAAAATCTCCCGGGAGATGCGAATGTTCGTAGCAAACAAGTCGGGTAAAATCTCCGCAAAATAGTTTACGGAAATTACGGTCAATGATTTTGTAAAGAATGCGCTCCTCGAAATTCCGGACGCAAAGTTATTTTATCTAATGAAGTGGTGATTACTGACTCACACGTGAAGCAGAATGAGGGAAGATTCTGCTTGGGTGGGCATAATTTGTAATTAAATTATTTTATACCTGATGAAAGTTCGGATATGTAATAACGAATTAAATAATTTGATGATTCAACTTTTTTTTTAATTTATTTACCGGACCAACTCTACTCAGGTCATATGCCGATATGTCCTTTGTATGGCCGCCACGGGCGGGACCCGAACCCACGACCTTATGGTCGTATTCAACTGAAATAGAGTTTTAGGTTCAAAACTAGTTCCTCGGGGGTTTTTGGGGTCGCTGAATCTATTTTCGAGGTTATCCCTGGGTAACCAATGTTGAACGCGTAATATTTAATTTCATTTATGGCGATTCTTGCTTTTACCACCTTTCAGGGGTGGTTTGTACTCGTAAAAAGCAACTTCCGGAAGAAATGAAAATAGTTCTATTAGTGTGCCACGTTTCATTTAAATCGGTGAGTGACAGTTGGGTAGTGTTACTTGTGAGTTAAATGGTAGGTATTACATCTAACTTGAAAAATATATTATTTTCCTCAAACTACAAACTAAATTCCAATGAAGTTTGCGGCACGAGCCGTAGGCGCGTCCCTAAATAAACTAAGAGTACGGCCAAAACACTGGTTAATTCAAATCTTGTTTGAATTTGTTTTCAAATATTGCTATCAGTAGAATTATTAAATATATTTGACAGTACCTGTGACACTGTAGGTATCAATAATTTATACTATTCGTATGGTGTGAGTTTCAGCTAAGATGCAATATTTACTATTTCGTAACACATGCACAAGCAACACGTTATTATTCCCTAATTTTAGAGAGAAAAACACAGCTTTTCTTCCCTAGGGAGAGAAACATTACGTTTCTCTTCCTAGGTAGGATGTTTCTCTCCCTAGGTACCATGTTTCTCTCCCTAGAGACTACGATTATTAGCTGTTTGCGGCGTTTCCTAGGTAACTAGGTACGCAACCCATATTTGACATTTGTCCCGATAAGACAGTAATTTTTGTGCATTTGTTACGAAAAGTATAATATGCTTCACGGGAGGGCGCGATTATACCTTGTGTGAAGTTGGCAAACCTCGACTTCAGCTCGAGCCTTCTGCCCTCGCTTACTTTTCGGGTTGCCAACTTCACACGCGAGAATAATCGCTTGTTTCCCTCCTTTGATGCATAACATACTATTCTGTCAATAATGTATTACTATGGATACAAGTTATACATAGTAGGTACTGTTCTAGATAAAATGCAACATAGGATGTCAATGTCAAATATACTTCAAAGATGTTTACTTATGAAGAAAAAATATGATTGGTTATTTGGAGCAGTTTGAGAAATGTTTGTGATATGTTTTCTATTTTTTTTATGGAGCGTTCTAGACAAAATCCTTCTACAATTTCGAAAATATTCACTAACTGGAGATCACGTTTTTGGGTAATTTTTTATTAGGGGGTGGGGGGTTCTCATATAATAATAATAAAATAAGGGCGCCATGGACGAAACAAGTTGAATATGGATTCAGATTTTAGAGTGCTGTGACCGGAACAATAGCACTGTTTATTATTGTTTACAAATGTCAGTTGCTATTATTCAAGTATTATTGTTGTGTGAATACTGAATAAGTTCAATAAAATAGAAAAAAACATAATTTTACTTATAATGATAAAGTTGATATTCGTCCATGGCGCCCTTATTTTAGCTATAATGAAATAAATTTAAACATGTATTTTTCACAAAAAATTGTTATCTAAGGGTATATAAATATTATATTACTGAATTCAGAATAAAATTCTCTATCGAACAAGCAAATAAAAAATATAGTTTTAATTTAAAATAACAAAGTTGTTATCCACAGTTTGTGAACCACTGGTTGAAAAACAATATACTCATTAACATAGTCTTGTAAAATATAATTTGTTTGCTAATTTAATCGACCTCATAGGTCTTATAGTTCTCGAGATAGCAATAGTGGACAAAATAAAATGAACATTCTGTATATACGCGTATATAACTGGTATTCATAGTAATACATTAATGGCAGATTAGTAAATATTCAATCTTAGTTGAAACTTACAGTATATGTTATGTATGAGCACATTTTTATATAACAGCATTTATAATTTCATGATAAATGTAAAATAGTTTTTTCACAAATAATCCATGCATATATTGAAGTTTTGTACTGTCATAGTTATAATTAACAACATTATTTTCTTAGAATAGTGACTCAAGAAAACAAAAGATCACGATTTGGACCTCTTGTCCGTATTCTTAGTTCATTTGGTTACTCTACACTAATTATTTAAATTTATTTTTATTACATCCTAATGTAATTAAATTTGAAAGCTTTGCAGCAGAATTCAAATGCAGAGAGAATGCCAAATTATTATTTATTTAAATTCAAGGAAGAAATCTCTAAAGATAATTCGTACTTAGCAAACTTCAGAGATTTACAAAAATAGATTTGAAAAGAGAAAGCAAAGTTTGAAATGATAATAAGTTCTTTGCTTTACTGGCGCATTTCATTTCATGCATCCCGCCGCCGACATGTTGTTATAACGCAAATGTACAAGTTTCTGTCGCCGTGTTCGCGTATTTCTCCGCGTAGATTCGTCCCTCGCTTTCATGAACTTGTGAATTTATAGCTGTTAGTTCTGCTGAAAACTTATAATTGGTTATGCCAAATTACCAACAACAGGACGTTTAATTTTAGATAAGCATTGAAACATGAATAAATCATCATTTGCAAGCGATCCGATATTCTATTATTGTGTTGATGTTGTTGATAGTGTTTTGTCGTTGTTGGTGTTATCGGATTTCGCTTGATGTTGGCTGATGAGAATCGTACATGTTCGGTTTTTACTTACTTGCGTATGAGAATGGCAGCCCGTCGGACCAGCGAAAATCACCCTCATATGTTTTGTCCGAAGCTCCCAGCCAATACGCGTTCTGGTCTCGATAGCCGGGACTGAAACAAAATTATTGCTTGTCATTTGCTAATGGGATTTGGTGAAACTGTTTATTACGGTGAAATTTGTGAACAAGTCAGGCGACAATATGAAAAAGATAGATGTGCGCACATTGTTGTACGCAGTTCTGGATATCTCGAGGGTGTACTCATTTATTATTTATCTATTTTATTGTTGAACTGATAAGATTAATTATGATTTATTACTTTCCTGATGTTAAAGATATAGTAAGATTGAGAGATAATGAAATAGTAATTTGTTTTAGATTTGTAATGACTTTTTAATAATACCAAATAAATTGATTGATGTCAAGTACATCTATCACTGATTTAGTGATTTGAGCCGTTAGCCCCTCGAGATATCTGTTCCTAAATTTATTACGTAACTTTTTGTATACATGTAACATAGAAAATTAGTTTTTTGCGAATCAAAAATATCCGGCAAACAATTATGATATCTAATTATAAATCACAATATTAGATGAAATTATTTTGCTATTATAAATTGGAATAATTTACTAAAATATATCGACAAAAAAAATGCCTACACAGATAAACCAACAGGGGGTACAAATCTTCAATCACTTTGATCTAATGGATTACTTTTTGTTCGTACTTTATTTGCAAACAGAATAAATCTAAAATAAAAATAAAATATATCATCACGCCTTTACTGAGTGTGGCATTCTGTCGTAGCAGATCACGGTACGTGATATATTTCTTCACATGAAGTGCGAGGACCAGCCGTAAAATAACGGATTCAAAATATGCTAGTGCAGAGAGAGAGCCACAGGAGTAGTTGAAAATTGTTTGTCGACTGTGGAAATCGAGCCCGGGTTCTCAAATTCACAGGCTGACTCGATACCACTGAATCACTTACTCTATACAGAATAGTTTTAAAAGTCATTTAAAAGATATCTAATATTAAGAAACTGTATATGATATAATTTAGTACTGTCTTTTTAAACTACTTTAAAAGTAATAGGTAACATGTTTTCACAATTAAAATATTAGTTCAAAGAAACAAAATCTATCAACATTTTGTTGTTTGCAATGTTGTCTTTATTACTCAATATCATTGGTTAGATGTGATTTATTTTATAGAGATTCGGACGAAATTATATTTTAGTTCAGATATTTTCTGGTCCTTACTTCCACACAGTACTAATAATTTCTAATATTAATAACAAAATGACTAGAAGAACAATTCAAAATCTAAAGAAAGAAAACGATGATTTTGAAAGTGTATCCAATTTCACATTCTGGGGTATAAAGATAACTAATAATCGTGATAAAAAATAAAATAAATAAATTGTACAAAACATTAGTTAGACTGGTGGTTTCTTATGGAAATGAAAAGTGAACACTGATACAAACTGATATAAGCTAATTCTAAATAGTTGAAAAAAATCTGACTTAAATATTAGAAAGCTCTGGAGAATGATATACAAGATACAAAAATAAAACATTATAAGATTTATAAAATCTTAGAGAATACGGTGAATTGAATTATTTATTTATTTATTTATTACCGCCCTACAGGATAAAAATCCCAATTACAGAGGGTATTTAAGTATTTATATACAATAGTATTAAAATGATATAGAAAACCATAGCATCTCACCAACAAAAAGAGAAAAAAAATACATATATATATATATATATATATATATATATATATATATATATATATATATATATATATAAATCAAATAACAATGCAAATTAACAAATAAAGATAAAAATAATTTACAGAATGGTAATTAAACATAGCAATTCATCAGAGTACAGAATGGTAATTAACATAGTACTTCATCAGAGAGATAAGTCAAAACTTTCAATTTGAAACAACTGAATGAATCATAAAATAAATCATACTGAAAAGTTAATTCATTGAATAATTGGGACATTCGGTTAGTTGGTGAATTAAGTTCATAGTTAGTATGACAATGTTGAATATAAAATGTAGAATAAAATCTAGAGTTTACACGTGGGACAAAAAAGTTCAACCTTGATAAAGTTTTGTTATCAGAAATCATATTATTAACTAATTTAAAAATATGCAAAACATCTATAAGATTTCTCCGTTTGTCTAGCGACAGTAAATTAAATGAACGCAATCCTAAATTGTAATTTAGGTAATTATCATAAACACCATTCTGTTTATACCAACAATATTTAATAAATCTCTTTTGTACATTTTCTATCATGTATTTATATTTCGCATAATACGGACACCATATTTGACAGCAATATTCTAATTTTGTTCGTACATAGCAAAAATATAGAGACGTGATTGTGGAAATTCTTATAAAATTTTTTTAAGATCGAATAACGAAATTTAAATTTCGGTATGACGCAGAGATGGTGCTCATAATATGTTTATCAAATAATAATTGATTGTCAAACAATACACCTAGATCTTTAAACTCAACAACTCTCTGCAGTGGCGTATCATTCATGCAATATTTATATAAGATTGGTTGAAGCTTTTTAGTATATGTCATTATTTTGCACTTATCAATATTAAAGAACAGCAGGGATGATTTAGACCAAGATATTAAACTGTTAATATCCCTCTGAAGATTTAAACAATCAAGTTTTGAATTAACCTTCTTTATCAATTTAATATCGTCCGCATACATTAGTATTTTAGAGAAGTGAACCACATCAGTAATGTCATTAATAAATAGTAAAAATAGTAAAGGACCTAAGTTCGAACCCTGCGGTACACCAGAACTTGCAAGAAATGAATGAATGAAGAAAGGGCGGCACTGAGAAAGTATACATTTTTTACTGGTTCAAGAATTTATTTATTTTATTTTTCATTTTAATATTAATTTCTGTTTATTGCTATGATACTATGCACTAATAAATACTAATTACAACTTATTATTTTTCAGATGAGGCGAACGACTAATCATAAAACTGTAAGTTTAATATTTTATTAGAATTCATATTACTCGTTTTAACGACTACAACATATTAAAACTAACTATGACCTATATGCATACGCTTTTAATTTTATACATACGATCATAAAATATTAAATGACAATGTAAATATGGTTATTAAACATTTATAGGGTTTATAAGCATTGAAAGAGAAAGGGCAAAAGAAAGTTTTTGTTCTCTATAAAAGAAAATCATCTTTTATCAATTCTTTCTTATGAGTTGCTCCAACTGAAAAAAATATTTACCTAGATACTAAAATATAGATAATAGCAGTTTTCACTTTTTCAGTTACATGAAAATAATATTTCAAATAAATTGAACTGAATCGTATAACAGGTTATGAACAAGAATTGATCATTTCGATTTGGCAAGTGAAATAATTGATAAGAGAACATCAAATCTCGAACCAATTTCCAGCAAATGCTGCTCGACTGAAATAATTATATGTCTATGTATACATTATGAACTGCGATAACTAGTTGTTTAATGGAACAAAAACAAAGCTCGAAGCCTGATATTTGATATTCATATTAGGGTAAACACGAGTGTAACATAAACGCATGTCAGAATAACCTTATATAATTCATTTGAAGTGTTGACAAAGACAAAAACTATGACTATATTGTTTCATGTAAAACAGACAATGTCTTTTCGTTAGTCACTGTCATGGAAATTTCATTTAAATTTGAAAACTAGTTTTCCAGACACTTCATTTTAACGTTTTGATAAGTAATTAATTTGACGACTTAGACTTACGTGTACATTCTCAATTCTATAATACCTACATTTCAAATTACTCTTCTCTTAATCAAATCCCTCCATCATCTTTAAAACTTAAATCTGGCGTTTTCACTTATAATTATAAAAAACTATTACTGAATAATAATTTAGCATCAATCTAAAATACTCTTTACTCATGTACTTATTTTATTTATATGTTTTATATGTACAATTGTGCTATGTTGTATTATATTTAAATAAGCCATATCTCATATTTTATAATTGATTTTTTTTATTTAAAAGGTTAATTGTAAAAATAGGTTATGCTGAATATTTGCCAAATAAAAGCATTTATTATTATTATTATACGAAATTCGTCTCACGTGAAAAGATACGATTGTAACTTTTACGTTTTTCGTAATAAACTCATATATGTATTAATAATACGTACATATACGGATAAACTGTTGTATAGTGCAGCAAATATAAAGTATGTTTTACACTCAGCAAATAATGCAGAAGTAATTATTATATTGGGCACGTTCAACCGAACTTCAGAACAATTTAATTATAAAAAAGAAACGAATATTCTATCTTATTTTAGATTTATTAAATTAGAACTAATGTTTTTGCCTTAATGAACTGGATTTTACAACAATTTGAATACTGCAGAATTTAATTTCCAAATTATATTCTAATTTATTTAATTAATTGATATCTGATAAATTGTTTTATTTCTACAATATTTTCGAAGATATTATTATTTAGAAAAATACAACATTCAGAAAAATATGATTCGAAAATTATATATTTTTAATATTTCTTTTATCTGTTATTTGGTAAATCCATAACACTTTCATAGAATTTCAATTTTTGATAAATTAGTTCAATACATTATCTATTATTTTACTTTATTCTTTATTGATCATACGTTCATAGAAAAAATACTTTCTTCAAGAAATTGTTACTTTAGATTTCACAGATTCTGTCAAAATTATTCAAACAGACGTGGTGTCAAGGTCGACATAATTAAATTTATTAATTATTATCATGTAATTAATTTAAGCAATCGTAAATGTCACCACGTGTAACATGATATATTGAATTCTCATATACAGGCTGTCCAAAAAGTCTGGAAACGCTTAAATATCTCTAAAACGAAGCATTCGATGACAAAGTTAAAAAACACGTGTTTTTTTCAATTTTTCTAAAACTAATCAGACATGATATGCAAATATATTCCCACCCTGGTAGGCGGGATGGGGGTGAGTTTCAAAAATTTAAACGGAAACCCCCATTTTTATTGCTCTATTGGATTCTTCATAAAAACTGTAATTGATAAGCTAATTTCAAGCTCAATCCCCCACTTTGTTGGGGGTGGAAAGGAGGAAAATAAAAAAAAAATTGAGAAGGGATAAATATTTTTTATGGTGAAAACAACGATCTTTAAATATGTGTAATTTTCCCTTTTTACACCCTCAAGGGTGGTGGTGGTTGGGATACAATTATGAAATCAGAAAATATTACGATCATTTTTTATCGTTTGTTTTTTCAACATAAAAAATATTTTTGATTTAATCTACTCAAAATAGTTAACAAACGTTATATCTAAACAACGATTAGCGACAATTTTTACTAGTGAAATTGTCGCTGTAATACTACTGTGATTGGTTTAATTCAGCAAAATACTGTAGTTTGATTGGATGAAATGTTATGAGTGGAATTGGCAACAGAATAAATATAAAAATATTGTATCAAAATCATAGTACAAATGATAATAATTATACTGAATGTTATTTTCTGAAGCGGTATTTTTTCAATTACTCGATAATCATCGAGAACTTTATTCGGAGATGAAAAAGTCGGCCCTCTGCAAATTATTTTTATTTTAAATAAAGTTACGCATGTAAGCATGTAACAAATTTCGCATAATACGTAACAGGTAAATATTTTATAAACACAAATATTTGTTGTGTAATAAAAATCAAATAATATCTAGATACTTTTGAAATGAGATTCCGTCTGTTGTTAATACAAAATCAAATAATATACTCGCGACTAAATAATTTCACAAATAACACATAGAAAATACAAAAACACATATCGGAAAACGGAAACAGTTTGTGACAGATAAAAATGATTTCCGGAGTAGCCAGTCTGTCTGTGTGCATTGGCAAATCGCTAGTAGAAAAAACAAACATGGCGGAGAGAGCCGTAGAGATACTACGTAACTGACATTTCCAGTGCAGTAGAATCTGTCGTCTGCATTATACATTCCGTAGATATATGTATGCATTTGTACAGCTGATACAAAATATAGCTAGTTACCTGTTTTACCGACTTTACGTGTGTCTGTTTTACAGCGTCCAAAATAGAAACATTGGCTATTGGTATTGGTTTTTATAATGCATGTTGCTTAGTCGGTATCAATAAATAATGTTTTGTTGGAATATATTGAAGCAAATATATATTTTATAAAATCTGCGCCTTTAACCTTCAAATCAATCAATTCTCTTGGCACAAACTCAAGAAATCTTGAGTTTTTGTAATAAAAATTTTATTGGTACTTTAATTTTAAGATCTGTAGGTAGTGTGATTTGTGTTGTCTATTTTTAGATCTTTAAATATATACTTACTTTAAAAGTCACAACAAATGTAAGTTAGAAAAAGACGTTAATGCTATCATTCTATTTTTATACTGATAAGCAAAGGATAAAAATTAGCTGTCGCTTATTTCATTCCACTAAGTAGATAGAGAAGACTTTATAGTCTATCCAGAAACTTTTAAAGAAATACGACAAACTTACTTGTAGACCGGCATCCATTTTGATAACTGCCGCAACTTTACTGCAAGGGTAATTGGAGGAACAAATGACAATTTTATTTATTATAAATTTTAGACCACGGTTACACAGATAGGTTCAGTAACTTACACATTATATAGAATTGTGTATTTTATTTATACATTCATATTATTAGGTTAGGTTTGGATATGTTAGTTACAACGTTTCTCGTTAGAAGCGCTAGTTGACGTGGCCGCTCTGTAAATTTGAAACTAGGAATTTACTGACATGAAACGGCCATAATAAGCAATTTAATGAAGTTGGTTATGATTCCTTTAGATTTATTGCAAAATAGTGTACTAATACGCTTGAAATACTATATAGTAAAAGTAGATTATACTAATAAAAATTATTTCAAATCAAACAAAATTTTGAAAGTATATACTGTCAACAGTCAATCAACAAAATATCAATATTTAGTCATTGTACAAAACGAATATTTACAAATTTGTAAATTTTAACTGACTTTTTCATTTGTTATACATTTTTTATAAATTTTTCAAAATATACGATAGGTGTTCTAGAGTCCCTAGATTGCTACCGTACGTGATACATTAAGCTTGTGTTGGAGTCAAAATGGCGCACAGTTATTTGATAGTTATTTAATTTTAAATTTGGCGCTTAAATGTGAAGCTAAAGTAGCAGCAAATCGTGGTACTTCAGTAATCTAGGGACTTTAATGCCATCCTGTCAAGAACACTGTAGGAAATCTAAATTTGACCGATTTGACAGCACAAGTTACCCTACAAAGTTATAATTTTTTGTTGTATTACTTTTGGATAAACTCTTGTAACATACCATCATTGCCAATATCTACAATTATATCACTTTTATTATTATAAGATAAGTGTTGTACAATAATCACATGACATATATACTGGAAAACAGAAATAACTAAATGTATCTTTCATTTTGTTGGTACTGATGTAAGCATGAATATTGATGAGAATATCTGAGTACTAGTCTACTACTCTAGCACAACAACAACAGATTAAAAATACTGTCAGTCCAGCTGTCACTGCAAAATAATTTTCTATCAAAAAGGAATATTTTAATTAGTTAGTTCTTTACTTGCTATAGCTGTAATTAAGGGAACTTCTGCAGAAAATTCAGCTTGAACTTGTGAATCGTTTGGTGATTTAGATTTGTACTCAGCTCCCATTTTTATTCAAAACTACGAAAAATTTCGATTATTTTATAATTTGACATTCAGAATTAGTACCTGCACAGCTCACTAGAATTTTAAGCGAATATTGATGACAGAAGTGATACATTATATATATTTTATTTCCCATATTTAATTTTATACTCTTTCTTTACAAGTCAAATAATAAAGCAGAGTAGCCGGTAATATAATATTTAATATGAGCTATAACTTAGTTTTTAATTTGTATGAAATGAGATTCTTTTCCTATAGTTCATTCTCGTTATCAACAGATTCGGGCGAAGCCGGTTTTAATACACAAAATTTTATAAATTTATCATATGGCGCGAAAATTTAAATTGTTTTATTTAGTATCAAGAAAATTATATATGTATATTTATAAAAATTGTATATCACGAATTTATTAATAACAAGAAAAAAAATCATACACCATTATCTCCCACTGACCAATAAAGTGACTTAACTCTATTCGCGAGTTAGTTCCGAATTCTTTCACTAACACGAATGAACTATACCTAGTTTACATAATCCAGATTTAATTATCTTGTATCATAAAATAGTGTTATTATTAACTAATCAAATTAATAAATCTGACTTATTTCGATAAAATTAAAAATCTACGAAATATTATTTAATTGTAAGTAATCGGTCTCGCCGTTTCTGGAAACAGAAAAGTATATAACGTTATAGATTATTGTATAAACTTTAATAAAGTATTAGAAAAAAAATTAAAAATGTTTTGAGATTTTCTGTAATTTAGTTTGTAACAGATATACAATATACTTAATCAATTATTTACATTACTTTAATAGTAGCAATTGAAGAATTTTTACAATAATCATGACAGACATTCCACCTTCTTTTATATATTTTTTTCTTTTTCTGAACATCAACATTGTTTTGAGAGTACGTCGGTATCATCTTCCAGTACAACAGGCACAAACTACAAATGCTGTTAACCCAGCAGTAACTGTAAAAGGATTTTTTTGTTAAATTAATTAGACTTAAAATTAGAGAATTATTTACGTGCTAAAGCTGTAACTAAAGGAATTTGTGCAGAAAATTCTATTTCAGCCTGTGGATCTTTTGGTGTTTTAAGACTGTACTCAGTTGACATTTTTATATTTTATTATAAAAGTAGGAAACTTATTAACAACAAGAAATTTTTATTATTTTACAATTTGACATTTTGACGTATTATTTGCACAGATCACTAGAATATCATACAGCACCATCTCCTAGATACGGATATCTACTATTAACGTGGCCTACGTTTAGGAATGTTACGTTGATCTCCAAGTAAAAATGAAAAAACAAACAGTACAGAATTTTGCCGCAAACGGCAAAAAAAATTCTGTTGTTTAAATTAATTTTTATGGCAGTTATAGTATATTATCTTTTAGAAATATTCTTGAATATTTTTAATGCAAAAAAAGGCAATCAGATTAATTGCTGGCGTTAGTTCTAGATACCACTGTAGAGAACTTTGTAAGGACAACAACGTCCTCACTATATATTCTCAATATATATTACATTGTTTAATATATATTAAGAAAAATATTCAAAATAACAGAACTCATGCTGAAATTCATAAACATAACACGAGAAATAATATAAACCTAATTGCTCCTAAGTTGACATATAGAAACAGTAAAATCAATAGCATAAATTTGAATCTTTTTAACAAACTCTCTCAGGAAATAAACTATTTGAAATTAAGTAAATTTAAATCTGTTATAACCAACAAACTGCTCAAAAAAGGGTACCATAGTATTAAAGAATATATGACAGATACAAACTTCTGAACAAATATCTAGTATTTTCTCACTTATACATTTTAACAATTCTGAATTTTTGCCTGACTGTAGGCGTTTCTTGTCTCATTTTATGTATTTTTAATATGTACTTATGTATTTTTTTACGAACTGTGCATGTATTTGCGTACCAGTAAATAAATATTATTATTATTATTGTATATGTTCATTTTGTATATAACGTATGTACAAATAGCAATTGCTGTCCGAGCAGAGCGCCCGAGGGTTAGTTTTCTATCGATTTATAATAATAAGATGTCTCAAGGAAGAGGAGCATACATAGAGATCTCTAAAGTCAAAAGAGATACGATATCGGTTAAATTAAATTAATAAATTTATCGGATTTTTTATAATATACAGAACGTAATCCGTTAATATATTTACAGTTACGTCGCTTTCATTAATGCCTTCAAAGTATTTTTACAATAATTATACGACAACTATATATATCTACACAATGAAAATTACTAGCAATACTCCATTTTCGTTTTAAGAGTATATTAGTATCTTCTTCCAGTACAACAGCAACAGATTAAAAATGTTGTTAGTCCAACTGTCACTGCAAAATCATTTTCGGTAAGATTCACTCAAGTTTACATTAAAGAGTTCTTTACTTGCTAAAGCTGTAACTAAAGGAATTTCTGTAAGAATTTCCACTTCAGTTTTTGGATCATTTGGTGTTTTAACTTTATATTCAGCTACCATTTTCCGTTAAAATTGATAAAAACATTATTAATTTTGATTGCATTACAATGTGACATTTAGAAATATGTATAAAAAAAAATAAGCAAGGTAATACAAATTTTATAAAAGTATACTAAATAATAATTAAATTTACCATAAATAATTATTTTTCAATTTTAAAATTTATTATGTGAAAACAAATATAATTTCTCTTAGTGAGAATGCAATATTTCAAATTTTTGGCTATAGTTGTCATTAATCTATCAATTGATTCGTAATTGTGTTACATTGAATATTCGTTTCAAGTTTCTAGCTGTTTTTGTATTTTTATAAACAGAAGGCGTTCTTAGCCCACAGTTGCTTTAAAAGCTAAATTTTAATGCAATAAAATTAAAAATCGGGTACAGAAATTGGTGACGTATGTCTCAAAATATATATTAATATTTCTAATTATAATTAATGTAATTGATATATGAGCAAATCACGTTTTAATTTTTAAAGTGACATTATGAAAAATCAATTATATCCGAAAATAATTTAAAACTTTTGACAGATGTTTCCTATATTGGAAAATTTTTAATCTGATTAAACTTTTAATTATTTCATCGTTTATAAATAGATTCATTCTCATATGTCAGTATTCACAAATTGCTATTTTTTTTGATAAAAATATTTATTTCTTCAATGAGATCAATGACCTCTTGCAAAACGTGACCATCATTACTTCCGAGTATTTCTTTTTATACGGTTGCATAATCTTAGAGGCATAAAAATTTAATTGAATTTAAAACAAACATGCTGTTCAATTTCTACTTAATTTTGAAAATCATTAAATTTTTTTTTCACTGAAATTTTTAATAATAATAACTAACAGCAATACAAACTATGACATATTCATAGTAAAAAAGTTATTAAGCCAAGATAACTTATCATTTTTTTATAGAAAAAAATCAAATAAAAGCTAGTTATGAGAATAAAATTCTGCATCCAAATTAATCCTCACATTTTATATTCAAGTTTAATTGCTGTAAATATTAAGTTTAGTAAATCGATATGTAACTGGATCAAATGTAAATAAAAGTGTAACGAAATAAATTAGATTTTACAAAAAAAAGTACATATATGTATTAAAACAAATATGAATTCATAAACGATAAGATTAAATGCATTGAAATTTTATTATTTAATTTTACAAGCCGGTAAAAAAAATTCAAAGGACAAGGAATGCTTGTAATGGTATTTTTACTTACAGGTATTTTCTTTTAAGTAACTGAAAAAGTTTTGTCGCCGAACTTTATTTAACTTTTTCGTCATAATCTGCTATAATCCTGTATTATAATTAACGCTAAGTAACTGTAATTTATTAATAATACAGGTGTTAATTAAACCGCAGATAATAAGCGTTTATTTAAGCATGACACACCACTTTTTTCTTTTATAAAACTTTTAAAATAAATTCGACCAAAATGCATGATAAATTTTGCTTTATTATTCATTTATTTATGTATAAAAACAATTGTATAATGTACATTAGAAACTGCTACTGTAAGATAAATAATTATTTCACAATTTTTATTATGCTTGTATAGTTTTCCAAGTAACTTTCAAAATTTGTATTAATTACAACGAGAAATCGATGAGATAAAATTTCCGATTGTAGAAAAAATGTGTACACCTCCGATTGAAAATATCTTTGCAAATTTTGACTAGTTGCAGTCCTCGCTTCGCTCGTGCTACAATCTCTAGCGTCGGTCGACAAACAGCTACTTTTACCCTCAATATACAACTGATTTTATTTCAATTTTATATTTCCACTTATGGTTCCATTTTTGAAATAGTTTTCTACTGAATATAATTAGGGAAGCAGAAAATTATGAAACTATTATTTTATGTGTACCTGTTTCACTTCTATAACCACCTCCATTCTGTTGACTTCATTAGTTACTTTTTCTACGATTGCTATGAAAAGTTGACAATTACGCTCTCATTTGTCATCGTAAAGTTGACGTTTCTTGTGGAACAATCGAAAAATATCTTTTTTGCGCGTCTCCAATGGCAACGCGCGAAAAAGACGTTAAATGCGCGTGTTTCCAATGGCAACACGCAAAAAAGATATTAAATGCGCGCTTATTTCAATAGTTACCAGGAATACACTGTCATATTGACAGTTGACAGAGCGAATTTATTTTCAGTACGTATACGTATTTGACTAATTTTAAGATGAAATCTTAGAAAAAATTATGTGTGTATCACGAGTGTGAGGTGTCTTTGTTCCTCTTGCACTATTGCAGCTCTCGCCTTTGGCTCGCGCTGCAATTACCGTGCTCGAATAACAAAGAATCACTTTACGCTCTTAATACTCAAATAACTATACTGTATTACTATAATAATTAATATTTTGTAATATTAATTATTTACAATAAACATTAAAAAAATTGTTAAAGATTAAGAGGTCTTTGTATTCCGAAAAAAATATAACATGTTCTCTGTAAAGGTCGACTTAACCTACAACAAAAAGAAAAATAATCTCCTTGTTGAAAACTTTTATAATATTTGTATTTACTCTGGAGCACAATACAGATTTAATATATTACAGTAATTCCGCGATTTCTTTGTGCAAAATGAACGCCTTTGTCAGTTGTAATTTTGAGCAGAGATTTCGCCTGTACCATCGGCAAATATACACTGATCCTTGGATTTTTATTTCAGTCACGTAATTGTCAGACTTTCTTGCTTTATACCGAACGTCCGTTTTAATGCTTCACACTACCCAGGGGAAATTCTTCTTTGAAGTATTTACAGGTGATAAAATTTACCTTAACCTGCACTGACGCTATAAGTGGCTGTTAGCTGTGTAAGTTTAAACAAGACGTTTACTAAATTGCATTCGGATGACGTGATCGTTATGTTCGAGATAATGAGAACGGGAAGCTTTGCTGTAATTGACGATCAGGGTCCTCATTTTGTAACCAAAACTAATACGAATTTGATATGGCTACTGAATAAAAATATATAAAGTCCATTTGTAAAATCATTTTGGGGAAAACTTAGCAATGAGAAAGTAATTTTATAAAGCGATTACTATTTAAATATTAGCATATCTTATTAGTTACTTACAAATTTTGATTGATTAAATACTGCATTGCGTATTTTGATGGTGTAAATATAATAAGTTAAAGAGAAGTTGAAATAAATTCCTATAAAAAATACAGGCAGTTCACATATTTAAGCTTGACGGCCATGTCCTTCACAATTTTCAATTGTCCAACTTTAGCAGTGCTCGTAATAAGACAGTTTGAATTGTATGCTTTGTTTTTCATTACATTTTGTCATTAGCTTTAAATTGTAAATTTTATTTTATTCACAATGAGTTAGTAATATGTCAATTTCTGACTTTTAAAACAATTAACTTGGAAAACAATTTTTAACTTTAACTTTTACCTGAAATTGACAGGAAAATAAACATTTGCCTGACCTTTAAGACTCAGGAAAGCTTTGCTTTGCATGCCTAGTCAGGAAAATTACATATTGCCTGCTTAGACAAATAATGAATGAAACATGTGTCTAGTTACTTAGCAACATAAAATACTGACTGAATATGTAAGTCAATTATTTCTTTTAATTTAAAATATTTATTATTTGTTTATAAGTTTCAGGTAAAATATTATACTTGACACGTCAGTCAAGTTAGTGTCGTACAGAATTTGTAAGCTGTTTATCTACTATCTACTCATCCTGTAATTGGACACTTTCCTGACTTTTTCCGTAAATAATTATTTCGACCTGGAACTGTCACTTTTTCGACTTGGAACTGTCACCGCAAAGTGAAACTAAGGAAATAATCTCGGAATTTGCAATTTATTGTTACTTTGAAATTATTTCATTTTCAGAATGTGTCATTCCGATATCCTGTGATTTTCACGCTTTGAGCAATAGATGCACTTAGAAAATCAAAGATAAATTTGTTGATAGATAAAAATAATTTAAAAACAAAAGATGTCAAAATCATTACCTACTAAATTATTTCGCACGAAATATCAAAAAAACTATTATTATTAATTATCCTTATTAATTTCTAATTGCGAATAAAATAGTATAGAAATCTCTGTGGAAAGTATTACTGGTCCCGGGCTAGCAAATTGACTGTAATGAAACACTTTCCACCTCGGTATGTAATATAAGTACTATTGCGTTTATCTCCTGAAAAATAACTAAATTATTAATAATTTTGAAGTCATTAGACACAGTTTTCATTTTAAATTTTTTTTGTTTAAATACACTTTTGTTCTAAAATTAATACGGCAAAAATTTCCACCATATGAAAATTTCACCATTGTATTTCCCACGATCCATGAAAAAGTAGACACCCGGTAGATATATTACATATCGTAATAAAAAATAAGATTATAAACAAAATGACTATCACTAAACTGTAACGTTGAAGATAATTAAATTCTCTAAAATAATATTGAATTGTTTACCAGTGGCAAATACACGATGCCAAATATCCAAGATCATTGATTGCTTGTCCCGTGTCAACATTAAACTTCAATTATTCATTGCTTCATTACAAAAACAAATAAAAATATCTTAATTAACACGAATGAATTTCCTCATTTAGAGCAGAACACGAGAAAGGTAGAGAATGTATGCCCAGTTATTCAAACTAGGGGCCATGACCACGTGACTCGGCTTGGCCGAAGCGGGGTTGCTGGTTCAATGGATAAGTGCATGCTTGCATTCATCGGCCTGCATCTCTAAACAGAGTTCGCGCTCAGTGCCTCCTGCTGTTGTTCCTGCTCCCTGGCCGTGCTACCCTCGCTGGCCAGGGAAATTAATTCTTGTTCACGAACACAAGCGCACCTAGTGGTTTGATTTGCACTCTAGAGTTTCTAGATAGTCTTGGTACAGTACAAAAGTAATTACACAATTTGTTTCGTAACTAGTGAAATCATTAATCAGTCATTGTTTAAGAAATTTAATGTGTTTAACAAGATTATAATTTTTTTATCATATATTTGTTGATATTGCATTTAAAACATTGTGATTGTAGATTTGTTGAGTTCAAATCTAATCTGTTTAAATCAGATTTTTTTTGTGATAATTCACCTCATGTAAGATCTATATAGAGTCGTAACTTTTGTCATTTGAAATCGGATAAACAAAGACAACTATTAGCAAGTAGAAAAACTTTTATTTTGCCTTTATCATCTTGGTAATAGTGAATATATTTGTCATAATTTTAGTAAAATATGTGTTTGATAAATTATTTCAGTAAATACAACTTGAAGATTTCTTTTTTCAGAACAAATTTTTATTTTCTTTGCTAGAAATTGGTTGCTTTGAGATTAAATTAGATGTTACACAAAATACCGCCACCTTTGAGTTTTTTTTTCATGTCATTTATTATCGACAGTTGTTACAAATTACGAAGCAATCTATAAAAAATATTTCTTTCAGCAAAACATGGCGGAATATTGGTAGCTCGAACTGCTTTAAATCGTGCACCTCCCATTCCTAACAAATGTTATAATCATTTTTATTTCATCTCATTAATTTGATTAGTTAGCCTCATCTTTGATTAAGTTATCTCCTTTTAGCGAAACTAAGTGTTGATGTAATGATTGATTATTGTTTTATTAAGTCGTCGGATTGCTTACGTCAGTTTATGTTCATCATTTAATAAGTAAACATAAAACTAAAAAATAAGTTTGAAGTTTACAAACTTTTGTGTTAAAACAAAAACTAAATACTATAAGGTTGTTACAACAAAAACGGGAAACATAAAACTAACATTATTTTTGTGAATAAACCTTTAAAGATTCGATGGATATTTAGAATAGTTAAGAGGTGAGTTCGTTCTTGTACAAATGGGTTGGCTGATGATGATGTTGTGATGAAGCAAGTGTGGGTGTTTGATACAGCTGTGACTGGATATGTATGGACCTCGCGGTTGATTGCTGATGATGCAGCGAGCAGTTTTGTGCTGTAGCAGACCATGACTAACTGCCACCAATGCAGCGAGCAGCTTTGGACTGTAATGGTATCTTAGTCAAGACGCCAACGGTGTAGTGAGTAGCTCTGTGTGCTGTAGTTAATCTAACAAGGTTACCAATGAGATACGAAAGGATATCGAATGTTTTGTGACTTGATCAAATTGCCTGTGAAGTATCTAGTATGTTACCACTTCGCTCTTAATTAGCGTATTCTTTCCAGATACCAAATCTTAATTAGTTAGCTTAGAATATTCTTTAGGCAGGTACTTATTCTTTAAGTTTAATTTTATGTAAGTAAGTTCAGTCAAATTAATTAATATTCAACATCGCTCATGTATTTCATTCATCAAAGATCATCTCCCACAACACAACTGTAGTCATTATAAGCTATAATAATAACAACAAAATTATAAAATTCTAAATTTATTGAATTAAAATACTAAATCTATATGTACGACAGTAGAAAGATACCAATATTTAATACCAAATTTTATCACCAAATGCCACACTGCAACGTATCAAATGCGAATATTAAGAACAACGCTCTTTTTAGTATTTTAAAATAACATTATTAAATTATTTCCTATACTTATGTTAATAATAATAATGGCATTATATAAAAATAAAAGTACACGTATTCGTTTCAATTTCTGCATAGTTAAAGTTCAAATAAAAGTTTTTACTTGTTTCCAGTTACCATTAATTTTTATGGTAATTGTAGAAATCATTAATATTTTGAAATCGGTACAAAACAGTCGCCTTTGTTTGTTTATTCAAAAAGTTTGCATGTTTTCCAACAAAACAAATAGGTTTTGTTTGTTAAAAAGATATTCAGCATTTAGCACGTATGTTTTTATTCAATATTTGCCGAAGGTAACAGTCATTTGCTTAAAATCGATACGAATACATTATACATTAGGAATGCATAATAAATGTAAAATACATTTACAAATACACATGATATAGTCATATACGGAGAACAACTTTAGTAACGGTTAGTGTATGGGAATCATGAAATTATAATCACCTTTCGGATAAGGTTAATGGCATCTCAGAAATTAATACACTTTCTTGAATTTTAGTTCCTGCATATAATGCCACTTTTTTATCCAAAAATCATTTGTCAACATTAAGATTTTATCTAAAATTAATTCTTAGTGAAGAAATATGATTATTTTGCACTCAACTATTAACCGATTTTTTTTATTGTTACTAATTTTTAAACTTTTGTTCATTTGCTAGAACTTAGATTAACTTATCTCAAGGGATTCGAACCGAAGAATTTTAGGGTTCGGTTACGGTTAATGGTTTTTATATCAATAAACAAAACTAGACACTTACGTTTTTTTCATTACTTGTCTAGGCAGGCAATATGTTATGTTCCTGACTAGGCATGCAAAGCAAAGCTCTCCTGAGTCTTAAAGGTCAGGCAAATGTTTATTTTCCTGTCAGTTTCAGGTAAAATAAATTATATAAAGCAACATTTTGAAGCAGTTTCAACCCACGCAAAATAATTATTTGTTACAGGCTATAACATATTAATTGGAAAAAGTAGCTTCAAATTTTAACAGTAACATTAATATTAATTTTTTACTGTAGCTCCGATATTTTTACCAAAAATAGCTAGTAGCTCTAGTTTCGTTACATTTTCAAATAGTAGCGGTATCTACATTAGCTTCGCTACTTTTTTAAGTAAACTATTTTCATTTTAAACTGGAGGGATCGGCATAAAACGATTAAATGCACTGCAATTAAGTTTACAAAGGAACTCAAAATATGACCTGTTATAACTGGTGTCACAAGGTTCGCACAGGGTTGTACAGCCCCATTCGCCGGTACGTGTATAATAAAAACAAAAAAATTACAATCTTTCAATAAGTACATTTCCTTATTCATACGATACAAGTATAATATATTATAAATATTATATACAAACATTTACCTACATACTCAGTCTGATTCAGTACAGGATATTTAATCTTCTTATTGAGTAACATAACTGCTAATTGAATAATTTAATCCGAATTAGTAATTTTTAAATGGTCAAAATGTATCTGTTGTGACCATCGTTAAACGATTTGTGATAGCCACACTAATAGATTTCATTGTAGTTATATGGGACATGGACCTTTAATCGTTTTATGCAGATCTCTCTGGTTTAAAATGAAAATACCATAGCTTTACCCAGCTCTGGTTAGTACACAATAGTACAAAACTCGTTGGATTCCTATAACGTCTAGGCCTGGTGGGCGATTGCCCATCCGCTGACCTAGTCAATCTGCCACTGATCGTAGATTTTTATAACGTAATCCCCAAGTTTTCAAACATGTTTGGAAACTAGTTACTTGAAACTAGACTCTTGATCACACGCAAAAAGTTCTACAAAATTTGTGAATCTACAACTAATTTTAGATACATAATAAAATATAAATAAATATATCATCACGCAGATATCGGTAAGTGATATATCTATGCGCGCGAAATGCGATTACCAACCGTCAAATCATGCCCCCCACAGATGTTATTAGTTTTAGTTTTACAAGTGTTTTATTCTTTGACAATAACAATAAAAATAAACAGTATTACAGTTCTAATGTCGAATAGTCATTTACATTTGAAATCAGTGGTATATCGGTTTTCTCGCACCGTAAATCGTAGTAATTTTAATATTTAATAAATCCATTAGCCCAAACTTTGATACAGAAATAGAACAGCACTAGGATAACGTTGAAAGCAACGCCATTGATTCACAATTGTTGTATTATAATATAATTGAATTGTAACAACATTTTTCCATTTGTTGGCTATGTAACATATCTTTAACAGTGGAATATAAGTAAAATTAAAAACGAAAAAAGTAGTTTTAAAATATAATCTATTCATGTATTTTAATATTTATTCATTTTAAAATTATTATTAGTCTTTCACATAAAATTAAAATTCCTTGATAATAGCGAAATTTTTTGTAAACAACATTGTTTATGTCATATTACAAATAAAAAAATAAATATATCATCACGCCTTTTACCCATTACTGGGTGTGGCACTCTGCCTAAGCAGATCTCGGTAAGTGATATATTTTGTCGCGTGAAGTGCAGTTACCAGCTGTCAAATCACGGCCCTCAAAGATATTAGTGGAGAGGGAGCCACAGGGGTAGATTTTTAAATTGGTGAAAATTGTTTGTCGGCTGTGGGGATCGAACCAGGGTTCTCAAGATCCACAGGCCGACTCGATACCACTGAGCATATTACATTATATTTATAAATTGAAATACCATGAATACAGGGAAGAACTCTCGGAAGAATCCCAAGAAATTGTTAAAGCAGCTGTTCTTAAATTTTAATTTGTTTCATTGTAGTTTTTTAGAAATCGATATTTTTTTTGAGTTATACGGGTAATATTTAAAGCTGTTGAAAGATTGAAGATTACTGTTCTATGCGTATATTGCGTATATGTACGAAATTTTTGATATAATATGAAGATATTCCTGTAATTATTTTGTTAGCAGACTTATAAGTTTGTACTGAATTGATTTAATATATTATTAGTTAGTTATGTAACAAGTAGATACATAATGCGATTATGTACGAGTTGCATACAAAGCTTTATGTTCTACTGGCTTGAAGTTGATTCATTTTCTTAAAATATGTTATGTGAAAATCTTTGATGTATCGCAAAATGTACTTTGTTGTTGTTTTTGTTTAACTATATTTTTTGTATAATCATCAAACTGTCAAATTTGTATAAAAGTGGAAAAATGTGTTTATAATGTCCCACGACTTGGAAGAATCCCAAAATAAGTAAAAGAAAACGCAAAGGGATTAATGAAGTAATTAGGTATAATAATTATTTTGACATTGACAGAAGTCGAATAAAATGCTATTTTATGAACACTACAAAATATGAAAAATCAAGTAGTTATTGTGCAGTCGAACATAACAGGTTTTTTACACATTACTGGGTGTGGCTCTCTACCATAGCAGATCTCGGAAAGTGATATATATATATATATATATATATATATATATATATATATATTATGTTTCTATACCTCTGCACGAAACTTTAATGACATAAAATTTGATATACTGATTATAGAACAAACAGATTTTTTTGAAATTTGCAAAAATTAGGGTATTTCATTCGTAGCAAATATTTTAAGTGTCACTGGTTTAATAGTACATTTAATTATTTATAATTATGTTACTAATGAAATAAAAGTATAAACACTGCCTACAAATTATCATTTATTAATTAGTTATTATGTAGGTACCTGGTGTAATGCCTTATTTTTAAAAATTGAATGTACTATTAAACCAGTGACACTAAAAATGTTCGCAAAGCATGAAATACCCTAATTTTTGCGATTTTCAAAAAAAAACTTATTTTTGTTCTTTAATAAGTACAGTCGAACCCCGATAACTCGAACTCCGATAACTCGAATTTTTGATTATTCGAACAAAATTTATTGGCAACAGCGCCAAGAGTGATAATTGTATGTAATTTTTTCTTCATAAATCGATCTTTTATTAGTCGAAGTTTCGGGGAATCCCGCGCTTTCGATGAAACGACGCATCTCTTGATTCAGCCGCAGTTTACATTCCGTGGTTATTCTAAGTTAGTATTTCACTCGTATACTGCTTAATTGTTAGGCGTTAGGCGTCATATCACCGAAGCGTATTTTAAAGACCTAAACAATAGAAGATAAGTATAAACTGATAAATGAAGTTAAAAATGGTTCAAAGAAAAAGGATGTGGCTAGCAAGTATGATGTACCTCCAAATACAGTGTCTATAATTTTAAAAAATAAGGAATCGATTATCACAGCAATGGAATATGGTATTGCATCTGGTAGTAGCCTGAAACAATAGCTAATTATTTTAAAAATGCCGGGTTTGGTCAGTGTACTGTGTGGGAGGAAGAGGATGATATTCCTTTAGTTTTCATCAAAGAACAATTAAATCATATTAATAAAGAGAATACAACAGTACTTCAAACTGAATACGAGTCTTGGGTACATTTAAATAATTCACAGGACACTGGCACTCTTGGTGATTATATGCAGGTGGATGACGATCTTGTTACATCTGAGTTTCCCACTGATGTGGATATTGTCAAGTCTTACAGTTCCGAACTTATAAACCTTGATATGGATGACAGCGAAAGTGATGATGAATCATTGATACAGGAAGATTTTCAGCCACCTTCGAATGATATTGTTGCAAATTCTATACGAATTTTGAATTTATATTTACAGACAAATGAAGATACAGTCGATTTTATTTAAAGATATTTAAATAGAATTCAAGCTTTTTTTGAAAATAAGAATAAAAAAAACGGTACATCAGTCACAAATATTTTACGCCAGAATGAACTACAACGTTACCTGCCCATAGAAAAATATACTATGTATGTATTTTATTGGTCCAACGAAATTAAAAAGGAAACAAAAAAAAGATTATATGAGACGATTGTCCAAAGCATCCTGTTATACGGTTCAGAGACATGGGAGATAAACAAACGAGATAAGGGGAGACTAGCAGCGGTAGAAATGGATGCACTCAGAAGAAGTTGCAGAATATCTAGAATAGAAAGACGAACAAATAAAGAAATTAAAGAAATTATGAAATTAGATAGAACAGTAGTTGAAAAACAAGAATCAAGAAGACTTACATGGTACGGACACATGAGACGGATGGAAGATACACGGTGGCCGAAAAAGATTTGGAAATGGACGCCACATGAACGACGGAAAAGAGGACGTCCAGCAGCAGAATGGTATAAACAAGTCCAAGAAGACCTTCGAAGAAGGGGAATGGAAGAAGAAGAACACAATAATAGAAAATTGTGGCGTTTAGGATGCGAGAAACGGCCAATTACGCTGTAACAAACTCGCTTTGATTGATGTATTTTATGTAATTATATGTTTATTGTGCATATTATGTTGTCTTTATTTGAAATAAATATGTATTTTTTTTACTTAAATAAATACATATGTACATACTATTTTTTTTTGGTAAAATTCGCTTACTCGAAGTCTTAATAACTCGAACTTTTTTTGTGGCAAGTCATGGTTCGAGTTATCGAGGTTCGACTGTATATCAAATTATATGTCATTAAAGTTTAATGCAGAGGTATAGAAACACCCTGTATTTATGTACGAGAAGTGCGGTAAAATTGACAGTAGAGCTTAAGTGATTTAATTTTGACCTTATTGTAATTTAGCTCATCGCCTAAATCTATACCTGTAAATAATTAAACCTTCTTATTCATGCAATGATGACACCTACTACGATACACTAATTAGACTTAATTTCCTTTAAACTTTAAAGCTATAAAACATGAACAATCTCTACTGACCTATTTATAAGCAGATTATCGATGATATGTTGCGCTTGTGCGCTTCTCACACTAGCTAGATGCCCTCCCCGTCGATTGCACTCGACCTCCGCCTGCTGCCACGGCAGTTGTACATTCTCCACTGTCGTGACGCAGAACTGCCGCACGGCGACCCATCCAAAGCTGCACTGCTGCACAATGGCGGGCACCGGCTCCGCGCGGTAGCGAAACCGGAGCCCCACACCAGGTGCTGTAGAGGAAGATGTAGAGGTTGCGACAGTCCCACGGACTGACACCTTCATCACCACGCGGTTGTCCGTGGATTCGATCTCGATGTTGCGGAGAGAATCCCCACGTAGAGCGCAGTGAGACCAGCTGGAACTCCCGTCCCATAGCTCCACCAGAAGGCCGCGGCAGTTTGCTGAGTCGGTGGGATTGTGCGTTTGGGTTAAACCCTAGGGAAAAGGGAATTTGTTAATGTTGTAGAAGTAAAATGGAGGGATTTTAGGGAGTAGCTGAGGATTTCAGTATTTACATAACGTTGTACAGGGAAATGCAAAATTTAGGGGTACTTTTATACTGTTGAAATTCTAATTTTCGTGGACTTACTCGAATTAGGTTAAAGTTAAAAACAATTATTTAAATGATTATGTCAGAAATTTAAAGTGATACATTCTTTTCATTTACCTTAAATTAATTTAGCCGGCAGGTTCATAAACATATTATTTACTAATAGCATTTTACTGGCTTAGCTGCCAATACAATTTTTAATATTCTATAGGTACCGTGAGTTTATTTTAAGGTGAAACCATGGCTACGAATTTGATAGCAATGTATCAGATCAAACAATAGTATGTTATGCATCAAGGGAGGGACACAAAGGATAATCGCGCCCTCCCGTGAAGCATATTATACTTTTCATAACAAGTGCACAAAAATTACCGTCTTATCGGGACAAATGTCAAATATGGGTTGAGTAACTAGTTACCTAGGAAACGCCGCATACAGCTAATAATCTTAGTCTCTAGGGAGAGAAACATCTCTCTAGGGAGAGAAACATGCTACCTAGGGACAGAAACATTCTACCTAGGAAGAGAAACATGATGTTTCTCTCCCTAGGGGAGAAAAGAAGTGTTTCTCTCTCTAAAATTAGGGAATAAGAACGTGTTTCTTGTGCATGTGTTACGAAAACTATTTTCATTGAGATTGAACTATTATATTGAACTAATATGAGCAATAGAAATAAACAATAATTAAAATAAATTTTCAAAATTTCCTACTTTCACTGTTAAACAATGCCTTGATCGGACTTTGAACTCATTCATAAAATATATTTATCACGACGCATAAATGATATATTTAAGCGCGTGTATTGCGGTTGCCAGCCGTCACGGCTCTCAAATATATTAGTGAAAGTAGAGCCACAATTTTAATGTGGCGAAAAATATATTTGTCTGCTGTAGTCATTGAACTCGGATTCTCAAATAGCAAATGATTGACAACAATGCGACAGTAATTAATACAAATGTCAAATTGGCAATTTATTATTTCATTTTTAAATAAACGGTCTAATAAATTGCTGTCAAATTCGTAACCATATGGCAAATTAAAATAACACTCCTTCAAATGAAAGTTGATTCACAAATTAAATTAAATTGTATGCTAATAACACTATTTTTAACCAAGATTAAAATAAACTTGTTTTATGAACTGGAATATCTGTTAAAGACGAAATATAAAATAGTATTAGCGACTAATTTTCATTGGGAAGCTGCCTGTTAAATACTAATTTTAACTTTTTTTTCGCAAGAATATCTGGTACTCTGTGTAACAAGAACATAATACCAGTTATAGTAGAGAGGGCCTATAGCTTATAGTGGAATCCAAACACCTGGGATACAATCGTATTTTTATACAGGGTGTTTCTATACCTCTGCACGAAACTTTAACGACATATATAATTTGATATATTGATAATAGAACAAAAAGAATATTTTTGAAATTCGCAAAAATTAGGGTATTTCATTCCTAGCGAACAATTTTAGTGTCACTGGTTTAATAGTACATTTAATTATTGATAATTATGTTGCTAATAAAATAAAAGTATAAACACTGCATACAAATAATGTTTTTTTAATTAGTTATTATGTAGGTACCTGGTGTAATGCCTTATTTTTATTTGAGTACCTTGTCTGATTTCGAATACGGTATTGAAGTTGTTGTGGGAGAAATTTGAGACAAATTTATAGCAACAGTGAATTAGGGGATAAGCTGTTAGTGTATGGAAAAGCGGTGCAAAATTCCGAATTAAACCAGTGACATTAAAAATGTTCGCTAGGAATGAAATATCCTAATTATTGCAAATTAAAAAAAAATCTTTTTGGTCTATAATTAGTATATCAAATTATATATGTCATTAAAGTTTTGTGCAGAGGTATAGAAACACCCTGTATAAGTTAAAGTTACCGAGATTTGAACACACGACCTCCTGTTGTTTAATTAATAAACGGAAGTATTATCTCGGTCTTATCAACAGGGGCTTCATTTTCTTGTATATTATACGAATATCAATTGTTATTGTAGGAAAATACTAATTATATATTTTTTTAATATGACTTGTGTAATTTATGGTATAATTACGATGCAATATTTTTTCCTTTTATCTGACACATTAATTATTTATGACTATGCCCCAGCACTGATTACAATAATATTAAACCGTGATAAAAACTGTGTTAAATAATATTAAATTTAAATCAACATTTTTACTTTCTCACCCAGAGGTGAAGTATTGTGAGGCGATTTTCAATGATTTTATTATTTCGGCGAATCTTCTCATTTTAGATCGTACAAAATATAAAGATCTGTCGACTGGTTTGTATGTATGCCTGATATCTCATATACGCAATGAAGTTTTGGAATGATATTTTATATTTAAGCTTATAACGTAAAACTGAGGTTAGATGCAAGAATGGACCGTATTCAACTAATAGAAATATAACTTTATTCAAAGGTCTTTTTATATTTATGTTTATTTTGCAAATAGTATAGTTTATTAGTAAAAATTAAAATCAATTTGATTTAAAACAAGTCTACTTGAAGTATATATTTCTTAAATTGTAATATATTCGCTTGTTATTAAGTAATGTATCTTTTTTTGCAAATGTTTACAAAACGAAACTTTATGAATTTTTATGAGTGAATACTAGAGATGGGCGAATATCATCCGCGAATAGTCGAATGCCGCGAATATTGACATTATTCGATATTCGAGATTTTCGAATATTAACGTCAGTATATCGAACATACGAATATCTCGAATATCGCGCCATATGTTGACTTCAATTTTTGACTATGTTTTCCTTTATCATTTGTACATAAACTTAAAGCTATTACAATACTTTGAAGTTATTAATAACAAAGATATTTTGTTTCAAAACCATGAAGACGTACCATATTTCAAATTTGTTTTTCGCCAACATCAGCCCGTACGTTTCTTCTTAAGTTTTCGTCTTTTTCTTTTTGTTTGTACTTTTTGTTTTAATTTTATTTTATTGTAACAATTGCATTCAAATAATGAAAAGGACATAATTAAATAATTATTAATAATAAATAAATTAACTTTTAGGAGTATTCGAATATTCGAGTACCTCGAATATTAGAGATCTGATTAATATTCGTATTCGATATTCGAATTCGAGAAATTTGATGTTCGCCCATCTCTAGTGAATACATATTTTTTTGTTATTTCTATGTTTAAATCATAACGAGTGTATCATTAAATTAAAATTCTAATATTATTGTCGTTCAACTAGCAGTATTTCTGCTTTACTGTTTGATAAATGTATTATTTATAAATAAAATATATTAAAAAGTTAAAAATCCATATAGCGATAGAAAATGATTTTGAAGTGCATACAATACTACTCGTAATAAACTTTGCATGGACCGGTGCTTCATTTGAATTTTAAAGTGAACAGCGAAGTATTCCAATATTGTATTATTGCAATAAGAAAGTTGATAGAAACAGAAATAATTGTATGATTATAAAGTCTATACTGGAATAATTTTGAATATATTTTATAAGAAATGCAAACTACATCCGACTGGTACTGCAATGCTTGAACTGAAATGTCAGATTTACTGGAGCGTTCAGTTTGGACTTCCAATCGTTTTTCTAAATGTCGAGTCGTTTTTCTTTTTCATAAGATGTTTTTAGATAATCAGAATAACATAAAATAGTTCCTTTTATACTTGTTAATATTTATAGCTAATTTAGCGATTGAGATTTTCTACGGCATTGTTTTGAAAGAAAGTGAAGTGATTTTTGGCTGCAGGCCAAACTAATTTGGCTGGAATCCTGAATCCTGTTTATGGCAATGGAACCGTTAGCATTTCTTCTGTTGACAGTTTTTATACGGCATCGTGAAGCTACTTGTCAGATAAAAGCAGGAAATTTCTAGTGAATGCATTCGGAAAGAAGTGAAATTAAATATTCTTTGTATATTCGCTAGCATGATTCCAATAAAGCATGGAACATGTAGATCTAATTTCTACACAGCACGAGGAAACTTTAATTTCATTTTAATGCGAAGGAAATATTAAAAAGCCTTTAATATTAAGATTCAATTTATAAAATTCAAACTATTTATAGGCTTCGTTGCATTTAATGTGAAATTACTCAACTTTAACTCAATTTCAACTTTGATTACTCTTTAAACTGATGACTAATGATTATTTAATCAAGTTTACTCAAACTAATTCGTTAACGAGTTCATAATTACTAATTAATCTACTACAGTTTCAAAATAAATTTAAAAAAAGTATTGATTCGTTCAGAGAATAAATACTATAGACGTAGTGCTGGGGCAAATATCATTTGTTTTCCATAGATTAGTTTGGGCATTAAAATGATTTCCATGCCAATGCCATCCAAGCTGTTAATTTTACAGTATTATATTATACATTATGCAAGAGAAAATTACAATACAGGGTGAGTCTGGGAAGACGCCCCCCCCTTTAACTTTTTTATTATGAGTAATAGAAAAAAATGGTTCATATGAAAGTTTTATTATTTTAAATATACTATTTGATGGCAGATGTAGATATTTTTTATAAAGTCAGGTTTACAAGATACGACTATCAACTTTACATTTTGTTTATTTTCACATAGCCACCTATAATATTTGTATAAAAATTATTTCTAGTATTTCTCAATTTTCTTATTTTTCTCGAATTTTTTCAGATACATTAATAAAAACTAATACACCGTTGAAAAGAGAAAAAAATGGCGGTTTTTATTTTAGTAAAATAATTATAGGTTGCTATTTAAAAAATAAAAGTTGATAGTCGTATCTTGTAAACCTGACTTTATAAAAAATATCTACATCTGCCATCAAATAGTATATTTAAAATAATAAAACTTCCATATGAACTATTTTTTTCTATTACTCATAATAAAAAAGTTAAAGGGGGGGGGGGCGTCTTCACAGACTCACCCTGTATACGCCACGAAGATATTTTGAAGTTTGCAAAATAGATGTATCTGAAAAGTTACTAAAAGTAACTAATTTAGCTTGATCTAAAAATATGTAATACATTGTGTGTTTGATAAAAATAAACATATTTATTTTTTCCATCTTTATGTATTTAATTGACAAAAGAAAATACTCGAGAAAATATTTATTGCTGTGTCAAGATTTTAGAAAATCTCCAATAGGATTCGCTTGTTTATTTCTCCAAAATCCGAGTGCTGTGAGAACTGTACAGTATATTAAGTAGGTGTGATTATTGATTTTCATTTTAAATTAAAATATCATAACGCTGAAAAAAAAAACGATCTAGACATAAACCGTTATGCTCAATTTTGGTGCAACTTAATTTTTAATATACTCGGTGTAAAATGAAATACAGGCCATACGCGTTTAACAAGGGAGAACAATATTTTTGTACGCATTGCTTTTCAAAGACAAAAATGCTTCAAATAAAAGTTGTAGAACTTAATATTCTATATGTAAATTAATAACTATTACTATGGTTTGTAATGATTTACATGAATCTAAAGAAAAGTTAGTTGTAGTTTATTTTTTATTGATTGGTTAAAATTGTAAAAATAATGGTTGATAGCACAAGCTCTGTTTTTGCCTGTTTTAAGAGTAGTGTTTTTGGATGTTTTAGCTATCTCTAACATGTTAAAACCGTGCTCTTAGAACACCAAAAAATAGAGCTTGTGCTACCAACCAATGTATTTATTGATACAATTGAACTTATCGTTAATTAACTTATTTATTTATTATTGTTAATAAGTTAATACCGAGGTTAATACGATGAAAAAATGATATACAGAGAACATTATACCATTTTTGCCACATTGTTTTATTTTCATGGCTACAATTTTTAGATTGTAATTTTGTAAATTTTTAGATTTAATTTTTGCAGTTATAAACCATAGTAGTAGTTACTGATTTACATGCATAATTTTAATCTCAACAACTTTTAATTTAACCATTTTTGTTTGTAATTATTTGGGAAACAATACGCATGAAACAACTGCTTATTCATAGTAATTGCCTATGGCCCGTATTTCAAAGGAACCTCTGTTTCACAGCCATTAGTTTCTAAAACTACATTATAATAATAGAGGTTATTTTTGCCTATTAACATTTGGTGAGTTATATACTACATTTAAGCATATTTCACAATTATCTAGAAATGTAAAAGTATGTAAATATGTACATACTTCAATTTAAATGTCCTGTTATGCACTACTACGATTAAGGCACAAATTATCAAGTCTTGAAAAAAAAGTACTAACCGTAGTGGCAACACGTTGCGAAAAATCTCCAATTTCCATTTTGAGCATCACTCTATACCCATACGGCATATAGATCTTAAAAGTACATTGTAGATCACCACTTGGAATCAAATCAAACGTTCCATTTCTCGCTACAAACGTCACATTGTAGCAGTAATCTACCAGGCGATAGTTGAGTGCAAACACCGGATCACCATGTATCCTCAACGCCGGGACCCTTTCCCGGACACTCGGGAAGTAGAATCTGCGCTCCTGATTCGGAAGCTCTTCCAGTTTCCCGCAAAGTCGTGGCGCAGGAGCGGGCAGGTGTGTCCGGTGGGGTACGTGGTTGATAGAACTGCTGCCTCCACCCGAGAATTGGAGGAATCCACCCCCATTGCAAGGGACGTTGAGACGCGTGAGCTCCAGCACGAGGCCGTGACCGCTGCGATGACCTGGGAAGAAGAGTTGACAATCGCTGGTACGTGGCATGTCTTGGGAGGTTATGTTGGCTTCTTCACGTTTTAACCAGATTTGACAACCTGGAAAGAATTAAAATGTTGTAGTTTTAGTTTCCCAATGTATTGTGCTAAACATTTTTATTTTTTCTTCAGAGTCACTAATAGTTATTGAATGAATAAGATTTTTGTATGAGGTAGATGGCTCGGTGGTATTGAGTCGAAATGTAGATTTCAGAACCCGGGTTCGATTTCCACAACCGATAAATAATTTTCACTACATTAAAATTACCTCTGTGGCTCTCGGTCCACTAGTATCCTGAGAGGATATGATTTGACGGCTGGTAATCGCTCTTCACGCGCATAAATATATCACTTACTGAGATCTATTACCATACCCAGTAAAAGGGCATGATGATATATTTATTTATTTACTTTATTTAAGAATTTTGTTCATGATTTCAATTGTCACATTGTTTTAGGCGGTTGTCTACTAGTCATCCAAATATCGAAAAACACTATTTAGATTTCCTATTAAAATTAACTTCAAACTTACGATTTTCTAAATAAATAAATAAATATATCATCACGCCTTTTACCCATTACTGGGTGTGGCACTCTGCCGTAAGTAGATCTCGGTAAGTGATATATTTCTTCGCGTGAAGTTCGGTTACCAGCCGTCAAATCACGGCCCGCAAAGATGTTAGTGGAGGAGGAGCCACAAAAGTAGATTTAAATTGGTGAAAATTGTTTGTCGGCTGTGGGGATCGAACCAGGGTTCTCAAGATCCACTGGCACACTCGATACCACTGAGCCATCTACCCCAATTTTTTACTAAGCAACAAAAATATTGTTCACCTAACTTTGTCTTAGCTCATTTTAAAACTTTTGTCCAAATTTTTTCTTTTCTTTATTTAAAGTTTACCTAATTTATATGTAGTATACACAAACATTTTAAAAATTAGTGTCGGTCAAAAGAATGATGATCAATTTTCTTCCAAAAAATTATAAACTGTTAACAAGTATCTTAACTTTTATTACAATTTTAATAAATCAAAGAACACAATAATGTATGCCGCGTGACGTGTTGCAATGGTCCCGCCTCATGTACACTCAGCTATAGAATTTAGGAGCAACAAAGTGCGCATTTATCTGATGTTCTGCGTCACTGGCAATACAAAATTTTTTGAATGTATTTCAAGGTATTGAGGTACAATTTTGGTTCAGCCTTTTCAGTACCTCGCCCTTCACTCTTGCAAAACCTTTGATGATTTGAGTTGACTATACAACCACCTTAATATTGAAGTTTATTATAATAACCGAAAAGTTGATTTGAATACAAAAATGCTGAAATCCTAATTCTTTATAAATAATGAAGTTTTGTAAGAAGTGTGCTTGTCGATTTGTTCTTTTCTGTTTCGTTGTGATAAAAATATCTCGAAAGTCGATGTGAATTTCAGGATTAAATTTTATGTTTAGACTTTAGACAGGAATATGAAGATTATGATTAAGTTTATTAATGAACCAAATTCGTCTACTAACAGTATCTTTCAAACGACGTTTTGCTTTCGACTTCCTGAAACTGTATACCTATTAAAATTGCTATAATGGATTGATACAGATAGCTTTTAGAACATGCAATTATTAATCTCCGTTGATAATCTAATATTAATGATATACGTACGTAATAGTAATTATCATATAAATCGGTGCTTAGTGGTGTAACTGGTTAAAATTTCTTATTACAATAACAAAGCTACTTCGTAGAATGTGTACCCTTTAAATTTTTTATATTAGTTGGATTTCAGGCTTTTCAAAATTAATAAAATAGTTAAATTAATTATACATTTTTTATTAAAACAATTAATAAGGCGACGTTTCGGCCAAAAATTTGGGCCATTTTCAAGCAGTAGTGAATTAACAATTAAAATTTACATGATTGAAGTCTGAAGTTAACAATAAAATCTTTTGAGGTGAACACCTCACGAGTCAAAACATAACTCCAACTAATATAAAAAAATTTAAAAAATCTACCTTTCGGCTTATTAAAAAAGAAGTAAAATCTTTTGATTTTACAAAATTCGTGTACCCTTTAAGTCCATATAATACTTGAATTTATGATGATTTTAGTTGCAAATAATAATCATCGTATAAAGTAAACACTTGGCTAAGTCTCACAAAATTCAGCCTCCAAGTCACCTTATGGTTACTAACTGTGCTAGCCAGCCTCTGACGATGCCCTCATAAGGTGACTTGGAGGCTGAATTTTGTGAGAGTTAGCCAACTGTTTACTTTATATTTTTATTAAACCTAGTTTCACCAAATGTATGGATGACAATTAATTTTGTCTTTGTTGTTAATAATCATGGTGCATCATATAAAACAGCTTCATACCTTTTATCAAAAACTTGACAAAAATAAAATAAAATACCTATCCAGTTTTGTAAAATATTAACATAAATTATACTCTTAATATATAAAATAAACATAAAGCGAATTTAATTAACAAAATAAATTCCAATTAACTGAATACAAAATAAACATGAACTAAATTAATATAGTTAAAAACAAATATAAATTACACAAAGGAAAACTGATGTACGTGGTAGATAAGTTACCAGCATTACATAGCTGCATTACAGAAGTTAAATCATTTTCCAACAAAAAAATATAAATTACAATCTCTTATTCGGATTATAAATGTGATAAAAGAGTAAAATATAAATGTAATAGTAGGTTAATAGGGTAGTTTTTATGAAATTCAGAGGTAAGCAATTATTTACAAAAGAATAGTAATTAAGATAAAATAGTATGCAATGTTAGGTACAACATGCTAACGATTTTCTGTGGGCTTTTATATCGTTGGCCGAACGTTTTATTACAAGTTAATTAAAATGGATTTTACGTTTGTATCGGGTAGATTAATCATGCACAAAGGAAAGCGATGAATATTGAATTAACATTGCCGCACTCGTTATTAACTAAGGCAAACTTGGAATTTTCAACAGATGATTATTTCTCTTTCATGTATTTGCAAGAACAATTACTTCATTTATCTTAATAATTTACAAGGTGATTTAGGACCACTCTTTTTAATTAAGTATTTATAAACTATGAATAAATTATTTGAAGATTAAATCAATATATTAAATGATATTAGGTCATGTAAAATAGAATTTGAGAATCCTGGTTCGATCCCCACAGCCGACAAACAATTTTCATCAATTTAAATCTACCCCTGTGGCTACCCCTCCACTAATATCTTTGAGGACCAAGATTTGACGGCTGGTAACCGCACTTCACGCGAAAAAATATATCACTTACCGAGATCTGCTTCGGCAGAGTGCCACACCCAGTAATGGGTAAAAGACGTGATGATATATTTATTTATTTATAAATTAGAAGCATAAGGTACGTGGGTGGTGGGTTCACGAATGTATAAGAAAAAGTGTATTGTTTAAAAAACACACACACTACTTATAAATATTCTCTTTGAGTACTAACTCTTTTGGTTATTAAAAAAATCTGATGTGGACACCACATGATTTCCTTGTACGCGTGTTATACTATACCTACATTTTTTTATTGCACATATTTGACGTAATTTGACATTGACATGAAAATTTTTTTTTCTTATTTTTTGTTCTAATCCATAGCAAACTTAATTACAAAAAACAAGAAATATATAATTTTTAAATTTAGATATCTCGCTTATACAAAAGGCTAATTTAGTCTTAATATACTAGACGCAGAATTTAATTCTCTAAAACTTTTATTTGTAGCATTTATTTCTAAAATCAAAATAATACCATATTTTTTAAGAAAAACTCTTAGAAGCTTCATGTAATGTATCACTTCCGGTTAATTAATTTTAACCAAAATGTTATTTGCATTGATATAGCAGTCTTATATACCAAATTTGAAAAGTTTTAGATTATATTTTAATATAGTTTTTCATTACAATCTATTATAGGCTTCAAGTAAAGTACCACTTATGGAAGTTATATAATTACCAAAACGGGAGGTGCACGACTAGATGTTATAACAGTCCTAAATACAAAATTTTAACTTTCTACGGCTTCCGTTTTTGAGTTATGCAAGATACATACGTACATACAGACGGCATGACGAAATTAGTCAAAATGGATTCAGGGAGGGCCAAAATACCTATTTCCGTTGAAATCTGAGAACCGAAAATTTTCGCGATTACAATACCTACTTCCTTTACTTCGTACAAGGAAGTAAAAAAGCTGCAACTCGCTTATAATGGCTATTAATACACTCATATAATTTACGACATTTATCGACGGCTGATATTGTAAACTTCATTGTTTATTAATAACTACCCTTATAAAGTTGTTGCATAATATATTATTATATTGAAGCTTACAATCGTTAAGTTCAATAATAGGTCATATCCAACGAAATATTGTTTATGAATATCAGTATTTTGATGATCAGATCATAACTAGTATAATAAATTAAACCTCACGAATTATTATTGTTGGAAAAGTCCTGTGTTGCAAACAACAGTTTATTAAAATTATGCGTTTGATCATTCGATTATAAATCCTAGAAATAAAACAAGTGCAAATATTTCTTGAAAGTTGGCAATAGTGTGTCAAGTGCCAAGGTACACCCGAGCTTGCCAATATTAAATGCGTTTCTGATAACATACTAGATTTGCAATTCTAACATTCGGTATGAATAAGCTTCTAACGATTGCCAGAATTACAACGATAAATGTACAATGAATTGCACAATTCGCTAGTTTGCGCGATTTATTGCATTTGCCTTCTATAATAATTTCACATTCTGTTCATAACTCGCGTAAATTTATGATTCTGCTGTAATGAATAAATATAAAATTATATTTCCAAATTCAGAGAGCCGTTACTAGCTTATCATAATACGTAAAATACATTTTCTATATAATATTCGTACTAATTCAGAAATATTATTATAGTATTTTTAATAACAGATAACTATTAGTTTAAGTAACATTTTTTTTGAATTAGCGCTATATATATATATAAAGCGCTAAATTAAAAAAATTAAAACAGATGATATACGATATACCCCAACAGCAAAAGGATTTATCAAATTATATTAATTAATAATGACATTTATCATTAACAAATGTATTAAGACCTAAGCTAACATTAAACTTTATTAGGTAGTATTTATGCTTAAAAATAATTTTAAGAATTGACAAAAACATTTACAGACCGATTCTCAAAAAAGTTTAGTTAATTCTGAATTTTGGACTAGCTAATCTAATTTTAGTCCGATTTTAAAAAGTAAGTTTATATTAGTTAATGAAAATCATATAATAACAAGATTATATTAGAGTTTATTTAATTTTTTTGAGAATATGTTTTAGGTTGATTAACAGAATTTGACTCTTTATGATTTTAAATTATCAAGTAAACATTAAAATGCATTAAATGTATAAAATATTTTTCAAATTAATTATCATGTAATTAAATTAAATTTGTAATTACAATTTTAGAGCGAATTTAAACTTTTAATAATCAATATAATAACGTCTCATCATTTCATTTCGAAGCATAGGGGCCGGGCACGCCGAAAGCAGTTTTTACACTGCCATATTGTCGGTTTTCGTAGTCGAATGCTAAATTATTTAAGGCGTATAAATGACTAGCTTATAGCGCCCGAGTGTGATGAATACATGTATCTGTATTTTTATATTTAACGACAAATCACACATTGTCGACAGGCTAATTTTAAGAGATGTGTATTAACACGCTCGGCCACCACACAAGTTAATTATCAGTTACAATTTTAGAGTAAATTTAAATTTTTAATAATCAATTTAATGTCATATATGTGAAAGGAAATATTTCTAGTATTTCTAGTCGATACCTACTCGTATTCCATCTTCCACGAAACAATTTTCATTTTCCACGTAATACACTTATTTGTTCAAGTACCCAGTGAAGCAATTAACAGCAGAATATCGATTCAATGACCGTGGCGTAATTGCGAATGCTCGCAGCTCGCAACTAATTGATTTATGATAAAACTTCAAGATAACTTCTTTTATTTGTATCAAGTTGATAAATTATTAACAAAATTCGAGACACCTTTATCATTCGACAGCAACTCAATAACTGTGTCGCTATAAACATATGATCAATATTGTCTAGGGACCTAAATTCACTTTGTTTACAACCGAACTGAACGGGAAACATATTTCGTGGATGAACCTATTGTCTGTATTAATAACCCAATAGCTCAGTCCTTGTAACCGAACGTTAAATAAACGAAAACAACAGACGATCAATCACCATTGAAGACACATGCGATTATTATGTTAACACGGATATCTTGCAACTACCTCGACCTACTAACCAGATTCGACAATGCAGGACCGTAACTTTTTAATTTTTAAGAATACAAGACTTTTAAAACATACATTACTCCAGTGGCAAATTTCTAATGGGACGGACGAACTGAAGATAGCTTCTTGCATCTGTCATTATAACTTAACTTTTTAAATAATTCATAAAACTTTACATTTTGTTGTTGTCTTAGTTTGCGATCGTAGAAAAAGTATAGTATGTGACTCGTTTTATAAACTCTTTAGATATTCGTTTTTTATACAGTCCTAACTAAAGCGACGTTTATAAAACTTGTTACTTGTACTATTTTGACTTCATTTATGCAATTAGTAGCTATAACTATATTTTATTTTGTATTTGTAACATTTTTGCGAATATACAATAAAGTGCAATACATAGTTTTGTTTAAAAAAATTTTAGGGTAAATATTCAATTCAATTATTTAGCTGCATTTTAGATAGATGACAGAAATTAATAAATACATGAATAGTTTCTGTATTGACTATAATAAATAAGAATCGTTTTACAGAGAAACAAATGATCTTTAAAATTTTGCTCCCTTTAAAAATATAAAGTTACATATCATTACGCGAAAATAGAATACCTGGTAGAAAAACTTATTCTGTAGATATGTGTACATTTTAATTTAAAATAAACTTTGAAAAAATATTCAGTAGTATTTAAAATAATTGAGAAAAAATATATGGCCGTTAAACCATTCTGTGTGACGAATTTAAAATTGAGCAAAATCTTAGACGAGTGCATGTGGATCAGTTGAGGGTGAGATTGATGAAATTAAAGATAGAAATTTGAGTGAACGACCTAGGAATAAATACATGAATATGACAGTAAATTTGCTACATTCAAGAAAGACTTCTAATGCGATAAATACACAAACTTGTATGAAAGGAATTATGAATGTATATAAAGAAAAAAAGTGTGCTAGGATAGGAATGTTTAATAAATAAATTTAATGAATAATGGAGACCTTCACTATGTACAGTTTTAGTAAGTCCTAATTTATTAAGTCTCAATGATTTAAAAAAAATGTAACGTCAGATTTATGCGGATATCAAACAGTGGGGATCGTACATAATTGTTGTCATATAAATGATCTATTTTATCATTTAGCAAAATATATAAATGAAGTTTAAATAACATCGACAGCAAATAATGAAAAATGTGTAAGAATATCAGCTATTTCAAAAAGAAAATGAAATAAGCTGCAAAATTATTTTAGTTAATGGTTTGATTACCACCGATACAATTTGTCGATATAAATATAAACAATTCAGCATGTCTTTTTCCTAACTGATTTATGTACTCATTACCTAAATTTCGACCTAAACAAATTTAATAACAATTTTCTCTAGCTAGACATATTTATTAGGTAATAAATAAATCATATATTAGACAAATATGTATTTAAAATGTATTTACGAAAACTTTGATAATCGGAATATCAGTCTAATATATTTTGAAAAAGTTACAATTCCAACGTTTCGGTGATAACCATCGCCTTCTTCAGGGATCTACAAGTAATTAACAGGAACTTATTTTTTATAATAACACAGAAACAAAAAACTTACATGTAACGTTTCTGTGTTATTATAAAAAATAAGTTCCTGTTAATTACTTGTAGATCCCTGAAGAAGGCGATGGTTATCACTGAAACGTTGGAATTGTAACTTTTTCAAAATATATTAAAATGTATTTATTCATATATAACGACGAAAACAAAATAATAACCTGAAAATTATCTGACAAAATATATGAAAAGTAGAAAGAATACTGAATAGATTAGATGTGTAAGATAAAGGATTAAAGAGAGAAGTCAAAGGTAGTTAATGGCAATAAAACTAAAATATTTAAAACTTATAACATTTTTGAAACGTTGATCGAATCAAAATGTTTGGGATTAATCTTAATATAAATAAATAATTTACTATTATGTGACTATCGTGAAGGACTTCATTGTTAAGTGAATGTTTATACTACCTCATTTTATGGGATATAAAGTGATGTAATAATATGTATATATGTAATTTTAAAAGAAAGACAGTGATTAATGCTCTTAAAAATCCATTTATAATTTCTGTTCGAAAATCTAATTTAATTGCTGTGCCCCTTAGATTTGTGCGCGCGAAATAAGTATCTCTCTTATTACGAGTCTGCAGCTTTAACGAGAGGGAACATCAAAAAATATGATTTAATAAAGTTTCATTTGTGGCCCGGAAAGAACCCTGCAGTTCCCGGAGCCTATCTAGGTCGCCGCTTGAAAAATAATACGGCCTGGATTATCGAAGAAGGTGTCAACACAGCCGAGAAGTTTTATTTACAACTTGTCTTCAGACAAATTTCGCTGAACGCTGAAAGATAATTTGCCGGAAGCTATGAAAGTATTAAGTTTCAAAGATATAAATTACTAATGGATATATGAATTGACACCGAAAAGCGAATGGGATATTTTTTAATGGAATGTCAAAGTTTTAAAATATTACCGACATGTTTAAGATTATGAGGGTGCAAGTCAAATGACGTAATATACTTTCACATTCAAAGTTAAATATGCACACATTATACTTCTTAATGACGAAAGCAATTAGAGTAATGAAATAGGTAGATAGATTATTATTGATGAATGAATGAAATTAGAATGAAAACATATTGTTTCCAGAACAATGTATGTCTGGATATGATTACCTATTTCAATACTGTTTGGTAACTTGCAGCTATTCTAGCATCTTCTATTAATGGTAATTAAAGCCCAGTGAGAGTCTTTTGTTCAATACAGCCTCATATTAAATATTCTTAGTGGAAAATTTTCATATTTTAATTAACACCTACAAAAGTTTCCTTGAAATATGACAGAGATATGTAATATAAATTAATTGCTTCAAAGCACAAAGTTAATGTATAATTTTTTTGCTGTGTCGGTTATGGAGGACTTCCGGAGAGTTGGCTTGGTTCAGAGACCAATTGTTGAAGACGATTTTTCGGGGAACCAATTATTGTCGAAGATCAGTTTTCCCTAAATTGCGAATTGGACATTTGCAGGTTTTCCAAGGATTTCGATTAGCTTTCAATGTACACTGTTTGAGAAAGGAAACTTTTCTTCTATATAGAATTTAGGTAACTCAAGGATTTTTACTTCCTTGTCGCAGTAAAGGAAGTATTGTACATACATACATACATATATAACATCACGCTATATCCCATTAAATGGGGCAGTACGAATCCCTGAAACATTCATAGAGCATCTACTAAAAGATTCATAAAAAAATCAGTCCACATCAACATTCTCATCCTGACACACGATACTCGTTTCGACCACATTAACACTTCCTCCATACGAACTCTTTCTTTCCTCACAACCAAAATCCATCATCACGCAACACACCTTCATTCACATCCATCCATTCGCTCCTGTACACCTGTTTCGTAAATCCTCACTTACGCCAACTTCTCTAACAACGAATCTATCATTGTATGAACATTTTACATAAAAGTTTATGTATTGTATGTTACAAAAACACAGAATAGTTTATTCGTTCGTTCAGAAGTAGCGTCACGTAAAATAATATATAACCTTATATGTCATGGCTATATCGCAAGTGTTAATGCCAATGTTTTATGTATATTGTTAATAGAAATATAAATATAGAAAAAATATTATGTTGATTGCTAATAACTATCTAATTATAGTAATTTGTAGGATATAATTAGGTATATTCGTATATGGGGTAGGTGGCTTAGTTGTATCGAGTCGGCCTCTGTATCTTGAGAATCCTGGTTCGATTCCCACAGGTGACAAACAATTTTCACCAAATTAAATCTACCCCTGTGGCTCCCCATCTACTAACATCTTTTGACGGCTGCTAACCGCACTTCACGCGAAGAAATATATCACTTACTGAGATCTGCTTCGGCAGAGTGTCACACCTAGTAATGGGTAAAAGGCGTGATGATTTATTTATATTTAATTAGATATATTAATGGAGCAGGTAGCTCAATAGCATTGAGTCAGCCTGTGGATTTAGAAACCCGAATATGATTCTCACAGGCGATAAACAAATTTTTACCTCGTTAAAAAACTATCCCTGTGGCTCTCCCTCTATTAATATATTTCGGGGCCGTGATTTGACGGCCGGTAACCGCACTTCATGCAGAAATATACACCGAGATCTACAACCTAAGATTGCCACACCCAGTAATAGGTAAAAGGCGTGATATTTATTTATTTTTTATATATTTATATTTTCGCCTGCGCTGTAAAGATTTTTCAATAAGTTAAATTAATTCACTAATTAAGCAACTCCGACGCATTTGAGCCGCATTAACAAACAGCGCTGTTCTTGATGGGAGTGTAGTGCTTGCTCTCTCACACAGGCTGGGGCCAATAAATGGGTCAGACGGCGTTAACATTTCATTTTATTTCTACCAAATTTTACATCCCACACTAGGAATTAATTCTATACATAAATAATGAACAATGAAAAGTTCAGAAATACACAATGTTGAAATTACTAGAAACTTTTAACTATACATATGGGACAAGGGGTGGTTTCCGAATGTTTGAGCGAGAGGTTTATTATATACTGCGTATTTATTGTTGAGTTGAAAGACTAGGGCTAATATTAGACTTAAATTATCAACATAATTACTATTGCAAGCTTCTTGATCCAAATTATAGTCCTTTTAACTCGTCACCATCAGGAGACTGGACTAATTTTTAATTTTTCTGAAGCCAAAATTATTGATGTTATGGAAAATAAAAAGCATAGACTTATTTTAGAAACGTTACATATAAATTTACACCATGATACCTCGATTAATTATAAAACTGATGCGTATAATAATTTTAAATATGCTCAATTTTTTTTAGTGAATTTAACAATTTAATTTTTTATATTTAATTTTAATTATTTATTATTTTTTGTTTTTTTTTCATATGTATCTTTTTTCTTTTTTGTTATTATTGACATTTTACAAATATTGTTTTACATTTTTTAAAGGTTTGACATTTTGATTAATTTGCTAGTTTTATATTATAATTATTGTATTTATATTTTAAGGAGCTGATGATGAGCAAATATTTATACTCGAAACGTCCAAAAAATAAATATTTAAAAAAAATAAACATTGGATTCTGAAGCCTTTTATTTATTTAATATATTTATTAGACTTAAATCAAGAAAAACAAGCTATGTATTATCTATTTGCACTATTTAAAGTTAAATTTATGACAGAAAAATTTGGGTGACGCCTGGATTCTAACCAGGGACCCTCCGCTTGCCGGGCAGCGATGATAACCACTACATCCCGTCACCTGTGTCCGTCGTATGACATCTACCGAATTCTTCTGTCACAGTGTCTAACGTAGCATCGATCCCAAGTCTCCTATATGATAGGTATTGACAACGGGTTTCGTCTACACGTGTCTGATTTAAAGGAAATCATACCACGAACTGATTTTTTTGTCATATGACATGACTGAAAGTACAGTGATGATAATAAATTTAAAGTTATCATTGAACGTTGATATATGTTCAGTATGCCATCAGATCAATAGTTGATGCCAAATGAAATGAAATGATTTATATCTGATCATGTTCTTTGATACCGAGTGTACTTTTGGCAGGCTATAAAATAAAGAGATTTCCTTACCCTGGCTAACGGCGAACGCATAATTCACTTGAAACACAGACGAGGACGATGGAATCTTGTAGCGCAGTCTGTAACAGAAAGAAGAGAAAAATGGTTTAATTAACGAAATAATAGCGGGCGTAATGTATACGTTAATGTTAAAATATCGTATATCCGCGCCTGCTAATGTTCGTTTGGGCTGCATTGGCGTCACAGATTTTTTTATTGGAAACGGTTAACGGATCACTTTGATAATCTAAATAAAAAGAGCTATTAAAACAAGATTTGTTTTTCTATCTTAGGATAGCTAATATTTATTTAAAAGGACATAAAATCCTTTTGGTATTTTTTGCAACCGCTTATCTTAGATTTATTAGTCACTTTCAAATATTTTCACTTTTTCTCCTAACTTCCAACTTTTTTGAGCTGTGATATATTTAGCAGTAACTTTGTAAAATGTTACTGATAATTACTAGTATATCTTATCCAAAAATATAAGATTGTGCATTGTATATGATGTTAACTTGTATGTTTTTGTCCCTTTCGAATGCTTTACAATTTATTCAATTTAAATATAATATATTGAGTACAATAGTAGTGAGCGATGCTAAATATTGAGTACAACAAATTATAACAATATATTAAGCACATGTATAACAATTTGGTGATCCGTCAGTACGGTGGTGTGGATAGCGATACGGAATTCGAATCTGGAGATCCCGAGTTCGAATCTCACTCAAGCTAAAAATTATATGAACTACTACACTGCGGCTCGGTGAGTGCGGACCCTGTACTGTAATTGGGAGTAAGTTCCTGTTGTACTGTGTAACATAAATAAATAAATAAATAAATATGTCAATTTGAACAATAATAAATTGATTATAGAAATACGAGAAGTATATTTGCAACAATAATATTTGTTTTCTATTCAGAAAATTAGATCAACAACATTTTTATAGATGGCTCAGTGGTATCGAGTCGGCATGTGGATTTGAGAACCCGGGTTCAATTTCCACAGCTGACAAACAATTTTCACCACATTAAAATTACCTTAGAGTCTTCTCCTTCACTAGCATTATTGGGGCCATAATTTGAAGGCTGGTAACCGCATTTCACACTCATAAATATATCAGTTACCGAGATCTGCTACGACAGAGTGCTACACCCAGTAATGGGTAAAAGGCGTGACGATATATTTATATTTTTTAGATGAGCGTAGAAAGCTCAAATTTCCTTTCGTAAAATAGTGAGGAAGATTCGTTTTCCCTCTTTTAAAAAGAAAAAAATTAAATAGTAATATACGTGCTTTAGATCTTTATCGGGTTGAGTGGTATCGAGTCGGCCTGTGGATCTTGAGAATCCTGGTTCGATCCCCACAAGCGACAATTTTCACCAATTTAAAAAAATCGATCCCTGTGGCTTCCCCTCCACTAACATCTTTGGGTGCCGTGATTTAACGGCTGCTAACCGCACTTCACGCGAAGAAATATATCACTTACCGAGATCTGCTTACGGCAGAGTGCTACACGCAGTAATGGGTAATAGGCGTGATGATATATTTATTTATTTTTATTTAGATCTTTATAAATTATCTTACAATTTTGATTAAAATAATAAAATATTACCTGTAACAGACGCACAAGACAATACGCATATTATAAGTCATATTACTTAGACTAAGCATACTCCATCTGTATGTTTCTAAGAGACTACCCCTAAGTCAATATTACAGCGCCTCACGCTAGATGATTCGAGTAGGTACTGGTTTAGTAGTACTTGATGCAAGATGCTATCGCGAGGAAGAATACCCGAGCAGTGTGAGTCTCATCATATCAGTTTCACTTGGAACTCGTACTGAAGACATTTGCGCACAGGTAGCTTGGTAATTTGACAGAACCTGGATCAGTGTCGCTCAGCTATTTGCGTGCAGATTGTGGTTGTTTATTATCCGGACTGTCTAGCTGATTGATTTATTGCGCACAGTTTGCGTTACTGGTCCGTTTAGTCAAATGTGTTAACGAATTTGGACACATTTTAAAACTCAAATTAAAGTCCTTACTCTTACTCGTCAACTTCATGGAAATCTTAATATGAACTGAATTGCATATTTTCTTGTTATTTGTGCTTGTCTTATTGTTTATTGAAATTACTTACGTATAAAAAATATTCTATCTTGACCACTGATTTGGTTCACAAGTCGTGTAATCTTGATTTTCCGTTTTCTACTGAGGATGAGAACTTAGTTTTTGAAATACGTATATAGTTTTGATTCTTTTATTAAGGCTTAGGGTTAAATTCTTTGTTAGTTACTTACGTATGTTATCAATTTTTGTACTGTTTTATTTTGTTCCTCGTTTATATCGCAATTATTCTTCATTAGTATTTGTTCAATTTAAATAAATATAAATCTAAGAGATTTTTTTTTCAAGTATATTTAAAGTTCAAGTACATCTATTATGAAGAATGTGTTACTTTATTTTTATGGCGTAGATAGCCTAATAGCATTGCGGCGCCCTATGAATTTGTCGAGTTCGATTTGCGCAACAGACAAATTATCTTTTCCTACACTAACATTATTGGAGGCCGTGATTTGATAACTGATAGTCGTAAAAATATATAAATTCGATAGATTTAACTGTCGGTTCTCGTTGAAACATTTTATAATAAAATTAAATTAAAAAATCAACACTAGGTTAGTATCAAATAATGTTAAGTTTATTTTACAATACTTATTTCGGTCGACTAGACCATCATCAGGTGAACAAGATAAGAATCTTATCTTTAACTTTACATTATTTGAAACTAACCTAGTGTTGATTTTTTAATTTAATTTTATAGTAAAAATATATCACTTAATGAGATAAATAGGTGGCTCAGTGGTATCGAGTCAGCATGTGGATTTGAGAATCCGGGTTCGATTCCCACAGCTGACAAACAATTTTCACCACGTTAAATCTACCCTGTGGCTTTTCCTCCACTAACATCTTTGCCGGCCGTGATTTGACAGCTGGTAACCGCACTCACTAAGAAATGGGTAAAAGGAGTGAAGATATATTTATTTTATTTATTTACTGAGATCAACTACGACAGAGTGTCACCCACAGTTGGGTAAAAAACGTGATGTTTTATTTAGATTTATGTTATTTTATTTTATTAACCATTCCAATACTCAAAAGATAAATAATAAATGCAAATCATTTGTTCCAAATATAACTCATATGCACAAAGAGCAAAATTATATTATTCTAAACTGTATAAAACAAAAAAGAATTAATTCGCAGAATTTCATTTCTTGCATAAGCATTAAAATACTAAAAATAAAAACAAACCGAAACGAAGTTAAATGTTGTGTTATGCGACGCCATTGGTAGAAAGTAGGTCACGCTCACGTTCTTCTCCCTCCCTAGGTTGTCTGGGTGTGCCCCAGTCCCGCCAGGCCCGCCAGGATAATTTCGAGGAGGCCTGAGCATCCAGGCAGAAGGTAAAAAGTAAATATTAACAAGAACGTCCGTACCGTACAGAAACAAACTGTTGCCTCATCTGCTTCTCTCTGCTTCTGCCTGCGTAGGATTCTGTATGAGAGGGTGTATATGGATACAGCGACGTGAAATATCGTTTTAAGTGTTTCGTTTACTTTTATGACTTTGCAATCTTTGCAATTTTATGTTTTGATTTAGTTTTTTTACTCACTGATACTGGAGGATCAGTAGTAAAATGTAAAATAACAAAAGAAGATATTATAATCACACCAATCGCTATAAATGTATGATAACAACATTCTTAAAATGCAAGTTTTAAGAAGTTTACTATAATTATTGCTTTAAAATTATGTTTGAATTAGAGCTTTTGTTAATATAATTATTTATTATCCAATAAAGATAAACTCTGTTTTAGACATTTATATTAATTAATTAGTTTAAGACACAAGATCTATATAAATTATTTTTTTATGAAATCGTACAATAATTGTATTGAAAAGTAATACAGGTTCACTGATCGCTGACGTATATTACCGAATCGACATGAATTTCAGCCTAGTTTGACAACGGTAACTAAACCTAAATATTATGTATTAAATTTTATATATAAAATTTAATAAAAAATATAACATACACCTCGGTGGTTATTCCATATACGTAATAAATAAAACATTTTTCTTTATAGGCTGGGTATGAATGATTATTTTTCACGACCGGGATAGAAATTTGATTTTTGACACCAAAATCTTAATAGATATAATTAATTTTAATCTGCCATGCTGTTATGACGGGAGTAAAGTATTTTAGTCCCGTTGCTGTAAGTATTTTAGTCCCGGTACTAAGGAAATTATTATTGTCGTCTTGACATTCTGTTAATTTTTTTACAAAAATAGAAGCAAACCCGTGGTAACTACATTATTACATTTTTAAATAATTATTTGTAATATTTTAAAAAATAATCACTTTATATCTTTGTTTCTTGGAAAAAGTTGTATATACAGGATGTTTCTATACTTCTGCACGAAACTTCAATGAAATATATAATTGACATATTGATTATAGAAGAAAAATATTTTTTTTGAAATTCGTAAAAATTAGGGTATTTCATTCCTAGCGAACATTTTTAATGTCACTGTTTTAATAGTACATTAAATTAATTATAATGATGTTACTAATGAAATCAAAGTATAAACTCTGCCTACAAATAATCATTTACTAATTAGTTATTATGTAGGTACCTGGTCCTTATTTTTTTTTATAAATAAATGTACTATTAAACCAGTGACACTAAATGGTTCGCTAGGAATGAAATACTCTAATTTTTGCGAATCAGTATATCAAATTATATATGTCATTAAAGTTTCGTGCAGAGGTTTAAAAACTATTTTAGACTTAATACCCGAATATATTGAAAACCTCAAAAATATGCTCCATAACTCTTTTTTTATAATCTAAATTATTTATAAAATTGGTTAAACATGTAGTTTTATAAATAAGGGCTAACATTTAAAAAAAATGTATATTGATAAAATACAATCCTGCGCTCTTTGCCTTTGCCTGGAGCCTGCCATGAATATTTCATATGCGATAAATGTAAAATAAATACATAAATATATCATCACCTTTTACCCATTACTGGGCGTGGCACTCTAACATAAGTGACATATTTCTTCGCGTGAAGTGCGGTTACCGGCTGTGATATTACGGTTTTTAAAGATGTTACTAGAGGTCACAAGGGTAGTTTTTATGTGGTGAAATTTTCTTGTTGGCTGTGGGGATCGGACCCCGTTTCTTAAATCCGCACACCGATTCGATATCATTAGCTACTAGGTTTTTTCTTAATAATTTTTAACTAGTTCGTATAACGAATTTTGGTGGAGGAGCTACTTAAAAATGAATAAATAACAGTAAAACTACCTTTGTGGCTCCTCTTCTACTAACAGCTTGGGAAGCGTGATTTTACGGCTGGTAACCGCACTTCTCGCGAAGAAATATATCATTTACCGAGATCTGCTACGACAGAGTGCCACATCCAATAATGGGGTAAAAGACGTGATGATATACTTGTTTTATTTTTTTTCAATAACAAAATTTAGATTTATTTCTCAAATATAAATGGGGGAATAAATTATATATTTATTTACATGAATATTTATGTTTAGGTATACGTAGATAGGGTTGGTATTAATTATTAGTTTCTTTTGTACAAAATTTTTACCTACAAAAAATATATTATAATTCTGCTGTTGACTATAATCATAATTAAATTCCTTGAATATCAAATGAAGCAGTATTTAATTATTTATCAAAGAGATTAAAAAAAACATGTTTTATTCAAAATCAATTGTGATGAAAGTGTATGTTCAGTACCACATCCATGTTGCAATAAATATATCGTAAATTTGAATCAAAAGAGTTAATTTATTTTTTAACATTTTGTGAAAGTATGGACTGATTATTGCCAATTTGATATTCTATAACTATGATACAATGACGTCACTCCAGATTTACGTCAATTCTAGTATCGTAGACCTAGCGCAACCTGTAGAGTGTGTATGGAAACGTGAGGTAATCTTGATTGACGAGAGTTGGACCATCGCATCTACATTTGGAGTTATTGATTGGTAATTACGGAAGTAATTACGAATGGGAGGCACTGAAATTTGTATGAATGTTTGATATACCTGGGGTCAATTAAGAACCTCGTTATGCTATCAATTTTAACCTGACTACGAAAGGATCAACGAAATACCTTGTGTTATTAATATATATGTTACAGGAAAATAAAGGAGGCAATCAAAGTAGCTCTTGTCTTTCATTATATATAAAACATAATAACGTAACAAGGTTCTTAATTGGCTCTTGGTTTATAATTTCAACATTATTGATGTATATAAATAGATCCATGGCAACGTATCGGTCTGTGGCAATAAGAAGAAGAAAACGAATTAGAATCTCACAACCGAAAACTGATTTTTATTACATTGAAAATTACCTATGTTGTTTTCGCTACTCTAATTCTTTGAAGGTCGTGGTTTGACGAATGGTTGCATTTCACGCATAAAAATATATCACTTACCGAGATCTGTTATAGCATAATACCACATTCAAAAATTAGTACTAGGTATATAGTTTATTTTTCGTATCCCGATCAACGTAGTGGTGATCTATTAAAATATTAACAATGGGCAAAAAGATTGTGAAACAAAAGCTACAACAAAATATTAAATTATAATTTATTACAAACGTATTAACGAATAAAAACAAAAAAAATATCATCATACCTTTTATCCATTACTAGACGTGGCACTCTACCGTAGTAGATCTCTCTAAGTGATAAATTTTCACCAAATTAAATCTACCCTGTGGTCCATTCCTTAACATGTTTAGAGCCGTGATTTGACGGCCGATAACCGCACTTCACGCGAAGAAATATATTACTTACCGAGATTTGCTACGGCGGAGTGACACACCCTGTAATGGGTAAAAAGCATGATGATATATTTATAATATTTAAAAAAAATAATAATGGAAAAAGATTTCAAAATTTAGATTTATTTCTCAAACTCAAATATAAATGAGAGAATGTAATAAAAATGTTAGTTAATTTATTTATATAGGGTTTTTTTAAAGGAATTTTTTATTCCGCTTTATATAGAACATTTTCTGAAAAAAATATAAAGTGAATGTTTGCATATTTTATTAAAATTTATGATACTTGATTGAGTTAATTTTTACATATCGTGTCAAATTACTATAATCGTTTTACTGCGAAGCAACCGAGTTCAAGTGAGGGAAATTGAAATTTGAAAATTTACAGAATAGAGTAATTTATTAAAATTATAATATTTATGTCATCATTTTCAAGTTAATGAAAGTAAATTAAAATGCAATCAGTTCTCTTTCCTGTTTATCGGATTTCATACTATCAAAAGAAATCTCATTAAATCGCTAATTGGCTTCATCTAAACGTTTTTAATTTTTTTTACAACAACTGAGGCATACAGGACACCCTTTCTGTATAATAAAACCAAGGGCTAGGCTCTATAACTATGGGCAAGCAACAGTACGAATTTCTATATTACACAATAAGAACTATTTATAACTATAAAATATTTATGATTTTGGTGCATAAAAGTTTTAAAATTTTAAGTTAGCAACAATATTTGAAACATTGAACATGTGTTTCTAAATTCTTGTTCAGTTCTTGTCTTTAATATTAATTTTTCTTTTCTTATATTCGTTTACTTTTTATAGTTTTGTTTTGTAGATATACCTATTAATTAAATTATAAATAATCAATTCGAATAAGATACTTAATCGTAAGTCCAGCTAAGCGAAATGATACATCACAATTGTTAAGTCTCCCCAGGTTCGAGGACACCGGATTACAACAACGTTACAAATTGCCGTTAACTACGCGGTGCTATTTGTGAAACTATGGCGACATACCAACACGAGTTCTATTACAATGTGTAAATCATGCATGAGTTGTCGCCATCCTGCCGTCCGTGCTTGTTGTTCAGCATCACGAAATGTGAACATGTGAAACACGGGTTTAAATTACGTTACATTAGATTTTAGATGAAGCAAGGACTATGCAGTGTCTGTCTTCTGCTGATGAAGATATGTATTGAGGTAGCAGAAACTCCTGAGGCAAGATTTCTGCTGCTTGCCCTGGTGCCGGACTGTCGAAATTGCTTGCAGGAAATTTGTACTATCGATTATCGGTGGAGTGTTGTTTGCGTAAAGGAATATTTGTGGCTGGTGATCAGAGTCGGCTTGGGATTCTTGTGGGTTTGGAAGAAATATTTTGTATTTTATTAAAATGGTTTTCTAGAAATTAATTTAGAATTTTATATTTATATTTGCGATGAATATTTGAAGATAATTTAATTATCGTTTGATTTTGGTAAAAATGTAGTATCGGTATATTTGGAAGTATATCTAGATGATTATTGGTGGCCTGAATAAACATCAAAATAAAACCAAGTTTAAATAAAACACAAATAAAATTAATTGTCTTTGAATGCTCACTTGGTGAAATTAGGTTTAATAATAAAATATCAAACTAAACACTTGTCCAAGTCTCACAAAATTCAGCCTCCAAGTCAACTTATGAGGTCCTCGTCAGAGGCTGGCCAGCACAGTTAGTAACCATAGACGCGTTTCGCTCTTATTAGAGCTCATCAGTATGGTATAACACACTCCTTCACCTAGAACAAAGTTCACATGAAGGAGCTGTATGGCGAAGAACTGTGCCAGCAGAGAATAAGATCTTTGTTTTTGTTGTTTTTTTAACTAAATATATATTTTTTAAGCAAATTTAATGACGTAATAAGCCACTTGACATGACATATATTAATATTATTGTACAACAGGAACATCATCCGACCTATAGTTTATAATAGAATTAGAATCATTGTTCAAGTTAATGAGATTTGCACGTTCAACGTTCTGTTTTTCCTCAGATTTACTCACTGGGCTACGTTACCTGTTACCTCTCTAACAAACAGTAACAGTTAAATTTATCATCATTACTGTACTTTCAGTCATGTCATATGACAGAAAATCAAACAGTAACAGTACCATACTGATGAGCTCTAATAAGAGCGAAACGCGTTTATGGTTACTAACTGTGCTGGCCCGCCTCTGACGAGGACCTCATAAGTTGACTTGGAGGCCGAATTTTGAGACTTAGACAAGTGTTTAGTTTGATATTTTATTATAAAACCAAGTTTAACGCTAAAATTAATACAAAATTTGTTATTTTGATCTGTCTTTTGTTTGTGCTGTCAGTATAAAAATGTAACAAGTTTCAGAAGAAGAAAAGAGTTTGGAATTTGAACGTTGTAGAACAATTTGTTATTAATGTAGAAAAGTAATTTAAGATCATAATCAGTTTCTAAAACGTGAAAAGTGTAAAAATATGATCTATTCAATCAATTCAGTATCATTTTAATATATAATAAATATAAATATTCAAACGTATGTGAAATGACAATATCATTCAATCTTTAGCCACAGAAGGAATCGTCCTTTATTACTGTTTTCATATAATAATATTAAGCCAGTTATTAATTTTCAAAAGGACGGGACTCTCCCATATCGAAGCTTTAGAAAATTACCTTCTTTGCTTTATGGTAAATCCGGCCCTGTCATTTTGTAATAAAAAAATGCAATGAATTTTCAAATTAACACAGCTCCTTGTTGAAGTTATATTCACTTGATGTAGTTGTACATTATTATAATTACTGCTAAAAGGGTCTCAAACATATTTCAAAGCAAAAAATTGTAGCAAAGTTCTTGCAGGCTGAGAACCTTTCTTACGGTATATGGAATTATCTACTTATTAATTTAAATAATAACTTTCAAATGAATGTCAGTTAGATTTGTTTATCTAGTTTATGTGATGTTCACCTTGCTCAAAAATTAGCAGTAGGGCTCATTTAAAGTTGGAAATATCATTATAAACATTTCAAATTTAGGACAAGCGTTTCATATAATAATTATCTTCACGAATATTCTGTTTTGAAATACCTTTCTGTTTGATATTGATCCTTATACAACCAGACATCAAAGAGAAAAAAGGTTCACAAATTAAGCATATGTCAAGATTCCTTTGAGTAAAACAAGCGAGTATTTTATCTCAAGTAATTACAGTTTCATATGCTACGCTATTTCTTTCTTTTGTAATTACAGTCCGGGTCTCGTAACACACTTCGCAAAAGCAAAAATATTCTCGAAAATTCTTTGATGTACATGTGAAAAATGAATGGGTGTCACATGATAAACACCTAGCCAATCAGAAAAAGTAACCTGTATATTCGGGGTCCATTAGGATATAATTGGATGCAATTAATCACAGTAATTTATAGCCACCTGATAATAAATTTGAATTTGCTGAGGTAAATATATAGGTATTAGTAGTTAGCAATTAGGGCAATTACGTGATCGACATATGTTCAATACAAAATGTAGTTAATACCACATGTAAATATAATTGAAATAAATTTGACTGTTGTTCGATAATAAATAAATGCAGTACACTGGGTTTTGTTCTTTTTATAATTTAAATTTACTACTTTCATAGAAGAAAACAAGGCTTAAATGATTATATATATTTGTATTCGATTGTATCAAAAAGTGACTGTTTTGGTTAGAATATTTGCCCGAAAAGTTAATCTTTATAGAGCTGGTTGTTTCATCTCCGAATAAAGTTCCCTGTAACTATCTCCAGGATAATTGAAAAAATATTGCATCAGAAAGTGATATTTAGTTTCATTATTACCGTTTGTGCTATAATGGAGTAGGTGGTTCAGTGGTATCGAGTCGGACTGTGAATTTGTGAACCTTGGTTCGATTCCTACAGCCGACAAACAATTTTAATCACGTTAAAACTACCCCTGTGTCTCCCCCTTCACTAACATCTTTGGAGGTCGTGATTTGACTGCTGATAACCGCGTGTCACGCGAAGACATATATCACTTACCGAGATCTGCTACAGCAGAGTGCCACACCCAGTAATGAGTGAAAGGCGTGATGATATATTTATTTATTTATGTATTACTGTCATCGAAAAAAAATAAAGTAATGAAAATTCAAATGACAAATTCAGGTACCTATCAGACTTATACATACGATTTATAAAATATGTGTAATTTTAAAGCATTTCACTTTATTCAATTGATACTAAGCAACTGTTCTAGCCACGGATCTAACAAAGCAGTATTTTTTTATGAAATAGTACAATAATAAGCAATTTTAGCTACACATTTTTTGAACAGAGTACTATCGGTCCACCGATCGCTGACACCTATTGTCGAATAACCTAAATGAAACTTAGCTAAATATTATTTTTTAAATTTAACACAATTCTATTGTTTCATAAAAAAATACAATTTGTTTTATAACCTACGTATATAAATTCTTTCGTACTTTCGTCGCAACCGATACAAACACATTCGGCGCATAGAACTAGTAACTAAATATATAATAAAATATAAAAATAAACACTTGTCTAAGTCTCACAAAATTCAGTCTCCAAGTTAACTTATGAGGTCATCGTTAGAGGCTGGCCAGCACAGTTAGTAACCATAGACACGTTTCACTCTTATTAGAGCTCATCAGTATGGTATAACCCACTCCTTCACCTAGAACAAAGTACAAAGGAGTCGAAGGAGCTGTGTGACGAAGAACTGTGCCAGCAGAGAATAAGGTCTTTGTCTTTGTTGTTTTTTTACTTAAATATATATTTTTTAAGCAAATTAAATGACGTAATAAGCCATTTGACATGACATATATTAATATTATTGTACAACAGGAACTTAATCCGACCTATAGTTTACAATAGAATTAGAATCATTGTTGAAGTCAATGAGATTTGAATGTTTAACGTCCGGTTTTTCCTCAGATTTACTTACTGGGCTGCGATTGCCTATAAAATATATCGGTATTTATTTAAATATCTATGTGATTGCTGACTACAGTTCAAAAGTTTTGTAAACAAATCTTGAACAAAGCTAGATTTTTTTTACTGAATTTATAACCTCTTTCAATAAAAATGTCAGTGAGTTTAAATCCACTGAGAAAACATAAACCTAACAAACATTAAAATTAACTCACCTAAAACAAAAAGAATGTATTTCAAAGCCCTGTCAGATAAAATCCATCACTTACCGAAAAGTAACATTAGAGCGGGTCCTCGGTTCCAACGGCAGCGTCCAGTTGTAGGTGACGGGCTGTGCGGAGGCGATCTCCCCTCGTACCGAGGATTTCATGCACCGCACAACCGAAGGCGAGAACCGTCCCCGCGGCGCTCCATCCCCCAGCGAATGTAAGCTGAAACCCTGGATTAGGATATTGTCGTCGTGCCTCTTCGTCACCGTCACTGGAAGAATAGAAAAGCCTTGGTTTTCACTTGGAATTGTCAGGATACCTCCGTATTTTAAATAGATACCATCATGCTACGACGTTTCTTTATTGGAAGTTTAATGTTTTGTAAAATATGAGCATTTGGTGGTAAGAGGATTACAAAGTCTACAGAAAATTGGTGGTTTTTTCTTTGTTGGGACGATTGAGTGAGATATATTTGCAAATCCTGCGTGTGTACTTTGTAACACGCAAGTTTATTAGTACGTAATCAAAATTATTATTGAATAATTGCGTGTTTTACTCAGAAAATAAACTTAGTTGTTTACCTTTCAGGATACACGCAAGCTATTGTTGCAAATGTTCAGCGCAATTATTTCGAATTAGAGTTTATTGATTTCTTATAAATGCAGTAGTTTAAAGTGAACCTGTGCCTGAACGGGTTTGAAATTAGCACCTGAAATAATAAAATGTTTTTCAATATTTATTTCCTCAAAATTTTTATTTGAAATGTAATAAAAAATTTATGAGGTATATAAGGTTCTAAACTCCTAAATTTTCTAAAAAAAGGTTACCATCTAAACTTAATAATTAAAAAAAATCAAAACAATTTCAATATTCATTTAAATAATGTAAGATGTAATTTGTTTACAAAAAATTCTATTGCAAAAATAAGGATACAATCAAATATTATTCTCATTAAATAGGTAATAAATAAAATATTAATAGTTATTTATGAAAGACGCATCTTAATTATACGAATTTTTGAAAAATTATTTTTGTTCCGTTATCAGTACAACGTGTTATATATATAGTTTTATAGTTTGATCCATAAGTACGGAAACAGCCTGTATATTTCTTAAAACCATTGTTGTTCCAAATTTTTACCTAATTTAATTAGGACAAACAATTAATTAATTTTGGCCTTATATCGCAGAAATATTACCAACAAATTGCTTATTTGCAACTCAAAATTTGGTATTTTTGGGTTATGGTCCTATTTGTACAAAATAATCTACATATACAATTCAGAAATTATGGCAGTTGATGTGGGTGGAAACTAAAAGATCACTTTTACTTTTTTTATTTCTTCTGTACTAAAGTTTTTCAACCTTTTTATTTTTATTACGGAACACATAAATTAATTACTAAAATTTTACAGCATACCAATAATATATTTTTTCGACCATTTGACAAAAAAGTACACGTTTTTGAATGATTTACAAAAACAAAGTAGTTATTTATACAAATTGTGTTAAAAGTGTCGCTTTATTACACAAGTGGGGAGCATAGAGCTTGTACTTAAAATCCACGAGTGCAATAAAAACATTTTTAATACGAATTGGATATACAATTTTTTCTACGATCGAATGTTAACTAATAATAACATTTCAAACCTCAAAAACATTTACTTTGTAGATCACCATCATCTGTGGCGCTACAGCCCAAATCGGGCCTGGGCCTACCGGACACACCGAGCCGCAGTTTTTACACTGCCGTACTGCCGGTTTTCGTAGTCGAATGCTACATTATTTAAGGCGTATAAGTGACTAGCTTATAGCGCCCGAGTGTGATAAATACATGTAGCTGTATTTTATATTTTACGACAAATCACACATTGTCGACAGGCGGATTCGAACTGACGAACCTTGGCTCGGGTGACGTCACAGTATGTTAAGAGATGTGCCTTAACACGCTCGGCCACCGCGCCTTTGTAGATTCTTAGTTAAATTTGATTCACAGCAAATATTTTATTATGTTTATATCGATATTACAAAATTATTTGTCAACACAATTGTACAATGTAGATTTCTTTTTATTATAGAATTTAATGGGGTATGTGTCTCAGTGGTATCAAGTCGGCCTGCGGATTCCCAGGTTCGATCCCCACAGTCGACAATTTTCACCAATTTAGGGGCCGTGATTTGACGGCTGGTAACCGCACTTCACTCGAAAAAATATATCACTTACCAAGATCTGCTTAGCAGAGTGCCACACCCAGTAATGGGTAAAAGGCGTGATGATATATTTATTTTATTTATTTATAGAATCCACGATAAAATTAAGTGTGCCGTGACACACAAATTAAAAAACCCTGTTCTATACCAATAAATCAAATATATTAAATTTTTAGTTTTAACACTATTGTGTCATAATTTGAAAAAATACATGTCGCTAAGTTAATGACAATTTTTTATAGTACAGTACAGTATAGTATTATACAACATTAATCATTTCTCCTGGAGCAAATTTGCATAAAATTTAAAAATGTACATAGATACTGATTTTATAAAATTGGTAAGTTTTCTTGAACTTCGTAAACTTAAACAACAAAGTTTAAGAAACACTGTATAAAATGAAAATATCAACCTGGTATGCCTTGAAATAAACTTTACAACATAACAATATCTTATAGTTATCGGGATCTTTTTGTATACTTCCTCTTTTGTTTATATTATACCAGTTGTTTTTTTATCTATGAAAATTGTTATCTCACATTTGGTGCAAGAAATATATTAATTAAAATACTGTAAATGTTTTACATTCAACAGAATAATTGCTGAATCAGAATTAAACATTAAAATGATGTGTAGCACTATAAAAATTGCGAACACAATGATGGATTAAATTGGTTTTGCCAAAATAAAAAAATACAGAAAAAAAACTGAAGCTTTCCATTCTATTCTAGTGTCAGATGATATCTGATGAAAAATTGGATTTATGAATAATATCATAAAAGCGGTAACATTTTGTTAGAGGATTTGACAAAATGTGACAGTTTACTAAACCGAGTTAATAGCGCGGAAAACGTCCGCCATAATTGGGGAAGAGAAATAAAATGTGAAATTATATCCATATTTTATTTTTGTTGTAAAAATATGTATAATATTTTATACAGCTATAGGTACTCGTACAGTAAAATAGTTATTTTGTTCTGTACAACTTTTTATGATTTTGTTATTGTTATGTTAACAACAAAACAAAGTTTTATTTTATGAGTAGGAGTAGAATTAAAATAACTAGGGAGTTAAAACAAAATATTATTCCCTCGTGGTGTAAAACCCACAAGCTCATCTCAGCTCATTATAATAAATATGATTAAAATAATTTCCTCACAAAATTTATTAAAACATCAAACATATTCCATCAACAGAAGGGGTGGCTTCCATCTCGGCTGATAAATTTAGAAACGATATTATCACTTCACTTTTACACGAAGTCCACATTTCATAAAATATTAATCATAGGATGGAAACCGGATTCAATTTACAAAATTAATTACACGGTAGCGAATGATACTAAACTTGTTATAATGCGCAGGACTACTCCAACTCATCTCGAGGGAGTCGTAATCTTTGATGGGGAAATGGCATGGTAAAGCTGCGGTCTCCAGCTAAGTTCCAAAACTGGATTGTCTCTGGCGTCCGCGTACGCCTCCACTCGGCGCTAAATATGTATGCATGAGGCATGAGCTTGCGGGAAAACTTCACAGTGTTAACTCATTAACGGATTACTGTCGTCTGTCGTCCATCGTTCGTATATAACTTCTGGTACTTGTTATAATTATTGTCTGTGGATTCACTTTTCAGCTGTGTTAGATTACGCACTTGAACTAATATGTCAACGGAGCGGAGGCGTAACGACAAATTTCATACCCTAGAACAGTGCGTTTCAAACTATGGGTCGCAAAACTTCTAAATATTATTTAAAAAAATTGAAAACGACAGGGCGCGGTGGCCCAGCGTGTTAAGGCACATCTCTTAACATACTGTGAACCAAGGTTCGACAGTTCGAATATAAAATACACTTACATGTATTTATCACACTCGGGCGCTATAAACTAGTCACTTCTACGCCTTAAATAATGTAGCATTCGACTACGAAAACCGGCAGTACGGCAGTGTAAAAACTGCGGCTCGGTGTGTCCAATAGGCCCAGGCCCGATTGGGGCTGTAGTGCCTAGGGTTGCCACCTCTCCGGGTTTGACCCGAAGTCTCCGGGTTTCAGACGAAATCTCCGGGCTCCGGGTCAGCGTTGAATTCTCCGGGTTAACTACCGATTTGCCCGCGTCCTTTGTGTCAATGAATTAAACTTTTTTTTGGCTTAAGCATATATTTACACATATGATACATAGAAACGCGCCTTACTTAGATCGGTATTTGTGCCAAACTTTGTTGGCACATCTATGGAAAGTGGCGACATCTATGTATGTAAGCCTTGACTCTTCTATTTTGTATTTCGCGCCATCAACGCTTGTAACCTCAAAATACATATGTCTCTAGAATTATTTCTACGTGGTTATTTCTAAGTTTGATTCTCAGAAACAGAATTCACCCCCCCCCCCCCCCCGGGTCGACAATCTCCGGGTCAGTACTCGGAGAAAGGTGGCAACCCTAGTAGTGCCACAGATGATGATGATGATGAAAACGAAAATGATTGTTCTTTTAATAAAATATCTAAATATTCTGTAATAATAGCACATCTACGAGAATTAAAAAATGGTTTTAATTAATATTTTTAAAAGATATTCGAAATAGGTACGAATGGATTGAAAATCGTTTTTCTGTTGATATTGCAAAATGTAATTTGAATATTAGTTACTACAACAATTAACAGAACTGACTTTCGACAATCTCATAATTTTCTTTTATAATGAAATACATTTGGAACAATTTTGGATGTTTTGAGAAAAGTGATTATGTAGAATTGTCTGCTCAGACTTTACAAGTAACCCTTATTTTCTCAACAACATAGTTAAGTGAAAATGGGTTTTTATACTATGCCACACCCTATTGGGTAAAATACATGATTATATAGGTATTTTTTTCATTTTAGTATTTTACCAAAGTCTACTGTTTACCAAATCAAAATAATTATATGTAAAAAACCACTTCACAATCATTTCCAAAAATAAATCAATCTTGCCAACTCCAAATATGCAATAGTTTTAACTTATAAACTCTTACAAGTTATAAGTGTCAAAGTTATTCAAGATTAAATATAAATGTGTATGTACGATTAATATCAGATCAAAATAAATGGTTTAATTATTTAACAATCTGAATTTGCGCATTAAATTTGCAAGTTTAACGGTAACGTACATACATAGGGTGTATAGCTCAGGGCATTTATATGTCAACGTTTGACAGAAAGGTCAAATGGCTGTAGGTTTTGCTTCGCTAACATCCACAGAAACAGTGATATATCTTTCGCTCCAACTACATTTCAAACGTATAAATTTATCGTTTACTGTAATCTAGTTTAAAACTGAATTTACACCTTTAAAATGAAAAAGAACAATGATTTATGTAATAATAAATAAGACAAGACAACAAAATAAATGATATTGTGAGAACAGCTCACGGAAAATAAATCTACATTAAATGAGTTACATCAGGTTGGCTATCTTTGATTAATGTGTTGTATGTCACATATGTTTGGAATTTCTAGAAATAATAGTTGACAGTTGTGACTATCTACTCTTCTGTATATCATTTACTACAATTACTGATAAATGGCCTACATAAACTGATCACAAACATTTTAACAACGATAATTTACTTCATATGGAAAATCTCCTTATAGAAACTTCACTTTTGTTAGTTTGACATCGAATAAACAGAGAGAAGAACTGTTTGAAAATCAATAAACTTTTATTCATATTTATTACCTTCGAAACGGCAAATATAAATATCATATTTTCAATAAACTACTTCATTCCCTAAATTATCTTATTAAATACCATTCGAAGTTTACTTTTTATTGAGCAAAATTTTAATTTTCTTCACTCAAACTTAATTGCTTTGAACTAAAACAATTTAAACAATTTGGCATTAGATTTTTTTAAATGAAAATCGTGGGAGTCTAATTAACAGCCAATAGAAACTTTGTAATAAGTATGGTTATTAATGTAATATAAAAAGTTCTTGGAAATTTTTTATTATTTAACTAAGGGCTAGTTGTACTACCCATGGTTGCAGCATTGTTAGTAACTAACAACTGTTTAGTAATAGTTATTTGTATCACTAGTCCAGAAACTACTATTTTGCGAGTGCGAGTATATTTTGAAAGGACGAGCCGCAGGCGAGGCCTTTAAATACGAGTACTCGCAAAATAGTTTCTGGACGTGTAATACACAAGATTTTTCGAGCCGGCGTTTTTGTAAATTTAATAAAAACGTTTAATTTATTACTCACATTCTAAATGTCAGGGAATTTTTTATGTTGGTAACATCACAATATTTTTAATTTTACTTTTAATTTTAATTAATTATTTATTCTTCATCAATTTACATCTTCAATAAGTTTAATTACACTGTGCTCTTTATTTAATAAACATAAAACATAATTCATTTCTTTGTCTATTTCACGACTTGTCATTCCAGTATTATAACCTAAAAAATCTACATATTTTATTTGGATTTTGCATTGCTATTCAATTATAATTACTTACAATTTTGTTTAAAATATATGTATAAATATTCTGTTTTCTTGTATTGAAAATACTCAACTATGAATATTTTATCATAATATTTTTACGCCAATGCAAATACTAGTAATAATAATAATAAAAAAATACTAGTGATGCCAACATATAATCATAAAAAGTCACTATTTTTTGCCGGCCTCGGCCGGTAAACACATGGTTTCCGGACGATTTTGAGTTATGTAATACTGCTAATGCTGGACGGTGGCGCGAAAAAAAAATTGTTGTACTATGACAAGTTAAGTATATAAATTCACGTGTATTTTTAACAGGATGTTAGCTTGCAAGAAGGTCACGTAACTATAGATACATAACCTTCAGTCAAGTTAACACCGTGTTAAAAATGCACGTGAATTTTATGCTTAACCTGCCACCGTACAATAGACTAGTTGTTAGTTACTAACAGTACTGTTACCATGGTTCGTACAACTGACCCTTACTTACGCAAAATTAATAAGTGGAATTTTTTCGTAAATAAATGTCAGTTTGGCATTTTAAAAGTGTTTTTTATTGTCAATGTTATTAATTTGATAAATGTTGCTATGAATATAATCATAATTTGATTATTTTAAGCGAAATATAAAAACTAAATTACTTTTACTTTTACTGCCCTCGAACATTAATTAATATCCGGGAAAGTTTTTATCAAACATTCTAACAACGTAATCTACATTCGTGTTCTATTCGTACAGAATAGTACTTTATTAAAATGCACTAAATAAAAATTTCCGGGAAGAATCAATACTCCAGGATGATTATAAGTGATAATATAACAAGAAAGTGAGAATAAATTGAAAATAATTCAACACAATTTCAAAAATATATTGCAAAATGGCATCAAGTTTGAGAAAGAAATTATTTTTTAATTTATTGAACTCTTAAATAAAATTTAAGTAGATTATTTTTTGACTCAATTTTAAATAATTATTTGACAACTATATATTTGACATTTATCAAAAAAACAAAAGCTACAGTATTTATTTCCCGAGAATAATCACTAGAGTTTCATTTTCCCGTCTATTGTTGCCAAGCAACCAAATTCTCATAAATACAAATTTCTCCAATAACAGCCTTTGTAAACTTGTAAAACTTGAAGTTCATATTCACATAGATTTATTAGGTACTTACATTTCATTTCCCTGCATTATGCAACATAATCATTATTATGGATGATAATTTTGAAGCACTCTTGAGCTTTCAAATAGTTAAACTCAAATTTCTTAGAGCATGTTGCATAGATACTTGATGTTTCATATTATAAGAGAGACTGTTGTAATAAGTAAGGAAAGTTTCAGAATTCATAATTAATAAATGAATATTCAGTTGTTTTCACAAATAGAAGCATTAAACTTTACAGGTACACTACAGGCATCTAATTATTTATCTTGCAATAACAGCTCAAATTATGAAAATTTTATCCATCTATTTCGTTAACTACAAAACAATTAAAAAGTATAAATGGACTGCTAGACTAATTATATATATATATATATATATATATATATATATATAAATATCATGCATTTTACCCATTTTGGGTATACTGAATGCCATAGATGAAACGATAATAATTATACTGAATGCCATTTTCTAAAGAGATATCTTTTCTAATTATACTTCCGATGATTATCGGATACTTTATCCGCAGATAGAAAATTGAATTTTCTAAATAAATATAAATTATTAATTCTTAATTTAGTTGACAGCATCAAGTTAACATTAAAATATGTAGAGTTGGCCAGATTGATTTCTTTTTGGAAATTAATTTGAAGAGTTTTTTTACAACAAATATTTATTTTTATTTGAAAAGCAGTAGGCTTTGGCATAATACTAAAATAAAAAAATAATTAATTTATAATCACGCCGGAGTGTCTCAATAGATATTTAGGACCACAAATGCATTTTTGTTTTGTTTTGTATTGTTTTGCTTGTTACTTACATTCAAAATTTGTGTTAATTACAATGAAAAATCGATTAACCCCAATTTTGATTCTAGAAAAATTCTGTGTATATATACCTCTGTTTGAATATATCTTTGCAGCTGTCGCTACGATCATGCTACAATTTCTAGCCACGGTCTCCAAACAGCTACTTTCAATAGTTGGTATACAAATAACTATTGTGTTATATAATTTTGAGGTTTAAAGTTATAGTACTTGCAAAATGTGTTTTGATTTCACAGAGTGTATACAAAATTAACAATTTATGATATTTATAATTTAGGTTATAGATATATAAGTTTAAAATGCAAGTTACATACTTTATGTACCCAGGATCTGTTCACAAAATGTTCCAAATAACGCAGTCACGTAACTATACTCGAAATATAATGTTGCTATCCTCTGTATTTTTTTGTCTAAACGATACACGTTCATTGTAAGCTTGAGCATAAAAAGACTAACTTAATTCGACTCACGACAAAAAAACGATTGTATAAAAGAGTCAAAGTAATCTAATAACAGACTCTTTCATTTCAGGCAAGTAATGAATTAAAAAAAAAATTCGTAAATCGATTATCAAACTCCCAAGATATCATTTTAATTTCTGTTTGCTAAATTTATTATAAAGGAATTCTAATTAAGCAATATTTGTAGCAGGAACCCTTTTAATTTCATTTCGTATAATGATTACCCAGAAACATCTTTGCATCTTAAAATGCCAAGTATCTCTACCGCAAAATCATTAACTTCATTACAAAAACATGTCTCGTAGTGGCTTCCCCAGGCTCCACCATCTGCCGAATGTCTTTACAAATATTCCAGCCAACGCAATTTGAACAGAATATTTCGCATTCACGCGGCACCCACTTTAACAGATTAAATTTATAAGCGATCCAGACGGCTGGTTGCGCACGTAAAGAGGCAAACCACCACGTTGCCGCAACACTTGCGAACACTAAGATCATTTTCAGAAGCTGGTGCTGCTGACGACATGAAGGCGTCCGTGTTCAACACACATCCGCTTGTCTATTAGTCAGTCTAATGCTCCAGCTCGAATCGCGATTGACGTTGGAAATGTTTGGCGTCGTTTGTGTGCCAATCTCGACGCCGTGTTTGTACCATCGGGACCTCGTGTGCTCGTATGTGTGACGTGGCTGTGTGAGTGGGTCGTCACAGCACACTCGATTAGCTCGACCGGCGTCAGATGTCTCCAATATATTTTTAGATACAAAGATTGAACGTTTACACGCCTTGTGTCATTTGATTTGACAGGGATGGAATAAAAAAGGTATTAGAGGTGTGATGACACTATTTGGCTTCAATAAATTCAATTGTTTAGGTAATGTGACATTATACTTTTTGATTTCTATAAATGATTTTTCGAACAATATAACTCAATCATCATCTGCTACTGATCGATAAGTTAATGACAATCATTATTTCTTATGATCATCAACATTTAATATTTAGACATTATGTGAATAATAGTATATTATACACAAAAGGAAGAAATACTTCTTCGCGAAGTTACACCCTGAATACAATGGTAAAATTTTTAATTGGCATTAGATTTGTCCTAATTAATTTTAGACAAAAAGGATGAATACAAAAGATGTTCGGAAATAAAAACTATATTAAATGAGCCTAAATTTATTGATATAATACGTTTCTGCCATAAAATATTCAGAAAAAAAGTGGTTTACCAGTTTCAAGATATTAAACCTATGTTTACATGCACAAAAGTAGGCTGGTAAGTAAGTAATTACTGTATTCTGTATGGTAATATTACCATACTGATTTGTCAAAACGTGTTATATCAATAAATTTAGGCTCATATGACACTTTTTTCTAAAACTAATTTGTATATTCTATTTATTTTTCACTACTAACTTTTACCAAGGTTCGTCAGTTCGAATCCGCCTGTCGACAATGTGTGATTTGTCGTAAAATATAAGAAATACAGTTACATGTATTTATCACACTCGGGCGCTATAAACTAGTCACTTATATGCCTTAAATAATGTAGCATTTGACTACGAAAACCGGCAGTACGGCAGTGTAAAAACTGCGGCTCGGTGTGCCCGGTAGGCCCAGGCCCGATTTGGGCTGTAGTGCCATCAAAGAAGAAGAAGAACTTTTAAATGCTATTTAACATTTCTTATATTGATTTTTTTGACATAATTATTTACTCGATTATTCATACCTATATGTCTAAGTAGGCAGAATATTAAATTCATTATTTAAATTGTTTTTATTTGAGATTTTGATAATAACGTTTATTGAAAATAATTTGCCTACAGAAATTCAGTGAACTTTTATTTTATAATTGATAAACTATGAAAAATCATGAAATATAAAAAGTTGTTAATAATATACGAATCGATTAAAGATAATGATCCAGTTTTGAAATCATGACTGATCACTTAGCGATTTGAAATAATTAATATTTGTAAATTCTTGAAAGGCTCTAAAGCGATTCCTTGTTTAGGAAAAGTCACATTCATAAAGCATTAACCTTTATTTGAAAATTTTCAATGATTCCAAAATAACAGGAATTCAAAACATCTATTAAATAATAAATTTAAATTCTTTTTTAAGAGATTTTAAAAGCTGGTACAAACAATATGTGTGCAACACGCAAAAAGATATTCGGCGTATTTTTAATCCACCACACCACAATTAAAAATTTCACGCGTAATATAGAAAAAGTTACTTCCTCCTTATTATTATTGCACAAATAGCTATTCTAAAATAATTTTATTCTAGTTTAGTTTTGAAAATATTAGAATCAAATTCTTTTAGAAGCTGTTTAAAGCAGATATAATACATTTACAGTTAAAATTTTGTGAAATGTCACTATTGTTTATTCTTTGTTTTAAAAGCAAAAAAGAAACATGTCGGTTTATTTAAATAATATACAATTGGATATGACATGACAGGCCTCTGGGTTTCAACCGTGTTTGAAATCCCTTCTCCTGACTCCCTTGTAGCTACTAAAATAGCTTTAAATTATATGGAAATTTTTAAAACAATACCTGAATTGTTTATGTTTGATTACTGTGTTTTGTTTACTTACACAGTATTCCAAATATTTAAAAAAAAATTATAAATGAGTAAATGTCATTGTAGATACAATAAATATTTATATTTTTGGTAAATTTGCAGATTCGTGTTGTATGATTTATTATTATTTAAAACGTTAGAAAAATCTAATGAAAAATTACTTCCTCTGAAGTTGATATGATTTGATTTATGTCCTATTACTTAGGGAATAAATTCGTATAAAAATTTACGTGGAAAGTACTGACATTATTTTATAATCCGCACAAATCTAAGCTAAAAGATACTTCATTTATTTGTCGATTTACTTGCGTTATGTTCAACAGTAAAATGTATTATTTCTCTTTGACAATATTTGCGTCTGCTGACAATGTGAAATTAAGTTTGTTATGTATGGGGTATGTTACAAAGCGAACATCAAAGCGGTTTGAAATTTTATTGTAAAAACCAGTACCCATTAGCGAATCCTGCGAGAGATATTACTCCAGATATTTTTTTGACTTTCATAAAAACAGAATTGTCATGTTCTAAAAAATTAATCGGGGAAAATTTATAGATACATACATGGATATTCCTAAAGGTACATTTTGCTACAAAAATAACCGTAAAAAAGATATGGAAATTGCTTCACAAACCTTACTTTGGTATCGCGAATTTTTGAATATAAATATAAATGTGTCATAAAGAGAAATGAAAATATTTTTTTAGGCGGACATATATACAGTTATTCATGTTTTAAAAACTATTGCAATATTGTGGGTTTTATGTTTGATGTCGCCAGGGTCGTTTCGACCCAGGGGTTCAAGGTGTCCGGGGTAACACGGGCGGGAAGACAAAGGGCGGCCATAGCTGCCCGCTCTACATGTAATTTTTTTCAGAAAATTTTAAAGAGCGTTGTAATTAACTACTATCTATTTACTACTGTTAAAACTAATTTATTAGTAACATAATTAATATAAAATTATTCTGATTATACTATGAAATAGCAATTTAAATAAAACAACAAAGACAAAATTAATTGTCTTTGAATGCTCACTTGGTGAAACTAGCTTTAATAATAAAATATAAAACTAAACACTTGTCTAAGTCTCACGAAATTCAGCCTCTAAGTCACCTTATGAGGGCAACGTCAGAGGCTGGCCAGCACAGTTAGTAACCATAATATTTGTCATACAGCTTCTTCATATGAACTTTGTTCTAGGTGAAGGAGTGTGTTATACCGTACTGATGAGCTCTAATAAGAGCGAAACGCGTCTATGGTTACTAACTGTGCTGGCCAGCCTCTGACGATGCCTTCATAAGGTGACTTGGAGGCTGAATTTCGTGAGACTTAGCCAAGTGTTTAGTTTTATATTTTATGATTATACTATATTTGGGTTCCAACAAATAAAAAATCAACACACAGCTTTCGATTTTCTCAATGACTTAGACAATTCTTTAAAATAAATAAAGCAAATCTCTCAAGAATATCTTACATGATCGATCTAAAAATTAAAAAGATCTTATAGCTGAAGATTTATGCGAAGAAATTGTAAACATCACAAATAACATCATCTATCTGTGGTTGCCATAAGAATTTTTTTAACTTTACCTGTGATAGTTGCTAGCGTCGAGAGAAGGTTTTCGAAACTTAAAATATTCAAAAATTATTTAAGATCTACAATGGAGCAAGAAAGACTTTCAGACTTTTCTATCATTAATATAGAAAATGAAATTTCTAAAGATATAGATGTATCAGATATTATATCAGAGTTCACTTTAAAAAAAGCATGTAAAGCAAAGTTTTTAAAAAAGTTTTTGTATATTTAGTATAAGAACTGGATGTCACACATTGTAAAAAGATAGATATTTGGGGTGATCTGTTACATTTACTTTGTGTAGATATTTTATGAAACAACTTACATTTATTTATTTCATCTTTTTGTGCTGTAAAACATTCCTTATAATTTTTATACACAATCGGACATTGTTCATCATTGTTTTTCTTGCTGAAATCAACCTATAGTGTGTTTATTTTAATTTTTAATTTTATGCAGGCAGATTCATACAAGGAATTACAGCAAATGCAACTTTCAATATCGTCTAGAAAGAGCTCAATTTCAAATTACAATAAAACAACTTGAAATTTAAAGCTAGTTAAAACTTTTTATAACTCAGATTAATATAAAATTGTTTTGTGAATTGGAAATGGAGTTAAAGACGAAATAAAAATGGCTTGAGCGCTAATCCGCTTTATAATTCTGCCTGATCATCATATAAAAATTGTCACTGAGTTGTTATACACAAACCAATTAACAATGAAGAACTGAAAACCTGCTTCTTCAGCGCTATCAATAGGAAGTAAAGTCCGACAAAAATATGAACTAAAGTGTTATTTCATCTGAATCTCTATAAAATATGTTAACTTTAAACTAGACAGAAGAGGATATAACAAAATGTTGACAGACTGAGTTTCTATGAACTGACATTTTAATTATAAAATAAATAAATAAATCATCACGCCTTTTACCCATTGCTGGGCATGGTACACTGTCGTAGCACATCTCAAAATCTTGGAGCGTTTTTACTGCAGACAGTAAAAGTGACAATCTAGAGACTGTCAAGTATCATTAAAATCATACATTTACTGTCAGTCGGCTATAAAAATTATTACTTAAAGTTTAAAGTTTGTTAAATTGAATTGAACAATTAAAAATAATGTAACCTATGACATAATTCAATGACACCTTATATTCAACTTCTGTGGTATCGAGTCGGCCTGTGGATCTTGAGAACCCTAGTTCGATCCCCACAGTCGACAAACAATTTTCACCAATTTAAATCTACCCCTGTGGGTCCCCCTCCACTAACGTCTTTGGGGGCAGTGATTTGACGGCTGGTAATTGCACTTCACGTGAAGAAATATATCACTTACCGAGATCTGCTTCGGCAGCGTACCACACTCAGTAACGGATAAAAGGCGTAATGATATATTTATTTTTGTTTCTCAATATTAAATATCTTTTAGAACAAAATTATTTGTATATATGAGTAGGTACTCCGTTTTTCAAATATATCCGTTTTCACTTGATATCATAGGAACAACGAAATTAGAGATGCATAAATGAAATAAATTTATATGGGTATGAACATTTTTATTTATTTACTGGTAGATAAAAGAAGAGTTCTAAAAGTTCTTTGTTATATTTTTTGTTTGTAAATTTTCTCCTGCCTCATTTTCAATATTGAAATCCTGGTTTCCGTAATTTTTTATTATCAAGTTTTACGATCTATATACAAACTCCCACCCATGACATTTATACACAATTTCAATTCTCTTCTTGCAAAAAATTTCATTTCCACCCGAATGTAACACAAAATCCCGGCCGATTACAAGATTACAACCGGACATAATACCTCTCTACAAGCTAAATAAAAAACAACCGACAAATAAAGGAAATACAATCTGTAAGGTCAAGGTCCCTCCTTAATTCGGTCCTGTCGGGACATTATACAGGCGGTTTGGGTTTCTTTTATTTGATTTCGTGGCAGAGATGCCATGAACGCAGCCGCCTTCGCAGTTGCCTCTGCCGTTATGAAATGCGGACCACTCGTAAAAGTTTCGCATCATGAATTTTGATATTGAAATGTAGACGATTCGTGCTCCGTGCGTGTATCCTGACAGCCAATGGCCGCACTACATGTTGTCATGTTTTTTTACAAGTTTTTCAGTGTATTTTATGTATTGATGTGATGCTACGACTCTTTTCGATATTTGTATCGAATATCAGATCTTTTCTTCTTGGAATGCATGTCGATAAAATTGAATAGATACGTATCGAATAATATTGTGAATATCAGGATTTTATTTTATGTTTATTTGTTTAGGTTCGAAATTTGATTATTTTCTTGGTATTCTCAAAATAAATATTTAGAAAAGCAATTGATATACCTACTTGCCCAAATGTTTTTTATTTTACATTATTTGCTTTTATTGATCAGTATGAAGGCGAAATGCATCAAGGGTTGATTTATCATAAAATAATTTATTCTAGTTTATAATAAAGTAACTAATAAATTAGAGTTGTTAAATAAATAAATATGGGGTAGTTAGCATAATTGCTACGCGTTATCTGTGGATTTTAGAACACGAGTTTGCTTTCCACAGCCGATAAATTATTTTTTTCTATTTTGCGTTGATAAGAAAAACATTACGAAACCCAGTTGCATGTCGAAAGACTGTTCATTACGATACGCAATATTTTGTTTTAGACGGTTGGTAGTAACGGATGACATTCTGAAGCTATCAAGTTGAGAGAATCAAAATTTCAATATAACCTCAAATTCTGAACATTTGCATGAATGTCAATAACAGTTACCAACCACAACATTTCATATATAAATTTCTAAATGTTTCATTTGCCGAATAATTGTTGTTTATTTATAATGTTTACCTAGTTACGCGAGTTGCTGTTACATAAATACTACTTACATTTTCGAGGCAATTTTAGTACAATATTGTCAAGTGTTGTTATTGGCTAACTTTCTTAGTAATTATATTCTCACTACAATCAAATTGCCCTTGTGACACATACAGTTATGTATATATATATATATATATATATATTTTAGACAAAAATGCTTCAAATGAAATGCTTGAAATTATGTATCTAAATCAGTTTTCAGATTTTATTTTGCACGTTTTGTAAGCGAAATAATCGCATTAATATTTTATAAGAATTTCTACTTTATAGTGATAGCCATGGAATTGAGACAAAATGATAAACAAATGTGTGACGTTTTAACTGTCAGAAAAGTTTAGTTTGAACTTGGAATGTTATGGTGCGGCCAAATAATACTGATTAAATCACGTATTCTTCGAAAACTTTCACCAGAATAATTCCACTTAATAATTTGTAACTTTTCTTCATGTGAATAGTTATCCATTTTCAATAATGATATAACAACAATCACCTGTATTGTCACTTACATAAATCACAAATTCATTTCAAACTAAACTTTTCTGACAGTTAAAACGTTATACATTTGTTTATCATTTTGTCTCAATTCCATGGCTATCACTATAAAGTAGAAATTCTTATAAAATATTAATGCGATTATTTCGCTTACAGAACGTGCAAAATAAAATCTGAAAACTGATTTAGATCCATAATTTCAAGCATTTTTATTTGAAGCATTTTTGTCTAAAATCAATTGGCCACTTTTGCGCAAGGAAAAACTGATTTCCTATGTTAAACGCCTATGGCCAGGTTTTCATGTTACACCCGGTATATATATATATATATATATATATATATATATATATATATATATATATATATATATATATATATATATATATATAATGTGCAGTTCTGGAACCACGATACTGCTGTCACAGATCAAGAATCAAATCAAAAATAATATTACACCCAACCAATTCAGATTTTCCTAAAAGTTAATCAAAATGTAATGATGAAGTTTGTATAAAAAAGGGTCTATCTTGTTTTTTCTTTTTAAATACTTATTATATTTTGCCAAGGAACATAAAAAATAACGACAATATACTTCAACATTAATTTGAAAGTTGAACGCCGAAAAACACGCCAACAATTTACAAGAAATATTAATCTAATTATTATATTTAAGTACTCCGTAGAAATTATATATTTTATGTACATAAACATAAAGAATAACTCATGGAAATATTTAAGATAACTAATCTTTGTAGCTTTAGATTATGAATGTTATAGTTACGAATAATATTCTGCGCAATCATATTGATTTTACATGTCCTTGGCCTTATTGTGGTAAATTATATCATTTATGAAAAAGGAGAATGTCATTCCATTCTGAAGGAAGTTTTCGTTTACTTTTTAGTATTATTAAATAGCAAATGTATTATTTGGAATTAACCCAGTCCCAGTTTCAAAATAAAATGTATTTTATTTTTATTCAGGTTTACTAATCTTAAGCGATCCGTCATTGTCATATTTATTTTGACCTAGAAAGGAAGAAGCCTTCTTTGGCAACTATTTTAGCTCGTAGTTTACAGCGTTAAGTTTTAACAGACACGCACCGAGAAATTTAGTTAAATCTCTAACAAAAATCTCACAGCCTTGAAAGAAATTGTACTCGTTTATTTTTTAATCATGTCATGAAACAATTTTAATAATAAATGAGGAATAAGTGTAAATGTTATTGTCTTCAGTTATTATTTCACATTTTCTCTTTCATGTACCCCATCACAGCGGTTTTTAACCTTTTTTGTCATCGTTAACCCCCAAATTTTCAAAATATTTTTCGAGGCCTTCCAGTTTCTATTGAAATTTTTATATAAGGCTTGGTATAATAAAGACTTCAACTATATAAATGTAATTTTACGTGAAAATTTAAAAAAGTTCTTGTAATATTTGAAATTTCGAGCTTTGAAAACGACTATATTATTATAATTTTATAAGCAGAATTGCAATTTCTCGAGAAAATGTTAAAATACAATTATGTGCTATTAAATCAGATTTGAACGAAATATTTAATAATAAATAAGAAAAAATAATAAAATATATCACCACGCCTTTTAGTCATTACTAGATGTGGCACTCTGCCATATCAGATTTCGGTAAGTGATATATTTCTTCGCGTGAAGTGTGTTTAACAGCCGTCAGATCACGGCTCCCAAAGATGTTAGTGGAGGGAGAGCCACAGGAGTAGTTTTAACGTGATGAAAATTGTTTGTCGCCTATGGGAATCGAACCCAGGTTCTCAAATCCACAGGCAGACTCGATATTACTACACCATCTAAATAAAATAAAATATAAATTAATCATATTCAATGTTCCACATAAGACGTTAGTAATACCAAATTCATATTATTTTTGATTGTTTTCCTTCAATTTACTTGAATAAATTAATAATTATTGTATTTTTTTCACAGTTGTGGGAAAAATGTTGTTTGTATTTTGAAATTCTTGTTATTTATTCATTCGAATGACTTTTTTGTTTCAACGTGTGGTTCGACTAAAAATGGCTTTCTCACGCGCAACAAAAATACACTCATTTCGCGCACTTAATACAATAAAAAAACTATTATTATTATAAAATCAAAGTAATTAAAAATATCATAATTTTTCAAAATTAACTTTTGAAATTTACGATTAAAGTTTTATCGTATCTGTAAGAACTTAATCGCACGAAATCCTCGTAGCAAGAAAAATAATATTCTTTTCACGAAAGTAAGTTTGAAGGTTATGATGTATTCGTCGACGTATAACAAATTTTCAGAATCTTGTGCGTTGCAATAAATCATCCTAAATGCAGAGTTTGCTTGGGCCCGTCGGCAAAGTCGGGAACTGGTGAAATAAAGTGGGATTTAGATAAAGAAACTTTTTGCATAATGCTGCTGTGTTGTGGAAAAATTGAATTTTATTCCGAGTTACTCTAAAGACAATGTCAGCATATTGTTTTGCAAGTTTTGAAAAGCATTGAGTCATATGTATACAGTTTCAAGTTAAAATGCGATACAGAGTGAATAAAAATGTTTTATTCACGTTGAAACCTGTCGATATAACGATATATTTACATATTCTCGACATAATATATTTTCCTCATTTTAAATTTACTTCTGAATACAATTATCTGTGTTTATGCGTTGAAATATTACATATTTATTTTTAATAGATCTGTTTTGCTTCTTACCTATATTTTTATTTATGTTAATGCTATAATTTTACTATTTTAAAATGTATTGTCAATTCAGCGTATAAGGACAAGAAAGTAATAATGAAGTTCTCCACTATACTCATAAAATGTAAAATTAGGTTTACATGCGCATATACAAGAAATGAAATAGGATTCAATTCCCTTCTCCTAATTGAGAATAAACAATATGTATTTGTTTGTCTACAAATAAAATTTTAAAAAATAGAGAGAGGTAAATCAATGCCAATTAAATTATTTAAAAGTATATATACCTACACCTATAAATGTATAAAAAAGTAATATTAATAAATGAAATATATAAATAAATATATCATCACGCCTTTTACCCATTACTGGGTGTGGCACTCTGCAGTAGCAGATCTCGGTAAGTGATATATTTCTTCGCGTAAAGTGTGGTTATCAACCGTCAAATCACGGCTTACAAAGATGTTAGTCGAGGGAGAGCCACAGGGGTAGATTTAATTTGGTGAAAATTTATCACTTAGAGTGATCTGATACGGCATAGTGCCGCGCCCAGTAATGGATAAAAGATGTGATGATATATTTATTTTGTTTTTACTCATTAATACGTTTGTAATAAATTATAATTTAATATTTTGTTGTAGCTTTTGTTTTACAATCCCTTTGCCCATTGTTAACATTATAATAGCTCACCACTACGTTGATCGGACCTCAAAGATGTAAGTGGGGGAGGAGCCACAGGGGTAGATTTAATTTGATGAAAATTGTTTGTCGACTGTGGGGATCGAATCAGGGTTCTCAAGATCCACAGGCAGACTCTATATATACCTACCCCATTTAATTAAAATTAATGTTTATGTCCAAAATTTATTTAAAAATATGTTTTTCCTACTCCCGTTCTTAAAATATCATTTAACGTACTATTTTCCATGACGCTAAATATGAGTACCATCTTAATCACATATTGACAAACTGTGGTTTCGAATGAAGATAACAACTAACATATTAAATACAGACTTCCTGCATTGTAATTTAACCTGCATTTTAAAATAATTTATAAAATTTTGCTTGGAATATGTTGATCCTGAGTTTCAATTTTGGGAAGGAATATATGGCTTTAGGACCCTTGAATACTATTATTTATTTATTGGACGTTTCGATGGTTAACCTATCATCTTCTGCATTTATTTGTACAAAAATATTTTCCAAACCTAATACATATCTGTTTCTCATTCTCTGTCGGCCATCTTAACAGTATAAACGTGAAAAATATCACCGATTTAAATATGTTTTTTCACATGTGGTTTATCTTGTTAAATTCACAAGTTACGTTACTTTTTACGGTTAGAACAGTTGCTCATCCGTAAAGCTAATTTCAAATATAATTTTAAAAATTGAAAATGTAAAAACAGATATTTATTAGGATTGGAAAATATTTTTGTACAAATAAATGCTGAAGATGATGGGTTAACCATCGAAACGTCCAATAAATAAATAATAGTATTCAAGGATCCTAAAGCCATATATTATTTCCCATAATTCATAAAACTTTAAGTTTTTTAAATTTGCGATCATAAAAAAGTAAAATATGTGATTCGTTTTATAAACTCTTTAGATACTTGTTTTTTTTTGTATATTCGTAACTAAAGAGACTTTTATAAAACTTGTTACATAATATACTATTGCATGATATATTAATTAAAAATGAAAGGTCAGAAAGTAATAAAAAATACTGATGTACCAATTAGACTGCTATCTTTCCTAATTGGTATAATAACTTTGAAACTCAAAGGTCAAGTTCGGGATCAATACTTTTAAAGTTTATACGAAGAATATTACGTCTAATGCCAAAACTCATAAGTTTCTAAGCTTCCCTGAATTTGCCTTTAAAATATTGTGTCATCGTGCTTACGTTATAAAATATACATTTACAGCGATTTTCTGTTTGCAGACTATTAAAATTATTTATCGGTCTTGTAAATCATTGTAATAGTCGTTAAATGCACACTCCAAAAGATATGAAATTTAAGTTATGATTCTGTGTGCAAGAAATTTATTTCCGGTTCTTTTTCTTATTTTGTTCATTTGTAAAAACATCTTGGTTTAATGAATCACTAGAGCATTACCAGGGTCGCCCTAACACCTTTTCAGTGACTACTTATGTCCATATATTTAGTTTTGTCTCATAACTCTGATTTTAATTTGATAATTATATCTTTTAATAGTATATTATTCAATGAGTAAGTAATATAAGCTATTATTCAAGAGAATGAAGTTTGCAACACGAGGTGAAGGTGAGTGTTGTAAATCATTCGAGTGAGTAATAGCTATTACTTGCGAATAGAATACTATACTTTATCTACGACTATATGTTATTATGTAATAAGATTTTACAATTATTTTTTTTATGTTACATTATGAATAAGTCAGATTGCTTAAATTTATGTTTTTATTTTTATTTAATAAATATTAACATACTTAACAATTTTTTAACATGAGGTATCTTATTTTTCGTTTTTCTTATTATTATTATTAAAATGAATGGTAACATTTGAACAATTGGTGAAATTTATTTAAGGGATAGAATTAGAATTACTTTCAAAATTAATTTTATTTGATTTTTCGGGCAGTAAATTTAAGAAACGTACGTGTGCGGCTTCTACAATATATTTGGTGGAGTACAAATTTCACTTTGTTCGCTTTCAGAATCCATAACTCACATGTATAATCACACAAATTACAGTATTATTGTAAACAAAAACGTTTTAAACTAATTTTGACAGATAATTAATAATAGCGAGCTTCGCGCGACAATTATCGATATTTTTTGATTGGCTATTAAAGTGTTAAGTAATGAAAATTCAGACGTGTGATTGGTCGTGAAGTGTTGAGTAATGAATTATTACTTAACACTGTCAATAATGATTAGTATTACTTATCATAAATTTCATAAGTAATGAATACATTATTTAATAAGAGTAGATAAATAATATTAACATACCAGGTTTATTTTATAATTCTTTGTGTTTGTACAAACGTTCTATAAGATTTGTTTAAATCTAAATTCACAAATATTTGTTACTACTTATTTATTCTGTTAACACAACACGGCCTTAATTACTGTACATGAAGCTACAGTTTATATAAATGGAATCCGAAGCAATCGTATTTTTTCAGCGTAATTTGAACGCACATCTAGCGTCAATCAAGTTGTTTGCTAATTAATAAATGCAAGTTTTACCTCTCTTTTGATTTTATCCACTAGGACATGATTGCCATTACTATTAATTGCTATAATAGCATGTTAATCAACGAGCTTGTTATGAGAATCAAATTTGCAACACGAACAGTAGACGAGGGTTGCAATTATTCGAATAAATAATTGGAAAACATGCGAGTTGAATACTAAACTTTTTCACGACTATTCAACGGAAACTTGCATATTAAAAAAATTATCATTTATTGAGATTACATTAAAAATGTCAAACTTCAATTGTTTCTAAACAACATGAAAATAACAATAATAATATAATCCGTGCGCTGCGTTACTATAGAAGCAGCAATCTGATTGGCTTAAAAACTACTAAATAATGGCGTTACTATAATAGCCTCAATCTGACTGGCTTATATTTATGGAATAATGGGTTATTATTCGTCACTTTTAAATTTTGAACATAGTTAGAAATGTGCTTATAATGACTGTATTACTCAATTTTCGTGGAATTTTTAAAAATATTATTTCATTTCATTAGTTTTGTTATCCTCGTATTTGATTGTCATCCCTTTTTGTCATTTTGAATCTCAGTATTTCAATTTCATGAACATCTTTAGAGGCCGTGATTTGACGGTCGTTAACCGTATTTCTCGCGCATAAATATATCATTTACCGAGATCTGCAGCGGCAAAGTGCCACACCCAGTAATTGATAAAAGGCGTGATGATATATTTATTTATTTTATTAAGGTATAAATGATATATTGAAGATAGAAAAAATAAACAATCTAATTTTTCTTGTTGAATGAATGTCTTAGCTAATATTTTAATACAATAATTAAAAGACGACATTTCGAACCTTAGATTGGGTTCAATAAATAAATATATCATCACGCTTTTTATCCATTACTGGGTGTAGCACTCTGCCGTAAGCAGATCTCGGTAAGTGATATATTTCTTCGCGTTACCAGCTGTCAAATAATGCCTCCCAAAGATGTTAGTGGAGTGGGAGTCACAGGGGTAGATTTAAATTGGTGAAAATTGTTTGTCGCCTGTGGGAATCGAACCAGAGTTCTCAAGATCCACGAGCCGACTCGATACCACTGAAGTCGAATATAAGGTGTCATTGAATTATGTCATAGATTACATTATTTTCAATTGTTCAATTCAATATTTTAAATTGAACAAACCTTAAACTTTAAGTTTTTGTTGATGGATGTTGATCGCTTGATTGCTTGTACATTGCTAAAGTCTGGAGTTTGTAAACTCTAGCATTACAAGGGATGCATTAAGTCATTATAAACGATCTTGCACTAATTATAATGCAACCGCTGCACTAGCATTGCAGTAAGTCGTACTCATATGTAGAGAATTCATGAATTGTTGAGAAATAGCCCAGACAAGAAGAACTGTTTCCGTCATCTTACAAATTTGAATCTGGATAAGAGTTGGCTATTTCTCATTTTGTATCGTTTCACGAAATCACTACAGTTTTCCTTCCTGCAAGTTTTCTCAGTTACATTTATTTTATTTATAAAATATATTGTTCTCTTTTAGCAATTGCTGTGTTAAATTATGTGAATTTGTATATTTTTGTTTAAAACAAATTAAGGACATAAGTTTTCGTCTCTAACAAAACAGTTTCATTTTGTTGTTTCAGCTAAGTGCATAAGCTTGATGAAAGTTCTTGTTGTGTTTACCCTTCAAGATTAAGCTAAGCAAAGCATAAAGGATGTTTTCCATCTTCGAAAGGTTACTGCTGACCATTTACGAATAACTTACATTCCAAGTAAATATCTAAAATTCCTGTATGTCTTACACTGAAGACGTTAAACATTTTAGATATTTTATCTTTTTATTCTTAATGTCAACATAATCGAATAACGTAATGAATATTTTATTTACGAGTATTTTTTCTTGTGCTTGCCAACGCCTACCTTGTTCAATGATACTTGACTGAAGCGGTGTCAACTCACGCATGAAATGTGTCTTAAAACTTCTTATTTCTTTTTATAACAGAGTAATATTACATTTCTGCTTGGAACGTATTCAACAAGTATTTATTAAAGCATTTAACGAAATAAGTATCTTGAAGGATTAAATTAAATACCTATTATGTTTCTCAGAAGATATTCCCTTATGAAAATAAATTATAGAAGTTAGGAATTGCCAAAAGTGGAAAACGTAAAGAAACTAATTCTTGACTTTTATTTGAACATAAATATACTGATCATTAAAATATATTTAAGCTTTTAATGTAGTAGGTGGCTCAGTGGTATATAGTCGGGTTGTAGATTTGAAAAGCCGGATTTGTTTCCCACTACCGACAAATAATTTTCATCACAGTAAAATTATTCCCTCTACTTTAGAGGCCGTGATTTGACAGTTGGTAATCGCAATTCATGCGCATAAATATATAACTTAACAGGATATGCTACGGCAACGTACCATATCCAGTAATGGGTAACAGGCGTGATGATATATTTACATCTATTTATTTATATTAAAGATATTTTCTCGAGACTGCTCAAAAATTTGTCTTTTCTGATCACTTTGTCGACCGGAAATTAGGTCTTTACCGATCTAGATCGGAAAGTACGACCAGAGGAATCGGCAAAATTTTATCAATCCTTAATTTGTAAAAAGAGATCAGAATATTTGCATTAGTTTCTATATTGATCAATATATTTTTCATTCGTCATCATGAATAATTTGTCATTGATGGTCTCAAAAAAAAGAATGTGCATAATATCTCCAGAAAGCTTTGAAAGCTCGCCTTCGGCTTGCTCTGGAATATGCTTGTGCACCTAATAAGTATTTCGTTCTGATCTTGTTACATAAATAACTAATATATTGGAGATACAAAATTGTTATTATTTGAAAATGAATTTAAATAATTTAATTGTTATATTTTTGTTTATTGTATATTTTTTAAATAGGCTTACGTACTACAAAAAATATATTTGTTACGGCGGTGGCGTAGCTGTACCTTCCCTTTCGGGGTGAGAGAGGGGAGGTTCTAACCCAAATTGCCGACTTTTAGGGTTGAAAAATAAATAAATAAATAAAATAAATAATGTTGAATTAACGTTTCTTTATATCTTGAAAAAAGATGACGATCAAATTTGCTAAAAATAAATTACTTCCTACATTGTATGTTAAATAATTTTAATCTTATAAAAATGAATTTTGATTAAATATTTTCGACTAAGATTGAATCCGTAACACCCCCTTCCCTCTTCATAGCTATACCATGTAAAATTTAGACAAAATGCAATATTAAATGATACATATAAAAAGTTTTGCAATTGTGGAGTGTGCTTTCTAGTTGCATAGGTTTGTTTGTTTTAAATGCGAGTGAAGCGAGCCTTGCTAAGAACAGATTTAATATTTAAATTAGTGTATTAAAATCAAAATAATTTGAGCTAAAATGTATGAAAATGATAGAAACAAAATATGTTATACGTACCTAGCACAATCAAGAAAGTTCATCAAATTTCCTCATTATCTTTTAACCAAACTTAGAATAAGAAAAAATAAACAAACTTTTTTTTTCGCCAAATTAACGAACTTTAATTTCATATTATTTATAGAATATGTAATACATACAGCTAACATAGCATTCAAATATTAAAATTATCTAAAATTAAAAAGGACTTTTAATTTGACTTGCATGGCAGAACTGATTTTCATTTTGTATACAACACGCTGTCAGTGAGAATAAATTACTTTATTCCTGCTTTGTATTTTAATATTTTTATATTAACTATAAACATTTTAGATGAAACGTCATAAAAGTGCATGGCATGGGACATGACGCAACTTTATTGATTCAGTAAAACATCTATACATATTTATTTAAAATTGAGAAGAAAAATTGAATAGAAAAATTTATTTATTTATTTATTAGAATACTACAAACTTCTTTACCATGTGTTATAGTAAAATAAGTTTTGTTGTGATTTGATTTTATTCTAATTTATTTCTGTAATTTGTTTGTCATATATTGAAAGACTTAACCCGAGATTATTATTTATGCAGTTTATAGATTCCAGTTTCAAATCCTGGCAGTATCCCAGTTTTTTCTTAACAATTCAATTTAACATATCATAAATTAAAAATTAAATACAAATATAAATGTTATGACTGAAAAATAATCTATTATTGGTACATAAACTACATAATAGTAGATAAACATATGTTTTATGGAATATTATTGGCGTAGAACTAAAGATCATCGTATCGTAACGACTACACATTTACTAAGTCCGATACTGGTCACTAGACGTGATCGTAATAAACAGAAACAATCCGTATCCACTAAAGCACAGTATAAAAGTTGAGCTTAATGTTCCTTCGTGGGAACACAACAAAGAACACAATGGCGGAGTTTTATAGCTTTGTCACTAACCTATACTTACAAATGCCTCTACTCCACTAATTGTAAATCGTGAATTAGTAATGGTATTAAACACAAATTAAGAAAATTGTTTTTGATAGAATCGTCCTTGTTTGATGTTATTTATATTCAAATATATTTATGCTAATACATATTCTAATTTGTGTAGATAGTCATTGTTTCTAATAGTCTAGGAAAATGTCTTTGTTTTGAATGATTTCTTAATTTATTTAGGATTACAATAAGCCTTGGATAAATTTCGTAGACAACGCCGTTTTTTTTAATTTAAAGAGAGTGATTTATGTCTTCAAAGAAAATAATTATATTTTCGCCTCAAATAGCAACACGTGGGGACGTATTATAATTTTTGATATTATAAAAAGAAATATTTAGTTTTTGTTAAATTTTAATAAAATATTAATAACCAAACATAAAAACTACTTCCAATTGAGTAATCATAAAGTTCAACAAAAATATTTCATCTAATGTTTCTTTAACATTTATATTTATCATCAATAGCATTCGCAACTAACCTTATGACTATATGAAATATTTTATACTTATCAAGAAATATTGATGTGATTTAGTTCATTATTTACAGATTTAAAAATCTGTAAAGTTATAGATTTATTACAGAATTATACCACAAATTAAATAAATTTGAATGTTTACAAATTTTTATTCAATAAATAAATAAATATATCATCACGACTTTTACCCATTACTGGGTGTGGCACTCTGCCCAAGCAGATCTCGGTAAGTGATATATTTCTTCGCGTGAAGTGCGGTTACCAGTCGTCAAATCACGGCCCCCAAAGATATTAGTGGAGATTTAAATTGGTGAAAATTGTTTGTCGGCTGTGGGGATCGAACCAGGGTTCTCAAGATCCACAGAAAATTTATTAAATTAAATTATTAAATTAAATTAATTAAATTTTTATTCATTACTTTAATTTATCAGCCCAGTGCCGCAAAAAAATGGTTGCTTCAAGTAATGTGATTTTTTTTCTACGATTGCTATGAAAAATTAACAATTATGCAACAAACGAAAAATACCTTTGTCACACGAAAAAGATATAAAATGCGTGTGTTTCCAATAACAACACATGAAAAAGAAAATAAATACGCGTTGACTTCAATAGTTTCCAAAGATACAAGCAAAACATAAACTTGTCGTATTGACAGAACGAATTTATTTTCAGTACGTATACGTTTAATAATTTAAGATTGCAATCGTACAAACAAATATGTGTGTATTACAAGCGTAAAGTGTCTTATACTATTGAAGCTGTCGCCGTCGGCTCATGCTGCAATTACCATGCTCGAGTAACAAATTATAATTTTACGCTCTTGATACACAAATAACTTATAAATTTCGGATATTTTTTTTGCATTGTAATGAGTACTTCAAATAATAAATATACAATTTTTTGCAATAACTTTGAAACATCTGTATTTAATAACAGGGGCAAGTAATTGAATGTTATACGAAGTTAAATCATCACAATTTCACTAACAGATATCTCAAGAAGTTTCTGTCAATAATGAAACAATGTGATGTAACAGTGGGAAGAAGTCCCAGTGCAGACAGTTTATAAACACTCTCAATCGTTTTCAATTTTTATCTTTCAAGTCCCAGAGAAACTAGAGCTAACAACGCAGCTGAAATAAAGTGAACCATCATCAACAAAAGTGTGTGCTTTTCCAATATCGACACTTCTTATTCGCTCTGTTTTCTTAATAGCGTCTTCGCTGTATTCGGCGTCTTGCGTCTATGTTATCGTGTCGTTCAAGCGTTTAAGGCCACGAATGTCGCTAGTTCCGACTCCGCGAATGCTACTTATACGATACGATATCGAATCTATTTTTTAACGACAATAGCAAGAAATATACGAAATCTTTTTATTGTATAAGTATGCCAAGGATGGCTGGGTTCTAAATCAAATATGCGAAAGTGAGAACTGGGTCAGATTTAGATTTTGCTTTTGTTGCTGTTTTGCGATGTTGGGGTCAAGGTTGCCTTGGTTTTGACCTTGTCTACCATAGCGCAATATCCTTGGTTTATCTAGCCAAGAGAAATGTGGTTTTATTATATTTCTTCGTAACGCAATTGGACTTATTCCAAAACCACGGTTCAGCAAGAATCTTGAATTTATAGACTGCTTTTACTCCACACCAGAAAGGATTTAGTGCTAAGGGTAGATTTTATAACGAGAACCTTGGTTAAAACAGGAAATTAGTTAGTTAGACTAGAGTATTATTTATTTAATTGGTAGTGAACCTAAATAGCTACAAACAATGAACTCTGACGGTTTCATTCTCTTGCTTTTAATTTAATTTACGGAGTAATTATTTTTGAAATATTATACTAAACTTACTCATTTTTATTTTATTTTCATTCTTCATTTCTTTTATGATTTTAATGTAATTGTAAATTAAACTCCTATTGGCATTGAGTATTGTTGAACAGGTCACCATAATAACTATTTCTGAACAGTATTTATATTACTTAACATAAGTATATAATGCCTTAAAATTGCATATTATCAAATACATATAATAAAAATATAATATGGGGTAGGTGGCTCAGTGGTATCGCGTCAGCCTGTGGATCTTGAGAACCCTGGTTTGATCCCCACAGCCGACAAACAATTTTCACCAATTTAAATCTACCCCTGTGGCTCCCTCTCCACTAATATCTTTGAGGGCCGTGATTTGACGGCTGGTAACCGCTTTTCATGCGAAAAAATATATCACTTACCGAGATCTGCTTAGGAGAGTGCCACACTCAGTAATCGGTAAAAGGCGTGATGATATATTTATTTATTTTTTATTTTTATAATAAAAAAAATCTGATGTGGCACCACATAACTTCCTTGTACGCGTATTAAACTATAGATATTTTTTTAATTGCACATATTTGATATACAATCTTTTATTTTTAATTTTTGTTCTAAACAATAGCAAATTTAATTAAAAAAAAACAAAAAATATATAATATTTAAATTTAAATATCTCGCTTATGCAAAAGGATAATTTAAAAATTCTTAATGTGCTAGACGCAGAATTGAATTCTATAAAACTTTTAATTGCAGCATTTATTTCTAAAATTAAAATAATACCATTTTTTCAAGGAAAACTGTTAGCAGCTTCATGTAATGTGTCACTTCCGGTTAGTGTATTTTAACCAAAATCTATTATGTTATTTCCATTGATATAGTAGTCTTATATACCAAATTTGGAAAGTTTTAAATTATATTTGAATATAGTTTTTCATGAAAATCTATTATAGGCTTCAAGTAAAGTACCACTTCCGGAAGTTATATAATGACCAAAACGGGAAGTGCACAACAAAATGTTATAACAGTCCTAAATATAAAATTTAAATTTTCTACGGCTTACCGTTTTTGAGTTATGCGAGATACATACGTACGTACGTACAGAAGTCACGAAGAAATTAGTCAAAATGGACTCAGGAAGGGCCAAAATGCGTATTTCCACTGAAATCTGAGAACCGAAAATTTTCGCGATTACAATACTTAGTTTACTTCGTACAAGGAAGTAATAATCAGGAAATCAAAGTGGGATTATCAAATTCACAGTCCGGCGCATTGCACATATACTCCATGTACGTTTACATTGGTTAAAAATTAACAATAATTAATATTTTATTAAAAATATTTATTAATAATAACATTGCACCAATAATTATTGAGTCGGCATCAACGAGAATTGGTAACAATGTTTCCAGTCGTTGTGGCTTTATTTAAAATATAGGTTTTTATGGTAAGTATTTCAAAACAATTAACAAATGAGGTTGAGACTTGCACATACAGAAAAAGAACGAACTTGTCTGACTCTAGATAGTGTTCAACAGTAACTGTTTCATATGAAATATGATGCTTTTCTGTGAAATTATGTGTTTGTGAATTATAAGAGTGTCAAATCTACGGATTTTGGGATAAAATAGGAAGAAAGTAAAGGTATTTACATTAATTAAGTTTCAATACAGATAATAATATAATTATAGGTTAAATTTCAAGAAATATAAACTCATAATAAATAGTAATATATTTAGTATATTGTGTACTTGACATTCAAATAAATTACAAACCTTGTGAAACAACAACAAAGACAAAATTAATTGCCATCCATACACTTGGTGAAACTAGGTTTAATATAAAATAAATACTTGGCTAAGTTTCACAAAATTCAGCCTCCAAGTCACCTTATGAGGGCATCGTCAGAGGCTGGCCAGCACAGTTAGTAACCATAGACGCGTTTCGCTCTTATGTCTATGGTTACTAACTGTGTTGGCCAGCCTCTGACGATGACCTGATAAGTTGACTTAGAGGCTGAATTTTGTGAAACTTAGCCAAGTGTTTATTTTATATTAAACCTTGTGAAATAGTTTATTGTAAGTAAAATAATAGTTTTATAAAAATTAGTACATATAATAGCAGTTTCATTTTATTTGGATTTTTCATGTTGTACATAGGTTCATAGATCGTTTGATTATGTAGGTTATGTTTCTTATCACTGATAATAATGTAATTTATGACTTGAAATCTAGAACCTAATACTATAAATGAATGTTGATCTTAAGACTTTTCCTATTTTGAATTAATGATAAATAATAAAACAAGAAATTTAACGAAAAAGAAAAATAATGTCAAAATCTGTCTTTAAAATTTTATATAAAACTTTTGAATGTATGTCATTTATTTAATTTAATGCAATTTTGCACTGTTAATCTAAATATAATCACATAATTCATTTTCACATTCATATAAATACATTTTACTAATCGAAGTGTAAATTTTAAATTGAAAAAAAGAAAAATAAACATAAATGATAGTCCATTAATTCCCCCGAATTTAAATTTTTATTTGAGTTTGAAAAACAGAAACTGGAAATGAAAATGACATGTAATGACATTAATTTTTTTGTTGACTGCGAACAAAAATGAAATTTAAATTTATCGAGCTTTTTCAACTAATGAATAATAGAAAAATAACATTGTCATTGTTTTAAAGCACAATTATTTTTAATTTTGAACGAAAATGCATTTGCAACAAACAATTTTAACTAAATGGAAAAAACCCAAAAGCATTTATATTTTTTAAATAAGACGAATGATATTATTGAAATAGTTTGGTGATTACATATCAGGCTTCAAGTAAAACGAAAACTTTCAAAAACTTGAATTTTTCATTTAATCATTTCGCCTATTTATTTCAGTCATTTACAAACAAAAAGGTACAAAAATTAAGTTACATATTATGATAATAAATACAATTTATAAAGTCGAAACAGAAATTTAAAATACATGCTTGAGGTGTACACCTCAAGGAGTCAAGTAAAACTTTTATTTTACTTAAAGTTTGAAATCCAATCAACAAAACTATTTAAATTTTAAAGTAAAAACATAATTACTTAGGTACAAGATCATATTTAGCTAAAATTTAAATAATCAAATTAAAAAATTTTAAATAATTTATTTATATATATATATATATATATATATATATATCATCACACTTTTCATCCATTATTTTGTTGCACTCAGCTGTAGCAGATCTGGATGAGTGATATATTTATGCGAGTGAAGTGCGGTTAGCAGCCGTCAAATCAAATGATAATGGAGGGGGAGCCATAGGGATCATTTGAATATGGTGAAAATTGTTTTTCGGTTGTGGGAATCGAATCCGGGTTATCAAATCCATACACCAGTTCGATCCCACTAAATAATTTTAATAAATTTTTTAAATAGTGAAAATCTGTAAAATATATAAAAATATAAAATAATCAACATAATATATTCTAATAAGTATGAATATAGTGTTTAAACGATATATTAATCTGCAAATGACTAAATATTATAAATTTTTCAATAGATCAATTATTAGTTTGAAGATATAATTTAGATAATGTATTATACTTTACTATTTCTGATCAATAACAGTAATAGTATAATCGAGCCATAAATGATACCTTACGCTGTTGTAATACATACATCAAATATTATAACCTAGAGAACTTTGCTTAAAAAATATCGATTTGAAACTTCAGGAATTCCGAAGTTAGTTGAACTCCTAGAACTCTGACAGAAACAGAGCTAAATAACGCAAATTGTACACGTATACATTATTGCTATTAATCGAATTCGCTTGTCATATTTGTCATTTTATTGCGTGACAAGATTCCTGAAATGGTGCTGAAATATTTATGAACACTAAACGTTTCGCTTTTTGTCTCGTGTGGAAGATGAATAAGTAAAAGTTAAATTACAAATACTACTTTAAGTATTTGAGTTTCTTATTTGGAGGTTTGTTTTATTTAATCCTTCCAGTTAGATGTAATTACCTACAGTTTGTCGTTGTTGGTTTAACAACGAGAATTTTTATGAGAAATCTACACAATACAGTTTGACGTGAATTTTGTCAAGAGCACATTGAATTTTCAAATAAATATTTGAAACTAGGATTAATTTCAGGTAAAAACAAATATAAACAATTTTATTTATTTATTTAAACATGAGTTCTCAAAGCGTTTTCCATTCAAAAATATGGACTTACAAGTAAAGTTATCTTTGCTAAATAATTGGTTATAGTATATTATTAAACGAGCGTGTGATGATAGAAATTCATCCAAATTAATAATTGCCATAATACGCGAGTTGAATACTATACATTCTACACGACCATTCAACAGTACTTGCACTTTATGTCGTAGTTTGAGGAAAATAATAAACTATTAACTTGCACATTATAAGTTGTTTATTACGATGATACGAAGTATATAAATAACTCTATAACGACCAGAGCATTATATTCTGGCAATCTTTAGGGGCCGTGATTTGACGGTTGATAACCGCACTTACCGAGGTATGCTACGGCAGTGTACTACATCCAGTAATTGGTAAAAGGCGTGATAATATATTTATTTATTTTATTTTATAATTCATAACGACCGCTCCGTTCATAATGCTAGCACAATAACTTTGTTTAAAATAAATAATATTACTATATAAACAATATTGTTGGCATAGCAACGCCACACTTGACTAATATACGCATTACTATAATTATAATTATTATAAATAAAACTAATTCTATATATTCTATTAAAACGACAACCACCTTTCAGTTCAAGGGCCCTCGAGATGGATACCTCGTCCTCTAGTAATTATCATGTACATAACGCCCTTGATGCATAAATAACTATTAGAGATTACGTGATAAACGTCAATCTAGTAGGTTTTAAGCAACATAAAAATAACTATAATAATCCGTGCGCTGCTTTACTATAGTAATCGCAATTGGATTGACTTAAGAACTGCGAAAAAATAGTAGCCGCAAACTGATTGGCTTAAAAAGTATTTTATTAGGTTCATTATCCAACACTCTTTTTGTTATTATTTATCTAGAAACATACATATAATGAATATACTTATTACTTAATGGTTGTGGAAAAATAATATCATTATTGTATTTGGGATTCAGAAAATTCACATATTTCGGTAACATGTGTATCTATGTGTAATTATTTTCATATTTAAATAAATGTATATGTGCTCCAGAACCTTAACTAAATATCAAGTTCTCGTTTATTACTTACCACATCATTAATCTAGAATCGTACATATTTAAAGCATTTCTCGATGTATAATTTCTACGTTTCTGTTTATTAATTTGAATATTATTGATCGTAGTATATTTAGTCACATAATTATAATAATTATGTGATTTAGAACGATAGAACAATATATTCAACTAGCAGTGAATTTTTATTACACGCCACTTTCTGACATTGATTATTATTTCAAGTAATGTGTTGAAAGTACTTCTGTTATTATGAATGCCAGTATACGAGTATTCACAGATTCATGTAGATAAAGATAAGAACTCCCTACTGTCACATTAATATTAATACGAAGTGGTTGAAATGTATGTTACATTTTTCTTTTCCGTTAGTTATTATTTATTATTATTCATATAATAGAAAACTGAAATATGTTGTAACTTTTTAACTACGAGTAATGTTGTTCGAAATAATATGACGCAGTTACATTGATGGATATCTCATTTATATTTGTAATATTTGTCAAGATAACAAAAATATGTTTTTTCAACTTTGCGTTTACAATGGGTCCATTATTATATTAAAAACAACAAAAGACTATTGTTTAACTGTTTTTTGAAACTTTTTATTTTGTAAGATTGGTACTATAACGCTGCCATACGTTAAATTTCATTTGAAAATTATAACTTCAAATGTTTAAAAATGTATTAGGTAGTATTTTCAGGTACTTCAATAAAAAATACAATTTTTTAAATGATATTACAATTTGATAAGCTCTAAAAATTCAAATCATCAAACTATCTACATCTTTCTTTTCAGATTTTATATTATAACTACATAATTTGCACAATTACTATCTATATATGTTACATATGAGGTAAAAAGAAGTGTGAAATTTCATTATTAACAATTGTGTTATTTCAAGTATATTCTTCAGAAAAACATCAAAATTTATTCAGCAACACTACCACATGTACCATAAATCCTTAAATTGTAGTTCGATATTTCTGCAATTGAAATTGCAAAATTTTGATCAAATAAATTATTCCAATTTGTTTCAAATACAAGTTTTTTATTTTGTTGAAGCAGTCGAAAACTATTGCAGTAAATGATTACGTTTCGGTCCTCAGATGTGGGCCATTATAAAGTCTAAATTAAAGACAAGAGCTGAACTAAGTTAAAAAGTTCATGTTGTTAATAATTACGATTATAATAATTAAATAAATAAATATATCATCACGTCTTTTACCCATTAATGGGTGTGGCACTCTGCCTAAGTAGATCTCAGTAAGTGATATATTTTGATACATTAATTACAAATTATAATAGACTGTCTTTGGGGTTATTGAAAAAGTAAAGTATATAATGGTGACAGACTCAATATGGATCAATTGAGAAATATAATAATTGTCACTTCACACTCAATACCTCTCCAAAATATACTCAACATTATTTAAAAAAAATATTACTGTTTAGGACATTTTCTACGAGTCAATGGCGATAATTTCGAACATTTAATAGATTAAAATTCAACATTTCTTATATGTCATTTATATTATTGTTTGTTTTCTCGTTCGTTTTTAAATACGGTTATAATGTTAAATGAAATAATTTAAAAAAGTATTCCTTTCTTTATAATTTTTCGTTCGACAACTATGTCCTAATGTTTACTGTTAAAATAAACGCAGTAATACATTGCTGTCATTTTGTTAATATGGATATGATATCTCATGTATACCATTAAAAAACTTACGGTATAGTTTTATAACATAACCTAGAGAATTATGAATTTGAATTATAATCTAACTAATAAATAAATAAATTAATTTCAAATGTTTCTTGATTTGTCAATATAACCAAATTGAAATATTATTATTTAAAAAAATATGTAATCACACCTGTTAAAATGACCATTTATAACACTTATTTTTCAAAATATCATCGTTTGTTTTTAAAATTGATGTAAGGGTAATACTTGTCAGTATTTTGTTCACAAAGTTATGAACATGATTTTACTTAAGTCATACATCATTTTGAGGTGGTTTTGTAGGTCGTAACTTACATTTAAATTTTACAGACCCTGCATGAACCATTTTACGTCGTTTTAGTTTATATAAAAGTTAAACGGACGTGGAAAGCAGAACTCGAGCTCTATGAGCTACCATATGCGATAAAGCTGCTCGTTTGTCATGAATGCTCATACACCACAGTTTGAAACAAATAAAAATAGAAATTAATAGAGATACGCTATGTGTGCATTACAAATGTTACTACATATACATGTGTACACAGTGGTTGAATTATGTGTACTGTTCCAGTTGAATTAGTGTTTGAAAAACATACATGCAATTTAATTCAAGATTACAAATAGTTGATTTATGAAACCACAGCCTTGCAAATTATTTCACTGTCTAATAAATTAATAAGAAATAGTTGGTGAACTGCAAGTGTTATTGATGTCTTGTAAGTTTATGAAGGATTTATACGGAAAAATTATAGGGTACTTAAAACGAGATGTACCAACGTAGATAAGTAACTGCACTAAACTCTTGATAAAGTTTTTCTGTTTAGGACCAGCTTATGAAGTTTACTTTTAGTTTTAATTTGTCTTAGTAGTAATAATCTTTTTTATTTAGCTTGAAAATAGTTTTATATAATAATATAATAATAATATTAGTTTGTAAATACTTTTCGTACTACTTACCATTTTATTCTTTGTTTTAATATATTATTTACACAATTTATTAGTATGTTTTATTGGCTTATTCGACCGAAGCAACAGCAAATTTGGTAGAACATATTTTCATTTTGACATGTTGGTAAGCCAATCAGATTCTTGTTTATAGTTCGCAAAGTTGTATGTGAAAAATGAAATATGTATATTTTGGTAATTTAAATAAGTATAAAATATTTGGAGCATTCTTTTTAACAATAATCTTACTCGTATCTCAATTGAAGCAGTAGTGAGATGAGATCTAAGAAATTGAAGTGAGATAAACATAAAAAAGAAATGTTGTTTTGAGACGTTTCTACGGCAGTATTAGGTTAAATCTCACTATTCTCAGTTCACTCACTTTAGATAGGGTAAAAAAAACGGATGTTTTTATATGTAATCTCAAGTGACTTGAGATGAGCTGATATTTGTGATAAAAAAATGCCCCTATAGTATATTGTATTGAAAAGGTATCATTGGAATATGTATGTAAGATAGAACACAAGCGTAAACGAGCGTTCTATTAATAAATTTTTTCCAATGCCCTTTCAACACATCTTTTATACACTATTTTTCCTACAATTCACTATTTTACACTACAAAGAAATAGTAAATTTGAAGATCTATTATAAATTTTTTCAAACAATATAAAAGGTTATTACGGATTAAACAATTTACTGTCATTTTTTATATTTATGACAACCGAAAACAATAATGTTATTTCTGTTGACACTGAAGTGCAGAAAATAATTACTTTTCACATGCAAATTAATCTATCGCAGGAAAAAATAAATATATCATCACACTTTTTACCCATTACTGAGAGTAACTTTCTGTCGTAGTAGGTTTTAGTAAAGCATATTGCGAACTCTTTTCAATGTGGAGTAAAATTTGTCGGCTACGGGAATCGAACTTGGGTTCTCAACCACAGGCCGACATGACTCTACTGAGCTATTTAACTCATACAAATACATTTTATTAATTACTGGGTACGCCACTCTGCTGAATTAGATCTCTTAACTAATATATTTTGTGTGTGAATAGTGCCTACCAGCCGTCAAATCACGATCTCTAAAGATTATTTTAATGTGGACTAAAGTTTGCCAGCTGTAGATATAGAACTTGAGTTCTCAAATCACATAAGAAAAATTATCATGACACTATTACCCATTACTAAGGGTGGCACACTGCCGTAGCAGATCTTGGTAAGGGATATACATATTTGTGCTCGTCAAATCATGACCTTCAATTATATTAGTGGTGCAGGAGTTATTTTAATGTGGAGTAAAGTTTGTCGTTTGCGGAAAATGAACTCGGGTTTTCAAATCCACAGTCGTGCGATAATTTGTATCATAACATTGACCCATTTAACTGTTGTCTTTCTAATTAAATACAACCACAATTTAAAGAAAAACTACATCTTTGCGACTTTCCCACATTTTTAGTGCATATCAGTAATTTGTGAATTTCCAGTATAAATTATCTGTAAATAAATAAACTTCTTATTCTCTTATAAAATTTTTATCGAAGTTATCGTGTAAGTGGATGTAGACATCTTAAGATACCTGTAGACTCATACAAACAACTAGTTATTATAGGTTAAATAATTGCACTTGCATGTCCATTAATAACTCAATTATTATTATCCTTATAAATTCAGTGATGATGCCATACTACATCATTAAGCTCAAATTGGATGATAATAAGTAAAGCCCGGATATTTAGGCTCTTAAAAACCCCCAAATAAGCAGGCATATAGGCCGGTAATTACTCTAAAATAGGCGGGATTTTAGGCAGCCTAAATGTAAATAATTTGTTTTCAAAAAAATAAACGAATCCTTTTTCTAATATTGGTACTCGTATCTACTCTTCGTTAGAAATAAATAATCATTTAAAAAAAAAATTAACGCAATCTGAAAAATAATAATAAAATAATGTAGGGTTCTCATTTTATTAACTATTATGCAAATTCAAATTATGTAGTATAGTTTAATTCACAAAATATTACGAGCAATTGCTCTATGAAATTTTTGGAAAGGGAGTGTCTTCGGTCTGTCAGAATTTGCTTGAAAGCTGAAAACTTCGTTCGACATCACAAAATGTGACAGGAGCATTCTTATATTTAGCCATATCGTCTAAAGTTACCTCAGTTCCATTGATTAATGGCAAAGACACAATTGAATTGCCACGTGAAATTTTGACTAAAAACGTTTTTTTTTTGCATTTTAAATTCACACACAAAAACTTGATTAAAGTAAGTACTTTAAATATTACAGGTTAGGTTGAAACACTTTGTCGAGTGCTGAATTAGGCAACGAAGTAGATGATAAACCTTGTCTGCTCAATAAAAGTTAGAACAGGCAACAAAAATAGGCAAAATAGGCTGTATAAGGTAAAATAGGCACAATAACCAAAATATAGAAAAAATAGGCTCTAAGGCACGAAAAAAAAACATTCCATTACACGTAAATATATTACCTATGTATAGAAAAACGAAATTGCCTGAAGTATATTAAAATTTGAATCTAGGCAATTGCCTAAAAATCCGGGCTTTAATAATAAGTTATTAATTATAAATTATAATTACAATATCATTTAGAAACTTACAATCTGTAACGAATTCATTTCCTAAAACAAGCTTTCTTTTTTATAATCGATTGAACGACTGCTCTAAATTTTGTTTTTCATTATTACTGCTTGATATTAAAACATGGTTGCACATAAGCATTTCAGTTCGATAATTTTTCGTCGTTTTTGAAGTAATTTCTTGTGATACTTTTCCTTTATTTATCAAGATCAAAGCTTTTGCGAAAATGATTCAACTCACAATATAAGAACTATATATTTGCGGTATTCAAAAGAATCCTTTTAAAATTGGTTCCAGTCAATGAGTATCAAATACGTACATAGTATTTATGAAAATAAATTAGTGAAAATATTAACTGGGTTTTATGCATTTTGTTTGTCTTGTATAATAAGATTAAACCTAGATCCATTCTATTATGCTTCACTAATCATTTTAAAATAATATCACGGACAAATATCTGTGCTTGAGATCTAGTAAATCTCCGTTAAGTATTCTTCTCTTGGCGTAACATTTGCACTTTGTAAACATTCATTAATCTTCATGCATGACATATTATTATTCGCACTTACAGCATTTCATTTAGCATCCTTACAAATCCTCATACTTTTACGCTCCAAAGAATTGCTTAGATATTTTCAAGATTATCAAGACAGAAAATAACTTATAGTTAAATGTTCTTTGCTTTATATGTTTGATTAAACGGATGTTCTCACAAACTGAATCTGCTTCTAGCTTCAATTTAAAGTAAAATATCAGGTTTGTAAATATAGAAAATCTGACTATGGGTGCCTCGCTGAAACAATGAAGTTCGTCAGTTTGCATCATTAGTCGCTTACTCAACCTTACAATAAGAGAACAAGAAACAAATATTTTTATTTCGCCAAACTAACAGACAGTAATTTAATTTAATAAATAGTATTTTTATTTATTTATTTATGATACACTGTAGAACAGGAACTTAATCCCAATTACAGTACAGGATCTGCACTCACCGAGCCGCAGTGTGGTAGTTCATATAATTTTTAGCTTGACGAAAATAAAGTAACCAAATTATTCGAGTTCGAGACTAAAATTCTATTTGGAAGCGGTTGTAAAATATTTGACAAATTTCAGGTGAAAAGATAGGCAAATAAAAAAATTTAAGTTTGCATTTTATTTTACAAAATAACAAAAAACTTTATTGAATAATATGTATCATGACCCATCTTCTTCTTCCATATACTTGTGAACACTGTATATTAACTCTTTTTGTGCTATTAATAATAAAATAAAAACTTTTGATAACCGCTTTAATATTTTAAAAATTAATTTAAGGAATGATTTAAAATATTTCTTCTAAATCAAATTTTGGTCAATCTAACAAATTGATTTACTGTTATCAGCAAAAAAAATATTATTAAAATCAGAAATGTGATAAATATGATTTCATGATTGATATATGCATTTTAAGAGAAGCATTTTTTTTTCTCAAGTCAATAATAAACTTGTTTCTCATATGTTTACACCTATAATAAATACAGTTAAAATTGCTTGTAAATTTTAAAAGTATCTAAAATTAAATTATTTTAGAAGTCTTTTAATTTTACTCTTGTGGCATCATTGATTTTCACTTTGTATATAGCGCGCTGTCAGTGATCGTAAATTGCTTTATCCTGTTTTGTATTTGAACATTTTGATATTAACTATAAAGGTTGTAAATGAAACGTCATAAAAATTAATGACGTATGACATGACGCAACTTTATAGATTCTGCGAGATACCTATTGCTAAATTATTTGATACCAGAATACTATCAAAAATTCCTGGCCAATACAATTGAAAAGCAATTTTCATTAAAAACAACATGTCTATCGAATCTGTAATTACAGAACTATTCCATCTAGAATTATAATTATAATCACATGTTACTCAAAATATTTTCATGTTTTTTTTATTCTTTTTGGCTGCAAAGCTGCAAGTAATAATTTAATATTGTTTGACAATTGAAGCCAATAATATAGTTTAGTTTTACCTATAGTCCATTCGGAAACAGATTACAATGTGGTTTTACAGAATCTGATTTGCAGACCAACATGTTAAAATGAAAAAAATGTTCTAGCAAATTTGCTGATGCTTCGGTCGAATGTTAAATTAAATAAAACAAATTAATAAATTGTCTAAATAATACATTAAAACAAAGAATAAAATGATAAACTACAAAATGTATTTACAAATTCATATTTAAAATTAAATAAATGATGGAAAACGACAACGTATGAATAAAAAATATTATTATAAATTGATCATAGCAAAAATATATCTTTAGTTGTGTAGCGTGGAAAATAAAAGAAATAGTTATTTAAAAGAGGAACATTTCAGCATATTCTTTCTATATGTACTTTTGTCAGGGTAAAATCTTGTCAGTATGTAAATAATAAGAAATAGTTATTTAAAAGAGGAACATTTCAGCATATTCTTTCTATATGTACTTTTGTCAGGGTAAAATCTTGTCAGTATGTAAATAATAACAGTCCGTCACATTTCTCCTCCTTTATTTCAACAGAGATATCCTGTTACCAGGGAAACGAATTACGTTAGTCAGGATATAACATTAGTGGGGAAGCTACAGGTGAAAATGAGCTCATAAATAGTTTAGGAAATTTATTAATCAGACTCGGAATTCTAATCTGCGTTCCCGAGTACGGCAAACGCTGGTGCCATGAAAATGACAAATGCCTTTGCTCCCTGTGGCTATATTAGACCATTGAATTCCACGTTTTTTTGTCAAATATATTTGTCTAATAAACGAAGATGAATATATCTGAAAAAAAAATTCTAACAGTTATTAGCTGTAAGAAAAAACATTTCTTTCTATTTTTCTTCCATTATTTAATTTATGTTATAGACATAAGTATTAATAAAATACTATATTAAAGAACGTGTGACATGTTTTTTTCGCAAGCGACCAAGTTTAGAAAATTAGCCGCAGACGAGTTTTCTAAAGGACAAATGCGATGAAAATCTTATACAGTGGGATATTTATATTATTTTTTATATTTTGTATCTTTTATAAATTAAAATTTTAAAAAAATGTGCGATATTTTAAATCGAGTCAATTTAGAGCAATTTGTATAAAATGTTGTGGTTTGTAACTGTTATTGATATTTATGCAATTGTTTAAATTTTGAGGTTATATTAAAATTTTGATATTCTCAGCTTCACAGTTTCAGTATGTCATCCGCTACTACCAACCATCTAAAACGTATCGTTTCGTATCGTAATGAACGCTCTTTCTATACACAAATGGGTTTCGTAATGACTTATTTTTGTACGTAAAATTGAAGACCAATAAATGAAAAAATAAATAAATACACTGTTGACTAAAAAGACCTAAAAACGCGGATCAGGGCGTAATGGCGGCATATGACCTGAGTAGTTGGTCCGACAAAGAAGCCAAAAAAAAAAAAATAAATACATAATAAATAGAAAATTTGTTCCGCCTGATGACCGCGCGGGTTGAGGGCCTGATTCACAACCGTAAGGACGTGGGTTCGGGTTCCGTCGGTGACGGCTATTTAACAAAGGACACATATCGGCATATGACCGTAGTAGTGGGTCCGATATATATATATATATATATATATATATATATATATATATATATATATATATATATATATATATACATATATAAATTGAAAATACAATTTAAATAAATATATTACTATTCCGTATTGGGTATAGCCCTATGCCGCAGAAAATCTCGGTCACTGATATACTAAAAGCGTGAAGTGCGGTTACCATTCGTAACTCTTCAATTACGTTAGGGGCTGGATTTCGAGGTCGTCCCATAGATGATCTATGGAATTCGCAACGGAACTTAATGGTGGTCAATCTAGCGATTCAATCCCGGTATAATAATGCGTACAAAAGTATTAATAAACTATGGCGTTGCGTGAATGGAGCGTGCATTATTTATTTATGCTACGCTGTACAACAGGAACTTAATCCCAATTACAGTACAGGGTCCGCACTCACTGAGCCGCAGTGTAGTAGTACATATAATTTTTAGCTTGAGTGAGATTCGAACTCGGGATCTCCGGATTCGAATTCCTTATCGCTATCCACACCACCGTACTGACGGATATATGCGGACATTATAAACGAAGCGGGCGTTATCAATCATAACTCATAATGACCGCATATAATGCCCCGATCGTTATGGTCGCGATTGTTATTTATATATTTCGTATCATAGCAATAAACAACAAATAATTTTCAAGTGAAAAATGAAAGTTATTCGACATTTTATTGATAAACAGGCCATGACATTAATAAAAAAAGAAAAACAGGAAGAAATGTTCACCTTGAGCTTTCAGACATGGCTGATTTTTGAAGTATCACAAACTTTAGTTTGATATCATATTACAGATAGTTTTCTCATATATAACGCATTCACCAAGTTTATAACTCAAAGAGAATCAATAAGTTCAAGTTCAAATATTTTCAGAACAATAGGGTTTAGTTTGAAAAAAATTGTTTTGAAACAATTATATAAAAACAAAATGTTATTTAAACAGATTTTCCCATCCAAATAAAAAGCAAATAAATCAATTGAGCAGACACAAACAGCACTCACATGTCTTTCCAAGGCTAACTCACGAACGCAAATCCTTCTACCTCGGATAGAAAATTGAAAAACAATATTCATCCCCCAAGTGAATATGGCATCAATTCCTGTTTATAGGCAATGAAGATCGCGGTGTGCCGTGACATGCGCGTGACGCATGACGTCACGAATCCCTCTGGTGGTAATCTTCCGTGCGTCTTTGCCACATCCGACGACGTACCTCCACTTCATATCTCATGGTGGGTCGTGCCTGCTTGAGCATGACGTCGCGTCCTTTTTCACAAACGAGCACGATTTCAAGAGAAATATTGCGGCTTCCGGGTTCATAATAACGTGCGATAAATTATATTCCTTTATTACACGTAATGCCATTTTTTATTATTATTTTCTTTTGTTTCTGTGTACTTGTTTTACGTCAAAGGTAGGTTGATAAGATGAATTTTTATGATGTAATTAATCTAGCTAGTCGATTATCAAACGCGAATTTTATTTATTTTGTTTGTTCTGTGCAAAAATGTTATATATGCTGAATAATTTAATTTCGTTTCTCATAAAATATTATGAGAAAAAAAATGACAATAAAAACTTATAGGGTATATGACGTAGTAATATCGAGTCGGACTTTGGATTTGAGAACCCGAGTTTGATTTCCAAAGCCGACAATTAATTTTCATCATATTAAAATTTCGCTTGTAGCTCCCCCTCCACTTCACGCGCATAAACATATCACATACCAAGATCTGCTTCGACAGAGTACCCCATCCAGTAATGACTAAATGATGTGATGATATATTTATTTATTTTAAAATTACTTCAGTCGTTTCCCCTTTTTGACTTTGGCGGCTGTGATTTGACGGCTGGTAACCGCACTTCACGCGCATAAATATATCACTTTACGGAAACTATTACAGCAGAATGCCATACCCAGTAATGGGTAAAAATCGTTGGGATATACATATGTATTTATTTTAAAATGAATTAAAAATTTGCAAATCTATTTTTGACGTACATGTAAACGTAATCATAATTAGAATTAATTGACTAAATTGTTGTCAAATGAAAATGTAATTATGAATCTACTGTTGCAGATTTCTGTAGATCAGTCACAAATTTTAATGCAGGATAAACAAATTATAAGGGTAATTTAGTTGAATATCATTTTGACATTATATCCAGTTATCTGGTATTATAAACATATAAATATTATATGAATATTTCTAGTTATTAAATATAAATAAATATTTAAACTCAATGTATAAGCTGTGTTATATAGACCACAATAATTAATAATTGTTTACATATCTAACTAATATGAATAATAATAATAAATGAGTACCTAGGTATGTCATGAAAAATAAATATTTATCGAATAACAATATAAAAATAAACAGGATGTATTGTCAATGAGCTCATCAACCATTAACTAATAAATGGCAAATTTTTATTAACAATGTCAAGTACCTTCTTACTTCAAAATTAATATTTGTAAAGGAACTGTTATTAAAAGTTCATTAGAAAGTATTGAATGACCTACGTCATCAAAGATGGCGTCAATCACCTGATTAGAGGGTAAACAAAGCATTTCAAAGCCTTATTTTTCACTATTTAAGTTGAATTGTAAAGCTGTTAACAGATTGTTCGTCTTTGTCTTTGAGATTATTTATGTGAAACCATGAATTCTTTAAGAGAATACTTTCATACACTTTGTGAGCAATGTAAAAAGTAAATAACACGGATCCATAATCGTCAAATAAAGAGGGTTTAAGTACAGAGGTTAAAAGACTTCAAATAACGTACGTTGACATATACAATTATGCAATATTAAAAAAGTGCATATACACAAAGTAAGTTCCGTGCATATACAAATTTGAATTCATATACAATTTTCAAATGTGGATGGGTGAAAAAAGTTGCCATAACGACTTTCTATGACTGTATTTTAATTCTTGGAAAGGTTAGTTCAAAATATTACTTGCATAAAAAATAACTTTCGTACTTATATTTATTGTTTGCCCTGCAAACAGCTGATGGAAGCCATGTTGTGACGTCAGCTGCACGAACCTTATTAAGATTTATAAATGTTATCATTTGTTCACATTTTGAAATTAAACTTCTCATCGTCTAAATCTTTTCATGTCGCCTCAAGCGGTATTAAAACATTTAGTACTTGTGATATTGATTGAATAACACTAGCTTCACGCAACTATCAAAATATTTAGAAATGTACAAATACATTTTTCTTCACAGAATATAAATATTAAATAATTCTAGGGTGTAATATCAACTTACATTTTTAACAAATAAAATATCTGCTACGGAAGAGTACCACATCCAGTAATGAGTAAAAGGCGTGATGATATATTTATATTTATTACAAATATATACCGTATTACAATATTGAGAGAAAAATTAAATATGAAAAATAAACGCAGTTTTAATTTTTTTCTTAAAATAATCAACTTCAAATGGAATAAAAATATATTGTGGTATAGAATATTTATATTACAATATTTCCAACTGGTTTTGGGAAATGAAATTAGTATTTGGAAACAATATTCCAGTATTATTTGTATTTAAACTGAATGTTTATGAATTGTTGCAATACTTTCAATCTTTAAATTAAAAATATATATGCAATACTTAATGGCTGGTAGCACAAGCTCTGTTTTTGGTTTAAAACACCCAAATACACTGCTCTTAAAACAGGCAAAAACCGAGCTTGTGCTACCAGCCAATATGTCTCATTTATAATAACAATAATATCTTGTTCCAAAAATAGCAGTGTTCAGGTACCAATTAGATTTGTCTAAAATTATATCTCATTAAATAAATATGAAATAAAAGCAAATTGATGTAAAATGTCATGAAGTACAATATTTAATGCAATATTGTCAGTTTATGTCAAAATTAAATATAAGTTCCCTGGGTTCATATCAAGCTTCATATCCCGTTGTCGACCTATAGTTAAATATTTATTATTATGTATTTAATTGAAATAATTATAGATAATTTAACAACGAACAGATGCGCACGAATCTAAATGTAAATATTTTTAATATAACTTGCTTAATCATGTCGCTTCTATTCCAAACGAGCAAGTCAGAAACTAAAATTCTAGTTGTCTTCAGTCTGAGTGCGGGTGTGAATATAAGTACACACATTTTATGTATGCAAATTTATCATCATTAATGTGTTCAGCTTTTAACGAAGTTAATTTCATGTAGGTAAATTCTTATATTTTTATTTGGTAAACCATTTACGAGATAGCGACAAAATAAATAAAACAAATTATTCTGTTTCATGCAAGTAAACTAACATGCACTTTTATGCATGTTTTTTTTTTTAATGTGTACTTTAATGTTTGTTCTAGAAGACGTGTTCAGGGCGTGTGACATTTACATAGAAGACATCCAGGATTGCAGAGTCTGCAAAAGGTCAGATTTAAATTTTTAATGTATATTTTATAATAATTTCACGTTCACATGAACTTCCAGCTTTTTATATAAGATAGTAATCATCGTTAATTATCATTTTTATGTGCATGCTTGATAAATGATATTTTGTGGCTGTATTTTTTACTATTTTTAGACAACTTTAGGTTAAAATTAATTACAAAAAAGTAACATAAAAATGATAGAATCCCTAGGTAATAATAAAACGGAAAAAGTTATAAGCGCATAACATTGTTTATGAATGTTTTTGCAAGCGTGCAAAGCATATATAATTTAATTTTAAATCATTAAATATTAACGTTAGAATTGTGGAATAAAAATCGACATGTTAAGGGAGCCCCACTATCCAACCGTAGTAAGAAAATATATAGTATGTACTGTTATTAGTCAATAAATTTAACAAATTAATACAATGCTGTAATTAGTAATAGTATATTATTATACGAGTTTTATAAGACGATGTATTGTCGCACGAATTGTTTGGAGTACGACAAGAGGAGCAAAAAATGCTCCAAAAAAAAAGAGTGCGACAATATACAGGGTGTTTCACAACTTAGAGCAAAAAATTAAAGGGTATATTCTGTACGACGTGCTGATCATGAAACAAAAAGAATTTTTTTTAAATCGCAAAACTATTTTCCATGTTTCCCAGTCCAAAATTTATCGTTGCCACTGCCACTGGGTGGATGATTATGTTAAAGTTATTAATTAAATAAAATTCTATTATAAATAACTGCTAATAATTGAATTGTGTAATTATTCTTTCGTAGTTGATACCTACTTCATTGTTTGTGTTTAATAGGAAAGCGAATCCAGTGCAGTACCACAAAAAATGTTTTAAGTTAACAACCCTTAATTTTTCGAATTAAAAAAAATATTTTTGTTTCATGATCAGCACGTCGTACAGAATATACCCTTTAATTTTTTGCTCTAAGTTGTGAAACACCCTGTATAATATAAAAACTATAAAACGTGTATAATAAACAATTTTTTTTTACTTTGTGTCATTTATTTAATTGAAATTTTATCATTTCAATTGCAAAAAAGATGAAACTACAATTTAGGGATTTATGTGACATGTGGTAAGTGGTAACATTACCAAATAAATTTTATCATTTTTTAACTATAAATTCGGAAGAATATGCTTGAAAGTTTTAAGGTACGAAAAATTTTCTCATTTTTATGTTTACCCCACATATGTATAGATAGTAATTTAGTAATTTTCGTGCAAATTATAATATAAAATCTGAACATAAAGATGGTGATATTTTGGTGATTAAATTCTCAGGTTAAATTATAGCTTATCAAATTTTAATATTGTTTTACTTCTTCTTGTTAGGTTTTCTTAATAATAATATCATAAAATAAAATCCTATCGTTGTTAATTCTTTCCAATTGTTATAAAAGGACATTTTATAATATTTGAGGTTATCATTTTGAAATGACATTTAACATATGGCTGCGTAATAGTACCAATCTTACAAAATAAAAAGTTACCAAAAATAGTTTTAACAATAACCTTCATTATAAAACTATTTTCGGTATAGCAATAGATCGATTGTAAAGTATGAAAAGTTAATAAACACGTCTGTGTGGACATGACTAGTATTGCCATGAGCTTGGTACCATCGTTGTTTGACAAACACCTTTAATTTGCAAAAAAACTGATTTCCCATGCCGCTATTTATCTGGTAGAGACCTATCGTATATTCGGCAAAAAAAAACTTATCACTTTAAACAATAAACACTATGCCATTAGCTTTTTTAAAAGCACTCACCTTTAAAAGGTATTAAATATTTATCTGTGTATTAGACAAAATAAATTGCCACAAATAGATTCGTATTTTCATGCGTGTTACCTACTTATGGTATAATGACTCGTACGCTATATTTATTTATTTATTTATTTGACATTGACATTGACATTTTTCTTTAAATTTTAATGAAGCACAAAATTTACTTTTTTTTCTTTGAAGTAATAAATTACGTATTACGAAATATTTTGCTACTTACTAAAAATCAATTGAAGGTGAATAAGTTTTTTTTTATTTCTTTTCAAGATATTAACATACAAACAAAGCAGTTTTTCAGTTCTAAAACAGCCTACTGAATGATTCAATACTCGTTTTACATGTGAAACATCTCTACTGATTGAATTCTCTCGTTTAAATCAGGTTCTCGTGCTACAACAGCACAATCCAATTTCATTGTTAGTATTAGTTTTCCAAACATTTTATTTTTGAAGCCAATTTAATCCAACAAATAGAGTTCATTATGAAATTTATGTAATAAACTTGAAAAGTAATAATAATAGCCATTGTCAAATGGAATAGCAAATGAGTAATTGAATTTCTCGTACAAAATATACAGCGCAATAAGTTCGAAAAATACATCAAATAAGTATAACAAATTTGACCAATGATAATGAGTAACTTAGGTAGCATAGAAAACAGCAAATTGTTGACATTTTTTTGTTCTATGAACTGTTATTTGAATTATGAAAACATGTCTTATAACTGATTAGTTATAAACAGAATATTAGGTATTAAATTTTAGGTTATACTGTTTGTTATATTAGCTATCTTAAGTTCTTCTTCTTCTTCCTGTGGCACATCGAGCCGCAGTTTTTACGCTGCGGTATTACCGGTTTCTTTAGTCAAATGCTATATTATTTTTAAGGTGTATGTGGATAACTTATAGCGCCCGAGTGTGATAAATACATGTAACTGTATTTTTATATTTAACGGAATCACACATTGAAAACAGGCGAACCCAAACCCAAACTGATGAACCTTTGTTCAAGTGACGTCACAGTATGTTAAAAGATGTGTATTAATATGTTCGGCCACCGCGCCTTTTGATACTAGTTCAATAAATTTTGTTACAAAATAATGAATCATTTTATCAGCTTGATCACGATTAATTTTGTAGTCAATTTTTTACATCCATTTTTAATATGTACAAAAATTGAAATAATTTATTTTAAAAAGCAAATTACCTTATATTACTTGTATGACACGATCATTTTTTATGTTTATACACATGCCAGTTACGTGATTAGTAACTTTGAAGTTTGATATTTAGGTTAAAATATTGAAAAACTTTTTTTCTATAACTATCAATAAATATTCTCTCTTTTCACTTATATTAGTATGTGAAGTCCGTCATTTTTTCATCATTTACATTACCATGACAACGAATATTTTGGGCATTGTTTCGTGCCCTAGTGCGTGAAATAAGTATTTTTTCACGTTCTATTGCTTATAGTACATCAAAGCATCAAATTCATATAAATCAATTAGTATTATATTATGGGGCAAGTGGCTCAGTAGTATCGAGTCAGCCTGTGGATTTGAGAACCCAGGTTCGATTTCCACAGTCGACAAACAATTTTCATCACATTAAAACTATTCCTGTGGCTCCCCGTCCACTAATATATTTAATAAAATAAATTAATGAAAATAGATCATGTTTTATTTTAGAATAAGATATATTTCGTGTCTATTTGGCTAAAAATCATGAGAAAATTGATGTCTCTGCCTGTATGATATATTCAAAAATAAATAAATATATCATCACGCCTTTTACCCATTACTGGGTGTGGCACTCTGTCGAAGCAGATTTCGGTAAGTGATATATTTCTTCGCGTGAAGTGCTGTTACCGTCAAATGATATATTCAGTACTTTATTAATAAGAAAATAGGTATACAAAATTGATTACAAAATTGATGGTATTATAAGGGCGTTATAGAGATTTTCTTAGATTTATTTATTTTTCAAATAATGCCTACATTCACATAATCACTGTTTTTGTCTTTGTTTTTGTCGAGTAGACTTGGACCATTTCCAGCTGTTGACACAAACATTGGTTTTGTTTTATGTTTGTTCACATGCCTATATACAGAATTGGTATAAAATACAATTTCCATTCGATCAAAATACACGAGGATAATGCTACCTTTTGGGTTATCTGTAGATGGTAATGTTTCTGTCCTTTGGTAAAATTTGATCTAATCATATGCACCGTTTTTGAAAATAAATTTGCCGTTTATTATTAGTTAGTTAGTGTTCTATGGGTCGGTTGCATGAAAACGGTTTCAGAAAATCACATTTTTGACTACCTAAAAAACTTTAATAAACAAATGTATTTAAAGAAATGTTAAAACTTATGACTTAACAATATTTTAGAACGTTATAATTTCTATGGTATTAGGATAATAATTATTTGTTACAAATATTGCTTTACCATTGCTATTCAACTAATAATTAGCATTTTACTGCTGATATTAATTAATTATAACATACAAATCAGAAAATGTTGAATATGTGTTGTCGGCTATCTTGGCCATTGTTAACTTTTCACACACTATTAGCTAATAATATAGATAACATCGTGTAATGTGACCGATCCTAACTGATAGATAGTGTTCGCAATTAAGATAAATTATGTGCTATGTAGAATTTAATAACATAACTAACCTTTTTATAAATTTATTCACCAATTAAAAATGTTCTGTACAGTCTAACACAGTATCATCTACAAATGTTACGTCAATATCTTTAGAAAATAACAATGGGTTTTGTTTGTGGTTGCTGTCAGATTTTATTAGATGACGTAAGTTTCTTGCCATTTGACATGGAGTGTAGAAAAGTTTTTGCTATGAGTTGCTAGACGAAAAATGTTCTAAACATTTTCAAAAGAGTTAGAAACGTCTGCACGATACAAAAACAAGCACAGCGACTACGTCTGAATGTCGTTAGGCAAACAAAACTATAAATTTCGTTACGCACTTCGGCAACTTACAATTCAGTTCTGGAGATAAATTTCAAGCCATTCTGACTTGCATACGGGACTTTACGGTATTAAATTACCAAGTTTGAGTTTGAGTATAAACGCGACTTGAAGTAATGCAATTAGCAGTTTGAATTTGATATTCTTCTTCTTTTTTTATTGCGTTTTTGGAATTAGGTCCAAAGCAGTCTACTGGCAATGTGCTAAGATTGGAGACGCGCCAAATCTTGCACACGAATTAACACTGATTTGTGAACTTAATTTAATTGTACTTTCTTTCAAGATGAAAATTTTGCTTTCGTTTGAAAAAAACAAACTCGGCCAGATTACACCGACGTAATGCAATTATCCGGTACATTTTTAAAAAGTTTGTCCTTTCATTTCAAGCGGAACGACAAGCAGGTTTAAATATTTATACAAATTATAATGAAAAAGATGTAAAAATATAATTATATTACTCGTATCACACCATTTTAAATTTCTAAATGTAACCAGATCTGACAAGTAACACTACCCAACTGTCACTCACCGATTTAAATGAAACTTGGCACACTAATAGAACTCAAACAAATATTTAACCCCTATTTTTTTTTCTTTCGGAAGTTGCTTTTTAGAGGTACAAACCACCCCTGAAAGGTGGTAAAAACAAAAATGAAATGAAATAATACCAAAATATTATGCGTTCAGCATTGGTGACCTCGAAAATAGATTCAGCGGTCCCAAAAACAAAAGAGTAACTAGTTTTGAACCTAAAACTCTATTTTAGTTGAATATCGTAATTTCATCCCCTCAGCCTCTTGAATATGATCAAAATGACCCCGAAAATAGATCTTGGCGATCTCAAAAACCCCTGGGTAACCAATGTTGAACGCGTAATATTTTGGTATTATTTAATTTCATTTATGGCGATTCTTCCTTTTACAACCTTTTAGGAGTGATTTGTACCTCTAAAATGCAACTTCCGGAAGATAAAAATAGGGGTTTAATATTTTTTAGAGTTCTATTAGTGTGTCAAGTTTCATTTAAATCGGTGAGTGACAGTTGGGTAGTGTTACTTGTGAGTGTTGCTAAGAGAGATCGTAAAAAAATAAGAAACGTTTCTCTTTAGCGTATTGAACCAAATTGTACGAGGTGTTTACATTTCGTATTTGTCGTACAAAAATGAAGACAATATTCATGTGATACCGACTTAAAAAGCAGTTACGAGCCGTCAAATCAATCTTCAAGTTGTTATTGAACAGGAATCCATTTTGGATAATTTTAATATGCTGAAATCATCAAAGAAAATTGTAAAATAATAAAATAATGCACTTATTATTTAACAGCTTATAAAAGCCGCAATGTTAAAACTACTAAAGAGGGTTTTATGAAATATTCAGAACGCAATTTTAATTAAAAGATTTACAATGGTAGTGTAAATTTCACGGAGTAAATTTAACACAAGAAAACTTGCAATTAAGAGTTAGAAGATAAAATGCAGAAATAAAAACTGGAACAAAACTTAATTACACTGTATGACATTTTAGTAAAATGTGGGTACATTAAACCGCAGCTTATATTTCAAAATATTTTACAACCACGTAGGTAGTAAAGTATGGCTATAAATACAGATGTCTGATAAAATAATTTTACGTTTTTAAACTCTTTTAAAATCTCATTTTCCGATTTAATCTGCAGTGTTTTATTACAAATAAAGCTATAATAAATTGTAGTCCACACAATGCAGTTTCAACGCTGTATCACAACTGCCTATAAATTTTAATAATTTTTAGCAATAAAAATGTTTCATAGCCCTACGAGAAACTGCAAATTCTATAAATGAAAAGTTTGTGATACGAGCATAATACCGCGATACAAGCAATCTTTCTACGAATTCATGCGTACATAAATCAAATAGAAACTATTATGTTTTGTTTTTCTGAGTTGAAGACAATGTGCTGAGATCGTATTTATTTATAGATTTATTTGTTTATCGAGTTGAAGAAAGCTCCAAAATAAAGATAAAAATAATTTATAACAGGAAACGTATTAATACAAAAATGGTTATGTGCATTGAATTCTTTTTTTCTGGATTCTCTGGCGGACCAACTAGTAAGGTCATATGCCGCCATTACGCCCTGATCCTGCGGTTTAGATTTTCGAGTCAACAGCAACGCGGGTTTCTCCGACGGCCATCCATTCAAATACTGTCGGGCGCAACGTTACTTAAATCGCGTTGAGTTGTGTCTGTTGACAATTTATTTTTTCTACGATTGCTATGAAAAGTTGACAATTACGCTCTCCTTTGTCATCGTAAAGTTGACATTTTCTGTGGAACAATCGAAAAAATCTTTTTTGCGCGTCCCCAATGGCAACGCGCGAAAAATACGTTAAATATGCGCGTTTCCATTGGCAACGCGCGAAAAAGATATTAAATGCGCGCTTATTTCAATAGTTACCAGGGATACAAACAAAACAGAAACTTGTCATATTGACATTTGACAGAACGAATTTATTTTCAGTACGTTTACGTTTTTTTAATAATTTTAAGATGCAATCGTAGAAGAAATTATGACGTATCACGAGCGTAAAGTGGCTTTGTTCCTCTTAATACACAAATAACTATATTTATTTGTTAGTTTGTACGACATGATATAACTGTCAAAAAGGTTTACACGATTCTGTCAGAAGTTTATCTTGTTTTGTGTAGTACCATATTAATTAATTATAACATACAAATAAAAAAATATCTAATATCTTTGGAGGCCGTGATTTGACGGCTGGTAACCGCACTTCACGCGAAAAAAAATATATCACTTACCGAGATCTGCTTAGGCAGAGTGCCACACTCATTAATGGGTAAAAGGCGTGATGATATATATTTAAATCAAAAAATGTTTAATATGTGATGTCGGCTATCTTGGCCATTGTTAACTTTTCACACACTATTAGCTAATAATATAGATAACATCGTATAATGTGACCGATCCTAAGTAATAGATAGTGTTCGCGTTTAAGATAAATGAACTATGGCTGTTGCCAATTCATTTATTTATTTATTTATGTTAGTTTGTACGACAGGATATAACTGTCAAAAAGGTTTATACGATTCTGTCAGAAGTTTATCTTTTTTCGTGTAGTACCATTTTAAAGTTAAATTTATCATTTTCAATGTACTTTCAGTCATGTCATATGACAAAAAATTACCTAGTACTATTTTATTTTACGTTGATATTATTAACAACAAATCATACAAATTGTTCAACTAAGTAATAATTTATAAATATTTAAGATCTACAAATAGTTTTATAGTTGTTTACGTTCCGTACGAGAACATTTCAAAATTAATCCACAATGCATCACAGAACTCCACCTGTTTGAAACATTAAAGAATATTCATACTTTTTACTAAGTCACAAGAAGCTTTTTGTTGTTTTGTTTTAAACATACAAAGAGACAAGGACAATTTAAGCTCTCCTCTCTCTCTCCATAAAAATGTAACCCACTTCCTGGAGATAAATGTTTCTTTTAACATGCAGAGCAACACGTCCAATTAAGACTGACAGCAACGGCAAAACTTAACGCATAACGCGTACGCGCATAACTTATTCGAAGTAAACACGGAGACATTCGTCCCTGGGGCGGTAGTTTTTCCCGACGGTAGCTTCAAGGGTTGGGGGCGGTACCAGCACTGGCGGTGGCGGCAGAGAGTCTGGCCAAATTTACGCTGCGCTGAAATGGCCACCGTGGGACGTAGTTTACTCGAAGCCCTGAACTATAAACTTTTCATATCATGTACAGCGATATTTTGCCGAAACAGCTTCGTGAGAAGATTTATAATTATTGTGTAATGTTTTGTTGCAAAATTTCCTTCTTGTTTTGGCCTGGATGTAAATTTATCTAAATTTAGTTTAATTTAAAGTTGAAAGTTCAAACGCTTTACATAAGGAAATATATAAATAAATAAATAAATATATCATCACGCCTTTTATCCATTACTCGGTGTGGCACTTTGCCTAAGCAAATCTCGGTAAGTGATATATTATTCCGCGTAAAGTGCGGTTACCGGCCGTCAAATCACGGCCCCCAAAGATATTAGTGAAGGGGGAGCCACAGGGGTAGATTTAAATTGGTGAAAATTGTTTGTCGTCTGTGGGGATCGAACCAGGGTTCTCAAGATCCACAGGCCGACTCGATACCACTGAGTCACCTACCCCATAATATATTTGGTACGAAATTAATTAAGTTTCATGTTTTAAACAAACCGTACGGTTTCCTATTATGCACGTTCTCATACTTTCTACGTCATCATTTTATGAAAAATTTACGAAATAGCGAATCATAAAGAAGATAATGAAAAGGTGTATTACATAAATGATAAAATTCAAAATTATTTACAAAGTAATATATAATAAGAATGAAGAACTTATGTAGAATATTCTAAAGCTACGTGTAGATAAATTAAGAAACTGTTGGATAAAGACTCGAAATGTTGATATTGATTGTAAAAAGAACCAAACCATGACCACATGTTCGTTAAAAAGTTAGGTTAAAACAATTATATGATGGTGGTTTGGTTCTTTTTGCTTTACAAATTTTTGACTATCCTTTCTGAAACATTGTATACCTAAAGATTGTATTGATAATGGACCAAATTAAGTCTGAAACGCCTACATTAATGAAGTAAATAAATATATCAACATTTCAAACCTTTATCCAATAATTTTCTTATTAAGAATCGATAACAAATGACAACGCATAAGCAAAATCTTATAAAGTTACAAACAATTTATGTCAAGATTATATCTTGAACGACCTAAAGAGATGAGTTGTCTTGATGGAAACTGAACTACCACTAACTTTACTTTGTCGTTATCAGTTTGATACGGAGTAAGAGGATGGCACTGTTGTGTTTTTCAAAGATAACCAATGTTACGCATAAGTTTAAATAAAAAAACAAAAACATGGTTACAAAGCGAATCTTATAATTTACTCAAATATGAAATCACAAATATACCATACCTCGCTATACGGCCGCTCTTTATACGGCATTTCGCTATAACGGCCCTTTTCAATTAAGACACGTTTTCTATTTACGGCCTAAAATGTTTCGCTATACCGGCAAAAAAACTTTTTTCCCCATTGAATTTGTATTAGAATAATTGATTCCTTATACGGCTTTTCGCTTTGCGGCCAAGTTTCGTGGAACGTATCTAGGCCGTAAAGCGAGGTATGGGTGTATTTAAGTACAGCGCGACAACAGAGACCATAACACGATAACTACGAGTAAAAGCATTGATATATGTTCTAAAAATAGGATAAAGCAAATTTTTAACAAGTTAACTTTTGATAGGATACAAGATATGTTTAATTAGTTAGTATCTCTCCAAGCTGATTTTATATAAATTTCTAATTAGAACAAAACGAATTATAAATTTGTCTCATTTTGTTACAGTCCTATCAAAAGGGATAGAAGGTAACATAAAAGCTTGAAATACTCACGAAACATTTATTCATTAAATCCATCGTGCAATTAATCTTCGTCAAATATTTTAGCAAATCACTTTCACTTTATTCACATTTATAATTCCTTTTGTACAAGCTTGTTTATTTATCCAATTCGGAAGCTTTAATTCACGCAACATACCTTCAATCATATCCAACCTTTTATTCCTCAATTTTTCTCTTACCCTAAATTTCACCTACAGAAAAACAATTATTTTCAAACATTGTAAATGTATGTCTTATCTTAAATATGAATAGTTAAAATAAATTTAAATTCTTTATTAAAAAAGAGCTTTAAAATCTATAATTTTTATTTGACAATATTCTTCTTTTTTATCGTTGTTTCAAAATTGAAATTATTATCTATTAAGCATTTTTTTTAATTTGAAAAACACATGAATCAATAGTAATATAATTTATTTCTTTATTTACGTTATGCTGTACAACAGGAATTTAATCCCAATTGCAGTACAGGGTCCAGACTCACCGAGCTGCACTGTGGTAGTTCATATAATTGTTTTTAGCTTGAGATTAGAACCCGGATCTCCAGATTCAAATTCCATAACACTATCCACACCACCATACTGTCGGACTAATAACTAAGTATGGTATAGCCTAATATTATGGTCATCTTTGTATAATTTAACATGAAAAACCAAAAATATTGGCCGGTACCACAAGCTTCGTTTTTGGGTGTTTTAAAAGCACGGTTTTCACATGTTAGAGATAACTAAAACACCCAAAAACATTGCTCTTAAGACAGGAAAAAACAGAGTTTGTGGTACCAGCCATTTTGTTTATTGTATCTAGATAAACAGATAATTTTTATTGTAGTTAAATAAATTATTAGCTTACTTTTTTCGTTAATAATGTATGATAAAAATAATATCTTTAGAATAATTCAAAACCATTACTACAAATAGCTATATCATTGTTTAGAATCAAATACATAAATAAATTATCTATATATCTAAATATGAGTTCCTTTATTGCTGAGATTGCCAGATAACATTTTAGGAAACTCTACACGAAAGTTATAATTTTATTACAACGTAGAATTTAATATTGAACTTTCCAGTAGGAGTCTAATAATTGATTGATCTATTTCTAGACTATAGAGGAGACATTAGCAAGCTATTTTGCATTGTGATAATACCACCGCTGTTCAATATTATCTACCTGTCTGGTGATACATGATGTGCGGTTTCCTGCGAAATATATCACGACACCCGGTACCCATGTCCGTAGTCCGTGAATGGAAATGGAAAGCGTTTCGAAGACGAAGAACGTGTGTGCGATTTATCAGACGCGGGTTTTGAACCTACGTTCTTAGACTTTTGTACCCATGTGACAATAAGTATATTTTTATGCAAATCTCAGTTCTGTTTCGAATGCTGATGCTGACAAAGTGAGAATACTTCCTATGTTTCTTCTTCTTCTTCTTTACGCAACTCTCGATAGAGTAGTATATTTGTCTGAAATATATTTACATTATACGAGTATAGCATATTTTTTAAGCCTACATTCGTGTCCACACCAAGCGAACAAACAAACACAGTCGACCACTAACGTTTATTCGGTTAGAGATCACAGTGTGGTTGTAGAGAACATTTATCTGATTGTGATTGGTTGACCAATATGTCAACATGAAGACATATTTTTTTCCTCTAGAACCTCTTGTAATAGTTATTTACATTGCAAGACCGTTATACAGAAATTTACAGGCGAGCATAGAAAGGTAACGGGCGAGCGCTAGCGAGCCTGTTATCTGCGTGAGCCTGTAAATTTCAGTTAACGGTCGAGCATTGTACATTTTGTACAATGTTTTATGTGCATTTGAATCGCAATATATATATATATATATTTAATAGTATAACGTAATAACAAAAATGTTCAATCAAGGTACACTTCGAAAATCTGACAGATTTGATTTAATCAAAAAATATTTAAGTGTCAAACGTTTAAAATTAGATATGTTGTCATGATAACCAATGTCAACAGCCCGTTATAAATTTTACACGGGCTAGCACGTTATAAGTCTCGTAACCCCTAGAGACAAAGTTAAGTAAACAGTTCATTACGATTCAAATGTACGTAAATTTCATTTATTGAATTGGGTATTATGACACTTGCATTTCATTACATTTTCGAGCTCGTTATGTTTGTTAAGAAAACTCAACATACACATATTCACATTCAATAAAAACATGTATTCTAATATGACAACAAGAAATAATCTAATCCTAAACATAAACGATTTTTTTCACGAAAAGTCCTTATTATAGCGCTATTATAATAAATGTCTGATGTTGTGTAATGAATAATTTATTTTAGTTAAATGCAGCAGGTCAAGCAATAAAGTACGCTAATCCAGTGGCCCTAAAAATGTTCATTTCAAGTGAACCATCCTTAACTAATTTTAAAATATTTTAATATTTCGTCGGTTGTGTGCCGGACAGCCATCATGCTGGTACCAGAGGATGCTATTATCATTAGAGTAAGCTTCCAATTCTGGTCCAATATGTCAAATAATGTCAGACACAACAAACAAATTATTGTTTTATTTCTCATGGCACTCTGATAATTGCTTTAAAGCGTGTATTTTCTTTTGCTTCTAACTCGGACGTACGAAACAATTGAACAACAAACTTATACTCTATGAATGCAGTTTTCCGTTCTGAACGTTTTTTTTAGTACACTTTTGTTCTAAAATTAATAGGTAAAGAGATATCGCTAAATTTTAACATTGAATTTCCTATGTATGGGGTAGATGGCTCAGTGGTATCGAGTCGGCCTGTGCATCTTGAGAACCCTGGTTCGATCCCCACAGGCGGCAAACAATTTTCACCAATTTAAAAATCTGCCCCTGTGGCTCCCTCTCCACTAATATCTTTGAGGGCCGTGATATGACGGCTGGTAACCGCACTTCACGCGACAAAATATATCACTTACCGAAATCTGCTTAGGCAGAGTGCTACACCCAGTAATGGGTAAAAGGCGTGATGATATATTTATTTATTTTATATTTATTTCCTATGTTCGGAAAAAAAAGTAGTCACCCGGTATATATATATATATATATATATCTGAAAATAGGTTTTATAAAATCAATGAATTTGTTCTATAATTGTGGTACCCTGTTGTACTATTTTGTTCACAAATTATATATCTTTCACGACTTGTCTGATTAACCACTTGTTACAGTACGTCCAGCGATCATTCGGAAAAATGGCTTTTAAATCCCTCTGTTCACATTAATTGATAGAAAAATGTATGCTATACGTAGATTACAAAATATACCTACGAAAGATGAAAGTTTCTTGAAAACTTTTCAAATATAGATTTGTTTGGATCCTGAATGTTCTATTTCTTGCTAATATTCAGTACATCTCTCTTGCACTTGACGTCAATTTTATAAGTGATTATTTCATTAATACCTTCTACACCGGATGAAAAGTAACGAAGAAGTTCCTTTGATGTACTGCGAATCAGGTTGAACAGTGCACTTGTACAGTTATTCGAATATGTTTGTGTTCACACTGCATTCGTTTTTGATCGTTCGTTAGCTTCTTTCTGCTGGTTCATATTCGATCGTATCGATCAGTGTGGACGCGGCTTTAAAAAAAGAACAATGACCTGTATCGAAAACCCGCAATTCACTGTTGCTAATTCGATTACATGGCGAGTAAAAGATTATGTTGTAATCTCAGCAATTACGAAACATTTGTAAACAAATTAGTACGGATTGTGGAATTTTATATTATTTAGACTGCATTCATATTTACTAATCTTCTCATAATTCTTATTTTATTTTATTTATACGCGACATAACAAGAAATTTATAATAATTATATTTTGAAGTTTGTATCCGAAAACGAAAGCATTAATAAAAATAATGTACAAAGCTTTCATTAAATCTTTTACCTTTAAGAAATTATAGCCTGTTTAAAAACTAACAGCCCAGATTTAATATTCCACGACAGGTAAATTTTTAGTGCGTCATATTTCTAAACCTAATCACGTCAATTTAGCTAGTCAACATAACCTAAAAAAAAAGCACCGCACCTCATTCTTACTAACCTTAAAATTTAACATCATCATAATTCACATTATGTTCCTTTGTTCGTAGGCGTGTTTTTTTTTTAGCTCTTGCTACATTAACACGAAAATTGAGTTAACCATAGCGTTGATACGTATACATTAATCAATACGTATAATGTTCGCCACGAACATCAACAGCAGTTATACGAGTATCAAGTCATGCCACGAGACCGATACAGCAGTGTCTTTTCTTCTTACTTCGATCATTCCCATCTCGGCCAGCAGAAAATTTTGATACAGAACTTATTATTGTTTCATTTGATACAGAATTTAATTCTCAAAAAAAAATTACGAGTATTTTTCTCTACTACTAAATCTATCGGAAATAAAGTTTATGGGAAAACTTATTTCATATGTTTAAGCATCTATTGGGATATTTACTAAAAGATGGCGTTGATTAGGATATACCAAACTTGGGACAAAGATACAATTTCATTTGATTTTCATAAGCTTATCATTGCTATCACTTATATTTCTTACTTTTTTTCTTTTATTTTGTATTTGCTACTTATGTTTTTATTTATTAATTTATGTAGAATTGTCGTTAGTTCCAGTTATTAGGTTCATTTATCGTTTAACTTTAAGCTACAAATTTAAATATATATGTAGTTCCGAGATTCTTTTAATAGTGTAGGGTTTTCTTAGTAGAAATTATTTTCCTATAACGATTATGGTAAAGCGTATTTGTCAACTGTGACAAAGCGTGAATATCCGTGCATTATGAATTATTATGCCCTGCTCATTATATGTGAGCATTATAATTCATAACAACCGCTCCATTTTCAACGCCCGTTCCGTTCATAGTACCACTTCACGTCCACTATTAATGTCATAGTTGATTACTATTATACGCATTATTATAATCGTAATTATTATAAATTGAAAGTAATTTTAAATATTCTAGTGGAAATTAAAATCATGTATGCATCAAGGAGCTCTCGGGTTGGATACCGTCACCTTCTACATATTATTTTCTACCTAATGCCCTTGGTGCATACATTATTATCATAATTAAGTTGGTATTGCTACATCATATATCATAATCCTGCAGACTTTTAATTGCATTTTAAAAAAAGTTTAAATATAAATAAATACGTATTAGGATATAAAAAATACATACATAAACGTAGAAATTTAATTTTTAAAATAACAGAGTTTGAATCAGTTTTATGTCTCATACTGTTACGTGTAAGTTAGAACTCATCTGTTGTTCGTGAAAATGAATGAAAAATCCAGTGGTTAGAATTCTCGTGAACCGGTTCATCAAGACGCTGAAATTCAGGATTCCGATAAGCCGGTCTTCAGACGATGCAACACTAATTAGTAGCCTATTTTAGTTATATGTAAATATTAGCAATTTCAATTATATTTAACCCTTCATTGCATGATCTTTTTATTTTCCAAAAAGAAATATGTATTTTATAGGATATGGCACAAATTTAATTGGAGAAACAATTTTAAAAATGTGTATACCTACTTAATTTATTTATTTTTTTTTACTTTCAGTTCAAAATAACGTCAAAACGCAAAGTGTATGAAATTTTAAAAAATAAAAATGAAACAATAGTAATCATACACAGGTCAACCTATATTTTTAATTGTTGAAAACATACCGATTAACCTCAATAAATTTACCTGAAATGATACACTTGTTCCAGCGTTAACCACTAACCTAATAACAGTAATAAACTGAACAACATACAAAGCCATCTAAGAAAAATTTGTCAAAACAAATAATTTACTCTGTGTTGTAGAGTTACAATAGTATGCAAAAAGCGATTAATCATATATACATTTAATAGCAAACTCAAGACAGTATATTGCTGTACATAACGTATGTCACATCCGTCAGTACGGTGGTGTGGATAACGATACGGAATTCGAATCCGGAGATCCCGAGTTCGAATCGCACTCAAGCTAAAAATTATATAAAACTATCACACTGCGGCTCGGTGAGTGCGAACCCTGTACTGTAATTGGGATTAAATTCCTGTTGTACAGCGTAAAAAAATAAATAAATAAGTTTTGAGAAAAAGTTGGAGTGTGTATATTTCATTTAAATTCAATTATATTAGAAAACGGTTATAACATGTTAATCGTACGTCTAAGATAAGATTAAAAACAACATTATATAATGGATATAGGTCCGATAATTTCATTGGTCCAAACTTCCGAACCGATGTTCCTACTCTGTCTTTAACTCTTCTTACCATATTATCTTTAACCCGTGCAGACAAAATTTTGGGGCGTCCACTTTTAGGTAAATTTATACAAAGTGTACCTTGTTCGCATTCTTTTATAGTTCCATAAACAGAACTAACACATTTTGGTCTTTGAAGATATTGACAATATCGCGCTTAGGCATTCATCTAACTAGTTGATATATACTCTTTCGGATTTCAAGTTTGTAAGATATTGGTATCAATGTGATTGTAAAATTTGTACTGTCAACACAAATTCTGATGTTTATGGATTTTTTGTTTGTGAAAGCGACTTAATAATGCATCGTTTAATTCTATTATTCTAGCTTTAAAAAATACCCTAAAACATACGTTACATACGTTATACAACATGATGCAATAAAGGATTAAGACAAGTTGCAGCTACAAAACTGAATGTTTAAGTGAATATAGTATATTTCACAGCAACATGAAGTATTTTGTAAAACATATTGCTGTGCTTGTCCATGATTCCATTAAGGGTCCAATGACACATATCACTTGAGTGTTGCCAAGCTATAACAAATATCTCATTCCAGGGTTTTGTAATCTCACTGGCCGAAGTGGTAACAAATTTGATTAGTATCCGAGGCGAGAAAGACCGAAGTGAGAACTCATCGACCTAGCGTCCCACGCTGATCGATTCAGCGGCTAATTGCATTAAATGAATAAAATGACTTTGTGACAGGTACCGAGGGGCTTCGCTTGTCATGTCTTCCCCGTGGCCGCAAGAGACTTGAGGACCTATTTTAGGGATACGTGTCAAGAGTTTGTTTTGTGAAACATTTAGAAACGAAATTAAATTTTCATTCAATCACTTACTAGGTCATGTTTACGATCTTTTTCGTGTGTGATTTTATTAAGCTTGTACTCCATTACTCGTAGAATTGATTGGTGTTGTGGAGTTATATATTTTTAATTAAAAGTACAAGATTGGGCTTGGGTAATTAATTTTAATTAAGTTAATAGGTCTTTTGTAGAAGGTAAAATTAAATGATGAATTACGGCTTCTGAACATTGTTTTAGTTGAAATTTAACGAATACCTTGTGATCTAAAATTCATTATGTAATATAACTTAAATTGTAAACTTGGGTTACATAAAATATTTAATTTCGTACGGAAGAGTGTAAGTTAATTTTAAATAAATTACGATACGCAACATTTTGTTTTAGACGGTTGTTAGTAGCGGATGATATACTGAAACTGTCAAGCTAAGAACATCAAAATTTCAATACAACCTCAAAATCTAAACAATTGTATAAATGTCAATAACAGTTTCCAATCACAACATGTAATGCAAATTTCCCTAAATTAACTTAAAATATCGCAGACTTTTAAAAATGTAAAATAGCACAATAATAAATGTGGTTTAGTGAATTGCATTGGATATTGCAAGTAATGATACTGTTCAATAATATAATCATTATTATTATTATTACAAATCGTAATACAACTATCTGGATTGGCATCTAATATATATAAAAAATAAATAAATATATCATCACGCCTTTTACCCATTACTTTGCTAAGCAGATCTCAGTAAGTGAAATATTTTTTCGCGTGAAGTGTGGCTACCAGTTGTCAAATCATGACCCCCAAAGATATTAGTGGAGGGGGAACCACAGGGGTATATATATATATATATATATTTTAAATCGCAAAACTATTTTCCATGTTTCCCAGTCCAAAATTTTTCGTTGCCACTGCCACTGGGTGGATGATTATGTTAAAGTTATTAATTAAATAAAATTCCATTATAAATAACTACTAATAATTAAATTGTGTAATTATTCTTTCGTAGTTGATACCTACTTCATTGTGTTTAATAGGAAAGCGAATCCAGTGCAGTACTAAAAAAAATGTTTTATGTTAACAACCCTTAATTTTTCGAATTTAAAAAAAATCTTTTTGTTTCATGATCAGCACGTCGTACAGAATATACCCTTTAATTTTTTGCTCTAAGTTGTGAAACACTCTATATATATATATATAAAATAAATATATTATCACGCCTTTTACCCATTACTTTGCTAAGCAGATCTCAGTATGTGATATATTTTTTCGCGTGCAGTGTGGTTGCCAGTTGTCAAATCACGACCCCCAAAGATATTAATGGAGGGGGAGCCACAGGGGTATATATATATATATATATATATATATATATATAGCAGCGTAGCGGACTGCAAACAAACTCCTAGTAGGACTAAAAGTATTACATTTATTTATTAATAAAAAACTTTCTGGAAATGAAAAAGTCATTGCTCTGTTTAGCATTCCGAGTACAAGGTAAAATTAATTTCAAATATAATTGAAAATATGAGAAGCTTCTCTTCCTGCGGCTGTTAGTAGCAGCGAGCACATTGGCTGCCACTGAACGCTCATTTTCTCTATTTATCTCGTTTTCATTTCTTGTCACGTATAAACTTCTTCGTCGCTCGTCAGGAAATGTAAAAACGCCGACGGTTAAAAAAAGTCAAAAGACAAAACCCGTATCAACGATAAAAACCTTCTCTTCCAAAACAAACTTATCCCTTGCAGTTATAGTTTCTGCCATTCCGTTCGTTCTGGAAGAATTATGTGACCCAGTTATGTTTTTATGGATTCATTTAACAGTAACTGATAACAGATGACAATGAGACAAAGTACGTGAAACCGCAGATTTTAATCTTGGCAATTTGTGCTTAATGTGTTGGCATTAATGTAATGTTGATATTAATATTTGCTGTTTTGGTGAAATCTGTCGTTAAAAAGAATTACACGAGTCATTTTAAAGTTTTTCTTTAGTTTGCTTCTTGTACACGACTCACTATTTACGGATAATGTGAACTTACAACAGTTTTTCTAGTTATTTTCAGATCAACGAGGAAGATTAGTAATACTACATTAACAGTACATTTGGAAAGAGAAAATACTTTTTCCGAATTGTTTTTAAGTTTACAATGCATATTATTTTTGTTCACTGTAGTTTTAAGTAATAATAAGTTAGTTATTTCAAGCATTTAAAGTTAATTTTCAATCATTTTAACCGGTGCTGTTTTATTGTTAATTGAATTTAATACTGAGTCCATATGTTTCATATACATACATTGATTCAGTTAATTTGGTGTACAAGTTTTAAAATGCTAGCTAAGCGAAAATCTGTGATAAACTGAATGTAGTAGCTGATTTTATCGACTGATGTATTTATTAAATTGAACAAGTAATATATTGAACCTATCTATATCTATACACACATAATTAATATTATTATTACAAAATAGAGTGTCTTGTTTATTTTTATGTTACTAGCGGTGAGTTGCACCGCCTAAAAATCTAAAATTTAAACGATGTTTAAATAAATAAAAGATATTGGAATATCAAATATTCCATAAAATATAAACAAAACACTTGGCTAAGTCTCACAAAATTCAGCCTCCAAGTCACCTTATGAGGGCATCGTCAGAGGCTGACCAGCACAGTTAGTAACCATAGACGTGTTTCGCTCTTATTATGAGAAGTTCTCATGTCATCTTACCTGTTGTTAGAGATCTAATTAGAGCTCATCAGTATGGTATAACTCACTTCTGTACCTAGAACAAAGTTCACGTGAAGAAGCTGGTGACGAAGAACTGTGCCAGCAGAGAATAAGATCTCTAACAACAGGTAAGATGACATGAGAACTTCTCATAATAAGAGCGAAACGCGTCTATGGTTACTAACTGTGCTGGCCAGCCTCTGACGATGCCCTCATAAGGTGACTTGGAGGCTGAATTTTGTGAGACTTAGCCAAGTGTTTAGTTTATATTTTATTAAACCTAGTATCACCAAGTGTATGGATGACAATTAATTTTGTCTTTGTTGTTATCAAATATTCTATTTGGCATGTACCTTTGCTTTGCTTTTATTTGATTAAACAAAGTTTCAAATTTAATTCTTTTACGGTGCAACTGGTAAATAAATACAAACCAAATGGTAATATAAATAAAAGGCAATTAAACATGAAATAGTTATACAGTATTTAAATTTTTAGCGGAAAATAAATTGAAATAAATGTGTATCTGAATTTTGGATTAGCTAGTTATATTGTAGTCTGACTTCAAAAACTCCAAGTCAATATCCGAAAACAAAATGTTTATAAGATTATATTACAGTTTCTTTGAACTGTTTTAATAATAGTTTAGCTTAATTTGTTTTCAAACTGACATCTACGGCTGTTATGATACTCATAACATTCCTAGGTATGTTAATAGCTATTAATGTAAGTGTGTTAGATAATTGTTGTCTTACAGAAATTAAAGAAGAGATGCAAAATATGCGGTACACAACGAAATACACAATACAATAAATTGAGGCTTGAGCTTCTGTAACACATTTTGCATTTTAAAGTGGAGTGAATAATAATCTATTATTAACCGTTTTCAAACGAACAGTAGTGAAAAACAAATTCATGCCACAAGTCAAAGTAAATAATGATATTTTTCTTGGCTTATAATGAAATAATGTGTTTCTGAGTTATAGAATCTTTAACCATTAATCATAATTGCGTTAAATTTTGAACACAAAAATGATAAAAACCATATGTGGCTATATACAAGCAATGTGTTTCTAATACTTAATAAAATTGAATCAATTGAGGCAATGTAATTAAATTTGATAAGAAACAGCAAATAAATAGCCAGTAATAGAAAGTTTATACTTCTACAAATAAAACGAAACGCTGTTAGTTAAAACTCTTGCACGATCCTTAAACTTTCCTCGCGTCGGAAACTTACTTTCCTAATTACAGGAGTAGCCCACGTATACCGTTCCTTCTCACAAGTTTATATTTTTAAGTCACAACCTTTGACAAATAAACGGACGACCTAAATATGTCAAATTGTCAACGAACCTCTATCTGAATGAACTATTTTTTTATACGTAAGGACGTGTCAACATTTTATAAAGATATAAATGTCACAATTTAGCATTTGCGTCTGGTTTACGTCAACCGATAAAACAAAAAATTCAAGTATTGCGTTGCAGTATTTTTTCAGCGAATATAAATCTCACTTGAAGCAATAGAATACAAACGGCATATTTGCTTAACTTCTCAATCTTCTCTTTGCGCCCGCATGCTATCAGACTGTTTCATTGGTGGGTTATTTATGTGTATGCGTGAGCCAAGTTTTGATTAAATATTTTTCGTATCTCGATCTCTGCTGCCTATGATCGCTGGTAGCAGGAAATTTGGTTTATATCTGCAAGCTCGTGGCAATGCTAACCTCTGCGATATGTCTGAAACGAGCTTGAGCCGAATTGAGCCGAGTTAAGACGAAGTGAGTCGATGTTGCATAATCACATTTCCCATCACAACCCTCTAGATTTCCGTGACTTTATCGTGTTATTTGAAGCTGTGCTCGTTTCTTTATTCGTATTTGATTTTCCGCTTTTGGTATGCCGATCTTTTGAATTTTACATGAAAGCTTTTTCATTTATTTAACATAAAATTTAGTTTTACTATGGATTACGAAATGTAGAACTAGAATACTTAATGTCGATTTTGAACTATAATATTTAAAACACGACTTAAATTAACGAATGTACATTGATTTATGACATGTAACAAACTATAAATATGTGCTGTAAATGCAATCATTTCGATTTATTTAATTTATCTAAAAAGAAAACATGGGAAGTTTAATCTTATTACGAATTTGTATTTTAGTTTTTACTACAGTTCATCTGTAACTTAAAATAAATAATAGTAATTCGAAGATCTCGAATTCGAATCCCTCTGAAGCTAAAAATATATGAACTATCAAGTCCGTCAGTACGGTGGTGTGGATAGCGATACAGAATTCGAATTTGGAGATCCCGATTTCGAATCTCACTCAAGCTAAAAATTATATAATCTACCACACTGCGGCTCGGTGAGTGCGGACCCTGTACTGTAATTGGGATTTTAAGTTCCTGTTGTACAGCGTAACATAAATAAATAAATAAATTGCAACCCCGTAGTGTAATTGGGATTAAGTTCCTGTTGTACAGAGTAACATAAATAAATAAAATAGTAAGAAAAGTCGTATATGCAAGGACAATGAAGGGATGAGATGCCAGCAGAATCCTGCAACCACAAAAATCTAAGAAATTTACTTATAAAATATTTAAAAACACTTCACAAAATTTCAGCCTCCAAGTCGAATTATCAGGTCATCATCTCAGAGACCAGCCAGCACAGTTAGTAACCATAGACGCGTTTCGCTCTTTTTGAGCTTTCATCGAGTATTCACAATATGGACAATACATATTTTATCTTTTTGTTTGAAATTTACTTTTTCTACATGTTACATATTTTGCGTTTGGGAGGCGAGGTCAATGAATAAATTAGGTTCTGTATTTTTATAGGTTGTTGTAATTCTAGAAGTAGCGGGCGCGCGTCGATGCGACGAATGAGTTAATTTAAAAACTGATGACATTAAAGACTTGAAATCTGCAAAACCAAGAGTCTTTCATTTACAGTTATCTACAGAAATTGTAATTTTAACATTAATGTAAATTTTAACACTTTGTTGACCGGCAGAAACTATGTCATGTTACCCGCTACTATTTTGTAATTTGAAACTATTTGATTCGTCACCGGTCAACAACGTTCTTTCTTTTAAATCTAATATTAAAAATATTTTTTCTACGATTGCTATGAAAAGTTGACAATTACGCTCTCATTTGTCATCGTAAAGTTTTCTGTGGCACAATTGAAAAATATCTTTTTTGCGCGTCTCCAATGGCAACGCGTGAAAAAGATGTTAACTGCGCACGTTTCCAATGGCAACGCGCGAAAAAGATTAAAAATGCGCGCTTATTTCAATAGTTACCAGGGATACAAACAAAACATAAACTTGTCATATTGATAGTTGACAGAATGATATTATATTCAGTACGTATACGTTTTTAAATCATTTGAAGATGCAATCGTAGAAAAAAATATGGCTGTATCACGAGCGTAAAGTGTCTTTGTTCCTCTTACACTATTGCAGCTCTCGCCTTCGGCTCGCGCTGCAATTACCGTGTTCGAGTAACAAAGAATCACTTTACACTCTTAATACACAAATAACTATTTAAGTCTAGGATTAAAAGTGTAACCGAGCAACAGTTACATTTTTATATTAGGTAACAAAAATGTAAATTTTTAGGTCTAAAAACAATATTAAAATCATCAACGATTGAAGCAAAAATTAATTATTTGATTTATAATTTATAAACGTCAAAATTAATCATTTATTCCAATAGGTATAGGTTAGAATCATTGATAAACCACAAAAAATAACAGTACGGGAAAATATTCCCGGCCTAGGCTTGTGCAACCCATATGGAATGGTACTCATTTCGCATTAGTATTAAAGTTTGTAGCATAAACACGAGTAGAGGAGTGATGTTTGACAAGGGGTAATGGGGAGGGGTTGCCAAAATCCAAAAAAGTGTGACGTATTATGTGAATGGCCTCTTTATAATTAATCTTAAATTTAATTTGTTGATTTTGTCGCCTACCTATTATTGCATCCATGCTCACTCTGACACATAATTGCATATAAGCTTAGATCAGATCTAATAAATGATTAAAATCAGTTAATATCAGATGATCTAACGCAATTGTTCTATTATCACCAATCAATAATTCCCTTTCATCATACTGCCCTAAATCTCATCAGTTCGGCTCTGCAGAGTCCGGCCTGCGATCGATGGCTCCTAATGCAAGTGTAGACACGGCGCGTGTAGGTCAGGCTCAGCTCAACAATCGATCACAAACGAATCATCGGGCACCCTACTAGAGCCCTACGCCCTCGTACTCGCAATCGTATTGATCAGCGTCGCCGGTTTGTTTTTGCAGAGAGGAGAACAAATGATAGCTTCACCAAAAGCGCCGACACGTAGGAAAGAAGGGTATATGAACACCCCACAAACATTTTGAGAGGCCACTTTTTTTCCCTTAACTTAATCTTTGATTTGATTTGGAGGTATTGAGATAGGGTTCTATGAGTAGTTGGACAAAAGGAAAGATAGAAGAACGTTGTTGATTACCTGTATGTTATATTAACATAGTAAGGACTTACGTAAAGAAGTTGTGGGTCAAGTATATTATTTTCAAATTGAACAATTGAAATATCCAGTTACTAAGAGATGACGTTGATGTCAAACTTGAGACAAAGATAGGTACATTTTCAGTTGGTCACCATAAGCTTATAATTTGTGTTATTTGTATTTATGTATTATTTTCTTTTGATTTGTGTTTGCTAGATTTTTTTTAATTTATTTATATAGAATCTAGTTCTGTGTTGTCGTTAGTTGTAATTTTAGTGTTAGTTTCATTTGTCGTTTAATTTTTAAATACAAATTTAAATATACAGGTGTTTCTATACCTCTGCACGAAACTTTAATGACATATATAATTTGATATACTGATTATAAAACAAAAAGAATGTTTTTGAAATTCGCAAAAATTAGGGTATTTCATTCCTAGCTAACATTTTAGTGTCACATTAAAAACTAACTCTTCCCTTATGATGATATATTTATGTATTTATTTTACAATTATTGCATATCAAATACCCATGGAAGGCTCCAGGCAAAAGCAAAGCACGCAGGATGGTATTTTATCAATATACATTTCAAAAAATTGTTATGCCTTTATTTATAAAACTACATGTTTAACGAATTTAATAAATAATTTAGATTATATCAAAAAGAGTTATTTTTGAGGTTTTCAATATGTTTGGGTATTGAGGATGTTTCTATACCTCTGCACGAAACTTTAATGACATATAAGTAATTTGATATACTGATTACAGAATAAAAATATATTTATAAAAATTCGCAAATATTAGGGTATTTCATTAGTATCGAACAATTTTAGTGTCACTGGTTTAATAGTACATTTAATTTAAAAAATAAGGCATTACACCAGGTACCTACAAAATAACTAATTAATAAATGTTTATTTGTAGGCAGTGTTTATACTTTTATTTCATTAGAAACATAATTATAAATAATTAAAGTGTGAATTGTGTGTCAGAATGAAAATGTTGACGTAGAATGATTTTTTTAATGAATCTTTTCGTGGATGTTCTATGAATGTTTCAGAGGTTTGTGCTACCCCATTTAATGGGATATAGCGTGATGTTATGTATGTATGTAATAATATAAAAAAATAATCAAAAATATAAATAAAGACGGTACTTGACTGAAAAATTCAATTCCACAAAGACAAACATATCTGTGGTTAAAATCTTACAGAAACACTACATTTAGTTCCTTTTATTATTTAAATTGAGTACAGCCTGTAAAATTACCCAAAGTTGACGCCTATGCTGTGTCGGGTCTGCGGTATTGGTGCTGACCAGACTCTATGTTCGATGTGTTCAGCATTCTTGTTCGTGCTCTGTGTGTCTATTAAATGAAGCTCATAAAGAACATTGTCATGAGATCCCTTTGCTTGCTGTTTCAGCGTCAGCCAGAATATTATGTTACAATAAAATCTTGTTTGGGTTTGGGATTCTGAAGGATATTTACATTTGGTTCTAGAATGGTTTATATAGTTTGTTAGGAATTTAGCAACGTAGATTCTCCAAAGTTAAAAGTACGTTTTCTATGTTTATACAAATTATTGACATTTTTGTTTTTGATGGCTAAACTCGACTTGGGGGCCAAACCTGAAGTTGGCTGCGGAACAAGCCGCTTCTGGCTTAAATTCAGGAGTACCAGCTTAACGTCAAAAGCCGGGCAATTTGAAATGTGAAGTATATTTATCATAAAAATGCGTTCTGTACTAGGTTTGGCATGGTTAGGGGTGTTTTTTTTACTAATGAAACAAAATTTTGTTTGTAATAAAATTCGAGTACATCTATTTAAAAATATATTTATTATAAAAATGCGTTCTGTACTAGGTTTGCATGGTTAGGGGTGTTTTTTTTACTAACCAAACGAAATTTTGTTTGTAATAAAATTCGAGTACATGGTTTAAAAAACTAACCAAACTAACGAAACATACTTGTTTTGTCATAAAATTCGATTATATTTTTAAAAAACTAACCAAACTAACGAAATATACTTCGCATTTCAAATTGCCCGGCTTTTGACGTTAAGTTAATACTCCTGAATTCAAGCCAGAAGCAGCTTGTTCCGCAGCCAACTTCAGGTTTGGCCCTCAAGTCGAGTTTTACCAAATAAATAAATATATCATCATGCCTTTTACTCATGACTGGATGTGGCACTCTGTCTAAGCAGATTTCGGTAAGTGATATATTTTTTCGCGTGAAGTGCGGTTACCCGCCGTTAAATCACGGCCCCCAAAGATATTAGTGGAGGGGGAGCCACAGGGCTAGATTTAAATTGGTGAAAATTGTTTGTCGGCTGTTTTTGGTAGTAATTAATATCAGTGATGAATTATATTTTGCTTCTCACGCGTCTGGCGTAAAGGGTATCAATTGTAATTGAGTTCGAAATTCATTTCGTTACAAATAAAAATCTATAAGTTTCATGAGTCATGACCCTTAGAACAGGATAATGTGATTAAATCAAATCCCATCGGTCTGTCTGAATTTGATGAATGAAATCTATTTTGCAGATAACGTAACCAATAAAGACAAGAATAAGATGTGTCGACGAGAAATTTGTAAAGAAGGTTTATGAAATTTATTGAAATAACTTTGTTATGAATAAAATCTATATCGTGGCAACATGAAACAATGATGAATACAAAAAATATTTCGGTCATGCTCCAAATTGGGTGTGAACAGCACATCAAAAGTGATAGTTTATAAAATTTCCATAATTTAAACTGTAATTTTGATATTTTTTATTTGTTTAACAGATAAATTTATTAGGAAAGATGTTAGCAAATTAAAATATCAGTCCTTAGTTTTACAATTTGATGAATGATTTCAAACTAAATTCGAAACAGTAAATCTAGAATATTTCAACTAATTTAATTAATTTGTAACATCAAAATGATATAATTTGTATAAAATAAGGTGTGTGAATAGTTCTAATATTTTCATGTGCAATTTGATACCATAATTATTTGTCACACATTTTTACCTTGTGAAAAATTATTTCTCGTATTATGTCTCTGTCAGTGATTCTCAACTACTGTGCCGCCGCACTTTTGTGTGCCGCCAAATTTTAGAAATGTAAACATTATAATGCTTTTTTTTATTACGAGTAAAGTTTAAATTAAAGAAAAGTACTTATATATATATATGAATATGTGAAAATTATTAAATAATATAATTTAAATAGAAAATGTACAAATTATTTTAATTTATCCCATAATAGCCACAAAAGCTTTAAAAATATGATTACAATTTTCTACATTGAATTCGGATTTTCAGTATAAACAAACATAAAAACGAAAAAAAGATCGAGATATAGAAGACGATATGAGAGTAGCATTGTCATTTTTATAACCTTAAATAATTGAATTTATCAAAAAACATCAAGCTCAAATTTCTCATTAAATGTATTCTTATTATTAACTTGTAATTAATCCCTTAATAAACGTTCTGTTATTTTTGTAGTACATATTATATTATTTTATTTTACATTCAAATTATTATCATAAACTAGTTTACACAGTGTATTATAACTTTTAAACTTAGCTTTTTCTTTGTGTGCCGCTAAATTTTGAAATCGTTAAAAGTGTGCCGTGACAAAAAAAAGTTTGAGAATCTCTGCTCTATGCTAACATTTTCTTTGGATAAGCTGTATGAATATTTCGACAAATTGAAATTAGAGCATCTGTAGTTATATGTGATATTTCCAAATTCCTTCAAAACATCTTACGTACTCTCGATTGAAAAACATTGTAGGAGATAACATAACTGAGTAAATAGACTTTAATTAATTTTAAATGTGTATTTGCTATAGATATCTAATTTTTGTTCTCAATTTAGTAAATAAATAAAAATACCTATATCATCACGCCTTTTACCCATTACTGGATGTGGCACTCTGCCTAAACAGATCTCGCTATGTGATATATTTTTTCGCGTGAAATTCGGTTACCAGCCGTCAAATCACGGCCCCCACAGATATTAGTGGTGGGGGTGCCACAAGGGTAGATTTAATTTGGTGAAAATTGTTTGTCGCCTGTGGAGATCGAATCAGGGTTCTCAAGATCCACAGACCGACTCGATACCACTGAGCCACCTACCCCAATTTAGTGTGGGTATAAAACAGTCTGGTGATTTTATTTTTTACTCAAATCGTATAAAGTTTACCTCAAATATGTCGGAATTGATACTCGGGTTTTTACTTAAGCTCATTTATATTCTACTATTCTTTCATAAATGACCCTCTACTTTGATACTGTGCGTTCTTCGAATCGATAAGCAAACCCTCAATTACGTCAATTTACTTTTAGAATGCTTACGCAATCACACACCCTCAATCTCACACAAGTGAATCAATTTTTTGTTCGATAGACTTTCGTTTTGTATTCTAAAAACAAATTTCAATTATTTCACTTCACTGACTTTACAAACCAAAGCACTCGAATGTAGGGGATTATAGAAATAACCACATTTATAAAACAAATTTACTTGTTTTGTTGTATTGGATTTGTATTGGTTCGTCCTTAATGTAAAGTAGTGTCAGTTCGTACCTCTATACCCATGCAGATACTACTACCTGCGTCCTGCGTCCTGCGTCCATGCCTTGTCAGCTCGAGGGTCCGTGTTCTTTCGTTCCATGTATGTGTCATCATACACTTATACTATTGACGGATGATGGATGGGTTCAACCGACGACGGATGGAAATAGAAATATTACAAATTCTCATCGGTAGTCATGAAAAATATGTGAGTTTATCTAACCTCATGATTAAAGCCCGGATTTTTAGGCAATTGCCTAGATTCAAATTTTAATATACTTCAGGCAATTTCGTTTTTCTATACATAAGTAATATGTTTACGTGTAATGGAAGGTTTTTTTTTCGTGCCTTAGAGCCTATTTTTTCTATATTTTGGTTATTGTGCCTATTTTACCTTATACAGCCTATTTTGCCTATTTTTGTTGCCTATTCTAACTTTTATTGAGCAGACAAGGTTTATCATCTACTTCGTTGACTAATTCAGCACCCGATAAAGTGTTTCAATCTAACCTATAATATTTAAAGTACTTACTTTAATCAAGTTTTTGTGTGTGAATTCAAAATGCCGAAAGAAAAAACGTTTTTTAGTCAAAATTTTACGTGGCAATTTAATTGTGTCTTTGCCATTAATCAATGGAGCTGAGGTAACTTTAGACGATATGGCTAAATATGAGAACGCTCCTGTCACATTTTGTTACAAGCAAGTTCTGACAGACCGAAGACAGTCCCCTTCCGAAAATTTAATAGAGCAATTGCTCGTAATATTTTGTGAATTAAAGTATACTACATAATTTGAATTTGCATAATAGTTAATAAAATGAGAACCCCATTATTTTATTATTATTTTTCAGATTGCCTTAATTTTGGTTTAAAATGATTATTTTTTTCTAATGAAGAGTAGATACGAGTACCAATAGTAGAAAAAGGATTCGTTTATTTTTTTAAAACAAATTATTTACATTTAGACTGCCTAAAATCCCGCCTATTTTAGAGTAATTACCGGCCTATATGCCTGCTTATTTGGGTGTTTTTAAGAGCCTAAATATCCGGGCTTTACTCATGATGATATAATATCGCTGAGTACTACATTATAATAATAATTATTATTATTATAACCGCGACGATGGCTACATTCACACAATTTTCCACTTTTTGACATTTCATGTTGACAAACTGACACATACACAGTAATATATTAAATTTTGTATTAATCACATTAAAAAAAAAATTAGTACGAAAATACAGGTTGTCATTTTTTTATACTTACATTTTGTGGCCTACACTTTAATTTCCAAATTTTATGTATTTAAAGAGAAAAAAAAAACTTATACAATAACAAACATAAAAAGTAATAATTTTTGTGAAAAAAATAACTACTAAACGTAATGCAAGTTAAAGCATGCTAAGGCACACTAACTGTATCGTAGCCTGGCGCGCCGATACTGGTTCTATTTGATTACAATAATACAAAATTTCAACAATGAAAGAAAACAACAATGAAAACCTGCAATAAAGAATGATCATAACAATGGAATATTAGCATAATGGAAGATCACAATAAAGAAAAATCACAACAATAAAAATTACAATAATGAATGATTTCAACAATTAAATAATCAGAAATTTTAATATGTGAATTTTTATTTTTGCATGTAGGTACTGAACTCAGCAACAGTACACTCTATCATGTATAGTTTGAACATCAAAATTGTAATACAATGTGAGCAATAAAAATTACAAATTTGAATATTAAGATTATAGCATGTTAGAATTCATTTATTATTATTTTTATATTTTTTCTTTTTCCGTATATAATTAACATTTATAAAATCCTTTTAAAAATGTTGTGGGGTGCAATTGTTTCCATGCCCCCCACAGACAGGCCTATGCTATATTACAATAACGTAAAAATATCTATCTTTGGATAAAAACGAATCAAATAAAATAAATATATCATTTATTTTTTACCTATTACTGCGTACTGGCATTCTGCCGTAGTGATTTTTTTCTTCGAGTTAAGTGCGATTACCAGCCGTCAAATCACGGCCCCGTAGATATAAGAGAAGAGGGAGGCACGGAGGTAGTTTTTAATGTTACACTAAAAATGTTTGCTAGGAATGAAATACCCTAATTTTTGCAAATTTCTAAAAAAATCTTTGTGTTCTATAATCAGTATATCAAATTATACATGTCATTAAAGTTTCGTGCAGAGGTATGGAAACACCCTATATGTATAATATCAGGTAAATGGCTATTAGAATATATATTATAAATTAATCTTAAACCAGTGGCACTAAAATGTTTACTTTTTGTAAAGTACAATTAATTTAGCGAATTTTAATATTTTCCCCTATTTATTACGTAAAGTACTGTATGTGGTTGAAATATATACAAAGTTACTATTGTACCAAAGAACAAAATCAATTAAAATTATTATAAACAACTTAAATTTTCAACATTTAATTCCCGGCCACTTGTGTAGAATTTATTATCATTAATTTTGAATGCGGGTTAATTAAGTTAATTTAGTATAAAATAACAACCAATTAATTTACGTATGAATGAAAATAATCAAGCGAGCTTGGTTATATAAAATTATATAACAACCGAACGCTATTTTTAGAACTGAAACAAACAAAAAAGCATCAAATTTCAGGTCATAATGGTAACGTTCAATTACACTCTGAAATTCATTTCATTTCCATGGCGAATGTGAGTCGGCTTGATGAATGTAGTTGGCCCGGGTTGCATTTATTAGATTCATCTCGAACACTAACTTTGAATGATCATAGTGAGCGTGCATTATTTAAAAGGGTTCCGACCCGTCTATGCGCTACATTTATTATTTAAAATATCCGGGATATCTCTGATATATACTGTAATATACTCCTTGCATTATGGATACAGGTACTTTAATATTCTAAATATTAAATAAACATAATGTCATATTGAAAATTGTATTTGAGTGTAGTAGAATAACATAATAATAACGTATATATTTTTAATTCAGTATTTATAATTGCATTATGTCTAGGTGCAGCAAATAAAAATAAACTTTTGCTTCATATAATCTGATAGTATCAACACGAATGTTTGGTATTTAATACTTAATATTAAATTTTGCTTTTGAATTTAAAGAAAGTAAATAAAGAAAAACTAAACTTACATTTATCGGAAAATTTGTTGGCGTTGACGGCGTTCTGTGATTAGTTAAAATAAAAATTGTCAGTCAGAATGTTTTGAACGTTGAACGCGATGTTGGAATATAACAGTAGAACACGTTATCATATAGCATTATGCGTAAATATTTGTAAATTAAAGTACTCATCAGAGTACCTCTAGAATCAAATAATTTACGTCATCGTTTGGGAAATTTAAATGTTTTATCGGTTTCAGGATATTAAACCTATGTTGACATGCACAAAAGTAGGCTGGTAAGTAAGTAATAACTGTATTCTGTACGGTAATATTACCACACTGACTTGTCAAAACAGTCAAGAAAATGAAAATAAAATACAATGATAATATAACACTATTAATACAAACGGAACTCAAAACAACAATAATACAAAGATTACTCTCCTGCTTATCATAATATATATTAATTGTACAGCCTTTAAAATTAGAGATGACCACGTTATGACGTTTAAATAAAAAATATTTATAAATATAATACAAAACAATTGTAACAATGGCGTTCAATAAAAACATACAGATCACAGACTTACTTGATCTCCTTCTAAAATGATAACAATGACGTTATTCATAAAAGAATTTCAAAAAAACAATATTTATTAATGACGTTAACGTGATTATATTCTGAAACCGATAAAATATTAAACAAACCATGAATGTTATGAGTCATAACAGGCCTTAGATGTCTTAAAATCCTCGCTCTACGAGCTCGGATATTCATAAGACTCCTAAAAATGATAATTTTTTTATCGTTTTCTTCACCTTAAAAAATATTTTCTGATTTCTCAATTGTTCAGTTTGTTACAGTTTCTTATGGAGAATAAATAAAAATAAATAAAAAATGGGGGTTTCCGTTTAAGTTTTTGAAACTCATCCTCATCCTGCTAACCAGAGGGGTGGAAAGTATGTTTGCATATCATGCCTGAATAGCTTAATTTAAATAAAAAAACACGTGTTTTGTAAATTTGTCATCGAATGCTACGTTCTCGAGATATTTAAGCGTTTCCAGACTTTTAGGATACTTTGTATACAATAAATCTTAGATATATATTATTTAATTCAGTTTCTTTTAGTTGAATTTTGGCTGAAACGAGAACATATCTGGCATGTGATAAAAGAGTAAAGTATAAACTCCCAAATAATGTACATGTTGAAAAAATTTGTTATGAATATTGTTAAAATAGATTCTTAATTATATACCTCCCATATTAAAAAATAAATAAACATTTATCTAAAACAGGATTTTCTAGGAGAATACATACCGGTTGTTAAATAATTCGAATATCTTCACTGAATATATGTGAACATACATAACATCCCCAACGTTTTCTGGTGGCAACGATCTATAATAATCTAACTTAAGTCTACTTAAATCTCGCACACAAATGAACAACTAATTAACAAAAAAATTACTGAACCCAAGTGGTTCAGCTGTAGGTCCTCAAAACTATAATTACAAATAATATATTATACACCACAAGGGTGGTGTACCAGAAATAAACAAGATAGTACAACTGATTTGATAGTTATTATAATTATAAGTTCTGCAATAGTCAATTTAATCATCATACAACATCAAATAAGTGACTGTCGTGTCGGCCAGTGATACTAAAATGTACACTTCAAGAGCCATGTTTCAAATCCTTTTTGTTCTATAATCAATACGTTATATAACATATACCCTTAAATTTTGTTCTCGAAATATAAAAACACTCATAATTTTTAGAGAGATAAAGAAAGTCCATATTTTGGCTGGTTTAGATCCTAATTTATGTAAATCTGATCTCGTACGTGTAAACCTAATTCAAACTTTTAAATTTAATAGTAATTTCAGCACGATTATAATTATAAATTAAATCTGATTTGGAGATTTTACCTTTAAAGTAATTAAAACAATAAAATCATCGAAAAATATAATTTCCTGATAAACGTCTATAATTCTATATTATGACTCACTTTTTATCATATTTTTTTGTAAATTATTATAGAATATAACTTATAATAAATTATGGGGTAGGTGGCCCAGTGGTATCGAGTCGGCCTGTGGATCTTGAGAACCCTGGTTCGATCCCCACAGCCAACAAACAATTTTCACCAATTTAAATCTACCCCTGTGGCTTCCCCTCCACTCCATCTTTGGGTGCCGTGATTTGACGACTGGTAACGCGAAAAAATATATCACTTACCGAGATCTGCTTAGACAGTAATGGCTAAAAGGCGTGATGATATATTTATTTTTTTTAATTATAAATTAATTTTCGTACTATCCCTAACTATTCTTTAATAGCTATGAGTACATTATAATATCAATTTGAATTAATTTAAAAATTAATTCCAAATTAATACTAAAATGCTCATTATTAAGTGATGTATGGTTATTGACATTTAATTTGGTTTAACTAAACGATTTAATTATTCGTTATTGAAACAGTAGCAACACATACAATTAAAATTAACAAACTTTCAATCAATTGCTTTTAATTATATCGTCAGTTTTATTTGATTAAGATTTAACTAGTAAATTCAATTATCTATTGAAATAATTTGTTGCAGTTGTTATTTCAAACAGAAATAAACAATAATTATTTATTTGTTCACATGGGTGTTTATTTATTATCTATTTTTATGTTATAATTAATTATTTTCATTCGTAATTATCAATTATTGGATAACTGTCATGTTAAATGTTAATTTACTATTGGTTGATATAAATATACTTTTTAACATAGACGGTAAAATCAGAGGCGGAACCAGTGGGGGGGTCATGGGGGTCATGACCCCCCCCCCCTAAGCATGGACTTTTTTATGTTGGCCCTAATACATAATAATGATGTCATTATTTACGTTAACTAAATTAAATAGAAAATATTATAACTTAAAATTCTAAGATAATTAAGAACTATTGTTTGATTTATTATTCTAATAAATACCCAAAAACCAATATTTTGTGGGGATATTATTTCGACCCGCAGATGGGAGAGGTATTCTATTTGCACTTAGAAAATTAACTTCTATTTCAATAAATTTTGTATTCCATCGAAGAACCGTTTAGAAATTGAAACTTTATGATTTAAAAAGTGTTGCCGCTCTTAGTAGAAATTTTAGAGGTGAAAAAAAATTTTGTTATCTAAGTATATTCTAAAGATGATTTAATATGTTCTCCAATGTGAATTAATGTGATTCCAAAGATGATTTAATGTGATTTAATACGATTCCAAAGACGATTTAATGTGATTGTAAAAATTATTTAAAGCAGGAATATAATATGAGCAAATACAAATGTTTTTTATATTTAGAATATGGGCAATAACCCTCCCCCCTCCCCCCGAGACAAAATTCACTCCATGACCCCCCCGTAAATCGAAGTCTGGATCCGCCCCTGCGTAAAAAGAATATTAGTTCATTCCGAATAAATTTAGATACATTTTAAATATCCTTATCATTTGACCTAATTTTCCATAATGGAATAAAAACCCGGAACCCTTTTATATTTTCAGCTCAAAACAAACTTTGAATAGACCAACCAACCAAGCGTCATATATCTGCATTAAATCAATTAATCTTTCTTTACACTTTTAATTAAATCATTACGAAAACAATAATCTCGAGTCCAAATGAAACTAGTCTTACAACAGTTCCGTTGAAACACAAAATGACCGGACCGCATTTCTTTTGTTCCATCCATGTTGCCATTAACGAAGAAATAAAAATATCTGGTGAATACGTCAGATGAACTTTTTCCCGACGCTTTTAGCGATGTCTCGAGAGATAGGAAACTGTTTGCACGCAATCGACGATGGCGGTGGCAGCGGTGGCAGTAGGGGATGGTGGTCGATTAAGTGCACAGCGATTTATTGCATTGCCTTGCCGATCATTAATTACTTCAAGTCGTTCTTACGGGTATTTGGGTTGACTTGAAAGTGTAACTCAGTCGTTACATGCGTTACGGTGATTGTTACCGCTAATCGTTAACCGGTAACGTGGTAACCTCGTTGCTGATGCTTAACAATTCACGATTTGCGGGTGCTTACATTTGTAGGATTTGTTTTATTACGACTGATATTGCGCACTGTGAATTCATGTTCACTTGAATTAAATCTGTGCTGATTTAACACGGACTAAAGCAGACATGAACGGTTGAAACTTAATAATAGGTATTACACAAGATTTGCTCTTTGAGCTCATGGAAGATTACACTCTGAAATTTTGGAAGGTTACATACCTATTTGCTATTCACTTATAAAATCTCATTTTCGTCTTGAATTTATTGCCATGAAAAAAAAGAAATTTCGAACTCGTACTCGTATTAACTAATATTTTTATTTATTTCTTCTAAATTATGAAGCATGCTTCAAGAAATGAGACGAAACAAATAATGACATCTGAATATGAAGACGAGAAATAAGTTTCAATAATAGGATTTTAAATATATCTTGAAAATTTTACGCTATACATTTCCTGTGTCAAAACAAAAATATCTGATGTGGACACCACATGACTTCCTTGTACACGTATTAAACTATAGATATTTTTTTAATTGCACATATTTGACATTAAATCTTTTATTTTTTGTTCTAATCCATAGCAAACTTAATTTAAAAAAAAATCAAAAATATATAATATTTAAATTTAGATATCTCGTTTATGCAAAAAGCTAATTTAAAAATTCTTAATGTGCTAGACGCAGAATTTAATTCTCTAAAACTTTTATTTGCAGCATTCATTTCTAAAATTAAAATAATACCATTTTTTTCAAGGAAAACTGTTAGTAGCTTCATGTAATGTGCCACTTCCGGTTAGTCTATTTTAACCAAAATCTATTATGTTATTTCCATTGATATAGTAGTCTTATATACCAAATTTGGAAAGTTTTAAATTATATTTGAATATAGTTTTTCATGAAAATCTATTATAGGCTTCCAGTAAAGTACCACTTCCGGTAGTTGTATAATGACCAAAAAGGGAGGTGCACAACTAGATGTTATAACAGTCCTAAATATAAAGTTTCAATTTTCTACGGCTTACCGTTTTTGAGTTATGCGAGATACGTACGTACAGACGGCATGACGAAATTAGTCAAAATGGATTCAGGGAGGGCCAAAACACCTATTTCCGTTGAAATCTGAGAACCGAAAATTTTCGCGATTACAATACTTCCTTTACTTCGTACAAGGAAGTAAAAACATTTTATTTTTATTAATTATGAAGCATGCTTCGAGAAATGAGACGAAACAAATAATGACATCTGAATATGAAGACGAGAAATAAGTTTTAATTATAGGATTTTAAAAATATCTTGAACATTTAACAATATACATTTCCTGTGTCAAAACAACAAAACATTTTAGGGAAAAATTAGCGGTCAGATTGACTTCGCTGACTCTTAACCTCCGTGGACCCAAAAGATATATTTTTTATGATACACCACATATGCAAGTGCTGATTAATTTACACATATTTTCATTTATTTTAACAATTTTAGAGAAAATTACTTAAAATAAAGGAGGCAGAAATCAAAATTTACTTTTTAAAATTCTAAGACTTTTTCCCTACAATAAATTATGTTTAATAATCAACGTCGTAACTTGTAATTTTTGCATCTGAGGCAAAAATATTAAATTAACTCCCTTTTTCTTTCTCATAACAGGAATTTTATATTTCATTAACATTCTTAAGTACATACGTTTTTCGTACCTTAAAGATATCATTATTTAATTTGACTTATGATAAATAAAAATAAATATACCATCACGCCTTTTATCCATTACTGGGTGTGCCACTCTACCAGCAGTTCTCGGAAAGTGATATATTTATTCGCGTGAAGTGCGGTTACAGGCCGTCAAATCACGGCCCTCAAAGATGTTAATGGAGGAAAAAAAATAAATTCAAATTTAATATAATTTACAGGTTATATTGAAAAAATAGTACATCATGTTCCTAGGCCGAAATAAGCTCTATTTTAACGAGTTGTCAACTATACTTATACTATAGTATATGAGTTAAAAGAGACGTGTCGGTCTAGGAATGTTCAGGATTTTTTATCACAGTTGCACCTGCCTTCAATGCCATTTTATTTGTTGAACAAATTTTCGCGAAGCTAAACAAAACACATCGTGTGGTTAACCAAATTACATTCACCGACATGAAGTTAATCACTATGGTCCACGCTCATTTGTCTTGTTTTGTGACGTAATTATCATTACTGCCCAGTTTTATGGCTATAAAATTTTTACCGGCCAGAAACGGGGCGACAATAAAACTATCTAAATTAGACTATTTTTGTTTCAGAAACACGTATTAAAAAGGAGTTATTTCAGCACAGGTGTGTCAAAAAATTTGTACTTAATATATGAATGAATGAATGAAATCCGAAAATTCAATTTTTTTATTTTAAGCCGAAAAGTTATTAATAGTAGGTGTAAAGATCTAATAATGAAAATAAATTGTACTCCCCTATTTATGTTTTTAAATGTTATGACCATCTATTTTTATTGATGATTAATAGTTCTTATTCTAATCCGATGTTTAGAAATTAATTCAAATTTTATTTTGAAAATCAAATTGCAACAGAAGAATATTAGGATTTTATAAAACTTAAAAAAAAATGGTTTTGCTTAATTTAACTAAACTAAAATTCAGGACTTTTTGAAACTCGGGTATAAACAATAATTATTGATCTAAAAACATACATTCCAATTAAAATCCGATAATTGGCATCATAAAAATTGTCTATCGTGCAAAATATAATTGTCAGTAAATGAGGAATTGTATAAAATAAACTAAAACTGTATAGTTCGGTTTCATGCAAATTGAGATACATTGTAACTTTTTATCTTTTTATTGGTTTTAAACGCATTTGGTGTCACACCTTTGTGTTCACATAACTGTGTAAAAACAATAAAAATGTTAATTTTTTTATTGTTTATATCATATCGTGTACATAAAAGTATTTATGTCTACTGAATTAGGAAATAAATAAAATACGTGACAGTTAAAATACATGCAAAACTCACATAAAATTATAATTTATTATGATTATATTAAGGAAGAGAACAGTAAAAAGTTTATAAATAATTATTTAATCTATAATCTTAACAACAATTCAAATTGCAGTATATTTTACTCTTTAATGGAATGTAGTCAGATAAGAGAATAAAAAGTTCAATGCAGAAATCTCAGTCAACTGATCATGATATACCATAAAAGGAATTCAAGTTCTAAGATTGAACTTGGCGAAGTGCCCAAGAGCATTTATGCACGAATTTTCACTTTTGGTTCATCCTGAGATCCTTTACTTCCTTCACTTTTACATTTCCTAACATAAATTTTCCTTGAAATACGTATAATATACGTTAAAATAAGTAATTTTTCCTGGTTCATCTGCCATCAATTCTAAAATGAACTTTCAAACGGAATAGTTTCCAATAAAAATCAAGTTTTAATGTCAACTGTCAATATGAAATTTCTCGTTTCATTTCTACAAATATTGGAATTATTTGTAGTTAATCAACATTTATGGAGCACTTAAGATGTAAAAACTTTATTTATGCTGCTATTAAAAAATTATAACATAAAGCAACGATTCGTAATTTTTTAGTCATCGCAAAACTAATATCTTTTGCCGATCCCTTGTTTTTAGTGGTACTACTAATAGACTTTGGGTCAGGATTATAAAGGAAGTTTAAATTTTACACTATGTTCAAAACTGAGGTAAAACTTGCGTTTACTAATTAACAAGCAAGAGATCGTGCGTTCAAATCTCGTTGATGATTTCAACTTATATCCAAAACTTACTATTGTATTTGATCAGACCGGATTCCACTACAAGCTGCACGCCTCCTCTATTATGATTAAAAGTAAAATATTGTTGCTATAAATAAAATAAACTCGTCACCATCAGGAGACTGGACATATCTTTAATTTTTCTGAAGAAAAAATTATTGATGTTATAGAAAATAAAAAGCATAGACTTATTTTAGAAACGTTACATATAAATTTACACCATGATACTTCGATTAATTATAAAACTAATGCGTATAATAATTTAAAATATGCTCAATTTTTTTTTAGGGAATTTAACAATTTAATTTTTTATATATTTTATTTTAATTATTTTTTATTTTTTGTTTTTTCTACTTTTATTTTTCATATGTATCTTTTTTCTTTTTTGTTATTATTGACATTTTACATATATTGTTTTATATTTTTAAAGGTTTGACATTTTGATTAATTTATTAGTTTTATATTATAATTATTGTCTTTATATTTTAAGGAGCTGATGATGAGCAAATATTTATGCTCGAAACGTCCCAAAAATAAATATTGTAAAAAAACATGGGATTCTGAAGCCTTTTATTTATTTAATATAAAATAAAATCATAGAAATTCAAAAATAAAAGAATCTATTTTGGAGTACAAACGTTTATAATAAATTGCAGCCAATAACATTTTTAACATTTTTAAAAGGACGTTATAATTTTTAGTCTTATTAAAAAAGAAAAATAAATAAATAAATTCGAAATGCTTTAATCTAAAATAATGTAATTGTTGTTGCTTTTATTTTACTACAATCTTACTGTTCAAACTAGACATCAAAGGGAAAATAGTGTTGCTGAATTCAGTTTGGACAACATTGAAAATTCTCTTGATAAAATGTTGATTATTTGATTATTGAAATCACAATATATCTTTCATTGTTGTAATTTTATATTGTCGTAATTTTTTATTGTTTTGAATTTTCATTGTTGTAATTTTTCATTTTTTGCGATCTTTCATTATTGGAATAATTCTTTGTTGTAATCTTTCATTGTTGTAAATATAAATACTTTGTAGTTACTATCCAACTTTTCACGTTCTCTCGATGCCCCGCTTAAAAATCGCTGGTATAGAGATTAACGAGAAAGGTAAGAGTAAAAATGTACTCGTAAATCAATGTATTGTTAAAATAAACAAAATTGTCTACATCAAGCTTTTTAATAATTAAAATAAACGTTCTTTCAAAATGTGTTTTTTTCTCATCTCTTGAGTAATTACTTACACCTTTCAAAGAGCCTGAATATTCTCAAATACTGGCTAAATTTAGATTTTAAGGTAGATAATAATTTGGCAACTCTTGTGCATGGAATAACTTATTTTATATGTCAAACAACTATAACCTATTTAATTAACACCATGAGATAGAAATAAATAATGTGCTTATAAAATAAATGATATTTGTTAATAAAATATAAACAGTGAAATTATTCAATAAATTAACAATATTAAATGCCAATAGGTATTATTTATAACACCTTAATTAATAAACGCATAACGCGTAATGTTAATATATAGCCGAGAGGAAAACCGCAATGTATAACACATTTTACCACGCTCACACAAAACGCCGATATTTCAAAATTAAAAGCACATAAAAGCGCACTGTAACACAATATTCCGAAACAACAAAATTAAAAAGCTCTTGTCTGAAGAACTTTTCCGTTTATTCGTCGTGGTGGGTTGAACCGTGGAGCGATCGCGGTCGCGCTATCGAGCAGCGAAGGGTGTTCAGGTGGCACTTTTCCTTATAATTTGAAGCGGCTATAAAAGCTCCATTCTTATATCGCGAGAGACTTTCCTTATTTGACGTACTTCGCGGCACTCGGCGCTAAAATGAAATCGTAGCGAGTTCGATGTCCCGACTCGTCCTTTCCCTTTGTACGACACAAAGGCTATATAGATCCATGATACGCGACGCGTCGTGTGTGTGATTGTGTACGAATACAAGCCGACCCAAGAGCCGCTTCAGATCGAACAAGCCCTTGATACAATGCTTTCTATATGGTTTCCCCTATAGATATAGTCCAAAGGTGAAACACGTATTCTTTGCGTTTCATGTAGCGGAATTTTTAGAGAAGTTTGACATGACAGGAAAAAATGATATCAGTGTTTAAATAGATCTGACCATCCGTTTCCTTATATTTTTTTCACGTGACATGATAAATTCTTGCTTTTTACTTCATTGAATAGGATAGAACACTCAAAAGAAAGGGATTTTAAGGATTTGTAATATATACAAGATATTCCATGGTCATAGTAGCGGTTGTCCAAAGGCGTTCTACGGCCATGCCCACCCTCCTTGGGTTAGTTTTTTACTTCCTTGTACGAAGTAAAGGAAGTATTGTAATCGCGAAAATTTTCGGTTCTCAAATTTCAGTGGAAATACGCATTATGGCCTTCCCTGAATCCATTTTGACTAATTTCGTCCTGCCGTCTGTACGTACGTACGTACGTATGTATCTCGCATAACTCAAAACCGGTAAGCCGTAGAAAGTTAAAATTTTGTATTTAGGGCTGTTATAACATCTAGTTGTACACCTCCCTTTTTGGTCATTATATAACTTCCGGAAGTGGTACTTTACTTGAAGCCTGTAATAGATTTTAATGAAAAACTATATCAAAATATAATCCAAAACTTTTCAAATTTGGTATGTAAGACTACTATATCAATGGAAATAACATAATAGATTTTGGTTAAAAGGGACTAACCGGAAGTAACACATTAAGTTTTCGAAAATTAAATTCTGCGTCTAGCACATTAAAAATTATTTAATTAACCTTTTGTATAAGCGAGATATGTTAATTGAAAAATTATATATTTTTTTTTAAATTAAGTTTTCTATGGATTAGAACAAAAACTAAGAAAAAAAAATAAAATTAATGTCAGATATGTGCAATTAAAAAAAAATCTATAGTTTAATACGCGTACAAGGAAGTCATGTGGTATCCACATCAGATTTTTTAGTTGAGATTTTGTATAAGTTTCATTTTTTTCATTCAAATTAGAAAGAAATAGATGTCATATGTCTGAAGATCGTCTTGTAGGACTTGCATCAGGACATTTCAGTAAAGCCTGAAGTCATATTAGATAGATTCGCTAGGGCAAAAAACAGACGTATTTTTTTAAATTATTTATGATACGCTGTACAACAGGAACTTAATCCCAATTACAGTACAGGGTTCGCACTCACCGAACCGCAGTGTAGTAGTTATATATAATTTTTAGAATGAGTGAGATTTGAACTTGGGATCTCCGGATTCGAATTCCGTTTCGCTATCCACACCACCGTACTAAATAATAAAATAAAAATAAATATATCATCACGCCTTTTTACCCATTACCGGGTGTGGCACTTTGCCGAAGCAGATCTTGGTAAGTGATATATTTCTTCGCCCCAAAAAATATTAGTGGAGGGAGAGCCACAGGGGTAGATTTAAATTGGTGAAAATTGTTTATCGCCTGTGGGGATCGAACCAAGGTACTCAAGATCCACAGACCGACTCGATACCACTAAGCCACCTACCCCATACACCACCGTACTGACGGATAATAATATAGTAATTTAACTTCCGATTGTATAGCGACAGAAGATACAGCGGTTTAGAATTATATGTATATTCTGAACCTAAAAATCTAAATGTCTAAACTCTTTTTTTTGTTTGTTTATCGAAAAAAATGTTGGTATGAAAAAAGGGTATTTTATCCACCTTAATACTTCGTGCCATAATTATCAATTTTTTTTTGTGAATTAGAAACGGAATTGAAATTGTAACTATAAATGGTATTATTATTTTATAGAGTAAGTGGCTCAGTGATATTAAGTCGGCCTGTGGATCTTGAGAACCCTGATTCGATCCCCACAGCCGACAAACAATTTTCACTAAATTATATCTACCCTTGTGGCTCTCTCAACACTACAGAAACTTAATTCCAATTACTGTACAGAGTGTGGAATTAAATGCCACGCATTGCGGTCATACATACTTACCAAGGTTACACGGGTACTTGACATCACAACAAGTAGTAGTCTACGCTCTACAATGCCTGACCATCGCATGAATATATTAGCGGTTAAACTATTTTATAAATGAATTCAACTTAGGAATTTAGGAATCTCGAGAACTATATGGAGTTGATACAAGTTTGTATCAACAGTGGCCATAGAGAATAAACAAAAATATCAATGCTACCAACGTGGCAAAATATATTTTTGTAAATATTCATGTTCTCAAGTCCTTGGAGATACTCTATTTGAATTTGTTTATTGTTCATTGAATATAATAATTGCAAGTTATCAATTATATCAATCAAACTTGAAGCATGTATAACCTAAACTATAATATTCCACTGTTATACTAACTAGAGCTAGTTACTAAACTATAACTAGTTATACTAAAAGAAACCTGACATAATTACAGAAGTTCTAGTAAGATGTGTGAAGCACCTAAGATCTTCTAGTGTAGACCACGGTTAATTCAATTATAAATAAATAAATATATCATCACGCCTTTTACCCATTACTGGATGTGGCACTCTGCCTAAGTGGATCTTGGTAAGTGATATATTTTTTCGCGGTTACCAGCCGTCAAATCACGACCCCAAAGATATTAGTAGTGGGGGAGCTACAGGGGTAGATTTAAATTTGTGAAAATTGTTTGTCGGCTGTTATATAGTTTGTTACTTTTTTTATATAGCAAGATATCATATGTAAATATATCTCTACATTTGTCACATGTACATTATGTTCGAATTACGTTAAAATAGTTTCCATTATAGTGATACTGCAAGAATGAAGTTTGTTTTAAATAACACATATTTAACTTTGATTGCATCTAACAAACTGCTTACAAGATATTCATGAAAATTAACCACGTATACCTGGGAACCAATAGAATCAATAATTTGTTTGAAAATGAATCCACAAAATGGAAGATATATTGATAATTTTCCATTAATGACATTAATAAGTAATAATTTTTTTATTGTAATTACACTGATAAGTGTAATATTATTTCAGCGTATAATGGTTTTATTAGAAATAATATAATTTTTTTGTTAATTTTTACTTTGCATCATCATGACAGAAGTGATAACTATCCTTGACAACTACGCATTGGCAGTTATCAGATATTTTTTTATTTTGATTGGTTATTTTGACTCATTTAATAGTTATTTACATTGCAAGACCGTTATACAGAAATTTACAGGCGAGCATAGAAAGGTAACGGGCGAGCGTCAGCGAGCCTGTTATCTGTGTGAGCCTGTAAATTTCAGTTAACGGTCGAGCATTGTACAATGTTTTATGTGCATTTGAATCGCAATATATGTATATTTAATCAAATTAATTGCAATAATATAACGCAATAACTAAAATGTTCAATCAAGTTAGACTTTGAAAATCTGACAGATGTTGTTTAAACAAAAAATATTTAAGTGTCAAACGTTTAAAATTAGATATGTTGTTATGATAACCAATGTCAACAGCCCGTTATAAATTGTACACGGGCTAGCACGTTATGCCTCGTAACCCCTAGAGACAGAGTTAAGTAAACAGTTCATTACGATTCAAATGTCTGTAAAATAGATAAATTTTATTAGTTTTTAGTTATATCAAAAAGTTTGCGATTGTTCTAGCTAATCATATGAGAGAACTGCATATTTTTAAAATAAATAAATAAATATATCATCACGCCTTTTATCCATTACTGGGTGTGGCACGCTGCCGTAAACAGATCTCGGTAAATGATAATATCATATTATATTATATTTCTTCGCGTGATGTTCGGTTACCAGCCGTCAAATCACGGCACCCAAAGATGTTAGTGGAGGGGGAGCCACAGAATTAATACAAATACATAATGATTTAATTGAAACACATTTATACAGATATGTCAGACAATATTGTTCAAGTAGACATAGTGTAGTATTGGTTTTCCAATAATAAATAAAATAAAAAATAATCCACATAATCTCGTTTGATGTTTCCTCGATGTTTTCACCATTCACAATACAAAATTCAGGAACACAAATAGGAAACAAAACAACAACAAGTACAACAGAACCGGAGTATTATTCCTAATGCATTTTTTGTCCAACTCATCAAATCATCAATAAAGATTCATTACAAACCATATTTCATTTACTCTGCACAATATATTCACTTTATGTTCATATTTTTCTCTTTTTAAAAATCAATACAACATTATAACAATCAGTTTGAAAACAAATGTAAAGTAAACAGGATTGAAATGTAACATAAAAAATCCCCAACTCATTGTACAAATCTATACTAGGTCAAAATAATAAATCATGGGTGTAGCTATTCGGCGGCGTTCGTGGCAAAGACAGATGAGTCTATATTTAAACTTATCAATAGATTAACACGGATATGCTGATTTATTTTTCCGCTTTTTAAATGCGAATGCATGGCAGGTGAACAGGTATTTGAAATTTCGAGTGTACACATAATGTACGTATCTGTTGATATTTGAGGCTGGGAGCTGGATCGATGTGTTTGTTTGCTTTCAAATTTGGGGAGAAAATCGAAAAGTATATAGGCCGGTGATGATATGTGCCAGTAACATAGTGACACAGCGCTGACAGCAAGTGCCATGACCTGATTACTATAAAACTGATTAATTTACTAATTTATTATACACACGCATGTCTTCTTTTCTGTTATTTAGTGCAAGGTTGATGAATGATAAATAATTCATGCACTACAATAACTTAGGAATGAATACGAATAATAATTCTTAAATAAATATATAATAGCTATTTATATTAACTTATAACCATAAGGTTGTGGGTTCGGGTCCCGCCCGTGGCGGCCATACAAAGGACATATCGGCATATGACCTGAGTAGTTGGTCCGATATATAAATTTAAAAAAATAGCTATTTATGAAACTAGTAAGGAAATGAAGGTTATTACCTTACGCATGTGAAATTTGCAGAACACATAAGTAAGGTAATAACCTATTTCCTTACTAGTTTCATACAATATTTTTTTACTTCCATTCTAATAAATACGAAGGAGCATTTTTGAAATTATGAAATTTTGACATATTAATGACAGTTATAAATTCAAAAAATAAAAGAATAACACATCAGAATTCATCTAGCAAGATATCTGTTGCTATGTTACCTCATTATTTCACTAGTTAAATAATGCAGTTCATTACCTAACTCAAATAAGTGAAATAAAACGTCAATTTCCTAACGAAAGTAGAAATGCGATTACCAGTCGTCAAATAACGGCCCTCAAAGATGTTAGTGTTGAGGGGTCACACGGGTAGGTTTTAATGTGGTGGAAATTGTTTGTCGGCTGTGATAATCGAACCCGAGTTCTCAAATTCACAGACTAGAATTATATATATATATATATATATATATATATATATATATATATTTATTTATTTATTTATTTATTTATGTTACTCTGTACAACAAGAACTTAATCTCAATTACAGTACAGAGTCCGCACTCACCGAGCCGCAGTGTGATAGTTCATATAATTTTTAGCTTGAGTGAGATTCGAACTCGGGATCTCCGGATTCGAATTCCATATTGCTATTCACACCACCGTACTGACGGTATATATATATATAGTGATTGTTACAGTGTCTGTATTATCGATAAATATTTTAAATATATAACTGTAACAAGCTCGTCTGTTTGAGAACTTAGGAGCTAATAAAATTCTGTTTCAGTGGTTCGTATTTCATTATAAGCTGTTTCCCTCTGTAATATATTTGATATTAAGTATACCGAATTGTAATATATACAGGGTGTTAAAAAAAGGGTAAAAAAAATTCAAGGTATATAAATTTCGATGTGATTCACGATCAAAAATATTTTTTTCAAAATTCGAGAAATTATGGACATGCTTCTAGAATAGTACATTTCTAGTGCCACTGGTCAACACGTAATTTTTAATAAAAATAATTCATTTGTTATTCAACATCAGTTACGTGGTTACAAAATCCATTATTATTTTTATTAAAAATTACGTATCGACCAGTGGCACTAAAAATATACTCTTCTAGAAGCATGTCCATAATTTTGCGAATTTAAAAAAAATTCTTTTGGATTGTGAATCAGCCCATCGAAATGAATATACCTTGACATTTTTTTCCCTTTTCTTTTAACACCCTATATTATATCGAGCAATTACTAATAATGATCCAGTTATATAATAGAAAGATTAATTAATATACTAAAAAATACAGTTACATGAAAATACTTGCTCGTTAGTAAACATATTATTCAGTTTAATTTGAAAGACTACAATATATATTATCTAGATACAGAACAAAAAATGTTCAGATTCTAAAATTTTTCTGTTTATCGCATAAAGATTGTGGCTGGTAATAAATTAATTTTATTACAGTAGATAGAAGTATAACGATGGTAAACTTAAAGCGAATATACTATTATATTCATTGCTTAAAGACTTCTCGACAGATACTGTTAAAACGAACAAGATATTTAACCACTCTCTTTTGTACGATAAAGACAATTTTCATGAATACAGATGATCCCCAGCTGCCTCCCTTCCACCCTATTAGAAATGTCTGGCTACGTCACTGCACCTTCGTTCTTTTATTCGCATAGTTCTATAGCCCATGATATAATATTTTTATGAATAATATATCAAATTTTCGATAGCAAACCGTATTCCATTGAACCTTTCACATCCTTTTAGTGTTTTATCCTTTGTTGTTTACTTTTCGGACTATTGGTCAGATTTATCAAATTAGGGTTAAATTGAGTAAAGCATTAAAATCCCTGAACAACCGAAAGTTTTACTTGAGTTTCTTGTTCTTCGGGATTACAAAAAAGGGTTCGCTAAATCCTAGGAATAAATCTAAATTTTGTTGACATTTGAGGAAAATAAAGAGGAATCATTTTACTCCTTCATCAGAATCATTATATTTAGTTTTATTAATTCATGTTGATAAATTTCAATATATTAAACATAGTTTTAAAGGTTGTATATAACTACGAGATATTGTACTATTTACAAATTTTCTAATTTCTGATTTTTATCTTATAAAATATGAAAAATCTGCTGTGGGCACCACAGTACTTTTGTAAAAACAAATGACAATTGAATAAATGCCACTTTTTTATATTTTAATTAGAAATCTATGGTCGAGAGCTTTAATTTGATACTAAGTTAGGCCAAATTGAAGAAATTTGTAAAATACAATTGGGAATTACTTGAATATTATATTTAAAATATTATAAAAATGTCTATGGGGTAGGTGGCTCAGTGGTATCGAGTTGGTCTGTGGATTTTGAAAACCTTGGTTAGATCCCCACAGCCAACAAACAACTTTTCTCAAATTAAATCTACTAACATCTTTAGGGACCGTGATTTGACGGCTGGTAACCGCACTACACGCAAAGAAATATATCTGCTAAGGCGGAGTGCCACACCCAGTAATACGTAAAAGGCGTGTTGACATATTTATTTTATTTATTTATAAAAGCTTTTGATTTTAACTTGGCCTTTTTTCGAATAACTTTTGAAAAAGAAAAAAACAATTGATGAACATTTAAATATAATTTTTGAATCATGGAAACTCAAATTTTATATTATGATAATAATAAATTTTGTTCTTTACATATTTCAAAACAAAATAACGATTTTCAATATTATCAAAATATTGCTACTAATAATAAATGAATAATAATTTCAAAAAATGTTTCATGTAAAAGTGTTTCAAATCAAATAGATCCATTTTACTTATTACGTATTTTTTCATAAACATTACCATTTATAATATAAACTTTAAAAGACCGATCAATAAAATTGTGGTTCACTAATTTTATAGTCTATTATTTATTTATGTTACGCTGTACAACAGGAACTTAATCCCAATTACAGTACAGGGTCCGCACTCACCTAGCCGCAGTGTGATTGTTCATATAATTTTTAGCTTAAGTACGATTCGAACTTGGGATCTCCGGATTCGAATTCCGTAATGCTATTCACACCACCGTACTGACGGACTTTACATCCGTTTTTTGCTTAATAGCTAAAATATGAAGTTTCAATTTCATCAAATTTTCATATTATCGTACTCGAAGAAAGATAAACAAGTCGACTTTTTATGAAGTTTGTTTTTTGGATTCAGAAATGTTTAAAACCTGAAGATTCATCAAAATCTCAAGATCGAAAAAATCAACAATATTTTCCCTATTATATAGTAACAATAAGTATAGGCAATAACATTGCCCGTTTTAATTATTTATGAATTTTAAAATATATCATATACCGAGATCTGCTTAGGCAGAGTGCCACACTCAGTACTGGGTAAGAGACGTGATGATATATTTATTTTATTTGAATTTAATTTATTTCACAAGAAATTATTTTAAAAACTATGATTAAATACTAATATTTAATTTTCGTTATAAAAATTGTTTCCGGAGATAATTCAAAAATACTCTGAAAAAGAACTACGAGGGAGAATTTAAATCAAGTCGGAAGTAATTAATTTCGAAATTTAAAAGTTAAAAATTTATAAGATATGAAATTAAATTTTAATTGTCTGCAAAAAGAACGTTTAACCCATTAATGTGCACGGTATTTTTACCACGTGCTACGAATTAAATTTTAATAAAGCATAAAGTAAAAATTTCAAGTATTCATATTTATATTTTCACGGTTTACCTTTTCATATTTAATATAATTCATAAGTTTATCTTTGATCTTTGATATAATCTCTTTATTATTCAGAAAAATTCAAGCATTTCGTTTTATTCAAATTCTTTATTTCTTCTCAAAATTAACCTTCATGAATATACCTTTATATTTGGCCCGACAATAATTTTACCAAAACATAATATTTTCTTTTGCAATTTCAAGATATGTTAATGTTAAGCTTTTATTATGGAATCGTGTTTGATGTTTTAACGTGGCTAAAGTGTAGCTTATATGTATGAGTTAGAATTACCTGTTCAAATTAATTTAATTAAATGGAACTGTTTGAAGTAAAGTGACACAGCGGTATTTCGTGTTATAATGTTATTTGACAGTCTGGATAATTTGCACAAGCCTACACTCTGAATAATTTGTTATAATACCAAACTATTTTTTTATATAACAACAAAGAAAAAATTAATTGTCATCCAACACTTGGTGAAACAAGGTTTAATAAAAAGTATAAAATAAACACTTGGCTATGTTTCACAAAATTCAGCCTCCAAGTCACCTTATGAGGGCATCGTCAGAGGCTGGCCAGCACAGTTAGTAACCATAGACGCGTTTTGCTCTTATTAGAGCTCATCAGTATGGTATAACTCACTTCTTCACCTAGAACAAAGTTCACGTGAAGAAGCTGGTGACGAAGAACTGTGCCAGCAGAGAATAAGATCTCTAACAACAGGTAAGATGACATGAGAGCTTCTCATAATAAGAGCGAAACGCGTCTATGGTTACTAACTCTGCTGGACAGCCTCTGGCGATGCCCTCATAAGGTGACTTGGAGGCTGAATTTTGTGAAACATAGCCAAGTGTTCATTTTATATTTTTTGTATGTTTGTGTTTTTGTTAGATTTTCTTTTGAGTATAATTTATTTTTAAAATGTTATATTTCAAGAGCAGGAGATGCTGCCTTCATTTCTTATAGATTCGTTGTTAGAGAAGTGGGCATAAATGAAGATTTACGAAACAGGTGTACAGGAGCGAATGGATGGATGTTTGTTGCGTGATGATGGATTTTGGTTGTGAGAAAAGAAAGAGTTCGTATGGAGGAAGTGTTAATGTAGTCGAAACGAGTATCGTGTGTCAGGATGAGAATGTTGACGGGTTCGTGCTACCCCATTTAATGGGATATAGCGTAATGTTATGTATGTATGTATACAGACGAAAAGTGAAAACTAGAATAAACAATAGACTAAAAATGGGGTAGGTGGCTCAGTGGTATCGAGTCGGCCTATGGATCTTGAGAACCCTGGTTTGATCCCCACAACCGACAAACAATTTTCATCAATTTAAATCTACCCCTGTGGCTCCCCCTTCACTAATATCTTTGAGGGCCGTGATTTGACGGCTGGTAGCCGCACTTCACGCGAAGAAATATATCACTTACCGAGATCTGCTTAGGCAAAGTGCCACACCCAGTAATGGGTAAAAGGCGTGATGATATATTTATTTTATTTATTTATTAAAAATGTTCAGTATTCAAATACATAATATATAATTATGAATTAATATGTAGATATTTAGAAACCATATTTTGAGATTAATATGTTCATAATTTTGCTAAAATTTGTTTGTCATACATATTGTAATCTAAATGTATGTAACTAGATCTCGGTTCATAAAAGTGGTGAATACAAAATGTAGCTATATTCTACTATTCCATGCTGTAGTTTCAAATCTATAAACAGCCACATCTACTTTGCTTTTACGATTTTAGTTCTATTAATTCAGGTCTTCACTACATCATGTTACATACAAAATAAGTATTTTCTGTTTAAAATAGATTAAAAATATATGCTACATAAATGTACAAGAAGCAGTTTTGTAAAGTTAAATAATATACTGATAAAATGATGATCAAACGAGAATTACAAAATCTGAAAACACGTTTCTGATTTCTTAAAAAGTGTCAGTTGTCAAAGCCAATAACATGAGAAAATCTGAACACAAGAAAACAAAAATTGTGATAACATGAAATAAAAGTCGAATATATTATATAGTTTTTTATGTATTTTACAAGATAGCAATTTATTTTCTTATTTTATGTAGTTTTTTAAAATAAGAAATAGGCTGCAGATACGGAAAAAATATTAACGGGAAAGCTCACAAAAATGTATGCGTGTGCTTAATTTGGAATTTAAGTTTTCCATTTTCCAGCGCCAACAATAGTGAACTACTCGTACCTTTAACATTTCGAAATAAATGTACTAAATATGTGAAATTGGCCAATGGGAATAGGATATCCTATATAACACAATCAATAATAAAATATTAACAGTTTTGTTTTGAATAACAATTATTTGAACTGAAATCTGTAATTTATTATTTTTAAAATAAATTTAAAACAAGAAAAATGAGAATAAATATTTAAAATATCAGTGTTTCTAAGAATTTGTTAGCTTTATGATTACAAAAATTCTTCTAAGATAATATTCATTTAAATAAAAATAATATAATAAAATCAAAACATAAATAAGCTTCCAAATTAATTTATAATAATAGGTAGCACTAACAATTTGAAATGAAAATCACTAAAAACTATCAAGAAGGCGACTTTCATGCATTACCATATGGATATTAGAGTTCCACATTTTTAATTCAGTACCAACATAAAACTATTGTATACATATTAAAAAAGTAAGGTTATGTGTAATTAATTTATAATTTTCGATTTTTTTCATTTTCTTTTACATATTAAAATATGTCATATATTGCACAAAAAGAACATTTTCTAACTTTAACCGACAGTCCATTGTTAGGTTTTGTTAATCCTGTTCGATTTAACGTCACATTGTACCAGTCTATTTTTTTTAATCGTTTAAAGTACGAGTACGATAGTATGAGGAATATACTGAAGCAGTGGGTTTTAAATAACTACAGAACTTAAATACAATAAATTTTTGAACATAATTGTATTTGTATTTATTAAAATTATTTTTATGGGGTAGGTGGCTCAGTGGTATCGAGTCGGCCTGTGGATCTTGAGAACCCTGGTTCGATCCCCACAGCCGACAAACAATTTTCACCAAAATTAAATCTACCTCCTTCCACTAATATCTTTGGGGGCCGTGATTTGACGACAGGTAACCGCAATTCACGCGAAAAAATATATCACATACCGAGATCTACTTCAGCAGAGTGCCACACCCAGTAATGGGTAAAAGGCGTGATGATTATTTATTTATTTTATTTATATTTCCACTTAAAGGAAGAAAAGAAATAATCTATTACGGTTGTGAACTGTAGACGTCAAGTGATAAAACAAATAAATCAAAAAAAATTCATGTTTGATTGATTGAATGAAGAAATAATGGAATGGGATACAACTAGCTATTGTTTGATTTTGATTATTTTATCACAGAATGTAACAAAAGCACGGCGAGTGAGGTACTTTATATAAATAATATAAAAGAATAAACATCAAATTTATCTTAGTAAATTGTATGTTAACACATAAATTATAAATTGTTCTGTTTTTTTGCAAAGCTCGCTATTACAACAACTCTAACTGACAAATCACACGCGGCACTCAATCAGTAAACTTAGTTCTAATAAATAAATTACAAATAGAATGATTATTTTAAAGGCAGCTTCGCACGCATTTTTACAATTAAGCTATAATCCAAAAAACACATCAGTAATTAAATCAAACCGTAAAAACGTATCAAAGAATAATCATGTAATGCATGTTTTAATAGAAAGTGGAAATAGCGCAATTTACGACTAATCCTGTATATGAAACAAAAAAGCTAATTAGCATAAAATTGCTATTTTGGTGAACAAATGTTAACAAAATACTTGTTGTGTCCCATTTCAAAATCATACAGTCAAGAATTATGCATCAAATTTATAATTTTTTGTAATAGAGTAATTTTTCAAAATTTTAATTTTAATCCACAATAATCTAATTCATGTACATACGAGTACAATTGGTTAATTTAAAAGAAGATTTTATTGATATGATTGTTCTTTCAAAATAAAACATAGATTACTAGATTTTAAATATTTTTTAGTCGCCTGTGTACTATTTTTGAAAACAAATATATCATTAAAATTGTTTCTTAAAATTGTACTACTTTGTTAATTTAACCAACTTTGTATTTCTAAGGCCCGGCGCCATAAAACGTTGTTAGCTAATCACTACACGCAAGAAATTAATTGAAATAAATGAACGTATCTAAGAAAAGTAAAAAAAATAACAGTTAAATATTTTAAAACGTTTTAATTTTGTTGTTTTACCATTCTTATTTAATTCACAATAAGAGTTTTTATTCTGATATTAATTAACTACAAAAATTTTAAAATACATATAATGTGGTGTCGGCCATTTTGGCAATTGTTAAATTTAAACATGCTGTTAACTAACAACATAATTAATATTGTTTTATGCAACCGGTTTTACTGTTCTCGAAAATCTAGTGTTGATCTAATAAAAAGCCTGTAAATAAAATAATAGTTATTTACGTAAAAAGTCAGGCAAGCGTTCAATTACAGAATGAGTAAAGCGGCAGCGAGGCTTGAAGCAGCTTACGAATCCTCTACGACACTTTACTAACGTGTTACGTATAACATTTTACCTGAGACTTATAAACAAACAATAAATATTTTAAATTAATTTAAATTAAAAGAAATATTTGACTTACATATTCAGTCAGTATTTTATGTTGCTAAGTAACTAGACACTCACGTTACTTTCATTACCAGTCTAGGCAGGCAATATGTTATTTTCCTGACTAGCTATGCAAATCAAGCTTTCCTGAGTCTTAAAGGTCCGACAAATGTTTATTTTCCTGTCAGTTTCAGGTAAATAAATATATCATCACGTCTTTTATCCATTACTGGGTGTGACACTCTGCCGCAGCATATTTCGATAACTGATATATTTTGCGTGTGAAATGCAGTTACCAGTAGATGTTAGTGGAGAGTCATAGTAATTATTACATTGTAAAAAAATATCTGCTGTGGAAATCGAACCCGGGTTCTCAAATTCACAGTCCAACTCGACACCACTGAGCCACCTACCTAGTACTGGTAAATTATTGTAATATTCACCGAAAATAATAAATTCCGAAATTAATTCACCCAAACACCACAAAATATTTTGCATTTCACGAAATGCTAATAATATCCGCTTTATTACGGGGCCAAGTTTCTGCGTATAAACGATGCGATTAATTTACTATACAAGATAGTCGCGTGTGCAGGTACGACGAGGGTGGATGGTATGTAGAGCACAAACCATTGTTCACAGGAACCCCGAACATGTTTAGAACAATACGCCGGTAAATGTACGTCGACTAGCATCGACTCTAATGAAATGTGTCTGCTGAACTGTACCTGCTTCTGCTTCTGCTTCTGGTTTTGCAGTTAGATGTTAATGCGTAGATATAATGTGCGAAACTCCTACAAGGAAGTTGAAGATTGGGACATTCAGCAGCACAACAGAGGGTATTATTCAATCATTTGTCTTCTAGATCAATACAGAACTTATGTAACTTGTAATGGAAAATGGATTGATCGTTGCTGGATGTACTAATAATTGCAGGAACCAATATGACAAGAAATACTATTGGGAATGAAGATCTTTTAAAGATAATGGCTTGTAGGAAGAGCTCGGTTGTAACTTGGTTTAAGAAAAATTGAACAACGGAATTGTTAATTTTCATCACACTAAAATAATCCACCATTAAAATCTTTAGAAACCGTGATTTAATGGGTAGTATATACCTGCACTCTCGCGCGATCTACTACGACAGAATGCCACATCCAATAATGGGTAAAAGACGTGATAGTTTATTTAGTTTAGAGAAAAAAATGAACAAATCATAATATTCTTCATCAATTAAAAAAATTCTTTACTAAATAGTCGTATTAACAATTAATAATTAATGAAATAAACAAAAAATTATAATTTGTTCATTTGTTTCTGTCATAGTACGCTGATTTCTATACGATTTGAATTAAATTAATGTTAGTTTAAATATATAAATAAATATATCATCACGCCTTTTACCCATTACTGGGTGTGACACCCAGATGTATGTAAGTGATATATTTATGCGCGTGAAGTGCGGATACCAGCCGACAAAGATGTTAGTGGAGGGGGAACCATAGGGGTAATTTTAATGTGGTGAAAATTGTCGATTGTGATAATCGAACCCGGGTTTTTATATCCACCGGGCCGACTCTGTACCACTGAGCCACCTACCCCATATTGTCAGTTTAATATGCATTTTTTTCCAAAAAAAAATTTAATGGAAGGGTACTAAACTTTGTATGACGTTAGTTGTGGGAGAATCATAGGGGTACATTTGATGCGGTGAAAATTGTTGTCGGCTGTGGGCATCGAACCCGGGTTCTCAAATCCACAGGCCGACTCGATACCACTGAACCACCTATCCCACACTTAAATCCTTATATATACTAATTATGTATCGTATAATTAGGGTTTCTTGAAGTAGACTTGATCAATTACAGAAAATCGACAAATTAGTTGAAGGAGCTCACAAACTCAAATATTTGTCTAATTTACTCTAAAATTTTGTATATTTAAAAATATGGTTATCTGTATCTATACCACAATAACAATTTATTTCAACTTTAACCTTTTGAGACAAATTGTAAAACAAAAAAAAGTTTGCTTTTGAAAGATTTAGATTTTTTCACTAAAAAAATCAAATTTAAATTAAATAATCCTTATTCTTTTTGTATACATAATACATTTCAATTCTAATAAAATTAATATTTTATTTCACAAAGATCAAGTCAGATCATCGTTCTGGAATTCAACTTATGTAACTTAGTAAGTTCCGGTACACTGATAATAATGACTTTATTATAGTTCTATTATTAATGCAGTGTTGAACAAATGCACATCTTTCAATTCAAACTCGACTGCAAGCATACAATCACAAATAACAAAAATTCTTTTGTTGAATTTGGCGCAGTGAATGCATTACAATTGTATAATAACATTTACTTTGCTACATAAATTCCTAAAATTTAAATAAATATTTCAGTATCACTAGCATTTCTCTACTATGCTATATTCAACTTATAACTAAAAATACAACTACATTTAAGTATCTGGGTTCTAATTTAAGCTGTAGCTTCATTTTCTGTTGTATATAAATTTATTTATCTATGTGATACTCTGCACAACAGAAACTTAATTCTAATTAATTACAGTACAAGGAACCCACAACTTAAAGTGGGACCAGAACCACTCAAATATAATTGTATTTTTTATATAAGTTGAACGGACGACTTATTGCTTGTTAATTAATAACTAGAAATAGCATTTTATTATTTGTTACCTATTTTACTATGTCAATAATATTTTAATGGGGTAGGTGGCTCAGTGGTATTGAGGCGAACTACGGATCTTGTGAACCTGGGTTCGATCCCCACATCGACAAACAATTTTACATACATACATACATAACATCACGCTATATCCCATTAAATGGGGTAGCACGAATCTGTCAATATTCTCATCCTGACACACGATACTCGTTTCGACCACATTAACACTTCCTCCTTACGAACTCTTTCCTTCCTCACAACCAAAATCTATCATCACGCAACAAACAACCATCCATTCGCTCCTGTACACCTGTTTCGTAAATCTTCACTTACGCCCACTTCTCTAACAACGAATCTATAAGAAATGAAGGCAGCATCGCCTGCGCTTGTTTAAAAATACATTTAACACAATTGCAGTTACACACTGTATAGTAAAAACTGAAAATGAAGATAAAAAAGATGAGGAAGAAAGGGAGTATCTTCCTGCGCTTGTTTTTGAATGTGAACTCCACACAATTGCAGGTAAACAATTTTCACCAGATTAAATCTACCCCTATGGCTCCTCCACCACTAACAACTTTGGGGGCTGGTAACCGCACTTCACGCGAAGAAATACATCACTTACTGAGATCTGCTACGGGAGAGTGCCACACCCAGTTATGGAAAAAGGCGTAATGATATATTTATTTAATAGTATTTGTATTGGGTAGATGGCTCAGTGGTATTGAGTCGGATAGGAGATTTGAGAACCCGAGTTCGATTCCCACAGCCGACAAACAGTATTCACCACATTACACCTGTAGCTCCCCTTTCAATAACATTTATGGGGACCGTGATTTAAACGCTAGTATAAATATATCACTTACCGAAATATGCTAGGTCAGAGTGCCACATCCTTTAGGGCAAAAGTTAAAGAAAATATTATAGCTATTTAGGAACCTATTTTCAGAAATGTGACGAGGTAAAATCTCATCTCTCTTAATAAATGCAAGTTCCACCTCGGTTTTATCCACTGTATTACGAGTGTTTCTAAACTGTTAAATGTAAGTGCAAAGTTGACATTGGGTAAACTTTTGTCCTTAACAAATTATTATTGTGCGAATGTGCTACTTTCTATAAATTTTATATAGCAATAAAACTCTCTCTTTCACAATCTAACAATCTACGGAGAAAAACGATCAAAATATAGCGATAAAAAACTTTAGTTTCGGGTTTAACGACGAAATGAAATGACTACAAGAATAAAGTAAATCCCTTACTGTTATCTTTACCTTGACATTTAATTAAAAAACAATTCCTCCACAAACAGACCCAGGGAAAATGTGCAAATTTCTAAATACTAATTTAAAAAACGTTTATACCGTCTGGCTTTAAAATTTTAATCAAGTGTGCATACGTACCTGGCACCTGCAAAGCAAATGTGTATTTAGGTCTCGTGTGAATGTAGCTGTGTGTGTTTCCACGTAAACGTGTTAAAAATGCATGTGAAACCAGCACTCAGCTTGCAGTAGCATGTGTGTCACCCGCGCATCCCGCAGCTTTGCGGTTGCTTTAGCCTCGTGTAACTGACCTCTGTGACCCGATGCCACTGTACGTCATACTGACATGCGTGTTAAGATGGAGAACTGTGTGGGTGATTTAGTAATGTCTGCAAGGGTGATAGGTCATATTGTGGGTTCGAGGGAATCATTTGTGATCCGATAGGGTAGTGGACTAACGGATGGAACACTACATATGTATATTTAAACATCGAAATGTCACGAATAGAAGTAATCCGCAAAATTAAGTTTATTTGAAGTAATAGCTATTAACATACATAGGAATGTTGTGAGTATCATTAGTCCGTCAGTACGGTGGTGTGGATAGCGATACAGAATTCGAATTCGGAGATCCCGAGTTCGAACGCATTCAAGCTAAAAATTATATATGAACTATCACACTGCGGCTCGGTGAGTGCGAACCCTGTACTGTAATTGGGATTAAATTCCTGTTGTACAGCGTAACATAAATAAATAAAATATAGTATGTTATGCATCAAGAGAGGGAAACAAGCAAGTCGAGGTTTGCCAACTTCACACAAGGGATAATCGCGCCCTCCCATGAAGCATATTATACTTTTCGTAACCAGTGCACAAAAATTACTGTCTGCCGCAAACAGCTAATAATCGTAGTCCCTAGGGAGAGAAACATGTCCCTAGTTAGAGAAACATGCTACCTAGGGAGAGAAACATCCTTCCTAGGGAGAGAAACATAACGCTTCTCTCCCTAGGGGAGTAAAGCAGTGTTTCTTTCTCAAAAATTAGGGGATAAGAACGTGTTTCTTGTGCATGTGTTACGACAAATAAATTACAGCCGCAGATGTGAGTTTTGAGTTTAAAATATCTTAAGCCTGTTATGACTCATAACATCCGTGGTTTGTTCCATAGTTTACCGGTTTCAGAATATAAACACGTTAACGTCATTAATAAATATTATTTTTTTAATTTAATTTTTTTTTAAATGTTGTGAACACTTCTACCGCGAAATAATTAATATTTATTAATTCTTTTATACGAACAAATGTATTTTAAATTGTGGTCCGATAAAACAGCGAGCAACAATCAGCAAAAAACTAATTTCCCCTGTTCTCGTCTTTAAAACAAACACACGGTATAGGAAAAAAGTACCTACAGTATTTTTTAAAACAATTTATACAAATATAAAGTAATATTTTTATTTATTTTACTCTATTTGGATTTGAGTACGAAAGCATATTAATAATATTTCATGTATATATAACTTGGTACACAAATGTAAAAGAAAAACAATTTATATGATGTTTCAGAAATGAGAAACGGATGAAATAGTTTATTTTTCTTATTCTGTTTTCAGGTCATATTGCGGTAACAAGTTTTGTTATAAATTTGTCTATATCTATATTTCCATGTTTAATTATATTATTTGCATTATTTAAAATATGCGTCAGTTTGTAAATAAATAACATGAACATGAAACCAAAATAATCTACGTGTTATAAATGTATGTTCATTTTAATTAAACTATATACAGTCATGTTTGAATCACTAAAAGCTTCAAATAATCAATGTTTTCATAATAACTGACACAGTACTTCAAGCTCTGTGATAAGCATGACAACTAGCAGAAATTTTCACAAATTATTACAAATTTTTAATTTTCAAAGTGTACATATTAGCTTCTTACTCTGCTAATTTCATTCGTGACTTTTACATTATTTCTCCTATTTCCTAAAACATCTCGAACCTTTAACATTAAATATTTTCTGCTACCAAACATTTATAAATTATTTATAGAAAATTGAATTAAATAAAAGATATGAAGACCTGAATTATCTAAAATATTTATTTGATGAATTTTTCTCGAAAATAATTTAGAAACGGTTGACAAGAGATTGTTTCTATATTTATACACTAAACTTTAATGCATTACATATTTGATTTGATATACTGATTAAAAAACAAAAAGATTTTTTGAAATTCGCAAAAAAAATTAGTGCTTTTAATTTGAAGTATACATTTTTAGTAAACACTACATTAGTCAATTTATTAATTAGATAACAACAGATAAATGAATGTTTCTAGTTTTGGCCACTGACACTAAAAATATATACTTTAAGTAAATGGCACTTATATTAGTATATAAAATTATGCAGGGTGTTTCCTTTAAAATAATCAGTGCTTTTTTTGGGCGAACTAATGACTTTAGAGAAAAATATTATATACATACATAAAATAATCAGGAATAAAAGCAAATTTATCAAAAATAACAAACCTTATAATTAACCAGTGGTTCTCAAACGGTAGAACAATATAAATATTGAAAAGGGCATTAGATTAATTATTTCGACAAAAGTGGTAGTAAAAATTAGAAGTAATATTAAATAACCTTAAAAACAAATAATTAATAGCAATAATAAAGCTATCTGTAATATCTGTTTATATTTGTTCAGTAGGTACATAGTTTACTTCAATATTGAAACATTATTTTTATTTTTAATACCTCTTCTCTCGAAATTATTGTTATACAATCCTATAATATTTATCATTAAAACCAGAATATAGACTTAAAAATTATATAGTTTAAAATTTTAAACAATTTAATTATATTCTATCATTGAGAACTACAGGCTAAATGTAATGTAGTAGATTTCGGTAAGTGATATATTTCTTCGCGTCAAGTGCAGTTACCAGCCGTGAAGTCACATCCCCAAAGATGCTAGTAGAGGAAGAGTCACAGAAGTGTTAATTTGGTGAAAATTGTTTGATATTTATGTATATACAGGGTGTTTCACAACTTAGAGCAAAAAATGAAAGGGTATATTCTGTACGACGTGCTGATCATGAAACAAAAATAATTTTTTTAAATTCGAAAAATTAAGGGTTGTTAACCTAAAACATTCTTTGTAGTACTGCACTGGATTCGCTTTCCTATTAAACACAAACAATGAAGTAGGTATCAACTACGAAAGAATAATTACACAATTCAATTATTAGCAGTTATTTATAATAGAATTTTATTTAATTAATAACTTTAACATAATCATCCACCCAGTGGCAGTGGCAACGAAAAATTTTGGACTGGGAAACATGGAAAATAGTTTTGCGATTTAAAAAAAATCTTTATGTTTCATGATCAGCACGTCGTACAGAATATACACTTTAATTTTTTGCTCTAAGTTATGAAACAGCCTGTATATAATCTCAATGTATAAATCTGTAAGTCACGAAAATACGAAATAAATTTAAAAAGTAAATTCACTAAGTTCGTTTCTAAATTGTAACTGAATTTGTTATAATTTCGTTATAAGATAAATTGACGAGTTTGAATCCTTAGAAATATAATCTAACTGTAAAATCAATCCCAGTGTAAAATAAAATTTTTTGTTGGAACAAATTAAAAATGACAAAAAACCATTTCAATCTGAAACTCGAACGTATTCAAATTCTTTATAAAAATAAAGAGCGCTAACAATGAACTATTCTCCCACAGTGAAATTTCCAATGAACACAGACATGTGTTCTCGTAGATTTTTAATTCAACCACACCACTACTCTTTGACGCAATCAATATTTGATCCTTTCTGTGCTAAGTTCAATCGTGGCTTTGTGCTTAAAAAGCACAAAACTCAAAGACTGAATAACGAAATAGATTCGAGCTCATGCCAGAATAAAGGTCGGGAGACATGCGAGTGAGGGTGTAACTTAATCAGATATCACTGAAATATAGTATAACGGGAACAATGATTTAGTTTGGGTAGTAAGACTCTTCTTTCAAATGGTAACCATATTACTATCTGTCAAACATTTTTGAAGAATTTACACTAGAAAAGTCGAATTTAAAATAGCTAGATTTTCTATGATATTCAATCGTAAACATATGTTGATTATCATTTGTTAATTATGCATAAATCTTTGTGAGAGATATAAAGAAATGTCATAGTGGCAGGACCGGATTAATGCATTAATGAAACTTTAATTTTATATTAAAGTTATGTAAAAAAGCAAATCGAAGTACGACAATATGCCATTGCTGTCAAACATTTGAAGCGATATTATCAGTTTATGTCAAATTTAAAATAGAAGTTTCGTTGATTCAAACTGGTATTAGAGGCTCTAAGCACAAAATATGACAGTCCCTTTCTCTCCCTCATCTTAGCGAATATATTTTATTTAGATATCCGAGAAAATTGAATAATTTTATTTACAACAAAAGAATATAATAAATATATGTCAAAGTTTAAGTGATTTACGGGTTGCAATTTTTTTATTCACATAATACAACGAAGTAAATATAGTTCTAAAAAATTACAAATACAAATAATTGGCAATACATATCTTTTGTATGAAGAATATACTTGAAATATTAATGAATACTATTTATAACATTAATTTCAATTAACAGAAAATCGTATGAAAACAACAAAAAAAATTCATAGAGTTATAAACTCAAACATCAACCTAAACGTAATGGCGGATTTAGCACCGTTATTTCCAATCATAATAGTCGAACTCATGCATTTGTGCAAAAATGGGGTATCAATAGCAATGTTCTATTCAAGCCTAACGCTCGTTAGTACGAAAAGTTTTTTCAAATATACTATATAAACCTGGAATTACCGGCAAGGGTTAAAAATGAATTTAACATGTTATATTAGCTTCATACAATTCCCAGCTCTCCTGTTTATTTTAAGATAAAAACTGTGCAGCGTTTTTCGAAATTAAAAGTTGCAAACAAAACTGAGGTTACTTTCGATATAAAACAACCAGTGCCATCAAAACTTTTTAAGTTCCTATGTTAATATTGTAAACGGTATAATTTATCACAAAATATTAATAATTATAATGGACTTTAATTTTAAATATTTTTCGAAATTATTATTGGTTTATATGTTATAAGTATTAACCATTTTGAAAAGTCTGTATTGTTGTAAAACATGATAAAAAATTATCAATATTATAGTATAATGTTAGAAATTTCATGAGTCATAAATTAAAATTAACATAAATATATCATCACGCCTTTTATCCTTTACTGGGTGTGTCACTCTGCCATAGTAGATCTCTATGAGTGATCCAGTTGTCGAATCACGGCCCCCAAAGAAATTAGTGGAGATATTTTTAACGTGGTGAAAATTTTTTGGCGGCTGTCGTTATCGAACCCGGGTTCTCAAATCCACAGGTCAACTTGATATCACTGAGCCACCTATCCCATAGTTGAATGTCAAATATAATATTTAAACGTTCAATTATTTTTTTCAAAAATTATTGAAAATATTTCGAGTTTAGTATTTAATTAATGCTCTCGAATAAAAGTGTAACAAATATAATATATAAGCGATTGTCAATAGCTTTTCTTAAATTTGTTCAAATTATTTGAACTAATGGTTAGTTAATTTAGGAACGTTAAACATTGAAACATAAAAATAATAATTTGTAATTAATGTTCTATATATCATCAATCATTATGTTAATCTTCCTCATTTATTTTTCAATCAGCACTCCCATTATTTTATCTTTCCGTGCGCAAGATGTGATGTGCTGAGATTGTTCACGAATGACGCCGATTTTGAAGTTTCAAAGCTTGATATCAGAATTATGAATATTTGATGAAGCGATATCGGGGCCGATAAAGGTCTAACTATATCATGCCCTGGAAACTTGAAAATATTGACGTGATTTATTGTCAGAAATTGTTTCTGACAGAATAAACTTTTGGTTGCCGCGTCGTTGAGCACCATCTTGAATTAAGGTACTGTCCTTGAAATTTTCAATGGTTATTAACAATAAAATTAAAGCTCTTGAACATACCCGTACAAATACAAGTTATTAATCCTTTTTTTTTACTTTTGTTTAGGTTAAGTGCGCTGTAAATTATTATTAAAACATGATCAAATCTTGTTAACTTATTTACACTTTATAAATAATAAACATAATTATTTAACTACTATCTGATATCCTTGTTCAGATCTTCTTACGATAGCACAACAGCCCAAATCGGGCCAGGGCCTACCGGGCACACCGAACCGCAGTTTTTACACTGTCGTACTGCCGGTTAAAGTCAAATGCTATATTATTTAAGGCGAATAATTGACTAATTTATAACGCCCGAGTGTGATAATAATACAAGTAACTGTATTTTTTATATTTACCGACAAATCACACATTGTCGACAGGCGGATTCGAACTGACGAACCTTGGTTCGAGTGACGTCACAGTATGTTAAGAGATGTACTGTAACACGCTCGGCCACCGCGCCTATCCTTATTCAGATAAGGAATTGAAAAAAGCAACTAAAATATCTAGTTAGCTGCGCGAGCCTTACAGGCTCATGGCTTGTTGCACAGCACTTCTACACTGTGCTCTATTTGTGGCTTTCTCTTCCCATCTTCTTATGCCCAATTGTTCAATGTCTTTCACCACCGCATCGTACCACCTTCCCTTAGGTCGCTCTCTTCTTTTTCAGGCCACTATACCACCTTTAAAAACGGCTTTCACAACTTTTTCTTCTGTCATGCGCACTACGTGGTCCAGCCTCCTAAGTCTTTGTATTCTTATCACACCTGTTATGTCCATATCCCCGAATAGTTCCATCACTTCCGCGTTTGTTCTTCGTAGATTTAGTTCACCACTTTTTTTCCACCAAATATAAGTCTGAGGATCTTCCTTTCCTAGACCTCTAGGCTTGTTTGATTCCCCTAATTTAAGACCCATAACTCGTACCTATATGTAACTGTTGGTCTAATAATAGTCTTGTAAGTTCTCACTTTACCTGCCCTAGTTTGGACTTGAGAAACTTGTACTACTAAAATATGTAAAAATGAAAATATATCATCACGCCTTTTACCCATTACTGGATGTGGTACTTTGCCGTAGCAAAATTTCGATAAGTGATATATTTAAGCGGTTACCAGTCGTCAAATCACGGCCCTCAAAGATGTTAGTAGAAGGGAAGCCACAGCAGTAATTTTGAAGTCGTGAAAATTGTTTATCTCGATACTTCTGCACCACCTCTCCCGTAATGTAAAGGAACAATTTAGAAAATTCGCAATCATTTGAATTTAATTAAAAATTGACAAAAGCGCTTTCAAATAGTTATTTGTACACCTATGCCCTAAAAAGAGTGTTTGATGTTTTGAAAAATAAGATGTTCAAAGAATTTCATACATTTATTACAAATCATCATAGGTCTAGAGTCATTTCACACCAGCGATATTTTATTGTATCGTATGTTAAGCTTAACTACAGTCTAACAACATAAGTGATATTTTTTCGTGCAGTAATTCTTTTGTAAGCATCCAGAATTCTACAGAAATGTTTTACTTATAATCAACCGTCATTTTATTAAATCACATCAAATATTATTATCAATATGTATTTGACATAAACACAATTTATTATCCATTGTATTTAATTTTAGAAATTTATCGCTAAATTAATTATAGCTGTAATTTGGCGTTTTATTTTATTTTCGGTGAAAATAATTATAATTAAATGTTCATAATGATTATTTTTAATATTTATACATTTATTTAATTATGCACAATTTAATTTTGAATAATGATATATTATATTCATTAAGTTATAGTGTATTTAAAATTTGAGCATCGAATATGTCAATTTCATTACATTAAAAAAAATTCTAATACGTTATAGAAACAAAATCGTTGAATAGATTGCATTGTTTGTTGGAAAATATAATAAATGCGAAGAACTGAAATAAAATGAGTAAGATACAATTTAATTTTACATCATTATTGAAATTTGAAAATAGACAGTGGTGAGAAAAATATGTAGGTACACATCTTTTAGTACTTGTTATTTAAACTAAATAGATAATAAAAAGTAAAAAGTAGTGCTGTTGAATTCAGTAGTATTGAGTCGGCCTATGGATCTTGAGAACTCTGGTTTGATCCCCACAGCCCCACAATCTTCACCAATTTAAATCCACCCCTGTAGCTCCCCCTCCACTAATATCTTTAGGGGCCGTGATTTGACGGGTAGTAACCGTACTTCACGCAAAGAAATATATCACTTACCAAGATCTGATATAGCAGAGAGCCACACCCAGTAATGATAAAAGTCGTGATGATATAATTATTTATTTATTTAAGATTTTTGAAATCAGTCTGTCATTGTTTTTTCGTTGTTGTAAATTTTCATTGTTGCAATATTTCATTGTTGTAATCTTTTATTGTTGCAATCTTGCATTGTTGGAATCTTTAATTCTTGTAATTTTTTTATTGTTGTAATAAAAAAGAACCAGCTTCAACTTATATTAGAATTTAGCGGTCTCTTTTTACAAAATATTTATATTATCTTCTTATAGTGTTCCTGTGTACTAGTTTCTTTTCTTAAATATATAAAATTTAAAAATAAAATTACACCTCATAAAATTTTGGAAAACTGGTGAGTCTGATAACTCCAAATTAAAAATAAATAACTGTGCAGTTATCTTATTTCACAAATAAATTCGTTGTCGTAATTTTTTCCTTCCCCGCTATAAAAGAAATCAATTTGCACAAAATTCAACTTTACCTTTACCCTAATAAAATACGAGAAAAATCGAAAACCTAAACCACAAATTTCTCTCAAATAGCCAGTGCGAGTTCTAAATTCCGCAAGAAACCCAAGTTCAAGGTTCAAGTACAGTATATTTTTTATGAAAACAACAAGTACTGAACATTGATATCGTATACCTAACCTGGAAACATTTTCCCGTTCTCGGCTGAAGCAGATACGGATGAACAAACACTAAACTTACGGACAATGGACATTGTGTCCAGCCACGGTTGAATAGTGTTTTATACCGACCTGAAGCCCTTCAGCCGACAGCTCCGCTTCTCTTTTCCACACCCCGTGAAGCCCTTCATGGGCGAATCTACTTTGCATGCCATGCGCTATATCGTCACATTTTTTGTCATTAAAAGTTCGTGTTGCAAATTTCATCTAAAATTACTCCAACATATCGTGGAACTTTTTTCTAATCATCTGTTTCAAAAAGTTTTTACTTTGTACTGTCGACGTGCAAACCACTTTCAAAGTTATTACAAAGAAGAATTGTAATCTTTGTAATTATTTAACGTTGGTGTTATTTATTCAACAGGTTTTCGTAATAACTTCTTCAAAGAACGCGATTATCTTATGAATTATTTAGATTGTAATTCCTGATTTTGGGAACTGCGACGTGGTTTATATTGTATAATGGCGACAGTACGACAGCGCAGAATGGTCAGACGCCAGATTGACATCTAATACAAAATTAAATTGGAAAAGTTCATTCACATAGCATGCACTACAAGGTGACTGCATATCGTATACAGACATGTTTGTTTCAAATTAGAATTAGAAACTAATTTACCAGGGATTTGTGTTGTATGTTTCCATGATCCTGGTGATAAATTTTGGTTTATTATTATATATACAAAGTGTAACATAAGTAAGGAATATTGATACTATTTTCTGAAAAATATCTGCTTTTGTCAAAATAGCCACAATCATTAATCCTCGAAATATTTTTTTTAATTATTTAGATTAAATGATTATTTCAAAAGATAATATTAATATTCCTTACTAATGTTACAGCGTATATTAGTTAATGCTACACTTTATAGTAGTATTAAAATTGCACTAAATAAAAAAAAAAAACTGTGTACAATCGAGGACAATAGCATACTCATATTGTAATAGAAATGTTAAAAGGGGTATCATTGAAACTCGTATGTGTAAGAAGGAACACGAGCACAAGTGTGTTCCATTCGCACAAGTTTTTCCAACCCTTTCAACATTACTACTATTTTGTAATGATAATTTACCATTTTATTATACAAGAAATTTAAGTAGTATTATTGGTTGGATTACAGGGTTTAAATAAAACGAAAACTTTCAAAAACTTGATTTTTCATTTAAACAGCAACGTTTCGGCCATTATTAAGCAAACAGATACAAAAACTATTTTTAAATTACATGTTTATATAAATAAATTCCTAAAGTCGAAGTAAAATAAAAAGTTAATTAATTAATAAACTTGTATTTTGTTCGACGTTATAAATTTTATTAATTATCTTTTTTTGTTACGACTTTTTATTTTACATCGACTTTAGGAATTTATTTATATCAATAGGTAATTTTTATGGGGTAGGTGGCTCAGTGATATCGAGTCGACCTGTGGATCTTGAGAACCCTGGTTCGATCCCCACAGCCGACAAACAATTTTCACCAATTTAAATCTACCCCTGTGGCACCCTCTCCACTAATATCTCCGGGGGACGTGATTTGACGGCTGGTAACCGCACTTCACACGAAGAAATATATCACTTACCGAGATCTGCTTCGGCAGAGTGCCACACCCAGTAATAGGTAAAAGGCATGATGATATATTTATTTATATTTATAACAGGTAATTTAAAAATATTTTTTGTACCTTTACTTGATAATGGTCGAAAACAATGGCCAAAACGTCGTTGATAAAAGAAAAATCAAGATTTTGAAAATATTCAGTTTATTTAAAACCTGAAATCCAACCAATAATACTACTAAAATAATATTCGGTTTATTTAATTTTAAATCCTTTTTGGTTCTTTTCCTATACAAAAAATAGTTTAATTTGTAAATCTTTCTTATTTTTTTAAAAATAATATCAAAGGTTGATACAGATTCCAGTTTATCACTGTCATGTTTTATATTTATGACAACCGAAAACAATTATGTCATTCTTTTGACACATGTGAGCAGAAAAATCACTTTCCATACTGTCGTGGGAATCTTATTTACTATCAACTTTTACTTTTACCAAATTGATTAATTTTAGCACTTCACATATACAGGGTGAGTCTGGAAAGACGCCCCCCCCTTTAACTTTTTTACTTCCTTGTACGAAGTAAAGGAAGTATTGTTATCGCGAAAATTTTCGGTTCTCAGATTTCAGTGGAAATACGCATTTTGGCCCTCCCTGAGTCCATTTTGACTAATTTCGTCGTGACGTCTGTACGTACGTATGTATCTCGCATAACTCAAAAACGGTAAGCCGTAGAAAATTGAAATTTTATATTTAGGACTGTTATAACATCTAGTTGTGCACCTCCCTTTTTGGTCATTATATAACTTCCGGAAGTGGTACTTTACTTGAAGCCTATAATAGATTTTCATGAAAAACTATATTCAAATATAATTTAAAACTTTCCAAATTTGGTATATAAGACTACTATATCAATGGAAATAATATAATAGATTTTGGTTAAAATACACTAACCGGAAGTGACACATTACATGAAGCTGCTAACAGTTTTCCTTGAAAAAAATGGTATTATTTTAATTTTAGAAATAAATGCTTCAAATAAAAGTTTTAGAGAATTAAATTCTGCGTCTAGCACATTAAGAATTTTTAAATTAGCCTTTTGCATAAGCGAGATATCTAAATTTAAATAGTATATATTTTGTGGTAGATTACTCATAATAAAAATCTGATGTGGACACCACATGACTTCCTTGTACGCGTATTAAACTATAGATATTTTTTTTATTGCACGTATTTGACATAAAATCTTTTATTTTTTATTTTTTGTTCTAATCCATAGCAAACTTAATTAAAAAAAACACACAAAATATATACTATTTAAATTTAGATATCCTGCTTATGCAAAAGGCTAATTTAAAAATTCTTAATGTGCTAGACGCAGAATTTAATTCTCTAAAACTTTTATTTGAAGCATTTATTTCTAAAATTAAAATAATACCATTTTTTTCAAGGAAAACTGTTAGCAGCTTCATGTAATGTGTCACTTCCGGTTAGTGTATTTTAACCAAAATCTATTATATTATTTCCATTGATATAGTAGTCTTATATACCAAATTTGGAAAGTTTTAAATTATATTTGAATATAGTTTTTCATGAAAATCTATTATAGGCTTCAAGTAAAGTACCACTTCCGGAAGTTATATAATGACCAAAAAGGGAGGTGCACAACTAGATGTTATAACAGTCCTAAATATAAAATTTCAATTTTCTACGGCTTACCGTTTTTGAGTTATGCGAGATACATACGTACGTACGTACATACGTACATACGTACGTACAGACGTCACGACGAAATAAGTCAAAATGGACTCAGGGAGGGCCAAAATGCGTATTTCCACTGAAATCTGAGAACCGAAAATTTTCGCGATAACAATACTTCCTTTACTTCGTACAAGGAAGTAAAAATGGTTCATATGAAAGTATTATAGGTGGCTATGTGAAAATAATTTGTTTTAAGTTGTTTTTGTTACTGAATTTGTTGCTTTAGTTTGTTAAGTTGTATAACACTGTTACATTTTGTTTATTTTCACATAGCCACCTATAATATTTGTATAAAAATTATTTCTAGTATTTCTCAATTTTCTTATTTTTCTCGAATTTTTTCAGATACATTAATAAAAATTAATACACCGTTGAAAAGAGAAAAAAATGGCAGTTTTTATTTTAGTACAATTATTATAGGTTGCTATTTAAAAAATAAAAGTTGATAGTCGTATCTTGTAAACCTGACTTTATAAAAAATATCTACATCTGCCATCAAATAGTATATTGAAAATAATAAAACTTTCATATGAACCATTTTTTTCTATTACTCATAATAAAAAAGTTAAAGGGGGGGGGGGGTCTTCCCAGACTCATCCTGTATAACACATAATACAATAACTTAACCTAATTATATATATTTTAATTAAAAATCCACTTAGTAAATACTAATTGATCAAACTGAATTGTGAAGAGAAAAATTGGAATAATACCTAGATTTAAATTACATTGAGTCCGTAGCTTAATTGGCTAGACCATATGACCGGAGTTCATAGGTCCCCAGTTAAAATCCTGGCGGTATTCCAGTTGTTAAGTATTTGCTTAAAATATTAATTAAATTTCAATTGGTTAATATTCTTCTTAAATATCAATGTCACTGCAACCGACTCTCGTGTCAAGTCTTTTAGATTATGAAAGAGTCATGGGATCAAGACTGTCTATAGCACATAATAAAACAGAGAGAAGAAAACCGTGATTCAAGTTTTTAAAACAAATGATCATTTATTTTTAAATTTAGATATTTTTAAACGATCCAAGATTTATTTATTTTGCAAAAGAAAACACAAATAGAATGCCTAATAATTTTCTTGTTGCTGGTTTTTACCCAATATTGGGTGTATTATTCTGTAGTAGCAAAAATATATTTTATCACTTTTATTTGAAGCATTACAGTGAAAATAAAGTTAGTCTACTTATACGAATAGTTACAACAAAATATACAGCAAGATGCAAGATTTGAATAACTTACAATAACTTTCAAAGTTATTTCTAATAAACTGTGTTTCTATATAATTATTCAGTTAATAATTTACTAAATATTCATGGACCTCTAAGCCTATAAATTACGAACTACCCCTTTTGTTGCTTAAGTAATTAATTCGGAGAAAACACTTTAAATTAAATTATAAAAGATTATCGCATATCTCTCTAAAATAAACATACAGATTTGAGTTTAACCACATTGATTATATATTCCTAGATGTTCATACTAACGGCCAATATCTTTATTATTATTAGTGTTTATTTTGGAAATGAAATGTCGACAAAATCTGTTTAATCATAAAACTCATCGTCATTAATAATTGGAATTACGCAGACAAATATGTTCCTTCAAGACTCAGTTTTTATTCTAGCGTATCTAACATGATTTATTGAATCGTCGTGTTTCTCGACACAGAAACTTCCTTTTAAAACAAATTCCACCATTCAATTTATTTAATCACAAACTCATTCAATTCAACATAATTTACAATCACATTACCAACCCAGTTGAAATAATACCCCTACAACATTTGCATATCTGTGACAAAATGTTTAAATTTGATATTCCACTCGAGACGAAACTCGATATGCAAACAGTCCTCCACTTATACCGTATTCACGCTTTCCACACACATCATCTGATCTGGAAAGCGCCGGTAAGTAGGGCACACGGCACGAATGTTTTTTGTCGCTACATCGATTAAAGAAGGGTTGGGGTGGTGAGAAATCCACGGCCGTCAATCATCAGTGTCACGCACTGGTCTACGATCGACACGCGAGCGATGACGTACTTGAAGGGACATTGCTGTCACGTCAGCTGAGCTCGTGGGACATCATATGAACTCACGTCAACCAATATGTGTTGGTCAGCTGCTCTTACATTCTTAATTATTTATATTCACTCGAGATACAAGTTATACAGGGTGTTTCAGGACTAGTGTAACAAACTTTAACAGCTTATTCCTGAGGTCATTTTGAGCCAAAAATGTCATATAAACATATGTCCTATTCCTTCTAGTTACCAAAATACAAGAGGTTGAAATTTTATAAATAACACGAAATTTTCAAAGTTTTGTAATCAAGATACTTTCGGAAAACAAGAGTTTTATTGAAAAGTCATACTTTATTTGTCTTAATTAATTTTATTTATTAATAATAACATGCATACGAGTACAAGGCTCTCATTTTGAATAATTGCTGTAATTTTTTTTTAATTTGTTATCTTATTTCATATTGTGTTAACCTATTCCATGTTTGGTTATGTTGTTCTGTGTCTATTTAATTGTGTCATTTTATGTTTTGTTCTCTAAATCGTATTCGTTTATATTAATAAATAATACTAATTAAGATAAATAAGGTATAACTTTTTAACAAGACTCTTGTTTTCCGAAACTATCTTGATTAAAAAAAAATTGAAAATTTCGTGTTATTTATAGAACTTCAACCTCTTGTAGTTTGGTAACTAGAAGGAATAGGACCTATGTTCATATGACATTTTTGGCTCAAAATGACCTCAGGAATAAGCTGTTAAAGTTTGTTACACTAGTCCTGAAACACTCTGTATAATATCACTCTATCAGTAAGCTTGCATGAAACCTTGAAACATTTAATGAACTGGGGTAGGTGACTCAGTGGTATCGAGTTCGATTCCCACTGCAGACAAACGATTTAAAATTTAGGGTATCCGTCTACAAGCGCGGTGGCCGAACGTGTTAAGGCACATCTCTTAACATACTGTAACGTCAACTGAAGCAAGGTTCGTCAGTTCGAATCCGCCTGTCGACAATGTGTGATTTGTCGTAAAATATAAAAAATACAGTTACATGTATTTATCACACTCGGGCGCTATAAGCTAGTCACTTATACGTCTTAAATAATGTAGCATTCGACTACGAAAATCGGCAGTACGGCAATGTAAAAACTACGGCTCGGTGTGTCCGGTAGGCCCAGGCCCGATTTGGGCTGTAGTGCCACAAATGATGATGATGATCCCTCCACTAATATCTTTGGAAGACATGATTTGTCGGCTGGTAACCGCACTTCACGCGCATAAATATATCACTTATTGAGATCTGCTACGGCAGAATAGCACACTACAGACATACTAATACGAGTACAATAAATTTAAACATTTTAAATTAATTTTAAATAACTTTTCATTGTACTTTTGCTCTAAAATGTACAGAAGAGCCACTTTTCGCACATTTTTAAATCCTATGTTAAATAAAAAACAACAAAGACAAAATTAATTGTCTTTAAATGCTCACTTGGTGAAACTAGGTTTAATAATAAAATATCAAAATAAACACTTGTCTAAGTCTCACAAAATTCAGCCTCCAAGTCACCTTATGAGGGCATCGTAGATGGCATTACTGGTTCGATAGAACTTCTCATGTCATCTTACCGTTCTTTAGAGATCTTATTCTCTGCTGGCACAGTCCTTCGTCACCAGCTTCTTCACGTGAACTTTGTTCTAGGTGAAGAAGTAGGTTATACCATATTGATGAGCTCTAATAAGAGCGAAACGCGTCTATGGTTACCAACTGTGCTGGCCAGCCTCTGACGATGCCCTCATAAGGTGACTTGGAGGCTGAATTTTGTGAGACTTAGACAAGTGTTTATTTTGATATCCTATGTTAAACTCCTATGTTCCGCCTTTCTGTGCACACCCTGTATAGTATCATACTAAGTCTTATCAAACGGAATAGCACGAACTCTTGAAACATTCACTTAACATTTACGCCTTAAATCCATTATGCAATTAATCTTCGTCAAAAATAAGCACCTTCACTTGATCCTCAATGAAAATTTCGTCCATGAAAGCTCAAATATTCCTCCTACTCGATATCTTTTGTTTACTTTGCAAGTAAACTTTGAATCCGTGTAAAGTTTAGACTTTAAACAATCTAAAATATAAGTTCTGCAACGTAATAAATTGCAAAACGTACGCATAAATTTTCCATGATTTTCATTCTTGTAGTTCAACTAAAAAAGCAATACATCCGTAAAAATCTAGTAAAATATATGATATCAGTTGTCCCTGTATTATACTAGCAAATATACAATAGATAAAACAATAAATCAAACATTGTTGTTCATATGAAAACAAAACACACGAGCTCACATGAACTGAAAATGTTGCATGGTCACGTGTACAACCCAGTGAACCCTATAATTCTGACAGAACCTACGCCCCTGATCAATACCTGCCGGTAGGAATGTTTTATGACGTGGACGGAGGTAACTTTTCACGTGTTTGAAAGAAGTTGAACGCGAAAAGCGAGCGAACGCCTACGCATGTGATGCTATGACTTCTTTTGTTCGTGACTGACGATGCAGCTGAAGTAATGGCAGAGCAGAACTTATCGCACTTTCAGCTTTTGTTGGAAATGTTTAAATTACTGTAATAGTTTCTTTGTTGGTTTAGTTTTGGACATGCATTATTTGATTGTATTGCGTGACAGGTATTGTAATGTAATCTATTTTTTGTTTATTTTGATTCATGGAAAAACTTCGACTGTCAACTATTCTAAATAAATAAAAAGAAATAGAATGTGTATACTATGATTGAATTTTTTGTGAATCAGATTTATTCTGCTGATAACGATTTGAACATTTTATAAATACATTAATTGGTACATTTTTGCAAAAAAATTAAAATATAATTTCTGTTACAGGAATTGGCGAGCGTCCAGAATAATCATGTTATAGGTGAGAATTTTGTTCAATAATATTAATTTGTATTGTACAAATAAACCGACAGGAAGTATATTCTCCGGGGCTTTGATCAAATGGAAATTGTTTTTGTTCTCTATTTGCAAAACGAACAAATCTAAGAAAACCTCTAAGTGATCAATATTAGGAAACAGTAGTACATACTTTAAAAGCAATAGGAAAATGTACTAAACTACTTAAAAGACACAAACTACATAAATAAAATATAAACAAAACAAAAATAACTATGTAAAACAATACGAACTGTAAATTACAATGTATAGTCCTAATAGCCTAGATTCTGAAGGACTGTAACTAAATAAATTTTTAAAAAGCAATAGAACACATATTTCACAATTCAATTGACAATAATTCACAATAACAAAATCTATCAACATTTTGCACTATTGGTCAAATTTGACATATTTTGAAAAAATTCAGATGCAATTATATTTTAATTTACAAATTTCGTTTTATCTCTTTGGTTGCACGACAAAATAGTTATTTGTGTATTAAGAGCGTAAAGTGATTCTTTGTTACTCGAACACGGCAATAGTGTAAAAGGAACAAAGACACTTTACGCTCGTGATACACATATAATTTTTTCTACGATTGCTTCTTAAAGTTATTAAAAAACGTATACGTATGAAACTAAATTCGTTCTGTTAACTGTCAATATGACAAGTTTCTGTTTTGTTTGTATCCCTGGTAACTATTGAAATAAGCGTTCATTTATAATTTAACGTCTTTTTCGCGCGTTGCCATTGGAGACGCGCAAAAAAGATATTTTTCGATTGTTCCACAGAAAACGTCAACTTTACGATGACAAATGAGAGCGTAATTGTCAACTTTTCATAGCAATCATAGAAAAAATTATTTAAAGTTTTGTTTCATTTCAGCTAATAGTTTAGTCATAGAATTTGTCTTTAAAGTGAAATAATAATGATTTTATTCAATATATGGGGCGTATTCTGTAATAGACTGTCAATAGCAATAATTCCAATTTTTTATTAAACGTACATAAAAACTCTAATTTTCTTTTTACTTACAATTAGTGTCGTCTTGTTATTGGACAAAAATTGTATCAGGCTTTAAAAATTAAGGGAGATATAAGTGTATATTGTAGCCAATACCCAGTTGCACCAACTAAACTTAAATTTTACAGTGCTTTAAATAGATAAAAGCATATCGAAAGATTGACTCTGTTAATTTTTAATGCCTATTAAAAATTATTACCAGTCAAATGTCAAATAAAATTTTCATTTTTAATTTAGTGCCACCTGTTGTCATTGTTTAAAATTTTTAATGGGACGTGAAATATTAATAATTTTCTTACAGTATACGGCTATTATTAGATGTATTCTGTAACTGATGACATATTCCGTCAAATACTTGTTAATTTTTAATGCCCCTTTAAAAATTTTAACAAATAAAAATATGTGTCTTTTTTATTAGATCGGTCTATTCTCATGGATTTAAAATTCTATTGAACCGCATAAAATTAACATGTATAATATAAAGTAATAAAGCTCTGTTAAATTTTAACTTTCTCTCTAATAACATTAGAGGATACTAAATAAAAAAAATATATATTATACATACTAATGGCCTATAAGGTAGGTGGCTCAGTGGTGTTGAGTTGGACTGTGGATCTTGAGAACCCAGGTTCGATCCCCACAGCCGACATGCAATTTTCACCAAATTAAATCTACCCCTATGGTTCCTCCTCCACTAACATCTTTGGACGCCGTGATTTGACGGCTGGTAACCGCAATTTACGCGAAGAAATATATAAAAGTCGTGATGATATATTTATATTTTATTAATGGCCTGTTTTATAAAGAACAAATTAATCAACATCAAAAGTAAATAAAATGTATTCATTGCAATGACAATCGAAATTTTGACAGTAACATTATATATATATGCCACAAAATGAATAAAATTGATTGATTGATATTATTAAAATTAATAGAGTCAAATACAGTATGCGGCTATAATATAATATTATATTAAAGAGTAGAAAATAAATACGCAGATTCTTTTTCACCGAAATATGTAATTTATTATGTCCCTTATAAAAGATCTTTTCAAAATATACGAACAACATTAATTATAATTAAAAATGAGTGATTTATAATGAGTGTAATTATAAAATTATAATTGTTTTCTTTCTAATTGATAATTAGAAAAACTCGCAACATCAAAACAAAATATTAATTATCCAACAACACGAAGTTCCAAATACGACAGCATGACAACCAAACAAAATATGTACCTATTTTTCATCGCAGCAATCGAAATATCTGTAGCCTCATTACAGTAATTAAAAATGTTGGTGGTACAATTTACTAGAAAAAAATAAATGAGTATGCGTAATTGGAGAACAGTGTTTACTCTATGTTAATTTTAATTGTTTAGGACTAACAAATATTAGCAGATAACTCTGGCTCGTCTGAGTAGCTGTCAAAAGTCTGCTCATGACGTAATTCCGGGATGCCGTGGGATTTAGTCATGTCATGTTTGTCATCCTGCGAACCGAGCTGGAACTTGCAAAATTTATTTCACTTTAAAAAACGCGATGTGGTCGCATTTTCCGCATATAGTAAAAAATACTTAATGCACCCCATTAAACGAAAAAATGACGATAAAAACTGTAAATATTGTGGTATTTAGGTTAAAAGTAATTTTTATAATTAGTACTTACAACATTTTTAAAAAATGGCTCCCAATTTCGTTCTTACTTGCAAAGATTTTTATGTAATTAATATTTTTCGAAATAAATATATCATCACGCCTTTTACTCATTACTGGGTGTGGCACTCTACTTTAGCAGATCTCGGTAAGTGATATATTTTTTCGAGTGAAGTGCGGTTACCAGCTGACAAATCACGGCTCCCAAAGATATTAGTGAAGGGGGAGCTACAGGATAGATTTAAATTGGTGAAAATTGTTTGTCGGCTGTGGAGATCGAATCAGGGTTCTCAAGATCTACAGGCCGACTCGATACCACTGAGCCACCTACCCTAAAATATTCTCAATAAAGTGAATCAATGAATGCAGGGTCAATGCCCCACAACTAGAGCGATAATTATAGAGTTGGAAAAATTATGGTAATTTATACATTGGTAAAATATCCAGTAAAACGATTGTTATACGACCGGTCATATATGAAATTTTTAAATGTTTGAAATGTCAGCATATATCGATGACATCATTTGTACATTGTTTTCATACCAAAATGTATAGCAAAGTATCAAAATAATTATTTCAGTATTTATTTAAGGTCGCAAGATTCATGTGGTAACTATAATTTTTCTAAATGAAGACACATTTAGTTAAAAATATAAACATTGCTGTTATATACTTATGTTGAATTTAAAAAGATATAAACAGAAAAAATTAAATCTCAATCTCAAAAACAAAAATATTAATAAAATAGTTTTTTTATTTATACATAAAGTGATAATTTGAAAACGGTAATATGTTCGGTCATTTATATATCTTATCAAGATCGGCAATATGACCGCCGTCATTTTATTCTTTTTATCATAGTGAACCTTCAAATTTTCCAAATATTTTTCGCGACCCCCCTATTTTTACTGAAATTACGAATATTATATTGATTTTTAAGTAAGTGCTGATATAATAAAGACTTCAAATATATAAATTTAATTATGTTTAAAAATGTTTACGCTTTTAAAAATCTCTATTTTTAAGAGTGAAAATTAAAAAGTAATTGCATAATACGATTCTTGTTAATAATATGTCTATGTTTTTCATGCATTCATTTTTGTTGCTTGTCACGTCTAGTACCTAATTCTTAAAATATTGTTTCCATCTATACATTATTTGTTTTATATTGCTAATGATTTATTGTCTTTACCTTTGATAGAGGTGTTGATATTAATTTTTCATCGTAATTAGTGCTTTTCTTATTGTTTGGTTTTAATGCGCACTTTGTTGTTGCTTTGTTCAACAATGTTTTTTAAATTGTTAAATTTGTCAAAAAGATAGTGGAGAAATATGTTCATAATATCCCAAGACAGAAGAATTTCAAAGGAATTAAAAGAAATTGCATTAAATGCTTAGAATTAGTTAAATATAATAATTATTTTTAGTTTTTGACATTGATAGAAGTCCAATTTTTCTATTTTATCGTACTACCTAGATAAAGTGCTATATTATGAACACTAAACAGTGTCAAATTTGAAGTCATATTAAATTATATTCTATTCATCTCATACTAGTTTTAATTTATAATACTTTTTTATTTATAATTTGATTAATTAAGCAATACTTCAAATATAAAGTTTCTTATGTAACACAAATGTAGCAAACACAGGATCGCTATCTTATTGTATCTTTTTCGATACTTTGTACGTCATATGATATAGTGTATCATCTGCACAAAAACTATAATAAAAATCAATTTGTTTTGTTATAAATGTTCTTTAAGTCATCTGTCTTACAAAAAACAGACAATGTAATTTTTTTGCGTCTTACAAAAATTGTCTGGAGTTTATACGCAATGTCATGTCAGTGTTCTTGTTATTATCTTTGTAGGTCAGACTGTCTTAGACAAATTATCTTATCTGACGAGCTGTTCTTTATTCTTTAAAACGAACTACTCGTAGTATCTACATTTTACAGTAACACATTTTTTAATACTTGAGATTAAGTTTTAAGTACTAACTCTATTACAATTCATGAATTATTAACTTTATACAGATATTATAACAGCACTTTGTACCCCTATTATATAGGGTTACACTAACCACTAACCCTTAAACTTTAACAAAACAAATTCCACCTACAATTAATCTTCGTCTAATATTTCTATCCTAGTTCCTGGCGCACCATTTTCGCCTTAACCACATAATTCCTCTCAAGCAAACTTGTCTATTCCTCACACCGAAATAATTTGTTAACTCAAAAATTCACTCAGTAATCGGTCAGCCTCAATTTCACTTGTGGCTGGTGTCACCAATCACATGTATGTTTTAGTAGTAGGTAGGTAATCTAAGATGAACAACGTTAAATCATTTATATGGAAAATTATTATTATCAAGATATATATCATTAATTCCAGGGTAGCATAAACCTATAACGAACCAATTAATTATCTATACATCAGAATCATCTCGTAATTAATTTTCGTCACAAATTCATATTGTAACATACCACTTTCACCTCATTCATATTTCATTTATAATAAAGATGATAACAAAATTTGAATAACTATTATAACTATTCAAAACTTCTTTAAATGCCAAACATTTCAGTATAAATTCTTAACCATTTCTCTATTGCAAACCCCCTTTAAAAATATTTTTTGTCGCAGACCACGCTTCCTAAAGTAAATCAAATGTTTATTTAAAGTTTGTCATAAAAAACTTTTATATACGGAGAAAAGAGAAAATACACACCTACTATTATTACAATTTTACTGGAATTTTTCTATATCTATATTGAGTTTAAAATAAAAATAAATATATCGTCACGCCTTTTACCCATTACTGGGTGTGGCACTCTGCCTAAGCAGATCTCGGTAAGTGATATATTTTTTTCGCGTGAAGTGCAGTTATCAGCCGTCAAATCACGGCCCTGAAAGATATTAGTGGAGGGGAAGCCACAGGAGTAGATTTAAATTGGTGAAAATTGTTTGTCGGCTGTGAGGATCGAACCAGGGTTCTCAAGATCCACAGGCCGACTCGATACCACTGAGCCACCTACCCCATACAATAGTTTAATAGTTTAATAATAATAATAATAGTTTAAAATAATAACAACAAAAATAATATTGAGTGAAATTATAAAAATTTCTGGATTTCCCTGAATTTATTGAAAAACAGCAAACTGAACTTCATTTTTTACTGAATTCATATACTACCTGAGCCATGTTCAGGAGCTAAATACAAATATTCACGGAAAATAACATAAAACCTATAATTCCAGGTTTTGTAAATAAATTGACTAAAATAAATATATTATATTCATATAATTTACAATACTCCTCATTTCCTATTTCACTGCCCTACATTTACAGCCCCCAGACAAGCTCTCCTGGCGAAGTATATGACCAAAGACCCAAACATGACAACACTACTAGCGGAGATGACGTCAGAGAAGATGTTTGCCATACATAATTTTATTAACGTGTCACTTAAACTTCGTGCTTTTGTATTAAATATGTAATAAACCATCAAACATGTTCTAAAACTCACATACTTATCTAGATTATATAAATATACATTGTCCACAAAATCAAGTGTGAATATACTATCTAATTATTATGTTGTCTCCCATCTTTTGTATAGAGATGTATTTCTTTTTCTCTTTGCAAAATAAATGTATTATTATTATTATTATTATTCATATAATTTTCGGGGATCCCTCGTGAGGTCAACGCGGCCCCTCATGGATACGCAAACCGCAGGAGGTTAAGAACCGCTGTTTTAAATTATACGCAAAGACCTGTTATTTTAAAATTAACTGCCATACAATCCGGAAATGATATCATAAATATTAAATGGACACGGCGCCAGAATCAAAGATAATTACTTTCATATGCTGACAATTCATTTCATATTTGTGATATATTTATAATGGGAAATAATGGAATGGAAAAAATCCGTGTAATTTGATAAACCTACATACATAAGATGTTTCAGAAGTATTGCAACAAAATTTAATAACTTATTCTTGAGGTCATTTTGAGTAGAAAATGTAATATTCCTGTTAGTTACTGAAATTCAAGAGGCCAAAGATTTAGAAGTAACAGCAAATTTTTAAATAAATATCAACAAATTATAAATAAATTAATATAAATATATCATCACGCCTTTTACCCATTACTGGGTGTGGCACTCTGCCGAAGCAGATCTCGGTAAGTTATATATTTCTTCGCGTGAAGTGCAGTTACCAGCCGTCAAATCACGGCCCCCAAAGATGTTAGTGTAGGGGGAGCCACAGAGGTAGATTTAATTTGGTGAAAATTGTTTGTCGGTTGTGGGGATCGAACCCGAGTTCTCAAGATCCACAGGCCGACTCGATACGACTGAGCCACCTACCCCATATCAACATTTAGGTAAAACAAAACACGACATGGGCAACAAAACATAAAATAACGCAATGAAACATAAATTATTTAAATTAAATATGAAATAACGTAACAAAACAGGATAACACAATATGGGTTAAACGAAATTTAACACATAACGAACGATTACAAAATCCATATAACTAACAATATCTGCATATTCCGCAGCACTAAATTCCTCTATTGTGAAGTAAATAAGATGCAACAATGTATATTTAAATCAAGATTTAATTTTGTTATATGTAGTATGTGTTATTTTTTAAAAAGTATCTTGATTACAAAATTTTAAATTTTTACTTTTAATTTTTTGGTAACCAATTGTAAATGGACTTATGGTCATCTAACATTTTTTTACTCAAAATGACCTCAGTAATAATCAATTGCATTTTGTTACACTAGTCCAGATACACCCTGAATATTCCTCATACTTCAAACATTTCGTTATCTTAAAAACTTTTCTATATTTCTATATATTTACAGATAATCATAGCATAAAGAACGAAATCCAGTTAAAATTTGCGTTTACTAATTAACAAATATGAGGTCGTGTGTTCGAATCACACTATCTTCAATTTATATCCTAAAAATTACGATTACATCTAAATGGTTAAGATTCTACTTTACTAGTAAGCTGTAAATTCCTTGTACTATAATTGGGATTAAGTTTCTGTTGTACAAACTAACAAATAAATAAATAAACATTCATCTATCAATTCCTAGGGTATTCACTGACTCATTCCACCCTCAATCTGACCGCTCATCTACATATTTTCTATATTTAAAGCACCAGCCAATTATGTTGTATTTATATTTTACTAACCACGTAGCTTTTCATTATTGACGCACTTTTGTAAAAACCAACTTATTGGTTTTTAATTAATTTATAATAAATAAATGTAAATACAATTAGACAGAATAACTTTTTTTTATTTTCTTTTAAATCGTAACTAACCACAACACATTTTTCTTTTTCCAAGCCTACTTTTTCTTTTGTTTTTCCTGGTTAAAAATAATAATGAGCACTACACTTTCAACATCCAAACCATCTCAATTGCCTTAATTTCTCTCATCCACAGGCCCGACGAGAGGGCAGGGTAGGTGGGGTAAAATACCCAGGGCCCGTGGAATTCAAAGGGCCCGGATGTGATGCTATTTTATAAATTGCTTTTAATTTTCTACTATTTCACCAATTTTTTATATTCTTTACTAAAACATGTATAACGAAATGTCTGATACACGTTTTCTACAATTTATTACATTGTATAAAGTACTAAATGACGAAATGCTTGATGAAGGGCCGGCCCCAGTTGCAAATTTCAAATAAATTTATACACTATTCAAAAGTACATTATTACATTGTTGCATTTTTGTTTGTTATATTACTACATTGTATACAACACACATAGGCAAAGGCTCTATACATTTGTGCGTAGTGCTGTTTTAGTATCCCCTGCATTTATCGAATATGCAACTAGATATTAGATAGTCATACAGTGAGTATACAATACACATCGCTGCACCAATTAACTCAGAATTTTGTATTTAATTTTATTTATATTGTTATAACTTTATTTAGATATTAATAATTCTTATTGTTGTCATACATATATTTATAAATATATTTTTTTTGGTATCTTATATTTAATTAATAAATATTCAAAGTTAAAGGAGGCCCGAATTTGTTTTTTCCCGGGGCCCGCTTTTTCTCTCGGCGCCCCTGCTCATCCAACAACATACCTCGCAATTTGTAAGTTAACAAATACCATTATAGTCCCTTAGAACCTTCGATTAAACGGTTATCCTCATCACACGAAATTAGGTAATTTATTGGACTATATTTACCATCATTAACGTTGTAAAGGCATCGACAATGTTTACCTGTAACCAGTCCAGGTGTACTAGACACCATTTACTTTGCGAAATTACTGATCGTGATCGTGATCAGTGATTAGAACGTCGTTAGTTCAATACAAACAGTTCACTGTGTAAATCCTGTCGTTTATCGATCGTTGCATAAATAAATTCAATTATAATAATCTCTCCCGGGACTGACAAACATAAATTTGACTACTTTATGTGAGAAATCCTTTCACTCAATCATAAAGGAAGTATATAAATGGTTATGCATATGTACCAAGTTATGCACTGGTTTTGGTTTCATATGCAAAGTAATACGTATGCAAATTTCTACGGAATGTAGGTCAAGATTATGTATATCTAATGTCCGTGGATGCGGATGAAGTCGGTCCCTAATGTCATTTAGATGAAGCGATGGATGAAAATCAAGATTGAAGTAAGACATTGACGCTCTGACACTTTGATTCAAACAAGCGCCAAACGCTAAAATAATATAACTTTATAATTATTCTATTGTTTTCCATGAACACTTGGGATTCTTGAAATTTGATATTCACGAATTTTCTTTTGTTTGATATTGATTTAGTTTCGTTCGTCTTTTGATAATTTCGCGACGGATTTATGTAACACAGTAGTAGACATATTTAAAATTCAGATTATAGGTCGTTTTTATCAACTCTGCTTGCATCCTCACAAAACTAACTTTTTACTAACATTTTTGTTTTATCTTGGTTTATCTATTGATTTAATTCAGCTTCATCAATTGAACTGAATTTAACTGCCCAGCACTGCTCGCGATTGACACATGGACAGAACTAGGGATGTTGTTATATTATCAATGCCAGAATTTTAGCACTAGATACATATAATTCGATACCTCGAAAGGAGTATCAGTATCGATATAATACCACGCCTTTTTTCACTACTAAGTAATAATTCTCCAATATAGCCTCAATTTAAACCACATGTTTCATGAATTTTTAAATACATTTGTGCACTTGACTCATTTCAATTCATGTAATTTGACGCAAGAAATTTAGACCAAAACCAACTTGATATTATCAACTGTTTTTGCGAGTATACAAAAGAAAATTTGGGAAAACAGTTGTTTTTTATCTATTTATTAGTTTATTATTTTTCATTTTAAACTTTCCATTTCTTGTTATTTCCCAATCAAAAACTCCGGTCTTCCAGATATTGTATCTAAATCTACAAATATTTCTCTTTTTTTAATTCCTTAAAGTATCGTCATTTATTTTAGATACTTAGTATGATATCGATATCGATACTTATTAGCGATTCTTTTATAATATAATACCATCTACTATTACTAACTAATATTTTTGTAATTTATAGTAATTTAATTAATGGAAAATAAATATAATGAAAAAAATAATTAGTACTCAAAACACAATAAATTATGTAGAGTTTTTATTTAATAGTAGAAAGATAAAGACTTCCAAATTATTTTTTAACTTAGTAAATGTAAAATAATGAGCTACTTGGTCAAAAAATTTGTCTACACTTATCCATATCACATGGAGAATATTTCACTGGAACGAGTTACACGGTATAAAGATCTTGGTATTTTATTTGACGTCAAACTAACTTTCAATGATCATATTGGTGCAATTGTTAAAGCTTCATATAGAAATCTAGGATTTGTAATTCGCAATTCACAATCTTTTCATAAAATTGCGACTCTAAAGAGTTTGTATTACTCATTTGTTCGTTGTAAACTGGAGTACTGTATCCAAATCTGGAACCCTTTATACAATAAATATGTTCATGTTATCGAATCAATACAAAGAAAATTTATAAAATTCTGTTATTTCAAAATCTATGGACAGTACCCCAGTTACGACTCGGAATATGACTATGTCAGTATGCTTTCGGAACTAAATGTAGTGTCTCTAAGTAATAGGAGGAAAATGTTATCCTGTTTGTATTTATATAAATTGTTGAATGCTTACATTTATGATCCATGTTGTCTTGAACGTTTATCATTTAATATTCCACGCATTTCATCAAGAAGTAAGCTAACATTTACCTGTAAAACTGTTAAAACTAATTATCAACTGAAATCTCCAATTAGACAGCTCTGTAATATATTTAACAACATATCATGCAATATTGACCTGTTTGGTGACCCGTTACCTAAATTTCGGAGACTACTACTTGCTCATTTTGTTTTTTAGTTATTTTAATTATAAGCTTTTATTTTTGGTTTATATATAACTTTCTGTAATTTTTCTGTAATACTTATATCAGTTTTTAAAATTACTTTATGTTATTTGATCTATACTTATTTATTGATGCTTGATTTTGTTAATTTTTTGTTATTGTTACTATGTTCACTTTACATTATTTTTGAAATCTGCATGTATATTTATATTGTTTCTGTGTAATCGTCCTGTAATTGGGATCTTGGATCCTGTTGGATTGATTGTTAATAAATAAATAAATAAATAAATAACAATGGTTAGTACCAAATTTCATCTTCAGATGTCTAAATTCAATCTAACCATGGAATTAAATGTAAATGAACTTTATTGCTACGTACCTACTCGTAATACAATTTTTGATTAAATTTTGACTATTTCTATTTATCAAAAATATTATTAGGTATGTCAAAATAATGTGATGTTTGTTAGGTCATTTGATGACCTAAAAGTATCTATTATAAAACCTTTTTTATTTTGTAAATAAGTTTATACCAGTAAATAATATAAATCCGGAATAATTCTCTATTACTATGTCTGTAAATGGTAATCTATTGAAACATTTTAATAGGATCTGTGACAAAGTGATTAACTATTATTGATTTCAATTTAAGCTGTTATTATCTATAGAAAATAACAAATTTTTGTGATAGTTTATTTTTAGGAGAGACATCATTTCATATTAAATACTTCATAAAAGATGTATAAAGCAAGAACAAAAGCCTGCAATTATCTACAAAATACATTAAATACCTAACAGTCGATAAATCGTAAATACTTATGTATAATAAAAAAGTTTCAATGATAAGGACGACAAAACTGCTGAAGAATATCTTGACACATTTCAAAATAACAGAAAAAGTGATAAAATTCTCTATTTATTTGTTCAATTTTAACAAGTCTATGTAAATACATAAAAAATGCTATATTTATGCTGAACGAGACTTTTTTTATTCAAAACTACTTGAAAATTCATTTCAAGATCTTAGATGTTTGTCAAAACATTTCACCCTCGCTATGTGCGATTGACAAGTTTTTATCAGTCAATAGATTATTCGCTAGAAAAGTTTTTGCTTGGATCTAATGGAATCTGAGTTCAGACTGCTTTACGGGTTGTTTTATACAAAGCAATTTCCGATGACCTCTGCTACTAAAGTGCTTTCTTTACGAATACAAAAAAAAAAACTCATTTAAAAACTGTTCTTAAATGCGAATAATGCTCGCGAATAACTTCATTTAATTTCCATACGAACGAAATTAAATTTTCGCGAAAAAATGTCTTTCGTAAATACCAATTTTTTTCTGAATGCTGCTATTCATATTTTTATTAAAATTAAAACTTGCTTTTGTGGTGTTTGAATTGCAGATTTTTGTTAAATTATTAATAAATTTATTAATTGTATATAAAATAAATATGATACTAATAATATAGTCTTCTAGTTTTCATGTTCCTTTTGTCTTTACTTCACTAGGAATTGATGGTAAATCTGGTCAAACATAGAATAAATTTCCTGCCATTTGCAATTCAATTGCTTGAGGTTTTGGATTGAACACCGAACAGTATGACCTTTAGTGTCAACAAATTTTTCAAATATAAAAATAAACAGGTTTCCTTAAATTTATTCTTTTGAATAAAATATTATTGAATCACTGCAATTTTCAAACTACAAAATATCCTTTCAGTATTGAAAACTGTGTTGTTTTGTATTTATATTAAATGTTCAAAAATATTTTTGTTTAACGTTTTTAATAAAAGCTAATCTTATTCGATGGATCTAACAAAAATTAGAATTGTGTAGTTTGTATCATTTTATTCGCAAAGTTTGTTTTATTCGAAGTTTTAATAATCGGATTCTAATTTAAACCGTTAAACTAAATTTAAGCTAAATAAGTACATTTGCAAAATATTACAATATTAGAAATATATTCTTTTAAACTAATAGGGATTAAATATAAAAAATAAAACAATTAAAATAACAAGATCTCATGGTAACACTGTCACATATTACAAAAACAAATTGTCGAGTTGAATATGTATTGACGTAGTTTGTTTAGCTCCACGGCGCCGCAACAGTTGCATTGGGCGCTAGTGTAACTATAGTCGTGCCAAGAAAACAAACGATGCACGTCACCAGTGACGTTGTTAATATCGTCATATATACTAACATCGATTTAAAAAAATAAATATATTGTTTTATTATATACTTTATTGAAATCATGAATTTGGCTTTCGTTTAAGAATAAAGCCAATTTCTGAGTTTACATAACATAACATATTATAATATAAAATAACTAAAATATAATAGTATATTACAAAACGAAAATTGTAACAAGCACATTGCGTGCGAGAGAAAAAGTTGCGCACGAGCCTTGGCGAGTACAGTTACGAGTATTTCACGAGCAATGTAATTGCATTACAATTCGAGTTTTGTATTATACTTTATCTACGACCATAAATAATAATAAGAACAATTTCAGAATATTTGTTAGGTTATATCCGTAACATCAACTGTCAAACAGCAGTGTTACCACTTAACAAATGAAAAATTTCTTGAGAACAGTTACGCAATATATATATATATATTACGTAACTAGTACAGTAAACCCTTAGCAACCGTAAACAAGCATTTACTGTTATGCAAATTGTTTTTAATGGCCTACTTACATATATGGTCGTAGATAAATATATTTAAAGTTGTATAATGTTTTATAGTTTACGTAAGAATCGTAAACATAATATAATATAACTTAACAAAACATAGAATATGACAACATTTTATTTCATTACGGTTACGCTATATAATCGATTGATTATATTTGGATGCCTTCGTGTGTCATCATTACCATTTTGCACCAATGTATTAAATTCACTTATTAAAAGAACACAGAATATCTGTCAAATAAATAAATCTGACAATTTGTTTCATTTTAATAAAATAGTTTTTATAAAACCTAGCAGATTTCCGTTCTAAATTTATCCAGTACATTTTATTTAAGTTTTTTCTCTCCCTAGTTTTATTGAGATTAGCGTACATAATTACTATAATAGTAACAGAAATAATATGGTCTGTATCCGTCATAATTTTCATTTAACAAATGTCAAAATAGAACTGAATATATGCAACCTACTATTGTTGTATATAATAAGTTATATTATGGAATTTTATGGAAATCTAACCCGGGTTTTCAAATCAACAGTGCGAATGTATCACATACTGCAGATATAAAATAAATAAATACATCATACGTTCTCCACAGCTGACAAACAATTTTCACCACATTAAATCTACCCCTGTACCGCTTCCCCTCCACTAACATCCGTAATTTGACGGCTGGTTAGCGCACTTCACGCGAAGAAATATATCACTTACCGAGATCTGCTTTGCCAGAGTGCCACACCCAGTAATGAGTAAAAGACGTGATGATATATTTATACGACATTTTGCCCATTACTGGGTGTGATATTTATCTGCAGTAAGTCTAAATAAGTGACGTATTTTTTCGAAGGAGATGCAGTTACCAGCCGTCAAATTAGTACCTCCAAAGTTTAAAGTGGTACCAAGTTTTTGACTATTGATATCCAACACGGGTTTTCAAATTAACAATCCGAACAGTTGCCATTGAGCTTTCTACCCCATTATCTCAAAACAATGAAATATATATTTAGTGAATAAATTAATTGTTGTTTCAAATTTGTAATATAAACAAATAAATACAGGTATTCCAAATGTTTTATAAACTAGAGGCAATTAAAACAATAACAAATATTTTATGATTAATTGCAGGTACATTACAGTAATTATACTCGCTAGTCCATGCCACCCACATACGAAATGTATTTACTTAAAATTTACACCAATAACTATTACCATGCATTGCATGCCAAATACAAATAAACACAGGTCATACATGCGCACATTTACCTAGGATTTACGAATAACTTTATTTGAAATAGATTGTCGATTATGCGGCTTTTGTAAGTTGCGACTGCTCACTATGGCATGACACTGACATTTATTAAAGGTACCACTTACACTACGATACTGTTGCTAACAAAGGACCATATTAATGTCAAAGTTTCTGACAGAGTTAAGCTTCTGTCTAATAACGCCATAAATATCGATTTTGACTATAGCGTAAACTAAATTAATAAATTTATACTGTATAACCTGATTATGATAGATAAATATTGCTAACTTCTAAACTGTTATAGTCCTATTTTTAAAATAGTTTTAGCTAATCTTGAATTTTGATCAGTCAAATTAATCTTAATCATATTCTTTAAAAAGTTTAAATAATCTTGTCCCCATTTGGTTATTGGAAAGTGCTTTAAATAAACTTTTAAAAATTAAACAAAATAGATCGGTTACAGAAATAAAATAAAATAAATATATCAACACGCTTTTTATCCATTACTGGTTATGAATTCTGCCGTAGCAGATCTAAATAAATTATATATTTATGAGTATGAAGTGCGATTCCCAGTCATAAAATCAAGGTTTCTCAAAGATTTTAGTAGAGGAGTAGCCACAAAGGTAATTTAAAATTGGTGGTTGAGAAGTATCTCAGCTATGTTGTTGTTTTCCTCATTTTTACTTTTTTGACCTATATAACAGGGAAAGTATTGTGATGGTAATTTTTTAGACTCTACTGAATTCAAAAGACAATCAAAAAGTCGATCTGTCGGTCTGATTCTAAGCACGATAAACTAAGCTCATTGAAATTTGGGATCGCAACTTTATATTTAAGCTTTTAATGATGGTGATCAGTATTGTTTAATAATAATTTTTTTAAGTTTTTGTTTGATTCGTAAACGGTAATATTACAATATAACTAAAATAGAATCTAATTTGATATCAAACAACTTTTGCTTTAAACCTTTTTCAAAATTATATAAATAGGATCATTTTGATAATTTTCAAAATCTTCATGTTTTTGTAAAACATGTAAAGAACAAAAATTATTAAAATCATAATATCAAATTAGAGTTTTCATGATATTTAAACATTCGACAATGGTCTTTTTAAAGGTAATTCAAAATATGCCAAGTTTGGTATGAAAATGAAACTTTTAAATAGAGAATTCTAGTACACTAGTAAAAGTGTCAAAAATTATAATTTAAGCGATTGGCAATTGATTTAAATTTGTTTAAATTAGGCCATGTTCAGTATTAAATTAAAGCTCCCAAGCACAAAATTCTATTAAAAATATAAAACATAACATTTAATCAATCATGAATTATTATTTTCTCAAAAGTTTTTTTATAGGTGAATAGATAATGACAATAATTCAACCTACGTATAAAAAGTTTATATATAGGTAGACATGTCACATAAATAGGTATAAATAGTGGATATACTTTTTTAAACGACGGACATAAAGGTCATAATTTTAATAAAATTGTATTTGGTTAATCATCTTAATGAGTATCTTCCACTCGAGGTTTGGTTTATCTCAGGCAAAATTTTTATTTTCTTCACTCAAACTTGGTTGTTTTGTTATAAAACCACTCGAGCAATTTGACATTAGACAAAATCTCTACCTCTGTGCACGATCTTTTCGTGTCAGTTGCTCTCGTCAGTAGATACCAAGATCAAACAACCACGTTTTTGTAAATAAAAACATGTGCAATAAAAAACTAAACCCTCGAAAAACTTTATTTTGATCATTTTTTTTATAATGTCGCATAAAAGAAACCGAATGCATAAAATGGTTATATTCCCAAATCTCAAAGTGGTTTGTCTTATTTATGCGTTAAAAATTTATCGAATAAGTTAATAAATTTCAGTTATCTGTAATATGATGATAATAAATGGTTGTGGTAAAAGTAAAATTCTTATAAAAGTTTTCCTGGAGTGATAAATAAGAAACGAAAAGTATGAAGGATAAGATTATATCTTTGACAAATGGGAACACTGACTTGTATTCTACCCAATTTAAGGTGATTTGTAATATATGAAGGTAATGTGCCAGTTTTTTTTGCATTTTTCAATTTTGCCTAGTTTGTTTTTTAATTGAGTAATTTATAAAACCAAAAAAAGTAATCATAAAAATTAGTATTCAATTTGAGTTAAAAAAGCCCTAAATCCTACATTTCCGTCTTAAGGAAGCATAATATGGGGTAAGTGGCTCAGTGTTATCGAGTCGGCCTGTGGATCTTGAGAACCCTGGATCGATTCCCACAGCCAACAAACAATTTTCACAAATTTAAATCTACCCCTGTGACTACCCCTCCACTAACATTTTTGGGGGCCGTGATTTGACGGCTGGTAACCGCACTTCACGCGAAGAAATATATCACTTATCGAGATCTGCTTACGGCAGAGTGCCACACCCAGTAATGAGTAAAAGGCGTGATGATATATTTATTTATTTTTATTTAAGAAACCATAATGTCTGTCAGGACGGTGCTGTAGATAGCGATACGGAATTTGAATCCGAAGATCCCAAGTTCGAATCTTACTCAAACTAAAAATTATATAAACTACCACACTGCGGCTCGGTGAGTGCGGACCCTGTACTGTAATTGGGATTAAGTTCCTGTTGTACAGTGTAACATAAATAAATAAATAATTATAACAAAAATAGAACTGGTATGAATCCAGACAGATTTCTTATTGCAATTAGAATAAATTTCTTGTTGACCGTCGAATATCAAATAAATAAACAAATCAATAGAACATCTTCATACATGACATTACAATTCATTGCGGATCTGGGCACACCGAGCCGCAGTTTTTTCTACTGCCGTACTGCCAGTTCTCCTAGACAAATGCCACATTATTTAAAACGTATAAGTAACTAACTTATAGTGCTAGAGTGTGAAAAATACATGTAACTGTATTTTTATATTTTACAACAAATCTCACATAATCGGTAGGCGAATTGAAACTGACACACTTTGGTTCGGGTAACGTCCCAGTATTTTAAAAGATATACTTTAACACTGTCAGCCACCGCGCCTGTTAGAACGTAATACATATTCATTTCAAATTAATTTTAATTAAATTTCTCCAAAAACATTTATTGATAGATATATGTACCTCCATCAACTAAATACAACATCAGCACTTACACTAATTACAATTAACAAGACAAATATGCCGCTAAGCAAACATGCGCTGTAAGGTAAGCAGCGACTGGGAAAACAGCGTTCTGTTATTATTATTTGCAGAACGCCGTCACATGACAATCTCTCTGCTACTCTCTTCGAATTACGTGTACACTTCGCAGTCATTCCGCTGACAGGGCTTCTCTCCTAGTGTCATTCTGGTATTCCTTCTCCGCTAGTTTCACCAGTGACGTAACTAGACTTATTTTTACCCTAGAATATGATTTTTCCAAGAAATATAACTTCTAAATCTTTGAATGACGAACGAAACATGCCACTGAAGAATCTCAATAAAAACATTTTTGTTTGAAACTAAAATTTAATAAGTGAATCTAAGCGAGTTGGCAATAACACCATTTTAAATTGTATTAATATTTAAATGAATTGGTAACAGGATCGGAATATAATTGAATGTATAACTAAATATATAAATTTTATTTTGATGTTTCGGCAGGCGAATCTACCATCATCAGCTAATAAAATATTTTACCGGTTTCAGGATATTAACCCAATGTTTACATGCACAAAAGTAAGCTGGTAAGTAATAACTGTATTCTGTACGGTAATATTACCATACTGACTTGTCAAAATAGTCAAGAAAATTTAAATAAAACACAATGATAATATAACACTATTAATAGAAATGGAACTCAAAACAACAATAATACAAAGATTACTTCTCGTGCTTATCATAATATATATCAATAGTACAGTCTTTCATATTAGAGATGACCACGTTATAACGAATAAATAAAAAAATTATTTATAAATATGATACAAAACAATTGTAACCACGGCGTTAAATAAAAACATACAGACCACAGACTTACTTGACCACATACTAAAATGAAGACAATGACGCTATTCATAAAAGAATTTCAAAAAATAAAATTTACTAATGACGTTAACGTGTTTATATTCTGAAACCGATAAACTATTGAACAAACAACGGATGTTATGAGTCATAACAGGCCTTAGATGTCTTAAAATCCTCTCTACTAGCTAGGATTTCAAACTGACATCTGCGGCTGTAATGATAATGTTGCTGTATGTTGAATATAAGGTATTCATTAAAACTATTACCTATTCAAATTTAAATTCCATTTTAAAATAAATAATGCATAAATATAAATAGATATTTCAATACAATCAATTAGAGAAATTAATTAATATATTTCGATAAAAGCATCTAAATATAGTTGATTCAACGTTTGTATAAATGACTTTTAAATTTCTCTGTAAACACTAATCGATGCTATTGTGAAAATTTTTCGTTTGCTATTAATTTCACACAAACATATTTTCTTCACAGTTTACAAAATATATCTATGAATGTCAAAAATTACTTGGCACTATTTAATTAGTCATACAATTTATGGAAGGTTCTTGCCACCATAGTTGCCCAGTAAAATAGGAGTTCAATGCACAATATCTTAGCTGTTTATATTAACGGCAAAGTATAAAATTCTGGAATGTTTATATTGTCTAGGTAATGTGGACAATTTTAAATGCAAATAATATATTATTTGTCAGTTATTTTTTATATTAGAACAAATTCTTGACGAGGCTCGCACTTCTAACAGAGGCTGTAGAATACATATTCCACACATGCAAGCCGATTTTAACTAAAATTATTCTGAATGTTGTACATTTATTTCAATATTAAATCTGTTTTTGGCAAGACTTGGTTCGATTGCATTTTAAACAAAGTTTAAACTCGTAGGACTTGTGTTCCACACACGCAAGCCTTCATATTTATTTCTTGCAATGATTGCATGATTTAATATCGCATTGCCGGATGAAATGTACGCAATTCTAATCTATATACAATTGCGCTTTTATTTTCCCTTAAACTTTGAAATGTCTCAAAAGATAAAAAAAAAATAAATAAGTAAACAAACGCGTAAAGTCAATAGTAATAAAAAAAGTATATCCTTCAAGTAAACATCCTTGGCAAATGTATAATCTCCGCCACTGTTGTTGACTGACGCATTTATTTCAACGTCTGCAATATAATAATATTAACCGCGGATTTCAGTGTCACTTTCATGTAACGAGTAACGCTGTAACGGTTAGTAGCGATGTCGAGCGCGAGTTGTAGCTCTAGGAGAGAACGTTTGAGTCAAATCCTGCCGGATAATCCGTTCCGAGTCCTTTGCTCGTAACCGACTGTGGCTGATTTAATTAAAGAGAATTATGCAGTAAAAACTTGTCTGAGGGAACCATGGGAATTATGCTAAATTATTGTTTACTTTGGTGTTAGTGACGTTTAAGTCATTGCTCGACGTATGTTGCTAAATTAGGAAGTAAGATTTAACTACTAAGTCTCTTTGAGCCAGGAGATTATTTGATTGACATAGGATTTAGTCTAGAATTTTCTGATTCTTGGATATTGAGGACTTACCTATTTAATTTATATTTAAAAATTATAATTCAATTGCAATTTAAATATTTAAAAGCACAGTTAAAAAAGAGCATTAAATTTTGAGATAACAAACGCCATCTTTAATGCTGGTAGAAACTAATCGAATACAAAGCAAACAGAATAAAATTGTTATTAACTTACGTTTCTTGAAACATTCTATTTGTTTTCATATTATTAAACGGATTAGTGTCACAATATCAAATATTTTTGTGAATCAGAAAAGGATTTAATATTGATAATATAATGATATTACCGATTAATTTTATAGTAAATGATTTAATGTTTAGTTTAATCAGAAATATTTATTTAATCTTCATTAGGTAGTATTTATGCTGGAACAGTTATTTATGTAACTAGTGCTAAAAGAATTCTTTTATTGCAAGAGTATTACAAATCCATGATTTTTAAACAAGTTGCACAATAGCTATTTATGAAACTAGTAAGGAAATGAAGGTTATTACCTAACGCATGTGAAATTTGCAGAACAAGGCGTAATCGAGTTATGTAAACACACAAGTAAGGTAATAACCTATTTTCTTACTAGCTTCATACAATATTTTTTCTACTTTCGTTCTAATAAATACGAAAGAACGTTTTTGAAATTATGAAATTTTGACATATTAATGACAGTTGTAAATTCAAAAAATAAAAAAAATAACACATCAGAATTCGTCTACCAAGGTATCTGTTACTATGTTACCTCATTATTTCACTAGTTAAATATGCAGTTCATTACCTAACTCAAATAAGTGAAATAAAACGTCTATTTTTTAACGGAAGTAGAAAAATTATTTTTCTTACGATCAAGGTTTATCTAATTATACTAATTTTTCTAAGAACATTTCAATTGTCAAATATCATATATTTTATAGGTATTGTGCACGTTTTTATTATTAACGTATAAAAACAGTATGTATATTGTGCAATAAGTTTATAATTGTAGCAAGTGTCATAGTTCATAGGAGTGTATTATTAGCCATTATACACGAGTTGCATTCGCTATTTTTTCTACTAGCAAATCCAACACACAAAATAATTATAGTAAATACCACCCTTAAATAAAAAAACAAAAAATGCTATTTTATTAAATAAATCATAGAGACCATGAAAACAGTCAATACTGCGCGTTTAATAATCTGTATTATAATGAAAATCTATATCGTAATAAAAACTTGTGTCTTAATGAATGTCATTAAACTATTAATAATACAAATTTACTAAGTAAATTAAAGTATTTTTTCTACGATAAAAATCAATATCTAAAATTATTAAAATAAATGTCATCCTTGAATCCCAAAAAAAAACTATCTATTTTACTGAGGAAATCATGGAAACCATGGCAATAGTAAATGCTATGCGGTTATTAGTCAATAATCTGTAACATAATGAAAATCTGTATCGTTATAAAAATCTGTGTCTTAATGAGTGCCATTAAACTACAATTAATACATATTTAATAAGTACATTAAATCATGTAGAGTAGAAAAAGGTTTTTTCTATGGTCATACGAAAAATGAGTCATTTTGTACTCATTTTTATTGCAAAAAAGTGATTATTGTTTTGCACGGCGTTCTAGTAATAAAATAGTTGCTACGAAACAAACTTAACTTTGTAACCTACAAAATAAATATTTTTGATGTTTGAAATCTAATAATTAAAATTAGTATAATTAGTTAAAACTAGGTAGTAGAAAAAATAGTATATGCAACTCGTGTTTAAAGTTTCTTCGCGCTGGTACAATAAAGTATCATTTTCAGCACTAGTTGCATAAATAACTATATTTCACACCATACAAAGAAGAATCACTTTTTGCACTGAAAATGTGTACATAATGACTCACAAGATCGTAGATAAAATAATTTTTTAAATGTCTATTCAGCATTGTAAAATATATAAACTTTTTTTTAAGTTAAAAAAAAGCTACGAAAAAATAAAGTTTAGTTTGGGATGCAAAGAGTCATATTGGTGTTATATCTCACTTTTTAACTTTAAAAGCTAAGCTAAAAGTTATTCATCTTTTCAGTTTAGCTTCTAAATAGTTTAACTCTTAAAATTGTAAATTGTAAAGATATTAATATTTATCTTTTTTAGCTTTCATTTTCAAATTAAAAATATTTGTATAAACCGAGAATATGATACATTACAATAAAAATATAGTTATTGGAAAATTTAGTATTATATAGTAAGTAATCTAGATCTAGATCCAAAAATAACTAACTTCAAACATTTGAATGTGCAACATTTTAGGTTTTCAAATTTTATTTTAATTCAGAATATGAATCTTTATCGCGCAAGCACCTATATTATTATTATTATAATCCATATACTAAAAGAGAAAAAAGGTATATATATTTATATATTTGGATTCATCACGGTCAGTTGCCCATTTCTACAGCCTAGATGGATTATCCGAAAATTTTGAAACATTTTTTATTTGATAGAGATCAATTATGGGGAGTGCCTTTTGATAGTTTCAAATTTTTCGTACACATGATGTGCGAGATATTTTAGAAAAACATGCGTTTTTGGCGCAAAATCAACTTAGAGCGAGGTAGCTTTGGATTTTTTAAGAAGAACATCTAACGTCGATTTGACATTTCTCAGTGGCCATGTCGTATTTTTAATTATAAATTACTTCAATAGAAAAATTTGTAGACTACTTTTGATATATTTTACGCATATTATAGGAATGAGGGGACGTTTTTATTATAATTACAAATTTTTTAAATGTTTATTTAAAAACTATTTTTTTGATATGACAGTGCACCATGAAGTTGCCAAGTATTGACAGAACTAGGTTTTACACTATCAGCTTGGCTGCGTATTTTCTCAACAAAATCAAGTATCATAATGAAATATTTTAACAGACTTGATAGTCGTTAGAATTAAAATTAGTAACAAACTATTATCAATATATTCGAGTGATTGTCTATTGTTTTTTCTGAAAGTCTCTAGAAATGTATCGTGTTTGGTATCAAACTAAATGGTTTGAAGAGGGCTTTAAACAGAATTATTAAAAATTGTGATTCACTGATTGTCAATTGTTTTTTTTTTCTAAAAGTAATTAGAAACATATCGTGTTTGGTATCAAATTAAATGTTTTAAAGAGGGATTTTGGGCAGAATTATAAAAAATTATAATCGAATGATTGTCAATTGTTTTTTTTTAATACTATTTAGAAATTCATCGTGTTTGGTATCAAACTAAAGGATTCGAAGAGAGTTTTTAAACAGAATTATTAAAATTGTAATCAACTGATTGTCAATTGTTTTTCTTAATAGTCATTACAAATCTATCGTGTTTGGTATCAAATTAAATGTTTTGAAAAGAGATTTCTAGCAGAATAATTACGAATTATAATTGACTGATTGTCAATTGTTTTTGCTAAAAGTCTTTAAAAATCTATCGAGTTTGGTATCAAACTAAAAGGTTTAAAGAGAGCTTTCGAACAGAAATATTAAAAAAAAATTAGGTCAACTGATTGTCAATTGTTTATTTCTAAAGGTGTTAGAAACATATCGTGTTTGGTATTAAATTTGAAGTTATGAGGAGATATAGAAGCCAAAAATTGTAATCGACTGATTGTCAATTGTTTTCACCTAAATGATATTGAAACTGTACTTATTTCAGTTCTAATGAAAGATCTGAGAGATAATGTAAACATAAATCAGCAAGGAGTTGATAGCAAATCATTTTCGAAAAATTTGTAAACTGTAATTTTTACAATATCAATACTCAATCATTTTCTTCAAGGGCTGCGGAGCCTAGCTGAGGGTCGGCGTAGCCGACCTGATCGCTAGTCCATATACTAAAAGAGAACGGAGGTATATTTATATATATATCTGGATTCATCACGGTCAGTTGCCCATTTCTACAGCCTAGACGGATTATCCGAAAAATTTGAAACAATTTTTATTTGATAGAGGTCAATCGTGGGGAGTGCCTTTTGATAGTTTAAAATTTTTCGTACACATGATGTGCGAGTAATTTTGAAAAAACATGCGTTTTTGGCGCAAAATCAACTTAGAGCAAGGTAGCTTTGAATTTTATAAGAAGAACATCTATCGTTGATTTGACATTTCTCAGTTGACATGTTATCATGACAACAAACAATAGTTTTATTTACATTGGTGAAAATCTGTGTAATTTGTATCAATATCACTGAATTATTTGATAATTATTAGTTATTTTGTGTATTCAAGATATTAATTGAGGTAAGCAAGTATCTTTTACTAAATTTTACATGATTAATTGAATTATTTTTCGTTTTTAGGCATGAAATCAAATAGGAAAGAAACAACAATAAAATATTCTGGCGATTGGTAAAAATAATAAAATTCTATAATAAATATCATTCCATTTGAAACATGGCATTTGATAATGCTAAATAAAAAATAAATACGATAACTTTTGACAAGGTAATAAGAAACAAAAATTATACATGTTCTATATTTCTGTTTTTTTGCAAAATGATTCATTATTAATTGTAATTTGTATATTTTTAGATAAAATCTGAAAGAATCGTTGGGAAAAATTTAGTCAATTTTAAGGTTGGTAAAATATAGTAAATTTGAAAAGTCACTAAACACAAATAAATCAAAAACAAATGTGACGAAAATGACAAGCAAATTAAATAAATGGAAAAATATATGAAAGCTGATCCTGACCAAATCTGAATGACAAAAACAGTACAAGCAAAAAGAAATTACATTTTTATTCTAGAAATGATTTCTTATGATGTAGGTAAAATACTAATCTGTCCAATAATTTCTCATTTTTTAAGTTTTTCTGATTTTTAGATTGCTCTAATTTTTTAGATAGATTACCAATCAAAATTTCGGTTGATGAAAAGGAGAAACGAAGATGCATGAAGGACATAATGAAATAAATATTTCCCTACATTTAAACCGTCAAATTTAACCTATACGCAATTATATTTCTATCTGTCATAACATCGTAACACCCCCTACTTTCACGAGTTGGACTCTTCCGGAGGAAATTTAGTCTCTGCACAAATTTTCATTGTTGTAATCAAATCTACATAATTGAAGCAGATTACAACAAAGCATTGTATTACTCTATATTGTTAGTCCTAAAAGATCTATTAGTTCTTTAGTAATATTATTGTACCTAAGTTTATTCTAAATAAGAAAATATACTGGAAATTATTTTAGCATTGTACCAGATGTATTAGTTTTCATGTAAATAAATTTATTCATACTGATTTAAATTCATAATTTTATTATATAATTTGTTGTTATAAATATAATAATATTGTAATTAATTAATATATTGATGATTTACATTAAAAAGGTTTTATTGTTGTTTATATGATAAGTTAAGTTCATTAATTGGAAAACGTTTTCAGATCTAATATTTAAAAATCTAAATAATTTTTGGTTTAAATTTAAATTTCTAGACAACTGAGAGAAATTTTATAAATTGATTTAGGTATTAGTGGAATGAGTATACATATTTCAAACTGTTACAAATTGATTTCAAGTTGTTTTAAACGGTTTATGAGAAAATGTGTATATAAATAGAACCAAATAAAAATATGTCCTCGGTAATAATAATATACAGTAAAACCAAGCAAAATATGACCGATCTACATTGTCAAAAAAAATATCATGCCAATTGTTGTTGTTAAATATTTCAGTAAATTATTCAATTTAGCATACATTGTACAGGTTACGCATTAGCAAATTTACAAATTTGTGGACTTTTCATTTTAATTTGTTTTAAGAGAAACGTCAATTTGACAGAAGGTTTGTGAAATATGTATATAGTAGAACCAAAGAAAAATATGTCCTCAAAAATTAATAATAATATACAGTAAAACCAATTATATTCAATGTCCCTAGCTGCACACAACACATATTCTATTCTGATACCGGCAAACGATTGGTTTAGATTCCGGGCAGTCTTACATACATAGTATCCAAACACGGTTTTACAACTAGAATTATTATCACGGTTTTCAAACTGTACTAGGTACAATAAATTTAAAAAGCAAGTGGAAATATTGAAAGATAGTTCATTAAAATCAATATAGAGTTTAGTTCAATTAAAATTATTATTTTTTTATTCTAAAAAAATTCAGTTTATATAGAATTGTTTAAAAAAAGACCAATAATAAATCTAATAAAATAAATATATATTTACAAATTTTTACAAATATATATTTAAAATTTAAATTTTTTGATATGACATGAAGTTGTCTACAGATTATGTACATATATATCAAATAATATATTTTCGAAATATTTTACGCATATTATATGAATGAGGGAACCTTTTTATTATAATTATAGATTTTTTTAAATGTTTATTTAAAAAAGAAATTTTTTGACACGACACAATGAAGTTAGCTATACTATTCAGGCTAAATTTTTCCAAGTTTCAACATACATAGAAACCAAATTCTACATTTTATAGGAATTATAGGAATGAGGGGATGTTTTTATTATAATTATAGATTTTTTAAATGTTTATGTAAAAAAGAAATTTTTTGACATGACGCCATGAAGTCGGCTACATATGTATAAATATCCATATACTAAAAGAGAACGGAGGTATATTTATATATATATATCTGGATTCATCACGGTCAGTTGCCCATTTCTACAGCCTAGACGGATTATCCGAAAAATTTGAAACAATTTTTATTTGATAGAGGTCAATCGTGGGGAGTGCCTTTTGATAGTTTAAAATTTTTCGTACACATGATGTGCGAGTAATTTTGAAAAAACATGCGTTTTTGGCGCAAAATCAACTTAGAGCAAGGTAGCTTTGAATTTTATAAGAAGAACATCTATCGTTGATTTGACATTTCTCAGTTGACATGTTATCATGACAACAAACAATAGTTTTATTTACATTGGTGAAAATCTGTGTAATTTGTATCAATATCACTGAATTATTTGATAATTATTAGTTATTTTGTGTATTCAAGATATTAATTGAGGTAAGCAAGTATCTTTTACTAAATTTTACATGATTAATTGAATTATTTTTCGTTTTTAGGCATGAAATCAAATAGGAAAGAAACAACAATAAAATATTCTGGCGATTGGTAAAAATAATAAAATTCTATAATAAATATCATTCCATTTGAAACATGGCATTTGATAATGCTAAATAAAAAATAAATACGATAACTTTTGACAAGGTAATAAGAAACAAAAATTATACATGTTCTATATTTCTGTTTTTTTGCAAAATGATTCATTATTAATTGTAATTTGTATATTTTTAGATAAAATCTGAAAGAATCGTTGGGAAAAATTTAGTCAATTTTAAGGTTGGTAAAATATAGTAAATTTGAAAAGTCACTAAACACAAATAAATCAAAAACAAATGTGACGAAAATGACAAGCAAATTAAATAAATGGAAAAATATATGAAAGCTGATCCTGACCAAATCTGAATGACAAAAACAGTACAAGCAAAAAGAAATTACATTTTTATTCTAGAAATGATTTCTTATGATGTAGGTAAAATACTAATCTGTCCAATAATTTCTCATTTTTTAAGTTTTTCTGATTTTTAGATTGCTCTAATTTTTTAGATAGATTACCAATCAAAATTTCGGTTGATGAAAAGGAGAAACCAAGATGCATGAAGGACATAATGAAATAAATATTTCCCTACATTTAAACCGTCAAATTTAACCTATACGCAATTATATTTCTATCTGTCATAACATCGTAACACCCCCTACTTTCACGAGTTGGACTCTTCCGGAGGAAATTTAGTCTCTGCACAAATTTTCATTGTTGTAATCAAATCTACATAATTGAAGCAGATTACAACAAAGCATTGTATTACTCTATATTGTTAGTCCTAAAAGATCTATTAGTTCTTTAGTAATATTATTGTACCTAAGTTTATTCTAAATAAGAAAATATACTGGAAATTATTTTAGCATTGTACCAGATGTATTAGTTTTCATGTAAATAAATTTATTCATACTGATTTAAATTCATAATTTTATTATATAATTTGTTGTTATAAATATAATAATATTGTAATTAATTAATATATTGATGATTTACATTAAAAAGGTTTTATTGTTGTTTATATGATAAGTTAAGTTCATTAATTGGAAAACGTTTTCAGATCTAATATTTAAAAATCTAAATAATTTTTGGTTTAAATTTAAATTTCTAGACAACTGAGAGAAATTTTATAAATTGATTTAGGTATTAGTGGAATGAGTATACATATTTCAAACTGTTACAAATTGATTTCAAGTTGTTTTAAACGGTTTATGAGAAAATGTGTATATAAATAGAACCAAATAAAAATATGTCCTCGGTAATAATAATATACAGTAAAACCAAGCAAAATATGACCAATCTACATTGTCAAAAAAAATATCATGCCAATTGTTGTTGTTAAATATTTCAGTAAATTATTCAATTTAGCATACATTGTACAGGTTACGCATTAGCAAATTTACAAATTTGTGGACTTTTCATTTTAATTTGTTTTAAGAGAAACGTCAATTTGACAGAAGGTTTGTGAAATGTGTATATAGTAGAACCAAAGAAAAATATGTCCTCAAAAATTAATAATAATATACAGTAAAACCAATTATATTCAATGTCCCTAGCTGCACACAACACATATTCTATTCTGATACCGGCAAACGATTGGTTTAGATTCCGGGCAGTCTTACATACATAGTATCCAAACACGGTTTTACAACTAGAATTATTATCACGGTTTTCAAACTGTACTAGGTACAATAAATTTAAAAAGCAAGTGGAAATATTGAAAGATAGTTCATTAAAATCAATATAGAGTTTAGTTCAATTAAAATTATTATTTTTTTATTCTAAAAAAATTCAGTTTATATAGAATTGTTTAAAAAAAGACCAATAATAAATCTAATAAAATAAATATATATTTACAAATTTTTACAAATATATATTTAAAATTTAAATTTTTTGATATGACATGAAGTTGTCTACAGATTATGTACATATATATCAAATAATATATTTTCGAAATATTTTACGCATATTATATGAATGAGGGAACCTTTTTATTATAATTATAGATTTTTTTAAATGTTTATTTAAAAAAGAAATTTTTTGACACGACACAATGAAGTTAGCTATACTATTCAGGCTAAATTTTTCCAAGTTTCAACATACATAGAAACCAAATTCTACATTTTATAGGAATTATAGGAATGAGGGGATGTTTTTATTATAATTATAGATTTTTTAAATGTTTATGTAAAAAAGAAATTTTTTGACATGACGCCATGAAGTCGGCTACATATGTATAAATATCCATATACTAAAAGAGAACGGATATTTATATATATGTATATATATTTGGATTCATCACGGTCAGTTGCCCATTTCTACAGCCTAGACGGATTATCCGAAAAATTTGAAATAATTTTTATTTGATAGAGGTCAATCGTGGGGAGTGCCTTTTGATAGTTTAAAATTTTTCGTACACATGATGTGCGAGTAATTTTGAAAAAACATGCGTTTTTGGCGCAAAATCAACTTAGAGCGAGGTAGCTTTGAATTTTTTAAGAAGAACATCTATCGTTGATTTGACATTTCTCAGTTGACATGTTATCATGACAACAAACAATAGTTTTATTTACATTGGTGAAAATCTGTGTAATTTGTATCAATATCACTGAATTATTTGATAATTATTAGTTATTTTGTGTATTCAAGATATTAATTGAGGTAAGCAAGTATCTTTTACTAAATTTTACATGATTAATTGAATTATTTTTCGTTTTTAGGCATGAAATCAAATAGGAAAGAAACAACAATAAAATATTCTGGCGATTGGTAAAAATAATAAAATTCTACAATAAATATCATTCCATTGAAAGCAGATCCTGACCAAATCTGAATGACAAAAACAGTACAAGCAAAAAGAAATTACATTTTTATTCTAGAAAGGATTTCTTATGATGTAGGTAAAATACTAATCTGTTCAATAATTTCTCATTTTTTAAGTTTTTCTGATTTTTAGATTGCTCTAATTTTTTAGATAGATTACCAATCAAAATTTCGGTTGATGAAAAGGAGAAACCAAGATGCATGAAGGACATAATGAAATAAATATTTCCCTACATTTAAACCGTCAAAAATTTAACCTATACGCAATTATATTTCTATCTGTCATAACATCGTAACACCCCCTACATGCACGAGTTGCACTCTTCCGGAAGAAATTTAACTTCTGCACAAATTTTCATTGTTGTAATCAAATCTACATAATTGAAGCAGATTACAACAAAGCATTGTATTACTCTATATTGTTAGTCCTAAAAGATCTATTAGTTCTTTAGTAATATTATTGTACCTAAGTTTATTCTAAATAAGAAAATATACTGGAAATTATTTTAGCATTGTACCAGATGTATTAGTTTTCATGTAAATAAATTTATTCATACTGATTTAAATTCATAATTTTATTATATAATTTGTTGTTATAAATATAATAATATTGTAATTAATTAATATATTGATTATTTACATTAAAAAGGTTTTATTGTTGTTTATATGATAAGTTAAGTTCATTAATTGGAAAACGTTTTCAGATCTAATATTTAAAAATCTAAATAATTTTTGGTTTAAATTTAAATTTCTAGACAACTGAGAGAAATTTTATAAATTGATTTAGGTATTAGTGGAATGAGTATACATATTTCAAACTGTTACAAATTGATTTCAAGTTGTTTTAAACGTTTTATGAGAAAATGTGTATATAATAGAACCAAATAAAAATATGTCCTCGGTAATAATAATATACAGTAAAACCAAGCAAAATATGACCGATCTACATTGTCAAAAAAAAATATCATGCCAATTGTTGTTGTTAAATATTTCAGTAAATTATTCAATTTAGCATACATTGTACAGGTTACGCATTAGCAAATTTACAAATTTGTGGACTTTTCATTTTAATTTGTTTTAAGAGAAACGTCAATTTGACAGAAGGTTTGTAAAATGTGTATATAGTAGAACCAAAGAAAAATATGTCCTCAAAAATTAATAATAATATACAGTAAAACCAATTATATTCAATGTCCCTAGCTGCACACAACACATATTCTATTCTGATACCGGCAAACGATTGGTTTAGATTCCGGGCAGTCTTACATACATAGTATCCAAACACAGTTTTACAACTAGATTTATTATCACGGTTTTCAAACTGTACTAGGTACAATAAATTTAAAAAGCAAGTGGAAATATTGAAAGATAGTACATTAAAATCAATATAGAGTTTAGTTCAATTAAAATTATTATTTTTGTATTCTAAAAAAATTCATTTTATATAGAATTGTTTAAAAAAAGACCAATAATAAATCTAATAAAATAAATATATATTTACAAATTTTTACAAATATTTATTTAAAAATTAGATGTTTTGATATGACATGAAGTTGTCTACAGATTATGTACATATATATATCAAATAATATATTTTCGAAATATTTTACGCATATTATATGAATGAGGGAACCTTTTTATTATAATTATAGATTTTTTTAAATGTTTATTTAAAAAAGAAATTTTTTGACACGACACAATGAAGTTAGCTATACTATTCTGGCTAAATTTTTCCAAGTTTCAACATACATAGAAACCAAATTCTACATTTTATAGGAATTATAGGAATGAGGGGATGTTTTTATTATAATTATAGATTTTTTAAATGTTTATTTAAAAAAGAAATTTTTTGACATGACGCCATGAAGTCGGCTACATATGTATAAATATCCATATACTAAAAGAGAAAAAAGGTATATATATTTATATATTTGGATTCATCACGGTCAGTTGCCCATTTCTACAGCCTAGATGGATTATCCGAAAATTTTGAAACATTTTTTATTTGATAGAGATCAATTATGGGGAGTGCCTTTTGATAGTTTCAAATTTTTCGTACACATGATGTGCGAGATATTTTAGAAAAACATGCGTTTTTGGCGCAAAATCAATTTAGAGCGAGGTAGCTTTGGATTTTTTAAGAAGAACATCTAACGTCGATTTGACATTTCTCAGTGGCCATGTCGTATTTTTAATTATAAATTACTTCAATAGAAAAATTTGTAGACTACTTTTGATATATTTTACGCATATTATAGGAATGAGAGACGTTTTTATTATAATTACAAATTTTTTAAATGTTTATTTAAAAACTATTTTTTTGATATGACAGTGCACCATGAAGTTGCCAAGTATTGACAGAACTAGGTTTTACACCATCAGCTTGGCTGCGTATTTTCTCAACAAAATCAAGTATCATAATAAAATATTTTAACAGACTTGATAGTCGTTAGAATTAAAATTAGTAACAAACTATTATCAATATATTCGAGTGATTGTCTATTGTTTTTTCTGAAAGTCACTAGAAATGTATCGTGTTTGGTATCAAACTAAATGGTTTGAAGAGGGCTTTAAACAGAATTATTAAAAATTGTGATTCACTGATTGTCAATTGTTTTTCTTTTCTAAAAGTAATTAGAAACATATCGTGTTTGGTATCAAATTAAATGTTTTAAAGAGGGATTTTGGGCAGAATTATAAAAAATTATAATCGAATGATTGTCAATTGTTTTTTCTAATACTATTTAGAAATTCATCGTGTTTGGTATCAAACTAAAGGATTTGAAGAGAGTTTTTAAACAGAATTATTAAAATTGTAATCAACTGATTGTCAATTGTTTTTCTTAATAGTCATTACAAATCTATCGTGTTTGGTATCAAATTAAATGTTTTGAAAAGAGATTTCGAGCAGAATAATTACAAATTATAATCGACTGATTGTCAATTGTTTTTGCTAAAAGTCTTTAAAAATCTATCGAGTTTGGTATCAAACTAAAAGGTTTAAAGAGAGCTTTCGAACAGAAATATTAAAAAAAAATTAGGTCAACTGATTGTCAATTGTTTATTTCTAAAGTTGTTAGAAACATATCGTGTTTGGTATCAAATTTGAAGTTATGAGGAGATATAGAAGCCAAAAATTGTAATCGACTGATTGTCAATTGTTTTCACCTAAATGTTATTGAAACTGTACTTATTTCAGTTCTAATGAAAGATCTGAGAGATAATGTAAAAATAAATCAGCAAGGAGTTGATAGCAAATCATTTTCGAAAAATTTGTAAACTGTAATTTTTTACAATATCAATACTCAATCATTTTCTTCAAGGGCTGCGGAGCCTAGCTGAGGGTCGGCGTAGCCGACCTGATCGCTAGTCCATATACTAAAAGAGAACGGAGGTATATTTATATATATATCTGGATTCATCACGGTCAGTTGCCCATTTCTACAGCCTAGACGGATTATCCGAAAAATTTGAAATATTTTTTATTTGATAAAGGTCAATCGTGGGGAGTGCCTTTTGATAGTTTTAAATTTTTTGTACACATGATGTGCGAGTAATTTTGAAAAAACATGCGTTTTTGGCGCAAAATCAACTTAGAGCAAGGTAGCTTTGGATTTTTTAAGAAGAACATCTATCGTCGATTTGACATTTCTCAGTGGACATATCGCATTTTTAATTATAAATTACTTGGATAGAAAATTTTTTAGACTACTTTTGAGATATTTTAGGCATATTATAGGAATGAGGGGACGTTTTTATGATAATTACAAATTTTTCAAATGTTTATTTAAAAATAAATTTTTTGACATGACAGTGCACCATGAAGTTGTCAAGTATTGACAGAACTAGGTTTTACACTATCAGCTTGGCTGCGTATTTTCGCAACAAAATCAAGTATCATAATGAAATATTTTAACAGACTTGATAGTCGTTAGAATTAAAAATAGTAATCAACTATTATCAATATATTCGAGTGATTGTCAATTGTTTTTTTCTGAAAGTCACTAGAAATATATCGTGTTTGGTATGAAACTAAATAGTTTGAAGAGGGCTTTAAACAGAATTATTAAAAATTGTGATTCACTGATTGTCAATTGTTTTTCTTTTCTAAAAGTAATTAGAAACATAGGTATCGTGTTTGGTATCAAATTAAATGTTTTAAAGAGGGATTTCGAGCAGAATAATAAAAAAATATAATCGAGTGATTGTCAACTGTTTTTTCTAATACTCTTTAGAAATGCGTCGTATTTGGTATCAAACTAAAGGATTTGAAGAGAGTTTTTAAACAGAATTATTAAAATTGTAATCAACTGATTGTCAATTGTTTTTCATAAAAGTAATTAGAAATCTCTCGTGTTTGGTATCAAATTAGATGTTTTGAAAAGAGATTTCGAGCCGAATAATTACAGATTTTAGTCGACTGATTGTCAATTGTTTTTCCTAAAAGTCTTTAAAAAAATACTTTTCAAGGGCTGCGGAGCCTAGCTGAGGGTCGGCGAAGCCGACCTGATCGCTAGTTAAATACTAAAATCTAGAAATAAATTATTATAAAGTATCAAAAATATATATTTCTGGTTTATTTTTTATATCTAATTGTGCAAACTTTCAGCATATATATTAAATAACTAAAATAATTACATTGTATTCATTTATGAATTACCAGATTTTATGCGCAAAGAGCAAAGGCCACCGAGCTTATTATTACTTTTTGTTTGCAGGATTTTAAATAAATAATAAGGTCCGTGAAAGTGGTCATGCTTTTAAAATGCCAGGCACGTGAACATAAATTTTTATTTTATCTCTTAAATAAAAGAATACATTCCTCATACGTGATGTGCTAACGAACAACATGCATCCAGACGAAATTGTACAGTTCTGAGGCACGTTTTTCAGAGAAAAAAAGTACAAGATTGCGGATGTTATGAGGGGGTAATATACATATGAAAACATTCTATAAAAAATCCAATATATTTGAAAATTGAATATGTAAATACATATGTATAGAAATATCAGGTTTGACACGCTTTACCGGTACGCAAATCTGACTCCCTAATTTATATTCAACAACGAGATAAAATATTCCTAGTTTAGTAAAACGTTTGGTAAAGCGACAAGTAATTAAATTACTTCCTTTAAAAGTGTATGTTTCTTCAATGTACAAAACTTGTATTCATTAATTAAAAATTATGAAAAATTTTCACCTCAGATTTAGCGAAATTTATGAGCTGAATTAAAGCATAAATTTTGGTAAGCAACGTTAGCCTAAACCGCATAATACTAACAAATATATTTATCGATTAGTGGAGCGTTTCTTTGTTATGCTGCCGTGTACTGAATACACAACAGGCTGAGACTGAGACCAGCTCGGGACTTGAAGCCCTACTGAAAATTCATCCCGCCCTCTTATTTGGCAAACATGAGCTATGTATATTTAGCGGTTTGGGTTTAGTTTGACTGGAGACATGGACGTAGAGATCTATTGTTACCTTGATAGAAGATACCCATGGTTAGCACATTGGTCTCGAAGAGCATGTGAGCGAAGCTGACGTTGACTTTGGCCTTGGCCGCGTCCACGACGATGAGGTCGCCGTGCAAATCGCAGGCTGCAGTATCGTCGTCCTCGGGCATCTGCACCGTGAGCTGATGCTGGTCCTCGGCGCCGGCTATGCTGAGCGCCGGTGGGCCCGGCGAACGTCCCGGCGCCGGGTCACCGTCCACGGCCGCGCCGCAGCAAGCTGCTAGCCACGACGCCGCTCCCACCACGACCACTAAACTCAGCACTCCGCGACAACACATCTCCGCTCTAGGTACACACACAGATTCTGTTCGGTTCTGTTTACTTTACATCACGAGTTTTATATATCACAGTTCTATATCTACTTGAATTATAATTAATAATTGCTCGAAGGAGTTGAATCACACTTTTATTGCAACTTTTCTAATAAATATTAACTAGTCTAAGTGAAGTAATAATAGTAGTAACATTACACGGATGAGGATTTCCTGCAGAAAGGAAGTCTTAAACGATTCGGATAGTTCGCGTAGCGTCTAACAATAGAATAGATTTTTCATTTGTTGGTTGGTCACGAATCGCTGGTGAAAAGTTCAAATGTCACAGCGAGTCACCAAGTTCGAGGTTGATTTGAAACGGACCGCGCGCACTTTTGTAATCGTCGTGTGTGTCGTGCATGCAGACAGATTCACTCCGACTCCACGTGAAGTGAGCCGAGCGTCGAGCGAGCGGTGTATGGTGTACGATGTACGAGGAACGGCAGAGCGAGAGTGAAGCGAGCGAGTGCGTCTCCGGGACTGGCGGTGGCGAGCGCGCTGGTGGCGTACGTTACGCTGGCGTCGCGCCGCACCGCGTCGCCGATCGATTTAAAACCATCGGGCGCAAAAACGCAGGCCAACGGCACCCGTAGCCTCCACCGACAACCGACACGAGCACGGGGAGCGCTCACAAACACATCACCGCAGCCCCTATGTCAACCTTCACTTTTTATATCATTTTATATAAACATTTCCTACATTTTCCGGTATATTCTAACCATAATATTTTCTATTTTGATGAATAAAAATTAAATTCATTTTATATTTCAGGTAAGAACCGTGCTTTATTATTTATCTTTTTATCAATATTTAGTCAAATTTTAATTGGAAACTTTTTAAAAAAAATAATAATATTCTATATTTATTTTATGAAAACGCCTTATAAAATCAACTTTTTATTTATTTACGATTATGCTAATCCGTACAACAGGAACTTAATCTCAATTACAGCACAAGGTCCGGACTCACCGAGCCGCAATATGGTAGTTCATATATTTTTACCTTGAGTGGGATTCGAACTTGGAATCTTTGCATTCGAATGCCGTAATACTAACCACACCTCCGTACTGCAAAAAATAAATATTAGTAAATTTAATTTGTACATTTATATAAGACCAAATATTTCACAACATTACAGAATAGTAACTAATAATTATTTCACCCTGCTTCTGTTTTAACAAAATAAATATTCAACTTCTTATCTTCATTTCAATATTATCCGTCAGTACGGTGGTGTGCATAACGATACGGAATTCGAATCCGGAGATCCCGAGTTTGAATCTCACTCAAGCTAAATATTATATGTACTACCACACTGCGGCTCGGTGAGTGCGGACCCTGTATTATAATTAGGATTAAGTTCCCTGTTGTACAGCATAACAAATAAATAAATAAATTATAATAAGAGTTGAAAATTGTATTATTTACTTGGCTATTTTAATATTTTAAAGTAAGTATTAATTGCAAAATTTCTAATGTTCACTTATGTATCTATATTTACGTAACCTTCTGTCGACCTACCATCCTGTTAAAAATACATATGAATTGTGTGCTTAAAGTGTTCTCCTACTAACAATAACCATGGTTTGTACAACGTTCTATAATTGCTAGTTAAATGTCTTGGTTAATTAACTATAATTAAAAAAATTGTTAACAGTAGTAGGACATGAACGGGACAAATTCAATAAAAAGAAAAGGTGTGACATCTTTAGCAAATAGGAAGAAACATTAAAATGTATGGAATTAAATTAAAAATGGTTTTCAATTGATAGTTATACTAATAAATATGCTAAATATTTAAAAATTAATATCAAAATATTAAAGAATTGAAGAACAGCCAAAAACTCTTCTAACCGACAAAATAGTAATTGTACATTTAACGAGATATTTACGTTTTTGTTGGATATTACAGTAACTTCCAAATTTCATCTAACAACAGCTCAACTTTTCTGTTTATTTACCCAAAGCGTAAAGAATAAGAAAATTGAGATTATCGTACTATCCTAAATAATTAGTCACTAGGGCTTTGTGCTTATCTAATGTTCCAAAATTACTGGTTCGATAGAACTTCTCATGTCATCTTACCGTTCTTTAGAGATCTTATTCTCTGCTGGCACAGTCCTTCGTCACCAGCTTCTTCACGTGAACTTTGTTCTAGGTGAAGAAGTAGGTTATACCATACTGATGAGCTCTAATAAGAGCGAAACGCGTCTATGGTTACCAACTGTGCTGGCCAGCCTCTGACGATGCCCTCATAAGGTGACTTGGAGGCTGAATTTTGTGAGACTTAGACAAGTGTTTATTTCGATATTTTATTATTAAACCTAGTTTCACCAAGTGAGCATTTAAAGACAATTAATTTTGTCTTTGTTGTTTTTTATTATTATTAGTTAACTTAGAACCTTCTTTGGACAGGTAATTCTTTGAGTTTAACGGATTATATTTTATATACGTAAGGTCAGTTACATTCGTTAATTAAAAGCCCCTCAATTTTATTCGGTTAAAATTACGCTTCATTACAAATCTGAATCTAGTTATAGGTATTTTCGACTATTGTAATGGAGAATTTTCGTCGTTACGAAATACATTTATATGTTATTAAATCAAATAAGTTGTAAAGATTACAAATTTGTGAATCATAGTTTTTTGATAAATTTTGGCTAAACCGTACTTGACGGCCAAACCTGAAGTTGGCTGCAGGTCGCTAGTAACTTCTGGGGAAAACGGCAGTTCGAACGGTACAAGTTCGACATAAGAAGCAAGCGGTTTGTTTTTCTTTACCATAAAAATACGTTCTATACTAGGTCAGGCATGGTTAGTGGTGTTTTTTTTTTGGTTAACCAGCTCCAAAATTGATGTTTCTCCAAAAGTCACTAGATTTACAACCAACTTGAATTCTGGCCGTCAACTACGGTTTTACCTCTGTTAGTTTTGTTTGTGAAAAAAAACATCCGACTTTGCTAACAAAACGTTTTAAAATTATCTTGACATTCAAATTTGCCGGGGTTTTCTATGTCCGACTTGTGCCGGCCGAATATGCCGATTTCACCAAAAGTTTGGCCGTCAACTGCGGTTTTACCTGAATTTTTAATAATCATCAGCGGGATATATAAAAAAATATTGCATAGAAATCATAGCACAAATGATAATAATTATACAGAATGCGATATTTTTTCACTTATCCAGCCAATAGTTATCAGGAACTTTGTCAGAAGATTGAAACCCGGTCCTTAGTCAGTTAACTGATTGAATTAAAATAACACGTTTACAGTGTACGAGTACGTTTTCATAAAATGTTTTCAGTTTATCTGCTTACATTCTGTATAGGATCATGTAAATTAGTCAGGATATCAGCTGATTATTAGTGCATCATGAACACATTGGAGGCTGGCCACATGATTATATCGCTGTTTTACGTTCATTAGGCAGTGAAATTATTTAATGCATGCGTTATGGTAGATTCAATGGATTAAACAAGCAATAACAACTGATGTCGGTTGTTCTTTACATCAATATATGTTTATTCATCTGTTTTATGCCTCAATACATGTACAGGTTGCATAATAGTTTATTATGTAACAAGGTATATAAACTTCTCTGTAGTTACGAACTTTTTCTGACATGAGTTGAGCGAAACAAACTCTAAAGAGTTTATAAAGCGAGTCACATACTATGCTTTTTTATGATCGCAAATTAAGACAATAAAAAATTGTAAAGTTTAATGAATTATTTAAAAAGTAAGGTTAAGTTAGAATGACAAATGACAGAAGCTATCTTCATCATGTGCTTAATATTTCAAGCCGTGACTAAAACTTTCGAAGCCATAACTTGTCAGCATGTGATTAAGATGTTATATAGCGCCATGGAAACCAGTACGTTAAATCACATTTTAATAATGCGAGTAGAAAAATAACTTTTTTATTTTTGCAAATTATTAAAAAATATATCTATTTTTACTTAGTCGTAAAAATATAATATATTTTCGGTACGTCATATAATTATAATAATCTGTTTTCGTGAGATAAAAACAACTGAAAAACCCTAATAAAAACAAATAAATTTTGATGAAAATAATTAATAATTTACATTACGTTTCAAATCAAATATCACAATGAAAATAAATTAATTAAGTCATTAATTTTTAATATGTAACGAAAATCCTGTATTCGCCACTAGTTTATAAATATAATTTATTGTACTTTTTAATAAAATTTGACACTATTTAATAATTAATATCTAATTTTAGAATATAGTTTTTATTTATAATTATAATTTTAATGTCTTCTTTGATACTTTTTATAAAGAACAAATATAATTATTAATTGTTTACGGATATCTCTAACAGAGTACTGATAAATACAATTTTATTAATTACAGTTGTTGTTGAAATTATAAATGTATTGTAGACAATATTAAACCAGATAGAAGATAAAGAAGTAGCTAAAGAATGATAAATTACTTATAGCTGCTATAAATTATTTAGACTTTTAATAGGTATAGCATTCCCTGAATAAACAAGACAGATTTACTAGATAAATATTATTCATAGTAGATACGCTAACAACCCTTCTGTCATGAACAATATTAAAATAAAAAAAGATAATGAAGTAGACAAGAAAGAGAAATTTGAAGCTACATAAAAAAAAGCCGTGATTGAAACTCCAAGCTATAAGATTAAGTTTCTCTCCTTTGACATTAAAATGAAATTTTAGAACTTATTTTGTATATAGTTATTAAAATTGAAAATTAAAAGGTTAATAACTTGTTTTCTGCCAGTAGCAGGTAAGATATACACTTTGTGGTTTTATGTAAATACGTAAATCAAATATGTAATTTAAGTATTAAAGAAATTAAACAAGTATCTAAATTAGTATCATAAATATTTAATATTTTTATTATACCTAGTCTCACCAAGTGCATGAATGACAATTAATTTTGTCTTTGTTGTTATTTAAATTGCTTGCGTAGCTTTTCATTTTTTTCGGTAGATAGCATTAATGGTTCGACAGAACTTCTCATGTCATCTTACCGTTTGTTAGAGATCTTATTCTCTGCTGGCACAGTTCTTCGTCACCAGCTTCTTCACATGAACTTTGTTCTAGGTGAAGAAGTGAGTTATACCATGCTGATGAGCTCTAACAAGAGCAAAACGCGTCCATGGTTACTAACTGTGCTGGCCGGCCTCCGACGATGCCCTCATAAGGTGACTCGGAGGCTGAATTTTGTGAGACTTTGCCTAGAGTTTTATTTAATATTTTTATCATAAATATTCTTAATACATATATATAAGAAATATGTGCTAATGTCTCATATGACTCTAGTAGTTGAATCCGCTTAATTAACGAAAAATAGGTACTGTGACGAGTTATGGCGGACTCGTCGACAAAATGTTGGCGTGAGGTTGCTCGGGCGCCAACGGTCGGATAGCGGTTTTGGAGACAATAGGGTTTTCAAAAAGAAACACAAAGTTGGTAAAAAAATGACGAATTGAGTCTTTATTGAGCACTGGTGTCACTACAGAAATGTCGTTGATTAACGGCAGGTGTAGGATATACTGAGGCGGGATCGGGGAATACAGAGGTGACGTTTTTGGGAAAACGACGCCTGGCGTCGGGACGCCGGTATGTCCGGAGCGACGGTCGGGGCCCGCGGTGTAGGCCTGCGGGTTCGGAAACGGCGAAATCGCGGGTTGGTCACAAATCGACGCCGGGCGTCGCGGGGGTGGGGTTCCCGTAATAGCGGCTGGTCGACTCGTAACGATCGCGATGAGTGGTTTTTCACTCTTCCGGAAAATCGACGCCGGGCGTCGCGACGATGGGGTTCTCTGGACGACGGCTGGTGTGTCGGAAACGATTCCGCGACGCGTCTCGCGAAATTCGACGTGGTGAACTCCGGCCGTACACGCAAAACTCCTCACCGTAACGTCTCGGATTCGCTCACGACAGACGCCAAAGTGATTTGTCCGGTAGTCGCACAAAAGTTCCTAAAACGGAAGGTGGCACGCGACGAAGTCGCGAAGTTACGGTGTGAACTCCGGCCGTGCACGCAAAACTCCTCACTGTAACGTCTCGGATTCGCTCACGACAGACGCCAAAGTGATTTGTCCGGTAGTCGCACAAGAGTTCCTAAAACGGAGGGTGGCACGCGACGAAGTCGCGAAGTTACGGTGTGAACTCCGGCCGTACACGCAAAACGCCTCACTGTAACGTCTCGGATTCGCTCACGACAGACGCCAAAGTGATTTGTCCGGTAGTCGCACAAAAGTTCCTAAAACGGAAGGTGACACGCGACGAAGTCGCGAAGTTACGGTGTGAACTCCGGCCGTGCACGCAAAACTCCTCACCGTAACGTCTCGGATTCGCTCACGACAGACGCCAAAGTGATTTGTCCGGTAGTCGCACAAAAGTTCCAAACGGAAGGTGGCACGAGACCTCGAGGAAGCACAGTACGGTACGGTAGATAAACAGGAGTGCTTTTCTTACCTAGAAGTCTGAGTGGCCTGGTGACTGGAAGACGGTAGCGGAGATGTCGATGTTTTCACAATGAAAGATTGACTGTCTTGGCTGTCTCGGCAGCGCGGTTTATATACTGTTTTGTTAATTAAACGAGTCCTAGGGTGTCAAAGTTAGTCCGTCCTATGTTAACATATAGGGCGGATTGGTTATAAACGGAAACTGGACTACCCGGTCCGTGATCTAGTTTAAATAGCAATTTTCTGATGCGCGTCTTACTTGTGAACCCGGTGTTGTTTTTTCGCGTCTCTCAGGTGTTGCGTTCGCGAGATACAGACGTTTCCGCGATCGTGATCTACATAACAATATTTGTGACGAGCACACTTCGTCACAGTACTTAATAATGCTGTTTTTCCAAACGCCGTTTCAGCATTTTGTGCAGATATATTTTCAGGTATAATACTTTAAATTTATTTAATGGTTCTGAAAAACCAGTCTTATTAAATTAACTTGAAACATCAGATAAATTAAAAAATATCGATTTGTTCTTTTTTGCAACCATGCTAAATTTCATTAGGATTCAGAACACCGAACTAAATTATAGATTATTCAAATTTATTCATTCGTTTTCAATATTTTTATCGCGTTACAAAGAATGATTTTATTAAAATTGTTTAAAATACACAGCAGTTTCAATTTTATTTATTGCCATAAATTATAATTTTTTTAGACTAAGATTAATGTCTATTGCGTCAAACTAATATATTAATTCATAAACTACGTTCAGAAAATAATAGTATATTTAATACTATACTTTTTTTACGATCATTCAATAGTAACTTGCATTTTTAGGTCGTAGTTTGAAGAAAATTATAAAATTTAGAGATTATATGATAAACATCAAACTTTAATAGTATCTCAGTAACATAAAAATTATTATAATAATATCTATTGTACTGCAATATTGTAATATTTGCAATTTGATTTGCATAAAACGTGTTGAATAATAATTGATATTCAACACTTTTTTCATTTTTATGCACCTTTAAATAAAGGACTATCTTATTTATTTAGACACGTACATACCGTTAAATAAGATTATTTTAAAATGAAACATAGGTTGTCAAGTACATATTTGTAATTAGTATCGCATTTTTATGTAGTCGAAGAAAATGTACAAATATTTAATTTTTAGAAACCGAATAGTGAGGCCTGTTTGGTATTTGGAACTAAAATCACAGTGTTTTTTGTTACTGGGGACTTTTTAAATTGGTCATATTTTAAATTTGGAATTTAAAATTGAAATTTAAAACTTGTCTGGAAGTATTACAGCTGTTTATATATCTAATGTTATGAATGAGTTTTATAACCGTATATTTAAATTTTGTATTTTTTTTTCAGAATTATAGTTTATTTGTGTATAATTGTTTAATATAATAAAATAAAAACCCTGTGAGACTTGGCAAACAATTATCACCACATTAATATTACCCCTATAGTTCTCCCACTACTAACATCTCTGGGAAGGGGGCGTGATATTTCAATCAAAATGTTTTAATTCCTTTGTTTCGTTTTAAAACAAACACTGTGATACATCACTGTCAAATTTGTAACCATAGATATGTCAAATCCTATGTTTCACGTTAAAATAAACTCCTTGTATAATGAATCTTTAGTCATAGAAAAAAAAAACATTTTACTGATTAGCATATTTAAGAAGTTTTAAAACCTACATAGTTTATATTTTGTTTTTCCGTAAATATTCTCCATTTTGTGCTATACAGGAACAAGCAGTTAAATTATCTGTGTTTTTGTTGCACACCCTCTTCTAACCTTGATGTGTTTGTACTCGTACAATAACCAAATATGGCGACAAAAATTTACATAAAAAAATCATCCACTAGTATTCAAAAACAGCTGTAAACTCAATAATATTATGTATGTAAGAGAAAAGAGACATCATTTATAAATATCATTAAAAGCACGTTTCGTTTTGAGGAATGTAAAATAGGTTATAAAATGAGTCGGTCGTTAAAACTTTTATCAATAGTAACGGACGATACTGTAGAAAAAATAACACTATTAATTATAAAGTATGTTCATGAAATAAATAACATTATTTAATATTATCAGCACGATTGTCACGCCACAATTTAGTCAATTCTAACCTAGAGATTTTGAATATAAAAAAAAAACGTATTTTGTCGACAAAAAGAACGACTATCCGTTTTGACTATTACTTAAAATAAATATTATAAATTTAATATCCAAATAAAACATAAAATATTGAAAAATTATTTATTATAAATAAAATAAATATATTATTACGCCTTTTACACATTACTGGATGTATCAATCTGCTATAGCATATCTCGGTATATTATATATTTATGTGTATGAAATGCGATTACCAAATCGACTCGTTTTCTTGAACCGCAGACTTTAACCGAACCGTTCACGTGATACCGGTTAATTGAACCAAACTGAACATATTAACCGGTTCTAACCGGTAGAATGATGCATGTGCTTCAATAAGTCATTTGTGAGCATATCATAAATTTTAAAATTAATTATAAACTTTTTTATTTGTATTTTTAGTCAAAAATTTATTTAAATATAATAAATTACTATGTTTTACTATCCAGAATAGAAAATTAAACTAAATTTTATATTTTCATAATATTTACACATATATTTACCGAACGTATATTTATACCTGTAAATTTAAGCTGGAAAATTAAAATTATAAAGTGCCAGCAACAACAAAAATACAGAAATAATTGAACCAAACAGTTAAACCGGATCTATTTTGTATATTGGTTCACGAACTGTTTCAAAATTTAATTACTTTTAAAAAATCGACAAATTATAACAAACCGCGAATCAAAATTCAACTGATTTTTTCAGCGGTTTACAGCCCTGATTATAATTATTATCAAAAATGTGTGAAAAAAACACCTGATTCATATTAACTACATTAATGAAGTAGGGAGGAGTTGACCTGTGGATTTGAAAATCCGAGTTCGATTCCCATTGCCGACAAGCAATTTCCATCTAATTCAAATTACCCTTGTGGCTCATCGTCCACTAACATCTTTGGGAATTGTAACCGCACTTCACATGCATAAATATATCACTTACCGAGATCTGTTACAACAGAGCACCATATCCAATAATGGGTAAAATGCGTGATGATATATAAATTTATTTATTTATTTTTATATAGGTACTTATTGCGTCACTCATTTTTAGTAAATAGCGTTTAAGTATTGACTCAAGGGCGTGGGGAACTGCTATATTAGTTCTCGGTTATATCAATTATGCAGGATCTCAAAACTAATGAGGGATCTGTCAGTCGACCAGGAGAAATATATATATATATATATATATTATTGTTTTGATAATCTGTATTTCCTAATTTTTATTTAAATTTAAGTAAGTAATTTATAAATAAATAATTATTAATTTACTCCGATTATTTTTTTTAGAAATGTTTAATACAGGGCCTATCAAAGGCCTAGCTACGTCACTAATTCTAACTACATATAAATAATTGATGAGTAAATCATGTAATACTATAATAAAATACTATATTTAACTTGATAAATATAAAGATGCAAAATGGTTTTACGTACATTTTGTTTCTCAACCAACTGTCTGTTATTACATGTAACTGTTTATGTCAATTCTACAATATAAAAATAACTATCATCGTATAATGAATCTAATAAACAATAATAGTGACAATAACATAAGTTCTGATTTAGAGTATAATTGCGAAAATATGTTTGTTGCAGGAACAACTAGCTGCTTCCGCGAAGTCACTTTACTGCAGAGAGAAGCTGGCAAGAACGAACTCCGAATACAGGTCAGACATTTATCAAATATTATACCCTATAGTCGTTCAGTCCACTATCTCCGCAGAACAATTCCCAGAGAATGGTTTTCAATAATAAACTTAATTTATTATCAATACGGTAAACAGTTGCATGACAAACCAATGGAGAGTTGAATAGAAACAGATTTTCTGAGCGTCATTTATATAATATCAAACTACTTTCAAGGGTAGGTGGCTCACAAGTAACACTACCCAACTGTCACTCACCGATTTAAATGAAACTTTGCACACTAATAGAACTCTAAAAAATATTGAACTTCTATTTTTTTTCTTCCGGAAGTTGCTTTTCAGGGGTACAAACCACCCCTGAAAGGTGGTAAAAGCAAGAATCGCCATAAATGAAATAATACCAAAATATTACTCGTTCAACATTGGTTACCCTTAGTATTTAATCCCAATTACAGTACAGGATCCGCACTCACCGAGCCGCAGTGTAGTAGTTTATATAATTTTAACTTGAGTGAGATTCGAACTCGGGATCTCCGGATTAGAATTCCGTATCGCTATCCACAGCACCGTACTATTACATTACGTATCGTAATGTAATTTTTCTCCATAATCACGAATTCGTTTGAAGATGAACCAATGAAATGAAAGCTATTTTGATAATTTTCTACACTATTTAAATTAATAAGTGATAATTTTTTACTCTCATTAAATCTGCTTAGTTACCAATAACACAAACGTCAATTGAAAACAATCTATCGAAATAGCAAATTCTCGATGGGGAACTGCTTCTACAGCAGAAATTTTTGCTTATAAAATTCTCACGCAAAATATAACTCTTAATATGATAATTGTCAGTTAACATTTTGACATGAATTTAAAGTCGTTATTATGGAAGTGGAAATACAGGGTGTTTCACAACTTAGAGCAAAAAATTAAAGGGTATATCCTGTATGTTTCCCAGCCCAAAATTTTTCGTTGCCATTGCCACTGGGTGGATGATTATGTTAAAGTTATTAATTAAATAAAATTCTATTATAAATAACTGCTAATAATTGAATTGTGTAATTATTCTTTCGTAGTTGATACCTACTTCATTGTACTTCACAGTACTACAAAAAATGTTTTTGGTTAACAACCCTTAATTTTTCGAATTTAAAAAAAATTCTTTTTGTTTCATGATCAGCACGTCGTACAGAATATACCCTTTAATTTTTTGCTCTAAGTTGTGAAACACCCTGTATAGTGAGCATGATTCATGTCGAAATATTATCGACAATTATCACTTGTTATATTAGTTATGATAATATCTCTTGGGCAATTTTTAACCAATCACAATGCAAAATATTTGTACATTCAAGCAATATTTATACCCGTCACCAAATAAATATGCTCTCAATTTGACATAATAGTTACTTATTTTTATGTAATAATTTAGTAGGTCATGTATTCGAGTTACTATTTTTAAACTTCTGTAAAAATTCGGTAGTTTAGCAGGTCTCAGCAAAATATAGCGCATCATTTTATCAGGCGAAAAAGTATTTTTCATTTTAAATTATTAAAACACCTACATTTCTGTATGTACGAACCACTAGGGAGACTAGAGCTATGTACTTCTCCCACATATACAAATATTTCACAAAGTATTCATTTAGTTGATGGATCACGTGATCACGTTCACGGTCACATACGCATGAAGGAATTCTTGCGTTTGACTCCTCCGCGTATTTCCGATTACGTCAATGAACTAATTAGCATCTGACAAATTTTCCATGCCAAACTAGTCATTAATTAAGCTGTACCCGACAGCATTGAACAATACATATATTGATTATATTTGTTAATTGATATTTGTGAATTTCAACTGGCATATCCTCTATTCGTTACTGAACTAGGGTGGCATGTGCGTAAGACCGATAAACGTGCTAATTGACTTATTTATTGACGATGACGACGCCATATATGACTCTAGTAAGTTTACTCGTACCTCGGTAAAATTGGAAAAGTGCATTCAACATTTATAAGTTTATATCATATTTCAAAAATTTCAATAGGTGGCTCAGTGGTATCGAGTCGGCCTGTGGACCCTGAGAACCCTGGTTCGATCCCCACAGCCGACAAACAATTTTCACCAATTTAAATCTACCCCTGTGGCTCCCCCTCCACTAATATCTTTGGGGGCCGTGATTTGACGGTAACCGCACTTCACGCGCAAAAATATATCACTTACCGAGATCTGCTTAGGCAGAGTGCCACGCCCAGTAATGGGTAATAGGCGTGATGATATATTTATTTATTTATTTATAAAATTTTACTGCAAAATAAAATATTTGTCTACGCTTCTAGATTTAAATAAATATTCTTTTTATTTGAAACTTTTTATTTGAAACTTTTTTCTGTATCTCTCTGCATTGTGGAATTAAAATTCTTTAAAGAAAACCGTTGGTTTTACATGTCATGTTATCTAAAAAGTAGCTAGACCGAAAACGTTTTATTTTAACCTTTGTTTAAATAATTAAAAGCTTTTACTTATTTATAGTCTCAGTGTATTTGCTATATCCAGCGACCTAAGTAAAGCATTTGACTCGGTGTGCCACAAAATTTTGCTCTTAAAACTTGAAAGTTACGGTGTACGTGGTGTAGCACTATCGTGGTTCAGATCATACCTATCTAACAGAAGTCAATCTGTAAAACTACTGCCAGTAAATACCAATCGTAATACTCCAACATATTCTGAGAAGGGTTTTCTTCAGTGCGGCGTGCCGCAGGGCTCTGTCTTGGGTCCCTTACTATTTTTGGTTTATATCAACGACATGTCACATTCTGTACGTAATACGGTCTGTGTTCTCTATGCGGACGACGCATACTTCCTAACGTCCTGTAAAAAGTCAGACTTTGATCCTGCACAGCTTACCAATGTTATCAACGATATTACCATGTGGTGTGAGAAAAATGCCCTTAAATTAAGCATGAATAAAACCAACTACACTCAGTTCCATCTTAATTCTACTGGTCGGATACCACTTGACTCATCAGAAGTGCACATTTCACGCGTAAACACCATTAAATGCCTAGGATTACTTTTAGACTCTGATACCAAGTGGCTTTCACAATGTAAATCTGTAAACAATAAATTAAACAAGTGCTGCTACTGTCTCCGCATACTAACCTCTTTATTCGACATGAATGTTCTTCTTATGATTTACTACGCCTATTTTTACTCCACGGTCACCTATGGTATTGCATTATGGGGTTCATCGCCACTAATCCAAGAAACATTCGTCATCCTAAAAAGATGTGTACGGACTATTGCTAAACTTCATCCACGCCAGTCTTGCAGAAGCAAATTTCAACAACTGGGTATTTTAACTATTCCTTCAATCTACATCTTAGAAATTATCAAGTATGTCCTAAATAATCTGAGTAATTTTAAATTTGCTAACTCTGACTATAACACAAGGCAGACAAATACTTTTTTGCACATACCTGCACACAGAACAGATGCATTTAAAAAAACATGCTTATATGTAGGAATAAAAATGTATAATTCTCTCCCTCCACTAATTAAAATTGGTACGAAATCTGTCATAATCAAGAATATAAAACATATTTTAATATTAAAAGAGTATTACACAGTTCAAGAATTTTTTAGCGACTGTGACAACGACCGTTTTTGCATTGAACAGTAAACTATCTACAATTGTAAACATGTGCGAAGACAGCTAATTACCCACAACCTTGAATAGCAGAGTAGCCAAACTTATATTTATTTTTATTGTTTAATAATGTTGATGAGGTTTGTTATTTCCCTCACTTTTCTATCATTAATTTCGTTTTTGTTAACGACGTTTTGTTACAATTTTTTATGCCATACATCTCCATTATATTCTTATCTGTTTAATTATTATATACTTTATTTGGTTTAATGTTTTAATTTAGTAGCATTATTACTGTTTATTTTCTTTTGTATCATGTCAACTGCATTTCACTACGTTTTTCTTTGTATTAAAATCACTTAATATTTTGATAACTTTATGATTATTACGTATCCTAGTGTAAACGATTATGCTTTTATATTAACTGTATTATTTTATTTATATTTAATTGTAAACATTTTTTAGATACGGTTGAAAACCAGCAACTCGCTGAACCGATCTAATTGTACCCAATTTTTTGTGTGCAATAAACATTATTATTATTATTATTATTATAATTATAAATTAAAAAAAAAACATACACTCATCTGTTAAAAGTAGATCGTTACTAAACAGTTACTTGGACACAGGATCAACAATGGTTTTTAGTTCCTCGTTACGGGTAGCAAAGTTTTTTTTTTCAGAAACTCTGATTTATTATTTTAGTTTAACCTTACTATCGCCGTAATACATAAATCATTTTTCATTCATTTTAGTTCATTTCAAATTTTATTCATAATTTCTAAATATAACTTAAAATATATAATCACATTGCATGTTTTCTTTAAAATTTGTAATTAGGTCGAAACGTGACTTTTAAATTTAATCAGTTTTCACACGCACTATAAAACTGCAGTTACATGAATCATAAATTGTTGCAATATAAAATATTATAGTTATTTGAGTATTAAGGGCGGTAAGCGCTGCCTACCAAATGAAAATGATTTTGGTGGTGAGAGTCGAAAAGTTCAGTACATCTGATACCAGGGGAACACATTCTAATTGCAGTGCGTATTTTGTTTTTGAAAGGATAGACAGAATAGAGAAATTCAAATTAAGAAAAATTTGAAAATAGTTTACATGAAAAAAATTGTTATTATCTAGGTTGTCATTTTTATTTTTCTGATATATAGGGAAGGTATTGTTATAGTGATTTTTCTTTAACTTGAGATTTTGATAAATGTTTACATTTTATACTCTACTGAACTGAAAACATATTTAAAACAACTCAATGAAATTTTTAATTTAAACTTTATATTTAAGCTTTTAAGCGAAAAATTTATGTTAATTTCTTTCATGGGCTATTACAACTAGTGGTACCACAACTTTATTGATGTGTCTTCTTAAGCTTTTATATTTATTTCGTGACCGGTAGTATCTATTACAAAATTCATAATAACAAAAATGGACCCTAATTTGATTTAAAACAACTTTTACATGAAATATATTGTAATTATTATTGGTTCGTATGTTTTAGTATTCTCCAAATATAATTGCTGTGAAAATTTATGATTTATTTTAAAATAAATATGTGAGAAAACTGGATTTGAATAATATAACGAAACTAGAACGCTAAAAAATTAAAACCGATAGCGAGTTGTGCATCACTGTTGTAAAACATGTGACAAATAATAATTATGGAAATTATAGTATAAAATTAGATAAAACAAAAAGACAAATAAATGTCCATGTTGCTAATACATAGTGAAATCAGTTCCATAATAAAAATCAAATTAATAACTTTTCTAAGTTCCATAGAATTTCAACCTCCAAGTCAACCTACTAGGTATATTATAATTCTATAAAAAGTTATTAATTTGATTTTTATTATAAAATTAGAGTTCTTATGACTCATAATTAAGTGTCAAAATGGAGTTTAAGCGTTCGTTAACTGTTTTTGTTAAAAGTTATGCCACGTTGAGTATCAAAAATGGAAAAAAAATATATTCAAGCAATTGTCAATTGTTTTTGCAAAATTTTCTCAAATGACGCTGTGTTAACCTGTCATCAATAATTTTTTTAAAGTTATACACATTATACCAACTTTATCTAAACTTACGGCAGATAAAGTGCTATGGCAGACATTGCAGATTTTTAAAGTATATTTTTTAATTTACCGATCAGTGATTTGTAAACATAACTTACAGCTTTGGAAACCCTATCGGTATACTTTTTAAAAATCGGGTCGTACAAAAGCTATTTCTAAATTTAACTAATTCTATCCTACTGTATGTACAATTCGGTACTTATTCGTACAAGAGTTTGTGATACCTCTAGAATTAAATTATTGATTGAAAATTGAGAACATCATCGAAATTTAAATTGGGCCGAGAAATGATGTTTTGATAGGACTGGTAAGCGAGCGAAAAATTTAATAAAAGCATCTAAATGATTCCAAATGGAATAACGACACCAACACAAGCTTGGTATGTATGAGAGAGGGAGGAAAGCAAAGGGAGAAGTAGGTGACGTCGGCACGTGGTGCAAGAGCAGGCGCCAGGTGCGTCGAGGTGACTGGGGCGCCGTCACTGATCGATGGACTATTGTGGAACTAACATTCGGGAGCTAACACGGTCCGAGGAAAGTGTATTGAGTCGAGAGGGCATGCCCATGCTGTGATGTGATTTCACTGTGCTAACACATTTATTTTACGGGTATATTGATTCTTTGTGGTTTATTCTGCTGCACATTTTGGTGGAATTATGCATTGATTTTCCGGTTTTTACATATTTGAACGCATGACCTTCCCTAACCCGATTATATCACATCTCTTCAGTGGCATTTTATCGCATTTTATAATAACAAGGTTATGTTATCGATTCACTTAGTTTATCACCCGGATTTTTGTTAGTATTTGTGATGATTTTGTATACTTTTCATGACTGAATTATGAAATGAACCATATTTGTTTTACGATCAGCATACTAGATTTTAGACCTTGAATTATACTAAACTTTCAAGGTTGTGATGTTATGATATTTTTAAGACTTCATAAAATGCAGATTGCATTAGTTGCTTTCAGAAAACTATAACTTCTTACATTATTCAACAGATTTTGGCATATTCAATTTTTAAAATGTTGATTTTATTTCTCTGTATTTCACGATTTAAAAATAATATTTTATATGGTAAAACCTTATTGACTGTTCCGTATGATGTTGTAGATTGAGAACATACTACAGAACAGAACTAAACTTTTCAATCTAGATGGCTGTTTTGATTAAGTCTTGTATATGCTTATTCTTTTAAAATATATTTGTCTTTGTAAATTAAATTTTTTAAATTATAAATTATGTATTCAAATGTTTGTTTATTAGAACCACAATTTTAATTTTTATCGTACTTGGATACAGGGTGTATCAAGATAATGAGACAGTGCCTTTTATTCGAGTATATAAAAAGATACAAAGAAGTGATTATGATATTTTGTAAGGCATAGAAGGGGCCACAATAATATTAGAATTATTGTTTTTAAACCAGTGGTTTTCAACCCTATGAAACAACGTTAGATATTTTAAAATTAGTATTATATATTTTTATAGACATTGAAAATATTTTTCTTCTGCATTCAATATATTTTAGTTTTATTATTATTCGTATATTTACGTTGGCTGAGTAATTATTAAAGGAAAAGAAAATTAAAAATTAATTAATACAAAGCTTTCAAATTGTATTTTTTAATCATTTTCAATTTAAACATTCAATTATTGAAACAAAAGAAAATTTAAAAATAAATATTACAAAGTAAGAATTTCATTTATTTAAAAAATAATTATTAGTGAAATTCTAACTCTGAACTAATTAATTAGTTTTTAATGTTGACTCAGCCTACTTAACTATTTGTATAATAATAAAACAAATAAATTTGTCGTAATGTAAGGATATAATATTATTATATCGTTAAATTCAGAAAATAAATTTCTATCTTAAATGACTTCATAAAAATATATATAATTTCAATAATGCTAATGCTAATTTTTCATGTTAATTGGCCATGGAGCTGGTTTCGTGGAACTTTCTGAATGTAAGCTATTATTAAACATTAAAAAAATTGGTTTTAATCTTCACACCCAGTAACCCACTCACGTTTCACAGACCAGCAGTTCTTAACCTTTTTGTTATCCCGCACCCACAAATTTTCCAAATATTTTTCGCAGCCTCCCAGTTCTTACTGAAATTTCGAATATTATATTGTTTTTTATAAAAAAAAGCTGATATAATAAAGATGTCAAATATATAAATTTAATGATTTTTAAAGGAGAAGATGAAAAAAGTTCTTGCTATGTATACAATTTTTAGCTTTACAATTACTAAATATGTTTTCTACGATTTCTATGAAAAATTGACAATTACGCTCTCATTTGTCATCGTAAACTTGACGTTTTTTGTGGAACAATCGAAAAATATGTTAAATGCGTGTGTTTCCAATGGCAACGCGGGAAAAAGATATTAAATGCGCGCTTATTTCAATAGTTATCAGGGAAACAAACAAAACAGAAACTTGTTATATTGACAGTTGACAGAACGAATTTATTTTCAGTACGTATACGTTTTTTAATAATTTTAAGATGCAATCGTAGAAAAAATTATGTGTATCACGAGCGTAGTGTCTGTTCCTCTTACACTATTGCAGCTCTCGCCTTCGGTTCCTGCTGCAATTACCGTGTTCGAGTAACAAAGAATCACTTTACGCTCTTAATACACAAATAACTATTTATTATACAACTATAAAAATAAAAACTCATAAATAATATTTCACTGGCAAGTGTTAAAATACAATCATATGCTACTAAATCGGATTAGAACGAAAAATTAAATAAGACATAAAATAAAAATAATTACAGACAAAAATACAATTAAAACTTAAGATAACTTTTAAATTTCCCTAACCCTTTAAGATCTTTTCACGGACCTCTAAGGGTCTGCAGTCACCCGGTTAAGAATCACTCTCACAGACGACAAATGATTTGTTTACATCGTATACTAATCGATTGTGCTTAGCTTGTACTTCAAACACACAATTTCCTAATTAACTTAATTTATTAGATACAATGTAATCTTCACAAGTACTTGTACAATTTTAGCGTAACTCAATTTCCTTCCGTTTTCACTTCCGGTTAAATAAAATTTATGTTTACAGCGTGCAGCCCATATCAATTCAGCAGTATCTTTTGTATGTAGCAGTCGTACCGGGCGAGCCAGACTTTATTTAGGATTTTTTCTTCAAGGGAGTTGTTAGACTAAACTCGTGGAGTTTTTCTTGAGGAGACAGGCGAGTTTCCAAGTAAGTAGTTTGAAACATGTCAGAGTTCACGGAAACTTAAAATAGCCCAATGTTGCAAAGTTTCCCCGCATTTTTTACTAGAGCGCCTATCAATAATCCTTTTAAGTAGAAGCTTATCAGATGTAGTGGGTTTGTTCGCTGTTTGCTGTTGGCAACTTTCTTTATGAAACCACCGACTTCGAATACAATATTTCTGATAGTATTGGTGGTTTGTTGATTGTTGTGTATAAGAGGTTTTCACTACAATGAAGAAATAGGTTAGAAAATATATTTCTTTGAAAGTTTTGATATATTTTTACTTCTTTTGAAACACCTCTTGGTTATTATTTTATTTGACATGGGCAAAATATTTGCTATGGGGTAGGTGGCTCAGTGGTATCAAGTCGGCCTGTGGATCTTGAGAACCCTGGTTCGATCCCCACAGCCGACAAACAATTTTCACCAATTTAAAAAAATCTACCCCTGTGGCTCCTCCTCCACTAATATCTTTGGAGGCCGTGATTTGACGGCTGGTAACCGCACTTCACGCGAAAAAAATTTATCACTTATCGAGATCTGCTTAGGCAGAGTGCCACACCCAGTGATGGGTAAAAGGCGTGATGATATATTTTTATTTATTTTTTTAATATTTGCTATTTATAAAATTAACAAAGTTTTTACAATGCTTGGCGAATTTGAAACTTAATGAAGTTTGTATTGAAGACGACGTAACCCTAGTATTTTATTTGTTAAAAAATCTGATGTGGACACCACATGACTTCCTTATACGCGTATTAAACTGTAGATATTTTTTTAATTGCACATATTTGACATTAAATCTTTTATTTTTTGTTCTAATCCATAGCAAACTTAATTTTTTTTAAATATCAAAAAATATATAATATTTAAATTTAGATATCTCGTTTATGCAAAAAGCTAATTTAAAAATTCTTAATGTGCTAGACGCAGAATTTAATTTTCTAAAACTTTTATTTGCAACATTCATTTCTAAAATTAAAATAATACCATTTTTTCAAGGAAAACTGTAGTCTATTTTAACCAAAATTTATTATGTTATTTCCATTGATATAGTAGTCTTATATACCAAATTTGGAAAGTTTCAAATTATATTTGAATATAGTTTTTCATGAAAATCTATTATAGGCTTCAAGTAAAGTACCACTTCCGGTAGTTGTATAATGACCAAAAAGAGAGGTGCACAACTAGATGTTATAACAGTCCTAAATATAAAGTTTCAATTTTCTACGGCTTACCGTTTTTGAGTTATGCGAGATACATACGTACGTACAGACGGCATGACGAAATTAGTCAAAATGGATTCAGGGAAATCTGAGAACCGAAAATTTTCGCGATTACAATACTTCCTTTACTTCGTACAAGGATGTAAAAAACACCTTGTGGATAATTCTTCGGTTAAAAGTTTCAATTAAAAATACAATACCGGTTCTTTTATACGAGGGCCACCATTGGAGTCTCGAGAACAAAAAAACTTGGCTTATTAGGAAACCAATTTAACCTTGATCTATTAAAAAAAATATACGTAGGTTACTAACTATGTTAGTTGACGATAAATAATATGTTCGTAACTTGTGGTTCGGCAAATTTAATTAATTCTGTACCTCTACCTCTTCTAAATTTTCAAACGAATAATTGAAAAAAATCCATCATAAACGTCTGCTGCTGCTGACAGTTAATGCTAGGACTTTTTATTCTAAATATTTTTATTTCATTGCAATTTATTTCGACTTTAAGCTATATTTTTCAAAATTACATTAAATAATAAAGGAAGAACTATAAATATAACATAAAATAAAAACTATAAACTATAAATAAATTTTATTGAAGATTGAGACCGTGAAATTGTGTGAGGACCTAAGAGTAAATGGATTGGCAGGATCGTAAATTTATAGATTTGAAATAAAGTTGGTACCTTCAAATTTTGCAGGAAGGTTGTGATAAATGTTTGCAGCATAATTTATTTATTTTTTGTTTCATATTCTTTTGCATAAATTTACTGACAAATTTTCTTGTTCTTACCGATCGATAAATTAATGAATCTCTAATTTTTTATATTCTTCTTTAGATTATCGCCGCTTTGGCATTTTGTGACTAAAATCATTTATTCTAATTTTACTTTTATACATTTTGCCAATATAAAAAATCTGATGTGGACACCACATGACTTCCTTGTACACGAATTAAACTATAGATATTTTTTTAATTACACATATTTGACATTAAATCTTTTATTTTTTGTTCTAATCCATAGCAAACTTAATTTACAAAATAATCAAAAAATATATAATATTTAAATTTAGATATCTCGTTTATGCAAAAAGCTAATTTAAAAATTCTTAATGCGCTAGACGCAGAATTTAATTCTCTAAAACTTTTATTTGCAGCATTCCTTTCTAAAATTAAAATAATACCATTTTTTTCAAGGAAAACTGTTAGCAGCTTCATGTAATGTGCCACTTCCGGTTAGTCTATTTTAACCAAAATCTATTATGTTATTTCCATTGATATAGTAGTCTTATATACCAAATTTGGAAAGTTTTAAATTATATTTGAATATAGTTTTTCATGAAAATCTATTATAGGCTTCAAGTAAAGTACCACTTCCGGTAGTTGTATAATGACCAAAAAGGGAGGTGCACAACTAGATGTTATAACAGTCCTAAATATAAAGTTTCAATTTTCTACGGCTTACCGTTTTTGAGTTATGCGAGATACGTACGTACGTACGTACGTACAGACGGCATGACGAAATTAGTCAAAATGGATTCAGGGAGGGCCAAAACACCTATTTCCGTTGAAATCTGAGAACCGAAAATTTTCGCGATTACAATACTTCCTTTACTTCGTACAAGGAAGTAAAAAGTATTATTTTCTACACTTTTTTAAAGATATCAATAAACTACCATTACATTCTTTTTTATAACAATATATTCATATGTGGTAAGTGGCTCAGTGGTATCGAATCAGCCTGTGGATCTTGAGAACGCTGGTTCGATTCCCACAGCCGAAAAACAATTTTCACCAAATTAAATCTACCCCTGTGGCTCCCCTTCCACTAACATCTTTGGGGGCCGTGATTTAACGGCTGATAATCGCACTTCACGCGATGAAATATATCACTTGCCGAGATCTGCTTCGGAACAGTGCCACACCCAGTAATGGGTAAAAGGTGTGATGATATATTTATTATATTTATTTATATTTAATCATATATCTATAAGTTAGCCAAATACATGATATTAATGGATATCTATAGCGATAAATTATTCTAATCAAAGAATATTGAAATCATAATTCTATCATGGAAAATAAATGATTATTATTAACTTTTTAGTCCATATCATATAATGATTGGGTGACAAACTAAGAGGGTTCTGAAGTCTATAAAATGATCGATAATGAGATTGGCTGAATAGTTATTGTTTTATTGTCACTCTTTTTTTCGATGTATTAAGATTTTTATACTATCACTTCCTTTTCACAATCATGTCATAAACGTAGCACTTGCAGACATCTGGAATCAAATCTCATGAAAAAATACTTTGATGAAATATGCATGATTCATGAAAAATAAAAATGACATTATATTGGCGAGAGCTGAATCACTAAAATAATTTCTTATATAATATAGGAAGGACTTTGTTTATTGCAAAAGTTTTATGAATAAAGAACATGGTAAAAGGATAAAAATAGATTTTTTATTGCTACATAAAACTCGAAATTATGTCTTAACACTTCTGACGGATACACAACAAAGTTGTGTTATGTGAAGACATTCATAGAATTTATAGGATTTTCTTTAAATGTATGTTGAGCTTTTTCTTCAAATTTTTAAGTTGGATACGCTCCTAATTCAAATCTCGATAAATTATACATTATTTTTAGTGATTTTGTGTCGAAGATCTCTTATCAAATCGTTAAAGTAATAATAATTTTGTATTTTCTAAAGATACGAATGTTTCCAAGGTGAAGACCATAAAATAATAATCACACATTTAAAATAAGTGCTACGTTTACATGCAGTCTTAAGTTTTGGAAAGAAAATAATCTGAATAGGATTTACAGATTATTACGTGATGGTTGATTATATATTTAATCATTTATAAATAGTAACCAATGAGAATTAAGATAATGTGTCATTTTCTCAATGATTTTTCGTTCAATAAGACGACTTTTATGATTCATATGCAAAATAGTTATTTGTGTATTAAGAGCATAAAGCGATTCTTTGTTTCGCGAGCACGGTAATTGTAGCGCGAATGGAAGGCGAGAGTTGCAATAGTGTAAGAGGAAAATAAATTCGTTCAGTCACTATGACAAGTTTTTGTTTTGTTTGTATCAATGGTATCTATTGAAGTAATCGCGCATGTAATATCTTTTTCGCGCGTTGCCATCGGAGACGAACACTTTTAATATAATTTTCGTGTGTTGCCATTGGAAAAGCGCGACAAAGTTATTTTTTCTACAATTGCTATGAAAAGTTGACAATTACGCTCTCATTTATCATCGTAAAGTCGCATTTCCAATGGCGACGAAAAAGATATTAAATATGCGCTTATTTCAAGTTACCAGGGATACAAACAAAACATAAACTTGTCATATTGACAGTTGACAGAACGAATGTATTTTAGTAAATATACGTTTTTTAATAAATTAAGATGCAATCATTGAAAAAATTATGTGTGTATCACAAGTGTAAAGTGTCTTTGTTCCTCCTACACTATTGCAGTTTTTGCCTACGGCTCGCGCTACAATTACCATGCTCGAGTAACAAAGAATCACTTCACACTCTTACTGCATAAATAACTATTTCGATTGTAGCATAGAAAACGTCAACTTTACGATGAAAAATGTGAGCGCAATTTTCAACTTTTCATAGCAATCGTAGAAACTTTTTTTTCGTAGGCACATATAAAAAAAATAGGTACACTCACAGTCAAAATTAAAACTTTACGCCGCTTTCCATCACTGGTTAACATTAAAATTGGATACAGTCTTATTTGTATATTTACAAAATTTATCCATTTATTTTTGAGAAAATTCGATGTATAAAATATCAGGTATAAATATTGTTTATGATATTATATTTTTCTGCATCAATTTATTTACTTTCAAAAATACATTAAGCAGTTTTCCGCAGTATTTATTATTTATTTATTTATTACTATTACACTGCCCTACAGGACGAGCCCAATAAATGGACAGGAACAAAAATATATAAATATACAAATACATAAGTGCCTAAAAAATGAAAAAAGAAAATTAACAAAGAGTTACAGAGTATTATAATAAAAATATAACCAAAATTAATATAAATGATTTAGATTACTAACAAAAAATTTTGTGTCATAAATATATGTCAATGTTATACCTTGCTTGAAACAAGTCCTATTTCCTCGCCAAATTCAAACATTACATCTATTCTTTATTCGTAAATTACCTCATAAATAAATAACAAAAGCAATTTTCGTATTCTTGAACATAACCTCAATTTGTTGAAACATGCCGCATCATTCAGAAGTTGAGGCACATTACCATAGTAACCCACATAACCACAAATCACTCGTAGTGAGTATTTCGGTCGTGGCAAGCCAAGGATAACGCAGAGACAACTATACGAGTTCCTGATGATTAATTAAAAACGTAACAGCGATGCCAAGTATAAACAAAAACGGAACAACCCTTGCGCAACGCCAATGCCGAATTCGGGGGATGTTACGCGTTACGGTTTCTCTGCCGGGCTTCGGGCTACGGTAACGGCTACTCGTGACCTGAATAATTAATTGTGTACAGGGCTTGCTAAAGCTTGCCCATCACTTTGGAATTTTACCCGGAAGGATTTGCAACGAAAATCTGATTGGAAAATGATATTCTGAATACTTGAATTGATTCTTGTCTATGGAACAGTGTACGTGTTCCGTTAACTCAATTTATAATTTGAATTAATTTTCACGAAATATGAAGCTTATTTTAGTATACGTTACTATCTACACTCAACAACTTTATTGGTACTGTGTTTCCGTGTTATAAATATTCCATGTTTACAATGTGCAGGCCGACTCGATACCACTGAGCCACCTACCCCTGTGGATCTTGAGAACCCTGGTTCGATCCCCACAGTCGACAAACAATTATCAACAATTTAAATCTACCTCTGTGGCTTCTCCTCCACTAATATATTTGGGGGCCGTGATTTACGGCTGGTAACCGCATTTCACGCGAAAAAATATATCACTTACCGAGATCTGCTTAGGCAGAGTGCCACACCCAGTAATGGGTAAAAGGCGTGATGATATATTTATTTATTTACAATGTGCAGATATAAGTCTTAAATAGGTAGAAATGATTTACTTGAAACCAGAACTAGCAGCTGAAACTCCAAACTCTAGTTATATAAAAACAAACAATAAACACACACATAAAATGTCAAAATGTTTGAGGTCCACATATTTAAAAGTCATTCCTTGTAAATTAAATTAAACTAAAATTAGCATTGAATTATTACACAGTTATTTAAAGATTGGGGGATAGGTGCCACAATGGTATCGAATCGAAATGTGGATTTGAAAACCCGAGTTCGGTTTTTTACAGCTGACAAACAATTTTCACCATGATAAAACTACCCCTGTGTCACTCTCCACTAACATATTTGAGGGCCGTGATTTGACGGCTGATAACCGTACTTCACGCGAAGAAATATATCACTTACCGAGATCTGGCACTACAGAGTGCCACATCCAGTAATGGGTAAAACGCGTGATGATATATTTATTTATTTAATATCCGACCCGATCTGACACGATTCAAGATCCAATGAATCTCAATCCAAAATTCGATTCAATTCAAAATCCGATCTGAAATTCAATTCGATATCTATGTATACAAGAAAATTGTCAATAGTTTCAAGCGAAGTTTAGAACAGAAAAATTATGCAATATTTTTTAGTATTTGTACGACTAGTAGTAAAATTAATGAATATCACATATATTAGAAAATATTCTCGGATATGAAAGCGATGATGTAATTTCAAAAAACGATGAACTTGGAGAAGAACAACGAATTATATTACCCATGACTTTTATTATAAACAATAGAACAAGTATCTCATAACAGGCACCTTTAAAGCGATCAAGAAAATTACTTATTTTTTATGCGAAAAGCACGTTATGACTTTATCGCGGAACTTAGGTAATTATCTATTTAAATGCAGTGTAACTTTCCTAACCTTAAACTCCACTTGGCGCTATGAATCCTACCATAAAATAAATGCTATTTGAATAAGTTTTTAATTACTCATAACTACATATAAAAGATAGTTTTTAGAAGATAAGTTACGTTTATAAGATGTTATGTAACTAGTTTTATGAATATCTCTTTAGTTACGAGTGTATAAAAAACGAGAATCTAAAAAGTTTATAAAACGGGACATATACTATACTTTTTCTACGATCGCAAATTAAGACAATAAAAAGATATAAAGTTTTATGAATCATTTGAAAAATAAGATAATAAATAAATAATGACAGATGCAGAAAACTAACTTCACCCCGTATTTAATAAGTCAGATGTTACCTTCATGCCGTGACTAAAACTTACCACAGCTTACCAATATGTGATTAAGGTGTTATTTAGTGCCATGAAAATCAGTACGTTAAATGTCATTTTAATAACGGGAATAGAAAAAGCAATTAAAAGCAATTAAAACAAAACAATTATTACCTAAAGTTATTTACCTATTTATTTCAATTAATAATGCAAATTATTTTTGTAACCGCTGTTTGTGTTGCATGTTATGTAATATAGCATTTTATACATTTACAATTATATTTACATTATATCTATATTGTAACATGAGCAATATTTGTTAAAAATTATGGAGACTCGTATATCAATATTTATTATAAATACAAATATGCGAAACATATTTTCAATATAAATATTATATTTTATTTTATAGTCATTCAAGTTGAATACAACAATATATAATATGAAATTATTTTTCATATAAATTCCAAACAAAATGTTAACATTTTATTATGAGAAGAGTATTTTTAAAACAACTTGAGCATTCAACGTAATTATTTTTCGCTGTCTGAATTTCCTAAATTATATTAACCTGTGGATTTGAAAATCCGGGTTCAATTTCCACAGCCGACAAACAATTTTCACAACATTAAAACTACCGCATTTCATACGTATAAATATATCACTTATCGAAACCTGCTTGGACTCAGTAATGGGTAAAAAGCGTAATGATATATATATATATATATATATATATATATATATATATATATATATATATATATATATATATATATATATATATATATATATATATATATATATATGGTTTAATGTTTAATGCCATTTTTTAAAACTATCCTATACCAATGCAACAGATTGATAACAAGATATTTCACTTATTTGACAGAATTTCCAGTCAATTTAGTTTAAACCTGTTTCTAACTATTGTATAAAACCCACTACTGTAAGATAAAATGTTGAATATCACACGTGATTGGAAATTATAAATCTCGCGTATAATGATTCATTTCATTTACTTAGATATAATATAATGTACTATTATTTGAAAATTTTTCTTTTAAATAATTTAATAACATTTGACAACGGAAAACATTTGTTGTAATAATTATTACTATATTAAGTTCATTTTTAAATATTGTTATTTCAAATCTATCATAACTTGTAACTTATAGTAAATACAAAGAGTTTTGTAAAAGAGTAGTTTGTATACAAAATAAACATATAAACATGAAAGAAATAAAATAACGATAATGATAACTCGCTTGATGTTAAAAGTATGAGAATCTTCTTGTTCTTATCTATCGTATCATCCTTACTCCTTTAGTGGTAATAAAAGAAAGATAGAGATTCAGAATAAAAATGAAACTAAAACTACCACTAAAATATGTACTAAGCTTACATAGTATAAAGCATTTTATTAGTCTACAAATAGGTACAAGTTCCTTTTTTAATAAAAAACCTATTTAAGTACTAAATATTTTTATTATTTTGCTCCTTATTCCCTGCTGTTTTAAAGAAATTTAATCAAAATATTAAAATAATGTTTCACATAAATTACAATATTTTCATAACCGAATTTATATGCAACAAATTAATTTACTTCGAAAATAAATAAAATTTATTCATTAAATGACAATAGATTTTTTTGACAGTAATGTTAAAATAAATTATATTAAAAAGAATTTATTATTTTACATAAATTCAGTTACATTAAAAGTAAATTTATTCTGTCTTTTATAAAACCGGATATTAAAGTTTTAATGCAACAATGTAAATAAAATATAAATATATCATCACGCCTTTTACTTATTACCTGTATGTATCAAGCAAAAAAAAAACATTTTAGACTAAGTGTTCAGGTGCCAACTTCAAATCTAATATTTAACAGTAGACCTATCAATAGCATCGTCACAATAAATAGTCTTTAAACAACGATGAATCTCAGGAGGAGTTACTTTTTCAGCAGTTAAAAATTCGATAACAGCACGCTGTTTAACTCACATTGACATAGGATTAGAACACGTCTCCATACTTCCGCTCCTCGAAACACACTGGATGAACGCAACTATCTCAAACTACGCATACATTTTGAGGAGGAATGTTACTGAAGGTCATTTCGGTCATAATCTACTAGCATATGTGCATTACTTTTCAGTTTACCCTTGTATATCCAGTGAAGATAGTGTAATTATTTTCTCAGGTGGTTAATATTCATCGTCTTCAGTTTCTAGGATAAAACGGCATCCTCAGGAAGAAATGTCTTACTTTCTTTCCTTATATACAAATGATTATTTTCACTTCCCTATTTTTTCATTTAATTTCATAGGATTACAATTTTTTTAAATGGAACATCTAGTAGAGAATTAGTTATATAAAATATATTAAAGATTATATTTTTCATAAAAAACAACAAAGACAAAATTAATTGTCTTTAAATGCTCACTTGGTGAAACTAGGTTTAATAATAATTGGAGGCTGAATTTTGTGAGACTTAGACAAGTGTTTAGTTTGATATTTTATTATTATATTTTTCACTTTACCTTTTAATATCAACCCAGAAAAAGGCTAAAAAGTAGTAAAAACATCGGCAAATTACTATAAAAATTTGATTGCATTCTGGATTTGTATTTACATTTTTTATCTTAACATCAATATGAACATGAACATGTACTTCATTGTATATTATTTTTATAAAATCTTTTACTGAAAATGTCATACGTCAAACCAACAGCCAAACAAGAAAAGCTTTCCAACTTATCAAGAAAACAACAAACATGTATCCAAACAATCCCAAATTCGCAACAAATCCTCAACAACTCAAGATGAAATCGTTAGAGATCTACAATAGCCATCTCATTACCACAGTCCGAGTGTACATTATACCTTACAAAGTCTCTCTCAGTCGAACGGAAACGGAAGTAGAATCTCTCAGGCTTGCGATACGCTGGTGTACACGTCCAGGAACAAGTGCTAATGTAGTCTGAACACGCGCATGCGTGGCCACTATCACGTAACTCACTCAATTGCACGGCAATGTGCTGCTGCTGCTGCTGCTGTTGGTTGCGGTGGTTCTTCGTACTGTGTCGTTTCAAGACATTTTCTGATTTAGCTTGTTTCTACAGACGTTGAGACTCGAGAGAAATTTAGTGGTTATACATAAGTAATGTTCTTAGCTTCAGACCTGGAAAACGTTTCGGTTAAAATTAAATGAATGATTGTGTTTTCTTTTCTCACCTACGCACCATCACCAACCTACCAACTGAAATTGATGTAGGGAGTGCTATAAAACTTATTATTTTATACTGTTTTTTTGTCTTTCTTTCTTGTAAGTGTCTTCATTTCAAAACAAGTTTAAATTTTGGATCTTTAATCCATTCGGCCAGATATTACAATGACGGGAGTAGAAGTATTTGAATAACAACAAAGACAAAATTAATTGCCATCCAACACTTGGTGAAACTAGGTTTAATAAAAAGTATAAAATAAATACTTGACTAAGTTTCACAAAATTCAGCCTCCAAGTCACCTTATGAGGGCATCGTCAGAGGCTGGCCAGCACAGTTAGTAACCATAGACGCGTTTCGCTCTTATTAGAGCTCATCAGTATGGTATAACTCACTTCTTCACCTAGAACAAAATTCACGTGAAGAAGCTGGTGACGAAGAACTGTGCCAGCAGAGAATAAGATCTTTAACAAACAGGTAAGATGACATGAGAAGTTCTCTGGAACAGGCCATGCCATCTACCGAAAAAAAGGAAAAGCCACTGACGATGCCCTCATAAGGTGACTTGGAGGCTGAATTTTGTGAAACTTAGCCAAGTGTTTATTTTATACTTTTTATTAGAAGTATTTGAACCTGCTTATAAAACCTCAAGTACAGACAAATTTACGTACTACAACTTTTCTTTATCTCTCAGTTCGAAATTGTAATTCCTGCTTAAATTATGTGATTCTTCATTTGTATATTCTAAAATAACATATTTAATTTGTAACCATACCTTTAGATAGGGTTCAGTGCCGAAAATATCTATAGCCTAGCAATGATAAGCTTATGGGGACTAATTTTATAAATCATGTTAATTAAAATCAGATAAAAACGTCACTAAACCACGTAGTACGAAACTGGAGGACGGTTTCAAGGGAACGTCGGCCCGAAAATTTGCCGTGATTAGTCACTAATGCGACCCGAGAAATCCTGAATCGTTTATCAACGAGTTAAATGATAGATAAACTCGGTTTCGGAGCTATTTTTTAAGGGATAAATACGCAGGGAAGTAATTACTTGTCAATATAGATGATAATTAGGAGCGTTAAATTTCAGCCTTGGATTTTAGTAGATTTGTGGTATTTTCTTTTACGAGGTATTCACGAATTTTAATTAATTCAAGGAAATTATATTGCTTTGTTATCGTCAATATAATTAATTCTAAATGATGATAGAACTAAATATATATTTATATAATAATTAAAGCAGATTCATTATTAGTTTGGAACAATTAAATTATTTTATTTTATAACTCTTAATAATTTTAAAAAGTAAGACAATTATTTTGCATTTAATTCGAAAAATTAAACATTACAACTAATATAAAAATATTAACATTGCTTCATAGGTAAACAACTATAGCTTGAGTTTATTTTAATGTGAAACATGAAATTTTCCTTATCAATTATTGCAAATTTAATACCAATGTACCAGGACGTTTAATTAATGAAGTCAGATTTATTTATTTATTTATTTATTTATGTTACGCTGTACAACAGGAATTTAATCTCAATTACAGTACAGGGTCCGCACTCACCGAGCCGCAGTGTGATAGTTTATATATTTTTTTTTTAGCTTTAATGAGATTCGAACTCGGGATCTCCGGATTCGAATTCTGTATCGCTATCCACACCACCGTACTGACGGATTGTCAACTTAAGATTTGTATTAATTAATGTCGCATTGTTTTTAATAATTTTTCTGTCTGTAAATAATGTATGTAGTTGAAGAAACGTTTAAATATATATATATATATATATATATATATACGATTGAGAAATGGAATGCAAATTCAAATAAATAAAAGATTGTGTATTTGAGAATCCGGATTCGATTCCCAAAACCGACAAACAATTTTTGCCATACTAAAATTACCCCTGTTTACCTTCCACTAATACATTCGAGGCTATGATTTGACGGCTGATAACCGCACTTCACGCTTATAAATATATCACCGAGATCTGCTACTATAGAATACCAGACCCATAATAAATAAAAGGCATGATGATCTATTTATTTATTTATTGAATATAATATATACTGTCCAATTAATATACGAGAATTTTAAATGTAGTCTTTTTATGAGAATACGTTATTCGGATTTTGTCTTATTTTTGTTGAATATGAGCTTGAAGTTTGAAAACAAAAAAATATCTGAAGATTAAAAGAAATAGCTTCCCTCATTTTTCATATATATTTAGATCCAGCGTGCGTAAATAAAACAAAAAACTGGCGTCAGGATTTGTATTCATAATTCACAAATTTATGTACGGCTGTATTAATACTCAACAAAGATACCCTAAAATCTTCCTACAAAGGCAGAAAAACAAGGTTTTTATATCACGGAATACACTATATCATTTCTATTTCATCCATAAAAACTGTATGAAATGAAAATTTTTTGTCCTGTCTAAACGATTTGTCCGCCCCAGCTGCTGATATTTCTAGTATTTGTGGCGTACTGGCGAAGTGGTGTTCGATGCTCGTACGACGAAGGTCTTCTGTTCTTACACACTGCTATTTTTCTCTTTGATTCTTATCACATCTTCTTTATAAATGGTTGTTATTTGCTGCAGAATAGTGTTCCGCGTTAGTTTCACACAATAACATGTTCTGCTTTGTATCAGACTTATCTGAAGATGGCAACGAAACACGTTGTTGTGTAAAAAAATGGAGTTTTTTTTTTGTAAGAAACATAATTTACTCTAATGGTGACTTTAGATCGAATTACAAATTATTTAATTAATTTTCTGAGGATGTTAGCACAACTGCTGTATATAATAATTAATTAAAATATCTTATTTATTCAGGCAATCATATATATTTATTTATTTATATTACACCGTACAACAGAAACTTAATCCCAATTACAGTACAGGTTCCGCACTCACCGAGCCGCAGTGTGTTAGTTCATATAATTTTTACCTTGAGTGAGATTCGAACTCGGGATCTCCGAAGTCGAATTCCGTATCGCTATCCACACCACCGTATTGTATTAAAATGAAGTTATTTTAACAATTCACTGTAATCATGCTTTTATCATTTCTTATTTACTTTACTCGTATCCGTATAATTTTATTCGAAACATATCTACATTTCCTGAAGTTATTAGCATATCTACCGTGAATATTAAATAGTAAAAATTACTTTTTTATTCTCCTGATGACATATTAAACCTCGAGGTACTTTGTGTTTCATTTTGCCCCGTGTTTTATTATTTTATTTCATGGGGTGAACATTCTCGCATCGGTTTTTGACCTCAGGTTCATCTCACTGTCTGCCAATTGGCAGATTTTTGCGGTGAGCATTTTCCTGCAAATCTTGTCAAATTACGTTGCAGAATTTTATAGCTCTTGGGTAAAGCTTCATAAAATATGTAAATACGCCTAATTGGTTTTCAAAACCCTAAACTAACTACTATATTTAACATAATATTCATTAAATTATTTCTTATTCATTCATATAAATATTAACCTGGCACCTCCGCCAAAATTCGCAATGTTCCCTCTCCTGTAACATCTTTTGAAGCTAAAACTTCACTTTTAATACGAAAAGAATAAAGGAATGAAAATATATTTATAATTAAAATAATAATTGTTGGATTAAGTTCTGTAATAACTATTTGTATATCTAGGCCATAAACCAATTTTTTGAGTACATCAAAAAAAAATCGAATACCTAAGAATACTGAAAACTTACTGTAGGTAATAAGATTTACACTTACTCCTTATGTATTATATAGATATTTTTATGGAACAATTTTAAAATAGATGGAATTTATATATTCCGTAAAGTCTGATGCCTTTAAAATATATCAATTTGCTTCACTTTTATTTAGGACTGTAACATATTTATTAGACATCTAAAATAAAATACATTATTTATTTCTCATCGTCTTGTACTGTCTTATCAGTTGTCAACTATTTTTCTCGATCAAAGATTGTCCAAAATTTGTGATTTTTCATTTTGTTTAAAAAAGTTTTCGGATATAGACAAGAGTTGTATTTAAATTAAATATTGAGAATAATACATTTAATCTGACGGCTGGTAACCGCATTTCTTTCGCGTAAATAAATTACTACATATTAGGATCTTCTCCCTCAAAATACAACACCTAGTAATAGGTAAAAGGCATGATGATATATTCATTTTTAGACTGTTTTTTTTTTCTAATAAAAAAATAATACTTTTATGTATAACTTATGTACCGATAACAAATATTTTTTTTACTAAAAATAAAAATCTGATGTGGACACCACATGACTTCCTTGTACGCATATTAGACTATAGATTTTTTTTAATTGCACATATTTGATATAAAATCTTTTATTATTTATTTTTTGTTCTAAGCCATAGCAAAATTAATTTCAAAAATAAACAAAAAATATATAATATTTAAATTTAGATATCTCGCTTATGCAAAATGCTAATTTAAAAATTCTTAATGTGCTAGACGCAGAATTTAATTCTCTAAAACTTTTATTTGCAGCATTCATTTCTAAAATTAAAATAATACCATTTTTTTCAAGGAAAACTGTTAGCAGCTTCATGTAATGTGCCACTTCCGGTTAGTCTATTTTAACCAAAATCTATTATGTTATTTCCATTGATATAGTAGTCTTATATACCAAATTTGGAAAGTTTTAAATTATATTTGAATATAGTTTTTCATGAAAATCTATTACAGGCTTCAAGTAAAGTACCACTTCCGGTAGTTGTATAATGACCAAAAAGGGAGGTGCACAACTAGATGTTATAACAGTCCTAAATATAAAGTTTCAATTTTCTACGGCTTACCGTTTTTGAGTTATGCGAGATACATACGTACGTACAGACGGCAAGACGGAATTAGTCAAAATGGATTCAGGGAGGGCCAAAATACCTATTTCCGTTGAAATCTGAGAACCGAAAATTTTCGCGATTACAATACTTCCTTTACTTCGTACAAGGAAGTAAAAAACGTAGACACTTGATGTAGTTTCACAAAATTATTTATTAACAATAAGTTGATCGATTTCGGCTTATTAGGCCATCTTCATAACGTTTTTTACTTTATCACTTAAATATTACACTAGTTTTATGTGATTTTTACTAAGTTATTTTCTCAATTGATGACGTAACTCAAGCCCATAAATATATTCCGGATCATTTCATGAAAAAAATATTATTGTCTTCAGTTTTGAATTAAATTTTTCTTTCTGTTTATTGGCAGTGCATCAATGTTTAAGTTACTGCATTTTCCAATTTCCTTTCGTATTCCTGTTTCTGTTCCTTCCATAACGCATTTATTACTTTTATCAATCTTTCCATTACATAATTCCTATCTAATATCAAAATACCGTTTCAAGTAAAACAATACCCTCGATATAATAACGAAGCACGATAATAATCGCGACGATATTAAAAATGCAGGAGGTGTCCAGGCCAGCTAGTAGTTTACCGATGACGTCTACAGTCTGTGGGCGTTAGTGGGGGCGGTGATGTCGGGGGCAATACTTCCTCGCTGCACTTCGATCCATTACCTATCTCTCTTTCCGCAGGTAAACCGCCATAGTGACTTAGCGGCGCGGAGCGGGAAAAACGAGACGTCATACGAGACGGCAGGTCAGTGAACTCGTCGTTATCGCTGCTTGTGACCCAGTTCAACACCCCCTGCCACCCTCGAGTTAGATATCTCTGTGTTGCATCGGTTATTGTTGCCTCGTGCCTACTTGTTTGTCACGGTATTCAAATTGAATGATGTATGCCGTATTTTTGTTTTGATGAGTTATTTATGCTGAATAGGCACTTTGAGGCTGAAATCTGACAGGAATGATTTTATTTTGCGCCTGGGGTTAATTGCTCTAAATTTTAGAGGGTTGTTAAACATTGTTATCTACGTGTATATTTTTTTCGTGGTTTGTTTATCAAACACCGATACATATTGAACTTTCAATCGTGTTTATTGTCATTAATAAAATATTCAATATTTTATGCTAGATTTTAATTTACAAATTAATACCCACGTAGACAGTTAAAAGTTAATATCTTTATTTTAAAAAAAAACAACAAAGACAAAATTAATTGTCTTTAAATGCTCACTTGGTGAAACTAGGTTTAATAATAAAATATGAAAATAGACACTTGTCTAAGTCTCATAAAAGACGCGTCTATGGTTACTAACTGTGCTGGCCAGCCTCTGACGATGACCTCATAAGTTGACTTGGAGGTTGAATTTTGTGAGACTTAGACAAGTGTTTATTTTTATATTTTATTAATATCTTTATTATTACGTTTTTGTATGATTTAAATAAATAATACATAGAATGACCAATTTTCAACAATTAGTTCCTAAAATTAGAAAAGTTAAACGATCTCATCATATTTGTTAAATTGAACTTACTATCTGTATTTTATTATTTCGCTTAGGTTAAATCTTAAAATTATTTTCCAGGATAAAAACTACCATTAAAGTTTAATTAATGAAATTAAATCCGAAACAGATAGAAACGAAAAAGCGAAATATTTTTTCCGGAACAGAAATTCTTGATCTTATTCTAGGGGGTGAAAACTATATAACCAAAATATAAATTGTGGTTAATATCGTTATTTTTTTCTTTTAAATACACACTTTATGTTGCTTTTTAAAAAATTTAAATTAAAAGTGTCATTTAAAAGTTCATACTTGTACATGTATCTTTCATCAAATATTGAGGATCTAATATGTTATAGTATGTTATGCATCAAGGGAGGGAAACAAGCGACAAGGGATAATCGCGCCCTCCCATGAAACATATTATACTTTTCGTAACAAGTGCACAAAAATTACTGTCTTATCGAGACAAATGTCAAATATGGGTTGCGTAACTAGTTACCTAGGAAACGCCGCAAACAGCTAATAATCGTAGTCTCTAGGAAGAGAAACATCTCCCTAGGAAGAGAAACAAACATGCTACCTAGGGAGAGAAACATCCTACCTATGGAGAGAAACATAATTCTTCTCTCCCTAGGGGAGAAAAGCAGTGTTTCTCTCTCTTAAATTAGGGAATAAGAACGTGTTTCTTGTGCATATGTTACGAAAATTATATTTTATTTATTTATTTTTTAATTTGTTATCGACTAAAACTCGAGACTGCACGACATGTTTTAAGTCACAATAAGCAGTTGTCTATGCTACAACGCGCCCAACCACCGCACCGACACTACCAGTTTTTGCTCAAATACAACATTAGGTCAGGAGACCATTTCTAAAAATTATAAATAATTTATAATAAATAAAATTGTTAATATAACTTTATATAAGGTTGTTTTTTTTTTATTTAGAAAGTTTGTTACTTATTCAAACGAAAACTAACTAGTCTTAAGAAAGGACGTAAAGAAAACAAAAGTAATTTTATCGGAACTAAACAAAAAAAAATCATTTCGTTCCAATTCTCTGAATAAAATTTAATTATACAGAGAAAAATTGTGAACCGCATGGATTTGAACCTAGGACTTATAAACACTGGTTATATACATTCAATAATTAAGCTATGGTCACCATGTAATTTAAATCTGATTTTATATCCGAGTTTAAAGATCACAGGTTCAAAATAAGGCAAAATTTTAATTCAATTTAATTTATCTAATAAAGCTTCAATTTTGGCTTCGTTCTTAATATAAATGTTACTGCATAAACCAACTATTAATAATGAAAAATGTCACAAGCTTATTGCTAAACTCGTTACCGTAATTCAATTTACTGAGAATGACATGTTATCACCTACTGCAATACAAAACAATATTGAGAGATCTATTCAAGGTATACTGTCATTCAAATGCAAATGTTTCCACGGAAATATTGGAAAATTCGATACATACATAATTCATGTGTTTATTTTGAAGACATAACCATTATTTTTATATTATTTTCAGAATAACGTAACATTGTTGTACAGCATATTTTCCACTGTCAAATATTTCTAAATTAATTAAGAAAAAAATACTTCAAACAAATATGCGTAGTACTATAGCTATTTATGAAACTAGTAAGGAAATGAAGGTTATTACCTTATGCATGTAAAGTAAGGTAATAACCGAGTTTTCTTATGTGTTGCATACAATATTTTTTCTACTTCCGTTCTAATAAATACGAAAGAGCGTTTTAGAAATTATGAAATTTTGACGTATTAATGACAGTTATAAATTAAGAAAATAAAAGAATAACACATCAGAATTCGTTTACCAAGATATCTTAATTTTTTTATGTTGCTATGTTACCTCATTATTTCACTAGTTAAATAATGCAGTTCATTACCTACCTCAAATAAGTGAAATAAAACGTCTATTTCCTAACGGAAGTAGAAAAAATGTTTATTGAATTTAATTTAAATAATTTCATCTAATGGCCATAGTTATGTCGTCAAAAGTTCAAATTTCATATTTAAATAAATAAAAGTAAATCGAATGTTTGATAGCATTGCCAATTATTCTATATGATATGTAACTTTTTATTTATCAAATTTAAAATGTAACTTTGCCGAAAAAATTGGTCATTAATGAATGCACAAAAAATAAACATCGAATCCTTCATGTTCTATTATGTAAAATTATATTTTTTTACTTGGCAGATGACAATGATTCTATTATCGCAAATAAAATTCTATATTTCGCGACCCGGGGGCAGGAATATTCCATGTCACCTTAGTAACCCTCGTAGTAAACTCTTGACTGTAAAGGTTATTGACTATGTAAACATTTATTACTAAGAAAACAATACTTTCTTTCAAAGCAATATAATTATGCAATCTTGCTACAGTTTATTGATCTTAGTTTCTTAATTAAAATGGTTGTTAATTACCACTTTAAAGGATGGTACTGCTAAGTGTCTCTGAGAAACTCAATATCGAATAGTACTCCCAAACTTTAGTGCTATCACTTATTATTATCTAAGGATAAGGATGAAATCCGAAGTCGCAATGAATTCATGAGGGAATAGTAACAGCTATTGATCAAAATTTGGTAATTCAAACCGTGTCAATCTCAAAATATAAATAACATTTGATAGGGAAATGAGAAAATAGAAATAATAATATTATTTTTCTTATAAATTTTATTTCCTTTTGATATTGATTTTATTTCCTTTTGATATTGATATCCTGACAATTTCTTTCTATTTCATGATATTATAGCTAAAAATTCAAAAGGATAATAAGTCATTGAGATCGGCGAAAGAACATAAAATTTCGCCAAGGCACGGCAAAAGAACTTGGCATTATACAAACAATGGCAAATAAAAATATTAAAATTAAAAGGTAATATATTGTAACTAAAAAGAAAGGAATATTTCGATGGATACATTTTCCGAGTACATTATAGAACTGCTTTCCAATTTACGTTAAAAGTAACCTGGGTTGTAATAACGCGAGTTACTTTGAATCGAGTAAATTGAGCAGTCAACGGGAATTTTCACGGAGTGTTTAATTTATGTTGAGAGCAATAAATTAATTGTATTTCGAATTATATCATATATAATTGACATTGAGATCCCGAGTTCGAATCGCACTCAAGCAAAAATTATTTAAAAAACTATCATACTGCGGCTCGTTGAGTGCGGACCCTGTACTGTAATTGGGATTAAATTCCTGTTGTACAGCGTAACATAAATAAATAAATAAATTATGGACAGTTACTGATTTATATCAAACTTAAATTTACATATATTTGGACTGCAAAGGAAAATTTTAAATTTAGTTGATATAAAAATAATTCATAACGTCAAGTAGAATTACAAATTAATTATTATTAAATTAATTCATATCAGGGTGTATTATGCAATTTTTTATTTTGCTATTTATCTTCACTAGATATGTTTGAATGTTCTATATTCAACATCAAACAATATATATTTTCTGTTTGAAGATATTCTAGCATAAAATTATTTTCAGTAGACTTATTTTCGTTTCGTGGTTATTTTACGACACCGAGATCACTTCAACTTCTCTAGAATTGCGAGTGCTTGAGCAGGCAGGGGAGTGAAGCATTTAAGTTACTGGGGTTATTTTGGCTTAGGTTTCGGCAACAGTTAAGATCACGTTATGTCGAGTTAGAGTAACTAGAGTTATTAAACTGCTAACTGGAAAGCAGTTATGAATAAATTCAAATTCAAATAAATTATACTCTACAAGAGGGGCGCTTAAAAGTTGAAAAAAATACTGTCTAAAAAAGGAAAATGTCGAAAGACGTCGCCAAGGAATAGCGCGAATTCCTCTCTGCCTCACCAGTTTACACAGCCCTGTACACTAATTTATGTACTTACATACCCTTACTCATATGTAACACTAATTCTTGTTGTTTAATTATCTTAATTAGAAATTAATTGATGGGGTAGGTGACTCAGTGGTATCGAGTCGACCTGTGGATCTTGAGAACCCTGGTTCGATCCCCACAGCCGACAAACAATTTTCACCAAATTAAATCTACCTCTGTGGCTTCAACTCCACTAATATCTTTGGGGGCCGTGATTTGACGGCTGGTAATATATCACTTAACGAGATCTGCTTACGACAGAGTGCCACATCCAGTAATGGGTAAAAGGCGTGATGATATATTTATTTATTTTATGTTTGTCCGCTTACAAGTAGTACATATTTATTATTTATAGAGATAATGCATTCCGCATAAATCCACAGTAACCTCGTAAATATTCAATCTTTATATTCTCTCAACAAATTCCAACCTTTTTTATTTAAATCACGGCCTCCATGTTAAATGCTACTTGAAGGGGAGCCACATCGGTAAATTTAATGTGGTGAAAATTGTTTGTAAAAGGGTAATCAAACCCGGGTTCTCAAATCTACAGCTGACTAACCCATATTTATTTACGGCTGGTAACACGCATAAATATATAATAATTAATTTAGATAAAACACTTTAAATACAAATGGAGGAAAATTTAATTCTTTTCATTTTTAATCTAGAACAATTTGTATAACTTTGACCTAATAGAAAAATAAGTAAATACATTGTTCGTCACTCTCAATCAACATTCATAATAGCGGCCGCAGATAAAATTACAAGAAACAAACCATTTCATATTTTTCATACCTTCATTATAATTTATTCATTAAAATAAATAAAAAATAAATATATCATCACGCCTTTTACCCATTACTGGGTGTGGCACACTGCCTAAGCAGATCTTGGTAAGTGATATATTTTTTCGCGTGAAGGGCGGTTACCAGTCGTCAAATCACGGCCCCCAAAAATATTAGTGGAGGGGGAGCCATTGGGGTAGATTTTAAATTAGTGAAAATTGTTTGTCGGCTGTGAGGATCGAACCAGTGTTCTCAGATCCACAGGCCGACTCGATATCACTGAGCCATCTACCCCATTAAAAGACACTTAAATTTGCTGTTAATATTTTATTATTATACTTTTAGAACATTAATTATGGTCATAATTAATATTTCACTGTAGGACAGCAATATGGTGGTGTTAACAACCCGAAACTCCCGAATTCGAATCCCACTCAGGCAAAAAATGAACTTAGTCCGAACTATATTCTGTAATTTGGATTAAGTTCCTGTTGTACAGAATAGCATAAATAAATATACAAGCTATCAGATACCCCGAACTGATTTGATTGCAACATTATATTCCTTGCTGTCAATAAACAAACATCAATTCCTAAGGGAATAGCAACTACTGCTCTGAGAGAACTTTCCAGGATTGGGTCATTGCTACCTAGAGTTTGACACAAGGGACTATCAATTAATTAGGAACTCCTTAATACAGTATCGATCATGGTGGTATTTTTGTTAATTCTAGTGACAAGGGTCAACAGCAAGTCTGCTACACGAGAGTGTATAGAAACATTGATTAATTCATTCTGAGAAATATTTATAAAAGAGAGTATAAATAATTTATGTTTTTTCGATTGTATGTGTAACAAAGTATGAAATCAGTCAAAGTGCAATGTCAAATCATGCAAATTTTGCCAAAACAAATATAGGTTTGTGTGTGTTGAGCGAATATTTTACGGGCTTCGGGTTTATTTGTTTAAAACGGGAGCAAAACGAGCTTTAATCACAATATATCCAAAATTCATATAAATGTATGCAACTTGGAATCATTTGAATTACCTAATAAATAAATATATAATCACGCCTTTTACCCATTACTGGGTGTTTCACTTTGTGATTTTTTCGCGTGAAGTGCAGTTGCCAGCCGTCAAATCACGATCCTCAAAGATGTTAGTGGTAGGGGAGCCACAGGGGTAGATTTAAATTGGTGAAAATTGTTTGTCGGCTGTGGGGATCGAACCAGGGTTCTCACGATTCACAGGCCGACTCGATACCACTGAGCCACCTACTCCATAATTGAATTAAAATAGAATTTAATGGCTTACGTGTGTGGTGCATTTTAGGCTTTACTTGAGCGTAAGAAGTCAGAATCGAGCTTCGCCAAGGATGCATACTAATATAAAAATAATTGATAAAACATATTATTTTTGCATTTAGCATTCTGCACAATTCGCATTCCACGGACTAACTGACTTCAAACATTGCCGGTCAAAAATACCCTCATTTTATTAAAAATAATTAATTTAATAAGTTTGTTAAATTAATACTGTACTCATTTATACTTCAAACAAATAAAAGGTTGAACAAGCAAAAATAATATTGCTATTACACTTTATAATGTACATTTTATCCTTTACTAACTCGTTTATTACTTTATTTAACAAAGAATAATAATTTTAATTTATAAAAGCTTTTTTTTTCTGTAAAAAAACTGTTATTTTACTTTTCTAACCTATATTACAAGGCTGGTGATATTTCGCGATCTACAAATTTTGATAGATTTTTCGATCTGTATGTCTATGTGTTTGTAGTTCTGTTTGGAAGCAAGTTAACTACAAAATGCGGTAAAATGTTATATTGAAACTTTATATTTAGACTTTTAAGCTAAAAATTGAGGTTAAGTTCGTTATTGAGCTATACATATATAATAAGTGATATTACAACTTTATGGATGTATTTTTGTAAGTTTTTATGTTTATTTTATAAATTTATCACGAAAAACATAATAACTAAAATGAATTCTAATTTTATTTGAAGCAACTTTACCTTAAAATATTTTTTGAAATTATCGGTTCATTTGTTACATATAGTAACATTTTGATAATACTGAAAATTATTTTACAAATTTGTATAATTAGATTTAAGGTTTTGGGTAAAAGAGTTGTAAAAGTTAAATTTCATTTTCAAGCAATTACAGTAAACATACAAATATTTAAATTAATTTGTTGATCTCAAGATTGTAATATGTTGAAATAGTATTCATATAGATCAATAAATAACCAAATAATGTAAATAATTGTTTATTTGATGATTCGAACGTTTCTATCATAATGATTCTAGCGAAAATATCCAAAATAATAATCAAGCGATTCTCGAATGATTTTCAAGAATTTGTTCCAATTATACCGGGTTTAGTATCAAATTAAAACTCTCGGGCTCAGAATTCTAGTAAAATAAAAAAAAAATGATATTTAACCGATCATTAAATGTTTGTTTTTAGTTTTACAAATTATACCAAGTTTATTAAAACTGGTCGAGAAAGTATTGTGGTTGTCACAACAGATTTTTGTTTATAATTGACTAATTTGCTTTCATCTATTTATGTTATGAAACAACAGCAAATTTTTATGTGACAAGATAAATAGTCCCATGAAAACATCATATTACGGAATTGAGAACCCAATTCGATTACGGCAGTCGATAACTAAGTTCCATTACATAAAAAATACCCTTGTGTTTCCCACTCCACTAACATCTTTGGGGACCGTGATTTGAAACTGATACCTGAATTTCACGTACAAAAATATATCACTAAAATGAAGTTTGGAAGAGCTCATATTTAGAAATAGGTGACAACATATTTTATTTTTGTCTTATATAAATAATAAAGTAAATTGATTGAATATTTATGTAATCTACTGTAATGTACAATTGTATATGGTTTTCAATATTTTTATTCCATTTATTATCAATTTTCTTGATTGTATTTCTAAACATTGCAACGGAAAATAAATCATAATTTATTATTTATAAGTTCATTATTAGGACAATGAACGGCTTGCACGAAGTAAGTGTAACTACATAATATCGCTGCATGCATACAACTTGTAATATAGTAATGTAGTACACGAAGTTGACCTCATTTAGATACTAATGGTCAGTAAAAGAACAGTGCTACCACTACAACAAAACATGAAAGTATAGATATTGCTCATTGATATTAAATTCACAATTGCTAATATAACATTTGTGTTATTGCCTTTTATAGTTGAAACTATATAAAAAATATAAAATAAACACTTGGCTATGTTTCACGATGCCCTCATAAGGTGACTTGGAGGCTGAATTTTGTGAAACATAGCCAAGTGTTTATTTTATATTTTTTATTAAACCTTGTTTCACCAAGTGTTGGATGACAATTAATTTTGTCTTTGTTGTTATTTAAATTGTTATTGCGTAGCTTTTCCTTTTTTCGGTAGATCACATGGCCTGTTCCACAGAACTTCTCATGTCATCTTACCTGTTTGTTAGAGATCTTAGTCTCTGCTGGCGCAGTTCTTCGTCACCAGCTTTTTCACGTGAACTTTGTTCTAGGTGAAGAAGTGAGTTATACCATACTGATGAGCTCTAATAAAAGCGAAACGCGTCTATGGTTACTAACTGTGCTGGCCAGCCTCTGACGATGCCATCATAAGGTGATTTGGAGCCTGAATTTTGTAAAACTTAGCCAAGTGTTTATTTTTTCTTTTTTATTAAACCTTGTTTCACCAAGTGTTGGATGACAATTAATTTTGTCTTTGTAGTTATTGAAACTATATATTTTAATTATTTAACACAATGGCTGGTAGCACAAGCTCTGTTTTTGCCTGTTTTAAGAGCAGTGTATTTGGATGTTTAAGCTATTTCTAACATGTTAAAACCGTGATCTTAAAAGACCCAAAAACAGAGCTTGTGCTACCAGGCAATGAATTCGAACCCTTGACTGTAATTGGTAGTAAGTTGTTGTTATGTAGAGTACACTTTTAGTTAGTCTGCAGAAGATCACCATTGCTGTCAATTATATTTATTGGTTTCTTTTTACTTCCTTGTACGAAGTAAAGGAAGTATTGTAATCGCGAAAATTTTCGGTTCTCAGATTTCAACGGAAATAGGTGTTTTGGCCCTCCCTGAATCCATTTTGACTAATTACTTCCTTGTACGAAGTAAAGGAAGTATTGTAATCGCGAAAATTTTCGGTTCTCAGATTTCAACGGAAATAGGTGTTTTGGCCCTCCCTGAATCCATTTTGACTAATTTCGTCATGCCGTCTGTACGTACGTATGTATCTCGCATAACTCAAAAACGATAAGCCGTAGAAAATTGAAACTTTATATTTAGGACTGTTATAACATCTAGTTGTGCACCTCCCTTTTTGGTCATTATACAACTACCGGAAGTGGTACTTTACTTGAAGCCTATAATAGATTTTCATGAAAAACTATATTCAAATATAATTTAAAACTTTCCAAATTTGGTATATAAGATTACTATATCAATGGAAATAACATAATAGATTTTGGTTAAAATAGACTAACCGGAAGTGGCACATTACATGAAGCTGCTAACAGTTTTCCTTGAAAAAAATGATATTATTTTAATTTTAGAAATGAATGCTGCAAATAAAAGTTTTAGAGAATTAAATTCTGCGTCTAGCACATTAAGAATTTTTAAATTAGCTTTTTGCATAAACGAGATATCTAAATTTAAATATTATATATTTTTTGATTTTTTTTTAAATTAAGTTTGCTATGGATTAGAACAAAAAATAAAAGATTTAATGTCAAATATGTGTAATTAAAAAAATATCTATAGTTTAATACGTGTACAAGGAAGTCATGTGGTGTCCACATCAGATATTTTATTTTTGAATTTGCTAGTAGTATTTTTTTAGTAATTTATACAAAATATAGTTCTGTGTTTTCGTTAGTTGTAGTATTAGTTTTATTTATCGTTTAACTTTTGTACTAATTTAAATATATTGTTCAATGGTTCTTTTAATAGTGTTTTTTTAGTAAAAATTGGTTCTTTTAGTATAATATTAGTTATTTATAATTCTATTACATTGTTTATTGCTAATATTAGTTCTATTATCATTCATTTTCTAAGGAACACCCAAAAACAGAGCTTGTGCTACCAGCCATTGAAGTTTAGTAAATATTTGTAATATGCAATTGACTGAAAAATGTTAAATTATCTTATTTGTAAACAATCACAAACTTTGGAACTATCTCCATACTTTAATTGCAAACTTTGCATCAGTCACATCTATCGACCTACATTGTTTATACTAAACAACCTTTTTATATTTGAATTGAAACATGTCTGCTATAGTAAGGATGATAATATAAATAAATATATCATCACGCCTTTTACCCATTATTGGGTGTGGCACTCTGCCGAAACATATCTCGGTAAGTGATATATTTCTTCGCGTGAAGTGCGGTTACCAGCCATCAAATCACGGCCACAAAGATATTAGTGGAGGGGTAGCCGCAGGGGTAGATTTAATTTGGTGAAATTTGTTTGTCGTCTGTGGGGATCAAACCAGGGTTCTCAATTATCCACAGACCGACTCGATACCACTGAGCCACCTACCCTTCCAGTTATTAAACCACAAAAGGTTAAAAAATAATCGAAAATACTATCGAATGAAGTATTTTCTATTTTTTCGATTTTTAAAGGGTGCGGGGATTAAATATTTATTTGATTTATAACCCGATATATTATTTTAAAATAATTAAAAAATATATTGTAATATAAATTAAATAAACTTTTATTATTAATGAAAGGTTTTTCTTTATTTGACATAATAAATATCAAGAAATACAATATATTAGTTTTCAATTAAATAAAATGTTAATTGCAGAGAAAAAAATACTTAAAAATAAATAAATATATCATCACGCCTTTTACCCATCACTGGGTGTGGCACTCTGCCTAAGCAGATCTCGGTAAGTGATATATTTTATCGCGTGAAGTGCGGTTACCAGCCGTCAAATCACGGCCTCCAAAGATATTAGTAGTGGAGGAGCCACAGGGGTAGATTTTTTAAATTGGTGAAAATTGTTTGTCGGCTGTGGGGATCGAACCAGGGTTCTCAAAATCCACAGGCCGACTCGATACCACTGAGCCACCTACCCCATAAAAAAATACTTAATTCATGCAAATACCAAACATAAACAAAAAATTTAATACATAGCCTTCAGACAAAAATGGGACTAAAAGTTATTCGGCTAAAAGTTTTTGACAAATCTGGAAAAATAAATTAAATTAGATTTGTCTGAAAATTTGAAATAAATTCTCGACAGTGGCTTAAAAAATCTTAGAAATTGGATTTCGCCTTAAAATTTCTTGATTAAAGTTTATATATTTATTTAAAACTATAAATTTTCTGACATTTCCTGACAATTTTTTTTTTGTTTAAACAAAATTTCTAACGAATCTATAAAAAAAGATTCTTTAACTTTTTATCCGGGTAGTATACTTTTCCCCAATTATTTGCCCCTTATGAGAGGGAGAAGCAACCGCCCACCCTCACCCCCTGCCAAATACCGCTGTTTCTACTTACCTACATTCAATAATTCCTTTCATACAATTTATTCAATATTATTTTTACTCTAAATGCATATTATTTGTAGATTTATTTCAGTAGAGTACGACGAAACAATAATTTTAAATTATGAATATATTACTATTGCAAGTAACTATCAGATTATTCTTCAGTATTAAATATAAATTAAATGATTAGGTACATAACAGCCAAAAATTATATATGAAATATTTCAAAGTAAGAACATATTTTATTATATTAAACATATTAAAACTCAGAGGTACGGAATTTTCCAATACGTGTGGCATTCTACAATATAGGTGAAACATCGAAAATTCCAATACAAAATTCATTAAAATTTCAATAAGGTAACTTTGATCATATTTGCAAAAGATACAGTTGGACAACAGTATATAAATATTGTACGACACCAACACCACTGTCTACCATTTCTACGCTTATAAAGCTTCTGTATTGCATTTCTAAAAAAAACTAGATATGTGAAGAGATAGCTACTGCAGCTCTGATGAAACTACGTGATACTGCAGTAATGTTCACGTGAAGTAAAGCACGTTTTACCCGTTTCTTACGCGCGACTTTAGTTTTTATACCTACATAGAGTTCTACGTTTTAAAATTTGGTTTTTTGTAATATCTTGCGATTGCAGCGCGTATGTACAACACATTGATTTTATGTTTTTGTATTTGTAAATTGCGCAGAAAATGGCGGAAATAAACTGTAATTACGGTAATATTAAAAAGTTTATGTTCTTTTAATGGTCTTTTATGATGAAAAATAAACATGAACCAATTTTTGGTGTTTTGATCATAAATAAGAAAAAATGTCAAATGGCATATTCTAGGAATTAGAATGATTTATTAAAAAATGTAAATAGTAGATTACAATGTTTCTCAAACTTCAGATATCCGTATATATATTTTTAAATTTTCATTATTACCAAGAAATATCATTTTGTCAAAATAATAATAATGATGACAATTCCACTCACAACTTTTCATCCAATCAAATTACAGTATTTTGCTGAATTGAACCAATCACAGTAGTATTACAGCGACAATTTCACTATTGAAAATTGTTGCAAATCGTTGCTTAGATATAATGTTTGTTAACTATTTTGAGTAGATTAATTTTGTTGAATTTTATTTGACTTTGTTTACTTTGCTAAGTTATGACAAAAAAATTAACAATGTAAATTGATCACCAAGGTAATAGTAGTTCAGACATTGTTTTAAAAATACTGCAGGTAACTTTTTTTGGAGTAAATAAAATATTTCGAGGAATTGTCAAGCCGAATACCATACGTGACTATGATTTTCCTTTGGTAATTTTTGCCTAGATCACACCTGCTTGTTGTTTTAAGAAAATCTACACTTGTGCTACCGCACTCGTACAGATTTTCGTCGCAACAAGCAGTCGTAATCATGACGACAAAAATTTCCGGCAAAATCATAGTTACTAATGGTATTATATATGATAATAAAATATTAATTATTTCTAATGGAATAAAATTTGTGAATACTAAATATAAATAAATTTATTGACAACTCCCATTGCAGGGAAAAGGGAGCGTTTGTTCCTGATATTAAAAGGATGATGGTTGCCCATTTTAAAATATTAAGCACTGCGTTTCGTTGTCACATCAACAAGAATTTCTAGAAATATACAGGGTGTAACAGCGAAACCAACAACCGCCTATATTTTCTTTATTATTATAGTTACAAAAAAATATTATAAAGCAAAGATCAACAACAACAACAATTGTTATTACTTGTCAGCATCTAAATTTTGTTCTTTTGTTTTTGTTTTTCATCCATAGCTTACTGCACATTCATATTAAAAATAAAAAAATATTTAAATTTCAATTGATTTTTTCTCAATATTTTTATTATTTAAGAATGTTAAATGATTACATGATGGAATTCAGAAAAAAATACTCTATCGAATAGGCCTAAAAAATATGTATAATCCTATTTGAAAAAATATAACTTTGTGTTGTAACTTGAGAACCACTGGTTTAAAAAATTATTTTATTCCTTAAGCAGATGTCCCCCTTGGTCTTCTACAACTTTGCTTTATAATATTTTTTTGTAACTATAATAATAAACAAAATATAGGTGGTAGTTGGTTTCGCTGTTACATCCTGTATAATTCTATCTACACACGTATGTGTGTTGAGAAAAAGAAACAAATAATTCATCTGTCAGATTATGTGCAATTTTTAAAAGCAATATTTCTACTTATTTAACAGATAATAATTAACAAAATCCAGATTAATGATAATCACATGACTTCGTGTAAAAGGAGGAAGTAAATATAATATTGGTAATCCTGAATTTTTCATGAAACCCTGAAGAGTCATAAAGGTCGTAACAAGGCGATAGGTACGCGAAAATCGAGTGGACGATAACTCAACGTTGGTGTTCGCGGTTCACTGAAGTATTCGAAGATAATGTAATAAAACATCTCCACCACGTACTACGTCGCATAAACGCAACTTAATGGACGGTTAATGGTGTAAATGGGCCCTCCTGAAACGTCTCTAAGATGTTATCGGCTAAACTGTAATTTTCATCTACGGCTGTGCGTTACTGCCATTAACTAAAACACTAACTAACATGTTGTTTTAAATACTGCGTAGTAGCAAAACTCCTACAACCTTTTAAAATGTAGATCTAGATCTTAAGTTTGTTGAAAACTATTCTCACTAAAATCGCGTAGATTATTATTTGTATATAATATACTATTTTAAATATCAAAAATAGTATGATTCTCCAGAATTGTTCACATGTGTGCTAGAATACCTATTTAAATACTAGCGTTGGGAAAACAAAGGTCAAAATATAAATGCTCGAAAATTAAATAATCTCCGCTTTGCGGATGACATATTACTTATTTTCAATTCAGCAGAAGAGCTACAGAATATGATATCTGATGTAGACAATATCAACAGAACAGTAGGACTTACTATGAATAAATAAAAAAACCAAGATCATGACAAATATCAAAAAGGATATTATTGTATTACGCAACAAAAACATAAGACTATGTAGAGGAAATTATATATTTAGGACAAATTATATCCTTTCATAATAGACATGAAAAAGAAATCAATACAAGAATAACGCTAGCATGGAAAAAATTTTGGTCTTTAATAGAAATATTTCATAGTAGCTTAAATTCTAACATCAAACGAGACGTCTTCAATACATGTATTATCAGAACAATATCATACGGATGTCAAACCTGGTCACTAACACAAAGATAAACATTAAAAATCAAACTTCAAGAAAGAAAAAGAATACTGGAGATAAGAAAGAAAACAGGAGTTAAAGACATAATTATGTATTCAAAATCTATAAAATGGAAATGGGCAGGTCATGTTATGAGAAGAGAGGACGACAGGTGGTCTAAAGAAACAACAGACACCAAGAGACACAAAGAGGAATAGAGTGAGGTAAAGAATAAGGTGGGAAGATGAACTGAAGGAAATTTCAAAGACATGGAGAAGAGATTCCAAACAAAAAAAAATTTTGAGATCATTGGGGGAGGTCCATACCCAGAAATGGATTATATCCATTTAATTCCTACTTTCATTCATTATATATTTATTTATCAAATAAATCATTAATTCAAAGCATTACATGAAATAAATAGATAGATATTTATTTAAAGCACAATACATACAAAGACGTTTAACCAAGTCAATTAAAATAAATAAACAATAAACAGTAGCTTAAAATTAGAAAAGATATCACTAACATAATATATATGTACAGGGTGGTGACTCGCTCAGCCGGTCATAGGGATTTAACATGGGAAATCAGTTTTTTGCAATTTCCTGCTTCCCTAATTATTTTAAGCAAAAACGCGCCAAATAAAAGTTTTAGGGCATCAAATTCAGCATCTAAATCAGAAAACAGAATTACTTTTACGTGCTTTGTAACGACAGAAATTAAATATGAAAATGTCGAAAATTACGTTAAAAATATTGATAGCCATGGAATTGAACAAAAAAATAAATAAATGCTTGACGTTTTATCTGTCAAAACATCAACGTTTGACGTTGTGATAGATAAAATGGCCAGCCCGATCACCGGATTTGTCACCTAATGACTTCTTTCTGTGGGGTCGTTTAAAAAATAAAATTTGGATTTGTTACCTAATGACTTCTTTCTGTGGGGCCATTTAAAAAATGAAATTTACAAAAGTAAGCACCCAAATGTGGATTCTCTAAAACAAAGAATTGCAGAGGAATGCAGAAATAGTACAGCCCGGCCCCGAGTCACCACCCTGTATATGACGTGAAATAAGAATACAGCACAGCCAAATAAAGTCAAGTGAGCACAGATGTATTTAAGAATTCATTAATTGAGTAGAAACAATGAGTTAATAAGATCTTTATTGGTTTTTTAAACTGAATATGATTTAATTCTTGCATGGTATTTGGAAAATGGTTGTAGAGATTTAGGTCTGGAGAATTTCTAACGGAACTCATAACCATAAAGAGTGGTAAACTAAAGTCTTGAGTTTGTTGTGTCGCGTACTGGTGAATATCCTTATTTTTTTTTAAATAAATATTTATTTTGATGAATTTCTAGTAAAGAATGATAAATATAGAGTGCTGGTAATGGCATAATACCAAACTTTATAAAGTGAGAGTGGCAGTGTTCAAGAGATTCCAAATTTATGTACAGAAATATTTTCTAACAGTGTACTACATGTATAAGATAATTAAATAAAGGGCTATTATTATTGTTATATACTATAAAAGAATAAGTCAGTTTAATAACTGAAATTTATGATACTGTAAAGAAGATGGGTATACATGAAGATCTCGACTACATATTTATTTTGTTACTCTGCACAACAGGAACATATGTAATCACAGATGAATTACACGGCGCCCACAGCTTATAATGAAGTCTAAACCACTCACACGCAATTGTATATTTTTGGACAAAAGTTGATATCAGCGAGATTTGAACTCATGACCACGTGCTTGATAATTAGTAAAGGCAAGTTATACCTCTATTATATCCTCTGGTTAAGATACAGAGAAAAATGCAAATTTCGCGATAAATGGTCATTGTTTACACTCTTTGAAACATCTTTGTTATTACTACTTTTCGTCACTATTTCCGAAAATAATCACTGTAGCTTTTGTTTGTCCGATAAGTGTCATATAGCTTGTTGTCAAATAATTATTTAAATTGTTATCGTGTAAAATTCCTCTGTTCGAATTAAATTTGTGAATCAAAAAACAATTTACTGAAATATTACTTGACAGTTCGATAAATTTAAAAATAATTCTCCAGTTTTTTTCTTAAACTTGTTGCCAATTGGTAAAAAATTTTCGATTTGAAATTCGTCAAAATATTTTCAATTTATTAATAAAATAATAATAATAATAAGTTATTCAAACATTATTTTTCTAATTGTATTTAATACTGAATGTGAACATTAGAAGAAAATAATAGTACCTACCCATACTTTTCTGTATTTCAGTAGGTAGCAAATAAATTCACAATAACAGAAGTTTTAATAAAAACTTGTTACGAAATTAATCCAGATATAAACTAGAATAAAAAACGTGATAAAATTATTGTTAAGGAGTTAATTTAATCAAAACTATTTATTCAACATGGATTTTATATTTGCACACATATAACAATGTATATATAATACATACGTACATATATTTTACATTTTATACATTTTTACATAAACAATTTTTATAACATTGTTGTTCACTTACTACAAATTGATGTTCAACAAAATATTTTACCTGAAACTGACAGGAAAATAAACATTTGCCTGACCTTTAAGACTCAGGAAAGCTTTGCTTTGCATGCCTAGTCAGGAAAATAACATATTACCTGCCTAGGCAGGTAATGAAACAAACATGAGTGTCTAGTTACTTAGCAACATAAAATACTAACTGAATATGTAAGTCAAATATTTTTTTTAATTTAAATTAATTTAAAATATTTATTATTTATTTATAAGTTTCAGGTAAAATGTTATCCGTAACACGTCAGTAAAGCGTCGTACAGGATTCGTAAGCTGTTTCAAGCCTCGCTATCACTCGGCATGAAACCATCTACTCATCCTGTAATTGAACGCTTTCCTGACTTTTTACGTAAATAACTATTAATAACTTTCTTGTTCTTTTCTCGATAAACATTTGACATTTTATTATATCATAATTTTATTTTGTATTTTGTCGCGTGATCAGATAATTAATCTGATATAAAATTGACTTTATGTATTTAGTCAGAACTAACTATTAAAATATATTTGTTTCATATTCAACAATTTTTGATTTTTATATCAGTTTCATTATTTGAACACCAATTTATAGATTTCACATGACAAATGTTTTAGTTAAAATGATTTTTTTGGACAATGATTAAAATATAAAAATAAATTTTTAATTACTTCCAAGGTTAATAAATATTAAAATATATTTGCTTTGAGCATTCAATAAATAATATATTTATTACATTAGGTCAAATTTGACTTGTGATTTTAGATTAATAAAACATAAAAATTCTTCGAATTCTTCGATGATACATTTTGATGCTTTTAAATATCTATATTCGCCAATTTGTTTTATATGATCAAGATAATTTATGTTGAATTATGACCCATTGATTTTTTGTTTTCTCAATTTTTACTTTTGTGTGGATGTGGATTATAATAATATCAACAAGAGTTCACTATGACTATTTGTGTCTACACGAAAATTATTGTCAGTATACACGTTCTCTTCTCATTAAGTGTTAACCTACATGTATTAAGTCTATTCATAAGTAATACCTTATTGTCTTAAATTATTCCCTTAACATTTACCTAGCCTACTGATACTGTATTGGTTTAATGTACATTTGAAGATTTCTAAAATTGACTAGGACAGATATTTAGGCAGACTTTTCTCTTAACTAGTTACACAACTCAAGGCTGCAATGTTTTATTGAAATTTTGCTGATCAAACCAAATTTTTATGTTTCTCCGTTCTAGATTTATAAATTCAGTTAACCTTTAGTCATTTACATAGAATGGTATAATCATGTCATCACTGACATAGAGTGTGACAGATTTTGAGAAAGAATATATTTTTACTAGTTTCTTGAGAAGTTCCATCAGGAGATAGTCAACATCTTTTTGAGATAATTTTATTCTAGCTCTGATGCAGTTTACTCTTTAAATCAATGCTTCTCTAACATTTTTGGATCATCGTCGTCCTAGTTGTAGTTTTTAGTAGTAACACCTCCTGTTTTGTATATAATAAGATTCTCACAAGCAAAAGTAAAAGAAAACGTACTAGAAATGAAAAATTTTACGTGAATTAAAAAAAGGGGTGATTAAAAAATTAAAAAGATCTGTATTACTAAAAAAATGCGTTTCATTTTCAAGATCATTTTCATTGCAGGTTTCAACCAATTTTTTAAATAATTGTTCATTTCTGTTTATCTGTTTTCAAAATAGTATTTTCATAAAATACTCTATTATGTTTTTGGATGAACCTGATAGAAGAAATCTTAGTGTTTTTTGGAACACGAAGAATAGTTTTAACAATTTCACGAACCGAAACAACATTTACCATAATTTCATGAACCGGAAGAATATTAGACACAATTTGAAGAACCGGAACATTGTTCCAGTTTGTTTCGATACCATTCGAGTCGTATCACCAATATAAAATGAGGAAAAATAACTGAAATATATGTTTACCCCCAAAACTAAAACTGCGATCCTGGATGCATGTTTGTGTAAATTATTTTAAAGCAGATTAAATATATTTACTATACTTTTTATTCTTCGCAAATACGATTACTACTATAGTTATAATTACTAATTGCATAAATTAATCATAAATAGTGACTAAATTATATTTATTAATCATCTAAGTCATGATATTAATAAAAGTACAATACCCTCTACCCCTGTCATGTCTAATATCTCTATTGTCGTTCACTGTCATGTCTTGCGTCCCCTAGAATAATTCATACACTCCCTACGGGACTATTTGAGAAGTACTGCTTTAAATAATCTTGCTTGTTCCTCGTGCATCAATATCTCTTAATCTTTTAAATATTAGTGTCTGGCGTGATTGACCCATTTCATATTTATTAGCTTTTGACATAATCTCAATTTATTTCATGTCACTTTAGAGAACTAATATAATTGTTATGCTATTTGTCATATGAGATAACTTAGTTCCCTATTACCGATGTTGCTCTACCCCACTACTTACACAATTAAATAGAGGAGGTAACATTGTTAGCTGTCATTGTATTATCTTTTTTAAGTTTATATTTGTGTGTGAGTGTTTAACGACGTATCCTGATTCAAAAATAAAATTGCTAAGTATAAATATTTGTTTTAAATACATATCATCATCATCATTTCAAAAATAATATACTACTTTGAATCTTGAAATCTTATTCCTTACAAGAGTAGGTAGCTAGAACTTTGAATTCTTTCACAAAATCTGTCATTCTCCATTGCCCAGAAGTCACGTTAAGTTTAAAATGTTTTTAAATTATCTTGTACTACTAACAAGATATAATAAAGCAAAATAGATTTCTGTAATTCATCGCTGAAATTATGTATGAATACAAATTTCTTTTGATTTAAATACCATGCTAGATTTCGTTCGATAGTTCGAATTATTAATTCATTCCGTAAATAAACTTTATAAAAATAAAGAATAATTGTAGATAATTTTGTTCCTAGCATTCATCGATATTATAGTTTTCATAAGATCCGGTACATTTCGTTCCAATTTCGTCACAAAAATATATTATTTTCTTCTGTGCTTTTTAATGGTTTGATATGTTTTATTAAAATAATATTTCTATGATCTGATATTCTATTTTAAATTTTTGACTAAATTTTGTAATCGAACCTAACTTTTCTTAAATTCATTTCAGTTTTAATTTTTCAAAGGCAGTTTTTGACAGTTTTATTTTACATTGCAATTGTATAGTAACTAATGTTTTTCGCATTACATTTTTGGAATCTAATTAAGTATATTGAACAAATTTTCGTTTTAAATTCTGCTACTTTTAGTTGAGAATTTAATACCAAATATCGTTTCTTTTCTAAGTGATTTATTAAAATGCCAATAAAATGTATTGTCTTTACGAGTAACAAATTATTAAGTATGTATTTTGACATTGTTTCATATAGTCTTGAGTAAAACTTTTGTATTAAAAATCTTTTCTTGGCACAGTTCTGTTTCTAGATAATTCTCATTTCTAAATATTATTGTCTTTTAGATAAATATACCGTTTGCTTATCTTATAATGGCCTAGTAAATATTATGTATAGTAACTGAACACAGTATTCCTTCCAGTATCTTCTGTCGCAGAGTTTTTTTATAAATAATATTTATAGAAGTTGAACTAAAGAATCTACTCTAGACATACGAGATGTCTAAGATATACTGATTGCATTATTGGCTGCAAACAAAGTTTCAGATTACTTTCTCACTCTAAATTATGTGTAACATATTATGTTGTTGTCTAAATATTGTATTCGCCTGAATATTCTTACTAACTAACATTAATAAGCAGATAAAAAAGCGCAATATTTGAATCTAGTAAATTATTCTGAGTTCTAGAGTAAGACAGATGTATTGCAAATTTTTTACGTATATATAAAATTGCGATACTTGCATAACAGTCAAATAATATTACTCAGAAAAGTGTAAAAATTTCTTAATCCTAACAGCAATATCATTTAACAATATAACAATAATTTTGTGCTATTATCATATTATATCACAAATAAACTTCAATATTTTAAAAACTTTTTAAATTATTTTAATTGCAAAACAACTTTTAAATATAAATCAATAAATTAAGTAATATATTTAACAATATCCTTAGCATATTCAACAAGAACTTATTTTATTATAAATTATATTTAAATTATTGTCTTAATTTGACATTTCGTTGAAAAAAATGCATTGTGCTCTTCTGACAAAATTTAGAATATACTATAAAAATATAAGTATATTTTCTCTTATTATTGTCTGTCTGTAACTTTTAATGAAATAATACTTTTACATTGTTTTTTTTTCTGGTTTGTAGTCATGTTGATATTTCAAATAATGAAATTCTTACTGTTACGTACACCTGCTGAAACAATTGACGGATGTTTTAATGTAAAACTTAGGGCTCTTCCTCGAGATCTTCTCCATTGTAGCCAGTACGACAACAGAAACCCTCGGTACCATCTTCGTGAATACAAAACAATAAAGTTTCTGCTGGTGTCACTTCGTGTGGCATTATACCATGGAACTCTTTTAGATCAGCTGCAGGGAACCAAGCTTTCTCGTTGTCGTCTATAATTACGATGCCGCAGAATCTAAAATAAAAATATCTGAATTAACTATAGCTATTTATATAAAAGGCACTTTATTGAACGAGCTGTAGGTACTTTATGCCCGAGTACGAGCAGCGAGTTCTATAATGTCCGATTATGTACGAGTTGCATTTATTGGTTGGTTTTAATTAATTGATTCATATAATAATAATAATAATAATAATAATAATAATAATAACTTTATTGACACATGTCAAAGGCATATAAAGACATATAAAGCTTTATGTTCGAAATGCCTTGAAGGCAATTTGTTTTCTAAAAATATGTTAATGTGAATTAGTTAGTTATATCTCAAAGTGTGCGTTATTGTTGTTTTTGTTTAACAATGTTACTTATAATAATTTGTCAAAAAGGACGGAAAAAAACATGAATAATGTATCAAAATCTAGTAAAATCCTAAAAGAAGCAAAAGAAATTCAGTAAATGCAAAGGAATTAATTTATTAATTAGATATAATATTTATGTTGCCTTTTTTAACACTGAAAGGAGTCCGTTTTTGCTATTTTATCAAACTAGTCCAATAAAGTATCATTTTATGGACACTTATGGTGCAGTTGAACATAATAGTTATTTATGTACGAAGTACGTAAAATTGGATTTTTGCGGACAAATTTATATGTTCACAGACGAAGCGCAAATTTTTTAGTTCAAACTTCTAAATACTCGTAATTCAAGAAAATAAATTGTATTCTGTTATTTCAATTACACTTTTTTGCATTTTGCTCTTATACGAAGCTAGCATAATAGTATATTGTAATACTAGTAAAGAATGGGTTTAATTGCAAAACCAAACAAAAATTGATGAACGAATCAGAATTACATTTTAGTAAAATAATAAAATCTTAAATGATCACTTCCATTAATGATTTTTATTTCTTTTACAAAAAAAAAATATTGTTCGATTCACTTTAATTTAATTTGACTTGAAAAAATAATTACAATTAAAAGATCGAAACGTCCTCAATTATTGTTTTAAAGATTTGATTTACTATTGAAGCCATATATCCAATCATCTTGAGAATATTCTAATTTCATTTTCCTTACCTTAAAACAAAACAAAGTTCAAAATAAAGTACTATGAAAAATGTAGTTGGAACTAAAGAATTTCGTATCACTTGAAAATATAAATATTTGGCGGTACCACCAAATAGATTTCGATCATGTTTAACCCTTTGCACTCCAGCCTAATAAGCAATAGTAGGAACCAGTAACTCCAAACAAATGCAGATCACACACATTGGAATGCAAACGTAAACACTTTTGATTATCTAAGACTTAAGAGCGCTGAGTGAGATAAACAAGCGTGTCGCAAATGCGGCGACAACGGATTTATTCCTAACATACGAAATGTCGCAAATGCGGCGACAACGAAGTGCAAAGGGTTAATTGTATTTACCTGCATATGGCTACAACGGGTATCCATAAGACAGAAAGTAGAATCAAGAATGCTATGAGCACTAATGCCCACACTGGCCAGTCATGTCGTTCTGTGACCCCTTTACTTGGTACCCAGGCAGCGTAGCCTGATCCTTCCGTGGCTATTTCCACAAAACTTGCCACGAGGATCGATATCATGGCTAATGGAGACAAATACTTCCAGCAGATCATCCAGTACAGGCCTGGCCGATGGCCTGTCATTAATTCTATGTCGTCTGCAAACCTGAACAAACAATCGAGTTTACTGTTTTATATACAGCTGATTTACAAGTTTATTAGATGCATGTAGTTGAAATACTGGTGTCTATTCTTTTTATAAGATGTTAAATATTTTATATGGCGGAGTTCTTGTCATATTAATTTTAGAGTGAAATTGCAAATAGAACAAATTTTCACAGTTAAAAACTATATGTATCAAGTCTTCTTTTATTAAATGTTTCATTCATGAAATAGACGCAAAATAAAATTTACAATTTAACGGTGTTTACACATTTGCTTTTACTTTTTTCATCATCATCTGTGGCGCTACAGCCCAAATCGGAACTGGGCCTACCGGACACACCGAGCCGCAGTTTTTACACTGCCGTACTGCCGGTTTGCATAGTCATAAGTGATTAGTTTATAGCGCCTGAGTGTGATAAATACATGTAACTGTATTTTATATTTTACGACAAACCACACATTGTCGACAGGCGGATTCGAACTGACGAACCTTGGTTCGGGTGACGTCACAGTATATTAAGAGATGTGCCTTAACACGCTCGGCCACCGCGCCTGTTATGTAATGTAAAATTAGAATTATGAAAATTATATAGAAGTATTATTTCTTTTACTGTCACTGTCAAAAAATCAACTGAAGAGAGCGCTGCTTGCGGCAAAATTTTGCAACGGTTGTTCCCTCATTGCTGGTTCAATTTGTCAAAGTTAAATTACGTACATGATGATTATTACATAATTTTAGAAAAGTGCCTTATTTGTGTGGCGCCAAAGTTGCTGTACGTCACCGTCAGAATCTCCCATTACTTATTAGGTATTAGCAAAAGGATTCAAATGATTACCAATTCCATTACTTTCTTTATATGAAGTAATACAGCAGTGAAATAAAATTTGAGGCTTTACTTATCAATCCGTTATAAATATTTTCAGATGAAATTGACAAAGACATTAGCCACCGCGCCTTTTCCGCTTTTACTTTAATCTATCAAATTATTTGTCTTATTTCTCATATTAATCTGTAAGTATCACTTAAATAGACAATTTTATTTTGAGTCTATTTCATGAATATATCATATTTAATAACAAATTTTGCGTTAATTTAATACAGTTTTAAATTCGGAATACTTTTGTTTTGTATAACTTTATTCTAAAATGAAAACTTTGCCATTTGACCACACATTTGATTTTTTAACCCTTTGCACTCCAGCCTAAAAACTTATAGAGGATACCAATAACTCTAACACTATATTAGTTAGAAGTACATGCATGTAACGTAAAAATGTGGCAATTACGGCGACAACGGAGTGCAAAGGGTTAATATATAAATTAAAATCAGTTAGGTTTGATCTCGACTGCTTGTAATAATATTACTCATTAAACAATAACCTGTACCCACCTTTTTAATCCATAAACGTATGAAACAGCCAAACACTCAAAGAGCGCGATGATGAGTAAAGGAAAGTTTCCGCTAAAGTTATCGAACAATATAAAAACATAATTCCCAGCTCCATGCGCAAATCCCATGGACATCAAACAACATGCGAGGCAGATTCCTCCAGTCAGAATCTCCTTTCGCAGATTCGGGAACAGCTTCATGTCGACTACGGATGTGACGACACCTTCCAATGTCCCGAACTGTGAGTCGATACCCAGTGTAAACAGCATAAGGAAGAACAATACGGACCAGAACTGAGCACCAGGAAACTGATTGATGGCTTCAGTGAAGATTATGAATGCTAAGCCCGTTCCAGCCGCTGACTAAAAACAATAAATGTTACTTTATATATTCTTAATGCCTATGGCACACTGGCTCTTCGATGAAACATCAGAACGCACTCGTCATTGACGTAAAATAAAAGCTTCTAAAGTTGAGAGAGAAAAACTAAATTTAAAAAATATGCTAACGTGAAATGAGACACAAAAGATACGAGTGAAATGAGATACGTTCGTTTCATCGTTGAGCTCTTCGATGGAAATAGAGGAACCTCTATTTTTCGTCGATGACGGGTGCGTTCTGTTGTTTCATCGAAGAGCTCTTCGACGCTCTTCGACCAGTGTGCCATAGGCATTACTGGACGTAATATTTTATAAATGTGAATAGTTTAGGTAATGGGGAGTAGTAGTAGATCTCTCTCTCCCCTAAGTTAGTTTATGGGAAAACCATAGAAGCAATTTTAATATGATGAAATTTGTTTGTTGGCTGTAGAAATCCAACCCGAGTTCTTATTATACAGACTAATGTCATATCTATTTGTATGACTATCGTTTTTTATGTTGTACAAATGACATTTTACTATAAGTGACCTAAAAAAATAGTGGCAATTCTTTATAAACCGAAATAAAACTTGTGGCTGAAGCAAGATGTGCGATTAAATCTCACTGATTTCAATTATAAATTCAATTGTATCTAAATGATCCGGGTTCAACTATAAGTTGTAGTAATCGAGATTAAGTTCCTGTTGTACAGAGTAGCATAATTAAATAAATAAATTTGGTTTCTTAATTGTAGGAAGCTTACATTAATTGAAAACTGTAATAGCTAATCGTAAATGCTAATTGAATAACTTTAAACACAGTTTTAGGCTTCCGAAAGAATGGTTAAAAAAAGCACATTCTTAAACAAATAAACAAATTATAAGCAATACTGTTATTATGTTTTCTAAGTATGTATCTAATAAATAAATATATTATAGGACATGTTTCATTAATGATCGCATAAAACCACACAAATGTGACATCAGCTTAACAAGGTTAATAATGTTAAAGGGCAAATACAAAATGTGATACAAATTCTGGTATGTGTTTTAAAGTATCGGTATCGCTGCACTCAACAAATATGTCAATAAAGAGTACGCCCACACAAATGCTTTTAATGGTAAAATACGTTCAAAATATCAACAGCGACAGCTTGTGACCACGTAATTGAATTCCAAACCAAAATTATCGTTTGGTACCTATTCGACTAATCGATCGCTCATGGTAAAGCATACATTGTTAATGGTGGCCTTTATATCAAATACTTTTATCTATTAATAAAATTAGGTTTTTGTTGGTTATTTTAAATATCGCAGCCAAGATGCACATTTTATTTTCACATAACTGCATTATGTTTGTTAGTAAATAATAATTTGTTTGTTTATCTGCTGCATTTTTCTATCTTGTTTTTGATTAGTTTGCAACAGTTCGCCATAATATCGGATAACCCGGCAATGAATTTTTATTTGCACCTTCTATTTAAATGACATTTTATATGCATTTATGGTAACTAAGTAAATGAGTAATTACAGCACGTAGCCCTGTACAATTTTACAAACTCACAAAAAAACTAATATAAACTATTTAAAAGTTATTACTTGCAGCATCTACAATATTATCTGTATATTTTCTTGAACTGCAAGAAAATCGCTTTAGAAGTCTTCGTCGAGCATTAAATCCATCATTTAAAATAATTTATTTCTAGAATTCACGGAACTGCTAACACTGGCAGTAGTTGTTTTTTCAACACAACGATCACAAAAACATGACAACGTCTAACTATAAACTGTCCTACCGACAATAATCTATGATTACAAAATGTAATGTATCTTTTTATAAAACTAATAAAAAAAAAAAAACGTTGTGAAGGTGGAAATAAAACTTTGCTTGCTTGCAATTATTTTTTACTGAGCTCACTACTCCTTCGTCGCCCGTAAAAATTAATTTACTACGCTGGCCACGAAAATAACTATTGGCGAACTAGTAACAAAAAGGTTTAATTTCACGGGCTGAATTGTGCGTGTAAATACCAACTTTGATAGTTGCATGAAAAAAGTATTTTACGATACACATTTATAAAGCAAGTATCATAAATAGAGTAGTCCTTTGATCCTATACTAATATTAAGTAATTCATGCATTTGGATTTTACTTTGCTAATCATTAAAATTTTTAAATATAATTGAAAACAACTTACATTATCAAGTTCTTTTTGAAGATCACACTCAGGCAATTTCGGCATAGTAACAAGCTCAAAGCTTCCATTGTTTAATGGAGAATTAAACATGCTCCCTTCTTTTGGAATATCACTCTCATCATAATTACTTCCAAACAATGCAGTAAGCGTAGTATTCCTTGTATCCAAACATTTCTCATAAGTCATTGTTGCCTTGAATCCAATAATAGAAAATACAACAATCCCAGCGAACATAGACGTGAAACAATTGGTCAACGACACCATAACAGCATCTCTATAACAATTGTTATTCACTGGATTATACGATGAGAACGCAATAAGTCCTCCAAACGCCAAACCAAGAGAGAAGAAAATCTGCGTGCCGGCTTCAAGCCAAACCACTGGATCCAAGATCGTGTGCCACTTTGGCGTGAACAAATGTCTCAATCCATCTGACATGCCTTTGAGCGTGACTCCGCGGAAGAAGAAGATAATGAGGACAATGTAAGGGAAGGTGGCGGTGACGTAGACGACCTTTCCAGATGATGCGATACCCTTAATCATGCACATATAGACCAGAATCCATGCGATCACTAAGGCGAGCCCGATTTTCCAGTTGAACTGCACCGGAGTGTTGATGTCTTTGGATACCATCAATGTGGTTCGGTACCAGAAGTATTGAGTTGGGCTGCTGACCTACAAATGAGTTTATAAGTTAATATTGTCATGTTGCGTATATCTATATACGTTACATAAGGGTAAATGGATTAGAGATTAACCTTGATAATATAATGTTCCTTAATAGTAACATGTTTTTGATAGATATTACACTGTAATCGCTGATGGGTATTTTCAATTCCCCACAGCCGACAAACAATTTTCACCAATTTAAATCTACCCCTGTGGCTCCCCCTCCACTAACATATTTGGGGGACCTTGATTTGACGGCTGGTAACCGCACTTCACTCGAAGAAATATATCACTTACCGAGATCTGCTTACAGCAGAGTGCCACATCCAGTAATGGGTAAAAGGAGTGATGATATATTTATTAATTTATTTTATTTTCAATTGTATATAAAGTGATTGTTTTCATTTCTTGGCTGACGCAAATTAAATGATTTTTTTTTTAATTCGGTAATTTATATCTTCGATAATATAGTAGGCATATATGATACCTAGCGCTAGTACTGAGACAAATTAGCAATATATCGATATTATCGAATTAAAATATTATAATGCAAAGATATCGATATATCGATATATATATTGACAATTCCACTCATAACTTTTCATCCAATCAAATTACAGTATTTTGCTGAATTGAACCAATCACAGTAGTATTACAGCGATTATTTCACTTATGTCAATTATACTGACAAATTTTACATAGTTTCATAAACAATTACAGTAACAAATGCCTTGGCAACGGGGGTTTGCGCGCGGTAAATGCCCAAGACCATTTGTCACCGACAAATCGCCGTTGCCTAGGAGACACAAACACCACATTTTCAAAATAAACAATCAGTTTTCTAAAATATCAGAAGTGAATCGTTTTGGAGATGCGTGTTTGGCGGCAATTTGTACCGAAATAGAAAATAAGAAATCAGAAAATACAAAAAAGTGTCAAGGTAGTATCTGGAGAATATTTACCTAATTAAAATAATCACATTTAAAATAAATTTTTAATTTAATACAAAAATATAGAGATATCATTCGAGAAATATTCTTCACAAATACCACTCGCGACTCTTATTTTATCAGTAAACTTTTCTTTCAAACATTGTTTACCTTTAAGCAACATCCTTCGAGTCATCTGCTCAGAATAAATCCCTCGAGCTACGCTCTCGTGATTTATTCGAACAGATGACTCTCACGATGTTGCTAGGTAAACAATGTTTTCAAGAAAAGTTTACTGATAAAACTTGAGTCCCTTGTGATATTATATACGACAATTTCACTAGTGAAAATTGTCGCAAATCGTTGCTTAGATATAACGTTTGTTAACTATTTTGAGTAGATTAATATTATTGAATTTTATTTGACTTTGTTTACTTTACTTAGTTATGTCAAAAAATTAAACAATGTAAATTGATCACCAAGGTAATAGTAGTTTTTAAAACACTGCAGGTAACATTTGTTTTGGAGTAAATAAAATATTTCGAGGAATTGCCAAGCCAAATACTATACGTGACTATGATTTTCCTTTCGTAATTTTTGCCTAGATCACTCCTTTTGCCTTTTGCTCGAATGTCCAAGTACCCGAAAAACCATTCCGTCTAAAATTTATAGTTTCTTACATTTATTTGAATATTGATCGTGTTTTGAGAAGTATTGCTCCACTCGGGTTTCAGACAAACAAACACTAAAACAATAAAACAAATGCTCCACATGCGTAAGCTTTTGTATTTATTTTTAGCAAAATTTACACACACCGTAAAACCTAACCAAAACGAGTTTTTGGCGGCATAAACAAAGTATTGCGGGAAAGTTTCAACGGCGTGGTTTTCCGGGCAAATGGGATTTCAACAGCATAGTTTTCAGTGTTGTGGGTTATTTCGGAACTGATTACTGATGATGGCAAAATTCAATCGATTCAGCCTATTGATTGTAATTCCGGTTTCGAATGTATCATATAATAATTTCTTTTGAATTATATATCACATTTTTTATTCAATAGTTTAATAATTTATATAGTTAAATCATACATACATAACATCACGCTATATCCCATTAAATAGGGTAGCACGAACCCGTCAACATTCTCATCCTGACACACGATACTTGTTTCGACCACATTAACACGAACTCTTTCTTTTCTCACAACCAAAATCCAAATAATATATTAATAAATTCATTACATTAAATATGACATTTCGTGATGGAAAATTATATCTACTCAATACATATCTAACAAATATATAATCAATAAATATTAGGACATAAAACGTAGATTCTTCAACTTTAAATTTGAATCATTTTTATTTTTCTTATTGTTATCTGTCGACCAATAAAATTGAAGTAGAGACGTAAATTTTAACCACAATTAAACAATGAAAGCCGATGATCCGGTCTATCAAGACATCGGAATTCCATAATTCGGTAATCCGGACTAAAGAAGATCTATGCCATCATGATTTATTATCTCATTTTTTCCAAAAGTTATATTTTAATTGATAACATATTATAGATGAACATTATAAAAAATGAAGTCAACTTAATTGGCCCCATTACTTAAAAGCTGTACAAAAGTCTGAAAGTCTTAAAAATAATACAATTTGCATCATTTTCATAAATATGCCGTAAAAAATAAATATATCATCACGCCGTTTACCCATTATTGAGTGTGGAACTCTGTCGTAAGCAGATCTCGGTAAGTGATATATTTCTTCGCGTGAAGTGCGGTTACCAATCGTCAAATCACGGCCCCCAAAGATGTTAGTGGAGGGAGAGCCACAGGGGTCGATTTAAATTTGTGAAAATTGTTTGTCGGCTGTGAGAATCGAACCAGGGTTCTCAAGATCCACAAGCCGACTCGATATCACTGAGCCACCTACCCCATATAAATATGATGTAATGAATGTTATTGTCTTAAGTGGTTAGTAAACGTTTTCTGTTTTAATTATATGGTTCTGATTTATTTTTTCTAATGTTTGATTGATATATTATCATGTGGAAAATATAAATTTTGTAATAAAAATGAAGTAATAGTTTCGATGCCGGTGTTTTATCTATTACATCATCAGATTTGACAGGAAACAAATGAACAAACGAAATACGATATTACAGTCCTAAAATAAATTGAATATCAAAACGAGAGAGTCAATTATAGTATCGTTTGGCTTTTACTGTATATAAAATATATATCCTGGGATTTAGTACTTCTCGTAAAATTCAATAGCTACTTTTTTTGCAAAAAATAGTTATTTACGTATCAAGTGCAGAAAGATGGGTTTTTTGAATGAGTGGTCCGTTGCTGCATGAGCGAAGCGAATGCTGCAAGACCGCGAGTTAAAAAAAAAACCCTTTTTGCACGAGTTGCGTATACTATTTTTTCTACAACCATAAACCAAATTTTGATAAAAATAATAAAACAAATTTCAGTAATTGTAACATCTCTGAAATTTTGTATTAATTTAGAAACTTTAGAAAGATACCTGGTTTAATGTATCCATGACAACTGACAATGACAAACAAACTCAAGAAAGTATACTGTATAGAGTTTATTTATATTAAATTACTTTTCTGCACTAGTGCAGAACTAATTCATATTTTTTGCACTAGTGCAAAAATCTGCTACTTTATAAAAAAAATAAGTTCCAAAACGCCTACTTTTTGTAATGGTTGTAGAAAATAGTTATTTGTGTATCACGAGCGTAAAGTGTCTTTGTTTCTCTTGCACTATTGCAGCTCTCGCCTTCGGCTCGCGCTGCAATTACCGTGCTCGAGTAACAAAGACACTTTACGCTCGTGATACACACATAATTTTTTCTACGATTGCATCTTAAAGTTATTAAAAAACGTAGGTATACGTCTAAAACTAAATTCGTTTTGTTAACTGTCAATATGACAAGTTTCTGTTTTGTTTGTATCCCTGGTAACTATTGAAATAATCTTTTTCGCGCGTTGCCATTGGAAACGCGCGAATTTAACGTCTTTTTCGCGCGTTGCCATTGGAGACGCGCAAAAAAGATATTTTTCGATTGTTCCACAGAAAACGTCAACTTTACGATGACAAATGAGAGCGTAATTGTCATCTTTTCATAGCAATCGTAGAAAAAATATATTTCGTAACAATTTTAATAACTTTTTCTATAAAGGATGTTTCTATACCTCTGCACGTAACTTTAATGACATATATAATTTGATGTACTGATTATAGAACAAAAAGATTTTTTTTGAAATTCGCAAAAATTTGGGTATTTCATTCCTAGCGAACATTTTTAGTGTCACTGGTTTAGTAGTTCATATAATTATTTATAATAATGTTACTAATGAAGTCAAAGTTTAAGCACTGCCTACAAATAATAATTTATTAATTAGTTATTATGTAGGTACCTGGTGTAATGCCTTATTTTTATTTTTATTTGAGTACCTAGTCTGATTTCGTATACGGTATTGAAAGGGTAAGTTGTTGTGGAAGAAATTTGAGAAAAATGTATAGCAACAGTGAATTAGTGGATATGCTGTTAGTGTATGGAGAAACGGCGCAAAATTCCGAATTAAACCAGTGACACTAAAAATGTTCGCTAGGAATGAAATACCCTAATTTATGCGAATTTCAACAGGAATCTTTTTGTTTGTTCTATAATCAGTATATCAAATTATATGTCATTAAAGTTTCGTGCAGAGGTATAGAAACACCCTGTATATGTCATTAAAGTTTCGTGCAGAAGTATAGAAACACCCTGTATGTCTATAGAACAATGACTCGAAGTAAACTGGCGAAATGATCGCCGTAAACACTTAATCTTAAAGGATAATATAAAGATGGCACTTCTATAAATATTTGTTGCGAAAAAATATATTAATATTCGAATTCGAATATATTTTATTTATTTTTTTTGTTTTTAGTCCGTTATGCCATGTGATCCTTATCAAGAAACGTCTCAAACATCTAAAGGGTACTGCCATCATCATAAAAAGGTAAGAAAAATTCAGCATTTTCTTTACGATTTACACAATAATGGAATTTGTATAACAAACAATTTTAATGATTGAGCTCGAGTACATATCATATAAAATGACACATAAAACAAAATCAAAAATATAAGTGTTAAATTATATATTTTTAAAAAAGTTTATGAATTACTAGTAATAAAAGTGGTACAGGGAGATATTGTACATTTCAGTCGAATAAAATGTACATGAATTCATTATTTTATGTAAGAAGTAAATTATTTGTCTTTACGCAACGTTTATGAAGCGCGTTATCTAAGGTAACTGAATTTCTCCTTTCTGTCTAAAATACTCCAAACAAAATTTGACTTACAAAACATACACCTATTACTCCAAACGCGCACCAAAGCATTTTCAATTAAGTACTTAAATCAGATAAAGACCTCAACTACAATTTAAATAAAACAACAAACTGAAATCTCAATCAACTCAAACAGAACAGCGCAACATAAAGACTTCGTCTTGGATCAATATGATAATATACTCACAACGCACTCCGGTTCTGGAGTGTAGGACCCGTTATTGAAATACACATTGGGGCACTCCGACCACGGCAGCTCCGACTGGAAACTCTGCGCGAAGTAGAACAAACACCAGGCGATAATTGTGTTGTAGTACAAGGCCACGTTGAAGGACACGACGGCGCTGCTGATGCCGATGCCACCGAGGTACGGCGACACTTGGTTCCATACCCCGATGGCTCCTTTTCGGAGACGCTGTCCGATGGCTAGTTCGAGGTAGAAGATTGGGATGCCTTCGATAGCCAACATGACAAAGTAGGGGATGAGAAATGCTCCGCCGCCGTTCTTTTGAGCGAGGTAGGGGAAACGCCAGACGTTGCCCAAACCTACCGCATATCTAACAAAATAAAACTATGTAAATATGAGTCTACACAAATGTATTTACAATCGATGGAGTGAATAATCTACAACGTATGGAACGATAAACAATAACTTCTATGGCTGGTAGCACAAGCTCTGTTTTTGGGTGTTCTAAGAGCACGGTTTTAACATGTTAGAGATAGCTAAAACACCCAAATACACTGCTCTTAAAACAGGAAAAAACAGAGCTTGTGCTACCATCGTATGATTCTAACAGTTAACAAATAGAAACCACATTAATTGATACCCGAAATTTAAAATGAAACATGCCTCTAATTGTTATCTGAACAGCGATCCTTTTAAAACAAAAAATTATTATAAATGAAGTTATGCATTATTTAATTAGTTTGATTAATTGATGAACACTAATTTTATTATATATAAAAAGAAAAATAATAATAATATCAAAAGTATGAGCCGATGGCACTTGGTGAAACATTATGAATAAGAATGATGAACGTAGACACTTGATGTAGTTTCACAAAAAATATTTTTTCTACGATTGCTATGAAAAGTTGACAATTACACTCTCATTTGTCATCGTAAAGTTGACGTTTTCTGTGGAACAATCGAAAAATATATTTTTTGCGCGTCTCCAATGGCAACGCGTGAAAAAGACGTTACATGTGCGCGTTTCCAGTGGCAACGCGCGAAAAAGATATTAAATGCGCGCTTATTTCAATAGTTACCAGAGATACAAACAAAACAGAAACTTGTCATATTGACAGTTAACAGAACAAATTTATTTTCAGTACGCATACGTTTTTTAATAATTTTAAGATGCAATCGTATAAAAAATTATGTGTATATCACGAGCGGAAAGTGTCTTTGTTTCTTTTACACTATTGCAGCTCTCGCCTTCGGTCGCGCTGCAATTACCGTGCTCGAGTAACAAAGAATCACTTTACGCTTAATTACTTATTAGGTCATCTTCAGAACGTTGAAATCGATCAACTTATTATTAATAAATAATTTTTGTGAAACTACATCAAGTGTCTACGTTCATTATTCTTAAAAAACAAATTAGATTTCAGTAATATAGGTATTTATTAACAAAAAATAATATTTAAATTTCAAGTTGGTAATATTCTTCTAAAATATCAGTGTTGCTGTAAACCAGGGTTCTCAAACTGTGCGATATCGCCCTTTGCGGGGGCGTTTGAATTATTCAAGAGGGTGCTGATCATGCCAATGGGTGGAGACAGGGGCGTTAACTTACATTTTTGACACGAAAAAAATTAGCAGTAGTACTTATTGAATCAATTTAATGACCCATCATGCTCTGTCATGAATGATTTTAAAATTCTTGAAGTACAGTAAAATATGCTTTGAGTGAAAACATTTCTTTTCGTGAGTGGGCATGATCGTGACTACTTTTTATTCATGCACCCAGTTCTACTTGACAGACGACTGAATTTAAAAAACAAAAGAACAGAAAAACATTTAGAGTTTATAAGTACTTTTGCACAAAATACTTTTTTGATTTTGTAAATGACATGCTTAAAATGAAGTAAATATTTAGCCATAAAACCGAAATCCTGGATTTATTTTCCTAGGTTGTAATAAAATTGTTATTGTCCCAACACATATTGGTCTGAAAAGAAAAATTGAGTACAGGTCATGAATCGAATGTCAAAATAAACTTTAATGTTCAATCAATTTCTGTTCTTTAACAAACACTAAAACAATAGCAATTTCTCCTCAATCAATATTATATTATTTATTCTGAGAAGAAAGAGATTTTACGTCAAAGAAAAATCCAAACAAGGGTATTAAGGTTCAATGTTTATTGTAGAAATAAAAGTATTCTACATGTATTTAAGGATATTAAACTATTTAACACTAACGATTAATTTTTGTGATTGTAACTTGAAAATAAATTATTAACTAGGACAAACTGAAACGACAGCTGACGGAACTTTCTTTTTTATTGCTACATAGAAATAAGATCAATAATCTTTCACAACTATCTGTTTAAGTGAAATTATAGGAAGTAAAAGCTTTAATATGAAAATATTTTCTAAAATTCAACTTCAAAATGTCAACGGTTCATATTGCGTTTGTAATATTACAAATACATAGTAGTTGGAATTTTAATTTTCCGCTGCTTTACATCTCCAAAAGTAAAACATGAAACGATATACATTCGCCTCTCTACATAGTATACGTAGGTATAATACAAAATGTGTAATTTTTTTTTATTAACGAAATATTGAATCAGATGTATTTCAAAAGCCTTAGCTTTAATTTTGTTCGAACAGCACATAAATAGTATCAAATTCAAATTATTGTTGATTGTTTCCATTCACTTTACTAAATAAATCAATAATTATTGTATTACTCTTTATTTACAGTCGTAGAAAAAATGTCTCGGTCTCGACTAAACATAACATTCTCACGCGCAACAAACTAAATACAAAATAGTTAGTTATTTGTGTATTAAGAGCGTAAAGGGATTCTTTGTTACCCGAACACGGAAATTGCAGCGCGAGTCGAAGGTGAGAGCTGCAATAGTGTAAGAGGAACAAAGACACTTTACGCTCGTGATACACACATAATTTTTTCTACGATTGCATCTTAAAATTGCGTTGCCATTGGAAATGCGCGCATTTAACATCTTTTTCACGCGTTGTCATTGGAGACACGCGACAATAGTTATTTACGTATCAAGTGCAGAAAGATAGGTTTTTTTTGTATGAGCGAAGCGAATGCTGCAAGACCGTGAGTTCAAAAAACCCCTTTCTGCCATAAACCAAATTTTGATAAAAATAATAAAACAAATTTCAGTAATTGTAACATCTCTGAAATTTTTTATTAATTTAGAAACTTTAGAAAGATACCTGGTTTAATGTATCCATGACAACTGACAATGACAAACAAACTCAAGAAAGTATACTGTATAGAGTTTATTTATATTAAATTACTTTTCTGCACTAGTGCAGAAATAATTCACATTTTTTGCACTAGTGCAAAAATCTGCTACTTTCATAATAAAAATAAGTTCAAAAACGCCTACTTTTTTAATGGTTGTAGAAAAAGATATTTTTCGATCGTTCGACATAAAACGTCAACTTTAAGATGACAAATGAGAGAATAATTGTCAGCTTTTCATAGCAATCGTAGAAAAATAACTAATTATATTTAAAATGACAGCTACTTTGGTTTATAGAATTTAAATATGTGGGGAGTGCCCAAAAATGCATGATGTATTATGTCCTGCCCCAATGTTTTACAGTAAAAACACCCCTTTTGAGCTTTAACATATTTTAAATAGAACTAAAATTATTCGCTCTACTTTAAGTTCATTTCCATAAAAACTGAATATAATTTAAATATATTAAACAATTTTGCCAACAGTACTTAGCTAACAATCCTACAAAAAAACGATCAGAAACACCACGTACCCTATAGTCGCCAACAAAAACGTCAGCTTGCTATCCCACGATTCCCTCTCATCCTCTGCGCACTCTGGCTTAAAGACTCCCTTGCCCTCAACCGACCCCAGCTTGCTGCTACATGAGGACTTGTTGAGCTTTGTCGCAGAAGCCGGGCTAGTGTCCTCGAAGGCCTGGTTAGTAGCGCCGTAGGAACAGCCCGTGTTCGTATTGCCGTTTTCCATCACAAGTCGTCCACGCATTTCCTTCATCTCCAGGCGGTCGAGAGATCGCTGTGGATTCAGATCGCGGGAGCTCTGACGGCGGACTAAGTGAGCTGTGTTGGCCATGGTGATGGTGTGAAGCTATGGAGGGTAGAATGTGATGGGTGAAGGTGTTAAATGATGGTGTGCTGGAGCATTCTGAGGCTGGAAAAAAAGATTAATTATTTCTTGTTTTTAAACAAAAGTTACTGAATGACAATTAATTTAATCGGTAGAGAAGCAGTTAAATAGGCCAAGTTGTACTATTTAATGGTGTACATTTAAAAACAATTGAATTGAATCCGTCAGTACGGTGGTGTGGATAGCACTACGGAATTCAAATCCGGAGATCCCGAGATCGAATCTCGCTCAAGCTAAAAATTATATAAACTATCACACTGCGGCTCGGTGAGTGTGGACCCTGTACTGTCATTGGGATTACATTCCTGTTGTATAAATAAATATCAAATAACCGAGCAAAATTTGTATAATAAAACACGCTATTGAAAATCCAATAATTATTCGATGGTATTAATTTCAATATGACGTTGTTAACATATTATAACTCGGTAATTTGATCTACAATTGTTATGAATTTTAAACTATAAAATTTGTCAGAAAAAATGGCATTACTTCGACCAGTTCAGCATTGCTTTCTCTATCTCTTCAAATAAAATACTAACAATGGTAGGTTACTGACTTCGCTCACCAAATTATAGTGAAAATCTAAATAGTACACTCGAAACGAAAAGTAATATAAATCTAAATTTTAAAAATAAAACTATGTATATTTTTTATTCGCAATTGAAGAAGGGAGATTAAACGCTATATCCCTCCCTTGTAAACGCGCCTGTTACGGAAAATCAAAAAAGAAACTTGATCTTTTCTCTATTATGTTGAAAATGAAGTCAAGAATTCTTGGCTAGTTGACATTTTTTTCTATTTTGTATTCACAAAACCCAGTTGTGTATGAAAAGAGCGTTTATTACGACATACAACATTTTGTATTAGACGGTTGGTAGTAGCAGATGATGAAAGAAACGTGAGTGTCTAGTTACTTAGCAACATAAAATACTGACTGAATATGTAAATCAAATATTTATTTTAATTTAAAATACGTATTATTTGTTTATAAGTTTCAGGTAAAATGTTATGCGTAACACGTCAGTAAAGCGTCCTACAGGATTCGTAAGCTGTTTCAAGCCTCGCTGTCGATCGGCATGAAATTATCTACTCATCCTGTAATTGAACACTTTCCTGACTTTTTACGTAAATAACTATTAAAATAAGAGTCTAAAGTAGTCAGTTATTTGATTTGTAATTTAAAATTTTCTATAATAATTTTTTTTTTTTAATAAATCGATAACAAAAAATTATAGCTAGTATTATAGCAATTTCATAAGTACGTATGTATCGTTAAACTACAGTTTATATTTTGACAGTAAATTAAACTAAAATACAAAAAATTAAAAAAAATATATGTGATTGATAATATTCAGTCAATATTGTTAACATGTACATAGATATAATAATTTGAAAACTGTCTGTCCAGCTGTCTGCAAAAAAAATTTAATGGGATTATGAACTATAAATTAAAATGTTGTTTTGTATTTATTTAACTCTTAAAAAAACGAAAAAAATATTTTGCCTTTGGTAATTGCATTTATGCAATTATACTCGTAAAATTAACGAAATTAAATGTAATATTTTTACCAAGCTAAACTGAATTGAATAAAAGTTTTATTTATTATAATTTATTCAACTACTACGTATTATGTTTCAAAATTTCAATAAACTGTTGTACTTATTGTATTACTCTATATAATATAAATTAATTGTTGAAAATTATTTAGGAAATTTGGAAACGTTACGACATTCGAATTTGGAGATCCTGATTTCGACTCCCACTCAAGCTACAGACCGACTCAATACCTTTGAACCACCTACTCCGTATTAAAATGTAATGTTGTAAATTTTCAAATCTAATTTCTGCAATTATAAAGCATACGAAATTAATTTTGTTTATTGATTTAAATGCAAAATTTTATGTTCTACATTTATTTAAAACTTTTTCCTACAAAATAATTTGAGGAGTAATAGACACGAATAATCCGTTGAAAACCTTATGAAAAGTTAACAATTACGCTCTCATTTGTCATCGTAAAGTTGACGTTATCTGTGGAACAATCGAAAAATAACTTTGTCGCGCTTCTCCAATGGCAACGCGTGAAAAAGATGTTAAATGCGTGCGTTTCCAATGGCAACGCGCGAAAAAGATATTAGATGCGCGCTTTCTTCAATAGTTACCAGGGATACAAACAAAACAGAAATTTGTCCTATTGACAGTTGACAGAACGAATTTAGTTTTAGTACGTATACGTTTTTTAATCATTTAAGATGCAATCGTGTGTATCACGTGCGTAAATTGTCTTTGTTCCTCTTACTACACTATTGCAGCTCTCGCCTTCGGCGTACGCTGCAATTACCATGCTCGAGTAATAAAGAATCACTTTACCCTCTTAATACACAAATAACTATTTTCCATGATAACCGCCGCGTTCAGATGTATGCCTCACCACCCCGTATATGAGGAAATGTATTAATATTTATATACATGACTAAAATGATTTATTGTATCTTACATTTCTCTTCAGTTTTTACTTAAATAAGCACACTTAAATCTAAATGCAATTTAATATTAAATTTTAAGTTAAAATTGAAGACAGCAAATTGCAAATTCATCATACCTGCACTTAGATTTGCATAAAAAGCAAAAGCTGCCACCCACATAACCATAGAATAGAATATTTATTCAATAAAAAAGCTGAACAATATATTTCACCCCAAGAATTCTATTCAAACGAACAACCCTCTAAAAAGTCAACTTCTTCACAACTGCTGAAACGTAATATTGCTATGGTTAGCAGATGTGCGTAAATATTTGAATATTTTAAATATGTACAAAAATATAATTTAAGTGTTAAAATAACCATATTCCTTGTAATACATAAAGAATTTTACGAGTACAGACTATCCTTTTAAAAATATATAAAATAACCTTTTACAAAATCTGTTTTATTTACGACAACAAAATCACTTAGAGCAAACAATACTTGCATTGCAAATAGTGATTTTATTCTACAACATTTTATTTCTAAACTCGGACTCTTTAACGAATAAGGTTAGCAGGAAGGCAGAGAGCTTAACCAGATGATTGAATCTACATTAAATTATATTTACTGGTTATATAATCTAGTTTTCTCTTTTCTTCTATCCTATTTTAACAACCTGTGTGGTATGAATTTGTGGTATATGTAATAAATAGCAAATATTCATAATCCTAAATAACTGGTATGGCCAAATGAACAAAATTCCGGATGAAATAGCATCAATGTTCACTGTAATTTTACAGAAATGTCAACCGAGCAGTTTCCGGCGGTTACGGGAGACCTGTTGTTAATAGCTTTATAAATTGTGAAAATCTGTTAAAGGCTGCCATGTACTAACGAACATAAATAACTTAATTAACTTGAATTTACTGCGCTTATTTTTATCAAAAATTATACATCTTTCAAATAATTATCAAGCTATCATAATTAGCTTTCATCTGAATTAAAATTAGTTTTATATATTTTTTTGCAACTAACTTCATGTTTATTATAAGTACTTTTAAAATTCAAAAGATAATACGAAAACTGGTAGCAAAATGAGCAACACTCTTAAATATAAAACAAAATATTCTGTTTTGTAATGTAAACTTTTAAAATATATATGAAAGATTTATGTTTTGCAAAATACAAATATAAATTAATTTTAGAAACTTTCTGTATCTATGGGTTTTGGAGCAGGTGTAAACTACTCGTCTAACTTCCATGTGAAGTTGGCGGTTAGAATTTCTAAAGCACTAATTTACTACCTTGAAAATACACCAGTACAACAAAATTAGTAATTAAATAAAAGTTATTAAAGTAACAAATTATATAGAATAATGTTTGATGAAATCAATATTTCATTTTTATTGTCATTACATCCATTAATAATACTATTAATAAATAATATAATCAAAGTAATAGAAAGTTAGTAATTAGTTATATTTGCAGCCAATAATTATTGAAAACTTATTTTACAAAACTCGCTTTCTAAATTGTATGAAATAAATAATTGTTTCTTATAGTTTTAGATTATTCATTTGGCACTCTGTTTTATCAAAACATCTTCTTTTAATGGATAATTATATTAAAATATTTGTGTTTATTTGTTGGGTTTTCTAAAACATTTTTTTTGTATTTTAAGTATGTTTGAAGTAAGTTTTGATATAACGATTTAAAAATATAATTTAAAAACTTAAAACATTTTTCTGCAATATCTGTTTATATAAAATGGAGTGTAGTGTATTATATTCACCGACGGGTGATGTTTATTCACACAAACAGGAAATTACACTTTGTCAGAAATACAATGATTTTTTTCTGCAAGTATTTCTTTGTCATTAAAAAAATTACAATATTTGAATAAATAAATAAATGATGGTGGCTCAGTGGTATCGAGTCGGCCTGTGAAGGTTGAGAACCCTGATTCGATCCCCACAGCCGAGAAACAATTTTCACCAAATTCAATCTACCCCTATGGCTCCCCCTTCACTAATATCTTTGAGAGGCATGATTTGACGGCTGATAACTGCATTTCACGCGAAGAAATACATCACTTGCTGCTACGACAGAGTGCCACACCCAGTAATGGGTAAAAAAGGTGTGATGACATATTTATATTTACTTATAAATAAAGACATCAGCACGATGGTTGCTATAAAACCAACGATAATTTAGGGAGAAAAACAATTATTTTTCTCCCTAGGGAGAAAACTAGTAACTTTACTCTTTAGTGAAAGCTATCAACTCGCATATGAAAGAAGAAAAGCATATTTTCAGTTAAGGTGGTAGAAAAAAACTATAATTTTATTTTTAAATAAGCAAATTTGAAACAAATAGCCTTATTATTAACTTGTAAAAATACTACAAAATAATTATATAACTACCCACGAACTTTAAATTAGTAAAAGTAGGGTAAATTAATATATTTAAGTGTATAATAATAGTACATTATAATCATGAAAATAAATAATAAATTTCAAACGAAAGTAAAGAACATTCTAGGAAAATATTAGGCGTATAAATGAATCATCTCTTCGTCGCATGATGTCCATGAATTATAAATGAACGCAGACTTGCCTGTCGTAATTAGCAATCCAAATTGCGAGATAATTTGAGTACAATGACACTAAAGAATGAGTCCTAGGGTTATTGTCTTTTGTGTTTCTTTTATTTAAATCGATTGTCGCGTGGCGGCAACAACTAGAGGAAAATATTCTTCGCACGCGTTCTAGTAATCCCGAGGGCTTTAAAATCAATCTACTCTTTTGTGACAATATTGCGAACAGCTAGGATTTCTTTCAATTCACACTTTAGTAAGATACTAAGCTTTCGTATTTATATTACACTCTTTATTTCTGTTTAAATTATCTATTTAAATACCTTACCACAAATAATGTTAATAAATTGTTTCAATATCTTTTATAGACTGTTTTATAAAGACAATTATGTGGATAAATTTCAAAAGCACTAAAATTGTATCTATAAAATGTGTTGTAATGACATAAATGACAAAATAAGAAAATAAAGGTACGGAATAAACTAAAGAATTGATATTAAGTAACATAGATTATATGAAAACATAAATCTGAAAGTTTTGAAATTTGAATTTAGTTTTTGTATGCAGAAAGGCATAAATCAACAAAAAAATGACACTTGCCACAATGTTTCATATTTCCATTAAAAATTGATATTTTTTTCTTAGTATTTTTTATGAATGTATTTCATTCTAGTTTCGAATATCATTATATAATTAATTCGTTTTGAAATATTGAGCGCCTAACTAGATAATAACAGTATTCTTCTTATAAATTTAATTACTAATTATGTTGTTTTATTGCAATCAATAAAATGTAACGTTCATTTATAACCCGTCCGCGAAATCTGCTACTTTAATACGTTATGATAATCTAATCATTTCACTCTCCTCTTTACCAACTTTTTCTGTATTTATAATTACAACAGACATTAATCACATAAATCCTTTTTTAATTACTCAAAAAGTAAAATAAAAACATAAAAGTACAACTTAAATTATTGTCCATGCTGTATACACTTACTCAAATAATATCATGATTTACAATAACCGGTAAAAATAATTTTAGTTAAATTCAGAATCAATGATGCGATTTTTTTTGTAAGGATTAAAAGAATTTAAAATATTTCGTTACCTGGTGTCGATGGAGTGTGTCGAAGTCAGCCCCGAGAGAGCGCAGCAAACGTGTGCCGTCGGCGAGCGACGGTAGACACCGCGACGCTCACACTGAACGTTCGCGGGCGCCCCCGCAATCAATACCAAGGCCAGCGCCCCCAACCCCTCGCAAATGTTCCACATTTCGCCCCCGCATCAACCCTTACGCCCTTATCTATGTGAACTTTATACACAGTTCACTCCTACACAGGCTTAAAAATATTAAAAAACAAAAACTCGTTTAAAGTCTACACAATTAAATTAGTTTTTAGCTTTAAAAAAATACTAGTTCATAAAGCGTATTCAATAATTTGTAATTATATTTTTACTGGTAAACGTAAACAAGTTATTAAATATCAATACAAATAAAACTATAGATATTAGATGTTGAAAATTAGAAAAAAAAAACTGAGCCATAATCTGCGTATAATTATTATATTTCATTAATATAGATATGTAATTAATTTTTCTACATAGTATTTGAAATGAGCGCTTAATTACAGTATTTGCTGACAAGTGCTGACATCTGGTGGCAATATATTCTAAAGAGAAGTGGTATATTTTATTTCAACATTTCATATAAAATCATTTATGTAGAACCTATACATTTAAATAATTTTCTTTTTCGCGTAACTTATATAAAATTTATAGAATCTCAAATTAAAGTCACGGTAGGTTAACATACGGATGTAAAATATGCAACGGATATGCGCAGTGAATAGACTTGCAGCTACCTGTCAAAAGTGGGAGTAGGTTACTGGATAAACAACTTATGTTACAAGTAACGTACTGAATTCTATTTGTTATCTCTTTTTAACTAACGATATTTATATGTAAAAGGAAGAGAAAGGTTTCGGAACTAGTGTCATACGCGAACATCACGTATATGTAAAATGTCAAATTTTGTTATGTTGTGTGGCTTGAGATTTATTTTGTAAATAATCTTAGTGCAAAATATAAAATTCCGATATATATTGATGCTAATAATAATGTAGCATGGTTTGATATAACGTAGTGCTAGTGTAAGACGCAAATACGATAGAAAATTATAAGTGAATTACCTGCAAAGTGAAGAAAAAGTGTTTAAAAGTAAAACAGCATGACAGTTTAAAGATGACAGAATTGCTTGTATCTCGTGGAGATACCTTTCCAAGAACATTTCTAGACAATTATAGATCACGAAGATCTACAACTAGTGAACAATTATATAATGAGTTAAAAGCTAGTAAAAGTGATGAACTGGTTCTACAAAGTCCAACGGGCATCGAAATCCCATCAGAGATGCATCATGGACATTCAGATAATGTCTTGGATGCAAATATTTCTCCATGTGCATCTCCTACACAAGGAGATTTCTTAGATAAACCTGAAGCACAGACATTGCCAAACAGAAGAAGAGTTGCATATGATAGAATAGATCCAGAAGACAGTATTCGAGATATGGTTACTGAAAATGATTTTTATAGGTTAGTACCTGTTTATTGTTATTGTCGATATTTGTTTGTATATAACTTCTCAGCTTATAATCATGTTACTTATTTGTAGATTTGTATTGTTTAAAAAACATTATGATAAGTATTTACATCTGTCCCAAAAGTATGAAGAAGTTAGAAACATTGCATATTACTTGGAAGAAAAATATCATGAAGTTAAGATGGAAAGAGATGAATTATTGTATGCCAACGAACAGTTATCAAAACGATTAGAATCTAATGAAGTTGTGTTACGAGAAAAAGAGGATGAAGTGTTTTTGCAGTTAGAAAAAGTTGTTCATTTAGAAGAACAATGTGAAAAGGTAATACAACTACACACATTCAAATACGAATATGACATTGATAATAAACCTGTTTCAGTTACGTGCGGAACGAGAAATGTTTTTACAACAAAAAGATCAAATTGAAATAGAGAAGAATGAAGCATACAAATTGGTAATGCATATTCTTATGCTTTTTTTTTTAGAAAATGTCATTAATTTTAATATTCATTTTAGTTAAAAGTACAAGCTCAAGAGTCGGAAGCAAATCGTAGATCTCTCGAAAGAGCTAGGCATGAAGTCATTCGCCAAATGACTGCCATCAGTTCAGAAAAGGAATATCTTGAGAGAGAAGTAATTAATTTATTTTCAAATACACTTTGAGAATATTTACATTTTTATGATTTCCAGAATATTCAGTTAAAAGAAACTTTGGAAGCCGAACGTGTAGGAATGAACAAGTACTTAAGTCAAGTTGCCAATCAGAAGAAAAGAACTACAGCAAATGTACAAACTTTAGAAAAAGAAATGAGTGAGCTGAAACTTCTTGCCAATCAAAATGCCGCTTTAAGTTCTCAGTTTCAAAAAGCAATGAAACATTTAGCCACTTGCAAACGGCGCAAATGTTCGGTCTGTGCATATACAAAGGCTGCCTTTGGGAACTTCTCTCACCATCATCGGTATGACACTAATATTATTTATTAATTTAATGATGAAAAATTCAAGATAAATTAAAATTTATATACTCAACATTTTATTAAATAACTTCTGTTTTATTCTCGATTTAAATAAATAATATTAGAACTATTTAAAAACATAATAGTTTACTTGAGTAATCTTCTGAATTGTTTTATGATTTAGAAAGAAAAACTACTGGGTATCACTTAATTAATCTATCTAAATTCACATGGTTTTGGTCCTCCTGGAATCATCATCAGGAGCTCTAGCTTTAGCAATTTCAATATTAAGACTTATTTATTAATATTTTATTTTACTTTCTGACTATGAATAGTTTGAATTCAATTTTATTTTATTTGTAATTGACTAAATTATAAATATTTCTGGTTCTTTTTTTAAATGTCCTTATTTTGTAATTCGTAAAATGTATAGGTTCTGAAGATGGTCTCGGGACGACTGAATCGTTAAGTATACGAATAAATAAACTGATACTCAGTAGTTGTTTCTTTCCTATTTACTTAGTAAAGGAATTCAAAACAGGATTAAAAATTGTATTAGCAGTTAATATGTTTTATAAATCTGTCAATAATGTTAAATTTCATAAATATTTCAAAATCAATATGTTTGTTTAATCAGAAACTATTTTAAACATAAAAAGTTATTTGCATGCAATGTTGCATTTAGTTAATAAGCACATACAATACGACGATGACGTATCATTTATCAATGCTTTTTATATTCTTTACACGGCTATAGTTCGAACTTGAAAAACACGACTTGAATTAATGAAATTTTAATTTACCTTCTGACATCATTTCATCATTAAATACTTATTGCTCATAGCATATAATTCAATTATATTAAACTTAGTGTAGCTTTCATTGCAGGCACAAATTATTTTCATGTTTTCAAACACCTTTCCAAGATCTTCGTAATAAAATAAAATCTTCGCCGTCCGGCGAAGAAACAGAGAGCTTATCAGAGTTTTTCCGTCCTTCGTGTTCAACATCAACCACAAGTGAATGTTCGTCCGTCAGTGTCCCATTCGGGGAGCTTGCCATCTCCTACATGGATGAGTGTTCGTCCTTATCCTCATCCTCGGAGACTTCACAAGCACTAGATATGAGTAACGCGCCCGTGCCTAGTACAAGAGGATTCGGTAGCGATTCTGGATTCTCATCTGACTTGTGCACTGATTGCAAGAGTCTGAGAAACACTCCGAAAGAAAAGTTTACGCCTAAAGCAACTCTTGATGAAACTGATTGTGTCAAATTGCAGCGTACTAAATGGACTGCGTCTTTCAGAAAACTTATTAATAAGGTAGCTAAAAAGTAATTCGGAAAGTTTACCTTTTTTTGTTGATTCGTTTTCAATTTTTATTTCATTTCGTTTTTATCGTATATTTCTTTTTATTACAGAAAATACAAAAATATTCTATAACTATACGTAATAATCCGACAAATAATAATAAGCATAAAATTTATATATTCTTTCCCAGTTTTAATATTTCAATTTGATGCTTTATTTCAAAGAAATATTTTCCAGAGCTTAATACATTAAATAAGTTAGCTAAAAATATACAAATTTTAAAGTTACATAGGTAAATACATTATTTAAATCTTATGAATTCGAATTAATTCAAAATGTTACTATCGTATTCAAGTTTTAAAACGTATTAAAAGTATTATATTCAATTAGTAAAATTGTAAAATATTCTACAAAATTATACTTATGGACCATTATTTAATTCGTTGGTAATACCAATATTGATATTTTTAAACATTCCATCTGCATTATATTTTATTACATTTAATTCTATCAAGTAACACTACCCAAGTGTCACTCACCGATTGGAACCAAAACTTTGCAAATCGATAAAAAAACAAAAAATATAGAATCCGTGTTTATTTTTATTTTGTCAGAATACGCTTTGTAGGGGTAGAAGGTAAAAATCAATGGATATGAAATTTCCAACGTAAAAATCTTTCTTTTTTTTATATGAACATTGATTTACGAACTTCCAGAGTTCAGAATCTACCCTAACTCTTGTTTAGGGGGTACAAATTCGCATAAATAGCTAAATATCACTTTTAACTATTAAATACTTGTATTGTCCAAGAAAGGTTGTAATATTTTATTGATATTTTATTTTGTAAGTATACAACTAATGTTTTGTCGATTTCCAAACCACGAAATACACCCTATACCTTGATCAGGGGATGATCATGCTGTTAAGTAGATAAAAATCGCAAAGATATTTATAATTGCAAATACTGTTGAATTTCGTAAGCCGTCCACTTTGGAAATTTCATATCTATCGATTTTTACCCTCATCGGGGGTGGTTTCTACCCCTACAAAGCGTATTTTGCCAAAATAAAAAAACACGGGTTGAATATTTTTGTTTGTTTTATCGATGTGCAAAGTTTGGTTGCAATCGGTGAGTGACACTTGGGTAGTGTTACTTGTAAGTAATAATTATACTTGCCACTTTTAAACTAGATAACGTGCGACTAATATTTTTTCATATTATATATATATTAGCTCTACAGGCCGTCTAGGCCTAGGGCTTGTTCAACTATTCTTCTCCACTTCTTTCTATCCGTTGCTATTTCTGTCCAGTTATGTGTATTAAGCTGTTTTAAGTCTCCTTCCACTGAGTCGATCCATTTATTCTTTGGTCTTCCTCTTCTCCTTGGTCCTATTAGTCCCGCTCGCAGCATGATCTTTGTTGTTCTTGTTCTGGGTAGTCTCTGTATATGTCCCAACCATCGTATTCTTTGCGCCTTTATTACTTGAATAATATTTGGTTCCCCGTACATTCTCATTACTTCTTCATTCGTTCTTCTCTTCCACGTTTCCTCTGTCTTTCCTCCTCCGTATATTCTTCTTAGGATTTTTCTTTCCCATCTGCTAAGTTTTTCTTGTTCCTTCTTATTTATTATCCATGTTTCACTCGCGTAAGTTACCGCTGGGCGTATGACCGTTTGGTATATTCTAATTTTGGTTTTCTGCGATATTTGCTTTGCCTTCATCACGTACATTAGTCCTCCTGCAGCTTTATTTCCTCTTGTTATTCTTGTTTCTATTTCCTTATTGCTATTCTGGATGTGCGATATCATAGTACCGAGGTATATAAAATTTTGTACTCCTTCAAATTCCAGGTTTGTGGTTTCAGCAACTTGTACTTTTAAGGTTTTACCATTTTCCGGATCCGACATAACATCGCCCATCTCCATATATTTGGATTTCTCTTCATTTATTTTAAGTCCCATTTTGCTTGCTTCTTGGTGTAGCCTTTTTATTACTTTTTGTAGCTCTTTTTGGGATTTAGCTATTATGGCAACGTCATCCGCGTATGCTATGCATTGGTGGTTTTTATTATAGATCGTTCCCGTTGTGATGATCCCGCTGTCTCTTATAATTTTTTCTAATGCTAAATTGAATAGCAGAGCCGATAAGGGATCTCCTTGCCTTAATCCTCTGCCTACTCTGAAAGGACTAGTTGTAGTATCTCCCACTTTTATGACATTTTCTGTGTTTGTCAAAGTCATTCTTGTAAGATGTATAAGCTTCATTGGAATTCCAAGGTCCTTCATTGCACTGTATAGTTTTTCTCTCCTGATTGTGTCGTATGCCTGTTTAAAATCAATGAAGATTGTGTACAGAGTCTTGTTGTGCTCGTAGAAATTCATTTGTGCTTGCTTTAGTACAAATATTTGGTCCATTACAGATCTGTTGCTTCTGAATCCGCACTGATAGTCCCCTATGTTTTTTTCTGTGTAGATGCTGATTCTTTCTTTCAGTATCATTGCGAGTATTTTATACGTCGTATCTAGTAGCGCTATTCCTCTATAATTTTCACACATCGTTTTATCTCCCTTCTTGTGTATTGGGTTCAAGATTGCTCTTGTCCAGCTATCAGGTATTTCTTCTTGTGTCCATATGCTCGTAATGAGCTCATGTATTTTAGAATGCAGTTTTTGTCCTCCATGTTTTATCATTTCTGTTCTAATACCATTTTCGCCTGGGCTTTTATTGTTCTTCATTTTTCTTATCGTCCTCTGTACCTCTTCTATCGTGGGTGGTGTAATTTCTATATCCGTCCTAGTGTTCGCTTCGTTTTCTTGGATTTCCTGATCTATATTTTCTTCTTCTTCGTCCGCTATGTTTAGAAGCTCCTCAAAATATTGTTTCCACCTGTCTGCTTTTTCTTTTTCACCTCCTACAAGTTTTCCCTGTTTGCTTCTACAGTATTTTGTGTTACTTTGGTATCCTAACTTCGCTTTTTTCACATCTTGGTAAAAATTTCTTATTTCTTTGTTTTTGAACTTTTCTTCCATTACCTTTATTTTGTTTTCATTGTATGTTCTCTTCTTGGCTCTGCAAATTTGTTTCGTTTCTCTTCTGGCTTCTTTATATTTTCTTCTGTTTTCTTCTGTGTTGTCCTTAATCATTCTCTCTCTTGCAATTTTCCTGTTTTCACCTGTTTTTCTACATTCTTCATCATACCAACTTTTTGCCTTTTCTCTCTTTTTACTCTTTAGTGTCTTTTTTGATACTGCTTTTATCGCTTCTTCAATTTGCTTCCATCGTTCCGATATAGTGTCGGTGGTTTCAGAGCTACCTAGTTGTTCTTCCATTTCCTCTTCATATTGTTTCTGCTTATCCTCTTTCTGTAGGTTATCCAGATCATATACTATTATTTGTTTCGCCCTCTTTTGCTCTTCTGTTCTTAAACCCTGTTTTAGTGTTGCTCGTACTAAATAGTGGTCCGAATCTGCATCTGCTCCTCTGTAACTTCTTATTTTACTTATACATTTGGCATGTTGTTCCTCAACTAATATATGGTCTATCTGGTTGACTGTTTCTCCGTTTGGCGCCATCCAGGTCCCTTTGAATATATCTTTATGTTCGAACTGTGTGCTTCTGATCACCATATTTCTTTCCATCGCAAAATCTATGAGTCTGCTTCCATTTTCGTTTGTTACGTCGTGCTTGCTGTGCCTTCCAATGGTCGGTATGTACATTTCCTCTTTACCTATTTTCGCGTTGCAGTCACCCAGTATAATTTTAATGTCGTATCTCGGAATGCAGTTATATATATGTTCTATTTCCTCATAGTAATCGTTTTTTTCTTCTTCTCCTTTTTCCTCTGTTGGGGCGTGCAAATTTATGAAGCTCAGTTTTCTGTGTTTGCCTCTGATTCTTATGTAACATATTCTTTCTGATATTGGTTTAAATTCTATTACATGTTTACTAATTCTTTTATTCACAAGAAAACCGGTACCCAACATTCGATTTTGGCCTCCGCTTTTAAATAATGTGTAATCCCCGACGTCAATTATATCATTGCCTTTTTGCTTATTTCCTGGATGGCTAGTATGTCTATTTTGTATCGTTTTGCCTCATTTACTAAGTTTTTGAGAGCACCTTCCGAGTAGGTACCCCTGACATTCCAAGTTCCAAAGTATAATAATTCTTGTCGTTTCGATTTCAAATTCATGTCCTTATTCGCTGCCTGTGTTCCTTTGTTGGTCCTGCTTGTTGACGTCTCTTTTAGTAGTTTTTTGAAGGATCCTTCTTATTTGTCCATGGCGTTACTCCTTCTTCTTCCTTATTCCATCTGTATTCTTCATTATTGATAGTAATTTTCTGGTATCCAATTTTAACTTTCCCTCCTTTCATTCTGGCTTCTTTGGCTATGCTTCGGATCTCCCTTTGAATTTTCCTTTCCTCAACCGTTAAGTCATTATCAATATAAATCTGTGTGTTTCGTAACTTATTTTTTGCCTTCATTATTTCCTGTTTATTATCCTTTGTTTCCATTTCTGCTAGTATAATATCGGGTTGTTGTTCTTTACTTATTTTGTATGCCCTCTTTATTTTTGCTGTTACGTTTAGTTTAGTGTAGATGAAATTTTCTACCTCTTCTTTTTCGTTGCCATTTGTGACGGCTATTCCTTTAATTATAATATTCTTTATTCTCTTTTCCCTTTCTTCTTTCTCAGCTCTACTTTCTAGGGTTTCTATTCTTTTTATTAGTTGTCTTTTCTCTTCCTGCCATTTATTTTCTTTATTTCTCATTTCCGTTTTTAATTCACTTATTTCTCTTTTTAGCTCTTCTGTATTTTTTGACATTTCTTTCATCATCTCTCTCGTCATTTCCCGTATCATGCTCTTCATTTCTTCCATGCTGCTTTCTTCTAGCTTGGTGCTATCCAGTATACTAATGTGGTTTACTTTATCCTTGTTTTCAGCTTCTTCTCTTTCTTTTAATGCTTGTCTTTGTTCCGGAGATCTCAGCGTTTTTTTATTTCTACTGAAAATGTCTTTTTCGTCTTCGCTGTCTATACCGTCTTGTCCTCTTCCGCGTTTTCTTTCAACACTCATTTGCCCCACCCGACTTCTACTTCGCGAATCACTTTATTTAGGCGTTTTTATTGAATTATTTCGTGAATTTCACTATACTGCACTTTAGGCACAGTCCGACCCTGTTTGTTCACCAAGCACGCGTTAGCGCGCTACTACGCTCAGCTGCTTACTGGCTTCAGTTCGCTTGGCCTTGGAAACTATAACTGAATTCATTTAGCCTCACTTGTAATTTGTGCCGAATTATTTACTAACACTTTATCACTACTCTAATCCCGCTTTCTTTCTCTACACATTAAACTGTTTTTTACGATTTTATGTCACAATTCACCGGAGTAAACTGAGATTAAACTGCACGTGTAACGGAGCCGTACTAACGGTTATCGCGTCGACACTCTAATTTTTTCATATTACTAATTTATTTAGTTGAATCAGATAATATGATACACTAGTACCGCATCTTAGACCGTAGTCAAATAGGCACGTTCTACTTAAAGTAATTAGTACGAATATAGAAAAACGTGTAAAATATTCATTAGTTGGTGTTACTTTTGTACAAGTAATTTTGTTCCTCACATCTGGAATTGAATCAACGCATTTTTACAGCAGTATTTGTTACGTTTTATACGGATATCACAAGTTATAATCAATAACACCAAACACCGATAAATCACTTTTCAAACGTCATTTCACTTTGTCCGCAGATATCTTTAAAATCGTAAAAATATTAATTACCTTAATTACATATATACTATTATTCGTGATATCATTAAATAATATCATCACTTTATCATCTTTTAAATCAATTCATGTTTCAGAATTTAAAGTACAAAGATAGTTATCTCATGTTAACAATTTTACATCAAATTGAAGTGATATAGCTACCAAAAAATCATGATTGTTTTAAATTATATCTAAATTCATTAATTTTAATTTATGATTAAACTGTTGAAATATAACATATTGTATGTTTCCTCTTTATTTCGATATTAATTAGTGTCTTGAAATGGCAGTTTTGAAAAGATGATCCAACCCCACATAACTTACTCGATGTGTTGTCAAATATGTGATATATTTACCACGCAGTGCGCACAATATATGCACATCACATCTCACTTTAACTATACTTGTCAATTTTATAAATGTATGTTCTACAAACTCTCATATGTTAAGAACTTACAGCCCGATTCTCAAAAAAGTTTTAGCTGTTCTTTAATTTTGGTGTAATCAAATTAAACTAAATCATATTCTCAAAAATGTTTGAAATCCTGTTAATGTTCGGTCCCTAGAAAGTGATTTGGATTAACTATTTAATAAAGTTAGAACTTTTTTGAGAAATAGCCTGTTGATTATATTCAGTGTTATACATCAGCTTGGGAAGAACTAAACCTGTTAAAAATTGATGTAAGTGATGTTATTGGTGCAGGAATTCATTTCGTTTTTTAAAATTTAAGAAAATGCTTAAGGGTGATTAGTTACATTGTAAAAATGGAAAGTGTTGACAGTATTAACAATTGGCAGTGTTTTTTTAACTCTATTATTTAAATATTTAAGATCTAACAAGGTATTATACAGCATCTGATATACGTTAAATTTAATGTATCAGCAAGACTACATAACTCTACAAACGTTTCATGAAGAAAATATGCGAAATGTGATACATTTCATTAAAAAGAATAATGATAATAAATAATCTACTTAAACAAAAGCTTTATTACTGCATTTATGGAATATTGGAAAGCCAAATTATTTACGATAAAATATATAGTACGTTTACAAAATGTATTATTCCAAAACAAATTATGAACTAATTGACTTGTTTCTAGATAAATGGAAGTCCTATTGTTATTTAAAATTACAGGAAAATAAGGTAAAACAAAATTGTCAATATATTTTATCGTCGCTGATGTACTGAATATTATTTTAGATTCTATGCTACAACATATTGGCGCCATTTCTATTTATTATTTATTCTTGAATAAGTAGTGATACATGTAGAATCGAAAATTAATTAATTAGTGATTAATTACCGTTAAATATTCACATTAATTTACGAGGGTTACTATTTTTTGTGATTAAGATTTTAACAATGTTTATGCATTGGTGGTAGCTATGTTTTAAGGTCATTCCATTAATTTTATTAATTAAGATCTATTCATGACAAATTTGTTTTATAAAACGGGCTGGCTCCCAGTTTCTATGTTTCAATATTAATTTTTATTCGGTGTTAATATATAAATTTTAGTAAATGTTGTCGACAGTGCAAAATACTTGTATAATTGAGCCAGCCATTTTTACTTATTTCATGTACAAGAATTTCTATGTAGCTATTCAGTTTTCATACTATTATGGTATAGAGAGAAAGCCATGTATTTACTGAGACTTATTGTTAACTGCTAAGACTTGAAGGTTGCCAACTGAATTTTTATTTTTAATTAGCAACATTTCAGTGAAAATTAGGTTATTATGAATCGATAACGTTTGTTAAATTAGGAGATTATCAAGTACTATTATAATAAAATTAGTTGGAATCGAAACAGAATTATCGTTCAAGAATATCTAATCAAAACTATGGAAAAAAAGCAAAAATAACAATAATCTAATAATATATTATTTATTCCGGTTAATACTATTTAATGTTAAAACTATTTTTGTCGCTGCATAGTGACAAAATAGATATGAAATAAAACACATATAACATATTTATATTTGGCAGCCTGATTATGTTTAACTGTAACAGTATTTAGCACTTGGATTTGCAATAATCAAACTCAATTTTATGTAGAAAATTCCAGTTTAACGTTAAAAATAAATGTTAGACTGAGATACTGTACTAATGAAACCAATATTTAGGAAATGTTTTTGTAAAAAAACTTGTTGTTAAACCTGTTCTGCATTTTGTAGACCCATGATGAAATAAATGTTTAATAAATGAATCCTTCCTTACAATTTAACTTTTTTTAAATATTATTTTTGTTTTTAAACATAAACAACTGTTGCATTTGTATAGACGTAACTACTGCAGATTCATTACTTGATTAGAGTAACGTAATTTTATTAGGTTATTTATTATTTAGCTGTTACGTGAATAAATGCTTATTTCTTATTTATTTTATCAGTTTGTGAATCAGTATGACAGTAATCGAGTGAGTGTTTTGTGGTGTATGAAATTAGAATTGTTTTTGAGGTGAATTGAGTTATCGGGCGATGATATTATTTGTTGTAAGTATGAGCATTACTGTATATATGATATTGGGTGTGAATTAACTGCCTTCTATTTGAGTTATCGTTATGTGCCATAGCTCGACATCAAGAATACAATAAACAACTACTACTTAATTTATATACAGGGTGGTGAATCGAATTGCGCACCATAGCGTTTTCAATGCTATTTTTCAAATGTTCAATTATTGGCATCCCTAATTATTTTATGCAAAAAAGCTTCAAATAAAAGTTTTAGGGCATACATTTCTGCATCTAAATCAATAAATATAATTTCTATTACATGCTTTGTGACGACAGAAATTAAATATCAATATGTCGAATGTTGTGTTGAAAATACAGACAGCCATGGAATTGAACAAAAAATAAATAAATGCTTGGCGTTTTATCTGTCAAAACGACAACGTTGGACGTTTTATCTGTCAATCGTTGACGTTAAAACGCCGAGCATTTATTTATTTTTTGTTCAATTCCATGGCTCTCTGTATTTTCAACACAACTTTCGACATTTTAATATTTAATTTCTGTCGTTACAAAGCATGTAATAGAAATTATGTTTATTGATTAAGATGCAGAAATTTATGCCCTAAAACTTTTATTTGAAAGATTTTTGCATAAAATAATTAGAGAAGCCAATAATTGAACATTTGAAAAATAGCATTGAAAACGCTATGGTGCGCAATTCGATTCACCACCCTGTATATATATATATATATATATATATATATATATATAATTTTACTTGAATTGAAAACCCGGGTTCGATTCTCACAGTCGAGAAACAATTTTCCCCCTGTGGCTCCCCCTTCACTAATATCTTTGGGTCCGTGAATTGACGACTGGTAACCCAACTTCACGCAAAGAAAGATATCATTTAGGGAGATCTGCTACGGAAAAATGCCATACCCAGGAATGGGTAAAAGGCGTGATATATTTATTTATAACATCTTTGGGGGCCGTGATTTGACGGCTGGTAACTGCACTTCACGCGAAGAAATATATCACCTACCGAGATCTGCTTCGGCAATGTGCCACACCCAGTAATGGGTAAAAGGCGTGATGATATATTTATTTTATTTATATTAATTGTACTGTTAGTTAACATTATGTAAATAATGTGAGAAACTGGATCATAGACATTTAAAAATCCTAACCATCAAGGCGCTCTATGGATTTTTATTTTACTAATTTAAACAATCCTTTTAGCGCCGTAAATTTTATATATTGTATTCAATATTCTAGCTCATGTTTCTCGGGATGTCCATCTGAATAATTTAGTCTAGAAACCTATAGTCTATAGGTACAATTTCGATAAATACTATTCAAATTAAAAACGAGGATAGAGATTATTCAAAATTATATAAGTATATATTTATAGAAAATAAATATTATAAGATAAAAATAAGGTAGGTGGCTCAGTGGTATTGATTCTGCCTGTGAACTTTGAGAACCCTGGTTCGATCCCCACAGCCGACAAACAATTTTCACTGAATTAAATCTACCCCTGTGGCTCCCCCAGTACTAATATCATTGAGGGCCGTGATTTGACTGCTGGTAACCAAAGCGTGATGATATATTTATTTATTTTCCAAAAAATATATAAATCACGACCCACAAAGATATTAGTGGCAGGACTAGCCACAGGAGTAATTTTAACGAGATGAAAATTGTTTGTCGGCTGTTTGGAATCGAACCCGTGTTCTCAAATACACAAATCGACTCGATACCACTGACCCATCTACCTCATTAAATGATTAATTAAATCATAAATCTTTGGTGAATATTATAATGTTAAGAATTAGGATAATACAAATGTGTAAATAAACATAAATAATTAAATATCATGGTATGTTAGATACTTTATAATCAGTTGCAGCTAGATTCTCATTACTAGGAATAAATCCAAATATGACAAATTAAAAAAGAGAACCAAAATAGTTATTTGTGTATTAAGAGCGTAAAGTGATTCTTTGTTACTCGAACACGGTAACTGCAGCGCGAACCGAACGCAAGAGCTGTAATAGTGTAAGAGGAACTAAGACACTTTACATTCGTGATACACACATCATTTTTTCTACGATTACATCTTAAATTATTAAAAGCCATATAAGTGCTGGAAATAAATTCGTTCTGTCAACTGGCAATATGACAAGTTTCTGTTTTGTTTGTATCTCTGGTAACTAATGAAATAAACGCGCATTTAATAGATTTGTCTACAACTGTCAAAAAATGTTAATTTTTTTCACTAAAATCAATACGCGAAGTACTTGATTTTTTCATTATTTACATTACCATGACAACGCATATTTTGCGCATTATTTTGCACCCTAGAGCGCAAAATGAGTATTTTGCGCACTGTTTCGCATTTTAGTGCGCAAAATGAGTATCTCGCGCACGCTCCTAAATTATTTTTTGTCCGGTTCCATTAGTTACAACACATTAATAGTATCAAATTCATATTATTGTTGATTGTTTACCTTCAATTTACTTAAATAAATCAATAATTATTGTATTATTCTTTATTGACTGTTGTAGAAAAAATGTTGTTCGTGGACAAAATTCTTGTTTTTTGGCGCGTGAAAATGTTACTTTTAGTTGAGACAATAAAAGTCACAACAAAAAAACACTCATTTTGCGCACTTAATACAAAAATAACTATTTTCGCGCGTTGTCATTGGAAACGCGCACATTTAACATTTATTTCGCATGTTGTCATTGGAGACGCGCGACAATGATATTTTTCAATTGTTCCACAGAAAACCTCGACTTTACGATGACAAATGAGAGCGTAATTGACAAATTTTCATAGCAATCGAAGAAAAAAATGTATTGATTAAAGTACATAAAGAAATGAAAAGTTAACAATACATTTTGGTTATAATTACATCGATATAAAGCAATTGTTTTTTTTTTCAAAGTATCATGTGTCAGTTGTTCAGTGGCACGAAGCACGCGCCACCTGTTGACGTCAGCATTATCATTTTCCATACCATTTCACGTTGTTACACCATTTGGCCGGGACAGCTGCACATAAATAACTTTAGGAAACCCGCAGAATGCCCAAATGAATTGTTGCGCCATCGTTTCTCGAAAACCTAAAAATGAAAGCCACGAATTAGTTAAACGTTGCATAAAACCATTACATGGCTATTTTGTTTTGTATAGAAATGTCAGCCGAAATACTCCAGCAATTTATCGTTAATATCCAATCATAAAAAAAGAAATAAACCTACACTCTTTAACAAAAGTTAAATTTATCTTTTTTCTGAACCTTTTTTTGTGATTAAAGTTAAAAACTATAAATTACATGTTACACAGTTATAGTAGATAAAAAAGTTAAAACATATTGTTGAAAAAAAGTGACGTCAGTATTATTTGAAAAATAATTGTTTGACAACAAATGTACATTTAGGTAAGTAAGAACGTGTGTTATCTTTTGTAAACGTAATATGAGATAGATGAGGACAGAGGCAAGGAAGCAATGTATGAATTGGCCGGAAATGTCAGATAGGGGCGGACGTACTTCCTTGCAGTTCTGTTCATGTTTACATGAAGCAACACCTGTGTTTCTTCGCTTGAGTGTACACGGAGCACCGCTTCACAGAAAAACGTGTCGCACTACACAGATGTCAGGAGTGTGTTCGCGAATGTTTGTGTGTACGAAGGCACTAACAAAAGTCTTTTGTGTACTCAGGTAATGGACCATCGTAATGAAATAATGCATTTGCAACAGACGGTGTATGAAACTGCATTAAATATTGTGTGTTGCATTATTGAACGACTTCAAATATTTTACTAATTAACTATTAAACAAGTAAATCATATTTACAGCTACTGTTTGTTATTTTAGTGGATATTAACAACAGCTAACTGCGACAATTTTTGCATATATAATGGCATATAATTTTCTGTTTGTTCTGTATAAATAAATGTTTAGTATTTTGTCATTAATGCTCAGTATTACTCGTCTGACTGGTAAATATAACAATATTTACATTATTGACATTTTGTTACAAACCGCACTTCGCTGGATTTCTATTTCAATCAACTGCTGTAACAACTCGAGATTTTCCTAAGCACAAACAAAAGAAATAATAATAATTTCGTAACATATTTGAAATAAAACTTGCTTAGAATCAAATTGTAGTTCATTTTAGTAATTTCGAATTTTGTGATTAACTTTACAAAATAAACATCAAAGTTAAAAAGCCATCAATCAGCGTTACCAGATTTTAATTTCAGTGAATCGGAATTAAAGCTAAAAAATCGGGATTATGCAAAAAAAAAATTCGGGGCATATAACAACGAAATATGACAAAGTGTTTTTATTGTCAAAGCATAACTCAAAATCAAGAAAAACATAATCACAAATTATAAAATATTAAATATCAAACTAAAAAAATTTATTCAGAAATGAACATGTGCATATCTAGTAATAACATAACAAAAATAAAATGTGGGCTCATTTAACTAATTTCTACTTATACTTTGTAGATATATACATAAGTTTAGAAAACGAGCCGCAGGCGAATTAAGATTTTTAAAAAATATACGATATTTTAAAACAAATCAATTTAGGAAAATATGTATACAAAAAAAAATTAAGCAGAAGAGAGACGTGATTAAAATGTGTAACTAGAATAATGACGTCAAAGACGGCTACGTTTTTAGGGTATACAAAAAATTAAATGCAATGATTGTTGCATAAATGTATAATAAATTTCCTAACATTTTGAATGTTTTAGGCATTATTTATCAAATATATAACACACAAATCACAACAAAATTGACAAACAACAACGTGAAACAAAATGGAGTGGGAGTTGAATACAAATGTAAACATTTTCAAAACCAGTAGGTACCAATTCCTGGTAAAGAAATGAACTTTTAAATAAATTAATATTTCTTGAAAAACATTGGCTGGTAGCACAAGCTCTGTTTTTGCCTGTTTTAAGAGCAGTGTATTTGGGTGTTTTAGCTATCTCTAACATGTTAAAACTGTGCTCTTAAAACACCCAAAAACAAAGCTTGTGCTACCAGTCATTATGTTTTAATTTGAAATAATTGTAAATATTATTAATGTATACTTTCCTTATTATATTTTTTTTTGACTAAACTACAAATATATTTATCATTCTATCAGTTTGGTGCAAGTAAATTTTCATTTTGTACAGTTTTATCCATGACCTATGATGTTTCTCTTCTGCTTAATTTTTTTTGTATATTCTCAGCTTGATAGGTTCAGTATGTCATCCGCTACTACCAACCGTCTAAAATGCACGCTCTTTCGATACGCAACTAGGTTTAGTAATGACTTTCTTATGAACGCAAAGTAGAAAAATGATTTTAGCTAATCCTCAATTTTAGATTATCTATTCTTTTTCCCGGCATTATAAAGTTAGTACAAATAACATTTTTAAACTAAATGGTAACAGGACTATTTTATGGTTTTTTGAGAATGTGGATTAAAACTTTTTTATATTCAATATTATTTTAAAACCTGAACTAACAATTTTAATGAACAATTGTAATAATCATAGTTTTAAAAAGTTTAAAAAAGCAACAAAAAATGCAATAATTTCTTACGATGTCTAAAATAAAATTACATATTTATCGAATGCGACAGCATCATTAAATTTCGATTTAGCACCACGTCTACAAAATTTTAGGGTCGTGTCATCGTCTGGATAACTAGCAATGATGTTACGACATAAAAAATACGTTTCAAGCAAAAAATACACTGGCTGACTCCCCTAACCTCATTTTCTGGGTGACAGGCATCGGCCGCTCAAAGCTTCGCACTTTACACAGGCGTCGCGGCGCTCGCGATCTCGCCTCTCGCGATTGACAGGGCTCGACGGGTGTCGGCGTGATTATGAGCACGGTATTTGGATATGCACACGTTCTAGACGAGACGAGACGAGAACCCTCTCGCCCTCACAGTGAGCAAGGAAAGATAATTTAATTGATCGTACCTGTGGGGTTTTGATCATAAATCGTTCCACTCAGTCAAGCAAGTCACGTGATTGTAACCATCTTTATCGCAGGACCGGCTTTGCCGAAAACTACTTTCTTATCTTCTCAGGTTATTAACCTTGGACAATTTTTTTCATACAAATAAGCGAAAATTATACAACCCTTACGGCTATTTACTTTTATTTTTGGTAGAAAGGGAATACAATGGTAAAATCTTCAATTGGCGATACATTTTTCCCTATTAATTTTAGAAAAAAAGTGTAAATACAAAAAAAAGTTCATAATTAAAAACTGCATTAAATGAGCCTAAATTTATTGATATAATAATTATATTGTTTTGTATTCTTTGAATTTTACAGAACAATACAATTATTTACTTAAATTCTTAAGGAAATTCAATTTTCCATTTATGTTCTGCGAATGTTTCAGGGATTCGAGCTACCCCATTTAATGGGACATAGTGTGATGTTATGTATGTATATTTATTTTATGATAGGAACGTACTATATTAATAAATTCGGGCTAATTTAATACAGGTTTTAATTCTGAACATCTTTTGTATATACATTTTTTTCTAAAATTAATATGCAAACATCTATCGCCAATTGAAAATTGAATTATAGAGGTGTAGAAGTTAAAATAGTATGTTATGCATCAAAGGAGGGAAACAAGCGATTATTCCCGCGTGTAAAGTTGCCAACTTCACACAAGGGATAATCGCTCCCTCCCGTGAAGCATATCATATTTTTCGTAACAAGTGCACAAAAATTACTGTCTTATCGGGACAAATGTCAAATATGGGTTGCGTAACTAGTTACCTAGGAAACGCCGCAAACAGCTAATAATCGTAGTCTCTGGGGAGAGAAACATCGTACCTAGGAAGAGAAACATTATGTGAGAAAAGCAGTGTTTCTCTCTCTAAAATTAGGGAATAAGAACATGTTTCTTGTGCATGTGTTACGAAAATATAATTTCAGTATTAAACAATTAAACTATTATTATTTATTTGGACGCACAACATGTAATTGTTGCTTAACACTTAACACTTAAATATCGAATTAGTAAATTACACTTTACGTAAAGGTAATGTTGGTTGTGTCAGCTCACTGTCTCTTTAGTACATAGCTAAGAACAAAAAATATACAGTTTAGTATAGATTTCTAGAACCGCTCTAACTATTAAGATTTAGTTGTGCTCTTTTTTGTGTTAATTGTTTAATATTTTCATTCTTTACTCTAGAATTTAGTAGTATTACTATCTCATTACTTCGTCGACTTTCAAAGAGATAAGCTTAAGTGATCGATACGGTATTTGTAATTGTATCATAAGCAATAATTAAAATTTGTATATAAAAATCCTGAATCGAATCCTTACATGATGAATCCGGCTTTGGTCTAGAACTTAGGTGGTTGTATTTATGTATTTCGATCGCTTGAACTCTCGCTTTTTTCCCCAAAAATTCTCCGGTAGATTTCAACCGATTTCAACAAATAAAATGACGGGTCAAGTTCAACATACAATCAAAAAAATTCTCAACCAAAATTATAAATAAATAAATAAATATAAATATATCATCACGCCTTTTACCCATCACTGGGTGTGGCACTCTGCCTAAGCAGATCTCGGTAAGTGATATTTTTTTTCGCGTGAAGTGCGGTTACCAGCCGTCAAATCACGGCCTCCAAATATATTAGTGGTGGAGGAGCCACAGGGGTAGATTTTTTAAATTGGTGAAAATTGTTTGTCGGCTGTGGGGATCGAACCAAGGTTCTCAAGATCCACAGGCCGACTCGATACCACTGAGCCACCTACCCCATTATTACCAAAATTATGTACTCAACTAATCAATGAACTTTAGATATGAATACTTCCATTACTGATTATAGAAGTTTAAATTATTATGTTAGTTTGTTCTAACTGCAATTGTGTGGAATTTACATTCTAAAACACGCGCAGAGGAAACAATCTCTTCCTTTTTAAATTTTTATATTACATACATTTTTTTATTAATTAAATTTAACAAGGTTTCGGCCATAATTTGGGCCATTTTCAAGCAATAGTGAAATAACAATTAAATTAACATAATTGAAGTCAAAAAAAGACTAATGGATAAAATCTTTTGAGGTGTACACCTCAAGAGTTACAAAGTAACTCACTTAATTTAATTTTTATTTCACTATTGCTTGAAAATGGCCCAAATTTTGGCTGAAACGTCGCCTTATTAAATTTAATTAATAAAAAAATGTATAATTAATTCATAACATTTTTATTATCATGGAAAGCCTGAAATTCAACTAATATAAAAATTTAAAAATCTACCATTCGGCTTATTAAAAAAGAACTAAAATCTTTTGATTTTATAAAATTCACTCTTCCTTTTTTATCATTTTAGATTCGTTGTCAGAGGAATGAGCATATGTGGAATGGATGTAAGTGAAGGTTTGTTGCGTGATGAAAGATTTCGAATGTGAGAAATAAATGAGCTTGTGTGGAGAGAATGTTAGACAAAGACTAATTCTTTGATAAATATGATGAGTGGATGTTCTGTGTGTGTTTCTGGAGTTCGTGCGACCCCATTTAATGGGATATAGCGTGCAGTTATGTATGTATGTTCATTTTATCATTTGAATGCTTCTGTTTACAACCGTAGTATTTTTTTCTCTTTGTTTGCGTAAAAATAGATAATATGCAAAGTAATTTTTAACCAATATGTACATGTATAAAAATTGCAGTTAACTTTTATTTACTGCCAGTTGTAGAGTACCTGTAAAAATCTTAACGCGGGATCCTACTTCTGAAAACCCTCGTAAGTGAAACAAACGAGCCTAATATAACTCATTTCTTATTATTAAAGAATATATTCGAAGATTTTTTGCTTACATCTAATACCTGCAGCAAACATTTTTTTCTTAATTTCCTACTAATTATACAAAAAGAAGTTATTTATTGATAATGCTTTTTTACTTTTTATGTTAATTTCAAATTTATTATTAATCCTAGAACTTTTACAAAAAAGATGTTTTATTATTTATGATATTTAGAAAGTGGATAAATTTCTGTAATGTCAATACATTTTTTTATTACTACAATAGTAAAATTTTCATTTGGCGATAGGTTCATCCATATTAATCTTAGAACAACAATGCACATACAAATGATATTCAGAATTAAAACCTACATCCAATGACTTCAAATTTTTCAATATAATATGTATACGTTAAGACAAATATGAAATAAATGTTACAATTTTTCAATACCTGTTTTAGCGATAAAATAAACATAACTACACTAATTATAAACTAAAAATATAAACTACTATAAACTAAGTTAACATTGCGTCATTTATTTCATTAGCAATTATTTTTAAAAGTCTGCATTTTATTTATAACCGAGATGCTGCATAATAATAATTCATAATGATTGATATTTTTTTTCATTTATTTGACTATTATTAACAATTAAAAATTCGGTAATATTGGTCTATTATTTATTTATTATGTGTACTTGCATATTGATTTTTAATTCCATTGGGAATTTACTTATTTACTCATATTTAATTTTTTACTGCTGACTCTAGCGCCATTAATGAATACTTTAACGATAAATTTATTATTTATTTATAAATTTACTATATGGACGAATAACTTAATTATGTTATTTCCAACTAGAAAATAAAGATTAACCTAACCATTTAAAATGAGAATCAAATATTACAGGACAGATAAGTGAAAATTCATTGCATTTATTTATTTACGAATATAAATGTAATTTAGTATAATTATTCCTTTTAATTGACGTTTACGTTTTACGTGTTCGGGACCGCAAAGGCCGCAACTGTCATTTGCAGGTTTACATATTATTGCAATTAAAGTCAAAATGTCATTAATTTGTTGGAATTTACTCGTTCTGTGACACCTTTTCCTTTATAATACAAATTGTATATATATAATACAAATTTCATATTATAATATCTGTAGATAATAATTAAAACAATACAAACAATACTCATTGAACTATTATCACAAAATAATAAATTTGCTTTTAAAATTAACTATTATTATGAAATATGATAAAGCTTTTACAGTATTCCAAATTATAAAAACATTGTTATATAAACTGTATGTACTAATATCAATATTCTAATGTATCTATTCATTGTTTCGTAGATTTACTGTATAAATTTACATTTGTTTACCTTTGAATTGTTGTAAAAAAGAAGGCCTATAGAAGTAATCATTGTATTTTTATTTATTTTTACATCTATTATAAAATTCTGAGTAAGACATAAATAAATAAAATAAATACATCATCACGTCTTTTACCCATTACTGGGTGTGGCATTACGCTGTAGCAGATTTCGGTAAGTGATATATTTCATCGCGTGAAATGCGGTTACCAACCGTCAAATCACGTTCTTCAAAGATATTAGTGGAGAGGAAGCCACAGGGGTAGTTTTAACGAGGTAAAAATTGTTTGTCGGTTGTAGGAATCGAACCTGGGTTCTCAAATATCTTATCTTTTATCTATTTAATGAACATTTTTTGACAATTGTAGATTAAATAGATTTTTTCTACAACTGTCAACTGTCACTAATATCAATTTGCGAAGTACGTGATTTTTTTCAACATTTACATTATCATGACAACGCGTATTTTGAGCATTATTTTGCACCCTAGTGCGCAAAATGAATATTTTGCTCCCTGTTTCGTATTCTAGTGCGCAAAATGATTATCTCGCGCACGCTCCCAAATTATTTGTTGTCAGGTTTCAATAGTTACAACACATCAATAGTATCAAATTAATATTATTGTTGATTGTTTTCCTTCAATTTACTTAAATAAATCAATAATTATTGTATTATTCTTTATTTACAGTTGTAGAAAAAATGTTGTTTGTATTTCATGGGCAAAATTCTTATTTTTTGACGTACAACAAAAAAACACTCATCAAATAACTATTCTTTTTCTTTTAATATTTTTTGCTTGTGATATTTGGATTCAATATCTCGTATTTTTATCTAGTAATTTACAAGAAAATAAAAACTGCATAAAAATGTTTGGTTTCAAAAACCCGTGCCGTTGCTTTTAAATTAAAAAGGAAGACCAACCATATCGCTGACCAAATAAAAATCAGATTTACCTATGCAAAACAGGAGAAAAAAAATTCTCGTTGCATCAACACGTGCGTGTAATCCTGCCCTGCATATTTACCAGGCGCAAAACCGTCCGGTAATTGCGTCGACTACAACTAGATTGAAAAATATCGCCTTGGGCAAACGTGTGCCCGGCAGGAAATGGGATCATCTTGCCTCGTTCATCACGCGTTGGTCGTTGGTCGCTGCACCTGGCGGCGGCGGCGACGCGACGCCAATCAGCGTTCTGTGCGGCTCGGCGCGTAATTAAAGTAATCAGTCGTAATAAGCGGACGGCAACCAGCGAACTCATCATGAATAGAGATTTAGGGTGCAGGCTATCACTTCGAATACAGCTTTCTCGAAAATACGACATATTTACTTGTGTTTATACAGGGTGTTTCTATACCTCTGCACGAAACTTTAAAGACATATAATTTGATATACTGATTATAGAACAAAAAGAATTTTTTTCTACGATTGCTATGAAAAGTTGACAATTACGCTCTCATTTGTCATCGTAAAGTTGACGTTTTCTGTGGAACAATCGAAAAATATCTTTTTTGCGCGTCTCCAATGGCAACGCGCGAAAAAGATTATAAATACGCGCTTATTTCAATAGTTATCAGGGATACAAACAGAACAGAAACTTGTCATATTGACAGTTGACAGAATGAATTTATTTTCAGTACGTATACGTTTTTAAATAATTTTAAGATGCAATCGTAGACAAAATTATGTGTGCATCACGAGTGTAAAGTGTCTTTGTTCCTCTTGTACTATTGCAGCTCTCGCCTTCGGCTCGCGCTGCAATTACTGTGCTCGAGTAACAAAGAATCACTTTACGCTCTTAATACACAAATTTTATTCGCAAAAATTAGAGCATTTTTAGTGTCACTGGTTTAATAGTACATTTACCAGTTGTCAAATCATACCCCCCAAAGATGATGATAGAAAGGGAGCCACATGATTCTTTTTATGTGGTGAAAATTGTGTGTTGCCTGTGAGAATCAAACCCAAGTTTTTAAATCCACAGGCCACCTCGATATAATTGAACCGCCTACCCCATATATTAATTCATAAATATAAGATAAAGATGCGCATAATATATCGCAAAGATGTATTAAAAAAATGTATAGCTACTTGCAATAACAAAACAAAAAATAAATAAATATATCATCACGCCTTTTACCCATTACTGGGTGTGGCACTCTGCCATAGCAGATCTCGGTATGTGATATATTTCTGCTCGTGAAGTGCGATTACCAGCCGTCAAATCATGGCCCCCAAAGATGTTAGTAGAGGGGGAACTAAAGGGGTAGTTTTAAAATATAAATAAATATATCATCACGCTTTTTACCCATTACTGGGTGTGGCACTCTGCCATAGCAGATCTCGGTAAGTGATATATTTCTTCGCTTGAAGTGCGGTTACCAACAGTCAAATCACGGCCTTCAAAGATGTTAGTGGAGGGGGAACCTCAGGGCTAGATTTAATTTGTTGAAAATTGTTTGTTGGCTGTGGGGATCGAACTAGGGTTGTCAACCTCCATAGACCGACTCGATATCACTGAGCCACCTACCCCATAACTTTAATTTTTAACATGGTTTAAATATATAAAAGGGAATTTAATGTTAATTAGTCCATAAGTCATGTATTTTCGAATAGCTTTTATTTATTTATACCAAATTAAACATTTCAGTTTTGTTGATGCAACTGATTATACACAAAACAAAAACTATTTCAAAAATCTCCACACAGCATATGTACGAGTTAATACTAGGTTTTAAAAAAAGTTATTTTAGGATAAAATAAATATATACATCAAATTTTAACATTGGATTAATTAATATTTATTTATTTATGTTACTCTGTACAACAGGAATTTAATCCCAATTACAGTACAGGATCCGCACTCGCCGAGTCGCAATGTAGTAGTTCAAATAATTTTTAGCTTAAGTGAGATTCGAATTCCATATTGCTATCCACAACACCGTACTGACGAAGTAGAATATAAATGCACTCTGAGAGATAATAATTTACACTTTTAATAATGTCAGATGTAAAGATTCTTTCTCGTATTTTCTTCTTTAAACATTGTCTCAAATGTTTTAAAATATTTGTCATTGAACAGATTTAAGAACCATGTAATTTCGTTACTTAAATCAAGATGAAATGTATGTATTTAAATCTAAAATAGATTTGTAACAAAATTATGTATCAAGACCTACGTTTTCATAACATTATTTACTTTTTTGTATTGTAGTTATTTATACTCTTTAGGTGGAAAACAGCCTCTGGCTGAACCTCGCCATTAATAAGAATCAATAATGTTAAAAAATCATTATTATATTTAATTAGTGTATATAAAATAACCTTATATATTACAACAATTTCTCTGTTTTTTTAAGGGCCTGTTACCAGTCATCGAAGATTGTTCAAGATTTGCATCTTTTCATTTGAAATTTTGTTCTGAGTGTACGTTATCATCTGATCTTCTTTATTGTAAGTACTGTTTTAATTTTACTACTTTTAATATAATATAAAACGACAGTGTTAATTATGAAACTATATCAGTAACAGTAACGAAGTTACATTTGTAACAAATAAACAAACAAGAAGTAAATCTCTTTTATTTTTGTGTGATCAAAATTCAATTTTGTAAGAGACTGATTTAATTATATATATTACAAAAATAGAACCATGATAGTGTTTATTATGAAACGTATATCGGTAACAGTAACGAAGTTACATTTGTAACATATAAACCAACAAGAAGTAAATCGTCGAGCGCTTTGATCAATTAAAATTTTTTTTTGTTTGTACTTTATTTATAAAAAGATCAAATGTAGGAAAGCCTTTAAAATGGTTCTAATTAGTATTTAGAAATAGTATGGCATATAATGTAGTACTTAGTTTTCTGTTTGTAAGTTTTTAAAAATTGTAAAATATGTTTTCTTAATTTAAATAATAGTTTATCGGGGGCTTAGACAGCAGTGCATCCATATATATTATTAGCTTTTTAAATACATTTTTAATCAAACTACTTATAAACATTTCCTACATATACAATTTTATTTTATATCCTGCCTACAATGAATAAAATTGTAAATGTATATTGCAGTTAAATACAAACTTTAAAATTATTTAAATATATAAAAAAAAGTTTTCAAAACTTAACCATTAAAACATTTTTTTTGTTAAAGCTCCAGTGTTTTACACCAAAAATTGTTTTAACATACATACCGGGTGGAACATCATACCTGTGTACATAAGCGATTAACATGAAAAAACAGTTTTTCTGTGCGCATTGCTCCCCAAATTATTTTAGCCAAAAATGGTTCAAATAAATGTTGTAGAGCATAAAATTCTGCATCTAAATCAATAAACAGAATTACATTTACATACGTTATAAGGACAGAAATTAAATAAAAAAATATAAAAAATTACGTTGAAAATTTCAAATAGCCATGGAAGTGAAACAAAAATAGATAGATGCTTGACGTTTGACAGATCTCCTGATTTAACACCTAGCGATTTTTTTATGGGGTCATCTTAAATGTAAAATTTGAAAGTAACGCCACCCAAATATTAATTCTTTGATAGAAGCTATCGTGGATAACTGCGCCTTAATCACAAATAGGCAGCTCGCTAATGTACGACATTCCTTCTATAATAGACTTGGTTATTGCTTGGCTGAAAATGGTGGTTTATTTGAATATTATTTGTAATAATAAATTGTAGTGATTATTTTATTGAGATAATTATTGTTTGATATTTGAATTATAATAGATAGGTTATAATTTTTACATGATCAACCGTATAAGAAATATACGTTTCATTGAAATGTACAATTGTTTATTTATTATTAAATTGTAATCATAGGTACGGAGTTTTTTGTATGAATTTTATTGAATGATTAATTTGTCGGGGGTAAAATATCAAATATTTTTGTTTCACTTCCATGGCTATTTGATATTTTGAACGTAACTTTTAATATTTTTTTATTTAATTTCTGTCGTTACAACACATGTAAATGTAATTCTGTTTACTGATTTAGATGCAGAATTTTATGCTCTACAACATTTATTTGAAGTATTTTTGGCTAAAATAATTTGGGGAGCAATGCGCACGGAAAAACTGTTTTTTCATGTTAATCGCCTATGTACACAGGTATGATGTTCCACCCGGTACATACATACATAACATCACGCTATATCCCATTAAATGGGGCAGCACGAACCCCTGAAACATTCATAGTGCATCAGTGCACATCAACATTCTCATCCTGACACACGATACTCGTTTCGACCACATTAACACTTCCTCCATAACTATTATTTAAATATATTATTAGTTGTGACAAGAAAATAATAAGACTTCATATTTTCATAAATCAACGTAAAATAAATTTACGAATGATTCTAAATTACGTATTTCATTTTTTTAAATATATTTTTAGTAATTAATAGCATTTCAATTTGTTGGAACATAAATTTAATTGTTTTTTATTTTCTTTCTGTTTTTTTTTAATTACAGAAGGTAATATAAAACATTGCACATTTGCACTAATAGAATTTAGTGCATCCACCAAAATTAAAACTCTATACCTCTGTTTTGTTCATAACATTCACTGTCATTCTAATTCTACACAAATCGGATTCATTCGTTTATTGGCCGAAATTAACCGAAGTAAAATATCTGTACATATTACATTTAATATATTTTTAACGCTAACAGTTAACAAACAAGTAACAACATAAATCATTAATTACTTTGCAACGTCGAAAAACGTTGTTCTGCGCTGAGCTAGACTTGTCCAGTACAGTGCAAGTGTTAAGAGTGAATGCAGTGATTTGAATGTTTTGTGAGTTTTTTAGTGAATTACAGTGTGTAAAATTATTTGTAAATTTTGTGAAATTATGTGTATTCATGTTTCGAGTGTCGTCTATATAAAAACTATTAATACAGAAGAATAGACTGTCTGGACCTTCTATAAAGCATAGGATCTTAATTCGCTGATGTTGACAATTGATGACATGGAATGTACCCGATAGCTGATTCCCGTTCAAAGTAAGCAATAATTGGATTTATAGATAATGTTTTTATTATATTTCTGCTTGCTATATGCGATATCGGAAATGAACATGACAATTAAATACAAAATTAAAATTAATTAATTAACTGTGCTGACCAGTCTCCGAGAATTATAATATACCTAGTAGGTTGACTTGGAGGCTGAAATCCGTGAAACTTAATTTAATTTTTATTATTAATAATTCATTTATTATTCTTAATAAGGCATTTCAGTCGCATTTGTGAAATATGATGTGTGTAGTTTTGGTAATTTACACCAATGGTTTTCAAACTTTTCAGAGCAATGACCTCCTTGCAGGCAAATATTAGAAATAAATTCTTATTTTTGTGTGATCAAAATTTAGTTTTGTAAGAGGCTGATTTAATCATATGCATTATAAAAATAGAACTATGATTTCAAAAATAAAAAAGAAAAACTGCTTATTAAGTAGGTACCTACTTTGCTATATATTTCATCAGAACTTTAGTATGTTGGTATAATAGTTTTAGTGTTAGTGATGAAATTCAAATTTCCAATTGTGTAAAATTAAAAATTTAATAATTTTGCGTTGTCTTTTTTAGAATTTCGAATCTGAATTTCGACTTTATAAACATGATCAAGTAGAGAGTATAGTTGAATAATAAAGATAAACATGTTAAAGCTTGATGAATTAAATTTACAAGTAGGCAGATAGAAAAAAATATATAATATTTGTGCATTTTTAGCTGATCTATATGAAGTAATATTACAAATATAAAAAAATATTTAAATTTATTACAAATTAATGAAGGTGTTTGTAATAAGGTTTTTTGTTATAGTGTACAAAGATACACCTACCAAAATGACATTGTCTTTATTTTGTTTTTACGTGATTGTTCATTCATGTCGAATAAAAAAATAATAAATTATAATTCGAATTTCCATAAAAAATCGAATCTTAAAGTTCAATAATAATTTGAAATTAGAATTTAATTTCAAGGGAAATTAGGAATTTCTTTTTTTTTAAATCAACTTCTAAGTAAATCAAAAGAGGTAATATATATAAATGGCTACAATATGTAGTGACTTGATTTTTAATTAGTGGTGCTACTACGCCACATTGACATTGATATTCTCTCCTTACGTCTTCTATCATAATTTAGCAATCTCAATATTTTGATACAACACGATATTGTTATCAATTTATTTATAATTGATATGTATAAATTATTGACTTTATAGAATAGATGCGATAAAGTTATTGCTATGTTGTATATAGAAAGAATACGAAATTATTATAAAATTTTAAAAAGTGCTCATATAACCGGTTTTAAACGAAGAAAATTAATCTTAAAAGTACTTAAAAGTTAATGTTACAACATAAATAATCATTTTATACAGGGTGTGCACAGAAAAGCGTAACATAGGAGTTTAACATAGGATTTCAAAAATGTGCGGAAATTGGCTCTCCTGTACATTTTAGAGCAAAAGTGGAACAATAATAATTTGTTTAAAACTAAATTCTACATTTAAAAAGTTTTAATTTGTTGTATTAGCGTATCTGTAGTACTAGATATATAAAAATAAAATGTGACATTTTTGTGCAAAATCAGATAGCCATGAAAATAAAACACAAATAAAACAAAATCTCATTCTGACAGTTCAGTCAAGAGTTACTAATCTTGATTGTTCTATTCATTGTTTTATATTACTATATTTTATAATTAATATTAAATATTAAAAAAATTAAATAATACAATGGATATAACAATTAAAATCAGTAATTCTTGACTGATCTATCAGAATGAGGTTTTGATTGATTTTAATTTTTCATGGTTATTTGATTTTTCACAAAAATGTCACATTTTATTTTTCAAAAATCTAGGAGCACAGACATACTAATACAATAAATTTAAACATTTTAAACGTAGAATTTAATTTTAAATAACTTATGATTCTTGTACTTTTGCTCTAAAATGTACAGGGAAGTCAATTTCCGCACATTTTTAAAATCCTATGTTAAACTCCTATGTTCCGCCTTTCTGTCCACACCCTGTATAACCTCTAAATGTTAAACAAAATCAAATGATGACATTTTCATGTACCCAAATCTGAACTCTACCTTGCCTTTTGAATATTGACAATAATAAATAATGGTTGTTGGATTTGAAGCTTTAACGATTTTATTATTAAAGAGGTTTCGGTTTGCATTCATGCCATTAATTCTTAACCTACAAATTATAACACAATTAGATTGAAAAGATCGTGTTCTTTCGAAGATTTGATATTCGGAATGAAAAACTGCACCCTTGCATCCATTGCTATTACCAGGAACAGGAAGTACGACAGTGAGAACTGAACCTGATAGCGGATTACAATGGCCGAAAGTCGAAGACGATGATTAATTGTTTACAACGATGATGGAGTTTTCAGTTCAATCGGGTGGAAGGATCATAGCATGGTGGCTGGCATTTTGAATGAAATGAATCGCGTTCGAGTTGAGGTTGTCTTCAGTGGGATGATAAAAAAGTTTCATATTTTAATTAGTGAAATTATGTGAGGATTTTTTACTGGCTTTCAAAAAATTATAATGAAGTTGTCGTTAAGGGCGCAGATAATGGTTCAGGGACGAATTTTTGAATTCGAGCGTTTGTTTCAAATGAGAAAAATGGAATTTAATTATGGGTATGCTGACAAAAAATATGATAATGCCTTTGTTCATTTGTGATGTGGAATTATACGAACTGGATGAACAATTTATGAAATTATGTATTTAATTCATTTTAAATTAATAATTTAGGTATTAGAAACTTCATCTTGTCATAACTAATATAACAAGAGATTTGATGATTATCGATATTTTCATATGAATTATATAAATAAATATATCATCACACCTTTCACCCATTACTGGGTGTAGCACTCTGTCGTAGCAGATCTCGGTAAGTGATATATTTATATGCGTGAAGTGCTGTTACCATTCGTCAAATTACAGCCCCCAAAGATATTAGTGAAGGGGGAGTCACAGGGATAGATTTAATTTGGTGAAAATTGTTTGTCAGATTTGGGGATCGAACCAGGATTCTCAAGGTCCAAAGGCTGACTCGATACCACCGAGCCACCTACCCCATACATGAATTATGAGTTGTTATAAAAATGGAAATGTATTTCCTATCTCCGTAACAACGATGAAACAATAAATAATCAAACTGTTCACATTTTACAGTTTTTTGTGTCATATAATAGAATACCGTATTCAAACGTTACCAGGTGAAATTTGATATTATCCCTAGTCGTTCAAGCTAAAAATTCTTAGATTTCCCTATATACATTCTCAGCCAAAACCAAAATAATACAAATATTTAATTTGGTCAAATCAAGCAAATTAATATATCTACGTACATGAACATAAATACTATTGTAAACATAAACAAAATGAAAACCAATTGAATATTTCGAAGATTTATCTATTTGCGATAGTTGCTATGTGCGATGAAACAATTTAAAACATTGTCGCCGTAAACCTGCTAAAATACTATATTATTTAAGTTATGTTACTCACTAAGTTTTGGTCTTTAAAGTATATTTTTAAAATCTCTGAACTCGCAAATAATAAAATAATAATAAAATTAAAGAAGTAAAGTATTTATTTAAATATATATTTTAGACATTTTTAAAATTTCGTCAGATTTATGGAAAAATGAAAAAAAAACTCTTTTCCCCTTTATCACATCATAAATTCATAAAAAAATCCCGTATTTTGTTCATTTATTTCGAAATGTCAACTCAAACTCCATATAGAGAACACTCGCATAGATTTCTATCAAAGTTCCCGTTAATATCTTTATTTCAGTTAATTAAAACCGCCTTCCCTTGAGTCCCAAATTATTCCTCTAATATGAATGAACTATACAATTCAACAAAATATTAAATGTCAAAATTTAATCCATGTGCAAAACATAGTTATTTTTTTAATTTTTCGTTCATAAGTATTTCATTCTAAAACCCAGTTACGTGTCAAAAGAACGTTCATTATGATACGCAATATTTTGTTTTAGACGGTTGGTAGTAGCGGATGACATACCGAAACTGTCAAACTGAGAACTTCAAAATTTCAATATAACCTTAAAATCTGACCAATTGCATAATGTCAATAAGTTACCAATCAGAACATTTCATATACAAATTTCCCCAAATTGATTTGGTTTAAAATTTCGCATATTTTTTATTTAATAGAAAAAAATAGTATAAGTAATTCATTTTATAAGACTTTTGTCGCACTTATAAAACTCGTCTGTGGACGCGTGCAAAAAAAACATGTCTTATAAAATTCGTTCTTTAATATAAATATTATTTACAAACTTGTAAAAATTAACTAGCACTTTTTTTGGTTGTATATAGAACTTGAAATATCCGTTATAGATATAATCCATTTTATAATTTATTTTCCAAAATCAAGACTTGTCAAATAATTGTAGATATGTACGCTAGGCGTGCTACTGTATCACACCACTTCGGTTTTATAGCAGAAGTAACTTAACCTATTTTCTAGTAACAGTGAAATAAGCAATATAAACATTCGCTTTAGCAAAGAATACTAAATAAAGAACATAATATAAAATAAATATTTTTAGTGATTTTCTAACCTAATTTGGACCAATGTCAGGGGAGAATATAATTTTGGTACTTTTTGTGAGTTTTATGTTTCTTTTTATATGCGAGCTGCGGTAAAGTTTGTAGGTATTTCGCGTGCTGAACTGAACACTAATTTACATATTAACCAAGTTGTCACAATACGTCAAAACAAAATAGCTGCTATATAAAAACATTATATTCGTTGTTTGTAATTTTAATAAAATATCCATAAACCAAAATAAGGTATAACGTGAGCCACAGCATAAATTTTTGCGAGCGATGAAAAAACATAATAAAATTTATAAAATAAGTCACGGTTCGTGAAAAACAAATATTTTCCGTAAATAATTTCCTTCGTTTTCAGGTTACAACTTAACGTTGCGCTGGATATAGAAATTTTTCATTGAATTTCTTTGTTAATGTGAAAAATTGTTGATGTTGGAAATTGGAAAATTATTTTACATGTTTCACTTTCGTTACTGGTTGTGGTTTAATGTTGCGGTCAAAACAAATGCGCATGTCCATCCTATATTTTAGTTTGAGTATTGTTTTTTATAAATATGTATAAATTAATTATGTAACAGTCAGTACGGTGGTGTGGATAGCGATACGGAATTCGAATCGGGAGATCCCGAGTTCGAATCGCACTCAAGCTAAAAATTATATAAACTATCACACTGCGACTCGGTGAGTGCGGACCCTGTACTGTAATTGAGATTAAAATCCTGTTGTACAGCGTAACATAAATAAATAAATAAATAAATAACATTCCAACTTTAACCATAATGTGAAAAAGTTTTTAGAATATTAATCATTAGTTAGGTGTGAAACTTTTTAACAAAATAATGTTTAGTTTACTATTTCAGTATGTAGATAGTTTCATATTTAATTAAAACAAACTTGAATTTAATAAGAGGAAAACAATATGGTATATTCACTTAGTATTTAATAAATAGTGAATACCAAGTAGAACTATGGTTATTAAAGAAACTTGAGTCTCTTGAGAAAATAGTAAAGTAATTATCTTTCGCGAACTAACAGTACAAAATAAAATAAGACTGCACATCACAAATTCAACGTTTTGTTTGCACAACCAAGTTACATCATTTGTCTATCATGAATATAATATACTTTTTATACTTACTAATTTATTAAAAGAAAATATTTTTAGATTGCTTTAATCCTAGTTAAATGTTGCATATTTTACTGACATGATATTATATAATACTACCATAAGCGCCGATAAGTGGGGTGCATAGGTGCAAGTGTACCCCATAAAAAAGTAAGGTGTTAAAGTTAAGAAAAAATTACTGATTATTTAATTGTTGAAATCACTATATTTCTTTGTTGTAATCTTGGCTTTAATAACTTTTTGTTATTGTCAGCTTTCATTGTTGTAATTTTTGTTGTAATTTTTCATTGTTGTGATTTGTAATTATTGAAAAATTGCATTGTTGTAATATTTAATTGTAATCTTTCATGGAATGGGAAACCAGTGCAGCTCGGTGATATCAAATCGGATTGTGGATTTAAGAACAGGATTTCGATTCGTACAATCGACAATTATTTTTACCATATTAGTATTGTTCTTCTTCCATTAACATGTTTGGGGGACGTGATTTGGCGGCTGGTAACCGCACTTCATGTGCATAAATATATCACTTATCGAGATTTGGTACGGGGGAGTGCCATACACAATAATGGGTAAAAAGGCGTGATGATATTGTTCTAGTTTGGTTACAACTAGTATTATTTTTAATTAAAACAACACGTAGTTTTAAGTAATTTATTATATTCTGTAGAACATTTTACAAATATGCATTTCTTGTTTACTTGTCAACTCAACTGTTTTAATTTGTATGGTTTACAAGCCTACTATCATTACAGATATATTAATAATTTTTACCACAAATCTCAACTCATCTCAAATCACTTAAGTTGAGATATAAAAATAACCGTTCTTTTTACCCCACCCTGAAGTGGGTTAATTAACAATAGTGAGTTATCTCTATTATCATAGAAACATTTTAAAACAACCATTCTGTTTGACATTTATCTCATTGCAGTTTAACAGGATTTCGATTCATACAATCGACAATTATTTTTACCATATTAATATTGTTCCTCTTCCATTAACATCTTTCGGGAATGTGATTTGGCGGCTGGTAACCGTACTTTATGTGCATAAATATATCACTTATCAAGATTTGGTACGGCAGAGTGCTACATCCTAATGGGTAAAAAGGCGTGATGATATATTTATTATTTTTACCACAAATCTCAAGTAATTGAAGATATAAGAATAACCGTTCTTTTTACCCCACCTTAAAGTGGGTTAATTGACAATAGTGAGAATTAACTGAGTTATATACATTACCATAGAAACGTCATAAAACAACCGATCTATTTGACATTTATCTCACTGCAGTTTAACTAAAATCTCATTTCTCTATTGCTTCAACTAAGATGAGATTATTGATAAAAAGAATGCGCCTATTGCGTCTCAGGATACTTGTGTGTAGCGGAAAATTTGATTAGGAGTATGTACGTTTTAAACGCCAGCCTTAAATTGATAAAATTTTTAGAAAGTCAGTGCTTCTGAATACTATTAGAATATTGCAGAAATGTTGACCTAAAATATTCAATAAATTATGAAGAAACTAAACATTACTAAATTTAAAATTAAAGATGGTATTATCAAAAGAAGTCAGATACAATATGGACTTGAAATACCTAGCAATTTATTAGTGCAGCAATTTCGTAAATTTTTCTGAATGCATTGTGCTTGAAATGACAGAAAGTTCCATTTAACAAAGAAAAAGAGTTAATTAGTTTTCCACCCCAAATAACCGAGGGCTGTAAACATAGAGTAGTAATCTTTTCCGTTTGACCGAATTTCAATCCGATCAAAAACAAAACGTCACCTATGACAACGGTATGACGTATTACGCAATCTCGGCCCATGAACACGGACTGAAAACATTCGTGGTCATTGGGGCACGACGCCCTGGCCAACCGTAATATAAAACGCAGTGTTTTCCGACTCAGTTATGTCAGTGTCTTCTCATTTCGTCCAATCTCATCTAGACCAGCGAGATTATAGTTATTTTCCTATATCGCGTTTATAAAGTGAATTTTTTACAACTGTTTTTGGCAAAAATAGTGATATAAAGATCATTTTTTGTGACATTGAATATAAACCTATCTGTTTTACTGTTATTGCTCAGCTCAAGTAAGATTATTGGAATTATTTTATTATAAAATAAAATAATTACATTATTATAGATAATTATGAATTTGAACTATAACTTAACTACTAAATGTCAAAATAAATTAAATTTCTTATGTTTATTGAACCTGCTAGATTTGCCACCTTCAAATTTTATTATTATTTTAATAATAATTTTGAAATAGAAGTAAATTAATACTCGTATATTATAGGAAAATTAGTATGAAAAACACGTTACAATGACCAAGTGCAATATTCGTATTTTCTCATATTAATACAAGGGTTATTATAAAACTTATTATTCAATATACTATTGTAGAACTAGTAAGATAAGCAATATTTTTCCATGAAATTTGATGTATGATGGCCAAGTCGGAGTGAATATATTCGTATCAATCAAATGAGTGAAAAACAAATGCTTTCATTATGTGTTTTATAAAGTTTTTTTTTCATATTGATATTACATTAAGTTTTTCGAGATTAAAACGTTTTTTCATGAGTTAATACCTCAATTTCTGAGTTGGAAAACAAGTTATTTTTAACTTTTACTTTCCCGATCTGGAATTGTCACTTTTCCGACCTGGAATTGTCACTTTTCCGACCTAGAATTGTCACTTTTCCGACCTAGAATTGCCACTTTTCCTATTTGGAACTGTTATTCTTCCGACCTGCAGTTGTCACTTTTCCGACCTGCAATTGTCACTTTTCCGACCTGGAATTGTCACTTTTCCTATTTGGAACTGTCATCCTTCCGACTTGCAATTAGCGCTTTTCCGACCTGCAATTTTTACTTTTCCGACCTACAATAGTCATTTTTCCGACCTGGGTTTGTCACTTTTCCGACCTGGGTACGTCACTTTTTCTGCTTGGAACTGTCAACGCAAATTGAAACTAAGGAGAACATCTCGAATTTTGTAATTTGTTTTTACTCCGAAATTAGTCCATTATTTCATTATTTTAGAACACATAATGTTGCGACTGAAGATTTTAATGTAGATATTTTTAATCTATTTGACAAACTTTTGGCACTTTTAATTAATTATTTTAGTTTTGTCCTATCAATGCAACATATAATTTTACAAGCTGTCAGCTGTCATTTTCCTTTTGTATGTATTTTTTTACCACTTATTTGTCAGTGTCAATTACTGTCAAATATATTAATAAGTCTACACATAATAACATTTGAAAACAAAATCAAATACGATCGGAACCATCAATTGCAATTAATGATTGTCTTAGCCATACTCTAACTTTATTCAGACACTCTATATTGGCTTAATAACTTCATTAGTCAATTCTAGGATATATAGTCATATCTAACTCATCTATTAGATAAGTGAAATAATATCGCAGCGAAATCAGAACATAAATTATACAAATTATCTGTCACTTTTCCAGCATTGATAAATGGGCCCTAAATTCAATACAATTTCGTATAATATTAAAGCATTTGTATTGAAATTTATTAAAGTAAGTTTGTTTAGTACCTACTTGTACTCGTATTTACGATATAAGATTCCAAATACGGGTATCCGAATTTCCCAGCCAGCATTAGGGCTTTGGAAACTAGAGTTACGCGTTCGTTTAAATGGGACTTTTTGTGTGATTTTGGAGAGTTATTTTATGTTTCCTTATTTACAAAAAAAGTGTGTAAACGACTAAATAACGATGAAAATTGATTTTTCTTTTTAAAATAATTTTCTGTTTTTACTATAGAGTGTCCAATTGCAATTGTGTAGAATTCAGTTTCAAAAACAAGCGCAGGAATATACTCCCTTCCTTTCTCATCTTTTTTTGTTTTACTTCATTTTCAGTTTTTACTATACAGTGTGTAACTGCAATTGTGTTAAATGTATTTTTAAACAAGCGCAGGCGATGCTGCCTTTATTTCTTATAGATTCGTTGTTAGATAAGTAGGCGTAAGTGAAGATTTACTAAACAGGTGTACTGGAGCGAATGGATGAATGTTTGTTGCGTGATGATGGATTTTGGTTGTAAGAAAAGAAAGAGTTTGTATGGAGGAAGTGTTAATGTGGTCGAATCGAGAATCGTGTGTTAGGATGAGAATGTTGACGGGTTCGTGCTACCCCATTTAATGGGATATAGCGTGATGTTATGTATGTATGTATGTATGTATGCATGTAATAAAACAGTTATAAAGCAAAAAAAAATTGTGGCTTTTGTTGACAATAGACAGGCTGTGAAGTGTCACAAGATACTTTCACAACCAAATTTAATCTCAGCATAATATACAGGAACAAGAAGTAAGCATTTCATCTCACAGGATTTCCAGAATTCTAGGGTTATATAATATCTGTCCGAATTGTGAACAAATTTGATTAGTTGCCGAGATGAGAATGGTCGAAGTAATAGCTCGCCTCGCCTCCGTTTTGCCGTGGTCAGTCAGCAGGCTCGACCTCTTCCAGTTCGCGGTACAGCGAACTTAAAAGTGGAATGTTGTGCAGTTGAAATTTTGAAATTGGAAGCGTGCGGTTCGCGGCTGCCACGTGTCCGGAGCGCGACTGCGGTGGGTGGCAGTATAGAGGATGGGTGCGGTAAAGGGATGGAACGGCAGCTGCTGAGCGAGAAGCTGCTGCCGCCGCCGCGGGCGCCTCTGAGGGCGGGCTGTTCCCCCGCACCCTCGGCACGCAACAGTGCCCTTGGTGTATGAACAAGACACCAGCGGTACTGAAACGAATCTTTTGTTGCGGACAGACTGGGCCATCGAAATTTCAAAGAGAAAACACAGTTATAGCTTAAAATGAAATACCTCTTCTAACAACTATTGTAAACGGGTAGTCGTAGTCCAGTGGATATATATCTTTCATTACACAAGAAAGAATTTAACTTTAACTTTTTATAAAAAAATACGATTGTAGGTTTGTTAATCGCGAAGATTCATACATACATACATATATAACATTACGCTATATCCCATTAAATGGGGTAGCACGAACCCGTCAGCATTCTCATCCTGACACACGATACTCGTTTCGACCACATTAACACTTCCTCCATACGAACTCTTTCTTTTCTCACAACCAAAATCCATCATCACGCAACAAACATTCATCCATTCGCTCCTGTACACCTGTTTCGTAAATACGAAGATTCATCAATAAAAAAAATATTAATTCATACCAGATCATCCCTTCTATTCTGTACTTCGATCATTCTGTAATAGGTTAGTATCATAATTGACAACTTTCTATATTTCGTAATTAAACTTAATTAAAAAGAAAAAAATTGAGATTTGAACCTGGTACCTATGATCTTCGGTTATATACTTTAATTATCTAAATTACAGTCGTTAAGTAATTTAGATCGAATTATTGGTGGAATTCTGCATAAATCTATAAATCGTAACAAAACGACTGTCATTATGATATATTTTCTATTTATCAACAAATATTGATGCTATTTTGTTCATAGTTTACAGATTTATAAATCTATAAAATTACTGATTAATCATAGAATTCCACTATAAATACAATTTTTTTTTCTATTTTGTTCTGTGTCATAGGTAGCCTCAATCCCATGACTCTTTCATAAACTGAAAGACTTGACGAGTCATCTGCAGTGATATTATTATTTAAGAAGAATAGTTATTGAAATTTAATCAGTATTTTAAGTGTATTTTTTTTTGAATATGTTGATCCTGTGTTTCAATTTTGGAAAGGAATATATGGCTTTAGGATCCTTGAATAATTTTATTTTTTCAATCCTAATATATATCTGTTTTTTACATTGTCAAATGTAAAGCTAATTTCAGCTGTTTTTAAAAAATTGACAATGTGAAAAACAGAAATGTATTAGGATTGGAAAAATAATTTTGTGGTAATAATTACTGAAAATGATGGGTTAACTATCGAAACGTTCAATAAATAAATAAAATTGTTCAAGGATCCTAAAGCCATATATTCCTTTCCAAAATATTTTAAGTGTACTTAACAATTGATGAAACCAAATTAAATTGTGATTTCGCCAAAATTTGACCTATGAACTCAGGTCGTATGCTTATTTCCTAATTTATTTTATAGTTTTTAAAATTTCAATACTTCATGATTATTATATTCTCTATATTTAAAGATGAATAAATATTACTTAAAGAGCTACTTAACCCGGTAAAATGGGTAACTAACCTGAAGCCCGCGAAAAGACTTTTAATTCAAAATCTTCTGGTCAAAAATAGTCTAGTTGGCAACTTATTCGTGTGGTTCGTATACCACTATAAGCTGTAGATCCCCTTCTATATTATAATTGGAATTAAGTTCCTGTAGATTAGAGTAGCAAATAATGTTAGAAATTTCTAAATTAAAATGTAGTCAACATTAGTAATCCTTTCTTAATTATCAATATTAAAAAACTTCTATAAATAATAAATATTTTAACATTTTAATCATAGATCCAAGAATAGTAAATAGTAAATTATAAACCATCTCCATATTATACAATATTCTAAATATAGGAAATATCTGAAATATTTTGAATGAATCTAGATAAAGTAGTTTAGACATACAAATATTGTAATGTCCTTTATCTACTTACATATCTAGAACAGTAGAGTAGATTTAAAATACATACATTTAAATTGTACATTTCTAAAATTAAAAAATATACATTCAGCGATTTGATGAAAGCTTACAAGATTCAATAATAAAATCTATTTGCTTCAAGAGAAATAAACGAAAAGAAAAACAAGCAAAATTTGCAAAATTCAGCTACTATATCCGATGAGAAAGGTTAGCAAAATAGATATTTACATAAAATAATCTCTCTCTATACTTTGTTCAAAACAGACGTAAAATATAATGAAAACAGAACACAAATAAATTAATTGGATACAATGGGATTTGTTGCCATAGTAATAGAATAAACAAACTATTATTGACCGCGGCTACCCACAAAGATACTTTGAAATGTTCTACACAGGAAATTAATGTTGCTATGAAGTTTTAATCCATTAATGCAAACATACTAAACGTAACATACACTAATTTTTGTTTAGATCGTATATATTTTCATATATTAGGAAAGAGAAAAATGTCTGTATCTAAAATATATGTTAATTTTGGAAACGTTGTGTCAACAACAAGAAAAATTCGTTTAAGGTGCGTGAAATAATATTCAGGTTGGAATCTGAAAAATGTGATTTTCAAAAAAGAAATGTTGAAGTCGAGAATAATCAGTTTACACTTCTGTAGATACTCTACATTTCCAGTATAATAAAAATTATGTGATCTGAGATAAATGAGAGACTGTTATAAGTATTACATTTTTTTATACATAACTTATTTATGGTCTAACATGTCCAGGAGACAAAAATTAAAAATATTATAATAATGGGGTAGGTTGCTCAGTGATATCGAGTCGGCCTGTGGATCTTGAGTATCCTGATTCGATCCCCACAGCCTACCAACAATAAAATATAATAAAATAGTGTTCAATATATTGCTGAAATTGTATAATTTTACACGAAACAATTTGAACTAAATCAATGAGATCTTGAAGTACTTGAATTTATGGAAAATACTGACTTTATTATATCGATAGCATCTAAATATTAAATATTGAAAATTATGATATCACTCCGATATATTGCTGCTCATTTTAGGTGGCTCAGTGGTATCGAGCCGGCCTGTTTGATAACCCAGGTTCGATCTCCACAGCCGACAAACAATTTTCACCAATTTAAATCTACCCCTGTGGCTCCCCCACCACTAACATATTTGGAGGCCGTGATTTGACAGTTGGTAATCGCACTTCACGCGATGAAATATATCACTTACCGAGATCTGCTTCGGCAGAGTGCCACACCAAGTAATGGGTAAAAGGCGTGATGATATATTTATTTTTTTATTTATGTAGTGTGTCTGATTACAATATGATTTATTAAAGCACATTATGCGTTCCTAGGCCGTGAAATGAGTACTCGTAAAAGGCGTGATGATATACAGGTGTCCAAAAAGTCTGGAAACGCTTAAATATCTCGAAAATTAAGCATTCAATGACAAAGTTACAGAACAAGTGTTTTTTTTTCAAGAATTTAAATTAAACCCCCATTTTTTATTGCACTATTACTTTCTACATAAAAACCTGTAATTTATTTGCAAATTTCAACATCATCCTCCACCCCCTTGGCAGTGGATAGATGAAAAATTAAAAAAAATTTGAGAAAAGATAACTTTTTATCGTTTTCTTCATCTTAAAAAATATTTTCTGATTTATTTATATATTTATCGTTTCTCAAAATAATTTCGATTTTCCCTCTTTGGATGAAGTTGAAATTTACAAATCAATTACAGTTTTTACGGAGAATTCAATAGTGCAATAAAAAAAGAAGGTTTCCATTTAAGTTTTTGAAACTCACCCTCACCCAGCTTACCGGGGTGGTAGGCGGTATGTTTTGCATATCATGCCTAAATAGTATTAGAAAAATAAAAAATCACGTATTTTGTAACTTTGTCATAGAATGTTTCGTTCTCGAGATATTTCCAGACTTTTTGGACACTTCTATTTATTAATTTTATTATTTATTTGTCAATCAAAATATTTTGCTTCCTATGTTTATTTCAAATGAACGCTCTGATACAGTACTGTTAAATTCGTAACCACGAATATGGTAAATCCCAAATTTCACGTTAAAATAATTATGTAATTGGGGTTTAACCCTGTTGAATAATAAATAAAACTCACGGTATTGTCAGTTTATCAAATCTGCAAAACCATTAAAATTAGAAACATTTCCAAAATATATTTGGCATTTTTCATAATCCATGAGCCAGAACATTTTAATTTTTTTTATTAATTAAATATCTACATTTGCTAAAATTTGCATTTACAGTAAGTACAAGGGACCTACAACTAAAACTTACGAATCACTCGAGCAATATTTTATATCTCTCATTATAATTTAAATAAAATGAGCCGAACTGTGGATTTGAGAACTGGAGTTCAATTTCCGTGTGCGACAAATTTTACTCCACGTTAAAATTATCCCGGTAGCTCCTCCACTACTAACATCTTTGGAGACCAAAATTTGACGGTTCATAACCGAACCTCACGCTCAAAAGATATCACCTACCAAGATCTGCTACGCCAAAGTACCACACCCAGTAATTTGAGAAGATAATTTATTTTAATTTGTTATAAGCTGAACCCGCAATTCATACTTATAAATTGGCAAATTCATCCACAACTGCATCTATTAAATTAAGGGGTAAGGCCACTCTAGACAAGGAAAAAAAGGGTCATTTTCTAGATTTTTTTTTAACGAAACCTAAACATGCTGCTTAAGAATTGTTTTTGGATCTTTATTTAGCGCTCTTTAACCTTTATTTCAATTATTTTTTTTAAAGAAAATATTCAAAATTGTAGTCAGAAATTAAAAAAAATGGCGACTTCTCTCGGTGCGTAGGGCAAATCGGGCGAAAACATTCCGGGAACAGCAATGGACCTTGAACAAAAAGGGATATGTTTTCTAAATCTCTGATGTATATTCTTAAAAACTACGGGCTGGATTTTGAAAATTTAGATTTTTAACAAAATGGCGCACGTTTGAAAAAAAAGTTCATTATTTGGGACTAAATTTCTGTTTAAAAACGACCATAAAAACGAATGAAGCACTTAAAAAAAGCCCCCGTAGTTTTTGAGTATTTTATATCTAGAATAAGAGATAAAAAGATTCAGCACGATCCATCAATTAGTGTTTCAGATTTCTTTTCGCCCGATTTTGAAAATATGATTTCGAGAAAAACACGTTTAAAATTTCGAGTCATATATATATTTATATACTAGTACTAATAGATATATGCTTTTTTCCCTCTGAAATACTTCTGCGCGGCATTTAAATTAATTGTCCCTTATTCCTAAGGTTTTAAACTATAATTTAAGCAAATAAAAAAAAAATCATTTTTTTTTTATTTTAGAGTGGCCTTACCCCTTAATAAACAGAAATTTGTAATTGTAAATGCTCCGAGACAGTTTGAGATGCGCTGCAGCAATATAATTACAGCACGAATGTGTTTCTTTACCTGGATCTCCGTGTGTAGAACACAGGGGAGCACCAGCACCGGCACCGGCACCAGCACCAGCACCCCACAACTACCGCAAGATGTGGGTTCAGCCACAGAGACGAAGAGACGAAACATGAAGAGAAGGGATGCACGTCGGTCGACCATATGTCTAAATGAGTCGACGAAAACACGATTATTATACACATTCCCAGCGGCGGCGTCTTATACAGGGCAGCGGGGCCAGTGGATCCATGTAAATTGATTAAACGAGTGTAAAAGAAATTTAAATACGTTTTTATATTAAAGTGTCAAATGGAATTAATTTCAATAAAATTGTCAGAAAATCAACTTAAATACCATTCCAATGATATCTTGCAATGTAATAATAATAAATTAGATATTTATATTAACTAACAACAAAGACAAAATTAATTGTCATTCATGCACTTGGTGAGACTAGGTATAATAAAAAATATTAAATAAAACTCTAGGCAAAGTCTCACAAAATTCAGCCTCCGAGTCACCTTATGAGGGCATCGTCGGAGGCCGGCCAGCACAGTTAGTAACCATGGACGCGTTTCGCTCTTGTTAGAGCTCATCAGCATGGTATAACTCACTTCTTCACCTAGAACAAAGTTCATGTGAAGAAGCTGGTGACGAAGAACTGTGCCAGCAGAGAATAAGATCTCTAACAAACGGTAAGATGACATGAGAAGTTCTGTCGAACCATTAATGCCATCTACAAGAGCGAAACGCGTCCATGGTTACTAACTGTGCTGGCCGGCCTCTGACGATGCTCTCATAAGGTGACTCGGAGGCTGAATTTTGTGAGACTTTGCCTAGAGTTTTATTTAATATTTTTTATTTATATTAACGCTAGACCCAAAAACCTAGTGTCATAGACAATCAAAATTTAAAAATATTTAATGCCATTAAGTCTAACGTTAGAGCATTAGGATCTTTATTTCACCGTCTCTGTTGCACATCTAGTCTCTATTTATAATTTTTACTCATTTTACTGTCATTTGTCTTTGTTTAACTGACAGCTAGTTTTTGGTTACGTTGTTATACAGGGTGTTTCTACACCTCTGCACGAAACTTTAATGACAACTACTAATATTGTTTCTCACAACAGCCTTAAAGAGTTTAATCAACTACCAGCAGAGGTGAAAAATGTTAACACTCTGCAAAACTTTAAGACAAAACTGAAATGTGTGTATAGACAGGATTATTGATACTTACTACTTATAAAGATATATATTTTGTTTTATTTTCATGCGATTTTATTTGTTATATTTTTTTTTGTATCTTTCTTATAGTCTAAGTGCTACCCAATAAAGGATTATTATTATATATAATTTGATATACTGATTATAGAACAAAAATAATTTTTTTGAAATTCGCAAAAATGAAGGTATTTCATTCATAGCGAACATTTTTAATGTCACTAGTTTAATTCGGAATTTTGCGCCGCTTGTCCATACACTAACAGTATATCCACTAATTCACTGTACGGCTCATTTTCTTAACCTGGACTTGTGCGAAAAAAACCTGTCTTATAAAATATGATATTTTGATATTTTTGCCAATATATCTTTTATTTTGTAAAATCCGAATCTGTGCCTCTTGGACCTATGCAAAAAATTAAACCCGCCGCCTATGCACACTCATATCCTATATACGAATACTACGTATCCGTATGAGTGCGGCAAAACATCGCATCCACAATACGCTCTGTGCAAAATGATTAATCTTAATTTAATTGAAGTCGTACATATAATAACCATGTGTTTTAATTTTCCTATATTCTTCCTTGAAACGCCGTCGGGCTCAGGGAAATTGTGCCTGATGCTTTCAAATAATTTATTTTTATTAGTAACCTTAATTAATGATGAATAAATATTTACTTTAAATTATTACGAAATTTTGCAGATTATGCTGTACACTTTTTACAGGGTTTTTCAAAGATTTTTAAATAAATAATAGAAATTAGTTAGCGATATTTTTACTTCCTTGTACGAAGTAAAGGAAGTATTGTAATCGCGAAAATTTTCGGTTCTCAGATTTCAGTGGAAATACGCATTTTGGCCATCCCTGAATCTATTTTGACTAATTTCGTCGTGTCCTGTGTGTACGTACGTATGTACGTATGTATCTCGCATAACTCAAAACCGGTGTGGTACTTTACCTGAAGCCTGTAATAGATTTTAATGAAAAACTATATCAAAATATAATCCAAAACTTTTCAAATTTGATATTTAAGACTACTATATTAATGGAAATAACATAATAGATTTTGGTTAAAATGGACTAATCGGAAGTGATACATTATATAAAGTTGCTAACAGTTTTTCTTGAAAAAATGGAATTATTCTGATTTTAGAAATGAATGCTGCGAATAAAAGTTTTAGAGAATTAAATTCTGCGTGTAGCACATTAAGAATTATTTAATTAGCCTTTTGTATAAGCGAGATATATAAATTTAAAAGTCTGATGTGGACACCACATGACTTCCTGGTACGCGTATTAAACTATAGATATTTTTTAATTGCACATATTTCACATAAAATTTTTTATTTTTTGTTCTAATCCATAGCAAACTTAATTTTAAAAAATATAATATAATATTTAAATTTAGATATCTCGCTTATGCAAAAGGCTAATTTAAAAATTCTTAATGTGCTAGACGCAGAATTTAATTCTCTAAAACTTTTATTTGCAGCATTCATTTCTAAAATTAAAATAATACCATTTTTTTCAAGGAAAACTGTTAGCAGCTTCATGTAATGTGCCACTTCCGGTTAGTCTATTTTAACCAAAATCTATTATGTTATTTCCATTGATATAGTAGTCTTATATACCAAATTTGGAAAGTTTTAAAATATATTTGAATATAGTTTTTCATGAAAATCTATTATAGGCTTCAAGTAAAGTACCACTTCCGGTAGTTGTATAATGACCAAAAAGGGAGGTGCACAACTAGATGTTATAACAGTCCTAAATATAAAGTTTCAATTTTCCATGGCTTACCGTTTTTGAGTTATGCGAGATACGGCATGACGAAATTAGTCAAAATGGATTCAAGGAGGGACAAAACACCTATTTCCGTTGAAATCTGAGAACCGAAAATTTTCGCGATTACAATACTTCCTTTACTTCGTACAAGGAAGTAATAAATGCTGCTAATAAAAGTTTTAGAGAATTAAATTCTGCGTGTAGCACATTAAGAATTATTTTATTAGCCTTTTGTATAAGCGAGATATATAAATTTAAAAATTATATATATATTTTTTTTAATTAAATAGCTATGGATTAGAACAAAAAATAAGAAAAAAATTAAAAATTTAATGTCAGATATGTGCAATTAAATAATATCTATAGTTTAATACGCGTACAAGGGAGTCATGTGTGTCCACATCAGATTTTTTATTTTATGTTGTCAAATGCAAAACATGAAATTGATAAATGTGTAGATAAACCAAAACTGAACTAGAACATTAATTATAAAATTAAAACTATTGATTTACGACGCAAAGGTCATTTAACAAATTTAAAATGTAAATATAAATCTGAAACATTAGGACAAAGTTTTTAATTAAAGTTATCATTTTTTCTTTGAATAATTAACATGTATAAATGTCATGAATATCAAATAAATTTGGATAAGTCATTACCAATTTAAAACAGAATAAATAGGTCCATGGTAACGTAACGAACTAAGTAAATGCCGCAGTTGGCAAACTGTTTTTCACCATATTAAAGTTACTATTATGGCTTCTCTCGATAATATCTTTGGGAATCATGTTTTGACAGCTAGTAACATCAAGTTATGTCCCATCAATTGAAGTAGCACGAAGTCTTGAAATAATATCTGAACATTTATTCATAAGGATTTTAGATTTATCCTGTAATTCATCTCTATCAAATATTCTTATCCTTGCATACCAATTCATTTCATTTGAGCTTGTTAATTTCGATGTCTCAGAATTATTCATTTACGTTACAAATCTTCATTTATATCCGTCTGTCTTATTCCTATAAGTACTTTTTTTTTACTTTCTCGACTTAGGAAAAAGATTCTGATTGTGATTTTTCTCGAACTCGATATTTTGATGAATCTTCACGTTGAAACAAGTTGCTCTGTCGGTATGTCTGGAAGTATGAAAAAATATATCATTTACTGAGATCTGCTTAGGCAGAGAGCCACACCCAGTAATGGGTAAAAGGCGTGATGATATATTTATTTATTTTATTTATGATAACTTAAAAACGTGATGAAATTTTGGATTGAAACTTTAAATTTAACTTTTAAGCGAAAAACTGAGGTTAAGTTTATTAATGGGGTAGATACTATCAGTGGTACTACATCTGTGTTCAGTATTTTTTTTAGTTTCTATGTTTATTTCGTAAACGGTAATGTATAATATGTAATAACTAAAATGGACCCTAATTTGAACTTATTTCGAAATTAATATCTGCTTATTTGTAATAAATAGTAGTAACATTTAGATAATTTTGAAAATTATTATGTTGTTTTACAACATGCGAAAAACAAAAATTATTAAACTAAAAATATAAAATCAGAGTACTCATGACTCAAAATTGTGTGTCAAAAATTACATTTAAACGTTCGTCAATTGTTTTTTCTAGTTAAAATATGCAAAATTTGGTATTAAATTAAAACTCTCAGACAAAGAATTCTAAATATAAATAAATAAATATATCATCACACCCTATATTGGATGTGGCACTTTGCCGAAGCAGATCTCGGTAAGTGATATATTTCGTCGCGTGAAGTGCGGTTACCAGCCGTCAAATCACGGCCCCCAAACACGTTAGTGGAGGGGGAGCCACAGGGGTAGATTTAAATTGGCGAAAATTGTTTGTCGACTGTGGGGTTTGAACCAGGGTTCTCAAGATCCACAGGTCGACTCGATACCACTGAGTCACCTACCCCATAACAAAGAATTATAATAAGACTATTAAAATTTATAACGATTGCCAATTGCTTTTCTAAAATTTGTTCATATTAGCTATTAAATCAGGCATAGAATTCTAGTAAATTTATAAAACATGACATTTAACCTATCGTCAACTATTTTATCAAAAGTTTGTACAAGTTATATAGAGTTCATCTAATTTACAGCCTCATTTTATTGAAGAATCGCTTATATTGTAAAAATTGTTGTTTATTAATTTTCAAATTCTCATGTGCTACTATGAAAACGAAGGTTGAATACATTTCGCGTCGTGCTAGACAAAAATTATACCGCAGCATGAACACCACACTTGCTTCGTTTACAAAGTCACCATGGAAACGAGGCTTTATGGTTGGGAAAGTGCAGATTTAAAAAAAAGAATTCTGTAACTTGAAGGCCGATATACAGTGACAAACTGCCAATAATTTTGACAGACGTCATTATTTTGTCAATTTGTCGATAATCAGTTTATAATAGTATTTTTATTTTTAACATTTGACTGTCAATTATTTTGTAACTTGGTAACTCGTTATCAATCATGGTAATGATTAACAAAAGATTTTAAACACAACATTACAAAATGGAGTACTATCTACATTGTCTATGATTATAGAAAATTATTTCATAAATTGTGAAATTGTCAAACGAGATAGAGGATGAATAGAAAAGTTGAAATGAAAATGTAAATATCGTGTGTATAAACTTTCCTGTGACTTTAACCAATCAGGTAAGGAGTCCAATTTGTCCTTTCTTCTCTTAAAAGAAAAGAAAATTAGATCCACCATACAATCTCACATTTTCAATTTCTTCTATATAAATAAATAAATAAATATATCATCACGCCTTTTACCCATCACTGGGTGTGGCACTCTGCCTAAGCAGATCTCGGTAAGTAATATATTTTTTCGCGTGAAGTGCGATTACCAGCTGTCAAATCACGGAGCCACAGGGGTAGATGTTTAAATTGGTGAAAATTGTTTGTCGACTGTGGGGATTGAACCAGGGTTCTCAAGATCCATAGGCCGACTCGATACCACTAATTTCTTCTATCTATATAATAATATAAAAAGATGTCTTTACCATACATGCATATATCTGCTACATTGAGCGAAATACATATATATCTATGTATTTTGCAAAAAACGCGACATACACAAATATAACACCCGTTCTGCTCATCTATTGAGGAATCAATGCTATCGCAATTTAAGCTGTAAAACAAATTCAACACTGACATACATAACTTCACAACCATCGAGCTACGACTATTAAACAACTGAATAACAAATCATTTAAGATTAAAATCAAAGCATACTTGCTGTAATTTTTCTTTTACTGTACTGTCGAGTATCTAGATAAGCTTCCAAATTTTGATTAACTTTTCTTTTACTTACAGTTGAACTGGTAGATACAATCCATTAATAAATTCTTATTATTTCTGTTTCACCAGTTTTTATTCTAATACTTTAACATTCTATATTACCCAATTATCTCCCACTCTTCTATATTGTTTTTAACATTTTTCAGTGAAATTTTGATGACTACTTTAGATGTGTTTCAAGGAAGGTTTATAATTGTTATTTTGAATTCAGTTTTAAATCAAAAAGTCGTTTCTTCCAGCAAAGTGAACTTGGGAAACGAAAAGGGAAAATTAAAAAGTTAGATATTAATATCATTCTCATCTTATCTTTTTCCTCGAAGTTTCGTCCAAAAATTAATCTTAATAAATTGCAGTTATATTTGTCACCAAGGGTTATTTAAATTTTATAATTAAGCTTTAAATTGTTTTAGTAATTTTATTCACAAACCTTGTTTGTAAAGTAATTATCATTTTAATTTAAATACAAATAATGAGAAATATTTTAAATCTAACAAAGCTTACAATTTTTTTCATTTAATTTAAATATTATTTCAAACATAATTTTAACTTTATACTCATTAAAATTATAAAGCGTATTTTATATATGACATCTTTCAACTTTTAAAATTTTAATTTATAATTAAACTTTTGAAATTAAAGAGCGAACTAACATAATAAATCACCACAAAATTTTGCCGTGTTTAGATGCAAATTCTCTTTTGTTTATTAAATAGGTATCTACGGTAATTATAACTAACATTTAGTAACTTAGTTGAGCAACAAGGTAACATCTACCAAGTTCTTGTTATAAATCTATTATTAATCAATATAAAAGTAGCAATTTTCGCTCCTAATTCTTGTGTGTATACGGGTCACATTCCAATGTTATTCACGCAAAGATAATGTTGAAGACGCTGCTAACCACCCAGGGACTATGCGGGTTCGCCTATAGCCTTGGCCAGAAAGGTCTAAGTCAATGTTTTTATCAACAACTATTGCGATGCGTGTAATCAATCTGTACTTCATGTCGACAACTCGCTGCAGATATTTTCGTGCAACATTTTCACTAAACATCATGAATGTGTTATCGTATTGATTCTCTCTTAACCAGCCGTGTTTTAACGTCAACATTTTAACCCCGAGGGCTTTTGGATTAAACATCGCGAAATGTAAATGTAAAATCATCGCAAAATATAATAAAACATAATAAAATAGTGTTCAATATATTGCTGAAATTGTATAATTTTACACGCAAAAATTTGAACTAAATCAATGAGGTCTTCTGAAGTACCTGAATTTATAGAAAATACAGACTTTATTCTATAAATAATGTCTAAATAATAAAATATGTTTCATTAAAAGTTTTTATTTATTATTGTATCTTAGAAAATAGCAATTATTATTTTTGTATAAACATCCTTGAAAATAGTGACATCACTTCGATATATTGATGCTCATTTTAGGTGGCTCAGTGGGATCGAGTCGGCCTATGGTTCGATTCCCATTAAATCTACCCCTGTGGTTCCCTCTGCACTAACGTCTTTGGGGGCCGTGATATAACGGCTAGTAACCGTACTTCACGCGAAAAAATATCACTTACCGAGATATGCTACGGCTGAGTACCACACCCAGTACTGGATAAAAGGCGTGATGATATATTTATTTATTTCAGGTTCGATGTGTAATGTTGCGACAAAATTGATTACGTTTTCTTATAAAACATTTTGAACATTTATGTAAAATAATATAAATATTTATATATATATATATATATACTTTTTTAAATACATCACTTACCTAGATCTGCTTAGGCAGAGTGCCACACTCAGTAATGAGTAAAAGGCGTGATGATATATTTATTTATATTTTTTAATTCTGAACCAGGTATGTATTGTTTCTGTACTACTCATAGGTTTCATAATTGATAAAAGTAAATGAATAAAACTAACGAAAATAATTACATTTATCAATCGCAACAACTATATACAAACAAATGACAGGTAGACAAGGATGCGTGGATTAGTTCTTTCAAATTGGCGCTTCAGTCTGCCTCAAATGTCAACAGGCGAATGGACGTCGCTACAAGCGCCATGGTAGACAATTTAAATTTTGATGAAATTTTTAAAAATTAATATCTCACTTAATACGTATACAAATTTTTTTGTTCGAAATTAGTAATTTGTCCTTTCATTGACCTAACTAATAAAAAAAATATCTGAATACCCCAATGAACAGATGACAATACAAGTAAAATTTCATTTAGAAATGTTATTTTTGTTTGATATAGAACAGGAAAATCTCCTCTTTTCAGCCAATTATAACGTAAAATTAAAAATTCAAGTTCAGTTGTATACTTTGACATGTCACCAGCCAATCATAATGATTTGAAAATTCATCCAATAAGTTCAATTTGTTACTAATAAAATCCTAAAGTTAATTTATATTATGACAGAAAAATTCTGATGACTACAGGTATGATTACCTTTAATAATCACACAACTTAATAATATTAGCTCTAAGCTTGGGTGTGATTCCCTTACAATCAAAAACTGTGTCACTGTAGACGAACCCGGTTGTCAATGCCTATATAGGAGTCTCTCGGAACGAAGCTACGCTTAGACACTGTGACAGAAAAATTCAGTTGATGCCATATTTCGAATACAGGTGACGTGGTGTAGCGGTTAGCATCTCTGCCCGGTATGCGGAAGGACCCTGGTTCGAATCCAGGCGTCATCAGAATTTTTCTGTCATAATATAAATTAACTTTAGTCAAAAACTACATGTATGATTACCTTTAATAATCACACAACTTAATAATATTAGCTCTAATAAAATCCTGTTACTAGAATGAAATCGCATCAACGAATAAATGTGCTTCATGTTGTCAATTTGACATAATAGTTTCTGTTGTATTAAGAGCGGAAAATGGTACATTGTCGATTGATACGTTTCTACTTCCCGCGAGAATTTCTTGAAATCGACAATGTACATTTGCGCTCGAAACATACAAGATTTTTTCTACAATCGCCACAATAATTTTGTCCATTTAAAAAATTTAATTTTATGTTTAAGTTTTCATTATCACAGACGTCAAAAATGAAAATTGTTTATTTGATTAATGTAAATTGAATAGGAGGTATATTATTAAATGACTTTTGTTGACAAATAATAAAAAAAACCGTTCCAACCAAATACAACAAACAAACGTCAAACTGAGTGACCTTTGTCTATGGTTTTGTCATTATACGCCATTAAATTACAATTTTTCAGTAATATCAATAAGAAAAAATTAATTTATTGTAGATTATAATATTGTAATTGATAACATAAACAACTGTATAAAATTTTACAATTAATATAAATCAAAAAAAGGGTAGGTGGCTCAGAGGTATCGAGTCGGCTTGTGGATCTTGAGAACCCTGGTTTGATTCTCACAACCGACAAACAATTTTCACCAATTTAAATCTATCCTTGTGGCTCCCCCTCCACTAATATCTTTGGGGGCCGTGATTTGACGGCTGGTAACCGTACTACACGCGAAAAAATATATCGCTTACCGAGATCTACTTAGGCAGAGTGCCACACCTAGTAATGGGTTAAAAGGTGTGATGATATATTTATATTTATTTATTTTATTTAAAAAAAGGTTATCTAATAAACTGTATTTGTTGATCAAATGAAACAAGTGTGTGAAGTAAGGCTTTTATGCAGTGGCGTAGTTGGACCTTACTTTCGAGAGGGATGGGAGGGTTCTAGTTTCAGAAAAAGTTGCCGGCCTTTTTTAGAGGGTTGAAAAATAATCGACTAATGTTGAATTAACATTTATTTATTTCTTTGATAAAGTAGGTAACAATATAATTTGCTAAAAATAAATAACTTCCTACATTGTGTTATAAATAATTTCAATCTTATAAAAACGAATTTTGACTAAATATTTGCAATGAATACGGTAACATCGACTAGATTCCCAACAACACATAACATACATAAAATTAATACGTAGAAGGAACAATTATAATAAGATTTGTCTTTTCTTCTGCGCAAACACATTTAAAACTTGTTCAGTATCCACCACTATATGTTTATGAATACTCAATAGCGCAAGTCCGGTCAGACGATTTTCTCCCATTGAGTTACGCAATACGTTTCAAAGTTGAAAAACTACGTTCCACTCTTGCTACAGTTACAGACAGGGTAGATCCAATATAACATACGAGTAAGATTGAATATCATTTCTGATATCTGACTTCATGAAGACAACAAACATTGCTGTTCTTTACTGAAATAACTTTGATAACTTTTCGAATATTTCGAGGGTGGTTTTAACCCATTGCGATTAAGGTACTCACCGTATGTGTAAAAGCCTTTCTTCACACACTTTTATCATAAATAACTATTGCTTTTGTTTTATCTTGTGGACTCGGGATTGCTAAGCAACACAAATTTATGCAAATTAAAAATTATTCGACAAAAACAGGAGGCTTTGTGCTATGTGATAAAATCCGAGATTTTAATCTGGAATTCAGCAAAGCGTCTTGCCATCTAGAATAAACTAGTCTCGAATTGTTATTTAGATTTTTTTCTTATACAAGTTTACCATGAAAACTACCACAGGCGAATTACATAGAAAATAACATGTTCGATACCTACTTTTGCTTCCCTGATTACAGAAAAAATATTCTAACTCATAATCAATACAATACAATTTTTAATTAATATAAGCGCTGCACTCGACTAAATTACCCTGATAAATCTTCGATTGCTTAGCATGCAATACAATTTCTACACAAAATTAAATTTGAAGAAAAAAATCGTTAACAGTCCTGAAGGATCGATTGATCAGAGAAGCTATTGAAATTTACAAGGACAACATGAACAACTGTAATGGTTGTGAATTGAATAAAACCTGGTTTCTGTTGATTAAGAAATTATAATTGCTTGTTTACTTGTTACTTAGTTACATGTTTGTAGTTATATTTATTTTCTTTTTTGAGTGTATCGAAACGTCGAAATAAATAAATTCATTGAATTCAAACTAAAATAGTTATTTGTGTATTGAGAGCGAAACGCGTCTATGGTTACTAACTGTGCTGGCCAGCCTCTGACGATGCCCTCATAAGGTGACTCGGAGGCTGAATTTTGTGAGACTTAGCCAAGTGTTTAGTTTATATTTTATTAAACCTAGTTTCACCAAGTGTATGGATGACAATTAATTTTGTCTTTGTTGTTAAGAGCTTAAAGTGATTCTTTGTTACTCGAGCACTGTAATTGCAGCGTGAGCCGAAGGCGGGAGCTGTAATAGTGCAAGAGGAACAAAGACACTTTACGCTCATGATACACACATAATTTTTTCTACGACTGCATCTTAAAATTATGAAAAAACGTATACGTACTGAAAATAAGTTCGTTCTGTAATCTGTCAATATGGCAAGATTCTGTTTTGTTTGTTTCCCTGATAACTATTGAAGTAAGCACACATTTAATATCATTTTTGGCGCGTTGCCATTGGCAACGCATGCTTTTAATATCTTTTGCGTTATCATTAGAGATGCGCGACAAAGTTATTTATCGATTGTTCCACAGAAAACGTTAATTTCACGATAACAAATAGGAGCGTAATTTACAACTTTTCATAGCAATCTTAGAAAAACTGTTTTATTGTACATTTGTTTATAATTACAATGAAATGTGTAATTAATTTAGATACACAATTTAATTCTCTACAACTTTTATTTGACATATTTTCTTGCAAAATTATCAGAGAAGCAGAGATAATGAAAAACTTATTTCGTGAGATAACCTATAAACACAATTTCGATCTTGTGACTGCTCTTAAATCCTGACATCGGCCGATTTTTTCTCTAAATTAATAATTGATTTAATCCGTTGATAAATATTAACTTAAAGAAATTCTTATAAGAGTAAGCAGATACACTTTTTTTCATACCTTGCTGATATATTTGTTTATTTAAAATTTAATTAACAGTAGTGAAACTAGTTATTAGTATTATTGCATTACTTTAATTATGGAATCCTGATTGCTTGACGACATTTTCAGTATAACTTTACTTTCACCACGCGTAATGAGTTATCGTAACGTTATAAAGTATGGAAGGACGAGGCGAAAGTGAAAATGAGCGTGAAAATATTTTAGGGAAATTTATTAGCCAAGTTTAAAATTAAAACATGTCTCCCCTTATATAGGGGTTGTTAGATAGCCTATTTATTTTAATTGCTGTCATTTTTTCTGGAGTAGCTTAAAATTGACATTTTTTCCATACAATGTTTTGCTGAAAAGTTAGCTTACAGTTTGAGATATACTCATTCACAGCAAAAGTGAAAAATGTATTCTTTTACATGTTTCACATTTTTTCAAGTCAGGGGTTGAAAAATTCCTAAATTGGCGTTTTTTTACTCGTGATATACGACCTTCCGCCAAATTTGCCAAGACCGAAAGACAAGGATTTGTTTTAAATGAAATTATGCACAAAAATAATGTTTGTTGCTTCCTTTCTATCTCATCAAAATATCACAAAGCTCTTGTGCAATTCAATTTATTGAAAACATGTCACATTTGTTTTATAAATAATATCATTAAATTATACAGCGATTCAGGAAGATCCAGGCCAAAAGATGAATTATCTTGACATTTTATATAAAATTTAAATTTCGCTTAACTTCGTTGTAAAATAAGTACGTTAGTAACTGAATTGATTTAATATAAAATAATATTTCTTCATATATTTAACATTTTAAAAATTGATATGATAATTTTAGAGCACAAATATTATAAAAATAACTGACAGAAACGTTTTTCCAATTTTCTTTTGTTATTTCATAAAATACAATTCCTAGTCGACCAATTACGATATCCTAATATATTAATAAAGCTCATAGTTGACGATGAGTTTTAGTTTGATCTGGAATCAAACCGAGGACTCCAATGCTCGTTTGCACCAACGAAACTTATATTTTATGTCCGACAAATAAACAAAAGCAAATTGAAGTAAAATTTATGTCAAAATTCAAGTTTAAGTTCCATTTTTTTTTTAACCAAAGAAACTTAAATTTTATAAATAAATAAAAATAAATATATCATCACGCCTTTTACTCATTACTGGGTGTGGCACTCAGGCATAGCAGATCGCGGTAAGTGATATATTTCTTCTCGTGAAGTGCGGTTACCAGCAGTCAAAATGCCCCCTAAAGATGTTAGTGGAAGGGGAGCCACAGGGGTAGATTTAATTTGGTGAAAATTGCTTGTCGTTTGTGGGAATCGAACCAGGGTTCTCAAGATCCTCTGAGCCACCTAACTTAAATAATAGCAAATCGAATACAATTTCATATGAAGAAACGTTTGATGCGATATTGTCAGTTTATATTAAACTTAGTTTCATTGATGCAAACGGGCATTAGACTGGAACATATTATTTAATAACTATATGCCTAGAATTTAAATATATGGTTTATTTGTTGAATCAGTTTATACACATCATCATTTTGGGGATAATTTAGCGAAGAAAAACTATTTAACCTATTTTATAAATCGATTATAATTGCAATATTAGTATATCTCTTTTATATTTGTAGATTTATAGTTCGATAAATATGAAGTTTTTTTTACTTCTATTAGAACACTGAAATGTTAATGAATCTACAATGTGTACTCACAATTCACAAACAGAGTTCCTATTTTGACAGTTTAATTCGTGTGGTGAATATTGAATTAATAAAGAAAATACCGAAAACTTTAATTTGGTGATTCTAGAATTAATTGGAAATTTAATTGAATAAGAGCAAAAATATGTAATTATATTATTACGATACTAACATATAAACGTAGTAAGATATGACGACATCGTTTTTAGTTAGTTTTATTTATGACATGCATAAACTAAATCCGTAAATAGACTATATGTTGATTTACTTCATATTATAAATATATTATAATATAAAACTATACAACAACGTTGTAGATTTTATTTATATTTATACAGAAATATAAAATAATTATCAGGCTGCCAGAAGTACGGGAACATACTGCCAAACATAAATTTAATATGGTCACAGGTAAACATATTTTAATTATAAATGAAATATGTGTTTATGATCCGGTATTAGGAGAACAGAATATGTAAAATCTCTCACTGACGTTCAATATATCACTACGTACAACCTACACACTGTACATGTTTGTTATATACTTATGACTTTTGATGTTATCAAGTTTATTCTAATTATTCTAAGTATAATATCAATATTGTGAAATTCGATTTATAAATTTTGTTCTTACTTTATCGCAACTTTCGTGAGACTGAGAGAAGTTGTGCAGCTCTTTTTATCTGAAACATTTATCGACAATTCTCGCCTTTTTTATATCTTTAATATTTGTTTAAAAGAAATAATGAAAGCTGTTACTAAAACGCTGTTAGTAGATAATAATAGAGATATTTTCATCAGTTCTAAATAATTATTCTAGAATTTTTGTTTTCACATACCTACGCATTTCTCGAATCTCAATAACAAATTCTCGTATTGTGTGTAAAATTTGAGACAAGAAATATAATTGTTCTCTTCTCATAATTGCTAGGAAAGAAATATTTTCTAATTTATTTTACAGCATTTTTAGCATCTCTCGCAAAATGCATTTAAAAGTTCAAAATTTTATGTTATCCTAAAAGGATAGATCAGTGGCAACGCGGCGGGCTGTTAATTTGAGAATCCGAGTTCAATTCCCACAGTTAACAAATTGACATTCTCCACATTAAAATTACTCTTGTGACTCCCTCTTCACTAACATCTTTGGGAGCTATAATTTGACGGCTTGTAGCTGCACTTTACGCTTATAATTATAACATTTACTAAGATTTGTTACAGCAGAATGTCATACCCAATAATGGGTACATGTGATGATATATTTACTTATTTTTATGTCAGTGGGCGATAGTTATGATGTATTTTTCATAGTTTTATTGCTACGAATATAATAGTTTGATGCCCGGTTATATAAAGGATAAAATAAATTTATTTTTCATAGTAAATGCATTTAGATTAACAAATTGTGATCAATTTTAGTTATTTTATGACATATACATCAAAATTATATATATACAGAGTGTCTACTTTTTTTCCGAACATAGGAAATTCAATGTTAAAATTTTGATTTAGTGATAGCTCTTTATCTATTAATTTTAGAACAAAATTGTACTGAAGAAAAATGTTCAGAATGAAAAACTGCATGCATAGAGTATAAGTTTGTTGTTCAATTGTTTCTTATGTCCAAGTTAGAAGCAAAAGAAAATACACGCTTTAAAGCAATTATCAGAGTGCCATGAGAAATAAAACAATAATTTGTTTGTTGTGTCTCACATTATTTGACATATTGGACCAGAATTGGAAGCTTACTTTAATTTATTTATTTATTTATTCGAGCATTTAATTTAATAATAAAATTAATTATAGCAACTATTATTTTCTTTTTTCTACACAATCTAGACAAATAAATACCTATTATTAAGTTATCTAATTTGTTTTATTTCTCATGGCACTCTGATAATTTCTTTAAAGCGTGTATATTCTTTTGCTTCTAACGCGGATATAAGAAACAATTGAACAACAAACTTATGCTCTATGAATGCAGTTTTTCATTCTGATCATTTTTCTTCATACACTTTTGTTCTAAAATTAATGGGTAAAGAGATATCGATTAATCAAAATTTTAACATTGAATGTTCGGAAAAAAAGGTAGACACCCGGTATATATATATATATATATATATATATATATATATATATATATATATATATATATATATATATATATATATATTGTTTTTGAAGACCCCGTGCAAATGATTTAAATAATAAAATTCGCTTAGTCTTTGAATCTTAAATCGAAATGTTGCAACCGAGCATTAAAGTAAGTACCATTAGTAATGAAATGCATTTAAGTGAATAAAATACTAAGTAGATAATATTGTTCTCTTCAGGAATAATTAACAGAAAATTAGCTTCTAATTAATAACATGACGATCTCGAAGTATACCTCAGCTACAGCTACTTGATATTTGCGCAATTCACAGCGGTTATTCAGTATTCATTATAATTTTGGACAACCATGATGTACTGGGGCATTAGGGGAAATGTTAGGTCCATAAGTGTGAGCTTACCGGATTATCGAGCGCGCATCACAGAGCAAAGTCTTTAGCACATTAATATATTATTCATGGCTAATTTGATCCTGTTGTGAGAACTGAGAGCGGACGATTACTGAAAACGGAAAGAGATGCTTCCTTCTTGCTCCAGGAATAGCAGTTTGAGGATTATATGAATGTTTTGGTATTATTTCTAGATTAAATAATAAGTCGGTTATAGGTTTCTTAATTAATAAATTGAGAACTATTAGTTTCTTGAGAACTATCAATGTTGAATTAAAATAACACATATGCTAATAAGTTATTTATCGTCCTAATTTAGTTATCGGTTCTTTAGAAATAAATTAATATTAATAAATAGAAAATTAGAAATAAAGTTATTGCTAGAGAACGGATAAATCCGTCAGTATGGTGTTGTGGCTAAGGAATGCGAATCCGGAAATCCCGCTAAAATTTTTATGAATTATTATACTGCGGCTCGGTAAGTGCGGGCCCTGTACTGTAATTGGGATTAAGTTCTTGTTGTACTTGCTGACTGTATGTTATAATACATCATTACTACCTCTAGTACAAGCTTAACGTTTTATGTTACCGATACCATTCGCGTCACCGCTTACATTACTTCTATATATCTAGCTTGAATGTCATAATAGTATATTACTCAATGAGTGAGTAATAGCTATTACTTGCGAATAGAATACTATACTTTATCTACGACTATATGTTATTATGTAATAAGATTTTACAATATTTTTTTTGTTACATTATGAATAAGTCAGATTGCTTAAATTTTTTGTTTTTATTTTTATTTAATAAATATTAACACTACTTAACATAGAATAAGTAGCCCATAATGACGATGATTTATATTCATCAGAAAGTTCGCCAAAATATATGCGTATTCGCTAATCCATGAAAGCTTTATAACTTGTTCATACTTTTTTTTGGATTTTTCGGGCAATAAATTTAAGAAACGTACGTGTGCGGCTTCTACAATATCTGGTGGAGTACAAATTTCACTTTGTTCGCTTTCAGAATCCATAACTCACATGTATAATCACACAAATTACAGTATTATTGTAAACAAAAACGTTTTAAACTAATTTTGACAGATAATTAACAATAGCGCGCTTCACTGCTTCATAGCATACTTAACGCGCGGCAATTATCGTCATTTTTTGATTGGCTATTAAAGTGTTAAGTAATGAAAATTCAGACGTGTGATTGGTCGTGAAGTGTTGAGTAATGAATTATTACTTAACACTGTCAATAATGATTAGTATTACTTATCATATTACAAAGTAATGAATACATTATTTAATAAGAGTAGATAAAAATTGTTTACATACCTAATTGATATTTTTCCACTTGCCAAATATTACAAATAATAAAAAACATATTATATTTTAAGAAAGCTCTAGGATTAAAAATACGCTTAAAGAGCACAAAATTAAATAAAATAAATAAATATATCATCACGTCTTTTACCCATACGGAGTGTGGCACTCTGCCGAAGCAGATTTCGGTAAGTGATATATTTTTTTGCGTGAAGTGCGGTTACCAGCCGTCACATCACGGCCCCCAAAGATATTAGTAGAGGGAGAGCCACAGGGGTAGATTTAATTTGGTGAAAATTGTTTGTCGGCTGTGGGGATAGAACCAGGGTTCTCAAGATCCACAGGCCGACTCGATACCACTGGACCATCTATACCATAAAAATTAAAAGTATAAAATTTATAAAAAGCATATATAGTATGTGTTAAATAATTTATTTCTATGTAATTCATGAAAAATTGTGTAAAATTTATGTTTGCTTTAAATATTTAAAATCTGCTCTTTAGTTATTATCTATGTTATTTTAATCTTTGTCAGTGTTTCACAAATTCAAGACAAAAGCTTTCTTGATCGTGATAAAAATCAAAATTTTAAGTATTTTCTTAATAAGAATTCTTGATCTATTGATTTAAATTTTAAATATTGCATAAATTTATTTAAAAATTATCATATTGAAATCAAATAATTTTAATTTAAAAAATCGTATACAAAAATAATCGCATTTTATTTATCGATTGCAGCTAAAACCTACACTGAAATATATTTATTAAAATTAAGTAGAAACAGCGCAAGTATATAATGATAACTTTATTCATTGTGATAAAAATCCAAGTTCCCACGGGAATGTATTGAATTTTTCTTGGCCTTTATTTTATTTAAGAATAATATTCATATTTGTGGTTAACTCCTAACATAAACAATTTTAATTGTTATTGACGTTACAGTATGATTATTTTTTATAAACTTATTTACTCAATTTGCATACTTGAATGTACTGTGCAAATATGTACTTGCAATAAACACTATGTCCCCACGTGCATTGTCATCGAATGGAGATTTCTATTTGTTCATATATTATTAGCAAAATGAACAAATAGAAGAAATAAAATATCTAAATTGGTATATCATCACCCCTTTAACCATTATACACATTGTGTAGAAATTATTGATTGACTAACTTTAGACGTGGACTAATTAAAGAAACTTTATTGACCGAATAATTATAATTGTATTTCTGAAAATCAAAAATTTAGGAAACAAAGATATAGGAGCGTGTTATTGGGATTTGTGTATTGTTTGTAGATAGTTACTTGTTCTATTTTATTTTGTACTATCATACTTCTATTGTATATGTTATCGTTGATTATTTGCATCAACATTTTCATTGTGTTATGATCATGAAAAAAAAGATTGTATATATAAAAAATCTGATGTGGACACCACATGACGCGTATTAAACTATAGATATTTTTTTAATTGCACATATTTGACATTAAATTTTTTTTATTATTTTTTGTTATATAATGACCAAAAAGGGTGGTACACAACTAGATGTTATAGCAGTCCTAAATACAAAATTTCAACTTTCTACGGCTTACTGTTTTTGAGTTATGCGAGATACATACGTCACGACGAAATTAGTCAAAATGGATTCAGGGATTGTCAAAATGCGTATTTCCGCTGAAATCTGAGAACCGAAAATTTTCGCGATTACAATACTTTCTTTACTTCGTACAAGGAAGTAAAAATTGTATTTCATTGTTAGGGGTGGCGGGTTAAATAATTGCACGCAGGCGACAGTACCCCTAAGAACGGCCTTGCTTTTATTATTTAATCTAATTTTTAAATGTTAGTTTTTACAGTCCAACTGGTACTATTGTTTGTACTCAATAATTAGCAATGATTAAATTACTTAGACTCTAGTTGGTGTTGCTTGCTTTGCTACAGAATAATGCACAATATTGGATGTACATATTACCAATTAGCACAGGCATCAGTTCAGCGCTAAGCCCTTTAGAACTGCTATCCAATGGTATTAATAGTGTTGAACGGTGCATTCCATACTAATGATAAAGGGATCGAATGATTGAATCCTGGACTATCCTAATAACTTGTAAGGTATCTGTATGTATATTACGTATATACATGTATGTTGTAAATTAGAATCAAATAAATAAATATATCATCACGCCTTTTACCCATCACTGGGTGTGGCACTCTGCCTACGCAGATCTCGGTAAGTGATATATTTTTTCGCGTGAAGTGCGGTTACCAGCCGTCAAATCACGGCCCCCAAAGATATTAGTAGAGGGAGAGCCACAGGGGTAGATTTAATTTGGTGAAAATTGTTTGTCGGCTGTGGGGATAGAACCAGGGTTCTCAAGATCCACAGGCCGACTCGATACCACTGAGCCACCTACCCCATAAATTAGAGTAATAATAATTTATACAACTCGAGTTTTTACTTTAACATTATGTGATGAATTGCCAAGAGATGAATCGATTTTGAAGAAATAATAATAAGTAGTTATTTTTGTATGAATGTTTGTTTGTTCGGCGTGAGAATGTCTCTTTTAGACGAGACAAAAATATCATTTGAAAGCACCAACAAATAAGAATTTCGCCTACGAAACACAAACAACATTTTTTTCGTAACACATGCACAAGAAACACGTTCTTATTCCCTAATTTTAGAGAGAGAAACACTGCTTTTCTCCCCGAGGGAGAGAAACATAATGTTTCTATCCCTAGGTAGGATGTTTCTCTCCCTAGGTAGCATGTTTCTCTCCCTAGAGAGATATTTCTCTCCCTAGAGACTACGATTATTAGCTGTTTGCGACGTTTCCTAAGGAACTAGTAACCCATATTTGACATTTGTCCCGATAAGACGGTAATTTTTGTGCACTTGTTACGACAAGTATAATATGCATCACGGGAGGGCGCGATTATCCCTTGTGTGAAGTTGGCAAACCTCGACTTCAGCTTGAGCCTTCGGCCCTCGGTTTGCCAACTTCACACGCGGGAATAATCGCTTGTTTCTATCCCTTGATGCATAACATACTATTTTTATAACTGTCAAAAAGTAACAATATAATAACTATTGATTTATTCAAGTTAGAAACAGGAACAAAATCAAAAGTAATATGAATTTGTTACTACTGATGTACTTCGTCACAAAAAAAACTAAATTCCTTTTAAAACATTTTACAACACATAATTTTGTGTAAGATTTAAATTTAGGTATTATTTTGATACATTTGAAAAATTATTTACACTTTAAATGAAATATTACTGCAAGCTGGCATTTTCATTTTGTATGTAATATTCCTTTTTGACAAATTAAATAAATGTATGGGGTAGGTGGCTCAGTGGTATCGAGTCGGTCTGTGTTCGATTCCTGCAGCTGATAAACAATTTTCACCACTTTAAATCTACTCCTGTGGCTCCCCCTCCACTCATATCTTTGGGAGCCGTGATTTGACGCCTGGTAATCGCACTTCACGCGAAAAAATATATCACCGAGATTCGATTCCCGCAGCCGATAAACAATTTTCACCACGTTAAATCTACCCCTGTGGCTTCTAAATCATTCACCGTGATTTGACTGCTGGTAACCTCACTTCACGTGAAGAAATATATCACATGTCGAAATCTGCTACGGCAGAGTGCCAGAATGTACCCACAGGTACACTTTAGATATTTTTTTATATTTGTTTAGTTTTGCAAGTAATACATGAAAAAGTCAATCAAACATTGATTAAAACGTTCTAAATATGTCTTGTATTATTAACAAATTAAATGAAATAACTGGAACGTTAAACATAAATTAATTTATACTTTATACATTAAAACCGAGATCACGAATGCTTTCTTAATATTTTTACATTCTTGTTACGTCTTTGCGTCACAATATTGAGATCTTAAATTTGACTTTTAAGTTATATGAACCTCATTCTAATTATAGTCTTAAATATTAATAAACAGTCTATATTCCGGGAGCAGATAGGTGTTAGAATCTCACCTCCGGGCGATTGTGAAGTGACCATTCCTTGACGGGGCACATGTACGTTTATTAACCGGCATCATGGCACTTATGCTGGCTGCCCGCATGCTTCTCGCTGCCTTCACCGCCGCCGTGGACCCTGGTCAGCCAAGCCAACTACGTGCCGCTTTGAATAAATTAACCACGAAACACTCGCAGCCGCAATGTAAAGGAATGGCTCGGTTCGATTTCACCTGCCGGTCAATTTATTATTCGATCATTCGCACCTGTGCAAATTATAAACGAAATGTAGGTTTAAGCGGATTCTTGTTTTTATAATCGAATATCAAACTGTGTAAATAAGCAGTTCCGTAAGATAAATATTTTTTAAATGTTTTTAAAGATGTTTACTTATATATTTTGTGACTACTAAACTATATATATATGATAATAAGATAATGGGGTTGAATTAGCAATTAGCTATAAGTACGGAATATATTCTATTGAGAGCTGAAGCTGACAAGATTCAAGTAGCTTGTGATGGATGTATTACATATTTTATGCTTGTCGATTAGCTGAGTAATACATAATAATCGAACGACACATAGAGGTGCCTCGTTGAATCAATGATGTAAAATTATGTTTATAATCGCTTAACATCTTGTACCGTAAAAACTTATTTATTTCATACTTGATCGTATTTCCATGTTTACATCCCGAAAGTGATACTTTACATTGTAATAAGTAAAGCCCGGATTTTTAGGCAATTGCCTAGATTCAAATTTTAATATACTTCAGGCAATTTGGTTTTTCTATACATAGGTAATATGTTTACGTGTAATGGAAGGTTTTTTTTTCGTGCCTTAAAGCCTATTTTTCCTATATTTTGGTTTTTGTGCCTATTTTACCTTATACAGCCTATTTTGCCTATTTTTGTTGCTTATTTCAACTTATATTGAGCAGACAAGGCTTATCAACGCCATCTATCATCTATTTCGTTGATTAATTCAACACTCGGCAAAGTGTTCCATCCTAATCTATAATATTTAAAGTACTTACTTTGTCTTTAATCAAGTTTTAGTCAAAATTTTATGTGGCAATTCAATTGCTCCTTTGCCATTAATCAATGAAAGTTACCACTTTAGACGATATAGCTACATAAATATAAGAACGCCCCTGTTACATTTTATGATGTCGAACGAAGTTTTCAGTTTACAAGCAAGTTCTGACTGACCAAAGACAGTCCCTTTCCGAAAATTCCATTCAGCAGTTGCTCGTAAAATTTGGGAATCAAAGTATACTACATAATTTGAATTTATATAATAGTTAATAAAATAAGAACCCTAAATATTTTTTTAGATTGCGTTAATTTTTGTTTAAAATGTATATTTTTTTCTAATGAAAAGTACGAGTACCAAATTTAGAAAAAGAATTAGTGTATAATTTTTATTAAAAAAACTATTTATATTTAGGCTGCCTAAAATCCCGCCTATTTTAGAGTAATTACCGGCCTATATGGCTGCTTATTTAGGTGTTTTTAAGTGCCTAAATATCCGGGCTTTAGTAATAAGTATTACGGTACTGTGATCGTAAGTTGTTAAGTAACAAACAATTTTTGCCATTTAATTATGCTTATTTTAAGATGTCACTTTAACTTAGCAATTTAATTTGCGTGAGTAAGTTTCACTGTTTGTTTGTATCTGATTGTAATTTTACTGTCAAAATTCATTATAGCACTTGTATCGGATTAGAATTCATTACGACACGCTTTTAATATTTTAATATTGACATTAAGTAAATACTTATTTGCTGGACGTATAACGTATATAACTATTATTTTGCAAAATTATTAAGCTTAGAAATGGAATATATTAAAATTTTAAAATAAGAATGCGCTTATAGTGGCGCAAATTGTAACTATGACAAAGGTATACTTCGTAACTAACCTAATAACTAAGTACTTAAAAAATGATTATAAAACTAATATTTACAATAAAGAAAATAATACAACAATAATTATCTAATATTATACTAAAAAAATTTAATTATAGATATAGATTTAAAAAGCTTTTGGTTTCATTAATGCTTTATTTGCTAACGTTTCGGTTCCAGGGATTGGGCCATTATCGAAGCTAGTGACAGATACAAGTAACATACGAGTATTATAAAAAATAAATTACAATTTAATAAGTGAATTATAGTAACAATTCATGTACTAACACTTGGAACAACATGACGAATGGAATTTGGAATCAATTCCAAGGGTCTAACTGCGGCTTATCCGCAATTTTCTATTTAATTTCTATTAAGAAAAATCTATACTTTTAAAGAACTTGTGTCCTATATACTTAAATTTGTACCTAAAAGTTAAACGGTAAACGAAATTAATACTAAAACTACAACTAACGACAACACAGAACTATGTGTATATTCTATATAAATTAATAATTACATGCGCTGTTTCAAAACTGATGCTAACGTGTTTACATGAAACTTATTTTCAAATCAAACCCATGAAAGTTGATTTTGGTTTGAGTTAACTTAAAAACTCTTTTGCCACATGGCGTTTTCAAAACTTAAAATGATTTGAAAACAATATCAAAACTGCATGTAATCTTAGTAAATGTCAGGTCTCAATATTCGAAAATTCTATTATACATATTACAATCACAGTCTTATAGTAAGGCAGGTGCTTGAAGTTAGCTTGCCAATTAAAACATTACTGATAAAAATCATAATAATTATTAATGCTTCATTAGTGTTCTTTAAGAAATACTAAATTATAACATACGGATTTTAAGATAATTAATATTAATCTATGGTGACGTTTGACTCATCATTGATTAAATTAAAAAATTATTAAAGCCAGTTCATCAGTGTTAAATTAAATTTAAATAAATAAAAGCATATCCAATTTAGGACAGCAATATTATTTCATATGACAGGTAACTGACATGAAACTGGTTTTAAGAGTGGTTAAATTCTAACGAACAGTTTTCTAGATAATTCATATTAAACAATGCTGAATGTCAATTAGACCCGCCATTTTATAGAGTAAATAGTTCAGTGGAAGCCTGTGGGTTTGATTTCCACAGCCGACAGAATTTTTCCCACATTATAATTACCCTTGTGACGGCTGGTAACCATTATTCACGCGCAAAATATAGCATTTATCAAGATCTATTACGACAGAGTATCACGCCTGGAAATGGATAAAAGGCGTGATACTCACATACATATCTATTTTTATTTAATAATTAAATATTGAAATTATTAATAGCCAATTCGTAACTGCTTCATTAGTATTTATTATGTACTAAAGAGTCGTGCTAACTTTACGGATATAGCAAAACTGACAACTATTTGAAAGCGAAAATGGCATTTTTCTAAAAAACAACATTGCGATTTATTCCAGCTACTACATCGAATGTCTTTTCTGTATAGTTTTATTTTGTGTTTAAAGATAGAGATCATCTCTGGGAAACCATGGAAACATTATATATCTTTTTCTTTTCAATTTATCATTGTACTTGTTTTTCTTAAAGATGCTCCTTTAGTTACAGAAGACAGAAGAATGTTGTATAATGCTCAGTATTATTCCAGGTTCCAAGCTAGAGGATTTTCTACATATTTTACTGTTTAATACTTTATATTTTTATTATTATTATGATTATGGGGTAGGTGGCTCAGTGGTATCGAGTCGGCCTGTGAATTATGTTCAATCCCCACAGTCGACAAACAATTTTCACCAAATTAAATCTACACCTGTGGCTCCCCCTCCACTAACATCTTTGGGGAGCGTGATTTCATGGCTGGTAACCGTACTTAATGCGTAAAAGGGGTGATGATATATTTATTTATTTAAATTAAAATATGGGGTAGGTGGCTCAGTGGTAGTGAGTTGTGTATCTTGAGAACTCTGGTTCGATCCCCACAGTCGACAAACAATTTTCACCAAATTAAAATCTACCCCTGTAGCTCCCCTTCCACTAACATCCTTGGGGGCCGTGATTTGACGACTGGTAATCGCACTTCACGCGAAGAAATATATCACTTACCGAGATCTGCTTACGGCAGAGTGCCACATCCAGTAATGGGTAAAAGGCGTGATGATATATTTATTTATTTATATTTTTATTAAAATATGGGGTAGGTGGCTCAGTGGTATTGAGTCGGCTTGTGGATCTTGAGAACCCTGGTTCGATCCCCACAGCCGACAAACAATTTTCACCAAATTAAAATCTACCCCTGTAGCTCCCCTTCCACTAACATCCTTGGGGGCTGTGATTTGACGACTGGTAATCGCACTTCACGCGAAGAAGTATATCACTTACCGAGATCTGCTTACGGCAGAGTGCCACATCCAGTAATGGGTAAAAGGAGTGATGATATATTTATTTATTTATATTTTTATTAAAATATGGGGTAGGTGGCTCAGTAGTATCGAGTCGGCCTGTGAATCTTAAGAACCCTGGTTCGATCCCCACAGCCGACAAACAATTTTTACCAAATTAAATCTACCCCTGTGGCTCCCCTCCACTAACATCCTTGGGGGCTGTGATTTAACGACTGGTAATCGCACTTCACGCGAAGAAATATATCACTTACCGAAATCTGTTACGGCAGAGTGTCACACCCAGTAATGGGTAAAAGGGGTGATGATATATTTATTTATTTATATTTTTATTAAAGTGACAGTGACTTGTAAATTGTAAGAAAATAGATTAGAGTTTATGGTGACTGTTATGTATTGAACTAATCAGAGTGTAGTGGCCATTACGTGAGTGTAATTGAGAATCCTGCAAAATATTTTTATTTTACAAAACGATTTTAACAACAGGTGTATTTATGTATATCTGGTCTATTGTTTCCCTGAAGTTTTAAAAATAGAATTGTATTCTGTCGTGTTATAAAGAGAACTAGAACAAATATATTTTTATTATGATACAAATTCTAGTTTGCGAACAATTTGTTTATGCTATATACGTTTTTAATTGTATTTGCATATTTTCCATGCTTTTTCTTTTTGAAATCTTTATATTCGTACATGATACTACATAAGGGAATACCTACCAATACTAAAATATTTTTATTGAATTATTTCCTGCACGTTATTTTAATTTATTTATACAAGATTAGCTGATATTCCTACTTTTCTGCTTTAACCCTTTCAAGCTTACTGGTATAACAGCTATACCACATGTTCAAACTTCAATTCTGTTGCGGCTTGATGGTATATTGTAGTTACCACATTTTAGTTGGTATATAGTGTCGCTATCTATTGAGAAAAAAAATAATTTGTTGGGTTTTGTGGCTCTATATCCGTAAAAATGAATTTAATATTGTTTAGATATGCAAGATTTTACCCTTAATTCTGCCCGGAAAGGGTTAAATATAAAATGAAAATTCAATAGCTGACATTTTTTTGGTTATATATGTCGCTAATTGTATTTTTTTAAAGCGAGTGCCATTCTGTCCGCTAAGTTAATCTTTTTTGTATAATATTACTTTATATTACGTTGCTTTTAGCAACGGCCGTTGAGACGGTTTTATCAGATGCCTTTATTGACAATACTAAATATTTATTGCAAATAAATTTTAAACAAGAGGAACGTTTCGGTTTTTTACGAAATTATATTTTTAGATTTAAAAGGTTTTTAAATTAAGATTTGTAATAAATTTTCTTTTTACGGTACATATTACAGGGGCATAATTTTGTGCAACTATTGTTGGGGATATTTTTTTGTGAAATTGTCAAGTTGTCTAGTTGTAAAAATGTCAAACATAAATCTATAAGTTTAGCTGTTATTGCTCAGCTCATGTAAAATTATTGTAAATATCGCAAAACGCTTCTTTATTAAAAATTAAAGATATATAGTTTTATAACATAACCTATATAATTATTAATTTGAACTCTAACCTAGCAAATAAATTAACCCTTTGCACTCCAGCCTAATAAGCAATAGTAGGAACCAGTAACTCCAAATAAATGCAGATCACACACATTGGAATGCAAACGTAAACACTTTTGATTATCTAAGACTTAAGAGCGCTGAGTGAGATAAACAAGCGTGTCGCAAATGCGGCGACAACGGATTTATTCCTAACATACGAAATGTCGCAAATGCGGCGACAACGGAGTGCAAAGGGTTAAATTTCAAATGTTTAATAAATCTGTTAGTGTTACCAACTTGATTTTTTATAAATTACAAATATTGAAATAAAAGTAAAAGAATGGTTATATCCTAAAAATAATATAAGAAACACTTGCTACAATGACCAATTATAACATTTGTCTTTCAATATAATATTGTGTATACATCGTCCGTTAAATGTATTTAGTGTTCTCAGAATGTCGTCTGCCTTAGCTAACGAAAGACAATTTCATTCTTAATACCCCAAAAACTCATTTCATGGCGTAAACAGGACTGCATCTAGACTTCGGATTTTAGCCACAAATAGAAAACCGTGTTTCTGTTCTTATATATATATAAGAAAATGACAGAACTATTTTTTAAAATTTGTATTTATTTTCACATGCACTTTATCAGCGCTGTGACTGATAAATTTAATTGTATTGAATGCAGTAGCATGTTTCACACGGCGATGTGCGGTAAAATTATAGTACGATAAAATATCGCTTGTGTGAACGGCAAATAAACTTATCCTATGAATTTTTTATTATACGATAATATATTGTCGGTGTGAACACTTCTTTTTATTTGATTTTCTCCAATATCTAGCCATTTTCAATCATTGGAGTAATCACAGGATGAGCTTTGAATGAAGAAATTAGAAAAATATGTCGCAAACGCATTGACTATTTCTTGTGGAGATTCATACGTATTATTGTCATACGCAAGTTTTCCAGGGATTCTAGTAGTGCCTTGTTTCAATCGAATAAATTTCCACAGATCAGCTGGATTTGATTTTATATTTTCTTCAACAGAACGAATGTAAGAATTATAAGCATCATGTACCTGTTTTTTAATTAAAATTCGAAGTCTTTTAAATTCATTGAGATGCTGGATCTTTTTGTATTTGAGCCACTTTCGTCTATAGTACTGTTTACATTTCAGATTATATTTAATTTCTTTTGTAAACCAGGGTGGATATTTGGATTGCATATATTTATATTTTGGAACTGAGTTATCGAGAGTTGAGTATAGAGTATCATAAAATTTTTCAATTGCGTGATCAACATTTTGATATTCTTCTAAAAATGACCAATCAACATTGCAGATATCATTATATAATTGATTAAAATTGGCTTTCTTAAAATGATAAGCAATATTATTGGAAGATGGAAAGTTCACAGGTTTAGTAGTACTGATAAATTCAATGTTAACAGTAATTGCAGGATGCAAATCGTCTTCACGTACTAAAGGACTTTCAGATTTCACAATTTTAAGAGATGCATCTAAATTTGATAAAACTAAATCTAACTTATTTAGATTAATATTATTAACATTGTTGTATTGAATTAAGTCCAATGAGTTGCAAAAATTGAGAAAACAAGAAGATTTTGGACAATTTACGTTCGAATTAAAATTTGGTACATTAAAATCTCCTACAAGAAGAACTGATTCATCGATAAGAAAAATCTGTAATGCATCCGTGAAAATGTTTAAATCATTGCTATTAATATCAGGAGGAATGTAGATTAAACAAATAACAAAAGAAAGGTTACTGAAATAACATTTGCAGGCAATAATATCTATTAACGGATTAATATCTCTAAGGCTAGTAATATCTAAAATTGTATAATTAATTTTTTTTTCCAGAGCTAACAATACACCGCCACCAATAGATCGACCAACTAGAGCAAAATTTCTGTCACAGCGTATAACGTTATAACATGAAGGAAAAAGTTCCTCGTTATTACAAGAACTAGTAAGCCAAGTTTCAGTAATCATGATAATGTCAAGTAATTCAGCACAACAATTAACATAAAATGAATGTGTTTTAGAATTGAGACCCCTGGTATTTTGATAAAAACAATTAAACGTAAGAGGATAACTGTTGGACATATTTAGTTTTCCGTTTTAATAATTTTAGGAATACCATTGAAATATTTTATTTTAATATCAGTTTCACCCTGGGCTTTACGATTATTTAATTCATTACGCACAGATTTATAAAATTCAATTTGCATATTCGTTTTATCTCTAGAGATTGACAAATTTGACCATGAGATGTTTTCTTTTATTTTATGTATATTTCTAAAAGCTGTATTCAAGTCTTCAACAGTCGACAATTGAACTTTTATAGGACGTGAACGAGGAGATGTAGCATCATATTTACCAACTCGTGTTAATTTTACAAAAGGGGTATTAACGCCCATCGCTGTAAGAATACTATTAGCCAAATTTCTATCACATTCAGCTTGCTTATCTTTAGGTAGTGTATGTTTTTCAGCCGAACCAAAAATCATAATATTGTTAGATCGTTTTTCACGTTCGGAAATTTCATTTATAATAGTTTCAGTGACTACAGGAGACAGAGTGCTGGAGGAGATATTATTCATATTAGCATTTTTAAGATCTTGAATTTCGTTTTGCAATTTGATTATAACAGCTTTTAAACTGTCTAAATCATTGGCAATATTTATGCAACTAGGACAATTCCATCTAAGTCCAGTTTTAGAACTTTGAATTCTCCGTGCTTCAGGAGCAGAAATATCAACACAGTCTATGTTAAAGCCCAATTTGCAAATTGAACAAGAAATAAATCTATGATTATCAGTTGCTTTTTTACAGCAGCTGCATAAATTCATTTTAAATATTTATTTTACAAAATAAAAGAAATAAAATAAATAGTAGTGATAAAAATAAACACCCCGTATATGTAATTTCAGCAAAACATCCAGTATATAACTTGTCACTTGACAGTAACAGAAGAAATGAATGAACTCGCACCAATATGAACAAGCATAAATAAAAACAAACAAAACATCAAGCTATATCCCATAAATAGAGTAGCACGAATTCCTGAAACATACAAAGAACATTCATTAAAAGATTAATCAAAATATCAGACCGTGTTCAACATTTTTATACTGACACGATGCTTGTTTCAACCACACAAACGCTCCTTCCATATAAGCTCATTCTTCCTCACACCTGCGCTTGTTTTGGAAGTAAATTCTACACAATTGCAGTTAAACACTCTATAGTAAGAACTGAAAATGAGTCAGAAGAATTAAAAATGAAGTTAGTGTCGCTCTACTCTTGTTTTGAAAGTGAATTTTACAAAAATGCAATGAAACACTATTTAAAAAGTAAACGATTCAAAAGACGAAGCTTAACAGAACTCTCCTTTGACACACATACAAATTATATTGGAAACGTTATTATTATAGAAATCCTTGTACAGAGTTACAAAAAGTTTGAAAAATAGAATAAATGTTAATGTAATAATCTAATTAATATATAACTATATATGGGGCCTGGTAGATACCACGCGACTATTTGAAGGTTAAGTATGAAGTTAGTTAACAAACTGAGTCAAAAGCAGGGGCGTTTCAACCCAGGGTTCTTGGGGTTCCCAGAACCCGGGCGCCAGCCTAAAAGGGCGGCAGACGGCAAAAAGTTAAAATAAATATGAGTATATTAAAAGAACACAAATACTACGTCTTAATATTATTTGTTAAATAAATAAAGTAATTAAATGAATACCAAATGTAGGTACCTACTATCGTACTAAGGCCTTTAATTACAAAAGAGCGCAAAGTAATGTGATTAATGTTTGAAATATAAAGTTAACTGTCAAGATTTCTTAATATTCACAACAAAGCTTGACGGTTATAGTGACAGCTTCTGTTTCTATGACAAAGCTGTCACAAAAAATTATAATTAGTAGGCGATTTTCTCGAACTATTTTCATTAATTTCTCTAATTTGTGGCATTAAAATGAAGTAATCTGTATGAAATAATGTGTGTGGATAGGTCTAGTATGGCCATGTGCAATATTATACCATAATTTTTTACCGGACACTTTTTATTTACAAAAACCTTTTTTCCCATGTTATTTCCCTATGCCAACCTTTACGTGGAACGCGCGGTATATTTATGAGTATTTAAGTATTTTTATTGTAAATTTAATTTACATGTATTGATATGTTATTTTGTTATTTGTATAATTGTTTGTGCTATTATATGCAATTGTAAAATGTAAACTAAATAAATATAAAAATAAATAAATATATCATCACGCCTTTTACCCATTACTGGATGTGGCACTCTGCCTAAGCAGATCTCGGTAAGTGATATATTTTTGTCGCGTGATTTGCAAACTATATAGTTTTAATTATGTTTAGGTATATTAGAATGTACCTATGTAGTGAACTAATTTCTTTTTGTTTTTTTTTTTTGTATTTTTATTTAATTTTATGAGAAACTATATAATAAAATATTTATTTAAAAAATAGTTATTTTTCTAGACAAACAATGTTCTATTATTCTACGCTAAGGTGAATAACATTATTTGTCATGAGTTTGCTTATTGCTCTAAATCTACACGCAACTTTCGCATATTACGGCGTGTCGGCTTACTGGCTTACTCTTTCTGTATCGTAGAGCATAAAATTCAACGTATTTTGAGTACCATATCGCATTTTTGTGCTCCGGGGCGCCATATTCTGCTTCAGAACCCAGGCGCCAAGTACCCCAGATACGCCCCTGGCTCTAGGCTCGAGCCTAGTGTGTTTACCTAGTGCTAAACGTTGTTTTAGGCGTAGCTATACAAATAATAATTTAAAACTGGAAGAACCTACAGTACTAATCTGAACCTAAAACTAGAAATAGAGAATATAGTTTTTCACGAAATGGAAATCATATATTTTGTGACAAAAAAAAATACTGGGAACATTTAATCAAGTTTTATGTATGTCTTGACTCATTTATTTATTTAAGACTTGCAGGAACATTAGATAGCTATCCAATTTAACCTTTACACTTTATTTTACTTGCTCATCTCATCAAACTACCCATTAAGCTGCCACGCTGCCAAGCTCAACTTAACTAAACATCCAAGTATTAAATCTTCCGGGAACCGGTAGCAAGTCCACAACCGACATATTAATCCACCGTACGTAGTTTTGTTGTAGTCAGACATGCAAACACCTCAGTCCAGTGGCCTGAGCTCTCGCTCGTCTCGGCTCTCGGCTCTCGGCTTCATCGTTGCATGCTCCGGTAAAGACACCTCGTTCATTTCAAGTGGGCCGACACCGACAGGCAACATCGCAGCAACCCTCGCAGAGTTGTTTATAATGTGCGCACGACACAGACACAGCAACGAGATGTGTGCTTGTGCACGTGCTTGGCCAGCTGCAGCACGTGCCTGTGGATTGGGTAGATGAGCGCTTGTTTCAAGGCCTGCTGCGAGATGCAGCTTGATGCAGGGCCGGCCTATACTATATTCTTCTCGGTAGAGATATATACTAACAGGATATAGGAATAAGAATGGTCACGTAGCTAAGATGATAAGAATATAGTTTGTTTACTGTCAAGCGGATATGTTGGCTTTATTTAGTGTTTAGGATTAACATTTCAGCTATATTGATAGTTTCTTCAGATCTAAAGACGAAATAAAAGATATTGTCGTGTGAAAATATAAATAAGAATCTAGTAGATACTGTTTTAGTGTTTTATCTTCAAGTTAGTTTAATTTTTAATTTAAATTTAATAAACTGTGGTTTAATTTCATGAATGTCATCGAGGAATTGCTATATGTTTTTTGTCCTTTGCTAAATAATTAATAGACCACAGTTAACTTTCAAAATATCAAAAATGTACAAAAATACGGTACTTATATGCAATTAATTTAGTTATTTTATAATGAAATAAAACGGGATAGCTGGTTCAGTGTTATCGAGCTATTCTGTGGATTTGTGAATTCAGAAACAATTTTCACCTCATTAAAACATTACATCCGTGACTCCTTCTCCATTAAAATCTTTAGGAGCAATGATTTTACGGCTGGTAACCGAACTATACGTGCATAAATATATCACTCATCGAGGTTTGCTACATCCAGTAATAGGTAAAAGACGTTATGATATATTTATTTAAATAAAATGAGAATAAAATATCAATTTAGTTCATCTTTTGTCTTAAGACTCATTAGTCGCTTTATAAGAGTGCGAATTGTTAATGTGTCGTCTCCTAGATCACATCTATAAAATTAAATGTTTGTTAATTTTAATCAAATCAAATGCAAAAAAATACTTGAATCTGCCCTATTCTGTAATACGGTCATTATCTAATAACAACTTTAGCTCGTTGACTCTCAAAGAGACAAGTTTCAGTGGTACGGTGGGGGTAAGAATAAAATGCTGAACAGTGCTGATCGCAAAAACGCTGACCGACGTTAAAGAGCGCTGAAACCCGCTAACCCATGGTAAATATCCGCTGACCAATACTAAATAATAACAAATAGAGCCATACAAGTAATATTTAGTATATTTTATCCCGGCATCGCGACGCCGACCGACGCTGATCGGCATTAATACACGCTGGTCCTGATAAAAAATGATAAATATTCGCTGACCAATATTAAATAATATCAAATAGAGTCATACAAGTAATATTTGGTATATTTTATTCCGGCATCGCGACGCCGACCGACGCTGACCGGCATTAATACACGCTGACCCCGCTAAAAACTGATAAATATTCGCTGACCGATACTAAGTGATATCAAATAGAGTCATATAAGTAATATTTAGTATATTTTATTCCGGCATCGCGACGCCGACCGACGCTGACCGGTATTAATACACGCTGACCCCGCTAAAAAATGATAAATATTCGCTGACCGATACTAAATGATATCAAACAGAGACTTGCAAGTAATATTTAGTATATTTCATTTTGGCATCGCGACGCCGACCGACGCTGACTGGCATTAATACACGCTGACCCCGCTAAAAAATCATAAATATTCGCTGACCATTACTAAGTGATATCAAACAGAGAATTACAAGTAATATTTAGTATATTTTATTCCGGCATCGCGACGCCGACCGACGCTGACCGGCATTAATACACGCTGAATCCGCTAAAAAATGATAAATATTCGCTGACCGATACTAAGTGATATCAAATAGAGTCATATAAGTAATATTTAGTATATTTTATTCCGGCATCGCGACGCCGACCGACGCTGACCGGCATTAATACCCGCTGACCCGACTAAAAAATGATAAATATTCGCTGACCAATACTAAATGATATCAAACAGAGACTTGCAAGTAATATTTAGTATATTTCATTTTGGCATCGCGACGCCGACCGACGCTGACCGGCATTAATACACGCTGACCCCGCTAAAAAATGATAAATATTTGCTGACCAATATTAAATAATATCAAATAGAGTCATACAAGTAATATTTGGTATATTTTATTCCGGCATCGCGACGCCGACCGACGCTGACCGGCATTAATACACGCTGAATCCGCTAAAAAATGATAAATATTCGCTGACCGATACTAAGTGATATCAAATAGAGTCATATAAGTAATATTTAGTATATTTTATTCCGGCATCGCGACGCCGACCGACGCTGACCGGCATTAATACCCGCTGACCCGGCTAAAAAATGATAAATATTCGCTGACCAATACTAAATGATATCAAACAGAGACTTGCAAGTAATATTTAGTATATTTCTTCTTGGCATCGCGACGCCGACCGACGCTGACCGGCATTAATACACGCTGACCCCGCTAAAAAATGATAAATATTCACTGACCAATACTAAGTGATATCAAACAGAGACTTACAAGTTTTATTTAGTATATTTTATTCCGGCATCGCGACGCCGACCGACGCTGACCGGCATTAATACACGCTGAATCCGCTAAAAAATGATAAATATTCGCTGACCGATACTAAGTGATATCAAATAGAGTCATATAAGTAATATTTAGTATATTTTATTCCGGCATCGCGACGCCGACCGACGCTGACCGGCATTAATACACGCTGACCCGGCTAAAAAATGATAAATATTCGCTGACCAATACTAAATGATATCAAACAGAGACTTGCAAGTAATATTTAGTATATTTCATTTTGGCATCGCGACGCCGACCGACGCTGACCGGCATTAATACACGCTGACCCCGCTAAAAAATGATAAATATTCACTGACCATTACTAAGTGATATCAAACAGAGACTTACAAGTTTTATTTAGTATATTTTATTCCGGCATCGCGACGCCGACCGACGCTGATCGGCATTAATACAAGCTGAATCCGCTAAAAAATGATAAATATTCGCTGACCGATACTAAGTGATATCAAATAGAGTCATATTAGTAATATTTAGTATATTTTATTCCGGCATCGCGACGCCGACCGACGCTGATCGGCAATAATACACGCTGGTCCTGATAAAAAATAATAAATATTCGCTGACCAATACTAAATGATATCAAACAGAGACTTGCAAGTAATATTTAGTATATTTTATTTTGGCATCGCGACGCCGACCGACGCTGACTGGCATTAATACACGCTGACCCCGCTAAAAAATAAAAAATATTCGCTGACCGATACTAATTGATATCAAATAGAGTCATATAAGTAATATTTAGTATATTTTATTCCGGCATCGCGACGCCGACCGACGCTGACCGGCATTAATACCCGCTGACCCCGCTAAAAAATGATAAATATTCGCTGACCGATACTAAGTGATATCAAATAGAGTCATATAAGTAATATTTAGTATATTTTATTCCGGCATCGCGACGCTGACCGACGCTGACCGGCATTAATACACGCTGACCCCGCTAAAAAATGATAAATAATCACTGACCAATACTAAGTGATATCAAACAAAATATTACTTATATGACTCTATTTGATATCAATTAGTATCGGTCAGCGAATATTTATCATTTTTTAGCGGGGTCAGCGTGTATTAATGCCGGTCAGCGTCGGTCGGCGTCGCGATGCCGGAATAAAATATACGAAATATTACTTATATGACTCTATTTGATATCAAATAGTATCGGTCAGCGAATATTTATCATTTTTTAGCGGGGTCAGCGTGTATTAATGCCGGTCAGCGTCGGTCGGCGTCGCGATGCCAAAATAAAATATACTAAATACTACTTGCAAGTCTCTGTTTGATATCATTTAGTATTGGTCAGCGAATATTTATTATTTTTTATCAGGACCAGCGTGTATTAATGCCGATCAGCGTCGGTCGGCGTCGCGATGCCGGTATGAAATATACTAAATATTACTTATATGACTCTATTTGATATCACTTAGTATCGGTCAGCGAATATTTATCATTTTTTAGCGGGGTCAGCGTGTATTAATGCCGGTCAGCGTCGGTCGGCGTCGCGATGCCAAAATAAAATATACTAAATACTACTTGCAAGTCTCTGTTTGATATCATTTAGTATTGGTCAGCGAATATTTATTATTTTTTATCAGGACCAGCGTGTATTAATGCCGATCAGCGTCGGTCGGCGTCGCGATGCCGGTATGACATATACTAAATATTACTTATATGACTCTATTTGATATCACTTAGTATCGGTCAGCGAATATTTATCATTTTTTAGCGGGGTCAGCGTGTATTAATGCCAGTCAGCGTCGGTCGGCGTCGCGATGCCAAAATAAAATATACTAAATATTACTTGCAAGTCTCTGTTTGATATCATTTAGTATTGGTCAGCGAATATTTATTATTTTTTATCAGGACCAGCGTGTATTATTGCCGATCAGCGTCGGTCGGCGTCGCGATGCCGGAATAAAATATACTAAATATTACTTATATGACTCTATTTGATATCACTTAGTATCGGTCAGCGAATATTTATCATTTTTTAGCGGATTCAGCTTGTATTAATGCCGATCAGCGTCGGTCGGCGTCGCGATGCCGGAATAAAATATACTAAATAAAACTTGTAAGTCTCTGTTTGATATCACTTAGTAATGGTCAGTGAATATTTATCATTTTTTAGCGGGGTCAGCGTGTATTAATGCCGGTCAGCGTCGGTCGGCGTCGCGATGCCAAAATGAAATATACTAAATATTACTTGCAAGTCTCTGTTTGATATCATTTAGTATTGGTCAGCGAATATTTATCATTTTTTAGCCGGGTCAGCGTGTATTAATGCCGGTCAGCGTCGGTCGGCGTCGCGATGCCGGAATAAAATATACTAAATATTACTTATATGACTCTATTTGATATCACTTAGTATCGGTCAGCGAATATTTATCATTTTTTAGCGGATTCAGCGTGTATTAATGCCGGTCAGCGTCGGTCGGCGTCGCGATGCCGGAATAAAATATACTAAATAAAACTTGTAAGTCTCTGTTTGATATCACTTAGTATTGGTCAGTGAATATTTATCATTTTTTAGCGAGGTCAGCGTGTATTAATGCCGGTCAGCGTCGGTCGGCGTCGCGATGCCAAGAAGAAATATACTAAATATTACTTGCAAGTCTCTGTTTGATATCATTTAGTATTGGTCAGCGAATATTTATCATTTTTTAGCCGGGTCAGCGGGTATTAATGCCGGTCAGCGTCGGTCGGCGTCGCGATGCCGGAATAAAATATACTAAATAAAACTTGTAAGTCTCTGTTTGATATCACTTAGTATTGGTCAGTGAATATTTATCATTTTTTAGCGGGGTCAGCGTGTATTAATGCCGGTCAGCGTCGGTCGGCGTCGCGATGCCAAAATGAAATATACTAAATATTACTTGCAAGTCTCTGTTTGATATCATTTAGTATTGGTCAGCGAATATTTATCATTTTTTAGCCGGGTCAGCGGGTATTAATGCCGGTCAGCGTCGGTCGGCTTCGCGATGCCGGAATAAAATATACTAAATATTACTTATATGACTCTATTTGATATCACTTAGTATCGGTCAGCGAATATTTATCATTTTTTAGCGAATTCAGCGTGTATTAATGCCGGTCAGCGTCGGTCGGCGTCGCGATGCCGGAATAAAATATACCAAATATTACTTGTATGACTCTATTTGATATTATTTAATATTGGTCAGCAAATATTTATCATTTTTTAGCGGGGTCAGCGTGTATTAATGCCGGTCAGCGTCGGTCGGCGTCGCGATGCCAAAATGAAATATACTAAATATTACTTGCAAGTCTCTGTTTGATATCATTTAGTATTGGTCAGCGAATATTTATAATTTTTTAGCGGATTCAGCGTGTATTAATGCCGGTCAGCGTCGGTCGGCGTCGCGATGCCGGAATAAAATATACTAAATATTACTTATATGACTCTATTTGATATCACTTAGTATCGGTCAGCGAATATTTATCATTTTTTATCAGGACCAGCGTGTATTAATGCCGGTCAGCGTCGGTCGGCGTCGCGATGCCGGAATAAAATATACCAAATATTACTTGTATGACTCTATTTGATATTATTTAATATTGGTCAGCGAATATTTATCATTTTTTATCAGGACCAGCGTGTATTAATGCCGATCAGCGTCGGTCGGCGTCGCGATGCCGGGTTAAAATATACTAAATATTACTTGTATGGCTCTATTTGTTATTATTTAGTATTGGTCAGCGGATATTTACCATGGGTTAGCGGGTTTCAGCGCTCTTTAACGTCGGTCAGCGTTTTTGCGATCAGCACTGTTCAGCGTTTTATTCTTACCCGTACGGTGGCTGTATCGTGACACAAATTAAACATTTATGTAGAAATCCTGGACAAAGACCTGATGACGAATCCGATTTAGTTTAGGTGGATGTATGTAGATATGTCGTTTACTTGATCGTCGGTCATTCGCTGTGTTTTTCTCCCTCGAGATTCTTCTGCAATTTTCAACCGATTTGAATCCAATTTCGTTTACAGGTCAAGTTCATCTCCTTTAAGATCGAGAAATTTTAATTTAAAACAAAATATTGTCAACTTTAAGACAACAAATTCATTTCCATTAAAATTCAAATCACGTATTTAGTTAATTGACGAGCATAAGACATGGATATTTCCATCATATATAAAATAATTCAGGCTTGAGAACCCTGGTTGGACAAACAATTTTCACCAAATTAAATCTACCTCTGTGACTTCTCCACCACTAAAATCTTTGAGGGTCGTGATTTGGCGGCTGGTAACCGCATTTCACACTAATCATTTTCCGAGATCTGCTACGGCAGAATACAACGCCCAGTAATGGGTAAAAGGCGTGATGATATATTTATTTATTTTGATTTAAGAACAAGGGTTCAATTCCCACAGTCGACAAACAATGCTCACCACGTTATAACTACCCTTGTGGTTCTCCAACAACTAATATCTTTGGGGGCTGTGATTTGACGGCCGGTAACTGCACTTCACACGAAAAAATATATCACTTACCGAGATTTGCTACGGCGGAGTGCCACATCCAATAATGGGTAAAAGACGTGATGATTTATTTATATATTTATTTAATACTACTTCTCTTATTCTTATTTTAATTCTGAACTTTTAACAAGTTTAGTGACAAATTATTTTGTTATATTCGTATGAATGTAATAAAATATTTGCTACGAAATAAATTTAACATAAAAAATGCTTGAAATGTAATAGGTAAAATTAGTATAATTAGTTAAAACTAGAGATGGGCGAATATCAAATTTCTCGAATTCGAATATCGAATACGAATATTAATCAGATCTCGAATATTCGAATACTCCTAAAAGTTAATTTATTTATTATTAATAATAACTTAATTATTTGAATGAAATTGTTAAGATAAAATAAAATTAAAACAAAACGTACAAACAAAAAAGAAAAGAAAAAGACAAAAACTTCAAATTTAAGGTGAAACGTACGGGCTGATGTTGGCGAAAAACAAATTTGAAATATGGTACGTCTTCATGGTTTTGAAACAAAATATCTTTATTATTAATAACTTCAAAGTATTGTAATAGCTTTAAGTTTATGTACAAATGATAAAGAAAAACATAGTTAAAAATTGAGGTCAACATATAGCGCGATATTCGAGGTATTCGAATGTTCGCTATACTAACGTTAATATTCGAAAATCTCGAATATCGAATAATGTCAATATTCGCGGCATTCGACTATTCGCGGATGATATTCACCCATCTCTAGTTAAAACCCGACCGATATATTTATTTATTTATACTAACTGTCATTTTCTGATGTGCTATTTTTAAATTATTAAACAGATAAATTTATTAGAAACTTCGTTAGAAGATTAAATACCCTGTATATTTATTTGCTACTTTGTACAACAGGAACTTAATTCGAAAGTTATATCCACTAGGCTACAAAGGCTTGTACGGGTATGTCTGAATATATTTCCTACGCAAATTGTTTTCAGTGTGTGATTTTCTGCGGTCTATTACAAATTAGGGATGTTATAGTATACCCAGACAAAAGCCAGCCCTGACTTGATGTGTTGGGTGGTACAGGTCAGGAGCAGGGGTGAAGTACTTGCAGGTTGTTTATGGGGTGGTAGGGTGGCAACAGAGTGGAAGATTAAACAGATGTGAGGGAATGTAGTAGGCTGTGTAAAGTAAGGTTAAGGATTAACTATACCTGAATTTACAACTATTTATTTGTGTAGTGTGATTCAACTTTAATTAGATCCTGTTATTAATAATTTACTCAAACAAATCCATTAATATGGGGTAGATGGCTCAGTGGTATCGAGTCGGCCTGTGGATCTTGAGAACCCTGGTTTGATCCCCACAGACGACAAACAATTTTCAACAATTTAAATCTACCCCTGTGGCTCTCCTCCACTAACATCTTTGGGAGCCGTGATTTGACGGCTGGTAACCGCACTTCACGCGAAATAAATATGTCACTTACCGAGATCTGCTTACGGCAGAGTGCCACACCCAGTAATGGATACAAGGCGTGATGATATATTTATTTATTTTATTTAAATCCATTAATGTAACGAAAATTCATTATGATTTTATTGCGATGATCGATTGCTTGTTAAAAAGAAAATGTAGGAAATTCAATTGTAATTTAAAATATTGCGAAGCTGACATTTTGGCAATTAATTACAATGGGTTTTCTTCGCTGTTCCATATTTTATAATATTGAGCTTTCTTGAAATATTGAGGTAAAATTTTAACTGACATATCTGGATTTTCTTTCAGCAATTAATAAATAATACATCATTTACTTAACTAAAAATAAATAACTAAATATATCATCATGCCTTTAACCCATCACTGGGTGTGGCACTCTGCCGTAAGCAGATCTCGGTAAGTGATGTATTTTTTAGCGTGAAGTGCGGTTACCAGCCATCAAATCACGGCCCGCAAAGCTATTAATGGAGGAGGAGCCACAGGGGTAGATTTAAATTGGTGAAAATTGTTTGTCGGCTGTGGGGATCGAACCAGGGTTCTCAAGATCCACATGCCGACTCGATACCACTGAGCCACCTACCTAACTAGCTGTTATCAATTCAAAATAATCGTTGGCAATTTATTTTTTTTATCGGATCAGTGATTCAGATAAAAATTTGTTTAAATTTATTTGTTTTATAATTATACCGTCTAATTTGTTTGCTTTAAATATCTGAGACTTATCGATGTTCTTTACTTTTTATTTGTATTTGTAAATAACATCAAAACAACTATGAAATCTGAAGCACAACCGAATACGAATTTTTTTCTTTTGATGTCTCTTGTTATTTACGTTTAAATCTGTTTTAATACAAAATACTCGTATATTTGAATTACAAATTAAGTATAAATTTTTATGTTCCTGTAAGCAAGTTACAAAGTTATATAAGGATAAAAATATGCACTAGTTTTAGTCGGTTTATAGGTGTTCTATGAAAACTATAGCATAGACGAATAACATTGGAAATAAGTGTTTTGTTATTTTATAGGAAAAATATTGAGTATTAAAATTCTTGGAAGACAGATCTTCGCTCAGCAAGTTATGGTAAATGGGAAGTTTAAAATGATAAAATAAGAAACAAAAATATTAATTAAAAAACAACTCTTCTCCGGTTTTATTTATTTCAAATTTTTGCTTATAACTCGAAAACAGTTGATGACAACGAATTGAGTTAATCTCAATCGATTTCTTGAGTCAAATTTCATTGTCCTAAAGTATGCACATGACTATAATTTGAGTAACTAAATTTTCGTGAATTTTCACTCCTTTTTACTTCCTTGTACGAAGTAAAGGAAGTATTGTAATCGCGAAAATTTTCGGTTTTGAGATTTCAGCGGAAATATCCATTTTGACCATCCCTGAATCCATTTTGATTAATTTCGTCGTGACGTCTGTACGAACGTACGTATGTATCTCGCATAACTCAAAAACGGTAAGCCGTAGAAAGTTGAGATTTTGTATTTAGGACTTCCGGAAGTGGTACTTTTCTTGAAGCCTATAATAGATTGTCATGAAAAACTATATTAAAATATAATCCAAAACTTTTCAAATTTGGTATATAAGATTACTATATCAATGCAAATAACATAATAGATTTTGGTTAAAATGAACTAACCGGAAGTGATACATCACATGGAGCTGCTAAGAGATTTTCTTGAAAAAAAATGGTATTATTTTGATTTTAGAAATAAATGCTGCAAATAGAAGTTTTAGAGAATTAAGTTCTGCGTCTAGCACATTAAGAATTATTAAATTAGCCTTTTGTATAAGCGAAATATCTAAATTTAAAAATTATATATTTTTTGTATTTTGTAATTAGGTTTGCTATGGATACATACATACATACATACATAACATCACGCTATATCCCATTAAATGGGGTAGCACGAACCCGTCAACATTCTCATCCTGACACACGATACTCGATTCGACCACATTAACACTTCCTCCATACAAACTCTTTCTTTTCTCACAACCAAAATCCATCAACACACAACAAACATTCATCCATTCGCTAGTGTACACTGCGCTTGTTTCTGAAGATCGTCTCCGCACAATTGCAGGTAAACACTCAAAACATCTAACCAATTAATCTAAAATCAAGAATCATACGCTTGTCTTCATTCATCATATTTATCCTGCAATTAATTTTCTCCAAACATTCCTATCCTGACACACCACTTTTGCTTCAACCACATTCATAATTCTTTTCATACAAGCTCGTTTATTCTTCACGCTCAGAATCTTTCGCTCACGCAACAACCCTTCAATCATATTCATCCATTTGTTCCTAGGCCGTCCACGCAAACTTTCACCCTCAATTTCACCAACATACACCTGTTTCACCAATCTGTCATTCGACATACGTTCTACATGACCAAACCATCTCAACTGACTTATTCCCACTCTTCTTACAACATTCTTCCCAATCTCACATTCATCATACACTAATGTATTCCGGACACGATCTCTTCTAGTATATCCACACACACCCCGCAAATATCTCATTTCCACAGCAGTTATACGCCGTTCATGTTTCTTCATCCATACCCAACATTCACTACCATACATCAACGTAGGCACTAACACACCATTATAAACACTCAATCGAGCATCTCTGGATACATTCACGTTCCGAGTAAAGGTTCCCAGAGCACCCAATATCTTACATCCAGCAGATACTCTTCTTTCAATCTCTCGATCAATACGTCCATCCCTCGAAAACACACTCCCCAAGTATACAAACTCATGATTAGAACAAAAAATAAGAAAAAAATAAAAAAATTAATGTCAATGTCAAATTACGTCAAATATGTGCAATAAAAAATGTAGATATAGTATAATATGCGTACAGGGAAGTCATGTGGTGTCCACATCAGATTGTTTTTATGTTGCAAATTTACAAATATTTAAAAGTACTAGTTTTCATATTTTTTTTATATTTAAATGACTAAAATACTAATAAAATTCACAGATATTTAATTAAAAATAAAATTTTGCAATTAATACAATTTAATATTTCACAGTTTTAGTAAATAATAATTTTTGTGTATAAATACACCCCCAAAACATGTTGATATGCACTGGTTAATTCTGTAAAACGTCATCGCGCGCATGCGCTGTGCGTAGTTCAAATGTTTTTCTTGATGACAGCTATATTTTCTGATAGATAATTAGTGTTTTTGGGTATAAATGTTAATAAATATTAATAAAATATAGTGCCTTTCGTAAGTATAAATGTTATTCTAAGCATTTTGATATAAATTTCACCTGGAAATATAGTTTTTTGTAATTAAAGATGTATCAACATTTAGTTATATGATTTGGTATATACGTAATACATTATAGGTATATAGTCTTTTAGAAATCTTGTATTTTAAAAGTTAAATTTGATTCAAACGGCTTTAGCATCATACTTACACATAATTTAAAACAATATATTCTAAATTTAAAATAACATTTTTGCATATATCATATTTCAACAATAAAAAATATATTTATTACAAAATGCATTATATATACTATTTATTATTATTATTTACATACATAAATATGATTGTCTATGCATTGAAATGACTAAATGTATTGAATTTTAATATATTTACATCATTCTATATATATTTATAAAAGTATTTTGTCTGCTTGAACGATAAATTTGCCGGCATGAACAAGTCCGTTCCATAAATTTAGTCTCGCACGGCGCTCTGTGATTGCTGGGTGTTTCTGCATAAAATAATTTTAATTCAAAATAAAATACTGGGTACATTGTAAACTTAAACATTATTTTAACATTTTCGATAGATATTTGTTCTTAAAAGTAGTGTAAAAATGTACTCTGTAATACATAACAGCTACAAGTGTTGCGACATCATAGTATTGTATTTAATTATTTAAATATTTGATAGATGCTTACAAAATTATTGTTAATAATTATTTTAAACAATATTTTTGGCTGTGTTCATATTTTATCAATTTGAAATTTAATTTAAATATTGTTCATATACCACAAGTACGTATTCATATTATTTATTATTATTTACATATATAAATATTGTATTTTATGCATTAAACTAGGTACAAGTATCGATTTTTGTGAAATTAAGCGATACGCGACAAGTTTGTTCCTACAATTACCGAGTACATCTGCACTCAGCAATTCGAGTCTTTGTCGTGTAGCAATGCATTCTCATATATTTCTACTCATATTTCAGCTATTTTGTAGAGTCAGTGACCATGTGTAAGTTCAGAATTTAAATCTCAAGTGAAGTGCGTGGAATAAATAAAGTTCAAAAGTCGAGTGCAAAGTAGTTCGCGACTTTCAATTTCGAGTGCAAAAGTTGTGTAATGTTGTGCAGTTAAAGCAATGGCCTGTTGTGTTTTGTGGTAAGTGTTGTGTCCAGAGATGGTCGCTGGTTCCGGTTGGCAGTTGCTGATGGTCCGTTAAAGCCTTCTAAATGGTAGATTGTTTTTTCCAAGTATTTTTGAGCTATGTTGTTGATTGTTTTTTCTGTTATAATTGCTCTGATTTATTTTTAATTGTACTAATATATTTTTTCAATTGTTGCAGGTTCTGGAGAACTTACAGAAGGCTAAGGTCAGTAACTATACATGTGCTTCTCTTGTCTATCTCTTTTGTATTATTGTAGGAGTATACTATGTACTCATAATTAAATATTTCATACTTGTTGAATGTGATGCTCAACCTGTATCGGTGTCAATTATATTTAAACAAATGGCTTATTTAAATGAACGTTTATGAATGTCCCTAATACACTTATCGACGAATTAATACAGGATGAAATCACATTTAAATCTATATTTTCTGTATTTCCAAAGCATATGTCGCATCCTTATGTAGTTAGTTTGGGCGCGCGTCGAAATCCGAAATAAAAACCGAAATATTAAATATTTTGTTATACACACTATAAATTTTAGTTCATTTTTCGTTCGTTTAAACTTAAATACACTTTAGGTAATTAGCTGTCGGTCGTTTAAAATTCGCAAGAGATCATCTGCTACGAGATTATATTTGTTTAAATATTGTTTTTAGACAAGTATAGTCTGCACGAAGTAGTATGGTTGTCTCGATTATTTTTCAACGATAGAAGAAGGGCCTTGCGGGGCTTTCAGCAGTTTTATGGGGCTACAGAAGCTCTAAGATGCTTCTGTCGTCTTATGGAACCTACATAAGCCTTATGGGGCCACCTAAGAAGCTTCAAAAGGCTCTCAAAAGCCTGTATCCGCGAAGAATCTTTCTATAATTATTTTCTCCATTTTTTAAACGGTACACCCGCGACTTATTAATTTGTATGTAGTATATTTTGAAAAACACTTAAATTTTTAACTTCAAAACACATACACTTTTATTTTAATTGAATGATGTAAATTTCGCGAATTTTTGTCGGGTTCGGGTCGGTTTTCGCGATCTTAAATTAACTTAGGGTAGTCTGGTTTCTATATGGAGTGTATAGAATTTGAAAAATGTTTATATTTGATAAGGAAATATATAATAATTGATATACAAGACATAATCAATTTCTAAAAATTATATTTAATAAATAATTAAAATTTAAAATGTTTTCAAAAATAAATAAGTTTGATGCATTTTCTTTTTGATCCCTACTTAAAGTATGTAGTATTGGCTATAGAATTAATTAAAGTATATTTATACCTATAGATGTTGTGACTCTATTGTTAGCACGATCATTATACAAGCAATAGTTTTCTAGATGACTTTAATGAAATTGATTTTATTTGATTATTTATAAGGTTAACGTAAGTTATTTAAATAATTAGCAAAAAATCCATTTCTTTATCAATTTTTTAATTTAAAATCATTTTAAATGATTATTAGTCATGATAACGTAGTGTAACTTTTGTCGTCGATCTCTAGATGTAGTAAGCCTTTGGGGAAGACTTGGCCTCTGGCGTGGTTGACACGTTGAGTAACCTTGTCTGTCACTCTGGCCCCGAAAAGTATCGTCCTCTGCGTGTCAAACACAATGAGGTACCTTTACTCAGCTTGCTTCAAATATACCCTGGAACTCACGTTAGATTTGTCTCCATATATAAATCAATGATTTACACATTTTCAGGTGAACAACACACAATGTCATATTTCGCGTAGCTTTTCAGGTTTTGTTCGTTCGTCGCCGCGTTTGTCCGTCGTTGGGGGGCCGCCTAACGTGCGGCCTATTACAACACACATGTACTAATCCATTTTTTTGGGTGTAAGCCGTCCTTGTAGGCGGAGCCCCCACTGTATTTTTCTTTTACAGCTTTATGATACTTTTCTTAGAATATTTGTTTTGATTTAAGCGCGCAATATTTTAGCGCCGGCCCTGTATCAATTTAAGAACAAACAATATATTTATAGTTTTTATTTCAGGTAGTCTCATTTATAAGCTGAATAATAAACAGTCAACCACCCTGTATATATATTAAACATTTTCAATGACTAGATGTGGAGTATTTTTAAGATACTAAAAATTCTATCAAAAAATTATTAATAAATAAATAAATTGTAAAATTTATTTTGCCGTTTTTCTCGTGAAAAATAAATAAATTATCAATAATTTTCTAGGTTTTCATTGTGAACATTTTTTACTTCCTTGAACGAAGTAAAGCGAAACTTTTCGGTTCTCAGATTTCAGCGGAAATATCTATTGATGAAAAAAATGGTATTATTTTTATTTTAGAAGTAACTGCAGCAATAAAAGTTTTAGAGAATTAAATTCTGCGTCTAGCACATTAATAATTATTAAATTAGCCTTTTGTATAAGCGAGATATCTAAATTTAAAAATTATATATTTCTTGTTTTTTGTAAATAAGAAAAAAATAAAAAAAATTAATGTCAATATTAAATTACGTCAAATGAGTGCAATAAAAAAATGTAGGTATAGTATACGCGTGCAAGGTAGTCATGTGGTGTCCACATCAGATTTTTTCAAAGTAACGTACTAAATTAATTTTTCGAAAGATGAGACCTAGCTAGATCGTTTTCTGAGATAAAAAAATCTGATGTGGACACCACATGACTTCCTTGTACGCGTATTAAACTATAGATATAGATTACAATACTTCCTTTACTTCGTACAAGGAAGTAAAAAACATTAGAAAACCAAGTTTCATCAAAATCGTTAGAGCCTATTCCGAGATCGTTGACAGACAAACAGATAGGCAGTAGTGTATTGGATTCTGCTTCTAAATCAATTTAGATATTGCATTTTATTTATAGAGTAAAATAAAAATATCATTACGCCTTTTACCCATTACTGGGTAACAAACAATTGTCTGTAATTTTATGCGCATTCTTTTTACTGCTAATCGTATCTCAGTTGAAACAGTAGTCAGATGAGATTTAAGTTAAACTAAAGTGAGATAAATGTCAAAAAGAACGGCTGTCTTAAGACGTTTGTAAGGTAGTGTAGTTAACTCAGTTAAATCTCAATATTTTTAGTTAACTCACTTAACGGTGTGGTAAAAAGAACGATTATTTTTACATCTCATTTCAAGTGACTTGAGATGAGCTGATATTTATGATAAAAAGAATAGGGTTTTGTTTCAATTCCATGGCTGTACATATAAAGTAACTGTTTTCAAAAAATTGTATACTTTATGAAATGTTACCAATTAAATCCGATTACTAACTTAAACGCATAATTTCTATCTCTACTTTATTTATTTGACATATTTTTGTCTAAAATAATTTGAAAATTTTTACGTAAGGAAAACTTGATTTCCCATGTTAAACGTCTATAGCAAGTTTTTAATTAACGTCCTGTATACAGGCTGTTTCTATACCTCTCCACAAAACTTTAATGACATATATAATTTGATATACTGATTATAGAACAAAAAGATTTATTTTGGAATTCGCAAAAATTAGGGTATTTCATTTTTAGTGTCACTGGTTTAATAGTACATTTAATTATTTATAATTATGTTACTAATGAAATAAAAGTATAAACATTGCCTACAAATAATCATTTATTAATTAGTTATTATGTAGGTACCTGGTGTAATGCCTTATTTTTATTTTTATTTGAGTACCTAGTCTGATTTCATATACGGTATTGAAAGGGTAAGTTGTTGTGGGAGAAATTTGAGAAAAATGTATAGCAACAATGAATTAGTGGATATGCTGTTAGTGTATGTAGAAGCGGCGCAAAATTCCGAATGAAACCAGTGACACTAAAAGTGTCGCTAGGAATGAAATATCCGAATTTTTGCAAGACTTCTGAGCTCCGGTCAAATGCTCTTAATTAACTGAGAGTAACCTCCATGTAATCAAGTCTAATGTTATTATAATTTATCTCTTTATTTTGGCTGTGTCAAAAGCTGCCTCAATCCTATGACGCCTTATTGAAAGACTTGACGTTGAGATCGTCTGAAGCCACACTGATACTAGTATTTAAGAAAGAAATGAGTTGAAATTTTATGAAATTAAAATTAATTTTTCTGCCTTAATACTAGTTGATATAATTATTTATGGAGAAGCGTCGCAAAATTATCAAATTATACAGGGTGTTATATTTTAATAGACCCAGCAAATATCTTGCTTATTTATCAACTTAGCAATTTCTTTCATATAACATGATTTATACAACAACATGTAAACTAGTTGATGACGGATGTACATTTATGATATCATTTCCGGTTTATTAGTAATTAATATCAACTTTGAAATTTCAAATGGAACATACTATATTTTTTTACAAATTTGAAAAGTGCATCAAATTTGCTTTACAATCATCTAAAATAATCCATATGTTACATCATTAAAAAGTAAAATGGCGGGCACTTTAATATACACCAAATCGGAAAGAGAATAGTGAGCCATGACTGTGACTTGAAATAAAACAATTAACTAAAACAATTGTAATTATTATTATTAAACGAAATAATATTTATTTGTCATAATAATACAGAAAATAAGAATAAGAAACACTTAATAACAACAAAATGATTTTATAAAAAATATTCAAAATGGCTCCCAGTCTCTTCAATACATTTTGCACAACGTTTTGAAACAGAATAAGTAGCCCTTTATATTTGGTTAGCAGATACAGATTCAATTGCAGCTTCATTTTTATTCTTCAGTCCGTTTAATGTGATTACAATCAAAATCTTTCACGTAGCTCCATAAAAAAATCAAGTGGTCAGATCGGGAGAAAATGCATTGAAGAGGCTGAGAGTTATTTTGAATATTTGTTATAAAATCATTTTGTTGTTATTAAGTGTTCCTTGAAATATTATTTCATTTAATAATAATAGTTACAATTGTTTTAGTTAATTGTTTTATTTCAAGCCACAGTCATGGCTCACTATTCTCTTTCCGATTTGGTGTATATTAAAGTGCGCGTCATTTTACTTTTTAATAATGTAACATATGGATTATTTTACATGATTGTAAAGCAAATTTGATGCACTTTTGAAATTTGTAAAAAAATATAGTATGTTCCATTTGAAATTTCAAAGTTGATATTAATTACTAATAAACCGGAAATGATATCATGAATGTACATCCGTCATCTACTAGCTTACATGTTACTGTATAAATCATGTTATATGAAAGAAATTGCTAAGTTGATAAATAAGCGAGATATTTGCTGGGTCTATTAAAATATAACACCCTGTATATGTCATACTGTATACAGTATTTTTTCTCATATTTCATAACAGTATCCTTTTATCTCTTTCTTTGAATTCTTCTACAGTTTGCTTTTGTTGGAATCTAAAAGGATAGAAAATTAGTGTTGTAGTGTAAAAGTATCTGTTACGGATCTGATGAACAGAGGCAAGGTGTGCTGAATGCTCCATCTGCCTGATATATAGAATGCCGGACGGCGGACACACTGCCACCGCATGGCAGCAGCTAGGAGCCGAGGGCCGGACCAGAGAACCTCTACCTAGCGGAGCCGTGCGCCGCAGACCAGCTGTCTGATTGTTCTGCGTTCTCGGCTTCAACACAAAACAAAACGTTCAACTCTCGTATCGTATCGAACACGGCTCTAGAACTAACTCCATCGTTCACTCGCTATAACTGCGGGCAACAAGTTTATCTAAATTCAAAACAAAACTATAAACGATAGTGGCGGATCTCATGAAACTAGGAAACTACCAGTTTTAGAGAACAGATGACTAATAGGGATCCCCAAAAGACTAGAAAATAATTACATTTTCACAATTATTAACTTACTCGTATTTCAGATTTATAATCTTCTTGTTATCGTATCTTTAAGGAATTTAGTTTCTCTGTATTAGAGCAGTATTTATGGGGCCTATTCACGATCATGTTTACTGTTCTAATCTCTGATCAAATGATTAGATTACAATACCATACGATCTGCCGATCAAATCAAATTTTATGGAAATTTAAATTTAGTATTAATGTCAACATATGGGACGTTTCCTTTATAAGAACTAGTGCTTTTTTGGGTGAACTAATGACTAGAGAAAATGAGAAAAGTTTTAAATATTAATTTTCCATTTATTATACGACGTTTCGGGCAATGGTTATAACTATTTTCAAGCGATTAAAGGTGTACATCTGAATATATATTTGAATGTACATTAATATTGCTAGTTTTTAAATTGAAACTGTTAAATAATCCTAATGGGATAGGTGGCTCAGTGGTATCGAGTCGGCCTGTGGATCTTGACAACCCTGGTTCGATGCCCACAGCCGACAAACAATTTTCACCAATTTAAATCTACCCCTGTGGCTCCTCCTCTACTAACATCTTTGGGGGCCGTGATTTGACGGCTGGTAACCGCATTTCACGCGATGAAATATTTCACTTACCGGGATCTGCTTCGGCAGAGTGCCACACCCAGTGATGGGTAAATGTCGTGATGATATATTTATTTTTTTTTAAATTATCTTAAATAAATGAAAGGATATTTTTAACTTTACAGTAAATTTGAATGTTTTACTTATGTGTTATAATTAAAATTTGGTGTGTTCTACTAGGTGGCTTTGGGTTAATTTCAGTCGCCAATACTTATATAATTATTTTTTAAAATGTAGATTTTTGTCAAAATGTATCTTACAAATTAAAAAGTTTCTTATTAATTAAATAAATAACAATTTATTCTTTATATTAGAACTCATAAGCATATTTATATACAGTCCTTAAAAAATTAAATTGAATTCATTCTGCTTATTATCTAATTGGATTATTTTCTGTAATTGATCGATATGTTAATTAAAAGTTTTTATATTTCATAATTACTTTATAAATTATCACTATTTCTATACTTTATAATCATAATAATTTACCCTAACATTATAATTTTATATATGAATATATGTTGCTGTTATTATGAAAAAGAATATAAAGATGATTCATTGACAGCTTCATAAAAAGAATTTATTTCAAGGCACTTTTCGTCTCCTATTAGGGCATAATTAAAGTATCCGCCATTTTATTTATTAATAGTGCAACATATGGATTATTTCATATGTAGGTACTTTTGAAATTTGTATATAAGTATAGTATGTTTTATTTGAAATTTCCAAGTTAATATTAATTACAGCCCGGAAATGATATCGTGAATGTAAATCCATTATCAATTAGCTTACAAGACTGTATAAATCATGTCATATGAAACAAATTGTTGAATTGATAAATAATCAAGACATTAGTTGGGTCTCTTAAATATATCATCCTAAATGTGTCATATCTATATTAGTTTAGTTTATCTAGAATGCTAGAGTGTAGATCTGAAGAAGATTCTCCAATCTGCGTTTCATTCTTGGAAAACGCTATTTTCATTTATTAATTGGATCGTTATTTCATTTTTTTGTTTAATGTCGAAACAAAGATACGTAGAGTAGTAACAAGAATAAAGAGAATGTAAATTAATTTCCATTTGAAATTCAAACGTGTAAATGAAACCTACGCATACATGCAAACACAAAAGTAACAAATTCCAGTCTCGTTCCAAACCGAATTTCAGCCGCGTGGATAATTCGCGTAGCGTACGACCGCGGATGGAAAAAGAAAAGCGTATAATAGGCGCGACGCGGGGAGGAAACCTGGCCTTCTGCCCCCGACTCTTAATCATAAGATAGAACTCCGAGGAGACCTATTCACTCGTGTGAAAACTGAAAATATGCCAGGAAATCTTTTTTCCTACCTTATTTGAACAATTTATACTTTTTTCTAATGAGAAAAAAGTTGTGTATGGGAAAATATAATTCATAATACTGCGTTAATTAAATAGTCAAATTATGGTATAGATATTAGTGGCAGTAGAAATAGTAAAATACAAAATAAAAAAATAAATGTGTCATTACGCCTTTTACCCTGTACTGCATGTGGCACTACGGCACTACGCCGCAGCAGATCTCTATAAATGATATATTTATGCGCGTTGAATGCAGTTATCAGGAGGGGGAATCACAATAGTAGTTTTAATGTGGTGAAAATTGTGTCGGTTGTGGGAATCGAACCCGGGTTCTTATATCCACATGCTGACTTGGGGTAGGTGGCTCAGGTCTGTGGATCTTGAGAATCCTGGTTCGATCCCCACAACCGACAAACAATTTTCACCAATTTAAATCTACCCCTGTGGCTCCCCCTCCACTAACATCTTTGGGGGCCATGATTTGACGGCTAGTAACCGCACTTCACGCGCAAAAATATATCACGTACCAAGATCTGCTACAGTAGAGTGCCACACCCAGTAATGGGTAAAAGGCGTGATGATACATTTATATTTAATTATTTATCTGACTTGAGACCACTTTATCACCTACCCCATAAAAATAAATAAATATATCACCACGCCTTTTATTCTTTACTGGTGTGACACTTTGTCGTAGCAGATCTCTGTAAATTATATATTTATTCGCGAGGAATGCAGTTACCAGCCGTCAAATCACAGCATCCAAAGATATTAGTGAAATGAAAGCCACAAGGGTAATTTAAACGTAGTGAAAATTGTTTGTCGACTTTGGGAACCGAATTCGGGTTTTTTCAAATTCACACTTTCTCGATTTTAACAGTAATTGTATAAAAAAATTAAATGTGTAGCTTGATTTAAAAACAGAATTTAATTATCCAAATTTTTTATTTGAATATTTTCGTCTAAATTAGCCTGGGAGATAACGGAAACCGGAAATTTCTTTCCAATTTTAATTCTCTCGATACCACTGAGCTATCTATCCCAACGAGTAAATGTGTTAATTGTTAATTTATTAGCTGCTGGTATACCTAGGGTTTGAAATGAATGTTTGGAGTATTGAAAAATGAACCAGTCAGAAAAGAAGATAAACGAGACAAATGACATTTTTAAAACTCAAGCACATTTCATGGTGTCGTCCACATTCGTCCTGTGCGTCTACGGCCCATCCACCTGGTCATGAGTGCTGATTTGGCCCAGGATCTGCACATGGACATTGTTCATATTTTATCAAAAGAAAGAATTATCAAATAATGTCACATTTTTGCGCTGAATACTACAAATCTATTTTCACCACTTACTTGCCACTAACTTTAAGTGATATAAAAAAAGACAAGTGTCTAAACTTTATAGAAAGATGTATCTAACACAGTTTTTAATTTTATTTTGATTTAATAATTGAGAATTTGCATAAATATTAGCCGCACTTCACGCGAAAAATATATCACTAATCTGCTACGACAGAGTAATGGGTAAAAGACGTGATGATATATTTATTTATATATTTTATAGTTTAGCTTTCGCTTTAATCCTTTACTTATGCCGAATATGAAAAAATGTAAACGGGAGTCACATTTACATGATTCTGTTAGACTTATTTTATTAAAAGAAGAATTAATATCGCTTAAGTCAATTTACACGAATGCGAGGTCGAATTTTTCACTCAGAGTTTAAAGAATTTGTCAGCAATCTAAGATTCGTGATATATATATATATATATACCTTGTAGTGTGCTAAAAATTACAATGTGACAAATTATTGTTTATTGAGATGTATTTTAATTAAGCTGTTATAATATATTTATTTTGGAATTGTATTATCTTGCGTATTATTATTCTTTGTGAAGATTTATTTTTAATTATAATTAACTAGATATTTATGTTATGCCGCATTAAAGTCTCTCTAACAGTTTCACTTATTTATTTAATTTCAAATATTTTAATCTTTCTAATTATGAATAGTATTACTTCAGTGGCCAAATAAGATCTTGGATCGATCATCATGCAAATACATTGGCTGTAGACGCACGTCGCTATATTTCATGGACGAGTTGATCTACTATACGGGTAGTATTGATACCAGTAAAGTATCAATATCGATACCTTCTTTTCGATATCAAATATTTTAGTACTCGCAAGCTTTGATTTCAAAACGTTTAAGTCAATAACTGAATAAAATCGCTCTAAAATCATTTTTTCTACAACTGTAAAAAAAGTTCACTTTTTTTCACTAATATCAACACATGATCTACGTGATTTTTTATCATGCCACATTACCATGACAACACATATTTGGCGCACTATTTTAAACCACTGTACTCAAAATGAGTATTTCAAGCCCGCTTCAAAATTATTATTTTCACGTTTCATTGATTACAATACAACTAGTACCAAATTCATATTATTTTTAATATTGTTTTCTACAATTTATTTGAATAAATCAATAATTATTGTATTATTCTTTTTTGACAGTTGTAGAAAAAATTTTGTTTGTATTTCGTGGACGAAATTCGAATTTTTTGGCACGAGTAACTTTTTGTCTCGATTAAAATAACTATTTCTTACTTTCAAATAAAAGTGTGTTTTTATTGTACTAGTAAATTACTTTTAATATTAGATTTAAGTAAGTGTGGTCAAACATATTTTATTTATTTGAAACGTATTTATTTTTCTGATCACGTGTATAGTATAAATATTATATTTTCTTATATTTACTTCAAAACAGTCCAAGACTATATTAATAATAATAACCACTAATTTTGTTCTCGTTGTACTCGTACCATTTAATAAATCTGTTTTATGCTAATTCTAAAGTAGCTTTTCAAGCAGCTTCATTAATATTTTTTGGTAATGTGTTATTCATAATACACAATTAGTACTAATATCAAATGCAACACAATACCACGTACATTTGTCAAAAATTTTCATGTAACTAATAAACAACTTTCAATTTTTATTGAATTATAGACTACGTGTTTCATTACATTACTATAAATTATCTTTTGTTACTAAATTGTCAAAAATAATTAAATAAATTATTATTAAATATGAAACGAAGTTTCTAGAAATAATATTGTATGATATATGTGTTAAAAGTGATTTTATTTGGTTTGTGGAGTTGCTTCACTCGTCTTTGCCTCACTCATAACATTCCACTTTAAACCCTTATATCATAAATAACTATTTAGTTCATATTTCTACTGATGATACGTACTTAGAGGGATTGAAGGTTTGACATTTAAAAAGTATATTCACAGATTAAACTACAGATTTTAATGCTATGTATCTACGTTGTATTTAATATAATTTATTTAATTATTTATAGATCTAACAAATTGAAATAATAAGAACCGTATTTTTCAGCGAATAATATTTATTTATTTATTTATTTATGTTACGCTGTACAACAGGAACTGAATCCCAATTACAGTACAGGGTCCGCACTCACCGAGCGGCAGTGTAGTAGTTTATATAATTTTTAGCTTGTGTGAGATTCGAACTCGGGATCTCCGGATTGGAATTCCGTATCGCTATCCACACCACCGTACTGACGGATATATGTAGTATTATTCTGTTGTTTATTATTCCAATAAGATAATTATTGTAAACTATGATTGAATATTCATATTTTCTTTTAATAAAGAATATTTTAGTGAATAATATGCAATCTTTGTAGCATATTTTGATAAAATTTAGTTTATAATATAGTCATATTTTGCATATTTTTCGTGTATAAAATTATCAGCTCTAGTCATCATTTGTCTGTGTTGATACGTCTATAGAAAATAAACCCTTTGATATGACAAAAAAATACCTCGCTTTACGGCCTAGATACGTTCCACAAAACTTGGCCGCAAAACGAAAAGCCGTATAAGGAATCAATCAAGTATAATACAAATTCATACAAATTCAATGGGAAAAAAGTTTTTTTTTGCCGTTATAGCGAAACATTTTAGGCCGTAAATCGAAAACGTGCGTAAATCGAAAAGGACCGTTATAGCGAAATTCCGTATAAAGAGCGGCCGTATAGCGAGGTATGGGTGTATTTTCAATTCGATTTGAATTAGTAGCGCTTCACTCATTAGAACAAACGCAAGACAAATATATTTTTCGATGTATTTATGGTGCAAATTATATTTACCTATACTTTTTCCACAACATAATCAATAAATTATAATAAAATGATACTAGAATCAGTGATTAAAAGTTCAAAAATATTTGCCTTGTAATAGTTCGAAAAACTACCACTTGTAATGCACCGTTTAGCTAGAATTGTGAAGAATAACCGTAAATTTTGCGACCACTTCAATGTCCGCAGCTCCAGTTCTCTATTTAAATATCCGTGTAAAGTTGAACCATAAAAAAATAAAATGTTATGAGAAGCAGAAACGGTGTATGACTCTCTATGAGTAAATAAAAATAAAAGCTTTTGAAATGTTTGAACGTGTACACGTCGACGGAATAAAGGTACCTATTTATGTGAAAATTTGTTGTGGACTAGAATTTATGACTTAAAAAAAATAAAACTTCTTCTTCGTAAAGGTTTATAAATGTGAATGAACCAAAAAACATTCCAGGACGTTTTGGACGTTATCGTGAATCGTACAATTACCATATGAATTGAATTTTTATTTCAGTTCAATTAATCCAGATTTCAGAGTGAAGTATGTTAATGTATACATAAATTAGTAATAAATACAGTTGTTTTGATAATTTAGTAACTTTGTTGCTCCTTGAACGAATTTATTTCGAGGACGGCGCTGGATGGAGATCTACTGCGAATTTCTGGCGTTGTTCTTTTCGCTTGCTTGTTCACGGAGAGCTAGAGTGGTTCCAGGTTCCTCTGCGCCTGTGTGTGTAAGCGTGCGATATGGTAAGGTAAACACAACCCGCTAGATGTGAAATGAAAGCATATGTCTCACGTACGAAATGGAACTTGTCGCGGTTAACATTCGCTACGCTTTTAAATCTAAATTGTTATTTGCATGCAGCCGCCTTTACATGTTTATAACTTTAAACGAAAGTTTTTTCTCAACTTTATTAAGCCTGGTACTTGCTTTCTTTTGCGATTTTAAATCTGTTTACATAACACAATTGTGATGAAAGGAATTAAATATTTACCTTCAATCTCGTATTAATTAAATCTCTTTGTTTACAAGCTAAATCTAGAAAATTAAAATTATAAGATCTCCAACATTATTTACATTTAGGCAGGGTTGGATTTACATAATTTGAGACCAAGGGTGGGATTCCGTAACTTTGGTTGCTATCATTTGAACTTTTAACATATAGTATCAAAATAAATAACTACAAATGTATTTGCAATGGTTATTTGTACTTATTATTAGTTGCAGAATCTCACCACAGGAGTTTAAACAAAAACTGTAAAATTATATTTCAAGATTGTATGGATCTAACTTTTTGCTATCTCAAAAAAAATAGATTTTCAGAAAACAATGTTTCTTGTTTAAAATAGTTATTTGTGTATTAAGAGCGTAAAGTGATTCTTTGTTACTCGAGCACGGTAATTGCAGCGCGAGCCGAAGGCGAGGGCTGCAATAGAGCAAGAGGAACAACGACACTTTACGCTCGTGATACACACATATTTTTTTCTACGATTGCATCTTAAAATTATTAAAAAACGTATTTATACAGAAAATAAATTCGTTCTGTCAACTGAGAATATGACAAGTTTCTGTTTTGCGCATATTTAATATATTTAAATTCGCGCGTTTCCAGTGGCAACGCGCGCATTTAACGTCTTTTTCGCGCGTTGCCATTGGAGGCGCGCAAAAAATATATTTTTCGATTGTTCCACAGAAAATGTCAACTTTACGATGACAAATGAGAACGTAATTGTCAACTTTTCATAGCAATCGTAGAAAAATATGTTTTCAATTACCTCACTAGGTCAGAGTTTTGCAACCTGTATCCCGCAAGGTTTTCCAATACATACGTAAATTAAGGACTTTATTTCATGATGGAGTGTTGAGTACCAGATTGGAAAGGCTTCCAAATAAATGCACAAGTACACAATATAATATCTATTTTATGTCAGACAATGATTTCTAATACATCCGCTTATTTTATAATTAAACTTGGTAAATGGGGTAGGTGGCTCAGTGGTATCGAGCCGGCCTGTGGATCTTGAGAACCCTTGTTCGATCCCCACAGCCGACAAACAATTTTCACCAATTTAAATCTACCCCTGTGGCTCCCTCACCACTAATATTTTTGGGGGTCGTGATTTGACAGCTGGTAACCGCACTTCACGCGAAAAGAGAGATCTGCTTAGGCAGAGTGCCACACCACCTAGTAATGGGTAAAAGGCGTTATGATATATTTATTTAAACATAGTTCTTCGGTTTACAAAATCGGAATAGAAATTTTTCGAGAATATATTTAGGTAGGAAGTGGATAGGTAAGGACATGTTGCAGTAAGGGTAGGAAGATCAGTATCAGTATCTAGACGATGTGTCACGATAACAAAGAATTTGGAACGTAATGGACCTTGAACATGGCATAAGGTGCAATACGAAAACGTGGAGAATGGCGTTATTCCTTATTGTCTAATAATATCTAAATGAATACATTTCTAAAGATAAGATATATAACTATACTTACAAAGAATACAATAACATATTTTGGGTAGGTACATGACAGGTGTCTATGATAAAAAAAAGTTTACGCCGCAGATAATATTAAATATATTTGAGTAATTTTTCTTAATCGACTTGCTACAAATGTATATTGTATTCATAGTGTAGTAAAATTTCTATTCTATCATAAATCCTCGATCGAACCCTAATTGTTAAGGAAAGCAATACTTATATAGCTCTTATTAAATTTTAATTCTGAACTTTTAATAAGTTCAGTGACAAAGAATTTTGTAATATTCATATTAATAATAGAAGCCTATATTCTACGTGTCCATATGGACAAAGGCCACATTCAATTTCTTCCAGTTTGTTCTATCGGCCGCTGCTCTCATCCATGAACTTCCTGCTGTCCTCTTGATGCTGTCTTCCCATCTTCTTTCTTATATTCATATAAATGTAATTAAATATTTGCTACGAAGTAAATTTAACCTAAAAATGTTTTTGATGTTTAAAATGTTATAGGTAAACTTGTGATAATTCAATATGGCGCTCAATTAAAATAAGAAAGATTCTAGTAATATCTTGGCCACCGCCATCGTTAATTTTATTTTGATATCACAGTTAAATTTGTATTATCCAATCACGTAAATTTTATATGAAGCATTTTCTTATATCTTTCGGAGGTTTGCCTTTCTTAAAAAAAATTAATTTTTTAAAAATAACTTTCAAACTGTTCGGAAATTTATTTTTTTCTCTACGGAATCAGAATCAACCCTCAAAAATGCACAACAATTCCCATTTAATGACCTCATAGTTCAGTTTCTAAGATCCCAGTGGGAACCCACTTAATTTAAAACACCTTACATATATATAGTTAAAATTATTGAAGGTACGTACCTATTTGGTAGAAATTAGTACTGAGTATAATTATTTAGGTAAAACAATATAATACAAATTTATTAATGTAATATTTATTATATCTTTATCGCGGCAATCTGTGAATATCATTAATAATAACAAATTATATTTGGCTACTAGTTTCTTACATATTTTAATATAAGCAACTATTAATAATGGTTACAGACGTTTTATTTATGTAGATAATGCAGTAAATCTCTTTTTCTCTTTTAATATTACATTGAACCTGCAATGTAAGAAAATATGTTTTAACTCCGAACATATTGGGGCCAATTCTCCGTAACCTAAACTTATTAAATTTTGAACAAAGCAAGTTTTGTAAAAATTGATCTCGATTTGGTAGTAGAAAATATAGTTTATTTAGACTAGTTAGTAGCCACATAGCTTTTAATTGAGACTTCGAATATTAGTGCAACAACGACTAATAATTAAAAAAATATTATTATTATAGTCTACAACATTAGTTTAATTGTGCAAATGTTCTTACAATTTTAATTAAAAAAATAAAATACTATCTACAGTTGATATTATATTTCGGAGAAACTTTAAGGACGTCCTCATCGTAGAACAAAAAGATTTTTAGTATGATTTATAAAATCAGTGGATAACTTATATTTATTTATTTATTTATGTTACGCTGTACAACAGGAACTTAATCCCAATTACAGTACAGGGTCCGCAGTCACCGAGCCGCAGTGTGGTAGTTCATATAATTTTTAGCTTGAGTGAGATTCGAACTCGGAATCTCCTGATTTGAATTCCATATTGCTATCCACACCACCGTACTGACGGACAAAACAATAAATAATTGTTTATTATCAATATTAGAAATATCGACTTGTTAAACAAATCTTCTTCAATGATATAAAATGGGGAACATCCCATTATTAAAGTCGAGTAAAAAACTTTAGTCAAAATCAATATAAAAAGATTGATTCTTGAAGTGTACATTCTTAATCCCACTGGTCGACAGTCATTTACCTGATTAATTAATGAATAATAATAATTAATATGTTAGAAATAACTATGAAACCTAAATAAATAAAATATAAATATATCTTCACGCACTTACCCATTACTGGGTGTGGCACTCTGCAGTACCAGATCTCGGTAAGTGACATTTTTCTTCTCCTGAAGTGTGGTTAGCAGCCATCACGACCCCCAAAGATATTAGTGGAAGGAGAGCCACAGGGGTAGTTTTAACATGGTGAAAATTTATTGTCGGTTGTGGAAATCGAACGCGGGTTCAGATTCATAGGCTAACTCGATTCCACTGAGCCACCTACCCCATAACTATGAAACCTAGTGGTATTAAAACTGTATACTGTACGTAACCCGTCCTTCACTTTGCGAATTTGAAAAAAAAAGTCATATTATATTTATATACAGGGTGTTTCACAACTTAGAGCAAAACATTAAAGGGTATATTCTGTACGACGTGCTGATCATGAAACAATTTTTTTTTTTAAATCGCTAAACTATTTTCTATATTTCCCAGTCCAAAATTTTTCGTTGCCACTGCCACTGGGTGGATGATTATGTTAAAGTTATTAATTAAATAAAATTCTATTATAAATAACTGCTAATAATTGAATTGTGTAATTATTCTTTCGTAGTTGATACCTACTTCATTGTTTGTGTTTAATAGGAAAGCGAATCCAGTGCAGTACTACAAAAAATGTTTTAGGATAACAACCCTTAATTTTTCGAATTTAAAAAAAAATCTTTTTGTTTCATGATCAGCACGTCGTACCTTTTAATTTTTTGCTCTAAGTTGTGAAACATCCTGTATATATATATACCCTTATTTTTTTTCCCGAAATATATAAACACCTAGTATCTGTACCTACGTGATTATTAAAGGTTCACCTACTTCATGATAAATTTGACCCAGTAAAATGGTAGATATATTTTTATTTCATTTCAACAGAATATTTTTACAGTATAAAAACGAAATTCAGATATTTTTGTTGAGTTTTTATTTTGATTTGATTAGCATACCTGATTTATAAATTAAACAATGAAAAAGTCAGAAAAAGGCGATAACATAACTTACTTAGCTGTTGAACACGCAACATTTCTGAATAAGCTGTAACGAACTGCATTCTCTGGTTCAATAACAAGAACAGAATATTTTGTAAACTCATTTAATGCATCTCAACTGAAGTAATTTCAGCTCGCTGTTCAGAGACATTAATATTATATTTGTGTTTATCTTCTGAAACAAGTAGTTGGGACTGTCTTGACATGGCGTATTTGTTTGTTGCAATGCGCTGTGCTTATGTTCGTGACATAGTGACATGTATTCAGTTCTGGAACTCAATTTCAGTGTTTCACGCAAGTCTAATAACATAAAGTAAAGACAAACGCTTTCCGAACAGTTTATAGCGATACTTACGATTTTACGGTTTCAACGTCCAACTGTGCCAATATAATTTATGGTTCAATATGGCTGACTACGGAAATGAACAAACTGAACAAAGTGCATTATGGTATCTTCATTATATTTGAGGTGTACCACAACCGCATCTACAACTCGAACTAGTCCGAATGGAATTGTACACTTCTGGAAACGAATACGTATCTCATGTCTTTAATGCTTATTCAATAAGTAAGTAATTTAAGAGAAATGCAAACAACAATAATAGTGACTAGAGTTGTACGAGTAGAATTGTTAACTGTTGTTTTTTACTTCCCTGGTCTATATAATAGGGAAAGTATATTTTCACGTTCTAGATCCTACCAAACGCATATACAACAGGGGCGGATCCAGACTTCGAATTAGGGGGGGAGGGGTCATGGAGTGAATTTTGTCTCGGAGGGGGGGAGTTGCCCATCTTCTAAATATAAAAAAACATTTGTATTTGCTCATATTATATTCCTGCTATAAATAATTAATGTTTAGCTTTAAGCAAAATTACTTTTTGATAAACAATTATAAACGTGGCGAGGAAAATTTCCTCTAAGAAGTTTCAATATCTAAACGGTTCTTCGATAGAATACAAAAATTATTGAAAGTTGATTTTCTAAGTGCAAATGTCGGTAGTCACATACTTGACTAGGTCTTAAATAGAATACCTCACACATCTGTGGGTCGAAATAATATCCTCACAAAATATTGGTTTTTGACTATTTATTAGAATAATAAATCAAACAATAGTTCTTAATTATCTTAGAATGTTAAGTTCTTAGATAATATTTTCTATTTAATTTGTTTAACAAATTATTATTACCTATTAGGGCCAATTACGTATTAGGGCCAACATTTAAAAAAAGTCCATGCTAAGGGAGAGGGGTCATGACCCCCATGACCCTCCCCCTGGATCCGCCTCTGATATACAAGTAGGATGATATAGGTCTAGTGATGTGAGTTGGATAAATACCCAATGGATTGGTAAATCAAATTTGGGTATTTACCCGGTATTTACCCGAGGTTATATTTACCTACTCAATTGTAAAAATTGTAAGTTTATTTTTTGTCAGTGTCGAACAATGTAATTTACAACTAGAAGTCTAGAATCCATTTAAAATAAATACTATAAATATAACATAATACATGTCTAAATATATATATATTTTTTATTTCTGTGAAATTCATTTGTATTTATTTTATTTAATAAAGAAAATATTTTTTAATAACGTAGTTTTATGTGACTTCAAATATTTTACAATGATATTGCAAACCCATATTCTCACTAAATTTATACCCACGTGTGGGTAAATAGCCGGGTATATACCCTGGGTATTTACCTTGAAAAATAAATACCTGAGTATCTTGCATCACTATATAGGTCTTAATAATATCGAATCGGGCTGTGGATTTTATAACTCGGATTCGTTTTCCACAGCCGACAAACAATTTTCACCTTATTAGATTTACCCCTGTGGCTCTCCTCCACTAACGTCTTTGAGAGCCGAGATTTGACGGTTGGTAACCGCATTTCACGCGCATAAATAGATCACTTACCGAGATCTGCTGCGGGAGAGTGCGTTTTAGTTTTGGAATGCAATTTTCTATTTAAGCTAAAAAGCAAAAACTAAGGTTAAGTTCAATAATGAACCATATTCAATGTGTGGGTAACATTTCGGCAGTACAGTGGTGTAGGTAGCATTACAAAATTCGAATCCGGAGAACCCGAATTTGAATCCCACTCAAGCTAAGAAATATATGAACTACCATACTGCGACAGCGTAGCAGATCTCAGTAAGTAATATATTTCTTTGCATAAAGTGCAGATATCAGCCGTCAAATCACGACCCAGAAAATGTTAGTGGAGGGGCAGCAACAGGGAAAGTTTTAACGTGGTAAAAATTGTTTAGTGCCTATTGGAATCGAACCCGGGATCTCAAATCCACAGGCCGACTCGATACCACTGAGCTACCTACCCCATACACATAAATTTAATATTTTGAAATTTATTACAATATGTACTTTCAACCTTGAACTTCAAAAATATGTTCGATACATTTTATGTTTCATTTCAGAACCAATCAGGTAACTTAACCTTAAAAATAAAAACACATTTTAATGTGCGCGTTTCGAAAAATAAAAATGATAAACAGCCAATTGCTACAATTAAGAAAAATAATTTTAAATGTGCCGTTTTAATATCTAATTTTTGATCTGTAATAAAAATTAATCATTGCGTAAATATTTAGAAATAGATGAATTGGCATTGGAATATTTTTTTTGTTAATCATTTATTTGTATTAAATATTGGTTTATGAAAATACGAAAAATATTAAATAATTTATATTTCAAAACTATAATAAATGATAATTTAGTTTGATGTCGAACATTTTTCTGCAAAACAAATAAAGGTATTATGGATACATAAACAATACTTTTATTACGTACACTGTAAATATAAAGCAATAATATTTTCCATATTTCACATCAATCAAATAAATTTAATTCAAAATATCCTAAAAATCATTCAATTAAAGTAGAAAACCAACAACATTAGCTTTGATCTTTCATTTGTGCAAAAATATAAATTTAATTGCTTTATTGGCAAAAAACTATTAAATCTGAAAGAAAATAAGTCAGAAACTAACTTACGTTTTCCCAACTTCTTTCGCTAACTCAGAACCAATTCTAGAACTCGTTAAATAAAAATTTATAGCGATCGAATAAAATTTGTCTCGGTCCTCGTCACGTACAAAGCAAATTACGAGAACGTTCCCATGTGTATAAAATAAATACTTCGAGCTAGCGCCTTGTCCTTATTACTTATCTACCTAAGGGTTTTTTTCCTTGACAGCGTATTGGCTTTTTATGTACCGACGAAAAACGCACTCTATTTAATTACATTTATGTATGGTCTACGAGTAACTTCGCACCAGTTGACTAAATGAATCAGCGAAGAACATCAACAAGAATATCTTACATTTAATACATTTTACTTCACTATTTGATATCTGGTTAATGATTTTAATTTAGCGTGAAATTAATTTAAGCTTTTTTGATTGACTATTTAATTATAATTTGTATTGGTACCGAAGATTCAACGGTTTTTAAATGATTAAAAAAATTGGAAAAGTGATTCCTAAGCAATTATTTAGATAAGGTTCTAATTTAGTTTACCTATATTTAATTATTTTACTTTGTTCCGTTGAATTGATTAGTTTTGTTTGTGAAATGACGTGACAGTAATTAATAACATATAATATATTAGTAAATAATTACTATAGTATTGGAAAAATTAATATCCTGAAGCCAGTTAATTAGTGTCCTTTATTATTTAATTAATAAAATACCATATTCGCGCATCTAATTATACTGACCAAACAATATATTGGATTAATTTTTTTCCGTAACATTTAATGAACATTATTTGTAGGTACTTTAAATAAAATAAAATAGGGTGTAGCATTAAAAATAGTTTTTTTCTATTTTGCGTTCATAAATAAGTCATTACGAAACCCAGTTGCGTATGGAAAGAGCGTTCATTACGTATACGCAACATTTTGTTTTAGACGATTGGTAGTAGCGGATGACATATTGAACCTATCAACGTGAGAATATGGAAATTTTAATATAACTTCTAAATCTGAACAATTGCATAAAGGTTAATAACAGTTACCAACCACAACATTTCATATACAAATTACCCTACATCGACTCGTATTAAAATATTAGTTTTTTTTAATTTCAATTTATAAAAGACGCAAAATAGAGAAAATGGTATAAATAATTCATTTTATAAGACTTTTATCGTATTCAAAACTTGAACGTGTGCGAAAAAAACACGTCTTATCAAATTCGTTCTTTAATATATTATTTTATTTGCCCATTTTTCAGATTTGACTTAAAGTTGAAAATTAATTATTCAAATATCATATTTTTTCCCTTTTCACCTATACTCAGTCTGCTTTTTAATGTTTTTGTGATATATAAATTCATCATACTTTATTACCTGGAATAAAGAAAAATTAAATTGATAGCCTGCTTGATGTACGTTTATTAATAATTTATAATTTATTATCATGTAAATCAAGCAAACTTGGCATCATTAAAAAGAGAAAAAATACATGCGTGTTAAACTTTTGTTTTCATTTAAAAAAATATAACTTTATGTTATATACGAAAGAGAGGCGACTAAAAAAATATTTTTATTCCTCACTGTTAATTATGCTATTTTATTTATAATTTTTATTTCAAACTTTTGTCTCAATTTACTATTATTTTTGAATTAAAATAATTTGTATAAACTCCAAATTTTCAGTCGTATCTAGTGACATGTATTTTTTTAAACAAAAATATCGTGAAACAGACCTACTAAAGTGACAACTTTTATACCCGAAATCATAGCTTTTATATTTCTCGAGATACAAATAGTGATCCTTGTACTGTCGACATCCTGTATACATCCCAGTCTTTTTCCAAAAATATTATTTTACTAACCATACAGAAATTCAATTCATTAGCATAAGTATTAGCATGCAGATTCACAAAATGGGTTAGAGACTAATTTTAATATGATTTAAAACTCAGTTTTTAATTTGTTATAAAATGAAAATGGAGTTAAAATTAATTTGAAAAATTGTGATACTAATTAACTCGCTTTATATGCCTGCCTGTAACTTTTTAATTGTTTTAATATCAAATTGATTAAATATCAAATTGATTAAATATCATTCGATATTACCTACTGTTTTCGAGATACTCGTATGATCGAAAATTCGAAATAAAATTAGGAAGAAAAGTTGCTTCGTTTATATATTTCTTGGATTCTTATTTCTTCCAATCAACCGTTATTGCCCGAGCGAAGATCAGTCGTCCAAATATTTATACAGGCTGTTTCACAACTTAGAGCAAAAAATTAAAGGGTATATTCTGTACGACGTGCTGATCATGAAACAAAAAGAATTTTTTTTAAATCGCAAAACTATTTTCCATGTTTCCCACTGGGTGGATGATTATGTTAAAGTTATTAATTAAATAAAATTCTATTATAAATAACTGCTAATAATTGAATTGTGTAATTATTCTTTCGTAGTTGATACCTACCTTATTGTTTGTGTTTAATAGGAAAGCGAATCCAGTGCACTACTACAAAAAATGTTTTTGAATAACAACCCTTAATTTTTCGAATTTAAGAAAAAATCTTTTTGTTTCATGATCAGCACGTCGTACAGAATATACCCTTTAATTTTTTGCACTAAGTTGTGAAACACCCTGTATATTAAAAACAAGATATATGTTGATAATGGTTTATTTAGATCAATTTTTGTTGTTCTATATTCCCCATTATTCTGTAACTGAATCATTATTTGTTAATAGTCGAGAAGTTTCATGTTTACATTACAAATTATTATAATTTTGATATTCTATTACCAGAATAACCTACCTACTCATTTTTACTTTATTTTCATACATTTTTTGCATAGCTATTATTATAAAAAATATATGTTAGTCCACTGACAGCTTCGTAAAAGTGTGGTTAAAAATCAATTTAATATTATAAAAAGTTTTCGAAATATGAGCGAAAATACGAAAGACATTTAGGGAGAAATGTTGTTTTTTATCTGTTTCTTATTTATAAATAAATAAATAAATATATAAATATATCATCACGCCTTCTACCTATTACTGGGTGTGGCACTCTGCTTAAGCAGATCTTGGTAAGTGATATATTTTTTCCGCCTGAAGTGCGGTTACCAGCCGTCAAATCACGGCCCCCAAAGATTTTAGTGGAGGAGGAGCCACAAGGGTAGATTTAGATTGGTGAAAATTGTTTGTCGGCTGTGGGGATCGAACCAGTGTTCTCAAGATTTACAGGCCGACTCGATACCACTGAACCACCTACCCCATTATTTCTTATTTATCAACTTTAACTTCCCATGTCTTCTTATTTCTCGGCAAATTACAAATTCGCCTAATAAAACGACTGTTAAGTATAACAAAATGTGTCAGTAGCTCAAAAATGATTAAAATTAACCTGAATGTTATATTATCAATTTTTTTTGTATTTCTGTGTTAGTGTATTATTTATTAATTGTGAACGTAATTATAACTAATCCATTTCAAACAACAGAACAGCTGTAACGAATGATTCCCTTTAGTGTCCATAGAATAATTGATATATCTCATTCGTCCATTAACTTTTACAGTTCGATTTTTCCACAAACCAACAATACCGCAGTTGTGGTTAGCAGAGTAACATGATCTATAACGTATCAAATTACTAATTAATTCATAATTGTATTAAAAGGGAAATTAAAAGATAGTATTTCGCTTTATATAATAATTCTTATAAGACTTCGATGATAAAAATTGTATGGGTTTTCACACCACTCACACCGAGCAATATAGAAATTAAATTCAGATTTGATTATATCGTTATTTAAAATGTATTATTAAAAATCTTTTAATTACATGCATTTTATGAATAAATGAAAAATTAATTTTGTAGTAATATTACAATACACATGAGCTGGGCCTGAGGGTGGTTATGTTGTATTTTTTATGCTTTTTAATAATAATATGAAAAAACCTTTTATTCTGAATACCGGAGATATAAATATTTAATATATAATATATATATAATTAAATAAATATATCATCATATAATTATGTCCATTACTGCGTAAAGCAGATTTCGTAAATGAAATGCGGTTACCAGTCGTCAATTATGTCCCCTATTGATGCTAATGCAGGGGTAGTCACACTGGTTTAATTCCAATTATATATTTAATATATTTAAATAGTACAATTATATTTTGATGAAATAGCGAATATATAATAGATATACAATTACTTGTTGCAAATATATAAAAGAATTTAAATGAAAAAATTCCAAATTCCAAATGAATATTTAAAATTAAACAAAATGAACGAAGTTGGCAATCTTATATAATAAAAAAATATATATCATCACGCCTTTTACCCATTACTGGGTGTGGCAGTCTCGATAAGTGATATATTTTTTCGCGTGCAGTGCGGTTACCAGCCGTCAAATCACGGCCTCCAAAGATATTAGTGGAGGGGAAGCCACAGGGGTAGATTTAAATTAGTGAAAATTGTTTGTCGGCTGTGGCGATCGAACCAGGGTTCTCAAGATCCACAGGCCGACCTACCACATATCTTATGATCGCTAAATAGTTATTTATTTAACAAGGCAAAAAAATAGCTAACTATTCATAACTGACTTAAATACTTGAAGCAACTTGACGTGCTCACACGTCACACGCCTCGAACTACAAAAGCGCATGCTATGTAAACACATCATTCACATTCAAACGGTTAAGTGAAAAAAATCTCTAATTTTATTTTGATACGTTTGGTATCAGGAAACAGCCCAAAGATTATATAATAGATGTGTGAATTTTTTTTAATAATATATTATATAACGAGAATTGTAACATGCACATTACGTGCAAGTGAAAAAGTTGCGCACGAGCCTTGGCGAGTGCAGTAATTACACGAGCAATGTAATTGCGTTACAATTCTACTTGTGTATTATACTTTATCTACGACCATAAATAATAATAAGAACAATTACAGAATAATTGTTAGGTTAAATCCGTAACAGCAACTATCAAACAGCAGTGTTACCGCCTAAAAAATGAAAAATTTCTTTAGAACAGTTACGTAATATATACAGGGTATTTCAGGACTAGTGTAACAAACTTTAACAGATTATTCCTGAGGTTATTTTGAGCAAAAAATGTCATATAAACATAGGTCCTATTCCTTCTAGTTACCAAAATACAAGAGGTTGAAGTTCTATAAATAACACGACATTTTCAAATTTTTGTAATCAAGATACTTTCGGAAAACAAGAATTTTATTGAAAAGTAATAACTTAATTGTCTTAATTTAAAATTGTTGTACTTTTGATTGTATTTTTGTTTCATAATGGATGGTTATAGTACTGCTGAATATGCAGATATGATTTTTATTTATGGATTATGTAATGGTAATGCCCGTTATGCGTCTAGAGAATACCAAGACAGATATCCAAATAGGAGCCAACTTTCCCATCCCCTATTTGCGCGCATTTTTGTTTTCCGAAAGTATCTTGATTACAAAAATTTGAAAATTTCGTGTTATTTATAGAACTTCAACCTGTTGTATTTTGGTAACTAGAAGGAATAGGACCTATGTTTATATGTCATTTTTTGCTCAAAATAACCTCAGGAATAAGCTGTTAAAGTTTGTTACACTAGTCCTGAAACACCCTGTATATATATATATATATATATATATATATTACGTAACTAGTGCAGTAAACCCTTAGCAACCGTAAACAAGCATTTACTGTTCTTGCAAATTGTTTTTAATGGCCTACTTACATATATGTTCGTAGATAAAATATTTTAATACCAAATACAAATTAAATACATTTCAATAAGTCGTACAAATCTCAAAACAAACCACATCATTAGAAGTTTAAAACTTCTCAAACAACTTGAATAACCTCAAATTAATAACAGCGTATCATCCAGTCTTCATCAAGTCGATCTGTCTGCACAACCAGCAATTAACAACCTATAAAAACCAACATACGCAAAATTCGACCACTTCTTCATCTCTTCGCACGCGAGCGGACACCGTAAAAAAATCACTCACCACCCGTTGCTATACAGTTCACTATTCTCGGCATCTGAAATGTTTTTAAAAAAAGGTCGATCTATTTTTTTTCGCCATCAGTGATAATGTATAGTCTGGTCAGTAATATGAGAGTTTGAATTTTTATTAATTTTCTGGTTGAACTTGTAGTTTAGTTTAGGATCTATTTTGACTTTATGATATTCTACTTTATACTACACATCAAATATTACTACAAGTATACACCGTAATATTATAGTAAAGGTTATAAGTGAAATTTTAGGTGGCTCAATGGTATCGAGTCGGCCTGTGGATCTTGAGAACCTTGGTTCGATCCCAACAGCCGACAAACAATTTTCACCAATTTAAAAAATCTACCCCTGTGGCTCCTCCTCCACTAATATCTTTCGAGGCCGTGATTTGACGGCTGGTAACCGCACTTCACGCGAAAAAAATATCACTTACCTAGATCTGCTTAGGCAGAGTGCCACACCCAGTGATGGGTAAAAGGCGTGATGATATATATATAAGTGAAATTTGTTAAATGTATGATAATTAGTTCTACTAGCATTACAATATAATGTATGTACAGTAAAATCGGCTCGACAACTAATTAAATGTACTATTAAACCAATGACACTAAAAAGTTCCCTAGGAAGTAAATACCCTAATTTTTGTGAATTTCAAAATTGTTATTTTTGATTCTAGATTGCGAAATGTTACTTTTGCATTCAAGAATGTAAAAGCATTTCGCAATCGAGTATCGAACAACGTTTTTTCGAAAACTATGTCCCAAAATTAGTAATAATGTAATGAGAAAATTTTGACGTTTAGGATTAATTAATGTGACATCTAATGTCTCCAAGACAACAATGTATGTAATATAATTGCTATCAAATATGGTATTCTCTGACCAGCAATTGACAGCTGGTTGGCAATAGAAACCAAACAAATGTTCTAATTTTTTTCTGCGATTTATTGGGATTCGCATTGCATTTCTCAAGAAACTATTCCAGTACACCAGTTAGCTTCCTCAAGCGGGATAAATATCAATATGCGCTCAAATGGAACATTAAATATAAATTTTGTTAAAGAATAGAAGTATTGTTTCTAAGCAAAAAATAAAGTTCTATCAAAAAATTGCAGGATGCCAAAATCTTTTGTATCCTGCATGCAATAGTTATTTACATATCAAGTGCAGAAAGATGGTTTTTTTTTAATGAGTGGTCCGTTGCTGCGTGAGCGAAGCAAATGCTGCAAGACCGCGAGTTCAAAAAAACCCCTTTCTGCACGAGTTGCGTACACTATTTTTTCTACAATCATAAACCAAATTTTGATAAAAATAATAAAATAAATTTCAGTAATTGTAACATCTCTGAATTTTTTTATTAATTTAGAAACTTTAGAAAGATACCTGGTTTAATGTATCCATGACAACTGACAATGACAAACAAACTCAAGAAAATATACTGTATAGAGTTTATTTATATTAAATTACTTTTCTGCACTAGTGCAGAAATAATTCACATTTTTTGCACTAGTGCAAAAATCTGCTACTTTCATAATAAAAATAAGTTCAAAAACGCCTACTTTTTTTAATGGTTGTAGAAAAAAGTCTTTTGCGTTCTGTAGAAAAAAAACACTCATTTCGCGTGTTGATAGTTGTCATGTAAATTGTAACTTTATATGACAGTTTTCGAAAAAAAATATTTTTGTTCTATAATCAGTATATCAAATTATATATGTCATTAAAGTTTCGTGCAGAGGTATAGAAACACCCTGTACTTATTTTATTTGTTCAAGTGTTCAACTGTCAACTTCAGACCCAATTAAGCGCATATTTCTCAGTTAATTGTTTATATCTGTTCATTTATTCTATGTATATCTTTAGCAAACCGTTATTTTGAATATTATCAAACTAATACTTTGATTACTCAAAACTTGTCCTGTTGTGAAATAGTTTGTAACTTGCTGTCAGTGATACGAGTGTTATATTCAAGGAGATGGAGGATGGCAGTGTAGAGACAAAACTTTGTGAGGTTTGTTATTTTACTTGAGCAGATGTTGCAAAATCTAGCCAACATCGCCTATAGATTGTGATCCGTGGTTCTATCAACACACTGATTGTGATCTTTTGATGTGTAGTTGAAGGTAATGCAAGTATAATTTGTTGATCTAGCAGTTTTTAGTGTGTTCTATGTATCGGTAACAATATTGCTCGTGATATAGACTTCAAACAGCGTATTAAAGATATGAGAACGCGATTGTTCGTAGATTTTATAACTTTTTAATTTCAAATTTAATGTGAAGATTTTATAGTTATATTATTATTAAGAAAAAAGGATATAAATTTTAATGTAACTGTTATTAACTTGACTTGGAGGCTGAGTTTTGTGAGACTTAGCCAAGTGTTTAGTTTATATTTTATTAAACCTAGTTTCACCAAGTGTATGGATGACAATTAATTTTGTCTTTGTTGTAAATGTTATTTGAAATACATATAAAACTGATTTTTCGGAATTCAGTTAATATATTTTTTTCAGTCTTTTTCAAAAGTATAATATAATAAAATATTACCAAGATATAAAGTATTAATCGACCCTTATTAATATAAATTTAAAATTATTAGAATTTTTTTTCAATCAATTATTTTATTATTATGTCAACGTTTCGACTGTGACTTCATCCTTTTTCAAGATACTATTAAATATAATATTAACATTAAAGATAATAATTATAAAATATATAATACTAATAAATAATTTAAAATATAATATTAAATAACATAATCAAAAATATATACTTTAAAAGAAAATGTCAAATATTTGTAAACATAAATAAACACATTTATTATAAAAATTGTAGTATGTTGATTTAGATAAATTAAATAAAAATTTAATTGTGAATAATAATTGCTGTCAATGGCCTTGTAAAAATTATTACGGAAAGTAAAATGATTACAATTGGACTATTTTTCACTGACAGATTCAATAAACATTTGAAATTAAATTTGTTTTTACATTTATTATTGAATTTAGTATTCAAATTCATAATTACCTAGGTTATATTATAAAACTAAGTATGTTGAATTTTTAATAATAAGTGTTTTGCAGTTTAATAGGTTATTTAAAAAATAATTGCAATAATTTTATATGAGCAAAGTGAGCAACGACAGCTAAATTAATAGATTTATATTTGACGTTTTTACAACTACATAACTTGACAACTTCATTTAAAAAAATAAACAAAAACAGTAGCACAAAGTTGAACTTTGTAGCACTGTGTTTGACAAAAATAGATGTATAAAATTCACTTTGTATACGCGATATAGAAAAGGCTTTTCAGTCTTCTTAGAATCTGTAAAGTGAGTATAGGCAGTACTACTAAATAAACAACTTTATATATAGAATTTACATTCCTTAATTCCCTGTTTAATATCCATCTAGAGCCGATGACATATATACGAGTTTTTAAATCAAATATTGTGACTCTATGGAAGATAGATACGCCGCTATTTAATGAAAATGAAAGCTAACTTCTTGATAACGTTAGATTCAGTCTGTTGTAGCTTGACAAGTGTGAAGTTTTTGTTTTATTTATTATTCTGTTTTTTTTTCGTAATTTGTTAAATTCAGTTTTCTGCAATCATTAAAAATGTGAGTTATAAACCTTATGTAGTCATTTGCAGTGTAAAAAATGATTGTTTCTGAGCGTGCAATAAAATAGTTGCTGCGGAATAGAGTTAACTACATAACCTACAAAAAAAAAAGTTTTTGACGTTTGAAATATCATTAGAAAAATTAGTATAATTAGTTAAAACTCTATCGTAGAAAATACGCGCAATTCTGCTATGTCTGTCTGTGTGTCGACGACCTTGGAATAATTAAGTTTCATCCAAAATTAATTCAGTACGCCATTTTGAAATCAAATTGAGAAAAAAAATTGACACAATAAATCGTTTGAGATATGAGCGAAAATTCGAGGAAAAATTTAGAAGAAAAGTTGTTCTTTTCACGACCGGTAATATTTGACTGTTTCTATGATACAAACATCGTAGAACAGAAGTAAAGCATTTTATTTCCAGGGAAGTAATGTGCACTTTATTTCTCTAGGGAGTTTATATTATTTTGATAGTTTAGTTGTCATACAACAGAGTACAATGAAACAAATAAGAAACTAAAAACAGTTGCAGAAGCTGCATTAACAATTTCTTGAGATTCCTCCGACTATCTTTACTGTATTCTTGATATTCGAATTTAGAAATATAATAAATTTGACAATCCTCTTTACATTAATTTCCGCTGTTGTCAAGGAATTTTATTTTTTTGTCAAAAACTACTAATTATTTTAAAATTAATAAATGTCAAAAAAATATTCATCATCATCATCTGTGGCGCTACAGCCCAAATCGGGCCTGGGCCTACCGGACACACCGAGCCGCAGTTTTTACACTGCCGTACTGCCGGTTTTCGTAGTCGAATGCTACATTATTTAAGGCGTATAAGTGACTAGCTTATAGCGCCCGAGTGTGATAAATACATGAGGCTGTATTTTATATTTTACGACAAATCACACATTGATTAAATTATATTTTAAAATTACTTTTTTCGCTTTTAATCTTACTTAGGTCGTGAAAAAATAATATATACACTTCGGAAGAGAATGCCATTTATTTATTTATTTATTTATTTATTTATGTTACGCTGTACAACAGGACTTTAATCCCAATTATAGTACAGGGTCCGCACTCACCAAGCCGCAGTGTAATAGTTCATATAATTTATTTTAGCTTGAGTGAGATTCGAACTCGGGATCTCCGGATTTGAATTCCGTATCGCTATCCACACCACCGTACTGACGGATACTCCCTAGATGTATAATATATTTTTTTGGTTTGGTTTCTTATTTTTCATTTTAATCTTTTTATTTCCCATTATTTCCTGAGCTAAGCTCGGTTGTCCAGATTTTCATGTTTATATCAAATGACTTTATAGTAAAGGTTTTCAAAATTCTGCAATGATTTTGCTCTACATCAAAATATCCATAGCTCGGTTATAATTTTAGAAGCGCGTTCGTGTTTGTACAATCAGCCTACAAGTATCTTCTACTCTAACCTAAATCCGCTTTGCAACTGACCACTCTTTAGCAACGGCGTGTGCTGCGTTTCTGTTTCGGTTCGAAGATGCGTATCACTTAATTGATCAAGTTCGGTGGTCAGTAAAGTGGCCCCTAATTACAGACGCTGAAGCATTGCTCAGTGCCTTTCCCTCCGACTATTGGGTTCAGGGAGGAGTTGTGTCCAACTCGGAAGGGACAGCGAATGAAACTTATCACGAATCGATATATAAAACTTGCGGACCTCGTGCTCTGTGCTGTTGTATATGGGGAGGATCTGGATAGAATAGGGAAGATTTATTTTTATTTTCAGGGATTATCTTGAAGTGTGTTATCTGTAGTACTTATCGTAGAATGAAATAAGAGATGGCAAGATGGGTGAATTATGTTACTTGGACAAGGGTGGAACTATTTCAAAAGGAATTGTTGATGCGTTTTCATGCAGTTTCGTTCTGACATAAATACTTGATATTACTTCACTGTTTCAATTAAACTAATCTTATTCCTGAAATTGCTATAGTGATTATTTATTAATGTTACTGTAGTTGATTCATTAATCACAGCTATAATTCATTTAGCCATGCATCAGATATTGTCCTATCTTCACTTGAATCTTAGTAAATTTATTACCCACCCACAAAATGAGAAATATTTTATTAGATATAGCTTTGTTTACTTGCTATGAAAAATGTAATTGCGGTAGACAGCCGAGCGTACAACGACAATTACTTGTATTTCTTTTTAAATGTTTTGTGTTCGTTTTGGGCAATAAAATAGTGAAAATTACTCATAATTTCTATATATATAAAAACCTGTTGTTAATACCTGGTCCAATGTAAAACATTCATAAATTATTTATTTTTTTAATTACTTCATAAATGATGCGAAAAATTAAATATTAAAGGCAAGAAGATCTGTAACTGGATCATTATCTGTTACTGATTAATAAACAATGACAACCCTTATTTTTTATGAATACTGTATAGAGTACTACTACTTCGGCATTAGTAGGTACAATAAAGGTAATATTTTATGTATTTGAATCAAAATTGTAGGATAATGTATTTATTTAAAGTATGTTTATTATTATATAAAATTTATATAAAATGGTTTCTTTTCCTCTCTACGGAGGAAAAACATATTTTATTAATTATTTTGCGATAAGGAAATTGAAGTTTTGCGTTTCTCGTAAAAAAACATTTTAACCACATTTTTACCAAACTATCAGTGAGCTGTTACATTTTTTTTTATAATAACAACAGCATATATAAATAAACAAAATGCATGAAAATAACGTAAAAATATCAGTATAGTTATTCTGGCCACATAATACTAACATTATAATAGTCTTTAAAGTAATCACGAAAAATAAAAATTATTATTAACATATCGGCCACTAACAAATAATGATCTAGTTATAAAATATAGGGAAATATTTGAAGGGAATATAGTACAACAAAAATATTATTTAAAAATTTTAAATGAACCAATTTTTAGATAAATCTTGTCAGTTTTAAGTTTAAGTATTTAAAAGACCGAGCTTCGCTCGGGAAATAACGAGTGGTAGGAAATTTGAAGTGACAAATAATAATCTCTTTTGACGTGCTGTCCAAAGTTCAGCCCTCTCGAGAGAGTGACCCCGAGGTATTTCACCTCGTTCAGAGGCTTTATCTCTATGCCACCCACTCTGAATGTTATTGTGGTGGCCTTCCGCCATCCCACCAGCACCACCGCCTCCGTCTTCTCTGGTGCCAGGCATAGCCTGTTTCTTCGGAGCCACTCCTCTATCTGGGCACAGCACTCATTGGCCACGCGCACCAAGTCCTCTACTTTACGGGCGACAACGACCAGGCCTAGGTCGTCTGCATATGCGATCTCTGTTGCCCCGTTCGGCAGCTCTAGACGAAGGATGCCATCGTATAGGTGTTCCATAACAGTTGTGTAATTTTTAAACCTTTTTAATTATTTATTTATTTATTTTTTTAAATTTGTGACAATATGTTCTGTTTTTTTAAACATTTTGTTTATACTTATGACTAGACGTTACATATCCCTGAGGAAGGCGATAGTTATCGCCGAAACGTAGGAAATAAAATAAAATAAATAAATATATCATCACGCCTTTTACCCATCACTGAGTGTGGCACTCTGCCTACGCAGATCTCGGTAAGTGATATATTTTTTCGCGTGAAGTGCGGTTACCAGCCGTCAAATCACGGCCTCCAAAGATATTAGTGGTGGAGGAGCCACAGGGATAGATTTTTTAAATTGGTGAAAATTGTTTGTCGGCTGTGGGGATCGAACCAGGGTTCTCAAGATCCACAGGCCGACTCGATACCACTGAGCCACCTACCCCATACGTAGGAAGTGTAACCGTTTCAAATATATTAGACTGATATCCCGATCATCAAAGTGTTGTCATTACTCAAACAGTCGATCATCGTTTTTACTCAATCTCAGAAATATTCGTAAATGAAAGAAACAACTTTTCTTCCAAATTATCTTTCCAATTTCCGCTCATAACTTGAAAGCTGCTAATGAGATCGAGTTGATTTTGGGCTAACTTAATTCATTGAGTCAAATTATGTTACCATAAAGTATTCACATAACTAAATTTTCACGAATTTGTCTCCACAATTTTCTTTCAAAATGACATAAAAATACATTTTCCGGAGGATGAAATGGGGTATATGACTCAGTGGTATCGAGTTGGCCTGTAGATTTGAGAACTCGAGTTCGGTTGACAAACAATTTTCACCAAATTAAATCTATTCCTGTGGCTCCCCCTTCACTAAGATTTTTTAGGGCCGTGATTTGACGGTTGGTACCCGCTATTTACATGAAGAAATATATAACTTACCGAGATATGCTATGGTAGAATGCCACATCCAGTAATTAGTAAAAGGCGTGGTGATATATTTATTTTATTTATTTATGAAACCTATTAGATTACAATGTTAAGTATCATCAATATAGTTAGATCCGATTCCGAGATTCTTGACACATCCAGACAAACAGACAGGCAATACAGACAGACAGATAAGAATTGTTCGTACATTACATTTTCTTCAGATTTCCCTGAAATTATCCAATAGCTTAAAAGCTTCAATAAATTAAAAATATCGGTTATAATACTTCCACCAAGATTAAAGTAGTAGGTATCTAATTTACATTTTTAAAGATATTTTGTTATTAAGTAGGTACATAAATATTTTATATTTTTATGTAGAAGACTCCTGTAAATAGAAGAAGAATTTTAATTATTAATGCTCAGGATTAAAACAGACTTCCCTTGTTAAATTCATAATTATTTCAACATGAATCACAGGTTTCGCAATTAATTAAACGCTTTTAGGATTAACTTCACAACATTTCACAGAACTACATAAAAATAGTAAATTATTTATCCTGGCTACAAAGAATTCAAACTACCTGAAATATTTGAAATTAAATACCATGCAGTTTTGTTGAAGTGAATTTAGTTTTTGCAATGCAACATATTGATTATTGGCTTTTATTACTTCACGAAAGCATGCAGTCAAACAATTTTAACAACAAATACTCGCTGAAATGCTGAAAGATAACATCGTTTATCATTTATTGAGCAATGAATCTTCGAAATATCGAATAGCTGTCCTTTGAAGAATGAAACACATTATTTCTTGTAGCCAAAAGCAACTATCTTTTTGTTTTGTAGAGCGCATAGTATTTCTGCAGTCAAGCAAAATGTTTCGAGTTCCGAGGATTCAATAGTAATCTTATTATTAAATAAATTCCGAAAATCCTGGGTCAGCCAGGCTGAGCTCCAACTCCAGTGCTCTGCTGAACTCGTGACCTGTAAACTATATACAACACTGAATTACAAACTATTCGTGCTTTTAAATGGAACCGAACAAATTGCTCGTATTGGTTTAATTTTAAATTGAAGGAAAATATTTTGATTACATATCTAGTGATGTACATTTACATATTTGCTATTTGCCACAATAGTACCAGCATAGTGGATAGATACACATTCGTTTTTTATATTTGGTTCAAGCGCAGATAGTGTATAGTTCTTTTTAGACTGTTTGTTGAATTGTCTCGAGTGAAAATCGATTTTAATTAAATTAATTAAATAGAGAAATGCATTAAGGCGGTTGACTACTAGTCGTCCAAATACCGAAAAACATTGTTTAGTTTTCCAATTAAAATAACATCAAACGTATGATTTTCAAAGCAACACAAGTCTTGTTTAATACTTTAAGCTTGCCTACAATTTTGTCTAATATCACTTTTTAATTTTTGTCTTTTAAATTTTACCTAAATTGTATATCTTATAATTCAAATTTACACTAAAATATAAAAAAAACCTGATAGATAAAAGAGTAATGCACAATTTTCTTCAAGAAAATTCTGTACTGTTAACAATTATAAAATAAGTAAATAAATGTATCATCACACCTTTCACCCATTACTAGGTGTGGCACTCTGCCTAAGCAGATCTCAGTAAGTGATATATTTTTTCGCGTGAAGTGCGCTTACCAGCCGTCAAATCACGCCCCTCAAAGATATTGGTGGAGGAGGAGCCACAGGGGTAGATTTGAATTGGTGAAAATTGTTTGTCGGCTGTTTTAACAATTAACATATCGTAATTTTTATTGCAATTTTTATGACAAATAGTTTTGGGTCATTAGCTGAATAGGTGCAAAGCCACAGAGTTAGTTTTAACATGGTGAAAATTGTTTGTCGCCTGTGAGAATCGAACCCGGGTTCTCAAATCCACAAGCCGACTCGATACCACTGAACCATTTATTCCAATATTGTTACTTTTTTAAATAGTCTAGTAAAATCTACTGAATAATATTCATTATACTTAGATATTAATATTTCTTAACTTCTTTTAATTGAATTTACAAAATGATAAATTCCGTATCTTTTCAATTATTTTAGTAAGTAATATAGAAGTTGCTAAGCAAGCGATTTGGGACGTTTTATTACCACTTTATTCAAAGTTCTAGGTCAGGTTATCTTATACAACATCCAAGATTGTATTTTTTACGTACTTGTATTTTTAAATTTTATTATTTTTGTTGGGTCCGCTTCGCGCCCTAAGTCGTTTTTTACATTGTTTAAACGGAGAGAAAAAATTCTTATAAAATACTTTCTATAGTAAAAACTCACAAGGAGAACGGAGACCGTTTTTATTTTCTCTAATTCCCTTTTTTACAATTTTGTGTTACAATTTGTAAATTAAATGTTTATCAGTTTGGCGTCTACTCATTACTGTGCCTAAGCTGGATCGTCTTGCTCGTACTTCCTTATTACGGCACAGATAAGAATCAAAACTTAAAGAACCGATACCGATGATCACAACAAATATAGATTTTTCTCCTTCAAATGAGAGAAGAAAATGATGGCAGTTTCATATGTCATTAAAATTTCTAGTTTCAAATTTGCAGAGCGGGCACGTTAACTAGCGCCTCTGACGATATAAGTCGTAACTAACATAACCTAACCTCACCTAACCTAATAATATTGAATATATTTATTAAAATACATAATTCCATAAAATGTATTTCATTTTATCACATAAATTTAAATTTTCAAATATTTAAAGGTTGTTTTACTTTAATTTTTAAATACTTTAAGATTGTTTTTTGGTAGCGTGGTCACTTTCATTTAATTGAAACAAACATCACTAGATGGCATTACTTGACGTACCAAATCTGTAAATAAACAACGCCATAATAAGCGTATCGCAATTTATTGAAGATAGCAATAATATTATTTTACATTAGTGACATCTAGGTGAGATCGTTCAAGAGAATAATAAATATTATCTAAGTTTCTAATTTATTTCTGGAAATTTTACTTTTTGATAGGGTAGTGAAAAAGTTATATGTATATCTCGTAAAGAGTGTATCATTTTTCCCTCAGGTGCTTTATATCTCTCGCCTTCGGCTCGGGAAATGAAACGGCACCTTCGGGACGAAATGTCACAGTTTCTTCCCTTGCTATACAAATAACTATTGTTTTAATCATCTCGTACAAGAATACAATTCTCTGTTACAAGAATTATTAGTTCTGAACTCTTGTGGGATGTAAATATAAGAATTATTAAATTTTAATTTCAGAATTCTCAAAGCAATAAATTAATTTTGTATCATACATAATTTCTTGACTGGATATGTATGGAATAAAATGACAAAAATTTCTGGATTTATCATTTAATGTTTAGATTGAGTTTTTTTCAAATAATTTTTTGTAATTTTATTCCTTAATTAGATTTATTACTGTTGACCAGTTTATTTATTTCTCTAGTACAAGAAGACTTAACATACTTTTACAATCTTTCTAAATAACTTTCTGCAAAGACAAAAAACTTCCCTACACTGGTGTTACTACAGAACGATTATTTTATGTCACCACTTATGAAAAACTTGTAGGAGTTTAACCATGTTTTGTTCAACTTCTATTTATGTGTGTAACCAAGAAACTCGTTTTAAAACTTTAAAGAGATTTCTTTTCAAAATACATCTTTCATGTTTATCGGTTTCCTCTTTTCCGCTACCTCATCAACTTCAAAATAGCTTCCTTGACAATTGGTTCACTTGCAATATAAATATATTGAGCTTCCTTGACAATTGGCGATCAATTTTAATATTGCATCGCCAAAGTGTTATTTCGTGGAACTAACGGAGATGTGATGCATTTACAAATGCCGTATGTTTAATATGTAATGTACTTTTCTATATTTATTATAAAATAATACTATTTTTTATACTATTGAAAAAGATGAAAGATATACAGGGTGTTTCTATACCTCTGCATGAAACTTTAATAACATATATAATTTGATATACTGATTATAGAACACAATTTTTTTTTTTTGAAAAAAATTAGGGTATTTCATTTTTAGTGTCACTGGTCTAATAGTACATTTAATTATTACTAAAAATAATAGCTATTTATGAAACTAGTAAGAAAATGAAGGTTATTACCTTACGCATGTGAAATTTGCAGAACGAGGCGTAGCCGAGTTATGGAAACACATAAGTAAGGTAATAACCGAGTTTTCTTACGTGTTGCATACAATATTTTTTCTAGTTCCGTTCTAATAAATACGAAACAGCGTTTTTGAAATTATGAAATTTTGAGATATTAATGACAGTTATAAATTAAAAAAATAAAAGAATAACACATCAGAATTTGTCTACCAAGATATCTTCATGTTTTTGTGTTGCTATGTTACCTCATTATTTCACTAGTTAAATAATGCAGTTCATTACCTAACTCAAATAAGTGAAATAAAACGTCTATTTCCTAACGGAATTAGAAAAAAGTATAAAAACTGCCTACAAATAATCATTTATTAAATAGTTATTATGTAGGTACCTGGTGTAATGCATTATTTTTATTTGAGTATCTAGTCTGATTTCGTATACGGTATTGAAAGGGTAAGTTGTTGTGGGAGAAATTTGAGAAAAATGTATAGCAACAGTGAATTAGTGGATATGCTGTTAGAGTATGGAAAAGCGGCACAAATTTCCGAATTAAACCAATGACACCAAAATGTTCGCTAAGAATAAAATAGCCTAATTTTTGTGAATTTCTAAAAAAATATTTTTGTTCTATAATCAGTATTTCAAAATATATATGCCATTAATGTTTCGTGCAGAGGTATAGAAACATCAAGTACGAGTATGTAAGACAATTTTAAAAGAAAGATCTGATATCAACAAAACATTGTAACAAGTCTGACATTTGACACTAAAAGTGTTCGCTAGGAATGAAATTTTTGCGAGACTTCTGAGCTCCGGTCAAATTCTCTTAATTAACTGAGAGTAACCTCCATGTAATCAAATCTAATGTTATTATAATTTTTCTCTATATTTTTGCTATGTGTCAAAAGCTGCCTCAATCCTACGACTTCTTATTGAAAGACTTGACGTTGAGATCGTCTGAAGCCACACTGATACTAGTATTTAAGAAAGAAATGAGTTGAAATTTTATTAAATTAAAATTAATTTTTCTGCCTTTAATACTAGTTGATATAATTAATTGTTACGTATTTACTTAAGAAATAGAAGCTAAATATCCTCTTATATTAATAACAAAACAATATCAGTTTCAATCAACTTTATACATTTAGAGGTTATTCAAATATGAACAGTTGAAAGTTTATTTAGTAAATTAATAGTGATATATGTTATAATTTTATTATATTTAATTAAAATAATGTCGAGCTGTCATATTGACAAAATCAAATAAATGTATATATTTTTGATATGATTGCTACTGGTAAATAATTTCATGATTATCCTATACAATAATAAAGTATTACTTCATGCATAAATGATTAGGTTTTTATAGAAAAAGATTGCTTTGTTTTTACCTGTTATTGGATTCATTATTTATTTACAGTACCATTATTTTCATAGATATATTTTTATTGTTTGACTGTATTTTGCATTATGAGCTGAATAAATTCATCACATAAATGTGAAAATAGTACCTAGCAGAGAAGTTTCAATAACAGCTATAAATATTATATTTTAAAAGCTCTACTACGCTTACTGCACTAATACACTAGTTACCATGGTTACTAATTTAATTCTTGTAGCCAATATTCGTGTTAGTTGCGCGTTTTCCACATACCTGCATTTAAATGTAGATACATTTTATTACTACTATTTTGTTTCACGATATAGTACTGCCTCCAGGGTTGTGCCATGGTCAATTGACCGGTAAATTGACTGGTCAATTGACTAAAAATATTTGACAGCCAAATAAAACGGTCAAATAATCTAAATGACATCTGTTGTTCAATAGAAATAGCTACATACTATTATTACATGAATATATCTAGTTTGGTATTCTGGGTTCTGGAGAATTTGCTTACTTTACTTTACAAATAAAATAAATACATATTATTTAATTTCATTACGTCTTTTACTTTATTTTCCCCTTTATTTTGAATTTGATGTGGTTTTGTTTATTAGTTGTTGTTGGTTTTTCATTTTCAGTAATATTGGATGTGGTAAACAGTACTATATAAATAAATTACAATTTTAATTGTGATTTTTATTAAATGTGTCTTGGTCAATTGACCGGTCAAATAGTCGGTCAATTGACCGAAAAATATTTGACTGGTCAAATGCACAACCCTAACTGCCTCTAACGACAAAATAAATTTCAATAATAATTAATTAATTACCTACTACTAAAGTTAAAATTCTATTAGCTATTACCTATGTGAAGATAAATAATTTAATTGTCATTTTACAATTTTTATCTTTTGACTCAAAACATGGTAAACTATTCAATCCGGTCTTGCAAATTTTTATAACATGCAGTGTTTATTCCATAATACGAAATTATATGTATAGTATTTTCATTTTAAACCCGACGGGTTGGCATAAAACGATTAAACGTCCCTGTCCCATACAACTACAAACAGGTAAATTTTTAAGGGTCGCATTCAGCCTAAAATTATTCTTGTTTTTTTCTATGATTGACCATTTAAAAATTACTAATTCGGATTAAATTATCCAATTAGCAGTTATGTTACTCAATAAGAAGATTAAATATCCTGTACTGAATCAGACTGAGTAATGTAGGTAAATGTTTAGATTATGTTTATATATAATATTTATAATATATAATACTTGTATCGTATCAATAAGGAAGTATACTTATTTAAAGATTGTAATTTTGTTGTTTTTATTAAACACGTACCATCGAAAGGGGCTGTACAACCCTGTGCGAACCTTGTGACACCAGTTATAATGGGTCATATTTTGAATTCCTTTGTAAACGTAATTACGGTGCATTTACTCGTTTTATGCCGATCCCTCCAGTTTAAAATGAAAATAGTATATCATACTAGCATACGACATAATAAATTGTTTAATAATATGTTTATATTAAGTAGAAACTATAATTTAAAACGTATTAAAGTTAAAACTTCGCCAAAAGTTCCAAGTTGCTGAATAATATCTCTTATAACCCATGTGCATCTAATATTGTCGCAATTACTGCTATACCTACCCTAGATCTTTCAGTCAATATACATATAGGTAGATCTCTCAGTAGTAAAATATGCAATATGTTTAATGTAAAAATAAAACAAAAAGACAAAAATTGTCCAAGTTGCCAATACATAGTGAAACCAATTGAATAATATAATTTAAATCTACTTATATTATAATTCTCGGAGGCCGGCCAGCACAGTTAGTAACTATAGACGCGTTTCACTCTTATTTTTTATTATGTTTAATGTACGTGATAAAATTTACTTTTGTACAGGAATACAATGAAATGTATCTATGTTGATAAATTTTATTATATTTATTTAGAAATTTGATTTCTCAAATAATTTAGTCCGTCAGTACGGTGGTGTGCATAGCGATACTGAATTCGAATCCGGAGATCCCGAGTTCTAATCGCACTCAAGCTAAAAATTATATAAACTACCACACTGCGGCTCGGTGAGTGCGGACTCTGTACTGTAATTGGGGTTAATTAAATTCCTGTTGTGCAACGTAACATAAATAAATAAATAAATAAATCTTTACCACTATTCAATAGCTCATCAATGTATCTAATTTCTATGATTATTTTGTTTTGACGTTTGCATAAACAGAACTGACAGCAAAATTTTTCATTGCTATTCTGCTTTTTTTAATTACTGTTTTATATTATATATATACAGGGTTTTTCTATATTTCAGCACGAAACTTTAATGACATGCATAATTTGATATACTGATTATAGAACAAAAATATTCGTTTTGAAATTCGCAAAAATTGACGTATTTCATCCCTAGCGAACATTTTTAGTGTCACTGGTTTAATAGTACATTTCATTATTTATAATTATGTTACTAATGAAATAAAAGTATAAATATTGCCTACAAATAATCATTTATTAATTAGTTATTATGTAGGTACCTGGTGTAATGCCTTATTTTTATTTTTATTTGAGTACCTAGTCCGATATGTGTAGCAACAATGAATTAGTGGATATGCTGGTAGTAGTAGAATTTCAAAAAATATATTTTTGTTCTATAATCAGTATATCAAATAATATATGTTATTAATATTTCGTGCAGAGGTATAGAAACAGCCTGTATAAAAGACAATTTTAAAAGAAAGATGTGATATCAGCAAAACATGTTAACAAGTCTGACATTTTACAAATATCAACATAATGAAGAAAAAACACGTGCCCTTGCTGTGTTGGATTGAATACAAGAGTTATTCCATCACTGCACAAGAGATAAAGTGGAATAATTCAGTCGCTTTTTGAATAGTTTGACTTTTAATAATTAATATTAGCTTACTGAGAGATAATTAAAGAAAATGACAAAAATACGAAGTAATTTTTTTACTCGTATTTCGTTTAAAATAAAAAAAAATAAATTCGTGCAAGACCTCATTCAAGCAAATGGAACTAAAGCAATTAAAACTCTATTCGAATCACATTTTTCGCGACAGAATTCATAAACAGGACTGGGAATAAAGACTATTAAACGTTGCATATGAATGAATAATTCCCCCAAGTCTGCACGAAATTTTTAACTTGACATTAACAGAAAGTTCGTTTAATGGAGACACCTTTATTTTTAATGCGTTTCATTGGCTATTATCAACTAAAGTTGGATAAAAGTATCGGTGATAGATTTCGATAGTTATACCCAGTTGCACCACTTTGGTTGAAGGCTAAGCGAAGTTTAAAGTTTGGTTTAAATATTTAATGTATTTGCGCCGCGTCTTAAACGAGGTTTAAAATACTAAATCTGTGGTTCAAGTTAAACAGAAGAAATTCTGAGGCTTAACGATTTAAACTGCACTTTTTTAACTAATACGTCATTTGTATTTTGAAAAACTATAAAAATATAAAATATATGTACTAATTCTAAAATAAGCCACTGTATTTATGGATATATTATATTCTGATCTTCCAAAAAATCACTTTTTTATAAAGATATCTAATTTTATCTAAAATTTCTTCAATATTTGATTTGTTATGTCTGTAGAATAAAATGGTTAAGTGAAATAAATAATTAATATAGTAATAATATTTACCAGCACATTACATTTTAGGTGGAAAAAAATATCATGTCAAAAATATGGTTATAAATACCAAAAAATTTTCATGTTAAAATTAATTAGTACCTATGATAATATAAAATATTTAACAAAATAAATAAAAAATGTACACCGGCTCTAATTCAAGTGAGCGAAGGTTACATTTGCAAATTTCAATAGAAACACAGGAAATACAATTGGTGTTAATCTCTAATAATTTGGATACTTTACTTTATGATTTCATGATTAATATATATTTATTTTAATTTTTAAGAGAATACAAACTTTTTCTATTCTATCAATAATATAAAATAAATATATAAATATATCATCACGCCTTTTACCCATTACTGGGTGTGGCACTCTGCCTAAGCAGATCTCGGAGAGTGATATATTTTTTCGAGTGAAGTGCGGTTACCAGCCGTTAAATCAATAATAAACTTGTTATATATATTGTTTTGTTAAAACACAGCAATAGTATGAAATTCATATTAATTTTGAATTCTTTTTCTTCAACATAAATAAATAAATAAATAAATTATTATTATCTCTTTTTTAACAGTTGTAGAAAAAATATTGTTTTAATTTCGTGGGCCAAATTATGGTTTTCTGGCGCATTCGACTTTTTTGTCTCTACTACTCGTAAAATCGACATTCTCACGCGCATAAAAAACACTCATTTTTTATCACTAACTATTTTTGAGTTATTTGTACATCTCTTGTAGAAATATGCAATTTTCAATTAATTATATTTTCAGTTACATCTGTAAAAGATATAAAATAATATTAAAAGCTAGATGGAGAGTGAAATGACGAAGATGTTATGTTTATTTGTTCTAAAATTTTGATGTGAGCTATAACCTAAAATCGAACTTAAACCTCAAACACAACAAACCATAACTCCCTTATCTGTTGTTCCAATTCGGTTTAAAAACAAAAATTTACTTAAAATTAAAATAAGTTAAAAAAATTGTGATGTCACAGCATTGAAATCTAACCTTCGCTTCACCAGATCTTGTACACATTTTTCTATTTATTCTATCAAGTATTATATAAATATAAACATTTCGACCAACCCTGAAAAAATGTATGAGGGTACCTTACGCAAATGATCATTTTACATTAGTGAGGAATTTTATCCATACCTCGCTTTACGGCCTAGATACGTTCCACGAAACTTGGCCGCAAAGCGAAAAGCCGTATAAGGATTTCAATTATTCTAATACAAATTCATACAAATTCAATGGGGAAAAAAGTTTTTTTGCCATTATAGCGAAACATTTTAGGCCGTAAATCGAAAACGTGCCTTAATTGAAAAGGGCCGTTATAGCGAAATGTCGTATAAGGTGCGGCCGTATAGCGCGAGGTATGGGTGTACCTTGAAACGAGTATCGATATCGATGAAATATCGAAACAAATCGAGTGTAAAAATACTTGGTATAAAAAAAGGTATCATAACATCTCTAGATGCGGACCGTGAATTTATCGGATCACGATGTGTCATGATCGTGAATAAAAATTAAAATTGTCTAGTGAAGGTAAATTGCCTCGTGTGTGAACATGAACTATTTTATAGCGAACGTGATACAATATTAACGACACATAAATAAAATATAAAATATATAATTGACGTTAAAAATTACATAAAATTCTGACAGGTACATTTTTACTGCTGCTATTCTAAAAAATTACAAATGTTCGAAAACATAAATAATTCAAGCGTACGCAAGAAAAATATTGTAGAAAATAAACAAATGTGTTCTAAAAAATCCGAGGAAAAATGATTACGTGCGCGATTATGATAAAAAATTTCAATCGTGAGCACACAACAACACATAAATAGTTAAGGAGTAATTGATTAAGTACAAGTATCTTAAATATAAATAAACTTCAAATAAAAGAAATATACTATCGAACTAATTTTCCTCAGAAATAATTTAACAAAGTTTTGTTTGTGAAAAACAAAATTAGTCGACGCTTCATTGGCACTCGTTGATTGATAATGTTGTCTAATCTAGAAAAAGTTTACTGAAACAGTATATTCATATATAATATAACAAGTAGTATGAAAATTGCTGAAAATATTTTGACATAAATTATGAGTTGTTATGGAAATGGAAACATAACGAGTGCGAAGCACGAGTTGTGTTTCCTATTTCCGTAACAACGAATGTATATTTATGTCAAAATATTATGTCAATTTTCATACTACGAGTTGTATTCGGCTTGAGAATTTAAGAAACAAGAGTTAATTTTTTGCACATTATTAATTAGGTATTACAGTGATGAAAATTTTTAATATTAAATGTACACTGAACAAATGTAGAATTGACGTTTATGAAAATATTGAAAATATCATTTATTTTATTCGTAACCAAGGATATTATTAACAGTGGTATTTCCGATATCAATTTCACTAGTGATGAATTTCCGACGAAATGTACATTTCATTGGTTCATTTTCAAACAAATTCGTGATCCTATTGGTTGACAGTGATGTGTGGTGAATTCTCATTATAAGATTCTTTATTATTTAGTCTAGTTTTGATGTAATAAATATGACACAAGTGTGACCCAAATGTAGTTGCAAAATTGGTCTTATTTACGAATAAACATAAATACATCTATCACACAGCTCGTAAATTGCAAGAGTATCATAACCATGTGTAATAAATCTGAGAACATGAAATGTCATTACATTTTATGTACCCATGTAATTTGTTCATCATACGTAACAATTTTTCATGCCATCATTTCAGATCTTGTAAAAAATGTTTGCGTATCTAATATAGCCCATAAATTTTGCAACAGTACAATATATTTTGTTGTATATGAACTCTATTATAAACCTAGACAATGTATATTTTTCGTATGTTATCTTTGCCAACTATAACGAGCGCTCTCGTTAAATGAAAATCGATGCTTTGCTCGCGACTACGGCGGGGTTTGGAAGGGCAAGAGGTGCTTTGGAGGGCCACATGACTGTTCTCCAGCGCCCAGCAAAAACATCCATAGACTCGTTAATTAAATTCTAGAGACACGATTCAAACATTACTGCATTGAGCTAAATCATTGTTAAATATTTCAGTACACACGTTTGCAGTTTTTCATTTTTATGTTTGCTTTTGCCCTTTTCCAGTTTGTTTGTTAAATGTACTCAGGGGCGTCGCTAGAACTTTTCAGTGGGACGCGCAACCTCTGTTCTGATTTGCGCCCAGGGCCGAACTGGCAATGAAAGTTAAACCGGAAATTTTGTTTTTCTACGATTGCTATGAAAAGTTGACAATTACGCTCTCATTTGTCATCGTAAAGTTGACGTTTTCTGTGGAACAATCGAAAAATATCTTTTTTGCGCGTCTCTAATGGCACCGCGCGAAAAAGATGTTAAATGTGCGCGTTTCCGATGGCAACACACGAAAAAGATATTAAATGCGCGCTTATTTCAATAGTTTCCAGGGATACAAACAAAACAGAAGCTTATCATATTGACAGTTGACAGAATGGATTTATTTTCAATACGTATACGTTTTTTAATCATTTAAGATGCAATCGTAAAAAAAAATGATGTGTGTATCACGAGCGTAAAGTGTGTTGGTTCCTTTTACACTATTGCTGTGTTCGAGTAACAAAGAATCACTTTACGCACTTAATACACAAATAACTATTAAGATAATGCACATGTTTGCTTATTTATAAATATAGTATAAAAATATGATGTTTATTCACTAATTTTTGATATTGATATATTTAAATAAATAAATATATCATCACACCTTTTACCCATTACTGAGTGTGGCACTCTGCCGAGATAGATCTCGGTAAATGATATATTTATGCGCTTGAAGTGCCGTTACTAGCCGTCAAATCACGGCCCGCAAATATATTAGTGAAAATTGTTGGTCAGCTGTGGGAGTCGAACCCAGATTATCAAATCCATAGACCAATTTGATACCACTGAGCCACCTACTTGATATTTTCTAATTATAATTTTTTTAAATGTGATTTGTTTCTGTCCCCTTGTTAAAAAATCTAACAACGGTCCTGGTTTTCCTTGTTTGTTTGTTAAATATAGTTCTTTTTTTATATTTGGATTACTGGCCCAACAGTTAACTTTTAGCTTATTATTAATGGTTAAATGTCATACATGCCATCGCGTGCGCATATACATGGATATTGTACAATAAAATGACCAATAAAATCAAATAATCATGTTAATTTTGTTTTCAAAGCGGCTTTTTCACTCCAAATGTACTCCAGTCGTTTTAATTTTGTTGTTGTAATTGCATCCAAAGGATTTTCAGATGTTTTTAACTGCTGAATTCCCAAAGCTGTATTATTACTGTTTTCGAGAGCCACATTAATAACAAAAGAATATAAGAGCTTTTGTTATTCTACAGCTGCTTTAATTAAGGACAGCTCAAATCCTTTATGAGTGGAGCTATTAGAACTGTAATTATTTTCATTAATTTTTCAGTAAAAAAAAAACTATCATCATAATGAAATTCGGATCCAACTAGGCTACATCTAGAAAAGTTACGGGTTTTATTCGGACACAAACTGCGATGGAAGTATTTGCGAGGCTGTAGCGGTTTGTTCTTTACTCACTAGCAACATTTTGGGATGTCATGCGGCTGAGCTGTTAACCAAATCATAATTTATTCAGCTACGTTTCTCAATGTACTTTACCACAGACTTCTAAATTAGGAAAATGGTTCAATTACATAATTTTTTTTAAACCAGCACTATTTAAATTAGATTAATTCTTTGTGGAGAAATAAACGGAAACATAAAATAAAGTTTATATTTCTAAAGAGATTATGGAATTAGAATTTGTAGTACTTTAGAGAGATTACTCAAAAACTATCATCATTTAATTAATTTACGTATTTTACACCGAGTAACATCTATTATGTTGGAATTAAAAGCTAAGAGATGATAACACAAGTTAATATTTATTTTTTAAATGAAACTAATATCACATTATTGAAATGTCACTAGGTTTGTTTTTTGCAATTTATGTTTTCTACGTAATAGAAGTTTGTTTAAGTTGAATTTAAAGTTTAATGATTATTTAAAGAAAGCCCTAGAGTTACTAGAATATTTACATTTATATACTCGTATATTTATATAATATTGATAAAGAACAAGATAAGAAATATTCACATAAATACAATTTATTGGAATTAATAGCTAACAGATGGCACACGGGTTGTAAAATGCATTGAATATTTATTTTTTAAATGAAACTAATTTCACATTCAGGCGCGGTGGCCGAGCGTGTTAAGGCACATCTCTTAACATACTGTGACATCACCCGAACCAAGGTTCGTCAGTTCGAATCCACCTGTCGACAATGTGGGATTTGTCGTAAAATATAAAATACACTTACACTCGGGCGCTATAAGCTAGTCACTTATACGCCTTAAATAATGTAGCATTCGACTATGAAAACCGGCAGTACGGCAGTGTAAAAACTGCGGCTCGGTGTATCCAGTAGGCCCAGGCCCGATTTGGGCTGTAGCGCCACAGATGATGATGAATTGCAATTTATATTTTCTACTTCGTAATAGAAGTTTGTTTAAGTTGAATCTAAATTTGTTTAATAATTAATTAAATAAAGTCCTCGAGTTAATAGAAAATGTACATTTATATACTAGTATATTTATATAACATTGATAAAGGACAAGATAAGAAATATTCACATTAATACAAAGTTAAGAAATATGTTTATATTAATATTCTACAAAAATCACAAATAAATAACAAATTTCTGATACAAAATGTAATCATATTGCATTTTAAATTTAAACAAAATAAAAATTTACTTGTTATACTAACCAATTCTTTATTTTGTTTATTTATTTTAAATGTCAGTTGAGTTACATTCTTTTTTTGGAGATAATGACGAAAGAATTTATTTTGCAAGATATTTTAGTGAGAGCAAAGAAGATAATATTAACATTTCTTATTTTAATTGTATGGGTGCTTTAAAAAAAAATCAAATGGATAAATTTCAAAGAAATCGAAAATTTTGACAGATCAGGTTTGGTCAATATTTTTCTTTCTACATATTTCTACCTGTACATCATATATTGGTTTTCCTTTATGGAGTAGGTGGCTCAGTGCTATCGAGTCGGCCTGTGGATCTTGAGAACCCTGGTTCGATCTCCACAGGCAACAAACAATTTTCACCAATTTAAATCTATCCCTGTGGCTCCTCCACCACTAATATCTTTAGGGGCTGTGTTTGACGACTGGTAACTGCACTTAACGCGAAGAAATATATCACTTACCGAGAGTTGCTTACGGCAGAGTGCCACATCCAATAATGGGTAAAAGGCGTGATGATATATTTATATTTATTTATTTAGCATCATCACCTACAAAATTCATACGGTATAAACACTATTACGATATAATAGTAATAATAACATACCACTAACATTAACCTTATACATATGAATAATACCATCTGACAGTTTAGAAGATAGGGTTTCGAATCAGTAAATAAGATTGAATACACTGTAACCTATTCTCCTAAATGTCCGTATAATATTTGACACTAGGTATCGCTACTACTTAAAACTAACAACAAAATAGTTATTTGTGTATATACGTTAAAACAAACAATTAAATTCAAACAAATTATTAACGAATAGCATTGTAATATGGAAATAAGTTCTAAGGGGAAGTACCTATAAATAGTTGGCAATCGCTATCATCTATAGTAATTCATTATGCAGATCATACATAACCGATCATTCATATGATCAAGAATACTCTTATAGTGAATAATTAGGGTCATTAAAAAATCGATAAAACATATTGTCAATAAAAACAAGACAAATGGCCATCTCTAATGGTGATACCGGAACTTTAAAGTTAAAATGGGTTGGTTGGTCACTTTAATTATTGAGGAAATATGTAATTTAAAGCTGCTCTTTCAACAAACATTCGATTTAATATTGTCTTTTTAATGTATACTTAATATTTAAAAGGTATTATCAAACTTAAAGGTTAGTTTATGTTTGTCGTTTTGATTCACGATAGTATTAATGAATTTTACAGAGTTTTGAAATGATTTGGAAAGCAATAATGTAGATCAGTAGTTTCCAAAGTGAGAGATACTCACCTAAATACATTCACAAAAATATTTACTTGAAACTGACATGAAAATTATCATTTGTCTGCGCTTTAAGAGTCAAAAAAGCTTTGCCTTGCATGCCTAGGCAGGACAATAACATATTGCCTGCCTAGGCAGGCAATGAAAGAAAAGTGAGTTACTTAGCAACATAAAATTCTGACTGAATATGTAAGTCAAATATTTCTTTTAATTTAAATTAATTAGAAATATGTATTATTTGTTTACAAGTTTAAGGTAAAATGTTATACGTAACACGTCAGTAAAGCACCGTACAGGATTAGTAAGCTGTTTCTACTCATCCTGTAATTGATCGCTTTCCTTTTTTACGTAAATAACTATTGTTTTTACTTCTGTTATTAAAATGCCATTTAACACATGCAGTTACTCCGAACGTTTTCACCACAGCTGACATTTTAAATACGGGGTGAAATTAACTTCCTCCATCTGTCACTGAAACTTAACCTTACTTTTCAAATAACTTTACATTTGTTTGTTGTTTTAATTTGCGATCGTAGAAAAAGTATATTATGTGACTCGTTTTATAAACTTTTTAGATACTCGTTTTTTATTCACTCGCTCCGCTTTGCTCAGCTCGTATAAAAAATATTCATAACTAAAGAGACGTTTATTAAACTTGTTACATAATATTTTAAAGTGCCTAGATAAATAATAATCAGTTTATTCAACATGTTTTTTTTTTCAAATTAAAAATCTTGTTCTAAAAATTATTATCAATAAAATGTGATTATATCTTCAATATTTATGACATTTGTCTTGTGTATACATTCTACAAGTCCCAGGACCGGAATTAAAAATAGATTTCTATGACATCAAATTCGTGACAAAAATAATTCCATTTTAATCCGTTTTGCCGTTATTAAGAGCGTCGGCACTAAAATGAGATTTTTCAATCATTGCTAATAATGTCATAGAAACCAACTTTTATTTATTTATTTATGTTTCGCTATACAACAGGAATTTAATCCCAATTACAGAACAGGGCCCGCACTCACCGAGCCGCAAGGTGGTAGTTTTTATATAATTTTTAGCTTGAGGGTGATTCGAACTCGGGATCTCCGGATTTGAATTCCGTATCGCTATCCACACCACCGTACTGACGGACATCTAGTCGTAAAAAAAAACATATTTCAGTCGTTCATTTATTTATTTATAATATTATATTATTCATTAGAATAAGTAGGTGTTCATTTTAAATACTACGATTGTGTAAAAATAGGAAGTGTTTTTTATTGTAGCTCTTGTCGTTGCATGTGAAATAAACTATTTTCTAAGTTTTAAGGGATCCGACATTATATTATTTTTATAGACTAGTAGAAGTTAAATTATTAAATAAAGGAGTACAGCAGAAGGTACAAATATATTCGTTATAATTTCACATTCATTTAATAATGACCTCCACACCCTACCGCCCCTAAAAAATACTTGTTCCTTTATCCCTCACAAAACAAAACCCTCAATATGATAACCAGATAACCACTCATCTAACCCTCCAGCCTGTCTGATTATAATTACAATCGCTATGAGCGGTTCCGGAAACGACGTGTGTCCATCGCGCGCGCACCTGCCTGCCACCTGCCCTTACAACGACAGCATTACAGCATTACAACACTCGTAACGACTCACCCGGTATAACAGACCGTAGCGCCGCACTAAACCTTATACCCAACGACTTCTAGAGGCCTATCGAGCACCCAGCTATATAGATACGAGCGCATAAACGAAAGGGTCGCGTGCAGGTCAACAGAGACAACGGAAGGGATAGTCCGATTCGGTCTTTCCTGTTTTGGTATTGAATTATTGATCAAGTGTTAAGCTACAGAGCATTTGTGAATGGTTTGGATTTATACTTTATTTAAACTGTAGAGATTCAGTGACAAAATGGTGGCAGTAGCAAATTGATACTACATTTAATTTTAAATCGTTGCGATGTTCACATTAGGTGTGTTTCTTTGAACTGTGATTCGTAATCAAAGTGATCAAAGTTACCATGATCAAGAAGAATCATGTTTTCTTTTTCGATATTCGTTATACCTACTCTTTTATTTTGTGATCATGAAACGACAATCTCCTTTCCCTTTTGAATAATACTTTTTCTATGATTCCTGTTTACTGATTAGTATCAAAAGTTTTGAAAATAAAATAAATAAATAAATAGATCATCATGCATTTTACCCATTACTGGGTGCGGCACTAAGCAGATCTCGGTAAGTGATATATTTTTCTCGTAAAGTGTGGTTACCAGCCGCCAAATCACGGCTCCCAAAGATATTAGTGGAGTTTTGAAAATAACTTCTGTAAATAAATATGAGTGATCCATATGAGGAATTAAAGAAAATTGGTAGTTTTTAGAAGAACATATGCGGACGTACCACATATTTAATAACAATGAAATATATTTTCTGTTATAGCACTGTTATGATTTATGTACGAACACACATTTATAAAATGATAAAATAGATTAGTTTTTTTAACGTTCATGTTCATATTATAAGATTGCGTCGATCGGGTTGAACCCCCCCGCCCCTCCACCAAAATTTTTAGGAAGGGGCCTCCAAAAGATTTTTGTAACAACAATTTTTTATGGAATAGGTGGCTCAGTGCTTTCGAGTCGGCATGTGGATTTGAGAATCCTGTGACTCTCCTCCACTAATATCTTTGGGGGCTGTGATGTGACGGCTGGTGACCTCACTTCACGCGAAGAAATATATCATTCACTGATTTAATAGTACATTTAATTTAAAAAAATAAAAATAAGACATTACACCAGGTACCTACATAATATCTAATTTAATAAGTGATTATTTGTAGGCAGTGTTTACATTTTTATTTCATTAGTAATATAATTATAGATAATTAAATGTACTATTAAACCAGTGACACTAAAAATATTCGCTAGGATTGAAATACCCTAATTTTTGCGAATTTCAAAAAAAATCTTTTTACTCTATAATCAGTATATCAAATTATATAAGTCATTTAAGTTTCGTGCAAAGGTATAAAAACACCCTATATACGAGTATATATATATATATATATAATATGTAAATACATAAAATAACAGAAATATTATAGTTTCTCTATTAATTTGTCAGTAGCATTCTGTTTCGCACTTTATATTATTTATCTAATTCGATCTTTTCTTTCTCTTAATTCTTTTGTTAATTTCGTTTAGTTTTCTCTCATCTAGTTACCCTTCTCACTTTTGTAAAATCTACATAATCTTTCTTCTATAATTGAGCCAAACTATATTTGCTCTCTTTTTGTTCACGCTTGTAAATCTTACAAGTAAGTTTTATTATTTTTATACCTCTAATATAAAAACGAATAATACTTTTTTCTAAGTAATGTAAAATTTACGAGGTATGTAGGTACTACACAGTGATGCGGGTACTAAAGAAATACGATGGAGGTAAATAAATATGCATTATTTTATGCTGTTATCAAGTGGCAACTCTATTATAGAGTTGCTAACTGGAATCACATTCAAGACCCATAAAACGGTAATACCACAATTTGTATTTAAATAAAATTAGACTCACATAACCTGCAACCAATTTTCTAGTGTTTTTGTTTTGTTTCCCATAGAATTCATTGAACAAAACAGAGTTACGAATATTGTACTATTTTTTCAGTATTTTCATTTATATCTACAAACCAAATAACAAAAAAAGAATAAAATTTTCTTTTTATTCAGAAGAAAAATACTTTTTGTGAATAGAACAAATGGTTGATGTTTTATTATCAGAGAACAATGAACAGTTGCATTCTTATAGAAATATTTCTGTTCTGACATTAATAAACCAAACTATAAAAACAAACAAAAAAGTTTCCACCTAAAATTATTAAGTCGAATGTTTATTACAAAAATAATTAATTAACCACATTTCTAGCATATATAATAGTATATTTAAAAATTGTCATGTATGAGAGTTTTTACAAATATCGTAAAATAGTGTGTTGTAACTATAACAAAAGCAGATTTTCTCAGCACTCTCTCGATTATACAGGATGTTTCAATACTTAAGTAATAAAATTATTGCCTGAGGCTCGTTTTCTAAACTTGGACGAGTGCGATAAACAACATGTCTTATGCCTATGGCACACTGGTCGACGAGCTCTTCGATGAAACAACAGAACGCACCCGTCATCGACGAAAAATAGAGGCTCCTCTATTTCCATCGAAGAGCTCATCGATGAAACGAACGTATCTCATTTCACTCGTATCTTTTGTGTCTCACTTCACGTTAGCATATTTTTGAAATTTAGTTTTTCTTTCTCAACTTTAGAAGCTTTTATTTTTCGTCAATGAAGGGTGCGTTCTGTTGTTTCATCGAAGAGCTTTTCAACCAGTGTGCCATAGGCATTATAAAACTCGTTCTTTACTATACTATTATTTATTTATTTATGTTACGCTGTACAACAGGAACTTAATCCCAATTACAGTACAGGGTCCGCACTCCCCGAGCCACAGTGTAGTAGTTTATATTATACACTAACAGACGTCAAAATGCGAGTATTGTTTGTATTCTGCTCGTCAGTATTATTTTGCAACATATAACATGAAAATGATACCCCTTACTGTGGGAGTACAAACCAGGAAGGATCAAAAAGAGGAGTCACGAACCGGAAGGTGAGTAGCAACAGGCCGCTTGAAGCCTAGAAGGGACAATGGTCTGTCCCTGCGAGCGTAGTTAACTGAAGGGTGAAACTCACTTCATCGAAAAGGGATAACGTGTTTTTTGAATGAACTAACGATACACGCTAATACACATATACACACGACGCGATCATATATACGTGTGTGGGTGGTGAAGGTGACTGTACGCGAAATGTAGATGTATTTGTTTGAAAGTACAAAGTCAAGTATGCTTTCCTGTTTAATATGCGAGTACTTAATAGCTACGATCAAAAGCCTTTTGTGCCACAAGTTGAACTAAAACTGTTTCTGATTACTCTTGAGAGTAATTTTACTTAAAGCTAGTTTACTTGTGATTGAAATTTATAGTGTAATGACAGAGGCTGCCAATAAGATAGACAAAAGGAAAGTGAAATAAATTTATTTTATTTCAATTACCTATAGATGGAAAGATATGAAAATTTTTCTTATTTTTATACATAAATAACCTGTAAATAAGGACGATTTTACCATATTTCTTGTTATCAAAAAAATATTTTACCTGAAACTGACAAGAAAATAAACATTTGCCTGACCTTTAAGACTCAGGAAAGCTTTGCTTTGCATGCCTAGTCAGGAAAATATCATATTGCCTGCCTAGACAGGTAATGAAAAAAATCTGAGTGTCTAGTTACTTAGCAACATAAAATACTGACTGAATATGTAAGTCAAATATTTCTTTACATTTAAATTAATTTAAAATATTTATTATTTGTTTATGAGTTTCAGGTAAAATATTATACGAAACACGTCAGTAAAGCGTCGTACAGGATACGTAAGCTGTTTGAGGCCTCGCTTTCGCTCGGCATGAAACTATCTACTTATCATGTAATTGAACGCTTTCCTCACTTTTTACGAAATTAACTATTATTTTTTTAAAACGTAAAGTAGTGGTCCGTAATTTAATTGGACCTTGGGAAAGATAACAATGTTAACTAACCAAGACAAACATTTTTTTTGGGATTAACAAGAAAATTATGCTTTTTTACATTCAAAATAATACTCAAAATAGACTACAAACAATAGCAATTATTTGATATACTGATTATAGAACAAAAATATTTTTTTGAAATTCGTAAAAATTAGTGTATTTAATTATTAGCGAACATTTTTAGTGTCACTGGTTTAATAGTACATATTATTTAAAAAAAAATTAATAAGGCATTAACCAGGTATCTACATAATAACTAATTAATAAATGATTATTTGTAGGCAGTGTTTATACTTTTATTTCATTCGTAACAGAACTATAAATAATTAAATGTACTATTAAACTAGAGACACTAAAATTGTTCGCTAGGAATAAAATACACTAATTTCTGCGAATTTCAAAAAAAAAATATTCTATAACCAATATATCAAATTATATATGTCATTAAAGTTTCGTGCAGAGATATAGAAACACCTTAATATCTACAACTCCATAACGATCGGGGAATTATCTAAATTCGGATTGAGAGTTTATGTAACAAAATATTCGATATATGTAACGCCATATAGTATTTCATAGTTATTGTAACTTAAGGGCCCGTGAAGTACGTAACTTGTGATATAACCAAATTTAAGTTACGTACCGTTTCTGAGTAATCGAAATACTTCGGTTGGTATCGGAACTAATCAAAATTATCTGTCATCTGTCATAATTCAATTGATTAATTAATATATTAATTATAATATTTTTTTACTACCATAATAAAAAATTGCTCTGATATTATGACACAGCAAACAACGAAGACATAAGAAATAACTTTACTTTTTCAACATTTTAAAATAAAATTAACTGTAAATGTCAAAATAAACGTATATTACGTTTGAAGTTTGAGCAACTGTGAAATGTAAATTTTTTGTTTAATTAAATTACGGGTAAGTTAACTAAAGTTACATTGCGTGAACTCTGAATTTGGCTTTACATCCTTGGTACATAAATTACTGTTATAATCTTGTTCCACACAAGAGATAAATTCACATATTTTTTTAATCGTTTCTTCAAATTATTTTAAATTGCTGAACAGTTATTTGAAACTGTCATTTTTTAATTTAATTTCAATGACAATTCCACTCATAACTTTTCATCCAATCAAATTACAGTATACTTCTGAATTGAACCAATCACAGTAGTATTACAATGACAATTTCACTAGTGAAAATTGTCGCAAATCGTTGCTTAGATATAACGTTTATTAACTATTTTGAGTAGATTAATATTGTTGAATTTTATTTGACTTTGTTTACTTTGCTTAGTTATGTCAAAAAATTAAACTATGTAAATTGATCAGCAAGCTATAGTAGTTCAGGCATTGTTTTAAAAATACTGCAGGTAACATTGTTTTGGAGTAAATAAAATATTTCGAGGAATTGTCAAGCCGAATTCCATACGTGACTATGATTTTCCTTTGGTAATTTTTGCCTAGATCACTCCTGCTTGTTGCTTTAAGAAAATCTACACTCGTGCAGATTTTCGTCTCAACAAACATTTCCGGCAAAATCAGTCACTAATGGTATTATATATGACAATATAAATTTTTAGGAAATTTTTGAGATTAGTACAATACTACTTCATTATTTTAAGAATGTTTGAAATTGCTGATAAATGCATCAGTAAATGAGATGAAAATGGCATAGCGCTGTTTCCATATTGTTTATTAACAATTTTATTATTTTAAAAAAATAAAAATTATAAAACAATTCAATAAATTCCACTGTTTAAAATTCTTTAAGATAAATATTAATTTTTATTCTCTGCAGTTTTTTTTCTACATAAATAAAATTGTACATCTTGTAAAAAATTTGTTGGAAATAAGATTAAATTTTCTTTTTGAAATTTCATACATCCATAAAAAAATTCTTTTAAAATTATAACATAATATGTTTCGCTACTCTTTTACCTTTGTCATCTTTTGAAAGTGTACCAATTCAAGTCGCGTATTTATTTTGCTTTGTTGTCAAATTGCTCGTCGATTGTAGAACCAAAAATCTCATTGCAGGTTGGTTTGAGAATTCATCGTGTTTTCCTCCACTTTTCCAATCATGTCACAAAGAATTCGTACCATGTAGCTGGTCGTGGCAGAATTTTGTTACATAAGTCTATCCAATCAAGTGGAGAGCACTTCAAATAAGATATTTCGTAGGAGAAATGCTTCGTTGACACTTTCCAAGAAAGCATGGCATACGACGGCTGTCTCCGTTGCGATTAAGAGAAGACAAACATTAGCTTGGTCCATGGATCAATAGACTCACTATCAATTTTCTTTCTTTTCTTTCACTTTTACTTCGATATAATTTTCTGCTAAAACAACAGGATATATTTCATTAGCATAAATGATATTTTTGATATTATTGGGATAGATTGCTGAACGTGATAAGTTGATGATTTGAGGTTATAATATGTATTTAATCCCTGAAGCATTGAGCTTGTCAAAATACAGGTAAATATGGGCTTCGGCAATAAACTGCAAGGTAATATTTATTTGTTGATTACAATAAAATATTGATTGTAACAACAAAACGATTGTCATAAAGTACAACAAAATTAATTATAAAAATATGTCAGTAAAGCGTCGTACAGGATTCATAAACTGTTTCAAGCCTCGCTATCGCTCGGCATGAAACTATTTACTCATCCTAGAATTGAACGCTTTCCTGAATTTTTACATAAATAACTATTACTGTTAATCAATTTGCATAATGTTCTAATTAAAATTATTTTTTAAAAAAGTGCGACCACCTTATTCAAATTACAGTAAATAACTATTAATACTACCTAACGCAAAGTATTTAGTTTTATTTTAAGTTAAATTTTAGCTCACAAAACTCTTGTTCAGCAGCTACACCAAAAGATTCCAGAGTATATAATTTTAAAGTTAAATTTTTATGAAAGAAAAATTCGGATGACGCCTGGATTCGAACCAGGGACCCTCCGCTTGCCGGGCAGAGATGCTAACCGCTACACCACGTCACCTGTGTCCGACGTATGGCTTCAACCGAATTCTTCTTTCATAGTGTCTAACGTAGCATATAAGTATATAAGTTTTAACAAGAAGAATTTGCACCATTTATATTCCTCGTATAGCATTGCCGAGTATATTGTCCTTTTCAAAAATCTGATAAAACAGCTAAATAGTTTTCCAAAGTTCAAATAGGTTAAATCTTAAGTTTACACTTAGTTTAAAATATTCTAGCAGCACCCATTTATATATAAGTTATCCACCACTAACATTTATGAGTATCATAATTTTATGATAAATAACTGGTAAACTATAGAATTTAAAATATATATTTAAATGATGTTATGATTGATTGAGTCTTTTACAAAATAAAATATAAACTAAACACTAGGCTTAGTCTCACAAAATTCAGCCTCCAAGTCACCTTATGAGGGCATCGTCAGAGGCTGGCCAGCACAGTTAGTAACCATAGACGCGTCTTTTACAATTGATGTAAATAATATGAATATAACAGGAAGTTATTCTAATAGGTCATCAAGCAAAAGTCAAGCTTATGCTCTAACTATTTTGAATTACATTCAAGCAAAAAGCAAGTACTTCGTCTTCAGTGCGCAAAATATGAGAAACGAAGTGACCTTTGTTGAATAATACATATCATCATGATATAGTTATAAAGCTAGCGAGATCTGCATGAAAAGCAGAAGCACTCCCACTTTATCCAAAAGTTAGGAAAATGTGTGCCGTTATATTTATTGTTCTGCTTTCAAAAATGCTGTATACTTTCACACTTTCGTATACAGTAACTGTGGCTGAATGTTTACCTTTATTTTCTGATGTTAACGAGTTTAAACATCAAATGAAGAATGACATTAAGTAACTTTTATTTTTTCCCTTCTTTTCCAAGTTCATGTTGCTACAAGATATTATTTTAAACTTAATTCAAAATTACTATTTGTAAACCTTTTTATATATAACATTTAACACAACAATATGTTCTTTATTTTGCTTAAGTTTTCATATTACATTGTTGTATGATGAATGTAAGATGTTCTTAAAAGAGTAGAAGATATAGCTGCGATGATTTGATCATGAAGAACATTACGAGTATGGTGAAAGAAAGGTTTATGAGATTTGTGATGAATGAATGTGATTGAAGGTTTGTTCCGTGATGAAAGATTCTGAATGTGAGGAATATATGAGTTTCTGTGGAAGAATCGTGAATGTGATTGAAGTGCGGGTGGTATGTCAGGATGAGAATGAATGACGAAGACTGATTCTTTGTAAATCTGAAGAGTGGAAGTTCTGTGAATAATTCAAGAGTTCGTTCTACCTCATTTGATGAGATATAGCATAATGTTATGTATGTATGTATATTTGTTGATAAAATTGAGGGTGTGAGATTGGGTGTACGGTTTAGGAATAAATGGTTGGATGTGGATTGAAGATTTATTACATAAAGAAAACATTGAAAGTGAAATAAATAAACGAATTTGTATGAAATAAATTACAAATGTCATGAACCGAAAGTGGTATGTCATGATAGAAATGTTTCGAGGAAATTAACAGCAGGATGAATCTAAAAAATGTGCAATGAATATTACAAGTATTTCTGCAAAATCGTCGCATTTTTCATAATATAATTTAGAAACTATGGTTAGTAGCACAAACTCTGTTTTTGAGTGTATTAAGAGCACGGTTTTAACATGTTAGAGATAGCTAAAACACCCAAAAAATACTGCTCTTAAAACAGGCAAAAACAGAGCTTGTGCTACCAGCCAGTATTTTTAAACAGTAGTTTTTAAAGGTTAAACTATAACAATGCAATAGAATTTGAAATATGATGGAAATATAGTATGCACATTTTTAGCATTACTCCAGCTCGTTCATTTAGTTACATTTTTTGATGATGTCAGTCAATCCCTTAAAACTGTCTATTATAGATATTTGTTCTCATGAAGCAACCTGTTTCGCTTAATAAAATAGTATGTTATGCATCAAGGGAGGGAAACAAGCGATTATTTCCGCGTGTGAAGTCGAAGTTTGCCAACTTCACACAAGGGATAATCGCGCCCTCCCATTCAGCATATTATACGTTTCGTAACAAGTGCACAAAAATTACTGTCTTATCGGGACAAATGTCAAATATGGGTTGCGTAACTATTTACCTAGGAAACGTCGCAAACAGCTAATAATCGTAGTCTCTAGGGAGAGAAACATGCTACCTAGGCAGATAAACATCCTACCTAGAGAGAGAAACATAATTTTTCTTTCCCTAGGGGAGAAAAGCATTGTTACTCTCTCTAAAATTAGGGAATAAGAACGTGTTTCTTGTGCATGTGTTACGAAAATAATTATATAAGTTGGTAGATGTTATGAGCAATGACAAACTTAAAAAAGTTAAGAATGATTTATTTTTTTATTGTTACTATTTAGATATTAAATATGAAAGCGTTAGTTCATACAATCTAAGAGGTTGAGAGATATTAAACAAATAATATAATAACAGTATTTTCCAGGAATAAGACGTTTCACATAAAGCTTCTGATTCTCAAAGTGTAATTAATTGTATCTTCATCATGTTCTTTATCCATCAAAGATTACACTGTTACATTCTATTCTACGTCTGCGGCCTTCACGAAAAACATTGTTTATTCTGAATTTTCTTTAGTAGGTATTTCTGAATCTCTTTTCCCTCGTGGTTTACATCTAAGTGCATACTTTGAAAATATTCCCTTTTGTTCTTTAACTTAATATAAGAAAACAACATAATGTATAACTTGGAATTGGCGTGCAACCTTCTATGGTCTTTTCAGTTCGTATCTAGTTGAATTCAGTGCAGAATTGATTGATTTTTCATGTACTTTTTCTTCTATAAATTACCTATATAATTAGAGCAGTATTTAAGTGTACACTTTGCCAATTAGAGTAGATAATTAATTTATTAGCTTCGTTTTACCTTTTCTATTATTCTATGCACTCTGCAACATACTTGTATGGGAAGCGAACTGATGACTTAATAAAAACGTTTGTTAAAACTTCTTTAATTAATATGTGCATTCTGGGTACTAGGTATCTATGTATGAGTGATATAATATAGACCAGTGTTTCTAAACATAAAGATATAAAGACTTCTATGAAAACAAAAATAAGTATTTCACGACTTGCTATCATAAAAAAAATCGTAATATATATATATATATATATATATACAGGGTGATATCCGTAAAAGGTGAACAAAGGAATTTAACATGTGATGTTGGCTGTACACAATTTCCTACTCTTCTATTCATTTTACAGCGAAAACTGTAGAGTGAAAAGTTGTCAAGAAATAAAAGTTGCGTACAAAATTATTTTTACATTTCTTATTAAGATTTTAGTTTCTTAAAAATAAATAAATAAATATATCATCCCGCCTTCTACCCATTACTGGGTGTGGCACTCTGCCTAAACAGATCCCGGTAAGTGATATATTTTTTCGCGTAAAGTGCGGTTACCAGCCGTCAAATTACGGCCCCCAAAGATATTAGTGGTGGGGAAGCCACAGGGGTAGATTTAAATTGGTGAAAATTGTTTGTCGGCTGTGAGCATAATATTAAAAAGTTTTTCTGAAATTTTAATGGTTAAGAATAAAACGCTGATCAGCGCTAATCGCTGAAACGCTGATCGACTTTGAAGATCGCTGAAACCTGTTGATCCATGGCTAATATCCGCTGATTAATATTAAATAATAAAAATTAAAGTGAAACAATTAATATGTAGTATATTTTATCCCGGCATTGTGACGCCGACCGACGCTGACTGACATTAATACACGCTGAAACCCGCTGACCCATGGCTAATACCCTCTAAGTTATACTAAATAATATCCACTAAATAATATCAAATACATCCAAACAAAAAATAATTACTTAATTTTACGCTGGTACCGAGAAGGCATGCAAGCAATATCAAGCCTATTTTACTCCGGCATCGCGACGCCGAACGACTCTGATAAACATTATTAGACGCTGAACCCGCTGTCCCATGGCTAATACCCGCTAAGTTATACTAAATAATATAAAATAGAGCAAAACCAGAAATATTTAATATATTTTATCTCATCGCGACGCTGATGGACGCTGATTGACATTAATAAACGCTGAAGCCCACTGACCTGTAACTAATACCCGCTAAGATATACTAAATAACATCAAATGGAGCCAAATAAGTAATTATTACATAATTTTACGGCAGTACCGCGAAGCCATGCAAGGAATATTTTACCCCGGCATCGAGACAGACTCTGACAGACATTAATAGACGTTGAAACCTGCTAACTCATGGTTAATAACCGCTGATTAATACTGAATGATATTAAATAGAACCGTACAAGTAATATATAGTATATTTTATACCGACACCGCGAAACTGATTCACGATGAGCGACACTGTGATTGATACCCGCTGATTTTTGCAAGTATTATTATAGTAATGCATGGTATAATAATATAAATGATAACGTCTATCTCATTGACTGTATGTTTTATATATTTTTAAATGTAAATCTCTTCACACTTGGAATGTGGAACCTCTTTAGTGCTAAAGGCTATTAATTTCAAAAACTGTGGCCATATGCATAAAACATTAGCAATTCGAATTTCATTGCGCAAAAATTTCCAAATTATTTTAAATAAAAATACTTCAAATAAATGTTAGCGGTTATTTGTAGTTGTTATTCGATACAGAATCCAGCCTCAGATTCTTTACGAGTGTAGGGAGAGCCAAGGAATTTAAACAAAATTACAAATACTTGTATGACATTGTAACAAAAAAGGTTGTCTTTATTTGTATTTCTTTTTCCTTCAATTAATAATATTTATTTTATTTTCTTTCAATTATTAATATATTTGAGGGTATGTAACAATTTATTATCATACAATGGTTTTTAAATTTTGCGTTCATAAGAAAGTCATTATGAAACCCAGTTGCGTATCGAAAGAGCATTCATTGCGATACACAACATTTTGTTTTAGACGGTTGGTAGTAGCGGATATTTTAATTTTCTTTATTTATGTACTGGGGTATTTTATTAATTAAATAAATAAATATATCATCACGCCTTTTATCCATCACTGGGTGTGGCACTCTGCCGTAACAGATCTCGGTAAGTTATATATTTTTTCGCGTGAAGTGCGGTTACCAGCCGTCAAATCACGGCCCCAAAAATGTTAGTGGAAGAGAAGCTACAGGAGTTGATTTAATTTGGTGAAATTTGTTTGTCGGCTCGAACCAGGGTTCTCAAGATCCACAGGACGACTTGATACCACTAAGCCACCTATTCCTTTAATTAATTATTATTATATTATTATGAAAAAGTGTAAAGATATAAATTTACTAAAAATAATTTAAGTTCTTAAAATAGATGGAGTATGACAGTAGGCTGAGATAAATTATATAAATATTTATAAATTCAATTATTACGCAAGAATACAATTTTTTAATTTGAAGTAGGTATGTATTATACAATTATACAATTACATAACTACACATGTGACGTTTTTCTTTATATCCGAGAACATTAGTAGGTACGAAATAAATTTAAAAATGAATTAGATATACTTGTATATATACAGGATGTTCCAGGACTAGTGTAACAAACTTTAACAGCTTATTCCTGAGGTCATTTTGAACCAAAAATATCACATGAACATAGGTTCTATTCCTTCTAGTTACCGAAATACAAGAGGTTGAATTTCTATAAATAACACGAAATTTTCAAACTTTTGTAATCAAGATACTTTCGGAAAACAAGAGTTTTATTGTAAAGTCATACCTTATTTGTCTTAATTAATTTTATTTATTAATATTAACATGCATACGACTTCAAGGTGCTCATTTTAAACACTTGGTGTAATTTTTTTAAAATTTGTTATCTTATTTCATATTGTGGTAACATATTTTATGTTTGGTTATGTTGTTCTGTGTCTACTTAATTGTGTCATTTTATGTTTTGTTCGCTAAATCGTATTCGTTAATATTAATAAATAAAATTAATGAAGACAAATAAGGTATGACTTTACAATAAAACTCTTGTTTTCCGAACGTATCTTGATTAAAAAAAATTGAAAATTTCGTGTTATTTATAGAACTTCAAACTCTTGTATTTTGGTAACTAGAAGGAATAGGACCTATGTTCATATGACATTTTTTGCTCAAAATGACCTCAGGAATAAGCTGTTAAAGTTTGTTACACTAGTCCTGAAACACCCTGTATACTCATATAACAAACAGCTATCGCTGCCGAAAACAAAATAAAATAAATAATATTTATGAGTAAATAAAAACACAAATGATGTTTCTTTTTGTTAATAATTCACAATGTTTTTAAAATTGTGATGATATTTATTTTATATCCATAGCAAATACACTTTTTCATATTATTTCTCAAATACATTAATGTCTACCATATGTAAACATAGATAATATATCATTCGTTAGTTGTAAAATATATGTTTGACTAATGCGTAAAAATATCAAAATATTTATAATTAAAATTATTGTTGGCTGTCTGCTCAAATAAAAATAAAAATAAGGCATTACACCAGGTACCTACATAATAACTAATTAATAAATGATTATTTGTAGACAGTGTTTATACTTTTATTTCATTAGCAACATAATTATAGACATTAAAAATATTCGCTATCTTTTAAATTATGACATATCACAAGTAAATTTACTTTATTTAATTTTTTTAAATAGCGATATGAGCCCCAAAACTTTTCGGGTCCCCATGTATTGCTGTGTCTTTAGTTACGCCACTGTCTAGTCTGCCACCTTTGTACTATCAACATGATTAATCTAAATCTAACCTCAAAATTACGGTTCCTATATTTGTCATTTGGCGCTTCAAAAAGTCAACAAACTTTTTATATTTGGAAAAAAACTACATTTTCATCATTCACCTGTAACGTAATCATGGATATATAGATCATAAACTGGAAACTTTTAGTTCGTGGTCTGCAATAAAGCATTCACATTTAATAATAAAACAATTTTTTCTTTTTTTTTATTAAAAAGAATTTCGATTACAGTGCCATCACTGCATTCTTTGCAGAGTATAATTTTGTTATAATTTTTCTGCGAAATTTTAACTCTCTTCTTTTCTTAAAGTTAAAGTATATACATATTCCTCCTTTTTTTACCATACTTAGTTGAGAAGAACGTTTAAGTTTTTATAGCATTAATAAAATTTTTGTTAATCTACTTTCATCATAAATAATGAAAGTAGATTACCTTCGAGATAAGAATATAATTTAATAGTTCGGTTAATAACAAAAGACGTTTGTCAGAAGTGCGTCGTGCAATAAAATGTCCACGCACCTGCCAAGTCCGGCAGGTGAAATGCCGCTTTTTATATTCGGAATACGTAGACACCTTGCAAGCATTTCTTCACATTTACGATTAAATAAATTTGCCAAGAAATTGAGTTAATGGAAATAAGGGCTGCAGAATTCCGCGTAACTTAAATTGATGAAATATTGATTGAAATTCAGAATATTGAAAATAATCCAGGAATATTATTTTTTGCATAATGAATTTTATTTTGAAGCTACTTAATTAAATTTACTGAATTACTAAATTTAATATCCAATGTAGTAATTAATGATTTTTGGTAATTTTCTCAAATTGTCTATTTATATAGCAGCCAAGCGGAACTTTCATTTAGTTACTAATTGATTAAAATTTGATTAAATTCAAATTTGGAGATATAAACTTACGAGTATTTTCGTCATTGATTATAAGATAATTTATATGAAACTCCTTCTAGTTTAAGAGAGATTTTATGTCCTTTACATCTATAATAATTATTCGTAAAGTGGAATATTTTAAAGAAATTTTTCTTTTTAATGACACCGACTAATTAGGAAGAAATATAGTTTGCACGTAGATAAATTATAATATTTAAAATGGTGGTTAAGCATATTTAACTGCTAGTGCCAACATTTAACTTTTAATTCTAAAACTCAGCACAAAGAAAAATATATTTTTTAACTTCCGTTACTTCTAGTAGGATAGGTACCTAAAGTCTGAGATGAAATATTTTATCATGTTTACAGACAAGAAGTTCTATTACAAAAATCTCAGAAACTTATTTATTTAAAGTTAAAAAGTGCTTTATGTCGCATCATGATATTTTCTTACGCAAATAGCTCACGGGAGTCATTTATATTAAAACTAAACTCAAAAACTACATACCAAAAACAATTTAAACAAAATATATGTTATTACTTTTTAAGATAATTGAGTTCTTAGTGCCATTACCTTTGACTTTATATTTAGGCCATTGCGATCTTTGTTTCATTCTCTCTGTCGCACATTATTAGATTTATTGCAAATTGACTAAAATTTGCGATGAAAAATAAAAATATATTTAGTCTACTTTTAAAAGTATAAATAAGAAATTAAGTGATTTTAATTTATTTTTCACTTTACTTAAACTCATTATACATTGAAAAGAACAGTTATTAAAATCAAATATTTTTCTGGAGAATTTTGTGTTTTTGTGTAAAATTATAAAATTGCTTCTAGCAATTATATATTCAGAGATCCAATACCTTTAAGTAAAAGATCTAGAATAGATTTTTTCTGTTAGTACTGCTACTAAAAAATAAAATATAAGAAATAGATTGCATATAAAAATCAAAATGTTTCATGTAAAAAGCATTTGTTGTAATAATTTCTAATTCTCTAAACCTGTACTACAAGAATTTAATTTAAAAATATATGTTACTAAAACCATTTGTGATAATTAAAGCCCGGATATTTAGGCACTTAAAAACACCCAAATAAGCAGGCATATAGGCCGGTAATTACTCTAAAATAGGCGGGATTTTAGGCAGCCTAAATGTAAATAATTAGTTTAAAAAAAAATAAACGAATCCTTTTTCTAATATTGGTAGTCGTATCTACTCTTCGTTAGAAAAAAAAACACATTTTAAACAAAAATTTACGCAATCTGAAAAATAATAATGTAGGGTTCTCATTTTATTAACTATTATGCAAATTCAAATTATGTAGTATACTTTAATTCACAAAATATTACGAGCAATTGCTCTATGAAATTTTCGGAAAGGGACTGTCTTCGGTCTGTCAGAACTTGCTTGTAAGCTGAAAACTTCGTTCGCCATCACAAAATGTCACAGGAGCGTTCTTATATTTAGCCATATCGTCTAAAGTTACCTCAGATCCATTGATTAATGGCAAAGACACAATTGAATTGCTACGTAAAATTTTGACTAAAAAACGTTTTTTTTTCGGCATTTTAAATTCACACACAAAAACTTCATTAAAGTAAGTACCTTGTCTGCTCAATAAAAGTTAGAACAGGCAACAAAAATAGGCAAAATAGGCTGTATAAGATAAAATAGGCACAATAACCAAAATATAGAAAAAATAGGCTCTAAGGCACGTAAAAAAAATCTTCCATTACACGTACACATATTACCTATGTATAGAAAAACGAAATTGCCTGAAGTATATTAAAATTTGAATCTAGGCAATTGCCTAAAAATCCGGGCTTTAGTGATAATGATTTGAATTGTCAATAATTAAATAAAATATATAGTTTACAATCCACATCAGTATTACAAGTATCGTTATAAATATATTGACCAAGGCGTTTTGAGCTATAGGTATATGTTATGAATATACATGTAGGTGAATAATAATTATACTATTTTTTTCTTTGGACGACGTTTTGTGACATCAACGCCTCGTGACGGCGAGATGAGAAATTACAAAACCGACAACCCAGCATATCAAGTCTATTCAGAACTATTTCTGCTTTTCATGTTTGCTGTCTTCGTCTAACTGACAGTTAATTGTTAGGTTATTGTTTTGCTTACTTCGTTATATGCATACAGAATTGATAATAGTATATTAAAGAACGAGTTTTATAAAATATGTTGTTTTCCAGCGGCTCGTTTTCTAAACTTGGACGCGTGCGATAAAAGTCTTATAAAATGAGTTACATATTTATACTACTTTTTTCTATTTCTAACTATAAATAAGATTTTTTTAAAGTCTGCGAGGTTTTAAACCGAGTCAATTTAGGGTAATTTGTTTATGAAATGTTGTGGTTTGTACATGTTATTGACATTTATGCAATTGTTCAAATTTTGAGGTTATATTAAAGTTTTGATGCTCTCAGCTTAATACATTCAGTGTCATCCGCTACTACCAACCGTCTAACACAAAATGTTGCGTATCGTAATGATCGTTCTTTCGATACGCAACTAGTTATCGTAATGGCTTCCTTATGAACACAAAATAAAACAATATATATTTTAAATACATATCTAGTAATATATTAATTATATGTTAACTAATGAAAATGTTACTTAGGAGAAAATGGTTTATAAACACTGCCTAGTTCGAACCAGAGGTTAGTTGGACACAAATCAATATAGTCTCCTCTTAAAAATACTGGTGATACCTAGTTTAGATCAACAAATCGTGTCAGCCGTAATTTAATCTTGGATTAAAATAATAATATATATATTTTATCTGTATTTAGATTTCTAGAATAAAATATTTGTATGTAGTACAACAAACTACAACGCTGAACGCATGACAGTAAGAAGTAAAAATGATTTATTATTTGTTATATTTACGTTTTGAAAATAGTAAGCTTAGAAGGTTTTTGTGACAAGGTTAAATAGAACTGTGTTAATGGAAACAAATATATTAGAGCTTCTTTTGTACTGTTGTTGCTGGGATTTACTTAATGTCGCAGAGCGCACAGAGTAACAATACCAGACAAATTAAATACGATAAATTCGCAGAGTAAACAACAAACAGAAAATCAAAAACTACGAGTTACTTTTTAACAGTTTTATGCGTTACCTTTCCCAGTAAAAAGAAAAAAAACACCACGCTTGCTTATATTAGATTGTTTTTCGTGACTTCCATTCGTTGCATCAACAAGAAATTTCAAAAACAAGTTAGCAAACTCAATTTAATATTAGATTCAGCGAAAACAAAACCGCATTAATTTAGTTTTCTTGCATGAAGTAAAATTATTTTGCATTCACATTCTGGATGATTTGACGTTAACTGTCAAAGTACATTTTGATTTTATTTTGTTTCTATGTGTAATTAAATTTAAACTGTTTTAATCTCAGTTATTCAATTATGATATCATATTATTCGATTCATTTCTGTAACAACACAAACTCTATTTCGGAATGCCGACGCAGAGCAGTTTTTAATCGAATTTGGTTTTATCGCTCGAATGTCGAAATATCTCTATCTATTTCAGTCCACTTTAGAGCCTTTCCGTCAATAATTTATTTTTTGCCGGCTACGGCTACAGTTCATTCAGAAACAGTTTTTCTGCAATAAATAATAACGCAACATGGAAATATGAATACCCTTATAAATTTTTCACCGAAAGTTTGAAAATTTATTAGATTTTACAACATGAAAAAACATCATATTTCCCATTTGCACTAATAGTATCCTTAGAGAGAAAAATCATTTAAAATCATAATTTAGCTAAAATTGAGTTTTATCCTCTCGTATAGTAAAAAAAATCTGATGTGGACACCACATGACTTTTTGTACGTGTATTATACTATACCTACATTTTATTTTATTGTACATATTTCGAGTCGGTCTGTGGATCTTAAGAACCCTGGTTCGATCCCCACAGCCGACAAACAATTTTCACCAATTTAAATCTACCCCTGTGGCTCCCCCTCGACTAACATCTTTATAAATATATCACTTACCGAGATCTGCTTAGGCAGAGTGCCACACCCAGCAATGGGTAAAAGGAGTGATGATGATATATATTTATTTATTTGACGTAATTTGACATTAACATTATTTTTTTTATTTTTGTCTTATTACTTCCTTGTACGAAATAAAGGAAGTATTGTAAATTTTCGGTTTTCAGATTTCAGCGGAAATATCCATTTTAACCATCCCTGAATCCATTTTGAATAATTTCGTCGTGACATCTGTACGTATGTACATATGTATCTCGTATAATTCAAAAATGGTAAGCCGTAGAAAGTTTAAATTTTGTATTTAGGATTGTTATAACATCTAGTTGTGCACCTCTCTTTTTGATCATTGTATAATTTCCGGAAGTGGTACTTTACTTGAAGCCTATAATAGATTTTAATGAAAATTTATATTAAAATATAATCCAAAACTTTTCAAATTTGGTATATAAGACTACTATATCAATGGAAATAACATAATAGATTTTAGTTAAGGCCACTCCGGAGTGAATACAATTTTCATATTTGCCCCTAAATCTTATGCACCCGCTAAACCCAGCAACTTGCCGTGTTACTGTTCTTGGAACCGTGGTCTGCTGGCCGAACGCTTATTTATTAGGGATTGTAATTTTTTAAAATGCTGTTATTGTGTATTCAAATATTCGTTGTATTATCTTCGACTTCCGAAATATCTAACCCAGATGATACGAGTTCCACAGACATTTAAGTTTTAGACGAATTTGTACGTTATTTTGTATTTATTATCTATTCTTAAAATATTTATTAGATTAGAAACAACAACAATTAAAATAAATGAAATGTACTCAACATCAATATTAATAACTCAAATCATTTATGGTACAGAAAGGACAAATTGCTTTGCTTAAATAAATATTAAGGAATAACATCATGTATTTGACAGCTGGTAACTGCAGTTCATAAGCATAAATACAGGGTGTTTCAGGACTAGTGTAACAAACTTTAACAGCTTATTCCTAAGGTCATTTTGAGCCAAAAATGTCATATGAACATAGGTCCTATTCCTTCTAGTTACCAAAATACAAGAGGTTGAAGTTCTATAAATAACACGAAATTTTCTAATTTTTGTAATCAAGATACTTCCGGAAAATTACTTACCTTATACTGAAATTTTACAATTTTTGAAAATTTTTCAATTTTTTTTCAAAATTTTCTTTTCTCAATATTTCCAAAAGTTGAAGAGATAATGACAATCTGAAAACACCAGTGAATTCCTCGCGTGAAAATACACAAGTATGAACTGCAAAATCGCACGGATACATTTTTTATTACAAAAAATAAATAAATAAATATATCATCACGCCTTTTACCCATTACTGGGTGTGACACTCTCCAGAGCAGATCTCGGTAAGTGATATATTTCTTCGCGTGAAGTGCGGTTACCAGCCGTCAAATCACGGCCCCCAAAGATGTTAGTAGAGGGGGTGATCCACAGGAATAGATTTAAATTGGTGAAAAAAATCTGTGCAATATATTAGGGAAAGGTACATAAAATGATACGAATAAATATTTACATTGTTCATGAACATTAAAATCAACTGATTTAACAATCTTTACAACGTTCATAAATTTGCGTTTATATTTCCAAGATCAAAATGACCTTAAATATTCTCGAAGGCTAAACGAGATTCGAAATTTAAATTTTGTTCTTAATAATTAATTATTCTAAATTTAAAAAGGAAATAAATCCTTAAGACTTATCAAAATGCAAATATTTATCCGAAGCTTTTTCTCTGAATCTGTATAAAGTCAGATGTCAACAAATTAATTCAAATCCCGAATTTTTTCCAACCGACAGTCGATAAAAACTCAACATCCAGTGTATAAAACAGGCAGGTAAGCTGGCATCAAGAAGCATCAACAGCCGGCTCCGGCTGTGTAGCTACTAGCTCGTCAACAATGCACACCTGTCGTGTGCGACGCATGCGTACCCTGCACCAGGGGTTCGTATAAAGCGGGCGAGTGATAGAGCCACGCAACAGTCGCGCAAGTAACTTCGACGATGGCAGTGTGGTGTAGCAGTGTTTTGTTCGCGGTGGCGGTCGTGCTGTGCGCGCATTGTTGTCTAGCCGACGCCGGCGACGGCGACGGCGCTAGTGATCTGCAGGAGCAGATGCGAGTGCTCAGCAAACAGGTGACGGCTCTGTTGGATCGCAGGCGAGAAGACATCGAAATCATCGAGGATAATATGAGGAAAACCCTCTCCAAGAGCAAGGAACTTGTTGAAGTTCAGGAGGAGATGAAAAACTTGAGGCAAGTTCAAAACTTTCTTTAAATATTTCTGAGAGTTTTCAAATATTTATACTAATTTATTATTCTCAAATTAACTTCATCAAGCCCTAAATGTGTTAAATATTCCCCAATCACTCATTATGCTCCAATTAAAATAAATTATGAATTAGCATTGTCTTTTTGGGTTTATAAATCTGTATAAGTTTCATTCCATATTTAAATAATGAGCAGTCATAGTCTGGTGAATGCAAATTTAGGCTCGTAAGCAAAAGTTCGCAGGTTTAAAACTAGCTAATTTCATCTTATATACAAATATTTATTTGGATTTCACTAGGAGTGTATACTCGTAAACTGTAGGGTACCGCTATTATATTTGGGATTATATTTCTGTTGTATGTGATTGTAAATAAACTATTTATTAGATAACATTAAAAAAAATCTTTTAGAACTCATAAGGTAAAACAAAATACACTTTTGTTTTAAGCTCTGTTTTATTTAAAATATAAATTTATTATTATTATTGTCAATAATTCAGATGGCTATAAATTAAAAAATCTGCTGTAGCCACTATAGTAATCACCTGACAAAGTCGGTATAATTTGCATAACTTTTGAAAAAAAAAGTTATATTTTTTTTAATTCTGTGCCCGAAAGCCTTAATTTGATACTAAACTAACCTAAATTAGAACAAATTTTGATAAAACAATCACATGAATATCATTTTTGATACTTTAGAGACAGAATTTTAAATTAATACCAACTTCGGTATATTTTGAATAACTTTTGAAAAAATAATTGACGTACGAAAGTGTTCCTTTTTGCCACTGAACTATGAGGTTTCAGCAAATGAATTGATAATAATTCGAAAAATTCAAACAAATATTGTTTTAAATCAAAATAGATTCCATTTTATTTATTACGATTTTGTGATAAACACTACCGTTTACGAAATAAACATTAAAACTTAAAAAGACCCATCAATAAATAGTCTATTACCGAACTTTGTTTAAAAGCTTAAGTATCAAATTTCGCATTTTTAAGTTATCGTGCTTTCAGACAGACCGATTTTTTTGTAGACTGTTTTTTTTTATTCAGTAGAATCTAAAACGTTAAGATTTATCTAAATCTCGAGATCGAGAAAATTCTGCATTACAATACTTTTCCTTTTATATAGGTCAGGAAAATAAAAAAACATACCTGCCTTTAATAGCAAAATTGTAATTTCATAATTATATATTTCTTAGTAACTTGCTTATTTATATTTGTAATCTTGACGAAAATGTATGTTTAGTAAACCGAAACGTCGATTTATATTTAAAATAAAACATTATTTAAACCAAAAGTGCATATTTTTATGTATTAATTGTTACAATGCTTGGCTAAATAAATTTAAATGAAACATAATTTAAGAAATAAAAACATTATTATTATTTGAAATTATTGGAAATATGCATTTGTCGATTTAAATTATCATTTTTATTTTTCGCTAATTGTCGTTGAAATTGCCTTTCTTAAAAGCGAATGAAGAAAGCTTATTTATTGGTGAAAAATTATAATTGGTTCGTATTTATTTTTAGAAATAACCAAAAACCAATCCTTAATAAAATTCTTGGTAGTCCCGAAAATTACGTTTGTCTAATCAAATATGTGTGCAAGATCTAAGTTCAAAGAAATAATTCATTCAAATGCAAATATTAAAGTCCTTTGATCAGCGGTAACGGTAAAGCAATATACGACGCTATGCCCCGATCCGAACGAAATTCCTCCGAGGTATTACGTTACGTCTCAAAATCAAAAATTGAAAATTTATACTTATGCGGGCATACTTTCATCACATAGATTCGATATTATAATATAAATTTGTTGAATAACCTTTAAAAACTTTATATTTTGATAAAGCAAAAGTTTCGTCGTAGTTTTATTTTTAATAAATGCTTGGAGAAAATATGCGAATTAAATTCCCGATTGTAAGCCGCAAAATATACCCTACCACTAAATGAGTTTAAGGGTTGATAAGGGTTCGTCGTAGATTTAATCAAGGGATTAATGGTGTCTGCATCATACTGTTTCACAAAAATGGGATTTTGGGGATTTAGTTATTTCTATTTTAATTCAACATCACAAAAGAGAATTTAACCTAAAAACTCGCTCAAAACTAAAACAGATTATACAGATATAACATTCATAGCAATATTATTTGAAAGTAAACAATACCTATTTCGTTAATTCTGAATATCGTTGTTTTATACAAATTTATTCGATTGTCGCGTATGCTTGTACCAACAATAATTTTAATTAAATATTTAATTTGATAATTAATTTATACGTAATTATTTGTATTAAATTGTCTCCATAAATGTTTTAATTTGCATTGATATTAATGATGATTTTCTAAATATAGGTAAATCAGCCAAATGAAATGTGTGTTATTTTAAAATTATTTTAATTATGATTTTGACTGTACTTTAGATTGATATTGCATTGCATATGCATGTCTAATAATATAAATAATAATCAGTTTAATAATAAAATATAAATTGATGTATGCAATCAAATTAAAATCGCAGCAATATTTTTACTTTAATTAAATGTGAAATAAAATATATATTCTATTAAATTAATTGATTTGCAAGCGAGGTTATCTGTAGTTTAATTTTCTAATGGAATATTTTTTAAGTTTCTAAATCGTTTAAACTAAATTGAGAAATAAATTGGAATTTACGTTTGAACTGAAATTCATGTAAATTGCTTTAATCGTGCCAGTAACATGTGTTAAATGAATTCTAGTGATTCCTTTTTAATTCCCAGACACAAGTTTAAATTTCACTCTCTGTAAGTCAATAAGTTTTGTACAATCTCACAATGTAATGTATTATTTAAAATATTTTTTCTATATTATCTAGGATCGTTTATTTTGAAATTCAACAATGCAAGTGCATTGAAGTAAATCAGAGGGATTTTGTAGATCCATCAGATTTGGAAATGTGCAGTTACTCAGCATGAAACTGGTTTATGTATAACATTTGAGGGGTAACATAACGTATCTCTTTTATTGAATCATGATATTTATGTACTTACAGAATATTTTACAAGGAAAATGAATAAAACATTACAACATACGAGTAAAAATATTGCATGAATGAATGAGAAAATACATATTTATAAGTAAATAAGTTTAACACAAAACTTCTATTTTCGTCGTTATATGTAAGTTGATAAGATGATAAGGCATAAATACGTGTATTCTTTACAAAACTTATTTACCAATTTTATTCCAATCGAATGCAGTTCAATATAAATATATCCTTTTAAATATATAATAACTTATTTGGATAAACTGTAACAATATTCTTCTTTTAATATCTTTATTTTCCTGACCTATATAATACGGAGAATATTGTGATTTTTTCTATCTCATGATTTTGATGAATCTTTACGTTTCAGATTCTACTAAACCCAAAATATATAGTCTCAAAAATACTAGGTGTATTGGTTTGTCAGGATAACTTAAAAACGCGGTAAAAATTTGGATTAAAACTTCATATTTAAGCTTTTATCCGAAAAATTGAAATTTAGTTCATTATTGAACTAAATACAACCAGTAGTACCACAACTTTATTGTTTAAGTTTAATTTTTTTTTTTCGTAAATGTATATCACTAAATATGTAATAACTTAAATGAACCCTAATTTGATTTAAAACAACTTTTGTTTCAATAATTTTGGAGATTGTTATCGGTTCATATTTTATAAGTTATAACATTTATTTATAAGTTATAACATTTATTTATTTATTTATTTAAAATTACACTCTTAAACAGATACCCAATAGAGCGACAGAAACAAACAAAATATAAATGCAAAAGACAAGATAATATACAATAAAACCAAAGATAACAAATACTAAAAAAAATTCAAATAACACAAAATAATAATTTTAGGAAAGTATATGTTGTGAAACATGTGAAGAACAAAAATGATTAAAATCATAATATAAAATGATTCATGAGTGTCAAAAATGATATTTGTGTATTCGTCAATTAGTTTTTCAAATGTTATTCGAAATAGGCCGAGTTTGATATCAAAGTAAAGCTCTTGGACGGAGACTTCTAGTAAAAATATCAAATATTATAATAAAACAATTGTCAATATTTTTCCAAAATTTGTTGGAACTAGTCCAAATTTAATACCTTTGAAGCACAAAATTCCTGTAAAACTATAAAATATTACATTTACTTGTTCGACAATTATTTTCTCAAAAGTTGTAGACATACCAAGTTTATCTAACCTTAGGATGGGGTAAAGTACTGCGGGGTCACATCAGATGTTTGTATATTTAATTTAAGTACATCTTTATTGAAAATAAGTACAAAAAGTCCCAAAAACTTACAAAGAAAATTTAAATTACAATAAATGCGATACTTAAGAATTGAAGTATACTTCAACATCAAAGGTTATTGCCTACTTATTAGTTTCCTCAGTAACTGAAAAACAAATTAAAATTAAATTTGACATAGTAATACTATGGTGCTACTCTATGTATCCACTTTTTTAAATTAAAAATATATGAAGAACTTTCTCCAAATGTCAGACATTTTGTATTGTACTCCTACACAACAATAAAATAAATATGATTACATTTTTCCTTTTTTGAGGCTGAAATATCAAAGTTGAACTTTTCCCGGGCAAGTTGTTGATGATGAATTAATACTATGATTAACGGTTAGCTTTGAAACAATCACACCATGGAAGGATGTTAGCGGTCGTATCAACATATGGTGATGATTATTCAAACATAATACTTGTTTTCAACGAATCTTTATGAAAAATGTTTTTCGCAAATGCGGCAATGTTCCCGCTCATCTGACAAATATGATATAAATTGAGATTGATGTCCAAAGTGCTCTAGAAACAGTTTTTCTCGAACAAAAGCATTAGCAGCACGTTGCTTCACTTTACTTGGTAAACAGATCGGTGGTGGACGGACACACGTCTTTACTTCTTTAGTCGTTGCTCGTTGCGTCTTAACCAAGATTTACACTTGAACACTTTTGTTCGACAGATTAGGTGAGCAAAAAGGTTTACATTTAAAACACGAATGCTTGTTTGAAATCTTACCGACCAATAAGTTTTTATTGTCTAGGATAGAATTGCTTGAAAAACAAACATTGTTTGTTTCTTGTTCCAATGTACCAATAGTGTATTCAATTGTTGGTTTTTCATACTATTTTCCTTATACAGGGTGTTTCTATACCTCTGCACGAAACTTTAATATAAATAAATTAAATAAATAGATCTTCAGGCCTTTTACCCATTACTAGGTGTGGCACTTTGCTAGGGTAGATCTCGGTAAGTGATATATTTCTACGCGTGAAGTGCGGTTACCAGTCGTCAAATCAAAAGATATTAGTGGAGGGGGAGCCACAGGGGTAGATTTAATTTGGTGAAAATTGTTTGTCGTCTGTGGGGATCGAACCAGGGTTTTCAAGATCCATAGCCACCACTGAGTCACCTACCCCATTTAATGACATATATACTTTGATATATTAATTATAGAATAAAAATATTTTTTTTGAAATTCGCAAAAATTACAGTATTTCATTCCTAGCGAAAATTTTTAGTGTCACTTCTTTAATAGTACATTTATTTATTTATAATTATGTTACTAATGAAATAAAAGTATAAATACTGCCTACAAATAATCATTTATTAATTAGTTATTATGTAGATACCTGGTGTAATGCTTTTAAAAAAAATTAAATGTACTATTAAACCAGTGACACTAAAAATATTTGCTAGAAATGAAATACCCTAATTTTTGCGAATTTCAAAAAATATATTTTTGTTCCATAATCTGTATATCAAATTATATATGTCATTAAAGTTTCGTGCAGAGGTATAGAAACATCCTGTATAGCAATCATTTACTCTTATTTTAAAATACATGTCAAGGTGGTAATAATGATAGATTGAATAACCATTAGAAATTTAAATTATTTTGATATTTATTAGAGATCAAATTCATAATTATCTAGGTTATATTACAAAACTAAATATCTTTAATTTATAACAAAGAGGCGTTTTGCAGTTTAAGGTAATAATTTTATTATATAGACACGCAAACGCAAAACTAATAGATTTGATATTTTTACAACTATACAACACAAAAAAATCCCCAAAAACAGTTGCACAAAGTTGAATTTTGTAGCACAGGTTTTGCCAAAAATAATTGCACAAAATTTTCGTTGCAAACGCGATATAAGAAAAACATATTGGTTGGTAGTAAGAGCTCGATTCTAACTTGGTTTTAGCTAAACCATGCAACAGAAATAACAACGTTGTAAATAATTGCCCCTGGTTACGAATGAAATACAAATTATTTGACATAGCTGTCGACAGTCAAGAATATAAAATTAAAGTATACAAAACATAATTTTTATTTCTAATGTAGTAAAAAATTGTAAAAATAATAAGTGATTGTATTTATATAAAAATAAACAATGTTGTAACATCTATATTTCCGTTGCTTGCCCTTAGCTAAAACCAAGCTATACCCGAACTTTTACTACCAGCCATTGTATTGTCTCTTCTTAAATTTGATAGAAGTATAAAGATCCTAAATTATCCGAGAATTTGAATTCATGTAGCTGGAATTTGCAGACTGAAACTAAATATTTAGTCGAGCTTCTAGTCTAGTTAATACTGTTTCCCGTTGAGATTCAAACTATTCAATTGATAGTTCAATGTAAGTTTAATTGAACTAGTTGTGCACCAAATGTAACCGAATTCATAAAGAAATAATTCGAGTTTGTCCTATATTTAGAAATAGCAAATATATTTGAAAATTAAGTTACATTAGATTAAAGGAAAATGGAGATACTGCCAGGATTTTAACTTCGGTCTTAGGTCACAGGTTCAAATCCTAACATACATACATACATACATAACATCACGCTATATCCCATTAAATGGGGTAGCACGAACCCGTCCACATTCTCATCCTGACACACGATACTCGTTGCGACCACATTAACACTTCCTCCATACGAACTCTTTTTTTTCTCACAACCAAAATCCATCATCACGCAACAAACATTCATCCATTCGCTCCTGTACACCTGTTTCGTAAATCTTCACTTACGCCCACTTCTTCTCTAACAACGAATCTATAAGAAATGAAGGCAGCATCCCCTGCGCTTGTTTAAAAATACATTTAACACAAATCCTAACGGTATCCTAATTTTTATAATTCAATTTGATCTCATTATTTGTTTAATTAAAATACTAATTAAATTTCATTCGATAAGTACTTTCCTTAATAAATAACTGTGTCACTGAAGACAATTCTCATGTTAAGTCTTTCAATATATGAAAAAGTCAAGTGGTCGAGGCTGCCTATGACATATAACAAAATAAAATGAAAAATTGAAATAAAATCAGATTTGAATGACATGGCGATCGTAGCTTAGTTGGTTTAAAACATAAGACGACAGTCATAGCGCGACCACAATTTTTCTCTTTATAATTCAATTTGATTTCATCACTTGTTCACAAATTTAAATCAATAGATCTCATGGAAATTTATTTCAATCTATTCTTTATTTTATCTAGTTTAAACCCAAAAATTAATGAATTCTTTAATAAATGTTTAGAATGTTCCCTAGTATCAATTTATAAATAAAAAATACAATAATTGCTTCCAGGTGTTTTGCAACAATGTAGGTCCCCTACTCTGTGATTGGGTTCAATTTTCTGTTGAGTGAAGTAATAAATAAATAAATAAATATATCATCACACCTTTTACCCATTACTGAGTGTGGCACTCTATCTAAGCAGATCTCGATAAGTGATATATTTTTTCGCGTGAAGTGCGGTTTCCAGCCGTCAAATCATGGCCCCCAAAGATATTAGTGGAGGAGGAGCCACAGGGGTAGATTTAAATTGGCGAAAATTGTTTGTCGGCTGTGGGGATCGAACCAGGGTTCTCAAGATCCACAGGCCGATTCGATACCACTGAGCCACCTACCCCATAATAATTATAAAAAATTCTCGTGGTTAACATTTACTTTAAATTCTAATTAAATTTTAACGTAATATTACTTCTTTCGCAAAAAAATAATTGTGAAAAAATATTATAATTTTAACAACATGAATAAGTTGAACTAGTGCAACTTCAACAACAATTCTGTGAGGACAACATGTAGCAGAACATGAGCAAGTAACATGTACCCTACAACATAATAAGCCACTGCCTCGCGTTTGAGAAAGTTAGAAATATCTGTCAGACATACTAGGAACTCAGTCTTCATCCCTTCTAACTCGTTCTAATTTCGAAAACTCAATTTTCTGCCAAAAGTAATTTGCTAAATGAAGTTAAAATGTAATAATGAGCTACAGATGTTATTAAGTAATTATTATACGAGTTAAAAATAAATACCTGGTGCTTTATTTATGTAAATATTTACGTAAGTAAATAATACCTATGCTATAATTAAAATATGAGCTTATGTTATTTTAACAGATTGTTTGAAGTAAAGAAAGACAGGAGAAAGCACCAGCGGCGGAATAAGGAAAAGTAGGGTTTCTTTGCGGGCCCTATTCATAAAAAAAACATTTATTAATAGCTATTTATTTACAAAAAGTACAAAAAGTTTGTTGGATAGGTGGCTCAGTGGTATCGAGTCGGCCTGTGGATTTGAGAACCAGGGTTCGATTATTACAGCCGACGAACAATTTTCACCAATTTAAAACTACCCCTGTGACTCCTCCTCTACTAACATATTTGGAAACCGTGATTTGACGGCTGGTAACCACACTTTACGCGAAGAAATATATCACTTACCGAGATCTGCTACGGTAGTGTGCTACACCCAATAATTAAATACAAAACTTGGAGGCAAATTATTTTCTTAAAATAAGCTAATGTAAAAACAGTATGTAAGTATGCGTTGTTGTTACTTTTGTTTGACAGTTATTTTCTAAACTGTCAAATTTGCCAAACAAGGTGAAAAATAAATAAATAAATAAATATATCATCACGTCTTTTACCCATGGTGTGTGGGTGTGGCACTCTGCCGTAGCATATCTCTGTAGGTGATATATTTCTTCGCGTGAAGTCACCAGCCGTCGAATCACGGCTCCCAAAGATATTAGTGGGGGGTGGGGGGCGCACAAGGGTACAATTATTTGTCGGCTATGGTGAAAAAGTGTGTTTATAATGTCTCAAAAGATGTAAAAAATTAAGTGCAAAAGGATTAATTAATTATTTAGGTACGATACTTGCTTTTACTTTATTTTGTTGATATTTGCAGAAGTCTAAGTTTCCTATTTTATCGTACTAATCCAATAAAGTAATATGTAATGGACACTAAACTGTTTCATAAATCAATTAGTTATGGTGCAATCGAACATACAAATATATATTTTCCATTACGTAATAAATGAATACATTTTAAAAGTATATACTGTTATTATTGTTTTTTTATACTATAAGAAGAAAAAAAAAAGAAATAGCATAGGCCAAAATTCGCCTTAAAGAACACTACTTTATGTTGTGAATTGTATGAATGAAGCCACGAGATAGAAGACAACCAATTTGGTTCATATATTGAAGGAAGGATATTATGTAGAACACTGAATAATATATTAACAGGAGCACTGATTTCATGTTATTACTCAGTAAGCTAAGTGATTTACATGAAGCTCTTCATCTTGACAAACTGGCAATCATGGGAAACCTAATAGATTGGTTATTATTGGTCATAGTTACATAGTTGACTATGATATAATAAAAGTTAAATTAATTCAAAATCTAGACATAAACAAGCTGACTCTCAACAAAGTTTTAGCTAATCCTGAATTTCGATAGTACAGTGGTGTGGTTAACGTTACACCATTCGAATCTTTAAATGATTTTTTCTACTTCCGTTAGGAAATAGACGTTTTATTTCACTTATTTGAGTTAGATAATGAACTGTATTATTTAACTAGTGAAATAATGAGGTAACATAGTAACACAAAAAAATATTTTGGTAGACGAATTCTGATGTGTTATTCTTTTATTTTTTGAATTTATAAATGTCATTGATGATGGTGATGATGTCCCATTATTCCGTTTCGGAAGATAGGGGCCGGGCACACCGAGCCGCAGTTTTTGCACTGCCGTACTGCCGGTTTCTTTAGTCAGATTATTGAAGGCGTATAAGTGACTAACTTATAGCGCCCGAGTGTGATAAATACATGTAACTGAATTTTTATATTTTACGACAAATCACACATTGTCGACAGGCAGATTCGAACTGACGAACCTTGGTTCGGGTGACGTCACAGTATGTTAAAAGATGTGCCTTAACACGCTCGGCCACCGCGCCTGTAATAACTGTCATTAATATGTCAAAATTTCATAATTTCAAAAACGCTCTTTTGTATTTATTAGAACGGAAGTAGAAAAAATATTGTATGCAACACGTAAGAAAACTCGGTTATTACCTTACTTATGTGTTTACATAACTCGGCTACGCCTCGTTCTGCAAATTTCACGTGCGTAAGGTAATAACCTTCATTTCCTTACTAGTTTCATAAATAGCTCTTTCAAAATTGGGTTTCTTTTTTATTTAAACCATATTATAATCGTATTCTATATTGAAACATTAGTACTAGAGCCTATCAAATTAAATTTGCGTCAGTACCGCCAATTAATAATTCCGCCATAGAGTAAATCACATCATTTTGTTTCGTATCTTTTTGATAATAACTATAAACGTTGTAGATGAGACGCCATAACTTCATTTATTATTTATTTATGTTACGCTGTACAACAGGAACTTAATCCCAATTACAGTACAGGGTCCGCACTCACCGAGCCGCAGTGTGGTAGTTTATATAATTTTTAGCTTGAGTGAGATTCGAACTCGGGATCTCCGGATTCGAATTTCATATTGCTATCCATATCACCGTACTGGCGGTATTATGCAATAATAGTAAAATAAAAACATAGCTGTGCTGACACTCCTCAGAATTTCTTCGTTCGTTCATTAAGACGAATGTATAGTTACAGCTTTGACATATACAAACATTGTTTAATTATAATTGCGTTATGAACGTACGCGCCAAACAAAAGGGTAGCCCTGGTTTGCATTAGATGTTAAGTGCATGCGATAATTAATTTATCATGAACATGAACACTATAAATAAATGACGCTACCACTGGTAATTACTAATCTTCGAGGAGTAATTACCGTGATATATCTAATTATTACCTACTTACAAGTACAAACAAATTATGGTATGTTCTTAGTAGTTAAAGTTACCGCATTGCAAACTACCTTATAGTTAGTATGATTATTCTATTTGCATTCGATTTTGAAATTCAAATGTGTGAAACGAAATAATAACTCTTATTAACGTTTATACTAATTGTTAAGGCGGTGTCCCATGGTTAATGTTAATATTATTTGAGAAAACTTTTGACAAAAATATGTGAATGTAAATAACAACAAAGACGAAATTAATTGTCGTCCATACATTTGGTGAAACTAGGTTTAATAAAATATAAAATAAACACTTGGCTAAGTCTCACAAAATTCATAAGGTAACTTGGAGGCTGAATTTTGTGAGACTTAGCCAAGTGTTTATTTTATATTTTATATATGAATTTAATCAAATACTCGAAATCAGAAGTTTTTAAATTGTAAATAGATAAATCGCAAAAATTAAAAACGCAATTCAGAATTTTTTATATTCAGTACAAGCAGATTCATAATACAGATTAATATTAATACCATTTTTAGTTTCAATTTTAATTTCATTTCTAATACACAAAAATAAGTTTTAATTATGCCACCAAGTATTATACAATCTAATATGAATAAAATATAAATAATAATTTCAAATTTATGAACGTTATTCTAAATTGCCTTAATAAAACCAATCTTTCAAATTAAAGTTAGTTATCCCAAATTTAAACCTTAGTATGAATCTGCCTAACAAAATAGTGTATTTCTACTTAGGTAGAACCCGGGTTCGATTCCCACAGCCGACAACAATTTTCACCACATTAAAACTACCTCTGTGGCTCCTTCTCCACTAATATCTTTAGGGGTCGTGATTTGACGGCTGATAACTAAAATTCACACTAAGAAATATATTACATACCGAGATCTGTTATGGCAGAGTGCCACACCCAATTATGGGTAAAAAGCGTGATGATATATTTATATTTATTTATAAAAAGTTAAAAAAATTGACAATGGAAAATGTGATGAATTTTTTTAATTCAACACCTTAAAGGTATTTTTAGTGATGCAGAACCAACGAAATCAACTATATGTAGTTGCATGGGAAGTTCAGTAGAACTCATTTTTATTTCTTGAAAAAAAAAATCAACAACTTGCAGTTAATGTTGTGTTTTCAATATTTATATCAATACAAAGAAATAATTTTCAAAGTATAAGTGTTTTTATACCATATTCGTTGTGCAGAAAAGAATGACTTTACTAAATGATTTAGAATTTAGTAATACAATCTATTATCACACAAAATGTGAAAAAAGTTAGTTATTTCTTGCTTTGCACCTTTTACCTTGCTACTAACTTTACTTTATTATAAATCATTATTAGCTCTATTATATGCTTAACTGTTAACGTTACCGATACCATTCGCCTTACCTCTCACATTGTTTCATTATTTTCAGGTTAAAACCAATATTGTTTTTTATTGATTTGAAAACCAATAAAAGATAAACATTTTTCATGCACTTTAAGGATAGATACCGAAGTTTTCGATGAAAAAGTTTTTGTCATTTTTAACAAAAAAATATTTCAAAATTGTTGAAAGTGGAACAAAACTTTTAAGAGTGACCTTATTTCAGAAATAATAGTTTATGTGTTTTACCAATTCATCATTTGTAATTATAGTTCTTCCTTTTCAATTAGTAACAAATAATACAATAATGCAACAAATAAAATAAATAAATAACTATATCATCACGCCTTTTACCTATTACTGGGCATTCGGCCTAAGCAGATCTCGGTAAGTGATATATTTTTTCGCGGTTACCAGCAACATAAATTCAAATTTAAGTATCAATTCTAATAATCACAATTAGGGTTGTGCCGTGGTCAATTGACCAAAAATATTTGACAGCCAAATAAAACGGTCAAAAATCTAAATGGAACCGCCACGATATCTGTAGTTCAATAGAAATAGCTACTTACTATTATTACATGAATATATCTAGTTTGGTATTCTGGGTTCTGGAGAATTTGCTTACTTTACTTTACAAATAAAATAAATACATATTATTTCATTTCATAACGTCTTTTTCCCTTTATTTTGAATTTGATGTGATTTCGTTTATTAGTTGTTGTCGGTTTTTAACTTTCAGTAATATTGGATGTAGTAAACAGTACTATATAAATAAATTACAATTTTAATTGTGATTTTTATTAAATGTTTCTTGGCTAATTGACCGGTCAAATAGTCGGTCAATTGACCGAAAAATATTTGACTGGTCAAATGCACAACCCTAATCACAATACATCTTATTTACTGGCATAAAATATAGATTTGTGTTCACTATTTCCTAAATTTATTAACCACTAAATTTGATCAACGCAGTTTTAACTGCAACAGGACTACAGCAGCAGTGCATTAACCTTTCAGTAAAATTTGCTTTTCTTTCATACTTAATACCATCCATTCAGAATTTTATATTCTGCTTCCTTTTTGTTTCCCTTTCTCATCAAATATTAATTACGTCTACAACCTGAGTACTTCCATAAAGCAGGGTTTTAATAACATTTTCATTTATCAAATAACCCAAATAATTTCAAAACGCAATTATTGGCTTACAAAACAATACTGTCTACGTTTTGTAATGCTCTATCAATAAAATATATGTTTTTCCCCGATGTAAATAAAGATTATTACAGGTTTGGATCTCTGGAAACGTACCTACCTTATAACATTCATATTTCAATAGATGAAAACTCATCTTCGAGAATATGAAATTTGCAATATGAGCGTGTGACGTAATGATATAGGAAGCGTAATTTTGAGGTTAGATTTAGGTCAGTCATGTAGATAGCACAAAGGTGGCCGACTAGACATTGGCGTAACTAAGGACCCAGAACTGCAGGGGGACCTAAGAAGTTTTAGGGACCTATATCGATATTTAAAATATTAAATAAAATAAATTTTCTTGTGGTATGTAATAATTTAAAAGATAAAACGTAGCAGCAAATATAAAAATAAAATATATCATCACGCCTTTTACCCATTACAAGGGAGTGGCACTCTGCCGAAGCAGATCTCGGTAAATGATACATTTCTACGCGTCAAGTGCGGTTACCAGCCGTCAAATCACGGCCCTCAAAGATGTTAGTGGAGGAGGAGCCAAAGAGGTAGATTTTAATTTGGTGAAAATTGTTTGTAGATTGTGGGAATCGAACCAGGGTTTTCAAGATCCACAGGCCGACTCGATACCACTGAGCCACCTACCCCATTAAATAAATAAATAAAGTAATACAGATGAAATTTATAACATATACCATGTGTTCTCAAATAAGTAACGACATAGGTGGCTCAGTGGTATCGAGTCGGCCTGTGGATATGAGAACCCTGGTTCTATTCCCACAGCCGACAAACAACTTTCACTACATTAAAACTATCCTTGTAGCTCCCCCTCCACTAATATCTTTGGGGGCCGTGATTTGACGGCTAATAACCGAACTTCACGCGAAGAAATATATCACTTACCGAAATCTGCTACGGCAGAGTGCCACATCCAGTAATGGGTAAAAGGCGTGATGATATATTTATTTATTTTATTGTTGTTTAACATGGGAAATCAACAAAGTAGGTGGGGCAGTGGTATTAAGTCGGGCTGTGGATTTGAGAACTCCGGTTCGATTCCAACAACCGATAAACAATTTTTACTATATTAAAATTATCTCTGTGGCTGCCCCTCCACTAACATCTTTGAGAACCATGATTTGACGCCTGGTAAACGTATTTCACGCGCATAAATATATCACTTACTGAGATCTGCTACGGTGGAGGTGTCACATCCGGTAATGGATAAAAGGCGGGATGATATATTTACGAGTATTTATCTTTTTTTAAACTGTCTCAAAAAATAATACCAAATTACACTTGATATTACTACACCTATCTTACGTCTAATTTAATACAAATTATCTAATTTTAATGCCACAAATTGAAGAAATTAATTAAAATAAGTCAAGAAAATTTATTTGTTCATAGTTAATTTTTTATGATAATCATGTCATAAATATATCATCTCACTGTGAAATTTGTTGTAAATAGTATATATTTTCATCAAAATATATATTATAATTAGAGTAATTAATTACAATATTTCAATAAAATACTTAGTACTTTCTAATATTTATAGCAAAGAGACAGTTATCACAAAATAATCATAGTTGATTTTTATAATATATTTGTCCTAAAATGTTTTAAATAATTTCTGTAATTTGTGGAATAAAATTGAAGTAATCTTTAGTAAATAAGGTTTGTGAATAATTGTCATATGCAATTGCAATTGGGAATATTTAAGAAGTCTTAAAACTAGCTTTTCAGTTATTTTCCTGACCAACTTTTCCTCATTTTATTTTGTCATATGCTATTTGATACCATACTAGTACCTTGGACACTTGATTTGCAAAGGAAAAAAATATTTGCAACTATGTCTCTATTTGGAACACACGGTAAACTTAATTATCTGAATTGAATTCTAAAAAATCTAGCATATTTGATTTAATTACAAAGTAGTACTACTAATATTAAAGTAATATAAGTAGTAAGGGCCTTAAGAAATATTTACGGGATGGAGAGAGGAGGAAATTTGAAGCTACGCTACTGAGTGGATGGCAGCAGGAGAATGCAGGAACGTATAACATATGATAGGAGTTGTGTGCAAACTCAAGCATCCGTCAACTGGCTCCATTGCTGATTAGGGCGTTTCGGCCGCGTCTCAACTTCAACTCCTGACAAAGTGGCCAATGGCGCAGCATTTGCCTTCGCTCAAAGTAACACGGGGCCCCGCGTGCTCTCACGAACTTGCTTTATTTGACTTCGCTGCTTTATATCGATCTAATGTCTTGTGAAATCTGCTCAGCTTAAAGGAACGACCTAATATTTATCCTCCAGCGCGGATCACCATCGCAAAGTTTCGGCCCTCGACGTCGCACTAATCCAAAGATTCATTTCCCGGGTTTGTTTCACAGTTAAATCTGTTTATTACGGATTCAGTGTGAAAGAGCGTTTTGCATATTTTAAACCAGTTCATTTTCGACGAAATTCAAACAAACGCTAAAAGGCCTGAAATAATATCCCCGCATGGAAAATTGGTCACAAATGAAATTTTAATTACAAATGAACAAAAACATTTTTAATAGATATTTAGTTACTTTTGCTGCTAATCTATCTGCTGTTGTTTTATCATATGTGCACATACATTTTCCACTGAAATTGAGAAGTTTTAAAATTTGTCTTATATATATTTTTTCACACTCTTTTCCAATATAGGAAATTCAAAAGTTGGAACATGTCACATTTCATTCTAGATGATTTATATCTTGTGTTTGGAAAAGTTTTACATTTTTCAGTTCGCCCCAAATCGAGGACCACATATTTGGACAGTGACTGACGAGAATCTAGATTACATTGAATTAATTTTATACATTTCATTTTTTGTTCTTTCTTCATACACGTTTCATACCATTTTAAACTATACCCGTTTAATCAATTAGAAAGAGATAATTTCAATGAATGCACTAGATTAAAACCCTCAACATTTTTATATTTGTTCTTCGTCCAATCCCAAAGTGAAATACTTTTTTATTTTCACAACAGAATTTTCTTTTCAATCCTGATATAAAAGTGTTATTCAGCTTTATTTAGCCCCTAAAATAATCAGGAAATTCCCATCAGCCTCGAATCCATTATTAAATATCTACTTTATTAAATAACAGAGCAGTCCTACGCATAATAAATGAGAACAACGTGAATTCGACAGCAGCAGAAGCTCAGCACGTCAGCACAGCAGACAGCAAATGGAAAACAATCCAACCGATATCCGGATGATCGGTTTGTATTCACTGTCGCGCGCACAGCCACTATAATTCCGGTGCCCGGATCTAATCTCTGTTAATGGGAAACCCGGAACGCAGGGCTCCGGTCGAGCTCCAGATGACTCATTGAAAATTGCGTCTTTGAAAACCTTACGGACCCGGTCAAGTGTTTGCGCAATATGGATGCTGGGTAAGACGTTGCTGTTAGTTACTCAAGGGCCTCTTCAATATGTAAACATGAGATGATCGTTATTTTTGTTTTGTTATCTTGAGAAATAATTGACGGTGGAATGGCGAAACCACTTGGACGTTGGCCGTTGTTATTTAATGTGATGCGCTTCGAGAAATTTTACAATGAAACAAAACAAAACTATTAAAGCAACTTTACTTCTTTTTGCTATTATTTTACTTTCCACAATATTATTCGTCTAGACCTCTAGACTATGCCAAGACAATGGATACAAGATATTTATTTATTTTAGAACAAAACAATGACGTACATAAATGTTAATTGAAATGAAATAAACCTTACTGACTATTAAAATGTATTTATTTTTTAATTGTTTCAATATTTTTTGTGATTTAATTTTAATTTGAAAATATAATAACACTGAATTACAGTCTGGTGTTAATAATTTTTTATTGATGATTGATTATATTTAAAATATTCCATTACTAATGAAAATATTGTAGCCATATTATAAACAATGATTCCCAAACTTGTTTGCTCGCGACTTACACATAACAACCTTACTATTTTCAGCTTATCGCATCTTAAAAAATTTACATAGAACACTAAAAATGTTCACTAGGAATGAAATACCCTAATGTTTGCAAATTCCAAAAAAATCTTTTTGTTTATAATTAGTATAGCAAATTATATATGTCATTAAAGAAACACTTTGTATATTTGCAAATAGTTATTTAATCATCATCCGTCAGTTCGGTGGTGTGGATAGCGTTACGGTATTCAAATCCGGAGATCCTGAGTTCAAATCGCACTCAAGCTAAAAAAAATATATGAACTACCACACTGCGGCTCGGTGAGTGCGGACCCTGTACTGTAATTGGGATTAAATTCCTGTTGTATACCGTAACATAAATAATTAAATTAATAAATAAATGTCCCACGTGATGGTCGCGCGACCATAAGGTCGTGAGTTCGGGTCCCGCCCTTGGCGACCATGCAAAGGACATATCGGTAGGGTTGTGCATTTGACCAGTCAAATATTTTTCGGTCAATTGACCGACTATTTGACCGGTCAATTGACCAATCAATTGATCAAGAAACATTTAATAAAAATCACAATTAAAATTGTAATTTATTTATATAGTACTGTTTACTACATCCAATATTACTGAAAATGAAAAACCAACAACAAATAATAAACAAAACCACATCAAATTCAAAATAAAGGGGAAAATAAAGTAAAAGACGTTATGAAATGAAATAATATGTATTTATTTTATTTGTAAAGTAAAGTAAGCAAATTCTCCAGAACCCAGAATACCAAACTAGATATATTCATGTAATAATAGTAAGTAGCTATTTCTATTGAACAACAGATGTCGTGGCGGTTCCATTTAGATTTTTGACCGTTTTATTTGGTCGTCAAATATTTTTGGTCAATTGACCACGGCACAACCCTACATATCGGCATATGACCTTAGTAGTTGGTCCGATATATAAATAAAAAAAAATAATAAATAAATAAAAGATTGTCGTGACCCAGAGTTTGGGAACTGCCTGCTGATATAAAATGTCATACAGATATGATTTATTTTCATATTCTCTAACATGTGAGGTTATTTTATTCCGACTAATATTTGTGGCGTCTGTTGTGTTACGGGTTTACGATGTTATACGAAATGTTTTCACTTTGATAATAAAAGCAGATAAAACCAATTATGTATTGAAAAATTCAAAATACAACGTTAAAGGTATTAACGTTTTTCATTTTGCATTCATGTTCTTTGCATGTATAATGTGAAAGCGTAAAAAGAACAAAACATTACATCAGCACATCACTCTCAAATATTTATATTCATATATTGATTTGAACTTGGGATTATTGTTTGTATAAAGCAAATCTACCTACTAAATATGCATGTTATATGAAATAAGCATTAAATTAATTTCATGGACTGGCGTGATACGATTTATTCACTAGTATTAGTGGTTTGGAATGGAATAATCGAGAAAATTTATACACTACTTAACTTCTTTTATTATCAATTTTAAATTGAAGTTTTGAAACTCACATTAGTGATCATAAAACGCTTGTGTAGTAATCTGCAGCGCATCGCGCATCTTAAGAACGAACTTCGAATCCCACCAAGTGAATTAACGTTTTTCTCACGCAAATCTCTTGTGGTTTCCAACTGCAATAAAAGAATTAACTTAAAGACAGTTCATGACGTGAAAAGAAAGTACTAACCCTCATCACCTTAAAAAGAGAAAAAGTCTTAAGACATAACATCTTTCGCTTTTACGTTTATTTTCTTTCTTCTTTTTTAAATGCCAGACATACAAAATATTTAACATACATAACCTGCTTATTCTTTTAATTCGTACAAGCTGTAATGCTAATTTCCGTGAAATATGTATTTATTCACATGACGTAGTAGTGTTAATTCTACATTATTCTGTATTTAGTATGTCACACAGACTCAGAACTGTTAGTAAATAGTGAGTCACTAGAGTATACTGCATATAAATTTTAACTTGGTGTGTACTACAGAGCAATTAAATTCAATATTTAGTACTTTAAATGTTTAGATAATATAAGGAAGAATTTTAACGAAACCCAGTTGCGTGTCGAAAAAGCGTTCATTATGATACGCAACATTTTGTTCTGGACGGTTGGTAGTAGCGGATGACATACTGAACCTATCATCAAAATATGAACAATTGCATGAATGACAGTAACAGTTATCAACCACAACATTTCATATTCAAATTGCTCTAAATTGACTTGGTTTAAAATATCGCAGATATTATAAAAATTTTAATTTATAAAAGTCGCAAAATAGAAAAAATATTATAAATAATTCATTTTATAAGACTTGTATCGGATTTGTCCTGCGGCTCTTTTTCTAAACTTGGACGCGGGCAAAAATATGGCTTATAAAACTTGTTCCTTAATATACTATTTTTTACAATCATAATTGAATTTAAAAAAATATATGTTGTTTTGTTTGTATTGTTTTCCAAGTTACCTACATTCAAAATTATTATTAATTACAATTTATAATCGATTAATTTAAATTTCCGATTGTAGAAATAAATATTGTGTACACTTCAAGTGGAAAGTATCATTGCAAATCTCGATTAATTGCAATCCTAGCTACGCTTGTGCTACAATCTTGAGCATTCATCTGTGGCTCTACAGCCCAAATCGGGCCTGGGCCTACCGGGTACACCGAGCCGCAGTTTTGACACTGCCGTACTGCCGGTTTTCGTAGTCAAATGCTACATTATTTAAGGCGTATAAGTGACTAGCTTATAGCGCCCGAGTGTGATAAATACATGTAGCTGTATTTTTATATTTTACGACAAATCACACATTGTCGACAGGCGGATTCGAATTGACGAATCTTGGCTCGGGTGACGCCACAGTATGTTAAGAGATGTGCCTTTACACGCTCGGCCACCGAGCCTGTACAATCTTTAGCTTTAGTCCTCAAAAATCTACTTTCAACCCTTAGTATACATAATTAATTTATAATTTGTTCAGGCAATTATACTCGTAGAATCATTCTTCAGCTGCTGGAGCTATGTATCTGTCATACCCAGAATACGAAATATTTGACAGCAATTTAAACTACTTTTTTAGTCTTAACAAGGGCGAAACAAATGAGGCATTTGTCTGGAGCGCACATATTTACGAGGAGCAATGTTTGAATTCGTATGTATTTTATACACATTATAAGACCATTTTTGTAAAACTCATTCTATTCGCTGTTTTGTTTTCAGAATTTTATGGAAATTTATGTTGTGTATATTTATTTTCGGAAACTAATTATCTGTGGTTATTAGTTTTAATTGAATAGTCCAATCATTTACTTGTGAACCTGTTCCGTCCTTCCTTAGTGGGTTATATGGTGCGACGTATTGTTTTCGTTTTTAATACAATTTATTATTCGAAACAAGTTTAACAAAAACAAAATTTAATTAATAGAAGAGAGTAAAGTAAGTCAAATATAATTTAATTTCCTATAACACATATACAAAGCCAATTTTGTAACACTGTTTTTGTCAAAAACGTTGGCACAAAATTCGATTTTGTACAAATACTTTTAGAAACTTTTTTATTTGTAAAGTTGTCATACTGTCAAACAGACACATCATTTTAGCCGTCATTGCTCATATAAGTATAATTAGAATTTACTTTTTTATGATAAAATGAGAACATCAAAGAATAAAACACTTTTCTATTTACTTCAATTTAAAAGTATTTATTTTTAGAATGATATTGATAATATTATGAAACTCTAACCTAAGTTATAAATGTCAAAATATTTAAATTTCAAATGTTTTTTTCACACGTCAGTGTCACCAACTTTGAATATTTTTATAAAAGTTAATCAATGCGTTATAGGAAAAATAGCATGAAAAACACGTATTACAATGCACAATTATGATTATTCATATTTTGCGTAACTCGCCTGCGGCTCTTATACGCAAACTATATTCGTATTACAATTAAAATATACTATTTTATTATATCTGTTTATCAAAATTAAATTATTTCAATTTAAAGTACTTACAAATTTTGCGATTTTAAATAATTTTTGTACACGACCTCTTCAGGTCGTGACCCATAGGTTGCACATCACTGGAATAGTCCACAAATTTTGCCATGGATCTACTACATTAACATCTTTGAAGACATTATTTGACGGCTGGTAACAGTACTTCAAGTGCAAAATATGTATATCATCATTTATAACCGTTTGTAAGAACGGAAACTTTTTATATCTAAACTAATTTAAAAAAGAATATCGATTAATCGAAGCACAAACGTCATTAGAAATATTTACGATTCGATATTGTCAGTTTATGCTGTTAAATAAATAATTCACAACGATCTGTGGATTAAAGAATCCGAATTAGAACTTTATTCACTTTCTTACTTCTGTGACTTTCCACCAGTAATATCTTTGGGGGCTGTAATTAGACGGTTGGTAACAGCACTACATACGTAAAATATATCACTTACCGAGATCTGCTACAGGAGAGAGTCATAGCCAGTAATGGGTAAAATTTTTGTTGTAAATAAATATTGCTAAAGTTACTACCCTCAGGAAATTGGTGTTTTATTTCACTTGAGTTAGGTAATGAACTGCATTATTTAACTAGTGAAATAATGAGGTAACATAGCAACAGATATCTTGGTAGACGAATTCTGATGTGTTATTCTTTTATTTTTTTAATTTATAAGTGTCATTAATATGTCAAAATTTCATAATTTCAAAAACGCTCTTTCGTATTTATTAGAACGGAAGTAGAAAAAATATTGTATGAAACTAGTAAGGAAATAGGTTATTACCTTACTTATGTGTTTACATAACTCTGCAAGCTTCGTTCTGCAAATTTCACATGCGTAAGGTAATAACCTTCATTTCCTTACTAGTTTCATAAATATTTTATTTGGAAATTGAGAATAATAAAAATTAGTTTAAAATAGAGAAGAATATATATTTAGTCATTAATCGCGCGTTGAAAAATGTTGGCTATTAATACAAGAAACAAAGTACTTGTAAATAATGAAACTTGATAGCTAAGTAACAAAAATACATAAAAATCATTAATAACTTTTTGTATGCACGTCTGACAAATTGTTTTGTTGCGTGTGCGTGTGTCGTGCAGCAAGTCGCTGTCTCTCGAGCTGTCAGTTAGCGCGACAGAATTTTCCTTTTAGTCCGGAGCTTCACCGCCTCACGTTTACGTCGCCGTGGAGAACAAACCCGCGCCAACTGGGTCATCGCTAGGACAGCGAATCGAAACGGCCGTGTCGAGCGCCGAACAGCGTCTCGATGCATTCGAATGTAGTTGTTGTCGGATCAAACTGCTTCCGCGTTATTACCTTAAACGTAAAGTAGTTGATGTTAATTCGCTCCCAACTGAAACATGAGTCGAATATATGTTTACCCTAATGAGTTTTTTGTTTGCTATTGATTTTTGGAAGTTTTGTTTCCGGCTTTCAGGTTTTTCATTATTAAAAGTTCACTTGGTTATCTTCTACGTGATGGATTTTGTTTTGTTTATGAGTTTAAAAAAAGGAAAACATGTTTCATGAATATTAATATGAAATATTGGTTAAATTACTGACATGCAAAAATAGGTATTACATATATAATTATACATAAGCATTTTAAAATTTATCTAATTCTAAATTTATTATCATTTTCCAATGACAATAAATTTTAATGTTATATATTTAAGAAGACACTACTACTACACATGATCAACATAAATAGGTAATATTAATAATTTTGTAAAAAAAAGAACAATGACAGTAACGCAAGTTGAAATAGACAATATCGCAATATAACGCGCTATTGGTCTTACTTGATTGCAACAATAAAAAAGAAACAATAATCAAATATGACAACAATGAATATTTACAATAATGAAAGATCACAACAATGAAAAATTATTATTACAGTGATTCAAAATTGCTATATGAGAAACTCTTATTTTATTTGTATAATAACTATATTAAATATTAAAATGGCGTTCAGTAAATTCTTGTCTGATTGATTTTGATAAAACTTGATATTTTAATGTTTTTTGGCCGCAGACAATAATCTAGCTAGGGTATCTTCGGGAAACTCTATTTAATAGGAATTTTGAAAGAAAATTGGGATGAAAATTGATAATAAATTAGTTATTTAATATAAGCATTTGAACTTTAGTGTAATATAATTCTACCGAAAAAATCGATTGGGACTCAAATCTACTCGATATTTAAACTATATTCGAGATGTGAGCGAAAATTCAAAAGAAAATTGAGGAGAAAAGTTATTTCTTGGTTTCTTATTTTTCAGTTTAAACTTTCCAGCTTTCGTAATTCCACAAGCGAAGCTCGGTCTTCTAAATCTTTATAAATAACAGAAACAAAATGTACATAGATCTTGTACTACAAACAAATTCAATGCACAGTTGTCAAACCATTTCTTGTGTTTTATTTATAAAATGACGCATTTTTATTCCTAGTCCATATTATTTTATCCAACATTAGTCCTAGCCTAAACAAAACTGAAAATAATAATATATAAATGGAGAACGAAGGTCGGGTATCAAAAACGATTATACTAAATGTAATTGGTATTGAATATTGAATTATTGTTAATTTATCCTATAAACATAAACCGATAACCACAACTTTTATAATCTACATGTAAAACGGTGAACAGAAATTTGATATAGTGAAGTAAAAACAGAACATGATTTATTCATTATTCAACCATAAGTGAGTCATTATGCAGTTCTCTGGGGTTTCGCAGTGGGGTGGTAAGTGCAAGTGAAAAGTGAAGGGTGCGACCACCACACTTATTATTTCACTCTGTGTGATTCATCAACCCCTAGTATCACTTGCCACTCGCGTTAATAACAAAGGGTGCGAAATTGTCTAGGGGGAAACTGAGGTCATTTATCTCTTTCTTTTGCAATCAAATATCAGAGCGTCTTCGCTCTATTTCTTTGACGGATTGGTATTTACTTTCAAGCATTTTCAGCCCTAACCATAGAATAATAATTATGGAGAATATATAACTGAAATTCGAATGATTCAACATAGATGTCAGGCTGGTATTAAAGCAATTTCCTGGGTAGAATAACTAGTTAAATTATGAAAGAGATGAGACAGTTTATATAGGGGGAAAATGTAGTAAATTATGTTTAAGGGTAACACTCCTTAATACGCTTCTGATAGATGTACGTCACGTTATTTGATATTAACTATAAACTTTATAAACTTCATTTTTAATTATGGTGTCCATTTATTATTGAAAAATAAATAAGAGAAATCATATTTTCTTTACTGCTATATATCAGATATATAGCCGAAATTATCAAACTTTTAAATACGTATTTATCGTTAACTATAGTTAAAATTATGACAGCAATATTAATTACCTATAAGTAATTCACTTTGGTATTCTTAAATTAGTTTTAATAAACATATGTGTTTGATAATACGATTCATAACTTTTAATTAGTTGGCATAAATATATAAATATAAAACATTTTAAAATCATAACAACTATTCTTCTTGTCATGACTTTTTTATCGTTCATTCAGATAATTTTATTGAAAAATTAGTTATTTTTGTATTAAGTGTGCAAAATGACTGTTTTTTTCTCGCGCGTGAGAATGTTACTTTAGTCGAAACCGCAGGTAAAGACACAAAAATCATTCGAACGCACCAAAAAACAAGAATTTTGTCCACGAAATAAAAAACATTCTTTCTACAACTGTAAATAAAGAATAATACAATGATTATTGATTTATTTAAATAAATTGATAGGAAACAATCAACAATAATATGAATTTGATACTATTGATGTATTGTAACTAATAGAACCTGACAAAAATTAATTTGGCAGCTTGCGCGAGATACTCATTTTGCACATTCGGATGCGTAACAGTGCGCAAAATACTCATTTTGCACTGTAGGGTGCAAAATAATTCGCAAAATACGAGTTGTCATGGTAATGTAAATGATGAAAAAATCACGTACTTCGCGTATTGATATTAGTGAAACAAATGAACATCTTTTGACAATTATAGAAAAAAAATCATTTTTCATCATCAAATATACATTTCTACCCGATTTCGTGCTTGATCACTTTACCCAACCATAATTAACATTCCAAATATTATTTTTTTTAGGAATAAATATTGAAATTAAACCATCGATGTTTGGATTACTTTATAAGTAGTTGAGAGGTTCGTGATTTTTAAACATGTACAATTTTCTTTGAATTGCATCAAAACAGTTTTTATATTAATTTTTAACATGTAAACAATAATTTTTATTGTTTTTTTGTTTGTGTTACTCGACTTGATAATTAAGACAATTTTTAGCTCCGAGACTTCGTCCGATTCTAATTAAAATTTTTTTAATTTAAACCAAGCAATTAATGCAAACATCGGTGGTTTTATTTCACTACCTATTTCTATAACTCTACGGTATAATCAACAAAATAACCTTTTTTATTTTTATTTACAATTTTCTTTGATGAATAAATAAATAAATAAATGAAAGCAAACGGCAAAGTTACGTGTAATTTACAATAAAGGACATTTCTGTCGTATATTTGATTTGCTTTTATTAATTTAAACGAAGTTTAAAATTTATTTCTGGTGGTTCAAGTGGCCATTATTAATTTTAAATATAATTCTTATAAGTTAAGTTAATCTGTGTATTGAAAACCTGATCCGGAACATTTATTGATAGGAATTTTCCAGAAACACCTGGGACGAATAGTCAGATTTACCCTATTTTAATACAAATTAGCACCGATTATAAAAATCATGTGTAGCGAATTTTTATGATTTTTTTTAATCTTCTCTTTTAGCCAAAAAACATAAGCAATGATATTTAAAATCAATTTAACTAATTACACGTTAACATCACCTAAAAAAATAAATTAACAATATAAAATATCATATAGGGGTTGAGAACCCGGGTTCGATTCACCACATTAAAACTATCCCTGTGGCTCCCTCTTCACTAACATCTTTGAGGGCTGTGATTTGACGCACTTCACGCAAAGAAATATATTACTTACCTAAATCTGCTATGGCAGAGTGCCAGACTCAGTAATGAGTAAAAGGCGTAATGATATATTTATATTTATTTATTTAAAATATCATAGTAATGTTAAAAAAAATATATCAAATAAAAGCATGTGAACAGTCTGTTGTTTGCAAAGTACTTCAAATAGTGTATCAAGGAAGAAAATAAAATGCCAGTTTAAGTTTATGTTTCACGTTTATGACCTAAACAAATTATTGATAAATAATGTTGGTTCTAGTAAGCAATAAAATAGTTATTTTTGTATTAAGTGCGCAAAATGAGTGTTTTTTTGTTGTGCGTGAGAATGTTACTTTTAGTCGAGACCGCAGGTTGACACAATAAAAGTAATTCGAACGCGAGAAAAAACAAGAATTTTGCCCACGAAATATTAACAACATTTTCTCTACAACTGTAAATAAAGAATAATACTATAATTATTGATTTATTTAAGTGAATTTAAGGGAAACAATCAACAATAATATTAATTTGATACTATTGATGTGTTGTAACTAATGAAACTTGACAATAAATAATTTGGGAGCGTGCGCGAGATACTCATTTTGTGCACTAAAATACGAAACAATGCGCAAAATACTTATTTTGCGCACTAGGTTACAAAATACGCGTTGTCAAGGTAATGTAAATTATGAAAAAATCACGTACTTCGCGTATTGATATTAGTGGAAAAAAATGAACATTTTTTGATAGTTGTAGAAAAAATATATTGTATATTTGACTCATTGTTGTTTTGAAATTTGATTATTATAAGCGGCAAATTTTTATATTCAGTAATAATAATATACACTGCTCAAAATTGTACAGGGTTATTTAAAATAGCATGTAAAATTAAAACTATAAATTATATTATGGGGTAGGTGGCTCAGTGGTATCGAGTCGGCCTGTAGATCTTGAGAACTCTGGTAGGATCCCCACAGTCGACAAACAATTTTCACCAATTTAAATCTACCCCTGTGACTCCCTCTTCACTAATATCTTTGAGGGCCGTGATTTGACGGCTGGTAACCGCATTTCACGCGACAAAATATATCACTTACCGAGATCTGCTTAGGCAGAGTGCCACACCCAGTAATGGATAAAAGGCGTGATGATATATTTATTTTTTTTAATTATATTCAAATATTTGCAAGAATACCTAAGGTATTATTTATTTTTAGAAACATTTGAATATAATTTATAGTTTTAATTTTACATTAAATTTTTAAAATGAGCAGTGTACATATTGAAAAATAAAGCTTCAATAATACTCCTTAATTCGGTTCTGATAGTCGCCAGTCACGTTATTTGATATAACTATAAACTTTACAAAGACTTTCTTTTTAATAAATATAAGTATTTGCGTGTATATCTTTAACCATTTAACCTTGTTTGACGTGACATATTTTTTTGATAAAAGAACACTGCCAGAAATATATCCAATTAAGAGCGTGACAAAACACCGTAAAAAATCCGCAATAGAGCAACTTTAATTAATAATAAACGGAACGTGAATTTAAGTTACAAGTTTTGCATTTATGTTTATATAATTCAATTTTGTAATAAAAACTTTACACTTACAGTAACATAAAACTGTACCTTGGCGTATGATGTATTGCCAGTCGTCCAGGGAAAAGTATAAATTTGCGACATCAGTAGACGCTAATGTTTTCGCTATCTTACTTACGTATGAACTGTTGAGCTGTTGTACTTTACATAATAAATTTTCTTTAGCATAAAAAAGTTTGACAAAGAGTAGATGTTTCGCATAAAAATATATCTCGCAAATATGAGTTCTAATTTAACTTTTTCCATGCACAGGCCCGGGAAATTACAAAATTATAAGTTTCCTTTCATAAAAGTTCATATCATGATGATATGGTGTCTCTTTTTGTTCTACATTTTTGTTCAAGTATTTCATACTGATAATAATAGTTACAGCACTGAATAGACATTAAAGTGATTACAGTGTTAGGGAAATTTCCCAATATCCCTGAGGGTATCGGGACATCTAAAATGGACTACAAAATACTCATAGTAAATCCTATTTAACAGGCTTCTTATCTCTGTATTTTCCAGAATCCTATAAGGGTAAGTTGCGAAATTGAGACGTACCTACATTATACTCGTATAATACTCAACCAAATTTGGTTTTGCTGCCTCAGAATATTGTCAGTAGAGACTTTTATAAATCCCTGATCAATTGAAACTGGTTTTTTATAGAATACCCTTTAAAGAATTTAATTTTAGAAAAGGCAGTGTTATTTTGTCATTTATAGAAAAAATATATTTTATCTTACACGGCAAATAACAATTTTAACCAATTTAAATCTCTCCTTCCATTAATATCTTTAGGGGCCGTGATTTGATGACTGGTAACCGCACTTCACGCGAAAAAATATATTACTTACCGAGATCTGCTTAGGCAGAGTGCCACACCCAGTAATGGATAAAAGGCGTGATGATATATTTATTTATTTATTTTAAAATCGGCAAATAATTACATGGGACTAAAATGTTTAAATCCAACTATAAACAACAGTTTGACAACAATGATATTTCACTTATTTGACAGCATCTCAATTCAATTTAGTTTGAACCTTTTTCTAACTTTATTGTAGAAAAACTGCTACTGTGCGATAAAATGTTACATATTACATGTGAGTAAAATGTCATTATATGCTCGTGAGAATTATCAATCATCTCACTCGCGAATAATGACTCATTTCACTTCACTTATTATATACACATAAAATAGTATATTTAATATACTAAAACATCCATATGAAGAAAATTTTTCTATTTCTTATAATAAAAAAGTTAAGGGGGGTTCGTCTTCCCAGAATCACCCTGTATATCATATTTCATAATCTGTTATTCAAAATTAATTTGAAATAATTTAAACTGACTAATTTTATTTATAAAATAAGACACATATTACTTACTGTCATTTCTATTTAATCTGTTACTTATGATATATATGTAGTAACAAACAAATATGTTTTTATAATATAACTGATAACTGTTTTCGAAATATACTTTTCGTATTAATAAGTGATCAAATCGATTGGATGATAGATATAAATTAGTTCAATCAAATTTTAAAAAATTACTTGTTGTATTATCATCAAATAAAAAAGTTAATTCTAGATTTTGAACCAAAGGAATTGAGTAAAAAAATCGCACACTAAAAGTTGTAAAAGTGAACAGAATCCCAACCTTTAGTTCATTTGAATTCAGATCAGCTCCGGTTCAGATCCAAATAAAACGGAAACGTCTATTGTTATTGATACGTGTTCCTCCAAAATTAATACATAATTTTCTTCTTCCAGGTCCGAATTGGAACAACTTCGTGGTCCCCACCCCTACAAACCAGCCCCTCAGCCCACTGGCAACCAGGCTCGTAATGACCATCTCACCCTAAAATGGCTGTCAAGTTCTATGACAGAACTCCGAACTGAATTAGCCGAGCTGCAGAACATGCTGAACACGACAGTCCTTCTTCATGATCGAGAAGAAACCGATGTAGAAGTCAGTCTTCTTCGCACAGAAGTGGCCAACCTTGGCAGAGAACTCGAGCACCAGAGAAATAAACACGCGAGGTATGAAGCTTCCGTCGGAGAACTCAGAGAAGAGGTGGAGTCGTTGAAAGAAGGCGCTAGAGCTACTGCGGTTATATGCGGAAATACCAAAAACCAGGTATGTAGAAGTTTTCGTTTTGATGTTTGGTTAAATCTGTGGTTCATTTTCGTACTTCATGTTCGTCGGCTGCTTCAGCTTTGTAATAACACTTTTGGATATTATTTCATAACAAGTTAGAATCAAAAGAAAACATTCTGAAAATGGTTGTTTAATTAAGTAGAGATTTATTAAATCATAATAGAAATGTTTCGCAGTTGAAGTTAATCAATAACCGAACAATTTATTTAATTTACAAGTTTGTATTTTGGAACAGTTTCTGGCGACAATTTAAGTTTATAAACGAGAGATTTCAATTTATAATTACATTATTTCCTGGTTTAGAAACGTCAGAATTTATTGTGTAAATACGGTAATAATGAAATATTAAACATTACAGCACAGTTAAACTTTCCTGTTTTATAATACAATTAACTCCTTAAATTTTCCACCTATTATTCGCTTCTATAAGGCTTACATATTTTTTATTTCAAACAAATTTGTATTCGACAATTTTATATGATTTTTATTTATGGACTAACTACTGTTCAAAGCAATTAACTGAGCTAATTTAGCAGCAGAAACAGGTATATATACAGTGAATTAGAATAAAAAATATTTAAACAGTGCCTCCTACGTGGTGAATTTGAACTATATTTTGAAAACAATAAAACCTAAACATTCTTTTTCTGAAAAATAAAAACAAGCAGCGCTTAATAACATTTATTACATGATATTTGAACAATACATTTACTACTTTATTACAAATTCTGTACTTTATAAAATAAAATGTCATAAATTCAATGAATTTCACTGTCAGTTCTTGTTGAAACATTTTAATAAAAATTAAAAAGATAAAATACTTAGTTTTAAAATTCGTTTATTTAATATACTATCAGAAGAATGATAACGTTACCTGATGATGGTCTAGTCGGCCGTAATACGTATAGTATTTAAATAAACGAATTTTGAAACTAACCAAGTGTTTTATCTTTTTAATTTTGAAATAAAATGTGATTTAAAATAACTTCTAAAAATGGAATACCATCACTATCATATTTGTGCTGGCCTGAGTTGCACAGAAAATATTTCAATTTATTCAAAATTATTTTTTTAATATCGTGTTCCGGTTGGGTAAATTTTCGAAAGGCTACTCAACTAGAATCCTTCGTGGTTGGACTCATAAATCCAACAAAGGAAATTGATTGACCATCTGAAGCCTACGTTGGTGCAAAGTAAATATTGATTTTTTTTAAAAGCTTTGTAAATGTACTGGTTGATGGTTTTTAATTTTTCAGTATCAGATTTTGTGTCAGTTTTATGTTTTGTCATTTAATTTCATTCGTTTGGTTACTCCACAAAAATGAAATATTTCGAATTTAGTGTACAATTGAAAAATACAATTTTACCTGCAAATCCTTTGTCGCGGCATAAAAATTTTTGTTAGTATTTATTTGTTGCATGTGTTCTGGTGGACATAACTATTTTACTTATTGTTAGCTGTTTTATAAATTATCCAATCATTTTGTTCACAAATAAGCCATGCAGAAACTCGTTAAAATTTAACATTTTCTGTTTAAACCTACTTTAACGACTTGGGTTGTCGGGTTTGTTGAGCGAGAGCTCAGTCGGCTTATGGTTTAATTGTTAAAATTGCGAGTGAATTTAACCTTGCCGAAAAACACTTTTGCATATTCAATCCCATAAAATAATCAGTAAGCTTTATAATCCATCTAAATAGATAGTTTTGAAAAAATGTCAAATAGTATTAGTCAATTACGTCGCTAAAGACATATTACAAACTACAACGTATTTTGCTTGTTGTTGTGTCAAAGATTCAAAAATGTAAGTTTTTGTACTCGTAACCTTCAAAATGACACTTCTCGCACGCAACACTCAATTTGAAACAAGTGCTTCCCGATCGACTCGACTGCAATTGCAACATTCTAAAATAAATCTGTCTTGATAGTAATAAAATCTAATTTATAAAATACAACTTCCCTGAATTTTCCTTTATTAAAAGTTTGGGAAATAAGAGTAATTTATTAAAATTCTTTCAACATTTGTCAGTATCATTGCCATCTATTTGACAACCTCTGAACTAAAGAAGTCATTGATACAACTTCTTGCAGATTGTAATCAAACAAAAATCGTAACTAGTACTATATAAATAATAAGAAAAACACATATTGTGGAATATAACAACTTAGTTTCATGGAAAAGTAAGATGATAACAACATAAAATGCTTAAATTAATTAATCTATTTTAGGTTAGGTTTGATATTTGAACTAAAAAACTATATATTTAGATTGTGATGACCCGAATTGTTACAAGTGTTATTATAAACATTTATAGTAAAATTTTGACAATTAGAAATCGAAATTCCTGAAGCAGTTTGGTTTGCAATTGATACAGATTGTTTATAATTTTCAGATTCTGGTGTACTTACACAAGTTGAAATTAAAGATGTATTTTTCTAAATACCAGTAATCGAACAAAAAATATTATACAAACTACGTGCGTGAAGACGTCTTCCCGTACTTAGTTCGTAAATAACTATTTCAATCTATTTAAACATTTTCAAAAGAGTTTTAGCTAATCCAGGATTCAAGATTAGTCAAATGAAACTAAATCATATTCTCAAAAAATGTTTAAATAATCTATAAAATATGTGATTTTAATTATCTTTTTAAAATTAAATTATCCAAAATTCAAGATTAGCTCAAGCATTATTGAGAATCATGTTGTTAAAGAGACAAGCCTTATTTATGGACTATAATTAAAAATTTGTGTATAGAAATCCTGTATAGAATCCCTAGATGACTAATTCGACTTTGGTTTAAGTTGGTTGGCATTTCTTTAATATAAATGAATAAACAAAAACCTAAATATGAAAACTATAGAAATGATTTGTTTATTAAGTAATCGCGAGGGACCGAATACGATCGGCGCGTCGGTTTTTGTCCATTTTTTGTGTAAGTGTATTTATGTATGTAACTATCTATATTTGTCACTCGGATACTCTCTTTTTTATTTTCTCTGATTTGAACTAATTTCTTTTTATAGATTCAGTGTAAGACTACTAGACGAGTAGTGAAACATTGAATTTTGTTTTATATAAAGTTAGTTTTTGTTGAAATAAAATTCATTTCGTCAATATCCAAAATCGACAAGTTTAAGATATAAATACTCCCATCACGATTTTAATTTGATGTCAGCAATTATACTAGTGTCTCGTACTAGTCGCAACTATTAAGTAACTTAGTTAAATAGATATCCATCGGGATTGAAATCCGTAACCACAGCAAATGAGTCACTGCCTTGACCACTGAACTAGTGAGAACCAAGTCCTGCAAAACTTCCATATTTGTAACTAAAATATTTTCTTATCGCTTTGTTGAACTTTATTTCATTTAAATAACCATAAAAATTATAGGTATTGTTCTGCATATATGTAAAAAGTAAACAAATTTATGATAAAAAATAAATAAAATTGACTTTATTGAATAATAATAAAAAATAATAAGCAAAAATGTTTTTCTGTTTGTATAGCAAATACAAACTTATTGACTGATATGCGTATTCAATTATTTCGCTATTTCCATACGTCTGAAAAAGCTGGCTGGGAAATTAGTTTTTCGAATCCTGTTCCATTGTGAATCAATCTCTCAAAAATAATTTCATCGATCAGTAGACATGTCAGCCCGGTTAATTTCACACTCAAATAGACTACTATCTGCATAATAATAGCGCGCATCACAGATTAATATTTTTGCATGCAACTACAGTATATTTACGTAATATAACGAATTATTGTACATGTATTGCGTTACGCTAATTAAACACATTACAAGGTTAATTGAATAACAGCTCAAGTCAACGAATCGCTACAACAAAAATTCATGTTCTATTTAATCGTTGCTCGCCATTGTTGCCGAAATAAATTATAGCGTTGTTTCCTGATTATTTTTACGACATTGAATGACCAAATGAATATCACGATACGTTTGTTATTCGCTGTTTTGTGTTACCAGTGAATGACTTAAATATTGATTTTTCATGTTTACCTCTATTATTGTTTTTCTTTTTGTACAGCAAATGAAAGAATAGGTGTAACAAAAGAATAATTTCAAATAACTGTCTACGATTTTGTTTGATTATGAACTATTTCCATAAGTAGAAATTAATGATATGTTTATATCGATTCATTGATTTAAAACATTATTTCTAGTTCAGATTACTTACATAATTTAAATATATTAACTTATAATAATGATGAGTATTACGTATTTTTTTATATACAGCTGTTCCAATATAACCGATATCTAGCGATTATTTTCATTTTATATAAATTAAATGGACAACTTATTTTAAATAATTATAATTGATACATGTACATAAACGAATCGAATTTTCCTTCAATCTCTGCTGAAAGATTTATTTGTCCTTTTACTGCGAAACTGTAACAACACAAACAGTAAGGGTTGCCAACTTTTGAACTCATGATCATCTGAAAATTCATCAACAAAAATCCTAAAATTTCATTTCAGACAATTTCGCAAAATTTTCTTCCATTGTCTTTTCCACTTGACAAATGCCTAAAAAAGATTTATATTTCTACTTCCCTTATAATTTGATTCTATGACTTTTGTACCGATCATTAACTAATGAATAATTCTAGAAATTTTCTGTACAAATTGATCAATTCATAATTACTTAATTCGCACTGTTTTATACGGGTATTATTAAAATGTGTATTTTATGTATGCAGATTTTTGTATACAAGTACTTACATTATTTATTAGTGGGTGATAATTGGATGGTATCACGTCGGACTGTAAGTTTGGGAACCTGAGTTCGTTTCCCGCAGCCGACAAGCAATTTTTACCACATTAAAAATACTACTGTGGTTCCCCTTCCACTAACATATTTAGGGAGCATGAATTGATGGCGCGGTGGCCGAGCGTGTTAAGGCAACATCTCTTAACATACTGTGACGTCATCCGAACCAAGGTTCGTCAGTTCGAATCCGCCTGCCGACAATGTGTGATTTGTCGTAAAATATAAAATACAGTTACATGTATTTATCACACTCGGGCGCTATAAGCTAGTCACTTATACGTCTTAAATAATGTAGCATTCGACTACGAAAACCGGCAGTACGGCAGTGTAAAAACTGCGGCTCGGTGTGTCCGGTAGGCCCTGGCCCGATTTGGGCTGTAGTGCCATCAGAAGAAGATTTGATGGCTGGTAAACACACTTTACGCGCATAAATATACCACTTATCGAGATCTGCTACGGCATAATACCGCACCTAGAGTGGGTAAAAGGCGTTATTTATGAATTTGATGTGATTAATTTAATTAAAACGTAAAGAAACCTCAAATTAGTTCTCATTCTTCATGGTTACAGTATTAAATTTGTGACTTATATTAAAGTGACAAATTTACTAATAAATCTTGAGGAAATATTGAGGAAGTTTAGTGTAATTGTGTGTATATAACAATTTAAATTTACGTGTTTTTGTGTGTACAATCCTATTTCGCTCGTTTAGTTTGTAGTTATTTATGGAAGCTATTAACACAGAATTTTAATATTTTAATTTGAAACCATAAAAATAAATTGTGTTAGTTGCGCATAAACAAACAGTATACACTTAACAAAATAACAAAACACCTATTTGTAATTCTCGCCTAGTTTCGTGTCTAGCAAGCAGCAAAAACTAGACTAGAATTAATTTAATTTGCATGAAAATGAAGACGATAAATGCGGGTTTTTTACAACCAGGTGCAGATTTTTAAACTATAAAACCGCATATTTTCACGGTACTGCACTCTCAACGTTCTTACGCTACGCTCGAGCGTATTACGTTATGTTGCCGTTGGCACTGCCTCCACCCTCTGTTCATTTGTTCGTGCTACGTTGCGTTGTTACGTTGTTTCACGGTTATGTTGTGTTTTATGCACTGCTGTACTGCGCTGTGCCGTGTTCTGTCGCGCCAGATGTCGTCCAATTCTCTGCGTTGAAATCCTGCATTCTCCATGCACTGTACATTTTTATTATTAACGTTGGATTGGAATGAACTACCGAGGCAGAATCTTTTTTGAATCACTCGGGAGAATTAATTGCTGGATGGGATGTTACTGGGAAATTCTAAATGTTTTGTTTTGTCACTTTTTGAGGTTATGTTCTGAAAATTTCGACAAGCAATTGTGGTTTTCTGAATAAACTAGGTACTCATCTCGAAAACAAGATTATATTAAAGAACTATTAATTAACTGAGATTAATTTCTATTAAGAGCATTCAACATATAACCAATTTAAATCTACCCCTGTGGCTCCCTCTCTACTAATATCTTTGGGGGCCGTGATTTGACGGCCGGTAACCGCACTTCACGCGAAAAAATATATCACTTACCGAGATCGGCTTAGGCAGAGTGCCACACCCAGTAATGTGTAAAAGGCGTGATAATATATTTATTTTATTTTATTTAACATATAACCATATTATAATAATTGTTGAAAACCTGAATAATTATTTGTATGCCAAAGCATTTAATAAGTAATATTACTTATTAAATGACCAAAGGTTTAAAATAGCTGTTTGCGGTCCGAGACTAGAGGTTTTTAAAATTACTTTCAATATTTTTCTACGATCGGAAATTAAAATTAATCGATTTTTAATTGTACTTAATAAAAATTTTGAATATAAGTAACTAGGAAAACAACACAAACAAAACAAAAATGAAAAAAAAATAAAAATTTTGTGGTCTGCAATAGTTATTTGTACAACTAGTAATGTAGGCAATACTTTTTAAGTTGTTGCACAACAGCGAAGATGGTAGTATCAATCAAATGAGTGAAAAAAGATTCATTACTTTATTGTATATATAATTTTTTGGTATTTTAGATTTATTTTTAAAAATTTATTTTACAAATGTAAAAATTTTGATAACATGTTCAATTTAACCAATGATAATATAGTATTTACTTTTTTCACATTTTCTAAAATACTTGAAATATGTGTCACTTTTTATATAATTTTTCGTTAAAAAACACGACATCAATAATCAATATTCAAAGAGCCCTGTTGCCAATAACAACGGTTTGCAAAAAGCCTAGTTGCCAACTGTAACCGTCTGCAATTGTTTAGTTTCTGTCACAAAATGCATATTTATTGCTGAACGTAGAAAAATAAGTTTTTACGGTACGAGTAAAATGTTTTCGTATGAGGCGACAAAGGAGCCGAGTCTGGAATTTCAAAAATTAACGGGCATAAGATATACAACGTTTATTTCATACTATGACGCATTTAATTATTAAGCATTATTTTCATATCCTAACCTTGAAAGTTTCATCTTAAAATAATTATAATTAAATGTTAAAAACTGATTTTCTACTTTCGTTAGGAAATAGACGTTTTATTTCACTTATTTGAGTTAGGTAATGAACTGCATTATTTAACTAGTGACATAATGAGCTAACATAGCAACAGATATCTTGGTAGACGAATTCTGATGTATTATTCTTTTCTTTTTTGAATTTATAACTGTCATTAATATGTCAAAATTTCATAATTTCAAAAACGCTCTTTCGTATTTATTAGAACGGAAGTAGAAAAAATATTGTATGAAACTAGTATGGAAATAGGTTATTACCTTACTTATGTGTTTACATAACTCGGCTACGCCTAGTTCTACAAATTTCACATGCGTAAGGTAATAACCTTCATTTCTTTACTAGTTTCATAAATAGCTATTATTGGTTAGTAACTTCACAATAATAGTACCGTAATATTTATTACAGTACTAGTTTCGTAAAATCTTACATTTCGAATTAACGTCACGACTGTAAACATGTAAATACGATACAATATGAAATAAAATATATTAAAGTTTTATAAATTAATATAGTGCAGCGTTATGTGCTGCTATGATTGGAATTTGTTAATTAATTACGAATTTACTTGAATACGCAGAATTACGAAATTGTATATAGTGGTATCGGTATTTATCCATTCCATAATAATGTTTTGAATGAGAAAGAAAGTTTGTAGTTAAATTGTAAAATTAGTTATTAGTTATTCGTTTGAGTTTTTATTTCATAATACATGAAGGTAGTCAGAATCTCAGAATGTGATAAAAAAAAGTCCATTTTCCTTTAACAATTTATATAATATGAATTGACAATTTCTAGCTAAAAATAAAATAAGATTTAGGGAGGAAGTTCTTGTTGGTGGTTATAGAAAAAATGCGGTGCTTATAAAAATGTAGTCGCGGTTATGGAACGACGAAACGTATCGTAGGAAGTGTGGGATTGAAGCTCGGAAAATAATGTGAGAATGAGAGACTGGTAAATAAGAAATATGTAGGTGAAGATGTGAGTTCCACTCGACCGAAAAGTAAATGGCCAGACATGATTGAGTGGTTATTGAAGGTTCATAGAAATGAGAAACGATTTTTTGTATGTTCCAAGTTGAAAGGATTGGTCTTGCTGCAACAACTATTGAAGTAGATTTTCCGATTTTTCAAATGTGAGAACAGGTTTAACCTTCATTCTATATTAAATAAGTATCTTACCTGTTGTCTGAAAATATTCAAATTTTCAAAACAAATTATTGTTTATTAGTTTGAGCTCGCCTCCAACTTTGTGTAATACTATTTCTTGAAGTTTTGTCTATAATTTTTTTTTCTTCTTTTAAAGTTTCTATAATTTTATGAGTTATTACTTATACAGGGTGTTTCAGGACTAGTGTAACAAACTTTAACAGCTTATTCCTGAGGTCATTTTGAGCCAAAAATGTCATATGAACATAGGTCCTATTTCTTCTAGTTACCAAAATACAAGAGGTTGAAGTTCTATAAATAACACGAAATGTTCAAATTTTTGTAATCAAGATACTTGTGGAAAACAAAAATGCGCGCAAATAAGGGATGGGAAAGTTGGCTTCTATTTGGATATCTGTCTTGGTATTCTCTGAACGCATAACGGGCATTACCATTACATAATCCATAAATAAAAATCATATCTGCATATTCTGCAGTACTATAACCATCCATTATGAAACAATAATACAATCAAAAGTACAACAATTTTTAATTAAGACAAATAAGGTATGACTTTTCAATAAAATTCTTGTTTTCCGAAAGTATCTTGATTACAAAAATTTGAAAATGTCGTGTTATTTATAGAACTTCAACCTCTTGTATTTTGGTAACTAGAAGGAATAGGACCTATGTTTATATGACATTTTTTGCTCAAAATAACCTCAGGAATAAGCTGTTAAAGTTTGTTACACTAGTCCTGAAACACCCTGTATAGGAACAGGATATGAAATGACAGATACTACATGATATACTGATCTCGGATCAAAAGAATTTTTACATCCCTGGTTTTTAATGTTGTCCAGTAGTACAATGGTATAGTTAGAGATACAAAATATGAATCCGAAAATCTCGTGTTTAAATCCCACTCAAGGCTAAGAAATATGTAAACTACTACAGTGCGGCTCAGTGAATCCAAACCCTGTACTGTAATTGGGATTAAGTTTCTGTTGTACAGAATAGCATAAATAAGAAAATAAATCTTAAGTTTCTATGTAAATAATTAAACAATATTTATTTTTAATATGAAAGTTGTTTAATTAAAACCAGTGGTTGGTAACACAAGCTCTGTTTTTATTGCTTGTTTTAAAAGCAGTGTATTTGGGTGTTTTAGCTATCTCTAACATGTTAAAACCGTGTTCTTAAAACACCCAAAAACAGAGCTTGTGCTACCAGCCAGTGTCATTAAAAATTTAACCAATACAAATTTTTTAAATTTTTTTCCTAAATTATTGAAACGCCCTGTATCACCCAAAATTTTAAAACTGTCATTACTTAAACGAATATTTGTAAATTATCTTGCAGGAAAAACAAATTATTAATAATTATCATAATATATAACAAAACAAAGTTCGGTTAACACAAATAGTTCATGCCACAAGACTCATTTGTATTTGGTTTCACCCATGTACACTCAGATACAGAAGTAAGCAAAATAGTGTAACAAAATGTTTTCATACATTTTATAATACTCGTCTAGGTGATATATTACAAAACAAAGTTTTCCGAGTTTATATTTATTAATTAAAATAATATTTGGCTTCATTTCTATAATTTTATTAAAATTCGATGTATGAGTAGGTATTCATTAGTGAAAATTTATATATGTTAAGTTTTAATTAAATTACATTATAGTAAAAACCGAACTTATCGAATATAATTATATATTTTTAAATCTTAGCGACATTCAGACGCAAAGACCTATATTTTTCCAAACCCCATTTTGTTTGGAAAAAGTATAAATTAGGTTATGTTCTGATGATCCATTTTTTTAGAAGTTAAAGTTGAATATATTTGTTTGAATATTCCCTCATCAAAACAGCAAATGAGATTTATGGATACAAAAATTTCAAATAAAAGTTTTTTCCTAAAAATAATAATTCATGATTAAAACGCATCATCCAACCATAACAGAGATAATATTTCAGTAATTTCAGGTGTATTAACTTCCATAAATCGTTTCCGTTATACCGTGTCAAACGCAGATTGCAAAGTGATGTTTTCTATTTCACTTTGAAATGACCGGCGCTGAATATTGGCTGTATATTACTTCCGTATATCAATTTGGAATCAATACGAATGACTCGTGTGTATTGCGTAGGTACACCAGTAGAGGCAGATTGAACGATGCGCCCACCGACTAGCATGTGCTTGTTTCTCGTTCCCGCTTCGGGCTTTCAGGGCGCAGCCTTGCAGTCTGTTAGATTAGGCGCTCTAGATACGTGCCTTTCGTGCCATGTTGTTTTGGAACAATACCTAATTTACTATCTATTCCTATTCTCTATCATTCAACGATGTTTGCTTTTGGTTAATGCAAATTACGAAGATAACTACTAATCGATCAATGATTAATGCCGAATTTAATCACTATATTTGCATTACAAAACAAAATAATCAAAATATTGACCGTAGTTTTGTTCAGTTTCGTACTATAAGCATGAAACGTGTTCAATTATCATCCATTCATATTTACAAAAACCTTGCTTCTGGTCATAAAGTTACGAGTTAGTGTAAATTATTTTTTTGTACGAATGCTATGAAAAGTTGACAATTACCCTCTCATTTGTCATCGTAAAGTTGACGTTTTCTGCGGAACAATCGGGAAAATATCTTTGTCGCGCGTTTCCAATGTCAACGTGCAAAAAATATATTGAAAGCACGCGTTTTCGATGGCAACGCGCGAAAAATATAATAATTACGCGCTTACCAGGGATATAAACAAAACAGAAACTTGTCAAATTGACAGTTGACAGAACGAATTTATTTTCAGTACGTGTATCGTAGAAAAAATTATATATGTATTACGAGCATAAGGTGTCTTTGTTCCTCTTACACTATTGCAGCTCTTACCTTCAGCTCGCACTGCAATTACCGTGCTCGAATAACGCTCTTAATATATACAAATAACTATTTTCTACAACTGTCAAAAAATGTTCTTTTTTTCACTAATATCAATACGCGAAGTTCGTGATTTTTTCTTCATTTACATTACTATGACAATGCGTATTTTGCACCATAGAGCGCAAAATAAGTAATTTTCGCACTGTTTCACGTCCTAGTGCGCAACATGAGTATCTCGCGCACACTCCCAAATTATGTTTTGTCAGGTTCCATTAGTTACAACACATCAATAGTATCAAATTCATATTATTGTTGATTGTTTCCCTTCAATTTACTTAAATAAATCAATAATTATTATATTATTTTTTATTTACAGTTGTAGAAAAAATGTTGTTTGAATTTCGTGGGCAACATTCTTGTTTTTTGGCGCGTTCGAATGACTTATTTTTTCTCGACCTACGGTCTCCACTAAAAGTAACATTCTCACGTGCAACAAAAAAACACTCATTTTGTGCACTTCATACAAAAATAACTATAATAGATATCATGAGGTGCGTTCGGCAAAAAATCTTGTGTAGTGTAGTGTCGAGTGCAGTTGATAGTCATGTGACTTCAGTGCAAATAGTGCACCAAACTAATATCCGATCGCTTTTGTCTTAAATTGAATGAAGCTCTCAATTATTCTAAAAATTTATTATTATTATTTAAAAGGATATACATTTTTTTATTTCGACTGTTTTTAAATTATGAAATGATAGACTTTTTTGGAATTCAGTCAATTTTTTTTTATTTTTTATTATTAAGTCGACGTTTCTGCCAACTCTTCCTGAAGAAGGCTAAAGAGTTGGCCGAAACGTCGACTTAATAATAAAAAATATTGACTAAATTCCAAAAAAGTCTATCATTTCATTATTATTATTCATTAGAAATAATTTCGTAAGCTTTTATTGGTAGCAACAAATCATAATTGTCCAGAAAATTAAATAAACATTTTATTGATTTGTTACATTATTCAAAAAAATAATTAATTTCATAGCTCTGTTCAAGTTAAATAAACAGAACAATATTTTTTTATACAATTAGTCTAATTTATTTAATGGACATAGTTTTGTATTATAACTTCAAACAAGTACCAGCTATTGTGGTCAATAATAATTATTATTAATTACACTTTCTTATAAATGTAAGAATTTTAGAGTGAATTGTCTTTTCTTCATATCGCTAGAACTTGCATTATAAACAACACAATCACAAACTAGGGTCGGATACAGGGAGGTCTTGACCCCCTCCCCCCCCCCCCCAAGCATGGACTTTTTTAAATGTTGGCCCTAATACATAATAATTAAGAACTATTGTTTGATTTATTATTCTAATAAATAGCCAAAAACTAATATTTTGTTTGGATATTATTTCAACCCGCAGATGGGAGAGGTATTCTATTTAAGACCTAGTCAAGTATGTGACTACCGACATTTGCACTTAGAAAATCAACTTCTAATTCAATAATTTTTGTATTCTATCGAAGAGCCGTTTAGATATTGAAACTTTATGATTTAAAAAGTGTTGGCGTTCTTAGGGGAAATTTTTGAGGTGAAAAAATGATTTCATGTGATGTAATGCGATTCCAAAGACGATTTAATGTGTTTTAATAGGATTGTAAAAATTATTTAAAGCAGGAATATAATATTATTATTATTAAGTTTATTTAAACTGAAAAAAATACAGGTTAAGACCCTTTTACATAATTCCAGTCACAAAGTTATTACATATTAAATTATTTACAATTTACATATATTCTTTAGCCTATTTATAAGTGCATTTCTTTTTACATTATATAAATCTAATTCCTTATCCAAAGAAATATATCTATTTATTGTTCGGTAGCATTTATTTAACTGAGAATACGTATTATTGTCGACATAAAACATATCATCTCGTTTCCTTAGTTGTCGGTTGGGTACCCGAAATGGAATTTCCTGGAGTAAATCTATAACATCTAAATTGTTATGAATAAGGTTGTAAATGAAGAGTACCTCACATATACTCCTTCTGTCCTCTAAGGTTAACATATCATTTTCTTTCAACTGATCCTTATTAGCTATTTTAAATGGATATACTTTATGCTTTTTACAATGTAATGCTCTTACAAATTTCTTTTGCACTTTCTCTATACTATTTGTAGCAGTTTTTGTGAGTGGGTTCCATATAATTGATCCGTATTCGATTTTAGATCTTACAAAAGCATTATACAAATTTTTTAATGTATTAACATTGAAGTCAGAGGTACATCTCAATATAAAACTTAACATTCTGTAGCCACTATTAATTATCTCTTCAAGGTGCAAGTTAAACATGAAATTTTGACATATTAAAATTCCTAAATCTTTAAATTTACATACTCTTTCTATTACAGTGTTATCAATTTGATAATTATAAACTATTGGCGTTTTACTTTTACTTATCGACATTATTTTACACTTGCAAATACAAATGTTTTTTATATTTAGAAGATGGACAATAATCCCCTCCCCCGAGACAAAATTCACTCCATGACCCCTCCCCCCTAATTCGAAGTCTGGATCCGCGCCTGCACAAACTATCTCTGTCATTGTTTTCACTCTGTCAGTTTTAATTTATATTTTAAAATTGTAGTTTAACTGAAAATAATGTAATTCATTTGACTAAAACAGTGACTAAGTTAAGAGCTGTGAATCTGGCTTAAAATACAGATTATTAAAAAAAAATGAACAGATAGGGCACAGAAAATCTGCTACTAGAATTCTCGATTTAAGAGAAATTCTAGAAAACTTATTTTCAAGAGTAAACTAAGGTAGTGCGTCAAAACGACTTGGCAAGAATCGGAAGGAGTTCAATTAAATTAGGAGTCCTTTGAGAGTGAATACAGAAACAGTTATTACTGCACTGTAGTTTTGAATATAGTATTCCATTACAGGGTACATACTAAGAACAATATACTTGTTAAATCATTTAGTACAGGTAGTAGGAACTGAGAACAGGTAGTTCCGTGGACGGCAGCTTTAAGTTTTGAGCACACGCACGTTTCCAAATATGGGTTTGTGTATGATTATGTAATCATTATTAATGGAAGAAGGAAGTGATGTATACAGTTGGTATTGATTACGCTTTTAAAAAATTAAGGCTATAACGATGAGTTCGCACAGGTTCAGTGTAATTTTGGATTTGAAACTAAATTTATTTCAGTCATTCAGTATCTGAAATTCAAATTCTATGGACAAAATCTGCATCTTAAATTCTAAATTTGAATTTTATCTACAAAATCTGTTTGGTTTTCAGTACTAATAATCGTGAGGAGAAAATATTAAATATTGATTTTATGTTTTATAGTATATTAAATCTAATTTGACGTGATGTCTTACGAAAATGGTTTTAGTATTGAATAATACGAGTATGCTTGTATGAAACATTTAAAAATTTAAAGTTTTTTTGGTTATATCTAAAAAATCTGATGTGGACAGTGGACACCACATGACTTCCTTCTACGCGTATTAAACTATAGCTACATTTTTTTTATTGCACATATTTGACGTAATTTGACATAAATTTCTTATTTTTTGTTCTAATCCATAGCAAACTTAATTACATGAAACAAGAAATATATAATTTTTAAATTTAGATATCTCTCTTATACAAAAGGCTAATTTAAAAATTCTCAATGTGCTAGACGCAGAATTTAATTCTCTAAAACTTTTATTTGCAGCATTTATTTCTAAAATCAAAATAATACAATTTTTTTCAAGAAAAACTGTTAGCAGCTTCATGTAATGTATCACTTCCGGTTAGTCTATTTTAACCAAAACCTATTATGTTATTTCCATTGATATAGTAGTCTTATATACCAAATTTGAAAACGTTTGGATTATATTTGAATGTAGTTTTTCATTAAAATCTATTATAGGCTTCAACTTCCGGAAGTTATATAATGACCAAAAAGGGAGGTGCACAACTAGATGTTATAGCAGTCCTAAACACAAAATTTCAATTTTCTACGGCTTACCGTTTTTGAGTTATGCGAGATACATACGTACGTACAGACGTCACGACGAAATTAGTCAAAATGGATTCAGGGATGGCCAAAATGGATATTTCCGCTGAAATCTCAAAACCGAAAATTTTCGCGATTACAATAATTCCTTTACTTCGTGCAAGGAAGTAAAAATGTAGCGACTACCTTCATATACTTGTATTAGCAAATTTATACAGCAAATAAAATTTTAAATGTTTGTCGAGCATTTTGTATTCTTAACATTAATAATGTCTAAAGACGTACATTATGAGCTATAAAATTAAAATTTAATTATTAGTTCAAATATTGTATGAACATACTTGTCTTGTTTGCATAAATGCATAACGTACATGCTATTAAAATTACATTTTCGTATTATATTCTACATTATTCACTTTACTGTACACTGCTAATGAATACAGAATTCTTTACGTTATAATTTTCGTATCCTATCTTGACACTATAATAAATATATAAGCCTTTATTGTTGAAAGCTCAATACACCGGCTTTTATCATTGATTTGAGATCTGAAATTTCCTGATTCATATTTAATGATGGCAGCAAACAAAACACAAAATAATAACATTATTTCATACACGTCACAGTGCGGTGAATTTCTATTGTCGTCACTTGGACGTTATCGAAACAAATACCGGATGACATGCGATGCGGCGCTACCGCTAACTATGATATATGAATTATTATCGATGAGCTTATAGAGAAATACTGCAAGCAGACAAGCGACTATGTTGTGTTCATTCTCGATTATTCATCTCGTGAAGCTTCAAGCTTGAAATACATCGAAATACATCTCATATACTTCATTTTATATCCTATTTACTCGTTTTGCATTTTGCAGTGATTCTCCCTTACCAGAAGCGTCCCTAGAATTGTTCAAACAATGGGGCACCTCACTTTCAGAACAAACGAATTTATAACTAATAAATTTTCAGTAAAAAATACTTTTACATGCAGACTTGTACATCAAATATTAATTGTTAATTTTATTTATTTTTAATTTTTAATCCGTACTAAAAATTAAATACATGTATAGCTAGCACTAAATATGAAAGGTTAAAATTTATATTACGTTGCTATTAGCGACGACCGTTAAAAGTTATCGATCGCTAAAACTGTTAAAATATCTAATATTTTTTTGAAATATATTTTTAATAAATCTTTGTTATTGATTTATATCATAGGTATACGGTAATTTTTAAAAATGGCGTCAAATCCTGCCATAAAAAACAAAGAGATTAGATATATGAGCATGGCTGAGTTTACCACAAAAAGTGATATTTTTTATTGTCAATTGTAACAGATAATTTATCTATTGTGGTAGATAATTAATTTAAAAATGCTTTTTGCTTATTGTAACAAAAATAATTATATTTGAACCAATTACATTTATTTCATTATAAAGCCCTTCTAAATTGAACAATCGGTGTCATTTTTCCTTGTCAATTATAACCTTATTGATTTTAGACATGCTTTTTTTTATTGCACAATTTGATGCCATTTTTTTAATTACCTAATATAAAACAGTTTTTTTCTATGTCCAGGAGTAAAAACATTTTAGCCCGCTGTGCTATTGATAACGGGAATAAAATTAGCTTTTTTCCGTTGCCAATAACGACGGAATAAAAAGTGTATTTTAGTTTTGTTGTTAAGCTCGTTTCACACAAGTGGTAAAAAGAATCTTACGATAAGGTTAAATTGGATACAATTCCAGATTTCAAACGGCGACCGTGCGATAAAATTATTTTGTAATAAAATAATATTGCACATATGAAATGATCTTATGAATATTGTACCTATACAAACAAATTTCTTTTATTCTTTATTAATTTCAATTTTAATATTATTCAGTTTAAATATTCAGGTCATGGAAAAAATATATACACTTCGAGAAAAAAAATGCACTTTTTTGCCTTAGTGTAAGTATCTATTTAGAAAATTAAAATTTGTAATATACATAATGCAATTTAAAATAAAAGTATTGTGTGTACCTCATTCTTGAAATGTCTTTGGTGTACTCAGGATTACGCCTGCCTCAGCGCCAAACTCTAATTAACTATTAAATATGTTTTAAATAAACAATAATAATCAATATTTGACAGCTTGACAACAATTTAAAATATGTCATCTAATACAATTATGTAATATCAATAAAATTTGGTGCTAAAACAGTTTGTCATTAGATAAAATTGACAAATGAAAAACAAGAGGGATGGAAAAAAATTAATAAATGGGGTGCAATCTCTTGGTGAAATCCCTAGCAACGCCTCTGCTCCATACGTTCATAGGTTACAGTATTCAAGTGTTTCATGTTTCATGGCCCACTTCGACGTAAATGTAGCAGCGTCTGTTTTATAGATTGTTGTTTGAACAGCGTAATAGTTGTTATCAAAATGCAATCAAGGATGCCTTACTGCCGTGGGAATATCAAACACCCTTTAGATATTACGGCGAGCTGATAACTCGGTCTTAGCAGATAAGCGTTGGTTTAATGAGAAATTACGCGTTGTTAATAAAGTAAGAGCATCTTCAAAATTCAATCAGTTCATGCAAATCATTTATATTGTCATGTTACAAACAAGAAATTGTTGATCTAAGTTTACGTTGTTTTTTACAAGTTAAAAGAAACTTGTAACTTTGTTAGTTTTTTAAATATACTTGTGGAACTTTTAATTGTTAAACTTTTATGAAAAATAGTATGAAATGATATTCTTATTAAATCTTCTTAGTTTCCAATTATCTTTAATGTAAGTTGAGCCCGTGTTTGAAAGAGTATTCAAAGTTTCTTAACTAGAATCAGGGGAGAATTGTTTGTTTATAATACGATGTTTAAGTTAGCTAACTCTTGTACATACTAAAATAACAACATTTGATATTAAACTGAATAATGTAGAAACATGAAAGTTTTAAAAATATCCCAAAAGGAATGCACAAATCTTATTCTGAAGTGTCAATACGTAGGAAGCTGCCGTTCTATTTTAACTGAGCTTGAATTTTTCAAATACTTTCCTCTCGCATTTTCATTCGAATTTATTTAGAGTGAACAGGCCATAAACCTATCTACTTGTTCCAAAAGTACTTCATAAAAAACCGAACATTCAAAATAGGCTATAACTCGTGTCTGACACGTCTCCAGAAGCCATCTTGTATTCAGCGCCGGAATGATATAAACACGTAATAATGACGGCATTCTTCACGCGTCGTATTCCACCTATTATCACTCGTTTTTCGTACAAGCGCAAAGCAATAAAACCGTGAAGGCCCAGCGCCGCCGGCTACGCGCGGTCGCGCGGTTTTCCCATGGGTATGTCTGCTTCTGGGCCAAGAGCGCTTCCTATGGGAACGCCGAAATAAATTACACCCCGATACAATGCCTGTCTCTCTCTCTCTACCGCTCATTCCTCTTGCCGCTGATTGCACGGATACGTCATTAACACACGTGGACTCGCGAGAGACGGGCGACAAAAAATTAAACATCCATCTCGACTGATCTCCGTCGAAGACTAATGTTACGTTTTGCGGCCCTACAGAGATATCATTATTTTACGGAATTTTTGGATGGGTTGATTGTTCGTTTGATTATTTGTTTTTTCGTTATTCTTTTTATTGATTCTTCATGGAACAATAAGGGTGTAAAACGAACGTATGTTTGTTTGCACGCGCATTTTTTGAGGGTTTATTTTTGAGTTAATCAAACGGTTTAATAGGATTTACGCTGTTGTAATTAATATTTCAATTTGTGTTCATTTTTAATTCAGTTGTTGAAATTATCCTTTCTACATGAAAGACAATTTTAGGTACAAACACAAAAATATTTAAATAATAACAAAGACAAAATTAATTGTCATCCATACACTTGGTGAAACTAGGTTTAATAAAAAATATTAAATAAACACTAGGCAAACTCTCACAAAATTCAGCCTCCAAGTCCCTCATAAGGCGACTTGGAGGCTGAATTTTGTGAGACTTTGCCAAGTGTTTATTTAATATTTTTTACAAAAATATTTTCTGCAAATGAATGTACTTTATGCAGTTTATGAAAAGCACTATGTAGGACACTGCGTTTATAAAGTATTTTGTGTAATAATGCACAGCTATATTAAAAATGCCTTGTCCTAGTTTGTAATTATTAATATCATTTTTAATCATTTCTTTCTGAAGTTTATATGTTGGATCTTGGAAGAAAATATATTTTGTTGACATTAATCTAAACGAAATATGCCAACGCTTAATGAAAATACGAAACTTTATAAATCCTTGAGCTACTTATGTTGCAAATATTTACGAAATAAAAATAGGTAGAGGAAGGAACTCATGAATGCAGCTGAATACGAAATTAAGAAAGTACATCAACTAAAAATGTTGTCTACATCAGATAACATCTTGAATTATAATACGAATTTCTACTGAGCGGCATACCTAAAGTAACTTCTTTTGTAAAGTTAACATATTATTGTGTAAGAAAAATTTCAAGTACACCGTAAGAAAAAAGTTTTGAAACGTATTTAACTTTTGGACATTTTTCTTTTACCCGTATTTCAACGTTAAAGAGCAGTAAAGTTGAATCTTTAGTAGCAATACCACCCCTATCATTGCAGCCTTTTACTGTTACTTTCCTTTGAAACAAAACTATGAGTTTGCAAATTTATTCCCAAAGGAGCGTAGAAGGATACAATAAGTCTGTCAATTCCTTTTCTCTTATTTTTCCTCTCTGCGATCTTTTCTGAATGCAAAGCAATACTTCTGTATTGCGAACACACGACATTTGGTATTTTCCACCACGAACACTACATTTAAAAATCTAATTTTGAAGATGTTAAATTATGTAATATATACATTAAAAATAGTTAATTAGAAACTGTAAAACAGAGTGTAAAGTTGAAAATTGTATTCTGTCAGAAATATCTGTTTTAACGTAGGAGTCAGGACCGGATCTAGGAATGTGCCAAATTTTACGAATTTAAAATTAACTTATCTTTCATTGTGCCTTACTATATTTTATTAAATAATTAATAATTGATTTGTATGGGGAACAAGAGAAGGTCACAATGTTTTTAAAACTAAAGTACAGCTTTTGTCGAAGCTTTTATGATGCGTTCATATTTATGTTAAATGCATTTTTTGTTTTGCTTGGTTTACTCGTATGCATATACATTTATCATTAACATTTATATTTATATTTCACCAATTTTAAATCTACCCCTGTGGCTCTCCCTCCACTAACATCTTTAAGGGTCGTGATTTGACGGTTAGTAACCGCACTTCACGCTAAGAAATATATCACCTACCGAGAGTGCCACACCCAGTAATGGGTAAAAGGCGTGATGATATATTTATTTATTTTATTTATATTTAAACTAAACCATCTAAACTATTAAATAGTGTTTATGTTACATTTAATCAAAATATAACAGCTTTTTATTTTGCCGGATAAATTTATATTTGTCACGATACCTTGTTACCTAGCAATTTGACGAGAAAACTGTTTTAATGAAATCACGACACCGTAGGTGGAGTGATTTATTTTATAAACAGTTTTCGAGTTAAATTGCTTTCAGGTTACAAAGTTGAGTTGTCTAACTGAAATTTATTCAAGAAAATTAAATGCTGGAGTGTAATTCGACGAGATAATTTAACGACATTTTATTTATGAAAAGGTTTATTTAAAAGTGCAATTAGTAAAACTACAATTAGTAAAACGACAAATACTGTAAATGACATTCATGTAGTTGGTGTTTTGATTTGGTTGCTAGGAGAAAAGTAAATAACGTTTAATCACTTACAAAAAGTTACCTAACTTTTTATCCGCTGCCAAAACAATAAATTTGTTTTTTTCTTTATGGCTTACTTTATATTGGAGTTAAATTATCATTCATTAATTTCACTAGTGGCAAACTATCAAAATAGTTTTCATTTCATTTGTTCATTTTCAAACAAATTCATATTTTTATTGGCACCTAGGCTGAGCGTGTTAAGGCACATCTCTTAGCATACTGTGACGTCACCCGAGCCAAGGTTCGTCAGTTCGAATCCGCCTGCCGACAATGTGTGATTTGTCGTAAAATATAAAAAATACAGCTACATGTATTTATCACACTCGGGCGCTATAAGCTAGTCACTTATACGCCTTAAATAATCTGACTAAAGAAACCGGCAGTACGGCAGTGTTAAAACTGCGGCTCGGTGTGTCCGGCCCCTATGTTCCGAAACGGAATGACGGGACTCATTATATATATATATATATATATACATAGTAAATTCTCATAATTGTTATAAATTTAAACTAATGCCGGACTGTGGATCTTGAGAACCCTGGTTCGATCCCCACAGCCGACAAACAATTTTCATTAATTTAAATCGACCTCTGTGGCTCCCCCTCCACTAATATCTTTGGGGGCCGTGATTTTACGGCTGGTCACCGCACTTTACGCGAAAAAATATATCACTTGCCGATATCTGCTACGGCAGAGTGCCACACCCAGTATTGTATAAAAGGCGTGACGATATATTTATTTATATTCTAATTACTATTATTTATAAAATACAAAATGTATTATTTCTATGAATACATAGTCATAGAACTCGAGGAAATCGTTTGTAAACAAATGAAATGCGTAGGAATCATATAGTATTTTTAGGGAAATTTAGTCTTAGATGCGACCCTGGTCTAGTAGGTAAATCCACCGCCAGCTAGGCTAAATAATGCGAGAATACAACTCATACACCTAATTACCGTATTCCTGTGCTCTGTTCTCGTATATTCTCTGCTCTTTATTATGTACAAAACTGAGGAAATTAGTTCACGGTGCATTTGTCTCTGGCCCGGTGTATGTGTATGTCACATCCCGTTCTATTTACGTCACGTATCCGGATCCGCTGAACACCATGGTATATCCATGTGCTATGATTCGAATTCAAAATAGTAGGCTGTATTTGCCTTTGTTTCGTATTCACTTGTTTCATGATTAATCGCTATTTTATGACGTGCAAATAGAATTTTAGTTACAATTACCTTCTAATTGCAGAAATATTAATTAATGATTCTGCATAAATCATGACTGCAACTAATGAATGATTTAATTTTATCATTTTATCCCAATTGTTTATCTCGATGCACCTCATAAAGACGTAGATTTTCTGCGCGCTATCTGTTAATTTTTTAACTAGGTGTACCTCATTTCTCGTAAAAGTCTATGACAATAAGTTTATATGCAGTTTTGAAACCGTTTTCAAAACATTTTACGTTTGGAAATCACCATGTATACAGTGGCAAAACGGTTTTGAGTTAACTCAAACCGAAACAAAATTTAATTTGTAAACATGTAAACATAATAATATTAGTTATGAGATAGCGAATGTGTACTTTGCAAATGTTTTCTTAGACTTGATGTAGTTACAAATCTACAAATAAACTGGTAGTTGTGTCCTTCGTGGTGTGTAATAAAATATCTTGTCGACATATTAAAAGTCAAATTTAAAAGTTTATCAACAACAAATAATATGAGGTTATGTCTCATTTATATTAAATCAGTCAAATACACATTGCGCCGAAACTGTCTCTAAAACTGATCTATAGACCTGTTTTAAAAATTATATGTAACAGTTTAACATATTTTTTACTGAAAACTGAAACCATTTTTAAAACTGCATGTAAACTTAGTAAAAACCTTTTAACTACTCGTATAATACTTGCAACAAAATGTATGAATAGTATGTATTCAACGGCAAAAATATCAATATTTTGTATCAAATGTCATCACCAGACGTTATATTGCGGTGCGTCAAACGCGAATATAAGTATGTATTTCTTAGTTTTGAAAGATAAAAAGAACTGGTACACATTTGAAATGTGATCAACAAAAATTTGAATATCCAAGTGATAGTTAATTCAAGATGGCGGTGATTTATTTATATTCTGATTGTAATCATTGTTTCTTTTTAAATGTATCAGTAATATGTTTATTAATGTACAAGAATAAGGTCAGATTTCAGAAGATATGAACTGAAGAAATGTAAATTTGATAATTTATTTAGCATTCTATGCGTTAAACAGTGGCAGTAAATAATGAAAATTAGCATAGTAGATCATTATTCATGTGTTCATGCTATCAACCCCTAGAATTTCCCAATACCAGCTGATATCTATTCCTCTCTACTTCCTGTTGAATTTTAATAATAGCCACGCCCGTAAAAACCGAAAAAGAAAATAAAAAACGTGAAGGTACTCCGGAATACAAATGAAAATGTGGAATGAAAAACGATGTCCAAAAAACCTTTGGGACCGTTAACAACAGAGTGCAAGCGACGTGGCCTTATATATTGTGCCGCTCCCGTGTCAGAGTGGACGAAGGCGAAGGTCCAGAACGCAGACCGAGTCAAGTCCGTGAGTCGTGTCGGTTGCGGTGCATTTGAAATTAATTTCACCAGCTGCCGAAAAACTGGTTGCATTTTTAAAGAATCTCCCGTACGTAATTACACGGCGGTGGCGAATTGTCTACACTGAGCGAGTCAGCCGCTACCCCCGCCTCCTCGTCGCCGCCTCCCACTGTCCGCGACATCAATGCATTTCAAAACGTGCGGATGTTTTACCTACTTTATTTATTGTGTTCGCCGAGCTTCATTTTCATTTTTATTAGCACGCGAAACTTCTGGAATTGTCTCTTTTTTATCATTTCCTTCTAACGGATTTGCAAATTATGAATTACATCCAATTTTTCTTTTCTTTGTTAATTTATCTTTCTCGTTTTCTTGTTACTTTTGTAATTCATTTTACTTAAGTGGAATCTGTGCGTTATTCGATGAAACCTTCAAACAATAACACTGTATTTATACGATGTAAATAGCGTCTGTTCTATTCCCATCATGCAGTGTCACCTAAAAAGAAACACCATTCTGAGAATATATTGGCGGATTAAAGTGTGAATGTTTCAATATAAATAAGAACGTATTGCTTGAAAATTCCTTGTAGACAGAAAGAATTCAAATAGCAGAATATCACGGCTTAAAATCAGATCCCTTGTTTACAGGAAACACATTTCAGTAGTAAGTATTTTCAAGTATTACCACCAGACGCTGTCTCAACGTCTCAAGTTGCGATAAAGTAGCTGCCACTTGCATAGCAACACTTAGATACTTTTGAATTCCTGCTTAAAGTAAAACGAAGCACTTGTTATAGCTTCAACTTAACCTTATTCCTCCGACGTCGAGGCTTCAGCTACACAATGTTACCACTTGGTAGTCAATAGAAATTACCGTAAAATAACCGTTAGGAGTGTTAAATTATTCAGTGTTTCAACGGTTAAATTTAATGGACTGTACATAAGGGCGGTTAAAAAGTTAAATAGTTTGCTACATTTAACGGAAACTATTTAAGGTTTTATGCATTTTTATACTGGCTAATTTTCAAATCACCCTCGTAAAATGTAATTTACTTTGTGATTAAATGCATCCGACTAAAGAATCAGTCGTGTTGTAAGATTTTGTTTTATGAATGAAAGTACTTGCTTACGAGCTATTTAACGGAATACAAGATCCGTAATCGTTTACTTTCCAAAATAAGAAATACACGCAAAAGTTGTGTAAAAAGTTTATGCATGTTCTTCGTTGGTAAATGTTACGTGAGTTATCACGTGGTCTGAAATGTGTATGTATTTTGTTTTGTCTGTTGCACCAAAGCTTCTTGAAAGAGAAACGAAATTGCTTTTATTTTTCTTGTATAAGTAACCTTGATGTACGGTATTACCACCATGTAACAAGTTTTTAAAAGAAACAAAATGTCTCGAATTGTTTGTCGTGAAAATTAAATCACAGATTCTTTATTCGTTTCACCGCTATTCAAAGGATAATAGAATTTTATAAAATAAAATACGCTTTTCACAGATCGCAGTTCTAACGGGGTAGGAGTAATTTCTGTAGACTTGGGTACATTATCTTGGCCTCATCATTTAAACATTGACCAAGTTTTTACCTTGGCAAATTTTATGGAAACAATTTCAAACAAATAAAGGCTCCCTGAAGTCAATTCAACTTTCAAACATTCTTTAATATCTTTCCTATTGCCAACGTCAACAAAGAACATCAGTTAACTTTTCGAGTATTTTACCTCTGGAATTTCTTCGAACGAATTCAAACAGAAAAGTGTTTTAAACAAACTCACCGATCTCAAAAATCAATTTCGACCCCTAAACGGGCTAGTAATTCTCACTTTGTTTCAAATTTCTTCAAAGAACTTTGTTTGGAATTCAACGGAATGTGTCGTTCGGCCGATTGGTGGTTTCTACTTCTGCGTTCCACTCTTCTCTAACCTCTTGCATGAAAAATTAAGGATTCGGTTCAGCTATTTATCATCGGTTCCTTCGGGACGTGTCCGCCAGAAAGTATCTTATTGTAGTTTTAATACGCACTGAGGCATGTGGTAGGTGCACCAATTCTTTACGACAATAGACATTCTTTACTTCTTCTTATGAGCACGAAATCATTGACCGATTCAGGTAACCGCAACCTTACCCCCAGTTTTGCATTGTTCATGTTCATTCAAGGAATTTTAGTTTTCCTAGACCACCAGCTACTCTTAACCGCTTTTATGTAAAGAGGAATTTTACAAACATAAAAAACTGCATTGTTAAGATGTGAAGAATTGAAGAATACCAACGCAGATTACAGGTCTTTAAAAATAACAAAGTATTTTCTCTTCTTGTGACACTTCAGAAAAAAATTAAATTTACTTACCTGTAACATAAAAATGAATTCAATGCTGCATTTCAACATTTTTAAAAATGCAAATCAAATTATATTTGAATAGTATATTGAAAAATAAGTATTATAATCGGTCATTGTAACATAAGTTTTTCATACTATTTTTCGAATATCGCATTAATTTACTTTTATTTCAACATGTTTATTAAAAAAATTAATAAACTTTTCAAATTAATTTATTAGTTAGATTAAAGTTCAAATTCATAATTATCTTAGTTATGTTATAAAACTATATACTTTTAATATTTAATAAAGGAGTATTTTACAGTTTTATTTATTTATTTTATTATTAAAAAAATAATTGCAATGATTTTACATGAGCTAAATAATTTGACAACTTAATACAAAAACATCCTCCAAAACAGTTGCACAATATTTGTTTTGAAAACACGATATAGGAAAAATGTATTATAACATTAATTATTATTTTGGAGAATTCGAACATCGCTACTTGAATTTAGAAAAACGTCTTACAGGATTCAAATACTAGCGTTAGTTGAGTTTTTCTCTCTAAATAATAAATGATTGAAGTTTGTTTTTAAGTGTTTGTAAAGCACCCTTATTATAAAGTCATTGTGCTTTTAAAGGTTCGTGATCTGTGATAATTTTAGGAATTCGGATATTGTTTCACACGAAAATCAAATTGTGAAACTTAAGACGACAAATTATTAAAATTGATGTCTTTTAAGACTTCCAATTCATTCCAGAAGCCATTCTTAGTTACCTGCTGACATATGCCAAGCTGCAGAGTAGGGTACCTAACCTGCAAAATGTTATTCAGAGTCTGACATAGTGAACATTCTTCGCAAGGTCCCAAGTTTAATTTAAGTCACTGATCCTTCCACTACAGATGATTGATTAATTGGTTCAATTACCGTGTCATCTATTATTACTTAACTATTTCACGCAACCATCGTTAAATTTGCAATAATTATTCTGATCGAATCGTGAATATTTTATAAGTTAAGGCATATTATATCCTTAGGTATTAACTTATCAGTGTTGGGTTATAATTCTTCGCAAATTATAGTAGTTATAAATAAATAAATAAATAAATAAACATATCATCACGCCTTTTACCCATTACTGGGTGTGGCACTCTCCCTAAGCAGATCTCCGTAAGTGATATATTTTTTCGTGTGAAGTGCGGTTACCAGCCGTCAAATCACGGTCCCCAAAGATATTAGTAAATTATAGTAGTTGATACAAACATAGACTTAACTATATCATTTGTTTATAAGTTTAATTATTTCATTAAAGATTAATTAATTTGAATTCGTATACTCTAATACGAGCATTTTTTATCAGTCTGTCTTTGCTTGCACGTGCAAACATTTCGGAATCGGCTATAACGACGAAATTTAGTATTCCAATGATTTTTTTACTTCAGAAAACGATCTAGCCAGGTCCCATCCCCTGGAAAATGTATTTATTACGTGATTTTGAAAAAAAAATTCATTCTTCAAAATATAGGTAAAAAAATCGATTAAGACGAAAAACAGCTTGATTTTTAGAGATATGAGCGAAAATTCAAAAGAAAATTGGGGTGAAAAGTTGTTTGTTTTATATATTTCTTGGTTTTTTATTTTATATATTTCTTGGTTTTTTATTTTTCGTTTTGAAATTCCAGATATTTAATATTAGTAGATAACATTTTCAATGAAATTTGTAGGTTAGTACCTTTTTAATTTTATACAAATTAAAGTAATTGTTTCATTGAATGTTTGTAGTACGATATACACGATCAAGACATACAACTCGTTTTTGTTTCCATTTATTTTAACAAAAATGTGTGTTGTCGCGTTGTCAGTTGCCATTACGAAAAACTAAAATTAATATTTATAGAAAATTGTAGATAAGGTAATCTTTTAATGATATTTTGTATTTGTTGCTGCAGTAGAAGTAGGAAAACGGCAATATTTTATTCGTTAGTAACATGAACCGGAAAATATTTTGTTAGAATGATACATAAATAAGTAAAGTCGATTTGCAGACGGAGACGAGGTCTGAAAGTTGTGCATTGTAAACTAGTTCAAGAGACAGCGCGACATAAGTCGAAGAAGTGTGATCGTCGAAATAATGTATATGGTTGCTTGGCAACGGCAACGGGACCAGCGTTGAACGTTGAGCAGCGAACATGGCAGGTGCGCGCCAGAGCCATCGGCCATCGTGTGTCGCCACCGTCGAGCACCTGCCGTTTCGTTGTTATTTTGCCGTGTTTCACCGCCGGCTGCCGCCTGACTGCCTACTGCCTGTCCCTGTCACAGGGCTGTCCAAAACTTAACTCAAATACAGGAATTTACTGCTTTTTTCCTGTCAAACTTTATTCAACGTATTGATCTACACTTATACTTCATTTTACACTTTTATATTTCATGACATTTTAAAAATATTACATCTGTACTGACTTCTGAAATCATATAAAATTGAATAAAAGTTTTATGACTTTTACGACACTTTGACAACCGTCAAATTTATCTGTACAAAATTTTATACGAGTAACTACGAATATAAATGGAATAATAAACTCTAAAGCATAAACTAATAGAGCAGTGCAATATTTTAAGTGATTACAATTTTTTTAATTTTGTTAAAATGGGGTAGGTGGCTCAGTGGTATCAAGTCGGCCTGTGGTTCTTGAGAACCCTGGTTCGATCCCCACAGGCGGCAAACAATTTTCACCAAATTAAATCTACCTTTGTGGCTCCCCCTCCACTAACATCTTTAGGGGCCGTGACTTGAAGGCTAGTAACCGCACTGCACGCGAAGAAATATATCACTTACCGAGATCTGCTTCAGCAGAGTGCCACACCCAGTAATTGGTAAAAGGCGTGATGATATATTTATTTTGTTAAAATGACTCTATCTCATAACCATAGTTTTTAATTTGTTTAATCATTTTTGTTTGCTGATAATTTTTTTTGCGATTTACAGCTATTGCTGGTCACCCAACGTAATGTAAAATCGTAACAATGATAACAGTAAACATGGTTGATAACAATTTACTTTAACAATCATAACTAGTGATGCCATCTCTTAAATACTACTAAGAACCTCAAAACTGAGTGAATCTCTTAAAATTAGTTAGTTATGCCAACTAATTAACTAAAACATTATTTTGTTTCTTTGAAAACCAGAAAAAAATTAATGCTGGACAAAATGGAGGACACTTATTAATGCTGGACAATCCAGCCTAATACTGGACGGATGGTCATTTCACCGGTAATAAGTTTATATGTATATATAACGTCTCATTAAATAATTCGATTTTCAGATTTTACACGATCATATTATTTCCATAATCGTATAGTTCAATGCGAAGTTGTAGACAGTTATCAATTAGAACATATTGTAAATATTAAGGATATTTATTTGAAATTTTGTAGATTTCTAGGGATTTTATTTTTAAAGGTTTGAAAATTCTAAACAGTTTACCGTCCTGACCTACAACTGTCAGTGGACGTAAAGTGTTTTATTTATTTTTACTTTATGATTTTTTGAACGGCTTTGTTCGCTGTTTTGTACCAAATTAAGTATGTTGGTAATATATAAAAATATTTCTAAAATATTATGATTTTGTAAAATGATCAACATTTGATGTGAAATACATGTAAATTTATTATAGTGTAATACCTACCAGGGGAAGAAAATAATAAAAAAAATCTTTTATAAATATCCCATTTAAATGAATAGCACTCGCGATCTATGGAGTTTTTTAAGTATTCAATTAGTGGTTTGCATACAAATGCCAACTTCAAAAATAAAATAAAAATATGAAAAAATTAAAAGATAGTTGTCTAAACTTATATTTTGATGAGAGGAACAAAAAAGTCCTAACTTTGATTTTGTACGTGCAAATTCCAATAGTTGAAAAATAAATGAATAAATATTAATAATAAAATAAATAAATAATAGTTACATATATACTATATAATAAATAAGTTGAATAATTAAATATATTTAATTTAAATCCATTATCTCAAGTTGAAGGAAAAAGATTATATGTACTTATATTTGGAAACTTAAGATTTTGACACCCCTGTCATTAAAAAACCTTACATCGCCATATCATTTCTAGTTCAATAGACATATTAAAGCAAGATATTTTTAGCAAAAATTCCGGGAATATTTACACCAATAGAAAAATAAAAGATCTTTAACAAAACAGAAGGCTCTTTCAGCAGTAAACACGCACACGATACACGATACACGATCCATACGCATAAACCTATCAGCTTTACTACTCATGAATGTTGTAGTGTCCGTTCTTTTTCTGAAAGAAATTCTTTTGTAATAGATAAATATCGGTTGTGGCAAACACTGAGGACTGTGTAGCGCAGCGGGCTCAGGCTCAGAGGACACGCGGGCGACGCGGCCCTGTAATATAAAACTTGGGACGAGATCCTTTGATCATTCCCTTGAAAGAGATCCGACATTATACCCGCACGAATAAAGTAAGTGCTTGGCAGCTACGCTCTGATGTGGATATTAAAACGTTGTGGGATTTTTTCTTACTCATAATAATTGCAGGGATCTTGAAATTACCCTCTGCATAAGTTATACAAGGAAAAGTCGCATAGTCTCACTTAAACTTGCACAAGTCCACAAGTCAGTACCTACTTCACCTCTTCACAATGGTAACTCTGGATTTGTATTCTAGAATTCACATTGACGTCAAGTATTCAAGTGCTGTTTTATGCTCTCGCGTTAATTTGTTTAATTATTACATTACCTCATTCATGTTTGAAATTCGTTGCCAACTCGAAAGAAAGACACGCCGTTTTATATTCGTTTTAATGACTGGAGACCCATTGAGAATGTAGTATTTTCAATTTGCACTTGACGTTTGTGCCGACAACTTTACAAATCTGTGTTTATGCCTATTTGGTTTTTAAATTAAATATTTAATTACCTCATTAAAAATAAGCCGATGTATATTAAATACATGATTATTAATTAACTTAAATCGTCAACCTTTAAACTAGCATCATAAATTAGACAAATATTTATGATTAGAAAAATAAAACCGTGCATAAAATTATTTTGTATCAATATACATTGACACAAAACTACTAAACTACGAAAATTTATTGTTTCTACAACTGTCAAAAAATGTAATTTTTTTCACTAATATCAATACGGAAAGTACGTGTTTTTTTACCATGACAACATCTATTTTGTGCACTGTTTCGCACCCTAGTGTGCAAAATTAGTATTTTGCGCACGCTCCCAAATTATTTATTTCCACGTTCCTCTGATTACAACATCAATAGTATCAAATTAATATTATTTTTTATTGTTTTCCTTCAATTTACTTGAATAAATCAATAATTATTGTATTATCCTTTTTTGACAGTTGTAGAAAAAATGTTGTTTGTATTTCGTGATCTAAATTCTTGTTTTTTGGCGCGTTCGACCTGCGGTGTTGACTAAAAGTGACACGCAACAAAAAACTCATTTCGCGCAATTAATACAAAAATATCTATTATGTATTATAATTCATAATAAATAAATAAATTACATATGATAAGTTATTCTAATAAATATTTATTCGCGTCAGGATATAGTTTCACTCGCACGTAAAACAAAATAAAAAGTGAAAATATCGAGTACTACCCCGGCTCGACTACCCACATCCTTCTACTTCTATAATTAATATTTAAAAAATGAACAAAGAAAATACATTCCCTATTGGTACGATAATGCCAATTATGAGTAGAGCAGGTGCACCCAACAAAGCCAGTATTACAAAGGACATTTTATAACAAACGCTGCTAATAATATATGCGCTCGACAGCGAAATGAAGAGTTTCTATTGTTTATAGGAATGTATACAGGTAACCAAATTATATGGCAGGGTAGTCGTGTTTCGGTTTATGCACAACTGGTTTTCCTGTGTTTTGTGTTATAGTCAGTCGGCTTGTCTTTAACGAAAAAATGTTAATTTTGTAAAACATGTCACATAAAATAGATAACGCGTATAATATTTCTACACGAAATGAACCACAGATTTAATTAGATTCTTCAATTTATTTTATAAATGGATTTCTTAGCAAAGCAACTGTTTAAAACACAAAAAATAGGATGTTTTAATTTCCGCTTTACAAAATTATTCCAATTCGTAACAATGCAGAGATTTATCAAAGTTCCTTTTCTGATTTACATATTCCATTTTGCAAAAAGGAAAAGAATGCGTGAATATAAAATATGATAATTCATTGTAGCCTTTCTTAAATCGAAAAAATGTAGACAAGCAATTTATTTTTTTGTTTTTGTTGCAGTTGAAGGCGGCCCAGTTGGAATGGTCCTACAATTGGAAGGTGCTCCAGGACAAGAAACTTGTTGCAGATGACGTAACAGAAAGTCATCCGGCACGTCATCAAAGAGCATTGCGAAAACACGTTTTGGAACTCGAGAGATCTACATCACGTTTGAAAGAATCGAACCGAGACTTACAAAACAAAATAAAAACCCTTGAAGTACAGTTTCAAGACATGCAGAAATCCAGTTACCAACGCCGAAGTAATGATCTCAACGATCAAGAGAACGAACTTCTTGAAAATCAACAATACCAGACAATGGAAGATAGGATCATGAATTTAGAAACAATGCAAAAAACCAACGAACTTTCCATGTTCAACTTAAGTCAGCAGCTGTCAAACTACGACAAACTACATATGTCGATGTTGGAGCTTCTTGAAAATGTTGAAAGCATTGAAAGCAAAGTGGATAAAAATATCCCCGATTTCAGAAAAGAAATTTCCAAGCTGGAATTCCAGATGGCACAAACGGTATCTAAGATTGCGACGTTGAAGGAGGATCAGAAAAACACCAGAGAGTCCGTTAAAGCTATCAGTGTAAGCGTCTCAAACTTGAAGGACAAATTTGACGTGCAACATACAGTTTACGAACACCTGAATTCCACATTAGAACATCTGAAGGAATCGACAAGTGTTCAAAATTCCAAACTTCATGATCACATTTTGAAGGTGAGCCATATTACATTTTTATTTATTTTATTTATTTATTTTGTCAATTGTACTTTGCAATTATTCATTGGAAATAAAAATAATTAATTTGTATTGATTTATTTCAGAGTGAATCGTCATCCTTGGATTTGAACTCAACTAAATCCACAATTCACTTGGTTCAAGAATTGAAAACTTTCGAAAAAGAGTACAAGTCTATCGTGAACAAGTTGCCGCATGATTGCAGCTCAGTGTCAGGTCTGCCTGGCATTTACTTAATTGCACCTGGCGATGGAGAACCAATCATGGCCGCGTGCCAAGACGGCTGGACCACTGTCCAGAAGCGCTACGATGGATCTGTCAACTTCAACCGCAAGTGGAACGAATATTCAGCGGGCTTCGGATCTCCGACTGGCGAACACTGGCTAGGAAACAGAAACCTCAACAGTCTAACGCGCGATAACTGCACCAAACTTCAAATCAATATGAAAGACATATACGGCAAATATTGGACGGCATTTTACGATAACTTCAACGTAGGAGATTTCAGTACAGGCTTCAAGTTAACTGTTTCCGGTTACAGCGGAAATGCGAGCGACGCACTCGATTATCAGAACAAAATGGAGTTTTCCACCATCGATAACGACCGAGATATTTCGAATACGCACTGCGCCAGCAACTATGAAGGAGGGTGGTGGTTCTCGCATTGCCAACACGCAAACTTGAACGGAAGGTATAACTTGGGACTGACGTGGTTTGACGACTCCCGGAATGAGTGGATCGCGGTGGCGACTACAGAAATGAAGGTAAAAAGGAAAATTGGATGTTAAAGTTGTTGAAATGTTGTAAGTCATGTAGGCAAAAATCATAGTAAACGAACCTTGTTGTTGACAATAAATAGCTGTATATTTTCCGATTGTCATAGGTAATGATTTCTGCTTGCATGATCAACCTATCACCAGTTCAAAACCAAAGAGGAACTAGTTAACCACGTTTACTTTTAATCATTCCGTGTTTCAAATGTCAAACATAACTTTGAATATACGCACATAATTTTAATACGTGTATATAATTTGTTTTTAAGACATATCATGTACTGACTTTGGCTATTGATGTGAAATTGCCATATAGATTAGTAATGTAGAACGATAAGTACCTTCGCATTTTGTTTCATTCATTAGTCATTAGAATAGATATTTAAAACTTTTGTATATACTAGAAAATAATGTTATTTATATTAAATATAAATATCCTAATTGTTAGAGCGAAAAATTTTAAAATTGGACACAAATTAATTTTCTGTATTGAAATTTAAAAATTATTGTGTAAAGAATTTACACTGATGTATATATATTTGTACCAATGATTATTTAATAAATTAATATCTAAATAAGTTATTAATACGGCAGTATTCTATCAGCACTCGTAGAGAATAGACATATTACGAAACAAGTGAATAGTGATTAATTAAATTCGTCTTTGACAGTGTGCAACAATTCTAGAGAATGAGTATATTATATTAAAAGAGTGATTTTTATTAACATGTTTTATTGTATGGAATCAAGTAAAAAAAGTAAATTAATAATAACTGGTAAGTTTTCATTTTGTAACCTGGAACAGGAATCTGTTGTACACCGGTAGATGGTGCAGTCAGTATCAAGTTAAATCAATCAAAAAAAAATTATTAGTACAATTTTATTATTTATTACCTGCCTTTGCATACATAAATATATAATTATATTTGTATTATTTAAAATATATTAATTTGTATAAAAATATCACTAAAAAGCTATCATAATACAAGTTTAGCAAATCTAAATTGTATAAGTATTAAGTGGCATACATATTTTTTATGAATAATTAGGACTTATTAACATTATTGCTTATATTTGTTGAACATTCTTTTTGAGTGTTTTCAAGCACCGTTTCGATTATATTTAAATTATGTACTTCAGTTTCGGTTGGTTTAGAATTCTGTATTTCAGTTTCTGTTGGTTTAGAATTCTGTATTTCAGTATCTGTTGATATGGAATTCACATTTTCATTTGTTTTATCACCAACTGACAAACGATTTATAAGCTCATTCAATTTTTCTGCTTTTCTTTCTTCATTTTTTTCTATAATAGCACATAAATGTTCAGTTAACATTTCTTTCTTTTCAAGCCTTTGATGTAAATTTAATTTAGCATCGAGGAACTCTTTTTCTATTTTATTATATTTTTTTCTGAAATAAATTAATAATAAAATGTAGATTCAATAAAATAACAAAATTAATAAACTTACTGAGCTTCCATAAAATCTAAACTGGCAAGTTCAATTTGATGTCTTAAAATAGAAACATCATTTGAAAGAAGAGCGTCCAATTTCTTAAATTCATTTTTAATTTCATTCAATTTTCTTGCTTCTTCTTCTGTTTGTTTAGTTCTATAAAAATTTGTTATTATTGGTATTTAAAAAATAATAATATATTTACCTATCCGCTAACGCTTTCGAAAGTAATTCTTTCCTTCTTCTATTCTGTTCTTCTATAAGCTTTTGTCTCGCTTGAAATTCATCCAAATCGATTACTTTTTTTTCAATCTTACAAGTATCTAAAGTTAGTGAATTGTTACCACATTTTACGTCAGAATTTATATGTTTACTTGTTCCGTTTAATACTGCTTGAAGAGCAACAGGTTTATTTAATACTTTCGGATTAGGTGAACTTCCCTCTGTTTTACCTAATTTAGCATTGTCTGGTATAGGATACATTTTTTCGGGAGTTTTAAGTTGTTGATTAATTTTTGTTTTACCAGTATTATCTGCTCGTCGTTTAGCTTTAATGACCCGCCGAGATTTTTCTTCAACTAAAGTATATGTTTAGCATTATTTATTTTGTATGAAAGTACCAATTATTTTAATACCTTCTAATGATCCATTATTAGATTTTAACTTTTTAATATCATCTTCGCTAAATCCTGACCAAGTTCCCGACATTTTATAAATATTTAAAATATTCAAAATAAAGAATACTGAATAAAACTTGATTAAATGATACTGCCATCAGTGCCATCAGAGCAAATTTAATAAATGAAATTAGCTACACCAACAAAGTAATTATGTTTGTACCGTTACATAAATACAACAGTATACGATAATATTAAATGTAAAAAAATATTTAAATAATAACTTCAACCCATATAGTACTATTACCATCGATTATATTAACTAATTAGAATCTAATGAGCTATCAAATCATCAAGATATAGAAATAAGAAAAAAATTCAACGATATCTAACGATGCCTTATGTGTGGTGGTATGACTATATTTGTAACTTTTCGTTCGTAAATTTGCCGTTAGAGGAAATTAAAAATAAAAGCACGTATAGACTGGCGGGTTATTACAGACGATTCGAACTGTCATTGCAATATTCCAAGTAACTTTTAATAGTGAAGTAACAATCTAATATGACTGATTGTTACTTACTTTGTAATATTATTAAATGCCGTAAAGAACTCAAAACTCAAGCGTGGGTAACTGTTTGTTCTCATATTTTTTGTATGAACCATGGCCAAAATGCAGTGGATAAAGAAAAATGTTTGGTTTGTGATACTCCATTTTCGAACAAGTATGATATTGTCGTTATGGACTTGAATCCACCAGAGCAACATAAAACTGTGAGTATTATATAATATAAACAAGAGTTTTAGTAAAATCTTATTTTCAGATGATTTTATCAGGATTAAGCCCCGAAAAAGTACTAGATATAGCAACCAGATCATTAACATTTTGGACATATCAAATTTACCAAGAAAGATTGTTGCGAGATTCTGAAATCAGATCTGCTAAGCAACATTCAGCTGAAATTGCAGATTATTGTGAATCATTGATTGCTAAGCATAAAGTGGAAGTTCAGAAACTACACAGAGAGATACAATGTAAGAAAAATATCAGTATTATTTTTAAAATTCAAAGTTATCCAATTCTATAAATATCTTCAGGTTACGAGAAAGAAGTTATTGAAAAAACAAAACAAATGGATGACTTCGCAATGCAATTAGCAGAAAAATCTAAACTTATAAAAAATTTACAAGTAAAATAATTGTATCCATAAAGACAGAACTACAATATTAAATTTCAATTTGTTTCAGAGTCAAAATGATTCTTTAAAGCGTACTTTAGCAAATTATATGCGTTCACATGAACATTTTAATAGCCAACCTCAAGTTGAAAATATGGAACAAGATGAAATAAGATCATGCAATTCAAACTATGCATATAACAGACCATATCGTGAAGGAAGACAAGAACTAGGACGATATTCTGCCGAAATTAAAAATAACGGTAAGTTAATTACTAAACATCATATATTTCTGCTATGACTCAAATAATTTATTTACAGACTTCGTATTTAATCCAGTAACGACATCGAGTTATTCTGATAAATGTAAATATCAATTTAAATAATAGTTTAATTTAAATTACATGGATTCACAAGTTTATTATTGTATTATTGAATAGTATTTATGTTTAATTTTTTTGTTTTTGGACCTGTAAATGATTTTATGTTAAATTCTTTATATATTTCACTAACAGGCTGATCCCATCGTTTTTCAAAATAAATGTTCATTAAAAAGTTACTATTGTTTGCGGTTTCTATGGCCCACGGTAAATAATACTGCTTATATAGCTGTCTTTGTCTGTAAAATAATTGTATTTAAATTTATGGTATTTTATATTTAAATATTTTCATTACTTAGGTCTTAATCTAACTGCTCCAAATACTGCTCCCCCGACACACATTGGAAGCCTAGTTTGTATAGCTTCCACCCATTTAACAGTAACTTCACCTAAATATATAATATTGTATAATAATATTAAAGAAATAGAAGGTTTCAGATCCAATATGTTTTTTTTTTAAGTTATTTGCGAACGTTTCAAGCAAAAAAAAATTAGCTTAAAAAACGTAAAATATAAAACATATTTGTAAAATGTCAATAATAATGTGTATCTTTTTTGTTATTATTGGTATTTTAGAAATATCTGTTTTAGATTTTTTTAAGGTGCTGATGAGATATTTTTTTAAACGTTCGCAAATAAATTTAAAATAACATGTTGGATTGTGAAGCCTTCTATTTATTTAATAATATTATTAATTAGATCCTTTTTAAATATATATTTGTAAAATGTTACATAATGATTGTCCATATATGTGTCGAAATAAAACTATAAAAGTTACCTAACATGTTTGTGGGCATTCCAAGTAACGTGTGAAATAAGTCATGCACATCGCGATATCGCTGAATAACGTACGCCAAATTTATGTCATCTACAAATTTTACAGGGTCTCTTGAATCAGGGCTCACATTCTGCAATAAAATGGTTATGAAATGCTCAATTAATAAATATTATATTGCAATTAACGTACATTTACTTCCAAAAATGTACTATACCATTTTCCTAAAGTATCTTCAGGATACGTTTTTAATTTGTCTAAATCTACAGTTTTAGAAGTAATTCTGGGCCTCTCTTTTAATATTAGTCTTCCTTCTTCTGATTGTTCCATTTTTTGTTTTATATATTTTGCCGAATAATCTCCTACAAAAAGAAAAATAATAATTTGACATAATGCAAAAAAATATCTGATCTATTTCAATAAATAATTATTATAACGACGCTCTAAATAATGTCATCATATTTTCTATAAATAAATTAATTCAAGAACTAAATATTTCGAAAAGAAAATATTTATTTTAGTTTAGATTTTACATAAATTTGTGTTTCAAGGCAGTTTTAGCAAAATAATAATTTGACATAATGCAAAAATATTTTTCTGGTCTATTTAAAAAAAATAATTATTATAGTGACACTATAAATAAAGTCATCATATTTTCAATAAACAAAAATTAATTCAGTAACTAAATATTTCGAAAATTTGGATTCTATATAAATTTGTGTTTAAGGCAAAAGTTTTTTAAAATTAAAATTATATTGGTGTGTGGGCAGTTTGTGTATCTACTGCTGATATGGTATATCTGTGTAGTTATTTCCATATCACATTTTAATAGCATAGATAGAAATTAGTCGGAAAATAATAAAAAAAAAGAATTTTAAATTAAAAAATCTCATTTGTCCTTGTATTGTTTACCTTCATATTTTATAAACATGAAGTTTTAATGACGCATTGATTAAATCATTTACTTTATATGGAATCTGAGATCAGAGTTTTCGGTTAATTAATAATTACATATTTACTATTAATTTACCTGTGACTTCTCCCAAACATGCAATCATGTCACCTCTACTTGGATCCATAAGTGAAACAACTGAAGATCCAACTGCTAATACGGTTCTTTGTAACATATTTATTGAAATATGATTTTTGACGAATTCATTTTCAAAGTTAGCCACTGATGTTGAACTCATACGTATTATTTGCTGTAGATACTTTTGTTTAAGAACTGCGGAGAACAATCGAGAAGATAGCATTGTTAAAAATTTTGAATCTGTAAAAGAAAATTATAATAATCAATAAATACTTATTTACTTTTTCTTAAGACTTTGCCGCCACTGAATTCACGGCTGGTAATCGTACTTCAGGCGATTTGCTACGGCAGAGTACCATATCCAATAATGAGCAAACGCCATGATATTACTTATTATATTAATTTATTTCCACCATAAAAAAATTAAAAAGGATTCTTAATTTAATAATAAACCTTTCTCCAAATAACAATTATTTATTATAGTTCAATTTACACTAGTTATTTGTGCCTATCCTTTGGTATGCTTTTCTACAAATTAAAGCTTAATAAACTTAATTACTAAATTTATAATGAAAATTTTCAGGTATGTATGGCACAAATTTTAATTATAGATATTTTAAAATTGAGAACATTAAAATACTTTTATAGCTATCTCGTAAAAAATAAATTTCTTTGTAATTTTCAAATAGAAAATATCTAAATATATAATAGATAAGATAAGATAGATATAAAAGTTGAGATTTTATTTAATAGAGACTACAAAATCATCATGACAATAAAATAATAATTAAAATCGCCATTATTTAACAATTACATTCTTCTACATAATTTATCATTTTAAATGAGCACCAATTAATTACATTTTACTACATAAGTGCCCTAGTTATATATTTTTTTTAAAGAAAATTTATAGATTTAAAAATGTATTGCACCCTGATGATGTTTCAGTGGTTATCAAGACCAAATAAAACTTAAAAGGCAAATGAATAAAATGTAAAAGATTAGATTTCAAAAGTCTGTTAGTACATAAATAAAACTTATTCAGTCTTGATAATATCACCGTTATACTATACAATTTCCATTTTATTCGACTTTTCACTGTTCAATGGCACATACGCAGGAGAATCTTTTCTTTTAAACGTTACATAGGTATAAATTAAACTACCTATTACACTTAAATTAATTCCAATAAAATTGACTATAGAGAAAATGTAATCTCCTCCTATAACCATTCCTAAATAAGTAATAGAAATATTTTTTAAACAACCTATGATAGTAGTAGTAAGGGCAGAATTATGATACGTGCATACAATTACACTATATGATAATATAAAACCCATAACGCAAGACAGTAAAAATTGAATTAGGAACAAATTATTTGTCCAATGTTCATATTCATATGCTGTTTGAAGGTCACCTGTTTGGTATGAAAAAATAACAGCAGGCACAATCATAAACAATGAATTATAATACATCAATCCAAATTTGCCTAATTCTTTAGAGTCTAATTTTTTCTTCATGTACACACCATTTGTAGCAGTGAAAAAGTCATTCAATAATACAAAGATGTAACCTTGTAAATTAAAAGCCATATCATTACTGGCAGCAATCACAGCACCTATTATCATCATATATACACTAAACTGTACACTAAAACTTGGTTTAACACCTAGGATATATAATTCTGCGATCATAGTCATCAGAATGGAGAATCTTCTAAGGGCGGTAAACATTGGAAGACTTAGTTCTTTTGTTCCTCCCAATCCAAACAGCATGTTGCCGATGTAGATTAGAGGTAAGGGCCATATTTTTCCAAAAGTGCTCCTTTCAAGCGGTGGGAAGTCAACAATTTTTAGCTTTTTCGCAACAAATAACACGATGACAGTTGCCGACATTTGTCCAAGTGCAAGCACTTGGAACGATGGAAACTTGAATGAAGTTAAGACTGTTTTATTTATTACTGTTATCATAAAAGATGCAACTCCATAAAAAACTGCAGAAGTCACCCTTTTGAACATTACACTGCGATCATTGTTTGATTCGTCTAAACACTGAGTTACAGAAACCATTTTAACCTCTCTTTGCACTGCCGGTTACGCACGAAAGTTAAATAATATACATATTTTAAATATTTTGTTTAAAGTACTTTAAATCTTGGTCATATTGTAATTTATAGACGTTTACGTCCACCATTCAGTAAACAGAAATAATCATATTCGTTGACATAAATACACTTCACATCAGCACTACTCAGCCATTTTTGCTTCATTGTAAAATGCACTGTGGCATTTTATACACGATAATGATAAACAAAGTTCATTATTTCTACACGTATACCACTATTTTAAATTAGCAACTACGACAAAAGTTGTATTTAACTAGAATAGTATAAAAAATGTAATAAATCAATCTATTATTTTGACAAGGTCAGTCATCTTATATTTTATTAAATATTACTTCAATTATGAACAAATTATTAAATATAGAATACGTACCACGATACCATGAATAATTGTTTATAAACGTGACAGAAAATAGTTTTACTTTTATAAAATGTAAAAATGTATTGTAAGCTAACTTACCATCAAATGTAATACAACTATAGTTCAAAAGATGGCAGCAGCAGTTTTAAACTTATGACATTTGTTTTTTACTTTTTAACATTAAGGTAAAACATCCGCTTAATTAAATCTTTAGTTAGCTGCAGAACACTTGATCTGACTTGATCTCTTTCAAATAAAATATCTTTGTTTTTGTGAATGAAACATGATGAATTGTACATCATTTTAAAGCCAATACTTCAACGTGTAGTAGTAAATTACATATTATTAAATTTATGTACAAATAATTGATAGAAAACGGCTCAAAACTGGACTTGAATGTCTCAAAAATGCCAGGTTCGATTTTGATTAAAGTTTTTTTTTTATATATTTAAGTATATGTTCCTCTATAATATATAGGGTAGGTGATGCTCGAGTAACAAAGACACTTTACACTCGTGATACACACATAATTTTTTCTATGATTTCATCTTAAATTATTGTACTGAAAATAAATTCGTTCTGTCAACTGTCAATATGACAAGTTTCTGATTTGTTTGTATCCCTGGTAATTATTGAAATAAGAGCACATTTAATATCTTTTTCGCGCGTTGCCATTGAAGACGCAACTTGGTGTTTATTTGCATCTGATTTATTTTCATTGACTACATACTTTTTAGACTATGTTATATTTAAACCAAATGTAAATATCACTAATAATTTTCCCCTGTGACATTCACACTCATCAGATTCATCAAAGAGTCAGTTTTCGATAAACATTCTCATCTCAACCCACTATCCTCGCTTCAATAATGTTAATATGGTTAAATATAGTTAAAAAGATAGAGAATACAAAATTCAAAACTAATTTAAATTTCTTTACTGGTTTAAAAATTAAAACATGACAATTCAAAGAATTTTTCTTCATAAATTGACTTTTTTTAAATGGCTGAACTTTTAAGAGTTGAATATATGGTCAAGTATAATTCAAGGAGTGAGGAATTGAACGTTGAAACCCAGTTTACTGATTACAAAAATATAGTCGTTTAAAACATGTCAAATTTGTAAATGTTGTTTGCAAAGTTATGGAAAAACTGTCATTCATATTTTCATATATAATATAACAAGTAGTATGAAAATTGCTGAAAATATTTTGACATAAATTATGAGTTGTTATGGAAATGGAAACATAACGAGTGCGAAGCACGGGTTGTGTTTCCTATATTCATAACATGTAGAAATAAATTTTTAAAACCGTTTTCAATTATCTTTACTTATTTAAAAGTTACAACTGTGTCATTCGGATTCCATGCGCCATTTTATTATTTCTACGAGAAATAGGATTGACATCGAGAGCTGTTGATAATTTAGTGGTACGTTAATCGAAACCTAGTAGAGATTTACGTTTGCAGATTGTTTCAATGGATTTCTAGGATTTATTTACTAAAGAAATTAATTTACACGATATTTGATTCAAGGTTAAAAATAATAGCTAACCGAAAATGCGAATCAGCAGATATTGCTAGAAATAAATGGATGAATGTGATTGAAAAATTGTTGTGTGAACGAATGATTCTGAATGGCAGGAATAAACTAGCTTGTATGGAAGGAATTATGAATGTAGATGACGCAGAAGTGGTATATAAGGTTCCAATTGAATAGCGAGGTAGTATGAATCTGAAATAAATAAATAAATATATCATCTCGCCTTTTACCCATCACTGAGTGTGGCACTCTGCCTAAGCAGATCTCGGTAAGTGATATATTTTTTCGCGTGAAGTGCGGTTACCAGCCGTCAAATCACGGCCCCCAAAGATATTAGTGGTGGAGGAGCCACAGGGGTAGATTTTTAAATTGGTGAAAATTGTTTGTCGGCTGTGGGGATCGAACCAGGGTTCTCAAGATCCACAGGCCGACTCGATACCACTGAGCCACCTACCCCATATTTCATATGAATCTGAAATAAATAAATAAATATATCATCACGCCTTTTACCCATCACTGGGTGTGGTACTCTGCCTAAGCAGATGTCGGTAAGTAATATATATTTTTTCGCGTGAAGTGCGGTTACCAGCCGTCAAATCACGGCCCCCAAAGATATTAGTGGTAGAGGAGCCACAGGGGTAGATTTTTTAAATTGGTGAAAATTGTTTGTCGGCTGTGGGGATCGAACCAGGGTTCTCAAGATCCACAGGTCGACTCGATACCACTGAGCCACCTACCCCATATTACATATGAATCTGAAATAAATAAATAAATATATCATCTCGCCTTTTACCCATCACTGGGTGTGGCACTCGGCCTAAGCAGATCTCGGTAAGTGATATATTTTTTCGTGTGAAGTGCGGTTACCAGCCGTCAAATCACGGCCCCCAAAGATATTAGTGGTGGAGGAGCCACAGGGGTAGATTTTTTAAATTGGTGAAAATTGTTTGTCGGCTGTGGGGATCGAACCAGGGTTCTCAAGATCCACAGGCCGACTCGATACCACTGAGCCACCTACCCCATATTACATATGAATCTGAAATAAATAAATATATCATCACGCCTTTTACCCAGCACTGGGTGTGGCAATCTGCCTAAGCAGATCTCGGTAAGTAATATATATTTTTTCGCGTGAAGTGCGGTTACCAGCCGTCAAATCACGGCCCCCAAAGATATTAGTGGTGGAGGAGCCACAGGGGTAGATTTTTAAATTGGTGAAAATTGTTTGTCGGCTGTGGGGATCGAACCAGGGTTCTCAAGATCCACAAGCCGACTCGATACCACTGAGCCACCTACCCCATATTACATATGAATCTGAAATAAATAAATAAATATATCATCACGCCTTTTACCCAGCACTGGGTGTGGCACTCTGCCTAAGCAGATCTCGGTAAGTGATATATTTTTTCGTGTGAAGTGCGGTTACCAGCCGTCAAATCACGGCCCCCAAAGATATTAGTGGTGGAGGAGCCACAGGGGTAGATTTTTTAAATTGGTGAAAATTGTTTGTCGGCTGTGGGGATCGAACCAGGGTTCTCAAGATCCACAGGCCGACTCGATACCACTGAGCCACCTACCCCATATTACATATGAATCTTAAATAAATAAATAAATATATCATCACGCCTTTTACCCAGCACTGGGTGTGGCACTCTGCCTAAGCAGATCTCGGTAAGTAATATATATTTTTTCGCGTGAAGTGCGGTTACCAGCCGTCAAATCACGGCCCCCAAAGATATTAGTGGTGGAGGTGCCACAGGGGTAGATTTTTTAAATTGGTGAAAATTGTTTGTCGGCTGTGGGGATCGAACCAGGGTTCTCAAGATCCACAGGCCGACTCGATAGCACTGAGCCACCTACCCCATATTACATATGAATCTGAAATAAATAAATAAATATATCATCACGCCTTTTACCCAGCACTGGGTGTGGCACTCTGCCTAACCAGATCTCAGTAAGTGATATATTTTTTCGCGTGAAGTGCGGTTACCAGCCGTCAAATCACGACCCCCAAAGATATTAGTGGTGGAGCAGCCACAGAGGTAGATTTTTTAAATTGGTGAAAATTGTTTGTCGGCTGTGGGGATCGAACCAGGGTTCTCAAGATCCACAGGTCGACTCGATACCACTGAGCCACCTACCCCATATTACATATGAATCTGAAATAAATAAATAAATATATCATCTCGCCTTTTACCCATCACTGGGTGTGGCACTCGGCCTAAGCAGATCTCGGTAAGTGATATAATTTTTCGTGTGAAGTGCGGTTACCAGCCGTCAAATCACGGCCCCCAAAGATATTAGTGGTGGAGGAGCCACAGGGGTAGATTTTTTAAATTGGTGAAAATAGTTTGTCGGCTGTGGGGATCGAACCAGGGTTCTCAAGATCCACAGGCCGACTCGATACCACTGAGCCACCTACCCCATATTACATATGAATCTGAAATAAATAAATAAATATATCATCTCGCCTTTTACCCATCACTGGGTGTGGCACTCGGCCTAAGCAGATCTCGGTAAGTGATATATTTTTTCGTGTGAAGTGCGGTTACCAGCCGTCAAATCACGGCCCCCAAAGATATTAGTGGTGGAGGAGCCACAGGGGTAGATTTTTTAAATTGGTGAAAATAGTTTGTCGGCTGTGGGTATCGAACCAGGGTTCTCAAGATCCACAGGCCGACTCGATACCACATCGAACTAGGGTTCTCAAGAATCTGATGAATAAATATTGAGTGAATGTTTCAAGGGTTTGTGCAAGCATGTTTTATAACATTTAATTTGAAATCTTTAGCAAAGGTAAGTAAATGAAAAAGACAATCGTATATAGGGATAAACGAGGTAGTACACAATAAAAATAAGCGAAAATGGGAAACGTATGCCATTTACGGATGGCTAACAGCTCAATTCGTCTCTACTAAAAGCGACAGTTTACAAATGCATCTCCACGTAGACGCGAGGGAAACCGCTTAGTTACACTTCCCGCCGCCAGGGCTAGTTAACGTAAACACCCGTCTTATTAACAAGATTGATTCTGGTAATTTGTGCGCCCTAATTCGATGCAATTTAGTACGCCATTGTTAATTATGAGAATGTTACATTTGTTGTCCGCGTACTTATAACAACGTGAATGTGAACTTTGTACAGCGAGGCATAATTCGGCGGTCGCGGTTTTAATTCGACGATGATTGGCGGCAACAATGGGCCCAGTTCGCAACGTTCCTGCACGTAATTGACGTTATGAAAGACGATGTGCAAACAAAACTTCCTCGGTAAACGTGAGCACAATGGCGCTTTGTACGCCGAGGCAACCAACCTCGCAGTGGCAGTATGCGAGTTGCGAGTCGCCAATGCCACGGTACGGGGTTTTATATCGGACCCAAAGAATGACGCATATTAAATTAGGACTTTGATTATTCCAAGGTTCAGACTGTATTCTTGTATATTGTTCAAGATTTTTCATTATGAATTCAGAAAGAAAGTTCCCAAGAGACTTTTGCATAAACTGGACTAGAGATTTCGCTACCTACATAACCAACGACTTTTCACAATCTTTACAGTTATTTGGGTAAATATAGGGTTCCAAATATCTGCCCATTATTGTGTTTTCTATTTCCTTTATGCCAAAAGCGTCATCGGTATATTTTCATTGGGTGGGTCATGTCATGTTTCAAACAAGGGCTATAACAAATGCTCCAAGTATGAACACGCTCGTTATATTCACCCTTCTGCAGATTATTATTTACATCACTGACTGTACATAATTTTACAATATTAAATAAATATATGTGTCATTATACAGTAAAACAGCTAAAAACAAAATAACACAAACAGCATTAATTAATATTTTGAGAAAAAGACTTGCGGGCACTATTTGTCATTATAAAGACATTTATATATTAACACGTACCTTAAATGCTTCCAACTTTATTAATTTTAACTTTCGATAAAGAATACTGTGAAAATATCACAAATCACAGTGTCAGTCGAAACTTTTAGTTTAATTACTCAAGTAACGTATAGATGACACTAAATGTACTGTTATTTGGTGAATTGTTGAAAGTAACTTAACCCTTTCCGGGCAGAATTAAGGGTTGGTAACTTTTTTGATTTTTTACAAAAAATAATGGTTCTAAGTACACAATTAACGATAAATTGGTATTAGATTTTTTTTTAATTGCACCAAATTATAATTATGATGTGGTATATCCTAGTAACCACTAAGCAGCAAAACATATTTTTACATACACAGAACAAACTACAAATAACATGAACTAATAACAAAATTTGCAAGAAGAACAAATATTTATGTATTATAATAAACAAATTTTATTACTACTGTATTATTGCTAACAAAATCACAATAAAATTTACTCTTTTTACTACTTCTTATGATAATTTTGGAAACAATTTCTTTTTTCTGATAGGCATAGGCCAACTTTACAAATTGTGCAAGACCATTTGTTTCTTTTTTGATCAGCACGTGTGCTGCAATGAGCACATCTTCTAGAAGTGCCATATTCTGGCATATGTAACATTACGATTCCACAAAAATATATCTTCTTGTAGAAATAACTGTGCAAGTGGAGAGTCGTCTTCATCACTAAAATCGCTATTACTGATATTTTAATTTTCTATTAGTATTTCCGGAAGCTTTGGCTCTATGTCGAAATCATCAGTTTCACTATTTACATCGCTACATAAAGATTCATTGTCCGACGGAATTTTCGCTAACAAAACATCAATCTCTACTTGTTCTAGGTTTTCCAATTCGGAATAACGCCAAAATTGTTTGTCTGAAATAAAATTTAGATATTTAGATCTGCTTGGTGGTACATTCACGATACCACATAATTTTCATGGTATAAAAATGAGAAGTTACATTGTATGATTCCAAAATTACCAAATTTCTATAGAATGTACTACTAATAATGAAATATATGCATACTTTCTGGCCATAGTGACAAAAAACATTTAAAAACACTAATTTTGTATATACGGAACAACCACCTGTAAAATCTTGCATATCTAAACAATATTAAATTCGTTTTTACGGATATACAGCCTTATTCTTGTGACCATTGTATTCAATACAATATCATAAACTTTACAATTACGATTACAAGGTACTTTAAGACATTGTAATAATTTGGTATTCTCGTGACCACCTTGTAAACAACAAAATAAGATATTGTATGAATTACGATATTGTAATCTATACAAGTATGAAAGCAATAATAATTGTTACCAACATAAAATGCAATTGTTTTGATGGATGAAAAACTGTTTGAAATTATTTTAAAGTGATATTAAATAATTAAATTGTTGTACATTTACACTTAATGCTTTAAAATTAAAAGAACATTTAATAAAAATGTGATATTGTAAAAAATAAAAATTATTTTTCATTTACGCGTGTTGTTATCCCATATTGGAACTTTGACGTTTGATAGATATTTTTAACCTCTCTGTAATCAAAATAATGGCATCAAAGAAGAAGGTTTGTAAAACCCAGTATCCCTTAATTGTCTTCTTGAAACCCTTAAGTTTTGTCTTTTAAAAGACCACAAAAATATAAAATAAAGAAATAAATATATCATCACGCCTTTTACCCATTACTGGGTGTGGCACTCTGCCTAAGCAGATCCCGGTATGTCATATATTTTGTCGCGTGAAGTGCGGTTACCAGCCGTCAAATCACGGCCCCCAAAGATATTAGTGGAGGAGGAGCCACAAGGGTAGATTTAAATTGGTGAAATTCAACCACAAAAATAAGGTTAATTATATATATATATATATAAATCCATCATTTGCCATGTTCCACTAATATTTAACTACTATAGTTAATATTTTTCAACAAACAATTTGCCTAACAAGTCGTCGAAGTAGTTGCTGAGATTACAATAAGTTTATGCAATTATCTTGTCAGTTTTATAAAATTGTCAGTTTTATAAAATTGGTCACTAGAATACCACACTCGACTAGTTCTTGTAATGTATAAGATATTGCATTCTATGCAAGATCGTATTCAATGTAATGGTCACGTGAATACGAATTTTCATAATTATTGTAAAGTTTACAATAATCGTATTTTATAAGATATTGTATCGAATACAATGGTCACGAGAATAAGGCTGTAAGAGCCACAAAACCCAACAAATTATTTTTTTTCTCAATAGATAGCGACACTATATACTAACTAAAATGTGGTAACTACAATATACCATCAAGCCGCAACAGAATTGAAGTTTGAACATGTGGTATAGCTGTTATACCAGTAAGCTTGAAAGGGTTAAATATAAATAAAGTAAAAATATTTTCACAGCCAGCTGGTAGAAACGGATCTGCGTACACGTCTAGATAAATATAAGTAATAGTATATTACATAACGAGAACTGTAACAAGCACATTACGTGCGAGTGAAAAAGTTGCGCACGAGCCTTGGCGAGTGCAGTAATTTCACGAGCAATGTAATTGCGTTACAATTCGAGTTATGTATTATAGTTTATCTATGCCCATAAATAATAATAAGAACAACTACAGAATATTTGTTAAATAGTATCCATATACTAAAAGAGAAAAATGGTATATTTATATATAACTATATATATATAGATTCATCACAGTCAGTTGCCCATTTCTACAGCCTAGACGGATTATCCGAAAAATTTTAAACAATTTTTATTTGATAGAGGTCAATCGTGGGGAGTGCCTTTTGATAGTTTTAAATTTTTTGTACACATGATGTGCGAGATATTTTGAAAAAACATGCGTTTTTGGCGCAAAATCAACTTAGAGCGAGGTAGCTTTGGATTTTTTAAGAAGAACATCTATCGTCGATTTGACATTTCTCAGTGGACATATCGCATTTTTAATTATAAATTACTTGGATAGAAAATTTTTTAGCCTACTTTTGAGATATTTTAGGCATATTATAGGAATGAGGGGACGTTTTTATGATAATTACAGATTTTTTAAATGTTTATTTAAAAAATGAATTTTTTGACATGACAGTGCACCATGAAGTTGCCAAGTATTGACAGAACTAGGTTTTACATATCAGCTTGGCTGCGTATTTTCGCAACAAAATCAAGTATCATAATGAAATATTTTAACAGACTTGATAGTCGTTAGAATTAAAAATAGTAATCAACTATTATCAATATTCGAGTGATTGTCTATTGTTTTTTTCTGAAAGTCACTAGAAATGTATCGTGTTTAGTATGAAACTAAATAGTTTGAAGAGGGCTTTAAACAGAATTATTAAAAATTGTGATTCACTGATTGTCAATTGTTTTTCTTTTCTAAAAGTAATTAGAAACATAGGTATCGTGTTTGGTATCAAATTAAATGTTTTAAAGAGGGATTTCGAGCAGAATAATAAAAAATATAATCGAGTGATTGTCAACTGTTTTTTCTAATACTCTTTAGAAATGTGTCGTATTTGGTATCAAACTAAAGGATTTGAAGAGAGTTTTTAAACAGAATTATTAAAATTGTAATCAACTGATTGTCAATTGTTTTTCATAAAAGTAATTAGAAATCTCTCGTGTTTGGTATCAAATTAGATGTTTTGAAAAGAGATTTCGAGCCGAATAATTACAAATTATAGTCGACTGATTGTCAATTGTTTTTCCTAAAAGTCTTTAAAAAAATACTTTTCTTCAAGGGCTGCGGAGCCTAGCTGAGGGTCGGCGAAGCCGACCTGATCGCTAGTAAATAACTAATTTTATAAAACTTTCATCGCATTTGTCCTTTATAAAACTCGGCTGCGGCTCATTTTTTAAACTTGGACGCGTGCGATAAAAACTCGTTGTTTAATATACTATTTTACTGTCTACATTTTGAAATTTACCGGACTTATAACGTAAATAACTATTATTTGTTATTAAGTTGAGTTGATCTGATCGCAACAGAAAATTAAAATATTGATGACATGTGGTTTATAATTGCCGGGCTGAATCGGTATGGGTGAGCCGATTTGGATTAGCGATTTTCACAAAATGCGGGTCATGAAGCTGAAAGATCGCGTGCAATATTGATGGGGGCCGAATCCGTCGGCGGCACTCCGGGGGCCGCTCGGCAGGCGCTGTGTCGTCGCCGGGCCCCGCAGGGCGCTGCGCTCTCGCTGCATTATTCAGCGATCACTCGATACCCGGATTGGCGGAGACTCCAAGTCGGTTTATCTCTCATATTCACGAATGACATATCGTGCTTTATGCGATGCGATGGAACCGGCTGCTTTTATAAAGGCCCGGCGGACTCCAATCGGAATGCTATCGCGAAACAGTCGCACAGAGGTGGAACATGTTATATAGCGTTCCAACAAAAATCTAGGAAAGTTTTCGTAGTTTTCGTTGAAAAGTCACACGGTGAAAATATTGTTTTCTCCAAATTGCTCAGAAACAGAGCTTGCAATGTAGAATAAAACAATATTTTCCAAACTCTTTAGTATTGAGAGTAATTATGAAAGAACCTTTTGAAATGAATACCTATACAGGGTGTTTCACAACTTAGAGCAAAAAATTAAAGGGTATATTCTGTACGACGTGCTGATCATGAAACAAAAAGAATTTTTTTTAAATTCGAAAAATTAAGGGTTGTTAACTTAAAACATTTTTTGTAGTACTGCACTGGATTCGAACCCACCGTGCCGCGCGTTGAAACGCATACAGAATAAACTTTTTTCAATGAACAATTTATACATCTAAGCAGTATAAATATGCACTTATTTTAACATAATAATTAAGTAATGGATAAGTATTTATTATTTTAAGTCTAAATTATAAAAATTCATGCAAAACAACGAAAATATAAAGTAAAATATAATTCAAATCCAAATAACTCAAAATCTGTTCCTTTTATTTTTTTTATTTTTTTATATTTTATACACATTTATATTCCCCATACATACGTGTACAAAAATAAAAATTTGAACTTGTAAAAAAAGTAGAAAAAATATATCAAAAATTTTTTGAATTTTTTTTTCCACTTTTTATTATTTTTATAATTGATATACAATCTTAATGATATACTAAATATGCTGTATTTTTTCAAAATTTTTACATATTTACAACTGTCTGAAAATGCCTCTCTAAATTTTAAAACATTAATATTTCAAAAACGTATCCTTTTATTTGTTTAATTTTTATATATTTTTATATATATGGAGAATATTAATATGTTTTCGAAAAAAAAAATTCATGCCATTTGAACTTTGAACTTTCAAGATAATAATAAAACAAGTAATTTTAATGTAATTTTAATTTTTTACTTCAAACAGATAAATTATATTTCACAAATATAATTTTTATAATAAAGTACTAATATATTAATATATTACTTACTATTTTTTTGGCAAGACAATAGGTTGTAAGAACCGTAAAAAAATAATGAAACTTACTGGAAATTTAACAATTCGTTTAATGACAACAGGCGACATGAGTAGCTGTGGGTAAATTATGTACTACTTCACGACTCGGTTATGTTTGCGTCTCTTGCCCCACCGATATGACGCGACACATCCCACACTATATCGCTGTACTTACGCCACGCGCTCAAAACGATTCAATCTCCTATACTCGTGCGCCGTATGCAGGTGGAAATATTATTTTAAATCAAAATATATTTTATTTTGATTTTTAAAATTATATATATTTTTAATTTAGTATGTTAAGCTGACCAATTATCCTGATCTAATTTTGCATTAGAAAATATGACTAGAAGTCTGGAATTTTACGTCAGACATGCGGAATACAATCTACATTACCCATAGGAAAAAATAAAAAAATATATTTGTCTTGAAAGAAAAAAAATATAGATTTAGTAATTTTAAAATTTCTTTGTACTATTTTACTTAGAATTTTTAAATTTTATATTAAAGAGGTTGACTGCAAGAAGAAAATTTATGATTTCATCCTATATCCCAAATAATATTCTTGATATTAAATTTTCATATCCAAATGACGCAAAATATAATGCAAGTATATCGCAAAATATGCAATTTTTATACCTACGTATTTTCAAATCAGGTATAACACTTTCATAATTAATAAAAGATGAATTTATTACTTTCATTGTCGTTATATTTTAGAAATATATATATATATACAGTGTGCTAATTAAAAATCTGGCCATAGGCGTTTAACATAGGAAATCAGTTTTTCCTTGCGCGTTGCTTCCCAATTGATTTTAGACAAAAAGGCTTCAATAAAGCTTAAAATTCTGCATGTAAACCACTAATCAGATTTTATTTGTGGCATTTCATAACCGAGAAATTAAATTTTAAAGATTTTTGAAAATTGCTTATTTGTAGCGATAGCCATGGAACTCAAACAAAATTACAAGCAATTGTATGACATTGTAACTGTAAAGTTTGTGTTTTGTGATTTTCGTTTAAAAACAAATATTTTTGAAAGTATGGAACAGTTTTCTCATGATTAAAAGCTTCAGATCATAAAATGGTGCTACTCTGGACACAGCTACAGAAAAATACGTGATTTAATAAGTGTAGTCTGGACACATCGACGAATTCCAAGTAAAACCACAATAGAAACTTTTATTAAAAAATTTGAAAAGACTGGAACATTCAATTTTAAGAATCAAGAAATTAATCATGTGTCTTATAATAATGAAGAAAATGTCTTGGCCATAATTGAAGCAAACCCTACTCTTAGTTTAATGGAAATCGCTACCGAAGTCGGAATTAGCCATGTATCAGTATACGAGTACAATATTTTTAAGAAATATAAATACTATCCATACAAGTTCCACTGCCATCAGGAACTTCTTCCAAATGATTATGAAAATCGTGCCAACTTTCGCGAAATTATTATGGAAAAGGCAAATGAAAATAGAAATTTTATAAAAAATATTTGTTTACCGGACGAATGTACGTTTACTTTAAACAAAACGCCAAATCTACATAATTGTCGGTATTGGTCACAGCATAATCCGCACAACATCCTAAACTATTTAGCTGAGAAACAATTACGGGAACCAATATTTGAACATTTGAACATATATATATATATTGATAGCCATGGAATGAAAAAAAAAAATAAATGCTTGACGTTTTATCTGTCAAAACATCAACGTTTGACGTTGTGACAGATAAAATGTCCACGTTTGGAAAAATATGGCTATCAATATTTTCAACATAATTTTCGGCATTTTTATATTTAATTTCTATCGTTACAAAGTACGTAAAAGTAATTCTGTTTATTGATTTAGATGCCGAATTTGATGCCCTAAAACTTTTATTTGACGCGTTTTTGCTTAAAATAATTAGGAAAGCAGGAAATTGCGAAAAACTGATTTTCCATGTTAAAGTCCTATGACCGGCTGAGCGAGTCACCACCCTGTAGAATAGAAATTGTTAAGATGGAACATGTCTTGTTTATTTTCAGCTTCACCGCTGGCGTCGGCTATCAATGCTCCAGTGCGTGTTCAACTGCGACTTGGAGTCGAACTCAGACGGAAACTCCGTGCACGAATATGTTCTGGCATTGGTGAGAATGTTATTTATAAATAAAATCACGTCTTTTGTCCATCACTGGGAAATGAGCAATAAAGAAATTATTCACATATAAACATTTCACGTTTTAAATTTGTTTACTTTTATAAAAAAATATAACAATAATAATTTATAATAATTAATTAAAAAAGTAAAATGAGAAATATTTTATTTGAAATGTAAATATCATGTGTATGTTTCAAGGTAACACAAATGTTATAAGTTGTGTAATCAATTAGTGGCTAATGAGTTAGTCGCCCGAGTCATTATGCAACGAGCTCGAGCTCCGCACTTGCAAACAAAACGCTGACAAGAGCTGGTGTTCATACCACATCTCTTGCTAGTAAGTTGTTAGTGCTAGTGAAACATTTTGATACATTATCAGTTAGTATTAAGGGTGAGCAATTATATTTCTATCACTTTTATTACAAATATTTTTCATTTTACTAGCGGTCATTGTATTTTGTAAATAAAGTTAATCAAATACTTCTACCCTTTTGGGTAATTGTTTCCAATATTTAAAATATATAAGACTTTTCAAAGTTTTTTTAACAATATTTAAATTAGTGTACGTATTTATCATCATTTAAAACAATGACCTACAAATATCACCACTAACAACCCAATAATGGATAAAAGATGTGATGATATAATTATACTTTCAATTAATTATTTAATTACACCATGCTAACACAAGAGACATTACTTTTTAAAATTTATTTCTACTCGACTGGTTTTTGAAAAACTTGATATGTTTGACACCCACCCTGTGTTAATTTAGGTGATTTTGGACAGCTGCAAGAAGTCTACCGATAATCTGAAGTACGAGAAAACCGAGCTGGAGGAACCACCAATGGAGATGATGGCCCCGGGGTCTTGACATTTGATGGCGTGTCTGGACGTTTCACTTCCATTACTTTTTCAAGTGAGTTTTTCTTTTAAAATTTAAATTGGCTGTAAATATGGTTAATTTTATTATTTTTCTGAGAGAAATAATAAAATGTCTGCTGAAACATGTACAATTGAACATTTTTTAAACGGCTGTAACTTTTAAACTAGTAAAGATAATTGAAATGGGTTTTAAATTTTGAATTCTCCATCTTTTCAACTATAATTATTAATATTTTTATTACGAAAATGTTTGTTGAAGATTGATTCTTTAATGAATGGATTGGTTTCAATATAAACCTACGTTCCGTGTACATCTGTGTAAAAGCCATTTAATTGAGCCCTTGCCCTAAATAATTTTGTTGGACGATTACATATTCTTCTATAAGTATTTTTGATGTGGTAAATTGCGTAAACTTGGATGGTTTTTAAGATATAGCCTTTGGAAAAGCGAAATTCCTTATTTTCTTCAGATTTCCAACTTTCTTGAGGCTAAATCTCAAGAACTAAACGACGACATATGAAGTTGCGCTCAACGGCATTAATTTTCTCGTGCTTCAATTAACTTGTAAACATATTTTCAGCCATTAACCATACACTTATATATTACAAGTGAGTATATCTTTTAAATTTAAAGAGGAGCGTTAATTTGGACTGGATATTTGGGTTGCCTATAGTTTTGTTTTGTAAATATGGCTAATTTTATAATTTTTCTGAGAGAAATAATAAAATGGTGGCTGAAATTCAGAATGACAGTTTTTCTATAATTTTAGATACAACATTTAGAAATTAGACATTTTTGAAACGGCTGTAACTTTGCAACAATAAAGAAATTATCGGGCTTAAAAATTCAATTCTACATTCCTTGAATTATAACTTGGGCTTCCTGAAACTGAAACTGCTGTAATTGGAATCAAGTTCCTCTGATTTGTACGTTACTGTTGCATTGTTGTAATTTGTATAGAAACATCCACGAGCCTGGAATCATCATCTTGGAGCAGTTTGTGTTCTATTTATTTATTATTCTTGATATAATAATGATAATAGTAAAGTATTTAGGGCAGTAGATTAAATCAATGACAACTTCCCCATAGGAATCTGTGTGGGATGTCCAGTGGGTTTAGTCTTCTTCTTTCTTGGCTGTTGTCCAGCAGGTTTACGGCGGTGTAGTTTGGGTGGCTATTATCTTATCATTCGTATATTAAGGTCGTTGTGTATCGCATGGTTCCTAAGGTTTTTAGATTGAAATCTGTGTAAAATTTCAATATTTGAGTTGCTGGTTGTTCCCCACAGCACAGTATGACCAGATGGGTATTGCTTTAATTTTATATTTAGTTGTTGTCCATGTGCCCACGTGCATCCCGAGGTATTTGTCATTATCAGCTTGCGGTATTGGTTAAGGTTGACTTGTGGGCATGTTCTTCGTTTCATGGTGAATGTGACTTACTTTCGTTGACTTTTATTCTCCATTTGTGAAGCCATCCTCGGCAGTGGCAGGTCGTTTGTGTAGGACAGGACCGAGGACGCTGCCCTGCGGTACTCCTGATTTTATTGCACAGCGAAGTGACGTTATCAATACGCACGACATCTGTCATTTCATTTATCTCACCCCTATTAAACTCTCAGCTATAAAATTTCGTACACATATAAACAATTACATGTACTACAATAAGTAATGAACAAAAAAGTGAAATTTTAGTTAAATGAGGTGTTATGGATACATTTATACCTAGCAATAGATTTCGTTAAAACCACCCCTATTTAATTCTCAGCTATGAAACTTCTTACACATATAAACAATTACGTTTACTTCAATAAACTATCAACAAACATGTGAAAAGTTAGTTGAAATGAGGCGTTATGGACATACTTATACCTAGCAATAGATCCCGATAAAACCATCCCTATTAAATTTATTATTTTGAGTTTTTTTTATTAAAGTACGATAGAAATTCAAGAATTGTTTCCCTATTTCTATGTTGTAAATTTAATCATATTTTAAGTACTAGGTTTTTTAAAAAAATTCAATGTTTACATACTTATTTCTGTATTTAAATATTTTAATTACTGATGAAATTCATAAACACTAATTAAAAAAAACAATTTTTGAATTAACGTTATTAAATATATGTCATTTTCAATAAATTATAATTTTTATACATAAAATACACTCCAAGACATTTTGATGTGCACTGGTTTGCTCGGATGTTCGCAGGCGCTGCGTCGACTGCACAGTTCATAACTTGCAAGCGTGGTAGCTAGATTTGCTGCTACAAAATTAGTAGTTTTAAGTAAAAATATCAATAAATATTAATAAAGTATAGATGTTATTCTGACGCTTTTGATACAAATTTCACCTGGAAATATAGTTTTTGATAATTAAAAATGTATCAACATTTTATTACATAAATTGCTTTGTACGTAACACATATATAGGATGCGATAACATAGGAATATTACATTTCAACAATTAAATTTGATATAAACGGCTTTAACATCATATTTGAACATGATTTTTAATAAATTTTCTTTAAAATCACAATAATATTTTTGCATATCTTTAGATTTTAACAGTTATAAATAGTGTTTTTATTTCGAAAAGCGTGATATATATTATTTATTATTATTTACATACATAAATATTACTTTTTATACATGAAAATGTGTAACAGTACTGAATTTGAAAGTATTTTCTTTATTTTATATAAATTTATAAAAGTATTTGATTTGATCAAACGATAAATTTACCGAAGTGAACCTGTTTATTCCATAAATTTAGTCTTGTATGACGCTGTGTTGTTGAATGTTACTGGATAAATAATTGTACGTTATAACAAAATACTGGTAAATAGTTAACGAGAACATTATTCTAATATTTTCGATAGATATTTGTACTTAAAAATAGTGTAAAATGTACTTTGTAATACATAACAGCTACAAGTGTTACGACATCTTAATAATGTATTTAACTAGTTGGTTCTGCCAATTGTTATTATTATTTCAAAACAATATTCTATTCATTTTGAGTATCTTTCTCAATTTTCATTTATAAAAATTTAATTCAAATATTGTTAATGACTAAATACGTATTCATGTTATTTATTATCATTTGCGTTCTATATATTTAAATTGATAAAAGTATTGATTTGATGGCAGCTGAAACAATAATTAAACAAGTCTGTGCGTATTCAAGTTCACCTGCACTCAACAAGCAGCGTTTACAAATACAGTCTTAATAATAATAATAATAATAATAATAATAATAAGTTTATTTGCTTTTACAAAAATTTCTTATACAAATGGAATGGCAACTGGATGAATATTTCCTTATATAAATATATTGTTTACAATTCATTCTATAACATTGTGTGATACAAATTAATTTTAAATAGATTAGTGAGTCGTATATACAGGTTAAATAGTTACTCATTGAGTATAAATGCTCGTATTTTTAGGGCTGAATCAAAGAATTTATATATGTTATACATTTTGTCTATTGAGATATTGGACAGGGGGCATCGATTGCGGTCTTCTTGGGGGATGTTCTGTATGTATTTGTCTAGGAACTCTTTTCTCGGGGCGATGAGAATCGGGCATTGGAAGAGGAAATGCTGAAGGTCGTCTTCTTCATAAGTATTGCACATCGTACAAATATCTTCTTGGTTGAATTTGAATAGAGAGCCAGCATGGTATATTCGGGGGTTCTTCAAACTTGCGGTACGAATCTGGCCTATTAGTCGGTGAATTTTGTAAGGAGTATTGGGTAACAGGAAAGCGCTATTGTAAAGGTATGTTTTGAAGTTAGGGTTGTATGAGGTGTCGGCGATTCTTTGCGTGTCTACGTTATGAAGGTGGAAGCTGTAGGAAATTAGTATATTGGGGATTTATTGTTTTAAGGTGATGAAGTTCTTTCGCTCCCAGATCCAGTAGAAATTTGCTTTTTGTAAAATTATTTGTATAGTTCTAGTCCAATTGTATTTGATTTGCATTTCTTCTGGTATTGTTGTACTCTGGTTTAGTTGAAGTAATTTTTCGTAGCACATTTTTACGTATCTACTGTCTGGCATCAGCGGAATATTTAACCACCAGTTTAGTAGTCTTTGTACTATTTTAATTTCGATTTTATCTTGCCCGGTTTCTCTACGAACGATGTAATTCGGTGTTGTTTTCTGTAAACCTAGTATGTTTTTGAAGTAGCTCAATTGACCTTTTTCTAACGTGTCCCATTGGTTGGTAGCCCAGACTTCTGTTGCATAGAGGAGGACAGGAGCGACCGTTGATTCGTAGAGAGTTCTAATAGTGTCCCAGTTGTATGTTTTTGTTCTCAGTAATGTGCCCTTAACTCCGCCTGAGATTTTTGTAGATTTTCCGAGTAGAATTCGTGCATTTTCGTTAAATAAGCCGGAGGTCTTAAAAGTTACCCCTAGGTAAGTGTATGCAGCGGCATGTTTTATTTCTTTTTCTTGACAGAAATACTTTCTATTGTTCTTCACTGGGCGCCCTCGATGAAAGTGCATGATTTGTGTTTTGGGGCAGTTGATTTTCAGGTCAAGGGAGTTACAGAATCGTTCAAGTGCACTGAGTTTGATTTGGATATCATGAGGTGAGTTAGCAAAAATCACTAAGTCATCAGCGTACTGCAGGGTTAAAATATCTGACTTATGGTTTACAAATATGCCAGTCTTAATAATATTTACTCAATTCAGCCATTTTGTAGTTGGTGATGGCATTCGAAAGCATTCTAAATGGTAGGTTCTTTTTTAAAAGCATTTCCGAACTATTCTATTAATTGTTTTCTCTGTTATCATATTCACGAGTCAATATCGTGTCTTTTATCTCTACGTACATTTAAATTTAGTTAGTTTAGTTTCTGCCTTATTAGAAGGCCTTCCTAACAACTGTGTAGTTCTTTTCGTGGGGTTGATTTATTACTATAAATCAATTTTACGAATCGAAATTGGTTAGAACAATATCTATCGTGGGGTTGATTTATTTCTATAAATCAATTTTACGAATTGATATTGTGATATCTATCGTGGGTTTGATGTGTAATCAACCTCACGAGTCGATATCGGATGTTTTGTATTGTCCACCACAAAACGCTGGCCCTCCGTGGGGCCCAACATACATACTGTAAGCGTTTCGCGGTTGCTTTGTCGTAGATTCGTAGCTAGTCTTTAACAAAAACTTAGGTAAGATAGGGTAGGTAGGGAGAAGAAGGACACTATCATTGAAAACTTATTGTTTTTCAAGGAGTATTTGTACTTGTTTCTAATAATATTTTGTTGTTAGGTGCGGTGGTGAATGAAGAAAACCAACGTTTCCTGTTGGTGATTACATCAAATGCTGGGAAGATTCATCAGCAACAGAATCAACAGCTTCTCTTCAAACACATCAGAAGATGACTGCAAAATCAACGCAGAATGTCGTCAAGACCGCTGCCTCCAACATCAATATAAGATAATTACTAGTTTTAAGTGGGTTGTATTTAATCGAGCACCAAAATATCAGCTCTAAATAATTCATATTCGATATCCAACATACTAGACTTTGCTAACTGTTTATCAATTTAAATATCAAATATTTGTATTTGCTATTTGCCATATTAGCATTTAATTTTCCATGAAGCTTATTTACTATTATATTTAAAGATCAGTTAGTATTTTTTATGCCTAATTATTATTTTTAGTATTCATTTAATTATTTCAGACTATCAAAATATAATTTAACTAGCGTTTAAAATATATATTTTTGGGGTTTAATAAATATATTTCTGGCAAGAGCAACACAGTTCTTATTGATTATTTAAGATACAATGATTTCGGTGCTCATTTAAATTATTCCCTTTTTAAATTATTTGGGTAAAAGTCGGTTAAAAACAGTAAGAAATATGTTGTTTTAAATTAATATAAAATAGCGCAATTGTGTACAAGGGAGAATGTGAGTGAAAATGGACAGAGTGATTGATTTTATTCTGTGTGATGAATGATTGATGCTCGGTTTTTCAGTACATTCTGACATTTATATGACGTAATTATTTGTCACAATTTTGTTGAGCGACTTGGTCGTGTTAGAAGACCTAAAATAATTAGAAATATAGTAAAACCGTCAGAAAGGTATCATTAGAAATATATTACAATATACACTTTTCTATTTACTATTTCATATACAATTTAATTCTTTTATTATTGAGTTAATTTGTAATTTTACGTATTCCTCTTTCTTTGCCAATTTGCACCAATTTTTAATTGTCTGTCTCCATTATTTTTCTTTTTAAAATTATTTAAACTTTTGCTAGAATTTTAATGAACACGTACCTGGCGTAGAACTTAAATTTAATCTTGTACATTATTAATATTTTTATCTTTGGACTAGAGAACTTTTAAAATTTTGGCCCTACAGTAAATGAGGAAGAAATTTCCTCTCAACACTTTTCTTCTTCTTAACACAATACTTTATCAGTTTTTTTTTCATTTTATACATGTTTTTAACTCTCACTAAATCTATTAATAATTCAACTTCATTGGTGGAAAAATTTGCAGCTCTTTTAATATTTTCCATCATGTGTATATAAATATATTTCTTATTTTGCCTGTGACAGAATATAAACTGAGGCAATGATTATAATTTTCTCAGAATCCCAAATTACACAACACCATAAAATTATGTTGACATTCAGTTTAGGTTCAGCTGAACTAGATTAATTTGATAAGTTATAAACAAAAAAATGTTCAGGCTCAAGTTCAAGGTTCAACTGAAAAACCGAGCATGAGAAGTTTATATGATGGTGTCGCATATACGTCTGGATAAAAGTTGGTGAATGAGGGTGTATAATGAGTATGTTAGAGATATGTCTGTTGAGTAAATAAATGAATGAATGAATGGTACGAATGGTGAATTATATTGTGGAATGAATCAGATGTTAGGAATAGATGGTGTGAGTATTTTAGGGGTTTGTATGGTAGCGTAAATGGACTGAATGGTTGTAGTGAAATTGCAAGAGAAAATGTTAGAGGTGAGAATGATGTTGCGTGTAAAGAATGGCAAGGCTCCCGGCTTGAATGAGATGTTGATGTATGGAGGTGAGAGGTTATTTGACTCCTGATGATTGGAAATGCGCGCACACAGTTAGAGTGTTTGAAGGTAGCGAGGCTGCGGTAGTGTCTGCGTTACCTGGTGCGGATGATGTTGTTGTAAATGATTTCAATAAATGAAGCAGAAAACGATTTAAATAATGTTAATTAATGATAATGTGTTAGTAGAATTAGTATTTAGTTTTATAAATTTGGCAATAACATTTATTGGTAGATATGGTTTACAAAACAAATTTACAAACACTTATATATTGTACAAATACAAACACATTGTTAATAGAGAGAGAGGGACTGTTTAGGGAATGTCCTTTAATGACAAGGGCTATGAACATCTAAATATTCATTCATTAGTTTCTGGTCGGCCCTAACGGCTTTCTTAATTTTAAAAGCTTCAAGGAAAGTGAATCGATATCCTTTCCTTTTATATGTAGAACTGACAAATTACATATAAAACTTTTATGATAAAAATCTATCAAGTGTTTAGCTAGATTAGACTGGGGACTTTTGGTCATATAATTATAACAATACTCTTTAAATCTAGTCTGGAAACTTCGTCCTGTTTGCTCTATATAAACAAATTCACAATCTTGACATTTAATTTAACAAAGGGTCTTTATTCATTAGTTTATTATTATTAGTATATAATGTCAAATTTCCTCCAATTCTTGGCCATACTACGATTCATGCCATTAACATAATTTAATTTTTTTATAAATTGATTTAAATCTAGTTTCAAAATGTACAGGATAAAATTAATTTCTTGTAATTGATCTAATTTTCTTATTTATTAGCTTCACAGTGATTTCTTCACTGTAACCATTGTTTGCTGCAATATTTAAAATGATTTTAATTCAGATAAATTATAAAACGTTGCTAGCTTTATATTACATGGGTGATACAAATTAGTGGGTATCCTGTAAATATTAAAATTAAATTTATTGTTAATGTGTTCGATAGTAATGGTCAAGATATTTATGCTTTTATTAACTTTCACTTCAGTGGTGAATTATGTATTTTAATCAAATTAATTAAAGACATTTAGTAGTTGTTGCTCCTGGTGTAAACATCGTCGATATATCTATACCAAAAATCTAAATTTTTTAGGAGATATTTATTGGAATTGAGGAATATATTCTCAAAATTGTTCATGAATATTTTAGATAATAAAGACCCTCATTTTGTTAATTACAAATGTCACCAAAGAGCAAAAATAATTTGTTTGTAAGCAAACTTGCAGCAAGTTTAAAACCTCCCGAGTTATGGTTAACTTCAAGCTGTTTTTAATGAAAATTGGAATGGAAGTAAATTCCCAAAACCTCCCTCTCTCTATTAACAGAGTTAGTTTGTATTTGAACTACATATAAGTGTTTGCAAAACCATTTCTAAATTCATGAAACAAAATGCCAAGTGTTTTTATTTATTAATTTTAAATCATGTTTCGCCGAATTCAAACAGCTTCATTAATTGAAATGATGAATGTGTTAGTGTTTGAGAAGAGCGATTGCAATGTTTCGGTGATGGATGATGTGAGATTGGAGATGAAATGAATGTGTTTGTATATTAGGGTAGTATGTGATCGAGGTATGGACGTATTAATTCAGAATACATTGGTGTATGTTGTATGATGACTCTGAGATTGACATGAATGTTGTTGAAAGAGTGAGTATAAGTCAGATGAGATAGTTTAGGAATGTGGAACGTGTGTCGAATGGAAGATATGAATGAACTTGTATGAATGTGTATGTATGTATTTATGTATGAAGAGTTGATGGTAGATTGAGCATGTGGTTGAAGCAAGGATGACTGAATGTTTCTGGGGTTCGTGTTACCCCATTTAATAATATATTATCTTTACAACATATTTATTATTTGTTTAAACTATATAATAATGAATGATTCACTTTAAAATTATAATGATGAATCGTTCTCATCTGTAACACAATACTTTGCTAGCTGACAATTTATTATACATACATATATATTTTTTTATTGTAACATTAGCAGATTGTCAGCTACTGAAACATTGTGATACAGTGACAGTTAGTATAAAAAACAAACAAATTACGGATGATTAACTAGATTTTTCATTGTTAAATATTCTGGCATTATTTTATACAAATATATTTGAAGTATATGATTGATATAAATAAATTTGAATCAGTTTTATTTTAAATATTATTCTCTAAACAACTTATGACCGATTTAAATAAAGTTAATCAAATCATCCTCCATCGATTATTTATATACTAACAATCAACATATTTTGTAAATAAAGATAATGAAATACTTTTACCCAAAATAATTGTATCAAAGTATTAATTCTAAAAGTTTCCATTATAATAATTAAATTGATTTCTTTTTAAAAATTGGGAAAACTGACAGAATTGATATTTACTAATGATAATAACAAATATATTTTAAGTAGATAGTTGACAATAACTTTGTTTAACACATATTTATTGTTTAAGAATAAGAAATAGATACCTATTGTAATAAGTTATTATACATACATCTTATTACAATATTCTTTATTCTTCAAAAATAAGTCTGTTTTGAAGAGATTTATTGTGAATTATTTAATTTAAAATATAGTTTTTATTGTTTAAGATAAATAAGTAAATAATATTATTGTAATTTAATATGTAAAAATAATAACAAATATGTTTTAAATAGACAGTTGACAATAACTTTGTTTAACATATATTTATTGTTTAAGAATAAGAAATAGGGTACCCATTTAACATATATCTTATTACAATATTCCTTATTTTTAAAGAATAAATGTGTGTTGAAGAGATTTATTGTGAATTATTTAATTTAAAATATAGTTTTTTTTTGTTTAATATAAATAAGTTAATAAAATTGTTGTAATTCAGTATGTAATAATAAATATGTTTTAAATAGATAGTTTAGAATAACTCTGTTTAAAACATATCTATTCTTTAAGAATAAGAAATATTGTAATAAGAAAACATACATCTTATTGCAATACGTCTTATACTTCAAGAATAAATATATTTTAAAGAGACTTATTCTAAATGAATTTATTTAAAAAATAGTTTGTATTGTAAATAAAAAGTACTTTTAGTTAACAATTCTAAAATAAAATATTAATAACATTTGTCCACTACTTTAAAATGATAATAAATATATTTATAGTTATACATACCTCGTTGTTTTTTATATTTTTTTCCCACCATATTTTTTTTAATTTTTGGACTGGTGCTGCCATCTGTTGGTGAATATGTGAACTAAGTTGATATAATTAAATTTAATTATATTAATTAATTTTATTTTTGACCGGTGCTGCCATCTATTGGCAAATATGTGAACTACGTCAATTCAATTGAATTTGAAATTCATTTCATGGTTTCTCAAAATCTAAAACTAGCTAAAATTAATTTACAATAAACAATTTTGTTTCTTTCTTACAATCTAGCTAAAATTAATTTACAATAAACAATTTTGTTTCTTTCTTACAATCTAGCTAAAATTAATTTACAATAAACAATTTTGTTTCTTTCTTACAATCTAGCTAAAATTAATTTACAATAAACAATTTTGTTTCTTTCTTACAATCTAGCTAAAATTAATTTACAATAAACAATTTTGTTTCTTTCTTACAATCTAGCTAAAATTAATTTACAATAAACAATTTTGTTTCTTTCTTACAATCTAGCTAAAATTAATTTACAATAAACAATTTTGTTTCTTTCTTACAATCTAGCTAAAATTAATTTACAATAAACAATTTTGTTTCTTTCTTACAATCTAGCTAAAATTAATTTACAATAAACAATTTTGTTTCTTTCTTACAATCTAGCTAAAATTAATTTACAATAAACAATTTTGTTTCTTTCTTACAATCTAGCTAAAATTAATTTACAATAAACAATTTTGTTTCTTTCTTACAATCTAGCTAAAATTAATTTACAATAAACAATTTTGTTTCTTTCTTACAATCTAGCTAAAATTAATTTACAATAAACAATTTTGTTTCTTTCTTACAATCTAGCTAAAATTAATTTACAATAAACAATTTTGTTTCTTTCTTACAATCTAGCTAAAATTAATTTACAATAAACAATTTTGTTTCTTTCTTACAATCTAGCTAAAATTAATTTACAATAAACAATTTTGTTTCTTTCTTACAATCTAGCTAAAATTAATTTACAATAAACAATTTTGTTTCTTTCTTACAATCTAGCTAAAATTAATTTACAATAAACAATTTTGTTTCTTTCTTACAATCTAGCTAAAATTAATTTACAATAAACAATTTTGTTTCTTTCTTACAATCTAGCTAAAATTAATTTACAATAAACAATTTTGTTTCTTTCTTACAATCTAGCTAAAATTAATTTACAATAAACAATTTTGTTTCTTTCTTACAATCTAGCTAAAATTAATTTACAATAAACAATTTTGTTTCTTTCTTACAATCTAGCTAAAATTAATTTACAATAAACAATTTTGTTTCTTTCTTACAATCTAGCTAAAATTAATTTACAATAAACAATTTTGTTTCTTTCTTACAATCTAGCTAAAATTAATTTACAATAAACAATTTTGTTTCTTTCTTACAATCTAGCTAAAATTAATTTACAATAAACAATTTTGTTTCTTTCTTACAATCTAGCTAAAATTAATTTACAATAAACAATTTTGTTTCTTTCTTACAATCTAGCTAAAATTAATTTACAATAAACAATTTTGTTTCTTTCTTACAATCTAGCTAAAATTAATTTACAATAAACAATTTTGTTTCTTTCTTACAATCTAGCTAAAATTAATTTACAATAAACAATTTTGTTTCTTTCTTACAATCTAGCTAAAATTAATTTACAATAAACAATTTTGTTTCTTTCTTACAATCTAGCTAAAATTAATTTACAATAAACAATTTTGTTTCTTTCTTACAATCTAGCTAAAATTAATTTACAATAAACAATTTTGTTTCTTTCTTACAATCTAGCTAAAATTAATTTACAATAAACAATTTTGTTTCTTTCTTACAATCTAGCTAAAATTAATTTACAATAAACAATTTTGTTTCTTTCTTACAATCTAGCTAAAATTAATTTACAATAAACAATTTTGTTTCTTTCTTACAATCTAGCTAAAATTAATTTACAATAAACAATTTTGTTTCTTTCTTACAATCTAGCTAAAATTAATTTACAATAAACAATTTTGTTTCTTTCTTACAATCTAGCTAAAATTAATTTACAATAAACAATTTTGTTTCTTTCTTACAATCTAGCTAAAATTAATTTACAATAAACAATTTTGTTTCTTTCTTACAATCTAGCTAAAATTAATTTACAATAAACAATTTTGTTTCTTTCTTACAATCTAGCTAAAATTAATTTACAATAAACAATTTTGTTTCTTTCTTACAATCTAGCTAAAATTAATTTACAATAAACAATTTTGTTTCTTTCTTACAATCTAGCTAAAATTAATTTACAATAAACAATTTTGTTTCTTTCTTACAATCTAGCTAAAATTAATTTACAATAAACAATTTTGTTTCTTTCTTACAATCTAGCTAAAATTAATTTACAATAAACAATTTTGTTTCTTTCTTACAATCTAGCTAAAATTAATTTACAATAAACAATTTTGTTTCTTTCTTACAATCTAGCTAAAATTAATTTACAATAAACAATTTTGTTTCTTTCTTACAATCTAGCTAAAATTAATTTACAATAAACAATTTTGTTTCTTTCTTACAATCTAGCTAAAATTAATTTACAATAAACAATTTTGTTTCTTTCTTACAATCTAGCTAAAATTAATTTACAATAAACAATTTTGTTTCTTTCTTACAATCTAGCTAAAATTAATTTACAATAAACAATTTTGTTTCTTTCTTACAATCTAGCTAAAATTAATTTACAATAAACAATTTTGTTTCTTTCTTACAATCTAGCTAAAATTAATTTACAATAAACAATTTTGTTTCTTTCTTACAATCTAGCTAAAATTAATTTACAATAAACAATTTTGTTTCTTTCTTACAATCTAGCTAAAATTAATTTACAATAAACAATTTTGTTTCTTTCTTACAATCTAGCTAAAATTAATTTACAATAAACAATTTTGTTTCTTTCTTACAATCTAGCTAAAATTAATTTACAATAAACAATTTTGTTTCTTTCTTACAATCTAGCTAAAATTAATTTACAATAAACAATTTTGTTTCTTTCTTACAATCTAGCTAAAATTAATTTACAATAAACAATTTTGTTTCTTTCTTACAATCTAGCTAAAATTAATTTACAATAAACAATTTTGTTTCTTTCTTACAATCTAGCTAAAATTAATTTACAATAAACAATTTTGTTTCTTTCTTACAATCTAGCTAAAATTAATTTACAATAAACAATTTTGTTTCTTTCTTACAATCTAGCTAAAATTAATTTACAATAAACAATTTTGTTTCTTTCTTACAATCTAGCTAAAATTAATTTACAATAAACAATTTTGTTTCTTTCTTACAATCTAGCTAAAATTAATTTACAATAAACAATTTTGTTTCTTTCTTACAATCTAGCTAAAATTAATTTACAATAAACAATTTTGTTTCTTTCTTACAATCTAGCTAAAATTAATTTACAATAAACAATTTTGTTTCTTTCTTACAATCTAGCTAAAATTAATTTACAATAAACAATTTTGTTTCTTTCTTACAATCTAGCTAAAATTAATTTACAATAAACAATTTTGTTTCTTTCTTACATCTAGAATTATTTTTCCATTTTATATGTGCAATTGGTATTTGCAATTTACTTAGAATTATTTTTCCATTTTATATGTGCAATTGGTATTTGCAATTTACTTAGAATTATTTTTCCATTTTATATGTGCAATTGGTATTTGCAATTTACTTAGAATTATTTTTCCATTTTATATGTGCAATTGGTATTTGCAATTTACTTAGAATTATTTTTCCATTTTATATGTGCAATTGGTATTTGCAATTTACTTAGAATTATTTTTCCATTTTATATGTGCAATTGGTATTTGCAATTTACTTAGAATTATTTTTCCATTTTATATGTGCAATTGGTATTTGCAATTTACTTAGAATTATTTTTCCATTTTATATGTGCAATTGGTATTTGCAATTTACTTAGAATTATTTTTCCATTTTATATGTGCAATTGGTATTTGCAATTTACTTAGAATTATTTTTCCATTTTATATGTGCAATTGGTATTTGCAATTTACTTAGAATTATTTTTCCATTTTATATGTGCAATTGGTATTTGCAATTTACTTAGAATTATTTTTCCATTTTATATGTGCAATTGGTATTTGCAATTTACTTAGAATTATTTTTCCATTTTATATGTGCAATTGGTATTTGCAATTTACTTAGAATTATTTTTCCATTTTATATGTGCAATTGGTATTTGCAATTTACTTAGAATTATTTTTCCATTTTATATGTGCAATTGGTATTTGCAATTTACTTAGAATTATTTTTCCATTTTATATGTGCAATTGGTATTTGCAATTTACTTAGAATTATTTTTCCATTTTATATGTGCAATTGGTATTTGCAATTTACTTAGAATTATTTTTCCATTTTATATGTGCAATTGGTATTTGCAATTTACTTAGAATTATTTTTCCATTTTATATGTGCAATTGGTATTTGCAATTTACTTAGAATTATTTTTCCATTTTATATGTGCAATTGGTATTTGCAATTTACTTAGAATTATTTTTCCATTTTATATGTGCAATTGGTATTTGCAATTTACTTAGAATTATTTTTCCATTTTATATGTGCAATTGGTATTTGCAATTTACTTAGAATTATTTTTCCATTTTATATGTGCAATTGGTATTTGCAATTTACTTAGAATTATTTTTCCATTTTATATGTGCAATTGGTATTTGCAATTTACTTAGAATTATTTTTCCATTTTATATGTGCAATTGGTATTTGCAATTTACTTAGAATTATTTTTCCATTTTATATGTGCAATTGGTATTTGCAATTTACTTAGAATTATTTTTCCATTTTATATGTGCAATTGGTATTTGCAATTTACTTAGAATTATTTTTCCATTTTATATGTGCAATTGGTATTTGCAATTTACTTAGAATTATTTTTCCATTTTATATGTGCAATTGGTATTTGCAATTTACTTAGAATTATTTTTCCATTTTATATGTGCAATTGGTATTTGCAATTTACTTAGAATTATTTTTCCATTTTATATGTGCAATTGGTATTTGCAATTTACTTAGAATTATTTTTCCATTTTATATGTGCAATTGGTATTTGCAATTTACTTAGAATTATTTTTCCATTTTATATGTGCAATTGGTATTTGCAATTTACTTAGAATTATTTTTCCATTTTATATGTGCAATTGGTATTTGCAATTTACTTAGAATTATTTTTCCATTTTATATGTGCAATTGGTATTTGCAATTTACTTAGAATTATTTTTCCATTTTATATGTGCAATTGGTATTTGCAATTTACTTAGAATTATTTTTCCATTTTATATGTGCAATTGGTATTTGCAATTTACTTAGAATTATTTTTCCATTTTATATGTGCAATTGGTATTTGCAATTTACTTAGAATTATTTTTCCATTTTATATGTGCAATTGGTATTTGCAATTTACTTAGAATTATTTTTCCATTTTATATGTGCAATTGGTATTTGCAATTTACTTAGAATTATTTTTCCATTTTATATGTGCAATTGGTATTTGCAATTTACTTAGAATTATTTTTCCATTTTATATGTGCAATTGGTATTTGCAATTTACTTAGAATTATTTTTCCATTTTATATGTGCAATTGGTATTTGCAATTTACTTAGAATTATTTTTCCATTTTATATGTGCAATTGGTATTTGCAATTTACTTAGAATTATTTTTCCATTTTATATGTGCAATTGGTATTTGCAATTTACTTAGAATTATTTTTCCATTTTATATGTGCAATTGGTATTTGCAATTTACTTAGAATTATTTTTCCATTTTATATGTGCAATTGGTATTTGCAATTTACTTAGAATTATTTTTCCATTTTATATGTGCAATTGGTATTTGCAATTTACTTAGAATTATTTTTCCATTTTATATGTGCAATTGGTATTTGCAATTTACTTAGAATTATTTTTCCATTTTATATGTGCAATTGGTATTTGCAATTTACTTAGAATTATTTTTCCATTTTATATGTGCAATTGGTATTTGCAATTTACTTAGAATTATTTTTCCATTTTATATGTGCAATTGGTATTTGCAATTTACTTAGAATTATTTTTCCATTTTATATGTGCAATTGGTATTTGCAATTTACTTAGAATTATTTTTCCATTTTATATGTGCAATTGGTATTTGCAATTTACTTAGAATTATTTTTCCATTTTATATGTGCAATTGGTATTTGCAATTTACTTAGAATTATTTTTCCATTTTATATGTGCAATTGGTATTTGCAATTTACTTAGAATTATTTTTCCATTTTATATGTGCAATTGGTATTTGCAATTTACTTAGAATTATTTTTCCATTTTATATGTGCAATTGGTATTTGCAATTTACTTAGAATTATTTTTCCATTTTATATGTGCAATTGGTATTTGCAATTTACTTAGAATTATTTTTCCATTTTATATGTGCAATTGGTATTTGCAATTTACTTAGAATTATTTTTCCATTTTATATGTGCAATTGGTATTTGCAATTTACTTAGAATTATTTTTCCATTTTATATGTGCAATTGGTATTTGCAATTTACTTAGAATTATTTTTCCATTTTATATGTGCAATTGGTATTTGCAATTTACTTAGAATTATTTTTCCATTTTATATGTGCAATTGGTATTTGCAATTTACTTAGAATTATTTTTCCATTTTATATGTGCAATTGGTATTTGCAATTTACTTAGAATTATTTTTCCATTTTATATGTGCAATTGGTATTTGCAATTTACTTAGAATTATTTTTCCATTTTATATGTGCAATTGGTATTTGCAATTTACTTAGAATTATTTTTCCATTTTATATGTGCAATTGGTATTTGCAATTTACTTAGAATTATTTTTCCATTTTATATGTGCAATTGGTATTTGCAATTTACTTAGAATTATTTTTCCATTTTATATGTGCAATTGGTATTTGCAATTTACTTAGAATTATTTTTCCATTTTATATGTGCAATTGGTATTTGCAATTTACTTAGAATTATTTTTCCATTTTATATGTGCAATTGGTATTTGCAATTTACTTAGAATTATTTTTCCATTTTATATGTGCAATTGGTATTTGCAATTTACTTAGAATTATTTTTCCATTTTATATGTGCAATTGGTATTTGCAATTTACTTAGAATTATTTTTCCATTTTATATGTGCAATTGGTATTTGCAATTTACTTAGAATTATTTTTCCATTTTATATGTGCAATTGGTATTTGCAATTTACTTAGAATTATTTTTCCATTTTATATGTGCAATTGGTATTTGCAATTTACTTAGAATTATTTTTCCATTTTATATGTGCAATTGGTATTTGCAATTTACTTAGAATTATTTTTCCATTTTATATGTGCAATTGGTATTTGCAATTTACTTAGAATTATTTTTCCATTTTATATGTGCAATTGGTATTTGCAATTTACTTAGAATTATTTTTCCATTTTATATGTGCAATTGGTATTTGCAATTTACTTAGAATTATTTTTCCATTTTATATGTGCAATTGGTATTTGCAATTTACTTAGAATTATTTTTCCATTTTATATGTGCAATTGGTATTTGCAATTTACTTAGAATTATTTTTCCATTTTATATGTGCAATTGGTATTTGCAATTTACTTAGAATTATTTTTCCATTTTATATGTGCAATTGGTATTTGCAATTTACTTAGAATTATTTTTCCATTTTATATGTGCAATTGGTATTTGCAATTTACTTAGAATTATTTTTCCATTTTATATGTGCAATTGGTATTTGCAATTTACTTAGAATTATTTTTCCATTTTATATGTGCAATTGGTATTTGCAATTTACTTAGAATTATTTTTCCATTTTATATGTGCAATTGGTATTTGCAATTTACTTAGAATTATTTTTCCATTTTATATGTGCAATTGGTATTTGCAATTTACTTAGAATTATTTTTCCATTTTATATGTGCAATTGGTATTTGCAATTTACTTAGAATTATTTTTCCATTTTATATGTGCAATTGGTATTTGCAATTTACTTAGAATTATTTTTCCATTTTATATGTGCAATTGGTATTTGCAATTTACTTAGAATTATTTTTCCATTTTATATGTGCAATTGGTATTTGCAATTTACTTAGAATTATTTTTCCATTTTATATGTGCAATTGGTATTTGCAATTTACTTAGAATTATTTTTCCATTTTATATGTGCAATTGGTATTTGCAATTTACTTAGAATTATTTTTCCATTTTATATGTGCAATTGGTATTTGCAATTTACTTAGAATTATTTTTCCATTTTATATGTGCAATTGGTATTTGCAATTTACTTAGAATTATTTTTCCATTTTATATGTGCAATTGGTATTTGCAATTTACTTAGAATTATTTTTCCATTTTATATGTGCAATTGGTATTTGCAATTTACTTAGAATTATTTTTCCATTTTATATGTGCAATTGGTATTTGCAATTTACTTAGAATTATTTTTCCATTTTATATGTGCAATTGGTATTTGCAATTTACTTAGAATTATTTTTCCATTTTATATGTGCAATTGGTATTTGCAATTTACTTAGAATTATTTTTCCATTTTATATGTGCAATTGGTATTTGCAATTTACTTAGAATTATTTTCCATTTTATATGTGCATTGGTATTTGCAATTTATTAAATATATGTGTGCGCGTTATTTATTTTATTAAATATATGTGTGCGCGTTATTTATTTTATTAAATATATGTGTGCGCGTTATTTATTTTATTAAATATATGTGTGCGCGTTATTTATTTTATTAAATATATGTGTGCGCGTTATTTATTTTATTAAATATATGTGTGCGCGTTATTTATTTTATTAAATATATGTGTGCGCGTTATTTATTTTATTAAATATATGTGTGCGCGTTATTTATTTTATTAAATATATGTGTGCGCGTTATTTATTTTATTAAATATATGTGTGCGCGTTATTTATTTTATTAAATATATGTGTGCGCGTTATTTATTTTATTAAATATATGTGTGCGCGTTATTTATTTTATTAAATATATGTGTGCGCGTTATTTATTTTATTAAATATATGTGTGCGCGTTATTTATTTTATTAAATATATGTGTGCGCGTTATTTATTTTATTAAATATATGTGTGCGCGTTATTTATTTTATTAAATATATGTGTGCGCGTTATTTATTTTATTAAATATATGTGTGCGCGTTATTTATTTTATTAAATATATGTGTGCGCGTTATTTATTTTATTAAATATATGTGTGCGCGTTATTTATTTTATTAAATATATGTGTGCGCGTTATTTATTTTATTAAATATATGTGTGCGCGTTATTTATTTTATTAAATATATGTGTGCGCGTTATTTATTTTATTAAATATATGTGTGCGCGTTATTTATTTTATTAAATATATGTGTGCGCGTTATTTATTTTATTAAATATATGTGTGCGCGTTATTTATTTTATTAAATATATGTGTGCGCGTTATTTATTTTATTAAATATATGTGTGCGCGTTATTTATTTTATTAAATATATGTGTGCGCGTTATTTATTTTATTAAATATATGTGTGCGCGTTATTTATTTTATTAAATATATGTGTGCGCGTTATTTATTTTATTAAATATATGTGTGCGCGTTATTTATTTTATTAAATATATGTGTGCGCGTTATTTATTTTATTAAATATATGTGTGCGCGTTATTTATTTTATTAAATATATGTGTGCGCGTTATTTATTTTATTAAATATATGTGTGCGCGTTATTTATTTTATTAAATATATGTGTGCGCGTTATTTATTTTATTAAATATATGTGTGCGCGTTATTTATTTTATTAAATATATGTGTGCGCGTTATTTATTTTATTAAATATATGTGTGCGCGTTATTTATTTTATTAAATATATGTGTGCGCGTTATTTATTTTATTAAATATATGTGTGCGCGTTATTTATTTTATTAAATATATGTGTGCGCGTTATTTATTTTATTAAATATATGTGTGCGCGTTATTTATTTTATTAAATATATGTGTGCGCGTTATTTATTTTATTAAATATATGTGTGCGCGTTATTTATTTTATTAAATATATGTGTGCGCGTTATTTATTTTATTAAATATATGTGTGCGCGTTATTTATTTTATTAAATATATGTGTGCGCGTTATTTATTTTATTAAATATATGTGTGCGCGTTATTTATTTTATTAAATATATGTGTGCGCGTTATTTATTTTATTAAATATATGTGTGCGCGTTATTTATTTTATTAAATATATGTGTGCGCGTTATTTATTTTATTAAATATATGTGTGCGCGTTATTTATTTTATTAAATATATGTGTGCGCGTTATTTATTTTATTAAATATATGTGTGCGCGTTATTTATTTTATTAAATATATGTGTGCGCGTTATTTATTTTATTAAATATATGTGTGCGCGTTATTTATTTTATTAAATATATGTGTGCGCGTTATTTATTTTATTAAATATATGTGTGCGCGTTATTTATTTTATTAAATATATGTGTGCGCGTTATTTATTTTATTAAATATATGTGTGCGCGTTATTTATTTTATTAAATATATGTGTGCGCGTTATTTATTTTATTAAATATATGTGTGCGCGTTATTTATTTTATTAAATATATGTGTGCGCGTTATTTATTTTATTAAATATATGTGTGCGCGTTATTTATTTTATTAAATATATGTGTGCGCGTTATTTATTTTATTAAATATATGTGTGCGCGTTATTTATTTTATTAAATATATGTGTGCGCGTTATTTATTTTATTAAATATATGTGTGCGCGTTATTTATTTTATTAAATATATGTGTGCGCGTTATTTATTTTATTAAATATATGTGTGCGCGTTATTTATTTTATTAAATATATGTGTGCGCGTTATTTATTTTATTAAATATATGTGTGCGTTATTTATTTTATTAAATATATGTGTGCGTTATTTATTTTATTAAATATATGTGTGCGTTATTTATTTTATTAAATATATGTGTGCGTTATTTATTTTATTAAATATATAGGTATATATATTATTAAATATATAGGTATATATATTATTAAATATATAGGTATATATATTATTAAATATATAGGTATATATATTATTAAATATATAGGTATATATATTATTAAATATATAGGTATATACATATATATAGGTATATACATATATATAGGTATATACATATATATATACATATATATATATATATATATATATATATATATATATATATATATATATATATATATATATATATATACCTCTAAACCTCTAAACCGCTAAACCTCTAAAAATCTAAACCTCTAAACCGCTAAACCTCTAAACCTCTAAACCTCTAAACTTCTAAACCTCTAAACCTCTAAACCTATAAACCTCTAAACCTCTAAACCTCTATACCACTATACCTCGATACCTGGATACCTCGATACCTCTATATCTCTATATCTCTATGTCTCTATATCTCTATACGTTAAACAAGTATGTAGCACATCAAACAATATTCAACATGAAAGAATATCTTATAGTCCAGCACAATAATTCTGGCCAGTTATAGATAACTAAATTAAAAGGCTTTTGCGTAAGACACCAGGTGTACGAAAAGTATATCTCAATTGTAAACAAAGTATTCATAATTTCTTTTCTCATTTTAATATACTGATTTATTTTATGGACTACAGACTTTTCAGACTAATAAAAATATAAATAAATGATATTATCACTTACATTTTTTTCCTGAACAGTGTGATTCTACAAGTGAAGCGGTTGACAGCATTGGATCAAACAGCCAGCTCGACTCCCGGGACTGAATGCCGATGCAGCAAAGTTGCGTAAACTGCAAGAGCTCAGAGAATACATATAAAATGTGGTCATTTATTTGCTACAGGAACATCATTTCAATTACAGTAGTTTTATATATATATATATATATATATATATATATATATATATATATATATATATATATATATATATGTATATATACATATTGTAATAAGATGTATGTTTTCACAAAAAACTTACAATATATGTTATTCTTAAAGAATAAATATGGTTTAAATAGAATTGTTGTAAATTATCTATTTAAAACATATTTATTATTGTTCTTACATTACTAAGTTACAATAATTTTATTTATTTATTTATTAAGTTTAAACAATAAAAACTATGTTTAAATTAATCAATTTGCAAGAACTCTATTTAAAACATATTTCATCTTTAAGAATATGGAATATTGTAATAAGATGTATGAATAACTTATTACAATGGGTACCCTATTTCTTATTCTTAAAGAATAAATATGGTTTAAATAGAATTGTTGTGAATTATCTTCTTATCTTACAATTTTCTTACATTAATAACTAATTGTCGATCTCGACTGACGTAGTTTCAAGAGAAGATGATAACAGCTTCAATGATGCTGCTCCAAGATGATGTTCCAAAGCTTCGGTGACGTTGTCCAGAATGTTGACGGGTATGAATATCAATTGTTCCAAGATGATGCAGAGGCCGCAGGAGATGCCTGCATGTCCGGTGATATCCCTATCAACAAAAATATATTAGTAACATAAAATAATTGGATTTTGATGATTAATGAATCTGAAACAGACACTCATAGTACATTAATACACTTCTTGTTCTTCCAGTAGTTTTCAATGATGGTTTCTTTCTTCCTCCTACACTTACCCTATCTTACCTAAGTTTGTCAAACACTATCTTTGAATTGAATCTACGACAAAGCAAACGAAGCGTGCTTGTCAAATTAGCAAAAACGTTGAGCATATTCCGTGCCCACGACCTCTCGGTTCACCGCCTACCAATCTACCCGACTGCTGGGAAGATTTCTCAGTGCTCGAACAGTCGAATTATGTCTAGATCTCCCAATGACTCATTGGACAATATGGTTCCTGTGATTCGATAACTCGACCGCCCAAGACATCGGCTTACACCTTCTAGCTACACTCAGCAGCTCGTTCGCAAGGGGACTCGCTCCACCCGGATCACGAAACGCATCAACACTTGCCTGGTGATGTAAAGATGTTGAGGCCCCACGTGGGGCCAGCGTTTTTTGGTGGACAATACAAAATACACGATATCGACTCGTGAGGTTGATTTCAAATCAAACCCACGATAGATATCGATCTAAATCGAGTAAATTTTATTTATAATACAAACTATTTTTTAAATAAATTAATTTAGAATAAGTCTCTTCAAAATATATTTATTCTTGAAGTATAAGACGTATTGCAATAAGATGTATGTTGTCTTATTACAATATTTCTTATTCTTAAAGAATAGATATGTTTTAAACAGAGTTATTCTAAACTATCTATTTAAAACATATATATTTTTACATACTGAATTACAACAATTTTATTAACTTATTTATATTAAATAATAAAAACTATATTTTAAATTAAATAATTCACAATAAATCTCTTCAACACACATTTATTCTTTAAGAATAAGGAATATTGTAATAAGATATATGTTAACTTATTACAATGGGTACCCTATTTCTTATTCTTAAACAATAAATATGTGTTAAACAAAGTTATTGTCAACTATCTATTTAAAACATATTTGTTATTATTTTTACATATTAAATTACAATAATATTATTTACTTATTTATCTTAAACAATAGAAACTCTATTTTAAATTAAATAATTCACAATAAATCTCTTCAAAACAGATTTATTTTTTAAGAATAAAGAATATTGTAATAAGATGTATGTATAACTTATTACAATAGGTATCTATTTCTTATTCTTAAAGAATAAATATGTGTTAAACAAAGTTATTGTCAACTATCTACTTAAAATATATTTGTTATTATTATTAGTAAATATCAATTCTGTCAGTTTTCCCAATTTTTAAAAAGAAATCAATTTAATTATTATAATGGAAACTTTTAGAATTAATACTTTGATACAATTATTTTGGGTAAAAGTATTTCATTATCTTTATTTACAAAATATGTTGACTGTTAGTATAAATAATCGATGGAGGATGATTTGATTAACTTTATTTAAATCGGCCATAAGTTGTTTTGAGAATAATATTTAAAATAAAACTGATTCAAATTTATTTATATCAATCATTTACTTGAAATATATTTGTATAAAATAATGCCGGAATGTTTAACAATGAAAAATCTAGTTAATCATCCGTAATTTGTTTGTTTTTTATACTAACTGTCTCTGTATCACAATGTTTCAGTAGCTGACAATCTGCTAATGTTACAATATATATGTATGTATAATAAATTGTCAGCTAGCAAAGTATTGTGTTACAGATGAGAACGATTCATCATTATAATTTTAAAGTGAATCATTCATTATTATATAGTTTAAACAAATAATAAATATGTTGTCAAGATAATTATTATACATAGCATCACGCTATATCTTATTAAATGCGGTAACACGAACCCCTGAAACATTCAGTCATCCTTGCTTCAACCACATGCTCAATCTACCATCAACTCTTCATACATAAATACATACATATACATTCATAAATTCTTTCATAAAAGTTCATTCATATCTTCCATTCGACACACGTTCCACATTCCTAAACTATCTCATCTGACTTATACTCACTCTTTCAACAACATTCATGTCAATCTCAGAGTCATCATACAACATACACCAATGTATTCTGAACAAATATTCCCAGAGCACCTTGCATCCCACTGATACTCTTCTTTCAATCTCTCAATTAAATACGTGCATACCTCGATCACATACTACCCTAATATACAAACACATTCATTTCATCTCCAATCTCACATCATCCATCACCGAAACATTGCAATCGCTCTTCTCAAACACTAATACATTCATCATTTCAATTAATGAAGCTGTTTGCATTCGGCGAAACGTGATTTAAAATTAATAAATAAAAACACTTGGTTATGCAAACACTTATATGTAGTTCAAATACAAACTAACTCTGTTAATAGAGAGAGGGAGGTTTTGGGAATTTACTTCCATTCCAATTTTCAAACTTCTAGACATCATTAAAAACAGCTTGAAGTTTATCATGTAACTTTAAACTTGCTGAAAGTTTGTCTACAAACAAATTATTTTTGCTCTTTGGTGACATTTGTAATTAACAAAAAGGGTCTTTATTATCTGAAATATTCATCAACAATTTTGAGAATATATATTCCTCAATTCCAATAAATACCTCCTAAAATATTTACATTTTTGGTATAGATATATAGACAATGTTTTAATCCCTTTACACCAGGAGCAACAACTATTAAATGTCCTTAATTCATTTGATTAAAATACATAATTCACCATTGAAGTGAAAGTTAATAAAAGCATAAATATCTAGGCCATTACTATCGAACACATTAACAATAAATTTAATTTTAGTATTTACAGGAAACCCACTAATTTGTATCACCCATGTAATATAAAGCTAGCAACGTTTTATAATTTATCTGATGATCTGAATTATAATCATTTTAAATATTGCAGCAAACAATGGTTACAGTGAAGAAGTCACTGTGAAGCTAATAAATAAGAAAATTAGATCAATTACAAGAAATTAATTTTATCCTGTACACTTTAAAACTAGATCTAAATCAATTTATAAAAAATTAAATTATGTTAATGGTGGCATGAATCGTAGTATGGCCAAGAATTGGACGAAATTTGACATTATATACTAATAATAATAAACTAATGAATAAAGACCCTTTGTTAAATTAAATATAAAGATTGTGAATTTGTTTATATAGAGCAAACAGGACGAAGTTTCCAGACTAGATTTAAAGAGTATTGTTATAACTTTATGATCAAAAGTACCCAGTCTAATCTAGCTAAACACTTGATAGATTTTTATCATAAAAGTTCTATATGTAATTTGTCAGTTCTACATATAAAAGGAAAGGATATCGATTCACTTTCCTTGAAGCTTTAAAATTAAGAAAGCCGTTAGGGCCGACCAGAAACTAATGAATGAATATTTAGATGTTCTAAACTCAACTTTCATAGACGTTGTCATTAAAGGAAATTCCCTAAACAGTCCCTCTCTCTATTAACAATGTGTTTGTATTTGTACTATATATAAGTGTTTGTAAACCACATATCTACCTTCTGACGATGGCACAACTGCTGAAATTGTGCAATAAATGTTATTGCCAAATTTATAAAACTAAATACTAAGTGGTTTTATTTATTAATTTTTCTAACTCATTATCATTAATTAACATTATTGAAATCTTTTCTGCTTCATTTATTGAAATCATTTACAACATCATCATCCGCACCAGGTAACGCAGACACTACCGCAGCCTCGCTACCTTCATACCTTCAAACACTATAACTGCGTGCGCGCATTTCCAATCATCAGGAGTCAAATAACCTCTCACCTCCATACATCAACATCTCATTCAAGCCTGGAGCCTTGCCATTCTTTAGACGCAACATCATTCTCACCTCTAACATTTTCTCTTGCAATTTCACTACAACCATTCAGTCCATTTACGCTACCATAGAAACCCCTAAAATACTCACACCATCTATTCCTAACACTTGATTCATTCCACAATATAATTCATCATTCGTACCATCTTACTACCTCTCAATCTCTTCACACAAATATTCATTTATTTACTCAACAGACATATCTCTAACATCCTCATTATACACCCTCATTTACCAACTTTTATCCAGACGTATACGCGACACCATCAAATAAACTTCTCATGCTAGGTTTTTCAGTGGCGGTTTAAACTTCAATTCAGTTGAACCTTGAACTTGAGCCTGAACATTTTTTTGTTTATAACTTGTCAAATTAAACTAGTTCAGCTGAACCTAAACTGAATGTCAAAATAATTTTATGGTGTTGTGTAATTTGAGATTCTGAGAAAATTATAATCATTGCCTTGGTTACCGAAATTCAGTTTACATTCTGTTACAGGCAAAATAAGAAATATATTTATATACACATGATGGAAAATATTAAAAGAGCTGCAAATTTTCCCACCAATGAAGTTGAATTATTAATAGATTTATTGCGAGTTAAAAACATGTATAGAATGAAAAAAACTGATAAAGTATTGTGTTAAGGAGAAGAAAAGTGTTGGGAGAAAATTTCTGCTTCATTTAATACTGTAAGGCCAAAAAAACTCTCTAGTCCAAAGATAAAAATATTAATAATGTAGAAGATTAAATTTAAGTTCTACGTCAGGTACGTGTTCATTAAAATTCTAGCAAAAGTTTAAATAATTTTAAAAAGAGAAAAATAATGGGGACAAGACAATTAAAAATTGGTGCAAATTGAAAGAAAAAGAGGAATAAGTATAATTACAAATTAACTCAATAATAAATAAAGATAATTATAAAAGAATTAAATTGTATATGAAATAGTAAATAGAAAAGTGTATATTGTAATATATTTCTAATGATACCCTCTTCTGACGGTTTCTTTACTGAGTAAGTGTTGTTTTACTATATTTCTAATTATTTTAGGTCTTCTAACACGACCAAGTTGCTCAACAAAATTGTGACAAATAATTAGGACATATAAATGTCAGAATGTACTTAAAAACACTCAATTATGTTTTAACTTGAACCGATTTTCAAGTTTAAATCTCCACTAAAAAACCGTGCATCAATCGTTCATCACACATAATAAAATCAATCACTCTCTGTCCATTTTCACTAACATTCTCCCTTGTACACCATTGCGCTATTTTATATAGATTTAAAACAACATATTTATTTTATTACTATTTTTAACCGACTTTTACCCAAATAATTTAAAAAGGGAATAATTTAAATGAGCACCGATATCATTGTATCATAATCAATAAGAACTGTGTTGCTCTTGCCAGATATATATTTATTAAACATAAAAAATATATATTTTTAACCCTAGTTAAATTATATTTTGATAGTCTGAAATAATTAAATGCATACTAAAAATAATAATTAGACATAAAAAATACCAACTGATCTTTAAATATAATAGTAAATAAGTTTCATGGAAAATTAAATGCTAATATGGCAAATAGCAAATACAAATATTTGATATTTAAATTGATAAACAGATTAGCAAAGTCTAGTATTTTGGATATCGAATATGAATTATTTAGAGCTGATATTTTGGTGCTCGATTAAATACAACCCACTTAAAACTAATAATTATCTTATATTGATGTTGGAGGTAGCGGTCTTGGCGACATTCTGCGTTGGTTTTGCAGTCATCTTTTGATGTGTTTGAAGAGAAGCTGTTGATTATGTTGCTGATGAATCTTCCCAGCATTTGATGTAATCACCAACAGGAAACGTTGGTTTTCTTCATTCACCACCGCACCTAACAACAAAATATTATTAGAAACAAGTACAAATACTCTTTGAAAAACAGTAAGTTTTCAATGATGGTGTCCTTCTTCTCCCTACCTACCCTATCTTACCTAAGTTTTTGTCAAAGACTAGCTACGAAGCAACCGCGAAACGCTATGATGGGGCCCCACGTGAGGCCAGCGTTTTGTGGTGGACAATACAAAACATCCGATATCGACTCGTGAGGTTGATTACACATCAAACCCACGATAGATATCACAATATCAATTCGTAAAATTGATTTATGGAAATAAATCAACCCCACGATAGATATTGTTCTAACTAATTTCGATTCGTAAAATTGATTTATAGTAATAAATCAACCCCACGAAAAGAACTACACAGTTGATAGGAAGGCCTTCTAACAAGGCAGAAACTAAACTAACTAAATTTAAATGTACGTAGATAAAAAACACGATATTGACTCGTGAATATGATCTTATAGTATAACTATAAATCATATCCACGATAAGATATCGGTCAAGTGTTAGGAAGAACCTGAAAGAGACTCACATTTTACGTAGTCTTCAATAAAGGTGCCATCTTTTTCTCCCTACCTACCCTATCTTACCTAAGTTTTTGCCAACGACTAGCTACGAATCTACGACAAAGCAACCAAAACGTGCTTGTCAAGTTAGCAAAAACGTTGAGCATATTCCGTGCCCACGACCTCTCGGTTCACCGCCTACCAACCTACCCGACTGCTGGGAAGATTTCGCAGTGCTCGAACAGTCGAATTATGTCTAGATCTCCCAATGACTCATTGGACAATATGGTTCCTGTGATTCGATAACTCGACCACCCAAGACATCGGCTTACACCTTCTAGCTACACACAGAAGTACGTTCGCGAGGGAGTCGCCCCACCCGGATCACGAAACGCTTACAAACTTGCCTCCTGGTGATGGGATGTATGTTGGGGCCCCACGTGGGGCCTGCGTTTTGTGGTGGATAATACAAAATACACGATATCGACTCGTGAGGTTGATTTCAAATCAAACCCACGATAGATATCGATCTACACAATTTCGATTCGTAAAATTGATTTATAGTAATAAATCAACCCCACGAAAAGAACTACACACAGTTAGGATGGCCTCCTATTAAGGCAGCAACTAACTAACTAAATTAAAATGTACGTAGTGAGTGAACAATAAAAACAAACACGATATCGACTCGAGAAGTTGATCTTATAGTATAACTATAAATCAAGCCCACGATACGATATCGGTTATGAAGTTATGAAGGCCTTTAAATAAGGCAGACAAAAGTTAAATTACACGACGACGACGTTTGTTTGGCAAGTGAACTTCTTGTTGCAGACTCGCAGCGACCTATTTAAAATTAAAGTGAATTTGAATCATACACACCATATACACATCTAACATACACTTCAAATACAATATTACTCAGTTTACTGTTATTATTATTAGAAATTATTAATGTTATTAATATATTATTATTTAGTATAAACAAAAGTAAAATAATAACGTTTCTAGAATTTAGCAATTTACTTTTAAACCATTAAACAAATATTTATCACATCAAACAATAAATTAAATAAAAAAAGACACCAGATGTATGTCAAGGCTGTGTCTCAATAAAATTCTAAATCAATTATTAATAATTTCTTTTCCCATTTTTTAGATTAATTAAAATATAAATAAACGAAATTTGTACTCATCTTTTGTTCCTGAAGTGTGTTGAAGCAACGGTGGACAGCGTGGACAACTTGGGCATGGCGCTCGAGTCCTGGGACTGAATGCCGCATTCAAATATGCATGCAAAACAGAATTTAAAATAAGCATCTATCATTAAAAATACTAAACAATATTTAAAAGTAATTTTTAATATTAAACAATAGTAAATGATCAAAATAAAATTATATGTTTAAACCAATTGTGAATAATTCTTCATTTTAGAATTAATTACTTTCTGGAGGGTTGATATTAAGGGATGAAACTATGGTCAATAGATGAGGAATTGAATGTTGAAACCCGGTTGACAGGTTTCTAAATTACAGCCGTTTTTAAAACATGTTTATCTAAAGTTACAGAAAAACTGTCGTTCATATTTTCTCTTAAAAAATTAATAAAATTAACCATATTTACAAACAAACCTATAGGCAGCCCACATTTTCAAACCTTTTCAAAGTTAAATGTTGTAGACAACATTTTAAAAACTCATATTTTAAATATTGGGTAAAAGTCACCGCTAGTAAAATCAAATTATTAAACGAGATTAATTTAAATTTTCTGCTTTGAACCGGACATCAATTATTTTAGGAGAAAAATAATTGTAAAAGTAAAATAAAGCTTGCCCCAGAAAAAATTGTCGCTTAGGTTTAGGCCTTTTCGTATACTGATTTTATAGATATACAAATTTGTATGTGATGCATTTTTATAGTTGGCTATGCATTATGCAAAAACAATTAGTTGACAACTTTCATACAATTTAGTATACAGAGATGCCATCGAAATACGAAGAATTACGCGAAAATATTTTGTACAAATGTGTTCAAAATAGGCATATATCCACAAGAAAAGTAGCTTTAGAGTTAAAATCTACAACAAGGACTGTTCAAAGGGTGTTAAGAAGATATAATGAAACGGGTAATACACAAAAAAAATGTGGAAGTGGATGCAAACCTGGATTTGTAGATTAAAATATTGAGAAAATGTCTTGAAGACTTTGTGTGAAAATAAAAATCTTTCTGGGAGAGATTTGGTTAAGAAATTTGAAACTACTCAATCAACAGTCAAGAAAATTAAGCTAAAGAATTCTATAAAGTATTTAAAAAAAACATAAGTGCCTAACAGGAATACTAAGCAAGAAATTAACACAAAATGAAGATCAAGAAAACTTTACTTGAAAGTGATATAAAAAAAATTATATGTTATCATGGATGTCGAAACGTATTGTTAACTTGAATTAAAATCTCGACCAAGTCATTATTATTATTCTGGAAGGTTAAGAAAATCTGTTAGTAGCTAATTGAAGGTAATTAAAATAGAAAAATTCTCAAAAAAGATGCTTGTATGGCAGGCCATTTGTTCCAACGGCGAAAGATATTTAAGCGAGTGTCTTGAAAGATGATTATTGCCCTTCATAACACACCAATACTATTTTGGCCAGATTTGGCAACATGTAATTACACAAAAAATGTCATTGATTGGTATAAAAGAAACCCCACATATAGAATTTGTACATAAATCTGAAAATCCTAAAAATTGTCCTGAATTGCGCCCAATCAAAAAAGATTGGCCCCATATGAAGCAGAAGTTATTAAAATATAAGAAACCACTCAATTCTGTCGATAATTTCAAATATAAGTGGAAACAAATTACAAAAATGATATCTGATTATGCTGTACAAACTTTAATGAAAGGGCTAAAAAGGAAATTGTGCAACTTTTGGATGAATCATAATTAAAATGTAAATATTTGCTATTATATACTATTTAGTTATTGATCAATAAAGTCTTCAATAGTTTTAAAAAAATTCATTTAATTATATGGTTTATAGTTAAAAATTATAGCAGACAATTTTTTCTGGGACAAGCTTTATAATTAATCACCCTTGACTAGCTAATAATGTACTACCGTTATCATTAATGAATATTTAGTAGATTGTCAGTTACTAATCATTCACCATCATTATTATTATTGTTTTTACCCAAATAATTAAAAAAATAACAATGTACTTACATTGATGATAATGTCCACGGTGACACCAGCTCCAGCTGCTCCAAGCTCCGGATGGCGGCAGCTCCAATGACACCAGCTGCTTCAACATCTTGATGATGTCCCTATAAACATAAAAACAATGTATTAGTAACATAGCATAGCACCCTTCATCATGTTTATTTCAAGTTTCATAATCATAATAACTTTTGAGAGTGAGTATACTAGAAATAGTAAAAGGAAACTCACATTTAGTCATTTAAAAGATACACTCATTGTTTAAAAAGTAATTAAATTAAAAAATAATTTGATTTATTTAGCAGCAGCGCGTAAGTCTTGTACTAATCAAGATATTTTAAAAGTACAAAGAAACAAAAAATAAAGCCCCAAAAATATAAATAAAAAATCATCTCACCTGTTTGGCGCTTTCACTGTGAATCTACAACCTGGTGCACCAGGTCCACAAGTTGGTTTTGTCGCTGATTTGTGGTGATTGTAAACATTGTCTTTCATAATAATTGGTTTTAAAATCGACAAATGTTGTTTTCAGTCCCTGACATCTGTCTATAGTTTGTGCATGAAATCCATACCTAAAAACGACATTGGCGCATTATAAATTAATTTAAATTCAAACTCACTCATTCTACTACATTTTGTTGGTAATTAACAATATTTTAGTTTAAAATCACGTCATTTTACAAATGTAGTTTACTTGTCAAATATCAGTTTCTGACAACTAACATACTATTGCCACCTATTCACTTATTTTAAAACAGATATGTATATAATTTAAACGTAAAATCATTAAAAAAAAATGCTTCAATTAATTTAATTAAACGTGGATTTTAGCAGCGGAATGAAAAGTTTTTCATATAAAATTCATGAGATTTTGTAAAGAATATTATAATTATTCCAAGTTCATGAATGAAACAAACTCTAAAGGGGGTTCAGTATGCACATGCCTAATCTGCAATTGCAGATTTTGGGCGATTACAATCCATCATATTAGTATTTTAATTAACAAATATATAAGTGTTTGGTTAATGACTGAAAATAAGTTTACAGGTTAATTAAGAAACGAGACAATTAATGTTTTACGTAATTTACCAAATCACAAATACTTCTAGAAGAATATTTAATCGTTCAACTAAATTATTTAGGGCAAGGGCTCAATTAAATGGCTTTTTCACAGATGTCCGCGGAACGTAGGTTTATATTGAAACCAATTCACTTATCAGATTCATCAAAGAATCATTTTCATAATAAAAACAGGATTAAATATAGTTCAAAACATGGAGAATTCAAAATTAAAAACCAATTTCAATTATCTTGACTAGTTTAAAAGTTACAGCCGTTTCAGCCGACGTTTTATGATTTCTTTCAGAAAAATAATAAAATTACCCATATTTACAGCCAATTTAAATTTTAAAAGATACACTCACTTGCAAAAGTACTGGAAGTGAAGCGTCCGGATACGCCATCAAACATCAAGTCCCCGGGGCCATCATCTCCTCCAGCTCGGCTTCCTGGTGCTCCAGATTCTCCGTCGACTTCTTGCAGCTGTCCAAAGTCACCTGAATGAACACAGAGCGGGTGCCAAACATATCAAGTCTCTTGTGTTAGGATGTTTTAATTAATTAATTGAAAGTATAATCACCACACCTTTTACCCATTATTGGATCAAATCACAAGCACCACAGATGTTAGTGGTGAAATTTATAGGTCATTGTTTTAAATGATGATAATTACACGTACAATCCAATTTAAATATTGTAAAGAAAACTTTTAAAACTATTATATATTTTAAATATTGCAAACAATTACCCAAAAGGTAAAAGTATTTGATTAACTTTATTTACAAAATACACGGACTGCTAGTGATAGAAATATAGTTGCTCACCCTTGACACTAATCACTAGCACTAACAACTAACTAGCAAAACGTGTCACTAACACTATCAACTTACTAGCGTGATTATCTTCATGCGACCAGCTCTGGTCAGCGTTTTGTTTGCAAGTGCGGAGCTCGAGCTCGTTGCATGATGACTCGGGCGACTAATTAATTAACCAACTAATTGATGACACAACTCACTACAGTGAAACATACACAACATGTCTACATTTCAAATAAAATATTTCTCATTTTACTTTTTTCATTAATTATTATAAATTATTATTGTTATTTTTTTTTTTCATAAAAGTAAACAAATTTAAAACATGAAACGTTTATACGTGAATAATGTCCCAGTAATGGGTAAAAGGCATGATTTGATTTATAAATAAGTTTCTCACCAATGCCAGAACATTTCCGTCAGATTCCATTCTCTTATCTTGCTGCCGACATGAAGAGTAGGTTTCTGAAGAGCGATAGCCGTCGACACCATCACCACAGTGTTTGCTGTCTGAGTCAACACCAGCACTCCAAATATTTCTAATGATTTGTTTCAAATATCGATCGGTACCAATTCCCAATTAGCGCAGGAATGCAACAAGAGCAGGACAGCTGCTCTCTGGCGAAGCTCATTCTGTATAAATTCCTCGACTCCGGTTCTGCAGGTTCCAATCTCTTCTCTCCACGGAGGGTTTCATGTCGTTGTGGATGAGTATCCAGTGCTCGCATTTCTCTCCGATTACGCCTGGAACAAACAATAAACAGTTACTATTAATTGTAATTGCTAGTTTTTGTTTAGCTAATCGATAATAAACATGGCTTTCTCCCAGGTGCCTCCCCTCATTCACCAGCACTCACTTCAAAACAATGACCGCTAGACTATTCAGGGATATTCATTTTCATTATTTTACGACAGAAATACTTATTATAACATTTATTTATATCCAACTTTTACTTGAAATATTTTTGACCAAAATAATTCCGGAATGTTTAACAATTAAAGATATAGTTAATTACCCTTCATAATAACTGACACTAGCTAACAATTTACTAGCGTTATCATTAACAAATATCTAGTTACTATTCACTATTATTATTTTAAACTGAATATGAATTTATCTCACAAATTCTCAAATAAATATTAAACAAATAATTAAAAAAATAACAATATTCTTACAATGATGTTGAGAGCAGCAGATTTAATATTCAAACTTGTCTTTGCTGATGTCTCCGGGGTGTTGATAATGTCCACGATGATACCAGCTCTGATGATACTACTCCAGAATGGCAGTAACTCCGATAACCCTGGTATGATAATGCTGGAGGCCGCTGAGGATGCTTGCAGGTCCCGTGATGTCTCTATAAACATCAAAACAATATATTAGTAGCATACTTCATAACATTTATTAAAGTTAATAATGATAACAGAGAAAACAATTAATAGAATAGCTCTAAAATGCTTTTAAAAAAGAACCTACCATTTAGAAGGCTTTCGAATGCTATCTACAAAATGGCTGAATTGAGTGAAAATTATTAAGAATTTGTAAACGCTGCTTGTTCAGCGCAATTGAACTTGAATACGCACAGATTTGCCTAATTATCGTTTAAACAGCCACCAAATCAATACTTTTACCAATTTAAATATATAGAAAGCAAATGATAATAAATAACATGAATACGTATTTAGCCATTAACAATATTTGAATTAAATTTTTATAAATGAAAATTGAGAAAGATACTCAAAATGAATCAAATATTGTTATGAAATAATAATATCAATTGGCAAAACCAACTAGTTAAATACATTATTAAGATGTCGTAACACTTGTAGCTGTTATGTATTACAAAGTACATTTTACACTATTTTTAAGTACAAATATCTATCGAAAATATTAGAACAATGTTCTTGTTAACTATTTACCAGTATTTTGTTATAACGTACAATTATTTATCCAGTAACATTCAATAACACAGCGTCATACAAAACTAAATTTATGGAATAAACAGGTTCACTTCGGTAAATTTATTGTTTGAACAAATCAAATACTTTTATAAATTTATATAAAATAAAGAAAATACTTTCAAATTCAGAACTATTACACATTTTCATGTATAAAAAGTAATATTTATGTATGTAAATAATAATAAATAATATATATCACGCTTTTCGAAATAAAAACACTATTTATAACTGTTAAAATCTAAAGATATGCAAAAATATTATTGTGATTTTAAAGAAAATTTATTAAAAATATAAATACTCTGCCTAAGCAGATCTCGGTAAGTGATATATTTTTTCGCGTGAAGTGCGGTTACCAGCCGTCAAATCACGGCCTCCAAAGATATTAGTGGTGGAGGAGCCACAGGGGTAGATTTTTTAAATTGGTGAAAATTGTTTGTCGGCTGTGGGGATCGAACCAGGGTTCTCAAGGTCCATAGGCCGACTCGATACCACTGAGCCACCTACCCCATCAAATATCATGTTCAAATATGATGCTAAAGCCGTTTATATCAAATTTAATTGTTGAAATGTAATATTCCTATGTTATCGCATCCTATATATGTGTTACGTACAAAGCAATTTATGTAATAAAATGTTGATACATTTTTAATTATCAAAAACTATATTTCCAGGTGAAATTTGTATCAAAATCGTCAGAATAACATCTATACTTACGAAAGGCACTATATTTTATTAATATTTATTTATATTTTTACTTAAAACCACTAATTTTCTAGCAGCAAATCTAGCTACCACGCTTGCAAGTTATGAACTGTGTAGTCGACGCAGCGCCTGCGAACTTCCGAGAAAACTAATGCACATCAAAATGTCTTGGAGTGTATTTTATGTATAAAAATTATAATTTATTGAAAATGACATATATTTAATAACGTTAATTCAAAAATTGTTTTTTTAATTAGTGTTTATGAATTTCATCAGTAATTAAAATATTTAAATACAGAAATAAGTATGTAAACATTGAATTTTTTTTAAAAACCTAGTACTTAAAATATGATTAAATTTACAACATAGAAATAGGGAAACAATTCTTGAATTTCTATCGTACTTTAATAAAAAAATATCTGATGTGGACACCACATGACCTCCTTGTACCCGTATTAAACTATAGATATTTTTTTAATTGCACATATTTCACATTAAATCTTTTATTTTTTGTTCTAATCCATAGCAAACTGAATTTTTTTTAAAAACAAAAAATATATAATATTTAAATTTAGATATCTCGTTTATGCAAAAAGCTAATTTAAAATTTTTTAATGTGCTAGACGCAGAATTTAATTCTCTAAAACTTTTATTTGCAGCATTTATTTCTAAAATGAAAATAATACCATTTTTTCAAGGAAAACTGTTAGCAGCTTCATGTAATGTGTCACTTCCGGTTAGTCTATTTGAACCAAAATCTATTATGTTATTTCCATTGATATATTAGTCTTATATACCAAATTTGGAAAGTTTTAAATTATATTTGAATATAGTTTTTCATGAAAATCTATTATAGGCTTCAAGTAAAGTACCACTTCCGGTAGTTGTATAATGACCAAAAAGGGAGGTGCACAACTAGATGTTATAACAGTCCTAAATATAAAGTTTCAATTTTCTACGGCTTACCGTTTTTGAGTTATGCGAGATACGTACGTACAGAAGGCATGACGAAATTAGTCAAAATGGATTCAGGGAGGGCCAAAACACCTATTTCCGTTGAAATCTGAGATCCGAAAATTTTCGCGATTACAATACTTCCTTTACTTCGTACAAGGAAGTAAACATCAAAATAATAAATTTAATAGGGATGGTTTTATCGGGATCTATTGCTAGGTATAAGTATATCCATAACGCCTCATTTCAACTAACTTTTCACATGTTTGTTGATAGTTTATTGAAGTAAACGTAATTGTTTATATGTGTAAGAAGTTTCATAGCTGAGAATTAAATAGGGGTGGTTTTAACGAAATCTATTGCTAGGTATAAATGTATCCATAACACCTCATTTAACTAAAATTTCACTGTTTTGTTCATTACTTATTGTAGTACATGTAATTGTTTATATGTGTACGAAATTTTATAGCTGAGAGTTTAATAGGGGTGAGATAAATGAAATGACAGATGTCGTGCGTATTGATAACGTCACTTCGCTGTGCAATAAAATCAGGAGTACCGCAGGGCAGCGTCCTCGGTCCGGTCCTACACAAACGACCTGCCACTGCCGAGGATGGCTTCACAAATGGAGAATAAAAGTCAACGAAATTAAGTCTATTCACGACACATTCACCATGAAACGAAGAACATGCCCACAAGTCAACCTTAACCAATACCGCAAGCTGATAATGCCAAATACCTCGGGATGCACGTGGGCACATGGACAACAACTAAATATAAAATTAAAGCAATACCCATCTGGTCATACTGTGCTGTGGGGAACAACCAGCAACTCAAATATTGAAATTTTACACAGATTTCAATCTAAAACCTTAGGAACCATGCGATACTCAACGACCTTAATATACGAATGATAAGATAATAGCCACCCAAACTACACCGCCGTAAACCTGCTGGACAACAGCCAAGAAAGAAGAAGACTAAACCCACTGGACATCCCACACAGATTCCTATGGGGAAGTTGTCATTGATTTAATCTACTGCCCTAAATACTTTACTATTATCATTATTATATCAAGAATAATAAATAAATAGAACACAAACTGCTCCAAGATGATGATTCCAGGCTCGTGGATGTTTCTATACAAATTACAACAATGCAACAGTAACGTACAAATCAGAGGAACTTGATTCCAATTACAGCAATTTCAGATACAATCGTATTTTTGTTTATAAATTCAAGTCATAAATGCTCAAATTAATTAATGACATAAGTGACGTGGCTCAGTGGATTTGGGAAGCCCAAGTTATAATTCAAGGAATGTAGAATTGAATTTTTAAGCCCGATAATTTCTTTATTGTTGCAAAGTTACAGCCGTTTCAAAAATGTCTAATTTCTAAATGTTGTATCTAAAATTATAGAAAAACTGTCATTCTGAATTTCAGCCACCATTTTATTATTTCTCTCAGAAAAATTATAAAATTAGCCATATTTACAAAACAAAACTATAGGCAACCCAAATTTCCAGTCCAAATTAACGCTCCTCTTTAAATTTAAAAGATATACTCACTTGTAATATATAAGTGTATGGTTAATGGCAGAAAATATGTTTACAAGTTAATTGAAGCACGAGAAAATTAATTCCGTTGAGCGCAACTTCATATGTCGTCGTTTAGTTCTTGAAATTTAGCCTCAAGAAAGTTGGAAATCTGAAGAAAATAAGGAATTTCGCTTTTCCAAAGGCTATATCTTAAAAACCATCCAAGTTTACGCAATTTACCACATCAAAAATACTTATAGAAGAATATGTAATCGTCCAACAAAATTATTTAGGGCAAGGGCTCAATTAAATGGCTTTTACACAGATGTACGCGGAACGTAGGTTTATATTGAAACCAATCCATTAATTAAAGAATCAATCTTCAACAAACATTTTCGTAATAAAAATATGAATAATTATAGTTGAAAAGATGGAGAATTCAAAATTTAAAACCCATTTCAATTATCTTTACTAGTTTAAAAGTTACAGCCGTTTAAAAAATGTTCAATTGTACATGTTTCAGCAGACATTTTATTATTTCTCTCAGAAAAATAATAAAATTAACCATATTTACAGCCAATTTAAATTTTAAAAGATACACTTACTTGAAAAAGTAATGGAAGTGAAACGTCCAGACACGCCATCAAATGTCAAGACCCCGGGGCCATCATCTCCATTGGTGGTTCCTCCAGCTCGGTTTTCTCGTACTTCAGATTATCGGTAGACTTCTTGCAGCTGTCCAAAGTCACCTAAATTAACACAGGGTGGGTGTCAAACATATGAAGTTTTTCAAAAACCAGTCGAGTAGAAATAAATTTTAAAAAGTAATGTCTCTTGTGTTAGCATGGTGTAATTAATTAATTAATTGAAAGTATAATTATATCATCACATCTTTTATCCATTATTGGGTTGTTAGTGGTGAAATTTGTAGGTCATTGTTTTAAATGATGATAAATACGTACACTGTAATTTAAATATTGTTAAAAAAACTTTGAAAAGTCTTATATATTTTAAATATTGGAAACAATTACCCAAAAGGGTAGAAGTATTTGATTAACTTTATTTACAAAATACAATGACCGCTAGTAAAATGAAAAATATTTGTAATAAAAGTGATAGAAATATAATTGCTCACCCTTAATACTAACTGATAATGTATCAAAACGTTTCACTAGCACTAACAACTTACTAGCAAGAGATGTGGTATGAACACCAGCTCTGGTCAGCGTTTTGTTTGCAAGTGCGGAGCTCGAGCTCGTTGCATAATGACTCGGGCGACTAATTCATTACACAACTTATAACCTTTGTGTTACCTTGAAACATACACATGATATTTACATTTCAAATAAAATATTAATTATTATAAATTATTATTGTTATATTTTTTTATAAAAGTAAACAAATTTAAAACGTGAAATGTTTATATGTGAATAATTTCTTTATTGCTCATTTCCCAGTGATGGACAAAAGACGTGATTTTATTTATAAATAACATTCTCACCAATGCCAGAACATTTTCGTGCACGGAGTTTCCGTCTGAGTCCGACTCCAAGTCGCAGTTGAACACGCACTGGATGGAGCATTGATAGCCGACGCCAGCGGTGAAGCTGAAAATAAACAAGACATGTTCCATCCTAACAATTTCTATTCTACAGGGTGGTGACTCGCTCAGCCGGTCATAGGACTTTAACATGGAAAATCAGTTTTTCGCAATTTCCTGCTTTCCTAATTATTTTAAGCAAAAACGCGTCAAATAAAAGTTTTAGGGCATCAAATTCGGCATCTAAATCAATAAACAGAATTACTTTTACGTACTTTGTAACGATAGAAACTAAATATAAAAATTCCGAAAATTATGTTGAAAATATTGATAGCCATGGAATAGAACAAAAAAAAATAAATGCTTGACGTTTTATCTGTCAAAACATCAACGTTTGACGTTGTGACAGATAAAATGTCAACGTTTGACGTTGTACCTGCAGGAGAAAATATTTATATTTTATAAAACATTCATAATTAAGTAGGCCATTAAACAATTTATTTATGTAATTTTAATATCAGAACTAAAATTTATTTATAACAAAATTAAACTATACTGGACATAATAACTGTGGGTAAGGTTTGCTTCAATTATGGCCAAGACATTTTCTTCATTATTATAAGACACATGATTAATTTCTTGATTCTTAAAATTGAATGTTCCAGTCTTTTCAAATTTTTTAATAAAAGTTTCTATTGTGGTTTTACTTGGAATTCGTCGATGTGTCCAGACTACACTTATTAAATCACGTATTTTTCTGTAGCTGTGTCCAGAGTAGCACCATTTTATAATCTGAAGCTTTTAATCATGAGAAAACTGTTCCCTATGAAACAAAAATAATTTTTTTAAATTCGAAAAATTAAGGGTTGTTAACCTTAAACATTTTTTGTAGTACTGCACTGGATTCGCTTTCCTATTAAACACAAACAATGAAGTAGGTATCAACTACGAAAGAATAATTACACAATTCAATTATTAGCAGTTATTTATAATAGAATTTTATTTAATTAATAACTTTAACATATTCATCCACCCAGTGGCAGTGGCAACGAACAATTTTGGACTGGGAAACATGGAAAATAGTTTTGCGATTTAAAAATAAATTCTTTTTGTTTCATAATCAGCACGTCGTACAGAATATACCCTTTAATTTTTTGCTATAAGTTGTGAAACACCCTATATAATATAATATCCCAAATTAGATATATCAATACGCAGTCATATAGTCGTTGAAAGCGACCAGAATGCCTTCTGCTCCCCTTTGAGGACTATTGGTTACCTAGCGTAACCAAATACAAAATATTTTTCTTCATTTTCCTATCGGACCTGCATAATATAAAAAATATATGTATACACCAATTTCACAAATTGCTACATTATTCACTAATGGCAATTTTCTTAAACAAATTGTTTCAGAATAATTACATTAATATGAATCTTTACAGTATTGCTTTGCATTCTTTTTCGAAATAAATTATAGTTTTGCTTATTTTGCTCTTTTAACAGTTTAGAGTCACTTGTTTTCGTATTTAATTTTTAAATTATCATTAAAATACCTACTAGAATAATTTGTTTCTTGTTTTGTACTTAAGACTGTAGCACACAGCGACACAGCGCACTACCTATAGAAAGTAAACTCTGTGTTGTACTACTTTCTAGATATGCTGCAATGAATAAATAGATATGACATAAGAAGAAGATTGGCTAAGTGCAAGCAGCACGCAGCAAGTGAATACGGCTAACAGAGGATCAGAGGGGATGACGAGTAGATCCCGTTACGTTACAGGGCATCACTGTCACTACAGATACCTTCCGACACCCACACAACACTACGGTCATGACAACGGCATGCTTTGATCACGTTTAGCTTTGCGTTTCACAAAATAAACACTGTTTCAATCAAGATGAGACATTTAAAAATTAGTTGAGCACAGAATCGAAATCTTGTACATAAAATCAAACTAAATAAAATAAATAAATATATCATCACGCCTTTTACCCATCACTGGGTGTGGCACTCTGCCTAAGCAGATCTCGGTAAGTGATATATTTTTTCGCGTGAAGTGCGGTTACCAGCCGTCAAATCACGGCCTCCAAAGATATTAGTGGTGGAGGAGCCACAGGGATAGATTTTTTAAATTGGTGAAAATTGTTTGTCGGCTGTGCGGATCGAACCAGGGTTCTTAAGATCCACAGGCCGACTCGATAAAATCAAACTATATTACTAATTATTTCACATGCCCGCCCACGTATGAATGCCAAAATAATGTATTGTTGAAATAGTTAAATATTCGATTTTCAATTTTTATTCATTTATAATTTTCATAATAAGGGCATATTTGTATTTTCTGCTCTAGCAGATCTCGGTAAGTGACATATTTATGCGCGTGAAATGCGATTACCAACTGTCATATTACGATTCTCAAGGATGTTAATAGAGAGGGAGCCACAGGGGTAGTTTTAACGTTTGTTGGCTGCGGGAATCAAAACCAGGTTTTCAAATCCACAGGCTGACTCGATACCACTGAGCCACCTACCCCATATATTTATATTAGCTCTAAATATAATATTTTTTTAAATTTTAATTTATTTGGATTTCAGGCTTTTTTCAAATTAATAAAAAAGTTAAAATTAATTATACATTTTTTATTAAGTAATAATTAAGGCGACGTTTCGGCCAAAAATTTAGGCCATTATCAAGCAGTTGGTGAATTAAAATTAAGATTACATAATTGAACAATAAAATCTTTTGAGGTGAACACCTCACGAGTCAAACAGAAACTAATTAAAATTTAAAAAATCTACCATTCGGCTTATTAAAAAAGAAGTAAAATCCCTTCATTTTACTAAATATAATATAATAAAGGCAGTATAACATCAAAAATGTAGCTTGGTTTCATACTTTATAGTGTTATAGAAACATTTATTAAGCTATATATTAATTAAATTTTCACATTTTCATGTTTTTATTGTATGAAAGTTAGTCACATCTTACGAAAACTATCTGTAGGAACCCGAATCACACAAATATACGGTTTTGGTTTCTGTTCGCGGTTCAACTTTTGTTTTTAAGTCGGTTTTTATTCCGGTTTAATATATGATTACAGATTCAGTAATTAATATAATATAAATTTATTCAAGTTTACTTGAAAGTACAAAAAAGAATTTAAATATAATTATAATTTATTCGACAAAAATATGCATATCCGACGTCACAACCAGGGCTACAAACTGCTGAAAAAATCAACTCGATTCACAGTTCAACATACTTTGTCGGTTCAGTTTATAGTAAATACACTTTTGGATCGGTTTATGAACCGGTTGACAAAATTAGTTTAGTTAGACTCTTTTCACCAATTTAAATTTACCAGTGTGGCTCCCCTTCCACTAACATCTTTGGGGGCCGTGATTTGACGGCTGGTAACCGTACTTCGCGCGATGTAATATATCACCTACCGAGTTCTGCTTACGGCAGAGTTCCACACTCAGTAATGGGTAAAAGGCGTGATGATATATTTATTTATTTATAGATTCTTCTGTTCAATTGTTTTTATTATTTTTTATACATACCTATGATTTATATGTAAATAGTTAGAAAATATCGATTTGAACCGGTACAAACCAAATCACATGTTCGGTTTGGTTCTACATACACAGTTCGGTTCGAGTACAAGAACCTGTACAATTCTGTTTCGGTTTAAATTTAGAATCCGTTTATAATATATATACTAAGTCGATTAGCTTTCAACTAGCTAGTTTACCTAACCAACTACGGTTAGATAAATGTTCTCGTTATTGAATATTATAGGAAAAGGTTCAAGTTTCAGTTTTAGTTTATTAAATATATATGCAGATTCAATTCGGTTTATGTTGCGATACGGTTTCTGTTTAAATCTATTGTAATAACATTATTAATTATTGTTTATATAATTTTGTTGTTTATTAATTTGAATATCGAACAAAATTTTACAAATGTTAAATCTGCTTCAAAGTAGGAAGGAGAAAAAATGTTTTCATGATTCTAGAAATTTGTGGGAATGCGTGAGATTTCTTTCAGGCATAGTGGAAATATGTTGATGTTCGGTAGTATATTTAATTTCCATCTCCTTCAAAAGCAATTTTCTGAATGAAAAAAAAAATAACTGGCATATTAAATGTAAAGGCAGTTATAAAAACTGAATCTTAAATCAGACCGAAACACAATAAACAGTAACGGAGAATAGCAACAGATGACTTCGAAAGAAATTACCTTGCCGTACGAAAAATTCAATAACCACTTTTCTCCTGCACACTTAAAACAATGGAAGGCGGCCAGGGTTAGGGCCAAGACGAGATGAGAACGTGCGAGTGAGAGAGAGGAAAAAAACAATTACATATCAATTCCGCGGCGAGTAGCACTCGGAGCCGTAAAAGAATAGAGCAATCCCATTGCCACAAGGAGCGATAAAAACCCGTGAATATATTTTGTGTAATTGCGCCACACAAGTCGAGTTTATTATTCTTAGTTCGGGCTGGAGCCGTGCGCGGCGATGGCGCTGGCGTGTTACGGGCCCCCGGGGACCTACGACGCCGTGCGCCACGTGCAGGACCGGCGTTGGCTCTTCACCTTCGGGCGGGTCTTGCCGCAGCAAGCTGCACCAACTGCACACAGTGTTATTGTTCATATATGGTTGAAAACATTTTAATTTCATAAAAAAACAGCGTGTATTATAATAAATATGCTGCCATTAATTATGACTTCGTATATTTACACAATTTATTAAATATGACGTTATCAAAACAGTGCGTAGATATTCTTTTGGTTGTTAAAAGTTAGTAATTTTTATGTAGAAAAATGTTTCTAATAAAATTTTCTATCTTTTATATGAAACATCTCTTCTTATTTTATTATATTTAAACGTTTGGCAGCATAAAGAAAATAGATATATCATCACGCCTTTTGCCCATTACTGGGTGTGGCACTCTGCCATAGTAGATCACGGTAAGTGTTGTATTATTCGCGTGAATTGCGATTACCAGTCGTCAAATCACGGCCCTCCAAGATGTTAGTGAGGGAAGCCACAGGGGTAGTTTAACATCGTGAAAATTGATTGCCGGCTGTGGGGATCGAACCAGGATTCTTAAGATACACATTCCGACTCGATACCACTGAGCCATCTATCCCATGTTTGACACCATATGCGTTCAATTTAAAATATAATTTATTGTGATTTAAATTAAATAAGGTTTTGTGATAATTTAAAAATACTAATTTTTATAGTTTTAATTTTGTTGTATATACATATTTTGACTGTTTTAGCAGAGTAAACGAATGAACAGCGACTTCGAAATAAAAATTATTTGGTGAAAAGAAGTGAAATTGTATAATAATCAATATATTGTTGTAGTTAATATATTGCGTTAGTCAGTATACAGGCGCAAAAATATATTAATAATCGAATTGCAGGGATGTGCGCGTAGTCTACTGCAAGTAATCTACACCATTCTCTACGTGTAAACAATCATGTAGTCTACGTCTTCATTTTTTATGTAAACAATGTAGACTATGTATATAATGAAAACACCTGTGTTCACTTAAGTCAGATTAGAAATTTTATCCCTAGAATTAGGGAATTTGAAATGTTGTTAGAGATTTTTATTTTTATTCTAGGGATTACATGAAAAAAAATTAGTTGTGCAGGGAAAAACGTTCAAAATTTGTCAACTGGTTACTGTTAAAAATAGCGCCAAAGAAAACTCCGTCTGGTGAGATGGCGCGTTGATCGATTTTAAAAATATGACAGTTCGCCCAAGACCCAAGACAGATATTCGTCTAGTAATGTACGAACACTTACTTTATTAGTTTTATTATATAAAGACCGATAATAACCTGAGTTTACGAATACGAATACATGTAATAGTTGCAAAGGAATAAATTTAAGTTATGTTGAATTTTACAACTTTCAGATGCATTGTCTACAATGTTTACATTGTCTACGTCGCTAGAATTGTCGACGTATTGTCTACGTGTAGATGTATACAATTAAAGATTACACGTAGATGCACATCTCTGTCGAATTGTAATAGAGATGCCGCGCCGCGTTCAGGTAAAATTTCTTGATTATTTATTTGCTTATTACTTCCTTGTACGAAGTAAAGGAAGTATTGTTATCGCGAAAATTTTCGGGTCTCAGATTTCAGTGGAAATACGCATTTTGGCCCTCCCTGAGTCCATTTTGACTAATTTCGTCGTGACGTCTGTACGTACGTATGTACGTATGTACGTATGTACGTACGTACGTACGTACGTATGTATCTCGCATAACTCAAAAACGGTAAGCCGTAGAAAATTGAAATTTTATATTTAGGACTGTTATAACATCTAGTTGTGCACCTCCCTTTTTGGTCATTATATAACTTCCGGAAGTGGTACTTTACTTGAAGCCTATAATAAATTTTCATGAAAAACTATATTCAAATATAATTTAAAACTTTCCAAATTTGGTATATAAGACTACTATATCAATGTAAATAATATAATAGATTTTGGTTAAAAACACTAACCGGAAGTGACACATTACATGAAGCTGCTAACAGTTTTCCTTGAAAAAAATGGTATTATTTTAATTTTAGAAATAAATGCTTCAAATAAAAGTTTTAGAGAATTAAATTCTGCGTCTAGCACATTAAGAATTTTTAAATTAGCCTTTTGCATAAGCGAGATATCTAAATTTAAATAGTACATATTTTGTGTGTTTTTTTAATTAAGTTTGCTATGGATTAGAACAAAAAATAAAAAATAAAAGATTTTATGTCAAATATGTGCAATTAAAAAAATATCTATAGTTTAATACGCGTACAAGGAAGTCATGTGGTGACCACATCAGTTTTTTTTTATTTAACTGATCAGTATCTAAATAATCTCGAACGTTTCTATTACGAACTATTAAATAAAGCTAATCTAAATTTCTTTCTGCAACTATGTATTTATTGCAAACTATCGTGTCGAGTCCTGCCCTGCATTTCGTGAGTTTCACGGCTCCATTTTACTATTGCCCGTCGCAAAACAATGAGAGTCGAAAGAAAGACGAAAGAATAGCTCGGAATTCTTGTCTTACCTGACCGTGAGGGGCAGGCGGGATAAGTTTTGAATGCAGGCCCGCAGGTTCCGTGTCTCTTGCATAATTCAGCGCGTGCGATGCAGCACCGCGGACGCGGACCTGCACTGCCGACCACTCCACAACTCCGCTCCTGATCCCAGCTTCCGCTACGCGTTTCATCACCAGCTTCTCAACCGGATTACACTTATAATGGAGGTGCGTAAATATGGTGTGGACTTCCAGAAAATCCCGGAAAATGCCTGAAATTGAAAACCTTACTTGAAATCCTTAAAAATCATTGACTGGTAGCACAAGCTCTGTTTTTGCTTGTTTTAAGAGCAGCGTATTTGGGTGTTTCAGCTATCTCTAACATGTTAAAACCGTGCTCTTAGAACACCCAAAAACAGAGCTTGTGCTACCAGCCATTGTATTTGTTTAAAGTATCTAAAAATAAATTATTTGCATTAAAAGATAATTGTTTAATTTAATTCCACATACATACATACATAACATCACGCCATATCCCATTAAATGGGGTAGTACAAACCCGTCAACATTTTCATCCTGACACACGATACTCGTTTCGACCACATTAACACTTCCTCCATACAAACTCTTTCCTCACAACCAAAATCCATCATCACGCAACAAACATCCATCTATTCGCTACTGTATACCTATTTCGTAAATCTTCACTTACGCCCACTTCTCTAACAACGAATCTATAAAAAATGAAAGCAGCATCTTCTGCGCTTGTTTAAAAATACATTTAATACAATTGCAGTTACACACTGTATAGTAAAAACTGAGAATGAAGAAAAAAAGATGAGGAAGGAAGGGAGTATCCCTCTGCGCTTATTTTTGAAAGTGAATTTCACACAATTGCAGTTGGACACTCTATAGTAAAAACAGAAAATGAATCAAAAAGATAAGAAAGGAAGAGAGTATCTCTCTGCGCTTATTTTTGAAGGTGAACTCCACACAATTGCAGGTAAACACTCGAAAAATCTAACCAATGAATCTAAAATCAAGAATCATACGCTTTGTCTTTATTCATCATATTTATCCCGCAATTAATTTTCGCCAAACATTTATATTCTGACACACCACTTTTGCTTCAACCATATTCATAATTCTTTTCATACAAGCTCGTTTATTCTTCTCGCTCGGAATCTTTCGCTCACGCAACAACCCTTCAATCATATTTATCCATTTGTTCCTACATACATAACATCCCATTAAGTGGGGTAACACGAATTCCTCCAATATTTGTCCCACATTCTCATCCTGACACATCATTTCAGTTCAACTACATTCAAGCCTATTAATGCCTCACACTCTTATATCACGCAACTAACCTATACTCGATCTTATTCACTTGTTTATTAATTTTTTACTTACACTCATAAAAAAAGGTAGTGAGCAACGAAAAGATATCGATCTATAGTAATACGGCACAAATTCACAAAAGTTAAATATACGTAGCTATCTGTACACCACAACGTTTGTTTGATAACTGAATCTCTCATTCTTGTTGTATGATTGTCTAGTACCGACTCAATTTACGTTCAAAAACTATTCGTAATCCTATAATTATAATATACTAGAGAGAGATATACACTTGTATTCAGGTACACGAATTACATCGCATACAAATTACAAAATATTAATTTTGGTTTGTTGCAGGCTCAGACTGAACAATTATGACAATTAATGCTAATTATGTTCGAATAATATGAATGAAAGTTAAAATTTATAAGATCTGTAGAAACATAATATTTACAATTTTACTTTTGATATTATTATAAATAATAATTTTACTTTTGCTATTGTTATATATATCATCATGCCTTCTACCCATTACTGGGTGTGGCACTCTGCCGAAGCAGATCTCGGTAAATGATATATTTCTTCGCGAGAAGTGCGGTGACCAGCCGTCGAATCACGGCCCCAAAATATATAAGTGGTGGGGAGTCACAGGGGTAGATTTAAATTGATGAAAATTGTTCGTCGGCTGTGGGGCTCGAACCAGGGTTCTCAAGATCCACCTACCCCAAATTTGGTGTTGTTTTAATATGTGATCGTAAAAAAGTATAATATGTGATTCTTTAAATACTCGTTTTTTATACATTCGTTACTAAAGAGACGTTTATAAAACTCGTTACATAATATACTATTATATACGTCTCTTTAGTTATTATAATAAACGAGTATCTAAAGTGTTTATAAAACGAGTTACATACTATACATTTTCTACGATCACAAATTAAGACAACAAAAAATGTAAAAAAGTACTATGATTTATTTAAAAAACATTGCTGTTACAATGACAGATATCTAAAGCTAACTTCACGCAGTGTTTAATATCTCAAGCCGGGAGTACAAAAAATCCACGGTTTGTCAACATGTAATTAAATGTTATTTACCGCCATGGATATCAGTAAATTCAATTTAATTTAGAACAAAATATCATCGACATGCTACCAGAAATCCAAAAGTAATAATTAAATATAAATATATCATCACGCCTTTTACTCATTACTGGGTGTGGCACTTCATTGTAGCAGATCTCAGTAAGTGATATATTTATGCTCGTGAAATGCAGTTACCAGACGTTAAATTAAGGCCCCCAAAGATATTAGTTACAGGGGTAGTTTTAATATAGTGAAAATTGTTAGTCGGGTGTGGGAATCGAACCACAGTTCGACTCTATACTAATGAGCCACCTACCTCGTAAATAAAACTAAAAACGAATTAATAAAAACTTAGAACAGAACTGCGTTTGTGTTTGTATTCATATTCCTGAGTACTTGATGGCCAGTGAAGTAAGATCTCGAAGCTACTTCCGTTGGCTAGCGCTAAGATTGAGTCGGAGTCGAGTAATTTGGGCGCGAGTCATAAACACGCCACGTGCTTATTAAAGCTCTCGGAGCAGCAGACGGCGCCGACGCTTGTGCTGGTTTCATGCACATAAACCATTGTGCTTTATGGTCACTGCTGCGCCCTGCGCCAACCCTCGTCCCCTTGCAGCCCCGCCACATCGTACAACGCTACTACAATACGTTTCTAGCTGGCTAAATTGCACTACTGGATGTCTTATGTTTGCAGTGGCGGTACACGAACAAGTTGTTGAGCATTGATAAACAATATTATTTTTCTACGATTGCTATGAAAAGTTGACAATTATTTGTCATCGTAAAGTTGACGTTTTCTGTGGAACAATCGAAAAATATCTTTTTTGCGCGTCTCCAATGACAACGCGCGAAAAAGACGTTAAATGTGCGCGTTTCCAATGGCAACGCGCGAAAAAGATATTAAATGCGCGCTTATTTCAATAGTTACCAGGGATACAAACAAAACAGAACCTTGTCATATTGACAGTGCGATTTTATTTTCAGTACGCATACGTTTTTTAATAATTTGAAGATGCAATCGTAGAAAAAATGATGTGTGTATCACGAGCGTAAAGTGTCTTTGTTCCTCTTACACTATTGCAGCTCTCGCCTTCGACTCGCGCTGTAATTACCGTGTTCGAGTAACAAAGAATCACTTTACGCTCTTAATACACAAATAACTATTTTCTAAGACTATTACGATATCTGCTCATTGTATGTTTGTTATTGCTACGGATACATAGTATATTGTAAACACATTTTCATATCTCGTGGTAACCATAGCAACAATGCGTTTTTTGACAGCACTGTCAAAAACGATAAGTTTCAAATTTAAAACTCCATTGAAAGCAATACTATAACATCATTAATGTGTTTAAACTGTAGTAAGTTTAAATATAATTATATTTCGATATAAAGGTGTTCTCATAGCAAACAACGAACATAACCTAAAATGTCAAACACCTCAAAAGAAACACTTTTTTCTACAAGCAGAGCCTCGAAGCGGCCATCAAGTAATATTAGTAACATATGCTGCCAATTTCTGGTAAAAGTGTAGACTTTAGAACCAAATATACATTAATATTATTGCTAGGATACTTATTATGAAATGTCATACTAGAGGAGTAAATTCGGGACATCGTTATTATTAAAATATGAATTATTTGTATCGTAGTCGTAGAAAAAGTATAGTGCACAACTCGCATAAAAAGTCAATTTTTTGATTATAGTACAATATTGTTAATAGCAATAGTTTGTTATCTTGTATTTATATTAAAATTAAAGAAGGGATATGTGACGTCACTGCAGGGAAGAAGGGATATGTGACCGCACAAGTAGCAAATGGCCAGAGAAAGTCGCATTTCTAAGTTTTGGTCTTACAACTAACCTCAAATTATATTACGTGATATCTGTTATACGTTAGTTTTAACATTTGAGAGAAAAAATTATATTATAAATATGTGTAGAAGAAAAAGAAAAGAATTTTATACTGTGATATCTCAATTAATACTGCATCATTTCTTTGACACGAGACAACATACTTAATATTTATATTTATTTATTTTAAAATTTGTTTTACTTCGAGCATGACCATAGATACAAATACCATTGCTATTTGTTGTCGTTCAATTAGTACAGAATACAAATTTACCATTAATTTTATGTATATGAGTTTTAATATGTTTTTAGAACGTATATATGTATATAGTGGATACAATTAGATAATAAACTTTGTCCTACACAAGAATGCAGAAAATAGGTACTAATCACCGCAATTGAATTTTAATTTATAAAATGGTGTCTTGTTTATTACGTTAATTAAAATTAACGATCAACGCGTATTAATTCTATAATACATTTCAAGTTACCGCATTCTTACATGCAATGACAAAGAAATGTTACTTACTTAGTAAATATTAACCGATTAAAAACAGGAAACAAATAATTGCTTTCGTATAATCTTACTTATGTGTAGGTAGTATCCTATTTAAAAGTTTTTGTTTTAATATTGAATTAGGATTTCATTTTTACTGTATTATCACTTCTTACATCCGAGTTTTGTATAGAAATGTAACTTTTAGCAATATTAAAATAAAATACTGTACCTATGTCCCATTTAAATAAAGCAGGATGTAAGATACCCCTTCATCCAGTATAGAAAAAAAATAATACCTCACTAGTGTATTGTTAAAGGCCCCATACGCACGCCTCTGGTAGAGTATACCTGTGCGGTACATGCAAGTCTCTCCTGGGAGAAATTCCGACTCGCGTTTAAAATTGCGGAATTCTTCGCCTGTAGTTTTCTTTATTTCACTTACAACTTGTTACGGCGGCGGGTGGCGGGTGGCGGGTGGCGGGTGGTAGTACATGCTATGTCTATGTTACGTGCGCTGTGCTGCCGTTGTGTTAGCGTTGCGTGTATGTGATGCTGCCATGTGTATCCCGCACACGTAAGTGACCTGTGCTACCTGTCTTCCGTGGCCCGTGGGTCACCCTGGAGCATGGATCGCTCGGGCTCGGGTCAAATGGTTTTAGTTTGTTGCTGCTGCAAATACATGTTGACATGGCAAGATGTATAGTGGAGCAGTTACTGCAACAAGGGACCTAATTATAGAATTGTTAAATACAAACTAGGTACCAATTGTTTGTTCTTTTACTAACATGTCGACTGTACAACACAACAATTAATTTATGTTTAATACGTGTCTGAAGTAATATTAAAGGTTATAAAGAAAACAGGAAAGTCCCTAGATTTCTAAAATACTTCGAATTATGAAGTCTATATTGGAGTCATCGAGCCAAAATCATAAACAGTTGTGTTCATTTTAAATTTAGTGCTTAAATTTGTAATCAAAATGGCGGCAAATCTCAAAATTACAGTGTGATTATAGGCGTGTTTCTTTGGACTATAGTTCGTAATCAAAGTGATCAAGAAGTATCATGATTCCTTCTACCTTCTTTTTCAATTCGTGATTATGAAACGACAATCCTCTTTTCATTCTGAATCATACTTTTTCTATGATTCTTGGTTACTGATTCTTATCAAAGATTTTAAACATGGGTTCTATAAATAAATATGAGTGATCCAAGTGACGAATAATAAGGAATTGGCAGTACTTGGAAGAACATATGCCGACGTACACATATTTAATAATAATGAAATATTTTTTCGGTAAAACTTGACTTGAGGGCCAAACCTGAAGTTGGCTGCAGAACAAGCTGCTTCTGGCTTGAATTCAGGAGTACCAACTAAAAAAAAACACTCCTAACCATGCCAAACCTAGTACAGAACGCATTTTTATGATAAATTTATTTTTAAACAGATGTACTCGAATTTTATTACAAACAAAATTTTGTTTCGTTAATAAAAAAACACCCCTAACCATGCCAAACCTAGTACAGAACGCATTTTTATGATAAATATACTTCGCATTTCAAATTGCTCGGCTTTTGAAGTTAAGTTGGTACTCCTGAATTCAAGCCAGAAGCGGCTTGTTCCGTAGCCAACTTCAGTTTTGGCCCCCAAGTCAAGTTTAGCCATTTTTTTTCTGCTATAGCTCGGTCACAATTTATACACGATCAAACATTTATGAAATTATAAAACAGGTTTGTTTTTGAATTTGACGTTTGAAGTATTAAACGTTCATGTTCATATTATAGGACTGCTCTGATTGGGTTAAATTTTAATCATTATTTATGTTTGTTGTTTTCTTTAGTATTATATTTAATCATGAGTCAACGCAATCAATCGAATCATGATGTAGAAAATCACAGTCCAAAGAAAGACACCTTATAGAATGTATTTCATTTTAATTCTAATTAGCTGACTAAAACGTCAAAGAGAAGGCATGTTTACATAAAACATTGACAATAATAGCGCTGTACAATTAAATTATTTAACATTTTTATAAATGTTGATATATACCTAACATTTAAGTTTTATAAAATGAATCTTTAGGATATGTAACAAAATTGTACATCATTTATATTTAGAGGACAATTAATGTTGTTACTATCAAACAAATTTTGGGTAAATTGCTAAATAGTTCACTTGTCAATTTTAAGGTTGACAAGAAGTAGTAAAATTAAAAAATCACTAAAAAAAGTCAGGGAACACAAAAATATATTTCAAAAACGTAATCAACAATCAAACGACCAAACTTTGGACAAATATATTTCGCTCCAACAAAAATAAATAAATATATCTTCACGCATTTTACCCATAACTGGGTGTGGCACTCTGCCTAAGCAGATCACGGTAAGTGATATATTTTTCCCGCGTGAAGTGTGGTTACCAGCCGTCAAATTACGGCCCCCAAAGATATTAGTGGAGGGGGAGTAACAGGGGTAGATTTAAATTGGCGAAAATTGTTTGTCGGCTGTGGGGATCGAACCAGGGTTCTCAAGATCCACAGGCTGACTCGATACCACTGAGCTACCTACCCCATTAATATATATGTTTACGAATTTGCAAATATCTAATGAACAATTTAATATTCGATGAATATTTCTATAGTTAGATATATCATATACCGTGTAGTAAAATAGTGTCCAGAAGAAAAAGCAATAAAACATATTTTTTTTGTCTTTTATTTTTTCTTTCACCGAAATACACATGTACACAACACAAAGACGCGAAGAAATACCGGCAAAATATTTGAATTTAAAATACATACTTCTATTCTGACTATTGTATCATTTTAAAATATGTATAAATTTCTTCATTACATTTTCGTACTGAGAGACAATCCAATTCTTGCCTCCGAGTAGACAATACAAATATAACCTTACATGTCATATATCAAACACGTGTATTTTAATTTTGGTCAATTGACTGTTGGCCATACACATTTGCGCATGCTTTTAGGCACCACAAATAATACGATGCAGGTGATGTTTTAGTTTGCACTCTAGTCTTCTGGATGTTTGAAATCGTTTTGCCCCAGTAGTTGTTTGTTTAAAGTTTTTGATAAAATGGTTCATCATAATTTGACAATTCTATCAGTATTTGAAAGTCCAGTAATAAAAATATAGATGGACATTTTTGTTTGAAATGAAATATATGTATGAGAGTAGTCCGTTGAACATGAAATGGGCGAAGTGCAAAGTGTTGATGCTTGTCGCGCATCAATTACCCGGAATCACCTTGGCGCGGTTGCGGTGGCCGCCAACTTCAAAGTCTCCAAGAAGACGCGAAGCAGCGCTGCGGATGTCCGCGTCCACCGCACATGCATAAACATATCGCGAACGGACTCGGCTGCATATTTGATGCGATGATGCGAGCAAGTCAGCGCCAGCGCCAGAGCCCGACCCGCGGGGCCCATAACTCATATCGGTAACGCGTATATCACCAGCTGGGTGCCTTCGACTGCTCGACTCTCGACTGCTGATGCCTGCCTTGCCGATGCTACGATGTGAAATATGAACGAGCCCGTTTTGTAAACGACACGCGAACACTCAACGCCTTCGGTATTTTTGTTGTCGCATGGAATGATTTATTGCCATGCGTGTGATTTTCTGAATTTTCTTCTTTAAGGGTTCGACGAGTACGTTTCAAGTATGGTGAAATACTAAATAAAAACACCGCACTTTATCTCGCAAGTTATTCACTATAGTTTCATAATATTTTGCGGTGGAATAACATAACTAATTAAAAAACAACAAAGACAAAATTAATTGTCTTTAAATGCTCACTTGGTGAAACTAGGTTTAATAATAAAATATCAAAATAAACACTTGTCTAAGTCTCACAAAATTCAGCCTCCAAGTCACCTTATGAGGGCCAGCCTCTGACGATGCCCTCATAAGGTGACTTGGAGGCTGAATTTTGTGAGACTTAGACAAGTGTTTATTTTGATATTTTATTACATAACTAATTGGTTGACATCTGTATTATTCAATTTCAATTTGTAGTATTTATTTATTTATTTATGTTACGCTGTACAACAGAAACTTAATCCCAATTACAGTACAGGATCCGCACTCACAGAACCGCAGTGTGATAGTTCATATAATTTTTAGCTTGAGTCAGATTCGAACTCGTGATCAGACAGAGATAGATTATACTAATTTTATATACCTACTACATCTAGAACTGCAAACTAAATTAAATGCTTTTTTATAGAGAAAAAAAAATAATTTTTTTTCTACGACAATCCAGAAAGTCATTATTTTCTGCATTCAAGTGTCAACAGAGTGAAATTTTTGTTTTCAGTTGTCATAAACACAAACATGACATGAGACAAATAAATAAATATATCATCACGCATTTCACCCATTACTGGATGTGACACTCTGCTGAAAAAGATCTCGGTAAGTGATATATTTATGCGCGTAAAGTACGGTTACCAGCCGTCAAATCACGCTCCAATAAGATGTTAGTGAACGAGGAGCTACATGGCTTGTTTTAACATGGTGAATATTATTTGTCGGTTGTGGAAATCGAAGAGAGCTAAAAACTAAATAATTAAAAACCAAACATTTGTATTACATGCTATTAATTGGTCTCGTTTTGCTCGATCTTTTAATTTATAAATCAAATTGGAGCATACAAATTATGTATTATGTAGAAGTAGATCACTGTTTTGGCTCGCTTGCTATTTCGAAAAAAATTCGCAACAAATTTTATTTAATTTAAAATAGGCTGAATTTTCTTGCCCTTTTATAAAATAATATTAAACTTGAACTAAATAACTACTATAATTAATACGTTCAATTAATACTAGCATAATTCAAAGTAATTGTAAAGCCATCAAGTATTAAAAGAATATATATTTCTGATTGAATATCAGTATATCAAAATGTACAAAAGTTTGTTTAAATCATTTTTTAAACACAATATAAAAATATGTTTTTTCTAGATATGTAGATAATTTGTTATATTATTAACTTAATCGAAGTAAATATGAGAAAACATATCAACTAGAAAAATACTTATGGCAGATTACAAAAGCAGAAGACAGCAGTATGCAAATATTTCAAGTAGATATACATCGAATAATAAACTGTCAACGCGAAGAAGCTATGGTAGACGTCGCGTCAGATTTAGCGGCTTGCGATCAGGATCAGCAGGAGCGAGCGATCCATCGAGCTCCAGTGGCGGAGGCGGCGGCGGAGCGGCAGGACGGACGGACGGAGCCGTTAGCTGCTCGGAGGTGTCAACCACTCGTTTACCGTAAGCTAAGGTGCTGAATAAAAGAACAGCCGGTAGCTGTGTTAAAAGCCACGCGGCTCAATTATTAACGGGGCGCAGCGCTGCTTGACCCGCCGCCCCAGCCGCCCCGGGTCGACGAGCGCGAACCGCCTACATATTTAATTGTTGCCCGCCCCTCCTGCACCGGGCCTGTCCCCTTGGCGCCGGTCCTGATTTGCTCTCCGATCCTAGTTTGCATCACTATGTACAATTCGAGAAATCACATTTCTAAACAACACATTCTGTATCAATTACTTTCTATATTACATATTCATGTCATTAGTTTTAGTATTCCTTTTATTTTAATAATATAATCAAATATAACAGAAAGCAGAACAGTAAAATTTAATATATGCCTAAATGTAAATAAGTCGAAGTTTACATTGAGAATTTACCACGTGGGAACTACTAAATCGGGAATTTGTTTGAACCAACGAAATAAAAGATATTTTGATAGTACTCAAATAAAATAAATAAATATATCATCACGCCTTTTACCCATTACTAGGTGTGGCACTCTGCCTAAGCAGATCTCGGTAAGTGTTATATTTTTTCGCCTGAAGTGCAGTTACCAGCCGTCAAATCACGGCTTCTAAAGATATTAGTGAAGGGGGAGTCACAGGGGTAGATTTTTTTAATTTGGTGAAAATTGTTTGTCGGCTGTGGGGATCGAACCAGGGTTCTCAAGATCCACAGGCCGACTCGATACCACTGAGCCACCTACCACTGTTATTAATATCCTTGGTTACGAATAATAGTGCTCGAGTTACAAAGACACTTTACGCTCGTGATACACACATAATTTTTTCTACGATTGCATCTTAAAGTTATTAAAAAACGTAGGTATACGTCTAAAACTAAATTCGTTTTGTTAACTGTCAATATGACAAGTTTCTGTTTTGTTTGTATCCCTGGTAACTATTGAAATAATCTTTTTCGCGCGTTGCCATTGGAAACGCGCGAATTTAACGTCTTTTTCGCGCGTTGCTATTGGAGACGCGCAAAAAAGATATTTTTCTATTGTTCCACAGAAAACGTCAACTTTACGATGACAAATGAGAGCGTAATTGTCATCTTTTCATAGCAATCGTAGAAAAAATAAATTATATTTTCAATATTTTCATAAACGTCAATTTTGAATATTAAATGTACACTGAAAAAATGTAGAATTTTCATCACTGTGCAAATAAATACCTAACTATTCTTGTTAATTAACTCTTGTTTGGTAAATTCTCAAGCCGAATACAACTCGTAGTATGAAAATTGACAGATAATATTTTGACATAAATATACATTCGTTGTTATGGAAATGGAAACATAACGAGTGCAAAGCACTAGTTGTGTTTCCTATTTCCATAACAACTCATAATTTATGTCAAAATATTTTCAGCAATTTTCATACTACTTGTTATATTATATATGATAATTTAAGCACTGAAAAGTATCAGTATTTATTTAATACTGTTGATAGTTAGAGTACTAAGTGTTAGTTGACGCTAGCTCTCTAGTAAGGCATCTGTTACCTCCCGAACCCGAGCTGTCAACCTCGACCCTCACGATTGTGATCTGATTTGATTGGATTAGTTTTAAGTGCCAGATTTTGTATTTTTTTATTGTTAGTGACGTGCGCCTATGCTTGAATATTTTATATCTTTTTTTATAATTGACAGGAGGTATGTGTAGAATATTTTTCACGGTTCTAAGATAAAATATAATATAAGCTTTGTTGTGTTGTTAAAGGATTAAATTAATAATGTACAGCGTTACTGTTTCAAAGTTAATTTTAAAATAAATATTTTATGCTGTATACATATTTTAAACGTTATAGGTAATCCCCAGGTGCCTGTGCTGGTAAAAATCTCTTTAATAATTTCCTGTCACATATTTTCCCTATTTCAATTATTTCTTAAAAAGTGTTTTCTCTAATGACATCTTAAACGATGAATAAAAATTAGCAAATATTCTATTTTATTGATGGATTTTGCACATTTATAATTTCTATAGTGTACTATCTTATAATAATGCCACATACATTAAAACTTTAGTAAAATTGGTAATAAGTAAACAATCGGATTCTGCACTATTTTTATTTACTGATTTTTTATTAAACTTCATTTAAATTTAAAACAATGTACAGTTTTAGAAAGTTTTAATTGTTACCACAAACAAAGGAGCACGCATATAATTGTAGTCACATTTATTTTACCATTTAGATAAATATAAAAATGAAGTTTAAATAACTTTTGTAGCAAATCATTAAAAATATGCATGACATCAATTATTCCAAAAAGAAAAATAAATAAACAAAGAATATTTTAGTCAAAAGTTTGATTAGGTACCATTAGTATAATTTGTTGACCTGTTATTCGGTATGTCTTTCACTTCATTGGTTTGTGTCAACCGAACCTTAGTTTCGAATTAGGCAGTATTTAACAACCATTTTTACTAAGTAATATATTAAATGAACAAGCGCGGTGGCCGAGCGTGTTAAGGCATATCTCTTAACATACTGTGACGTCACCCGAACCTAGGTTCGTCAGTTCGAATCCGCCTGTGGACAATGTGTGATTTGTCGTAAAATATAAAATACAGTTACATGTATTTATCACACTCGGGCGCTATAAGCTAGTCACTTATACGCCTTAAATAATATAGCATTCGACTACGAAAACCGGCAGTACGGCAGTGTAAAAACTGCGGCTCGGTGTGTCCGGTAGGCCCAGGCCCGATTTGGGCTGTAGTGCCATCAGAAGAAGAAGAAGAACAATATATTAAATAGTTACGATCAATTAATACAAATTAATATAAATAATATCATATACTATATATTCTGTATTTAGCGACGTAAGCAAAATAATAACCTCAAAATTAGTTGTCAGACGAAATCAGACGAAATGAAAAGTAGAAAATTTCCGAATGGACTAGATGTGCGAGAAAGTTAATGACATTAAAACCTTAAATATCTTAAAAACTAATAACATTTATTAAACTGTGATATGAATTTTTTGGATTAAGTCCAGAGGCGCTAATTTTACAAAATTTTGCGGTGTGCATTTACATTCTTTTTTTTATATTTAAGAAGAATAGTTATATACGTAAAAAGTCAGGAAAGCGTTCAATTACAGGATGAATAGATAGTAAACAGCTTACGAATCCTGTACGACGCTTTATTGACGTGTTATGTATAACATTCTACCCTTATGAACAAATAATAAATATTTTAAATTAATTTAAATTAAAGAAATATTTGACATACATATTCAGTCAGTATTTTATGTTGCTATGTAACTAGACACTCACGTTTCTTTCATTACCTGCCTAGCCAGGCAATATGTTCCTGACTAGGCATGCAAAGCTTTCCGGAGTCTTAAAGGTCAGGCAAATGTATATTTTCCTGTCAGTTTCAGATAAAAATAATAATTTAGTAAATAGAAAAAGAACTTTTAAAGTGTAAGAAAGCTTATGTCACACTGACAATACAGTAATATAGCGCGCTAATAGTTCCATTTGATGCCAATAATGAAAGATTGCAACAATGATTAATTATAATAATTATAAAAGGTTACAACAATGATATATTATAACAATGAAATATTATAACAATGAAAGGTTGTGACAGATAGATAGTCAATAATCTTAATTTGTGAATTTTTATTATTAAACGAATTGAATTCAGGAACACTACTTTCTAACATGATTAGTTTGACCACAAACATTGTACTACATTGAAATCTACAAAAATGCCAAATTATTTTATAATATATTAATTTTATAAATTTCTTTTTAATTGTGCACCCTATAATTGTTTTTGTACACTCCACACATTGATGGTATTGTGATATTTTAATATAACTGATTTATTTAGCAATTTATGACTATAGTGGATGACTTATTACGACTCATAGTAATGTGTATATCTTTCTAATTAAAAACAAAACTATAGAGAAAGCATGTAACATACTGTTATATTTGTGGATGTTTAGGATGTATACAGACGTCGCTTGTCGTGACGGCCTCCAGCGTAAGTGTACGCAGAGGACACCACACGACACGTATTGTTTTAAACTTTAAGTCGAAGCTCTTGTATTTCGTACACGTCCAGGCGGCTGGCTGATGCCGGCAGTACCTGAGGGAGCTGTCGATAGCGCAGAACGTCCCCGGGACTCGCCGGGACGATCCGGGACGCCTCGGGACCCGACTCAGCCGCCGCCATCAACGTGAATATTCTTTATGTTCAGTGCTTACAGCTACAGGACCGTCAGCACGCATGCATGCTATATTGGAGCCATGGAGACATTTTATTTACTCTCAAGTGTCAAATACTTTCGAAATTTATCTATAAAATTATAACTGACTTTTATGGCCGGGTTACGGAAAATTATTTGTAACGGAATTGACATTAACATGGACCTTTATCAAGCTATAAATAAAATTGAAAAATATAGAGGTATGTTCCACTTTACTATTTATTTTCATTTTTAAAGTAATTTATAGGAAAGATTATCGTAAAGTGTTATTTATTACTTCAACATTATGATTAATGACTTAAAAATGACATAATTATGAAACGATTTAGGTAGGTACATATTTCACATTAATTTTGTCAATAAATCGCACATACATACGAGGGTCATTTTAAAAGTTCTCGGAATGAAGTACAAAATATGAGTTCACCTCTTTGAAATTGTTCTTATTTTTCAACACTAACGCATTTAGAACAACGATATTCCAAAGCCTTTATGCCATCACGAAAGCAGGGGCGGATCCAGACTTCGAATGAAGTGGGGGAGGGTCATGAAGTTAATTTTGTTTCTGGGGTGGGGGGGGGGGTCTGGGTATTGCCCAACTTCTAAGTATAAAAAAAAATAATTTGTATTTGTTCATATTATATTCCTGCTTTAAATAATTATGTGTAGCTTAAAGCAAAATTACTTTCCAATAATGGTACAACTATTTTCACACATGCAGATTATTTATTTATTTATGTTACGCTGTACAACAGGAACTTAATCCCAATTTACAGTACAGGGTCCGCACTCACCGAGCCGCAGTGTGATAGTTCATATAATTTTTAACTTGAGTGAGATTCAAACTCGGGATCTCCGGATTCGAATTCCGTATCGCTATCCACACCACCGTACTGACGGACAAATTATACTAAAAGAGAGTTTTTAACTATCTTTAATTTCTTACTCCATACAAAAATTAATTAATGATTAAATATACTAATTTTTAAACAATTTGTCTTAAGATGGTTTTATATTTAAACTTAATTTTAAGATCTTCTTAAGAATATTATAACCGTAGAGAATAAATAAAAGCACTGGATATTGTGATTTAAAAAAAAAATAATTCGCTCATAATGGCAAAAATTGGTTCTACGACAAAGATATAGTTTTCTATTAACCTAATAACTAAGTACTTAAAAAATAAATGATACTAGAACTAAAAAATAATTGTCAGTTTCAGTATGTCATTCGGTACTACCAACCGTCTAATACAAAATGTTCTCTTTCGTAATAGGTTTCATAATGACTTCCTTATGAACGCAAAATAGAAAAAGTAATTTTTGTGATGTTTATCTCAATTTTATATTTGTTAATTTATATAACATCGTTTATTTATTAATATTTTAATATATTAACAGTTTTTTATAGCTTTTCTTATCATATTCTCATTTTTGCCGGACATAATTAAGAGCCCATTATTACTATGAACCCATGGTTAAGATTTGCATAGCTTACTAGTGTCTATAACCAAATAAATGTTAAACTTACAGTTTTCCCGAATATGGTGAACTGGTTGTCTGGACACGAGTCGTCTATGTTTTTCTAACACATGACGTAAATTTTATACCAAGCAATTACAAATAACATTACTTTCAACAATATACTATGAATAAAATAACAAATTATCAAAGAATATAAAGATAAAAAAGTATATTAATTAGGTACCTATACATACCTACTAACAGTGAACGAATAAAAATGAAGAGGAAAAAAGAACTGTTTGAAAGTGGATATGAGAATAAACGTTCGCAATAATTTAACCCCGCTATGATTAATTAATAACATTTCCATCATTATTCTGGTAGAGTAAAATTTATTTTCCACTCATAAAATAATAAACCAAAAAATCAACTGTGCAAAATAAAATATTTCACCCTCAAAAATTAAAGAGTAGATAAAAAGGCTCCGATAAACATCATTAGTAAACCATGAAGTGAAACTTTTTTTTAATAAGCCAACATTTTGCGGTCCGCATCGATGTGGCCGGAGGCAGCAGGGCCGTCCTTAGGGGCGGTGGCGGCGGCCCGCTGATTAAGATTGTGCCCGGCGGCCATGTTTGTCATTAGTTCAGTTAGCGCACTGTTACTGTTTACTAATCACAGATGGTGGCAGCGTACATTGCGTATGCTGTGCTCTGCGGGGGTTGGGGGTTGAATGTGTGTTTGGTTTGCGTTGCTGCTACCGTTGCCGTTGCCGAAGCAGAGGCAAGGATCGTGCTACGTAATTAGATTGATTTCATGTGTGCACTGCGCTAAGTAAACTGTTATTTTTCACTTTGAAGCGAGCGTTTTTAGCCGCCGCAGGGCTGCTGGTCTCTGATACTCTGATCGGGTTCAGTTTACGGCTACTGTTCACGGTGAGCTTGTCGAGATACTTGATAATTATCTGATGATGTGCTTCATAATCAAATAGGTCATCAATAACTAAACACGAATTGGATTTACTAATTAGAATAAATCAAATAAATATGTAGAATTGTTTATACAACAACACACGTAAACTGTATCTAACTATTGAATAATGAAATGTGCAATTTTATTTTTTATATTTCTACTTCTTGGAGTAGGTGGCTCAGTGGTATCTTGAGAACCCTGCTTCGATCCCCACGGCCGAAAAACAATTTTCACCAAATTAAATCTACCCCTGTGGCTCCCCCTCCACTAACATCTTTGGGAGCCGTGATGTGACGGCTGAGAACCGCACTTCACGCGAAGAAATATATCACTTACCGAGATCTGCTTCGACAGAGTGCTACACCCAGTAATGGGTAAAAGGTGTGATGATATATTTATTTATTTATATTTCTACATCTACATTTATTTACTAAAAATGTTTTTTATACTTTGTGTACACAATCGGTTCATTATTAAAACTAAAAAAAGTTAATTAATATAGGCTATTGTTAAACTATTTTTGGTAACTTATTATTTTGTAAGTTTGGCACTACTACACAGCCACACGTTAAATGTCATTTCAAAATGATAATCTTAAATATTTAAAAATGTTTTTTATTACAATTTTCAAGAAGAAATGTACTATTACGCCAGTGGCACCAAAAATGTTAGCTAGGAATGAAATACCCTAATGTTGGCGAATTTAAAACAAAATATTTTTGTTCTACAATCAGTATATCAAATTATATATGTCATTAAAGTTTCGAGGTATAGAACCACCCTGTATATAAGCTCTGTACTTGGTTTGTACCATATAGAATTCTATAGTAGAATTTTCAAGTTGCCAAATTAATATTACATTCTAAATAAATATGCAGTAGAAATTTAGTTAATATCAGTTGCATACTATATGGTATCTCATTATTTTATGCTCTATTAAGTAAAATTATAATTCTTACTTGACAGACAACAGCAATTATATTGTTCATTGGCAGTTGATTAATGTTTTTTTTTCAGTGGCCTAAATCATTATTTTTTAAATACTTCAATTAATTATAGTTTGTTAAAATAAATATATCATCACGCCATTTATCCATTACTGGGTGTGGCACTGCCTCAAATCGGTGATATTTTAGCATTAAAATGAATCTTCCAAATAATAATTTCTTAGCGTCTGACAACACATTAGATTTTGGTCAAATTCGTCTTCGTATTTTAAAATCGCAGTAGCTGTAATAAAGCTAATGAGCTTACGACTTGTTCATTTCAGTTTTAGTGACGCTTTTCAATTCTCCCTGAGTAAGGAATCAGAATCAGGAGGGGTAAAAGGCGAGGGCACAGGGCGCACTCGGCGCTATTAGCATTATCTCCCATCTTAATTCGCGGATTAGGGGATGATGCTGCAATCATTCCAGTTTTATCTGCGACATCGAGTGTACTAATGGTTTACCAGCAACAGAAATAAATGCGATTATTTTGAAAGCCTTCTGCGTTTATCTTCTATCTTGATTTTTATGGTTCATGTTTTGCTTTTGTTCCACATAGGTGTCATACATAATCATTTACGTATTGATGTAGAGATATAGATGAATTGAAAAAATAGTAGAATATATCAAGTACGTAGAGAGGCGGATCCAAAGATCATGCTTGAGGAGGAGCATCCCGTGTATATATATATACAAGGTGTTTCACAACTTAGAGCAAAAAATTAAAAAGTATATTCTGTACGACGTGCTGATCATGAAACAAAAAGAATTTTTTTTTAAATCGCAAAACTATTTTCCATGTTTCTCAGTTGCCACTGTCACTGGGTGGATGATTATGTTAAAGTTATTAATTAAATAAAATTCTATTATAAATAACTGCTAATAATTGAATTGTGTAATTATTCTTTCGTAGTTGATACCTATTTCATTGATTGTGTTTAATAGGAAAGCGAATCCACTGCAGTACTACTTACAAAAAATGTTTTAGGTTAACAACCCTTAATTTTTCGAATTTCAAAAAAATTCTTTTTGTTTCATGATCAGCACGTCATACAGAATATACCCTTTCATTTTTTGCTCTAAGTTGTGAAACATCCTGTATATATAAATAGATATAAAGTTAGAGATTAAAATAAAATATCCCGATTTTCAGTGCAGATGAAAACGTACCGACCAGTTTCATCCATCAACATTAGAGGTCTCCGCGTCGGTACCTCGGTATTTACTACACTGATACTCAAAAGGAGGGCTATTTCGCCATGCTCCCCCTGGATCCGCCTGTGAGTACGTAGGACATAAGAAACTGATTAAAATACATTTTTTTATTATGTTGCGCAAAAAAGCATAACTGATAAATAGTTACTAATGTTAATTTGTTTGCATCAGGGACCGGTTGTTATATCAGTAATATTTCGGTTTCATTTATCGGTTCTGGTTTTTTTGAGAATATTATGGGTTCGGTTTTTTTTCCATTTCGTTACGGTTTTAGTATTTTTCGATTACGATTTTTTACGGTATCGGTTCAAAATAAATACATTTCAAATTTCATAATAAATATAATTTTTTCGGTTCATGATGTTATTTATACCGGTTTAAAATTACGGTTTTAGAACTAAAATAGTATCGGTTCGGTTACGATTTCACTTACAAAAAAAGGTGAATATCGGTGCGGGTTTCGGTTACGATTTCGTTACGATTCGTTTCTCTGGTTTGAATGTTTTCATTTGAAAACGATAACTTGCCATTATGATATCAAAATATGATTTTAGAATTCAGACTGCTATTATGGTTATCCAAAAAATGCTTGACAATAATTAAAATAAATAGTTAAATATTTACGCTATGAAAGAATAATCAAGACTGTAGTAATATAGTCGGACCGAGAAATCAAACAAGGCATGTCATCACAGGTGTTTTCAATGACATGATAGATACCTACATCGAATTAACAAAAATAAATAAATTGTTTTATTAAATAGCTCATTTAAGTCATGCATTTGGTTTAGTTTAAGAATAAAACTTGACAATGTAATGTAATTTTTTTTCTTTTGAGTATTAGGGAAGGAGGCTTAGTGGTACCGAGTCGGCCTGTGAATCTGACAACCCGGGTTTGATTATCACAGCCGACAAATTATTTTCACCATGTTAAAACTACTCCTGAAGCTCTTTCTCCACTAATATATTTGAGGACCGTGATTTGAACGTTGGTAACCGCACTTCACACGAAGAAATACATCACTTACCGAGATCTGCTGCGAAGAAGTGCCGCATCCAGTAATGGGTAAAAAGGCGTGATAATATATACTTACTTATTTCATTAAGTAATCAACAACAAAAAAGAAATGCATTAGTGACCTTTACATTGCACTATTAGTATATGTAGTCGGATGTTACCAACAGTCCATTCAGCAGCGGTTGAACGCTTGTAATGATGTGAATTTTTGTGTTTATTAAACAATCAGAAACAAAATAAAATTCGTCTTATACAGCCACACTGCAATCTTTATCCGAAGAAACTATATTTAACTGTTATCATCATCATCATCTGTGGCGCTGCAGCCCAAATCGGGCCTGGGCCTACCGGACACACCGAACCGCAGTTTTTACACTGCCGTACTGCCGGTTTTCGTAGTCAAATGCTACATTATTTAAGGCGTATAAGTGACTAGCTTATAGCGCCCGAGTGTGAGAAATATACATGTAACTGTATTTTATATTTTACGACAAATCACACATTGTCTACAGGCAGATTCGAACTGACGAACCTTGGTTCGGGTGACGTCACAGTATGTTAAGAGATGTGCCTTAACACGCTCGGCCACCACGCCTGTTAACTGTTAACATAAATGAAAAGATTTCAGTATTTACTTGCAACAAACTTTTCTCTTCATTCCAGCTCCAGCTAATCTCCAATCCGTTACAAACTAATACTTGTAAACAAACAACTGAACATTAGAGGAACATCCAACAGTTTCCAGTTAGTAAGTTACCAGCGTTGATTTCAACACTAACAACAGCATCAACAACAATATCCAGCGAACGAGAAGTGTCACTGTGGCTGAATGACGTCAGTGATTTAAGCAATTAGAGTGCAGCGCATGTCACGTGACCCCCGCCCTCCTCGTCGTGTTCATGTCGCCCCAAGCCTGTCCGCCGTGTTTGTAAACTAGCAATGTCACTTATCTATATTTCCCTGTAGATTTGCTTCAATAATGCAATTATCTCCTGTGAATTTACAAAAAGTGTCGTGGTAAGCACTCATCGCACACAGGTTATGATGTTTGTGAATTGGTGTTACTGATTTTTTTTTATTGTTTATTTTTTAGCAATTTATTTTGAAAATTGGTAAGTAGTATTTACAGCTATCTAATTAGTAACTACAATGCGTAATTACAATTAATAGTTCTTGTCATCTGTTAAATAATGCTAGAGTTTAGTATTGATATTTTCATTGTTCATTTCAGTGAAATGTTTGCAAATTTCAAACTTGATGCGGTAGATATACAGGCAATCTTTTTTAATGTTAAACATAGGTATTTTATTTCCATAGTTATGATGTTACAAAAGACAGCAATGCATTAATAGTATATTATACTGGGTGTTAAAAAAGTTCCGGGACGGTGAAAACACGTGTTTCATATTTTGCAAAAACCTATCTAAGCACACCAAACACAAACCCCAACTCCCACCCCCAGAGGGTGAGGCGGGGGGCAACTTTGAAACCTTAAATGGGAACCCCATTCTTTATTGCAGATTCGTATTCTGCGAAAACAAATAAGATAATTTTATCTGAAACTTTTTTTCCAATTCGGAATAGATGGCGCTCTAATCGCAAAAATAAGTTTTGACATGATTCTGAAAGAAAAGAAAAAAACGGTCTAATATCACAAGAAATAAATAATGAATCAAATAAAAAATCAACATAATCACAAGTACCAACAAGCCTTTCACCGACTAAATGGTTGAAATAAATTTGCAAAACGATTTTATAAAATAAACGTTATTTTATTCCTTTATTGTTTTTTGGGATCACTTTTTTTCCGGCAGTACGGCAGTGTAAAAACTGCGGCTCGGTGTGTCCGGTAGGCCCAGGTCCGATTTGGGCTGTAGTGTCATAGGAAGTATAAATATCAAGGGAATAAAGTCTGTCATTATTTCTCGAGAACAAAAATTAAATCCTGAAGGCGTAGCACGAGGGATGCAATCGCTTGAAGCATATAATGATACTTTACTCACGTGATATATACGATATTTTATATACAAACGAAAAGATTCGATATTTAACAAACGAGAAATAAATGTAAAAAATCTAAGGCTAAGAACTAACTAACAAAGAATTTAACCCCTTAATAAAAGAATCAAATCTATATACGTATTTCGAGAACTAAGTTCTCCTCCTCAGTAGAAAAGGGAAAAATCAAGATTACACGACTTGTGAACCAAGATAGAATCCAATTAATTAATTAATTAATTTAAATTAATTTAAATTAATTTAAAACATTTATTATTTGTTTTAAGTTTCAGGTAAAATGTTATACGTAACACGTCAGTAAAGCGTTGTACAGGATTCGTAAGCTGTTTCAAGCCTCGCTATCGGTCGGCATGAAACTATCTACTCATTCTGTAATTAAACACTTTCCTGACTTTTTACGTAAATAACTATTATTTGGTATTTGCAATTTATGAAATTATACTAATTGTATAACTTTGCGATCTATTTTTATTAGAGATGGGCGAATATCATCCGCGAATAGTCGAATGCCGCGAATATTGACATTATTCGATATTCGACATTTTCGAATATTAACGTCAGTATAGCGAATATTCGAATACCTCGAATATCGCGCCATATGCTGACCTCAATTTTTGACTATGTTTTTCTTTATCATTTGTACATAAACTTAAAGCTATAACAATATTTTGAAGTTATTAATAACAAAGATATTTTGTTTCAAAACCATGAAGATGTACCATATTTCAAATTTGTGTTTCGCCAACATCAGCCCGTACGTTTCACCTTAAATTTGAAATTTTCGTCTTTTTCTTTTCTTTATTGTTTGTACTTTTTGTTTTAATTTTATTTTATCTTAACAATTTCATTCAAATAATAAAAAGAACATAATTAAATTAGGAGTATTCGAATATTCGAGTACCTCGATTATTCGATATCTGATTAATATTCGTATTCAATATTCGAATTCGAGAAATTTGATATTCGCCCATCTCTAATTTTTATGTAACAAATACACGATTGGGCAGATAACAATTATAAGTATTGATCTGCGATTACTAGAATATAAGATGATTATTTTCCAGCTTACGCAAAAATACAGACTCCTGATTGGCCAGAGATAGAGTACTTTAGTAAATTATATTTTTTGCAAAGAGTTAACGTTCATGTTGACACATTTCAGGGTATCACAAATCTCATACAACACAGTTCTTACAAACTTTTCTTCAACACATCAGTTCTAACCTCAATGTATCTCATGGCCACAGACAGACACCTTCAATCCACCGCCGCGAACTCCTCCAGAAACGGAGGCGGGACACGGCGGCGGTGTAGCGCAGCGAGTGAGAGCTCCGTGAAGAAATCCTAATTGAGGCTCCGGTATATTTATTGGGTAGCTGGAGCGGCTCGGCCGGGTATGTGTAATCTAATATAGCGGAAATAAATCCACATTTAGGGTGACAGACGCCGGGTAATCTTGCGTCCGGTGAACGGCGCGAGCTCCGGCGATATCGGCACCGGAGTCTCGAGTGTGGAGTCTGCAGTGTGGCTCTAGGGGCGTTGGGAGGCAAGGAACAACCCCTGGTAACTGGTAACGGATCACATCGCAAGATACATGAGTTTCTTTCCAACAGGTCAATGCAGACGACTGGAAACACTGGGTGAAAATGTGCACTACGGATTTTTGAATTTAGATTTGTTTAGTTTATTCATGTACTTACTATGGCGAGACTTTAGTAGTTACGAGTATTACGTGGGAAGAACATTTTGATATTATTAACGAAATCATTCATATTAAGTGAGTAATAGTTATTTACGTATCAAGTGCAGAAAGATGGGTTTTTTTGAATGAGTGGTCCGTTGCTGCATGAGCGAAGTGAATGCTGCAAGACCGTGAGTTCAAAAAACCCCTTTCTGCACGAGTTGCGTACACTATTTTTTCTAGAACCATAAACCAAATTTTGATAAAAATAATAAAACAAATTTCAATAATTGTAACATCTCTGAAATTTTTTATTAATTTAGAAACTTTAGAAAGATACCTGGTTTAATGTATCCATGACAACTGAGAATGACAAGCAAAATGAATTATTTTGTTGATAATGAGGAAAAACTCCGTGGCGAACACGTATTAGATTCTATAGACATTATAGAAGAAGCAAATGCTGCAACATTAAATTTGCTTTTAAATAAATCGAGAAAAAGATATGAAAAAGAACATGATTTGTTTATATTAAATTACTTTTCTGCACTAGTGCAAAAATAATTCACATTTTTTGCACTAGTGCAAAAATCTGCTACTTTCATAATAAAAATAAGTTCAAAAACGCCTACTTTTTTTAATGGTTGTAGAAAAATAAGTTTATACTGTCGTTACTGTATCAATATACATATGATTTTGTACATTAATTACTATGACGACACATAATCTACTAATTATTATTTTAATTGTCATCTACGTTTATTACATTTTAATTTAATCCACGGAGCTTTAAACTAACATTTAGGATGTTTTTATACTTGAGGAAACAATAAGTTTATATATTATACGATGTACTAATCATAGAACAGAAAGAATGTTTTTCAAAATTCGCTAAATTAAGGGTGGTTTACCTTAAGTAAATATTATTGTTTCATATTTATTTCTAATATAATACTAATTAAATTATAATTAAAAATACTACAATAGTCAATTTATTCCTTATACAACAACAAATAAATGTTGTTCTTACATTTGCGAATTTTGAAAGAAATATTTTTGTTCTATGATCGGTACGCCATTTTTCTTTTCTTGAAATATAAAAATTCCTTGTATATCTTTTTTTTTAACATATGACTTCGACTGAACGTTCAGTAATGAAGACAATTTTAAAGATACATTTTTATGACAGGAAAATTCGGATGACGCCTGGATTCAAACCAGGAACCCTCCGCTTGCCGGGCAGAGATGCTAACCGCTACACCACGTCACCTGTGTAGATCGATGCTACGTTAGACACTATGACAGAAGAATTCGGTTGATGCCATACGTCGGACACAGGTGGTGTGGTGTAGCGATTAGCATCTCTGCTCGGCAAGCGGAGGGTCCCTGGTTCGAATCCAGGCGTCATCCGAATTTTTCCTTGTACATCGTTTCCGAAATTTAACAATATTGATTAAATTCCAATTCACACTGAACAGTTTACATAAATATGTAAAAAATAATAATTTCCACATCTTATGTTGGTATAAAAATAGGGTGTTTGAGTACTATCTGTCATTTCTGAGTTTCTGCTCTATTGTCTTGAGAAAAAATGTTAATAACAAAGTATGCCAAACAATAATGAACACGCTATTATTTTATTTTTATTAAAAATACTTCTTTTTAAATTTTTAATCTATACTTTGTAAAATGGAGTAGGTGGCTCAGTGGTATCGAGTCGGTCTGTGAATCTAGAAAACCCTGGTTCGATCCCCACAGCCGACAAACAATTTTCACCAAATTAAATCTACTCCTGTGACTCCCTCTCCACTAACATCTTTGAGGGCCGTGATTTGACGGCTTGTAACCGCACTACACGCGAAGAAAAATATCTCTTACCGAGATCTGATTCGGCAGTGTGCCACACCCAGTAATGGGTAAAAGGCGTGATGATATATTTATTTATTTACTTTGTAAAATTAGTAATTATAAAAAAATTAGTTTTCTTTTTTACTAGTGTAGTTTGAATTTCAGTTGGGAATAAACTATAATTATTATTATTATTTTAGATATCTACAAGTAGACAAAATCTGTGCCGTATAGTGAGAAATCTTATAAAAAAGGCAATCATCATGAACGTGTAGCAAAGTTTATACAATAAATCATTAGTTTTATACGATCAAGCAGGCATTGGTGTGAAGGGAGCAAACAAAATTCCCTCACAATTCCGCGGGCCGTTGTGTCATGATACGCGGCAATCTTAAAACAAAGTGTATGTGTACATACATGACAATAAAATAAATATAGCAAGGGAGCGGCCCTTTGATCCGGGTACTTCAGGGATCGCGGGCCCTGCACTCTGCCGCGTACTTCCGAGCTTTCGCCTGGCTCAAGTCTTGATTCATCCCGCGACTGTTTGTACCATACGCGAAACGCAGAAGTGCTCGATGAAACTCTGTCTACATTTTTTTTTCGCTGATGGCCAATCGCAATTGCTGCTCTTAAATTTTAAGTGTAGTTTAAATAGAACTATATTGAATCGAGAAATAATGTGAAATGAATTAATAATAAACATTGATGTCAACAATTCCTTATTTGGTTTTGTTTATTTAAGTGACACTTGATAATGCAAGGGACGGTGGTGCACCTGCCCATGAGTTTGCTAGTAAACTAATCTCTTTTTAGTATGTTCTTCTTCAAATGACAAATGTCAAGTGAAAATTTCTTAATAAAATATAAAACTAAACACTTGTCTAAGTCTCACAAAATTCAGCCTCCAAGTCAACTTATGAGGTCATCGTAAGAGGCTGGCCAGCACACTTAATAACCATAGACGCGTTTCGCTCTTATTAGAGCTCATCAGTATCGTATAACCCACTCCTTCACCTAGAACAAAGTTCACATGAAGGAGCTGTGTGACGAAGAACTGTGCCAGCAGAGAGCGAAACGCGTCTATGATTACTAATTGTGCTGGTCAGCCTTTGACGATGACCTCATAAGCTGACTTGGAGGCTGCACTTTGTGAGACTTAGACAAGTGTTTAGTTTTATATTTTATTATTAAACCTAGTTTCACCAAGTGAGCATTGAAAGACAATTAATTTTGTCTTTGTTGTTTTTTATGAAAATTTCGTACTGAATGTCATGTTTACATGTTGAAGAAAAGCATATTTTCTTTCAGAATAGCTTAAATATTAGTAAAGAGTGTATCACACGTACGTACTCGTATATATCTGCAACCGATTTCAGAATAGTTTTGGCAACTTGCAACTTTTGCTATTAGACATATGTGAAGTTGCAATTATTTTAGGGAATTACTAAACTTTATGTTTGTATGATGCTTGACTGCTGCCTGTAATGTTTTATTTATTATCTTCTTTATCTATTAATAAAAAAGACAGCAGCGGCTGTTGTTGCAACTTTCTTTTCCAATTTTTAATACAACTTCGCTTTCAGTGCAAATAATTAAAATACCGCAAAAATTATTATTGCGCATACTTACATTTTTAAGCATACGTACATTTTTAATCAAGATTTCTGCAATTTATTATATTTTAAATATGTTTGAAAACTAGTTATATGAAACTTAGCTCTTTATCACACGTGAAAAGTTGCACAAAACTTATGTAGTTCAAAGTCGCAAAGGTGCAATCATTCTTAGCACAAAACCAAAACTAGCATAAAATAACTATATTTCGTATTAACATATTGTGATTTATTGATCATTTACGTATCTTGAGAATCGAGAATTATCGTATATCCAAATATTTTTAGTTTCGAGTATTCAAGAAATTATTTTGCTTTTTTTGAGATTCACAAAAGTCTCAAAAATTAAGAAAGCAATACGAAAAACTGAAGCTAAATAACTTTTAAGAATACAAAAGCTGTCTTTAGATTTATTTGATAGTCACGGCTTTTTTATATGAAATGTCCAGAAACAGAATAATTTCTTTCATTTTAGATTGATGTAAGTTTAATTGTATTTATTGATACTTAAAAAATTTCTAAATTACTTCTAATTTTTCAGAAAACTCATATATGTTTATTCCTTTCGATAGTGCTGTTTGACTTGTATTTCACCTTTCGATATTTTATATAATATGTTTGATAGATTTCTCGAGATACTTAAAAATAATTTCTCGAGAAATAAGAAAGTCAGAATTCTCTTCTTCGTACTACACTATAACTCCTATGTCATAGGATTTATACTTTGTTCGTATCAATGGCGCCAAAGCATGAGTGCGAATACACCCCACAAAAAATTAAAAAGTATTTTATAAATTTTAGTCTTATAAAAAAAAACAAATAATTCGAAAAAGTTTAATAGTTTTCATTGTAGTTTCGGTGCGTAATCCTTTAGATGTATGTATTTATTAAAAATCAACATTTGTCTTTTATTATTTGTTTTGCCATTTACCACTTACATCCCAAAAAAGTTTTAGCTAATCCTGAATTTTGCATTATCTAATCTAAGTTAAACCAAATCACTTTCTGAAAACTAAATGGTAACAACATTATAATTAGAGTTTATTTAAACTTTTTAGAGAATATTTTTTAGAATAATTTGATTAATTCAAAATTCAGGGTAACCTCTTAAAAATGGTCTGTCAAAGTATAGAAGTATCATAGTGAAAAAAAATATCTTCATTTTATCCTTAAGGCGTCTTTTAGAAATTAAAACAATAATTGCAAATCATTTTTCTCTTCTTATGAAGCTACTTCAAATTTGTCCTTCATTTGATTGTTGAAATCATAACCTTCTATTATTACATTTTTTCATTGTTTTAATCTTCATTGTTGTTATTTTTTATTGTATTAATATTTGATTGTTATATTTTTCATTGTTGTAATTGTAATCTTTCATTGTTGTAATTTTTCATTGTTATAATTTATTCATTGTTGTAATCAAATAGAAGCACTATCATGTTTCCATATGTAATACTATTTTTTTTCTTAAATATAAAATTTAGAAATGTCTAACTCATACTTTAAAATTATTAATAATTAAACGTGTTCAAATGACAGTTTTTTTCATTGTAGTTTTTACTTCTCGACAAGTCCACATAGTGCAGTAATGTCGATTATTTTCGTTCATGAACGATGAATTAGGGCATTAAAAATAAACAAATCATGATCTATAGTACCCAATTAATTTTAAAAGAAATTAATTTCCAAGTTATAATCTATTGTTAATGCCTGTGATAAAAGTAAATATCTGAAAATAACGGCAGATGGGTAGTATAAAATATAAAATAATAAATCAAGAAAAAGATAAAAGAAACAACTGTTATCTCCAATTTTCGCTCATTTCTCGAAAACAGTTAGTGATATTGGCTGATACCACAAGCTCTGTTTTTGCCTGTTTTAAGACCAGTGTATTTTTGTGTTTTAGCTATCTCTAACATGTTATAATCGTGCTTTTAAACCACCCAAAAACAAAGGTACTGATGCTAACAGCTACACCACATCACCTGTGTCCGACGTATGACATCAACCGAATTTTTCTGTCATATTGTCTAACGTAGCATCGATCCCAAGACTCGTAAAATTGTTATGTTTACGTCGTTATATACAGAAGTGTTAATTATAATTCAAATAAATATTTATTTCATTAATACGTTATGCCTATGGCACATTGGTCGATGAGCGTCGATGACCATCGATGAACTCCTCGAAGAAACAACAGAACGCACCCTTCATTGACAAACAATAAAAGCTTCTAAAGTTGAGAAAGAAAAACTAAATTTCAAAAATATGCTAACGTGAAGTGAGACACAAAAGATACGAGTGAAATGAGATACGTTCGTTTCATCGATGAGCTCTTCGATGGAAATAGAGGAGCCTCTAATTTTCGTCGATGACGGGTGCGTTCTGTTGTTTCATCGGGGAGTTCATCGATGGTCATCGACGCTCATCGACCAGTGTGCCATAGGCATTACTTAGATAAAATAATTGTTATATACTGCGTAGTTCGAAACTTTGGTTAAGATTACACAAATCAGTGGAGGAAAAGTCAAACTAAATGAGAATTTTACGAATTTTTCTGTCATCAATTTAACTTTAAATTTATCATCATCACTGTACTTTCAGTCATGTTATATGACAAAAAATTATTTTGCCTTTATTGTCTCAATCGATTTTTTAGGTTAAATTACATTGTCCTAATAGTTATTTGTGTATTAAGAGCGTAAAGTGATTTTTTGTTACTCGAACACGGTAATTGCAGTGCGAGCCCGAAGGCGAGAGATGCAATAGTGTAAGAGGAACAAAGACACTTTACGCTCGTGATACACCAGAGCTGGGAACTACTTAAAGTAAAAATACTGGAAGTAGTACTTTAAGTATATCACATACTTAAAATACTTTACTTAAAATACTTTTTAAAATTAGTATTAAATACTGTACTTAAAGTACTTTTTTTCATGCAAAAGTACTTTAAATACTTTCATGTACTTAAAGTACAAAAAAGTATTTAAAGTAATTAAAATACTTTAAATACTAAATACTTTTCTCATGCGCATAACTGTAAACTGATGCGTATTTCGACAGTTCGAGTCATCAAGGGGGGAGCTTGTACAGGATTAAACAAGTAGTACTTTGTTGCGTTCGCTGTTAGCTAGTGGCTATATTGTTACAGTCTACAGTGTGCAGTTTTATGTGTAGGCGTTCACAATTATTAAAGAAAAATCAAGAAAGGTTAGTAACTATTTTGCTATTTGATATTTGTTATATTAAAAATATATATACCGGGTGTAACATGAAAACCTGGCCATAGGCGTTTAACATGGGAAATCAGTTTTTCCTTGCGCAAAAGTGGCCAATTGATTTTAGACAAAGGGATCTAAATCAGTTTTCAGATTTTATTTTGCATGTTTTGTAAGCGAAATAATTGCATTAATATTTTATAAGAATTTCTACTTTATAGTGATAGCCATGGAATTGAGACAAAATGATAAACAAATGTGAGACGTTTTAACTGTCAGAAAAGTTTAGTTTGAACTTGGAATGTTATGGTGCGGCCATTATAAAATGTGTACTCCAAAAACTGTTATTTTAAAAGGGTCTTTAGATGTGACCACAAATTTTTTGAAACACTTTAGAAATAAACATCAGGAGATATATAAAACCTATTTAGAATATAAGACAGAAAAAAGACAAAAAAGAAAATTAAGTGGAACCGAAAAAACAGAATATGAAATCAGAGAATGCACTTCTAAGAAACTGAAGCAAACAAATTTTTTTATGAGTAAGTCAAAAACCACAGTAAATAAAAAAGAATTTGATATTCGAGTAATTGATTTCATTGTGAATACTATGTCGCCAATATCAATAATTGAAAATCCTAGTTTTATTAATCTATTTAAAAATTTCGACGTAAATGTCATGTGTAGAAAATCAGCCGTTAAAAAAATTGCTGGAATGTATACAGATTTGATAAATGATGTCAAGAACAGAACTAAAGATATCAAATACTTTTGTTCTACAGCAGATATCTGGTCTGCTAAAAGACGTAGCTTTTTTGGCGTAACCCTTCATTGGATTGAAAATACAGATTTAAAAAGATATTCATGTGCTATTGCTTGCAAAAGATTTTTTGGAATTCATTCGTACGATAAAATTGCAGAAATGCTGGAAAATATAAACTTAAAATTTAATTTAAATTCGACAAATATTGTGGCTACAATTACTGATAACGGTTCCAACTTTGTAAAAGCATTTAAAGAATACGGTATTAATGTAGACAACACTCCTGAGTCAGACCAACTAAACGGAGAGGAAGATCAAGATAGTGAAGACGAAAGTATTATAGATTTTCAAAAAATACCCAATTATGATAGTGAAGAACAAGAGGAAAGTGTAAGAATTATATTACCTAAACATTTACGTTGTTCAAGCCATACTCTAAATCTTATTGCAACAACAGATGTTGCTAAAGCAATAAATTCAAATACATCTCTAAGAACTCGACATAATTTAGCATTTAGTAAATGTTCAGCTTTGTGGAAAAAAGCGTCAAGGCCTAAATCTGCGGAAATTATTCAAGAAGTTTTAGGACACACGCTTAGCTATCCAGTAGTAACAAGGTGGAATTCGACATACGATTCCATTAATCAAATTATTTTAGAAAAAGCCAAGTTACCAACTCTCTTCACAAAACTCAATTTAAATTCGCTGAAAGAAACAGAATTATTATATTTAGAAGAATACTGTATGGTTATGAAACCTCTAACAGAAACGTTAGACAAGTTACAAGGCAAAAAATCATGTTTCTTTGCGTACCTACTACCATGTCTCATTTCCCTGAAAAATAAATGGGAAAAAATGAAAACGAATCTAGTACTAAAGCAAGGACAAATAATATTGGAAACATGTTTCACCAGCTTAAACAATAGATTTTTAAACATTTTAAGTCTGTCTGTAAACGATGCAATTATAGCAAGCGTTATCCATCCAAAATTTAAAACAAAATGGTTTAAAGAGAATCCAAACAATAATATTACTTTGAAAAATATTCAAGAAATTGTGTACAATCAACAGTGGACTCTAGTATTTCATCTGATGAAACAGAGAGTAAAAAATCTGATGATTTTTTTGATTTTGGAGACGAAATTATCAGAGAAAATGAAACAGAATCAGTTGTTACTATAAATAAATATGAACTAGAAATATTACAATATTTAGATGACAAAAGAACCGATTTGTTAATGCTTAAAGATTATCCAAACATTCGAGCACTTTTTTAAAAATATAATACACCACAGACGTCATCAGCACCCGTGGAAAGACTATTTTCTTTTGCGACCATAATTAACGCACCACGACGCCATGCATTAAGTGATGAACATTTTGAACAACTAGTACTGCTTAAAGCTAATTCATTGAATAACAATTCATAGTAAATGGTTATGAATTTCGCAGGTACCTTACCTAACTTACTAATAAAGGAAAAAAACCTTGTTTATTTTTGCTATTATTTTTACTTAGCACTTACGTATATTAGTGTATTGTTTAAAGTTATTACGTACCTCATATCTCTTTATAGTTTAATATTGCAATATAAATATGTATGTATATTTGTATGAAAAAATAAAATAATATAATTATATTTATTATTAAAATAAACAAAAATCCGTCTGTTTTGGTTGCTAAACTCCTTACTTCTTTTTAGTTCAAATATCTTCCATAATATTACCAATATTGTTTTTAAATTGAATTCTGTATTAAAATAACCTAATTGTTAATTTTACTTAGTATTTAGTACTGTAAGTACATTTGAACGCAAAAAAGTATTTTAAGTAATACTGGTACTTAGTATTTCAAATACTTTTTTAGAAGTATTTAGTATTTAGTATTTAAATACTTTTTTTGAGTACTGGTCCCAGCTCTGTGATACACACATAATTTTTTCTACGATTGCATCTTAAAATTATTAAAAAACATATACGTACTGAAAATAAAATCATTCTGTCAACTATCAATATGACAAGTCTCTGTTTTGTTTGTATTGAAGTCAATATCTTTTTCGCGCGTTGCCATTGGAAACGCGCGCATTTAACGTCTTTTTCGCGTGTTGTCATTGGAGACGCGCAAAAAAGATATTTTTCGATTGTTCCACAGAAAACGTCAACTTTACAATGACAAATGAGAGCGTAATTGTCAACTTTTCATAACAATCGTAGAAAAAAGATATTTTTCGATTGTTCCACAGAAAACGTCAACTTTACAATGACAAATGAGAGCGTAATTGTCAAATTTTCATAGCAATCGTAGAAAAACTAAATTTTCATGAATTTTTCCCACAATTTTCTTTTAAAATGACGTACTAAAACCAAGATTGGAATACGAAGTTTCATCAAAATCATTAGCGTCGATTTCAAGATCATTAACACACACATACAAAGATAGACGGACAGAATTGCTCGTATTAGGCCAGGTAGATATATTTGCGAATTAAAATCTAAAAATTATGATAAAGCAGAAATGGGACGAATTCTCGCGAGTCGTGTCAGAACGTCGCGACGTCCCGACTATGTTACCTTGCAGTAGATCGCGAGATACATTTGAAATGTTGCACATTATTCTGCATGGGGAATGTTCGGAAGTAAATGCGAGGGTTGGTCGACGCTGCCTCTTCACTTGAAATTTGAAATACTTGTTGAGGTGAACGGTGAACAGAGCGAGAGGGCGGTAGCGGCGTTGGATGTATCTGTGGGGAATCGTCTTTGTACTCTTCTAGATGGATTGGTTTGTCTGTTTGTGTGATGCCATTTGTTCTTGTCATATGTTTTTGACTGGAATATATGTTTTATTGCTCTGCATTGGTAAAAACTCGTGCCGTCGTGACTATTCGCCATTCAAGTCAAGTGCTTGACAACGCGCGGTCAATCAGTGAAGCTACGAAAAATGGAAGTAAGACCTGTGACATGAACAGTTAGTAATTTTATTTTGTTTTTGGGTAGAGTTATTTACATCTTACGTCATTCTCTTCTTTGCTATTGTCCATTTTATAAGTTTGATGTTTATTTTTATCATTGTTTTATTGTTTCTTTCAATTGTTCAAGACATTGTTTAGAAACTTATTTCTGTGCTTTCATATTTATTTATTATTTAAACGAACTTCGTTTAACAAAGTACTTGTATTTATATTTCTTCTTTTTATAAAGTGATTTAAGAACATTTTCCCGGAAACAAACATATGAAAGTAGCTGCTAGCTGTTGACGTTTATGTTATCCTATTGTTACGTCACAAAACAGGATGACAAAACTTAATTGAATCGCGATTTACATATATACATACAGAACATCACGCTATGTCCCATTACAAGAAATAGTACGAACCCTAGAAACATTCACAGTCGTTGTTAAACATCAACGCTTCAAACAAATTCATAGTTTCTTTTGTACAAGCTCATTTATTTCTCATAGTTGAAATCAGTCTTCGCGTTACAAACCTTTAATCACATCTATCCATTCGGTCCTATACACCTTTTTCATTAATCTTTTATTCGATGTCCTTTTTATATTCCTCTAAGAGCAAATCTAAAAAGATAAAAATCTGATGTGGACACCACATGACTACCTTGTACGCGTATTAAACTATAGATATTTTTTTAATTGCACATATCTGACATTAAATTTTTATTTTTTTTCTTATTTTTTGTTCTAATCCATAGCAAACTTAATTTAAAAAAAACAAAAAATATATAAATAAAATAAATAAATATATCATCACGCCTTTTATCCATTACTGAGTGTGGCACTCTGCCTAAGCAGGTCTCGGTAAGTGATATATTTTTCGCGTGAAGTGCGGTTACCAGCCGTCAAATCACGGCCCCCAAAGATATTAGTGGAGGGAGAGCCACAGGGGTAGATTTTTTAAATTGGTGAAAATTGTTTGTCGGCTGTGGGGATCGAACCAAGGTTCTCAAGATCCACAGGCCGACTCGATACCACTGAGCCACCTACATAATAAATATTTAAATTTAGATATCTCACTTATGCAAAAGGCTAATTTAAAAATTCTTAATGTGCTAGACGCAGAATTTAATTCTCTAAAACTTTTATTTGCAGCATTTATTTCTAAAAATAAAATAATACAATATTTTTCAAGGAAAACTGTTAGCAGCTTCATGTAATGTGTCACTTCCGGTTAGTGTATATTAACCAAAATCTATTATGTTATTTCCATTGATGTATTAGTCTTATATACCAAATTTTAAAAGTTTTGGATTATATTTTGATATAGTTTTTCATTAAAATCTATTACAGGCTTCAAGTAAAGTACGCCTTCCTGAATAATGACCAAAAAGGGAGGTGCACAACTAGATGTTATCTTCTTCTTCTTCTTCAGCTCTCTAACCCCAGTTGGGTTTTGGCTTCCGGGCACACCGAGCCGCAGTTTTTACACTGCCGTACTGCCGGTTTCTTTAGTCCGAGTGTGATAAATACATGAAACTGTATTTTTTATATTTTACGACAAATCACACATTGTCGGCAGGCGGATTCGAACCGACGAACCTTGGTTCGGGTGACGTCACAGCATGCTAAGAGATGTGCCTTAACACGCTCGACCACCGCGCCTACTAACTAGATGTTATACTGCTATAACTAGATGTTATAGCAGTCCTAAATTCAAAATTTTAACTTTCTACGGCTTACCGTTTTTGAGTTATGCGAGATACATACGTACGTACAGACGGCACGACGAAATTAGTCAAAATGGATTCAGGGAAGGCTATAATGCGTATTTCCACTGAAATCTGAGAATCGAAAATTTTCGCGATTACAATACTTCCTTTACTTCGTACAAGGAAGTAAAAAAGGAAGGAAATGACACTTGCGCTGGTATTACATACAATTGCAGTGAGGCACTCTCTTGTAAGAATTTGTAACAAAGTGAAACAATTCAGAATTCGCTTTTATTACAATTAGGATATTTTACTATCAACTCAGCTTCGAAAGATAATTAAATGTTATTTCCTTTCAAATGTACTGAACAATCAAAACTTAAAAGTATCTACTTATTGAAAATAGACACTCAAAATTGTGCAACAAATGTCATTCGATGCCATCAGTATATAATCCTATCGCCCAACATTAAACAGTTGAACTGCATTCAAACATTCGAACAGTGTCAATTTTCCATGACAAAAGAGCAATCAAACTCTACAGTGCATCTCCAACCCTCCGTTCACGTCGGCTCGGCGCTGCCATCGTTCACTTCCACTTCCACATCAAGTTGTTGTTCACTTGGTAAATCTAGTTGCGTGTGGAGACCACGTGCGGTCCACGTGGCGGGCGCGCGACGATCATTCGCGTCTAATTGCAGCCGCGGATAATCACGTGATCAAATTAATGCGGTACTAGAGCGCCGCGTGGCGGGGTTATGTGCAACTAGCGGGTTCGTGTAACGGTAACGAATGATGTAATGGGAATGTTTACGTAACGCGTTACACGCAATGTGTGAGAATATGTCTCCCATGGCGCGTCTCAAAATGTAGTTTTTTTTTATTTCCGTTTTTTTGGAAGGGTTATGTTTTAATTATTTTGGTTATTTACAGGCGAGGGTGACAGGTAGTTAGATAAATGTTTAGTTATTCTACTTTAAAATTTTATATTCTCACCTGATATTTAAAACAAGGCGACATTTTGTCGATTAATAATTATAAAATAAATAAATAAATATATCATCACGCCTTTTACCCATTATTGGGTGTGGCACTCTGCCGTAACAAATCTCGGTAAGTAATATATTTCTTCGCGTGAAGTGCGGTTTCCAGCCGTCAAATCACGGCCCCTAACTATGTTAGTGAAAGGGTAGATTTGAATTGATGAAAATTGTTTGTCGGCTGTGGGGATCGAACCAGAGTTCTTAAGATCCACAGGCCGACTCGATACCACTGTACTTTTAATAATACTAATAAAAGTATTGATAAAAACAGAAAATTAGAATTTTGTTTTTATTACTATTATAAATAATAATATCTATGTATATTATAAAATTATTATTATCTTTTATAAAATATGAGCACGAAGTCAGATATGAGGCTTAAATATTAAAATCAATATATCTTTATGATTTATTTTCATTTCACAATTTCTCTTGATCTCTTTTCAATTTCATAATGCAAAACATTTGAAAATTCTAGCAATAAGCACAGTTTTAAATAAATAAGTATATCATCAAGCCTTTTACTCATTACTGCATGTGGCTCTCTCCCATAGCAGATCTTGATAAGTTATATATTTCGTCGCGAGATTTGACGGCTGGAAACCACACTTCACGCGCATAAATATATCACTTACCGATATCTGCTACGGCATAGTACCACATCTAGTAATAATTATAAGGCGTGATGATATATTTATTTATTTTATTTATTTTTTATTTGCGGTAGGTGGCTCAGTGGTATCGATTCGGCCTGTGGATCTTGAGAACCCTGGTTTGATCCCCACAGCCAACAAACAATTTTCACCAATTTAAAATCTACCCCTGTGTCTCCTCCATCACTAACATCTTTGGGGGCCGTGAATTGACGGCTGGTAACCGTACTTCACGCGCATAAATATATCACTTACCGATATCTGTTTTGGCAGAGTGCCAAACCTAGTAATAAGTATAAGGCGTGATGATATATTTATTTATATTTTGCTTGTTAATTAATAAACGTGTTTTACTTCGATTTTATCCACAGAGCTACGAATGCCTATCATTAAAAGTGAAGAATTGTAGATGAAGTATAAGAATGTGAAATTTAACTGTCAAGTAGGATTGTAAGATATCGTGAAGATAATTGCACATATTCTGTATAGCAAAAGTTTGACATGTAAAATGTGGGTATGGATAAGATAATGAAGAAAATACGTAATATTCCTTGAAGCTACAAAACATCTTAAATTGTCGGGTATTTTTACATAAAATTCCTTTGTATATACCTTTCATTTGACAACTGTCTTACAAATACTTGTTCATTAAGATTACTCAATATTATAGATTTTTAGCTATGGAGACATTTTATGTAGCATTTTAAATAATAGAATATAAATATAACAGAACCAGAGACGTAGTATTTTTATTTTGAATTCAAGAGTAAATGTCACATATTCTAATCGCAGGGTTGCACCGTCAATAATTAAATTTTCAACTCAATTGAAGTTTAAATAAATAAAATAAAAATCATACGAAATAATTAACACTGCTGTTAAACATTCGATTAGTTTTTACTTATTTAAACTAACATCTTTGGGGGGCGTGATGATATATTTATTTATTTTATATTTCCTTGTTTCATAGAAGCTATTATTTTTATTTTGAAGATCATAAGTTTGATGTTAATTTTAGTAGGCAAACTAAACAATGTTTTTTATCTTAATTCTTCCAGTTACAGAGAAATCCGAATCATTCCGACACAGTTATATTTTTGGTAATAAGTCACATGGGGTAGATGGCTCTGTGGTATCGAGTCAGACTGTGGATTAATAATTCTGATTCGATTCCCCTAGCCGACAAAACAATCATAAAATATTTGGAAAGTGAATTTTATGTGATAAAATGAAATACATTTAATGGAATTTAGGATTTTATTTATACATTATTTTATTTTATGGGGTAGGTGTCTCAGTGGTATCGAGTCGGCCTGTGGATCTTGAGAACCCTGGTTCGATCCCCACAGCCGACAAACAATTTTCACCAATTTAAATCTACCCCTGTGGCTCCCTCTCCTCTAATATCTTTGGGGACCGTAATTTGACGGCTGGTAACCGCACTTCACGCGAAAATATATATCACTCATCGAGATCTGCTTAGGCAGAGTGCCAGGCCCAGTGATGGATAAAAGGCGTGATGATATATTTATTTATATTTATACATTCAATATTATTAGGTTAGGTTAAGTTAGGTTATGTTAGTTACAACGTATCTCGTCAGAGGCGCTAGTTAACGTGCCCGTTCTGTAAATTTGAAACTAGGAATTTTAATGACATGTAAAACTGCCATAATAAACGTAGCACAATTCAATGAAGTTGGCGTAGCGTTATTCCTATGTAACTATGATATGTTGTACAGCACGATGTGCAATGGAAAAGAAGAAATCATGTTCATTTAACACTTTGTTTCAATATTTTGGCATCTTATAGATATATTTAGAAACGTACATATAATGTCTCTATTATTTAATGGTTGTGGAAAAATAAATTTAGGCCTTACAAAAGTCAATTTAAATTATATATATATAGAATATAGTAGTACTTAAAGGCAGTGACGTAGCAAGGGGTCCAGGGGAGCTGACAACACAGAACTATTTCAAGTTTAACATATCGCAATCAACGCAATCTCTTAGCGGTGGAATATCATAATATCAACTTCTTAAATCATGCAGTTTTTTTCACTAAATTTTATATACCTATATAAAAATGTTCGATCCCCACAGCCGACAAACAATTTTCACCAATTTAAAAAATCTACCCCTGTGGCTCCTCCTCCACTAATATCTTTGGAGGCCGTGAAAAAATATATCACTTACCGATATCTGTTTAGGCAGAGTGCTACACCCAGTGATAATAATAATAATAATAATAACATTTATTTATTTAGCAAAAGATGCTACATTAGAATAACATAATATTAATAAAAACAAAAACAAAAACAAAAAACATATACATATATTAACATAACTGTAAAAGGCGTGATGATATATTTATTTATTTTATAAAAATGTTTGAACACCCTTCGAATACAAATTCTGACCACGTCACTGTGTTAGGGAATGTTAATAATATGTATCATTAAAAAACTGTTGCTGTATATATTTATGCGGCCGTATGCACAGGTGCTGTTCACCTTTGAACAGAACGATGAAAAAAATATTAAAAATGCATAATAAACGTCAGACACATACTATATGACATGAATATTTGAACTGCTGTATGCAATCAATTTTTCGTAAAGGTGTATATTCAATTCTAGTTTCAATTAGTGGCCACAAAAATACATTAATTTCGTGTTAATTTGGTCATAAATAATATTCAGCAATCAATATCATTAAACTAACTAACAAGACTGATCACTTATATAAAATTTTCATGAAAATAATTCCAACAAACAATTTCCACTAGCGCTCTCTACAATATAATAAATAGCAGCTCATTAAATGTACAACAAATACATTAATCACAATCAGCTAATTTAAACACAATTTAACAATTAATACGTGCAATTATCGGGCAGCCAAAATGCACGGGGTGACCAAGGCAATGTATAATGAACAATAATACCACGGTAGACCAGCTGTGTCGTCCACGTGCTTAAATTAAAGCGGGCGTCGAGCGCCTGACGGGGGAGTGTTCAACAGAGCTGCTGGACTCGCCGACTTGGTCCCGTAAGTGCGCGATAGTGCACGGGAACACTAACGCCAGCCTCACCTGACGGCCGACACTTCAATTACCATCTCAGTCGATTTAATTGCTTTCCAATTATAATATAAATGATGACTGTTGGCACTTTGCTTATTTGCATTGTTAATCTATTGGAATTTTAGACAAATATCTAGATATTTATTTTTTACATTTGTAATATGTAAGTCATACAAATACCATAACTTAAAAATATGATTTTAATGTAGAATTTTATGCTCTACAACATTTATTTGAAGGTTTTTTTTTCTAAAATAATAATGGAAGCAGGAAATTATAAAATTATGTTCTGTTTCGGTAACGCGGTCATAGCCCTGTACGAGAACACATAATGAAAGCATATTTTTTCACTCATTTGATTGATACGTTCCAGTTTCTTTTCAAATTCCTGAAAAAAGTATTGATTTCATTGTTTGATTGGTTTAGTGTAGGTGGCTCAGTGGTATCAAGTCGGCCTGTGAATCTTGAGAACCCTGGTTCGATCCCCACAGCCGACAAACAATTTTCACCAAATTAAAAACTACCCCTGTGACTCACTCTCTATTAACATCTTTGGAGGCCGTGATTTGACGGATTGTAACTGCACTTTTCGCGAAGAAATATATCACTTACCGAGATCTGTTACGGCAGAGTACCATACCGAGTAATGAGTAAAAGGCGTGATGATATATTTATTTGGTTCGAGTCCCACCTGTGATGGCCATTTACGGCATATAACCTTAGTAGTTATCCCGATATACAGGGTGTTATATTTTAATAGACCCAGCAAATATCTCGCTTATTTATCAACTTAGCAATTTCTTTCATATAACATGATTTATACAGCAACATGTAAGCTATTTGATGACGAATGTACATTCATGATATCACTTCCGGTTTATTAGTAATTAATATCAACTTTGAAATTTCAAATGGAACATACTATATTTTTTTACAAATTTGAAAAGTGCATCAAATTTCCTTTACAATCATGTAAAATAATCCATATGTTACATTATTAAAAAGTAAAATGGCGGGCACTTTATTATACACCAAATCGGAAAGAGAATAGTGAGCCATGACTGTGGCTTGAAATAAAACAATTAACTAAAACAATTATAATTATTAATATTAAATGAAATGATATTTTTTGTCATATAATACAGAAAATAATAATAAAGAACACTTAATAACAACAAAATGATTTTATAACAAAGAGACTGGGAGCCATTTTGAATATTTGTTATAAAATCATTTTGTTGTTATTAAGTGTCTCTTATTCTTATTTTCTGTATTATTATGACAAAGAAAAAAATTATTTCGTTTAATAATAATAATTACAATTGTTTTAGTTAATTGTTTTATTTCAAGCCACAGTCATGGCTCACTATTCTCTTTCCGATTTGGTGTATATTAAAGTGCCCGCCATTTTACTTTTTAATAATGTAACATATGGATTATTTTACATGATTGTAAAGGAAATTTGATGCACTTTTCAAATTTGTAAAAAAATATAGTATGTTCCATTTGAAATTTCAAAGTTGATATTAATTACTAATAAACCGGAAGTGATATCATGAATGTACATTCGTCATCAAATAGCTTACATGTTGCTGTATAAATCATGTTATATGAAAGAAATTGCTAAGTTGATAAATAAGCGAGATATTTGCTGGGTCTATTAAAATATAACACCTTGTATATAATAAAAAATAATAATAATAATAATAATACTTGTTTATTTCGAAGATCTTAAATTTGATGTTAATTTTAGTGGACAAACTAAACAATGCTTTTCATTTTAATTCTTCCAGTTTCAAAACAGGGAAATTCGAATCATTCCGATACAGTTATATTTTTGGTTATAAGTCACATGAGGTAGATAGCTCTGTGGTATCGAGTAAGACTGTGGATTAAGAGAATCTGGGTTCGATTCCCACAGCCGACAAACAATTTTCACCGCATTAAAACTACCCCTATGGCTCTTCCTCAACTTACACATTTGAAGACTGTGGTTTGACGGCTGGTAATCACACTCTACGCACATAAATACATATCACTTATCGAGATCTGCTTCAGCAAAGTACCACATTCAGTAATGAGTAAAAGGCGTAATGATATATGTATTTATTTTATTTCAAGTTGCATCAGTTTTCTGGTGGATGCGCTACTGAGAACTTGTGTGCACAAATTTCCCTGTCACCTAATTTAAACTTGAGTTATCATTTTTATAGTCCGAAATTTTATTTAGAGGATATTTATAACGACTTGACATATTATCCATAATAAGTATTTGTGTAAATGAAACGACACTGCGGTAAAATTTTGATATTTATGGAACGATTAAGAGCTTACAAATATTGAAAATTTCACATTATTGAATTTAAAATGACAAAAATATTGTAGCCTAAAATACCATAGTAATAAAATATTAATGAAAGCATGAAGATATTCCCAAAATTACACAGAATCGACAATTTTAATAATCTCAATTAATCCGTAATTTTTGACAAATAACTTTTAATTTTCATGATGGAAGAGCTAGTAAATTATTTAAAAATATTTTTAATAAATAATGAATGTTCGAATGATTTTGCGGATTGGAATAATACATCTATATTTCGGAAGTGACGAATATAACAGCGTATATAAATTTAAAGAGGCCTCTAGCTGAGCGTCAGCTACCGCACACTCGGATCGCTGGATCGCGCCATGGCAGGTTTGCGGTAAAGAGCAGTTGACATGCCATCACAACATACAGCTATTAATGCAGCCGCCATACAATATTCATGAAATAGCCAATGGCCAAAACTGAAATATTAATTAATTTAACGAATTTATTAAATAGATCACTCTCTGATTATTATTTGCAATGGATAATGTGATCAGTTTAATACTACTCTTATAATTCATGCTGTTAGGTATTTGCATTGAATTATCATCGCATTATTTATTTCTTTTGTTTTCCTAACCACAGTTCACGTTATTTTGATTCACATTCATAATACATCGGACATTTTACTGTATTCACTGATTTAGATAAATATAAACTCGACAGGTCAAATGAGTAAACAATTGCTACGTTCCTTTTTTTGAAACCATGGCTACGCAACAACAAATAAATATATTGATGTTTTCTTAAAATATGATAAGCTATGGACCGGTATTTTAATCTCCATACAATGTTTCTAACAAATGAAAAACAAAACATAAAAAATGACAGTTAATATAAGAGAAAAATTGAGCTACTGCCAGGACCTAAAAGCTGCTGTCATATGCTTTAAACCAACTAAGCTATGGTCGTTATGTGACTCAAAGCTGAATTCATTCCAGCTTTTGTCTCTATTTTATTTTACGTCATAATCATAAGGATCCCATGATTCTTTCATAAATTGAAAGACTTGACAAGAGAGTCGTCTACAGCGATACTGTTATTTCCGGAGAATATGTACCAATTGAAATTTAATTAGTATTTTTAAATAAATACTAATTTAATAATTTTCATAATTTAGATTATAATTTCGATGCGATATTTTTTATTTGTTTGGTACATACATTTATTAGGAACTTTGTTAGGAGATTGAAAAGCAAACTTTGTTTTGTGTTAGTTGCTGTGATACAATAATATAGTATATTAAAGAACGAGTTTTCTAATGCCTATGGCACACTGGTCGAAGAGCGTCAATGAGCATCGATGAGCTCTTCAATGAAACAACAGAACGCACCCGTCATAGACGAAAATTAGAGGCTCCTCTATTTCCATCGAAGAGCTCATCGCTGAAACGAACGTATCTCATTTCACTCGTATCTTTTGTGTCTCATTTCACGTTAGCATATTTTTGAAATTTAGTTTTTCTTTCTCAACTTTAGAAGCTTTTATTGTTTGTCAATGAAGGGTGCGTTCTGTTGTTTCATCGAAGAGCTCATCGATGTTCTTCGACCAGTGTGCCATAGGCATAAGAAATGTATTTATAATTTTTTTCGCACGCGTTCAAGTTTAGAAAACGAGCCACAGGCGAGTTTTCTAAAGGACAAGTGCGATAAAAGTCTTATAAAATGAGTTATTTATACTATTTTTTCTATTTTGCGTCATTTATAAATTAAGATTAAAAAAAAATTGCGATATATTAAACCGAGTCAATGTAGGACAATTTGTATATAAAATGTTATGGTTGGTAACTTGGCATTTATGCATTTGTTCATATTTTGAGGTTATATTGAAATTTTGATAGGTTCAGTATGTCATTAGCTACTACCAACCGTCTAAAACAAAATGTTGCGTATCGTAATAAACGCTCTTTCGATACGCATCTGAGTTTGTACGGAAAAATAGAAAAAATTAATATAGACACCAAATTTCAAATATAAAGGTAAATATATTTCATTAACGAAACAGAAAAACAGATACCGTGATTATTTTGTCATAAGTAATTATTTCAAACCATATCATTTTTTAAAACGTGTTGAAACTAAATACCACCTACAGCATTACATCAAATACTTCGATAACATCTAAGATGTCATCAAAGTACCAAGTACTTATAAAAAGACCATCAAGGAGATCGAAGGAAGCGTGTCCCTTGTAGAACAAAATCGCATCGCATGCGGTTAATCAGTCTCTTGCTATTATAGTGACATTACTACCGTGTCGGAGAAGCCTTGTTCACATTACTCAATTTACTTGAGTTAAGTCGTTTGAAGAAACTTTAATTCAACTTGAATTAGAATTCTAGTATACATCAAATAAATAGAAAGTAGAATTACATTTCTTAAGAAGATTTACTTCACGAAGTTGATTATTTGTTAGGTACTACAATTCAAGCGTTTTGTTAGTATTAAAATAAGTTAAATAAATATATCATCACGCCTTTTTACCCATTTCCAGGTGTGACACTTTGCCGTAACAGATCTTGATAACTGATATATTTCTTCATCTTCTTCCTCATTTACTTTATTCCCTCACTTCATTTCCTAGCGAATAAAATAGTCTATTGTGTGTCAAGTGTAAACTATATAAAGTGACAGTATATTCTTGGCCGGGAAAAAACATAAAATGTAGGTTTTATTACAATTGACAAGCTAGTCTCAAAATTAATATGAATTTTAAATAATCGGCAAAAAAATATGTGTTCAACTCGGCAAAAAAGCAGATTTACTGCTTTCATAACCACGACTGTGTTTCGGCTATGAAACTCTAGCCACAAAAGTCAGTCTGTTACTTTTTTATCTAGTTAAACAAATAATTATTAAATACAATGCTAACAAAATTATTAGATATACATAAAATAAAAACAGTTCCAAAGCATATCTATTAATTGGATACACTAAATATTATAAATTTGGAAAATAATAGAAAGATTATCATTGTTGAAATCAGAAAAATATGCACTTTAATGGAGGTATTCGAGGTTTATTTTCCCTAAGTTGTATTCAAATAAATTGTCTGATGTGAACCTGGCTCAACGCAGGACTCTTTTCTCCCTACAGAAGGACACCGAGTCTTGCGCGTGTTTTAGCGGCTTGCATGTCGTCTTCGCTGTCACCTCGCATGCGAGAAGCGAGTTTACTTCGGTTGTTTCCCCGCGCAATGATACGTCGTCTGTATACTTAAAGGGAACAATTTGGGTCGAACGAAGGTTCGTTTACGACGGGGATAATGGCTGCAATTGAAGGATGGACTGAAAGGAGTGTTACAGTTTTTGTTGATTTTGTTTTATCTGTAAACTATCACGAAGGTGCGTGGTGAGTTTCGTTTGCGAGTTGTAATTTTATGATTCATTTTATAAAAAGACTTAGTGAAGGTTAAATGAGTTTTTAAACGCAACATTCTAAAATAAGACTAAAATAAATGAAACTTATCATCATCTGTTTGTAAGATTTACTAACCAATTTTAATATATGAAATTCAGCTGAAGACTACTCTTCATTTAACTAGAAGAAGGCATAATATATAATCATATACGGTATAAAATATTTCGCAGACCACTACTACTTTCAGTAAATAATATTATATTTTTACTGCAATTGCAAATATATTAATATATGTTATTTATATATATAAATATAAAAAATAAGTAAATGTAATAAATATAACTGAGTCGATAGCATGGTTATAAAAGATAAATAAATAAATAAATATATCATCACGCTTTTTACCCATCACTGGGTGTGGCACTCTGCCTAAGCAGATCTCGGTAAGTGATATATTTTTAGCGGGAAGTGCGGTTACCGGCCGTCAAATCACGGCTCTCAAAGATATTAGTGGAGGGGGATCCACAGGGGTAGATTTAATTTGGTGAAAATTGTTTGTCGGTTGTGGGAATCGAACCAGGGTTCTCAAGATCCACAGGCCGACTCGATACCACTGAGCCACCTACCCCATTATAAAAGAATATTTATTAATGATGTTAACGTATTTATATTCTGAAACTGACAAACTATTTAACAGACCACGGATGTTATGAGTCATAACAGACCTTAGATGTCTTAAAATCCGAGCTCATAGAACTAACATCTGCGGTTGTTATGATACTCATTCCTAGGTATGTAAATATCTATAATACTGGCCATTTTCAAAGCATTTGGTAGAAAATTTTAAACTAACATTTTAATGGACATCCAAATAAGAGAAACATGATGATTGGAGGTTAGACCATTCCAAAAGTCAAACTGCAATGATGAGGTTACAATTTTCAACGTGAGATATATGTATGAATCTAGTATCTCATGGATTGTTACGTTGCTAGGATTCTAATTTAGAATTGTATTAGAATAGTGAAATTGAGATAAACTTATTATTAAAATATAAATTAATTGGGAAACAATATCGTAGCCGTAGAAAAGCATACTATTTAATTCATATCACTCTTCACTCGTATAAATTGCAGCATTCACCTCCGACTCATGCTACAAACTTTCATAGTCGTGCAGAATGAGTAGCATTCCGGGCTTATTGTCATTAAATTACTACAGAGTTAAGCTAATACTCGGTATATGTAATGCCCATTTATCACTTAACATGATTTAAATTTTGATAGCAATGTTAATTTTCAATGTGCAACTGTTTTTCTTAAACTACATGGAGTAAATAGTTCGTTCGAGTCAGCCTGTGGATTTGAGAATTCGGGTTCGATTCCCACAGCTGACAATTTTCACCACATTATAACTATCCCTGTGGTTTCTCCTCTACTGATATGTTCGTGGATCGCGATTTGACGGCTGGTAACGTACTGAGATCTGTTACGGTAATGTGCTACACCCAATAATAGGTAAAAGGTGTAATGATATATTTATTTGTATTTATTTTTTGAATGGAGTAGGTGGCTCAGTGGTATCGAGTCGACCTGTGAGTTTGAGAACTCGGGTTAGTTTCCCACACCTGACAAACAATTTTCACCAAATTCAATCTACCCCTGTGACTTCTCTTCCACTTACATCTTTGAGGCCTGTGATTTTGCGGCTGGTAACCGCACTTCACACTAATCATTTTCCGAGCTCTGCTACGACAAAATGCCACACCCAGTAATGGGTAAAAGACGTGATAATATATATATTTATTTATTTAAAAATAAAATAAATAAATATATCATCACGCCTTTTATCCATTACTGGGTGTGGAACTCTGCCTAAGCAGATCTCGGTAAGTGATATATTTCTTTGCGTGAGGTGCGGTTACCAGCCGCCATATCACGACCCCCAAAGATTTTAGTGGAGGGGAGCCACGGGTGTAGATTTAAATTGGTGAAAATTGTTTGTCGACTGAGGGAATTGAACCAGGGTTCTCAAGATTCACAGGCCGACTCGATACCACTGAGCCACCTACCCCATTATAATTAATATGGCCAAAATTATTTTATCTCATGCGATAGTTTGATAGTCGATTAGATATGATCTGCTAAACTGACCATTTCAATTTGAAGCGACCATGTTTTCCGTTTAATACCCACGCATCAAGCGGTCAGGTGTACGTTACCACTACCACTAACTTGGTGATTTCTTTGCCGGGTATCCACCGGCCGCGGCGTACTCAAAACCCCTAACGAACCGGTAATAGAGTTGCGGTAAACATTATTACCGCTTCCGGTACTCGCGTGCCGCTCGCAATAGTTCAGTCTCCCTCGAGACCGGATCAGAGCTGGACATTCTGTTCTATGTTGGTTGTTCACGGTGCCTATCTGATGATATTCGTGATGTTTACATTTTCTGTGTAAATTTGCGTTCAACATTTTTAAAAGGTGTTTGTCTTCTACTACTTGAAGAGATAAATTATACGCGATATTCATGTTTGAAATTATCAACCTTAAAATCTGAAATGCACTATTTGTTATTTGTTACTGGTAAGTTCTTAGATCTCGTATTTGTATTTTTAAAAAGCATATATTTATAGAGACTTTTCATTCTTAAATTTTATATTTTTAAGAAGAAAATACACTTATTCACTTACAAGATAAAAAGATAATATTAGTAATTTTGTAAAATAATTGAACCACTAAAGCGTAACGTAAGTTGAAGATACATTGACAATGGACGCGTTCAGCGGCAGTCAGCAGCTGAGTAAGCTAGCGAGACTAAACGACTCGCTGCTGAATTAGCCAGTCTATGCTTAAAATATGCAAAGTCAGTTCAGTCAGTAACTGATGTAGCTTATATCTTGACTTGTTTTAATGTGTTCAAGTTATCTATCTCCAAAAGGTAAATATCATATACGTACAATAATAAAATTTATAAAATGACTACAGACATTAAATATCTCGAAAAAATACAAGGTGCTAAAATATACATGTCAAATTGCCTTCGTTTCTAACTGCAGCAGATTGTACTAATTCATGCACTTGTGCTGCAAATAATTTCGTCATTGTCCAGTAATTCGTCTAATCTATTATTAAATCTAGATCTGTATGAATACATTTAGGTTTCGTGTATATTTTATTAATTTTGAAACTTATCAAACTTTTTCTTGCTGAAAACCAAAAAACAAGAGTATAACCTAAAAAAAAAATAATTATGAACGGTAGCACTTGACGTTTCAAAGTCATTCAGTGGCAATTACTTTCCGGACACAGTGATACAAAGTTACAACAATAAAAGATCATAACAAATAAAGATTAAGATTACAACAAATAAAGATTGTGATTTCAATAATCAAATAATCTATAATTTTAACATTGTAATTTTCATTGTTGTGCGGACTGAATTTGGCATCATCACTCAACTATCCTGTATGGTTTTAACAACAAAATTCTACTACAATGAAAGCTACAAACATTACAAATTATTTTTTTTAGAATGAACCATTTGAATAAATGTTTGCGCTCCACAATTTAATGTGTGCGTGCACCTCGCGTATCGGTGCCTAAGGTATGTCCTTCCGTTGAAAACTAAAATGGACGTCGTAAAAGACTTTCAATATAACGTTGCATAAATATAAATACTATAATTCATTTGTCGAAATCAGTGAGTTATACTCGTATACGTAACATCAAGCTATATACCATCAAATGGGATAGCACGAACGTCCGAAATATTCAAAGAACATGAGAATATCTACTCATCACTTTTATCAATATATACAGGGTGTAATAAAAAGAAGTACATTAAATTAAACCAGTAACACTTTTTTTCTAAATCTTCAAACTTTTGAATTAAAATTGTTTAAACTTTTGTTACAAATTTGGTTACCCGTCTATAGAAAACATGGCTGACAGAACTGAAGCTAGATTCATGTAGTTTTCGTTTCATCGGTCATAGATGACGTTAGTGCAGTCATTGCAGGCTATATCTGACATTGCGTTAATAACCTAAAATGTTTATTTTTTAACACAAAAAATAAATTCTAATTAGAATACCACCTTAAATTACTTAAGCAGCAACATTACTAAACTAAACTAAATCAAGAAGTAAAAAATTAATTTTGTTCAAATAATTAATACTACATTTTTCAGAAAACACAGGCAAAGGGTCCGTCCGACTGTGTGCTATGCATATTAAAAACACAATGATTGTATTTAAATCACAACTATTGCAAATGTTGAAAAGTATAAATAAATATAAATATATCATAACGCCTTTTACCCATTACTGGATATGGCACTCTGCCGTAGTAGATCTCAGTAAGTGATATATTTCTTCGCGTGAAGTGAGGTTACCGTTAAATCACGGCCCCCAAAGATGTTAGGAGAGGGGGAGCCACAGGGGTAGATTTAATTTGGTGAAAATTGTTTTTCCACTATAGGGATCGAACCAGGGTTCTTAAGATCCACATGCCGACTCAATACCTCTGAGCCACCTACCCCATAGTTACAAAAGTTAGTATGTTAAATGTTAAATACTTATTACATGTTTGTGTTGATATTAATTAGTAATAGTATCTAAGTTTGTTGTAATTTGGTATTGTCTAATAATTAAATGTTATTAGTATAAGTTAGCAGGTAATATAGATTTTATTCTTACTCTTTTACTTTATTTATTTATAATTTAAGTATATTCACTGTTCTCTTTTGATAATTTGTTTAACTTAGTAATATTAATTGGGTGTAACCTGTTGAATAATATATAAATAAAGAATGAACTGTTGTGCAATAATAAATAAACAAATAATAAAAATAAAACTAAATTTCGGATATCAAAGGGGGCCTATCAACCCATTCAACCTACCCCCGCGGGCGCCCATGTCCATCAGTCAAACACAACCAGTATCATTCTAATGTCAACAGAACAAAACAAAAAAGAAAAAAAACCTTTATAATATCAAGACCTGGCAGCAAAGCCAACGTACACCACATTCACGTCGAAACAGAACATCCCCAGACATATAATCCGGAAACTGTTTCACATATTGATTTGAATAATTGTAGGCGGCCATGGAAGTGGACAGGTGCGAGTGTGGGTGCACTGGACTATTGTGCAATACATCGACATACGCTACGGCTACGACACATGTGTGGATAGTGATAGGATACATACAAACATTACGCACTCGGACAGCCAGTGATTTCAGGGTAACGCAGCGCACATGACTTGCAAACCGCACTTGAATTATAGGAAATAATCAGTACGATTGTAATTAAATTCGGTACGATAGTGCTGACGTCATTTCCGACCGGATGTGGTGGAAAAGTAAACAAAACTATTCCATGCGATTCTAGGGTTTAAATTCATATGTTATTATCTTTAGGGTAGTTATATTTGTATATATTTATATTATGTTCATACCTAATCCAAATTTATAAGCAATAGTAGTCTTGTGCAGCGGTTCTTAACCTATTTACCCCCCACCCCCCCCCCCCCAGTTTCCAAATATTTTTCGCGGCCCCCGAAATTACTGAAATTACGATTTGAATTTTAAATAAGGACTAATATAATAAAGACCACAAATATATAAATTTAATGATGTTTAAAAGTGTTTTTCAACGATTGCTATAAAAAAATGACAATTACGCTCTCATTGGTCAACGTAAAGTTGACTTTTCTGTGGTACAATCGAAATAGTTATTTACGTAACCAGTTATGAAAAGGTTGATATTGTTTGACGAACATAATATTTGCCAAAACGAACGAAGCGAGTTTTGCAAATTATTTGAGTCCAATAATATCACCTTTTCATAATGTATTACGTACAAAATTTTATCTAATTTCACTAAAATCATTTTTAAAATACATAAAATTCTAGGTTTATGACAGCTGAGTATATTTCAAAATCAATAAATCAATTTACCAAAGCGTTGCTGTGAAAATAAATGAATAAAATGTTTAAATTTAAAGCTTATGTCATCATTGAATACTGAATCCGAGACAGACCTTCCTTCTGATATCGAAGAATCTGCTAATTTGGCCGTGAACTGTTTAATATCTGAAAAATTATTAAATGTATATACATCCTAAAAATTTTAATAAATATTTTTTTCCGTTATTTGCAAACATTCTTGAGAAAGTTCAAGCTGTCAACATAAATTACATAACTAGTTATGTAAAGAATTCCTTACATAACTCTTGAATGGTAGTTATGAATAAATTGACATTTCATAATGTCAAAAATTGATATAAAACAGGACTTTTCATGACGGAATTAGGTAAAATAATATAATTTCACGAACCACAACACCGTACCAGTTATATTTGGCACATAGAATGTACAAATATGTCTGTTCAATTTGAATTCAAATCCAAACTTTGGTATTATTGCCATCTGAGCAGATCATCTACTTATTTAATTATAAAATCGATAGTAGCGGTTCTTAACCATTTAGTTATTGCGGACCACCAAATTTAACTAAATCTTGGGGCCAGTTGCCACGTTAACATTAATTTTAAAATTTTTATATCTCTGTTTTCATATGAAACAGCTGGAAATATTTATCACATATTTTTTACTTATTTCGTAAAAAAATAAATAATATTACAAGTTATAAATAAAACATACCTAAACCTAATATGGTTTTAAAACCTCACAACTCTTATTTGATCGAAATAAAAAGCATGTATTTAACTATTTTGCGTGCTTCATTTTGCAGTTACCTATGAAACAAAATTAATGTCATTTTGAAGTAAAATTTTTGTGATAGTTTCTTTCCTCGTTCAAAATTTTAAATTGCTTGTTGAAAAGTATGAGATACGGGCGTCGTACTAGCACATGTTGGAATACCGTTATTGTTGAAAGTATAAAAAAATTTCCTGATATATTTTTGGGTTTTGCTCTCGGATTTTTCGGTTGGCTATTATTTCATTGGCTTAAGAAGGTACTTAAATTAATTGTTATTACACATTATGAAATTAATATTTGTTATAGACATTAACAAGAGCGAGAGATTCAATAACATTCTATTAACAATAAAGATTTAGTTTTTGAGATATAAAAATAAAATATGACGAAACTTGAGGAAGTATTTGAAAAAAATGATGTGACAGAGGATGAAGAGGATAGTAGTTTTGAATATTCTTATGGTAGCATGCACTGGAAAACAAAATTAGAAAAAGAAGTGTCCTCGAAACAATTTCAAAATCGTACGTTTTTATATATCTTATCATAATGTCGCTAATATTAATACTCCGCACTATTTTTGAAACGCTAAAAAATTTTATAGAAGAACCTCAATGTTTGTGCGATACTATTAGATGTATATCATCTCAATATGTGAGCAAAGAAGTACAAGAAGTTATTATTGGAGTTTTGTTGATGATAGGAATATGGACTTTAACTAAATGGATGATAAGTGTAAGTATTTTTAATGTTGTTATAATTTGTTTCTTTGGTTAGGGTCTAGCTATTTAATAATAATAATTATTATTATAATCTTAGTTTGCACGAAAAACAAATTTAATTTGACGTGTCAAAATTATTATTGTTTCGCGTAGAAATTGTGCTAGTTCGTTTAGTTTAATCGTGTTTTTGTATATCGTTTAAATTATTTGTAATTTGTGTCGTATTCAAATAAAAATGTATAAGTACGGTCGTGTTAAACGTTTTCCATTATTGGATTCGTTGAAGGAAAAAGAAAATCACTCATCTCGACTTACTGCAGGAGCTTTTGGTTTTATTGGAATATGGATAGTTATGTCAGTTATAATACAAGTAGGATTATTTTAAATAACTATTATTATTAGAAATAACTTTTGAAAATTCTTTGAGATTTCGCCGGGATATAAACCAATTTAGCTTCACATATTCGACGAAATTCTCATGCTTTTTTTGCTTTACCGATATACAGGATGTTTCACAACTTATGTATATTCTGTACGACGTGCTGATCATGAAACGAAAATAATTTTTTTTAAATCGCAAAACTATTTTCCATATTTTCCAGTCCAAAATTTTTCGTTGCCACTGCCACTGGGTGGATGATTATGTTAAAGTTATTATTTAAATAAAATTCTGTTATAAATAACTGCTAATAATTGAATTGTGTAATTATTCTTTCGTAGTTGATACCTACTTCATTGTTTGTATTTAATAGGAAAGTGAATCCAGTGCAGTACAACAAAAAATGTTTTAGGTTAACAACCCTTAATTTTTCGAATTTAAAAAAAATTCTTTTTGTTTCATGATCAGCACGTCGTATTTTTTGCTCTAAGTTGTGAAACACCCTGTATATATTGTCCCAAAAAAAGCCGCTCTATCAGTATGAACAACAAAAATTATCAAAATCATATATTAGAACCCTCACGAACGTCAAAAATTACATCTAAGAGTTCGTAAATTGTTTATTTCCAAGATGTTAGTGGAAGGGGAGCTACAGGGGTAATTTGAATAGGCTAAAAATTACTTTCGATTACGGGAATCGAATCGGGGTTCTAAAATTCATAGGTCGACTAGACCACTGAGCCCCCTATCCCATATTTTTAATATACCAACGTAAAAATAAATATGTCGTCTACTGTGTTATAAAACAAATAAATATCATCATCACGCCTTTTACCCATCACTGGGTGTGGCACTCTGCCTAAGCAGATCTCGGTAAGTGATATATTTTTTCGCGTGAAGTGCGGTTACCAGCCGTCAAATCACGGCCTCCAAAGATATTAGTGGAGAAGGAGCCACAGGGGTAGATTTTTTTAAATTGGTGAAAATTGTTTGTCGGCTGTGGGGATCGAACCAAGGTTCTCAAGAATGAAAATATAATTTTTGCATTGTCGCTGTTTCTTATCAATAAAATAAAATACCAAATTATGGTTTTAGATCTTTTTTGATGTATTTGTGTCACAGCTATTTTCATGCCCAGCACGTCCATGTACATCATGTTGTCTTAAGGAACAACAAGAGTACAATGAATACTATAATGATCTGTAATTTAATTGGACAACATACATTACATAAGTATAAGTAGTTACTACTCGTTCTTCGTTCTTATTAATTGTCTAACAAAACTTGTTTTTATAGATAATATTCTCGTTAATGTGGCCATTACTTCTGATAACTGGAGTAATACTAGCGATTCCAACATGGCGGAACTACATCACAGATGAATACCTTCCGGACAACTTTAATATCATGGATTCCGTAAAATTGTCCAGCAATGCCATGGCATTTACAACTCGCACGAGCTGAAACATAAGACATAATCACAACCAACGTGTATCATAATTTCATGCAGGTACACCAATATTATAGCCTTTTATTGTGTCCAGTCTTTCATTAGTATTGGGATATTAAATATTCAACATTTTACATCCTAAACATTTGTCTAGAAATGATTTTATAATTTTTAATCTAAAGTATTAGAACTATGATTAAAGAGCTTCATTTGTACAGTGTAATATGATTTTTGTTTTGTTAGTTTAATATTTAATAAGGTATTGAAATATAGCAAGCAGTATTCCAATTCTTTAACTATTATTAAAAGAACATTTTCTGTTACAGGATATCGACAATATTTTCAAATTGGTTTAGCTTAATAAATTGCTATGTAAATATGAATAATAAAGTATTTTTATTTAATTTATTAGATTCTTTTATTTTGTGAAATTCTAATTGCAGATAAGGAATTTAGGAGTTATAAACCGAACTATTAGTACACAATTATAGTTTTATTTATAATTTGAAGTCAGTGAGAGATTGATCTCGTACACCCTCGCTTCTGAAGCGATTGTTGTAACATTTATCCAAGATTGTTGATACAAATATACAAGATGTTGAAAACTTCGTTTTACAAATTTCTAGGGTAAGTAGATAAGAAATAAATAAATAAATATATCATCATGCCTTTTACCCATTACTGGGTGTGGCACTCTGCCGTAGTAGATCTCGGTAAGTGATATATTTCTTCGCGTGAAGTGCGGTTACCAGCAGTCAAATCACGGCCCCCAAAGATATTAGTAGAGGGAAAGCAACAGGGGTAGATTTAAATTGGTGAAAATTGTTTGTCGGCTGTGGGGATCGAACCAGGGTTCTCAAGATCCACAGGCCGACTCGATACCACTGAGCGATATAAAAACCTTTTATGTAAGACCGGTAAATAATGTTAACTTTATTCTTTTAAAATGATTAGTTAATGTGCTTTATTATTTACCGAGGGAATAAGGTGATTAAAACATTGACAAAGCCGCGTAGATATTAGTTACTGTAGACTAAAACGTGGATCAAGGCGTAATGCTGGCATATGAACTAAGAAGCCAGAGAAAATAGTATGTTATGCATCAAGGGAGGGAAACAAGCTATTATTCTCGCGTGTGAAGTTGGCAAATCGAGACGTAAGTGAGGGCTGAAGTCAAAGTTTGCCAACTTCACACAAGGGATAATCGCGCCCTCCCGTGAAGCATACCAAATTTTTCGTGTGCATAAAAATTATCGTCTTATCGGGACAAATGTCAAATATCCTAATTTGGGACAAGTGTCGAATTTTCCATTTATTAAAAAGGACAAGTATCAAATTTTCCAACTGTTAAAACTAGTTTATTGTCCGCTCAGCTAGATGACGCGTTCGACGCCGCAAACAGGGAATAATCGTAGTCTCTAGGGAGAGAAACAATGTTTCCCTAGGGTGAAAAGCAGTGTTTCTTTCTCTAAAATTAGGGAATAAGAAAGCGTTTCTTGTAATTCAAAATTATTTCACTTTATTACAATCTTTCAATGCAATTAAACTTTTACGTTGCATATTTACAATAGTTTATTGGTAAAATAGAAAATACTTATTTTTCTAAATAAATTATTATTAGTTATACATATTAAACTAGCAACCTTTCAATTATTTATCCGGTTTTGACAAAACTTTCCATGTGTGACGTACACTTTATAGTTAAACTAAACACTAAACTTATTTCCAAGTTCTACTGTATAAGTCAAAGTAACACTATCATAAAGACATAGAAGAGCAAAATGATCCTGCAGTGTATGTTGTGTGTATAGTGCGTACCGTCGCGTGATATCACAGCTCGCAGCAGCGGCGCGGCGCTGGCGCTCCGGCGGTTCCGGGTGGCCGCTCACTCTCCACTCCGGACTCTGGACCAGCCTATTAACAGCCCTTTAAACATTCATGTGCGCTGGTTATTTGCTTGTCTCTCCGCGTGTAAGTGTGTGGACAAGTGCGCCCCGTGCTACAAAAATGCATGAATTAGCATTTGGAACGGATTGCTGAGCACCGGTTCAATTTGGTTGTGCTTTACTCCCCATCGCATGGCTTTACCCGCTGGTTTTATATACTGGAATAAATGGATCTAGATAATCGATAGATTCATTTATTTTTTATTTTAAGGTTTTATTTTTTCAGTTTGTTGCTGGAACGGTTTCAATCTCTTTATATCTATAACTAGAATTGAGTGTTTTGATAAACATGTTCTTCATTTCAAGGTAAGTTTCTCGCTTAGGTTGTTAAACTTTCCTAATCTATAGCTTATAGATATTATTAATTAGTTCGATGACCCTCAAAGAGACGACATTAAGTGATCTATAGGGTACCTATATCATCGATAATAATTTTTAAAAATGTATTTATAAATAAAGTGCCTAAACGATAAATCTGAAATTGGTTTAGGTATGTTGTATGTATGAAAATGTTCTTCACTTGGCCGCTCGCCTATATTTGTCTCTTAAATTCCAATTATATTTTGTAATAATCTTTGTTAATTTTGTTTAATTAGTTTGTTGTTTCTACTTCGTAATTTTATTTTGTAATTTTTTCCTAGTTACCTAATTATTTTTTTTGTACTTATTATATTTACTTACTATATTTTTATCCTGTAATTGAGCATTTTGCCTGTTGGGTTCAATATAATAAATAAATTAAACTCCTCCTGAAATTTTTTGTTTTAGGTATCTCTAGATAACCGGGACTATAATTTTTGGTGACATAAATATCATTTTCGCAATACCCAAAATTAAGTACTACTTAGTTAATCGACGAGCTTAAGGCAGGAATACTTCCATCACCTATAAATATGTACATTACCTATACCTACATAATTAAAATGGTTTTATAGTCAACTCGAACCATCTAAGGTTGAACACTGAATCAAAATTGTACCTTCACTGCTTGAAATACATACATTCTAAATTACAATCTCGTATTGCCAGCACGACACAATATTACATAAATGTGCATTATGTTGCTTCTTATTTTTGTAGCTGAGTGTACATTAAGTGGAACCATTGCGATTAAATTGTGTGGCATGCACTATTTGTATAAAATATGATCTTTATTTTCCTAATTGTAATAAATGTTATAATTATTAACTGTTTATAAATCCTTGAAAGAAAATTGGGCATTATTATTTTGTCTAATGCCAGTTTTAAAAATTTTTGTAATATATTTTCGGTAAAGTTTAAACGAAAAAAAGAGAAAAATGTGGGTAAAAATTAGAAAAGTAGCATTAGACAACCTTATAAACAATCAAACTATTTAAAAATATTTTTGTTGCTTTAAAAGTCATAAAGATAATTTTAATAGAAAACTAAACAGTGTTTTTCGGTATTTAGAAGACTAGTAGTCAACCACCATAAGTAATTATTTTTATTGTTTATATCTGGTTAATTGAAGCTACAAGGTTAATTTTTTTCTTATATAAGCACTTGGTACTGAGTCCGCATTCTACTAACTCAACTCGTACAACATTGGAAACTAGTTGGTGAGAAATGCTGATTAAAAATCAACACTTTCGAATTTTTCCGATAAGGCACAAACACAATTTGCGATTTTCAAAGATCTTACCAAGAAAATAATCATACAACAATTTTTGGAGTGGATGAGCTAGAAACTTTTTAGTAATCTTTCAAATGCATTCAATTTTGCCAACCTTATAAGACATGCCGTTTGGTTTTGGTTCTGGTTTAAATATTATTAAGCGATGTTTATGAAAAACGAAATATTTTATTAATATAATAAATTATAACAACTTTGTTAACATATCAGGAAAGTGTAATAGGATCCAAATTTGTGGTAGTTTTATCAGTGCTTTCATCTATTTCACAAACTTGAAGTTTTTTCCTATTTCTCAGTTTATCAAATCCATGTTTCATTAGACTGGAAAAGCAGTGTCCAAGTAGGCAATTACCAAGCCAGAAGACATACTATATAAAAGAAAATGTATTTTTCTGTAGAAATTATGTAATAAGTCCAAATACTTCATACCTTGGTTGAAAATGTATAAGTTATTAAAGTTCCAATCACGCAGAGAACAGTAAGGACTAGAATAGTTTTTGAAGTGCTAACTAGTTGTTCGTTTTCCATATTTAGATGTTATAAAGCACTGAAAATTTTGAAATTTGATTTTGTAAAGATTCTACCGATTGATGTCATAATTTTTTGTTTTAGTGCTGTCAAAAAAGTAAAAATATCATAGGTAACTGTTACAAACAAAACTCTTCAACAAATGAATTATATTTTATAGACAATTATAATCTATAGTTACACAGTTTGCAGAGTCAAAAGTAGCTGACAACTTATATTCCAAAAAGCAACTTCGGTCTGTTTCTATTATAATTTACTGCACGAGATATAAATCCAATACACAGATATACAAATATTGTTACAATTCAAAAGAAAGAATTAACAATTACGAAAAACTTAATATATTTTAAAAAACTGAAATAAATTTCAACTGCTAGATTTATATTGCAAATATTATTTAGGTAATTGATAAGAAAAGTTGTTGTTAAATTAAATAAATTGACTGGTACCGCAAACTTTGTTTTTGGATGTTTTAAGAGCACGGTTTTAACATGTTAGAGGTAGCTAAAACACCCAAATACACTGGCTGGTAACACAAACCCTGGTTTTGCCTGTTTTAAGAGCAGTGTTTTTGGGTGTTTTAGCTATCTCTAACATGTTAAAACCGTGCTCTTAGAACATCCAAAAACAGAGCTTGTGCTACCAGCCATTGCTCTTAAATCAGGCAAATATAGAGCTTATGATACCAGCCTATGTTTGCATTAAAAACATATTCGAATTGTACAAATAATTTCGGAAGTAAAATATATAACTGGAAATTAATGACAACAGCAAACTTTTTTATATTTATGTACAGTTTAAAAAGATTTTTGATTATTTCTAGATTGAATAAGGGACAATTTAAAAATGATATTTCTTTTTGTACAAATGTGTTCAAATAATAGTTATTTACGTAAAAAGTCAGGAAAGCGTTCAATTACAGGATGAGTAAGTAGTAAACAGATTACGAACCCTGTACGACGTTTTATTGACGTGTTACGTATAACATTTGACCTGAAACTTATAAACAAATAATACATATTTCAAAATAAAAGAAATATTTGACTTACATATTCAGTCAGTATTTTATGTTGGTAAATAACTAGACACTCACGTTTATTTCATTACCTGCCTAGGCAGGCAATATGTTATTTTCCTGACTAGGCATGCAAAGCAAAGCTTTTCTGAGTCTTAAAGGTCAGGCAAATGTCAGTTTCAAGTAAAAATAAATGAAAATATAAATAAATAAATAAATAAATAAATAAATATATCATCACGCCTTTTACCCATTACTGGGTGTGGCACTCTGCCTAAGCAGATCTCGGTAAGTGATATATTTTGTCGCGTGATATGCGGTTACCAGCCGTCAAATCACGGCCCTCAAAGATATTAGTAGAGAGGGAGCCACAGGGGTAGATTTAAATTGGTGAAAATTGTTTGTCGGCTGTGGGGATCGAACCAGGGTTCTCAAGATCCACAGGCCGACTGAAATTATATATAAAATATATATATATATATATATATATTATAATTATAATTATATATAAAATATATATAAAATATAAAGTAGTTGCAACAAATTTATAGTTTCAAATTTTATGAAACGTTGTGTTAGGATTAATTTTAACTTTCTGGAAAGTACTAAATAAAATAATTATCAATTTAAAGGTGGATTTTTTTGGAAGTTATAAAATGTAAATATTTGAAACGAATTACTACTAATAGTATTGTAAATATCAAACTCTTAAATATATTTATCGGTTTCAAGATAATAAACCTTTACATGCACAAAAGTAGGCTGGTAAGTATGTAATAACTGTATTCTATACGGTAATATTACCATACTGACATGTCAAATAAATCAAGAACATGAAAATAAAACAAAATGACAATATAACGCTATTAATACAAACGGAACTCAAAACAACAATAATACAAAGATTACTTCTCCTACTTATCATAATATATATATATATATATATATTAATTGTACAGTCTTTAAAATTACAGATGACCACGTTATGACGTTAAAATAAAAAAAATATTTATAAATATGTTACAAAACAATTGTAATCATGGCGTTTAATAAAAACAAACAGACCACAGACTTACTTGATCACATTCTAAAATGATGACAATGACGTTATTCATAAAAGAGTTTCAAAAAATAATATTAATTATGACGTTAACGTGTTTATATTCTGAAACTGGTAAACTATTCTCGCACTACGAGCTCTGATTTCAACTGACATCTGCGGCTGTAATGATACTCATAATATTCCTAGGTGTGTTAATACCTATTATTTGGATCTGCTATTTACAGGTACTTTCGTTATCTTAAATTTATTTTGTTGATCTGATAAAAAAACATCTATTTCCACTAATTTAATATAATAGAAATGTCAAACTAGAAAAATGTATTTTATACATTATTATTTTAAATTTTTGGCCTATATATATATAGAATTTATCTCATACGTCGCTGTTTTTAAAACTTAAAATTGAACAAGATCACTACAACCAATGGTTACCAAACAATTTTTTATTAGAGATGTGTAATGGCGATAATAATTTAAAAATTAAAAAATTGCCTCGTCTATAAAATATATAAATGATAAATAATTTAGATTAGAAATAGATGATTACCTACGCAGAATGCGTGTTTATTTTAAAATATTCAATAAAATCCGTAACAGATCTAACGATATGATACATGAACACAAACATGAGTTGCTAGATCCAGAATAGTGCATTGAGTAAAGGATTTTTTAATGTGATGCAATGTAATTAGGAATAAAAACTTTATAGCGGTGAATTCTCATTGTATCCGTGAATTAAACTCTGATCTATAACTACAGTTGTCTTGTATCATCAATCATGAGTACATTAGAATTGCATTAAATTATTTGATGACAGGGTGAAATATTGATAATAAATAAATTAGTTATAGGTATATACCATTACGGTAGCTAAAGATAAAATAGAAATTTAACTATAAATATCTCTTATTTTCAATCAAGTTTAGTCAAATAAAAAATAGCATATGTCAAGGTATTTTGTGTGTACTTAGTATACAGCACTAATGTCAGATTTATAGTCTATAAAATTAAGAAATTAAATTATTCAACTAAATAAAAAACTGTATAATTAATTGTATTTTTAATATATGCGTGTATCACATTAGAAAATTAAATTAATGAAATTAAACTAAAAAGTTGAGTATTTTCTACTGTATAGTTCAATTTTGTAAATTTATATAAGTGTAAAACTATTATGCATGTTTTTTCAACTTTTTGCTTATATTTTACTATAAATTTAGAATAATATTATTGCGTTAAGAGGATAAAAATTAATATTTTAATGCAATGTGCAGTACAGGTTTGAAAAATGAAATGTCAAATTATGAATGTTTTTTATAAACAGTAAATATTAAATAAAATATCATCTTTATACTTGAATATTTAGTTATCTAAATGTTAACTATAATTAAAAGATGATAAATAAATGAATTGTTTGAAGTGAGTAAATAGGTTTCTTCTTATTATATTTGCAGAACTAAAGACTTTATATTTTAATATTTCAGGTTTAATATAGATATGTATAATTAAGAGAAAAAAAATGATGTTGTTTTGCATATAATAACAAAGTTTAAAGGATAATAATTTGTCAATAGAATTGGCTAATAACAAATCAACAATGAAATAATTTGATCGCGAGAAAAGTCTAGTGGAAGTATAGGAAGCAGTGAACAATTTGCATAGCTCGGAGGCTCGGACGAGTAGAGGCGTCGGGTGGAGGGGAGGTGGCAGCGTATCCTCTTGGAGCGCGCGAGCGTCGGACATGCGACGTCGGGCGCCGGCCAATCGGTGGCCGTATCCCGGCGGCGGCGCAGGCGCGGCTCCCGCCCGCCGCGGCGCTCGCAATGGCAGCGTCGTTCGTCGCTCGAGCAGTCACCTCGCGCTCGCCGGCCAGCAGTTCAACCCCGCGCCACGGCCGACACGCACCGCACGCACCACTCGACACAGCCAACATGGACCGAGCTATCCGACGTCCGTCGCCGTCATAAATAATACATACAACAACAACAACAAGTAACACAGCTTGCGAGCGACAAACAATATCACCCCAGTGCTAGTGCTAGAGACACAAGATAGAGATGTAACGTCGCTAAGAAGATGGTCTAGTTCGGTTTGTTCCGTTGTGTGTGGAGTATGAAGTGATCGCGGGTTTGGGACTGGACTGAAGGACAGTGGCTTCGTGCGCGATGTACTCGCCGGACAAGATGATGGGCGCCAAGGGTGGCCCGACGGGCCTGCATGGGCCCATCACCACGGCCGGGGGCTGCTTCCCCGGTCGCTACTCGCCCACGTACCGGTCGCCTGAGCCCATGGCCCGGAGATGTATGCCCAACCCCTCTGTAAGTGTCTTTGTTCTCTTCTCTACTCTCTATGCCACGACTCTATTCAGTACTCTAACATTCTTCACGACTATACCATGTATATTCATCCTTCTAATACTGTTTTGTTATGGTATTTTAGTATAACATGTAATTTATATGAACACTATTTAATCTAAATTGTAGCTATAATAATAATAAAATATAGACAGTTTAATTTTATTAAAAAATCTACTTTCATTGAGTATGAAAGTGGAAAAAGTATTTAAAAATCAATAAATTACTATAAAATATTTTTATTTGGCGTAAACATGAAGTATACGATGCTGAATATAGTCCATTGTATGCTTAGGAAAAATGTTGCTTGCATGAGTTATGTTGTAGTTTTATTGTATTATTTTAACAATCAAATTTAAATATAACCAATTAAAATTGATGCCGGATATGAAATATAGAAAATAATAATATTTATCAATTATAAATTTGTGTAAAGTAACAGAATGACATTTTATAAATATTATTTACAGTGTTAAAAAAAGAAACCATCTACCTTTTCATAAATATGTAAAAAATTGCAAAACGTTGAATTGGAGAAATAATAATAAGAATTGAAATCACTGTCCCTGTATCCGACGGCAATTGTTATATGTAAGCTTCATTATTGTGTAATATTCGGTGGTGGATGCGTAATTAGCTATTCAATTGTTTTATGCAGATAATAAATTTCACGGTCATTTGTTATTTTATAGAAAATACTATAACAAATATTGACTAAATTATATTTTGTGTATTTGTTTACAAACATTGATCGATTAATAATAAAATAGATAAATATTTAAACAAAATTATTAATGAGTTATTATTTTATTAATAAATATGATTGTGTGTGTATTTATATCCACTTTAATGTGAAATTTCGTTGGATTAAAATTAACTGATTTTGCTATAATACATTATATAATGTATCTATTGACATACCATCAACAATAATATATTTAAATATGCTTTGTAGTAAATCTTCAGATTTCAAGAATATTTAAACCAAGTTAGAATTATTTTATTATTCATAAAGCATTGAAAATTTCGTCAAAATCTTCTTTTATATTAAAATTGTATTCTCCATTTTACGTGTATATAAATAATAAATTTGGCAATTTATGCTATTCGGAATAAGAATAGTATCTAAAGAAAAAATTGCATAAAAAATGAGAATTGATAGTAGCGTATTATAAAAGGATAAGAAAGAAAATGTTAATAACACTTTTAAAAGTGATTACTACTTCGAAACAAGCATGTGTCGACTACAACTCGTTGATATACTAAAGCTGACATTTACACAAATATTAATTTATTATTTATGAAGAAAATTAACACGTAGTGTTACTTACACATTTTCATAAATTTTTAAGTATCGGACACTTTTCGTCAAAGATAATTCCACAGATACAATTGATTCAAAGCAGTGTAAATTACTATGATTGTGCAGCTCGCGTTCAAATGTTTTAAAAGAATTAACCACAGCTCTCGTCGATCCGTTCTGTTGACATCGATTATTCTTTACAACTTCGAGTTCGTAAAAGAAATCGCTTGCTGAAGATATTGCATTACTGAATATTTCACAACCTTCTCCGCTACTTTAAGAATGTTTGTTCCTTCTTTTCAGATGTTTATCCTTTTTTCTTTTGACTGTTTTGCACCAATGAGATTACTTTGTTTTTAAATGAAGTGATATTTTTACACGTATTAAGCAGCTGATTTCATCAATCAATACATTATTCATACATTCAAATTTGTAATAATTAACTAATAATATAATATGTCTTTACCAAGATATGAAATATTAATTTTAACTACTTTAATTAACAGTTTGGCAATAATATGTATTTAATAGTTGCTAATTTATGTTGGTGTGTAGTATCTCTATCTATAGATAGAGCTAATAAAATTTAAAATTATTAAATATAATTCTACGTTGCATATTTGTATAAACTATTACTATTTTATTGATAGATAGTTAAATATTTGTTTTTGCTAATGCTAAGTGACTTTAGTTCATCTATTGCCGACTTAACTAAAGTAGATTAGTAACAAGTTAGACATATTAAAAAAAGTATGTTAATTAATTTTATTATTTATTATGAAGTAGGTGGCTCAGTGGTATTGAGTCGGACTGTGTATTTGAGAACCTGGGTTCGATTCCCACAGCCGACAAACAATTTTCACCACATTAAATGGATCCTCCTCCACTAATATCCGTGATTTGACGACTGGAAACCGCACTTCACGCGTATAAATATATCACTTACCGAAATCTGCTACGACAAATGCCACACCCAGTAATGGGTAAAAGGTATGATTATATATTTATTTATTAATCTCATATATTTATTTTACAATGACATATTGCATATAATTTACAAATATTTAGATATGACAGATGTTGACAATTATAAATATACCAGCCTTGCAATAATTTTTTAAAAGCGTCACTTGTGATTTAATCTAAATTGCCTAATTAATATATCCTATTTCATCTAACGCATTAGAGAGGTAGTTATGAAGATGTCCTTTCACTAGTAATATAATATATTATTATATAATATGAAATTAAATGTAAAGAATGTGATGCCAGCTACATCGGACAAAGTGGTAGAAATTTCAAGACTAGAATAAAAGAACATTTTAAATCAATTAAAACAAATACTAATAACACAGGATTTTCCCAACATTGTAATCAACACAACCATTCACTATTAGATTATAGGATTCTCCATATTGAGCCGAAAGGCGTTAAAGCTTAACTTACTGGAAAATTTAGAAATTCGCAAGGCGGTTAATTCAAAGAAAAATATTGGCAATGACCAATTGGACGTAAGTTCCTTCCCTCTTCTTAATATTAATTTTAGCATGTAAGTGTTGTATTTTTGTAAACCATTGTATTATTACCTGATGAAGACTGAAAAGTCGAAACGCGTCGTATAAATAAAAAAAGTTTATGTGAAATATACCAAGTGTTTTAATTTTATAATTTTATAATATATTTTGGTAGCTATTAAAATTGAAGACTTACTTTTATGATACGTTTCAAAATATTACATTATTACTGCAATGATGTATAGGTACTTTTATAATTCTTAATCGCTAATATTATTGGAGTTATTTTTATAACTGAGATAAAAAATGAAGTAAAAAATAGTTTATAATTCTTTAGCTCTCTAGTTCGATTCTAGTCATTACCACTAAAAATATGAATTAATTATAAATCATTGTCGTGATTCATCTTCTATTACAGACAATTAATAACGGAGAGGTGAGCAACACTTTTTCGGTCATACTAATTTGAGGGACGCAGCTATTTAAATCATAGGATCGTATGTATTTTAAAATACAAATTATAAATGCATATTTGTAAGGTTCGCTTCATTCTCTGATTTTCTATATATCATTTATTTAGTTTACATAATTTGTAAAGCTTGCCTCTCTCGCTAATAAACTGTATGCGATATGCCCAACAATCTCAACAAATTATAAATAGAAGCTTTTTTGAAATGCTCGTTTCATTCACATTTTTACTAATCAGACTCTAACAAATTCGGATATCCTTGCGGCCGTACGGTAGCGTGGTTCCTTTTACGGTATTCCGAAGATATCGAGCTCGAATACCATTCAAACTAAAAATATTTGAACACAATGGATGGTAGCACAAGCTCTGTTTTCGCCTGTTTTAAAAGCAGTGTATTTGGGTGTTTTAGCTATCTCTAACATGTTAAAACCGTGCTCTTAGAATACCCAAAAACAGCGCTTGTGCTACCAGCCTATGATAGAACAGACTCAGTACCGTAATTCAAATTAAGTTCCTGTTGTACAAAGTAGCATAAATAATTAACTCAAGTATGTTTTGAAATAGGGAGGAAGGATACTTTTATATTATTAATTTGAGAACAAAAATTGCTGGTTATGGTTTTGCTTTATTAACCCTTTGCACTCCAGCCTAAAAACTTATAGAGAATACCAAGAACCCCAACACTATATTAGTTACAAGTACATGCATGTAATGTAAAAATGTCGCAATTACGGCGACAACGGAGTGCAAAGGGTTAAGATATGCAGGTGACAATTAATATTCGTTCTTTTCTTTCAAAATATCATGTATCAAGTTTTGTAGTGCCACTAAACCTAGAATTAGGTTAACGGCGTGAAGATATATTTATTATATATAAATTTCAAATAACAGTACGTAGAACACTGAAACTCAATAGTGCCATCAGTAAACCGAACGGCAGCAACATTATCATAAATTCTAATTCAAGCGTAAAACATAGTTAAAACGTTAAATAAACCCATACATAAAACAGACACATTAACCACTCATTCTACCGTAGGCTGAAAGTAATCAAATTACAGCGAAAATTTTCACCACAGGTGTGTGGCAACGTACATTCTCATTATGACAAATACTTGGCGCAGCACAGAACACGTAAAGTAACGTAACATCACGTAGCGTAGCACTTAGCCGTTTTAAGGCATCGAGCGCGAGATGTTTCGCTGGAAACAATTGCGCCCTAGATGAAATAAATTAGAAGGCCCATCTCAATAAACAGCGAAGATTACCCCGGCCCTCCCCCCAAAGTCGGTTCTTCGCGAATCTTTATTACTGTGCTTTGCTGAATTATAATGCTAAACGGTGATAGCTTCGCACTAAGTGGATGTTCGTGCTGAGTTCGTGAATATACGCACTTAGTGATTATTTAAAGTAGGGGAGAGATGAACTTCTCAACTTCTTTTAACAGCGGAAGTTAAACGAAAATTGAGGTTTTTGCGCAAAGATTTGCCAGAAATGTTACAAAATAAAAATTTTATTCCTGCTAAATGACACGTGAAAGTACAGAATTATTGCTTAGAATTAAATAGTATATTGTGATATAAGATTGGTAAGTACAATATAACAGAATCGAGGAAAAGTTTTAGAGGTTATCATTTTGAAATGACATTGGACGTGTGGCTCTATAATAGTGCCAATCTTACAAAAGTTATTTGTATAACTAGTATTGAAAGCAATACTAATATCACGAGTATATCAAATAAATAAGTGAAAAACAGATGCTGTCACGAATTTTTTACATATTAATATTAGATTGATCAAGTTAAAAATTATTTTGACAAAAGTTAAAATTTCAATATTTTATTGCAAAATTGTAAATGATCTCCAAGGACAAAAATAAATAAGAAAGCGAAAAAAGTAAAATTAAACCAACAAATTTGTAGTATTTACTTTTTCAAATTAATAACCAAAAATCATTTTCGTAACACATGCACAAGAAACACGTTCTTATTCCCTAATTTTAGAAAGAGAAACACTGCTTTTCTCTCCTAGGGAGAGAAACATTAGGTTTCTCTCCCTAGGTAGGATGTTTCTCTCCCTAGGTAGCATGTTTCTCTCCCTAGGGAGATGTTTCTCTCCCTAGAGACTAAGGTGGGTGCGACAAATAAAGCCCACCTAACTGTAAATAATTTTTATTATTTAATTAGAACGGTTTTTATTAACAACAAATATACAAAAATAAACTTCACTCTTTGTACAATTAAATAGAATTATTCTATAAGCTAAATAAAAAATAATTATTATAAAAAAATATTTTTTAAAAAAGTATGTTTTTGGGCTTTATTTCTTATAGGACAATAATTAAGGCCCGCTATTTACTACATGCATTACACTCATATTCTTCATCGTCAGATGATGTGTAACCAATGCAGTGTTCGTGCATCCATGTGCGACATATAATACACATTCACATTGAGTATTCTGCGCATGTATTACACACTGGACAGTACCATGAACTACGAGTATCAATTTGTTTAGAAGTACCTGGTTGCGATTCTTGGTTTGTTTGTTTTGATGTTTTGAAGTGAATATTTTCCATAAATAAATTTTTTGTAATTTTTTGGGCCTTGTAGTTGATTGCTTTTCGTCTAGGTGTTTTCACAGTGGGAATGAATGTTTCCGGGGTAATCATCAATTCGTGAAAAGACGTATTTTTTTCGGCGGGCTTTATTACTGCACTCGTATTGAAATAGATTAGAATAAATTTCAACATACTTCAAACAATTTGCAACAAAACACAATTATATTCAGGTTACTAAGGTTCTAATATATTTAATAACATAGGATACAAATAAATTACAATCTAATATACCTTAAAATTGTAAATAATTCCAAGCGTTGAGGTTATATTATCGTCTCTTCAAGTAGCATGCCAATTTGAAACCGTCCTCACTTGTTACAGAAACAAAGTTTCCGGTGACTCCATCTGTTACATTATTGTATACTGCTTTACCTAAGTGGCTATTGCAGTAAACTTTTAAAAAAAATCAATAAAGCGGAGAATTTGAAAATGGGCTTTATTACCACCTGGGCTTTATTTGTCGCACCCACCTTACGTTTATTAGCTGTTTGCGGCGTTTCCTAGGTTACGCAACCCATATTTGATATTTGTCCCGATAAGACGGTAATTTTTGTGCACTTGTTACGAAAAATATATGTTTCACAGGAGGGCGCGATTATCCCTCGCGTGAAGTTGGAAAACCTCGACTTCAGCTCGAGCCTACGGTCCTCGCTAACGTCTCGGTTTGCCAACTTCACACGCGAGAATAATCGCTTGTTTCCCTCCCTTGATGCATAACATACTATTTTAGATCAGCCTTCATATTTCCCGCTCTTAAATATTCAAAAATTACTTTCGGAAAAAATTAAGTTTCTTACTTGAAGGATTTATCTCTAAAGACTGAAACAATTTAAAAACATTTTTGAGAAATTTTTTAATATGCAGTATATATATATATATATATATATATATATATATATATATATATATATATATATATATATATATATATATATGTAGAAAAATAATCGATATAGGATGTAATTGTAGCGTATTCATATGTTTGATATTACAGTAGCTACATTACAAAATAAATATGCAAATGAGAAAATCCCTAACCTTATGCAGATACTGCAAGTGTATATTTCACACGCAAATGCTAGAGGAAATTTAAAAGTTAAAAAGAGTGCAGCAAGTCACGTCAGAAACAAGTTGCTGTAAATAATATATAACCAATTTATTGCACGTTATATTTTAATGCGATGAAACCAATAACATAATTTCTTGATAACTAATGTTTAAACTAACCCGTAATTAATATGTTCATTGTTTAGTAATTAATTATAACAAGCTCATGAACGGTACAGTAACGATTAATTGCAGATAAATACCTCGTTTGTCTTTAACTATTTATTACAAATTTATTATTCTACATTAGGTCTACATGAATTTTCAAATAGCTAAGTATATTTTTAATGAGATATTAAGCAAAATGAACAGACTGCAGACAAGTAATATAATGAGTATATCTACTTTGTTTACTGTATATGTATTACACTTTATTATTATCAAAAATAGTATATTTACTCGAAATATTTATTAATGAATTATTAATTATAAATACAAATGGTGATTAATATATAGCGAGCATCATTTTAAAGATGATAATTAAATTGTGTCGTTTAATGATCATTAATATATATGTTTGTAACATAACAGAAATACAGCGCAAAACTACAGTTTCTAAAATATATCTATTTTTTTAATTTTACCGTAAAGAATAATAATAGATTATTATAGAATTACTTAATTTGAAACGAAATTATGGGTATTACTAGGACATATATTTCTGCAATTACCTAATCTCTGCATTAGTATAATGAAAATAATGAAAATATCTCATAATAAAATGTTTTAAATGGAGTTATTATAACATTTTTACGTGGAGAGGTTTTATACGAGTGTTAATAATTAATGAAAAATCTAATGGAATGCTCGTCATTCCAAAAAATCATAACCTATTAATTTATATTCATGAATGAAATACGATGGTACTTTTACAATACTATTAAAATTATATTCCATAAAAAACCTGCAAAAATTCATAGTACCATAAAAAAAAATATACTTGAACTTACACAAACATAACAAATACTTAACGTCAACGTTTCGTTATCGATACAAACAATTCTGCATGACCCTATACAATTACATAAAAAACCGTCAAATTTAAACAATACGTAAAATGTAATTTAACATACTAGTTTTCATTGTACTGAACAACATCTTAATAATATATAAGCTGTGCCTTCGAACATTTTTGTCACGGCTTGAATATAACTACTAACAAAAACGAGGTGAAGTTAGCTTCCTACATCTGTTATTGTAACTTAACCTTACTTTTTAAATTGTTTATAAAACTTTTTTTGATTTCTTAATGTACGCTTGCAGAAAAAGTATAATACACCCATACCTCGCTTTACGGCCTAGATGCGTTCCACGAAACTTGGCCGCAAAGCGAAAAGCCGTATAAGGAATTCAATTATTCAAATACAAATTCATACAAATTCAATGGGAAAAAAAGTTTTTTGCCGTTGTTAACGAAACATTTTAGGCCGTAAATCGAAAACGTGTCTTAATTGAAAAGGACCGTTATAGCGAAATGCCGTATAAAAAGCGGCCGTATAGCGAGGTATGGGTGTATGTGACCTGTGTTATGAACTCTTTATATACTTGTTTATTATATACTCGTAACTAAAGAGACGTTTATAAAACTTACATAATATACTATTATGAATTAATATAGTTTCTTGTTAAAGAAGAAATTGACTTTGCAGAGTTATTATTTGCAACACAATATGACATAATTTTCGGGTAAACAAGGGCATGTTTAAAATTTTCAAGATTATCAATACAGTAAAAGATACATTTCTTTTTAATTATGTGGATTATTTATAATCTGCCGCCGGATTACGCCGTATATAATAACGGTAATAATAAATAGCTAAATTACGTACGTTCTGACGAATTCTACCATAAAAATTTAGTATGTATAGATTCTTGATTACTCTTGCATATATAATTACCAGTAATGTTGTTCTATATTGCATTAACATATAATTTCAGTTTGACATGACAGCAATGCTAATGTGGCAAAAACAGAAATTCTATGTAGCATTTCTCACTTGGCTTCGTTATTTTATATTATTTCAAATAAAACCAAGTAACTAACTAATTAACCTAGGAACTTGAAATTTTAAAACTAAATCATAATGAGTAAATCTAGTAGCAGAGATAACATAAGCAAAGAAAACCAAGTGAAATAGAATGACTAAGAAGTGATTTGTTTCAATAAGTTCGATAAGATCCACGTGGTAAATGAAATATGCCTACTGGGTAGGTGGCTCAGTGGTATCGAATCAGCCTGTAGATTTGAGAATCCGGGTTAGATTCTCACAGCTGAGAAACAATTTTCACTACGGAAAAACTACCCCTGTGGCTCCCCCACCACTAGCACTATTTTATTTATTAATATATATATATATATATATATATATATATATATATATATATATATATATATATATATTTAATGTCTGGAAAGATATTTTTACTTCCTTGTACGAAGTAATCGCGAAAATTTTCGGTTCTCAGATTTCAACGGAAATAGGTATTTTGGCCCTCCCTGAATCCATTTTGACTAATTTCGTCATGCCGTCTGTACGTACGTATATACGTACGTATGTATCTCGCATAACTCAAAAACGGTAAGCCGTAGAAAATTGAAACTTTATATTTAGGACTGTTATAACATGTAGTTGTGCACCTCCCTTTTTGGTCATTATACAACTACCGGAAGTGGTACTTGAAGCCTATAATAGATTTTCATGAAAAACTATATTCAAATATAATTTAAAACTTTCCAAATTTGGTATATAAGACTACTATAACAATGGAAATAACATAATAGATTTTGGTAAAAATAGACTAACCGGAAGTGGAACATTACATGAAGCTGCTAACAGTTTTCCTTGAAAAAAATGGTATTATTTTAATTTTAGAGAATTAAATTCTGCGTCTAGCACATTAAGAATTTTTAAATTAGCCTTTTGCATAAGCGAGATATCTAAATGTAAATATTATATATTTTTGTTGTTTTTTTTTAAATTAAGTTTGCTATGGATTAGAACAAAAAATAAAAAATAAAAGATTTTATGTCAAATATGAGCAATTAAAAAAATATCTATAGTTTAATACGCGTACAAGGAAGTCATGTGGTGTCCACATCAGATTTTTAATATTAAAATTTAATTTTCTAAATCAGTTTAGATATTTTACTTATTTAGGTACTTTCAAGATGTACGAGTAGATTAAAATGTGTATGTAGTAGTCAAACGTTATACATTTGTTACCGTTTCATGACTATGCAAATAATATCAAATTTTGATAGTTTTTAAAACTAATTTTAGCAGTAATACTAGAATATTATTTAATATTCATATAATGTAACTTATATTGCACGGAGATGAAGTTTACAAGATGAACCGGAGGTGAGTGATGTAATCTTCTGAATGTAATGTAAACATAATAAACGAAACAAAAATATTAAAATGTAATCTTATTTTGATCTGTCAAGGATCAATAAACAATAACCACGTGCTTGAAACATAAGAAAATACTTGATTGTTATTGGTTGGAAATATGGGTAGGTGGCTCAGTGGTATCGAGTCGGCCTGTGGATCTTGAGAACCCTGGTTCGATCCCCACAGCCGACCAACAATTTTCACCAATTTAAAATTCTACCCCTGTGGCTCCCTCTCCACTAATATCTTTGAGGGCCGTGATTTGACGACTGGTAACCGCACTTCACGCGAAAAAAATATATCACTTACCGAGATCTGCTTAGGCAGAGTGCCACACCCAGTAATGGGTAAATGGCGTGATGATATATTTATTTATTTTTATTATATAAAATGTCATATTACGATAGTGTAATACGCGCAGGTTTATATATTTAGAGTTAGATAATTTAATAGGTGTAGAGAAAATAATTTATTCTTTTACACGTGTGTAAGTTTATAAATAATAAGTGCTTTGATGAATAGAAACATCAACACACTTCTTTTATAACATTGGCTAGAAGTCTATAAAAAAAATTCTCAAGACATTCGCCAACCACCAGCCCTAAACAAACCGCCCCCGTGTTCACCACCCCCGCAACAGTGAGAAACATTCCGGCGGAGGCGTGCGTTGCTGTAAATTGCAATTCGGGTTTCGCGAATGGGAATAATTCGTTCTTTTTATTGCAGCAATTCTATTGAGTCCGCCATTAAACGGCGGCGCGTGCGACGTGTAGTTACAGAGACGGGGGCGGCGAGACGCGATGGCGGTAAAGGGAGAGGAACATAAAGAACCGCAAGGATAGTCGAGGGGTGCGGGGAGGAATGCGTACGTGGTGATCGGTGAGTGGAATGAACGACCGAACGGGAAAGGAAACTTCTAGTTTTATTTCCTGTTAAAGAAATCTAAGTTGAATAAAAGTTACCCGGAATAGACTATAGAGACAATAACGCAAGTAAATGCGATTGTTGATGCCTTAATTATATATTAAATTGAGTTGTGAAGACTTTAATTAAACCAAAAATGTTATTTTAAGCTATGGAAAAAATAAGGTGTCCTTGATGTTTGGATAACGTTGCTTTAATTATGAAGGAAAAATTAAACATTTACTGATATTTTACTTTTACTTTTAAATAGAAAAAAAAAACAATAATGGAAATGATTACAATTAATATTTATTGATTGATTTATTTAAACAACATCCGTGTCACAGTGTGATTCGAACTCGGGATGCCGTAACACTACCGGACTATATATCGACTGTTGCTATGCAACTTGGTATTCATAAAAATGTGTGTCTACAATAGAACTTAAATATATCATCACGCCATTTATTTATTACTGGGTATGGCACTCTGCCGTAGAAGATAAGTGATATATTTCTTCGCGTGAAGTACAGATACCAGCCGTAAAATTACGGCTCCCAAAGATGTTAGTGAAAGGGGAGTCACAGGAGTAGATTTAATTTGGAGAAAATTGTTTGTCGACTGTGGGAATCGAATTCAGGTTCTAAAATCCACAGGCCGACTCGATACCACTGAACCACCTACCCCATAATAAATAATATAATAAATTAATATTCTTTTTAATATGTCTAACTTGATACTAATCTACCCCATACCATAGAACTTAAGGAAACAACTTATAGAGTAAATTAAACATTATCTTGTCTCATACTAATAATAAAAACCACATATAATCTTCTGATTATATTGTATTTTAAGTATAAATTGAGGTAGGTTAAGTCACAGTATAATAGTATAGAAAACGATCCGCAGGCGAATAATTAAATAACTGCACATTACTTGAAACAATTATTTTTCATGCCACTGTTCTGATAGATTACAGTAATAAATAAGAATTAGTAAATGTTAAACAATGAAAGAATAGTAGTAATATATTCTAGTAATATCTTGTTCAAAAGTCTTGTGAAAATATGTGAAGTAAATGTGCAAAACTAGACAATAATTCAAATCCAATGAACATACCAGTATGGTGTACAACTTTTTAATATGTTTATATCGCAGCAACAATAGTGAAATATTTTGATGACTTTGGTAATTAAAGAAAAGTTCAGTACTTAATGAATGACCAGATTAGAAAAATAAAGGTTAATGCAAACCAAAATTAATGTCATTTAATCAATAATACTTGTTTCTTTGTACGAAGAATACAAAAATATCGTTAAACGAAGAGTACAGAATAGATATAGTAAATGGATACATATTTCTCAGTGCTATCGACCTATGGATTTGAGAACCCGGGTTCGATTCCCACAGCCGACAAGCAATTTTCATCACATTAAAATTACTCTTGAACCCCCCTTCCACCTCTTTATTAATATCTTTGGTGGCCGTGATTTGACGGCTGGCAACTACACCTCACACGCATAACCGAAATCTGCTATCCAGTAATGGATAAAAGACCTGATGATATATTTATTTATTTTATTTTTACATATTTTCTTCTAAAGAAAACCTATATCATCGATTCAGCTGATACAGCGGTTTCTACGACTCTAATTCTTATATCGATACAAGTCTGTCAGTCAACATGACGAGAGAGCTATACAATTCCTAGTATCTCAATTCTCAAAACTATTCACGTGACCACATATCATTCTGCAATCCAATAAACTTATAAACCCTATTAACTTCTCTACGAGCTTGTAACTGTTGCTGTTAACCACCAAACATCAAGTACTTCCTTCCCTTACTGTCCCTTTTCCGTTCTGTTGCCGTCCACTCGCATATTTATTTCAATTTTCCGTGTTAATTCGTAGCAGCAGGGTGCGTGCTGGAGTTAGGGCAAGGGCTGTGCAAGCTACAGGAGACCTGAACAATGTTGCTCGCTGTCTCTGCGGTAATGTCAAGTTGGCGTGCGTGGAGGGTGCGTCGAGCTTGCACGTGCGCGCACGTGGCTGTGAGAGCAAGTGTATGATGTAAATGGACGAGCTACTAGTTGTAAGTATATGAATTTTGAGTGGGAAGATTGATGTTTGATAATTTTTGGATTGGTTTTTTGAAGGGGAGGTTTAAAGTGATGAATTTGATACTTTATACTAATTTGATGGATGGAAATATGAATCAAATACAAATTGGATGACATGTTTTTCTACATATACAAGGAAGTTATTTATTTTGATAAGTTTGTAAGACAGCATATTCGGGATATGTTGGTGTATGATGCGTGAGAAATTAAGAAGAATGTTCTTAGAAAAGTAGCCGTAAGTTAGTTGAGAAGATTTGGGCATGTGGAACATATATCGAATGAAAGATTGGTGAAACATGTGTATCTTGATAACATAGCGGATGAGAGATTACGTGGACGATCTAAGAATAATTATAAAATTATAAAATTAAAACACTTGGTAAATTTCACATAAATTTTTATATTTATACGACGCGTTTCGACTTTTCAGTCTTCATCATGTATTATTACCTGATGAAGGCTGAAAAGTCGAAACGCGTCGTATAAATATAAAAATTTATGTGAAATTTACCAAGTGTTGTAATTTTATAATTTAAAATGTTTCACCAAGTGCCAACTACACAAACAATTAATATTACCTAAGAATAAATGGATAACTATGATTGAAGGATTGTTGCATGAACGAAAGATTCCGAATAAGAGGGATAAATAAACTCGTATGAAAGAAATTATAAATGTGATTGAAGTGAAAGTGGTGCCAGATTAAGAACGTTTGACAAAGATGAATTACGAAATGAATCTGATGAATTAAATCAAGTACAGAATTATTGTTTTTAGATTCGTTATTTAGTTATTTCATTAGAATGTTTATCTGCAATTGTATGGAATTTACTTTCAAAAACAAAAGCAAAAAGGCACTCTCTTCCTTTCTTATCTTTTTAGATTTGGTTTAGAGTAATGCGTACAAATTGAGATGATTTGAACATCAATCGAATGAAAGATTAAGTTTCGACGATAGAAAAAATATTGTTTACTGTTTTGATTGAAAGTATACATCTTAACAGACCTCGACTAGTTGCAGACTTCGCTGCTCTCGTACTACAGTCTCTAACCTCAATTAATAAAAATCGAATTTCAATCCTTGATACACAAATAACTATCATATATAACTGTCAAAAATTGTTAATTATTTTCAGTGTTATTCTACGACAATTTGTAAAAAACGTGCGCGAAGCAAATATACGAAGTAGTCCTGGTGCGTCTATCGCCCATCTACTGCTGAAAGTTTCTGTTACCGGGTTTTTATTTTAATAGGGTACCAAAGGGACACTGTTCGTATTTAGAAAGATTAAAATATTTAAAATTATACCAATACAGGAAACAATTCTACCGAATTGACTAAACAACGCTAAATTTTCTCTATGGCTAGTTGCACAATTGTTACTCTAAGTGTATTTGTAGAATTTAGCGCGAAAATTTGTCATTGTATGTTATTCATTCTCTTTCTTCTAATAACATTTGAATAGTATCCATGTGGTGGCCTACTATTTTGTGTTTTTTAAATATTGTAATTCAGTTGCATAAAAATATAGCATACGCCTCGTACTCGTAAAGTGTTTAACACCCGCGACTAATTGTTCGACTCGGCAAGCCCTGTCACAAACTTTTACTCTCAGTACGGTAAACAGGCATTTCGCGCACTAAGTACATAAATAACTATTACCATATAACACTTTATCACGTTTAAATTAATTGTGTCAAAAATGTTAATTAAAAAATGTTTTATACTACAAGTAGGTATATCATTTATATATTCAGCCTTGGTTATCTGGGCCTGCTATTATAATTTTGTATTATTTTTTTAATATAAGGCCTACACACTAATAATTAAGTTACATTACAAGAATGCATTCGGTAATAATAAAATAAATCATAGTAGCTATAGCAGGTTCATGAGCAGTGGTATTTCAATTATTAATAGTAACACATTAAAGTTGAAAGTAGTAAAGTAATATATAAATAAACTTTTGTAAAAATAATAACTTTAAACTTTCTAAGATGCCTTCCAATGATTGGAATAAAGATACAACATCTCACAATGTAATTATTATATATAAAAAATCTTAAATTTTACTCACCCTGAATCCGTTCTACACGTATTTCCAAAGCCAATGAAATCTGCAAAGAGAAAATGTGTGTTAATAATGTAAAAGAATATTTAAATGCTGTGATGTATTTTCATTTTCAAGTAAGTTTTAATTTTCAGTCAATTTATTAAGTTAAGATAGGGTCAAGGAATATTGTACTTTTTAAATAAGAATGCGCGTATAGGGGCAAAATTTTGGAACTACGACTAGGATATAGTTTGTAACTAACCTAGTAACTAAGTTAAAAAAAATTATAGAACTAATATTTACAATAAATAAAAAAAACAACTATAATTAACTAATATTATAATAAATGAACTAATTTCTACTAAGAAACACGTACACTATTAAATGAACCTTTAAGGGTAATTCACAAATCAAAATTAGTGTTAATTTTATATTATCCGTTTCTGTTTTAACAACCTTATAGACATGTTATCTTAAGTAATCATTCAGAACTCAGTATTTAGTTTCGGTGTACACACAAAAGTTTGCAAACTTCAAACTTATATTTTATACTTAGAAATCGACCAATAGTAAGAAGCTTAGAATGATGTAACGATATATAGTTAGCCTTGTTTAGAATTGTGAAATGTGTGTTTTGTTTGAAGTATTACGAATATTAAGAAATTATTAACTGCAGATTTATTAATAAAATTATACAAGGACAAGAACAAGATATACAGGATTGTTTCACAACTTAGAGCAAAAAATTAAAGGGTATATTTTATACGACGTGCTGATCATGAAACAAAAATATTTTTTTTTTAAATTCGAAAAATTAAGGGTTGTTAACCTAAAACATTTTTTGTAGTACTGCACTGGATTCGCTTTCCTATTAAACACAAACAATGAAGTAGGTATCAACTACGAAAGAATAATTACACAATTCAGTTATTAGCAGTTATTTATAATAGAATTTTATTTAATTAATAACTTTAACATAATCATCCACCCAGTGGCAGTGGCAATGAAAAATTTTGGACTGGGAAACATGGAAAATAAATTTGCGATTTAAAAAAAAATTCTTTTTGTTTCATGATCAGCACGTCGTACAGAATATACCCTTAAATTTTTTGCTCTAAGTTGTGAAACACTCTGTATATATGATGATGGGTACGCCCAATAAATAAAATACGAGAACAAAGAAACTAAAAATTTACTACAAAAGATGAGAATAAATGACGCAGATATGTTTTTTTTTTAATATACCCGATTGAATATTGAACTATTTGATAACTTACTTTTAATCTGTCTGCTTACATTTGATTCTCACATTTATCAATAAGTATCCACTACATACTAAAACCTCGAAAAATATAATTTGTGCTTCAAAATTATATAGAACGTAAAACATAAAACTACTCGTAATAGTAACTTTGATTTGTGAAGTGAATAAACCTTAAAAGTTAAAATATAAATGAAACTAATATTAAAACTACAATTAATAACAACACAGAACTATATTCTATATAACTTTTTTAAAATAGCAAACACAAAATAAAATAAAAAACAATGAAATACAAATGACAGCAATGGTGACCGCCTGAAAGTGTACGTTTGTCTCAGTTTGAAATATCGTAATCAACGGCACCTTGCAGTAGTTGAATATCCCAATAAATAACATATTCTTACATTTACTTATCAGATCGTAAAAAAGGTGAAATGGTAATGACATCGCTTGATTTGTGTATAGGCGCGAACAGCAACAGCAAGCACATGACACGCGTCGGGTGCAGTGTCTCGTACTGCGTCTCGCGACGTGTTTGTCAACACGGCGGCGGTGGCGGAGGCGGCAGGCGGTTAGCTGGAGGCGGTGTCGTGGCGGATGCATCATTGATGCGGCCACCTGCGACCTCAGCCTCGCACCCGCCCGTCGCCCGCCGCTGTCTCATGCATTAGTCAAACAGATCGAGTTAGCGCGCATCAGGACGCCGGATTTCGCCGCGACGCGCCACGCCGATTTACTTGTCGTCAAGATTCATACGACCCTTGCTTGCCGCCAAATACGTCATGACTTACTTGTCCACTATCAGACGTGCAGTGCTACTACTAAGTAAATAGATTAGATATCTGAATACGCGCAAGAAAGGATTTTTGAAAAATGTTAATTGTCTTTATTTTTAATATCATTTAAATTACTAGTACCCAATTAATCATTTTAACTGAAATTTACGAACAATTTTTAAAGAACTTTTAACCTTAAAGTTTAAGTAAAAGATTGAAATTAAATAGTCACTATAATTTTCGCTCGATGTAATAAATGAAATATTTGACATTCATTTATATTGCCGATTATTACTATTATTTATTTATTTATTATTTATTATTCAACAGGAAAAGAATAATAGAATAATATTACAAAATTACAGAATAAGAGTACAAAACAGATAAATAATACAGAATATAATGAACAAATAAAAATAATTACAAAAAATATTACAAGCAGGTACCTATTAGTAATAACAACTTATAATTGTAGAGAAATAAATATTATATTATAAATGACAGGTTTTTAAACCTGTTATGAAACCAAGTGAATTGATTCCGGTATAACTTTATATCGTTTAAAATACATTGGCTGGTACCACAAACTTTGTTTTAGGGTGTTTTAAGAACAAGATTTTAACATGTTAGATATAACCAAAACACCCAAATACACTGCTCTTAAAACAGGCAAATGACATAAACAACCTCACAAACAGAATTAAATACTGTAAGAACCTTAACATATACAAACACATATAAAATAACAAATATTGTAAAAATAAATATATCATAATGTAATAATGACCCAAGTAGTTGGTGTACCCTTATTTAGTAAATAATAATAATAATAATAATAATAAACCGGCAAAAACAGAGTTTATGGTACTAGCCAATGAGCCGAATTCAGCACCTTTCTCTAACTGAAGAAGCTTCTCTAAAAATAACAAAATAAAGAACGATATATCCAATGATAAATTAATAAGAAAACGACATAAAATGTTTTCATGGTTACTAGAGACGGTCTTTAAGCTAAAGACGAGTGGCGAATTCGGTCAATTATCTTCAATAATTTCGTTTTATTACAAAGAAATTATAAATAAACTAAAACAAAAGTGAATTCAACAATAGACAACATCATCCACATTAGGCTCAGTGGTATCGAGTCGGCCTGTGGATCTTGAGAACCCTGGTTCGATCCCCACAGGCGACAAACAATTTTCACCAATTTAAAATCTACCCCTGTGGCTTCCCCTCCTCTAACATCTTTGGGGGCCGTGATTTGCCGGCTGGTAACCGCAGTTCACGCGAAGAAATATATCACTTACTGAGATCTGCTTACGGCAGAGTGCCACACCCAGTAATGGGTAAAAGGCGTGATGATATATTTATTTATTTATTTTATTTATCCAAATTTAAAATATTCTTATTTTTTTGAAGACAGGTATAGTAACGTCTAGCGATCATTTGAACAAAGGACAATTAAATTCTTCTATAAACTCTAATCGATGTTATTGAAAACTTTTCCGTTATTAATTTCATGAAAATATTCTCTTCTCAGTTTACAAAATACGTTAAAATTTACTCAACTTGATTCTTGCCACCATAGTTGTCCAGTAAAATAATTGTTCCATGCACATATTCCTGGTTTAACAATGCATATACAATGTTTAATTGAGGGAGAATGTATAACCAGTTGCACAATTAAGCATTGTGTATATATTACTTTGCCAAGAATTTGTGCATGAAACAATTATTTTACTGAGCAACTACGGTATACAAATTTTTTTAAGCAGACGAGAGACGTCTTAGATCGTGGATAAAACTGTACAAAATGAAAACTTACTTGCATTTGTAGTTGTAGTTCTATTCCACATCTCAGGGACTTATTAAATCACTTCACAACTGCACTAGCACTACACACATTCACCCACATATTCACTACACTGTTTAAACACTTTTAACACTACTTTACACTTATATTTACTGCGATACATAGTTTAAATTTGCGATAATGTCACTACAGATGTATACTGTAGCTACAAAATGACTCGAATGTTATCTCGCAAACATGTTCAAGATGGATACATTTGCTGTGCCACGTCACAGTACGTCACAGATACGTCATGGGTACGTCATCTGCGATAATTGAACGAACGGACTTGTCGAGTTTCGTTTATAATAAGGAAAGTAGGTACATATTAATGACATTTACAATTATTTATAATTTAAACATAATGGCTGGTAGAACAAGCTCTGTTTTTGCCTGTTTTAAGAGCAGTGTATTTGGGTGTTTTAGCTATCTCTAATATGTTAAAACATTCAAAAACAAAGCTTGCGGTACCAGCTATTGTTTTTAAAGAAATTTTAATTTATTTAAAGGATTGAAGTTCATTTTTTTACCATGTGTTGGTACCTACTGACTTTGAAAAGAAATCCTAAGAGTTTATACTCTTTTGGTAACAAACAGGATGTTTCAAAATAATTGCAAAAAAAATTTATTTTTCGAAAACTGTCATATAAAGTTAAAGTGTACATGACAACTATCAACACGCGAAATGAGTGTTTTTTGTCTACAGAACGCAAAAGACTTTTGCATGCAGGATGCAACATTTTTTTGCATCCTGCAATTTTTTGATAGAAGAAAGGCTCACAATTTAATAAAATTTGTCACTTTATTTTTTTGCTTAGAAACAATACTTCTATTCTTTAACAAAATTTATATTTAATGTTCCAATTGAGTAATTATTCATATTTATCCAGCTTGAGGAAGCTAACTGGTGTACTGGAATAGTTTCTTGAGAAATGCAATGCAAAATGCAATGCGAATCCCAATAAATCGCAGAAAAAAATTAGAACGTTTGTTTGGTTTCTATTGCCAACCAGCTGTCAATTGCTGGTCAGAGAATACCAGATTTGATAGCAATTATATTACATACATTGTTGTCATGGAGACATTAGATGTCACATTAATTAATCCTAAACGTCAAAATTTTCTCATTACATTATTACTAATTTTGGGAAATAGTTTTCGAAAAAACGTTGTTTGATACTCGATTGCGAAATGCTTTTACATTCTCGAATACAAAAGTAACATTTCGCAATCTAGAATCAAAAATAACTATTGATGTTTGCAAAAATAATTGCACATTACTTGAAGCAAACATTTTTCTTCCTACTGGATTGTTAGGTTATGAATAAAAATGAGTAAATTCTAAGAAACGTCATCGCGTCACCATCTTAAAAATGTTCAACTATATTTTAAAATGACATAGCTTAGTTGTAAAGTTTTAATCTAACTCGATTATAATAGTACACAGGGGATAGTCAGTGAAAATAGCGGTAGTTTCTCAAATATCGCGTTATTTACCGCTGGTGCAGCAGAGTGGCGAGTCCGCGGCAACTTCAGGTCCGCACCGCGCGCCTGGTCCACTCCCGAGGGACCGCGCACCGCTGATTTGTGGGCTGCGGATAAAACTCTTGACTTGTTAAATTAATTTATTGGTAGTGTACGTCGCGCTGGTCATTACCTCCACCTAAACGTAGTTATTTATCACCGGAAGATGTGTTACAAATGGTCACTGCACCGTACTTTCTTTGTCAAATTAATCTTATTTTTGAGAAACGGCTCATGTTAGGTAATGAAGACATAAGGAAGATAATAAATTTCAGTAATATCTGTGATATGTTGGTTAAATACTTTAAATAAATAAAAGGCTTCAGAATCCAATATTATTATTTATAAAAATATTTGTTATTTGGACGTTTCGAACATTAATATTAAATTAAATACTATGTAATACTTATATAAAAATGCTAAATAAAATAGTAAATAGTTTTATATTCAGGAAAATGCACTGGAAACTAAGTTTCAGAATGAAACTTTTCTAATTTAAATAAAACAACAAAGACAAAATTAATTGTCTTTGAATGCTCATTTGGTGCTCAGAAGGTGACTTGGAGGCTGAATTTCGTGAGACTTAGACAAGTGTTTAGTTTTATATTTTATTATTGAAACTTTTCTAATTAGCTGCTACATGCGAATACTTTTGTAGATTTGTAAAACTGTAAATGATGAACAAAATGGCAACGAAACTAAAGATTTTATGAAATATTTTCTACTTATCAGCATATATTGATGTGATTTTGTTCATTATTTATAGATTTGCGGATATATGAACTTATAGATTTATCATAGAATTAAATCATTAAACTCTATTTAATTTGACAAATTAGTTTAGTACATATTTATCTCCATTTTAACACTTTGAAATTAATAGGATCCTCAACTAAAGCCACAAAATAGTAAATTAGTCATTTATTTGCAGACTAGACCCAATAATTTTGTACCAGAGATGATCAAAATTTTATAAATGCTGTTGATTTTTAAGATTTGTCATTAACTTTGGCGCCGGAGTGTTGCGATCTTTCTTTAATTCTCTCTCTTGCACATTTATAGCATATTCAGAATTCTCTCTATTTTTCATGATTTCTATCTAAGTCTAACAGCTAATTTTGAAGGTATTGTTTTGCTTACGTTGTTATATACAGATGTGATAAGTATATTTTAAATACTCGTACATATCTAATTACTATTTATTTCTTAACTAATAAATATTATACTTTGGTAAAATGGTTATTAAATATTGCTTAGCTTGAAACCTAGGTTATGGTTACACAAATGAGTGAAAAGAAAGTAAAGCTGAATCGTACCAGAGATAATCAAACCTTTAACTAAGAAGTTTAGTTATTTTTGTTTTAAAAAAAAATTATATCCTTACACATTTTAGTTATTTATAAAAGCTTCGATTACATATTTTTCTAAATTATAAAATAGATCATTTATGTGATTACAATTATAAGCGAGCCCCAATGTTTAAGATTCAGATTTCCTTAAGTTTGACGACACTTTAAAAAAATCATAACGGCATAATGCATATCAGTTAAGACTTTCTAAAACTATATATTGTTTTAAAATTAGATAAAATTCCATACAAAAATATTATTATTGAAGGGCTCCATTATAATTACCGATATACCGGTATGGCATTTAATAATTAATTTCAAATTACTGTGTTCTTACGTTTGACTTCCATGGCTGATAATAATTAATTTTTACTCCTCTGATTGCTATTCCCTTATCGAGATCTGCTATAACAGAGTACCATACTCAAATATGAGTTAAATTGCAAAATGATATCTATTTATTTATTTTCTTTGCATTTTACCCAATAAATATTTTAAAATATATTATTCAATATATTATATATTAGATTAGTTTAAATTGGAATCGCGGATACACAAGATATACGATTTTTGTGAAATAAGACTAAAGTTACAACACTCATACGTCAATTTAATTATATTCAGAAAAAATTCCTTTTTACTATGATATTTTTTGACAAATTTTACATATTAAAATCATTTGTCTGTGTTCAAACAATGGTTCTTACTTTTAGAATTATATTACGGGTAAGATTATTATTGTACTGTATTTTTCTTGGACACTTTGTAATTTTATTATGTATTTAGATCTGAAGATGACCTAAAAAAGGGTCGAAACGTTGTTAAATTAAACAATAATATCAAGCCAAGTAATCCATACATTATTATTATTATTTTTACACCTATTCCGGCTTATAAATCATATATTAAAAAAAATAATATAGTTTTATGAATTATTTAAAAAGTAAGGTTAAGTTACAATGACAGATGCCTGAAGCTAACTTCACTCCATGCTTAATATCTCAAGCCGTAATTAAAACGTTCGATGCCACAGCTTGTCAACATGTGATTAAGATGTTATTTAGCGCCTTGGCAACAAGTACGTTAAATGATACTTCAATAACGGGAATAGAAAAATATTATAATGATTAATATTTATAATTTTTTTATTTAAATATTAGTTTGCATAGTGTAACTGTATTACTTACATCCCTGTGACGCATAAGTATTATTATATAAACAAATATGTGTAACTGATAATTTAATAGTTAATTAGAAATTATATTTACCAGTTCGTTAATTTAATAGATAATTAATTTAATATTCATTATAATTCACGATATTTATACTGAGATGAAAAGTTTATAAAATACTTCACTAATAAATTGCAAGTTACAAAGTTTAGAATTTTGAAATTAAAAGAAAACTTTTATAATTAATTACAGCTCGCTGGAAGTAAATATGAAAGATGAGATGTAAATAAGGGAAGTTTGCTGTAAATTAAGTGTCACTCTCATTAAAATCTGCACCCTAATTCATAAAAATAGCAAACTTCCATTTACATTTCATAAATAACAAAACAGAAGGATGCAATTTATATTTTTTTAAATTATCCATTTATTGTATTCTCTTATAATGATTAGGTTTTATTCATTTTGTTAAGATAAAAATTTAATCATTCATTTTATTCTTTTGTCCTTTGCCAATTAATAATGCAAATAAAAATGAAAACCTCTGTTTCTTGGAGATTTTTTTATGTACATGCACTTCTTTTACATTTAAATTCGTAGATACAACTTGGGATTCAGTTTAGAAAATTTACGAATAGATTTAATAAATTTCAATGTCCGTGTTTGTTGAACAGAGAACAGAGAGTTCGACTAATGTAGAGTCTCCTTCTTTCTAAATACAATCGTTCAAAATTCAGATTAACACTCTGCCGTAAGCAGATCTCGGTAAGTGATATATTTCTTCACGTGAAGCGAATGGGCTATTCACTTCACGTGAAGAAATATATCACTTACCGAGATCTACTTACGGCAGAGTGCCACATCCAGTCATGGGTAAAAGGCGTGGTGATATATTTATTTTTATTTATTTATAGATAATTGTACCAGCGGGAAGTGAAATATGTGAACTAAAATGAAATATCGTCTGAATCTCTACAAAATAAGTTAAATTTGTCCAGAATAACCTAGGCAGTATTGGAAGCAACAAAATGTTAACAGATTTTGTTTCTGTGACTGTCATTTGAGAAAACATGTCTTCTATTTTCTATTGTTTTTAAGTCAGTTATAAACAGAAAAATAAGTATTCAATCTTTTCGAAGATATCATAGATTTGTTTATTTTGCAAATAAAACACGAACAAAAACCAATATTCATTTGATTAAAAACCCTGAGTTTTAGTTTCTGTTGATTTTTTTATAACCTTGAATTTAACGTAAAACATGGAATTGCTATGTCTATGGGTGGCGTTTATTTTGAAATGAAACAGGTTATATTAATTAGTCTAGCATTGTTATTAACGATTTATTACCTATAAATAATAAATATGTTAGGTTCAAACATTGAATTCGTCATTTATTTAAAAAAATGTGCCCAAAACCTGTTTAGACTGAAACTATATTAGACATACTGAATACACCGTGGAGGAAATTAAAAGTTGGGTCTTCACACATGAGCAAGACTATATATCTGATAAATTCGATATTTTTCCTTTTGAGACGACCAACCAATTTGGTTGTAGCAGCTCGAGTTTTAAAAAATCAATTTTGAATATTCAAAAAATTGTATTTAAAGCTATTTGCTATTTGCGGAGATTCGCGATAAGTATATTTTAAGAATAAAGAACGTAGACACTTGATGTAGTTTCACAAAATTTTGTGAAACTACATCAAGTGTCTACGTTCTTTATTCTTATTCATAATGTTTCACCAAGTGCCAACGGCTCATACTTTTGATATTAAGTATATTTTATTTCTTTTCTAGTGGTCATATGGAGAAACCGACATTTTGTTCCAAAATTCGTTTGACCAAATGGCTTAAAACATTTATGTATGTTAATCTTAATTATTTGAAGTTGAGAAATGAATAAATTTCGTTTTTTAAACAGATTTTACTTCTGTTACTCATTTAGTCGACACTTTTTGTCAGACATCTTCATGAATTATTTCGTCTTGTGACAGTACTTCAAGTATTTCAAGATTCCTGGCATAAAAGCTCAACTGTTTATGTTCGCACTTATTTAATTTGTATATAAGTTACATTGCGACAGATTATAATATAAAATAATTTGGTGGAGGTGCTAGAATAAACTAATCCTATCGAAAATATTTTGATAGCGGTTAGAGCTTCAAATCTAAGAACATTTAAAATGTTTATATCTATATTTAAACAAATTAAAATGAATAAAAATGAATACTTGTTCAGGAAGACAAAGACGCAAAACTCTAATTTTCTCCAACAACGACAAAGTTTTCCATTTAAGAAGTTCCCGAGTGTATCTGACCCCCTCCTCTTTCAAACACAAGACTAATGAACAAAATAACAACTAAACAAGTGGCTGTTAGAAAAACATCAGAGCGAAGAAATAACGCACGACATCGTCAAGTAGGCGGCGGCCACGGTGCGAGAGAGACAACCTACATAGGACCGAGTAACTAACTTGACCCAAGTAATAATTATCTGTTAACAGCACATTAATAATACGGTCCGTGTATGAAGAGTGATATTATTAGAATCTTCGAGCACCGTGAGAGCGCCGCAAGTGCTGCCATCTGATTATATGGCAGCGAAACGCCACCGCCGCCGTTGCCTCTACGCCGCCCCACGGGGGCTCGACACCACTCGCGCGCACGTTGTGTCACGTAACGTAAGGCTTATACGTGCAAGTGAACCACCTATACATGAAAACTTCGCTGTAATTATGGCTATTACGTACACGATCCACAATCGAAAATTGTTCATGGTCTTTTCTGTACATTGCCATGAAATGATATTAGTTTTTTCAAGATTAGAATTGATACATAGCTATTCTATTTCAGTTTGTTTTAGGCTTATCATATGCGATCTATATTTATTGATCATTTTGATATTTATGATGCGAACTTCGTAGATTTTATTCTTTCTATAGGACCACTAATTCTGTAACTGAAAATAAGAAAAAAAAATTAGATAAAAAATATAATAAAAGTTTTTAAAAAAACTACAGCGCTTGAAGTGACATTCCCTTGGTTTTAATATATTGTTATAAAAAATTGACATAAAATGTTTAATAGTTTAGTTATTCAGTAGTTAACTGCTGGGGATGTTAATAATTGTATTTTGACTGATCGTAGCTTACATAATTCATTTTAAATACAGTTTGATATCAATGGCCGGTTTGCATTATCATCAACGAAACTTAAATTATATATTAAACTTATAACCTATTGCACGAACAAAACTTAAACTCTAAACTTACTTTAAATTAATACAAACAAATCGAAGAACAAATTGAATTTAGAAAAATTTAAAATCAACAAAATATATAAATTCAAGATTTACATTATAATGGGGTAGGTGGTTCAGTGGTATCTACTCGGCCAGTGGATCTTGAGAACCCTGGTTCGATCCCCACAGCCGACAAACAATTTTCATCAAATTAAATCTACCCCTGTGGCTCTCCCTCCACTAACATCTTTGATTTGACGACTGGTAACCGTACTTCACGCGAAAAAATATCACTTGCCATGATCTGCTTCAGCAGAGTGCCACACCCAGTAATGGGTAAAGGGCGTGATGATATATATTTAAACTGATATTAACAAACTCAAAGATTGAAAATATTAAAATTATAAAAAATGAAGTCGAAGTTAAAGTTGTCGAAAATGTAGATTTTGAAGTTAATAATGTGATTAAAGTTCCAAAACTATGGGCTGAGGGACAAAATGCAATCCTTGCCCTCTCCCCAACATAATTCTTTGGGGGGCAACCGCGTCTCTGCCCGATCTTATGTGACTTTATTCTCGTTGAAGGAGTTGGTTATACCATACTGATGAGCTCTATTAGAGCGGAACGCGTCTGTGGTTACTAACTGTACTGCCCGGCCTCTGATGAAGACCTAATAAGTTGACTTGGAGGCTGAAATTCTGTGAAACTCAGACAAGTGTTTATTTTAATATTTTAATCATTATTTGCATACTTCTAGGGTTGTGCATTTGACCAGTCAAATATTTTTCGGTCAATTGACCGACTGTTTTACCGGTCAATTGACCTGTCAAGAAACATTTAATAAAAATCACAATTAAAATTGTAATTTATTTATATAGTACTGTTTACTACATCCAATATTACTGAAAATGAAAAACCAACAACAACTAATAAACAAAACCACATCAAATTCAAAATAAAGGGGAAAATAAAGTAAAATGAAATAATATGTATTTATTTTATTTGTAAAGTAAAGTAAGCAAATTCTCCAGAACCCAGAATACCAAACTAGATATCTTCGTGTAATAATAGTATGTAGTTATTTCTATTGAACAACATATGTCGTGGCGGTTCCATTTAGATTATTTGACCGTATTATTTGGCCGTCAAATATTTTTGGTCTATTGACTACGGCACAACCCTACATACTTCTATAGTAAGACATATCGGACTACTTTTATTTTAACTAATATATTAATAATTAAATAAAATGATTTGCGAATATCTCAGTCATTTTATCTCTTATTATATATCCTTGCCATTTTTGTAATAGCAGTGTACTTATTTTAAATATTTGATTTGTGCAATATACTAAATAACTAGTTAGTAAGTAGGTCTGCAAATAACATCATGTCCTCGATAATTTCTTATAAATTCCAACATAAAGTAGTAAAATTCCCTATTTTCAAATAAAATGGCATAATTATCCGCTATCAACATAAATACATCCACGTAATAACAAAATGATTGGCAGAGACCATTTCCAGGACGAGCCTGATGTCTGTTTCTTCAGTTATCATGCGTCAGAAATAAGTATAACGGAACCTGTTTTACTTACACGGCGAAGCACACGAAACAACATGGGAACCACGCACGTGTACAGGGCTGCCAACCAACTCTTACACATGTGTCACTGGGAGAAAAATAAGATCAATGTTTCATGTCACATGCCATATGCGCTATCTGACTAGGTTAGATTTGTGTGTGATGATATATGTACGATGTTTCAACATCTGATCAAGAAGTAAGAAGTTTGTCTGCGAGTATTACAGCTATTTACCAATTCTTTTTATTCATTCTAACTGTTAATTTATATAAGTACTATCAATAATTAGTAATATTTCTTGTACAGTCTACTCTTTAATTAAATTCATGGACTTTTATCACATAATAAAAAAATATACCTTCAATGTGTTTGTCATCGCATCATATGCACAACTATTTAATAATTAATTTGGTAGAAAATTTATCATTTCAATAGTTTGTTTTTTTAAATTTTATGTCTTATGGGGTAGGTGGCTAAGTGGTATCGAGTCGCCCTGTGGATCTTGAGAACCCTGGTTTGATCCCCACAGCTGACAAACAATTTTCACCAATTTAAATCTACCCCCGTGGCTCCTCCCCAACTAATATCTTTGGGGGCCGTGATTTTACGGCTGGTAACCGCACTTCACGCGAAATAATATATCACTTACTGAGATCTGCTTAGGCAGAGTGCCACACCAAGTAATGGGTAAAAGACGTGATGATATATTTATTTTATTTATTTATTCTTGTCTTACTAATTAAAATGGTAACTAGGTAACATAGAGGACTGGATTTTACTATTGGTTTCAAGTAATTATAAAGATAGTCAATAACAATTAATATTGTTGTTAATTGATTAGTTTTCAATTGTTACCTTCAAGTATAAACTTTTTTTTGATTATGTGTTCGTTTCTTGTTAGATAATGCAGTTATTCGTGTCAAATTTATCTAGACCTAAAAGTGAAATTTCTAGTTTAGTAATAATAGAAAAAATATAGTATCTATTGTACATGCGTGTAATGGCTACGGCTCGTGTCGCAATTCATTTAATGAGTAATAACCATTACACATTATTTCAATACTATACTTTTTTACGATGTATAATGTCGGAGGGTTTTCTGCATTTATTTAATGTAAGAAAAATAGAATTTGTCCGTCAGTACGGTGGTGTGGATAGCATTACGGAATTCGAATCCGGAGATACCGAGTTCGAATCGCGCTCAAGCTAAAAAAAAAATATATGAACTATCACACTGCGGCTCGGTGAGTGCGGACCCTGTACTGTAATTGGGATTAAATTCCTGTTGTACAGCGTAACATAAATAAATAAATAAATAGCAAGTACTCTCCCGTCTACAGAAGAAAGTGGAATTTTCTGATAAAACTATATCGTTATATTCAAAACTAAACTGTTAGAATTACTTTTTATTATTTTTTTAAAAGAAATTTGAAATAATACTAATAGAAAATCATATGTGCATTTCGAGCTTTTGCATGGCTACTATTCTCAGCTACGCCTCAACCGTTAATGTCCATGCTGAGCGGTAATACTACTTTCTGCTCTAGGTACACAAATAATTATTAAGTGCAGAGATACACGGAACGTAGATGTTTCTGTACACGATATTCCTATAATCAACTTCGAACTAATGTTCATAATTCCTTTACATTCGATAAATAAACCGCTATTGTTTAAGTCGCATCCACACATAACAAACGACAACGAATATGCAAAATTAAACCAAAGCACGAAGAAACGTGAACGTCTATCGTACTCGTATACATCAATAATTGCAGTCTTTTCTTCAGCGCTGACATGCGTTCATTAACGATTTATCAATCAACAAATAAATAATTTTTATCTACATAGAATGACTATGAATAAATACTCAACTGTCAAACAAATTTGACTTTTACGCGCACAATTTAGCCCGCGAAATTCAACTTTTTTGTAAACAACCTGACAAAAATTAATGACTGGACTGTCAGTTACTTTGGCGGGTTACTCTAAATCAATCAAAAACACGATTACAAAATGCAGTCAATTGTAATTTTTTCTGAAAAATTCTCCAGGGTTCCACAGTCATATTTATTTCGAAATTAAAATTGTAATAGATTTTCAAGTATTTTTAATTTAATGTAATACAGTTGCGTGAAAATTTTTGTGTGTATCTCGGTTGCGAAATAATTTGGTGCGCTCAGAAAATAGTCTGCCACAGCCGCCATAGTTTTTCTTCGACGTACCATCAACCGATGGAATATGTTTGCCAGTGTTCGAGTATGCTACTTCGCGTTATATTGTTTGTTCGTCATAATTTTTATGCTTTGATATGGACACAAACCTTAACGTTAATGTGTGCTCTTTGCTATTTGAACAATTTACCATTTCGTAGATAAACCTACACGAATATGAACATTCGTGTACATTCTTTTTTCGTGTACCATTCATATATGTAATAATGAGTTTAGGTAAATCACACATTCGACTACATTTGCGCATCATCTGAACGCAACCTAACAGTTTGTTGACATTGATTTATTATTAATAAATAACATAAGTCCAAAGTTATCTACGATATTTACACAGACATTAACTTAAAGGAATCATTAAGGAGACAAAAAAAGTAAAGACAAATTTAATTGTATTACTACTACAGATGCACTTTCAAAAATTAAAATAATGATTAATAATTATAACAAATGCTTAGTATTGTAAATAAAATGTTTCACAATTAAAAATCTAATAATTTAATATTTAAGTGTTAAATGTCTGTTTCAATGAACATAAAATGTATGTGTGTATGTAGCTTTATTTACAAAATCGTATAGCCTTGTCTAACTATGTTGGCAATTCTCTTTTTGGGTTTTTTTTTGTACTTATCTGTATTGGTTAGGTGGAAGATCAGCCTTTGGCTGAACCTCGCCATTGATATGTATGTATCAATAAAGTTATTATTATTATTATTATTATTATCTTCCAAATTTGTATGAAATTCGTCGGAACGAATAGTAGGTTTTTCGTCGTCGTCAAAATTGAGTTTCTCATTTGATACAGGGGCTCTATAACACGTTTTAGACTAATTCGAATTCACTTATTTATTTTCTAGGGAAAGGGCATGGCTTCTTATTACGAATACTAATGATTAACTCGATCAGAATTTTTTATTTACAAAATTATACCATTCGCGAGAATCTGGTCGAATATCTAGTACATATCAATAACCTAACTTTTTACAACTAATAATTTAAACAATATTTATTTTGTAAAAAATGCCTAGGTTCATTTTTATACAAACACATACTATTGACATATAAAATAAATAAATATATCATCACGCCTTTTACCCATTACAGGGTGTGGCACTCTGCCGTAGCAGATCTCGGTAAGTGCGGTTACCAGCCGTCAAATCACGGCCCCAAAAGTTGATAGTGGAGGGGGAGTCACAAAAGTTGATATTAAATTGGTGAAAGCCAGCTTGTCGGTTGCGGGAATCGAACTCGGGTCCTCAAGAACCGCAAGCCGACTGCATACCCACTAGACCACAAACTCCATATAATATTGACATAAGTATTGTATTTAAAATTAAGAAGATTATGAGAATTATTTGTTTCCTTTTACTGTCACTGTCAATAAATAAAGATACCTGAAACCAAATTTTATATTAGAAGACTTGTTCAATGTCATACCGATCATCAGAATCGTTGGAAAGAGCGCCGCTTGTGGCAAAATTTTGTAACGTTTGTTTTACTTGGAAATCACTGTGAGATTAGGTCCTGTACATAATGTAGGCGACGCACACATTTCACCCGCCTTGAACTGAGGAAGCGCATGACGTCTCAAGAGGTTAGTCGCATTCAAAGTATTAAAAAAAACAGTAGATATGATTTATAAATAAATAAATATATCATCCCGCCTTTTACCCATTACTGGGTGTGGCACTCTGACGTAGCAGATCTCGGTAAGTGATATATTTTTACGCGTGAAGTGCGGATACCTGTCGTTAAATCATGGTCCCCAAAGTTATTAGTGGAGCGGGAGCCACGGAAGTTGATATTAAATTGGTGAAAGCCAGTATGTCGGTTGCCGGAATCGAACTCGGGTCCTCAAGAACCACAAGCCGACTTCATATTCACTAGACCACTAACTCCATTAAATATTATTTGATCTATTTTATATAATAAGCATTAGGTTTATTTAAATTTTCGGTCATATAAATGTAAATTATTGGAGGGGACCCAAAAGTATTTGTCCCCTAGAGTTGGTGCCTACGTACAATCGTGTAATTATCCATTTCATAATTTCTCTTTGCTGTAAGTAAATCTCAAACATATGCCATCTCAGTCACATGACAACACTCAACAATGAAAACAAACACAAGTGGCCCTCGAATTCGAGTCTGAAACTCAAGTGGTTCGTGCAGCGAAAACGGAAAACACAAACCGGAAACCGAGGGACGAAGAAGACGCCACCGTTGCGTATTCCTGAATTATGAGTAATTGATAATCAATAGACCGGGAGGGAGGTGCGACGGTAGTGACCGGCGAGTACATGGGCACCGCAACGGCCGTTGTACAATGTCCGTCTCACGTGTATTATTACAGAGCTGTTCAAACAGTATTAGTCAGACTGTGTAATAATAGTATGGAATGAATACGAATCAACCGCAGTGGATGTTGCCACTCGAACGCCGGTGTTTCGATTTGTATTCGTAGACGATGGTAGAGAGCGTGAATGGAGAATTGATTTTTGTTTAATAATAAAATATCAAACTAAACACTTCAGCCTCCAAGTCAACTTATGAGGTCCTCGTCAGAGGCTGGCCAGCACAGTTAGTAATCATAGACGCGTTTCGCTCTTATTAGAGCTCATCAGTATGGTATAACCCACTCTTTCACCTAGAACAAAGTTCACATGAAGGTGCTGTATGACGAAGAACTGTGCCAGCAGAGAATAAGATCTCTAACAAATAGTAAAATGACATGAGAATTTATGTCGAACCAGCAATGCTGAATTTTGTGAGACTTAGACAAGTGTTTAGTTTGATATTTTATTATTAAACCTAGTTTCACCAAGTGAGCATTCAAAGACAATTAATTTTGTCTTTATTGTTTTATTTAAATTGATTTTTGTTCATAATAGATTAAATTTTTAAGATGATAAGCATCAATAAACACTCAGAATAGAAAATTCTTTGCAGAAACCAAACTTTCAAAAGTTCCAGTCAAATTAATAGAGTTAGTTATACATAAATAGAATACGTTATAAAGGTATATAATTTATTTAAAATATGACAATATTCTCAGTACAACAATGAAAATTTATTGAGTCGTTATGTTTAAAGATTTATAAGAAACTTGTCAACCCGGCTTGCTTGCTATAAAATGCTATCGTTGCGTCAAGTAAAATTTCATTGTCATAATGAAAAATGTGTATAGGTACTTATACTACAACTTTTACACCGCAATTTTGCAAAGAGTTTATACTGATCTTGAATTTTGGGTTAATCAATTTAAACTAAACGATATTATCAAAAAAGTTAAAATAAACTCTAATATAATCTTGTTTCGATGTATGTAGTTCTCGCAAAATGATTTGGAATAACTTTTTAAAGATTAGAATAAGAATAGCTAATACACAAGTCAAGATTAACTAAAGCTTTTTTGAACATCGGGATGATATTGGCTGTTAGATTGCAAATTTGGGGATTAATTACTTATCTTTAATGATCCGTTTTTCATGCTAAGATGAAATAAGAAATAATTTATGTATGAAATATTGAAAAAATATCGTATCGAAATTAAAGTAATATTTATACACATATATATATATATATATATACGTTCTGCGATATGTTTTCAATTATCCTTTCGATACTTATCGCGTTATCTGGAACTTTATTCGGAGATGGAAATCTTGACCCTTACAGAGATTTGCTATTGTAGCGATAAGACAAGACACATATTTTTTAGAAAAGTTTTGAAAACAAGGAGAACTTCTCAAAATGTGGACAACATGAAGAAACGTATTAATAGAATTCAAACTTATTTATTATTGATTGAAATATTAAATAAACGTTTCGAGAGTCGAATTTCCGTAGAAAATTCCACGAATAGAAAATTAGCACTGTGAGCGGACGCCACTGCTGCTGCTGCTGCTGTACTGACTGCAGTTTGCGGTGGAGTAATGGAATAGAGAAACGTATAACAATTTCACCCTCTTTTAGGATTATGACCAGGACTATTTACCCGTACTATTCTCACGTACACCAACCTTGGTTTATTTTAAGGATAAAATAACACTAGCGAATTATTTTCATTGGGAAATTATTTCGCCACTATTTACCACTTGATTAAAATGGAATTATAGCATAGAACAGATGAATTTTGTGGATAGAAATGCTTCACATTGTATAACAGTTGTATAAAACATATTTATCTTATACATACATTTTAATAATAATAAATAGATTTATTGTCTTCATAACAACATTTTTATTCAAAAGTAATCTTAAAGATTGAGAACCAATAAGTACGAAAATTATTGGAATATATATATATATACTGCTCAAAATTGTACAGAGATATTTTATAAATTATATGTAAAATTAAAACTATAAATTATATTCAAATATTTGTAAGACTTTATATTAGATCCTTCTTAAATACATATTTATAATATAATTTATAGTTTTCATTTTACATTCAATTTTTAAATATCCCTGTACAATTTTGAGCATTGTAATATATATATATATATATATATATATATATATATATATATATATATATATATATATATATATATATATATATATATATATGTAAATAATTATTATTATTATTTGTAATTCAACTGCATATGATGCGTAATTGATTTATTTACTTATGTTACTGTGTACACCAGAAACTTACCTCCAGTCCAAATTACAGTACAAGGTCCGGATTTACCGATTCGCAATGTGGTAGTGCATATATTTTTCGCTTGACAGAGATTTGACAGAGATTTGACAGAGATTTGAACTCGGAATCCTCGAATTCGAATGCCATATCGTTAACCACACCACTGTACTACCGGATACTAATAACAACTACATAAAAATTTCATTTGATACACAGTAACAATAATTGGCGTAATATGTAATTGTACTATTTCAATTGAAATTGAACAAAGAAATATGTATTTAATTAAATTAATAACTCCAGTAGTAATTTTCTGAAAATTCTATATTTTCGATGAAGTAAAAATGTCATATATTTGAGTACCAGCACTTAACTAGAAATAACTTGCGTGACGTTGACAGTTGCTCTACATACTAATCAACAGCAGAACACAAGTGACAGAATGTTACTTTCTGTAAAAAATATCATATGCCACACGCAGAATTTTACAAATTTTCATTTCCGAATCGCAAACTTGCATGCATATTATCACTTTCGGTTGACGTGTGTAAACACACTAAGCACGACATGACACCAATGCTTGTAAACTGTGTTTTATCAGAAAACTACAATGCAAATATTGCTGTGAGCTTTTTAATGCATAAGCTTTCGTTTACATTATTTTTTGTTTTTTTTCCATTCTAGGTTATGTTTCTACTTTTTATATATCTGTTAAATATATATTGATACAGGGTAAGATTGTATAGAAGGTTAGAGTGTAAAAAGGTACAATGAATATTAATTATATACTTTAATGTACTTTTTTTCAATCGCAACCACACAACAATAAACAAAATACGTTGTTGTATTCTTGACAAAACCAAAATAGGTTTCTAATATCCTTATACTACAATTAAATTTAATGAAGTAACTGTCAAATTAAAATGAGGACGTATCTTCTTATAATTCATAAACTATAGATTGAATATTTTTTATATTCGACTGCACTATAATTACTTGATTGCTTAAATTGTTCAGTTTGCATAAAATAGCATTTTATTGGACTAGTACGATAAAACAGCAAAATTTTGTTGCTATCAATGTCAAAAAATAAAAAAAACAAAATTTATATTAGTTGTGAGGTTGCTGTTTCAGTGGTATCGATTTGAGAAGCCGGGTTCAATTCCCAGAGCCGATAAACAATTTTCACCACATTAAAATTATTTATTTATTTATTTATTTATGTTACGCTGTACAACAGGAACTTAATCCCAATTACAGTACAGGGTCCGCACTCACCAAGCCGCAGTGTGGTAGTTCATATAACATATAAATTATGCTTGTGGCTACTCCTCCATTAACATCTTTGTGGCTTGACGGCTGGTAACAGCACTTCACGCGAATAAATATATCATTTATCGAGATGTCCTACGGCAGAGTTCTTCGCCCAGTAATGGGTAAAAGGCGTGATGCTACATTTTTTTATTTATTACATTATTCCATTGTGTTTAACACAATCTTTTTTTCTTTATTTTTTTGACAATTTTGACATTTTAATCATTATAAATACAAAATTATAAACCAAGGCAACAACAAACCTTACTTTGAAATGCAACTAATTTTTTCACATTATCAAAATTTATTTTTAAAAATCGACTCCAGGACAGTCTACCATAAACCTCGAATATAATCGTACTTTATAAGACCCAACGTATTTATCAGCCTTGATCATTGCGCTCGCTCGGCCATAAACTACGGCTTATCCAATAAAGTTGTACATTATGTACTTGTTACATAAATAGCTATTATGCAACTGTCAATAAAAGTTAACATTTAAGTAGATATGCGATTTTGCCACGAAATTCATCTTTTTTATACAATAATATACGCCAAAAATAAAGTATTTTAAATAAATACTCGCCAGTAGTACAATGTTGTGGTTAGCATTTCGGCATTCAAATCCGAATATCCCGAGTTCAAAATCCACTCAAGCTAAAATATATATCAACTATCACACTTCGGCTCAATAAGTTCGGACCCTGTACTGTTATTAGAATTAAGATGCTGATGTACAGAGTGGCATAAATAAATAAATAAATAAATAAATCATTTCCGGGTCTAGTTTTATTATTATATTGATTATAATTAAATGTATAGACCTACAGTAAAATTGTGTATCGTAATTAAATAGCGTTGAATTATTATAAGAATAGTAGAGAATTAACTACATTATTTATCAGATAAATTATGAAACAACATCAGCTCAACTCATACAAATACTACATTTTAACTGTGAAGCTAGCTGCTAGCATCAACATAGAAACAGTGGATACAGAATTATTATTAGTATAGAGCCATTATTGTATTAGTCCTAATTAACTGATATTTCATTAGCGCGTGCGTGTCGCAGGCAGCAGGCTATGCTGCAGCGCCGAGCGCCGCGCATATGTTTGTGAAATGCACGCAAATTACTCCGTCACACACAACATACGAATAATAAAACAAATCTATTATTGTTTATTATCAGCGGACAAAATCTGATAACACTATTAGTCAAAATTACTGAAATTGATTTTATGGAAATTCGTATTTCGTGTGCCTGGGATGCGTTATTCAGTTAGATTTTTTTATGAATATATTAATACGAAAAGTATATTAGTTTTTATTTTCATAAAATGAGAAATAAATACTAGTTAATATCTTAAGTATATTAATAATATATTTGTTACATTAACAAATAATAGGTTTAATTTTCTAGTAAATTAAATAATATTTTACCTGAAACTGACAGGAAAATAAACATTTGCCTGACCTTTAAGACTCAAGAAAGCTTTGCTTTGCATGCCTAGTCAGGAAAATAATATATTACCTGCCTAAGCAGGTAATGAAACAAACATAAATTTCTAGTTAGTTAGCAACATAAAATACTGACTGAATATGTAAGTCAAATATTTCTTTTAATTTAAATTAATGTAAAATATTCATTATTTGATTATAAGTTTCAGGTAAAATGTTATACGTAATACATCAGTAAAGCGTCGTACAGGATTCGTAAGCAGTTTCAAGTCTCGCTATCGCTCTGCATGAAACAATCTACTCATCCTGTAATTGAACGCCTTTTTACGTAAATAACTATTGTATATGAATTGGATACATTTTCAAACATACAATTTGACTAATTGGTTAGATGTTTCGAGTGTTTACCTGCAATTGTGTGGAGACCATCTTCAGAAAAAAGCGCAGTGTACACTAGCGAATGGATGAATGTTTGTTGTGTGTTGATGGATTTTGGTTGTGAGAAAAGAAAGAGTTTGTATGGAGGAAGTGTTAATGTGGTCGAATCGAGTATCGTGTGTCAGGATGATAATGTTGACGGGTTCGTGCTACCCCATTTAATGGGATATAGCGTGATGTTATGTATGTATGTATGTATGTATATTTTAAAATTATTTCCAGTAAATACGTAAAATGGAAGTAAGTACGTTTTTCATAACAATTGCAGTAAATAATTGTTTAAAAGTTTAAGATCGCATCGTAAATGCAATGGACAAAAACATTGATGTTACGTGAATACCCATAATAAAAAACTAAATTGACTATACTCATTCTCAATAGGAGAGATTTTTCGTGAGAATTAAATAGAAGAAGAAATATTAATTAAATCACTGATACCGTTATGAATCGTAATGGGCTAGTCTAGTATATTCAGATTGATACATTTATCTGGATGTAAAAAAAACAAAGTTGATAAGTATGATAGTAAAATGAGTTTGTGGTAACAGCATATTATTCAATGAATGTTTAACGATAGCTATTACTCATACGGATGAAGTTTGCAACACAATCCGTTGGCAAATAGCGTAATTTATGCGAATGAATAATAGCCAATATACACTACTTCATATTATACTTTTTGTACAACTACTGCAACTATAAATTACACTTTAAAGTCTAGATAAATTTTACATAAATTATAATTTTGTCCGTTAGTACGGTGGTGTGGATAGCGATACAGAATTTGAGTCCGAAGATCCCGAGTTCGAATCGCACTCAAGCTAAAAATTATATAAACTATCACACTGCGGCTCGGTGAGTGCGGACCCTGTACTGTAATTGGGATTAAATTCCTGTTACACTACTTCATATTATACTTTTTGTACAACTACTGCAACTATAAATTACACTTTAAAATCTAGATAAATTTTACATAAATTATAATTTTGTCCATTAGTACGGTGGTGTGGATAGCATTACGGAATTCGAATCCGGAGATACCGAGTTCGAATCGCGCTCAAGCTAAAAAAAAATATATATGAACTATCACACTGCGGCTCGGTGAGTGCGGACCCTGTACTGTAATTGGGATTAAATTCCTGTTGTACAGAGTAACATAAATAAATAAATAAATAATGATTAGAGGTTATATAAAATGTATGTCAAAATTTAGTTGCAGTGTTACTGTCAGTAATGAACCGCATTATCTGTCAAGAAACGCACATGTAATAAATTAATTACTTAAATTTGTTTTTTTATTTATAATTTTGTAATAAATCTCAAAAAATAAATACTAATAAACAGGTACCTAATGAAGTCATCCTTATGATAAATTTGTTTAATTTAATGTCATTTATTAGAACTTCGAGTCCTTTTATTTTTATATAAAAGCAATTAAGTTTGCATAAAAGAAGAAATTTGAACGGGGAAAAACTAGTATATATTAAGTTAATTTATTATGAGTATAATTATAAAAATCATATCGCTGAACCCGAGCTGAAGATTATTAAAAATTTATCAACATATAAACAAGTTTTTGGCCTGTTTACCGATGAAACATTAAAATATTTCAGACACTTGTGTAAAATGTAAAACGTAAATTATTCTGAATTATAACGAGAAAAATTAGATATCTGCCACGATTTGACTTTTCTGTCTATATTATTATGTTATATGCAGCCTTGATCACATGATTCATATATTGAAAGACTTGACGCGAAAATCCTCAGCAGTGACACTGATATTTAAAAAAAATATTTACCAATTGAAATTTAATTAGTATTTTGAGTAAATACAGACCAATTGATGAAATAAAATTGAATTATTAACTGGTAAATTGAGATACTGGCAGGATTTAAACCTAGAACCATATTTTAACCAACTAATCTACGATCGCCTTGTAATTCAATCCAATTTTTCAGTGTCTTCTTTATAGTTCATCTTTAGTTACGAGTGTATAAAAACCGAGTTTCTAAAACGAGTCACATACTATACTTTTTCTATGATCGCAAATTAACACACAAAAAAATATGTAAAGTTTTTTGAATTTTTTGAAAAGTAAGTTTAAGTTACAATGATGGATGCAGATAACTAATATGTCAGTTGTTATTATTACGCCGTGACTAAAACGTTCGAAGCCACAGCTTGCCAACATATGATTAAGATGCTATTTAGCACCATGGAGACAACAGTACGTTAAATATCATTTTAATAACGGAAGTGAAACTAGTATATTATGTAACAAGTTTTATAAACGTCTCTTTAGTTACAAATGTATAAAAAATTGTGTATCTAAACAATTCAAAAACAAACCACATACTATAATTTTTCTACGATCGATAAGATAACAATTTTTTATAGTTTTATGAGTTGAAAAATAAGGATAAGATACAATGACAGTTATACTATTTTCATTTTAAACTCGAGGGATCGGCATAAAACTACAATGAAATCTATTAGTGCGGCTACCACAAATCGCTGAACGATGGTCACAACAGGTAATTTTTTAAGAGTCGTATTCAGCCTAAAATTATTCTTGTTGTTTCCTATGATTGACCATTTAAAAATACCGGCGAATGGGGCTATACAATCCTGTGCGAACCTTGTGAAACCAGTTATAACGGGTCATATTTTGAGTTCCTTTGTAAATGTAATTGCGGTGCATTTAATCGTTTTATGCCGATCCCTCCAGTTTAAAATGATAATAGTATACCTAAAGCTAACTTCACCCCGTGCCTAATATCTCAAACCGTGTACGTTAAACGACAGGAGTAGAAACATATATTTTAAGAGTTCTTCCAATCACAGTCACGACTCACAAAACAAATAAATCCATCATCATTCACAATCGAGGCACTGATGCAGAACAAGTCGCCATATGGCAACATCAACTTCAACTCCACTCCGAGCGACCGCACCACAGTCACAGATTTGTATCGACATCAGCATATGTCGGATTCACACCTGTGCACCCCTCGACACACAGGTACTCCGCTACGTCGAGTGTCGTGATGTGGTAAGGGTGCGTGTCGCGTGCGTGACGCATAAGGTTGTTAAAGACGATGACATGGTAATTATAGGAAGAGGGGGTGGTTTTATATTGAAGAGGTTTTTATATTTGTGTCCGGTTTTATAAACGATAAATAAATACTCTTGCTTTTTAATTAATCAAATGACAATTAATTTGTGATATTGAGAAAATTAGATTAGATATTTTTAGCAAGATTATTAAGGAGATAGGTAGGTGTTTCAAATATAGTTTTCTTGAAATATAAAGAGTATTTTCTTAATAAGTTTGTAAATGACTTGTTTCGATTTATATCTAGATTTAGAGATAATAAAGAGAACTATGTGTAGAAGAGCTACGATTTCTGTTAAATTAAGTAGTAATTGATATTATTAATATACCATATTAACAATATTTTGTTTCATCGAATACATATACAAGTTTCTAAATACGGACGAAATTGCGAAATTTGACTATTTCAATTCTATATAAATAATAGCAAATATAAATATCAAAACTTAATTTGCACTAGAGAATTATAACCTCTTTATTTTTACCTATTTATGGCATAATATATTGAACTTATTATATGGTATGACATGGTTTGGCAGTTCGGTGGTGTGGTTAGTGTTATGGCATACGAATCCAAAAATCCCGAGTTCGAACCCTACTCAAGCTGAAAATATATAAACTATCACACTGCGGCTTGGTGATCCCGGACCCAGTACTGTAATTGGAATTAAGTTACTATTGTGCAGAGTAGGATTATAAATAAATAAATAAAGTAAATATATCATCACGCCTTTTACCCATTACTGGGTGTGACACTCTGCCTAAGCAGATCTCGGTAAGTGCTATATTTTTTCGCGTGAAGTGCGGTTAGAGTAGGATTACATGACATAAAATAAATATAGGAGAAACAAATGACATTGCCTATTTTGCTCTGCCATCGAATGGAGATTAATTTTTCTGTTTAAACTGATTTTAGAGAGACATGTTTCTACAATACAAATGATAATTCATAGAAATAAAATCTATCAAAATTTTACTGTTTTCTATAGCACCTAGGTTACTTATTAGACTGAATTGCAATGTAACCTATCAAATGAAATATAGTTTGAAACAAGTAACTGAAAAACTGATCCTTTTTGTATATTTACAATAATTAAAATTAGGTTACACTAAAACCGTATAAAAATGTGTTGGTACTTCATGTGAATTGCAATTAATTTTGCGAATTAAAAAAAAATCTTTTTGATTCGTGATCAGCACATCAAGTAGTATCTGACATTTATTTTTATCCTGAAGTTGGGAAATACCCTGCATGTTTCCTGCTATTAAATAGATATGCGAAGGAAATAATTATCATAAAATAAATTTGAAGCTTTTGTTAAAAACTTGATTCTTGTAAATAACTTCATTCAATTTTACCAAAGTTAATATACTCGTACCTTGGTGGAATTATCATCATCAGTACATATTTTACCTATTACTACGTGTGGCACTCTGGCGTAGCAAAGAAGCTAATGAAAGGGAAACCGCAAAGGTAATTTTTTAATGTGGTGAAAATTGTTTGTCGGTTTCAGAAATCGAACCATAATCCATACCACTGAGTATATTATTAGTTAAATTTGATATGTATATAGTTTGTAGAGATGACGGTGAAGTACACATTTTTATTGAGGGACTTACCCTTTGATCGTGCTGTCGAAGAAAATGAATTATATTTTTTATAACAATTAAAACGAATCCATTTAAAAATGTCAACAACTATATGAACTCAGAAAAGAAGTAATACCTATACATACTAGTATATAAATTAGAGATGGGCGAATATCAAATTTCTCGAATTCGAATATCGAATACGAATATTAATCAAATCTCGAATATTCGAATACTCCTAAAATTATTACTAATTATTTAATTGTCCTTTTCATTATTTGCATGAAATTGTTAAAATAAAATAAAAATAAAACAAAAAGTACAACCAAAAAATAAAAAGACGAAAACTTCAAATTTAAGGTGAAACGTTGATGTTGGCGAAAAACAAATTTGAAATATGGTACGTCTTCATGGTTTTGAAACAAAATATCTTTGTTATTAATAGCTTCAAAGTATTGTAATAGCTTTAAGTTTATGTACAAATGATAAAGAAAAACATAGTCAAAAATTGAGGTCAACATATAGCGCGATATTCGAGGTATTCGAATGTTCGCTATACTGACGTTAATATTCGAAAATCGCGAATATCGAATAATGTCAATATTCGCGGCATTCGACTATTCGCGGATGATATTCGCCCATCTCTAATATAAATAGTTTTTTTTTGTTTGTTAAATAGGTAATTAATTTAGAAGAATAATGGTCAGTTGCACCGTTTTTATTTAAATTAAAGAATTGCCTTAAAAAATCATGAATCTTGTTTGACAGCAATATTTAATTATTTGAGAATTCATTTTGAAGCGAAATTCTTTATTTAAAGAATACTTAATATTTAAGTTATAGTGAAGTAAATGACGAATTCGTTTCATTACATGGATACAGTTTAAATTTACGAAATGGTTACATGAGTGAGTAAACAAATGCATATAATACTCGCAGCAATTTTATTACTTCTAAAAATGTGAGAATGCGATGAAGTTTAGGTGAGTTGTTGTCACCTTGCATCACATGTTCGTAGCAATATCATTGATGTAGTAGCAATAAAAAGATTTTCATGAAAATTCACATCAAGATATTCCATTGAAATCACAGATAGTAAACGCTGTTATAAAGAATAGTACCGCCCAGTTTACACCGTCGGCCAATCACAGCTCGGGCTCTATCGATCGCTACGTCACTTCCTTGCCGACTATAGCCGCCATTTTGCCCCTGTACGTTGTGGTACACTACAGTGTATAGCACGCTAACGCTGTTGGCTGTTGCACAATGTAAACCGGCACCAACTGATTTAAGCTTTTTATATGTTTATCGCTTCTATGTTGAAACTTGTAACATATGTGACGTACTACACTACGTCGTAAATATTATGGGGTTTTATTCTATTTGACAAGCATTTTATTTTCTCTTACAATCATAAGAATTAACATATTTTGGAATTACATTCTATTATTTTAATTGAATAATATATTTATTTTATTAGATAGATAGGTACGTAATCAAAATCCTAAATAAAAATAATTGTTCTAAAAATATAAAATTATTAATTCTTGATTATAACATTAATTTTTATTTGCAAATATTTTATTTAAAATTTAAAATAATTGTAAACATCTTTACACAATAACCATCATAAATGAAATTAATAATCTGATAACTTCATTTAAATATCTAAATACTTCTCAAAAATTTTAATAGAAGCAAAAACAAATTAATTTTATTTTTAAAAATATCTATTTGATAACATTCTCATTTACTTTATATGATTAATTAATCAATCAGATTGGTAGATAAGTAATTGCGCTTTATTTCAAATATAAATAACCATTTAAAAATAATTCCGTTGAGACAAAGAATCGAAATTAGCAAAACGAATTGCATTAATCTTTTGTTAGGATTTGAAACACAGGTGTTGAAAATATTATTACGTGGAGGTCATCTTATTTAAAATAGATAGTAGATATTTATGTATAAGCAAGTAAACAGATTATGTCGCCATAATGGCTGGTAGCACAAGCTCTGTTTTTGCCTGTTTTAAGAGCAGTGTATTTAGGTGTTTTAGCTATCTCTAACATGTTAAAACCGTGCTCTTAAAACACCCAAAAACAGAGCTTGTGCTATCAGCCATAAATTTAAAAAAAAGGAATCTTTCATATCAACTGCATCGCCAAAAGTTCAATTATAAACTTGGATTAAATAAATAAAGTAAATCGAATGTTTGACAGCAATATAAATTATTCAATATGTAATATAATTTCACTTTTCTTTTATTTATTTAAATCAAGTTTAAAATTTGTCTTTTGATGGTATAACTAGTAATTAGAACTAATTCAAGAAATACTAATTAAAAACTTATTAGAGTTTTTAAGTTTTCTATATTCATTTTCAAAGTGTTCTTTATCCAATGTCTAAACTAAAATTGCTTTTTTGTACGATCAGAAAAATGTATGCTTTTTGAATATCTAGTGACAGAAAATGAATAATTGCAGACTGTTGCTATGAGCAACGTGGCTCTTTGCAGACTCTTGCTATTGACAACAAGGCACTTTGTAGACTACATACATACACATATATATTTGTTTGGTTTGTATTGTTTTCCTATAGTTTTTCTCATCATAGCTTCATAGCGTTGCCATAGTATTGGGATTCCGAGACGGTGATTGGCTTATCCCCACAGCAAATTTACAATGCAAAAATAGTACAGTAGTGATTATGACAAGAGATATTTTATTTCTTTTTGTGTCAATTTACATTTAGTCATGACTTAATTTTCTTTATTTTTACTAAATTTTACAAATGTGGTGGTATTTCGAAAAGTTTAATTTTGTCCCTATATTAATTTTTTGCTGCGTATATAGTTAATTTATCGCAGCACTTTTTACTATGAAGTTACAGTGAGACATTATAATTACCTACATTCAAAATTTTTCTTAATTACGGTTCAAAATCGATTAATTTTAATTTCCAGTCGTAGATAAAATGTTCACTCATGCTACAATCTCTAATTTCGGTCTCCAAACAGCTACTTTCAATATTTGATTTCCATTACTAATCCTGAAATTGCATTCTTGCGAGTGCAAGTATTTTTTGACAGGATAAGTCGAAGGCGAGGCCTGCAAATACGAGTACTTGCAAAACAATTTGTGGACGAGTAATACACATGTTGATGTTACCTAAAAATCAATTTAAAAAATTGATATATTTGTTCAAATATGATATATTTTTTATGTTGATAAAATGAAACAATTAAATTTTAAATTTGTTTATTAAAAAAGTGAAAGTCATAAGTTGTAAGACGTAACATAAAAATCAAAATACATGTTTTTTATCGGTTGCGCATTTTAAGTTACTTCTAAAATTTGTAAAAATCTTTCTAATATCAATGTAATAACATGGTAGCAACTCAAACTAAACGGTAGTACTATCTAAGACGCCAACTTATACTCATAGAAATCCCTAATATTTTGCCAACCTATTTCTGCAACCAGTATGTTTCAGGACGATTTGGAGGTTTCTAAAACTAGTTTAAGCCGAATGGAGGTACAAAAATAAATATTACGTTTTTAATTTTTATATTGTGGTAGGTAATATAAATTAAAAAATTATTTTACAAAGTTCTTCGCCTGGCACTAATGACGGATGCATATGAAACAACAAGAATACAGTAAATATTCGTTGTATTCAGAATGACAGTTGGTCACAAACGCGGAAGGTAAGAACTGTCCGGATCGATGAGAAGCGTGCGAACATTAACAGGGCCGGACAGAGCGAACAGACCTCGCAGAACGCGATGTCGGATGTCGGGCAGGGAGGTCTCGGTCTCCGCTCTGGTCCCGATCTCCAACCAGCCGCCAGAATCATGAAAGTCGGAATTTCATCACAATAATTAGCAAAGAGCTGCAGCACAACACATTCACTCCCTTTCTCCGCACAACGCCGGACCGGCCAAACAGAATAACTAAATAACAAAACAGTGTTCCACCTTTGCCAGAGGACAGCTCTTAACCCTTTACACGTTCATTTCGCCTCATGAATCAGTAATGACAATCTTGAGATGCGAAAACGAGTTTATTCTTCCCAAAGATTATTTTGTAATTTACGCGAATGTACGTTGTTGGTAGAGGTAGATAGGTAGTCGAGGCCATAGAGAACACAAACTGACGAATGAACTAAGTTCTGCTAGATACATTTACACTTATTAAGTTTCCTCCTCTGTTCTCTTATCTCAGATGTATGTGCTACAGAAGAAATACGATCGGGAATATTAAAATTCATGAAGATTTCATTACAACTATTCAAACGATGTAAAATGAATATGTCTTTATACTTATTCAACTTTATAACGTTTTATTAAAGTATCTACTTTGATTAAATATTAACCTTATCACTTTGAAAAATATAAAATATACCATTATTTCATTTAAATCATTTGAAAGGAATTTTATTCTTATTTTTATTTAGACTTTTACTATAATAACTAAGATATAATATTAAATATGAACTATAAGATTAAACATGACTGAATTAATTTAGAAAAACGTGCTATTTAAAAGTTAATACTTTTGCTGTACAATAAAGTGAAGAAATATATAACTTACCAAGTTCTGCTATGCCAGAGTTACACATGCAGTAATGGGTAAAATGCTATCTACTAACTGAATTACGATTACATCTAATTCAAATTTGATGTTATCCAATTTTTCTCTCTATTTTTGTTATTTATCAAAGACAGTCTCGATTCTAATATTTTATTTCATATTAAAAGTCTTGACTTGTGTAGCAATACTGGTGGAGAAAATTATAAATTGAAATTTAATTAGTACTTTTAAATTAAATCAAATCTAAATTTATTATAGAGAAAAATTGGAATATCGCTAAAATTTTAACCTGGGACTTTTAAACTCCAGTCAACTGTTATGGTACTAGAAATTTTAATGGATAAAAAGATGTTTATTTTTGCTATTTCCGTAGGCACTAACGTCTTGCATCCGTTGCACCCCACTTTAGCCCCGTCCTGCATTGTTGTGACTTTATTTGTTGGACATATTTTGTTTGATAATAAAGTTTCATCAAACAAAGTACCTACTGAATCGTAGAAACGTGGTATGTAACAGCTTAAAGTATATTAAAGAATGAGTTTTATAAGACATATTTTTTGCACGGGTCCAAGTTTAAAGGACAAGTGCGATAAAAGTCTTTTTAAATAAGTTATTTATACTATTTTTTTAAAATCTGCGATATTTGAAACCGAGTCAATTTAGGGAAATTTGTAAATGAAATGTTGTGGTTGGTAACTTTTATTAACATTTATGCAATTATTCAGATTTGGAGGTCATATTGATATATGGATGTTCTCAGCTTGACAGTTTCAGTATGTCATCCGCTACTATCAACCGTCTAAAACAAAATGTTACGTATCGTAATGAACACTCTTTCGAGACGCAACCGGGTTTCGTAACGACTTTCTTATGAATGGAAAATAGACATACTTTTTTCAATCTTAGTAGTTTCGTTAGACAGTGTCTAAGATCTATTTGAATATAACACCTATCTATAAATTCGGTTATTATTCTGAATATGTTTATACCAGACGTTCCTATTTATGCTGTATTGTCCCGCTGTGAACTTGGTTGTCTCACATTCCGCTGAATTATGGAAATATTTCGATGTCCCGGTAAACTCCAAAATAGTAATGGTGTTTGGTGATAATCTTGTTTTTTGTTTGTGCAGTATTATGCATATTATTTAACATCTTTCAAAATACTTAATATCTCTTTTACTTTGACATTTCTTTTTAGCTCTATTTTTGTAATGCTCGTGACATAACTGTTATACATTATTCAGACTTCATTGAATTTATATAAGAATTAAAACTTATTATGCGACTAACCATTAACTTTTCACTCATCTCAGACTTCATATGTTTTGCTGCTTTTTAATTTAATGATAATTGTTGATTAGGGATGGTATACATATTTTATCCCGAATATTCCTCTCGTACTTCGTATCTCCCTCACATAAAAGTTCGTTTTTTCTTTCTTTCTCCTTTTTGGATAATCGTGATTATATATTAAAATTACTATATACTGAACATATATATAGTAACATACGTTCAATATTACAGCGACAACGTCAATACCGATGCAAAAATAGTTGTGTTTGTAATAATAAATTTAAATTAATTCAACAAAGAAAATAACATATTATAAAATTATTATTATTTTTCAAACCTCTTGTCCCGTTTATTAGCTTTTAAAATCTAGCATCCCTAATTCTGAAGAGATTAACATACCGAAAATGAAATCCATTTTAATTACATACATATCCTGTTTTGTATAAGTTTTTCTTCAGTATGTTTAAAAAAGATAGAATTAAACAGATATCTTTAACCATAAATTTAATATAAATCCAGATCATAACATTATGTACATATGTAAAAGACTTTAAAACAACCTTTTACTGAAGCCCTCGATAAACAATTCCCATAGCATTTACAGCAACCGCAAGCGTTCAAGAAGCTAACTCCACTCGGGTGACAATGAAAAATTAACAACATTGATTCGCGTAGCACGTGGAGGCGAGTTGTCACGTGGTCGCCTGTGTTCTAGTACCACCGCCACCGTCGCCGCCACCCCCGCCTGCTACAGCCCCTAGAGCACGGCACGTCCTCGGCCATCCGGCAACTTGTTGATGAATAATGCAGCGGAGCTCAAGCGCACTACAACTTCTTGCAAAGAATTTCCTGTGCTGCAGGCTAATCACAGATTGTTGGTTATTAGGATCATAATGTCAACGGTATAGTTAAGCCAAGTGTAACGTGTCCGTGGCTAGGAAGGCAACATTTATTTTAATAGTAAATTAGCAAAATTATAATTTTCATTGCATACTGAATCTATAAAATTAAAATTTTAAAATAAAGTGATACCAGGCCCGGCAGATGGTGTTGAATCCGAGTGGGTAGTTGAACTGGGTGGAGGTACCCTCCCGAACTTTTCCCGCCGTATATTCAAAAGTAGAAATTCGATCATATTCATTAATAAGTATGAAAAGTCAACTGAAATAATCTTACACTGATAGAATTGAAACAATGAGCATTTAAATATTGAAATATAACAAAAACTTTCTTTCATTTTGTTTAACCAATTAACAACTATTGTTAAAAAAGGGATATTGACGGTTAGGAAATGAGGTATTTCTGAAATTCAGCAATTATGAAATATTTTTCTCACCCAAAATCCCGAGTGGGTACTTTCCCCACTCGGAGTGTCTCGAGTGGGTACTACTACCCACACTACCCACATTATCTGCCGGGCCTGAGCGATACTAATAATGAAAGTATGAAAAGTTAAGATATTCGTGACAAATGGTGATGTTAAAATGGCCGATTCTCATTTGTCGCAATATTTTCTTAATTTAGTTACGGTTAAAACTAGGTTTATAATAGTTATGTGACAATTAAAAACTAATACATATAGGTTCTGTGACTGACAAATTAAACAATTTGACAACTGTACTAAATAAATGATTATCTATAAAAGATACATCTTAAATTAATTTAGGAGATAAATAAATAAATATATCATCACGCCTTTTACCCATTATTAGATGTGGCATTCTGCCATAATATACACATCTCAGTAAGTGTGCGTGAAGTACAATTACAAGCCGTTAAATTACGGCCCCTAAACATGTTAGTGGAGAGAAAACCATAGAGTAGTTTCAATGTAATAAAAATTGTTTGTCGACTGCGGTAATCGAACCAGAGTTCTTAAATCCACAGTCCAAATTGATATCATTTAAAAATTATTATAGAGAGTAAAATTGGGATACTACTAGGATTTGAACATGGAATCTTTTTTTCTTCTAATTTTTCTCTCTATTATGTTATTTGTCAAAGGCAGTCTCGATCCTATATAATTTCTGAAAGACTTTACATAGGGGTCGTGTGCAGCGACACTGTTATATATTATTCAAAAAAATTAGTGCTGTATCTTATAAAATTATTTACAAAACAAAACAAATATAATGAACAAAATATAGTTTCTTATAAACAAAAAAAAATAAGAAAATAATTCAAAACCAAACAAACATTCTCTTCTTTTAAATACACAGATTCTCAAGAGTAAATTTTAAATTCCTTGCATTTTCAGAAATATATAAATGTGAAATACTGAAAATTAAATCACATAATGAATCTGAAGTCAATAGTATATTATATAAATAATAAACATTGTTGTTCTGTTTCACAATTTCTAGAGCGTACAAAATATACTATAAAGAAAATTTGATAAAATGTAATATCTTATAGAATGGTGCATAGTAATAAAACAATAAACATTGTTGTTCTGTTTCACAATTTCTAGAGCGTACAAAATATACTATAAAGAAAATCTGATAAAATGTAATATCTTATAGAATGGTGCATAGTAATAAAACAATTAAATACTATAGCAACCTCAAAATTTAACAAAATTTATAAGGACGGCAGTTGCTCCCTCTTGACCACCCTCATATGGGTGCTCATGTTTAACAAAAATTTAATCAATTTAAATTTTATTAGTATTTTTTAAAAGTAAATGCTTCACAATTGTTAATATCAAATTGAAATATAGGATATGGAATAACGCAAAATTTATTTATTTATATAGATCCTAAGTTCAAATCCTGACGATATCTCAATAGTTTCTCTCTATAATTCAATTTGATTTTACTTAAAAAAGTACTGCTTACAATATAAATGTGTATAGATTCATTAAGATTTAATGCTGTACCACTTTAATTTGAAGCTTTTTCTTATAAAGAAATCCTTTAAGTATTTTTTCTTAGTATATGTCTTATATTTATTTATTTATGTTACGCTGTACAACAGGAACTTAATCCCAATTACAGTACAGGGTCCGCACTAACCGAGCCGCAGTGTGATAGTTCAAATATAATTTTTAGCTTGAGTGAGATTCGAACTCGGGATCTCCGGATTCGAATTCCGTATCGCTATACACACCACAGTACTGACGGACATTGCCATAGTTAATATACCTGTACCTTAATATTTTATATTTTGTTTAAAATTAGTATACGAGTATTAGTGATACACTTTATACATATTAAATTAAAAGGTTAATTTATCAATAATCTTATAGTTATATTATTTAAATAATTCAAAAATAATGGATAAAACCATAATATAATTTCTTCTTTCGTTAAAAATATTATTAGTATATCCTAATAATAATAGTAATAATTGTGTAATAATGGAACAAGTTAATTAATTTTCTGTATGTTAAATCACATATGAAATGTAAAAATTTCAATTTACATTAAGATTGTAAAAAGTATTAATTAATAATATATAGGCAGTACATATATCGTGTGTACAATAAACAAATATTACTTCATTTCATCACTATTAATAGTTAATAAGCAATTTATTGAATAAATATGCTCATTAATGTGAATCGTAAACATAATGCTGTAGGTTCGGATATATTTGTAGGTATTCAGTAATTCACCTCATGGCTAATTCTCTAATGATCTATATTCTATTGGCTATTGCTGATTACGATGAAAGATTAATTAATTTCATCATGAAAATCTGAATTAGATTCCCTTTTCATTTTTACTTATAAGTTATAAATAAACAAACCAAGTGAAATAAAATAAAGTTCTCATTAAAAAATCATTTAGGTAGGTCGTCCGTAAAACAGTAATGCTACCGATAAAATTCATAAATAAATTATAAAGACAAAAAGTTCCTTGTAACGTAATGAAAACCTCTTTAATAATTAAATTTCTAGTCGGATTATTTCATCAAACATATGTATTTTTTACGATTATATATTTAGGTTTATTTTCCGATTTGATCAGCAGGTTTTTTCGATATACTTGATCAATTATTAATTACTATTTGTCTTTCTAGTTATGTATTGTAATATCATCATCATCTTTGGCGTTACAGTCTTAGGTGAATCTGGTATTCTTCAACGTTGTCTTCCAATCTGTTCTGTTCCTTGCATTCACCTTCCAGTTTCTTACTTGCAATATTTCTATTTTTTAATTTATTTATGTGGATCTACGTCCTAGTATTGAAACTGGTCAGCAAACCAACCATCAATTCATCTTTAATCTACAAAACTAATAAATCAATGAGTCTATTGTTTATTCATAATTTACAATAGTTTCTGTTTACCCGCACTGTACTCTGCTTGTGGATCTTGAGAACCCTGGTTCGATCCCCACAGACGACAAACAATTTTCACCAATTTAAAAAATCTACCCCTGTGGCTCCTCCACCACTAATATCTTTGGAGGCCGTGATTTGACGGCTGGTAACCGCACTTCACGCGAAAAAATATATCACTTACCGAGATCTGCTTACGGCAGAGTGCCACACCCAGTGATGGATAAAAGGAGATATATTTATTTATTTATGTACTCTGCTTTTCACTCACTAGTTTCACTGGCAACTAACAAGTTCGAATAGTTTCGCCCTTTTTAATCTTCTCGTGATGCCTTCATTGTCCAGTAGCTGGATTGCTTCAATGTTGCTGTGTTAGAGAAGTATAGCCTCATGTTTTATTGCAAAACGTCTTATTTCACTGGCTACGTCTGGGATCTGCAAATCTCGGTGTATGTCCGAGTTACGTTGGTACCATCTTGCATTTACATCTCGTAGCACCTTGTTTTGAAAGTGCTGCGCCCTGTTTATGTGTTTCTGTTTGGCACAGCCCCATGTTTCTATGCCATAAGTCGATATTGGTTTAAATATATGTTTGTACACTAATAACTTGGTTTGTATGGATCGGCATGATCTCCTTCCTATCAGCCAGTACAATTTTTGCAATATTTGAAGATTGTTTTTCAAGTTATTCATATACTTCTCAGGGGCGGATCCAGACTTCCAATTAAGGGGAGGGGGGGTGTCACGGAGTGAATTTTGCCTCGGAGGGGGGGGGGGTTATTGCCCATCTTTTCTATAAACAAGTATAAACGTGGTGAGGAAAAGTAAATTTTTTCACCTCAAAAATTTCCCCTTAGAACGCCAACACTTTTTAAATAATAAAGTTTCAATATCTAAACGGCTTCAATAGAATACAAAAATTATTGAATTAGAAGTTGATTTTCTGAGTGCAAATGTCGGTAGTCACATACTTGACTAGGTCTTAAATAGAATACCTCTCCCATCTGCGGGTCGAAATAATATTCCCACAAAATATTGGTTTTTGACTATTTATTAGAATAATAAATCAAACAATAGTTCTTAATTATCTTTTAATTTCTAAGTTCTTAGATAATATTTTCTATGTAATTTGTTTAACAAATTGAGTTATCGTAAATAATGACATCATTATTATGTATTAGGGCCAAATAACTATTAGAGCCAACAAATTTTAAAAAGTCTATGCTTAGGGGGGGTCATGAACCCCATGACCCCTCCCCTGGATCCGCCACTGATACTTCTATTTCGCTATTCCTAGTTTTCTTTCTAAGTGGCTCATCCACCTTAAACGGACTATCTTAGTAACTTTAATTATGTTTACATCTACATGAAGATCATATAATTTAAAATTACAGATCATATTCTTTTACTCCTCCAAAGATGGTTCTTAAGATTATTCGTTTGAATGTGCCTAACAAATTGATATATGTTTGCTTCATGGTCCATATTTACATCAATATTATAATATTTAGCTTTAGATATAAAATAATTACATTAGGTAACGAAGAAACGAGCGTGCTAATCATTTAGCTACAACTGTTTGCCAGGAGCATACAGCAATATTATTAAACAAAAAAAGTAAAAGCATTTGATAGAATACAAGATCATGACTTAAATACTTAAATTTTATCACCGAAATTAAAATCCACCACGAACAACACATTTTCCAGTTTGCTAGCCATCATAAAACAATTTCCTTTTATAACCAACTTTAATAATATAAATCATTCACAGATTTCCTCGATAAAAGAATTCTCCAGAGATTAAAAATCTCATTTCAAACAAAATACATAAAAAGACATGGAAATAGCCGACTCGTGACATTACTCGGACATTACACATACATACACACATACATACACACTATGGCATACAGACAGACACATCGCTGCAGGGGTTCGCGGGCGCGGGGAGCGGTCATACCCGCCGGAAATCGTGCATTACAATCATTAAGGTGATATTTATCCGCTGGCGTGAGCGTGCGTGTGCGTGTGGACACGCCGTGTGTCTCGACCACTGCGCCACTATCGGCACATCTGTGAACTAGTCGCACGACAGCGAAGTGGACATTGGACATTCGCCGTCACGATACGAAGATATGCGGAATAAAAATTGATTTAGTTCTGTCTTTCCGACTATCTGGTGTTTGTGAATCGGATTCGTGCTTGATTGCAATTGTTGGACGGTTTTTCTAGGGTTGTTATGATTAAATGAGGATTTTGTTTGTTTTCAAGTACGGAGTTTTGATTAATTGAATTTTTTTTACTTTTCAGAGAGGGTGCAACTAAACATATGTAACAAAATTTAAGGGTATATAGTATTAGACGTGCTGATCATGAATTAAAATTAATTTGACTATACAACAGTAACTTCAATACAATTTGTGTAATTATTTGTAAAAATTCAAGAAAATAGGAATGTAATTTCAAGTTATTTATTTATTATAAAAATTATCTTTAAGACGAGCACTTGAAACTTGAGGTTATATGTCAAAACATACATACTATGCAATCTCAATCGTTAAGAATACTTTGTTACTTGTTGCCATGGTTTCAGTTGTGAACAGGGCATGGACGCATTTTCATATTAGGGTGGTATTCTACATGAAAATTAAATCTTTTTTAAATAATCCGTGTTTCTTATTGATGTACAAAAATAATTTGCGTCCTACGGGAATCTGACGGATTATTACATCCCTCAGATTTTGCTTCCCTCGCTCACTTTTTTCGATTGTGCATTAAAAAACTTCGGGATGTAACATTGAACTACAGATTAATTAAATGTTATCTTAAGTATCTTTTTTAAAGTTGACTTGACAGAGTTTTGCGTATCAAATTTATTAGTGCATGTTTATATTAATTTCAGTATTCCTTAGATCATTATTTATTGAGTTTATGACTTCTCTAAATTCTCGTGCTTTGTTTAGATGGTATGTATTGCAAATCTGGGTAAATTAGTAGCTGATCATTGGTGTACAAGCGTCTGAATATTTTATGTTAAGCGGTGCATGGCAACAGTTATCTTAAACCAACGCAACTATATCATCCTCTTACCCGTTGTCAACACAACCCATAGAAAATAACAACAACTAGTTAGCGGTTCTTTGGCAATGATCGAGACAAGTTGTCTTTTTAGCGTGCAAGATGTAGTCTTGCCATGGCCAATTTATAATATAATAATTAATTCATTTTGTTCATACATTGTTGTTTGATATTGTCGTTCAATTTGTTTCATTACTTTAACATTAATTTGTAAATACTTTTGTCATTTTTATGTTTTACACGAAATATCGTCTTGACTTTACTTAATTTGCAAGTTGTCTTATATTATTTCATTGATTTGTCGGTAGAATATAATAGCGCGACCGCGTTACTTGATACAGTTGTTAAAGCTAACAAATGATTATTATCAAAATTAAAAAACCGAATTACAGCACAAAATATAAACACACAAAAGATTGTGTTTTCAACGAAAACTTTATTTTAAACCTTCAGAATATAAATGTAAAATTTAATAGACGAACATTTAATGTAATTTTCCGTTAAATATATTATACTTATAATCCTCTATTATAATTTAATGTAAATAACTAAAATATAAGTATGGGTATTAATCACTAAAGTATTATATCATCAAAATAGCCACTTAAATTTTAAATCTTCCTTAAATAAAACATGTCAATAGAAAATACATTTTCATCTAAATTGCTACTTACGTACGTATATATAACTAGAAAACATAATGCTTATACAAAAGATCTAAATATCAAATTTACTTGTTTTTTAATTCAGTAGATTTCAGTATATGCCAACATAAAAAACTATTTCCTAATATCATAATTATTGCATGAGATTGATTCCTGAACTGCTGAACAATATTCTCAATTTAACATTTAGAAATGCCTTCTTTTTGAAATCTTATACGTGTGTTTCCGTTGTTTCAGAGTCGAATATTAGAAGATGCGTCAATAATGTGTAATTCCTGGTCACCTAGACATAATGTGAGTATAATTGAATGAGGTTATTTTATTAAATGTACGAGTACTAGTGTTGCTGTTAGTGTTGCGTGGCAAAAATATTTTACTTCAAGCAATATAAAGGAAATTTAATTTTAAAAATATCTTAAAACATGCGACGATAGCGTGACCATACGGAACTATTCAATTTGTAGAATCACAAAACGTATTAGGTACACGATATATCCTCTAACAAATGATACTTACAATTTTTTAGGACTATTAGACTTTTATAGTAAATCAATCATAAATATCAAAGGAATGAAAAGGTTACAGAATTGGTCTATATTCTTTAATATCATTATGAAAGTAATTTTAGGATTTTAATTAACAATTATTTTGATTTTAGTAACGTGAATTCTGAAAAGTTTTTTAGTTCTTATATAATTATTAGATATTTATCTGTCTTCCGGTTTCACCAACAACAATTAAATTTTAAACTTAGTTTCAAATAAATAAATAAAAGTAAATCGAATATTAGATTGCCAATTAATTCATTTGACACGTTATTTTGATTTGATTTACTTTTTTTAAAGCAAGTTACAACTTAATTTTTGTTGGTGAAACCGGTCATCAGTTATATTAATTCAATTATTTATTAGTTACGCCAGTGGTCGGCAAAGTGCGGCTCCAGAGCCGCATGTGGCTCTTTGGCTCCTTAAGTGCGGCTCTGGCACAAATATCCACGGAAGGCGCAATAATATTTTCATTTAAAAAAAAAACTCGGTAAGAAAATAATTAAAAATAACAACATACAAACCTGACTTACTCAAACTATCCAAGGAGATGCAAGCACATTGTTCGCATTCATAAATATTATATACTAAACAAGCAGATTTGGCTCCCAATTTTTTTTTTAATTGTTGTAATGTTCATATTTGGTGCACCAGATACTCATTTTGCGCATTAAAATACGAAACAATGTGCAAAATGCATATTTTACGCATTAGGGTGCAAAATAATGCGCAAAATACGCGTTGTCATGGTAATGTAAATGATGAAAAAAAAACACGTACTTCGCGTATTGATATTAGTGAAAAAAAATAAACATTTTTTGACAGTTGTAGAAAAAATAACAGATTTTGTCTCATCATTGCTATTTAAGTAATTATTATTAATTATAACATAAAAATCTAACTTGGCTATTGTATAGTTAACATCATTTTATGGAACTGAATTATGCATTGCACATATTTATGAAGTGAAAAGTTGAAATTATTGTAATAAAGTTGAATACATTAATTTCATGTGTAAGAAATGGTGGAAAGTGATTACAAAACATTTCAAATATGGTTGGAAAAATTATGTTTAACATTTAATTTAATATTTACAGTTCGGTTCAGGTTCTTGCTTTTGAATATAACAGGAAAATGTGTTAATTTTCTGGTTTAGGTACATTAAAAATATATTTAATCCGGTTTTGGTTCATGTTCCGGTTTATTTCAAGTCCTTACTTCAAATTAAAACAGAAATGATTAAAATTATCGCTAAAAATACACAGATCCATGGCTACTAAATAATTCACTATAAAACTAAATCCCCGTTTCATTTCTCAGAATTCCTTCTTCCTCATTCGCTTGCAATCTTTCAGTTCAGTTTCGCAACAGACAAATTCCCATCAGTGTCTGACTCGTAATTTCCATTAATGTTAGTAGCGCTCGCACTTATCCACGGGAAAATTTTAAAAACCAATTAGGGTGTCTAACCTACCCACTTAATAATAACTCGTTCGTTTCGCTGGCAGGCGAGGTCGGCGTGGCTGCAGTACAGGGTAGGTGGGGTCAGGGAGGAATGCTGAAGGGGTAAGGGTTGAACCGGAAGTGGCTGTGTTGTACCGGAAGGAAGGAGGCGTGGTGATGTGGACCTACGTGCAGGAGAGAACGCGTGTCATGATAACAGAACGAATGGAATGTATCACGTGTTAGATAATTCGTTGTTGCACAAAATATTTCATTTAAATAATAGGTTCTTAATCATTTTAATACGAGGTTTGTGTAGTTAAATTTGATAAACATGTGGTTAATATTCATATAATAGTTTAGGAAAAATAAAATTTAAAGAGATTGAACAATTATTCAGTAGTGTGTAGATATTTATTTACGACTACTTGAATAACATAATTGATTTATAGTTATTTGAATTTGGTAATGTAGTTCATTACCAAACTATTTTTTTTAAGAAATTTCTTACCTAACACATATTATTTTTTAAAAGCTATGAACAAAAAAGTAGTCAAAATTTATTGAAACATGAAACAATCCCAAAAAATAACTGATTTGTTATAAATATTGCTCACACGTTTCTTTCATTTTGATCTATTTATTACAAATTCTACTTTTTTTTGCAGTTTTTAATAATTTTCAAATGCCGTAGATAAAATATTGTATATCACACGTGGGCTAAAGCATATTTATTTATTTATTTATTTGTTACTCTGTATAACAGGAATTTAATCCCAATTACAGTACAGGGTCCGCACTTACCGAGCCGCAGTGTGGTAGTTCATATAATTTTTAGCCTGAGTGAGATTCGAACTCGGGATCTCCGGATTCGAATTCCGTATTGCTACCCACACCACCGTACTGACGGACTCGTGTGATAATAATAGTAGAATAAATAATTATTACTTAAGTATTGTATTTTTTACTACATTATTTATAAAAGAAAACATACCTAGAAATAAATTAACCGGTGATGAAAGTATTCAATTCAATTCAATTAAGTTCGTCATTTAGTTTAATAGTACATACATAGTTTTGGATATTGCAGAAATAATTTTTTATGCCAAAAATTTGCAATATTTCAATCGAATTTAATTGTCTATAAGATCTACAGATCAAACTTGATCAGCAAGAAAAAATTGGTAGAAATCAACAACTTCAAGAGCAGTTTGAGAGACTAAATAAAAAGCGAGCGACTAAGTAATTCGGTGAACGACATACTTGTACATGCAAAAACTTAAACCTGAGTCGTATTCATAACTAAGCGACTTTATCTAGGATTTCTTTATAACAATTATTAAGTAATGATGCAAACATCACACGATTACTTATTGAGTGACGTACAAAACTTAGAATTCTTGTAAATTTTTTATGAAGTTTAGAAAATCTGAAATTGTTTTTGAAGAAACCAGAAATCAATTCTCAGGATGTTATTACTAGAAGGTATATTTTATCGTAAAATTTATTTAGTTACCGCTATAGTGTATCTACAGATTTTATCTTACTTATATGTCCAGTTTTTCTTTCGACTGGTCCTATTAGGTATTGGGATCATTAAATAAGAATGCGCTCATGGTGGCGAAAATTGGAACTACAATAGAGGTACAGTTTTCTAGTAACTTAGTATCAAAGTACTTAAAAAATAAATAAAAATGAATGATAATGGAACTAACATTTACAATAAAGAATAAACTAATATTATACTTAAAGATCTAATTTGTACTAAGGACTTAAAGAGAGAAAAATTAGGGTACCATTAGGATTTGAATCTAATACCTTTTGAATTCCGGTCAAATGCTTTAAGTAACTGAGCTAGAAATCCTATTGTAATTTAAATCTGATATTATTAAAATATTTCTCTTTATTTTGTTACGTGTATGAATGAAAGGCAGTATCGATCCTGTAACTAAAAGAATTAATTTAAAGTTAAATTTATGACAGAAAAATTCGGGTGACTCCTGGATTCGAAACAGGGACCTTCTGCTTGCCGGGAAGAGATGTTAACCACTTCAATACGTCACCTAGGTACGAAGTATGGCGTCAACCAAATTCTTCTGTCCGGCAAGCAGAAGGTCTTTGTTTCGAATCCAGGCGGCACCAGAATTTAATTTAGCATCATCATTGTACTTGTACAATCATATCATATAACAAAAAATTAAAAAAGTTAACAAAAGGGTTGTCCGATTATCTGCATTGTTATTTAAGGTGTTCAAAAGTCCCAGGTTCGAATTCTGGTGGTAACCCAATTTTTCTCTCTATAATTTAATTTATGTATTACAATTTTTATAAATATATAGATAGATAGTTTTGTGAGAAAAAATAATACAAAAATAAGTATTTTTAAAAAAGTTTTTTTACTTTTACACAAATTTCTCTAAAATACTTTAGAGACATATAACAAAAGAAAGATAATAAAAATATAAAGTAAACACTTGGCTATGAACATGAACTTTGTTCTAGGTGAAGAAGTGAGTTATACCATACTGATGAGCTCTAATAAGAGCGAAACGCGTCTATGGTTACTAACTGAACTGTGCTGGCCAGCCTCTAACGATGCCCTCATAAGGTGACTTGGAGGCTGAATTTTGTGAAACATAGCCAAGTGTTTACTTTATATTTTTATTAAACCTTGTTTCACCAAGTGTTGGATGACAATTAATTTTGTCTTTGTTGTTAAAGAAAGATAAATTTGATGATTATTTAATTGATCACCCTCATTCATAGCAGCAGTTATTAAAATCTGATGGTTGAAATAAATAAATTTTTATTTGATTTAGATCAGTTTTATAGTAAAATTCTGTGAAGTTTTGTTAATTCGTTAATTTGAAAATGATGAATAAAATCGCAACGAAACTTATGACTTTATGAAATATGTTTTACTTATCAACAAATATTAATGTAATTTTATTCATTAATAACAGATTTAAGGATGTATAAACATATAGATTTATTACGGAATTCCACCATTAGCATTTGGTCCTTCATACTTACATTAATAGAGATCTATGAAAGTAATTTCAAGTAAAAATCTGTGAAATTCTAAATAGCAATACAAAATATTACTATCGAAAAATCAGTGATATAACCATTTGAAAAGCCACTGCTAGGATCCAGCGTTAGGCAGGACAGCCTCGCGCCCTGCTTCACTGAGGACGGCGACGGGGCCAGGGACACGGAGGAGGCGGTATAAAGAACAGCTCTAACAAGTAGGGGGCGGTCTTGAATAATATATGAACTGTAAGAACTAACTTGAACGAGGGGGCCGCCGCCGCTGCCGCCACTGCCACCGCCGCTGTTTTTACACAAACGCTGCTGCTGCTGAATCCGGACGCAACGGTAAACGCTAACCGGTAACGGTAACGGTACGGCGACGTGGGGCGAACGAGCGTTATTGCCGCTGTATTGTAATGAGGATATATGATGTAACGTGAACGTGGTTGAGAAAGTATTTGCGTCCCCCGTTAAGTGAGATTCATTCAAGATCGGGATATTTGTTCACCAATGTTCACTTCTTTAGAATATACAAGCTGGAATTAAGATTCCTTTTTCACGAGTATCTACTGTTTTAGAAATTTAGTAACTTTAGAAATTTATATCGTATGTTTCAATGTTGTTAAAATAAATATAATTGACAGGAAATACAAGCACATAAAACTTTTTTCTGAATGGTTTTAAAATGATTGAAATAAAATGGATCAAATTTTTATACGTTACAAGGCGCGGAAATAGTCAACAATATAAAGAAATATAGAAAACTAGTAACTTCAAGGTAATTTAAACTTGTCAATAGTTTGACATTTGTAGATTTGTAACATGTCATCAGGTATTTTTTAACAATACATAACTTAAGAAATAATCCACTTATTTTCAAAAATGAACTCATGCATTGCTTTTTCATTTCATACTTTTATTTTTTTCTGTTGCTTATTTCTTTGATTTATGTAAGTTTTTGTAAATACTACAGAAGTCGTTTTTAAAATGTTGATGGTTGAATTTTCCTAATAATAACATTACTTAAAATTCTAATTAATACCTTCTGTATCAATTTCATAAAAGACAATACCAATAAGCTAAGCACAATGGGGTCTGCCACTATTTAAATTTTATACTTTTTTTAACCTACAGTTCTAGGAAGTCTTAATTGATATACATTAAGCTGTAAAAATGTTTTAAAAATTTTGAGAAGTATAAGAAAATGTGAATTTCAAACAACAGAGCTTACATATGTATACTTGTAATTGTAGTTACATATATGATCTGTTTTATCATTTAGAAAAATATATAACTGAACTTTAAATAACTTTCGTGGAAAATAATTAAAAATATGCATTGTTATTAGTTCTTCCAGAACGACAAATAAATAAACTGTAAGATTATCCTAGTCAAAGGTTTGATTACTACTGGTACGATTTCCTGATCTACACCATTCTGTTTAACTTTCGTTTCATTGATTTGTGGAAACCTAACCAAAGTTTCAAACTAAATAACCATTTTCCCTAAGTAACGTATTAAGAAATAATGTATACGAATATACACAGGGGTTGTTCATTTTATTTTGTCCACTATTGATATCTCGAGAACTATAAGACCTATGAGGTCGGTTAAATTAGCAAACAATTTCTATTTTACAAGACTATTTTAATAAGAGTTAAAAAAAAATTTTCAACCAATAGTTCACAAACTGTGGATACCAACTTTGTTATTATAAATGGAGCTGTAATTTTTTTATTTGCTTGTTCGATAAAGAATTTTATTCTTAATTCAGTGATATAATATTTGTATACCGTTCGATAATAATTTTTATGAGATACATGCATGTTTAGATTTATTTCCTTATAGCTAAAATAAGGGCGCCATGGACGAATATCAACTTTTTCATTATGAGTAAAATTATTCATTTTTCTATTTTATAATAGCAACTGACATTTGTAAACAATAGTAAATTGTTTTTTTACAGCACTTTAGAATCTGAATCCATATTCAACTTGTTTCGTCCATGGCGACCTTACTTTAGCTATAATGAAATAAATCTAAACATGCATTTTTTTCATAAAAATTGTTATCTAAGGGTATATAAATATTATATCACTGAATTCAGAATAAAATTCTCTATCGAACAAGCAACTAAAACAAAATATAGTTCCATTTAAAATAACAAAGTTGGTGCTAACAGTTTCTGAACCACTAGTTGAAAATTATTTTTTTATGCTCATTAAAATAGTCTTGTAAAATAGAAATTGTTTGCTAAATTAACCGACCTCGTAGGTCTTATAGTTCTCGAGATAGCAATAGTGGACTTCTGTATATAACGACGTAAATATAACAATAACCTCCAAATTAACTGTCAGTTAGACGGAGACAGAAGACAAGAATAGTAGAAAGAATTACGAATAGAGTAGATGGTTAAAGAAAGATCGTAATGTTCTGAGACTTAATGACATTAAAACTCAAATATCTTAAAAACCAATAACATTTTTGAAACTTTGACTGTCTCTAGTACGATGTTTTGGATCTAGTCTCAATATAAATGAAAAATGTACTAGTTTGTTAGTACAGTGGAAGACCCCATTCACGCTAGACGCAGAACACGAGGGAACATAGAACGAGGACGACACACTCCGCACTCCACACGGACAGAGCGTTTGCTCGACAAGTGTGCGCTATCGATTTGAACAATCGATGTCGGTTGCGGCCCGCAGCACGAGAGTTGGCCGAAGTCGTCGTTACCGTCGTCGTCGCGTCACCTTACTACACCACACACGCTAAAACACACGTTGCACGGTGCTCGCAAGTAAACAACGATGTAATGCAAAGTTTTATATCTAACTGTTATTCGAGAGGGTTGTTGGGTTCGTATTCTTTCGACGTTGGCAACATGTTATTTGTATTCTTGAATGATGTAATAGTATCACAATTATTAAACCCAATCTCATTTAAAGTGTTTAATAGTTATTTACGAACTAAGTGCGGGAAGACGATGTTCCCGCATGAGCGCATTTTTGAAGCACGAGCGACTGCAAGGAGCGAGTGTCTTTAATAGCGCTAATGAGCGGAAGACGGTTTCACGCACGTAGTTTGTATAATGTTTTTTAATCTTTATCTTTAATTTCAACTTGTGCGAGTACACTAGAATCTGCAAATTATACACAATCTTTATCAATTGCAAACCAAGCTGCTCCAGGAACTTCGATTTCTAATTGTCAAAATTTTACTATAAATGTTTATAATAACACTTGTAACAATTGTGGCTCTTCCCAATCTAAACTATTGTTTTTAGATCAAATATCAAACCTAACTTAAAATAGATTAATTAATTTAAACATTTTATGTTGTTATAAACCTTTTTTTTTTTTTTTTTTTTTTTTGCTTCTTTGGCGGACCAACTACTCAGGTCATATGCCGCCATTACGCCCTGATCCGCGTTTTTAGGTCTTTTAGTCAGTATCAACGAGTTATGCCATGGCCGTTGACTGTTGTTATAAACCTACTTTTACATTAAACTAAGTAGTTATATTCCACAATATGTATTTTTTCTTATTATTTATATAGTTTTAGTCGCGATTTTTGTTTAATTACAATCTGCACGAAGTTGTATCAATCACGTCTTTAGTTTAGAGGTTGTCAAATAGATGGTATTAATGCTGATAAATGTTGAAAGAATTTTAGCAAATTTTTCTTATTTCCCAAACTTTTAATAAAAGAAAATTCAAGGAAGTTGTATTTTATAAATTAGATTTTATTATTATCAAGACAGATTTATTTTAGAATGTTCCAAAGGGCCAGTGTTTTTTGCAATTTTTACAGTCGAGTCGATCGGGAAGCCCTTGTTCCAGATTGAGTGTCAAAAAAATATATAAAATTATGTAGCTAAGTATATTTAAGTTTTAAAACTGATTTAGAATAACTGCGCCACTAGCGTAGTGGTTACTTGACATTTCACGCCGTAGGTCGCGGGTTCGAAGCACACCTAGGGTATTGATGTGTGTGATGTGTTTGTAAGGGTTAGGTGGAAAACAGCCCTCGGCTGAACCTCACCCTTGATCGTAAGATTTCATAAGTTATAACGTAAAAAAAGTTATTTACGATACTAGTACGTATTAACGTTAAAACATGCATTATGTACATATGTGTATCATCGTACAATATTTTATCTACATGAATGTCATCCTTCAAAACTAATAATCAATTTCGATTTTTTTAAATAACCATGACAATCATTGTGAACAGTGCATAATGTTTATTGCTCGTTGCTGGCCAATCTATATTACTGAAATCTTGTGATTAAATAGCCATGTTACGAACTAAAAATAGCTAATTAAAAGACAATTTTACACATAATCCTAGATAATAGTATATTAGGTAACAAGCTTTATTTATTTATGGGGTTCGTGCTACCCAATTAAATGGGATATAGCGTGATGTTATGTATGTATGTATGTAAGTTTTATAAACGTCTCTTTAGTTACGAATGTATAACAAACGTGTGTCTAGAGAGTTTACAAAATTGTAATGGTAATGTAAGTGATAAAAAAAATCACGTACTTCGCGTATTGATATTAGTGATAAAACGTAAACATTTTTTGACAGTTGCAGAAAAAATAACTATTTGTTACAGATTTGGTCATCATTCCTATTTAAGTAATTATTATAAATTATAACATAAAAATCTAACTTGGCTATTGTATAAAAATATTTAACCTGAAATTGACAGGAAAATAAACATTTGCCTGACCTTTAAGACTCAGGAAAGCTTCGCTTTTCATATCTAGTTAGGAAAATAACATATTGCCTGCCTAGACAGGTAATGACAGAAACGTGAATGTCTAGTTATTTAGCAATATAGAATATTGACTGAATATGTAAGTCAAATATTTCTTTTAATTTAAATTAATTTAAAATATTTATCATTTTTTTATAAGTTTCAGGTAAAATGTTATATGTAACACGCAGGGTTCGAAGATATATATCATGATATTTATTTTGAAATATATCGTCATATTTTTGCAATGATATATATCCATTATATAAAAATATCAAATAGTTTTTGAGATATAGCCTCCGGAGAAGTGAAATTTTTCGAATTTTTCAGTTTTTCTACTTTTCCGAGGCTATATCTCAAAAACTAAATGTGATATGAAAACGCGCTCAGCGGCATTAATTTTCTCGTGCTTCAGTTAACTAATAAACATAGTTTCAGCGATTTTTATTTTTTTTCAATTTTCCGCCAAAAAAATCGCAAAAAGCGGTTTTTTAACATTTTCTCGAAAACCAGAAGTCATATGCATTTGAAGATTGCACCACTGAATTCAGTGGGTCAAAATACATATGTATGTAAATTTTCGTTTTAATAATCCTACGATTAAGGATTTTTGGGATAATTGAATTAAAATCTGAAAAAACCAAAGGAAATAATTAAAAATATTAAATTGCATAAAATTGTATGAAAATTTGCTTATAAGTCAATTCGGACACGGGGAATTCAACGCCGTTGAGCGCATTTCCATATCTTGTTTAGTTTTTGAGATATAGCCTCCGGAAAAGTGAAATTTTTAGAATTTTTCAGTTTTTCTAAATGTGTACAAAAACTAAAATTAAAAAATAAATATCCAAAAAGTGATATTTATCTGATATATATCCTATATATCAGATATTTTGATATTTATTATAAATATCATGATATTTACGAACCCTGGTAACACGTCAGTAAAGCGTCGTACAGGATTCGTAAACTGTTTCAAGCCTCGCTATCGCTCGGCATGAAACTATCTATTCATCGTGTAATTGAACACTTTCCTAACCTTTTTAAATGAATTGAAGGTTATTTCTATTGTTAAAATACGAGTATATAACAGTAAATTTTGTTGTTGTTTCATATTGAATTTTTATGAAATAGTATGTATTCTTTCCCTATTTTTTTTCGAATGAGATGAATCAAGAAAATATTATTAGTGTGTGTCTGTCCATTTCTATTTGTCTTATATTTATCTGATGTTTGTTCTAACTTAGATATTTTCTTTTGTCCAGAAATATGGCGGTTTCGATTATTCCGGAGGAAACAAGGTACCTATATTTATTTATTTCGTTTATATCATACTGTATATATGTAAATGTTGTTGCTTGTTGTTTATCGTAATTTGTACAAGTTTTAATAAGTTCCTAAAATTGAAACTTAAAATATATTTCTGGACAATATTACTTTGTCATTTAATATATTTTGTAAAATATTTGTTTACAATTATTTGTATATAAAAATTAATTTAGGTACTCACCATTTAAGACTTGTAGTAGTAGCAGTAGTCGTAGCTCCCTTTTAATCCCAGGATAACCTAAAACAAATGAAGAGTTATAATGGGAGAGACAAGTGATAATCGCGTTAATTTCATTGGTGTAGATCCGTGTCTCGTTGAAACAAGGGCGTAAGAATGGTTAATGTTAAACGGTTACAACCACTGCAGAGGACCGAGAGGGCAGGGGAGTTTTATGAAGAATTGGTTACGCGTAACGTAACCGGGTAGCAAGCGCCGTCATTTGTCTTCCAGCGGTTACAAATTATGGCGCTTACCAGCGACTACTTTATGTGCGCAACTCTGCGGTATTGAATTAAGAACGCGTTTAGTCATATCTGTAGATTTAACTTAACGGTAGGGTCAGATTTAGGAGGCAAATCAGGGATAAATACGTACAAATTATACGTTTATATATTAGGTTAAATTATATTTATTGGGGTAATAAAATTGAGCCAAAATATTTATTTCCAGTTATGTACCTACATAATACGTAAATCAAATTTGTTGACATTTAATAATAAATAATATTATAATGATAATGGACAACAAATTTAAATTAATTTTATTGTACAATTTTCAGTAAATTTGCAGATATTCAAATAAATTGTAATTATGTTAATATGTATTTCACAATAAATTTAAAAATTAGAGATAAGCCTTCTATATGTGATGCATAGAATAGGCGCAAAATATATGTATAAATTTATTTTTCCATTCATTTTAAATAAATTAAAAATTGTGAACTTGCATACTTTCTATTAAATTTAAAAATTTCAGAAGAAAGTCATAAAAAAATGTGCATATTTTTATCGTTGTCAAATGTCTTAAATTATTTTTGAAAAAAGTGCATCTAATGAAATACACAAAATATGATAAACTAACAATTTAATTTGAATCTTTTTTCTCATAATAATTTAAGATTGTTCGAACGTTTGATAACCGGAAAAAATACATACATTTTTGATGATATTATTCTCAATTTCTTTTGAAAATACTATACTTGTATATAGGGTGTTTCTAAAGTAAGGAAACAATACTTTTCAGAAATATTTTATGAACTAAACTGCGAACAAATCAATGTTCGCAAATACATCCTTTTTAAGATATTAAGCTTTTATATTTTAATGTAATTGATAGTTTTGTTTGAAAATATAGATAATGTAATTTGTTTATTACTTAGTGAATTTATTGATCAAGAAATTTAGTTTCAATAACGCAATGGTACATTTTTCCTATCATATAAAAACCGATAAGATTTTAATATAAGGTTATGCCAATGGGAATGGTTACAAGGCTCTTTTAAAAGAGTCGTTTTCAAATCGACAACAACCAAATTATAAAATGTTTGCTGCATTGTATTTTTAAATAAATAAATAAATAAAATATATCATCACGCCTTTTACCCATTACTGGGTGTGGCACTCTGCCTAAGCAGATTTCGGTAAGTGATATATTTCTTCGCGTGAAGTGCGGTTACCAGTCGTCAAATCACGGCCTCAAAAGATATTAGTGAAGGGAGCCACAGGGGTAGATTTAAATTGGTGAAAATTGTTTGTCGGCAGTGGGGATCGAACCAGGGTTCTCAAGATTCACAGACTGACTCGATACCACTGAGCCACCTACCCCAATTAATTAAATTAAAAATTCACGGATTAATAATATCGCATTTAGCACAACTTTTTAATTTATTTTTGATCGTAAAATACTTCTGAAAAATATGTTCCATTATTTTAGAAAGAATTTAAAAATATTCTTTCCTTTCTTAAATTAATGTAGAATGAAAATATAAAATATAACTTACGAATCTGAACAAAGGAGCTACCAAATCAATTCACGATTCCACAAATTCCTAAATGTAAATATCTTAAAACAGTATAAAACAAATATAAAAATCACTGACTTGACCACTACGATTATTTATTCTATACGAACTCAAGGAAACTACATGCAATAATGCTGATAAATTGCCTTGCTCACATCAGTAAAGACTTGTTTAATCACTTAAAACAAAATTATTATTACGTTGCATCATACTAGATATTAAATTAACAGAATGATTCTAAAAATTCCAAATGAAATATTTCATAGATAGAATAGTAACTAATTATGATGTAGGTACTGTTAGTATTAAGTGCTCAATTTTTGATGTTTGAAATTCGCTAATAGTGCATCATTAATAGAGCATTTAATATTTGCTTAATACCATTATGATAATAGGTACAATTGAACATAAAATAAACACACATGTTATTGGTTTACATACTAAATCCGATTATTTATAAAAGTACATCCATTAATAACCACGAAGCGTTGCAAAAGTTGGTTGAAAAATCATAAATAATTTAACATATCATTTTATCATAATTTCCACACATAAATTTTCAAGCAGGTCGGAAGAAAGTTTTGCCATCAAACCACCCCGATTCATGGCTTGTTCATCCATTATTTATCAATACTACTTTCTCGTGTGTACATACGGTCGCGTACACACCCTCACCCATACACACACCTGCCTATCATCATTCCAACCAAGTGGCACACTCGTTTACGCCTTAAGACGCGCAGCGACGAGCGCATCAAAGATTTAGCGGGAGGCAAACATAATTAATCGAAAGATTCTGTTATCACCGGAATATCTTAATTATAGTGTGCTGTGTTTGCAGTACTGTTTGTTTCATGCTTCATATTTTACTTGCTTTGGCTTGATATCGCTCGGTGTTCGTGTTCTGTGCTCTTGTCTTGTGTTCTTTCTCTGTCGTTAGCGGTTTGTTGATTTATTATCGTTCAATGTTTGCGGAAGAAATTATTCTTACCTGCGAAATGCTTGATGTTACTTTGATACCTCTCAACTCTTTACATGCAAATACATCTGTTGATATGTTATTGAAAATTAAAGGATTTTTTGCATGTAGGAAAAAGAAAAGATTATAAATAAAAGAAATATATCATCACGCCTTTTGCCCATTACTGGGTGTGGCACTCTGTCTAAGCAGATCTCGGTAAGTGATATATTTTTTCGCATGAAGTGCGGTTGCCAGTCGTCAAATCACGGCCCCCAAAGATGTTGGTGGAGGGAGAGCCACAGGTGAAAATTGTTTGTCGGCTGTGGGGATCGAACCAGGGTTCTCAAAATCCACAGGCCGTCTTGATACCACTGAGCCACCTACCCCATAATGCCTATGGCACACTGGTAGAAGAGCATCGATGAGCTCTTCGATGCAACAACAGAACGCACCCTTCACTGACAAACAATAAAAGTTGAGAAAGAAAAACTAAATTTCAAAAATATGCTAACGCGAAATGAGACACAAAAGATACGAGTGAAATGAGATACGTTCGTTTCATCGATGAGCTCTTCGATGGAAATAGAGGAGCCTCTATTTTTCGTCGATGACGAGTGCGTTCTGTTGTTTCATCGAAGAGCTCATCGATGCTCTTCGACCAGTGTGCCATAGGCATAAGAAAAGATTGAGTAGCTATATTCTATTTACACGTGTATGATTTGTTATTACTAATCTAGTAATCAGTTATTTAACTTTCTTCTTAATTGTACTGACGTGTATGTTATATATTGTTACAGGGTGACTTATTTTCGGGTCTTAACGATGGTTTACTGTCGCGCGCCGAGGCGCTGGCGGCCGTGGACATCGGCAAGCACCAGCCGACGGCGCCCGCCTCCCTTCCGCAGCTCAAGCACGACATGATGTACCATCATGGTATGGCGGCACCACCACCCAATTCCCGCCCTCATCAGGTAAATATAATAAATAGTTATGAACTATAAGTATATAGATATTGTCACTGATTATGATCGAGGTAGAAGTTATCATTTAGCAATTGGAACAGAGATAGAACAACAGAACAGGGTGACAACTATTCATAGAGATTTCGTAAAATGGGTACAAAATATATACTCAGTTATAAAATTATCAATTAGCTTTTTTGTTCCAAAAACTTCAGATTCTCTGGACTACGAGTTAGTTACTCATTTAAAAATTATATTTATAAATAAATAACTAAAATAAATATATCATCACGCCTTTTACCCATTATTAGGGTGTGGCACTCTGCTGTAGCAGATCTCGGTAAGTGATATATTTCTTCACGTGAAATACGATTACCAGCCGTCAAAGCACCCAACGACGTTGGTGTAAGGGAAGCCACAGGGGTAGATTTAATTTGGTGAAAATTGTTTGTCGGCTGTGGGGATCGAATTCGGCTCGATACCATTGAGCCACGTACCCCACAAAAAATCATATTTATTCTTTGTTATAATCGTTAGGTATACAGAATTTCCGCATATGCAAAATATAAATTTTGATAATCTTTAAATTATTTAAAAATTGAAAACGGTCTAGCTTATTATGATTGCATAGGAAATCAATAGAAATACTCACTTTTTTTGTCAAAAATCATTTTTACTAATTAATAATCGAAATATTAGTCACTCAATTGAATTATATAATGAGAATAAAATTCAGTGAAATAGTCTATTCGATAAACTTTAGTGATTAGGATTTTTTCTTACTCCATTATTATATAAATTACAAGTGGCACAATTGTGATTTTTCAAAGAAGAGATAATGTAATATAAATTCATAATAAAAAATATAATATATTTTGATTACATTAATCTGAGGATTACAAAAACAAAATCAGTTCTTATCTCCTACCAACCAATAGCAGTTATAGTTTTTACCCAATTCTCATACATTTATTATTAGTCAGAACACAGTTTTTATTAATAATCATTGAAAAGCAAAGCTAGTCTGATCATAATTGCATTCCGTTACTATCACCACAAGCGAATTTCAATAACATTATAATAAATAACAAATTTTGTTCCTATAGTTTCCATTATTTGTTAAGGCAATTATTCGTACACGAGTCTTTAATATCAAATAAAACTAATAGTCAATTCTTTTCTGTCTTGAACGATATAAAGATTGCTTTACTTATTTTTCTAATTTTCAAAATATCGATAGTAATAATAGCATAAACTTTAAAATAATACATGAAATATAATTTTATTATGGCGACAACTTTTAACACAAATGATTTCTACGGGTCCAAAATAAAATAATGGGAGATGGAAAGTTCAAAATGAAAAATAAGAAACCAGAATAAATTTAATTCTATAGTAAATGTATTTAAATTAGCAAATTCGAATCAATTTTATTTATATTATAGCGTATATAATAACATTACTGTCAAAAGTTCGGCTATCATTTAAATATATTTTATTTACTTTGTATTAGAAATAAATTATTTAGTCGGTTATAAAATTGGCCATTACGATCCTGATTATTATCATCTAGGTAGTTTGGTGGATGATATCAAAGTTAATTATTTTTGAAAACAGACTTTATTTGAATTAAACGAATAAATTTCAATTAATACAGAAATCCTTTTTCAATATTTATTTCAAGATTTCAGTATGTAAAGATTTAATTCAATTCTTTTCTATAGAAACAAGAAATATATAAATAACTAAATATATCATCACGCCTTGTACCCATTACTGGGTGTGGCACTCTATCTTTGCAGATCTCGATAAGTGATATATTTCTTCACGTGAGGTTTTGTCAAATCACGCCCTCAAAAATGTTACTGGAGAGGTAGTCACAGGGGTAGTTTTTTAATGTGGTGAAAATTGTTTGTCGGCTGTGGGAATCGAACCCACCCTCAAATCCACAGGTCGACTCTATACCACTATGAGAAAACAAGAAATATATAAATAACTAAATATATCATCAAGCCTTGTACCCATTACTGGGTGTGGCACTCTGTCGTAACAGATCTCGATAAGTGATATATTTCTTCGCGTGAGATGCCGTTAAATCACGGCCCCAAAGATGTTAGTGGAGAGGTAGTCACAGGGGTAGTTTTTTAATGTGGTGAAAATTGTTTGTCGCCTGTGGGAATCGAATCCGAGTTCTCAAGGCCGACTCTATAGTACTGAGAAACGAGAAATAAAACTGCAAAATAAAACATCAAACGAAATTCGGGACAAAAGATTTGTTGCTGGCCTTGTAATACTAACTTATAATATGTAAAATAATATTTTTTCTGCGATTGCTATGAAAAGTTGACAATTTGTCATCGTAAAGTTGACATTTTCTGTGGAACAATCGAAAAATATCTTTTTTGCGCGTCTCCAATGGCAACGCGCGAAAAAGACGTTAAATGCGCGCGTTTCCAATGGCAACGCGCGAAAAAGATATTAAATACGCGCTTATTTCAATAGTTACCAGGGATACAAACAAAACCGAAACTTGTCATATTGACAGTTGACAGAATGAATTTATTTTCAGTACGTATATGTTTTTAAATAATTTTAAGATGCAATCGTAGAAAAAATAATGTGTGTATCACGAGCGTCAAGTGTCATTGTTCCTCTTACACTATTGCAGCTCTCGCCTTCGGTTCGCGCTGCAATTACCGTGCTCGAGTAACAAAGAATCACTTTACGCTCTTAATACACAAATAACTATTTTGTAACAAGAGACGTTTATTTCTCATGGAATATTGATCAAAAACAAACCTAATCATTACAAAATACCAAAAACTCTCTCAATGCTTCATCACAAGCAAGCTATGGACTCATTCCCATTCATCGCTCATGTTCGTTTGTTACTGATTCGTTATTCATATGTGTCCACTGCACGCTGTGATGCTGGTAACACAGTGCATATAAGTTATTACGTTTGTATCGCTAGGCTGCGCCGTGGTGTTGCGTTTGCCACTGGTGGGTTTGACACCACTATACGCCCAACATACATTGCACCATACATTATTTCATCCGGAGCAATGATCCGGAGCTAATACATCATAAAGCGCAACATTAAATATGATATGGTGCACTGGGATGAGGGTTTGTGCAGGGCTGGATTAGGGAATTTTTTTTAAAGTTAATCCTGAATTTTGGTTTAGGCAAATTGAACTGGAATATATTGTTTAAAAAGTTTAAATATACCTTAATAAATAAGGTAAACAATGTAATGTAATTTAGAAAAACTTTTTAAATATCGGATTAGAATAAGATTAACTAATCCAATATTCAGGACTAAATAAAACTTTTAGATAATCGGGCTATAAATGAAAATAGCATTTCAAGGAGTGATATAGTATTTAAATTTTATCGTCGTTTATTGAAACGTAAATATTAAATCAATGAGAGGGTAACATATGTTTTTTCGGCCATTTTGAACATTGTTTTGAACAATAAATGAATATTTTATTCTTATCTAGAACGAACATACTTTCTTCACTATTTTCATTAAAAGATAAGTCTCAAATTAATTTAGGAATAAATAAATATATCATCACGTCTTTTACCTATTACTAGATGTGATACTCTGCTAAGCAGATCTCAGTAAATGATATATTTTTTTAAGTACAATGTTAGCCCAAAGATGTTATTGGTGGAAGGACCACAACGGTAATTTTAATATGAAGAAAAAATTGTCGGCTGCGGGTAACGAATTTGCCCAACATACTTTCAATAAATAAAATAAAATAAATATATCATATATCATCACGCCTTTTACCCATTACTGGATGTGGCACTCTGCCGTAAGCAGATCTCGGTAAGTGATATATTTCTTCGCGTGAAGTGCGGTTATCAGCCGTCAAATCACGGCCCTCAAAGATATTAGTGGAAACGTAGCCACAGGGGTAGATTTAAATTGGTGAAAATTATTTACTTTCAATAAGCTATTTATTCCATTTAGTAGATGGACTAGTTTTATTTTAAAATTTATTTCATTTGTTATCGTTGTACATAACAACTTCCATAATTTGACATGAATTATCATAGCTACTTAAAAATATTTTTTATTGTTCATACCCAAAAGTAATATTTAATTCTACACTATTTACTATAAAATATAAGAAAGAAGTAGAAAATATATTCCAAGACTAATAAATTGTATTTTTATTGACACACTATCCTGCGCAAACAATTGATATAAAATTAAACTAAAAAAATTTAAATATTCTACTTATATTTTAATTACTTTATTTACTTCGTTATTTTAAATTCAGTTTAACAGTTTTATTTCTTAATTTAATTGACTGAATAAATCCGGCAATTAAAGAGAAGTCATGAAATTTTTACAGACTGACCGACAAAACTACAGTGACGTTATTGAGTCAAACACGTTTTTATATACTAAATATTCCAAACTGTAAGATTTCCTATTCAAAACGAAACGATTTTCTGACTAGATTACGTATTAAATTTTATTTTACATAAATATTGTTTTCATGTCATTATGTGCCAGATTTAGTATTATCTATGGTCTTGGTTTTGGTAATTTTCTTTATGTATCTCTTGTAAATCATAACTCTGTGCTTGATTGTAATGAATAAATGTTATCAATTAAATTTGCATAGGTACAATACCAAGACCAAAACCAAGACTGCAACTACCAAGAGCAAGACTTTGCTTATTATTGTGGCTTCAAGATCAAGACAAGACCAAAAAATGTAAGCATTTCCGAGACCAAGACAAGACAACTCAAATCTTGGTCTTGGTCTCCAATATCCCCTGCCCTAAAAATTCAATTTATAGCTATGTACAATATACATCATATTTCGAATCACATTACTTTCACCTTCAGTATTTTGATGCAATCGACAATGATTTCTCGCGAAACATATCTACATATTATATTGATTCACCATTTTGCGTTTAATGTAAGATATATGTTATTATATTTCAACTAGTATATTATTCATTCAATGAATAATAAGTTGGCAATTTATTTATCGATGTTCTCTTTGGCCGTTTATAAAATCATTCGCTTTCAATCTTAATATCAAGTTACCAACTACATTATGTGTTTATTATTATACTTTAATTTGACATTAGATCATCAACAAGAATAGTTCCTAAGTACGGGTTTTATGTTAATTTATAGAATTTTAACTTTAGGTCATTTCAGTTATGATTGGATCATTGAGTTATTTCGGCCATCTGATTGGTCGAAACGAAAATCAAGTTCACAAAGCATATCTTCTTTTTTAAGTGTAGCAATTATTTTACTTATTAACAATTTCAGTATACAGTCATCATGAAATCGAATACCAGAAAACTTACAACTAAACCGCTGCTTTTTGTTTTATTTGCAAAATGAACAAATCTAAAGCTGGATTTATAATGAAGTAACGTAAGAGGTAACGTAATTGGAGTAAAGTAAAAAGGAACGTACGCTTGTTTTATATTAAACTCAAAAGTTATTACCACCAGCCGATCATGTTTTAGTTGGGGATTTTAGTTAGTAGTGCATTCACAAATGTAAGGATATATTCAATCGAGTATATTAAAAAAAAATGTTTGTCACTGCAATTAATAATTTCTTATCATTCATAACTATATAAACAATCCCAAACAAAACACACATTTGGCAATTATAAACAAAGATAACTATATATCGCTACATCATTCTAAGCTTCTTCTTATTCGTTGATTTCTAAATGTAAAACATAAAACTAAAACATAAGTTAGGAGTTTGCAAACTTTTGTATTAAAACCAAACCTAAATACTGATTTGTGAATGGCTGCATAAGATAACATGTCTATAATAATATTGTTAAAACAAAAACGAAAAATATAAAACTAACACTCATTTTGATTCGTGAATGAATCTTTATATTAAGAAACATATAATTTTCTACTTATTTTTATGGTTATAACTGATTTAAAAGTAATAGAAAAAATCCAATCCCAGTTCATAAAAACAAAATCTGTCAACATTCAGTTTTTCCTAGCGCTAGCTAGATAGCTCACTATCATTGGTGAAATTGACATATTTTTTATAGATTCAGACGAAATTACACTCTAGTTCACATATCCAGGCTTCATTTCCCGATGGGGTTTCAAAACCCGGGTTCGATTCCCACAGCCGACAAACAATTTTCACCAAATTAAATCTAACCCTGTGGCTTCCTCTCCACTAACATCTTTGAGAGGCGTGATTTGACGGTTGGTAACCAGACTTCACACGAAGAAATATATCACCTACCAAAATCTGTTACCGAAGAATGCCACGCCCAGTAATTGGTAAAAGCCGTGATGATATATTTATTTATTATTTTGTGTTGTATTATCTGAACGCTTGTAAACAAACTTTTATTCTATTTCTAATCTCGGTAAATAACACCCATTTCTGGGATTGGCTATTGTAGGTAGTGATGTGTTTCTCTTATTATTTTTTGAACTGGCATGATTTTGATAGTCAACTATTTTTTAATATATTTCTGAACTTTGTTTAAACTTGAAAACATTTAGGATTAAGATTCACTAGCCCTCTCTTTAGTATGTCTGAGCAATATTCTTCTTCTTATAGTGAGATATATAGAAAAGCAAATTGCATCCATTTTAGTGGACACTATTGGACGTTAAGGAAAACACATTTATTTTCAAATTTACCAAATTCGTCCCTGCCCATGATGCAGCGGAATGAGATGCTTCGAAGGGGTGCAAACTACCCTCGTGGCGAAACCCGCCCAGTCAATACGCCCTGAATGACTTTTTGTCATAATACCTAAATTTCATGGTGTAATTTAGTGCACCACCGAGAGTTAAGCGGTAATAGGGTCACATATGGCGCCGACCGATTCTGTTTTTGCATTTTAACGCGAAAAACGCCAACGCTGACACGGCACAAACGCCCCACGTGGAACAAGACGACGCCGAAAGTCGATAGCAATTTTATACGACGCGTTATATACATGCAAAAAGTAGGTAATACGATTTTTATGAAAGGAATTTTATATGTGCACACCGAACGAAACAATGTGATAATGTCAATAATAATAGTGTGAGAACAGGATTATGGTTTCGTAGAAAACGTGTTGGGTACTAAAAAAACTAATTAAAACTAAATGCTTGTTTCATTCATGTATTACTATAAATTATATTCAAAATGTATTACATATTATGTCAAACGTTTCTAAATATCTTTTGTTTCAAATGAAATTCGAATGGTAAAACATCTCAGATCTTTCATGGAATTTTCTATAATAGATATTTGTATACATACTCGTAGAACGTGAAATGAGGATTTGGATCTTTAAGCGAGTATTGCTTTAAAAACTAGTTGTACAAATAACTATTATACAATACCAAACTCGAACTAACAAGACAATGATAAAATCATAAAATACAGGATGTTTCAAAATGGTTGCAAAAAAAACTCATGATACATATAAAAAGCAGATAACGTTATCGTAAAATAATAATCTATTTCAAAAAATTTAAAAAATATATTTAATTTTAATTGTATAACAACGAGACATAAGCCTGCTATGGCTATACTAGTATCCAAATGGTTGTTCATTTACGTTTTTATTTGTTATGTGCTGTTAAATAGCGATACGGAATTCGAATCCGGAGATCCCGAGTTCGAATCACACTCAAGCTAAAAGCTAAAAATTATATAAACTACCACATTGCGGCTCGGTGAGTGCGGACCGTGTACTGTAATTGGGATTAAATTGCTGTTGTACAGCGTAACATAAATAAATAAATAAATGCAACTTAATGCAACTCGTTGTTAAGAAGTTATTCGCATAGTAACATTAGAGAATAAAAAAAATACATTTTTACCTTCTTGAAATGCAAAAAGATTATAAATCACTAACACTAGTTCACGCACACAGTTCACAGCAAAATCTAACTCACAACTAAACAATCTGAAGTGTAATTGCCTGGTCGGCCTGCGCCGAAACAAGTTATAACCATGTTTATAAATGCGTACGCTCAATTCAATGCATTTAATACTTATCAGAGATGTATTCTACATAAATAAATATATAAAATAAAACATGCATTCAAATTATATATATAATTGCATGTACAGATTACAGCGCAAAAAGAATCTTTCTGAAATTCGCAAAAATACGCAAAAATAATTGCACATTTCAAACAAGTATTTTTCGTACTATAAAATATGATTTTCAACATATTCAAATTATTTTTAAAGAATTAAGTCGTATATTATTTGCACTTTTGAATGAAATAAGTACAACTGAAAGATATTTACAAAGTCACAACCTCAATAAGGAACTTTAAAAATTATATTTCTTTTAAACCCGCGTTTTCACTAATCTTTATAGTTTCTTATGTAGTTTCATTACAAATTAATTAAAAAATAGGTATTGGAGCCTATTGCAGTATCTACATTAAAAAAACAAAATTTATTACAAATCTTAATCTTAGGTTTAGCGAACGTTATCAATAGCACCAGCCGATAGAACCGTTTTAACGGTTCATATAAAAAAAATAAAACGGCCATATAAAATAAAATAATAATGATGAATCTTAATGTTCAAAACTCAAATATAAATAAAATAAATAAATATATCATCACGCCTTTTACCCATTACTGAGTGTGGCACTCTGCCGTAGCAGCAACCTACCCCAAAACAACTAAAAGTAAAAGTTTAATGGCTTATATTTTGGTTTTGTTTAAAGCCATCTTCAGCTACAAATAAATTATAAAGTTATTCTAAATAGTAAATAAATGGTGATGCAATAAGAGGTGAACCACCACTTTTCATGCATTCCTCGTTCAGCTCTCTCATTGTATCAACACTTACGTAAGTTTACTGTCTTTATTTACTATTTAGCGTATCTTTTTAATTTATTTGTAGCTGAAGATGGCTTTATACCAAGCAAAAATTAAACCATTAAACCTTTACTCGCTTTGTCTCCTTTATATTTGACTTTTAAACATTAAGATGCTTCAAGGCAAAATACTAATAATAATAATAATTTTGTATAAAACATATGAACTTCAAGGGCGTAATTATGTTCGTTAATATAAACTTTTTTGACAGTTACCTCAAAAAATATTTATGAACGTTTGATTCTAGAAAGAGTACACACATTTTTGATGACGCTCTATGAAATAAATTTTGTATAGTGTAGCTATACAGGGTGAGTCTGGGAAGACGCCCCCCCCCTTTAACTTTTTTATTATGAGTAATAGAAAAAAATGGTTCATATGAAAGTTTTATTATTTTAAATATACTATTTGATGGCAGATGTAGATATTTTTTATAAAGTCAGGTTTACAAGATACGACTATCAACTTTTATTTTTTAAATAGCAACCTATAATTATTTTACTAAAATAAAAACCGCCATTTTTTTCTCTTTTCAACGGTGTATTAGTTTTTATTAATGTATCTGAAAAAATTCGAGAAAAATAAGAAAATTGAGAAATACTAGAAATATTATAGGTGGCTATGTGAAAATAAACAAAATGTAACAGTGTTATACAACTTAACAAACTAAAGCAACAAATTCAGTAACAAAAACAACTTAAAACAAATGTTCAAAATTACGACCATGTTCTGTAATACAAAAATTTAAGCGTTGAACGTGATGTGTTCGAACATCTGCCAGCATGTTTCGCGAAATATTTTGGAAAGCATTTCGAATACGCTCTTTCATGTCTTCTGCATCTGTAGGTATCTTCTGGTAGACAAGATCCTTTGGCTAATGTCTATTAAATTTGATAAATTCCTCGTACTGACATGAGGATTTTCGTAAACAGAAGCCAAAACCATAATTTCGGTTTCTTCATTTACTATAATATTAGATGTATTTCGTTTTGGTTTTTCTACTGAACCTGTTTCTCGAAATCGGGTAAAAATCCTCCTCAGTGATCTTAAACTCGGTTGCCGACGTCTAGGAAACCGCTCCCGGTAAATTCTTTTTGCCCTTCTCATGATTCCAGTCGATTCACCAATTATTAGAATCATATCTATTAATTCTTCTTTCGTAAACATTTGAAAACGTTTTTTTTATTGTTTGCAACATAAGTTAAATAAAGTAACCAGCAAATGTATACTTTTTTGACATTAATTTAACACTGTTACATTTTGTTTATTTTCACATAGCCACCTATAATATTTGTATAAAAATTATTTCTAGTATTTCTCAATTTTCTTATTTTTCTCAAATTTTTTCAGATACATTAATAAAAACTAATACACCGTTGAAAAGAGAAAAAAATGGCGGTTTTTATTTTAGTAAAATAATTATAGGTTGCTATTTAAAAAATAAAAGTTGATAGTCGTATCTTGTAAACCTGACTTTATAAAAAATATCTACATCTGCCATCAAATAGTATATTTAAAATAATAAAACTTTCATATGAACCATTTTTTTTTATTACTCATATTAAAAAAGTTAAAGGGGGGGGGCGTCTTCCCAGACTCACCCTGTATAGTACAAATTCTATTGAACTGAAAGCAGTGCACTAATATTTACGTAAACAATGCAATTTAAACTGTTATTACAAATTTATGTAATAATTTAATATACGTACATATTACGAATATGAAACCATAAAATTGTAATTTAAAATATAGTATCCTAATAATATCAAACTGTTATTCAATATCAAATTAATGATACATTTTATTTACAGCCATTAAATTGGTTTTATATTTTTATCTGTATAATAAAATTATTTTTAATATTATAGTCAATTGTCTTTTTGTTTTTTATTCGTAAGAAATCAAAAAATTTGTAATAATATTTATCTGCAGTTAAAAAATTTGTCCTAAATAAATTTAGTAACACGAAGATATTTGGATTTTGTTAGTTTTGGTGTTAAAATATGTATTGTTTTCTAATAGATAATAAGGAATTGTTTTGAGTAATGGGTTCGAATCCTAATTGAGACATGAGTGTAGTTTCTTAGATACTGCTTAGAAGCAGATCTCGAAATGTATCAGAGCAAACTGAAACAATGTTTCAGTTTATGAAATTAAGGTAAAAATTGTTCCGGGCCATAAAAAAAACTAAATATTGCATTATAAAAATTATTGTCAATCTCTTTCTATTTTTGAGAATCTTCTTTGATTTCTTCCAAGATCTAATTCTTACCTTGTTCTTTTTTAATTCTATTTGTTTGATTGGAAGTAATAGTATATTAATTAATAAGCATATAATATCAAAGAATATACTTTATCTATAACTAATTAAGTAAATTGAACAAAAGTAGTAAAACATAACCCTACTTAGATCTGTCAAGGATCAACAAACGACAAATCACATGCTTAAAACATAAGAAAATACTTGATTGCTATTGGTTGGAAATAGACCGTGGAATATACAATTACAAACAGTTCGATTCCTTTAAAAAGGATATTCCAAGCAGCACAACGTTTACAATGCATCTCGATAACACATTCAATATCATGTATTTAGAAATTTTTATAATTCCACACATTATAAATTAGATAAATCAGTAAAGATGAATATAGACAAAATTGACGGGAAGTGAAACTTCGGATCGAACTTTTGGTATGTTCAACGTAGCTAGCGCAATTAAAAGCGCTAAGAAGTTGAACAGATTACTAAGCATCAGCTATTTCCGGTTTGCTTGAGCAAAATCTAGCGTAGATTTTAGCGCTAGGTGAATCCGTTAAGTAAATGGTGCATTGATCAAGATTGGTGACATGAATAATAAATGTCAAAAACTGTGCGGAATTTACGAGGTTATGTGCGAATTGTTTCCAAGTTGCCAGTGCCAGCTAATTCTAGCGCCAAGTTGCCGTTGAATCTACTGTCCGAATAGATATTGCTTTTTGTTCGTACATTATATGCAAAATGAACAAATCTAAGAAAGTCTTAAAATATCTCTGATAGGTATTAAGAAAGAGTATAATATATAATTTAGTACTTATTTTTCCGTTTATAATTGTTTTAAAGTCAATAAAAAACATGTTTTCATAATTCAAATGACAGTTCATAGAAACAACATCTGTTACCGTTCTCCTTTTTCCAAAGCTAGCTAGGTTACTCATTGTCTTTGGTCAAATTTGACATATTTTATGGAGATTCCGACAAAATTATACTTTAGTGCACTTATTTTACTTCATGTCGTTTTGCGCTATACAAAAATGCACGAAAACTTAAAGATTATAATCCCATATAAGCGTTGTAACTATTGGCAGCTTGTATACACAGTTATATACAGGGTGTTGCACAACTTAGAGCAAAAAATTAAAGGGTATATTCTGTACGACGTGCTGATCATGAAACAAAAAGATTTTTTTTTAAATTCGAAAAATTAAGGGTTGTTAACCTAAAACATTTTTTGTAGTACTGCACTGAATTCGCTTTCCTATTAAACACAAACAATGAAGTAGGTATCAACTACGAAAGAATAATTACACAATTCAATTATTAGCAGTTACTTATAATAGAATTTTATTTAATTAATAACTTTAACATAACCATCCACCCAGTGGCAGTGGCAACGAAAAATTTTGGACTGGGAAACATGGAAAATAGTTTTTCAATTTAAAAAAAAATTATTTTTGTTTCATGATCAGCACGTCGTACAGAATATACCCTTTAATTTTTTGCTCTAAGTTGTAAAACACCCTGTATAGCGCAGAGTGCATTATAAAAAATGTATTTATTATCCACATGCCTTTAATTAGTTCATCATGGAATTATTGGAATCTCTGTTTTACAGGAATCGAATTGTACATAATGAAGGTATTAATTAATAATTGTGGATATAAACAACAGTTTCTTCATCTCTTTTAAAGTGGTGTTCCAGTTCATAAAATTTTCCATTTCAAGTCCTGCTCAGGATCTTGGCTAGGTCAATTTAATTACAAAAATTTTTAAAATAGTATTACAGAATTTAGTTTTTATCCTGGTAGAAAATAAATAAATAAATTAAACCGTGCGAGTCCCAGTTACAAATTTTTTTATAAAAATAGAGAATATGTATTTGCATTGTACATTAAACAAAACTTTGAGTACCACTGTCCCACAAGCAAGAGCACACACACGGCGCTCAGCATTGGGCAATACATGCGTGTGCGTACACGCAGCACGCACGTACAGGTCAATGCGCAGGCCCATGTTCAGGGTAAGTTCATGCCATGATTCAGCGGGGACTCCCAGCAGTGAAATATTTCATCATTAGGCCTCACATTGGTGTAAAGTGGTCATTTGACGTGTATAACACACATCGGGCTCTGCCGCCATGGCCCCCGCCCCCCGCACCGCCCCCGGGGACATGTTTATGCGGCCTGTGGGGCCACTAGCCTGGAAGCCCGCACACTTGTCGCTATGTTTGCCTGGCTCGGCTCACGGCTCCGCAGAAGCGAACGCCGTTTGTCAAATGTTACAGTCTGGGCATTTGTATTTCAAATATTTGTTTTAGTTTGTGTGTTTCTGTTTCGTTTCTAACGAAATCGAGTTTGTTCTAGAAGGACGTTTCAGTGGTGCCGTGTGGTTTTGAAATTGAGGTGCTCTTATGTCTTGCTTGGAGCGTGGTTCTGTCGCAATATTTACAAAATTTTAATCTCGTGTAGTTAGTTATTGGAATCAAACATGAGATGAAGAAACATTTTCTCAATTTAATTAGATAAATAATATCAAATATCGGAAAATATAAAATTATATTGATTCTCAGATCCACACAGTTCGCATCTAGGTTCTCCTTTATTCACAAGAATGGAAAAAATATTTATTAAAGAATAATATTTATGAGATATAGCCATCATTGAGATATCAAAAACTATAAGAGATACGACTTCGGTTAAATTAAACACAAGTTTCTACTTTTAGTAGAACAATTTAATGATGTATGTTTTCCCAAAAAAATGTATAGGAAATTAGCAAAGTTACTAGACAGTTAAGATGCTTAACTTGTGCTGTCAGTGCGGTCAGAATTAGTCCTCCTAAAGTGTGCCATGAGAGGATGGCGTACATTTTTGCAATTATTTCACAAGTTTTAAATTTGGGAAAAAAGCATAATGTGGATCATAACGGACTTATAAGCATTTAAAAATTTTTTTTCTACGATTGCTATGAAAAATTGACAATTACGCTCTCATTTTTCATCGTAAAGTTGAGGTTTTCTATGAAACAATCGAAAAATATATTTTTTGCGCGTCTCCAATGGCAACACGCGAAAAAGACGTTAAATGCGCGCTTACTTCAATAGTTACCAGGGATACAAACAAAATAGAAACTTGTCATATTGCCAGTTGACAGAACGAATTTATTTTCAGTACGCATACGTTTTTTAATAATTTGAAGATGCAGTCGTAGAAAAAATTATGTGTGTATCACGAGCGTAAAGTGTCTTTGTTCCTCTTACACTATTGCAGCTCTCGCCTTCGGCTCGCGCTGCAATTACCGTGTTCGAGTAACAAAGAATAACTTTACGCTCGTAACACACAAATAACTATTTAAAACTAAGAAAAGTGCTAAGACTAATTTGTAAAAATCTATTTAGTACAATAGCTAAATTTTGACTTTTGTTAACAATTGACAGATTAGATTTCCAACTTTTTTTATGAAATTGAAATTATTCTTATTATTACAACCCACATTTTGTCATCCATTTCAAGTGTAAGAGTGACCAATTTTTCATGTTCAAATAGTACTTTATTTTAAATTATGTACAATAAATCGGATGCAGCTTAATTAAAATGTATTTTTCTACCATTAAAAAAAATATATTGCAACGATATTTTATTAACTAAATTATTATTCCAAAGAAATAAAACAATTATTAGATGAACCAGAAGACCTTTTAAACCAAATTATATAAATTAAATGTTCAAATACATCCTAATTTACTACTAAACAATAACCTAATTTATTATAAAATGTCTAACGGACCTCGGAGCTTAATTGTATTTGTATAATAATGTTACATTCTTATAATTGCATTTCTTAAGTCCATAATATTATTAACTTGGCGTTTACAAACTTTCTCCTCATGATACGGCCATAAAAAGATATCGCACGGCGCTAAATCAGTCGATTTAGCTGCACCATCACTACCAATCCAAGAATTTTGACTACTACAATATGCTAGTCATTCATCGTGAAGATATCAGACTTAGAAATTTGCAGTTAATATCTTATAAATTTATCAAATATTTCTTGATGTTTCAAGTCATATAAGAGTGATTTAATTTAGCAGCAAGTTGATGCATACTAAAATTTGGATTTTCTCTTTGTACAAAATATATTCAATTTAATAAATACATAAATATATCATCACGCCTTTTACCCATTGCTGGGTATGGCACTCTGCCTAAGCAGATCTCGGTAAGTGATATATTTTCGCGTGATGTGTGGTTACCAGCCGTCAAATCACAGTCCCCAAAGATATTAGTGGGGAAGGGGCCACAGGGGTAGATTTAAATTGGTGAAAATTATTTGTCGGCTGTGGGTATCGAACCTGGGTTCTCAAGATCCACAGGCCGACTCGATACCACTGAGCAACCTACCCCATATTCAATTTGATTTCATTAAATCTATTATGGCTATATTCTCTTCGTGGTGATCTGCATTCATACTTTTGTAATTTTACATAGTTTTACGAGATTTTCAGTTTTGTTAAATTATCGAATGGTCGCAATGGACGGCATAGAATTGTTTTCATAAATAGCGCTGAATAAATCTGTTATTTGCGTTACCGAATTTCAAACAAAATTTTAGTTTACACATTAAACCTTCTCATTTGTAGTTAGTGAATATATTATATTTAATAATAATAAAATTAAGATAACACTTACATAACACAAACTGTCAAACTCAATGAATACAAAACAATAGATTTATTTGTTTAAAGTTAGAAATATTAGTTTACGTTTACGTTTTGTGAAACTGAGCCAAGTGTTCATTTTATACTTTTTATTAAACCTGGTTTCACCAAGTGTTGGATGACAATTAATTTTGTCTTTGTTGTTATTTAAATTGCTATTGAGTAGCTTTTCCTTTTTTCGGTAGATGGCATGACCTGTTCCACAGAACTTCTCATATCATCTTACCTGTTTGTTAGAGATCTTATTCTCTGCTGGCACAGTTCTTCGTCACAAACTTCTTCACGTGAACTTTGTTCTAGGTGAAGAAGTGAGTTCTACCATACTGATGAGCTCTAATAAGAGCGAAACGCGTCTATGGTTACTAACTGTGCTGGCCAGCCTCTGACGATGCCCTCATAAGGTGACTTGGAGGCTGAATTTTGTGAAACTGAGCCAAGTGTTTATTTTATACTTTTTAGTTTACGTCTATTTCGTAACGTAACGTTTCATATTAATAAATATGAGCTTGTTGGACGTAATTTTTAATTTTGAACATCTTTTGTATTTACATTTTTGCTCTAAATATAGGTAAAAACTTAAAGCAAAATTTAATTTTTAACACTATACTTTCTTATAGTTAAAAAAAAATAGACTCCCGATATAATATTCCTTGATGCTGATTGAGTTGAAAGTATATTCACGTCCATTTTTACTTCGTTTTATAATAATAATAAAAATTAAATTAATTAAATTCTAAGTTTCACAGATTTCAGTCTCCAAGTTAACTACTAGGTATATTATGATTCTCGGAGGCCGGCCAGCACAGTTAGACTATAGACGCGTTTCGCTCTTACTTCGTTTTATATTATTTTATTTTAAACTTATAATTAATAAAAACAAATTTTTATATTTTATTAACAGTATAAAACATGTAGTTTCGTATTATTGGATAAAAATAAAATTGCAAATTTATAAAATTAGAAAAACAGTACTTCAAACAATATTTATCACGTTTATGACAGTAATTACCTACTATCGGAAAACAGTCTTTGATATGCAACGAACAATTGTCCATAAATTTGCTGTCATAATAATTTTTATGGTTCATGTAACAGAGAATGATTTTATTTTTGCACCGCATCAAGTGTGATAAAACAGACATTACATTGTTTTAAATTTCTTGTTTGCATTTCATGTGTTTGCATTATCTGCAGCCCTGAGGTCCACATGCGACCATCGCGTGAATAAAATCCAATTTGTAGTGGTCATGAATATTGTTGTTTTTTATTTTTATCATTTTTATTATATTGCAGGGTTGGCAAACAAAGCCAGTGGCTGAGGGGTTACAGGGGGTGCAGAGCACGGCTGTAGTTTACACTTGCCGTTATCAACGATCCTAAATAAATTCCTCTAGCAAAAATATGCAGTGCAACTGTGATCATGTGTAAACATTTGTAACAAAAACATGTTTGTCGATGTAAAAATTAATAAACAAAAAAATTTACGCGTGAAATGGACAGATTTTCCAGTGTAGCAACCAAAAAATATTAAAAATACATACTTTATTAATAATGTAACATTGAAAAAGCAAAGATTGACTAAAAATGAACGATATTACATTTTGATGAAAACAAAAATGCAGGTTGAAATTACATACAATGTACACAGATGATTTTTATTTTTTGTTTGATGCGAAAATTGTAATACACGTTTATAAAAATATGCGCCCTTTATTTATTAACAAATATATCAAAAGTCAACATTTACATTTAGTCAATTCTAATCTGCTGCGAATCGCGGAAAATCTCATAGCTAGTGTTTTTTATATTTGTAATTATTCTAATAAACATACCAACAGAAAAGAAAATATACCTAAATATTATCTACATCTATAAATATATAACAATATGAATATATTTTTATTTGAATTATTATAGTTCCTTTTCGGTAAAAAAATGTTATTTAAACATAAATCCTATTTCTTTTGGTTACCAAAATACGATAAATCAAGTTATTATAAATATAAGCAATTTGTTTAATTTAGTAGTCAAGATACTTTTAAAAAACAAAACGTAGAATAATAAAATTAAACCTTGATTTAAATTGATATTGTTTCACTTTATTTATTTCATAATTTTGTGCTAAGAAATATGCAAACATTGTTTTTGTGCACGGATTTTGTAATATTACCGGGCGTTAAGCATTTAATTTTTTTATTATTCTATATTATCCTGTCTTATTCCATGTTTTGTTACATTATTCCATATTTCATATAATTAATGTATATGTTTAATGGCCGGTTTTATAAACGACAAATTAATTTACTTCTAAAGTAAATAAAATTTATTCATTCAAATAACAGTAGAACTTTTGACAAGTAATGTTATGTATCAATTCTAATTTGTTAATTAAATTAAGTTTACTATTGAAATACATTTATTTTGTCTTGTATAGAACCTGGTATTATTGTGTTATTTTATGTTTTATTACCAATATCGTTTTTGTATTCTCTAGTTTGTTCAATTACAACTAGATATTTATTTTAAAATGTTCTGTTATTTATAAAAGTTTGCCTTCTTGTATTTTAGTAACCAAAAGGAATAGGACCTATGTTCATATGACATTTTTTACTCAAAATGATCTGGGGAATAAGCTATTAAATTTTGTTACACTAGTCCTCCGACAAACAATTTTCACCACGTTAACAATACCCCTGTTGCTCTCTCTGCACTAACATCTTTGGGAGCCGTACTTCACGCGAAGAAATATATTACTTACTGAGATCTGCTACAGCAGAGTGACACACAAAGTAATGGGTAAAGGCATGATGATATATTTATTTATTTATTTTATTTTACTAGATTGCAAAACCAGTCAAAACAATACAATATAATCAACAATAAGTAAACAACTTGTTACGCATAAACAAGAGATAAAATCAAACACTCAACTACACATCGTACAATTCACCACGTTCAAGCGCGTCCGCCAAAGTGCGTGGATAATATCACGCGCACGGCAGCAGCAGGATGTCCCATATAGATTGCAGCGAAATCATGATTATAAATCAGATAACTGATCACGAATGACAAGTCATGAATGTTTGATGAGTGTCTCCCGCGTGAGTGCCAGCGTGTGTGTGTGTGCGCGTGTAATTGCTCGGCGTGAAACACCACGCATGCGTATTAAAGGGGTTTGTTGTAGCGAGCAGATGAAATGCAACTTTGTGATGATGATGATGACTATGTAAACAATGATTCGCTATGTGAGTTTGTCAGAAAGATTTTTACATTTTCAGTGGGTTTTTGTTTTATAAATTGAAATAATACCTACGTAGATTTATTTACACTTTTGTTTATTGCCTAGTTATTAAAGTATAAAAATAATAAAACATACACGTAAAATAATAGATCATTTATTTTAACATATGAAAATAAGAATGATTTAATATTATTTCCGCATAAAAGTAGATTATTATAACGGGCAATTAAAATATAATTTTAACTGACTTTAACAATAATTAAAATATAAATATGCCCACTAAAAACTGTGAGTCTTCTGTACTGAATGAATTAATATACAACAGCTAAAGAATTACTAATCTGATAATTTTTGTTGTTTAATTATCTTATATAAAAATAAATATATCATCACGCCTTTTACCCATTACTGGACGTGGTACTCTGCCGTACCTGATCTCAGTAACTGATGTATTTATGCGCGTGAAGAGAAGTTACTAGCTGTCAAATGACGATCCCAAAAATGTTAGTGAAGAGAGAGACACAGAGGTAATTTTAATATGAAATAAAGTTTGTCGCTGCAGGAATCGAACATATAATTATTTCAAATTAAATTAAAAAATATATATTTATTTTATCTGTTAATTTTTTGCTACACAGCGTAGAAATTAAATAAATAACTTATAAAAATATGGATAACTTTTGATAGGAACGTATATCTTAACAATGTAAATATGTTCCATCGAATTATCTAAGTATAATCTACAATAATTTTGTGTGTTTTGTGTTTCAGATGGGTCATATGGACGGGCTGGAGATGCTGGATCCAATCTCTACGTCGTCGATGACGACGTTGACACCGATGTCAGAAGGCCCCGGAGCGCACATGCACTCATATGGCATGAACCACGTAATGAACCACCACCACCACCACGGCGGGCCGCTGTCAGGGCACGGTGCACCGGGCGGCCACCACGGCGCGCACCACGCAACGCATCCTGCCGCACATCACCCCGCCATGGCCGCTGCTGCTGCCGCCGCAGCTGCCGCCGGTCTGCACCCCGACTCCGATACGGACCCGCGTGAGCTCGAAGCCTTCGCCGAACGCTTCAAGCAGCGCCGCATCAAGCTCGGCGTCACGCAGGCCGACGTCGGTAAAGCGCTCGCCAACCTTAAACTACCTGGCGTCGGTGCGCTCTCGCAATCTACCATCTGTCGATTTGAGAGTCTCACACTTTCCCACAACAACATGATCGCGCTCAAGCCCATCCTGCAAGCGTGGCTCGAGGAAGCAGAAGCTCAAGCGAAAAACAAGCGCCGAGATCCCGATGCGCCGAGTGTGTTACCTGCAGGTGAGAAAAAGCGCAAAAGAACTTCAATAGCGGCGCCAGAAAAACGAAGTTTAGAAGCGTACTTTGCTGTGCAACCTCGGCCATCGGGAGAGAAGATCGCAGCGATTGCAGAGAAATTAGATTTGAAGAAAAATGTAGTGCGGGTTTGGTTTTGTAATCAGCGTCAGAAGCAGAAGAGGATGAAGTTTGCCGCGCAGCACTGACCGGGTGACGCTGCCGCCGCCGTCGCCGCCGGATACGCTGGCTTCGCCTTCGGTCAGCAGCAGTGAGCCCGAGGGACGCCGATCGATTCGTCGCGCACACGACGCCACGACGCATCGCTAAACAAGACTTTCGAGGTTTAACAATGTATTGTGCGCGTCCTGTGAATCCTTCAACGCTCAACTAAACTTAAAGTACACTGTAAATAGTAGCGTAGCGATTTGTACCTACAAAGTGAACTGTGAGAACTAAGTTATTTATTGATATTTTTAAAGCAAATTGTGAACGCGTCTCTAGTACAATTTGATACAGTCTCAAGACGAAAGGCGACGCCAAAGGGAGTCACGTTCGTGAACTGTTGATATTTGTCTTGTACTTGTACATAGCTAGTCTAATGATAATTAAACTTGGCGGTTACCGTCGACACGTTCTAGTCTTTGTACCTAATGATGCATAGTCTGTAGGACCATAGCACGGCCAGAAAGTATTAAGTGAAAAATCATCAGTATTCTAAGCAATCGCTCCCAACACAATCGTAGACCAAAAACTCTCATAACAGAACCAAAAAAAAAAACTGTTTTCGGACAATACTGCAACCAGTCATTTTCAATACATTTATACACAATTATCTTAAATACTTATTTAATTTAAAACTAACAAATACTTATTTTGTGAAACAAAATAATACTCAATTTAACATATCGCTAGAATTATCCTCATCTGTCAATCGTGCAATTCAGAATGAAAATGACTGATTGAAACAGTGCAATATTTTAAAAATATCGACAACATGTCTGTAAATATGTATTGAACCCAGCAAAAATATCATAAACCAACAAAATAAAACAAATATTTAGGCTGTATTACAATGTAAAAATGGAAGCAAGGGCAATAGGCAAATAAACGCAGCGTGATGAGTTGTTGGTCTATTCGACAGGTGATATTTACTTTTGTATATTTCAACTAAAATACGAAGTGCAATACTGTATATTTTAGGCAAGTACCTATAATAATTGTTGCGTTCTCCCTGAGGAGAACCCTGTAATTATATAAAAATTCAACAAAATAAATAGCACACATTTATTGCAAAATTTGTATAAATGAAATCGGGGGGACCATGTTTTCCTTTTGTATGCTGGGGATCGTATATAAATATATTAACTATTGATTACTTTGGCTTCGTTACTAATTTTAACAGGGTAAAAACACATATCACAAGCCGTTTAGAGTAGCTGTCAGCCCATGGACAACAGGAATAAATAAATACATACATATCATAGCGTAACCTCGTCTGGTCCACACTCAATACCAAATTATTGTAAATATTAATTACCATGACTCTGTCATCGCCAACGCGCGTCACTGTCCTGCGACGCTTCAACAACAAACTGCATTCTTTCACTCTTCCGCTGTCAACGTCCACCACTCATGACATGCACATTTCTACATTTGTTTATATTTATACACAAAATTACTCGAAATTTCAACATTGCACAAACTGATTGTCATTTATAAATATCATTCATATACAGACAGGTCTAGAAATAATACAATTTATTATAGGATTTGTCAAATTGCTTGACATATATATGTCACTTAATTTCTATACGATATACGTTACGTACTCATTTTGTTTTTGATATTTATATTTTATATCTTAAGAAAACAACAATCTATTTCATTTGTTCATTGTATTGTAATAGTTACATATAACTGACAAACTAATTGGCAAGGCCTATAATAATGTACATCTAGATTATTATCTCAAAAGCGTCATCTACGTTATATACAAAGCAAATGTTGCAAAATTTTGCCACAAGCGTCGCTTTTTCCAACGATTTTGTTGATTGGTACAACACTGATTAAGTCTTCTTATATATAAATTTTAATTACTTCAGTTAATTCTAATTTTGCATACAATAATTATGTAAATAATGTGTGTGTAAAAATGGACAAAATAAATATTGCTTATATATTTACGGAAAAAGCGCCTCTTGCGGCGAAGTTTAGTACTCAGCGTTCACCTTTTTTTGTGACATTCCATGTCTTGTATATAAGGTAAGCGACATCCAAAGATTTATTTAATAGACTTTTCACCACAAAAATGTACAGTTTAGTTTAAAAGATTGTTCATGTTATACGTATTCATTTGTTACGACTTCTCGGCTATTTCATACACCATCCAGTTTCAATTGTTTATAAACAGAATATGTTAAAATGGAATTTGTTTCTGACAAGGATTATTTATCAACAAAATAATGTATAAACTGAAGAGTTTATAAAGTAGCAAGTAGAAGTTTTAACCGTAATTAGTAATGCCGCTGAGATAAGAAATTTCTCGTCTCATTCAAGTTTTACGTCTCTAACTTTTGAAATGACACACAAGACCTCTAGACATGAAATATCTACGAGAAAATAAGAATTGTGAAAAAATCTTTATTGTTTGTTACCAATATTTTTATTCATATTATTTCACATAAGACGGACACGATAATTATTCATTTCTCGTCTTAAACCTGAGACTATAAATGAATTATCAGTTTGATATTTTAAGAAGAACTGTTAATTGTTAAAGTTTGTTTTATCGTAGCAGGACAGTGACAGAAGTTGGTCGGGATGACATTAGAGGCTCATTTTTATAATGTATATTAGTGAATAGAGGCTACTACACTAGTCTAGTGAGGAACATAGTATTGGGGTGCATGTCACCCGCATATAAACCCAAAGGTCCTATTGTAAATTCATTCTGATACCTAGTTGAGTTGTCATGTAATATGATACAATCGGAATAAATTCTTGATGTTAACAACTTATTTTGATATCTTTTCTTTTTCTCCTTTTATTCTCATAGCTTTTATAGAGTAAGTATATTTTATCTTCTAAGAAAATATGCAGTCAATAAGATAATAATGGAAATGAAAATGAAGATAAAAACAGAAGCAAGGTAAGTAAATTTTATTAATGTACTTTCAGGACAATGTTGAATAACGACACAATAATCTTTTCCTATAACGCATATTTTGTGACATTGTTTTTGTCACAAAATTAGATTTTGTACAATTGTTTTTAGGAACATTTTTATTTGTAAAGTTGTCGTACTGTCAAACAGACACATTATTTTAGCTGTCATTGCTCATATAAGTATCATTAGTATTTACTTTTTTTTATGATAAAATAAGAACATTAAATAATAAAACGCTTTGCTTTTTACTTAAATTTAAAGGTATTTATTTTTAGAATGATATTGATAATATTATGAAATTCTAACCTGAATTATAAATATCAAAATAATTCAAATTTCAAATGTTTTTTCAGCTGTTAGTGTGACCAACTTTGAAAAATTTCTTTTTAACAACTTTTAAATAAAAAGTAAATCAATGCGTTATAGGAAAAATAGTATGAAAGACACGTATTACAATGCCAAATTGTAATACTGTGGCAGAGTTACGGGTAAAAGAGTGATGTATTTATTGTATTTATTTTTATTATCAACTTTTTAGAGATATTTTTGTCTAGTCTAGTTATAAAAATTGTGGAAATCTATCAGTTTAAGCTTTATTTGCTTAGATCATATAAAATTATTTATAGATAATTATGAATTTGAACTAATAAATGTCAAAATACATTAAATTTCTAACGTTTATTAAATCTATTAGTGTGAACATCTTATATATATATTTTTTATAATATATTTGAAATACAAGTAAATAAATGCGATGTAGAAAAAGTAGTAGTAAAAACATGTGATAAAATGGCCAATTCCACTGTAACATTTATAAATAAATAAATTTGTCCCGCGTGTTGGCCGCGTGGGTTGAGGACTTGAGTTACAACCATAAGTTCGTGGGTTCGGGTCCCGCCCGTGGCGGCCATACAAAGAACATATCGGCATATGACCTGAGTAGTTGGTCCGATATATAAATTTAAAAAAATAAAATAAATAAATTTTAAAAAAATAGCCAATTGTAATATTTGTACTTGACGAAACTCGCCTGGGTTCGTTACTCAAACTGTAAACTGTACAATATTGTATTGTTAAACCTCCCTAATCTGAAACATTTACTGTATTTTAACCACGGTTATATACTTTAAAGCTTTTCACAAAACATTTGAAGTCAACCGTAGTAAAACATCTGCACTTGTTCTACATAAAAATGCCGTATTCCAGTAAAATAAAATCAATCAAACACCCGAGATACACATGAAACTGTTTCACACAAGAAATGAATATTCATTAACAAAACAACTAAATTATAATAAATAAAATAAAATAATATTGCCTAATTATCTTACATAATAATGACGTGGTTTCTCCAATTTTTCTGAATCTGAACCCAATTCTTTTTATCTCTGAACCTAAATTCAAACCGAACCAATTTTACTGTGGTTTCCTATTCCTCTTTTATACATTTAACATTTTGATTGCGCCAAAAAAATTCATTTTAAATTTTTTTTTTAAATAGCATAATGCGCTATTTGCATAATATTCTCATTTCACCTTTCACAATATAGAAAAATGACTTCTTTCTTATCAAATTCACATCATCATTAGATAATTATCACGAAGTACTTAAATATCCTAATGTGTTTGTTTCCATATAATCAAAGAGTGGTGCATTTTAGGGGAGTGTCGAGTATGTGGTTGTTCAGGTGCGTGCGTGCCTTGGGGTGCATTGCTCACTTCATTATCGCCCCTCTGTAGCCCCGACCGTGTCTCCGCCTCTGTGTACTGTCATCACAAAATTTCACATGCTTGCTATCACCCCAATTGGAATTGTTAGCATAGTCACTTGGAGTGACGTTAATGCATTTTCGAGTAGATGAATTTATTGTTGCACTAGGAACAAGAACTAGGGTATTTGTATTTGTTTATTAAGGCTTAAATCAACAAAATAACTGTTCGATTTAATGTTTTTTTAATGATGATACCTCTTTATTGACACGTGCTGAAAGTTAAATATACTTTTAATGTAAAGTACATACGAGAATAACGAATATTTATTAGGATAACGAAATACATTTTTCTCATGCTTTAATTTGTTACAGTACTACTAAATTTTGTGTTGCTATTAATGGTGGCCGTTAAAACGGTATTATTGGCCTCTGCTATTGATTACGTCCGCTAAACTTGCTTATGGGGTAGGTGGCTCAGTGGTATCGAGTCGGCCTGTGGATTTTGAGAACCCTGGTTCGATCCCCACAGCCGAGAAACAATTTTCACCAATTTAAATCTACCCCTGTGGCTTCCCCTCCACTAATATCTTTAGTGGCTGTGATTTGACGGCTGGTAATCGCACTTCACGCGAAAATATATATCACTTACCGAGATCTGCTTACGCAGAGTGCCACACCCAGTAATGGGTTAAAGGCGTGATGTTATATTTATTTATTTATATTACCCTGTACAACAGGAACTTAATCCCAATTACAGTAGTTTTTATAATTTTTAGCTTGAGTGAGATTCGAACTCGGGATTTCCGGATTCGAATTCCGTATTGCTATCCACACCACCGTACTGCTTATCAAATAATTGTTGGAAGTAAATTTTAAACTAGATTCCTTTTTTATGGTTAATTATAAAGTTTCCAGATAAAATAGTTATTTATATGTCAACAATAGAAAGTAGCTGTTTGCGGATCAAATCTAGAAAATGTAGCACTAGAATAGCGAGAGTTACAATTAGTCGAGGTCTGTAAATATACTTTCAACAATAGGAAATTAAGTTTAGTAATTTATTTTTTATTGATAATATTTTGAATGTATATAAACAATACAAACAAAACAAAAATAGTAATTATGCATGAAGAGCATTGTAGATTATTATCCACAGAGGGCGACGATATTCAACCCAAGGTCATTATCATCTAATAACGTTCATGGTGAATGAACATTACTTGATTTTTCTGTTGTATATGTAAAATAAGTTTTAATTTATAAGAATTATAATTATAGTAAATGAGTATTAATCAATCGTGGCCTTACATGAATGGGAGCAGGCGACATGAATCATAACACCCGCATATAAAGTCCCGGTCGTTGTATACTTCATGGCATAGCAATAAACAACAAATAATATTCAAGTGAAAAGTAAATCATATTTGTAGACTGTAAATAGTCCCGTTGCCAATAACAACAGTCTGTAAAGAGCCTTGATCTGCAATTGTTCACTTTCTGTCACCAACTAATTTTCAAATAGTTTATTTTTTTACTCGTCATAGAAAAAAATTGTACACCACGTGCGTGAAATGTTTTCTGTCACCAAATAATTTTCAAATAGTTTTTTTTACTGGTCATAGAAAATGTTTGTGAAATGTTTGGCGTTTTCATAATATCGTCTGCCTCATCTACTATTTTACCAGACATATTCGTTCTTCGATACACCTATTCATTTTAGGTAGTAACATAGACGCCGATACGTAGAGCGCATGGATGCAAGTGCACCCCACCAAAAAGTAGTGGAATGCAAACATTTATAATTATTATACTCCCAATTTGTATATGAAATGTTATGGTTGGTAACTGTTATTGATATTTAGGCAATTGTTCAGGTTTTAAAGTTTTTTAAATTGAAATTTTTATGTTCTCAATTCAGTTCAGTATGTCTTGCATTATTACCAACCGTGTAAAACAAAATGTTGCGTATCGTAATGAACGCTCTTTCGATACGCAACTGGGTTTCGTGATGACTTCCTTATGAACGCAAAATAGAAAAATTAATAAATACGAATATGTCCCGCGTGACGGCCGCGCGGGTTGAGGACTTGACTCACGATCACAAGGTCGTGGGTTCGGGCCTCACCCGTGACGGCCATACAAAGGACATATCGGCATATGACCTGAGTAGTTGGACCGATATATAAATTTAAAAAAAAAACGAATATGTTGCAATTTAAAATTTAAAATATGTAATTTTTGTAACTTTTATCATAGAACACTTTTGTTGTTAAACTATACATAATAGTAAATAGTGTAGCTGAATTTAGATCACATAATGAAAATTTCTGATTATTTGATTGTTGAAATTACATACTTTCTTGTTATCTTTTATTGTTATGATCTCTCATTCTTGTAATTTTTTCATTGTTTTGATCTATTATTGTTTTAATTTTTCATTGTTGTGATATTTTATTGTTGTCATTTCTCATCGTTGTAATATTTTATTGTTGTAATCAAATAGGACCGCTATCGCGCTGTTATTGTATTGTTTTTTTTTATTGATACTACCTTTTTATGTTACTACTGTGTAACAGCTCCGTCTTACATATATAAAAAAATGTAAATTAATTTTTTCAAAAGTGATTAATAGATAGAAGTAACTATCTAAAAATCTAGTCAACTATCTATATTTACAAATGAAAAGATTCAAGGTATTTTCTTCTATTTGATTATTATCCATTAAAAACAACATAGGTAGATGTTCATCCTCAAAATACTACAGAAATGAAAGAAATTGTCAAATAATGTGAAATGTATAAAAAGAAAAAATAGTAAGGACTAAAATCCGCATATAAATAAACCTCGTAACATATGTAACTACGAACATAAAATTTCAAAAATAAATAATCCGTTCTTGCACATTGAAAATCTCATTCCATAAAAATAAAAACATTAAGTAGAGAAAAACTTCATTCCGCTCTCTGGTTCTTTTATCCGTGTACGCCGAATATGCGACCGCGTATGTAGTAAATCGCATAAAAGTCTTAATGGGCGACTCCCTGTGTCGGTAGCGTTCTAGAGAATTATCCGTTTCCTCCGGTAAACTGTGCACGTCCGGAGTTCCGGGCAGCGGTTTCCGGCGGCAGCGCAGGTGTCCCCTGCATTAGCGGCTCCTGACGCCGCCCGCCCCCGCATTACAGCTTATTTAAAAACGCCGCCGCCTCCAGGACGTACTATGCCACGTCACAATATAGCCAAGGTAAGAGTTCAAAAGTACCGGGTGCAAGTAAATATAAGTGGACTTGGGTAATTTGTTTTAAACAGGTTTTACTGGACTTTTTGTTTTGTTATTCTGAAGTCAAATAGATTATGAATTATTTATAGCATTAGTCTAATTTATAATAATTTTTTAAATGCTGATTGTCAGTGTTTTAGAGTATATTGTGCAGAATGCACTAAGGACAAATATTATATTCAAAAGCAATCTAAATTATTTTTATACTTTGCGTTGACAATCAGTTCATTATTATACTAAAAACAATTTAACAATGAAGGATATTAATAATAATAATTATATTTATTTTGTTAAGAAAAAAAATTCTTTACAAAAGATTGGCTGTAACATAAAATTTACAAATGCTATAATATTTAATCGAGTTAAAATATTTGGATTAATTTCTCAAGTGTTACAATAAATGTTACAATTAGTGATACAATGAAGAATATTGTTAAACTTGGTTACTTTTTATTTTGTACTTGGTACTACTACGCAGTCCTCTTTTAAATGTCATTTCAAAGTGTTTTTGTTAAGCTATGACATAACCTGAGACTTTAAATCTTCAAAATATCAATATATCTTTACTTTCAAATTTTATATTATAACTACATAATTTGTACGAAAATTATTAAATTTCTATTTATACACATGTGAGGTAAGCAGAAAAGTATGAAAGTTTACCGTGCCTTCAAAATTTCAAGTATATTCTTCAAAATTAACAATTGAAAAACATAAAATTTATTCGGCAGCGTTACCACATGTCACATAAATCCCTAGATTATAGTTTAAACTTCTTTGCGTTGAAATTCTAAAATTTCGATGAAATAAATAGGGTTGTGCATTTGACCAGTCAAATATTTTTCGGTCAATTGAACAACTATTTGACCGGTCAATTGACAAGTCAATTGACCAAGAAAAATTTAATAAAAATTACAATTAAAATTGTAATTTATTTATATAGTACTGTTTATTACATCCAATATTACTGAAAATGAAAAACCAGCAACAAATAATAAACAAAACCACATCAAATTCAAAATAAAGTAAAAGACGTAATGAAATGAAATAATATGTATTTATTTTATTTGTAAAGTAAAGTAAGCAAATTCTCCAGAACCCAGAAAACCAAACTAGATATATTCATGTAATAATAGTAAGTAGCTATTTCTATTGAACAACAGATGTCGTGGCGGTTGCATTTAGATTATTTGACCGTATTATTTGGCTGTCAAATATTTTTGGTCAATTGACGGTCAACTGACCAGTCAATTGACCGGTCAATTGACCACGACACAACCCTAGAAATAAATGATGCAAAATAAAAAAAAAACTATTCCGGTTTAGAACTATTGTAACAAAATGAAACAATTCTGAATTTGGTTTTGAATAAATACAATTTCACAATCAACTTAGCTTTGAGAGATACAGGCTAATTAAATGTTACATTAAAGATCTCGCTAAGTGATATATTTCTTCGAGTGTAGTGCCGTCAAATCGCGCCCCTAAAGATATTAGTGGAGAGAAAGCCACAGGGGTAGTTTTAACGCGGTGAAAATTATTTGTCGCCTGTACGAATCGAACCTGGGTTCTCAATTCTGTATTCGATACCAATGAGCCATCTACCAAATAAAATGAATATATAAATAAAGTTGATATTTTAAAGTAACAATTGTCTAATTACAAAAAAAGGCAGGCGCGGTGGCCGAGCGTGTGAATGCACATCTCTTAGCATACTGTGACGTCACCCGAACCGAGGTTCGTCAGTTCGAATCTGGCTGTAGACAATGTGTGATTTGTCGTTAAATATAAAAATACAGTTACAGGTATTTATCGCACTCGGGAGCTATAAGTTAGTCACTTATACGACTTAAAATAATTTGACTAAAGAAACCGGCAGTACGGCAGTGTAAAAACTGCGGCTCGGTGTGCCCGGCCCCTATGTTCCGAAACGGAATGATGGGACATCATTATAATTACAAAAATATAAATATCTCTCGACTGAAGAATTTATGAACATTTATGTTCAAATGAACTTGTTGCTTTAATTTTAAGTGTTTACTCCATGGTTTATACCCTATATAATAATATAAATTTGTAACTTTTAGCGACTAAATACTTTTTATATCTTTTTAAAACGAATCAGTAAAGTATCGAAACCAACTTCCATGTTCCACGCATCCCTTATCTAAGCATACCTTTAACTAGAACTAGAGTATGATATGGCACGCTACGTTGCGTTATGTCCTCGTTGCCTCGCGCGGGTTAATACTAACAAAGCTAGAAGTTAAAAAGCATTTCCATTATGTGCCTTGTTCTGTGTTCTCGCCTCGCGTGGTCAACTGTTGTACCATTCGATAAAAATTGTTTTACGAACCAAAACTTTATGGAAGGATTTATCCTGTCAAGCCCTTGATATAGTGTACCTCAATGTTAACTGGGTGTTTCACAACTTAGAGCAAAAAATTAAAGGGTATATTATGTACGACGTGCTGATCATGAAACAAAAAGAATTTTTTTTTAAATCGCAAAACTATTTTCCATGTTTCCCAGTCCAAAATTTTTCGTTGCCACTGCCACTGGGTGGATGATTATGTTAAAGTTATTAATTAAATAAAATTCTATTATATAAATAACTGCTAATAATTGAATTGTGTAATTATTCTTTCGTAGTTGATACCTACTTCATTGTTTGTGTTTAATAGGAAAGCGAATTCAGTGCAGTACTACAAAAAATGTTTTAGGTTAACAACCCTTAATTTTTCGAATTTAAAAAAATTCTTTTTGTTTCATGATCAGCACGTCGTACAGAATATACCCTTTAATTTTTTGCTCTAAGTTGTGAAACAGCCTGTATATATTATATATATTGTACAGCGGTTTATTAACAATGATGTATATAAATGTTGATTGCAACGAAAAAATATGTAGATAAAAAATATATTATCATTATATATTGATATTTTATACATGATTTATGACACGTAAGCCCCGTGCATTGATCAAATGCGTGATATAATTTACTCACTAGGTACCTAAATAATTACGTATAATGTAATTATATAATTTGCATTATAAGCAATTGTAACTCATTGGGTACAATCTAGATAAAACCTACGTTTATTATTAACAAGTAAGAGGTGCGTTAAAGTCTCGCTGATTTCAACAATAAAATATCGGTGGTCACATCGGCTTAGTTGACCTCCATAATGGACTTCACGGTCACTAATATAGGATTCATATTTCAGAAATAATTAACCATTGTTTTGTTTTACAATTTTTTCACGCGAGTTCTTCAAAAACTCTTTTTTGTGATACTAAATGTAATAGATTGTTTGTAGCAATTTTCAATGGAAAATTTTCAATTCGACACGTGAGTTCTTCAAAAGTGAAGAAACTTAAACTTACCGGTCAAACAGAATTTCGTTAAATCGATTAAAAGTTTCAGAATTTGTTTAAATCAGTTGAACTGTAACATTGCAAATATTTAAATACTTTTCTTTGGCGAAAATTTAAAAATATTGATTAAAACCGGTTAAAAATTGAAGGACGAGTTTGAAGACCAACATAAAGGTTAATAACTGACGATCGAACAACAGACGACTGAGTGAACGACATACATACGTGCATTCACCTAAATCAAAGTCGAATTTATCATCTGGATTTCTATATTATCTTATTAAGTTTTTGCTGATGTACACACACTTCAATTTGTCTCTTAAACTCTCCCAACGAGCTAAAAATACGATTTTGTTAGAATGGTTTGGCTTCCATCATATGTAAGTTGTAGGCCTCCTGTATTTTAATTGAAATTAAGTTCCCGTTGTGCAGAATAATAAATAAATCAATAAAAATATATTCTTGCTGCAAACTAATTGATAGAACCCTATTAAAAAAGAAAGAATCATAGAAGAAGTTTTATCTGCGAACTGACCTACCTCAATTTAAACTTAATCATTTCTACGCACATGAAATGCATAAATGAATTTTAAATTCAAAATACAATAAAATTATATGTAGTTATTAGGACACAGTATAATATTTAATTTACTTAATTTATAATTAGTTTGTTTAAATTAGATTATGGTCATTCAGAATACAATCTTAAATTTGTATTATATTCATTATAATTAAAATAAATATATCGTCGTAGTATCTACTGTTTATATACAACATTAGACACATAAAAAGTAAAATTCAAATTCAAATTTTGTCTGTATAAGAAAAAAAATCTGTGGTTGCAGTGGCTCAGTTAGTTACTACGGAAACTACAAGGTTCCGAAATAAAATTCCGGTGTCGGTTAAATTTTCATCATAAAATTTAATAACATTTTTAGGAAAATTAAGTATTCTACTTGTAACTTGAAAATAATTACAGTGCAAATAAAAATTATCAATAAAAAAATCTCTATCAAATCAATCTATAAATACAAACTGAAACTGTTCAAAATTCGATTAAATAGCCTAAATATTTCAAATATCAAACAAAAATAATTCTATTTTGAGATGGGTTACTTTTATAGTTGACCTTCATTCACAAATGTCAGTTCTCAATTGTATTCTGGCATTACAGTAACTACCAACACAGCGCGTATTTAATTGTAAAGTAGTGTAATTATACAGTAATTGTGTAAGATCAATCATCTAAATTAATAGCGGTTTAATTAACAGATATGTGTAATGTAATAACAGCGCAATTTTACGTGCTCACTTCACTTGTATATTGTTCATTAGTTTTCTAATCAAACAACTGTGAAAAATGACGCAATTTGTTTAAATGTATGTACGCGGGATGAAGAAATATATGCTTTAATTAATTTTCTAAAATTACTTGGCTCGTTCAAACATCGCGGCTGCTACTAACTACGTGACCAGTGACCACTTCCCCGGAAAGGATAATTGTGTTGCGGCTGAAACATTTACTAATACAATGTTTTATAATCTTACAGAACATGTAATTTATGTCAATTTTATTTCATTACCAAAGATGTACTACTATTATTTTCAATTAATAAATACATAATTTTAAATATGTATAATTCCTTGCTTAATTCAATTTTATTTTCTATTAAAGTACAAGTGAGCAAAAAACTAGCAATAGTTATTTTTGTATTCAGAGCACAAAGTGATTCTTTGTTACTCGAGCACAGTAGATGTGTAGATAATGATATTTCTAACACTATATATACAGAATGTTTCTATTCCTATTTGATATAGATACTTATTACATAACAAAAATAATTCGCAAACATAAGTGCCCTTAATTTGAAGTGTACACTTTTAGTACCACTGGTTTGATAACAAATTTTAAAAATATTAGAATAATAGTTATTTGTGTTTTAACAGGGTAAAATGATTCTTTGTTACTCGAACACGGTAATTGCAGCGCGAGTCGAACGTGATAGTGTAAGAGGAACAAAGATACTTTACGCTCATGATACACACATAATTTTTTCTACGATTGCATCTTAAAATTATTAAAATCATTTATGTACTGAAAATAAATTCGTTCTGTCAACTGTCAATATGACAAGTTTCTGTTTTGTTTGTATCCCTGGTAACTATTGAAATAAGCGCGCATTTACTATCATTTCGCGTGCAACGTGCGACAAAGTTAATTTCCAATTCTTCCACAGAAAATGTCAACTTTACGATGACAAATGAGAGCGTAATTTTCAACTTTTTGTAGCAGTCGTAGAAAAAGATATTAAATGCGCTCTTATTTCATTTGGTACAAGGTCAAACATTTTTTGTTCGTTTACATCAACGAAACTTAAAATTTTATGTCTGATTAATATAAATAAAAGCAAATTATACTAAAATGTCATATGAAAAAGTTTACATTGCTATCAAATATTTAACGAGATAATGTCAGTTTATATCAAACTTAAAATTCAAGTTTCATTGGTGCAAACAGGCATTAAATAATTAATAAACAGTCATTCAATTTCTCTGTTTTTTATTGAACTTAACTTTTTATTCAACTTAATTTTTTATGATATGACTTATTTTTACATAGCCACCGATTAACAACATGATGAGTAGGATGATACCAATAACATTAAAAATAATATTAATTTTAAGAAATCTACAAAAAAGTTATGTTACACGGTGAAAAAGCAGATTTACTGCCTCAGCTATGAAACTCTAGCCGCAGCAGTACTACTCCCGAGATTAAAATGTCATTTAACTTACTGGTTTCCATGGCGTTAAATAACATTTTAATCACATGTTGACAAACTGTAGCTTCGAGCGTTTTAGTCGCGGCGTAAAGTTAACATATTAAGCACGGAGAGAAATTAGTTTCCTGTATCTGTCATTATAACTTAACCTTACTTTTCAAATAATATTTTGTTGCTGTTTTAATTTGCGGTCATAGAAAATTTATAGTATGTGACTCGTTATATAAACTGTTTAGATACTAGTTTTTTATATTTTGTAACTAAACAGACGTTTATACAGGGTGTTTCAGACCACCCGTACCCTTCGATTATTTCGCAACAAAACGGATTGAGAAACAAAAAAATACGTCCAAAATATTTTTAAATGTTCTATTAAATGACACCAAATAATGAGAGTTCCTCCCTCCCGGGGGAGGGGGGTCACTTCGAAATTTTAAATGGGAACCCCTAGATTTATTGCAGATTCGGATTCAGTGATGCAAAAATTTAGCTTTTATCCAACAATGTTTTTCGATCCGCGAAAGATGGCGCTACAATCGCAAAAAACAATTTTTTCCTATTTCTGAGGATTTTCAAGGTCAGATTTGAAGAATAAATTAAAGGCGTGTTAACCTTTTGAAAATTGTAAATTTAGGGTTAATCATATTGATACCCCTCCCCTCTACCATTAAACGGAGGTGAAAGAAATAATCAATTTCGGATTTACCAAAATAATGTAGATAATTAATCAATTTGTGGTGATTAAGTTTAATAATTTATGGAATAATGTAAATTTTATTTAAAATTTTTTTGGATAAAAGCTTGATTTTGTACATCACTGAATCCGAATCTGCAATAAAAACTGGGGGTTCCCATTTAAAATTTCAAAGTGACCTCCCCCTCCCCCCAAGGGTTGAGGGGGGAACTCTCATTTAGTGTTATTCAATAGAACTTTTAAAAATATTTTGGACGTATTTTTTTGTTTCTCAATCCGTTTTGTTGTTCGCGAGATATTCGGGGGGTACGGGTGGTCTGAAACACCCTGTATACTTTGTTACATAATATACTATTAAGCTTATACGTAGGTCAAATTTAAATAATAATAATAGTAGACAGTGAGTAGTAACATTTAGCAACATCACCGCAAAATGCCTTAAACCGCGCAAATATCCCACTCGTTCGCCACAGCAGCCGTAGATAATTACGTCGTGTCACCGCGCCGCAAAACAGGGCCTTACATGATTGATTTTAGCTGCGCGTTCCGTGCAATTATAGAAATAAACCAATAACATAAGGGTTGCGTTATCAATCAAACACGCCACACATACACATTGCGCACACACGCACGCACGCACGAATCCATTTGGCCGGATGAGAGCACGCGTCGACAGTCGACACACGACAACAATAAAATATATTACGTGCTGCAGACCGCGTGGCCATGAATTCCGATGCGTTTCAGCTTCTATTCCTACGGTAGTAATTTGTTTTTGTGTTGGCGTCGCCGTCGCCGTCGCCGTCGCATGATTGCTGCTTTCGAGGTTTTGTGGAATTGTTTTGGTAATACATGGAACTAAAAACCCAATATATAATATAATTATTCTGAATATTTTTCTTTGTATTGACTATTATTTGTAATTATATAAGATTCGTGTCCAAAGGTTGTATTATGACATATATAATTTTTGAAAATCGTTATAGTACAAATGTTCACTTACTTTTTGTGTAGATAATGATATTTCTAACACTATATACAGGGTGTTTCAGGACTAGTGTAACAAACTTTAACAGCTTATTCCTGAGGTCATTTTGAGCCAAAAATGTCATATGAACATAGATCCTATTCCTTCTAGTTACCAAAATACAAGAGGTTGAAGTTCTATAAATAACACGAAATTTTCAAATTTTTTTAATCAAGATACTTTCGGAAAACAAGAGTTTTATTGAAAAGTCATACCTTATTTGTCTTCATTAATTTTATTTATTAATATTAACATGCATACGAGTTCAAGGTGCTCATTTTGAACACTACCTGGAATTTTTAAAAAATTTATCTTATTTCATATTTTGTTAACCTATTCCATGTTTGGTTATGTTGTTCTGTGTCTATTTAATTGTGTCATTTTATGTTTTGTTCTCTAAATCGTATTCGTTAATATTAATAAATAAAATTAATTAAGATAAATAAAAATAAAACTCATGTTTTCCGAAAGTATCTTGATTACAAAAATTTGAAAATTTCGTGTTATTTATAGAACTTCAACCTCTTGTATTTTGGTAACTAGAAGGAATAGGATCTATGTTCATATGACATTTTGGGCTCAAAATGACATCAGGAATTAGCTGTTAAAGTTTGTTACACTAGTCCTGAAACACCCTGTATACATAATGTTTATATTCCTATTTGATATAGATACTGATAACAAAACAAAAAGAATTCGCAAACATAAGTGCTCTTAATTTGTAGTGTATACTTTTAGTACCACTGGTTTGATAACAAATTAAAAAAATATTAGAATAATAGTTATTTGTGTATTAAGAGGGTAAAGTGATCTTTGTTACTCGAGCACGGTAATTGCAGCGCGAGCCGAAGGCGAGAGCTCCAATAGTGTAAGAGGAACAGACACTTTACACTCGTGATACACACATAATATTTTCTACGATTGCATCTTAAAATTATTAAAAAACGTATCCGTACTGAAAATAAATTCGTTCAGTCAGCTGTCAATATGACAAGTTTCTGTTTTGTTTATATCCCTGGTAACTATTGAAATAAGCGCGCCTTTAATATCTTTATCGCGCGTTGCCATTGGAGACGCTCGAGAAAGATATTTTTCGATTGTTCCACAGAACACGTCACCTTACGATGACAAATTAGAGCGTAATTGTTAAAGTTTCATAGTAATCGTAGAAAATAGTTATTTTGATATTAAGTGCGCAAAATGTTGCGCGTGAGAATGCTACTTTTGGTCGAGACAAAAAAAGTCATTCGAACGCGCCAAAAAACAAGAATTTTGCCCACAAAATACAAACAACTCGTATTTCTACAACTGTAAATAAAGAATAATACAATAATTATTGATTTATTTAAGTAAATGAAGGAAAACAATTAACAATAATATTAATTTGAAATTATTGAATTTGGGGGCGTGCGCAAAACAGTGCGCAAAATATGCGTTGTTATAGTAATGTAAATGATGAAAAAATCACGTGCTTCGCGTGTTAATATTAGTGAAAAAATTAACATTTTTTGACAGTTGTAGAAAATATATATTTATTTAAGTCGAGAACATGTATTCTACCGGCTAGGGCAGGCAGACATAATATTATTTTCTTATCTTTTTGATTCATTTTGGTTCCTTACTATAAAGTGTCTAAATGTAATTGTGTGAAATTTACTTTCAAAAACAAGCGCAGCTCAACGCTCCTTTCCTTTCTTATCTTTTTAGATTTGTTATTAGAGAAGTGGGCATAAATAAGTTGAAATGATCTGAGCATGTGGAGCGGATGTCTATTTGTTACGTTATTTCGAGTGAGAGGAATAAATGAGCTTATATGGAGGCAACATGAATGTGGTTGAAGTGAGGATGGTGCATCAGGATGAGAATATTGACGAATATTGATTCTTTGATAAATTGATGTTTTATGCATGTTTCAGGGATCGTGCTATCTAGAGATGGGCGAATATCAAATTTCTCTAATTCGAATATCGAATACTCCTAAAAGTAAATTTATTTATTATTAATAATAATTTAATTATGTCCTTTTCATTATTTTAATGAAATTGTTAAGATAAAATAAAATTAAAACAAAAAGTACAAACAAAAAAGAAACTTCAAATTTAAGGTGAAACGTAAGGGTTGATGTTGGCGAAAAACAAATTTGAAATATGGTACGTCTTCATGGTTTTGTAACAAAATATCTTTGTTATAAATAACTTCAAAGTATTGTAATAGCTTTAAGTTTATGTACAAATGATAAAGAAAAACATAGTCAAAAATTGAGGTCAACATATAGCGCGATATTCGAGGTATTCGAATGTTCGCTATACTGACGTTAATATTCGAAAATCGCGAATATCGAATAATGTTAATATTCGCGGCATTCGACTATTCGCGGATGATATTCGCCCATCTCTAGTGCTATCCCATTTAATGGAATATAACATGATGAATGCCGTTAATATAAATTATAAATTAGTGCTATAAACAATGTGAGTAAATATTAATATTTGCACACACAGAAACGATTAAAACAACTTCTACATATCAAAAATGACATTTGTCACAACGATCTATTGTATCTTGTAAATACAACAAATAAATCTGTCAGTAGTCATCATCTACCCCCCAAAAACAAAACACCAATCCATCTGTCCTATGCAGCAAACAAAACACCATTGAAACATTGAAACAACTAAACATTCAAACAACGCCTTCATTCACCCATGACAACCAGTCTCTCCAGCACCAGCACCAGCAGCAGTGGAATGCGTTCATGAACAGAGGAGATCAGCGGGATCTTTTCACGGGATCTCAGGCGTGCAACGGCGCATTGTAGCTCCAGCCCCGGGGTCTCGACGGACCCTGCGACATATTGTAAGCGATTCGCGCGAGGGATTCGCTCTTTCATACGCACAAATTATATACAAATATGTACTCTGTTATTAACATGCGCGTGTGTTATGAATAGGACATAATGGGCCATGCACTCGTTGTTTATAAGCTGTTGGATGCTGAATGGATATCGTATCGGATGAATTGAAGACTTGTAGGGGAAGTAGTTACTGATACTTGTAGTTTCATAGACCTGCTGATGCTGGGTGGTGCCCAACAACCAAGAACTTGTACTAGAATTTCACTACAGATACGATGCAACAGTCACAATGCAGTCCTTCCCTATTTTTATTTGTTTGAAACTTTATCTAAATTGAAAACAATACAAAGTCTTAACTGATATAGTTGTTTCAAATTTTGTAACGGTATGAAAAAGACATTTTTATCTCAAATAAATCATCATTTAGAAAAATATATAATAGTTATTTATGAAACTAGTAAGGAAATGAAGGTTATTACCTTACGCATGTGAAATTTACAGAACGAGGCGTAGTCGAGTTATGTAAACACATAAATAAGGTAATAATCTTATTTCCTTACGAGTTTCATACAATATTTTTTCTACTTCCGTTCTAATAAATACGAAAGATCGTTTTTGAAATTATGAAATTTTGACATAATTAATGACTAAAGCCCGGATTTTTAAGCAATTGCCTAGATTCAAATTTTAATATACTTCAGGCAATTTAGTTTTTCTATACATAGGTAATATGTTTACGTGTAATGAAAAGTTTTTTTTTCGTGCCTTAAAGCCTATTTTTCCTATATTTTGGTTATTGTGCCTATTTTACCTTATACAGCCTATTTTGCCTATTTTTGTTGCCTATTTCATATTTTATTGAGCAGACAAGATTTATCAGCGCATCTATCATCTATTTCGTTAACTAATTCAACACTCGGCAAAGTGTTTGCACCTAACTTATAATATTTAAAGTACTTACTTTGTCTTTAATCAAGTTTTTGTGTGTGAATTTAAAATCTCGAAAGGCAAAACGCGTTTTAGTGGAATTCAATTGTGCCTTTGCCATTATAAGAACGCCCCGGTCACGTTTTGTGGTGTCGAACGAAGTTTTCAGCTTACAAGCAAGTTCTGACTGACCGAAGGCAGTCCCTTTCCGAAAATTGCATTCAGCAATCGCTCATATTATTTTGTGAATCAAAGTATACTACATAGTTTGAATTTGTATAATAGTTAATTAAATCTGAACCCTAAATTATTATTTTATTATTATTTTTCAGATTGCGTTAATTTTTGTTTAAAATGATGATTTTTTTCTAATGAAGAGTAGATACGAGTACCAATATTAGAAAAAAAAATTAGTTTATAATTTTTTTAAAAGAAACTATTTATATATAGGCTGCCTAAAATACCGCCTATTTTAGAGTAATTACCAGCCTATATGCCTGCTTATTTAGGTGTTTTTAAGTGCCTAAATATCCGGGCTTTATTATTGACAGTTATAAATTCAAAAAATAAAAGAATAACACATCAGAATTCATCTTAATTTTTTTGTGTTGCTATGTTACCTCATTATTTCACTAGTTAAATAATGCAGTTCATTACCTAACTCAAATAAGTGAAATAAAACGTCTATATCCTAACGGAAGTAGAAAAATAAATGTATCGACAAATAATTAACAATATGCATGATTATCAATGATTTCAAAAAGAAAAATAAATAAACTATAAGCTTACCTTAGTCAAAGGTTTAACCACTGGTACAATTTGCTAATCTATATTAGAAACTCTGAATAAACTAAGAAACTAAATATGACAGTTTTTTTTCAGTCACTATTTTTAGAAAATAATGCTGACAGTACCAAATTTTAATATATAATTATGTATGGTTTACTTGTAAAGAAACTATTATACTAATATAATAATAATATATTACGTAACAATTTTTATAAACGTATCTTTAGTTACGCGTGTATAAAAAACGAGTATCTAAAGAGTTTATAAAACGAGTCATATACTGTACTTTTTCTACGATCGCAAATTAAGACAAGAAGAAAAATGTATAGTTTTATAAATTATTTAAAAAGTAAGATTAAGTTACAATGATAGATGCATGAAGCTACTTCACGCCGTGCTTAATATCTCAAGCCGTGACTAAAACGTTCAAAGTCACAGCTTCTCAACATGTGATTAAGATGTTATTTAGTACCATGGAAACCAGTACGTTAATGGCAGTTTAATAACGGGAGTAGAAAAAAATCATAAAAGCTATTGTAAAAAAATATGCTCAAATATACAAATAGTATAAATTATTGATACATATTTATGTAATTATAAACTTAAAAAACAGTATAAATTTTTCTCATGTTTCCAATTTTCTATACATGTAAAATTAACAATTCTCGGCTCGGCATGAACACACAACCTTAAGTTTTATAATTAATTAATATTTCACATATCTAAATCCAGTAATACAAAACGCTAGACGCTAAAGGAATATGTATATTCAAATCTCAAACCAAATGAATGAAAATAGCAATTACCACGTGAATGTTAGAAACAGAAACATCAAATTAGCTCATGGAGTTCGCTTGTCAGGTGTGGGGCAGGGGTAGGGTGGAGAGACCCTCGGGAGGCTCAGCACCGCCGCCAGCCCGGGGGCTGTGTGATCGCGCACTAATACCAACATGCGGCTAATGCTAACACGGTAATGCTAAGCCAACTGTGTGTGCCAATCAATGCTCCTCATTGCTTGGTCTGTCAACCGCGTACATTATACATGATTCTGTTCGCTGTTCGGCTCTCGGCTCGACTGTGTTCTATGTACGGTGCTGGTGTAGACGGTGGCAGCGGCGGCGACGGCGGATCACGGATGTGTGGTGACGCGTGCTAGAGCTGTGGTTACTGCGTGTCACTCCTACTGGATATACCGTGCGTTCTGCTTGTGGAAGGTCTGAAGGTGTCTGATGTTACCATACTAATCTAAATGCTTCTATTTTCACTTGAATTTCTAATTTTATACGATATAACAGAATTATTGTTGAGAGAAATGGTATAATTAAAAGGAAAAATGATTCCCGTACTGTTATTTTTTTAACCTAGCACTACTCCGAAAAAATATTGCTGTACTACTTTTCTTGTTGTCTAACGACTATAACATATTAGAATAATGAATTTTACAAATTGAAAACACACCAGAAGAATGTTATTTTTCGTCTAATCGAACAAAAAGAAAATTAAATACACAATAATATAATTTTGATTAGTTTACATTCACTAATGAAGTATATAACATCAATATGCAGTGGCTTTGATCTAAATAAATATGAAAAAAGAAAATATTGAATTTATAATTATTAATGTCTCATATATAATCTAATGATTTAAAAAAGGTATATTAGATAAAATATGGGGTAATATCGAGTTCGCCTATGGATTTGAGATCCTGAGTTTGTTTCCCACAGTTGACAAACAATTTTAACTATACTAAAACTACCCCGGTGGCTCCTTTACCACTAATATTTTTGGGTGTCTGCTTTGATGATTAGAAACCGCACTTCACGCACATAAATATATCACTTGCCGAGATTCAGACAGCCAGTAATGAGTAAAAATCGTGATTATATATTTATTTATATTCTATAACATACTCGTATCTAGAAACATTTTTATTTCACATTGAATTTACTGGAATATTATCTGGTGAAATAATACTCATGATTTTTCGTGCAATGTTTTAGTTTCACCAGGTAATCAGCCAATGCATATACAGTTGTTGATTGTAACGAATTGACGCAATCCATGTCACTTTACAATTTCTAACAACTACAACATTGCACGAAAAATCATGAGTATAAAATTCGCCGAGTATTTGTAGCTCAAGTGGTAGAGCAGTCACCTAGCGAGTGAAAGGTTCTGGGTTCAAATCCCGGCGAATGCTCATGATTTTTCAAAAATTTAAATTACTGTAATATTGTTTACTAGAAACGAAACATGGGCGACGCGAATAAGTTACCTCTCTTCAATGCAAAAATGTGAGAAGGAATTCGTGTAAAATTATTTTTTAAAATTATACTATACATAAATTTTTGTAAAGTTCAGTTTACTCATACTATTGTATTTAAATTGATTGTGTTTAATAAATATATTTTCCTAAACTTTCTATGGTATAAGTTTTATAGAACTCGCTTATTTTGCCAACAAAATGCAGGCGACAAACTCAATTCAAATAAATATAAATGAATTTTTTCGGAATGTTTGCTTAAATCCTATTTTTAATAAAGAAAATAAACATAACATCACAGCTTCTAGTGTTATATAGTTGCACGTGAAATGCTGTTACCAGCCGTCAAGTCACTGTCTCTAACATATAGCGGAAACTTAAATGGTACACTTGAAATATAAAGTAAGTTGACTCTAACTTTGAAATTTAATTTTGTTATTTATGAATTAAAATTGTTGTCAAGATTTTAACTGTAAATAAATATAAATAATATATCATCACGCCTTTTACCCATTACTGGGTGTGGCACTCCGCCATAAGCAGATCTCAGTAAGTGATATATTTCTTCGGTTCCCAAAGATGTTAGTGGAGGGGGAGCCACAGGGGTAGATTTAAATTGATGAAAATTGTTTGTCGCCTGTAGGAATCGAACCAGGGTTCTTAAGATCCACAGGCCGACTCGATACCACTGAGCCACCTACCCCATAACAATAAATGTGTATTTAATAATTCCGATCATACAAGCAATAGATCTATATTTATATTCAGATGACATTATTTACTCAAATTTTTTTTTTGGAATATGCTATTATTTTAATACTCTAATCCTGACACAGCCTGTATTAACCAGTAATTTTTTTAAAAAGTTACTTATGAAATAAGTGAAATACTACTCTCTTAAAATGATCCATGTGATCTAGTTTGAGTATCACTGCTCTTCCGCCAACTATTCGATCACCGAATCACCATTGCATTCTTCTGAAGCGTCCGTGGCTAGGTGGGTCGGGCGCTGTCGATGTCCGTCAATCTCCGGACGACGTCAACATGGACACAGGCCCCGGACATGATTCGACGCTCGGCGACACTGGGGGCACCGCGTCAACCGCCGTCGAGGTGACACGGAGTCCGTCCCGCCAATCCGCCGGCCAGACAAATCACACAGGAGCATCGAAAAACCATTTCGCCCGCGTGTCTGTTCATTTAGCGGTGCCCACACTGAATAGGTTAGACTGTGAGTGTTTCAGGAGAGAGGGAGAATTATTTAAAAATTGTTTGTATTGGACAGGATTGTTAGTAAATGTATTGACAATAATTCAATAGTAATAAAAAAACAGCGGAAATAAAATAAATAAATATATTATCATGCCTGTTCCTCAATGTTCGATATGATATTTATCTGCGTGAATAGTGGCTCACAAAGATTTTATTGTTAGGGGAAGTTCCTAATTATTAATAAATTTAATTAAATAGTATTAATTTAAAATAAAACAAAAATATGAATGATCTTTTATAAAAACGGGTCAAACAAAATATGTGAGTAATAAAAGTATAACGACAGATAATATTAACATCAGTCAAGTACATGAGTACATCATTCGTTCACATTCTACGCTGGGTGTCAGTGGCGTCGAGGCGGGGTTAGCAGGCGGGGGCGGAAGCGGCGGCAGTGGCAGTGCATCCAGGATCGCGGCGAGGCGCTGTGATTGACTAGTACGCGTGATGCCCGCCAGAGCGGCCATGCATTATGCATGAAGCATGCGCCTTGCTGTCAACCTGTCACATGCAAAGTGGACGTGGAGCCGCCGCCACCACGCCGCCGCTGCCGCCCCCGCCAGGCCACGACGGAATTATATTTACGCCGACGACTACGTGTTCCGGGATTTTCGTTTTGTTTTATCTTCGTCCTGGGATGCATGAAAATTTCACTGTTTTAATGGAAAATGTTAATTCTTTTCCATGTGCTGGACTCTATACCGGACACTTTATGCTGTAATTTATATTACATTTTTTGGATGATATTCAAGTACATAGATTAAAATATTTTCGTTATACCGTTATTCGTACTCAAATTTGATTGCTCTAATTATTAAATAATGTTCAATTAATATTATTACTGATAATTACTTAATATTGGCTATAGATTCAATCATAAATAATGAAAAATAACAACTTGTGTATTTATGCATTTATAGCAGTTAAACATAATTAAAATAATTTTGATTAAATAAATAAAGTATTCATGCGCACTTATACAACAAGAGGCTTTGAATTCGAACTTATGTACCTATGCAAAATTAATAAGTGGACATTTTTTCGTGTCAAAAATATCAGTTTGTCCTTCAAAAATTGTTTTTTATTGTCAATTTTATTTATTTGATATAAATTTTCATGGATATATTATTTCATTATAACTTGATTATTTTAAGCAAAATATAAAACCTAAATTATTTTTACTTTTTATGTTGGTGTCATTACGATTTTCTTACCGAATCTTCTCTTGAGCATTAATTGATATATGTATATAAATAAAAATTACATGCTTTCCAACAAAGTAATCTGCACTCAAATTCCACTCGTGCAGATTAATATGTTGCTGGAATGCACTCAAAAATGCTGGAAAAAATCAATGCTGTAGGGAGATTATAATCTTTTTTATTTGTTCTACGGACAGTTTTTCAGTATTTTTAAAGTTAAATTTTTATGAAAGAAAAATTCGGATGACGCCTGGATTCGAACCAGGGACCCTCCGCTTGCCGGGCAGAGATGTACATCTCTTTAAAATTATCTTCATTACTGTACGTTCAGTCGAAGTCATATGTTAAAAATTAGTTCGTGGAATGATTCCCTATAAATCAGAACTGTGTCGCTGTAGACGAAACCCGTTGTCAATGCCTATCATAGATATAGGAGTCTTTGGGATCGATGCTACGTTAGACACTATGAAAGAAGAATTCGGTTGAAGCCATAAGTCGGACACAGGTGATGTGGTGTAGCGGTTAACATCTCTGCCCGGCAAGCAGAGTGTCCCTGGTTCGAATCCAGGCGTCATCCGAATTTTTCTTTCATAAAAATTTAACTTTAAAATGATCTTCATTACTGTACGTTCAGTCGAAGTCATATGTTAAAAAATAAATTTTTCAGTATTTTGTCTAATTTTGGAAAAATCAACCCTTTTATAATATAAAAGGACAGAAATAAAATGGGTAGCATATTTCTAGTAACAAAAACAAATCTTTGTAATACATTTTCAGTTCTTACTATAGAGTGTGTAACTGCAGTTATGTGGAAATTATTTTCAAACAAGCACAGGCCGCCCCCTTCTTTTGTAATCTTTTTAGGTTCGTTAATAGGCGAGTGGGTGAAAGTGAAAGATTAATTAGATATGTGTATAGGATCGAATAGATGGATGTAATTGAAAATTTGTTGCGAGGATGATGTATCAGGATAAGAATGTTTGACTAATTCTTTGATAAATCTGATGAGTGGATGTTCTGTGTATGTTTCAGGGGTTCGTGCTACCCCATTTTATGGGATATAGCGTGATGTTATGTAGGTATGTATGTACAAACAAATCTTATAACGTATCTCTTTTTCAAAATAAAAGGACAACATTTAAATAACAACAAAGACAAAATTAATTGTCATCCATACACTTGGTGAAACTAGGTTTAATAAAATATAAACTAAACACTTGGCTAAGTCTCACAATATTCTATGGTTACTAACTGTGCTGGCCAGCCTCTGACGATGCCCTCATAAGGTGACTTGGAGGCTGAATTTTGTGAGACTTAGCTAAGTGTTTATGTCATATTTTATGGACAAAATTTAGTATAAAATATTATTCATTTATGCATTCCCAAAACAATTAGTCATTTAAAAAAAACTGTTGAAAAACAAATGAGTATTTACATGTTTATACAATACTTATCAACATCCCATTGTAGGTTGAAACCGTGGGGTTGTTGGGGTAGTATGGCAGAGGGCGCAACCGTGCGTTTTAAACATCCGAAGGGTTGCAGCATAAAGCAGCGAGTGGGGCGGTTTACATCACGCTTTTAAGTGGATAGGGTTGGCCACGGCTAAAGCAAGGGATGCGATTTTCTAGTCAATTTTACAATGAATAAAGCCCCGCTAATCCTCCGGGAGGACAGGTTTGATGCGAGTGCTGCCGTCGTGGAAAGTGCGTCCTCGCTCACAAGCGTCGCTAGCGTTCAACGCTCAGCGTTTTTCATAGCGTGACCCCTTTTTGTAATGTCACTGTTATGGTGTTAGGAACCTCGTTAAATATTCATTGTGAGCGTGAATTTATTTTATTGGGAATTTTATACTTAAGTGTAGATCGTTAAGATTAAAATATTCTTTTGTAGAGGAAGTAATGTTGATGGTAGAGTTAGAAATGGGAACACAGGGACGTAAACGTAAAAACAACAATTTCCTAAAATTAGTAGGTTATGTTCATTTTGTAAAAAAAAAGTTTATCAGTAAGATGCTGAACTGTGAGCATCTTTTATCTTTAATTTTTCTACTATCGAATATTGATTAATCTTGTTTATAAATATAAAGACATATATCACATTACAAACACTGAAGAAAACTAATTCTGTTATTTTGAATCCGCCTTTATTTTAAAAGTAAAATTATAGAAAATATTACTTCTTTATGTTTGACAGCTTTTACTCTAGAGAATAGAATAATTGTCTTACACAATTCCACCGTATGTAAAATTCAATAATTTGATGTCATTTTAGGGCCTCTTCTATTTAGTATTTACATTGCAGATTTTCACAGACATTTAAAACATAGCTCATATCATTTTTATGCAGATGATACTATATTATACAAATCCTTTAAGAAAAATGACCTTATTGCAAGTTGTGATCAAATAAATCAAGACATCAGTTATATAACAGATTTATCACTCAAACATCAACTTCACATCAACCCCAGCAAATCGACAGCTATTTTATTTTGTAAAAGGAAAGACAGATTATGGGCGGAGCAATATTGTAAAATAAATATTCTTGGTACAAATTTAAATATATCAAGCTGCATAAAGATCTTAGGCATGATCATAGATAATGAGCTACGTTTCAAAAAACATACTAATTTAGTAATTAGCAGAGCATTTGGTTCTCTAAAATTTTTATACTCCATGAAACATATCCTTTCTACTGCATTGAGGAAAACTCTTGTGGACTCTCTAGTTTTATCTTTATTTAATTATGGTGACGCTGTGTACGGTCCATGTCTAGATGTTGCATCTGCAAAACGCATTCAGAAGGTACAAAATTCTTGTATCCGGTTTGTTTTGGGCATACGTTCAGGTCAATCTGTCTCACATGCTTTTTTAGAACTTAAATGGCTAAATATGGTAAATAGGAGAAAGCTACACCACAGTTGTTTAATACATAAAATCATTAATAATGGTCTACCTGTGTACTTAAATGTAAAACTAAAAAGAACCACAAATCTACACACCTTCAACATTCGAAATAAACACCTTCTATCTATTCCAAAACACAACAGCAAGTTTTATGAAAGGTCCTTTTCATATAGCTCTGCATCACTCTATAACTCATTACCTAATTATTTAAAAAAAAATAAACTTCAATAGATTTAAGACAGTATTACGCACTACTCTACTCAACAATAATAATCCTTAAATTTGTATTAGTCTAATTCTCTTATGTTATTGTTCATTTGTTCTTCTCAACCCCATGTATACATAATGTGTAAACGTATGTTATAATTGTTATTATTTAGTTGTAAACATGTAAGATAATTATGTACTTCTCGATATACATATTTCTGTATCTGCTGAAATAAGGAGGTTAAGTGGAAGAGCAGCTTTTAGCTGAACTTTGCCTCAAATAAATGTATTATTATTATTATTATTGTATAAACTGTGTGAGTGATTTTTATATTTTTAGTACCGTAACGCCCTTTAATTTATAATATAATCCTTAAGTGGTTTTAATAATATAACCAACTACTAATTTTCATTTTATTTCATAGAACTTATGCAACAATTGGGGCAACAGAAAAGAGTGTAAATAGAATAGAGTCAACACATCAAGAGTGTGTCGAGTAGTGCTGTGTTATAACGTATGTAACAACTTATTTATTTAAATATATTTATATTTTTATACTTTAATATTTGTCTCCTTCAATCTGACAAAAACCCGTATATTATTTGCTAACTCTCGTCATAACGAGGAGGGTTACACTTATTTAGTGAATCGATGCCGTATCAAAAAATAGTACCACAAATAGACAATCAAGTAAACAAAAACAAATGATAAAATATTTAAAAAGCGCATCCGTAATGAATAACAACCACCATACGGAGGCAGTGAAGAAGAAGCGAATGTATCATATAGTGAGTACAAGCTACAAGCTGCTGCTGTGCTGCACCAGGACACGACATAGGGGTGTAGCTTCATTGAAAACAGATTAGTGTAAGCGCAGGGGCGGGTGGTGGTAATTTGATAATGCTTTGTTGGGTTCTCCCTGTAGCCTGAGCCCCACGGGAATTTCCCTCGTGACGGCACTGTGCCCTTTCATTTAACGGACACTAATTTTTCAGTGTCAAACGACATCACTGTTTATCTTACATTTTTCTAACATTGATTTTTCCAAGATTTTATCTGACATTTGAAATTCAAAACTAATTTTGATTAGATTTTCGTGTTACGATGATTCTATTACGACACTGAGAACAGTAAAAGAAATATGGAATAAAGGAATATTTTGCATAAATATTGGTAGACGCAGTGGTTGGGGCACTCTGTCGTAGCAGACCTCGGTCAGTGATACATTTATGCGAGTAAACGGTGGTTACCAGCTGTAAAACTACAGCCTCAAAGATGTTTGTCGTAAGATAATCAGAGGGGTAATTTTTAATGTGGTAAAAATCGTACGACACTAATTAACAGCCGATAGACACATTTTTGTCATTACTTGATTTACCTAAACAAAACTAATAAGTGGATATTTTTTCAAGTCAGAAATGTCAGTTTGACATTTAAAAATAGTTTTAATTGTCAATTTTGTTTACTTATACAAGTTGCCATGGCTATATTATTACAACATAACTTGATTATTTTAAGCAAAATATAAAACTTAAATTATTTTTACTTTTTGTTTTGGTGTCATTACGATTTTCTTACCGAATCTGCCCTCGAGTATTAATTCATATCCGGAATTTTTTTTATCGTGCTTTCCAACAACGTAACCAGCAGGAGTGAAACACGATGCACTAAAAAATCCGGAAAGAAACAATGTTCTAGGCAAATTATAAGTGAAAATTTTTTGCTAGCTGTGAGAATCGAATCCGTGTTTACAATTTTGTTAATTCATTAAAAATTAGGTAGCTGAGCACATGAAATAAGTTTTCTCCCCCTTGAGGTAACGGGTATAAATCCTTTTGTCCCTTTACCATTTCTGCTCCGACAAAAATTATAGTGACATGAGCAATTATCAATTATCGTATTTCTAGAACTTTAAATGAGAAAAACTGCTCTTCTCGGCTCATTTCTCAACAATTCATTCCACATCGCAAAACAAAAATTTCGTTTAAAATCATTTATTAAAAAAAATAATCATAGCTTTCTAATGTTACTGTTACTGTTCATTAACATAGATACATAACAACATCACATTATAACATGTATTTTTGAAATATTCACTGAATAATTTTGAAAAATCAATGAGAAATTACCGGAAATTGAATTTAGAACTAGGCGACTGCTTTACCGCTTGAGTTACAAATATTCGGGCAAAGTTCTAATAATTTTTCACACAATTTTCGTTATTAGAATTTGTAAAGTAAAATAGATTGCATTAGCTGTTATTGCTCAACCAATGTAAAATTATTTCAATTAATTTGATTTATAATAAAATTATTACATCAAGCTACAAAACACGTCATTAAAAATGAAACATATTATAGTTTTGTAACACAACATAAAAATACATTTTTTTCTCTATTCTAACTTCAATAACTAATATGTGAAAATAAAATGAATTTGAAATGTTTATTGAATCTATCAGCATCTTTATTATTTTACTTTAATAAATTTTTTTAAATAAAATACAATTAATGAGCTATAGAAAAAAAACAGTATAAAAAACATATGAAACAATGATCAAATGTGATAATTGTTTTTGAATGCAGTATTGTTACATAAAAGACATTTCTTGTTATATAGCACTGAATTTTCGTCTAAGTTGCTTCATATGCTAGCCTTCACTACAATACTATTTACTGCACATTGAAGTTGTTAGAATTAAAAATGAAGACTTGCTCCAAAACAAGGAATATAAATTGCTATTTTTCCTTACTTAAAAATGATGTCGCGTGTATCTGATATATTATATATTATTATAATGAGGAATGAACATAAATTATATTTTGTATTTTCTGTGAGTATGATAATCTGAATTTCATAATACATATGAAGGAATGAGATGCCGGTCAACCTATTATTAAGGAAGTCAATATTTTACAACGTAACAGATATCCAAGCTGGAAGCCAGATATCTAGATATTCCCGGTTTACTTTTTGTGACATGACGGAGCATGAAATGCTGAAATATTCACGAGCAAAACCAAAGAGGACAAAAAGTCAGAAGCAACTTTAATCATACTAAAATTAATCAGAGACTAAATCTTAGATTACAACATCAACCAAGCACGGGATTAAACAGTATGGATTAAAGCGAAGCAGTTTCCTTCCGTTTGCCAAACCGGCGAGATTAGTCGACGTCGCGCTGTACACCCCTGCCACCTCACCCCGATGTACCACCCCTGGATGCGAGCGAATCGCGAACAACGCACCGGCATTAAAATTACTTGCATTCGCTTAAATCGCAAAGTTTAGCTTAATTCCTAATGTGTTGTTGTGTTCACATTACGAAGGACGATTATTAATATACCAATAATTAGAGTGTGAATTAATCAGTTTGAAGAGAATGGCATGCTTCAAATCATTTGAAAAATATTTTACTAGAACCAAAATATCTAAGACAAACTAAACTAAACTAAACTAAAAGCAACTAAATTTTAGCGGATTCTATACTTTTGCAAAAAATTGACAATCAATCTAAAATCAAATATATTAATTGTTCATGATCTGTTACATTAATAACAAAATAAGAGTCTGTTGCCATGTTTACAGTTTTGTAAATTGAATTTTTAATATTGCCTCTTATAGCAACCATGTAAGAAAGTAACTGGAAATACAAATATAATTTAATTTGGAAATTCATGTCAAACCAAAAATGAATTATAAGTAGTTTAATAAATAAAGTTCCAGAATAAAACAATAAATTGTCTCGAGTCATGAAATAAAATTAAAAAAAAATTTTGCTAAAAAAATACAATGATTGAGGTTACGAGGTTTTAACAATATTCTAAGTTATAGCAATATTTGCCGCGATCTTTTCAATTGAAAGTAACTAAATTTTGCGTTTTACTCGTTACATCCATTATAACCGCAAACATATTTTCTGAATCACCTACATATTATTGTAAATAAACTAAGTTCTCGAGAAAAAGTACGGCAGAGCAGAAGATGTAATGTAACAATGTGAATAACCTTTGTTGTCCAATGACAGAACTAAGATCTAAGTAATTTTTATTTTGCTTCTTATATATTGAAAGGTTTCTATGCTAAAAACGATTTAGAACCACTGGTCTACCATTCATCCCTGTAATTTACTCGAAATTCCAGAAGAATATAAAATGCACTGCCCTTGATAAAACTAGTAAGCTATTTAATAATTCAGTTAAACTGAAATTAACCAAACTCACCAATATTTGACTGGACTGCTCCTCGTCCCTCGAAATGATTCGGTTACGATTAGCTCCATACCTAGAAGACATTTTACTTACATTTAGATATAAAATTACAACCAAAAATTGTGCGAGGCTATTTCAAATAAATACCCAATGAGGAGTAAATATGATTGATTAATGATACATATAAAAAGCAGATAACGTTACGTGTATCGTAAAATAATAATCTTAAAATATATATATATATATATATATATATATATATATATATATTTAATTTCAATTGTATAACACCGAGCCATAAGCCTGCTATGACTATACTAGTATCCAAATGGTTGTTCATTTACGTTTTTATTTGTTATGTGCTGTTAAATGCAACTTAATGCAATTCGTTGTTAAGAAGTTATTCGCATAGTAACATTAGAAAATTAAAAAAATACATTTTTACCTTCTTGAAATGCAAAAAGATTATAAATCACTGACACTAGTCCACTTGCACAGTTCACAGCAAAATCTAACTCACAACTAAACAATCTGAAGTGTAATTGCCTGGTCGGCCTGCGCCGAAACAAGTTATAACCATGTTTATAAATATGTACGCTCAATTCAATGCATATAAAATAAAACATACATTCAAATAATATATATGAAATTAAATTTTCTCCAAATTAAAAAGGTACGACCAACGGAAAAATATTGTAACTAACTCAATTTAGTGTAAATATTTGGGAAGTCGATTATCAACTAAATTTATACTATTTATTATTATTTTAGGCATGAACTAAATATAAGTTTATTTATCTTTCTTCAATTATTCAATTAGGATTTTTAAGGACTATCAAAAATCTTAGATTGTTCTGTAATATGGATGTTATTTGATTTATAGAGATGGATTCAATAATAGTGTTATATTTTGTTTATAATAACCTTATATCAAAATGTTTTGACTAGTAAAAATTCGATATATTCAGCGATTTATTTACAGTAGCATCGATGTTCATATTGATTTGAAAAGCAATTTGCTTATTTATGTTTTTTATAGAATATCTATTGCCCATTTAAAAGCGAGTGGCGCAAGCCTCTGTAACAATGTGAAACAATTCAGAATTAGTTTTTGTTCTAATTAGGGTTTTTCACTATCACCTCAGCTTCGAAAGATACAGACAAATTAAATATTATCTTAAGTATCTTTTTTGTAAAGTTGACTTGACAGAGTTTTGGTTATCAAATTTATTAGTGCATATGTTTGTAATAATTTTAGTATTCTTCGATCATTATTTATCGAGTTTATGGCTTCTCTGAATTGTCGCGGTTGTTAGCTATTATATGATGACATATCTGGGTAAATTATTAGCTGTGCGTTGGTCTGAGATAGCTTTTGATCCTTTTATTTCATCCCTTAGAAGCGTCTGGTGTTTTTTTTTATTCCTACTAGGAGATAATATTTTCTTTACTGGTTTAACATTTTTAATATCTAAACTTAAATTACCGCATCACCGTATAACTTCATTTTATATTACGTTCTAATATTAAATCATTTAAAAATACAGTAAAATTTATTAACCTAATAAATATAGTTTAATATAAGATATACTTTCAAATATAACAATTTACGAGAGGTGCTAAAATTTTCTTTATAAAATTAAAATTTTCAAGCCAAAGAAAATATTCTTACTATATTAATTTCTCCGTTAAATTGATTAAATATTCACTATAAACCCAGGAGAAATTAAGTTAAAGAAGACAAAAGAAAATACCAATAAAAAGTGCAGGGTTCCAAAATGCCCCCTTGCCTGTCTCAATTCCGCTTGTTTTTTAATTAATTTCTAATTTGTTCTCTACAGGTCCAGGTCCCGGCTTAAAGTGCTGATAACTTTTTTAATTCGCACATTAAGTGTGCTATAAACAAGCAGCTAACAAGCGCCGTTTGCAAGTTATTACCCCTCCTGCCCCTGATATTACCCTGTGGGTCCCATATGTTCGTTACGTTCTTACGTTACAGTTATAATGTCTGCTCTCTTTTCTGCTTCGCTCTCGTTTCGTTGCTGCATCACTTGTCTTTCTGAGTAGCTTGTCTAGGGCGGTGAAAAATTGTTTGTTTATTATAAGGGTTCATTACCAAGCAGAATAATTAATCAATATCAATTTTTACCCTAGCTAAGTTTTATTGTATTGTATGATGCTGGAAAATTATTATTTTGGTTCAATAAATTCACAACCATCAGATCAAAACTCTGCCGATAGTCAAAAGCATATTTTAAATCCAACACCTCTGCTAAAATTGACTTGAAGTAAAGCTTGATTACACTGTCATAAAAAATATCATTTTTTTGCATATTGATCATAAAAGTCATCTAAATGTAAAAAGTGTCAATTATTTTAAAATCGTGATAAAAGTAAATATTACATTTTCATTGTTTGATCTCACTTTTTTTTTCATCATTAAAACAACGTGTTGTCGAAATTTTGGCAGTCGTCAAAATAATTTTTATCTCCGTAAAATCAAACCAAATTTCTAACTAATTTTTTGTCATATGCCTAAAATTCATAGTAACTTTCAATAGCTATTTCAGGTTTAAAATAAAAAGGAATTATTCTTATTGTTAAATTCTTAATAGTACATTCCTTTTCTTTCTTGTCTTGTTACATTTTCTGTTCTAACATCAGAGTATCAATTGCAATTGTATGAAATATACTTTAAAAAAATCTGATGTGGACACCACATGACTTCCTTGTACGCGTATTAAACTATAGATATTTTTTTAATTGCACATATTTGACATAAAATCTTTTATTTTTTATTTTTTGTTCTAATCCATAGCAAACTTAATTAAAAAAAACACACAAAATATATACTATTTAAATTTAGATATCTCGCTTATGCAAAAGGCTAATTTAAAAATTCTTAATGTGCTAGACGCAGAATTTAATTCTCTAAAACTTTTATTTGAAGCATTTATTTCTAAAATTAAAATAATACCATTTTTTTCAAGGAAAACTGTTAGCAGCTTCATGTAATGTGTCACTTCCGGTTAGTGTATTTTAACCAAAATCTATTATATTATTTCCATTGATATAGTAGTCTTATATACCAAATTTGGAAAGTTTTAAATTATATTTGAATATAGTTTTTCATGAAAATCTATTATAGGCTTCAAGTAAAGTACCACTTCCGGAAGTTATATAATGACCAAAAAGGGAGGTGCACAACTAGATGTTATAACAGTCCTAAATATAAAATTTCAATTTTCTACGGCTTACCGTTTTTGAGTTATGCGAGATACATACGTACATACGTACGTACAGACGTCACGACGAAATTAGTCAAAATGGACTCAGGGAGGGCCAAAATGCGTATTTCCACTGAAATCTGAGAATCGAAAATTTTCGCGATAACAATACTTCCTTTACTTCGTACAAGGAAGTAAAAAAACGCAGGAATCACTTCTAAGCTTTCTTATCATGTTAGGTTCATTGTTAGAGGAATAGACCAAGTAAGTTGAGATGATTAATGAAACAATAAGCGAATGAATGGATGTGATTGAACGTTTGTTGCGTGATGAAAGACACGAAGTGTGAGGAATAAATGAATTTGTATGGTGGAAATATGAATATGATTGACGCGAGAATGGTGTGTAAGAATGAGAATATTGGACAAAGATTAATGAATGTTCTGTGAATGTTTCACGGATTCGTGCTACCCTAATTTATAGGATGTAGCGTAATATTATGTAAATATGTATGTATTTATCTGCTGCTATTATAAAATGTCAGTAAAAAGCAAATATCATATCAATAAATGATAGTTCATGTAATTTTGTGCAATTTATACTGTTATTCTTTTGCGATCGACAAACAATTTTCATCAATTTAAATCTACCCCTGTGACTCTCTCACCACTAATATCTTTGGGGGCCGTGATTTGACGGCTGGTAACCGTACCTCACGCGAAAAATATATCATTTACCGAGATTTGCTACGGCTGAGTGCCACGTCCAGTTATGGGTAAGAGGCGTGATGATATATTTATTTATTTATTTTATTTATCCTTTATCTGACAGTTGAGTAGGCTGTCAGTTAACCTGAGTATAGTAGACAAACGAGCCGTAAATAACTTAGTATAGATATACATAGATTCAGTGAAATACTCCAATTAAGCCAAAATGAATCAATATAGTTAAATGTTAATTAACTAATAAAGCGACAGTATTTTTCTGTTATTCATAAATCCCGTTGCACAAGAAGATCGTTTGGTTCATTAAAAATTCAAATGAAAAGATAGAAAATTCTTAAAATAAATGTAATTTAATATCAGATTTTCCTCAGAGATTTTCTTCTCTCTTACATTAGATTCCCTTGCCCAAAAAACATTTTTAACACCAGAAGCTATTTAAGACAGCTAAAAAGAAAAGAAAAATGCATTAAAATTTTAACACACGTCCAACCGACAAATTCATAAAGTAATATTTCTTCACTCATTCGAAATTCATGAACGTGAAAGAAGTTAACCGGTAAATTAAGAAATTAACGTATTCCCACTTGCATGGTTTATTGTGTTGTTTATTTATTCAGCAGCAGCAGCAGCAGCGAAGAGTCCGGAGTCCGGGTGCCGGAGTCAGCAGAGGCAGCGTTGCTAGCGCTCTGGCTACGTCGGCCCGGGTAGCATTTTCCGACGGCTGCTCGCCTGCTCGTCGTGAATCATGCATACTGAATTACCGACAGTTCGTGAAATGTCATGTCCGACCTTTTTTATTAAGCCCGCACGTCAGTACCACAGACTTTCTGAACGAAACCTTTGTTTTTTTACTGGAGTTTATAAATCGTGTGTGATATCACCGAATCAATACCAGCGTTGCTATACGGGTTTACTGAAGTATTTTAGGATTTTTTTTCAGCGATAATAACGTCATGTCGCGAAGAACTTTGTTATTTGATTTTTTTGTTTAAGTAATGTCAACAACTACCAAAAACAATATTTCAGAAAATAATTGAATATACAAAAATGACTTAGGCATTATCATTTACTTGTTGTCTATTGTCAAAATGAATCAGGGTAACTATGATTATTTATTTATAACATGGTTTTTACATGTAGAATGGCATAGTTACAGATTCCTAGTTTCTAGTCTAAAATACTATAATACTGCATTACTTACATATTTAGATATTAATGCAGCAGTTTAATCCACAGAAATGTATCTTAAAATACAAAAATTTAGTTCGTAAATTCTGTAAATGTAAATGCACGTAAACACCTAAATTTATCTTCGTTGACATAAACAGGCAATCGTAGATCAGTGGTTAAAACCGAGATAAAACTTCCGTTTACTAATTAACAAGCAAGAGATCGTGCATTCGAGTCTCACTGACTTCATTGCAGACCCACCACTATTATTTTTAATTTATTTTGAAAACAATGTACAATTTAGGAAGTCTTTATTTGTATCTATAATTAGTCCTTAATGATTTTTAACAAATTTTATAATGTCAGACTTAAGAAATGTGAATCTCAAACAATGGAGCTCACATATAATTGTAGTCACATATCTTTTTATCATTTAGAAAAATATATGAATGGTGTTTAAATAACTTTCGTAGAAAATAATTAAAAATGAATATCAGTTAATTTCATAAAGAAAAATAAATAAATTGTAAGATTATCCTTAGTCAAAAGTTTGATTACTACTGGTACGATTTCATGATCTATATAATTCAGGTTGACTTTTCCCTCTCTAATTTGTGTAACCTATTCTAAATTTCGAACTATGCAGTATTTAATAACCATTTTACTTAAGTAATATATTCATTAATTAAGAAATAATAATATAGTAGATATACAAGGTGTTTCTATACCTAGGCACGAAACTTTAGTGACATATATAATTTGATATACTAATTATAGAACAAAAAGAATTTTTTGATATTCGCAAAAATTAGAGTATTTCATTCCTAGCGAACATTTTTAGTGTCACTGGTTTAATAGTACATTTAATTATTTATAATTATGTTACTAATGAAATAAAAGTATGAACATTGCTTACAAATAGTCATTTATTAATTAGTTATTATGTAGGTACCTGGTGCAATGCCTTATTTTTTAATAAAATATAAAACTAAACACTTGTCTAAGTCTCTGTCTTTGTGAGACTTAGTTTTATATTTTATTATTAAACCTAGTTTCACCAAGTGAGCATTCAAAGACAATTAATTTTGTCTTTGTTGTTTTTTATTTAAATTGCCTTATTTTTAAAAATTAAATGTACTATTAAACATGTTTTAAAAAATGAATTCCACACAATTGTAGTTAGACATTCTATATAAGAATTGAAAACGAATCAAAAAAGATAAGAAAGAAAAGGAATGTTAAGTTCCATTAATTCAGTTTCACATTTATTATTACTAGAACCAAAGCCAAGAGCGGATCTTTCGTCGGCTGCTCGCCTGCTCGGTCCAAAAAAAAAAGCACAAACATATACCCTAAACAGGATTCGAGCCTGCTACTTACGTACCATTGTAACCACTAGACTAAATTTCACATAATACCTAATATTCTTTACGAATTTAAGTTGTATGTACCACCAACCTATATTTTAGAAATACAACTCTCAGTTAATAAAACATTTACAATGTCACAAAACTGTGATTCAAAATGAATATTAGTTATTTAAGTACACGTTAACACACACGAAAAACAAAAAGTTGAAATGTTATGAAGAGGCGGGAAACAAAAGTCGCGAGCGACGAGTGGAGGCGTAGCCGGCCCAGTAACGACACTCCGATTTGAAGTTTAAGAAACATTTTTCCTCGTTACACGGTGAAGAGCCGTTCAGCGCGGTCCCCGAGGCAACACCTGCCAGTGGCCGCTCCGCCGCCTCCATCGCCCCCGGCACTGCCGCCCCCAGAGGCGTTTCAAAGGGAAGAAAGACGAAACTTAACTTAAGACCCGTATAAAAGTCTGTAATTTGTTCGGCACGCGAGCAGTTTTTAAGTTTTAACTATCAAGATGCCACGGGACGGCAGCCTTGTCGATTGTGGCGCCTCCACCAGCAACGGCCTACTAACTAACTAATAATTAACAAGTCAGCACGTTCATTATGCATAAGCCGAGGCGACAAGACAGGGTCCCATCGGACCAGGCGTATTCGGATAATCTTGCCTCCTGACAAAAACGGGAATGTCGAATTATATTAAAAATTACACGAATTATTCAGCAGTTGGAAGAAACACTGCGGAAAATATCGTAACGTCGTGATATTTACTCGGCGCTCTTCTTTTTTTACTTTTTATAGACGCCTTGAGGAAAAAAATTACAGAGAGTAAAACACTGTAAATAAGGGATTTGTTTCTGGATTTTTTCTTGCCGAAAACAAAAATTATTATACTTGCTACATTTCTAGAATAATTTAGAAATAGTCAGGTGAAATAATATGAAATTATTTTGATAGAATTTTTAAATGATCTTTTGCAATCTTATATTTTCACTATTAATCATTATAAAATTTTTAAAGACAAAATTTTCCTTTACTTGTTTTCAGTCAAACATAATGCAAAATATTTTAAACAATAAGCCCAGTTTTATACTCAATAGTTTTTGACATTTCTAAAACCAATGAAATGTTTTATTCATTGTCACATGTGTGCGTTTTTAAATCAATCCTGCCATTATTAGAGCGAGAATTTACCACATGTACTCGTATGTGGAGACTAATAAAATCAAGAATTTCTTTGAAAATGAATCAATGAAATGAAAGTTATTAATAAGTGATAAGTTTTCACTGTAATTAAATCTCTTTGGTAACCAATAAAATAAATGCAATTTTTTTAAAATTCGCAAAAATTTCATTCCTATCGAACATTTTTAGTGTCACTGGTTTAATAGTACATTTAATTATGTATAATTATGTTACTAATGAAATAAACACTGCTTACAAATAATCATTTATTAATTAGTTATTATGTAGGTACATGGTGTAATGTCTTATTTTTATTTTTATTTGAGAACCTAGTCCGATTTCGTATACGGTATTGAAAGGATAAGTTGTTGTGGCAGAAATTTGAGAAAAATGTATAGCAACAGTGAATTACTAGATATGATGTTAGTGTATGGAGAAGCGGCGCAAAATTCCGAATTAGCTGCGCGAATCTATACACAGCGGTATCCTCAAAGACATCATCCCCATCGCCAGATCACACAACGTCTTCGTGCTGAGAGAACTTACTATATTTCATTAGCAACATAATTATAAATAATTAAATGTACTATTAAACCAAGGACACTAAAAATGTTCGATAGGAATGAAATACCCTATTTTTTGCGAATTTCAAAAAAATATTTTTGTTCTATAATCAGTATATCAAATTATATATGACACTAAAGTTTCGTGCCGAGGTATAGAAACACCTTGTATATCTACTATATTATTATTTCTTGATTAATGAATATATTACTTAAGTAAAATGGTTACTAAATACTGCATAGTTCGAAATTTAGAATAGATTACACAAATCAGAGAGGGAAAAGTCAACCTGAATTATGTAAATCATGAAATCGGACCAGTAGTATTAAAACTTTTGACTAAGGATAATCTTACAGTTTATTTATTTTTCTTTCTGAAATTAACTGATATTCATTTTCAATTATTTGCTACGAAAGTTATTTAAACACAATATATGTCATTAAAGTTTCGTGCATAGGTATAGAAACAACCTGTATAACCTTCTTAACAAAAATTTAGTTAGTTAACCCCAAATTAAATACTCTTCATGAATATATCTCCGCATGTATTTAAGTAACGTCTGCTTTTTCCATTACCATTTATTTATATCTACAGTAAGAACCTGAATAGGTACCAACTAACAAAAAGTCTATGATGTACGAAGAGAAAATCCTTAAATAAATAAATTACATTTAAATCTGAAAAGTGCGCTGCTGGTCAGTTCATATAAATGAACATTACGAACATGAATTTCATGTCAAAAGAGAATATTCATCATAAGATCTGAAGATGTAATGCACGGTTTATATTTTGTACGTTTTGAACATGATTTGAGCAAAAAGTAAATCGATAGGAGTGAGCTGAGTCTCTTTGCCACGACGTGGAGTTTCATGAGTCCTATTTCCTGTACACTGGAAGGACTGAAAGCTCAAGTTGAGGTTCGCTTAAAACTGCACATTCGTGTAAAAACAGGGTGGCGATTCAAGTAATATTAATAAATTCCCTGACTTTTCCCTGATTTTTCCCTGACTAAGTAAAAAAATTCCCTGACTTCTAGAATATTGACTTATTTATGAATTTATGGTTACATTTCATATATTATATCATATATTGTAATATAATTGTTTTTTTTATTAAATTTATAGTAAAATCAAAATCAATTTGTGTTTCTAAACAGGCACAATCTTAAATATTGCATACAGAAAAAACATAGCGCGGTAGAAACGTTAGACAAAACAAAACAGTTTTCAATTAGTAAACATCCTTCGGTTATATTTTCATAGATGGCGGTTCTCACTCTTAAGAAGCAATAAAGGGTATTTGTTGCCAATAAAGGTATACTATCTATCTAATAAAGGGTATTCTGCCAATAAAATCTAAAAACAACTAAATACATTTTGAAATAAAAGTTTGTAGTTATTTTTGTAAAATTAAATTAAAAAATTTAAAGAACAAAAAACTTTTTTCCCTGACATGGAATAAGTCAGGGGACTTTTCCCTGACTTTTCCAGAAATATAAAATTCCCTGACTTTTCCCGGTTTTCCCGGTTTTCCAGGTTAGTCGCCACCCTGAAAAAGATTATAGGGTGCTTGCGTTTTGTTAATTTAATATTTTTTTAAATTACTTTTAAATTTACTTACGTATTTGTTGTGTATTGATTTATAACAAGAAATTAATAGTATATTATACATCTAGGGAGAAAAATACATGATTTTTCATGAAGTCTAATTTGTAGCCAGGAGGCAAAAATAGCATTCTCTCCCGTAATGTATATACAAATTTTTCTGATTTTGTAATTGTACTCCAATTTCCTCCACTCTCCCACCCCGTTCAGGGTGTAAACATGGAAAATTGCACATTTTTGAAGATCGTTTTTTACCATAAAAAATATTTATGGTTTCTTAAAAAAAATCGATTTTCCCTCTTTTCACCCTCAAGGGGGTGGGGGATTAGGTTGAAATTTGCAAATCAATTATAGTTTTTTCGGATTTCACTTTCCATCGGTTATATTTTAAAATAAACAATACGTTACTGTTTTCTTGAAATAAATCTATTGAAAATAAATATAAGTGATAGAAACGAAATAAGTATGGTTTGTTTAGTATCAGAAACAAACTCATCAACAAAATGAGTGCCATCCCATTTTTAAATTATTTTTTTTGCAAATTATAAAATTTAAGCTAATTTCAATGACAACAAAATAATATTCCTTAAACATTAAAAACTTTTCACTCCAATTTTCGTAATAAAGTTTCACGGCATCTATTTCGTGACGTCACACAGCACGACCAAGCCATATCAACTAGATCTTATTTTATTTAAAATTCATGTATTGAATTAGTACTTTTTTATTACTGTATAAATTAATTTGTAAAATAGTTATTTATGTGTCAAGTACACAAAATAGTATTTTAGTGGATGAATTTGTATATACACTACACGGCCGTAATATTAAAAGAGTCCACTAAAACTATTTTGAGTAAGTGATGCATATAATTTTGTTTAGTTAAAACTCTATAAATTGTAATGAATTTCTATTTCATTCTAAAATTAAGTAAATTAAGTTGCTACTATTTGACACATTGAAGTTTTTTTTTTTTGTTTTAATGCCGTCGCTTATACTATTAAAATGTAATTTATTAAATTATTAAGTTATTGATTTAGATACAGAATTTTAAGCTCTACAACTTTTATTTGAAGCATTTTTGTACAAAATAATTTAGGAAGCAATGCGCACGAAAAAAACTGTTTTTCTACTTTGCGTTCATAAAGGTGTCATTAGGAAACCCAGTTCCGTATCGAAAGAACGTTCATTGCAATATGCAACATTTTGTCTTCGACGGTTGGTGGTAGCGGATGACTGACAAAATCTGAACAATTGCATAAATGGTAAGAACTATTACCAACCACCACATTTTATACACAAATTTCCCTATATTGATTCGGTTACAAATATCGCAGATTTTATTAAAATTTAAAATAAAACAAGCAAAATAGAAAAAAAATTATACAAATAACTCGCTTTATAAGGCTTTTATCGCACTCTCCTGCGACTTGTTTTCTAAACTTGGCGTGCGAAAAATCATATCTTATAAAACTCGTTCTTTAATATACGATTTTCCATATTAAACGCCTATGACCCACTTTTCGTGATACGCCCGGTATATTAACAACTTTAATCAATCTTTAGAAAGAAAGAAATAGAACAGAATATATGAAATGACCCAATTCTACTCACATCTCACATGACGTACTATAATTATATTTTCCTGAAAGTGGAGAAAATTGTAATTTTTGTTAGTTTGTTTCAATGCTAATAAAACTCAAAAAAGTTGCAAATATATTACCAATGTGTTAAAATTCTAATTTATAATATTCAAATTAGATAAATGTAATCCGTAAAAGAATATTAAATTAAAGAAAGTCAACAAACAATTAACCTAATTCAAAAAACTTTAAAATAAATCCGTTAAAGGAAAGTGCAAGGGTTCTGAGTACGTGTACGTCAGAGAGGCACAGCACAGCACTCTTTTGCCGGAACTGAAAGTTTTATCAGATCTGCTCATTACTGGTTTGGGGGCTGCAAGTTTCATGAGCGAGCTTGATTTCAGGGGCGGCGAGAGGCAACGGCGGCCGACCGCTGCCGTCCACCTGCATTATTGATACGGAAAGATGGCCATGTTTTCATATTATTTTACTGCAATTCGTTTTGGTTCTCGCGGTTATTATGAACGTGTTACGTTAAACTTGTTACAGCTGGTTTCGCCTGTAACTTTTAATCTAACCGCCGCCGCCGCCGCCAGCGCTGACGCCTCAATAATATATCGCTTCGGTTTAATATTTACTTCGCTCAGTTTACTTTTATCATTTTATTCGAAATTTAGTTTTGTAGAGCAGCGAAATGAGCGCTTAACGAAAACTAAAATAAGGCTGCTTTAAATAGGATTTTAGGGATTTTAATTGTCATTAATTTTGCATATTAATTTAATGTTGCTTTTGAGGTGTACGTAAATAGTGCAGCGTTTTATTTAAACACAGGTTTATATTTTATACTCTTTTAAATATAACATTAGAGTACCTACAGAAAACATTTTAAGACCTGGTTTCATAAAATATTGCCAAATAATCACTTTATTAACTATGCGAAGTTGAATTGAAATAAAAATAACCCATCAAAAAATTGTCAAAATGTTTGATAGTTTTAAAACGTTATCATTTCTATAGTATGCATTATGTGGATATTAATCCATCGTTATAATAAATTTAGTTTTATTGTTATCTGCTCTTTACCTACATTTATTTTGAAGCCTTAAAATTAAAATAATTAATATTTTTTTATAATCTTTAATTTAATTTATTTTGCTACATATCGTTAAAAAAAATAAAAAACTATTCAACCATGTGATAAACCAATATAAATAAATAAATAAATAAATATATCATCACGCCTTTTACCCATCACTGGGTGTGGCACTCTGCAGTAGCAGATCTCGGTAGATGATATATTTCTTCGCATGAAGTGCGGTTACCAGCCGTAAAATCACGACCCTCAAAGATGTTAGTGGGGAGACACGTATTTAAAATAAAAAAGTTGGTATTATATCTTGGAAACCGCTATCTTTAATTTTATTCTGACATCACGATTAAGTTTGCATCATCAAATCATATAACTTTTATATGAAACATTTACCTATATCTTGTAGAATGGGGTAGGTGGCTCAGTGGTATCGAGTCGAATGTGGATTTGAGGACCCAGGTTCGATTCCCACAGCCGACAAACAATTTTCACCAAATTAAAATCTACCTCTGTGGAAGTAATACATGTATAACGTCTTTTGGCGCCTTGATTCGAGTGCCATACCCAGTAATGGATAAAAGACGTGATGATATAAACTTGTTTTGTTTTTAATCGCGATTTTACATTTTATTTGACTGTTTTCTCAACGGAATCAAAATCAGCCCTCAAAGCTGCATAATATTTCCCATTTAACCGCCCTCGCAACTCTTATAGTTTTCGAGGCCCCAAGATAACCTACTTAATTTGGAACACCCTGTATATATATATATAATTTGAGAAAGTGAAAAGTTAATATTTCAAAAGCTCTATTTCTGTAAATAAAATTTCCAATTCTAATTTCCAAAAACCTAGCACTTAAAATCACTTTCTCGTTCCCATATCAAAACTTGACTTATATCAAAACATGTCTGTATCCTGCATCACTTTGATCTGTTCAGTGACACATTCACACGAATCCCACGAGACGGGGAAGGCTGCAGACTCGAGTGACGCCACCGGGATGCAAGTGAAACACTGTGAGCAAAAGCACTGAACCGAACTCAGTCAGTGAGATTAGCCGAGTTCTGTGCCAGGCCGCCGATGCCGCCAGAAGATCCGATTAGTTCACAAATGGACATGTGATTGTTCGCTGTCGTCACGTCGCCACTCCGGCATTAGTAATGCTGGTAATATCCTCAACGAAGATATTGTCAACTAGGTTGATGGAGGTATACATTGATGATATATCAATGCTCGTAGAATCACAAAATCAGTAATACTTTTTTTCTAAATTTCACCAGTATACAGGATATAATTAAAATCTGTGTAAAACGACACACTGATCATTAATGCCCGGATTTTTAGGCAATTGCCTAGATTCAAATTTTAATATACTTCAGGCAATTTCGTTTTTCTATACATAGGTAATATGTTTACGTGTAATGGAAAGTTTTTTTTTCGTGCCTTAGAGCCTATTTTTTCTATATTTTGGTTATTGTGTCTATTTTACCTTATTGAGCAGACAAGGTTTATCATCTACTTCGTTGACTAATTCAACCTAACCTATAATATTTAAAGTACTTACTGTAATTAAGTTTTTGTGTGTGAATTTAAAATGCCGGAAGAAAAAACGTTTTTTGGTCAAAATTTTACGTGGCAATTCAATTGTGTCTTTGCCATTAATCAATGGAGCTGAGGTAACTTTAGACGATATGGCTAAATATAAGAACGCTCCTGTCACATTTTGTGATGTCGAACGAAATTTTCAACTTACAAGCAAGTTCTGACAGACCGAAGACAGTCCCTTTACGAAAATTATATAGAGCAATTGCTCGTAATATTTTGTGAATTAAAGTATACTAGATAATTTGAATTTGCATAATAGTTAATAAAATGAGAACCTTACATTATTATTTTTCAGATTGCATTAATTTTTGTTTAAAATGATTATTTTTTTCTAACGAACAGTAGATAAGAGTACCAATATTAGAGAAAGGATTCGTTTTTTTTTTAACAAATTTTTTACATTTAGGCTGCCTAAAATACCGCCTATTTTAGAGTAATTACCGGCCTATATGCCTGCTTATTTGGGTGTTTTTAAGAGCCTAAATATCCGGGCTTTACTGATCATGAAACAAAAAGAAATTTTTGCTACGATTGCTATGAAACGTTGACAATTACGCTGTCATTTGTCATCGTAAAGTTGACGTTTTCTGTGGAACAATCGAAAAATATCTTTTTTGCGCTTCTCCAATGGCAAAGCGCGAAAATGACGTTAAATGCGCGCGTTTCCAATGGCAATGCGCGAAAAAGATATTAAATGCGCGCTTATTTCAATAGTTAGCAGGGATACAAACAAAACAGAAACTTGTCATATTGACAGTTGACAGAACGAATATATTTTCGGTACTCATATACGTTTTTTAATCATTTTAAGATGCAAACGTAGAAAAAATGATGTGTGTATCACTAGCGTAAAGTGTCTTTGTTCCTCTTACACTATTGCAGTTCTCGCCTTCGGCTCGCGCTGCAATTTTCGTGTTCGAGTAACAAAGAATCACTTACGCTCTTAATACATAAATAACTATTTTTAATAATTGTTAAATGGATTTCAGGCTTTAGCGAAAAATAAAGAATTTAAACAATTTAAATTTTCATTCTTTACTTCCTTGTACGAAGTAAAGTAATCATACTATAATGTAATGTATCTTATATAGCTTTGCTAAATACAGCTAATATTATTATTATTATTCTAGAGGCACAAAAAATGTTTGCTGCAAATAACGTGAAATTATTTTTGCGAACTTCAGAAAAATTCTTTTTGTGATGTAATGTAATACATGTGTATCTTCTAATTCTTTCCCAAAATATACATAGACATACATTTATAATTTTAACATCTAGTTTAGAAACTTCTTGTATAGTTACAATTTTAACGACATTTCGTTTAATCACGCACGTATTCCAGACGATTCAGCGTTATATTCCGCAAGTACTTTAAGTTAAAAAAATAAGATGAAATTTTAATATCAACGTAAAATGGAGATAGTGTTTGTGTTTGTTATTTCAATGTAGTTTAAACTTTAAACAATTTCAAATAATGATTCTAAAACGAATCCTCTTAATTTAATAAAAATATGAGTACAAGCAATTTCTAAAGTATATAAAACAAATAATATTCTAACATTAGAACGTAAAGACAGCCATCAAACAGTTAGAAAATGAATCCAAACAAACAAGTAGATAACATCAGAGGAAAATCGTATCTTCGAGCGTCCAAGCCTTCGAATCTCCGACATCGGTGATCGGAGCGTCGAGCGAACAGGACGCAATAAAAAAGTTTCCGCGTCTTTCGTATTTGTTTAGGACAACTGTCCGTAGCGCTAGCGAGTTCGGTAGGAAACTACTTTAAAATAATTACCACAGTGATTGGCGGCCGATGTTTTCCTGCGCGGTCCCCGGGGACCGGGTCAATCCTTGCCGCCGCCACCACCACTACCACCACCGGCCCAAATGCACCTCGACAAATCCCGTCCACTTAGCCGCGTCGCTCTCCACACAACTTTGTCTCTACGTGGATTTTCACTTGACAAAGGATGATACGAAGACGCGATACACTACGCTACTTTCTTCTTCTCTCTACCATATATCTCTTTAACCTTAGTAGTTCAATTTTTTTAATTGTTGAGTTGTTTCAAAACTGTTCACTCAAATTAAAAGTTATGAGTTTTGAATTTTAGATAATTGTAATATTGTAATGAATTCCATTAGTAGGACTTAGTATGTGTACACTAGGATTGTCAATAATAGGAAAAATATCACAACTGAACTATTAAATCATTAAATTGTTATTTGCTAAAGTTATGAAAATTATCACAAAATAGAAAAAGTTTAGATAAATTCAGTATAATTTCTATACCTTTGATAATCGGTTAAATGTCATTTTTATATATTCTGCACAAGACTTAATACTAAACGCGGCCTAATTTAATGAAATTTGGAAAAAATAAATGACAGTCGTTCAAATATCATTTTTGACACTCTTCTAAAATTCTCAATTCGAGAGCTTTAATTTTATACCAAACTTCGCATATTTTGAATAACTTTTGAAAAAATAATTGACGAACATTTAAATGTAATATTTGCCACTCAACTAAAAGTCATTAGGACTCTAATATTATTTATGATTTACATATTTTCATATGTTTTGCAACAACATAATAATTTTCAATATTATCAAAATAGGGTAGGTGGCTCAGTGGTATCGAGTCGCCCTGTGGATCTTGAGAACCCTAGTTCGATCCCACAGCCGACAAACAATTTTCCCCAAATTAAATCTATCCCTGTGGCTTCCCCTCCACTAACATCTTTAGAGGCCGTGATTTGACGGCTGGTAACCGCTCTTCAGATGAAGAAATATATCACTTACCGAGATCTGTTTCAGCAGAGTACCACACCCAGTAATGAATAAAAGACGTGATGATATATTTATTTAATAAAATCTTAAAATGATCTATTAATAAAGTTGTGATACCACTGGTTGTATAAAGCCCAACAAAGTACGTAACCTCAGTTTTTCACTTAAAAGCTTAAATGTAAAGTTTCAATCAAAAATTTTACAACGTTTTTTTGACAGACCCAGAAGCACTTTTTGTTTTTTTGGGTTCAGTAGGGTCTAATCTAAAGTATCAAAATTCATGAAAATCTCGAAATTGAGAAAAAGTATTATTATACTTTCCTTAATAAAATTATCATAATGAATATTTGCCATTTCATATTTTTTTCTGAAAAATGTTTCTAAATTATTTTAGAAAAATAAAATGCAAATTTTAGGTATACTTTAGCAAAGTTTATATATGACCACAAGTATCTCTAAAATTTTAATGTAAAATTTGCCAATACAAATTAATCTGACTGAATTTTACGGTTGCTGATTCATATTAAAAAGTTTCACATTTCAGTTTTTTCCTATAATTTTTGTTGTTCATACTGTACAATAAATGTCCGGAAATTATACATTCATTCCAAAAAACCTATTACAAATATAATACAACAAAAAAATTAATGAAATTTTTTCCCATTTCCAACCTTACAACAAAAAATCCACCAGCAGATTTTTTTCATTAATTAAATCAACACAAAACGAACAAAACCTCAAACTCTGCCAATCATCTACAAAATTGATCTCCCAATCCCCATTACTACCAAAATCAATCAATTTGCTTAAAATATGCAGACGTTCACATAACAACGGCGAGAATCACGGAATCACGAAATCACGAGACGAGACACATTGGCGTAGGTAGACGAGAAGTGTCGGTTGGTGTGGGTCGAAAGATTTGTGTGCCAGTCAAGTGTGATGACGCGGGTTCGAGGCCCGGTGAATTATACAACGCCATGCATACTGCATGAATTGACTAAACACGACGGTTAACTGGAAGTTCTCTGCGGACGCTGATGCTGATACCATCTAGCGTGAAATGTTGAGTTCTCCACGCGGGATCATTATTATACGTGAACAACGTGTGTGAGCTTTGTGATGTGTACCACAGATAAAGGTAACAGTGAGAATATGAAATTCATATAGGGGTTACTATCTAATTATAGATATACTAGAGTCGTAGAATCGCTCAACAATTATTCAAAAGTATCAAGAAATATAGTTAGTAATATCAGTGGCACACATTAATATATAGTTGATAAGAAATAAATATAAAATAAATATATCATCATGCCTTTTACCCATTACTGGGTGTGTCACTCTGCCGAAGCAAATCTCGGTATGTGATATATTTGTTCGTGTGAAGCAGGGTTCGTAAATATCATGATATTTATAATAAATATCAAAATATCTGATATATAGGATATATATCAGATAAATATCACTTTTTGGATATTTATTTTTTAATTTTAGTTTTTGTACATATTTATTATCACAATAGGAAATACAAAATAAATTATTACTCCTAAATTAAAAATTAACATAGGTAATGAAAAAAAGTAAATATACATTGAATGGATACACAAATATTATATAGTACTAAGAATAGTAAGAATATTTAAATAATCCTATATCCTAAATAGGGGCAAATCATCATCTTCTGATGAACTTCCTGAACATAGCGTTGCAGATAGAGACTCATTTGGGCAAATCCAATCTAAATTTGTTTTTTTTTTTGTAGTTTCTTTTTGGTTTAAATATTTAAACATAAAAACTAATTTACCGGCATTGTCGTTACCGAGACGATTACGTAATTGAGATTGGACAATGCCAAAAGTGGAGAAATATCGTTCCAGCCCTGCTGTTGCTGTTACAGCAGTGTGTAACTGTTCACATAGTTCAATAAATGTACTTTTATTTGGCCACTCTGACTCATTGATAATTACACTTTTCCACCATATTAAAGGATTTGTATTTCTAAAATGAGTACCAAATAAAAATTTTGGAAATGGTTCAGACTTTGCCGTTAATGACATCACAAATGACACACAATTTGGATTTATGTCGTTGATGTGAAGTTAGTCAAAAGCTAGTAAAGTAAGAATTATCTTTAGAATATAATTTTAACAGAATTAATGAAAGTAATAATGAGAGGTATACTGTATTTATTATAGACTATTTGATATTTTTATATAATGGATATATATCTTCGAACCCTGTTTATAAGTTAACTGAAGCACGAGAAAATTAATGCCGTTGAGCGCGTTTTCATATCACATTTAGTTTTTGAGATATAGCCTCGGAATAGTAGAAAAACTGAAAAATTCGAAAAATTTCTCTTTTCCGGAGGCTATATCTCAAAAAGTAAACAAGATATGGATATGCGCTCAACGGCGTTGAATTCCCCGTGTCCGAATTGACTTATAAGCAAATTTTCATACAATTTTAAGCAATTTAATATTTTTAATTATTTCCCTTTGGTTTTTTCAGATTTTAATTCAATTTTCCCAAAAATCCTTAATCGTAGGATTATTAAAACGAAAATTTACATACATATGTATTTTGACCCACTGAATTTAGTGGTGCAATCTTCAAATGCATATGACTTCTGGTTTTCGAGAAAATGTTAAAAAACCGCTTTTTGCGATTTTTTTGGCGGAAAATTGAAAAAAAATAAAAATCGCTGAAACTATGTTTATAAGTTAACTGAAGCACGAGAAAATTAATGCCGTTGACCGCGTTTTCATATCACATTTAGTTTTCGAGATATAGCCTCGTAAAAGTAGAAAAACTGAAAAATTCGAAAAATTTCACTTTTCCGGAGGCTATATCTCAAAAACTAAACAAGATATGGAAATGCGCTCAACGGCGTTGAATTCCCCGTGTCCGAATTGACTTATAAGCAATTTTTCATACAATTTTAAGCAATTTAATATTTTTAATTATTTCCTAAGGGGTACCCCTTTGGTTTTTTCAGATTTTAATTCAATTTTCCCAAAAATCCTTAATCGTAGGATTATTAAAACGAAAATTTACATACATATGTATTTTGACCCACTGAATCCAGTGGTGCAATCTTCAAATGCATATGACTTCTGGTTTTCGAGAAAATGTTAAAAAACCGCTTTTTGCGATTTTTTTGGCGGAAAATTGAAAAAAAATAAAAATCGCTGAAACTATGTTTATAAGTTAACTGAAGCACGAGAAAATTAATGCCGTTGAGCGCGTTTTCATATCACATTTAGTTTTTGAGATATAGCCTCGGAAAAGTAGAACTGAAAAATTCGAAAAATTTCACTACTCCGGAGGCTATATCTCAAAAACTATTTGATATTTTTATATAATGGATATATATCATTGCAAAAATATGACGATATATATCAAAATAAATATCATGATATATATATCGATCGATATATATCTTCGAACCCTGGCTGTGAAGTGCGGTTACCAGCCGTCAAATCACGGCTCCCAAAGATGTTAGTGGAGGGGGAGTTACAGGGGTAGATTTAATTTGCTGAAAATTGTTTGTCGGCTGTGGGGAGCGAACAAGGATTCTCAAGATCTACAGGCCGACAAAATAAATAAATAAATTAATAATAAATTAATTATATTTTTAAAGAATAGAATATTCATTATAAACTTAAATATAATATAGTGAAAAACTGTTTATAAATAATTATAAATCTCTTATCTTTCAGTTAACATCAGAAGTATAAATTATTAAGAATCATTTATACAATGAAATTAAGTGATATCTATTGACGAAATTTTTATATTCATTCTTTTAACGTCTTTTTATAAATCGATTTTTTCTTTAGAGTTGATAATATTTGTCTACATCACTGGTTTTAACTTGGGGATGATTATACCCAAAGGGCCTTATTATTGATTTAGCTGAAAGTAATGGGAAACTTTCATTTTTCATGTATATCTAAAGGAAAATTATGTATATATATATATTTTTTTTTCTATCTAAAGGGGCCGGTCCCCTAAAAATAAAGATAAATATAACTCCGCAACGAAATATATATTCTTATATTTGCAAATATAAATCTATACAGATTCAATCATTTTTGTTAGTTAAACATCTAATTAATTTTTATTTTGCTTCTTATTGAAAGGTTACTATGCTAAAAACGACTTAGAACCACTGGTCTACCATTCATTCCTGTAATTTACTCGTAATTCCAGAAGAATATAAAATGCACTGCCCTTGATAAAACTAGTAAGCTATTTATTAAATCAGTTAAATTGAAATTAACCAAACTCACCAGTATTTTATTGGACTGCTCCACGTCCCTCGAAATGGTTCGGTTACGATTGGCTCCACACCTACAAGACATTTTATTATTATTATTATTATTATTATTATTATTATTACAATACACTGTCCAGACAGGCGTACCCAATTAATTGGACAGGAACAAAAAAATACAAAAATATAAAAGTAAACACATATACAGTATTAAACAAAGAATAAATAAACACTAAATAAAGCTAAGCAAAATACAAATTTATCATTCAGTATTAGCAGAGAGAAACTTCCTATAACGTGACAACGAAATACAAAAAATATCAATTTGTGACTCAATACGATTATACAGAGAGTACATAAGATGTACGAGAGAATATTGCAAAATATTAGTACGAGCAGCAGACGGTCGGAAAAAATGAGGATTCCTAGAATGGAATGATGTAATGATATACATTTTACTTATATTTAGATTTCAAGTAAATACCCAATGAGAAGTAAATATAATTGATTTATGATACATGTAAAAAGCAGATAACGTTACGAGTATCGTAAAATAATAATCTTTTTAAAAAAATGAAAAAATATTTTTTATTTCAATTGTATAACTACTAGACATAAGCCTGCTATGGCTACACTAGTATCCAAATGGTTGTTCATTTACGTTTTTATTTGTTGTGTGCTGTTAAATGCAACTTAATGCAATTCGTTGTTAAGGAATTATTCGCATAGTAACATTAGACAATAAAAAAATACATTTTTACCTTCTTGAAATGAAAAAAGATTAAAAATCACCAACACTAGTTCACTACACAGATCACAGCAAAATCTAACTCACAACTAAACAATCTGAAGTGTAATTGCCTGGTCGGCCTGCGCCGAAACAATTTATAACTTGTTTATAATTGTGTAAGCTCTATTCAATGCATTTAATCAAGAATAATTTAATTGTAAATACTTATCAGAGATGTAAAATAAATATATCATCACGCCTTTTACCCATCACTGGGTGTGGCACTCTGTCTAAGCAGATCTCGGTAAGTGATATATTTTTTCGCGTGAAGTGCGGTTACCAGCCGTCAAATCACGGCCTCCAAAGATATTAGTGGAGGAGGAGCCACAGGGGTAGATTTTTTAAATTGGTGAAAATTGTTTGTTGGCTGTGGGGATCGAACCAAGGTTCTCAAGATCCACAGGCCGACTCGATACCACTGAGCCACCTACCCCATAAATATATAAAATAAAACATACATTCATTTAATATATATATATGCAGTTACAGAAAATGTCCAAATATTTAGATAGGTCTTTTGTTCTAGCACCACTGGATTTTTTGTTACTTGAGATTTTCAAAATCCAATGTATACACTCGCAACATTTTAAATTAAGAACAATTAAAAATTTTGGTTCAAAATGTGTCTAGAAGTATTATAGGATTCCAATGTTATGAATAAATTTTATCGTTCGACATATTTTGATTCCTCTGTTTCATTTCAATGTAATATCGAGTCGACCCGTGATTTGAGAACCCGGATTCGATTCCCAATTTTCACCACATTAAAACTACCTGTGGCTCCTCCTCCACTAACGTCTTTAAGGGCCGTGATTTGACGGCGGGTAGAGTGCCACACCCAGTAATGGATAAAAAGCGTGATAAAATAAAATAAATAAATATATCATCACGCCTTTTACCCATTACTGGGTGTGGCACTCTGCCTAAGCAGATCTCGGTAAGTGATATATTTTATCGCGTGAAATGCGGTTACCAGCCGTCAAATCACGGCCCTCAAAGATATTAGTGGGGAGGGAGCCACAGGGGTAGATTTTTAAATTGGTGAAAATTGTTTGTCGGCTGTGGGGATCGAACCAGGGTTCTCAAGATCCACAGGCCGACTCGATACATTGTTGTCAAATATGTAACCATGGAAGTAGTAAATTCAATGTTATATAAAAAGGATTTGGAAAATATTAGACGCACAATTGTTAATTACAGAACAAAGATTTAAAGAAACACGTATTGCATTGTTAATTAGATAATTAACTAGCTACAATGATTAAGCCACTCTAAAAGTATAGATGTTATAAATAGTTTTTAGAATACATATTTGTTTTTCAGCTCCTTTTTGCTTCATTTTTTTTAATACAGAGAAAACATTTATATTAAGAACTCGTTTCTATAAATAATCAGTTCATATAATTTGTGTAATTTTTGCTGCGGTTCGATATATTTTTTAATTTAGTTAAAACTTGGTAAAGTGACTATTTGTTTTTTGCTTGTTTTCAGAAACCTTTTTCATACCATAAAAGATAATTAAATCTATTCAAGTGTGCTAAAACAATTTTCGAATAATTGAATACTGATTGAATAAAGTGAAATCGAAATAAAGCATTAGTAATAAAATTCCGTATGAAGCATTTTCAGCCACAAATTCAAACATCCTCTAATGAAGCTAGGATCGTGGGGGCTAATGAAACGATAACCGTTAACCTCATGTTGATCGGTTTCGCATTAAGCTGGCTCGGCTGCAAGCAACGTTCTCTGTGTTCTGTGCCGCAGTCACGATAATCTGACCAGAGTTAAGGACGCTGATGCCGACATGCAGAGGCGGGCGCAAATCCTCGTTACCAGGCAGCCATTGCCACCGCCAACGTTGCCGTGCTGCTAATTACTGCTTTATTATGATTAGCTTTCGGCAGCTAAAGCTACGAAGCTTATGGGCTTTGCCTTACAGGCTGCACTGCAGGAGCAGGCCTCAGTGCTGCTGTTTGTACACTTGCGCATACTAAGCTTTTGTTAACACTCTGACTCTGGCGATATGTCTGTTTCTGTGGCTGTGTGCGTGAGGTTTGATAGTTTACGGTGGACTACGATATTGTGTCTCATGCAAGTCTGTTTATTTCGTTTAATTCAGCAATTCTTAATCTTTTCTTTATTAAGAGTCCACTTCAATATATTTTTTGCCACGGATCGCCAAGGTTTATCTTCAGATTTCAAATCATAAAGTGCATCAAATATTTATTTAAAATTTGTTGCATAATAATTTTATTGGAATTCTTCTAAATCTATACAAATTTAAAATAATAGCAACAAAATTCTATCAAATTATTTATTTTTTAAATTTAACATTTTTTATCTATTTCGTATCCTATCAAGTCATTTTCAGGAGCTGAAAAAAATTACAAAATATGTTCAATTACATTTTTTTTTAAATTTCATTCCTTATATTATTAAACATCATTTATGGAGATTTGGATTTTATTAAACCGAAATTGTGAATTTTAATATTAAGGAATAGAAAAAAAATCGTTTTAAATTTGGATAACTAGACTTTTTTTTTTATTTCAAGAAAAAGTACATCGACTGCTACGGTCATTAGTACTCGGTACAGTGGTTATTTACAGTGTTATTATTTAGTGGTAATTATTTATTTAACATTTAGTATATTTAATTATATTTCATTAATGATGTTGATATCGCTGCAGAAGTTGATAGTGTTCGTTAGTCTATTGGTGTCGTTCCCTAATGCTTCTTCTAGTGTTGGTGGCATGTTGTGTCGTATTCTTTGTGTTGAGTATTTTGGGCGTTGTATTAAGATGTGTTCTATTGTGATTTGTGTGTTGCAGGTATTGCATATATCGGGTTCGGTTTTCTGCATGATGTATTTGTGGGTTATGTTCGAGTGTCCTATTCGTAGTCTGGTTATTTTGATTTGGTCCCTCCGGTTGTTTAGATTCCTCCATTTTTTTGTGTCTGGTTTTATGTTTTTGAGTTTGTTCCCTGTCGTATTTGTCCATAGTTCATCCCATTGTTTCTTTGTTTGTGTTTTTATTATCTGGAGGAAGTAACTAGACTTTAATGACAAATTGTTTATTAAGTAGGACGTGACGACATTTTGAAGAATTTATTTAGTTTTGCTAAATTATATGTATTATGTATTAATATGTGCACATTTCTTCTTGTTTTAAATAAAAGAAAATATTAAATTGTGTATTATATTTCGAAACTAAAAGGTGATGTACTTTCTCATTTATGCTACTGTATCCTATCGTTGATAGCCCTATAAGTAGTGACTATTTACTTTCTTTCTATTTTACGTTTATAAGGAAGTCATTATGAAACCCAGTTGCGTATCAAAAGAGCGTTCATTACGATACGCAACATTTTGTTTTAGACGGTTGGTACTAGTGGATGACATACTGAAACTGTGTAGCTGAAAACATCAAAATTTCAATATAACTTCAAAATCTGAATAACTGCACGAATGTGAGTAACAATTATCATTCACAACATTTAATATACAAATTTTCCTAAATTGATTCGGTTTCAAATATCGCAGATTTTTTTTCAAATTTTAATTTATAAAAGACGCAAAATAGAAAAATAGTATAAATAATTCATTCCATAAGATTTTTATCGCATTTGTCCTTGTCTTATAAAACTCGTTCTTTAATGTACTATATTAAAACTTTGAGTCAAGGATCTCAGAATGCCGAAATAGTGGTACTCTGTAGAGTAATTATAAAAATAACAAATAATGATCCAGTTACAGAATAAGAAACAAATTTAAGCGAGAATATGCATTTAAAATCTATATAAATTATATAGCATTCATTAATTAATTGTTAATAATTATGTACTACAACTAATTAATAAATATATTAGCAACGCAAACTCAAACCATTTGTTTTTTAATTCATCTGATCTTATTCGCTTTTGGAGTAGGTGGCTGTGGTATTGAGTCGGCCTGTGGATTTGAGAACCTGGGTTCGATTCCCATAGCCGACAAACAATTTTCATCAAATTAAATCTATCCCTGTGGTTTTCCCTCCACTAACATCTTTGGGTGCCGTGATTTGACGTTTGGTAGTCGTATTTCACGCGTAGAAATGTATCACTTGCCGAGATGTACTAAGGAAGAGTGCCACACCCAGTAATGGGTATAAAGCGTGATGATATATTTATTTATTATTCTATGTTGGTTATATACTTAAGTTCAGGATAATAACTAGACGCTACGCTCGTATGGTAGCCTATCTTCTTATAAGTTATTAATCAATGGTATTACGATTGATGTAAACACAATTTCATTCTTATATATGAAAGAAAGTTTCCGTAACAATCGAACAAGTATGATCTTGTTTCCATCACACAGGTAATCGCGTGTCAGTCACGGAACACACATCAGCTCACCGGAACTTCCGGGAAAAACTGCGAACTTTCCATTTCCACGAAGCCAGCAACTTCGGCTCTACGCGAACGCGTTCGTTCTAAGGTAAAAGTCACGGTTAGCGTTACCACAAATACTGATATTTGATTTTATTAGTTGCTCGTTAATTGTTAACGAGTAAATCAAACAAGCCATTCCATTTCATGGTTTTGCTACGTAGAACACTGATGATTATGATTACTTTGGTCTCTGCGGCTTCTATTAATTGGAAGTGTGTATGTTCGTAATACAGTTTTTATATATTAGACCAGAGGTTTTTAAAATGTGGGTCCGTGGGGAGTTGCGAAGAAAATTGACATGAGCTAACTAGAAATTTAAAAAATAGTTATTTGTTAAGTAGACAGAAAATAGCAGATTTACTGCCGCGGCTAGAGTAGAATCTAACCAAGACAATAAATCTTATTTTTTACTGTGTTCAACACATAATATTTTTGCCAATTGTTTCAAATTAATATTATTAATGTGTACTATTTTCAATATTTTTAACGATCAGCATCATCGTAGCTATCATGTTGCTATTCATTTGTTAAGCGATGATTACATAAAAACAAATTTTACGTTTATAAATTCGTAAATGTTAGTCTAACGAAAATTTGCGAAGGTAACCATAAAGCTACAAATGACGATAACCTTTAACCAAAAATATATTAAACCGGTTTTAGTGAACATTATATTTACGTAATTTAGTTCTGAAAGAAAAGTTTAAAATATTCCATATTCTTTTGTTTTCTTTTTGTTTTATCAGTCAAGTTAATGAAGATAGATGTTTTTTAGATCGTCGATATATTTTATCATATTTAAGATCTTCAGTGAAAGAAGATGTTTCAGAAAATATAATGGTCATCACAGAAAATCCTCAAATAAGGTTATTACCGTAAAGTGAGGTTACTTTAAAAAGTTAATTCCCTTTTTTCATTTATAACTTTTGACCCAATTTAAATTTTGACATGAAATAAAGTTATTAGAAAGATCTTTATTAGTACCTCAGGTAAACTTATAAAAAAATAATAATTAATAACTCCTACTATGAGGAATACTTTTTTTTCGATTTAAAGATATATTTAAGGTGGCACCTTAATACTGATAAATGTTTCATTAATGACTAAACTCGTGAGTAACATGATTTTTATAATTATTATGTCTTTATTTTGCATAATAAGCTTTTTTCTTATATAAGAGTGATAGAATTACTTTTAATTATGTTTGCAAATATTATATTTATAGATACAAAATAAAAATGCATAAATTGAATTATTGTACTATTTTATTTATTATATTTTTAATCGATAAATTAATCGGTTTAAACAGGTTTTCTATTTTTTTAAACTTTTATTATTATAATATTCTAGATATTAGTTAACCATTAATTAGTATTTTTTCGGTTACATGCCCTAGTATTAATAATATGTATGAATCAGTTTCCTTTTAAAGTTTATTTTTTACACACACACATTCTTAATATATGTCGCTTGTGTTCAATTTAATGTGAACGTGTTTTGAATTTTGTCCCATTTCCGCATATTCATTCACCAAATCTACAGACAGCAATGATGGATTCTAGACCGCCTTAACATTTTATGCTTTAAACATAATCCAGAGGATTGCAACCCCTCGGTCCTGGTATTGCAGTATTAGCATGTCTTTTACATTTCACCCTCTTGAGTTTTAAGTAAAAATCTACCCCTATTTAAGAGTGCATTACGATGACATTGATGATAGCATCCCTTACTACTATGTTACTTTCGTAACATCACTCAATATTTCTTCTTTATATGTACGAGATCTATTTTACAAACCGGAAATGTAAATTTTGCATTTTTTACTTTACTATTTTAACTTTGCATTCAGAATATCATACAACAGTGGTGACTCTTATTCTAAAATTGGTGAAGTGATGAATCTGGTGAACAAAGATTCAGTGAATGTTATAAGGGTTCGTGCTATCACATTTCGTAGGATGAATGTAAGATTGAGAAGAAAGGTGTTAGAAAAGTGTGTATAAGTCAGTTGAGATAGTTTGAGCATGTGAGATGTATGTCGACTGAAATATTTATCATATTGAGCGATTGCATGGGTGATCTAAGAATAAATGGATGTATATGAATTGAAGGTTTGTTGCGTGAATGAAACAAACGAACTTGTATGAAAACAAGTATGATTGTGAGTGAAGCGTATGTGATGAATCTGATGAACAAATATTCAGTGAATATTTCAAAGGTTCGTGCTCCATTTCGTAGGATGAATGTAAGATTGAGAAGAATGGTGTTAGAAAAGTGTGTATAAGTCAGTTGAGCATGTGAAATGTATGTTGAATGAAATATTTATCACATTGAGAGATTGAATTGAAGGTTTGTTGCGTGAATGAAACAAACTAACTTGTATGAAAACAATTAAGAATCTGAGTAAAACGAAAGTGATGAATCTGGTGAACAAATATTCAGTGAATGTTTCAAAGGTTCATGCTAGCCCATTTCGTAGGATGAATGTAAGATAGAGAAGAATGGTGTTAGAAAAATGTGTATAAGTCAGTAGAAATAGTTTGAGCATGTGAAATGTATGTCGAATGAAATATTTATGACATTGAGAGATTGCATGGATGTTCTAAGAATAAATGGATGTATATGAATGCTTGTTGCGTGAAAAAAAAACAAACGAACTTGTATGAAAACAATTATGATTGTGAGTGAAGTGAACGTAATGAATCTGGTGAACAAATATTCAGTGAAAGTTTCAAAGGTTCGTGCTGTCCCATTTCGTAGGATGAATGTAAGATTGAGAAGAATGATCTTAGAAAAGTAAATATAAGTCAGTTGAGATAGTTTGAGCATGTGAAATGTATGTCGAATGAAATATTTATGACATTGAGAGATTGCATGGGGGATCTAGGAATAGATGGATGTATATGAATTGAAGGTTTGTTGCGTGAATGAAACAAACGAACTTGTATGAAAACAATTATGATTGTGAGTGAAGCGAATATGATGAATCTGGTGAACAAATATTCAGTGAACGTTTCAGAGGTTCATACTATCCTATTTCGTAGGATATAGCGTGATTTTATGTACGTAAATAACTAAATATATATGCACGAACCCAGAACTATAGTTTTCATAAATTTTAGTTACATACAATTCAGTGGTATCGAATCTAACAATTTTCACCACATTGAAATTTCCACTCTGGTTCTTCCTTTACTAACATCTTTGAGGGAAATAATTTGACGGATAGAAACCGCATTTTCCGCGCACAAATATTCAACTTACTGAGATCTGTTACGGTTGAGCGCCACACTCAATAAAAGACCATTCGTTTTATAACATTAATATTATATACTATCAACTTCTAAACATTTCATTGCAAAATTGCATATAAGCAGAAAAAATAATACTTTTTAAAACAAATAGTGCAATTCAACTTTAAACTGCAAAGTATATTTAAAACTAGTACACATTATCCACTACATGACCAATAGTAACAGTAAACAATATTTAAAAAATATTTATTAGAGCAATCTCTCATAAACCCAAGAACCTAACATAACAATAGTTCCAAACGAGTATTTAAAGCTGACATATCATCGAGATTCGCAACAAACAAATGCCAGAACAATTGCTTTCAGCGCACTACATATTTGATACGTATTTAAATGAGTCTGTGACTGTGACTGCGCTGCTCTTGGTCCGTCACACGGCGTCACGGCAGTCAACCAGTCGGGCGCGCGTGCATAATTAACACGCGTACCCGCGTGCGTCACGGAGCCTGTAATCATCGGGACGAACACAATTTACAGTGGAAATCACACATAGTCGCCGCTCTGTAGGGATGGATGTTATGAATTCCATATTGGCTGTGAAATAGGTCATTTACAACATCAACTCACTCGTTGGTTTATGTGTGAGTGAGAATATACAGGATGGATGAATATGTTGGATGTTATCGTTTATCATGGATTAGTTTTCTCGCATGATGGATCTAGCTACTATGAAACCAGTGAAACTAACAGTTTCATGTTCTGGTCTAGTACAGATTCCAGAAGAATCATAAAGATTAGTGACTAGCATAGATTTAGAAAATTAGAAAATGTGAACTATTTACAAATTACTATTAGTACTGATATATTAAAATTTATAAAACGCTTTTTACCCATTACTGGGCGTGGCACTCTGCCTAAACAGATCTCGGTAAATGATATATTTTTGCGTGAAATGCGGTTACCAGCCGTCAAATCACGGCCCCCAAAGATATTAGTGGAGGGGGAGCCACAGGGATAGATTTAAATTGGTGAAATTTGTTTGTCGGCTGTGGGAATCGAACCATGGTTCTCAAGATCCACAGGCCGACTCGATACCACTGAGCCACCTACCCCATTTTAGAAAATGTGAACTATTTACAAATTACTATTAGTATTGATATATTAAAATTTATAAAATAAAAAAATAAATATATCATCACGCCTTTTACCCATTACTGGATGTGGCACTCTGCCTAATCAGATCTCGGTAAATGATATATTTTTTCGCGTGAAATGCGGTTACCAGCCGTCAAATAACGGCCCCCAAAGATATTAGTGGAGGGGGAGCCACAGGGGTAGATTTAAATTGGTGAAATTTGTTTGTCGACTGTGGGAATCGAACCATGGTTCTCAAGATCCACTGGCAGACTCGATACCACTGAGCCACCTACCCCATCCATATATATTTTGAAATAAAATTTTTTATTAGCTGAATGTTTTCAAATAAAACAAATTAGATAACTTAATAATAGGTATTTATTTGTCTAGATTATGTAGAAAAAAGAAAATAATAGTTGCTATAATTAATTTTATTATTAAATTAAATGCTCGAATAAATAAATAAATAAATAAATTAGAGTAAGCTTCCAATTCTGGTCCAATATGTCAGACACAACAAATTATTATTTTATTCTTCATGGCACTCTGATAATTGCTTTAAAACGTGTATTTTCTTTTGCCTCTAACTCGGACATAAGAAATTTTTCTTCAGTACAATTTTGTTCTAAAATTAATAGGTAAAGAGATATCACTAAATCAAAATTTTAACATTGAATTTCCTATGTTCGGAAAAAAGTAGACACCCGGTATATATATATATATATATATATATATGTAGAACGGTGATGATGTTACGAGTAGTATTACGGAATTTGAATCTTGCTCAAGCTAAAAATTATGTGAACTATCATACTGTGATTCGGTGATTCCGGATTCTGTACTGTAATTGGGATTAAATATGAATATATAATGAAGTAACGTAAGATATAACACGAAAGGTATCAGTAACGTGAAAGGTTCAGCATATGCTAGAGCTAGTAATAATTTATAATACAGTAAAGTAAGCAGCAAATTACAAGACGCAAAATATCTTTGGTCAATCAGAAGTAAGCATGATAAGGATAGTAGTAAACGGTGATTTATATTATCAATTGTTATCTGTCAGATCTAATTGTGTACTTGTTTTAAGCTTGGTGTCAGATAAAAATGGATTGCAAAGTTATACACAATTAGTAGAAATTCATAAATCTCTGTATGGTAAATCGTCAAAAGATTTAACTACCCAATGTTATCTAAATGAAGTTCAAACCAAGAGATGTCGAAGTTAAACGAAATATGCTGAAATTCTATTATATCATCTGATTGGTTGATGATAATAATTTGTGTGTTTTGTATAAATCATCAAATTACGTTACTTCTTACTTTACTTCAATTGCTTAACCTCCTGTGTTACTTTATTATAAATTTAGCTTTAGTTTCTGTTGAACAAAGTAACACAAATAAATAAATAAGTATATCGCTAATAGTACTTAATCTGCCCTTATATAAGTACAGTGGATTATTAAAATTATATAAATATCGCTTTAAAATTTGAAACAAATAATGAGGAGTTATTTTTGAGTGACTTAACTGTTAAGCAAGTTATGTTAAACAAAATATCAAAAGCTGAATATGAAAATTATAGAATTGGCAAATTAATTTTTAATTACTTTTATTATATATTTACAGATAAGAAATCAACTATGAGAGTGCGACAAATTGCGCTAAAGACTTTAATTCAACGCAAAGCGATCGATCTTATTTATCAATGTATTTTATGTATGTTTCTAACAACATCTTTATACTTTTTCCAAATATCATTGTAATGATTTTGTTGGAAATAAATTATTATTATTATTATAATAAAAGTCCCGAATTCAGATCTCATTTTGAACAAACTACGGCGACAACAGCACATACATCGGCAGCCAAATAAACATTTGAGTCAACTAAGTTATGTGACTTATTATTATCTGACGTAAACAAGCCACGTTGTAAATTTACTTATCAAGTAAGTTTATTTCAATTTTCTTTTAATTTTCTGCATATGTTTGGTAGTTAATCTTGCAAGTAAATTATTGATAAAATTCTATTTCTTATTAAATATAAATTCAGTTTACCTATCTCTAAAATAAATATTATCAATTTTATTTCCAGTGCTTTACCAATAAAACTCGCTGTTGGAATTTCGACCAGCCTGTGTATAAAACACGGAAACTAAATGTAAAAATGTTGACGCAAATGTGACGTGTTGGTACAAATGCACTTTTGCCATCAGATTTTTCAGCGCAAGTGACAAAATATCGTTATGGAAAAGGGGTACACGAATGCGAACACGTGTATTATAATTACGTTATTTGTTAGCGGCAAAATGAGAATTTTTCGCATGCATCGCGCATTTAAATGAAATTAATGTAATAAAATTTCGAATACAGACCATGAAAGAAATTCTCATTGAATTTTATTCTAGGATTTTATTAAAATTTGTTGTAAGGTATAAAGGCATTTTTGATATTGTTTTTCCGAGACAATTTTACAGATTGAATGCCATAATTATGTAACTGAAATTAGAGCTGTTATAGTTTTTAAATGCTTTTTTTTGCGCGAAAAATGTACGAGTACATTTAATTCTATTACTACTAAAATTAGAAAAGTATGAAAATTGTTACAGTAACAGTTCTTAAAAAATTCAAATGTTACTACTGTAAACCTTTAAAGCACATTTATTTCCAAACACTTTTGTTTTTAAATGATTCCGGTGATTGAGCATCCAAAAAACTTCTACTTTAGATATAATATTTAATAACAATTGAAACGATTCGATGATTTACAGGCCAAATATAACCTGTAAAAAAAAGGTTCAAATCGATTGAAAATTGTAGTATACAAAAAAAAACAGGCTAAACTGGAATTATAAATAAAATTTGGTTCAAATTAGTTCATAATTGCAAGAAGGATTTAGGGAACAAAGAAAAAAGCAAGCGACTGACGATCGAGTGAACGACATATATCCATTTAAACCAAAGCCGGATTCGTCAACTAGGGACTATCTCCAAGACATATGTATACAAATTTGTTTAATTTTTGCCATGATACAGACACCGTACTTCTAAGCTCGTCTCTTTGAGAGTCGACAAATTAAAAAACAGTAGAGAATTTGATCGAATCTGAAAAGGCTTTGCATTCAATTCCCATTGTTGTTGAATTTTTTCTGTCAGAAATAAGTGAAAATGAAGTTTGTTGTTGGAATTATATGAACGTAAAACGAGTAGGTAAGCATAAAATACTTAGTCAAATATGACGATACGATTAATGACACGCGTTCGTTATTTTGAGCGGTGGCCGGCGCTAATATTTTCCATCATATTTGCTGATTATTAAACGATTTCCGCAACAACAATGGAGAACAACTGAACCACGAACAAACAAACGACCGGCGGCAGCGGTAACGGCAGCCTGCTTCGATAATGAAAACCCTTCCGCCAGGACAGGATAGTAAACGCCGGGAGTTATAGCCAGCGAAGCCGTATTTCACAATTATTGTGCTCGCTCCCGAATCATACACATAATAGGTAATTTCTTGCATTAATTACTCGATTAAATATTAACTCTTGCAATCATAACACAGCTACTACTACGAGAGCGAGAGGAATACGGAGTAACTGCGTTCAACATTCACCCTCAACCCTTTGCTGCTCGCAGCGCCCAAGCCGAGCCCAGCGAATGCCGTTAACGCTCTATAGATTATGTGGGGTGGTAATACTGTGTAATAACCAGCCACCCTGAAGGGGAATACCCTGCTGCCTGCTGCTTGCCGCCTGCCGAAATAGAACTTGTTACTGGAAACGACGTTTTCCGCCAACCCGCCTCCACATATATTTATTCATAAGTATTCTCTCGTAAAAGTTATAATAACGGTAACTACTACGACACAACTTTCCTGATGCGCACGCGTACCACAAAAGCTTACTGTGTGCCTCCACTGCCGTAAGGGTACGTACCATCGCGCGGACTTGTCAATAACTTTAACAAAATCATTGTTCGTATTAACTTGCCTATTTGGTTAGGTGGAAGAATTGTCTTTGGCTGGACCTCGACCTTGTCTTAAGTAAATACAGATTTACTTATTTTATTAGACACATTATTAATCATCTTCAAAACTAAAGAAAATATGTTTTTCTACGATTGCTATGAAAAGTTGATAATTACGCTCTTATTTGTCATCGTAAAGTTGACGTTTTCTCCGCAACGCGTGAAAATACGCGCGTTTCCAATAACAACGCGCAAAAAGATATTAAATGCGCGCTTATTTCAATAGTTATCAGGGATACAAATAAAACAGAAACTTGTCGTATTGATAATTGACAGAACGAATTTATTTTTAGTACGTATACGTTTTTTAATAATTTTAAGATGCAATCGTAGAAAAAATGTGTGTAAAGTGTCTTTGTTCCTGTTACACTATTGCAGCTCGAGTAACAAAGAATCACTTTACGGTCTTAATACACAAATAACTATATTATAATCAAGGTTAACGATTTTTAAAAACCATCTAACCATTTATGTTTACATTACTTGTCTATTTCAAAATATCTACTATTATTGTGATCATTGAAAATTAATTATTTCGTATTTACATTAAAATATCTGTATCAAAAGGAAGTTTTCATATTCAATTCAAACAATAAATATTTAATAAATTTGGTTTATACGAGTATGACATAAAAAGTTAGAAAACAAATTATTTTTAACTTTTACTTTTCCGACCTGCAACTGTCACTTTTCCGCCCTGAAACTATTATATTTCTCTCTATTTTTCTGTGATAGCTAGTTCTCTTTTGCATTTTCTGCCGCTTGCCGTAGTTCAGATGAAATACAATCCATTATTTCATTTTCAGAATCTGACATTTCGATATTTTATGATTTTCACGCTTTGAAGAATAGATGCACTCAGAAAATCAACAATAAACTTGTTGACAGATAAAAAAGAAACAAAAATTCATTACCTTCTAAATTATTTCGCAGGAGAAAGCAAACAAACGAATATTATTTATTATCTTTATTAAATAAATAAATATATCGTCACGCCTTTTACCCATTATTGGGTGTGGCACTCTGCCCAAGCAGATCTCGGTAAGTGATATATTTTTCGCGTAAAGTGCGGTTAGCAGCTGTCAAATCACGGCCCCCAAAGATATTAGCGGAGGGGGAGCCACAGAGGAAGATTTAAATTGATGTAAATTCTTTATTAATTTCTGATTATGAATAAAATAGTATACAAACCTCGGTAGAAAGTATCACTGACCCCAGACTAGCAAACAGCGCCAATTCGCGCCTTTGTTTGATGTCTTAGCGCTAGACTGCAATGAAACACTTTACACCTCGGTATGGAATATACTATTGTCATCATAATAATCATAATTTTAGTTAAACTGGAGGTCCGCGATGACTGAAAACTTAAAAACTGCTGCATTAGATAATATAATTCATTTTTAATAGCAATAATATCTCATTAAATTATTAAGAAAAAATCTGATGTGATCACCACATGACTTCCTTGTACGCGTATTAAACTATAGATATTTTTTTAATTGCACAAATCTTTTATTTTTTGTTATAATCCATAGCAAACTTAATATAAAAAAAAATACAAAAAATATATAATATTGAAATTTAGATATCTCGCTTATACAAAAGGCTAATTTTAAAATTCTTGATGTGCTAGACGCAGAATTTAATTCTATAAAACTTTTATTTGTAGCATTTATTTCTAAAATTAAAATAATACCATTTTTTTCAAAGAAAACTGTTAGTAGCTTCATGTAATGTGTCACTTCCGGTTAGTCTATTTTAACTAAAATCTATTATGTTATTTCCATTGATATAGTAGTCTTATATACCAAATTTGGAAAGTTTTAAATTATATTTGAATATAGTTTTTTATAAAAATCTATTATAAACTTCAAGTAAAGTACCACTTCCGGAAGTTATATAATGACCAAAAAGAGAGGTGCACAACTAGATGTTATAACAGTCCTAAATATAAAATTTTCTACGGCTTACCGTTTTTAAGTTATGCGAGATACATACGTACGTATATACGTACAGACGTCACGACGAAATTAATCAAAATGGATTCAGAGATGGCCAAAATGCGTATTTCCACTAAAATCTGAGAACCAAAAATTTTCGCGATTACAATACTTCCTTAACATCGTACAAGGAAGTAAAAAATGAGATACCAATAGGATATCATCAATTGTTAAAAATATTTATTAAATAATATCTTGTTTAGACGCATATTTCAGTTTAATATAAAGTGATGTTCCGAATTGATACTATATGAAATCAATCAATTACATCAGATATGTTTGATAACAATATATTGATTGGTAAAATAAAATTTTAATGATGAAACAAAAAAAGTGAACCGAACATAAAAGTTCTATAATATACGCATGGTCCTTTCAGCGTCGCTTACTTCCTGAGTTCGGAATATTCGCGGGTCACGTGATAACGCGAGTTCGCAGATGAGACTCTGAGATGCTCCTAAAAGTACAGTGTTCACGTTCGACGCTGGCTGCTGACGACGCGCTAATTTCTTACGAAAACTGATTAAAACTTTCATAGTTTCACATTATAAAACTTGCGATGAATAAAAACGGTCTTCTTCATGCCAAGAGCTTTGCCAAACTTGGATATTGTTCGATTTTTTTTAAGAGCAGAACTTAAAATTTTGTGTGGAGTTTTTTCTTATGAAGTGTAAAAATATTTAAGACTTGACGTTGACAGATTATATTCTTACATTTTGAAGTAAACTATCTTAAGTTTTTATCTCTAATAAGTAATCGTACTATGTAGTATATATATATATATATTTATTTATTTATTTATTTATGGGGTAGGTGGCTCAGTGGTATCGAGTCGGTTTGTGGATGTTGAGGCCCCTGGTTTGATCCCCACGGCCGACAATCAATTTACACCATGTTTAGTGTCAAGTAAATAGTGCTTTATTGGACTAGTACGATAAAATAGCAAAATTAAACTTCTGTCAAAGACAAAAACAGATGGCGTTAAAATCGTTTTAGGTGTAAAAATAAATTTAAAATTAGAAAGTTGTCCTCCTACCCCGCTCCTGGAGGTCTATGGGCGAGGTGGATTTTGACAGAATAAATTATTCCTCTCCAAACCATTAAACTTTTGATCCGATTCATATTTCTCCAGTTATTTGTGATGGTACATTTAAATGGGACACCCAGTAGAGTTCAGTCAAAAATAAATATAGTTTTTACTCCCCCTTAACCTAAACACCATGTTTCATTGATACAGCTGATAACGAGTTCCTATACCCCTGATAATAATATTGCACACATTAAGTATGTACTTATATTTAAACATTTTCTTAACATCGCTGTAGTAGGAGTGTACTGTATTTTATAATTATTCTTATAATGTAATTAATATGAGTATATTTTTCAATTAAAAAATGATAAATAAATGTCATATTTAGAAACCTAAACTATTAAAATCATTCAAGAGACCCTCAAAAGTATTTATCAATTAAAATTCACTATCGAATTTCTATTATAATTAGGGATTACAAGGTATATATATATATATATATATATATATATATATATATATATATATATATATATATATATATATATATATATATATATATTAGAGATGGGCGTATATCAAATTTCTCGAATTCGAATATCGAATACGAATATTAATCAGATCTCGAGGCACTCGAATATTCGAATACTCCTAAAATTTAATTTATTTATTATTAATAATTATTTAATTATGTCCTTTTCATTATTTGAATGAAATTGTTAAGATAAAATGAAAAAGACGAAAACTTCAAATTTAAGGTGAAACGTACGAAAACAAATTTGAAATATAGTACGTCTTCATGGTTTTGAAACAAAATATCTTTGTTATTAATAACTTCAAAGTATTGTAATAGCTTTAAGTTTATGTACAAATGATAAAGAAAAACATAGTCAAAAATTGAGGTCAACATATAGCGCGATATTCGAGGTATTCGAATGTTCGCTATACTCACGTTAATATTCGAAAATCTCGAATATCGAATAATGTCATTATTCGCGGCATTCGACTATTCGCGGATGATATTCGCCCATCTCTAATATATATATATATATATATATATATATATATATATATATATATATATATATATATATATATATTCCAACAAGTAGATTATTTCTAGATTTCATGAAAGGACAAATAATAAATCATGTTCGCGTAAAGCTGTAAGACGTACAGCCTTACCTAGAAAGTTTAAAAGTATCAAAGTGCACTAAAATAATATATCTTAAAGAAGACGGCATTGAGGACATTGTCTAAATAATAATTGTACTAAATAATAAATTAAAATCTGGACAAATTCATTTCTTTGATCACAGGCATAAAAACGTATCTATTAATTTGTGAACAGAGCTTGGAATTGTCTTAAGGAATAAGAGATGTTCATCTGGTTATTAACAATACATGACACGAAGTATCAAAGACGTTCGATGACATAACGTCCTTCGTTAACCAAACCAAATGGGCTAGCCCAACGCGAGTGACTTGTGTCGTAAGTCAGGCGTCACTGCTCCGATGTCGACGTCACGCGTCACGTTCCAACAGTGAACCTCAAACATTTCTAAAATAATCCATTATTCTTTTTTCATACATTTATGTTTAAAAAACTATATATGTACATGCATAATATTACGCTATATTCCAATTAAATCGGGTAGTACGAACACTCAAAATATTAACTTTTTAATTTATTTATTTATTTATTATTCATTATAAAAATAAATTTAAATAATTTTCAAATGATTAACAGCTTGATTTTATTTAAATTTTAAATAAGGACGACGTTTTATCCATTGGTTCTGCCCATGTTTAATTCTAGTAAATATTTAATTTAATTTAACAATAGTGGTAATTAAAAATAAATAAAATAATAATAAGTATATTTCAAATAAAAGGGGGCTTCTGGTTTAAATTCTGTATATATTTAAATTTTAGCGAGACCTACAAGTTTCACCGGAAGACTTATAAGAGAAGCTATTGAAATTTGTAAGGAGGAAAATAATATTAACAATTGTGATGGTTTGGAATTAAACAAGGCTTGGCTTCCATTGATTCACAATTTATAATTTTTTAAATTACATATTTTTGTCTTTTTACTTGTCATTTTTATTTATATGTCATTTGTTTATTTTTATGTCATTTATGTGTTATTTTATTTGTATTTCTGTCCTGATGAAGGTATTTGTTTAAAGTACCGAAACGTCGAGTTTTTTGAATTTTAAATATATACAGAATTTAAACCAGAAGTCCCCTTTTATTTATATATATGAATTCTGAAAGGTTTTTCCCTATGTTAAGTATATTTCACTTTTGACTCATTTCTGGGCATAGCACTAGCCGTCAAATTACTTCCACCAATGATGGTAGTGGAAAGAGAGCTACACGAGTAATTTAAATGTGGTGAAAATTGTTTGTCTGCTATGGAAATCGAACCCGGGTTCTCAAATTTACAGGCTGTTTCGATACCACCTATCCCTAATACATAATTTTGTATTTAGAAAATTTATCTCACTCTATCTTTAATGTATTTTAGCCTTATTAAAATTTTAGAATTTAAGGATTTTATGCACGTAAATCAATGTGCAAAGTTAAGCATTATGATACTAATGCAATAACGCACATTCAATCCTTAAAGTAATTAATTTCCATGTTTAACTTAACCAAATATGATAGAATTTTTAAGTATTCAACGATGTTTGTTAACATTCATGTAAATAATTTAGATATTTTTGCTTTTTTTTTTTGAGTGTATCTTTACGAATTCGTCGAGTTATATGACTCACGCTTATAATGTAAACTTTTTAATCGTTCAATAATGTAACACTTTACAAAGGTGTTACATAAAGAACTATTTCAGCACTGATAAATCTGGCGAAATGTTATCCCTTTGCTTTAAGTTCATATACTCTTGATGTCTGTAAACATCTGTGATTGTCACAATTTGACGTATTTCACAATCTTCTTCTGTAGATTGACTATATACAAATGGGTAAATGATGATACAACAATTTTATATTCAAAACACATATAAATGTGTCTAAATAATAACGTAGTAGTCTGGTAAAGTTTGAGAAGCGCTGTGTGAGGCAGTGCGTAGCGTCACGCTCAGGCGACTCACGCGCAAGACGCCGAACAAGGAGAAGGAGCAAGGAGCGCGGCAGTAGCGAAAACAAACGCACTCCCGCCCCGTCGGCCTGCCGCCCCTGGCGCCATGAATAATAGATGGGGCGGCGCTCTAACAATGACGTAACAACAATCGCGCCACTCTGCGCACAGATTGGCGGCGCGCGGCGGCGGCGACGGATGAACGCAGTGGCGAGGGGACGCGACGCAAGCGCGCGTGACGCCCGCCGCCCGCTGCAAAACGCTTCTTCTTCCCGGACACCGAACTCTGGACGACTCCGGACTCCGGATGTTACACAGCGCCACTTTATAAAAGCTGGTGATAATGTTCGTATATGCTTACAGTCAAACTCGGTCTTATCGAGGACATTCTTATTTGCAGGCAATCATAATTCAACTTTTTTGTGTGAAACATTGATAACAAACAAATTTAAACAATAATGAAAATCGTATGATTTAATGCTCTTCATTTTTTTGTAATTATCATTATGTCGTAAATATTTAACATTGCTGTGTCAACATCACGTTAGTTACAGTTTTTTGGAAAGAAAGTATCAGATTATATTTTAAAAATTGACATCCCAGTCAAATTCCATTTTCAATCTAAATTAAGATAAGACATTTTTCTTAATTTTTAACTGTATAATTAATTTTTATACTGACACTCAATATATTCAAATAAAGGATACAATAGAGTACCTGAATGCTCTGGTTAATTTCAATTGATGGTCCAAAGCGAGTTTGAATTTATTTCAAATGCTATTATCTGTAGAATAATTAAATATATTTGAGAGTGACTAACATTGACAAAGTAAGTTGACAAAAAGGAAAATTACATAAAATATCAGTTTGTAGTGCAGTAGGTTACATTAATAGGATATATAATATTAATAATATTTTCCTATAACACATATACAAAGCTAATTTTGTGACACTGTTTTGGTCAAAAATGATGACACTAAATTCGATTTTCTACAACTGTTTTTAGAAACTTTTTTATTTGTGAAGTTGTCGTACTGTCAAACAGACTCATTTTTAGCTGTCATTGCTCATATAAGTATCATTAGAATTTACTTTTTTTGATAAAATGAGATTATCAAATAATGATATACTTTTTTAAAATTTAAATTTAAAGGTATTTATTTTTAGAATGATATTGACAATATTATGAAACTCTAACCTAACTTATAAATGTCATATATGCCATATATTTATTATATATAAACTTATTTTAATGTAAGACCTTTTTAATTTCATTATAATATTAAAATAGTTTCTTAACAAATAATCCATACATAATTAATACAAATAGCAACAAAAGCTATCACGCAGGGCCGTTACGACCCGGAGATGCAAGGCGAGCTGACATTTAGTTTATTTCAAAAATTTTAAACAGTGTTAGAAATAACTACTAACTACTGTTAAAACTAATTTATTAGTAAAATAATTAATATAAAATTATTCTGTTTATACTATATTTATACTTCATTTAAAAACTATTTTATGTATCTCTTTACTAGAATGTAATAAAGCAACGTCGTGCGTAGCGTCGCATTGCAACCAGTTTTTATTTTGTCGACAAATCGCGTCGTGCCGCGGTTAGACTATACGCGCAAGATTTTGCAGGAAATGACTTGTTTTAAGCCAGATCTTAAAAATATGGATTATGTGTTATTTTAAGTTTGTAAATCTCAGACTTGACAACTTTAAAAAAATGGTGTTTTTTTCATTTTCTGTGTCTGTGTTTTATTTAAGGTAAAAATATTTCAAAAGCATTCCAGGTAATCAACAATGACAGATGCAAGAAGCTAACTTCACCCCGTATTTAATATGTCACTCGTTATATTGTCCGTCAGTACGGTGGTGTGGATAGCGATACGGAATTCGAATCCGGACATCCCGAGTTCGAATCTCACTCAAGCTAAAAATATATAAACTATCACACTGCGGCTTGGTGAGTGCGGACCCTGTACTTTAATTGGGATTAAGTTCCTGTTGTACAGCGTAACATAAATAAATAAATAAATATTAAAGCCATGGCTAAAACGTTCGAAGCCACAACTTCTCAAATGATATTTTAATAACGGGAGTAGAAAAATATTTGTTGACACAATCAGCATAGTTGCTCTATTTACATGAAGAAAATGTGATATCCTTGATATACCGCACCGACCTAACACTGAATATTATTATAACTAATTTCAATCAGGTTCGTAATTCAATCCAGATTTAAAAACCATTTAGAATTCATCTAACATAAGTCAGATAAAACACTACTTAACATGCCCCTTCTGTTGTTTATTTGTACATATATCCATACACACAGACACACACCCGATCTATCATCACAGTTGTATCCATCAGAACAAGTGAGGGTGCAGGGTGCATTCAGACATGCATTCCCGTCCCCTGGCTTAACCTCTGCTCTGTGCAAAGTCGCGCATATATTCTATTAGCGGACCTGAGTACGGCAGGGGAGAGAACAGGTCCGTGGCCCACTGGGACGCGTCGTACTCAAGGGGCACCATTGATGCTCATTTCTGGCAGCTGTAATCGTTTTTGGATCACTGTTATTCGTATTCATAGGCTATATCTGCCCTGTATGTGATATTGCACTACAGTTTGTTCGGGATGGATAATAAATCGCACCCTGAAGGAAAACAAGAAGCAGCCTGCTGTTTTTATGGGATTTCTTGTAAAGCTCGGGAATTATGGGTTGTATAAGACTTGATTCGATGTTATGGGATTGGGATAATTTGATCTTGCTTCACGGAGATATTATTGTGGTTGAGATATGATATAAATTTTGATGTAGACATTCTCTGAAGGGTATTGCTGTATTTTTTTATAGACTTCATTGATATGATGCTTTTTTTGTGATTGAGATTGCCAATTTCTACAATTTTAGAGATGAGAATCGAACGAGAAAACTCTCATCTCGGCGTTATCACTATTCAAAGAACAACTTAAGAAACAAAAATAGAAAAAGATTTGTTTTTTAACGATCGTCCAGAAAATTATCTCTTTCTGACTAGAAATCCGTCTCACCGATCTATGTAGGAAAATATGACCAGAAGAATCGGTAAAACCTTACCGATCCCTAAATTTCAAAAGAAGATCAGAAAATAAATGTTTCCATGGTAACTACTTTATTTATTTTGCGCAAAAGTTGATATTTTGTAACAAAAGTTGAAAGTAATATTTGATTGGGCCTGAAAATATTTTTTGTGTACTCATACATTAAAATGTGTTGTTTCGCGTCGCCTACGCAACGACCGAAACGTCAATTTCCCGCACTCGTTCGGGAAATTTTGGAAAAAACACTCCAATTTCTAAAGCACTTATTAAAAATCTATATTTATAATAAAAAAGTATAGTATCTCAAACACCCTTTTGCGTAATAATAATAAAAGAAAATGATGGAATATTGAATGAAATTTAATTTTAAAATGATAAATTTAGTGCATTTGGTTCACAATGTTGGCAACGAAATGACAGCACTGACAGCAGTGGAAACACATAACCTACAAACGTAAGGTAAATTGTAACAACAGATATGAAATTAAATAAGTTTAATAAATTTACTGTGTACTACAAATCAAATTAGTTAATAATATAACACTCTTTATTTGCATTAAATTAAAATTAAATCAATTGAAATTTGACATTACTGTGAAATTAGTTATAAAATGGTTACAAAGCAGTGTTATGTGTATATGGTATATTATTGTTTATGTTAATTATTGTTTTGTGGAATGTTATTATGAATGTTTATATTTATAGTACAACTTTGGCAATTTGAAATACTAACTCCTGGCACAACTTCGTTTCTTTGAATGGATTGTAAAGATGGCGGCACATGAACATTTATAGCAGCAGCAGCAGTTTCTGTTGAAGTACTTCCTCATGATGATGATTATATAGTTTTACACTTTTCGTACAAAAAATATTGTACAAACCTCTTGCGTGAACTAGGTTCCCGCACTTGGTATGTAAATAACTATTAGAACGAACCGTTGGCGACTTTTGGAATCCTGAGCGGATATGTTACGTACAATATTTTTGCGTTTACCAGCCATCAAATCACAACCCCTAAAGATGTTAGTGGAGGGGAGCCACAGGGATAGATTTAATTTGGTGAATATTGTTTGACGGCTGTGGGGACCGAACCATGGTTTTCAAGATCCACAGGCCGACTCGATACCACTGAGTCACCTACCCCATACATTTTAATTTAGTTCTGTATATTTAAATTTCTGTAAATTCTTTATATTTATATTAATTCTTTTTTGTATACGTGGACCCCTCGTGGTCTTTGACTATAGTGTTCCCTCAAAATCAAATAAATAAAAAAATTAACAACAATTAGTTGTTTTTGTGAATCTTTGCGGATTTTAAGTATGTAAATCTTGTTTTAAAATGAGGATATCGAATAACAAGCTTCGAATGTTATATCTGGCTTGCTGCCAGAAAAATCTAGTTCAGAGTGAGCTAACATACCATTGCAAATAATCACTTAATAATTATATTTCAAAATATTCGAAATATTTAAATTCAATTTGTTGTTGGTAGGTGGCTCAGTGATATCGAGTCGGTCTGTGGATCTTGAAAACCCTGGTTCGATCCCCACAGCCGACGAACAATTTTCACCAAATTAAATCTACCCCTGTGGCTACCCCTCCACTAATATCTTTGGGGCCCGTGATTTGACGGCTGGTAATCGCACTTCACCTGCCACATCCAGTAATGGGTAAAAGGTGTGATGATATGTTTATTTATTTATTTATTTATAAAAAAAAAACATTAACGTTAAGTAAATTACGGGTCTTTGGTTTATTATCCACGAATTCTACCTAATAGTATATTTAAAATTTACGATTTAGTGTACTGTAGTCAACATTGATAAAATCAAAAAACGAAAACGTACTTAGGTACATATCAGTGCAATGCGTCGAATAAAATTTATATTTACTCTGGTGAGTGCATCGTATTTCAGTGTGCAAAGTTAAATGCTCCAGGATGACGCGTCCTCCCTTCTCGCACAGCTTGCTGTTTGCATGTGAGAATAACGAACATTGCATTTGAACTCGGCGGGATTTTTATTTGGTTTCAACTGTTTGTTTATTTGGTTTGCATCAAGTGGGTTACGTGTTCTTGAAGAACTCCGGTGATGAAATGTATTTTCTCAGCGTGCAATACGACCAGGAAAACAACAATGTTTTGTTTGAATGATCTGCTGTTACGTGAAGACAGAGTTGCGTTTTATATATTTTTTAAAATGGTATGCTAACTTAATCGCAGAATATATCTAAAGATTAGAGTTATATTAATTACTAATGGTTCTATATCAATGATTTGTAACCCGTCACCATTGGCCATTTGTGACTAAAATTCCTAACGATTGTGACCAGTAGTAAATATTTATTTCCGAACTGAAATTTGAATTTTTAAATTTTATAGACAATTATAAAACGCATGGGGTAGGTAACAATAAATAAACTAAAACAAAAGTGAATTCAACAATAGCCAACATCATCCAAATAAGGTTCACTGGTATCGAGTCGGCCTGTGGATCTTGAGAACGCTGGTGCGATTCCCTCAGCCGACAAACAATTTTCATCAAATAAAAATCTACCTCTGTAGATCCCCCTCCACTAAAATCTTTGGGAGCGTGATTTGACGGCTGGTAACTGCACTTCACGCGAAAAAATATATCACTTACCGAGATCTGCAACAGCAGAGTGCAACACCCAGTAATGGGTAAAAGACGTGATGATATATTTATTTTTATTTTATAAATATAAAACATTTTATGAATATCATATTAATATTAATAATAAATAATAATATGCAGGTGCAAAAAAAAGTTGTGTAAACATTTTAAAGTGACAATATTTTACGGTTACTGAAACTTTTAAGTAGTCTGGCAATTGTGTCACATTGTCCACAGTTTTTGTTTTTTGTATGAAATATGAGTTTTATAACTTTGAATTTAGGTTAGTGCTCTCAATTTAAATATCTATTCTAATCACGAAATAATATTATATAATACATTCTGTTTTATAGAATCGACAATTTTATTTGAAAGGTTTATTTATAGTCTGTAAATACACAAAATCTAAAAGAAAATTTGATAAAATTTCTAGTGTTAAAAACATTGTCATTTTAATTTATAGGTTATTAGTTCTAGATTTCTACAAAGTTAAATGTTATAGACGGATGCATATGATATAAAAAATCGTTGATCTATAACTGTTCTAATTCTATATAAGTTATAAATCTGTAAATTATGGATCTATAGTGAAAAATCGCAGAATACCATTATTAATTTGAATTATTGTTGTGACATTACTTAATATTTGTTTGAAATAGTATATTATATAACAAGATTTATAAAAGTCTCTTTAGATACGAATGTATAAAAAAATAGTATCTAAAGATTTATAAAACGAGTCACAAATTAACAGTTTTATGAATTATTTTTTAAAAGTAAGGTGTTTACAATAACAGATGCCTGAAACTAACTTCACCCCGAGCATAATATCTCATGCCGTGACTAAAACATTTGAAGCCACGACTTGTCAACATGTGATTAAAGTGGTATGTAGCGCCATGGTAACCTGTAAGTTAAATGACATTTTAATAACAGGAGTAGAAAAAAATACTAAACCTTTTCATTGCGACGTGTAGGAAATATCAGGTGAAAGACAAACGTAAATATTAACATTTAGTTTTGTACTAGCGATCAGGTCGGCTTTGCCGACCTTCAGCTAGGCTCCGCAGCCCTTGAAGAAAAGTATTTTTCAAACTTGTTACTTTATACACCATCTGGTCGAGTTGATATTGTAAAAATTTACATTTGATACATTTTTATAAAATGATTTGCTTTCAACTCGTTTTGATTCATTTTTCATGTTCTCTTCGACCTTTCATGAAAACTGAAATAAGTAACAATTGACAATCAATCGATTACAATTTTTGGCTTCTATATCTCCTCATAACTTCGAATTTGATACCAAACACGATATGTTTCTAACGACTTTAGAAATAAACAATTGACAATCAGTTGACCTATTTTTTTATGTCTGTCTTTAATATGTCTGTTCGAATGCTCTCTTTAAATCTTTTAGTTTGATACCAAACTTGATAGATTTTTAGGAAAAACAATTGACAATCAGTCGATTATAATTTGAAATTATTCTGCTCGAAATCTCTTTTCAAAACATTTAATTTGATACCAAACACGATAGATTTCTAATGATTTTTATGAAAAACAATTGACAATCAGTTGATTACAATTTTAATAATTCTGTTTAAAAACTCTCTTCAATTCCTTTAGTTTGATACCAAACACGATACATTTCTAAACAGTATTAGAAAAAACAATTGACAATCATTCGATTATAATTTTTTATTATTCTGATCAAAATCCCTCTTCAAAATATTTAATTTGATACCAAACACGATACGTTTTTAATTACTTTTAGAAAAGCAAAACAATTGACAATCAGTGAATCACAATTTTTATTAATTCCGTTTAAAGCTATCTTCAAACAATTTAGTTTGATACAAAACACGATACATTTCTATTGACTTTCAGAAAAAACAATAGACAATCACTCGAATATATTGATAATAGTTGATTACTAATTTTAATTTTAATTCTAACGACTATCAAGTCTGTTAAAATATTTCATTATGAAACTTGATTTTGTTGAGAAAATACGCAGCCAAGCTGATGGTGTAAAACTTAGTTCCATCAATACTTGCCAACTTCATGGTGCACTGTCATGTCAAAAAATTTATTTTTTAAATAAACATTTAAAAAATCTGTAATTATAATATAAACGTCCCCTCATTCCTATAATATGCGTTAAATATATCAAAAGTAGTCTACAAATTTTTCTAATCAAGTAATTTATTATAAAAAACGCGATATGTCTACTGAGAAATGTCAAATCGACGATAGATGTTCTTCTTAAAAAATTCAAAGCTACCTCGCTCTAAGTTGATTTTTCGCCAAAAACGCATGTTTTTTCAAGATTACTCGCACATCATGTGTACGAAATATTTTAAACTATCAAAAGGCACTCCCCAGAGTTGCCCTCTATCAAATAAAAATTGTTTCAAATTTTTCGGATAATCCGTGTAGGCTGTAGAAATGGGCAACTGACTGTGATGAATCCAGATATATAAATATATAAATATATATCCGTTCTCTTTTAGTATATGGATTCAACTAGTCAAGTGTGCTTATGAATACACTACTTGTACTTGTAGGTACATTAGTATATCTATTACACTACACCCCTCATACTAAATCAGATTTCATTCATGCAGTATATTAGAGCACAACTGCTATAATTTTAATTTCAACGGGAGTTCAGATGAGATATGAGATGACCCCATCTGGTGAACAATAAACCGAAGCAGATTGGTTACAACTGTTGATGTTAAATTCATAGTCACCTATATTCATACGTGCATATTGCTTATGCATGATTCTCTATGCATTGCTTTCATAGAACGATTATAGACATAAAACATGTATTTATGTGGAATACAGTCGACTTTCAAATGAATTTACGATTAGGATATGACTGGAAGACTAAAATAAGACTTTCTGTCAGGTTCTTAGTGTATTATAAAATTATACCGTTAGTTTATTTTAACGTGAAATATGGGATTTGTCATATTCATAGTTACGAATCTGACATCAATATTTACTTGACTTTTTGCATTATTTTTAACGACTTGCTACCTGTAAATAATATATACAGGGTGTTTCACAACTTAGAGCAAAAAATTAAAGGGTATATTCTGTGCAACGTGCTGATCATGAAACAAAAAGAATTTTTTTTAAATTCGAAAAATTAAGGGTTGTTAACCTAAAACATTTTTTGTAGTAATGCACTGGATTCGCTTTCCTATTAAACACAAACAATGAAGTAGGTATCAACTACGAAAGAATAATTACACAATTCAATTATTAGCAGTTATTTATAATAGAATTTTATTTAATTAATAATTTTAACATAATCATCCATCCAGTGGCACTGGCAACGAAAAATTTTGGACTGGGAAACATGGAAAATAGTTTTGCGATTTAAAAAAAAAATCTTTTTGTTTCATGATCAGCACGTCGTACAGAATATACCCTTTAATTTTTTGCTCTAAGTTGTGAAACACCCTGTATACTTGAAGAAAATATTCAAATACCTATATATATATATATATACATATTTTTTCTACGATTGCGTCTTAAATGATTAAAAAACGTATATATACTGAAAATAAATTCGTTCTGTCAACTGTCAATATGACAAGTTTCTGTATTGTTTGTATCCCTGGTAACTATTGAAATAAATGCGCATTTAATATATTTTTTGCGCGTTGTCATTGGAAACAAAGATTTTCTCGATTGTTTCAACTTTTCATTGCAGTCGTAAACAATAAATATATCATCTCATCCTTTACCCATTACTGAGTGTGGTACTCTAGTGTAGCAGATCTCGGTAAGTAATATATTTATACGCTTAAATTGCGGTTACCAGTTGTCAAGTCACGGCCCCCAAAGATTTTAGTAGGGGAGGAGCCACAAGGATAATTTTAATGTGGTGAAAATTGTTTGTTGACTTTGAAAATCGAACCCGAGTTCTCAAATCCACAGTCTAACTGAATAACACTGAGCTATCTACCCCATAAGAAAGAAATTAAATCGGAAACTATAACTAAAATAGAAACAAATTATAAAAGTTCAACTACCAGAAGATTCCTTACGTTCATGAAGTAAATAAGATGAATAAGAAAAGTGTGCAAATTTGCCTAGCGAAATAATTTCTAATTACTTAATAAATCATTTATCCATCTAAAGAGATTATATCTTTCTTTGATTTATATTCACAGTTATAATTATCTCGGACATACACTAAAACGTATTTAAAAAATGAAATTAATTGCCTCGTGCTAAATAGTAATAAACCTTATTTCTGGCTGCTTTAAAAGTGCGCCATCTATTATGCATGAGAAGAGATAGAGCGCAGCAACGCAAGAACACAGCGACACTATCGGCCGCTGTGTGAACTACCGGAACGGCAAGCAGCCTTAAGGTTTTAATTACCGCATTTTGCTTGCGCCGAATATTTTAGATTATGAATATGTGCTCAGGGCGGCTCAAACCGGCCGGTCATGTTATTGGTTTGAATGAATTATTCAGAAGAGTGAACGATCCTGTATACCGACCTTAATAAAAGGACAATTATCTGTTTTACAACCAGCGTTAATATCCTCTTTATTATTTAAAATGTCTTGTTACGGACACCGACTAAATCGTAAAATATTTTTAGATTCACCAAATGACAATATAATTACTAAATGGTACTACTTACAGGAAATATAAAAAAGCGAGCAGAAAACTGAACATTTCAATGGCATAATTAATATTATTCGTCTAACTCTCGCGTCGTTTAAAAATTATAAGGCAGGAATAAATATATTTTAAAGACAATACAAGATGTTGTTACCATAAAACTAGAAATTCATAGGATGAAACATTCAAGATAATTTGCAAGTAACAAACTAAACTTAATTTTAATTTGTATTTCTTTAAGTAAATATTTAACAACAACAAAGACAAAATTAATTGTCATCCAACACTTGGTGAAACTAGGTTTAATAAAAGGTATAAAATAAACACTTGGCTTAGTTTCACAAAATTCAGCCTCCAAGTCACCTTATGAGGGCATCGTGTCTCAAGTCATCTTACCTGTTTGTTAGAGATCTTATTCTCTGCTGGCACAGTTCTTCGTCAACAGCTTCTTCACGTGAACTTTGTTCTAGGTGAAGAAGTGAGTTATATCATACTGATGAGCTCTAATAAGAGCGAAACGCGTCTATGGTTACTAACTGTGCTGGCCAGCCTCTGACGATGCCCTCATAAGGTGACTTGGAGGCTGAATTTTGTGAAACTGAGCCAATTATTTATTTTATACTTTTTATTAAATATTTAGCAATTAATAAAATTGACTTTAATTATAAAGAGAGAAAAATAGGGACACTACAAGGATTTGATCCTGATATTTTTTATTTCTGGTCAATTACTTTTATCCAACTGATCCATATGATTCAAAACTGATGTTAGTCCAATTTTTCTTTACCAAAAAATAATGCTTTAATTAAATGACACTACAAATAAATTACAAAATATTGAAACAACATTCATTACCGGGTATGAAGGTTCAAATATTTACCGCTTAAAGGATGGCATCTATCTATAACACTACTTCTTAAAAAAATTCGAGCCATAATGATGGTTGATACGAGAAATAACTATAAATATGCATGATTAAATAAGAAATCTCGAAGATATGAAAACCAGTAAAATAAAAAACTAATATTTGCTAACAATACGAGTAACATTTCTTTAAACGAATATCGAGATAGGGACAAGATTGATATGATAAACAAAATGTTAAGATATGTGCGAGACGATACAAGAATTGACTATTTCACCTCCTATTTCGCGGAATATATATCATCACGCCTTTTACCCATTCTGGATGTTGCACTATGCCGTGGCAAATATCGGAAAGTGGTATATTTATGCGGGTAAAGTGCGGTTACCAGCCGTCAATGCACGGTTTCCAAAGGTATTAGCGGAGCGGATGCCACTGAGGTAATTTTTATTTATTTATATATAACACGGTGTACAACAGGAATTTAATCCCAATTACAGTACAGGGTCCGCACTCAACGAGCCGCAGCATGAGTGCGATTCGAACTCGGGATCTCCGGATTGGAATTCCGTATCGCTATCCACACCACCGTACTGACGGACAATTTTAATGTGATAAAAATGGTGAACTGAGTGAATTGAACTCGGTTTCTCAAATACACAGTTCGGCAACCTACCCCATTAATATAATATAAATAAAATAAATAAATAAATATATCATCACGCCTTTTACCCATTACTGGATGTGGCACTCTGTTGTAGCAGATTTCGGTAAGTGATATATTTCTTAGCGTGAAGTGCCGTTAAAAGCCGTCAAATCACGGCCCCAAAGATGTTAGTGAAGGGGGAGCTACAGGGGTAGACTTAAATTGGTGAAAATTATTTATCGGCTGTGGGGATCGAACCAGGGTTCTCAAGATCAATATAATATCGTACTGATAAAGAATATATTCTACAAAAGAACGTCAGTTTAATCTCTCGCTCTTACACACATTCTAAAATTTTTAATATCATTTCTCTTATCGAATAATAATAATTGCACACCTAAATAGCAATTCAAATGGCAGTGCATCATATTTTATTTAAATGCAAATAATAGTATAGTGGAAATACGATTTTATTCTGCAAACTTTATTATTCAACAATTGTGGAATGATTTTTCTCATTACTTAATTACATAGCAAAATTCTTTATAGAAGTATCATTTCGTGCGCAACACAAAAGACTTTCAAGAATAATTACAGATGGTATCCTCATTTCACATCTTCATTTCCACAAGTCAAGTGTCTGCGTCTAATGATTAATTAATAACTTTGCAAAATCGTTCTGTAATTTCACAAAATCAAATATTCATTTCTCTAATTGTAGGATATATTAATATAACGAATATATTCTACAGCTATCATTTTTCAACAAGCACTTGTATCAATAATTAATAAGTTATAATTATTCCATAGAATATTAATATCTCAAGCTGTCGTCATAGGAGCAATGTTCTGCTGAAAGCAAAATCTTAACGGGTATAATTTTTATATCTAAAGAAAAATTAAAACGTTTCATGTTTTGTACGAGGTAGACAACGTGAATTATACAAAGATAGCATGTCGGTTTGACATGTAAATACTCGAATTACTGGCCTTTACTTTGAATTCTTTAGCAGCCAAGTCTTTTGATTCGCTCCACTGTTAGCCCATTCGATAGAAAACCGCAGCACGATTCTTGCTCGAGTCACGATTCATACAATTCATTAGTTCAGATACCCACTACGTTATTGATACAACTATATATTTTAAATATTTGTATGACAACTACTATAATTATATAGAAACAAATTTAAGGTATTTTTTTCATTTCTATGTTTTTGGAATTACTTTTATATTAATTCAAAAATCATAGGCAATTATAATGTTAGAAGTAAAAAAAATTACCACCAATTTATTTATTACTTAGCATAATATGAAGAAAACCAAGAGCAATTAGGAGGGTAGATTGACAATTACATTTCTCAACAATTGTTTAAGTAATGAAATATAAAAAAAATATATCATCACGCTATTTACCCATTACTGGGTGTGGCAGTCTGCCGAAGCAGATCTCGGTAAGTAATATATTTTTTCGCGTGAAGTGCGGTTACCAGCCGTCAAATCACGGTCCTCAAAGATATTAGAGGAAGGGGAGCAACAGGAATAGATTATTATTTGGTGGAAATTGTTGTTCTCAAAGAATTTTATTTTTTTGTTGAATTATTTTAAAATTAATAAATGTCAAAAGATATGAATAAATTATATTTTAAAATTACTGTTATAAGTTTTGTGCTTCCTTGCTTACTTTTTTGTAATTTGTCACTTAAATATAACACTAGTTCTTTTTGGTGTTACTAAGTTTTTTCACGATTAATGACATAAGTCAATCACTTGCATTCTACTAAAGTTAAACAAATAACTATTTGTTTCAAAAATCTTTTTTCGGCATTTGGACAAATAGTCAACCATGTTAAATAAATATTTGTAATGACGTGAACATCGTCACATTTAAAATAAACTGAGTAATATTAAATGCATTGCTTCTTGTTTCACAAAAGTATAAACTACAATACAACGAATAATGCGGAAGAAGAGGCCATGGGATGTGCATGTCACGAAGCCTCAACACAGATCGACAGAACCCACTCTGCTTTCGTTGCTTTGCCTGCGTCCGACTCCGACAAGGAAATTTCTTTTTTATTGACTTTCGATGTTTGATTTTAAACACAGCATGTTGTATAATGTGCAAGCATGTTTGTGTTTCTAGTCCTTTGTAGTAGCCTGCTACAAAGACGTGCACCACATCTTTTATAGTTATAGTTGCATGGGAAAATGGAAAAATAACAGGGATGATTATTTCAATTATGTCGCTTTCATCCACTTTTCAAACATACTCTTTTATTTATGTAACATCATTTGTTGGTAAACCAATGAGAATTGTAAATTAAATTAATACAGTTCTCGTATCGTTTTCAACGGCTAAAAGAATTTTTATTTTAGACTTTGCTTTCTAATGTAAATAAAACAACACTTGACAAAATAAAGTGAAATCGTAAATCATGTCCATCCAAAACCCGAACATAGGCTTATATCATGTAATATTAGTTTTTTGATTCGCATTGCTTAATTGCTTCAATTTTACAGAAAAATATGTTAAATAAAAGTTGTATTTGATAAATAATGCCTAAAACATTTAAAATGTTAGGAAATTTATTATACATTTATACAACAATCATTGCATTTAATTTTTAATATATTCTATAAACGTAACCGTCTTTGACGTCATTATTCTGTTTACAAATTTTGATGACGTCTCTCTTCTGCTTAAAATTTTATTTTTTGTATAAACGTTATATTAATAATAATTAATATTATTTTGTTTATTTATTTATTTATGCTACTTTTTATGGGGTAGGTGGCTCGGTGATATCGAATCGGACTGTGATTCGTTTCCCACAGCCGACAAACAATTTTCACTACCTACATTAAAATGATCTCTGTGGCTTCCCTCTACTAACATATTTGGGGGCGTGGTTTGACGGCTGGTTACCATACTTTGCACGCATAAATATATCACTTATCGAAATGTGTTACGGCAGAGTGATGATATAATTATTTATTTTATTTGTTTACAACATGAACTTAATCTCAATTACAGTACAGTGCGGACTCACCGAGCTGTACATAATTTTTAGCTTGATAGTAAAATATAAATATAAATTGGATAGATATGCTGGATAAAAATACAAACAATTTTGGTGTTTATTGTTAAAAGAGAATTTAAAGAAATTTTCAATATATCCTTTCTGTGTCAACTTTCCATCATCCTAACACATAAAATGAGAGCACATCCCAAAATCCACAAACATGACACACAAACAGCCATCAAAAAACACGAGGCAAAGTGGAACGAAGTAACGAAACCATTTCCACGGAAGAAGTAGAAATAACAACTGGAAAGCCTACTCGTCGTGCGCGCGAAAACCCCAAGTCGAATTTGTTTTTATCGCGTTGGCAATACATCTTAAAGTGTAAATTGCATGCTATTGAAACGGGCCAGCGGCGGGCGCGGATTGGCGGGGGCGGTCCGATGGTTGAATTGAGACGCGCGCGGAACGACTCCAAGAGAGGCGAGTCGATAAAGCCGTGAATTGCCGGAACACGTCATTTCCCGGTAAACTGCAAATAGTTTCGGCCGGAGTTGGGTGTATGTGTGCGCGAGCAATGCATTGTGGTAGCGCGAGCTCATGGGAAATCAACATTACTGCCGTCTGGCGCTGAAATCTTCACGGCTGCAAGTTCGTCTTGCTAGTAGCACCAGCAACCAGCACTCCGGCTGGGCCCCAAGCTCCTGCTGTATGCCGCGAGGATCTCTACTCAAGTCATCTCGTTCCGACTCCGGCTCACCATTCGAGTTGTTTCTCTTTATGTGCGTGTCTCATTCGCACATGCTCTCATTTGTGATGTTATTTCCAACCTTCTTTTATTATTTTTCTAGTTGTAGGTCACACGCAGCTTGAATCCAAATTGTACAGTTAAAAAAAAGTAATAAATGGAATTAAACCAATTAGGTTATTCCGTTACAAGAATTCTTTACTTTTTAATCCATATTTGTGGTACATTAAATACGTTAAATATTACAAAACAGAGAATTCAAATAAAAAGTTAAATATTATTTTCTACTACTCATACTTCTCTTTGAAATGTCTAAATTAATATATTCAATAAATTGTAAAGACATTTCATCAATACCGAAAAGTAGCTTAGACGGCAGGATTAAATTAGGGAATTGTAGAGAACTTGATTAGTATTACAATTAAAACTTAATGAAAGAATAATATAAATTAAAAAATATTGAACATTTATAAATAATTAAATAAGTACATTTTCATTACTTTTCGTCAGAACAAAACATGTATAGATTTTCGACAAAGACAATTTTGATTTATTTATTATGTCATATAAAAATATATTATTAAAAATAGTATTTCAAAGTAGCCAATTTAGCAACAAAATATTTTTGTATTCATCTGCAATGTTGGTATTTGAAAATATATTTTTTGCAGTGTAAATACTAAAAATAAATAAAAACATGTATATAGTTTTTAATGCGAGAATTGGTCGTAGGACAAACTCAGTGAATTATTAAAAATATTCAATGCCAATAATCGTTGTATGCCTGTAACGTGAAAAATATCACTCAATAGTAAACGCTTTTATTCACATTGCTACTTTTTTTTCTATTTTCCGATGTATCGCCATTTACAAAAATATATTGGAAATTTTTGTCAGTTTACATACAATACAAACATCAATAATTACTTATACAAGTAACAAACACATCTCTCAGCAAATACTAACACAAACATTTTCATTATTAGTAAAGAGACAAAATGAAATTTTTTAAGATAAATACCGAAGTCATTTCATCTTTAAAAAAAAAAAAGTTTCAGACTTAAAAAAAGGTCGTAATTTGATCAGTAAATCAATTGATTAAATAGTTATTTATGCACCAAAAGTGGTATATGTTATAAACGATATATACAGAGGGCGACAATCATCCCTTAGACAAGTCGTCCCTTGTATATTATCATCTAGTAACATCCGTGACGCATACAAGATTTAATTTTTCCCTAGAATATGTGGAATTAATTTTAATTTATAACAATTATAATTATAGTAATGTATGTAAAAAATAAATAATGAGCGGGTGGCATGAACGAACGAATTGGTCATTATGGAGTTAATTATACAAGGTGTTTCTATACCTCTGCACGAAACTTTAATGACATATCTAATTTGATATTTTGATTGTAGAACAAAAATCATTTTTTGAAATTCGCAAAGATTAGGGTATTTCCTTCCTAGTGAACATTTTTAGTGTCATTGGTTTAATAATACATTTAATTATTTATAATTATGTTACTAATAAAATAAAAGTATAAACACTGCCTACAAATAATCATTTATTAATTAGTTATTATGTAGGTACCTGGTGCAATGCCTTATTTTTATTTGAGTACCTAGTCGAATTTTGTATACGGTATTGAAAGGGTAAGTTGCTGTGGGAGAAATTTGAGAAAAATGTATAGCAATAGTGACTTAGTGGATATGCTGTTAGTGTATGGAGAAGCGGCGCAAAATTCAGAATTATACCAGTGACACTAAAAATGTTCGCTAGGAATTAAATACCCTAATTTTTTCGAATTTCCAAAAAATATTTTTGTTCTATAATCATTATATCAAATCATATATGTCATTAAAATTTCGAGCAGAGGTATAGAAACACCTTGTATACATCGTATCTTGAACTACATCCAAATGCATGATTTAAATAAACTAAATTGCTTTACATACCTTCAAATATTGAATCATAGATATTTTTGATTTAATGCATGATTTACTTTGACTGGTTATTCGTTATTAAATATTATACAATTTTGTTATTGTTAAGTATTTGTTTGACATGCTGCGCGCATATTTCCGTTCCCATTTTAATATCTCTTCAGATTTGAATTAAAATATTAATTTAACTTTTTTAAATATTTTTTTCAGTTTGTCAGTTACCTCTTAGTTTAAGTACAAGATGTATGTTACAAGAATGAAAAGTCGGCTTTTTAAAAACTTAAGCAAGTTAAATTCCATATAATTATAATTTTTGTTTGAAGAGGTATCATGTAATGAAATAGCAATCAACGCAGAGCACCCATATCCAGACTAACCATCATCAAGAGAGTCACGTTTCCGGTTTCGGAAGCAACTCGCTAAGCGCTCTCCACCTGCATGATCGAGAGGCTCCGCAATATGTCAGATGCGATGCGGCAAATACTAAATAACGTTCTTCTCATTCGGTCCGCGAATGGACAGAGCAGCAGCAGCGGCAGCGGCAGCAACGAGTCGGGATGGTCACGGCCGCTCGTAAAACAGATCTGCGGCCGCCGCGCGTTTACAGTCCGATCAGCGTCGCGGCGGCGGCACCGCGTGCAATTTGACGCCGATAAATTAAAAATGAATGCGCGACGGTCACCGGACATCTCCGTATCAGGGGCGCCGTGCCGTGAAACGACCGGTTTTTATGTTTTTACTTTCTTCTCCACATCGGACGTGTACATTTTTCATAATGAAAGTTTCCGGTTCGATTCCCCGTATGGCCATTTATACAACAAACTGCGACATAAGTCAGTTACCTCAGTAACATTCTTCCCGATCTACAGCTATAAATTAAGCGCCAGACTAAATTCGCTGTGGCGATCTTCGAGAATAGACAGATGGAATGCTATCTACTGTTGCAACATTCAGAGGGGTACAATTCACATGATTTATTGACTTTCACCACAATCATAACTTATATCTTATCGAATTTAATTCGGTACCTTACATTTGATATTTTTCAAACTAGTACAAACGAGATTACGTGTTACATAGTTAATCATTATTTAAAAAAAAATAATAATAATAAAATAATTTTGGTATAATTGCACGCGATAAATATGAAACGATATTTGAAATTCGAACAAAAATTGGCGCGTGTCTTTTTACGATATATTTAATAGTATTAGAATTCACCACCAGTTTATAGCATAACAGCTAATTGCTTGCATCACTTATAATATACAGGAAATCCAAAAAGTCTAGAAACTCTTAAATATCTCGATAACGAAGTAGGTAGGCGGAGTGGAAGTGAGTTTCAAAAACTTCCTATTTCTTATTGCACTATTGCATTCTTCATAAAAAAATGTAATTGATTTGCAAATTTCAACCTCATCCCTCTACCCCCTTGGGGGTGACAACAGGGAATTTTTTTTTTTGAGAAACGATAAATATTTTTATGGTAAAAAAAACCCTTGTTACAAGGGGTTGGGGTACAATTACGCAATCAGAACATATTTTTTATTTTTTGGAAACTTTTTATTGTTTTCTTCCTCTTAAAAAATACTTTCTGAAAATTGGGGGGTTCCATTTAAGTTTTTGAAACTCACCCCCACATCGCCCACCAGCGATGCGCGGGGTATGTTTGCACATCATACCTGAATAGTTTTAGAAAAATAAAAAAACACATATTTTGTAACTTTGTCATCTAATGCTTCGTTCTCGAGATATTTAAGAGTTTCCATACTTTTTGGACACCTATATAATTTCTATTGTATTTCTATATAAATAAAATTTAGACTTGGCATGTACATTATATAATAAGATACTCATGCTATTAATTAATTTTAAAAAATAAATAATAATAATAATATGAGGAGCAGAACAAAACAGTTATAGAGCATCCCCCACTGTTTAACATTTTCAACGGTAACTCCATATCCCAGTAAATTTTACTTCGCCGGTCCTGCAGATATTATAAGCTTGGACCGTTCCTGAAGAATTAAAAGAAATATAACACTTGGAGACCATCCATATAATTTCTATATTTTATATTCTAGTTTTTAATTGTATTATTCTCTTAGCAAAGGAACCCAAATAAATTATTAGTAATTTTATGATGCCGTTATCAGAATAATTTAAGTACCACTGCTTTAAAGTTTTCTATGCATGTCTTATAGAACAGTTCTATATATTATACCCTGTAACATTTTATAATAGTGTAAATATAAATCCGAATTATACGGAGAACAATAAATATCCAGCGGTTTAAAGATAAAGTTATACTCTTGCGAAAAGTTTCTACTGTGAGGTCAGGACTCAGGGCAGTTGGTCAGACCATCACGCGTAAAATATTCACGTACGACGCGTGTGGTTCGTACTGAACCGCCGTTAATCAAACTCATCTCATCTCGCATGCATTCATAAAACAAAGCCACGACGAACCAAACCGAACCGAATATATTGTTTTGGTTTACAGAATCTTAAATTCGTGAAATACTGTGCGGCCGTAAACATACTGCGGTGGAGTTGAACGACAGCGCGAGATGAGAGCAAGACGAGACCAAACGAGAGCAAAATTGTGAAAATAGCGCGAACGGTGAACATCAAACTTTTACCGCTTCATACAACTATTAAACTGTCATTTCATTTTTTAATGTTATGTTTTTCTTTGATACAGCACTCGCCAATCAACAAGAACGAATAAAATATGATGTTAAAATATTGTAACCATACTTTTTCTTCTCTTCTTTTCAAAGGTGTTAGTGGCGACTTGATTTGATTTATTTTATTATACACAAGACAAGAAGTAATCTTTTTCTAACCATAAAGACCTTTTCGTAGTCAGATGCTACATTATTTAAGGCGTATAAGTGACTAGCTTATAGCGCCCGAGTGTGATAAATACATGTAACTGTATTTTATATTTTACGACAAATCACACATTGTCGACAGGCGGATTCGAACTGACGAACCTTGATTCGGGTGACGTCACAGTATGTTAAGAGGTGCCTTAATACGATCGGCCACCGCGCCTGTCTTGGTTTAATCATATTTAATTTCAACTTGTAAAGACCGATCTTCTGTACTTTAACAAATAACAAAGCTTGTGGAATTGAGAACCCGGGTTTGATTTCCACAGCCGACAAACAATATTCACCACATTAAAAAACTACCCCTGTGGCTTCCCCTCCACCAACATCTATTGAGGCAGTAATTTGACAGCTCAATACTACACTTTATGCGAAAAAATATATCACTTACCTAAATCTGCTACGGCAGAGTACCACACCCAGTAACGAGTAAAAAACGTGTTGATATATTTATGTATTTTATTTATAAAGGACAAAAGTTATTTTTTTTTTAAATAAATAAATCTAAAGGGTAGCGCTCTAAAATAAAGCAATGTCCTTTAAAATAAACATGGTGACAGAAACGGATTTACTGGTAGAATCCAAACATCCCTTAAAATAAAAATATGTAATTTTTTAGGTAAATTTTACACAAATCTAATAAATATATGAATGTTTACAGTAACCATCTATATTAATAGATAAATAAATGCTAAAATACTATTTGAATTGCTGTTATGCTTTGTAGTGACGACATGATCAGTTGAGTGCTCTGTTTCGACATTAAAATGGTTGAAAACATATTTACGTTCTACAATGACAGAGGAAAGATTGTCGGGACCTCGGGACTAATTTTGTTGTATATTCATTGTGATATGATTCTAGACCCTGTGACAGTTATAATAATTATGCATAGTTAAATCCACGAAGAAAGAAATTATTAGATATTTAGATGTATGTAGCTTTTTTAACGCCAAATTATTTTTCTTATATTTCATGTACATCTTCTCTTTTTTGTTAAACTTATATTTGCATAGTTTCTATTTATTTATTTTATTATAAATACTTATTATAAATTAATTTTAAAAAATTATCACGCCTTTTACCCATTACCAGATGTGACTCTTTGCCGTAGCGCGAGAAGTGCGATTATAAATACCAGCCCCCAAAATACGCCCCCCAAAAATCTTAGTAGAGGAGGAACCGCAAGATTAATTTTAAGATGGAGAAAATTGTTCTCAGATCAACAACCCGACCAGTGAGCCCTCTACGGCATAAAAATCATTGATATTCATTATTTAGTTTTTGAGCTTCCCTCGTCAAAAAATCATACACCCAGAAACTTTGGGTTCAGCGTATTTTCTCCGGACTTCATGTTAATTATTTTTCCGGATTAACAAACTGTTGAAATTTATATTTGTTACTTATTATAATCGTTATAATAGTATACATAATGCATATACGAGAAACTATTTGTAATAATCTTTATATTTTCAAATTTGAAAACGGTACTTGTAGCTTATAGAATTATGAATAAATTTATAAGATTATTCATTATTTTATCAAGAATAATTTTCACTTGTTCATATTTAACACAGTAGTCAGTTAATGGAATTAAAAAGTAGTAGATTTTTTTTGGAATTTTCTCTAGAGAGTTGAAGACAATGGAGGAAATTTAACGGAATTGTCTGACATGAATTCATATTAAATTTAGAGACTAGGGATATTTTGTTGACATATTTTCTGGTGAATATAAATTAAGAGTTAGCATTTTTACAAATATATAGTTAGATTGTCTTACTAATTTAACAGGCACCCTTATAACTAATGGTTCTTCAAGTCCCAATATCTTAATGGTTATTAAATTAATTGGCAACGACCATGACAGGATGCATTTGTTGCTGTTGATGTAGTACCAAAAATTAAATAACACAGCGCGCTATTAATAAATATATTTTTTAATAATTGTGAACTGGATTTCAGGCGTTATTGAAATATTAAAAAGTAAATTTAAGTATTCATTTAATTCCTTTTTTATTATAGATAAAAGCGACGTTTCACCACATTATTTAGGCCATTTTCAAGTAATAATTTGTATAAATTAACATTGAAGTTACAATGTAAAATTTGACAATCAAGAACTACATTTTTGAAAGTCAGAATAAAAAATGTTTTAACCTTTATTCTGAATTTCAAAATAATTATTTGTGAATTAAGAGCGTAAAGTAATTCTTTGTTACTCGCGCTGCAATAGTGTAAGAGGAACAAAGACACTTTACGCTCGTGATACACACATAATTTTTTCTACGATTGCATCTTAAATTATTGAAAAAGTGTACGTACTGAAAAAAAAATTCGTTCTGTCAACTGTCAATATGACAAGTTTCAGTTTTGTTTGTATTCTTGTTGAAATAAGCGCTCATTTAATATCTTTTTCGCGCGTTGCCATTGGAAACGTGCGCATTTAACATCTTTTTCGCGCGTTGCCATTGGAGACGCGCAAAAAAGATATTTTTCGATTGTTCCACAGAAAACGTCAACTTTACGATGACAAATGAGAGTGTAATTGTAAACTTTTCATAGCAATCCTAAAAAAATATAGTTTTTGATTGTAAAATTTTATTTTGTAACGTAGTTACGAGTATGTTAGGATCAACATATTTGACGAAGATTAGGTAGCTGATAAATTTGATGAGTTGATTTTATGAGATGTAATGTACATACTCGTATGTATGTTCTATTTCTATCATTGATAGTTAATATGTAAACAACAACGTATTTCATTTCTTGTTGCATCCTGCTTTTAAAAATGACGTAATAATCAATCATGTGTCATAAACTCTAATAAGAAACATTTTATCTGTCGCTGTATTATACAATATCCTCATATGAGCAACTTTATACACAAAACACAAACACAGACATTTATACAAACACATTGACATAACACAAGAGCAAGAGCGAACCGTAGCCATTGCAGCAGAGAACAGTGCGGTACCAGCAGCACGTCCTACGGCGGATATAAAGCCGTGGGGGCGGCGGAATAAGGCGGCGGTGGCGGCAGCGGCGGCGGCCGGACCAGAATTAAAGAAAGGAATGGCCGTGTGCACGTGTCCCTGGAGCCTATAAACATGGCCACATAAATTTGATGCTCTCTCGCCACGCCGGCTCTTGAATATTGATGCTGCAGACGCTGAGAAGAGAGCTGGAGCTGGTTCCGGCAAGCAGGAGGAGCTAGTGCTGCCAAGCATTGCTACTGCACGGAATCTCTACTTGCACATGCAGGCGTACCAGCCGTGCAGACAAAACTACACCATATAAAAGTTTACATCAAATTAGCTTTTGTTCTAAATATAGACTACAAGTAGCTAGCACTTGTTTTACTAATATTAATTTTTCAACATGCATATGGAATATTAATTAAAAATATTGAATTTTTTACTAAAAGCTTTTTTTTTAGTGTCGGTAGGAATTTTTTGTAACGTATTTTTTATATTAAATTAATGATTGATCAAGTTTGAATATTCATAATACGAGTAGACAAATTCATATAAAAATATACAAAAAATGTTCCTCTCGTTCATAAAATAAATGAACCATAAAATAAAAAATCAAACCTCAGCTTTTATTAACATAGAATAAAATATTTTTATAAATTATGTATTACTTACTAATTATTTTTTTTATTAATATTTCATACTTTTTCATTTTTTTTATTAATCATTTTTTCTTAATGCATTAATTAGTGCATGTATACATATAGGTATATGTAGAAGTTAACGATAGGTTTGTATTTCAACTAGGCAAGTAATTAAAGTTAATTAAAAAATTAATAAATATCAAAATATAAGCAATCTTGGTCTAATAGATAAAGCCAAAATAAAACTTGCCTCTCAAGCAAAATGTCATGCGTTCAAATTTCGCTGATTTCAATCATATCCAAAATACGATTGGGACTGAATGGTTCGGATTTCACTGTAAGCTATGCGCTCCCTATGCTGTAATTGAGATTAAATTCCTGTTATGCAAAATAAGAAATAAATAAAATAAAAAATTCAGTACACTAATATCCGATTCAGATCTCCGGATGCTCAGAACTAAAAAGTTTCAATTTTTCAACGTGGAAATCCAGATGTCTATTTAATCTGGAATACCGAATTCTGAATTCTACAGAATTCTTGACGAAACCGGTATCCGATTAAAACCGATATCTAATTGAAACCTGTATCCAGATGGTTTAGCAAAATCTGATATTTCTGACAGAAAATATATAGAAGTAGAAAAAGGAATCAAAGTTTGAAATAATTGATTTAGTTTTCATTTTTCTTTTTATATGTGTAATATTATAATTTTTTTAATTATATTTTAGTAACTAGTTTAAATTTATCGAATGTATCGGTTTTATATTATTATTCTTCGAATCATATCCTTGAAATACATAAAAATAAATAAATATATCATCATTCCTGGGCGTGGCATTCTACCATAGCAAATCTCGGTAAGTGATATATTTCTTCGCGTGAAGTGCAGTTACCAGCCGGCAAATCACGACCCCCAAAGATGTTAGTGGAGAGGGAGCCACAGGAGAAAATTTAATTTTGTGAAAATTGTTTGTCGGCTGTGAGAATCAAACCCGGGTTCTCAAATGCATAGGCCGACTTGATACCACTGAGCCACCTAACCCATATTATATATTACAATATTCAAAATATTATTTAATTCTTTATTTAATCATGACCACCGATTTGTATATATATTGGAATATCCGGAATCCATTTTGTACGATTATTGGATTATCCGGAAAGGTAGTAAATGCGCGCTTATTTTAATTTACCAGGGATACAAGCAAAATAGAAACTTGTCATATTAACAATTGACAGAATGAAATTATTATCAGTACGTACACATTTTGTAATTATTTTAAGGTGCAATCCTATAAAAAAAATATGTGTGTATCACGAGCGTAAAATGTCTTTGTTCCTCTTGCACTATTGCAGCTCTGGCCTTCGGCTCGAGCTGCAATTACCGTGTTCGAGTAACAAAGAATCACTTTACGCTCTGTAACAAAGTGAAAAAATTCAGAATTAGTTTTAGTTATAATTAGGAGTTTTCACTGTCGACTCAGCTTCGAAAGATACAGATAAATTAAATATTATCTAGTATCTATTTCTAAAGTTAACTTGACAGAGTTTTGGTTATCAAATTTATTAGTGCATATGTTTGTAATAATTTCAGTATTCTTCGATCATTATTTATCGGGTTTATGGCTTCTCTGAATTGTCGCGCTTGTTACCTATTATGTGATGACATATCTGGGAAAATTATTAGCTGTGCCTTGGTCTGAGATAGCTTTTGATCCTTGTATTTCATCCCTTAGAAGCGTCTGGTGTTTTTATGTAAACTCATGCATGGGAACAGTTATCTCTAACCAAGTCAACGATTCCACCCAGGCCCGTTGAGAGGGGAGGGTAGGTGGGGTAATATACCCAGGGCCCGTGGAATTCAAAGGGCCCGGCTGTGATGCTATTTTATAAATTGCTTTTAATTTTCTACTATTTCACCAATTTTTTATATTCTTTACTAAAACATGTATAACGAAATGTCTGATACACGTTTTCTACAATTTATTACGTTGTATAAAGTACTAAATGACGAAATGCTTGATGAAGGGCCGGTCCCAGTTGCAAATTTTAAATAAATTTATACACTATTCAAAAGTACATTATTACATTGTTACATTTTTGTTTTTTTCTACTACATTGTATACAATACACATAGGCAAAGGCTCTATACATTTGTGCGTAGTGCTGTTTTGGTATCCCCTGCATTTATCGAATATGCAACTAGATATTAGATAGTCATACAGTGAGTATACAATACACATCGCTGCACCAATTAACTCAGAATTTTCTATTTAATTTTATTTATATTGTTATAACTTTATTTAGATATTAATAATTCTTATTGTTGTCATACATATATTTATAAATATATTTTTTTTGGTATCTTATATTTAATTAATAAATATTCAAAGTTAAAGGAGGCCCGAATTTTTTTCCCCGGGGCCCGCTTTTTCTCTCGGCGCCCCTGATTCCACCCTCTTACCCCTTGTCAGCACGTCCCATGGAAAACAACAACAAATAGACAGTGGTGGTTTAGCTTTTGGATTGACAAGATGTAGTCTTGCCATGTAGTAACTTTAGTTCATATATTGTTGTTGTTTGCCATCTTTGGTCAAGTTGTTTAAATAGAGATTTAATGTTTTCGTTTCATATCTATCATTTTTGTAATTTAGTAACTTTTCTATTTATTTTTACGTTGTGAATATATCTTAATAAACATTAAATTTTGAATAGTGATTTACTTATTCGCCCAGCTCTTAATACACAAATAACTATTTCCTGTACCTCTACGAACATATCACATCAGTATCCGCTTTCCGCTTTCTAGTTTCCGCTTCCGTGCGCTCTTGAACCCACCTACTCATCCGGCTCCGGCTCGCACCACAAGATGACCAATGGTCCGGCGTTACCGGACGACGCGGGCCGCGGTAACCGCAGCCGGTAAGACGGTCACACTTGTCATGCAGGAGCGCTCCATTTGTACACATCGGCCCACCGGCCCAGCACTGACCCCTCGACAGACCCGGCTATACATCTGCATTTCAAACGCGGCCGGCGCGGCGGTTTCGCGGTCGGCTTGCTGGACACTGAGCGAACTGAGTGAGACGCAAGCAATCGAGTGGGCTTGGGATTGGGACACGGTGGATATAGGGAGAGTGTGCTCTTATGGTCTTGTGCATGCCCAATGAGCTTATAAATAAAATGAGTTATTGGTCAAGTATGTGATTTAAGACTACTTGTTTCATTGTTTTACTTTGCTTGATTATATGGAATTATTTATATTAATATGATCTTCATATTCGCAGGGGTTGCATTGCTCTTCATTATTTTGAGAGACAGTGAGTTAGAATAGAATATATTGAGTATTTTTATATTTCGGAAAACTAATTACAACGTAAAAATAATTTTTCCGAAATTCGCTAAAATAATTACTTAAAACAAATATTTTTCATGCTCCTGGACTGACAGATTACAATAATGAATAAAAATTAGTAAACATGGACTATTGAAAGAACTGTTACACAACTTCAATTAAATTAAATACACTTTAATGTTTACTTAGTTTTATTCATTACTGTAACCTATCAGTCCAGTGACACGAAAAATGTGATCATATTTAAATGAAGTTCGCCTAAAAGTATGCAACTCTCAAGTCTACGTCATTGGTTTATTATTTTACCGGTTTCAGGATATTAAACCTATGTTAACATGCACAAAAGTAGGGTGGTAAGTAAGTAATAATTGTATTCTCTACGGAAATATTACCATACTGACAGTCAAGAAAATGAAAAAAAACACAATGATAATTTAACACTATTAATACAAACGGAACTCAAAATAACAATAATATAAAGATTACTTCTCTTGCTTATCATAATATATATATTAATTGTACAGTCTTTCAAATTAGAGATGACCACGTTATGACGATTAAATAAAAAATAATTTATAAATATGTTACAAAACAATTGAAACCATGGCGTTAAATAAAAGCATACAGATCACCTTCTAAAATGATGACAATGACGTTATTCATAAAAGAATTTCAAAAAATAATATTTATTAATGACGTTAACGTGTTTATATTCTGAAACTGATAAACTATTGAACAAACCACGGATGTTATAAGTCATAACAGACCTTAGCTGTCTTAAAATCCTTGCTCTACGAGCTCGGATTTCAAACTAACATCTGCGACTGTAATGATACTCATAACATTCCTAGGTATGTTAATAGCTATTATATTTTGAGTAGATACTAATGTTGATTTATTAATTGCAGTTATGTGCTAATTTCAATCACCCGATTTATTCATCCAAATTTCGCTTCAGGGAAGGGTTCCATAAGCTATTAAGATGAAATATTTAACTTTTGATGAAAAAGCTTTAAAAAATTAAGTCTCTAGTATTATTATTTGCTTCTAATCTATTTTCTTTTTCTTGACTTTATTTCAAATTTTGTACCTAAGTAAATACCGGAAATATGTGAAGTTGACCAACAGAAACAAAGTATTCAAGTCAACATAGTACATACGGTTAAATATTTATAGGTTTTTATTCAGAGTCACTGTCATTGAAGTTTTGCAAAAACATTGTTTTATTATTTATAAATATATATGTAGTAACTTGCAAAATATGCCTTAGAATATAATTTATATTTGTTTCTATTCAGATATTCTCTTATATATTTTGGATTGAATGTACGAGCAACACAAAGATATTTCTGCCGTTTTACAGCAATTTTTTCATAAGAGCTAAACAATATTTGGTGTTAAAATTTACCGTGTGGAAGTGATTACAAAAGTGCTTGATTCAGAATTTGTTCCTGTCAAATTGATATAAGAAGCCATATCCAATAATTTGAGTGAGATATTAATCCCGCAATAAAATTATATTTGCCAATTCTCGGGTACAATTTTTCTATAGAAACATATGGACAATAAGCACTCCAGCTATTGTCACAAATATATACTTAACAGATATATTTCGAAATATTTGAATTTATTTTTCGCTGTTGGTAGAAAAAATATGTTTGTACCACGAGCGTTAAGTAAATTTAATGGCCTTCGAACTTTGATCTTAAAACATCAGTTACCTCTCTTGGTACATATGCAAATGCATTTCATTGAATACATATATATATATATATATATATATATATATATATATATATATATATATATATATATATATATATATATATATATATATATATATATATATATATATATATCGCAACGACCAAACATTTGGTCCAGAGATGAATCGACCAACAAATAATCCGAATCATTCGATACTACTGTAACTTTATATGCAATTACTTACTATTCTTTTAAACGAAACTCAATATAAAAATATTGTGGTAGTGGAAGAGCTCACAAGACCTCGGGGTCTTTTATTTGAGGGGCGAGTGACCTCTGACAACAAAAACAACTGAAATTAGGTCCGGACTTTTATTTAAACGTTTGTAAAAAATAAACGGGCGGCACGACATCAAACGAAACAACGAATACAAATAAAAAATTTGGTTATTTATTAATTTAAAAATTTTTGTTATCCCAGTGCTTGTGATTTTATATAGTTTTAATTATATTTTTTCATTGTATCTAATGCCATATCATACATAAAATAGTTACTGGCTTTATTTTAATGAATTACTATAGGCAGAGATGTAGGAAGCAGTATATTTTATATCTATATAGAATACATAATAAATACTAAGAGCTCGAAACATTTAATTGTATTCATGTATTTAATCTGTTAATTATATCATAATTAAATTAATTCTAATTACAATACAAGCTAGGAAGAGAAATACAATTTATTTAAATTACTAAATTAATTGTATGTTAATTAATAATTTAATATCGCAAAATATTACTTTATTATAATGTCAAAAAAAAAATGTTGGTAACGCAGAAGTATATTATAATTATTTAATATAATCAGAGAGTATACTACAGCTACACCATTACATAGTACAATTACTAACAAACATTAATATAATATAATAATAAAAATGATAATAAATATGTTTTTTTTTTCTAGAATCACACGTGACTGGCAAAACATTGCTTGCAGTATTAAAATCTAGAGACATTTTTCACGGATCGCTTTCCAGTATAACCAAGGTATTGCGAAACATTGGATTTTCATGGAAGCAGGACGACAACAGACGGGCCATATATGAGCTGCCACATATTGTGTCGAAAACAATATTTTTTCTAACAAATTTTATGAGAAATTTTAATGATTCAACGCCACATAAATTTGTCTTCTTAACGTGGATTTTTCAAAAAGGATCTGCTCACCGAAGTTGGCAAGACGTGGACGTAAGAAGCGTGAAACGGAAAACAACGTCTGAAGGAAAAAGGTTAGTTAGTCAATGCAACTGGTCTATTATTCGATCAAAGTATTAAAACTTTTTTTAATATTCATAGGTACATCATTCTTCATGCTGGAACGGAGGACGGTTGGGTTCTTAATGCATCATTAATTTTTACTTCTAAGACAAAGGCTGATGATTACCATGGTGAAATGAACCATGACAATTTTATAAAATGGTTCAAGGAACAACTCATTCTGAATTTGGAGGGACAATCCTTTATAATTATGGACAATGCGTCCTATCACAGTAAGATAGAAGAAAAAAAAATCCGCGTGAAAATTGGACTAAGCCCAACATAAAAAATTGGCTTACAAAACATAACATTGATTCTAGTCAATGTATGTTTAAAAGGGAACTACTTGATCTAGCAGCAGAGTAAGTTGAATTTCTATTTCTCTTAACAAATGTTGAACAGAAAAATAATGTAACATTTCTTATTTGTATTGTAGACATAAAATTGAAGAGAAACATATAATTGATGAATATGCACTGGAATGTGGTCACCGGGTTCTACGTTTGCCGCCGTACCACTGCATTTTCAATGCTACTGAAAATATCTGGGGCATTTCCAAAACTTATTACAATAAACACATAGGCCGCGATAGTTACGGTGACAGTCAAACTTTGGCTATGTGGGCAGAAGCGCTGAACACCGTAACTCCAACAGTGTGGAAAAATACAGTGGACCACACTGTCCAAGAAATTAAAAAGTGGTACGATCGAGATGTATCCTCGATCAGGAGGACATTGCACCGCTGATAATTTCAATAAACGCCGAGGACGACAGCTCCGAAGAAGAAAGCGACGAAGATAGCAGTGACTCGTGACAACGATACACAAATTTATTTTCACGTTATTACGTTTTTTGTATTTTCAATAAATAATTTTATGCAATATGTAAATATAAGTTTATGATCTTATTATTTAAAATCCTACTGTGCCCTACTACAAATTTTAAATATCAATTACAATTATCATTTCTAATTTTAAAGTGTTTAAAAAATTTATGATACATTTATGCAACACACATTACATTTTGATTTTTAATTTTTTTTAGTGTACCCTATAAACGTAGCCGCTTTTGACGTCATTGTTCTAGTTACAAATTTTGATGACGTGCCTCTTCTGCTTAATAAATACGTGTATAATTTAAATTTGGCGCAAGTTTCTCAACTTTTGTTAAAAATTTAAGGGTTCTAATGAGCTAAAGAAAACACATGAGTTCATGGTTGAGAAAAAAAAAGAGTAGTGAAACTTTTACTAACCTTTGACCTCTACTTATTCTAGCTGCTCCTTCAACACTGATCTGCAACTTAGCACAATCGGATCGCAAATAGAACTGGAAATAAACACAATACCTAGTTATACAAAACTTAATATAAAATACAAAGGAAATTACATAATTTTCTGTATTGATCATGAAAGTCAGTTTGTTTTTTTTTAATGAAAAATCGTTTAGAAATTGATAATATGTTCTTTTGAATACAACATTTTCCAGCGTAATATGAAAATTTTATCATCTGTTGCGATATTCTTTAATTTTTATCTTCGTAAAATCAATCTAATATTAGTATGCAAAAAAATATGTGTACAATAAGTAAGGAAGCATCTGTTTTCGTGTGAATCAGCAGCTGCTGATCAAGAACTCCAAATTATTTAACTAATTTAGCAGCGTATTAGTCTGGTACTAATAGAGATATTTTAATTTGTTGAAAATTATTGGATCCTTGAAAGTTTAGTTAGTAAATGAAAGAATTCTAATTACTATCGAGTTTGAAATAAAAAATAAAGAATAGAAAATGTAAATTGGCAGCACATTATATTTTCTTATCTCAAAAAAAATCCTCAATATCACAATTGCTATCAAACTTATAAAATTGTTAAAAATGTTATCATTTATCTTTTAAGCACATATAGTATAATCGAGATCTGCAACTGCAGAGCTAATACTCTCAGAATTGGATACGAACCAAATTATCATTCATAAAGTTCACATGCACTCATGAGTGCCGAGGTACTCGGTGATAACTTCATGTTTAGTTTATATTTGTATAAATGCAAACTTACTCGTCAGCTACAAGATGTGATCTGAAACTTGTACTGCTCGACTATAGGATATCAGCCACTGGATCATAAAAATTACAAAAATCATTATATTAAAATGTTGGAAGAAATAAAAATAAACTTAGAAGATGCGAAAAATATGTATTCTCTTCAGAAAATTATTACACTCCAAACCAAACTTTTATTAAAATGTTGACGCGATATATTAAGACAAACATGCTATAAATCAAATAGCAATGATGTCATTTTAATGACTGATAGACATTGTTTAATTCTACAACGACAAAAAATTTGCAATCACTGATCATTATACCCGAATATATAATTTTATATTTATAATTAAATATTAATAATAATAATTATTAAAATAATTACCAAGTTGCTATGTTGGTTCTTGATTATTCCAGGAGCAAACAACTGACATAATTTATAATAAGTTTTAGATATAATTTGTTGATCCAAACAACGTTTTATACATTAAGATGTTCGCGATTACGTATCAATTATTGAGAAAGTTATCGATGAAATCCCGAGATTATCTACTGAAGTTTAAATAAATTTAAGTAAAATTTCGTGTAACCATTTATTTTAAGATTCAGTACTAAACAATAACAAATGACAATCGCTTTGTAGGTTATACGAAATGTGGCCCTACCATTACAACAAATAATAAAAATAATAAGTCATTTTATTTTTCAATCTCATTATTAAATATATTTTCATTTTATTACAATTTTAAATGTTTTAGAATTATTTTTTATTAAATAAATGCATTAAACAAATTTGTAAAATGTTGGGAGCAAACAACCTGCCTGTAACTTAACAAAACTTTAACTAAACAAATGCGTGCTGCGATATGAGGTAAAATTAAACTTACCTACTTAATTAATTATTTGATAATAACTTACGTAGACTTATTAAAACTATATTGTATAGTTTTGCAATTAATAAAAGTGTACTAAAACATTTCTTACCTTCATATTTTGCGCAAGAACGGAGAGATAAATATGTCTAACCTTAAAAAAATACATAACCTGCAAAATAATCATTAAATATTATTGTTTTATTTCACCAATGCATATGTCATTCAGGTTACATGATAAAGAATATGAACTAATTTGTAAACAATGCGATAGCCAACATATATTTAACAATTTTAAAAACTATTCACTCATGCATCAACTTAAACTTAATTCTACATCATTATTAGATTCTTTACTTCACTTTTAAGCACTTTGGATACTATAAATAATACTTTATTGGCAAAAATGTAGCCCAACCTGTTCTGACACTTAACCTTTTCGTTACAAAGTATGTCACAATGCTAATAATATTTTATTTATAATGAACATGGATATACCCATAATTTTAACAAATGTTACATGTATCCTAATGTTAAAATGGACACAAGAACAATAACTTTTTTATAAGAATAAATGAAGTGGATTATATCGCTTAATGAGACTGAAGAATACATTTTGTAATAATAAATATATTTTATAAGGTTTAGAAAAGGATATGTATGAGCTATGAAATTACGTTTGTGTTAATATCTATATTCCTTTTTTAAACATTAATACTACTGCTTGTAGAATTACAATTAAAATGGCAGAAGACAGACTGAATTAAACTAAACAAGTATTATTGGCTTAATAAATTTTGGTTTGTAAATTAAATTACATTTTAGTTTTGTTCATGTTTTTAAAAGAAATCAAAGAAACAAAAATAATAAACAAAATAGAAAAGAAAATGTGTATGCTATTATTTACCAAAATAATAAAAACCATTACAATTCATGTAGACTGATACAAAAGTCAATCAAAAAACTTTTACTAACATACACAGCTATAAACTTTATTATTTAATAGATATGTACTCTACACTGTCCCAAAATAATGTCATTAGTTACACTACTGTAATGAAACACACTTTGCAAAAGCTATCAAGTAACTAAAACACTTGGCGAGAGCTATCAAGTAACTATTATCTCAAAACATCAACTCATAAGAATGTACAACTATGCGATAAGCAAATAAATACGTTGCTATATTGCTGCGATCCTAATCACGTAACTTGCATTATTCTCTGAAGAGTATCATCTTGTCGCCGTCCTCGAGGTCCTCCGAAACTCCATCGTGGAAATATGCCTCAGTATTCTACACCTTCAATATTCCTTCACTTAGTTTACGCACTAAATTTTTCACAAATAAAATATCGAACATAAAAATATTTATTTTGTTCAAGAATTGGTATCTATCTATACTCATCAATAATAAATATGATTACTGCATAACTTCTATATTTATTACTAAAAATATACTTCTGAAATTTATTTATAATTAATTAACTAAAAGCCATAATTTTATCTCTTTAAAATTGCTTCTCCTAACTTTAAAATTATTGGTAAAATTGTATGGTTTTTATTTTACACTCCACAGCACTAGAATTTTTTTTGAAAAAACTAAGTTATGATCCGGTAAAGATTATGTCAAAACAGCAAGCAATAATCCATTTACGGAAATTATATAAACAATTATCTTTTTCTACAATTGCTATGAAAAGTTGACAATTACGCTCTCATTTGTCATCGTAAAGTTGACGTTGTCTGTGGAACAATCGAAAAATATCTTTTTTGCGCGTCTCCAATGGAAACGCGCGAAAAAGATGTTAAATGTTCAGGTTTCCAATGGCAACGCGCGAAAAAGATTAAACGCGCGCTTATTTCAATAGTTACTAGAGATACAGACAAAACAGAAACTTGTCATATTGACAGATGACAGAACGAATTTATTTTCAATACGTATACGTTTTTTAATCATTTTAAGATGCAATCGTAGAAATAATTATGTGTGGATAACGAGCGTAAAGTGTCTCGCCTTCGGCTCGCGCTGCAATTACTGTACTCGAGTAACAAAGAATCACTTTACGCTCTTAACACACACATAACTAATTTTGTCGATTGACATTAAAATTGGTGTTTGTTGACAATTAACAGATTGGGAAGTGCTACTTTTACAGTCTGGTTTGTAAAAGTATTACTATGGAAGAACAACAAATTTGACATTTATGATTTAATTTATGAAATATAATTACAACCGTATACAGCTTCTTTAATCTCAGTTGGAATTAATATTTCTATGTCACTTTTATATTCAAATTATTATATGTGTTCAAACACGACAAAAAAAAAACAGATTTAAACTTTAGTCGCAACTTTTTTCTTAGTTTAACAAATAACTATTTAATCTTATTAAAAATGTTTCATAGACTTGAATAATTTTACTAAGTACTTAATAATTTCTAACTAATAGGGGTTGGCTTTTTGTAAGTTTTTGTGCGGTCTCCCAAGCAATATAACTTTTATATGGTAAATTAAATTTAGGAAGGCTTTTAAATTTTTTATTTAATTATTATTTGTTATATTATGAAATATATTTATTGATTGTATTATTAATATTATTTTTTATAAATAAAAAATAACAATAAGTAGTAAAAGTTTTTATATTATTTTTTAAATTCCCTAGAAAAGGTAAGCAATGTCGAGCAGCCCATGTACACTCACGCATTCGCTTTCCTTCGCTATGTGTATTACCGGCATTAGAAATATGTACTTTTTCAAGAATTAATTTCATAAAATCAAAATACAGAACGAAATTGACCGATGAAAATTTGCAAAACATTTTGAGGATTTCAGTTACGCAAATCCAATCCAAAATAAATTAATTATCGAAAAACATTCAAGAACAAAAATCGCATTAAATTTTAATGTTGAATTTATTTGAATAAAATAAATTATTTAATTTTTTAAGAATTGTCACTTATTTGTTCTCCGATGTTAGTATAGCATATAAATATAATTGTTATCAATTTTATTTTTTTTAAATAATATTTACATTTGATTTTTTTAAAAACCCTATTTAATCTACATACTACATTAGAAAATATCTGATTGTTCGGCCCGCTTAAAATTTGTTATTTGTTTTTATAATAGCCCGTCGACCAGAAAAGATTGACGACCGCTGCTAACTAGCTAATGTATTTTTTTTTAACAAATTATCTACTTAAATATAAAAAACATGTCTATTAAATTTACAAAAAGTAATAAAAAAAACAAAGTTGCAAAATACATTGTAGCTTAATTTGTTGTTATTTCTAATTAATTTTTTTAAGCTTTTTCATCAATACCTTATAGAACGCTTCCCTGAAGCGAAACAGTAATTAACAAATCAACATTAGTATCTACTCAAAACGTAAAATCATTAATTAGATCTTGCTAGAACATAATATCTAAATAATAATAATAATAAATAAGAATTTTGTTCTAATTTTTTTTCAAATTTGGAATTTGGGATTATACTGATTTTTTAAAGACGATAAGTTGGAAATAATATTTGGATGAAATTGAGTATTAAATGTAACAGGAGACCAGAAATATAGATAGATGAAACTTAAAAAAGGTTTTCTATTTTAAACGTAATTGCAGTAAAATTATTAGGTACATACTTATCTAAAGAACTTCTTTATTTGGGTATTTCATTCCTAGCGAACATTTTAGTGTCACTGGTTTAATTCGGAATTTTGCGCCGCTTCTCCATACACTAATAGCATATCTACTAATTCACTGTTGCTATACATTTTTCTCAAATTTCTCTCACAACAACTTACCCTTTCAATACCGTATACAAAATCAGACTAGGTACTCAAATAAAAATAAAAATAAGGCATTACACGAGGTACGTAAATAATAACTAATTAATAAATGATTATTTGTAGGCAGTGTTTATACTTTTATTTCATTAGTAACATAATTATAAATAATTAAATGTACTATTAAACCAGTAACTCTAAAAATGTTCCCTAGGATTGAAATATCCTAATTTTTGCGAATTTCAAAAAACATCTTTTTGTTCTATAATAAGTATATAGAATTATATATGTCATTAAAGTTTCGTGCAGAGGTATAGAAACATCTTGTATAGGTATTTTTGCAGTATAAAAACTTGATGTTTTTATTAGTTACTATAACTATTACTAATACGTAAATTTGTGTACTATATTTCGTATTTATTAAATTATAGATATTGTTTTATTCATCATAAATAATAATTATCTATCGAATTATATTTAGCGATCGTAGAGCTGATCTGTAATACTAGTATAATTATTCCTATTATCTATAAAAGTAAAATTATATTTAATGTTACCAATTTAATATATTTTAATAAAATTTATGTCAAGCTATAAAATTTTATAACATAGAGCGCCACCTAGGAGTAAACTCTTAAATGAACATGAATTACATATATAAATAAGTACTGATAATTTTAGTTGTATAGCGTAATATATAAGTAATTAAAAATAATTTCTGATAATAAATAAGATAATAAAAATATATATTTGCATAAAATATGAATTTGTTTACATATAAAGTTATACAAATAAGGTTACTTTGAATTTTGCTCAAATTTATAACAATATATCAAAATATTTACTTGTTTTACATACATTTTTTATAGTTTAACAGTAAAATAACATTATTTATGAGAAGATATCTAACCTTAAATTCTGAGTGTTTCTACTACTAGTCACTAGGTGACAGCACAGATGTGATCATAAACAGTTCTTCCACCAATATTTGCTATCCTTGAAGTGATAATTTATTTTTTTGACTAGTTAAAGTTCTAAAAACTTTTTCCATATGTTAATGTCAATGTTATGTTATTTAAAAAAATATTAAACCTAATTCACATTTAGTATTGATTATTTAACCTTAAACCTAAAATGGTAATTAGATTGAATTGCAGATTGTATATTAAACATAAATCTTATTAATTGCTAAGATTAATTTAATTTTTACTGTAAACAGTTGCGAAATGAAATTCTCAGATCTTTAAACAAAACACAATGCGCAAGTTCCACCGGAACATGGAAGGAGAAACTTTGCTCCGGGCATCACCCGACCATGATCAATATGGCCTTAGTCACTCCATAGGCGACTCGTCCCAAGAGGCATGCATTTTCACTTTCATTATAACATCAAGTTCGAGATCTGATCTTTCTGATATTTATTATTAGTTGTAATTATAGTCAACCATTGTTATTTATTTTACTTGAATAAATTAAATAATATAAAAAGACAATAAGAACGATTAGCTTTATGTGAAATATAATAACATTGAAATATGACGTGTGAAACTACGATAAAGCATCGGCGACTATGTCGTCATAGGTGGCTGAGCATTTCCAGTCCTTTTTGAAACAAAAACTAACGGTGTTACGTCACGCACTGCTACGAAACGATAGCGTGAAAAAACCACGTCTAGCGCTGTTTGACAGCGGCTAGTGGCAGTGGCAGCGCAGACGTATACGCACCTTGGCACGACTAGCAGTCGCACGCGCAAACTAGTTCCAAGACAGACACGGTATCGGTCTCCTTGTGCATCACACATAAACGTCAACATCATTCAGATTGAAATGACGATCGCTGCAATGACAGCATCTATGTGAAGTGAGCATATTACGAAATTCATGTGTTTGTGAACGTGTAACCTTGCATCCCACAGTGCTCTGTTAATTGTCAAACGTAACGCGCAAGTATCTAACGATGGAGTTTACGTTCAATGTGAATGAGATTCTGCACGAACCGATCACAAAGATTGAGCCGAATTTCATCCCGCCCGGCTTTACTGGGGACCGCAGGAAACTATGGTGAGTCACCGGAACTCCGGTATACCTGGGATTTATGCAATTGTGAATTTGCTTAACACGAACGAGTTAGCTTCATTATTGCCGCAGGTGACGCGGACACACCGAAATATTTATGTTTGGGCGGATGATTTTATGATGAATGACGATGCCAGATTTTCTTGATAGCTTTCATACACATTATATATTTGATATTTAAACATTATTGAACTAAATTGACACCTGTCAGTATAAGTTTTCATTAATCACGCCCAATAAAATTTATTGTTAAATATTCGTAGATTACCTTTATTTCGAAGTAGATAATTAATAATTCAGCTGATTTATTATTATCAACATAATCAATTAATTTATAGATAGCATTTTATAATTGTTGCTGATTAAATTTTCTTTTTAATAAGGTAATAAAATCTAAATTAATACTTGAATTTCATTCAGAAGCATAATAAGGTATGTTATGTATAATGACCATGAGTTAGAGATAACCTTGCCCGACAATTCATAACAGCAGTAATCCCAATATAAGCAGCTTTGATGTTATGTTTGCAGGGATACCCAGAGCAAGCTGACGGACATCGTAAATGTGATCGGAGAGGCGTCGGCAGCGGCGCAGAGCCTTACCAAGCCGATCACGACCGCCGATCGTCTCAAGAACTCCGACTCGCACACGCTCTACCTGCTCGTAGATCCCAAGGGGCAAAAGTAAGTACTCACACGCCCTTGTGTGACTTTTCACTAGTTATGTCAGGGCATTGCCCTCCATTTTCTTCCTTTAGAGCCGCCAATTTAATCATAAACCTAGTGATTTTATCAAATGATAAAAATAATAAGTAAGTAATTTGAAAACACATTTGAGTAAAAGTGGACTATAAACTAATGACACTTCAAGAAATCCATATTTACTTAAAGGTACATTCACAATGTGTGACATGCTTTTGTTTCGGAATTAACTTTTTATTTTTGGAAGATATCTAGTACTTACACTAACTATTGCGAAATATAGATTTTGTTATCTTGCCAATTTTGCGATGCATTTCAATAAAAATAATAAAACTTAGTTGCATCGCTGCAGGCAGGGCTGACAAGTGAAAAAGAGATGTCCGAAATCTAGAAAACATATTGATTTTAAGTAATAATAGAAACAATGTTACAAAAACATCGTTTACAGCCAAAAATTAAATATATTTTTAGCTCTTAAGATATTTGATACAATATAGTAATTAACGATCCCCACATTCGTGAAAAAGAGTATTGCTTTTATTCCTAGTTGTACAAATAACTATTTCATGACTCAATTCTAAGCTATAGCAGCTCTACTATTGCAGATCTCAATTATTATTATTCATATTTTTATGGGGTAGGTGGCTCAGTGATATCGAGTCGGCCTGTGAATCTTGAGAACTGTGGTTCGATCCCCACAGCCGACAAACCATTTTCACCAAATTAAATCTCCTCCTGTGGCTCCCACTCCACTAACATCTTTGGGAGCCGCGATTTGACGACTGGTAACCGCACTTCATGCGAAGAAATCACTTACCAAGATCTGCTACAGTAGAGTGGCACACCCAGTAATGGGTAAATGGCGTGATGATATATTTATTTATAGTAATTTTGTTGCAGTTTCTTATAGGTGTTTTTTGTTTTCTTGACATTGCAAAAATTTCGAAGCAAAATCATGTATATTGAGGGAAAGGGGGGACAAACGTTAAAGCACCGAAATTTATCTCGGCGGCCTTGATCATAGAAAGTAGGAAATATATTTATTGATATATATTTATTTATGGACATACAGCAACCAAGGAGCATATTCCTCTGCCAAAATTAGAACTAAATTTGATATTTTACACAAAAATTTAAATTTCTATTTTATTTCGTTGTAATTTTATAAGTTAGCACTGCAGTTGTTTGGTTCATGTAAATACCTTCTAGTCTTTGAGTTCTTAATATCGCTTCTAAGTCAGCGATATACATGGCAAATAGCAAAGGGCTCAGATAGTCACCCTGGAGAACACCTTTAGTTATATTTATTTTCTCTGTTAGTTCTTTGTTGTTCATGACCTGCATGGTTGCCTCGTTGTAGATGTTGTGTAGAGATCTTATTATTTTTCCACTTATACTTAAACTAAATAATTTCCTCCAAAGTTTGTGATGTGGTACTGAATCGAAGGCTTTTTCGAAATCGATGAAAGTTACAAACATGCCTTCTTTGTGTGTTAGCTTACGAGATTGTGCTAAGGGCGAATAGATTGTCCACACATGATCTGTTTTTGCGAAATCCTGATTGGGCCTCCGGCAGAACACATTGATTAAATATTTTAAGTACTTTGGCACATTTTTGACTTTTTTAAACTGATTGTGATCTAACAATGTTACATAAAAATATGACAAAAAAAGCTGTTGGAGGGACATTCCGCTTGAATCACATTTCATTTTGTAAATAAATAATAAAATAGATCATCACGTCTTTTACCCATTACTGGATGTGGCACTCTGCCATAGCAGATCTCGGTATGTGATATATTTCTTCGCGTGAAGTGCGGTTACCAGCCGTCAAATCACGGCCCTCAAAGATATTTGTGGAGGAGGAGTCACAGGAGTAGATTTAATTTGGTGAGCATTGCTTGTCGTCTGTGGGGATTGAACCAGGGTTCTCAAGATCCACAGACCGGCTCGATACCACTGAACCATCTACCTCATTTCACTTTTGTAATAATTGCAATTTCGTTCTTGAGACATTATCAAATATAGTTAAATATTATTCATGTCAAACTAAACTTACAAATATTTGGAGGTACACATATCTGACACCTATGTATAGTATTTTTAAATTATCTTGAACATTTGTAATTATTATATTCCGGTCAAGATCGAATTTCTTCAAACAGAGGAACAAGTACAAACAGTTTCTTAGGCCTCAAAAAATTATGTAAAAGTAAAATATTTGTTTGCAATAAAATACCTACATAATAAAACAAAAATACACTTAAATAAGTAAAAATAGGTGTATTAAATTAAGTTTTATATATTTTTTAATAATTTTAAGGCCCCTTGTGGCCGGCCCTAATACCAGTGTGAAATGTTTCCAAATTCTAGAATTTTTAGTTAAACCAAAAGAATAATTTTGGATATCTCAACAATTCATGTTTGGATTCAAGATAAATAACAATTTTCGACCTTGAATTTCGACTACTCTTAAGCAAGTTACATATTCATAAAGTCATTATTAGTTAAACTTAAATTAAGATAGGTTAAAAAATAAACAAGTCAATTGCATTGTACACGGCAATGACGTCGCCTAATTGTTATTTTAAGTATTCAATTAAAAATTATAAAGTTTTCAGTTTCCAAAAAAATAAAGTTTCTAAATTCTTTTCAACCACATTTACATGAAATTACACTTTTACTTTACGTTCGATCAATAATAAAAAAGAGGAAGTTGTGAATTCTAATACTACTATCCTTCCTGCTACTACGGTATAATGTATGTTAAATAAGTTCAAATAAAAACATAAAAGGAATAAAAAAACCTAAGTGCACATTGTTCACATAAGTATTGTATTAATGTAAGAATAAGATGCCAACATTAGCTTGCAAAAACAAATGATGAGAAAATAAAAAAGACAGTAATAATAAGACCGCGAAATGGCATAAAAATTGTCTGAAAGCTGAACATACTACTTGATGTTTCCGTGCTCTTTCATTATAACAGTATCTTCGTACCTAACGTAATATTAGACTAGACTAGTGGAATACTTTGAACAAAGATACAATCTGGAAATCACTGAATCGGATAAGCAATTCACTCTATTTTTTTAAACGATTTTCCATGTGACTGATGTTGCTATAACTCTGCATCAGACTGGAACGATTCGTAGAAAATTAAATTTCAGGCTAGCAAAATCTAGTATTTCTATTTCTAAATGCACCAACAAAACTTCAATTTTAGTTTAATTAAATGAAAGCATATCAAATATTTTTCCGTATTATACGTAAATTTGATTTGCTTTTATTAATTTATTAACCTCACGCGAAGAAATATATCACTTACCGAAATCTGCTTACGGCAGAGTGCCACACCCAGTAATGAATAAAAGGCGTGATGATGTATTTATTTTATTTTATAATTTAAACTAATTTTAAAATTTAAGTTTTGTTGGTGCAACTAACTGGCCATAAAACATTTAATTTTTAATAAATATTTTAAATAATACTTAATAATTGATGAAATCAAATTTTAATAAAATCAGACTGAATTACATGTGTTCAAATCAACCAAATTCAAATCCTGGCAGTATATCAACTTTTCTCTGTATAATTCAATTTGATATAATTTTTATTTACAAATTATTATTAATATTCAAATAACTATTAGATATTCGACCACTAAAAAAAGTATGAATAAAAGTTGCGTTTATTAGGCAAGATTTCGTGTGTTAAAATTTCGCTAATTTCAACTTGTATCCTAAAAATTATCTGTTTATATTACAATTTGACATTATTTTCATTTACAGATTGTTATTAATATTGAAATATTAGATATCCGGTTTATGAAGAAAGATTTCGTGCGTCTGAATGATTCGAATTTTTTTATAATTTATCTCTTTACTATTATTTATGTATTTATGTTACGCTGTACAACAGGAACTTAATCCCAATTATAGTACAGAGTCCGCACTCACCGAGCCGCAATGTGGTAGTTCATATAATTTTTAGCTTGAGTGAAATTCGAACTCGGGATCTTCGGATTCGAATTCCATATCGCTATCCACACCACCGTACTGACGGTTATTAGAATTAAGTTCCTGTTGTGCAGAGTAGTAAATAATAGATGGCCTAAGTTTTTGTGTTTGAATAATGTTTACTTACCTTAAATACATTTTCATTAGAACGGTTTTAATAGTTGCATAAATATGTAAATAATTTCATGGAAACACTGAAAACGTTTCGGACTGCGGAAATGACAACCTAAATTCGATTGCCACATTTGGCAACTGAATTTTCATGCCATTTCATTAAAATCTTAGAGAATCAAGATTTGACGCCTGGTAACCGCACTGCACGCTCAAAAATAAATTACTTTCGAGATTTGATACAGTAGAAATTAGATATAATGACATGATAATTTATTTAATTGGATTAAATATATTACAATTAATTACATTTAATTATTTTGTGATTTTATCAAAATACGAGAACAATTATTTTGAGTTAACGACCGATACAAATTTAAACGTTCTACGAGCGGAACCATCATAAATCTTTGAATTGTAAAAAGTAAAATTGTTCCGCAAATTGAATTAAATATTTAAACAGTAACATTCACTTTGTTATACTTGTTTGCATCTTAGTAAAAGTAAGAGAATGACTTAATTCAAACATTGTTTATTTTATTTTGATGATCTTGAAGCACGCAATATACTTTCATAGCTATTAATTAGTACATCAACGACTTTTATTACTTAGTTCTTGTTTTAAAGTGATTGTTTTTTATGATTTTATTTACGATATTGCATTGAGGTAATACCACTAGAGGTTTAGTTTATATCAAATAACCTAATCAAACAACAAGAGGTTTGGTTTATATCGAATAAATTATTACTTGGTAACAACTAATGATAACTTAGAGTGATATGAATAAAAGTGAGTACATACAAGGGTGGTGACTCGCTCAGCCGGTCATAGGACTTTAACATGGGAAATCAGTTTTTTTGCAATTTCCTGCTTCCCTAATTATTTTAAGCAAAAACGCGCCAAATAAGAGTTTTAGGGAATCAAATTCTGCATCTAAATCAATAGAATTACTTATACATGCTTTGTAACGGCAGAAATTAAATATGAAAATGTCGAAAATTATGTTGAAAATATTGATAGCCATGGAATTGAACAAGAGAAATAAATAAATGCTTGACATTTTATCTGTCAAAACATCAACGTTTGACGTTGTGACAGATAAATTGTCAATTTTTGACGTTGGACCTGCAGGAGAAAATATTTATGCAGAATTGGTGCCCTAAAACTTTTATTTGACGCGTTTTTGCTTAAAATAATTAGAGAAGCAGGAAATTGCGAAAAACTGATTTCCCATGTCCTATGACCGGCTGGGCGAGTCACCACCCTGTATATGAATATGCTCATGAGAATATACACTGCTCAAAATTGCACACTGATATTTTAAAAATTTAATATAAAATTGAAACTCCAAATTATATAAATATATGTATTTAAGAAGGATCCAATATAAAAATTAATATAAATTATATTCAAATATTTGTAAGAAAAATAATACGTTAGATATTCTTACAAATATTAGAATATAATTTATAGTTTTGATTTTATGCTCAATTTTTAAAATATCCCTGTACAATTTTGAACAGTGTATTTTGAACGTAATAATTTTCCTTTAGTATTTACTCCAAATAGCATGAATAAAACTAGGATATACTCACAGATCATTAAAGATCTAGGGGTATAAACTCAAAATATTCAAAAAGAAATAAAATATATTTTTATTGTAATGAGACAAAAATTGTATTGTTGATCTTGCAAAAAAAAAATTGTAAATCAGCTGTTAAAAGAATTTTTCTTTCTTAATATGTTAAATGAATTTCGGTCTTTAGGCCATTTCCAAGCAATAGTAATAGAACTTAAGTTCTGACTCTTAAGACATATATAACATCACGCTATATCTCATTAAATGGGTTAGCACGAACCCCTGAAACATTCACAAAACATCCACTAACATATACATAGAAAAACATCAGTCCTCGTTCAACATTCTTATCCCGACATACGATACTTGCTCCCTCCATACAGGCTCATCCATTCATCATACTCGAAAACCTTCAATACACAACAAACCCTCAATCACATCCATTCATTTGCTCCTATACACCTGTTCATAAACCATTCACTTACGCCCACTCCTCTAACAAGAAATCTATAAAGATCTATATAAGATAAAGAGAAGGAAGCATCGTGCTGCACTTGTTTTAGGAAGTATATTCTACATAATTGCAGTTAGAGCCTCTAGAGTAAGAACTTAAAAAGAATCAAAAGGATAAGGATGGATGGGATTGTTGACGCCCTGTGCTTGTTTCGAAAGGACATCTGAATAATGTTTTACATTTAAAATAAAATTGTATTTTAAAATGAAGGTCTTTATAATCATAACCATGTAACTATTTAATATTGTTATTACTGTTACTTGCAAATCGGCCATTTTCAAATAATTGTAAAATTTCTCTTTTTTACTAAAGCCTGATATCCATTTAACATATTAAAATATAAGATCATTCGGTTTATTTAAAATATTTATAATCCATTGGCTTTTTAAATTTATATAAAAAAACAACAAAGACAAAATTAATTGTCTTTAAATGCTCACTTGGTGAAACTAGGTTTAATAATAAAGTATCAAAATAAACACTTGTCTAAGTCTCACAAAATTCAGCCTCCAAGTCATCTTATGAGGGCATCGTCAGAGGCTGGCCAGCACAGTTGGTAACCATAGACGCGTTTCGCTCTTATTAGAGCTCATCAGTATGATATAACCTACTTCTTCACCTAGAACAAAGTTCACGTGAAGAAGCTGGTGACTTGGAGGCTGAATTTTGTGAGACTTAGACAAGTGTTTATTTTGATACTTTATTTTTAAATTTATATTAAAATAAATAGTTTCTCATAAAAAATGAGAAATTTTAGACAACAATTTTAAAATAAATATGTCATCATGTCTTTTATCCATTACTGGGTGTGGCACTTTGCCATAGCAGATTTCATTAAGTGATATATTTCTTTTACGGAATAGATGGCTCAGTGGTATCGAGTCGGCCTGTGGATTGGAGAACCTGGGTTCGATTCCCACAGCTGACAAGCAATTGTCACCAATTTAAATCTATTCCTATGGCTCCCTCTTCAGTAACATCTTTGGGGGCCGTTATTTGATCTGCTATGGCAGAGTGCCACACCCAGTCATTGGTAAAAGGCGTGATGATATATTTTATATATTTCTTCGCGTGAAGTGCGGTTACCAGCCGGAAAATCACGGCTCCCAAAGAGGCTACTGGAGCGGGAAGCCCCAGGGATAGTTTTAATCTGGTGAAAATTGTTTGTCGGCTGTGGGAATCGAACCCCTGGTTTTCAAACCCACAGGCCGACTCGATACTACTGAGTCACCTATCCCATATATCATACTGAAATTATATTAATTGTTGAGTTATTAATACAGATATAAATATGTTATCACTTAGTAAATAGGGGTTATTTTTGCTTGTGAAATGTAGTTACCAGTTGTCAAATATCAGCCCCCAAAGATATTAGTGAAAGAAAAGTCATAGTGGCAATTATCTGTCCATATTAATCTAGCATTTATAGAAAGGTCTTAAATTAATATGTGGGCAGTTCGATTATAATTTCTGGAGCCTATTTTCATTGTCAATCCGACCCTGTAAATAATAATACTATTTAAAACAAACACTAAACGACTAAACAATACACATCATGTTAAACATAAGTTTCAATACAACCTACACTGTTATAGTAACAACATAATGAATTGAAGTATGCATACAAATGATGGCACAGGGCAACGCTCTAAAAAACTTTGCATGTCTTGAACTCTCGCTTATCAGAACCACATCACACTCGGTGGTTCATACACTTTATACAGGTGTTTAGTATGCGGGCGACGGGCGCATTTAACCAACTTAATATCAATCAAATAATCGTGACTCCGACTGCCGACATGCAACAAACAATTCATTCATATTTAACGGGGCCTAGGCTGAGCCAGACGTGAGAATTTTAGTTCAATGTTAATTAAATCACAGCTCTAGTTTTCTACTTCTGTGGATATATATAACGAATGTTTTAAATACATACATTTACAAGTATTTGTTAAATAAAATAAATATAAATATTCATTTACTGTCTAAACCAGTGGTTTCCAAACTTTTTCTCTCAGCGGCCCCTTTTTCCCGTAAAAAATTGTCGCGCCCCCCTTATTTTTTATAACAGCCTAACTTCAAAAATCGTAAATAATTTATTTTATAGAATACAAAAAACTAAGTACTATAAACAAATATTGTTATTATATAAGATATTTGTTATAACAAATCTTTTTCTTAACCTAAAATTATGTTTATGACAACATAATAATAAAACAAAATAATGTAACAACATTTATAAACATAAAATTGTAATAAGATTGGAAATGATATTTAATTTAAATTAGGGATATTTTTAATACAATATAATCATAATTTTTGAGTGTGCTGAATGGGCGCTTGTTTTTCGGTTTCTCGAACCGGGGAATCATTGAAGATATCGCCACTCGCAATTCTTTTTCAACGAATAATCGAGTTCGATATTTTGTCTTTAAAACAGCTACAGCGGAAAAACCTATTTCAAACAAATAAGATGTTACGAAAAGTAACAAAATTTCTAAGGTTTTGTTTGTTAAACTAGGAAAATTTTACTGCGAACGCGAGTTAGAAACACGTGTGTGCTATGATATAAATTGAGAATGAGCCTCAATTATATTTTTATATAGCGCGCCCCCCTTGAAACAATCTCGTGCCCCCTCGGGGGGGCGCGCCCCACAGTTTGGAAACCACTGGTCTAAACTTTCAAGTATCCAATAATTATCAACAAATTAAAATATTTCTATTAGTACCAGACTAACACGATGCTAAATTAGTCGAATAATTTAGAGTTCTTGATCAGCAGCTGCTGATTCACATTTTTATATTTGTTTAATCAAGACTGAATAACAGGGAATGTTTCTTTAATTTCTTGGGATTAAAGCAGAATAATGCATATAATGATGGACTCTCGTACAAGAGATCCGGGTTCAACTGCAGAAGATAATAAAATCATCCCCTGCGTTCATCCACCACTAGCATTTGTGGTTATTATAATTTTAAGGCTGGTGCAGTAAAATATATCATTACGTCTTTTACCCATTATTGAGTGTGGCACTCTGCCGTAACAGATCTAAGTAAGTGATATATTTCTTCGCGTGAAGTGCGGTTACCAGCCGTCAAATAACTGCTCATAAAGATGTTAGTGGAGGGAGAGCCACAGTGGTAGATTTAATTTGGTGAAAATTGTTTGTCGGCTGTGGGGATCGAACCAGGGTTCTCAAGATCCGACTCGATACCACTGAACCACCTACCCCTATTAGTATTTGTTAGTTTTCTATTAAGGGAACGGAAATTTATTCTTAGGACCTTACAGTCCGATTCTCAAAAAAGATTTTACTAATCTTGCGATTTTTATTAGAAACTTTATTCTAGCCGAATAAATAGTTATTTTTGCTCGACATACCTAGACCAATCAAATTTCTTGGGAAATACTGCGGCAAATTGAATTTTCTTCACTTCATTTTGTATCGCATGTCGTTTAGAAAATATTGGGCCTAACAAGAGAAGCAAGCACTTTTCCCATTCTAGTGTGACAAATAAATTTTTTGTATGTATATCAAGGGCAGAAAGTGAGACATTTCTTTCCAATTTATTATTTTTGTCACGTCTTTTACCAATTACTGATTGTGGCTCTCTGCCGTAACAGATTTCAGTCAAGTTACAGCCACCAAAGAAGTTAGTGGTAGGAGAGCCACATTGTAATGAGAGTAAAGTTTGCCGGCTGCTAGATTCAAATTAATATTATTCAAATTTCCTAATTCCTATATAGCATATTCCTATTCTTATTGCTCTCTTATCAAAGTTCACAATTTCCTTCTCCAAATTATGTCAAATATTAAGTCATTGCTGTTTCTTGTCTTTATAACCGACTACTTAATTATTTTTTTAATTAACTTTTTCGATATTACCTACGCAGCATGAATATAAATCAGAATATCGACAATATGTCCTCTATAAATTCACGAAGTAACATAATAAATTTTCAAGCGAGTGAGTTTGGAAAATTGTATTTCATGTAAATTTTTTATTATATTATCAACGATACTCGTGAACTTGAACGCTAATTTTTTGTTATCTCTGTTCACGTAATTTGAAATTTTATTTTATGATATCATATTCCAAAAATAGCATTGTTTTACATTCTTGTACAGTAGTGCAGTTAAATTTTACCTATTGCATAGGTAATAAAATTAAATTGTATTTATAAGAATAAATATATACCAAGGTTATTTGTACAATTAGTAATGAAAGCAATACTTATTTCATGAATTTAAAATTTGATCCATGACGGCGAAACTGAAGTGTATCACTCAAATGAGTGCATATTGATATTTAGATTGATTTTATGGAGATTATTTACTTCATTACATTATAAGCCAATCAGAATGCTTCATTTGCACCAAGAGAACGATACAATTTTCATTAAATCCGTTCACCACATCATAGGCAACCGTTTGTTGATATTGAAAATTTTGATATTTAAACAATAATTTAAAACGTGAATTCAGAAAATAATCAATGGAATATAACTCGAACCATGAATTTATTCTCTCGTATAAAAAATTACACTTAAATCCCTCCAGTAACGCTGTCAAAATGTAATTATGTTATTTTTGATACTCTACTCTACACAACTATTATTCGAAACTTTACCGATAAATTCTTGTCTTTTAGTATTATTACCTATGATAAAATATGGGATAAGTAGCTCAAAGGTATCGAGTCGGCCTGTGGATCTTCAGAACCCTCTTTCGATCCTCACAGCCGACAAAAAATTTTCACCAAATTAAATCTAACCTTGTGGCTTCCCCTCCACTAACATCTTTGGGAGTGTAATTTGACGGCTGGTAACCGCACTTCACGCGAAGAAATATATCATTTACCAAGATTTGCTACGGCGGAGTGCCACACCCAGTAAAGGCGTGATAATATATATTTTTTTTTATAAAAATTTTAAATTATTGTACAACACGTAAGCATATTTTTTTCACACATTCGAAGTATTGCTTTCATTACTAATTGTACAAATAATTATTGACGAATATCAAGATTTCAATATTTTGTTATAAAATTTTACATAATATTCAAGGAGATAAATAAATAAAAATTGTGACAAAAAGTAAAACTAAACCAATGAAATTGTAGTGTTTTCTTTTTTCAATATTTTTTACCAATTTTTGCAATTTTTTACTTTTTTATGCGATTTTGAAAATTATAGAAAAATGTATCTCTTTCTAAACAATTTTACGTTAAAAAAGACTACTTTTATGACCAATATGCAAAACAAAAACCAAATTATATCGACATTTTATATCGATCCTTATCTACTGTTGACATTTTAACCCATCTCTTTATCTCAACATAAGAAATAAATCATAATACTATTAATTTTATTTCAATATTACGTGTACTTATGTTAATAAGTACAGAAATTTATTCATTTATCGTTTAAATTACAAATTGATACGTGTTTTTGTAATAATTTTCAAAAAAAGTTTATGCAGTAATTGCAATTTTATAATTTAATAAGAAACTAAAAAAAAGCTTGGCATTCTTCCTGTCTTATTACTTAGAAACTTGGGTACTCTAAAATTCTCAAGTATGCATGAAACTTTAATATCTTTGTACTAACTGCGACACATCTTCACAAAACAATCAATATCTGCAATACAACAGTACTCCATCAACACCATTTCACACATAAATGATTCAAATTGAAAACTAATAACAATATTTAGAAAATATGCATCTCACCATCATTACCATCAAGTTACGCCACCCTACCTGTAATAGTTTATCGTTAGCCTAATTCATATTATAACTTAGCTATAGTCGATTATAAGCCGATATCGTGATCTAGGGTGTGCCAGATATATAATCTGCACTTTGCTACCCTAATGACCTCAATAGGAAATAGTAAATAGGGGCGCAATCAGAATTAATCAACGGAAAAAGGACGTTGTGCATATATAAATAAATATTTATACACGCCTTTTTGATTCTGATCAAAATATTATAACATTTTATTTTTATTTTACATTAAAATTATTCCTGTGACTCCCCCTCCACTAACATCTATGGGGTCGTGATTTAACGACTAATCACTGTATTTAAATAAAAATATATATATATATCATCACGCCTTTTACCTATTACTGGGTGTGGCACTCTGCTGAAGCAGATTTCGGTAAGTGATATATTTATACGCGTGAAGTGTGGTTACCAGCCTTCAAATCATGGCTCCCAAAGATATTAGTGGAGGAGGAGCCACAGGGGTAGATTTAAATAAAAATAAATAAATATATCATCACGCCTTCTACCCATTACTGGGTGTAGCACTCTTCCGAAGCAAATTTCGGTAAGTGATATATTTCTTCGCGTGAAGTGCGGTTACCAGCCGTCAAATCACGGTTCCCAAAGATATTAGTGGAGGAGGAGCCACAGGGGTAGATTTAAATAAAAATAAATAAATATATCATCACGCCTTCTACCCATTACTGGGTGTGGCACTCTGTCGAAGCAGATTTCGGTAAGTAATATATTTCTTCGCGTGAAGTGCGGTTACCAGCCGTCAAATCACGGCCCTCAAAGATATAAGTGGGGGAGGAGCCACAGGGGTAGATTTAAATAAAAATAAATAAATATATCATCACGCCTTCTACCCATTACTGGGTGTAGCACTCTGTCGAAGCAGATTTCGGTAAGTAATATATTTCTTCGCGTGAAGTGCGGTTACCAGCCGTCAAATCACGGTTCCCAAAGATATTAGTGGAGGAGGAGCCACAGGGGTAGATTTAAATAAAAATAAATAAATATATCATCACGCCTTCTACCCATTACTGGGTGTGGCACTCTGTCGAAGCAGATTTCGGTAAGTAATATATTTCTTCGCGTGAAGTGCGGTTACCAGCCGTCAAATCACGGCCCTCAAAGATATAAGTGGGGGAGGAGCCACAGGGGTAGATTTAAATAAAAATAAATAAATATATCATCACGCCTTCTACCCATTACTGGGTGTGGCACTCTGTCGAAGCAGATTTCGGTAAGTAATATATTTCTTCGCGTGAAGTGCGGTTACCAGCCGTCAAATTACGACCCCCCAAAAGATATTAGTGGAGGAGGAGCCACAGAGGTAGATTTAAATTGGTGAAAATTGTTTGTCGGCTGTGGGGATCGAACCAGGGTTCTCAAGATCCACAGGCCGGCTCGATACCACTGAGCCATCTACCCCATATTTACCGTATTTCATACTAATAATAGTAGTAATTTTTTTCAGTGATTCACCGCTTAAATATTTATATTAGAAATTTAATCACAATAACAAACGGTATAAACGAATGATATCTCAACACTTGAAAGGGTATAAAACGAGATTTAAAAGTTTATAATAATAATAATAAACGAATGATGTAATTAAAATTCAATCACAATTAATTAGTATTAGCATACCTATCATATACGTACAGAAAAGGAAGTATATAATTTCATATTATTATAATTAAAAAGAAATTTGATACAACACGTATTGCAAGATTGTATTATGTCGCCAATTCTATTTTATCGAAGATTGAATGTGGCATGTGGCAAACCCCAATATTACTCATGACCCAATTCAAATCACCACCGAAATTATAGAGCAATTACTATGCGGTTATGTTTCCTTCGCTAGTGTCAATGCTAGATTTGCAACTAATTCGCGGAATATGCATTCGTGATTTCACCATTCATGGAAATTGAGATATTTATAAATCATTATTATACAAGAAACTATTTATTTCATTATAATTGTATTCTAACTGTTAAATTATTCGTAATCGTAACAATATTATATGAACTACTACACTGCGGCTCGGTGAGTGCGGATCCTATACTATAATTGGGATTAAGTTCCTGTTGTACAGCGTAACATAAATAAATATAATTAATAGAAATGTTATGTGAAATTACAATTTGTAATTTTTAATATAATAACTTATTAGTTATAAACCAATAAAAATGTGAAATCATAAATAAATTAATCACGAATTTATGCAGCGTAACTTACTGTACGAATTATTATTATTAGTTTAAATAAGAATTGAAACTTTTGAAAATTTGTAAAGAATTATACTATTTTGACGGTGTTGACGCCTTTACCCATTGCTGTTTACAGTAGCATATCTAGGTAAGTATATTTATGAATGTGAAGTGTGATTACCAGCTGTCAAATCTCGGCTCCCAAAGATGTTAGTGGATGGGGAGCCACAAGGGTAAATTTTATTGTTTGTTGGCTGTGCAAATCGAACCCGGGTTATCAAATTCACAGTCCGATTTGATACCACCGAGCTATCTACGCTATAATATTTAAATATATATATATATATATATATATATATATATATATATATATATATATATATATATATAAATCTCCTCATAACAGATTATATCGATCCTTGAAAATCCAGTTTCAAAATTTGCAATATAAAGAGAAATATGATTTTTCTAAATTGATTTATGACATCTTCTATACTAGTCAGTGACAATCAAATAGTTGATTTAAATAAGCTTTTTATTTCATTATTTCATATCTATAAAAATTTAAATAGATATTTTATATTTGTAATTTTAAATAATTATTACATTAAATTTCTTCAATATTTATATTTAGTGAAGTTAAAAAATATATTTTCTAAACATTTTGACAGTTAAATGGCACTAGTGTTGCTCAATTGATATCTCAAACATTAAACATTTTGATATACTGAACGACATATGAAGACGTTTCACCAATAAGAAATTTCATTTTAAAATAAGTACCAATGACAATTCATTTTTAATAATAGTTATTTTTAAGTAAATAGTTTATATTTTTGATACAAATTTGTCATATATTAATTATTGTTGATGAGATTGAAGTAAGTTTTATTTACATATATTCATTTATTGTGCAGTTTATAATCAATTATTAATATTTAATAACTATTGGAAATTGTACATAGAATAAAATAAAAGATTTTCTTGAGTTTTACTTTTATCAAACGAATGTTATTCTTCGTAGAAAAACAAAAGTTACATTGGTTTGACTCGAAGTATGCTATTTCATTAAAATGCTGTTTAACAAAATTTTGTGTCAGAACCTTAAGTTATAAATACGTAGAAGTTTTTATAGTCACGAAATGAAAGTTGTATAAAGTTTTTGGGACAAATTATTTACAAACTTCATAATGGGCATAAGGTTCGTGTTCTTAGCATATTTTACTAAGTACTGACCTGCCTTACGCACAACAGTTATTCTCACTTACCACGCAATGAAAAGAAATATGTACCTACACTTTTCTGCGAAAGTTTCAAGCCATGTAGTTGATAATACCTGTATTTTCTTTCATATAAATCATTTGAAATTTGAAAATCATGGCCTTTAAAATTTGTAATTCTCGGAAATCATTTTTATGAGTCATAATAATATAATATAAAAAAACAAAGTTTTAAGATAATTCATACTTTTTTATTACAAAATATTTACGTGTTTTAAAAGTCAAATCAATAGACTGACATTTCAAAATTAGTGAAAAAATTGTTGACATAAAGATAGGTCAGCGTGAGATAATGAAAATTATTATCAACTATGAAAATATTTGTTAAAATAATAGATAGATTATGAAATTAAATGATTAAGTATCTGGCCTAGTACCTTATTTATATTTCTTTAATTAAATGTACTATTAAACAAGTAACACTAAAAATGTTCGCTAGAAATGAAATACCCTTCTTTTTGTACTATAATATATCAAATTATATATGTCATTAATGTTTCATGCAGAGATTTAGAAACATCCTGTATATATATATATAACTTTATTATATAATTAGTTATCTAACCTTGAATTGTAGTTTGTATATATTTAAAAAAGTAAATAAAAATATTTGGCAGTAAGTGACAGATAAGTTAAATAAACTTTGGTTACTAAATTGACTACATACTTGATTTTAGTTGCGTGATAAGTAACCATTTAAACAAAACAATCTCTGAAAAACTGGGTAATGAAATCATCAAAACTTGTTGAGCGGAGCATCATATTTTTACTTTAATTACTGTTAATTACTCGTAATCACTAATTATAAATAAATCTACATCTAAACTTATGATAATACTAACGATAAAACATAAAGTTAGAAGTGTAACAGCTTGTTAAATGTTTTGTGTACAGTTACTGTTAAATTAGTAAAAATAAATAATACATCAACGGGCTAATTAGATTATTCTTAAAATAAATAACACGTACAAATTTAAGAGCGTGCGAAAAGCAATAAATTTCACTGGCCTAGAAATTTACACAAAAACAAACATTTGTGCACTTGAATGTTACCTGTTTTTTAGAGAATTTGGAAAGCTATTAAACTATCCTTAGTAACTAGCTATACAGGTATTAATTATCTAATTAATAAGAACATTTCACATTTTTACAATTAATTTATTATTATATATTAATGAAATATGGATCTGCAATTTACTTTTTATTTGAATCTTGAGAACCCGGCTTCGATTTCCACAGCCGACAAACAAATTTCACCAAAGTAAATCTAACCCTGTGGCTCCTCAACCACTAACGTCTTTAGGGCCGTGATTTTACAGCTGCTAATTTCACTTCAGGCGGAGAAATATGTCACTTATTGATATCTGCTATGGTAGAGTACCACACCCAGTAATGGGTAAAAGGCGTGATGATATATTTATATTTATTTTATTTTGTAAATGTATGTATTTAAAACATTCGTTATTTATATCCACAGAAGTAGAAAACTAGAACTGTGACACATCCAGTAATGGGTAAAAGGCGTGATGACATAATGTATTTATATTTATATTCAATAATTGAAATTAAAAATAATAAATCTAACCCTGTGGCTCCTCAACCACTAACGTCTTTGGTGCCGTGATTTTACGGCTGATAATTCCACTTCACGCGCATAAATATGTCATTTATTGAAATCTGCTATGGTAGAGTGCCACACCCAGTAATGGGTAAAAGGCCTGATGATATATGTATTTATATTTAATAATTAAAATTAAAAATACTACAATACTACATTCATTATCATCATCCGATAAATAACTGATAATAGGTCGGCCAGTTCACTTCAAGAATCTTCGTAATATGAGTTCCTTGAAATCAAAAGAAACCCGTTGTCAATACCTATCATCCGTCAGTACGGTGGTGTGGATAGCGTTATGGAATTCGAATCCGAAGATCTCGAGTTCGAATCGCACTCGAGCTAAATATTATATGAACTATCACACTGCGGCTTGGTGAGTGCGGACCCTGTACTATAATTGGGATTAAATTCCTGTTGTACAGCGTAACATAAATAAATAAATAAATATAGGAGTCTTGGGATCGATGCTACGTTAGACACTATTAGAATTTGATTGACGCCATACCTCGTACCTAGGTGACGTGGTGCAGCGGTTAGTATTTTTTTGTCATAAATTTAACTTTTGGCTTACAAAGATAAATACTTATTGCCCTTTTTTCACGTACAATTTGATATGATAGTAATGGTAATGATGATGATGATGATGATGATGACATCACGTTCGTAAAAGATCGAACTGTAAATACGTAGGAAATCGTAGTTATTATGTGTGCAGAATGTTTACATTACGTATTACGTTGCTATTTGCTTTTTGCGGATGATTCACTTATTTTATGAATTCAGGACGATGAGCTTCATGACATTAAATGCATGAAGTCATTCAGAACAGAATGCCATGTACGATGCATTCATAATTACGCTTCCCACGAGATCGCATTCTTATAAGTCATACTGCAAATATTATTACACCTTCATACATTTATAAATAGTGTATACCTATTAGGTATTGACTAGATAACTAAATAAAAAATAAGTTATGTTTATTTGCATAATTATAGTTTAAAATTAATAAAATGCTATTTACTAATAGAAAATGATTTGTAAATTAAATAAAAAATAAATAAATAAATATATCATCACGCCTTTTACCCATTACTGGGTGTGGCACTCTGCCTAAGCAGATCTCGGTAAGTGATATATTTCTTCGCGTGAAGTGCGGTTACCAGCCGTCAAATCACGGCTCTTAAAGATGTTAGTGGAGAGGGAGCCACAGGGGTATATTTAAATTGATGAATATTGTTTGTCGCCTGTGGGGATCGAACCAGGGTTCTCAAGATCCACAGGCCGACTCGATACCACTGAGCCACCTACCCCATTTGTAAATTATTAAGTCGAAAATATTTTAGTAGAAGCAGAGATTAAAATAATTCCTAAATTTATATTAGAATCTAATGTAATCAACTAAATTTGATTAGTGTTTACATTATTTTTACGAAACTTCCTGTGCGTTGTGAAATATAATTATTATAATTAGAAAGAAAAGTTACGGTACAGACATACAGGGTGTTTCACAACTTAGAGCAAAAAATTAAAGGGTATATTTTGTACGACGTGCTGATCATGAAACAAAAAGAATTTTTTTAAAATTCGAAAAATTAAGGGTTGTTAATCTAAAACATTTTTTGTAGTACTGCACTGGATTAAATACAAACAATGAAGTAGGTATCAACTACGAAAGAATAATTACACAATTCAATTATTAGCAGTTATTTATAATAGAATTTTATTTAATTAATAACTTTAACATAATCATCCACCCAGTGGCAGTGGCAACGAAAAATTTTGGACTGGGAAGCATGGAAAATAGTTTTGCGATTTAAAACAAAATTCTTTTTGTTTCATGATCAGCACGTCGTACAGAATATACCCTTTAATTTTTTGCTCTAAGTTGTGAAACATCCTGTATATGAAGTTATGAAGTTGACCGCTACTTACACAGTTAAAGTTTTATTACTGAAACAAATGTATATATCAAGGTTTACCTAGATACCTACAAATACAAAATATCCGCCATTCCACAATCTGATTTCACATGAAGTAACAATTTCAATTCATTCTATCGGAGTCACAAGTCAACACCAACTTTTCGTTCGACATTCCGTATAATTACAACAACGCATGCAAATTACGTCAGACGTCACCGTCGGTGCCGGCGACCTGCGACCTGCGGAGAGATGAACGCCGCCGATAACGCCAGTTAACGTGGTGTTATCTGCGTTACCTGTACACGCCAACTGCGATTTCTCAGTAACGCCACCGCACCCCGAAAGAAATTAAAACAATCTGAGCTCGTGTGTGCTTACCGACTTAGTTCCAGGACCAGATTAAGGAGGAGTAAAAAAGACACTCGAAAAGAGCAACATTAATTTTGTTAATTAACATATTGACATGTCAGAAATTATTCGCGATTGCGCAACGACAAAATCAAGAATTCAACATAAAAAAATCTCGAAATATTGAAAGCCTTTATTGCATTAATCCATTATTAACTAATATATCTTATATAAAGTATAATAAAAACAATAAAAGCTGCATAAAGTGCAAAATCTACTGTTTCAAAACACAATAAATTCTATACATTTGACAGAAAGTTAATCCCAATGTGTAATACTAAATTTTATCACTAGATGTCATATTGTAGTGTATCAATCGCGAATATGTTTAATTAAATAATTTAGGAACGATCTTTCAGAATTGTTTTAATCATTATTATTATTCTAAGGTTTTATCTGAATAATCGAATAATATTTATTTATTATTCAAACGATACATAATACTATACTATGTACTAAGGAAAAAATGTTTCAAGGGTTCGTATTACTATATTTAATATAAAATAAATAAATAAATATATTATCACGCCTTTTACCTATTACTGGGTGTGGTACTCTGCCGGTAACAGATCTCGGTAGGTGATATATTTATTCACGTGAAGTGCGGTTTCCAATTGTCAAATCACGCTCCCTCAAGATATCAGTGAAGGGGGAGCCACAGGGATAGTTTTAAGATGGTGAAAATTGTTTGTCGACTGTGGGAATCGAACCCAGGTTCTTAATTCCACAGGCCGACTCGATACCACTGATGTTATGTACCTATGTATGTATGTATATTAATTATGCTATAAAAGTTGTTTAAAAGTACGGAATAATATATCCTCTTGTTGGTCAAAAAGTTGACTTTAATAGTAGTTTTAATATTTTTCTTTTTTAAAGCAGTAATTGACTACATTTCGAGCCTTAGTTTGAGATCATACTATATGAAGCTGAATTACTAAACTGAACAAAAGTTCAGTAACAAATTCAAAGTACATTTTGATAAAAAAAAGTTAAATACTTAAAAATGTAATAGAAGTGATCACAGACACAGAAAGACTGATATGGATTTAATTTAAAATAATACACTGCAATCAGTGTATCAGCTTATGTAATTCAGTTCATATCCGATTTATCAATCAATTATTAACTAATAGCAATATAAATTATACGCATTTTTCTATATTTAACAGTCAGATAACTATAACAAAAACATAACAGTTGAATGAAAAACTGAGCATAAGTCATTTTGTCTAATTTATTTGAACTGATTTAAGTGACACAAATGGCAAATGCATAGTCTCCTAAAAAGTGGTCTGCGAAATTCGCACAATCTGTAACATTTTTAATTAATTATATTTTGTTATTCCGGCCCTGTATAGTACAGCGCGGGAAACTGCCGATTGGCGTTTGTTTCTATATACAACAACAACAGCGTACTAGATCTGAACAAATGATAATAATTAAGCGCGTACCAGTTGGTGAATAATGCACATTAAAGATCCTGGGTTTGGTCTTTTTAACCGGTAGTAAAATACTGTTAAAATCTTTATGTGAGTTATATTTATAAGTGGAAAAATATGAAACGGATTTTTAAAAGGAATTTCACCGTTGAGAAAAGCGCTTTCACTTATTTGTTTTTTTTTTGTCAAGTACTGCACATACGCAAATACTTTTCAAATATACTATGCAATAGAAATATTGTTGACTACATTCAAATTGATCTATGCATTTATATGAAACTGAAAATATAGAATTATGGAAATTCAATAACTTTTCATTAATTATTAAACAGGAATAAACAATAATTTCCTTTTTGAAAATGCAATATTCAGATTTACAAATGTTAGATGGTAAAAAATTCATCCATAATACATCATATCAGTTATTTACAAATTCTAACCTTGACCTAAGATATTCATAAGTAACTAAAACTCTAAAACAAATCGACGGAATCATTAAAAAAGAATTTGTTTTTTCATATTCTTGGCTATGGAAATGAAAACCCTAAAAAATAACATGTTTTACATATAGTATTCAGTAACTTAGATATTAATATTTAAGGGCCTGTAATAGTTATTTACGTAATAAATCAGGAAAGCGTTCAATTACAGAATGAGTATATAGTTTCATGCCGAGCGAAAGGAAGGCTTGAAACAGCTTACGAATCCTGTACGACGCTTTACTGACGTGTTACGTATAACATTTTACCTGAAACTTATAAATAAATAATAGATATTTTAAATTAATTTAAATAAAACGAAATAGTTGACTTACATATTCAGCCAGTATTTTATTTTGCTAAGTAACTAGACACTCACGTTTCTTTCATTACCTGCCTAGTCAGGCAATATGTTATTTTCCTGAGGCATGTAAAGCAAAGCTTTCCTGAGTCTTAAAGGTCAGGCAAATGTTTATTTTCCTGTCAGTTTCAGGTAAACATGTTTAAGCAATGACAACAGATGGCACTAAATAAAAAATGAAAATTTAATTATCTAATCTAATTAAAAGTTACTACTTGCAGCATCTGCAATATTTTATATATTTTCTAGAACTGAAAGAAAATCGTCTTCGAATACTTCATCGAGCATTAAATCCATTATTTCAAAAATTTATTTCTAGAATTCACGAACCTGTTGACACTGACAATAGTTGTTCTTCATCATAACGATCACAACACTATGACAACGTCTAGCTATAAATTGCCCTACCGCTAACAACCTTTATTTATAAAATGTATAAAACTAATAAAAAATAATTTTAAAAACTCTGTGAAGATGGCAATAAAACTTTGTACGTGGCACTCTTGCAATTAATCTTTACTGAGCTCATTAGATCATGGAGGTTCGCTCCTTCGTCGCTCGCTCCACAAACTTTCCAACTCGTCCGTAAAAATTAATTTACTACGCTGGCCACGTAAATACCTATTACGGGCTTCGTATTTGAAGTTTCTTAACATCTGTTTTAATGGGATCCTAATGGGATAAATTATTTATTTATATTAAGACTGGATCTAAAAACTTCATACAAGAGACGATTAAAGTTTCAAACATTTTATTTGCTTTTAAGATATTTGAGTTTTTAATGCCATTAAGTCTGACGTCAAAGCATTGCGATATTTATTTATTCGTCTGTGTCGCACAACTATTTAACGAATCTACTTCATGCAAACTGTCGATTTGTGCTTTATTTTATTTCAAATTAGGTTACTTTGAGAGAGTTCTGGTCGATAAAACATCGCCATTATGCTTTGGCGCTCGCGTCAGAAGTTTAATTGTTGTGTTTAAATAAAGCAGACTGTTGAAAAGCAATTAAACTAATACTGACGTTCGGTCGTACAATGTGAACTCTAAAACAGATTCCATGTTGAAATTGAGTTTATTGTTCTACTCGTATCATAGCGTGTTCATTATGGATGTCTTGTTTACTATCTCATCAAAAATACATTATTAGTAGTTTGATTCATTTATATGCTTCTCATATTCTGTGTACATGAATATTGTTTATAGTACAGGTTGTTGTACCTAGCTATTTTATTAGAATTTCTAATTGTAATTATATGTAGTTTATCATTAAAATAAAATTTATTAGCCAATGAATGATATCGACCCTAATAGGTACCTTATTTATTTGAAACATTTTTCTCGGTACAAAATTGTTTATAAATTATAATAAAAGAACCAGTGATGAAAGTATTGTGATTTAGGTATTTAGGGTATTGCGGATATGAATTATTACACTTATATGTTTTACTCATCCATAAGATGAATTTCACCTGTAAAGAAAATTGGTTGAAATCATTTGAAAACTGCAGGAGGAGTTTAAATGATAAAAAGAAGCGAGTATTTGAGTGAACGATATATCCACCTAAACCAAAATCGCATATCTAACAATTTGACCAGGGACTTAAATCGAACTAGCACCTGAACCCAAATTACAGAAAGTGAATCTTTTTCTATAATATTCATTAACACAACCGTAAATATTAAACCGATTCAAAGAACTGATTTTAAAACGGTTTCAATTCAACCGGTGTCTGGAAAAGTCACAATTTACATACAACGAGCAGATCGATGTAGTATTCATTAGTGTTTTAATTGTTTTTATCATTGAATTTCTGATAAATTATAACTATATTTAGTTTCTTTTTTGTTGTAGTAAGTAATATTACTTTATTATTTAAAAAAAATGTATATTAAATTTATATTATATTACTGAGTCTATGTGCACGCATATCTTAATTTAGATTTTACAAATTAATCGTTAACTAAACTAAAGTCCGTCAGTACGGTGGTGTGGATAGCGATACGGAATTCTAATCCGGAGATCCCTAGTTCGAATCTCACTCCAAGCTAAAAATTATATGAACTACTACACAGCTGCTCGGTGAGTGCGGACCCTGTACTGTAATTGGGATTAAGTTTCTGTTGTACAGCGTAACATATATATATATATATATAAAAATTGAACCGGTTCGTAAACTAAACCAAAAGCTACTGTCGAACCGGGACAAAAAACCGAACCGTAAATTTTTATAGTTCTAGTTTCTGAATTTGCTAGATAAGATTCAACAAATTTCAGTTGTTCTTATATCTTAGTTCTTGAAATCCGAATGCTGGTCCTCGAAATCTAAATATAAAATAAAATCTGTCGTCTATCCGTCTGCCGGGATCTGTTACTATAACAGAGATGTTCACAGAAATAAATAAAGAAATTATTAATTACATGGTGGCTCAGTGGTATCGAGTCGGCCTGTGGGTTGGATTCTCACAGCCGACAAACAATTTTTGCCATGTTAAAACTACCTCTGTGGCTCCCCAACCACTAACACCTTGAAGGGACATAATTTGACGCCTGGTAATCGCACTTCACGTGAAGAAATATATCACTTACTGAAATCTGCAACTGCTGAGTGCCACATCCAGTAATGGGTAATAGGCGTGATGATATATTTATTTTTATTAATTTACTGTAAATGTAATAAATCATTGTTCTGCTATTTCATTTTATTTTCACTTTAAAGCTAATTGCTTATTTCGTACAATTTAGAAATCGTGATTAAAGCGCTTATGAATTGTAAAATAGTACGACAGTAGTTAGTAGTAATTGATTACCAGATGTATGTGCAGATGTTAAACAAATTCTTTTCGCGTGCAGTAAGGCATATGTCAAATTTTATGGGTTAATTTAAAGGAACAAGTTTCCATTATTGTTATGTTCGGTGCAATTGCAAACATGTGGCGTGATAAAGAAGTGAATGTGTTTCACATTACCCTATTTTCGTATAGAAATATTGATCTAAATAAAACAATAAGGTAGGTGGTTTAGTGGTATCGAGTCCGTCTGTGGATCTTGAGAATCCTGGTTCGATCCCCACAGCCGACAAATAATTTTCAATAATTTAAATCTACCCTTGTGGCTCTCCTCCACTAACATATTTGGGAGCCGTGATTTGACGGGTGGTAGTCGCTCTTCACGCGGAAAAATATACCACGTACCGAAATCTGGTATTTATTTATGTTACGCTGTACAACAGGATTTTAATCCCAATTACAGTACAGGGTCCGTACTCACCGGACCGCAGTGTGGTAGTTCATATAATTTTTAGCTTCAGTGCGATTCGAACTCGGGATCTCCGGATTTGAATTCCGTATCGCTATCCACACCACCGTATTGACGGTATATAAAAGAATAAGTGGTAATTCTAAACAGCTGAAATATTTAATAATATTTATTTTCATATAGTGTATACAGATACATTTTATAGGATAGCTGGCTCAGTACTGTCGTGTCGGTTTGTAGATTTGATAAGCTGGGTTCGATTTCCGCAACAAACTTTTCACCAAATTTAAAATTTTTCGTATGCCTGTCCTCTTCATTAACATATTTGGGAGTAGTAAATTGACGGCTGGTAACAGCATTCCACGCGCATAAATACACCCAGTAATGGCTAAACGGCATGATGATATATATATTTTTTTATTTATGTTTTTATGGGGTAGGTGGCTCAGTGGTAATCTACCCCTGTGGCTCTCCCTCCACTAACATCTTTGGGAGCCGTAATTTGACGGCCGGTAACCGCATTTCACGCGAAGAAATATATCACCTACCGAGATCTGCTACGGCAGAGTGCCACACCCAGTGATGGGTAAAAGGCGTGATGATGTATTTTATGTTTTCAATTTTTTTTTCAAATATCAGTATTATCATCAAATCATTAACAGGTTATTATTTTTCTGTAATCATCGGATTTGTTTATGATTTCTATTAACCCATTCGTACGATAACAAGTAAATAAATGATCTTTTCGATTATTGAATAAAACAATGTCGTGCAGAAATACAATTTCATTGAATTTCTAATAAATCACTAAGGACATTTATTAATAGAGTTGTGTCTGCGCAGGGGTAAAGGCGCAGTGTTGGGGCTGCTGAAGATGGGTCGCAAGGGCTTGTATATCTTCGACCGTCAAGGCCAGCACCATCAGCTCAAGCCGCTCTGCGTACTCGACTTCTACGTGCATGAGAACGTGCAGCGTATGGGGCTCGGCAAGAAGATCTTCGAACATATGCTGAAGGTAGGTGGATGTTCTAAATATGTAGAATTCTGTAGTGTAGTCTGTCGCTTTGTATTGTGAACATGAATGAAAATAAACTTATTGACACCTGTTCTATAACTAAAATTTGAGGCTTTTATTAAATATATCGAATTAAATATATTACAAATACTGTAGACAGTGGCGTAGCCAGAAGTTTCTAATGGAGGTGAAGAATGTTAATTTTTTTAAGAATCATGTCTCAGTTTCTTTAGACTAAAGTTTTGAGGTTATAATACCCGCTTGTACAGAACGTAGTAGTTGAAAAGATGGAGAGGCAATTAAATAGGCAAAGTCATACCATTTTATCACATAAATGTAAAGGTGTACAATTCAAACAATTTAAGAGCAAATAAGCGAGTTATAATCAAAGTAATAATTAATTAAAAGAACATCATATCAAAAATTATATCGCCTAATATATTTTGTTATCGCTCGCCTATTTAATCTACAATTGTTATGAATTTTACATTATTAAATTTATCGAAAAAAGTGGCAATAGTTTACCTATTTAACAGTCTCAAATGCAAAAGTTGGCAATGGTTCGTTGTTCACTTCGGTTTTTAAAGTAAGACAAAATTTACTTCTTTGTTTATTTGTGGATAAAGTTATATTGTTTATTTTCAATGGTAGGTGGATGAGATTGAACACCGTACCCCTTTGTATATTCAAAATCTATTAGTTTATTCTCATCTACTAAATAAGCCTTTTTTTGTTTATTTATATGTTAATAACAGTATTATACCTTATATTTAGTAATTAAGAAACAAAAGTGACTTGCATTCAAATCTGGTTGACTTAAAACTTATAATTAAAAAATACAATTACAAGTGGTTTGGATTCCAATAAAATCTATAGACATAGGTCATCTATATTGTAATTAGGGTTAAATTCTTATAATACAGAATAACAATACATAATTATAAATTAGTAGGTAATATTTATTTTTCTTGCATTTTCATCACTAATGCCTGGTTTTATAAAAGACAGAATTAGTTTATTTTCTTAGTAAATGCACTTAAATAAACAAATTCAAATTAGTTTTATTTACTTTATACTGTCAAAAATTCGACTGTGATTTAAATGAATAAATTTTATTTACTTTAAAAGTGAATTAATATGTCGTTCATAAAACTTCAATATATTTTTGGAACTTCAAAATTATATTTTCTCAACGCATACAATTAAATACATTTGAAGCAAAGATATGCATTATATTTTCTTTTTTATTCTGTTTATTTATAATTTAATAAATATTTAGATAATTATGATTTATCTTTTATCTATTAATTAGATAATTTCTTTCATTATTATTTTTGTATCTAGATAAAAAGAGTAGTTATCTTAATCTAGATAAAAAATATTGTTTCTGTTATTACCAGTGCATACTGTTTACTTTCACTTTAAAATTAATAATAAAAAATAAATGTTTTCTGTTGGCAACAAAATTTTATATAATTTGATACACAACGTTACTACTAACAATTGCCTGATAAGTAACAATATTTATTTATTTATTTATTTATTTATTTATGTTACTCTGAACAACAGGAATTTAATCCCAATTACAGTACAGGGTCCGCACTCACCGAGCCGCAGTGTGATAGTTCATATAATTTTTAGCTTGAGTGAGATTCGAACTCGGGATCTCCGGATTCGAATTCCATATTGCTATCCACACCACCGTACTGACGGACATATGTGTATAATATATGTGAATGTCATCATCCTTTTATCTCAATATCAAAATTAATTACGGATCTAATAAAAGTTGACCATGAAAACGCCCATACACCTGTCACTGACTGTGTGAAAATATTCAAATATATCAGCATGTCAGATTATTTACAGATTAATATTCAATATTTAACATATAATAATTCATTTGTTGTATTTACGCAAACATATTATTTGTTAAAAAGTGTAATTATTACGCGTTTATCTTTCGAAAACATTTTATCGTAAAAGGAGATATAATTTATTATTGCCATATTGTACCTGAAACTCTGTTTCCAAAATTATATGTTTATGTTCGTCTTTAATTAATTAATTGCGGGATAAATATGATGAATAAGGACAAGCGTATGATTCTTGATTTTAGATTCATTGGTTAGATTTTTCGAGTGTTTACCTGTAATTGTGTGGAGTTCACCTTCAAAAACAAGAGCAGGAATATGCTTCCTTCCTTTCTTATCCTTTTGATCATTTTCTGTTTTTACTATAGAGTGTCCAACTGCAATTGTGTGGAATTTAGTTTCAAAAACAAACCCAGGGAGATACTCCCTTCCTTACTCATCTTTTTTTACTGCATTTTCAGTTTTTACTATACAGTGTGTAACTGCAATTGTGTTAAATGTATTTTTAAACAAGCGCAGGCGATGCTGCCTTCATTTCTTATAAATTCGTTGTTAGAGAAGTGGGCGTAAGTGAAGATTTACGAAACAGGTGAACAGGAGCGAATGGGTGAATGTTTGTTGCGTGATGATGGATTTTGGTTGTGAGGAAAGAAAGAGTTCGTATGGAGGAAGTGTTAATGTGGTCGAAACGAGTATCGTGTGTCAGGATGAGAATGTTGACCCCATTTAATGGGATATAGCGTGATGTTATGTATGTATGTATGTATGTTCGTCTTTAGATCCATCAAAACAATTTTGCAGATTTTTTTTTGTTTTTATTATATTGTTCTGTTGATTATTAGTCTGCTTGAGATGTGTGACATAAAACAACCTTCAATGTTTATAAAAAGAATGAAAATAAAATGTTTGAAGTTTCCATGTCATCTTTTCCTTGTATATAATTAAGCGAATATTTTATGCTATTGATTTCAAATATTGGAAAATGTTTTTATTTGAAGAAATATCCTTGAAATGTTATGCATATTCAACTTGTTTTAATTTCTTTCCCACAGTACGAGTATATATTCCGCAGTGTTTGTATGTTAATTGTGTTAGTCGATCGGAAGTGTTGCACATCATTGGTGATCGTATCGCAGGTATGAATAATTAGCTGCGGAATGCATTTGATCTGCTCAGATTTGTAAATAAATTAAAAATAAATGGGTATAATGATGATTATTCTGAGTGGGAGGAATAAACAAGCTTGTATGAAAGAAATTATAAATGTGGGTGAACAAAAGTGGTGTACTAGGATAGGAATGTTTGGCGAAAATTAATTGTAGGATGATTGTAATGAATATCTAAAAGATGTATCAAATATTAAAAATGGTAAAAATAGTTATTTGTCAAGCGAAAGAGGAAAGCGATATATATCCCACTTAACTTCGAAGTTTTTCGTCCATTAAAAAAGGTTTATACTGAGGTAAAAATGTAGTAGATAAAAAAATGGTAATATTTTATTTATTTGAATAAAAATTTTAAGTTAATTTAAAGTATATTACTATTAAATAATGTTGACAAAATCATGATTTAAAAAAAATCTAAAATCATTGATTTTTTTAATTAATAATAATTTTATTTATTTTTAATTTTTTAATTATATCACTAAATGGAGTAAAAGTTATTAGTATATAACTATTTATATGAAAAATTCCTTTAAAAAATATGTGGTTTCGATATTTATTGCACATTACAAATTTTAACACAAATTTCTTAAACTATATGCTCGACTATATGTGTTTACAACTTGGGTGGTCAAATTATGAAATAAGTTAGGTGTTGAAAACGCAGGATAATTGGTATTTTTGTTCAAATATTATAACTGTAAAACAACTAACGAATAACAGAAAGCCATTTTTTCATAAGAATGTATGATTTAGTTTATTTATATTTTTTTTATGATTCCACTGAATGGATATTGTGTTTTGTTTTATTAATCCATTTAATAAATAAATATTGAAAATTATTTTGTCTGTTTTACAAAAAATCTTTAAAATGTTTTTTAAACAACTGAATTTTAATTAAGACACTTGTTTCGTTCTGTACCAGAAATATAATTAAATTAATATAAAATACAAAAAATAAATCAAAAAATGATTTAAATCAATAATTTAAAAAAATATATCATTGATTTTAAATCAAGATTTAAATCAGGCCAACCATGTTACTAAATAATATGTTTTATAATTTTTTTTTTTCAAAATGATACCCATGTAACACAACATATTTTTTGTATCTAGTGAGGGATTAATTATTTGTCAAACTAGTTTTCCACTTTCGTTCGAATGCCTCATTCGCTGTACCCCTGAGGCAAACTTCGAAGTCGAATGGGAAAAATATCTCTTTTCTCTTGTGTTAGACACAACATTTTTTCACGACATACTTAAAATAAAAATTATTCGAACTATAAATCCACTCGGAAAAAAATCTAGTAGGTACAATAAAGATAATTATTTATTTATTAGAATTATAAGGTCATTCTATTTTTTTTAATTTTTGTAAAATGACATGCAATTTTTGTTCCTCTTTATAGAAGGAAAATTAATTTATTTCAGACATTGCGCGAAACCAATCACTTTAGTTCTGCCAGATTCTGTAAACAAATAGCGGAAATATCAATCTATTACACAGTAAACAACTAGAAACTATTTCAGGTGTGCATAGCATAAGATATTAATAAACTTTATTCAAGTTATAAAACATAACAATACTAAATAATATGTCAAAATAAATCTTTAATCTATAAATGTGGTAGTTAAATATAACTATATTAACGTCATATAAACCATAAACTACTAGCCAATCAATACGTTGGTACCATTCGGTGGTTTTATATCCAAGTTTGGCATAAATCGCAAAATATTTAAACGTTGATGGAGTGAATGTCAACATAACTGCAAGCAGGCGACATTGGAACCGAACCTAGTGACCTGATTTCTGTAATGGGAATCCAAACAATTCAATTCATGACTGCTGATCATGAAATGCGTATCGAGAATGAAAGTCGTTTTCATTTATACTACTCGGACCTACCGTTAGTATTGAAGTATATGTTTTATTGTCTACTATATCAGTATCAATAAATCTCTTCCGAATATCTTTTTATTTATCTCGTCTGTGTTATGATTATTGTTTTTTTTTTCTATGTTTACAATTGAGAAACTATTATATATTTAAGGTAATTTACGTATATATCTCTCTATCTCATTATTTGTAATTTATAAATGTGAATTTTAAATCGTCAAATAAAATTTATCAAGATATCAATAAATTCCAGTTTCCGTAATTTTATGTATGTGTATTCAATATAAAAAATTCTAAATATGGTTTGAAAAATTTCATAAATATATAAAAGTATTTTACATTTCATTCAAGTCTGAAAATTAAATAAGTAACGTTATAAGTACATCTACTTGTTATTTTGAAAATTATACTGTTTTATAAACTAATCAAATTAACACCTGCATGTCAAAATGCAATATTTTTTTTATTTCGAAAACTTCGCTACTCTTTGAATTTTAACAATGTATTTTTAAATCCAATATTGAACACACGCGCATTGGATGGTGAAACAGTAATACACGGTTTGTAGAAAAACTGTAAAATTCTAATATATTTCTATTAGAATTGTTTGTTTCCAAAATAACTACATAGTTTATTAAGTAGCTCTAAGTTCACGATTGAGCCAAAACGTAAACAATCTTTTTCTTTTAGTGAGTTCCAAATTAATTGACTTTATACTCTTCCATCGTTCTAACCAAGTAAATATTCTTCAATATATTTTTTTTTTAATTCAGAAATTAATTGAAGAGATTTGAAACAAATTCCCTAAATGTAAATATTTCAAAAGTTTGTGAACATACTTTTGTAGGAGCCAACTATATAAATAAAATAAATAAATATATCATCACGCCTTTTACCCATTATTGGATGTGGCAGTGATATATTACTACGCATGAAGTGCGGTTACCAGTTGTCAAATCACGGCCTCCAAAGATGTTAGTAGAGGAGGAGCCCTTTGGCTGGATAGTTTTAACGTTTAGAAAATTGGTTGTCGGCTGTGGGAATCGCACCCGGGTTCTCTGTTCCACTATATATACTGTAATAAATAGAAGTTACAAATAAATCTTGTCATGATTACAGGAAGAAAATATAGAACCCATCTGTTTGGCAATCGACCGACCGAGCGAAAAGTTTCTCGGTTTCCTGAAGAAACACTACGGACTAACGGGACCGATTCCACAGATGAACAACTTCGTCGTATTTGATGGTTTCTTCACAAAACAGCAGCCAGCAGAAGGTTCGCCAGATCATCAGCACTCGGCAGAAAACAACAACAGGTAATGTATAACTGTATAGCATCTGTCAGATAGATCTGTCGTCACTGTTGCTTGTAAGTCAATGCAGGTAGCAGGTTACAACAGTAATTAGTTTCATCATAAAATAACTAACGAGACTAGAGCTATTAAATTTGTACTGTTATGATCTAGTGATAATCTAAAATCACCTGCATAATGAAATGTTTAATCTAAGATTACATTTATTTTACAAAGAGCTCAGTTGAATGATCCGACTAATATGTTGAAAATTTTTTATTAAATTAAATATACAATACAACGTGTAGGTTTATTCTAGTTTTTTTAACTGAATTTTTGAATATCATTATTTTGCAGAAAATAATTTGAAATATAGGTACACAAATAAAACTCAATAATTATCCATTTGTTTATATTTTAGTTTGTTATTTGACTCTGTATAGCAGGAGTGACCCAGTTCTATTTGAAAATTAATATTAAATACAATTTAATCATCTTTAGCACTTAAATTAATACCGGAAATTCTCTCTCCTGTTGAAAGTAAACAATTAACTCATTACTAATATACTTGCGGTACTATAATGATAATATTTATATTTAATGACAGCAAATATCATGTATAATAGCAGGAGATAGAAAACCCGGTACTAGTTAATAGCAATGAGGGTAATAGTTAATGGGTATTCTGGTTTACTAACAGCCATGCATCTAACGTCACACCCACCAAAGCTCAAAACGGATATCACAACACCTCCCCCTACGGTAGATACGGAGCCCCCAGGCCTCCATGCAGCATGGGACAGGTCAGTACCCTGCAATCAATATCAACATACGACAATGTTAATCGCTGCAGTTTTTCTTAGAGATTTTTCACTGTCAAGATTTTTATGTTACGTATAATTTGCTTCATACTTTCAAACTCATAAAAAATAATAAGTCATCTTAACTGGGTACATAAATGATATTATTATTAATATTTACAGAAATACTTTTTTTTCATGTCACAATAAAATCAGTAACAAGCAGTAACAGAAAATCATTTTATTCCAGAAAAGACAAAATCTCTACGATTAAATTAGCTGTGGTAGAACATTAATACGAAAAATTTGGTTGCGTTGTTGATGAAAAATAAATTGGTAATTTTCTTTTTTCGACAGATAATTCACAATCATTCACCAACGGTTCAACCAACAGAACCTGCCAGGTATGCATAATAACAATAATATATTTAGAATTTGTTAGTTTATTTTAGTTTTTGTATTCGTTATTGCAAACACTGCTTTTGTTGGTATAATTTATATTTTGTGTTGCACTTTTTATTTATTTTTTTAATTTGTTTCTTTTTTGTTTTAATTTTTTCACAGATGGTAGTAAATGTTTAGTAAAATATAGAAACAAATGCCAAAATTCCAGTGATCCTCAAATGCAGCCGCCTGTGCACCAGTCACCAAAATTAGAACGTCCACGTTCGCTTTCACTTCACACATCGGATGAACCAGAAATCGAAATAAAAGAAGACGAGAAAATCAAAATTGAAGAGACCGCTGAGGAGACAGAAACAGATGGCGATAATTTAATCGCGGATCTTGAAAATTTAACTTTAACACAAACTAGTGTTCCTAGTCTAGGTGCTGAAGCTTCTCATGTTTCCAAAGTGAAAATTTCCGAACGAGAAAATAATATTATACCCGCCGATGATCCTGCTGAATACACGCCGAGAACGCCAAGTAATCTCACTGATCAAGGTTTCTTAGATTTAAAATTTTATCATTCTCGTCTATGGTAAAATATGGTTCATTCTGTCGCCCCTTTTGGCAAACGCATCGCTGGCTAGTTTTGTTGCTTTGAACGTAATTTATATTTAGATAAAGGAATATTTGTGTCACTATTTATTATCTGTTTTATAAAGTAATTATTTTTTATATTTATTTTTAGGATCATCTTGTCTACTATATTTTTACACTGTATATTTGTTATAGATGTTTTTGTTTTATTTACAACGTGCACATTAACTGTATTTACCTTTTAGATGTATTAGTAGTGACTATTTCTGTGAACAATATGTTAAATCATATGATGATCAAATTTCCATTGTTAAAATATCACAAACAAAAATATGTACTTACAAAAACAAATATGTGATCAAATTATTAAAAATTATATGATTGTTACCTGTTTTGTTGTTACCATTCTTTGAAATTATATGTATCATATTGTTTTTCGTAAATTTATGTTTAAGAAACGGAAAACACAAAATATATTTGTGTCTTCCAAAGTAGTTATATTATTTAAAATCACATTTATGTTAAACAATATACATGCACATTATAAATTATTGTAATGTATCGCTTTATTTGCAAATGTGAAAATTGTCCGTAAGCCTGTATCGCATCATGTGTAGGATCAGTCGCATTCCTTGTATAACTGCGCAAAATTAATTAAAATATTTTTTCAGCAATGAAATTTCATAAGGCCACAAATAATAGTCAATTTCATCTTTATATATCAAAAATTGAACAACGGACCATCTTAATTGTGCTCTTATTAATTAAATATTAACTATCTCTTGAAATTTCATTGGGATAAGTATCAAACTAAGAATATTCCTAATTCTTATGTATTACGAATTGAAATATTTGTGTTTTGTTTGTTTTCAGTAAAACCTACCAGGAAATATTTAAAGAAAATTTTATAATCCTGTAATTATTAAAACTGTTGTGGTGATTTTATATGCAGCTTGTTTATTAGTTTCATTTTACAAGTAATTTATTATTTTTACTGTATAGATGTTACAAATACAATAAACTAAAAGTACTGAGTACCTAATGTTCAGATTACATAAAAATTTATTATTAACTCCTTATATCCAATTGTCATTACTTGATAAAAGGTAATATGATCTAGAAAAAATTTACAAACATGTGAAAATTATATTTCAAACCTATTGGTACGTTCATTTGATTTCAGACAAGAAAGATTGGTATTTAATTTTATTTTTTGCATTAAAAATTGTCAATGGTTAGTCTCTACGTTTGTCATCGTGTCATTAAAAAACGATAATAAGAAAGGTTTGTAAAGACATTCTTCATTTTCATGTCTTTAAAAATTGTTAATAAAGACAATCCATTGTCATTTTGTTTTAAGATTTAAAGCCTATAATTTAAATTGAATAGATAAAACTACCCTCTTTTTTTAGAAATCGGTTAAGCAATTTCTGAATTATATTTTCATATAGCTTGTAAATTAAATTGGATAACGATAGAACTAGACTTCTAGTGTCATGTACTTCGATCAATTTGAAATTTTTGAAATAGCTAGAAACTGAGATGTTTGTTGTCAAAACAAATATTTCATTATTTCGCTTTGATGTAAGAAAAAAAATTAAAGAAAAACATACCCGCATATTTATTTCCAATCATAATTTCCATAAACAAAAAAGACTGCAAACGTTATTTTTTAATTTTTATTCGGACTGTTAACCGAACCAAACCGACTAGTTGAACTGGATTAAACCAATTTGAATATTTTCGAACCGGTAATATTTTGCACGTGCACTTCATAAGTGTTTTTTTTTTACAAAATGAAACTGAATTTTATATTTCTTAAATATTTATGTAGGTATTTACTAAAGATAGGTATACCTAAATATGAACCGGTAAATTTAAATTGGAAAATTAAAATGATAAACTTTGAGCAAAATTATAGGTATGTATAAACAATTTTAAGAAAAATAATTGAAATGAACCGTCTTACTGAATCGATCTTGTGAACCAGTTTATGAACCGTTCTAAAACAAGAAACCAATCGACAAATTATTGATAAACCTCGAACCGATTTTTTTCAGCGGTTTTATGTCCTGATTTAATTGTTTATATAAATGTGATTTAACTGTATTTATTATCATTTACAACATTTAACATTCCTGAACTATTATAGAATAGTGTCACTATTTTATTTCAAGATAGCGACCTAGATATATAACTAATAGTATTCATACTTACCAAATTTAATTAAAATCAGCTCTCATACACAAGATAGCTCGCTGCTATTTGGTTTCAAGATGACAGCAAATTAAAATTTATACCCTATTTAGACAATGATAGAACTAGTCTTCAAATTTCTCAATAATTGATTGAGCCATTCTCAACAAAAAAAAAACTCCAGTTCAATATTTGATTTCATATTAATTAGTTAAATAATAGGTAGGTACCAGAAACTCAATAAATACTACAGAATAAGAATAAAAAACTGTAAAAAGCCATTTATTGCTGCACTTTTATATAAACTACAAAATAAAAAAAATGCATACAAATAACAAAACTGTATAAATATATCATAAATATATATTAACACACCGTAAAAAATATACGCAACAATCCTTCATTGTTTTGTAATTTGTTAAATAACTACAATAGTTCTTGAAACATTATACGTGATATTCTCCACCTGACCACTTTTCATCACTGATTGAACTTATTAACCACTGAGCAGTATCATCTGGCACCCAGATTAATCCCAAAAATATTCCCTCAGCTAATCCTAAAGCTACACCACCGAGCACATCTAATAAATAGTGACGGTTAAGCAGAACTCTTGACATACAAACAGCTGTTGTCCATGCTAGAATTGGTAGAATAAAGAATACATACACTGGGTGTAAGTGAATAAAGAAATATGCTGCAAATACAGCTCTTGAGGCATGTCCAGATGGAAAACTGAATTTATCTGGTCCTATTTGCCCTAATTTATCATCAGAATTAGCAATCGGTCTACGCCTTCGTACAAAAGACTTAATTATTGCTATGAGAAAAATATCAAGAAAGAGGCCTGAAATAAATATTGAAGTTTTTAACTGGTTGTTCTTTAATTGTAGTATGTATTTTACCTAATAACATATTAACTTGCATAGGTATGAGTGATGGATTATTGAATAACCAAGTAAAAGCTATCCAAAATGCTAACCAAGGAATTCCATGACAAGAAATCTATAACACACATTCACATTATAGGTTATGTTTTAATATAGTGCTTGTAATGGTTCAAATTAGTTACCTCTAATAGTTTGTAATGTCTTTTTAGAGACCGAAATGGTAAAAATTTATTTGCCCATGTTGTAAATTTCCTGGTAACAGCAACATCAAAATCTAAAACTTTTTGGAGAACAGGAGATGGTCGTCTTTTACTTGCCTATAAAAAATACATTAATATATTATATAATACATTTATATAGTATTTAATACATTATAATACTAATTAGCTTACCATTTTGCAAAAGAATGCAGTAATAAATGATGAAATAAAATGAATACGTTGCAAGAATCTTCTCTTATATTATCGTTACTTATCACAACATAAATTGAGATAATAAATGATTACGTTGAACTCATTTTTGGCAAACAAATCTTTAGATTTTATTTTTTTAATCTTATTTGACAGCAGCTGGAAAACAAATGTCAACTAGATATTACAAATAAGAACGTCACCGTAGGAAATACTGGTTATTTTACGCGGCAAATTTTAATTGTATATTAGAAATTATAATCTATTTTTATTATATCTACATATATTATACTTACCGGTATAATAAAATTGGTATTATTATTTAATCTTTTATTATATGAGTAATTATCTGTTTTCTGTAAATAAATGATTAAAATTCAAAATATTATTATCTTGTTTGTGAGGCTATTTTCTTTTAATTACAAATAATATAGATATAAATAGTATTAATAGTTTATTTACTCATACAAAACCTATCTATTAATTTTTTAGTCTACCAAATGTGATATGAAATTTATACTTTCATGCCTCAAATGAATATTAATATTGTGAATGCGAAGCTTCCTTGATTATTTTTATATTTTTAACAGTTGTGACATAATTTTGAAGTTGACGGAAGTAAAACAGTTTCAGAGTAAAAAATAAAATCCTATAGACAAATCTATACAAACATATCAAATTAAAAATTCATTATAAATCTACAATACATTATGTCAATATGAAAAGAATCAATTTAGGTAGTTATGCAACATCAATTTCATTAAACTCTCAATGTATCTTCCGATCAAATAAATTTCAAAGTGATTGATTATTATTAACCGTTGTCTTTATCCTACCCAAACCCATCTAAGTATAAACACGTATTTTTAAATGCCAATCAAAGTACGCTATTTATCTATAATGAAGCATTTATATCCACTCTTAAGAATCACGACGTCATTCGGTTTTTTAATGCGGACAAAAACGCAAGCTAAAAGTACTCATGATACCTGATGCACCTCAGCAAATCAATTACCCGCTGTGCTCAGTGTGAAGTTGCTCTTCCATCGTAACTTACTTATCGACAGGGAAAATGGAAGAAATTGGTAAGTATTTTACAAACATTTATGCACCTTTTATGCATGTTTTCCTAGCAAGGTTAGGCAGACGCACCCAGCGTGGGTAGGTAACAATTATATCGATTAACGTACTGTGCTAGTCCCGCCTTTATATTAAAAATAACAAAACATTGCGCGCTAAATTTGTACGTAAAAGAGGAAGTTTAAAATTGTGTCCAGACATCTCAATGTTGTTTACAAAAAGTGAGTTTGTGGGAATAATGTGACGATATTTTCGTTATTGTTTGAGTTTTTCTATTTATAACTTTGAGTTTTTTGTATTGTCATACGTAAACTTAGAATATTATTCAAATGTCGCTGCCGAAGAAATAATTAATTTACGTTTGGTAACTAACGTTTCTATTTCAAATTGTTTTGTTTTTTAAATCAGTGATTTAACAATGATTTTTAATTAAAATAATTGCATTGGAAAATTTTGTTATTCATACGTTTTAGTTTCAAGAACAAAAGATGCACGTAATATGAAAAAGAAATGTTTATATTGTATTTTACTTTATTATGAATTTATGTTTACTACTACTGCTACAAATAGCATTATGTGGAAGTTAATAATAATTAATAAATCAATAATTAAAGCTTAATTTCAAAACAATATTCATGAAAATATTTTTAATTGCTAATTATAAATTAATCAAATTAATATATCATAACGCCTTTTACCCTTTGCTGGGTATGATTTTGGTAAGTGATATATTACTGCGCGTGAATTGCGGTTATTAGCCGTCAAATCACGGCCCCCAAAGATTTTAGTGGAAAGGGATCTACGAAGTTAAATTTAAATTTGGTCAGAATCAGTTTGTTGACTGCGGAAATCGAACTCATGTTCTCAAATCCACAGTCCAGAGTGTAGTCACGGATCATTTAATGGTTTAACATAAAATTGTATTCACTGGATAATTAATTACTTAGTTAATGATTACATATAACATCAAATAAAATATATTAAACAAATTTTTGGTATTCTTATTTTGAATAGAACAGATTAATGTGAAGTCAATTATACAAATTGGGCATAAATATTGGGCAGCACATCAATATTCGATGCATATCGTGAAAGAAATCTGGGCGTGATGGTCAAATTCGCAATTGCAAAACGATAGTCCGGAATCTTGCGGAGCCGCCGCGACCGAGACGCGTCACGCGATTTAAATAGAGGATTTAAAATTAGACGGACAGCGTTCGTCCGCCTGCCAGCGGAAAAGTAGTTCAGATCTGTTGGGCAGCGCGTGTACCGAGCGTTTAAAAATACCGAAAAACCGTTTTTACTCAAAAAACTAAGTTTGTGATTACTTTATGTACTTAAAGTAAGGCATAGTATAACCATGGATATTTCGAATCCAGAAAGTGCTAAGACCGGTTGGAATGGAACCAGCTGATATACTGGAAAATATAAATGGTAAGTCTTACATTTCATCCTATGTAAGATGGCAGTGCTAACGTAATCGTAACAGATTTGTTTTAAAAATATACTAACTCACTCATAACTTATTTGAATGACAGTGCGGTATTCGTCAATAACAAAATAATAAAATCGGCGATCTTTTCAGTATTTTATTTTTGACGCACATAAAACAGAAATCATTATTCAGTATAATAATATACTTTTAATAAACCTCTTATGATTATCATTTAAGAGGTAACAGGGAATTAGGATTTAATTTTAGTAATGTAATATTATATTTTATAAGAACAGTATTAATATTTTGTTTCCTTTAATAAACGTCAACAAAATTTATTGATACTGTGTTTTTAACTAATAGAATGCAGACATGAAACAAAATTGGCTGAAATAATAATACTTATGCCAAGAATATTCTTGACGTAACAATACTGAATGAATGATATTACAATGGGAAGTCTCAGTCTGTCTAGACTTTGAACCTTCACAACTTCAAGTTTTTTGTAATATTTATAACAATATACCGTGTGAATATTGAAAGATAATTTAAAATATATATATTTTTTGCTTTTAGAACAAATATATTCCATTTACTTGTAAACAATGTTTTGTGCGCCAAAAATAAGTCTTGCCATTTAACTATTTAAACATGTGCAATTGATTATAACTTGTCTCGAGTACAAAGTATTTAGAATTACCTAATAATCTCGATCTAAAAATTAATATTACTTAGAAAGTTGATTGAAACCACTTGTTAATTCAGTCAGTGCGTATGACACTTGCATACCGTAATTGAACTGCAATACACAATTGCTAGTATAGAAAGAGTTATTTTTATTTATTTCATCATAAAAAATATATTTATATTACATTACATTTTTGTTATTTGTAAAATTTATTCTTAAATGTGCTTCATATTTTTTTATTTAATACTTGTACAATTGCCAAAATATGTTGTTTCATGTAGGCGAAAAAACTAAATTAATTATTTACAGACAAGTATGATTAGCAATGGGTTAAATGAATGCAATAGTTTTGGTTTATAAAAATATAAAATAAATAAATATATCATCACGCTTTTCACCCATTACTGGGTGTGGCACTCTGCCTAAGCAGATCTCGGTAAGTGATATATTTCTTCGCGTGAAGTGCGGTTACCAGTCGTCAAATCACGGCCCCCAAAAATGTTAGTGAAGGGGGAGCCACAGGGGTAGATTTAATGTAGTGAAAATTGTTTGTCGCCTGTGGAAATCGAACCCGAGTTCTCAATTCCACATGCCGACTCGATACCACTAGGGTAAGTGATATATTTATTCACGTTAAGTTACCAACCGTCAAATTACGCCCCCCAAAGATGTTAGTGGAGGGGGAGCCACAGGGGTAGATTTAATGTAGTGAAAATTGTTTGTCGCCTGTGGAAATCGAACCCGAGTTCTCAATTCCACAGGCCGGCTCGATACGACTGAGCCACCTTCAACAATTTTTTTTACTTAATTGGTAATATTTAATTTTTAATATGATTTCTATCGAATATCCTAGTTGTGGCTGTGTAACTAGATGATAGATTGCTTCATAACCGAGAGTTCAAATCCCGTTGACCAAACCAAAATATCAGGTCTCGAAATATACCGGATCAAACCGAAATGATGTTCCAGTTCCTGAAATTGTCAAATATTGTACCAGTTCATAAAATTATGGTAAATATTAAGACGGTTTATGAAATTATGGTAAATAATGTACGGATTCGTGAAATTATTAAAACTATTTTTGAACTACTTTATAAAATTCAGAGTTCTCCATTCGATTCATCCAAAAAATAATACCTACAGCACTTTTAAAATGTACTTATTTAATTTGAAAACTATGACTGCTTATCTCCATAATTTTTTGAGCAACAACAAGCTAATCATTGTAATTGTTACAATTAACAATATCCCGTATTTTTTGTTCTAATATTAATTAAGTTTGTAATTAATTGTGTTTATACATTTATGATATTTTTCGTAAGAGTTTTTAGAAAAATTCATTGAAACTAGCAGCAAACATCGACAATGATCTTCAAACTGCATCGCATTTTTTGGCCATGTTAGCATACGAATTATATTTTTTACTATACATTTTTTTTACTTAATTATATTCAATATTATTGTGACGATTTAAATGTAAAATTACGCTTGAATTCTAACAAGCAAATTTTTAAAATAAGTTAAGTCCTAAACACTACTTTTATAATTACATCTGTAACTTTGTTTTCTAGTACATTCACAAAATGAGTTAAATTTAGTTCTATCTAACATTCTTCATGAGTCAGATTAAAATAAATTTGTTACAAGAATTAGAAAGAGTGTTGAAAATAAAATTAAAAGTGGTACTATGGACTAAACAATTTTATGAATTTGTCTTTAAAGAGATCATTATTTCGAACATATTTCCATATTATTTATGTTTAAGCATAATATTTTACTGTATCTGTAATTTCACAACAAATGAATTGATTTAATTATAAACAGTGTTGCCAATAAATCATAATAACACACTTGATTAAACATCCTTACGGTTTACACATTTATATATATAACCGAGCTGAAATTTGTTCTATTTACGCCCACACCATTTCTGAATGTAACGTTTGCCAACAAAACATCACACTAGTTGATTCACTACACGTATGTTTACCCGACCGGCCTTTAATCCGAATCCAATGGCAAATTTAATGTTAATTTTTAGATTACAGAATACCGACAAATTAATAAAAGATGTTGTTATTAATTAGTTTCACTTTTTTTATACATATAACAAATGTTCTTATAACAGCAATGAATTTATTTTGTGTAAAATGGTTTTATTTTTGAGTAATTGTAATTATTCTTTGATGCCAAAATATGAAGCGGTGGAGACTGCATATCACGTTTATTTTTAGGATTAATATGAGTAAACAGTCATTTTCAGAAAAGTGTAAATGTAAAAAAAAAATAAATATGATCCTACAAGTATTTTTTACATTTTAAATTTATTTTTATCCCTTAATATTAGCAGATACGTTTCTGAAAAATTGTATAAATTGAAATTAATACAATCAAAATATTAAAACAATCATTATTATTATCTTTATACGTATTAAAACAAAATTTTAATCTTGTAACAAACTACTGTAGTTTTTGTGATAAATATTTGTTTAATATTATAATTCTTTTATTTGACAAAATAACTTTTGCACTATATATTTTTACCTGAAACTGACAGGAAAATAAACATTTGCCTGACATTTAAGACTCAGGAAAACTGCTTTGCATGTCTAGGGAGGTAAATAACATATTTCCTGCCTAGGCAGGTAATGAAAGAAACGTGAGTGTCTAGTTACTTAGCAACATAAAATACTGACTGAATATGTAAGTCAAATATTCGTATTAATTTAAACTATTTATTATTTGTTTCTAAATTTCAGGTAAAATGTTATATGTATCATGTCAGTAAAGCGTCATACAGGATTCGTAAACTGTAAACTATCTACTCATCCTGTAATTGAACGCTTTCCTGACTTTTTAAGTAAATAACTATTGTTTGCTTATCAGAAATATCTTGATACAAAGTAATTATTTACTTAAAAAACAAAACATATCTTATCATTTGTTCCGAATTATCATAACTGAGTTAAAATTACCTTGATTTTATTTTTAAACACAACTCATTTTGTATGCGAAACTTATTTACCACTCGACATTAAAATTCTAGACACAAATAAATAAACCATGGTCCGAGTGATCGTCGTAAAATGTAAAAAGAAAATAATAAAACAAAATGGACCACCGTTTGTCCTGTGTATTAAATTATTTATTTTGATTTCAGTGAAAGAGGTTCCACCAGTACCAATAAAAACGTACCAGTGGGAAGACATACGGAGGGAGAAAAGACGAGGAAAATACCCTTACACACACCTTTACAAAGGGTTGTACATAGAAACTGCCGCTATGGAAGAGGAAAAGGAAAATAAACCGTCTGACGGCGAAAAAAAAGTTAGGAAGGTCAGGAAAGTTAAAAAGAAGGTGGGGGACGCATCAAAAAAAGATGCCGCAGACAAAAGTGAGCTTAAAAGTGAGCCTAATAAAGAAGAAGACAAAAAGGAAGTGCGAATGGAAGTAGAACAATTAGTGACAGAAGAAACAGAAATTACAGAAATAAAGCTTAAAGATCAGCCTGAAGTTTCTGAACATAAACCAGAGCCAGGTATTATTAGCGAACTGGAAAAAATGGAAATAGACGAAATACCGTCTGATAAGACTGAAGAAAAATTATCGACAGAACTTGCTACAGATAATCTTAATATTATTAGTGAATTTCGAGATTTATCTACTGAAAAAACGGAAGGGCAAGATATTGAAGTAATACCTACGGATAGTGATAAACTAGTTGTGGAAAAAGAAGAAAAACAATTAGAAGAAACTGAAATCAAAGATGACAAAGTGGTCGACCTAAAAGACACAACTGATAAAATGTCCGTAGACGTATCTATTGGAGTTGTCAGTAAATCTAATACAGAATCTGAAGATACCTATACAGAAAGCAACATTGAACAATATTTAGATAAAGAAGAAGTGTCAAAAAGTGTGTCTGACGCAAGTTGTGTAGAAGCTACAACTTCAATGTCAGATGTAGAATTACCTATAGACACAAAACAGACAACATTAGATGTACAAACAGATAAGAAACGTAAACATTCTGATTTATCAGAGGTAACGAAATCAAATCTAAGTTTATTTGAAAAAATGAAAAACACTAAATTTAAACTGCCTACATTTAAAATACCAAAATACAAGAAACTAACATTTACTAAGAAAAATTCTAAACGTGTAAAACCAGAACCAAGTGTACAAAAAACTGTAGCTAAAGTTGAAATTGAAACAAGAAGAAGAGAATCACCTGTATATATTTATATTCCTCTAAAACCAACTGAAGAAGAGTTAGAACAAGAAAGATTGAAGCTTGATTCCAGTGGAAGAGCGAGTCAGGCATCATCTGATCCCACTAATGGTAATGGTCATTTCAATGATACTAAAGATACAAATGGTACAGCTACTGTAACTACCCCACCAACAGTAGATATAAAATCGGTGACTTCTAAGTGGAAATCATTACAAAGTAAAACCGATAAAAAATCACCACCATTTAAGAAGAAGAGCGGGAAAAATGGTAAGAAGACATCGCCAAAATCTGAAAAGAAATCTTCTCCGCCAGTCGCTAAGAGACAAAGTGATTCACCCGAAGTAGAATATATTCATATACCATTAACAGGTCCATTACCACCAGAGTTAATTAAAGATACAAAACTATCCGATCCAGAAAATGAAATTGATTCTGAGGTAAGTGCAAGTGCACCTAAACCGGAATCAACGAGGACGGAAGAATTAAAAAGTAAATCCTCACCTAAAGGATCACCGAAAGGAGCTATAAAAAAGAAACCATCTGGAAAGGATAAGAAAAACAAAGATTCTGGATACAAACTAGCAAAAGATATTAAAAAGTTAGCATCAAAGTTGAAAGGTATTAAAAAAAAAAACAAAAAGGTGTTAGGAAGTAAAATATCTAGCGTAAAATCTCCAACAAAAGATGAAGCGAAATCACCAGTCAAGAAATCTTCACCAACAGGTAAAAAACGAGGTGATTCACCTGTACAATATATCTATATACCATTGACGGGACCATTACCTGATAATTTAGTAACTTCCACAACAACATCGAACGAAAATGAAGAACCAGTGAAAGAAGAAACGAAAGAAATTAATACCTCAGACAAGAAAGAAGAAAAAGAACCAATTAAAATCATTGAGAAGAAAGAAGAAGCAGAACTAACTCAAGTTTTAGAAAAGGGAAAAGAAACAGAACCAACAAAAATTTTAGAAAAGAAAGAAGAAACAGAAACAGCTAAAACATCTGAAAAGAAAAAAGGAACAGCTAAAATTATCCAAATGAAAGAAGACACAGATATAGCTAAATCTTCTGAACAGAAAAAAGAAACTGAAATAGCTAAAACTTCCGAAAAGAAAGATAAAATGCACATTGCTGAAATTCCAGATGAAGAAATCAAAGTCGAAGATATAGAACAATTAAATAAAGACAAAAAAGAAGAAGAGAAAAAGGACGAAGAAATGAATACTTTAAAAAATGAGTCAGAAGAAAAAACTACAGAAAAACATGAAAATGAAGAAACAAATGAAGCTATTGAACAGCCAGATACTCCAAAAACACCTTCTACTCCTTCCAGCCCTACTCGGTCAATAGACGCCATTTTAAGAATGACAGGTAGCAGTCTTTCATTAGAAAACCAAATGTTTGTGAAAAAAGAAGAAAAGAAAGAATCGTTATTAACAAGAATGAAGAGTATTAAGAAACCAGACAAAAAATTTCCACTTAAAAAACAAGCATCATTAAGAGAAGAAGCACCTAAACCACCAAAATCTCCAAAAAAAGAAACATTGCAAGTATTCCCTGGAATGAGGCATAAAGATTCCATTGTTGAATATATTCTTATACCATTGAAATCTTCAGAAGAAGACATTAGCAATGACCAGACAATGGACGATAATTCAAAAGTAGAAGACATGGATATTGCTGAAATTATATCGTCCAAAGATGAAGATAAAGAAAACAAAGAAGAATTATTTTCTAAATCAGATGAAACTGCTACTGTAGAAAAGAAGACGCCTGCTTTTATAAAAGAAATTGATCAATCTAAACTCGCAACAAAAACAGCTGAAACAAAATTAACTGAAACAGAAAAGAAGAAAGAAGAATCTGCTCCAAGTAAAGGAAATGTTTTGTCAAAACTAAAAGAATTTGCACATAAAACTGAAAAAATGCTAGAGAAGTCAGAAAAACCAAAGAATTTAAAAGAATCCTCAGAGGTAAAGAAAACAACTACTACTGGTAGTAGGCCTCCTGTTGCTGCAATGAGACGCGAAGATTCAATAGTAGAGTATATTCACATACCTCTTAATCCTACCGAAGAAGAATTATCTGCAGAGAGAAAAAAGCAGAAAGAATCATCTATAATAAAACCAGAATCAGATAGATTAGATGACTCTAAAGAAGAAAAAGAAAAACTTGAAGAACAGAATACTACGGCTACTGAACAAACAGTAGCACCAAAAACACCAGTGGAAGCTTTTAAATCAACTGATAAAGATGTCGCTAAAGTCAAATCCACAGAAACGAAAATGGAAAATAAAGATAAAGAACCAGAAAAATCAAATATTGATAAGGAACCAGTAAAGAAAAGCCTAATGTCTAAATTAAAAGGCCTAAAACATGAACCGGAGAAAAAGATTTCAGAACCTAAACAGGCTGATATTAAGCCAGATATAAAATCTGAGATTAAGAAAGGTGATTCACCACCAGTGGAATACATATTTATTCCTTTAAAAGCTCCAGAATCCGAACAAACTGAAACTTCTGAAAAAGCAGAGGCATCTACAGAAAAACAAACGTCGGAAGATTTATTAAAACCTAAAGATGAAACATTAGATATCGCACCTGAAACAGTGATAACTGAAAAAGTTGAACAAACAAAACCAGAATCTCAAGAACCAAAGAAAGAACCTAAAAACGAAGTAGATCCTACAACAAAACAATTTGTTGCATCAAAATGGAGAGGATTGAAAGTTGGATTAAAGGCAGATCAAAAATCTCCTCCAACTAAGAAAAAACCTGTTAAAAAGATTTCGCCAAAATCAGAGAAGAAGCCTACAACTACTCCAGGTAGTAGGCCTCCTGTTGCTGCAATGAGACGTGAAGACTCAGTAGTAGAATATATTCATATACCTCTTAATCCCACCGAAGAAGAAATAGCTGCAGAGAAAGAAAAAGTGAAGCAATCACAAGAAAAATTAACAAGCATATCTGCAGCACGAACACCAGAACCAACGAAAAAAACTGTAGATGTACCTGAAGAAACTAAAGATATCTCAAAAGGTGCTATAAAGAAACAACCTCAAGAAAAATCAACGAAGTTAAAAGACACTACTTCAAAATTAACCGATGATATTAAAAAGTTTGCATTAAAACTAAAAGAAATGAAAAAGAAATCCAAAAAGCCTACATTTAAAACGTTTAAACGGGGATCGAAACTTGGCAGTAAGAAAATGTCTCCACCTGCGACTAAGAAAGCAGTATCATCTGATCCTCTTCGAATACGACCAAGACGAGAAGATTCTCCAGTAGATTATATTTTCATTCCACTGAATCCTTCTCCTGAACAATTAAGGCTCGAACAAGAAAGAGAAAAATTGAGACAAAAAGCTCGAAAACCAACCGAAGAAGAAATTAAAAAAGAAAAAGAAAAGCAAAGATTAAGAAGAATTAGTAAAACTCCTGCAGTATCTACAATTGTCACTAAAACTACTACAGTAATTAAAAAACCTAAACCTGAGAAAGCGAAAAAGAAAGTTGAATCTAAAAAAGAAGCAAAAGCATCTACATCAAGTCCTTTCAACACTTTAAAGAAAACTAAAGAATTAAGTAAAGCAAAATTAAAAGTACTAAAAGATACCCTGCAGGAAACCAAAGAGAAATTGACAGAAAAGAAACTTGCGAAACCGGATGAAAAGAAAGTCGAAAAATCGACAGAAAAGAAAACTGAAGTAGCAACGAAGAAAGGTAGAGAATCACCGGATTATATATTCATTCCTTTGAAAGGTCCTGAAATTGTTGACAAAACAACAGAAACTGAAAAAGTTTCAAGTGAAGTCACAGAAGAAATACCCGACACTAAACAAGAAAAAGTTATTGAAGACAAAGCCCTTCCTGAACCAAAAATAATACACAAAAAAGTTGAAGAGGAACTGTCTGTTTCAGAAGTAAAGACTGTAGAGCAAAAAGTTGACGAAGTAAAACCTCCACAAGAACCAGAAAAAATCTTAGAAGATGAGACCCACCACTACGAACCAATCTCAAAAGAAGACGAAGAAGACGGCCTTAAAACAGCAATTCTTATATCCAAGGAAGCAAAGCAATCAGAAGACGAACAAACATTAAAATCGGTATTAAAAGCGGCAGATTCACCAAAACTGCACAAGAAAGTCTCATTCAAGAGAAAATCGGCATCTGTTGACACAGAACACGGTTTGGAAACAAATCAAAACATTAATGATGATGATGTTATTTACGAAACAATTCAAATAGGTGAGCCGGAAACAGATAAACCGGAAAAACCAACGCGCAAAAAGGATGTCAAGTCCAAGTCAGTTGACGAACCACCTAAGAGCACGGATCGGGATGAAGATCACGAAAAATGGTCTAAATCAACGTAAGTATTGCTAGCTATTTGCTAAAGCAAAAATTTGTGAAATATTTGTCTCAGCTAATTGCTTTGCATGACTGAATGTATCGTGTATCCGTATAGCGTAACATGGACCACTGGAATTATAATTTTAATTTAACGCATTGCAACAAGAGTAATTAAGGAGCCAAAAATGTAATTAAATTTAGCTAACAAGAGAATTTGTTGTGCTTTTTCAATTGGTACTGTAGTACTATAGTTATTTGTGTATTAAGAGCGTAAAGTGATTCTTTGTTACTCGAGCACGGCAATTGCAGCGCGAACCGAAGGCGATAGCTGCAATTGTGTAAGAGGATCAAAGACACTTTACGCTCGTGATACGCACATAATTTTTTCTACGATTGCATCTTAAATTATTCAAAAACATACACGTACTGAAAATAAATTCGTTCTGTCAACTGTCAATGTGACAAGTTTCTGTTTTGTTTGTATCCCTGGTAACTATTGAAATAAGCGCGCATTTAAATTTTTTTCGCGCGTTGCCATTGGAAACGCGTGCATTTAACATCTTTTTCGCGCGGTGCTATTGGAGACACGCGACAAAGATATTTTTCGATTGTTCCACAGAAAACGTCTATAATGTTACAATGACAAATGAAATCATAATTGCCAAATTTTCATAGCAATCGTAGAAAAAATATTTATTTACTTTTTATGATACAGACGCATGTAAATAATTGTACTAAATATTTTTAGAACGTACTTCAATCTAGCTAAGTAATTGCACATAATTATTTTTATCTACTGACTACTGCACATATTAAAAATACTTTTATATGCTTCTACTAGGATACAATTATAATAGCGAAACAAACAATAACAAGTAGATAACTCTATTATTAAAACGTATTTACATTTCTGAAGAAAAAATGTATGAAGCATATATAATTACTTAATTTATTTCATAACAATTACATGTAGTGCATTTATTTTTTTTCATAAAAATGCTTGCAATCTTATTTGATAGGCAGTATACTCAGCATGTATGTGAAACAAGTTGTATTCCAGCATCACATAGTAACATTAAATATATAAACTCGTAGTGTTTATATATTTATATATTCAATGATAGTAATTAATTTTAATGCAGACAAATACAAACATAAAAATAATCATTTAATTAGAAAAATAATTATACCATCATTGATTAATAAATAACATTTATTAATCAATAATACCATAAATAATTCATAACAAAAAGTACAAGTAAATCATGTTTATTTAAAAAATTATACAGTAGGTAAAAATTAAATTACCTGAGCAGCATACTAATACGTACTCGTAACATATCACAAGTACTTTACTTTTTATCTAGAATTGTGATTTATAAATCCGCATAAAGATACGTAAAAGTATATGCAATTTACTTAATGGCTAAGTGAACTTGACCTTTCATAATGTATTGATTTGTACAGTTTACAAGTGCAACAGTTTCAAAGCACCTACGAGTACATTTAATATTTTTATATAATAGTATGAGTAATAACAAAGTAAAATAGTTTATGGCCTAAATATACTATTATTTAATTTCCAACAGCTAGTAAAAAATAAGGAAACTGATGAGTTTATTATAGCTATTTTAATTATTAAATAAATAAAATAAATATATCATCACACCTTTTACCTATTACTGGGTATGGCACTCTGCCTAAGCAGATCTTGGTAAGTGATATATTTCTTCGCGTGAAGTGCGGTTATCAGTCGTCAAATATAATATCTATAATAATATATAATATATATAATATCACTAATATCTTTGGGAGCCGTGATTTGATTTAATTATTAAATTTAGGAATTTTTTAAAAATCTAGTAAAAAATATAAACAAGGTGATGTTTAAAAAAGTGCATCTAATTTGTATTCTATTATAAAATGAATATGAATATTATTATGCCATTGTACCCATTACTGAGTGTGGCAATGGCAGTAATTAATTTTTTACACTTGTATTGAGATTACCAGCCGTCTAATCACGCCCCCAAAGAAATTAATGGAGGGGAAGCCTCTGAGGTGATTTGAATATGTAGAAAAATTAGTTTCCTATTGTCGGAGTAGGACTCGTATTATCAACTTGACAAGTCGCTTGTTACGAAATTATTTACCCCTTGTAATAAATTGCTTCATTAAGTTTTGTCCGTCAGTACGGTGGTGTGGATAACGATACGGAATTCGAATCCGGAGATCCCGAGTCCGAATCGCACTCAAGCTAAAAATTATATAAAAACTACCACATTGCGGCTCGGTGAGTGCGGACCCTGTAGTGTAATTGGGATTAAAATCCTGTTGTACAGCGTAACATAAATAAAATAAACTAACTTTAAAATTAATATTACTATGTATAAAAGAACTTTCACTACATATAAATCAATCTTTCTCAAAGTGGGCGATAACGCCCCCTGGAGACCTAGAGGGGGGCGTTAAGGCGTCCAGAAAAAAATGGGGAGCGTTGGCGTGGTTTAAGGGGGCGATGGTTGATTTGTAACTTCATTTACTTTATATTTTAAAATTCGCTAAAATTAAAACCTACCTACTACTCAATATCGAATAATTAGTTTATATTTCTGCCCTGAATGATGTCTGACTCGATTTTACAATCTGTTTGACTCTGTCGTAGAGTTCTTGGAAAAAAAATTTGTGTGAACGTGGATTTAGCGCTGTGACAACGCTGCTTACTAAAAAGAGAAATCGTTTGCATGTTACCGAATGCGGCGATTTACGACTGTTTTTGAATAAAATCGAGCCTGTTATCGACAAACTTTTTAAAAATCATCAAATTCATCCATCTCATTAAATTAGTTTTAAAACTAAAATTGAGTACCTATCTATATTGTTTCTTTTAATTTGATTAAAATATATTCTTAATATTATAAAGTTGCCTTTTAATTGCTCTCACTGGTAAAAATGTCTAGTTGAGAATGTATGTTTAAACACTAGAACTGACTAATATAGCACACTATAACTAACTTAATTAAAGTAATGAAATTGTGGTTTTTAAGTTTTAAGAGTGTATAAAAAATTGGGGGCGCTGAAAAATAATTGATTTTCAAAGGGGGCGGTAAAAGAAATAAGTTTGATAATCACTGCATATAAATCATAGAAGTATTAGGAGTAAAAGGATTCACAATAGAGAATGAGTATTATTAATTTGAACAATGTCTGTTCATCGCGTATGTCTGTCTCTCGGTTTGCAAAGGTTGCTCCTGCTCGCCTCTTCACATATGTCTGAAGGCATCTCAGATCTCAGAGTAAAAATAAACCTGCACAACTTCGCGACGCGTCGGCTAAGCTCGCCCGCTGGGTTCTAACAATAGTTGACAAAGTAAATTTAACTAGTGGACAGTAGAAATTCGGTACAAGCACCCGAACTTCGCGAAAAGTAAAAATAAAAATGTAAAATTGTGTGTGTTATGTGATTCGAATATTTACTGGTCATTCAAAATGGTGGAATTTAGTTTTGTCAGAAAAAAGTAAACTGTCGTGTAAGGAAATAAAGGTAATTTATGTCAGTTAGAGCTTACTCGATTGTATGTGTTAAATAAGAGAAACAGCATGGACCCTACCGCGAGACATACGTCATTCCTAACCTGGCACGCCTACCTCTTTCTAAGATGAACAACTAGACCAATCAAACTTTTATTAATTACTTCTAATTATATAATTAAAATACTAGCAGTTAAATTTGTAATTATAAAATACTTGTTTTAAGTTTCAATCTATTTCGGTGCATGTAACTTGGAAACATTTCTATATTTTAAATATTTTGCGTAGACACAAAAGGACAACTTTTTGTAATTCAATGTTTTACTAATTTTCAAGTACGCATTTGTCAAGTAGTTTTACATTAATCTATATTATAAAATATAAAATATACTTATTTTAAGTTTCAATCTATTTCGGTGCATGTAACTTGGAAACATTTCTATATTTTAAATATTTTGCGTAGACACAAAAGGACAACTTTTTGTAATTCAATGTTTTACTAATTTTCAAGTACGCATTTGTCAAGTAGTTTTACATTAATCTATATTTTTGTTGGCAGTTGGCATTTATGTTTGTTTGTATTTAACTATAAACGGACCTTACCACAAAGCATAGAGGTTTGCGTGCCATTAAATGTTGCAAAATTAGTATCAAATCTGAGTTTTAAAAAATTAAAGTGATCCTTCGGTTTTCTCATTTACCATTTTGCTGAAGTTTAGCAAATCTTACAGAGTATATAAAACTAAATTCCACCGAAATCGTGTGCGTGTACCGTGAAAATGGACTTTGAGGAGACAAAACGGCAGTTGACGCGTGAGTTCCGGCCGGCTAGCAAGAAGGCGTCGCGACGCTCGATCAGCGAGGGCGGAAATCCACGCGATCCCAGCGGCGACCGCTCGCGTCAATCATCTAGCGGATCGTCGCGCGAGGTTCGCTGCGCCTGCCAGTATTTCCAGTGCGACTCTTTGCTGCCTGACCGCGTCAACCCCTTGGGTTCGAGGCCTAGCAGCCGTCTTGCGCAGCCCATCGGTCCCGTGGTCGCTGCCTTACGGTGAGGCTCACGCGATTAAAACTAGCTTCACACAGACTGAATTAATCTTTCAGACATCATGACAATCATCAGATTATTTTATCAGGATACAGAAAGTGATTCTGTATTCATACCTCTTAAATTAGAACACAAAATATATATTTTAAATCTTCGTATTGAAAACAATAATTTAATTTCTACTGGTCATGTTTTGTTTAATAGTAATCTCAGCTCAAATATATACAGGGTGTTTCACAACTTAGAGCAAAAAATTAAAGGATATATACTGTACGACGTGCTGATCATGAAACAAAAAGAATTTTTTTTAAATTCGAAAAATTATGGGTTGTTAACCTAAAACATTTTTTGTAGTACTGCTTTGGATTCGCTTTCCTATTAAACACAAACAATGAAGTAGGTATCAACTACGAAAGAATAATTACACAATTCAATTATTAGCAGGTATTTATAATAGAATTTTATTTAATTAATAACTTTAACATAATCATCCACCCAGTGTCAGTGGCAACGAAAAATGTTGGACTGGGAAACATGGAAAATAGCTTCGCGATTTAAAAAAAATTCTTTTTGTTTCATGATCAGCACGTCGTACAGAATATACCCTTTAATTTTTTGCTCTAAGTTGTGAAACACCCTGTATATATATATATATATATATATATATATATATATATATATATATATATATATATATATATATATATATATATATATATATATAAAGTCATTTGCACAAGCCAGATTTAAAATATAGTGGGCGGTAACTAAACAGAAAATAAGTACATTGCTGTATCATATGCACTACTGTTATTATTGCTAGATTTATTACATTTTGTTTTAGAAAATTCTCATGATTAAAATAAATAATCAATTGTACAACTCTGATTATAAGAAATTATCTTAAATTCTGAATATATATACTTGTGTATTTATATTCTAACAGTATTCATGCAAAAATTTCTAATTAAAGTCTATAGCTGGTAGCACAAGCTCTGTTTTTGCCTGTTTTAAGAGCAGTGTATTTGGGTGTTTTAGCTATCTCTAACATGTTAAAACTGTGCTCTTAAAACACCCAAAAACAGAGCTTGTGCTACCAGCCAATATATTTTGTAAGAATGTGTTAATATATTTACATTGGCATCTGACAATCTCTATAAATTAAACTTTTTTTAAAAAGAAAATAATATCTATCAGAAAAAATACTGAAATCAGTCTTTAAACTTTATAATTATTGAATATAAGTGTTGTAATAATTTTATGTACTTCTTAAAAATAGCAAATAGATTTTTTAAATAATAACTTTCTTTAACATTAAAATTAAGGGTGTGAGTGAAATGTATCATGGCCATGCCTATCACTAACATATTTCTTGATTACTATGCTTGTTTTGCACTCTAAAAATATTTTACCTGTTATAATAATAGATTAATAAATTAGCTTATCTACAATATATCTGATTAAAACTCTCAGCTCTTTTTATATTTGCAATGAAAAAAAGGCAAGTGTCGATGTTTTAAATTCACGTAAAATTACCATGTCTAGAACTGCATGCAAAGTGTTAAAATGCAATTGTTTATTTTATTAATGCTTCACTTATGACTTTTGTTTGTTTTGATTTACGTTTTAAAACGTTAGCAAAAGTGTAAAATGTAAATTGCTGTGATTTTACTTTAATAGGTTAATTAATAATTTCTTAAATTAAGAGTAAATCATTTAATATTTTTTTATGACAATATTATTGAACCAAAATTAATTTGTAATAAGTTTAAATACATACGCGGCTTGATTTGCTTAAACAAAATTATTTTAATAAATTTAGACAATGTTTCGTCCATGTATTGTGTAAAGTAATAGTGTTGATTGGCTAATAATAATAATAAGGTAATAATTAAATTTATATGATCGAAAAATGTATAGTAAAGCAAATAATTATATAGTTGAATATGAAAATAGTCGACTCGAAATTTAACTTTTACTTAGATCTAAAATGATTACAATTCATTTTTATTTTATAATTTTGTTTAAATATATCATATCGAATTCACTGAAACTTCTTACTAATTGAATATTGTTGTAATATGGTATTTAAACTATACTTATCTGTTTTTAAAAAGTCTTATTTTCATTCACATACGTACAAAATTAAATAAAAAAGAGTAGGTATTTTTAATACGCGATGCTTAAAAAGTTAAAATTAAGTTACATTGAAAACATAGTTCTCATGTACTATGAGTATTTAACGTACATATTTGAACGTTTACTTAACATGACGTCTAAAATATATTCTTGACCTCGGTAAATAATATAATTATGTCGTGTCATTATCGTAATTTTTATAATTATATGAATAAACAAATTTTACTAAATATTTATAAATTCATTTACAAATTTCTCAGTACCATATTGTACCTACGTCTGTAAAGATTGTAGAAAATCTGCCATAAAAACAAACTACTGTACCGGAGGTACATACATTTTCGTTGTACTGATTGTAAGTTAATTTAGTTGTACATTGTAACTCAATTAGCACGACATACTAAGTCTTACGATGAAAATAAATTGGTAAAGGACATTGACCGGCCAGTCTTCTCTTCAATTTCCGGAGTTAAATATAAAAAGTGAAAACGAATAAAAGACAATAAATAATTTTTACGCGTGAAATGCATAGTTGGCGGGTGAATTTAGTTTGTAGCCCCAGCAACATCACTATTTATAGCGGAGACCTACGCTACGGCCCCGCGTTGTCGAAATGCGAGTCTTGGCAGGGTTCAGTGCTTCTGATTCGGATTCATGTACTGACCATTGTTGTCGCAATGTCGCATCATTCTCGTGTGGTCGCCAGCAAACAGGTGGAATGTTTTTGTGATGCATTATTAACCTGATTTTATTGTTTTGACATTAATATGACTGATTCGTTTAAAGTTTTGTGTTTTTGTTTCTGTTATTTGATGTTTGCTGAGCGATGTGTAAATTTGTAGTGGTTATTTTTGGATAGATCACGTAATTTATTTGTGGAATGTGGAGTATGAAATGTATTTTATGTCTAAAATAGTTTCTAATCAGTATTGGCATGTATATTAGTATTAATTAAATGTACATATTTAAATAATTTACATGTTTTTTTTACTACTGCTTTAAAATATTGTATTTTTACAAATATCTGTTCATAAAATAATAGCGCATAGAGGGGAACAGCTATTATGTGTTATGTAACAAACACTAGTATTTATTCTCATGACTCAATGTTATTTTTAAATGATGAATTGACAACAATGCCGTGTGTTTAAATCATTATATGTGAGTACACGTGTAGAACGCAAACATGATTTTTCTCATAACATTGAAACATAAATGTGTTAAATAATACAAAAATATAAATGAAAAGCTTGATATAATATAAAGTAAGTAGTAAACATTTCTTGTTAATTTAATATTGTGTTATATTTGTAGTGACCACGAATATGAACCAATAAACCCACCGCCGGAACCAGTGGCGGCAGCAGTGAAGGGCATCACGTATACCCAAGAAGCCCCGCCTCCGGTACACGTGACACAACTGACAGATCTCAGCGACGAAGACTGCGCGCCAGCCAAGGCAGAGCCCGAGCTGCGGCAGCTGCGTATCCCCCTGGACGACGAGCTGATCATAGCCAGCGCCGAGACACCTGAGCCTGATTCTGTCGCCGAGCGCACCAGCTCACCCGATACGCAGGCCACGTTCCTCGGCACACCCACCACCACACTCAGCTCGAGGACAGACGGCATCAGCACCAGCCAGGTGGACTCGGCGGTGCTTGAACACCTGCCACTCAAGAAAGAAGGCAGGCAGAAGAAACTAGCCGAGATGGAACAGGTAGAACCTCAAGGTCCTAATATACAAGAAAAAATAAGAACTCAGGCTGGAAAATTGAAATCTAAATTTAAAAGTATCAAGAAACCTACCTTCGCTATTCCAAATCCTAAATTTAGTCCAAAATTCAAGAGGCCTAAATTTGAACGACCAAAATTCCAGAAACCTAAATTTCAGCGACCGAAATTTGAGACACCAAAGTTCTCAATGCCTTCGATGCCGTCAATGCCCTCTATGCCGAAGATGCCAGATCGACCGAAAATCAACTTTCCTTCGTTTAGTAGCATGAAACGACAACGTCCAGCGGAGGAACGACACATTTCAACGACGGAATCGAGCGCAGATTCTAAGAAAAATATTTTCGATTTTCGAACCTACCCACGATTATTCGAAAGATCGAAGAAAAAACCTGCTGCTGCACCTAGTGCAGAGGAACCAACGCCAACTCCCGAATTTGCGACGGTTCCTCGCGCAGCTGCTCGCAAGAAGGGACCCGTCGGTGCACGATGGGTTCACCGCTTCACAGATATTCAATTTGCTGATGACGATGTGAAAAAACCTGCAAGCTACAGTGATGAATTACATAGTAAAGATCGAGGAGATTCTTTAGAAAGACGTATGGAAGCAGACTTGCGCTATGAAGAAGCTTTAGCAGAAGCTGAAGCTGATGAAGAAATGAGACAGTATGAAAAAGAAAACCAAAATATAAGTCGTCACTCACCTTATCATGTAGAAAATGAAGAGTACTCTGAGAGATGGAGACATGGTAGTTTCCACCGACGTAATCATGAATTACACAATGGAGCGGAATCTGAAGATGTTCCACTTGATCGAAATAGAGACCGTATGGCAATGGAATATGAAATGCAACAAAGTAGTCGTGATGAACATTCATCAGTCGCAAGTTCAGGACATCGAGGAGTTATTGAAGAAATAGATTCTGATCAGTTCTTCCTTAGAGAGAAAGGCATTTCACAAGATAATCTACAGGTTGGATTGTATTTGAGTTCAGAAATTCGTGATGCATTCCGACAGCCTGTAAATGCTTTATCACAAATGGAAAGAGAATATGATTTGGATAATTCTGATATCTCTCTAACTCGTCCCAGTCGTCCAAAAAGAAAACATTTAAAGAAAACAAAACGTATAAAGAAAACTCCTCACGCCTCTCATGAAAAGATATCATTCGATCAAGAATCTGTAAACACAGAACCGGAAGAATATAATCGCGATTACAATACGTTCCCTATGCCAAGACCCAGACGTACCAAACGATCACAAATGTTAGCTCAAGATGAATCTCTAGATACTTCACAGGGCGAAATGCCAATAGATGATGAAGTTAATTTGAACGTTGAAAACTTACGATCTCAAGAAGATTTACCAACAGAAGTTAGCAATGAATCTCTTCCGAACATTATTGGATATGTAGAAAAAGATTTAGATGTATCGGAAGAATACAATGAATATCTGAATGATGAATCTCAGATGTATGAGAATGAAGTTATGCAAAATATTGAACAGCCTGAAATAATCATCCATGCTGATCAAAAATATGAAATTGAACCAAGAGACATTGATAAATATTTAGAACATACAGGAATGGTGCAAACTCCAAAACCACCAACTCGTCGGCAAAAAAGTTTGAAGAGTTTGAACTTATCTGAACACGACTCCATATTAGGTGAATTTAATAAAGATAGAATGATGCAGGACATACTCGAACAAGAGGTAAGTTTAGGTAGTTATAGTAAAACAAATTATAGAAAAACTAACACAAGTATTTTATGTTTTAAGTTGAACGTTTACCGTGCCGAGCACGAATATATTGCCCCAGAGAATAGAGGAAGACCTGTGGCACCACAAAGAACTCGTTCGCGTTCGCGCACTGAATCTCAAGCAGACGATGATCGGACCTCTCACGGTGCAGAATCACTCCTTACTGAACCTGAAGAGGTGTGTGAACCACCTTGCCGTCGAGAACTACGCGACGCCATGGGCTACGCTATTATCGACAAATCACAAAGGTATCGTGAACCACCACTGCCATCCACACCGCGTCGTCGTCGTTCAACAAAGTCAAACAGGTCCGATAAATCGCCTGTTGATACAAAATTCTTCACAGTGCCCCGATCTCTCAACGATGCTCCGGTACCCGTGCGCCCGACGAGGAATTATAGCACACTAGGCCCAAATAGGCCTCCACGTAAAAAATCTGAATTAGATTTTACATCGGAAGAAAAAGAAAACATTGATATTAGTCAGTATATTGAAATTGAAGACGATGATCATTCTAGAGATTTACAATCAGGTGACGTTATAAATAAAATGAAAGGAAGGCCCCTACCTGCACCGCCAAGGCCTCCTAGAAAAACTAGAGATAGATCCAAAGAAGCTCTTCGAGATATCACGCAAGAATCGAATATTATAAGTGATACTATAAGTGAGCATGAAAAGACACTAGATGTTTCTCCTGCTTCTCCAATGGAAGCAGTCGAAGAAATAGAAGTGTCGACGCAAACAGATCCATTGCCAGATGACTTTTGTTGCGAAGAATTTGTGGAAGAACCAACAGATAGAATAGTAGCACCTACGCGAAGGAAACGAAGTATTCATAGAGATTCAAGTATTCAAAGTATTGACAGACCTAAAACTCCATTAGAAAGAGGTTCTAGTATTCCTAGAACTCGTGAAAGATCGAGGACTCCTTTAGAAAGAGCTTCGAGTCCTAACGCAATGATAATTCAACGAAGCGTTCATACACCAATTGAAGATGAAATTATTACACATGCTAGTCTACTTGTAAGACCAGTACCTGAATATCCGCCAGATTCATTTGTTAGTCAACGATTTGGACCTGATATTTCTGACATTCTACCAGATAAAATAATTTCAACATCTGCCATACCTCATTCAGAACATGAGGAAATAATTTTTGAACCTCTAGAAGAGAGTATAACAGTGCCAGAAAGTGAAACTCTAAATAGCGGCACCACTACTTTATTACCGCAAAGTATATCTGAGGAACCAATATCTACGACACGAGATATATCTGAAATTTTAAGTGAAACTTCACCAGTAACTTCCGTACCATTAGAATCGGAAATATTCAGTGAAGAAATAAATGAAGAAATTCCTGAAATTCCAGAAAAACCTCAAAGGAGAAAATCGCAGGTTCAATTAGTTTCAACACCAAAACAAGAAACATCTCAGCCACAAATTATTGAAAGAATAATAGAAAGACAAATTCCAGTGTGTGTAACTCCTGGACCTGATACAGAGATAGAAATATTGAGAGCACAACGACTTCAAGTGTCTGAACTGGATGTTGATCGATTAACAGTGTCTGAGCTACAAGCTAACAAGATCTTAGTTTCTGAAATTGACGGCGTGAGTTTACAAATATCCGAACTAACATCTAAGTCGGGTAATTTAGTAGTAAATGGACTTGAATTTCCATCTGGATTGATACAAGAAATATTAGACCGATTACAACCAGCATCACAGCCTTCTCAGCAACCTTCACCCAGTACGGAACAGGTAGCCACACAAACTAGTATAGAGGAACCTGAACCTAACACTAAAGAATTTACAGAGCCCACCACGGAACAAGTAGCAACGCAAACAAGTATTGAAATTCCCGATGAACAAATTCAACTAGCACCTCCATCTACTGAACAGGTTGCAACGCAAACGAGTGTAGAGGAATCAGAAGACAGTATTGTACCTAATGAATTTATGCAACTTCAAGCAGTGCCTCTGGTGTATACAGATCACTCACAACAGCATGAACAAATAGAAGAAAGTATTGAACCTGAAGAATTTGAGGAACTTAACGCAATGCCTCTAATGCATACAGAACAATTACAACATGCTGGAGGTATTATGGCTCCTCAAGAATTAGTTAGGATGTCAACAGCATCACCAACAATAGTCGTTGATCCACCAGAACTTCCAGTAGAAGAACCAGAACCAGAACCAGAACCAGAACCAGAACAGGAAAAGGATGAAGAACAAGATGCAATTGCACACATCAGAGAGCGCATACGTTTTATAGAAGAAGAAATGAGTGAATTTATATCTGATTTTACACCAGATGAAATGAGTGAAATAAAATCTGAAATAGAATCGATTATTGATATCGCCAGCGACCGCGTAAGTAGGAGTAGAGAAAATATCACAGAAGATGAAAATTTAGAATCTGTAGAAATATTACTGCCACATTTGGGTTTGCCAACAGAAGAGATTATTGTTGTGAGGGAAAATATTGCGGGAGATCCGGCAGATCCAATAGAATTATTTATTCCTTATTCTCAAGATGACATTCTTGATTTAATGCCAGAACTCGAAACTGATGTAATTTTTCTCCCACAACAAATAATTTCACAGGATCGTTCTAGTATTATTGTAGAAGAATACATAGAACCTACATCCAATCCTACTATTACATTAACAGAATTACCTGAAATACCAGTAATAGCAAAAACTGAATCAAAATCCAAAATAGATACGCAACCGGTTGAACCTGGTGATAGTATAATACCAAAAGAATTCCACGAATTAAGAACAGAACAAGCAGACATTATAGATAATATTCAAAAAGAATTTAAAACAGAAATTGATTCTATGCCATTGAAAGATACAGATTCTGAAACCAAAGAACACATAACTAAAACTCCACTAAAAACAGATAAATCGGTAGAAAAAGAAATTAAAAAAGAACAAACAGAATCATCACAAAGTACATCATCTCAACCAATTACACCACCTAGACCTCATCTTCCTGGTCACGAACGCATTTCAGAGCATGTACAGCCTGGTCCAATATTCCACGAAATACGTTATCCCCTATCCTATTATCCCGAGTACGTGACCTCAGTACCACCACCAGATTTTTATACGATGCGTTCTCCTCACGTGCAAGATATGTCCGATGAAGAAGTCCCAGTGCACCACCGTCGCCGCAGGCACCACAGGCATTTATCTCGATCACGGTCCAGCTCCGACGACGAGAGGCATGCAGTTTCTCGTAGACATACAGCGCGCTCACCTGAACCCTCTATTCCACAGCTTACGGGACAATTGGCGCAAGCATGCTCTACTTCTGTAGGTAGAGCGATCAGGCAATTAGCTACTTATTTAGGAAGTCATTTAGGAACAAGGGAAGGAAAGCAGAATATGCAAATCGCTTTGGTAATTTTATTAGTTTTAATAGCTGGGCTGCTCCTTCTAGGTTTGGGAAGTGGGAAGACTGTTCATCTCCATCACTGGGAATATTTTAATCCGCCGAAAGAATTGTAATTTGTTATTTTTATGTTTTATTATGTATTACTTGTATATGATGCTGCGTTTAACTAATTTTCATTATTTGTTAAAAGTGTGTACAGGTGTGAATGTGGTATTTATTTATTTTTATTATCGTTAATAATGTTATTACAATTTCAGAAAGTCAGGAATCTCGCGATTTTTGTAAATGAAATATTCTGTACAATAATATATAGGTCGTATAGTGTTATAATTATAAAATAAGTATTTGAAATAAAACGACGAATTACGTAAAATAAAAGTTTATTAATCGAATATATCATCAACTACAAATAGATTCCGATTATCCTATTTAATTTAATAAGTATATGACAATCGGCTAAATAGCAAATAAAATAATATTATTCAAATATATCATCATACACAACCAAATCCCGTTTATCTTTGTGATTTCCTTTTTGTGAATGACTAGCAGCTGAAATTAAATATAAAAATTCACATTTATAAATATTGGGATTTTAATGTAAACTAGACACAATTACCTAAAGTTGACCAAGTTGACGACGATGTGATATCATTTATTGGTTCAATTTGTGGTTGGCGGCGTGCTAATGAAACTTTCAACTGAATACCAGACACCATGCTGCCATCCATCTAAATATTCAATACATTTATTCTGATTTCTTCAAGAATATTGTACTTATAAAAATAAAGTTCAAGTAAAACAGTTTACCTTATTGACTGTATTGCTTGTATAAATAAACAATTACCTCGGCTATGGCCCTTTCAGCAGATTCGACCTTGTCAAATGTTACAAAACCTCGACTAAAATACAGACAGTTCATTGTAAAATTTAACAATGCAAATTAATTATATGCAATACATACTTTTTTTCTATTTCCATAGAAACATTCACTATTTTTCCAATGGTTTGGAAATGCTTTTTAAGAAATTCCTCCGATATTTTATAACCGAAAACATATATTGTATTTCCTTGTCTAGGTTTGTCAGGTTTCTCTCGTTTTTCGGTTATACCTCGTTCTTCACGATCTCGTGCAGTAGCAAAAGTATCGTACAAATTTTTCATTCTAGGTGCTCTGCTTTCAGCAGTTTCTGCACTTCCATCTTCTGCCTGTACGGCTGAGAATGGTTGATAATTGCTTACAGTTTTCTCAGCTATTATTTTACGCTCTACTCCTCTTGGCCGTTTAAATGTTGTGCTTTGTTCGGGACGTTTATGTGCCTTCGATATAGCAGATATAGCACCCGATTTGATCAATTTCTTTGCAACTTCCCTGGCGTCTCTAGCTTCAGCAGGTCTTTTCGGAATGACTGGTTTTTCGGGTTCTGGTTTTGGAGCTTTGAGCGCCTGTAGTGCTTTTTTCTGAAATATTCAATTATAATTCAGTTTACTAACATTATTTATATTAAAACGTGAATGAAGGTAAACCTTTTTCTTTAATTTTTGATATTTCGCCTGTAACATTAATTCTTCTTCTGTAAAATTTGCTGGAAAATGTATATAAACCATATTCAAACTCGACAAAACTGTCAATGTCAAAACAACGGATAACCTCAAATTAAAACATACAGTACGAATAAGTTAAAAATTTATTCACTGTTAAAACTAAAATACAATTAGTAAAATAATTTTGAACATAAAAATTAAATTTATTACATTTAAAAATTTAATTGTAGTTTATATTATATACAATTTTAATTCAAAATTACAAATAATTTCATCTTTTCACATGTTTCATTTCTTTAAGAGTTTACTATACAAAATTTATATTTTTGTGCTACCGATATCGCCATCTATACACATAAAAATGAAATATAAGTTTCAAATAATTTATTTGAAAATCAAATCTTATTTGTAGTAGATGTAGAAAATACTATGCTTTTCAAAAATTGCATTTTTGAACAGTAAAAATTCGAATAATATAATTTTTATATATTTTTTAGATATATTGACACAATTCTGTTCAGTGTTGGCACAGCAATCATAAATAACAGACGTGTTTTGTAAGGTATACAGTGACTAATTAAATATTGAATAATACATATATAAAAATATTAGTTTATATTTACTTTAAATGATGACACATTTGTGACTGAATAAAATGTAGTGCTATAAAAAAAATATACGTTCATGTAAAGTGAAGTGAAATAAACCAATTATTTTCACATTTCCATAAACAAGAATTAAAGGATGGGACCTGAAGATTTCGCAGACAAAAGTATCCGAAGCAAACATAGTTATAATTAAATACATGGACAATTAGACAATCAAAACTGGAATTGGATAATAGTAAGTTATTTTATTTATTTTGTAAACGGGAAACATTTACAATTTGGAATAGAAATATTCTATTAAAGTTCAAGGTTGCGGGTTAACAAATAATATAATTTTATTTAGTTTTATTTACCTTTATTGAAAAGTATTTTTATGCTAGGTGTAACTAGTATGTCCCATAAACAACATAATATTTAATAAATATAAATAACAAGATAAAAAAGAATATACATTTACAATAATAAATTTATCAGTCTTGTAAAATATAAATTACAATAGAAAATATATAAAATAAATAGCTAATTTTCTTCCTTCTTATCATCATCTTGAACGGATTCCTTGATCGCTTTCTGTGGCCCTGTTAGAGTTATTGGTATAACTCGTTCTTTAGCTTCAACGGGTTTTATTTTTGGTACCTTAATTGTCAAAACTCCATCAGACGATAATGTAGAAGCAATATTTTGTATATCATGTTCTTCAGGAACCACGTACTTTCGAACAAATTTCCTCGAAATGAATCCATGTTCATCTGGTTTTTCTTCATGTTTTGCTTCTACGACGATGGAGTTGTCCACCACCTTGACTTGAATTTCTTTAGGGGCGAACTGTTGCACTTCTAAGTTCACCTGGAACAGCTCCTTGTTGCACTGGACGTTAGAACTGATGTCCTGATTCCGCTGTTGTCGGTGACATGACCGGTGAGACCTGGGGCTCCACATGAACGGCATGTACGGCCCCAAGCTGTCGTAGTCATGAAAAATAAATGCTGCCATTGTTGATTTTAAAAATATTGTATTTTTCACTTATGGATGAACACAATATTTACACAATATTCTTTACTTTTACTAGTAAACGTAGCAAACAATGTATGAAAGTTTGAACTGATTTGAATTTGAATGAGAGCCAGGTCAGCTTATATAGTAGCCTCGCTCATCCGCGCTTGCGTACTATTATTTCTAGAACGCATAAACTCGCGAAAAATCACGAACGTTCTAGAAAATTTCGTCATTTAGATGAATTTTTACATTATCTTTGTAATCTACAAAATTATTAAGCAATATTTGACTATTTTAATACGGGTAGCTTTTAGCTTATTCATACATATTAGTCACTGAAATTTGTAGGTATTTTCATATTTGTATAAATAAAATAAATAAAAAAATCTGGTGTGGACAGCACATGACTTCCTTGTACGCGTATTAAATTATAGATATTTTTTAATTGCACATATCTGACATTAAATTTTATTTTTTTTTTCTTATTTTTTGTTCTAATCCATAGAAAACTTAATTTAAAAAAAAAACAAAAAATATATAACTTTTAAATTTATATATCTCGCTTATACAAAAGGCTAATTAAATAATTCTTAATGTGCTAGACGCAGAATTTAATTCTCTAAAACTTTTATTTGCAGCATTTATTTATAAAATCAGAATAATTCCATTTTTTTCAAGAAAAACTGTTAGCAGTTTCAAGTAATGTATCACTTCCGGTTAGTCCCTTTTAACCAAAATCTATTATGTTATTTCCATTGATATAGTAGTCTTATATACCAAATTTGAAAAGTTTTGGATTATATTTTGATATAGTTTTTCATTAAAATATATTATAGGCTTCAAGTAAAGTACCACTTCCGGAATTTATATAATTACCTAAATACAAAATTTTAACTTTCTACGGCTTACCGTTTTTGAGTTATGCGAGATACATATGTACGTACAGACGGCACGACGAAATTAGGCAAAATGGATTCAGTGATGGCCAAAATGCGTATTTCCGCTGAAATCTGAGAACCGAAAATTTTCGCGATTACAATACTTCCTTTACTTCGTACAAGGAAGTAAAAAGGTGAAACAAAAAAAGATTCAATTCTTTTTTCTAAAATAAATAAATAAACCCAGCAATTTGGCGCTATATCCAGCTTTTTTGTTCATATTTCTCCAGCTTTTATAAAATTTCCACTGGCAACATTGATCGGCACCAATCTAGGAGTTCGTTTCCTACCTGCAACGTTTCACGTTTCACATCTGCACAATTGCAGCGGTTTCTACGCAATAAAGCTACAGATATCTATTTAGAATTTCTATACTTTGATTACTTTTCAATTAAAAGAAAAAGGGAAATGCACATAAATAAAATTTTGGCAGTTGCATCTGCTAGTGGTTTAGATCTCTCAAAAAAATTAAAAACTTAAAATGAGACAGTTAAAATATAGTGGTATCGAGTCGGCCTGTGGATCTTGAGAACCCTGGTTCGATCCCCACAGCCGACAAATAATTTTCACTAAATAAAATCTACCTCTGTGGCTCTCCTTCCACTAACATCTTTAGGAACCGTGATTTGACGGCTAGTAACCGAACTTCACGCATAGAAAATTATCATAAACCGAGATCTGTCTGCTACGGCTACCCAATAATGGGTAAAGGGCGTGATGATATATTTATTTATTTTATTTACACTGGGTGTGTCACGAAAAACGGGTCTTATTTTAGATAAAAATGATTTGAATAAAAGATTTATTTAAAATTCTGAATCTAAATCGATAACTAATTTCATTTCATATGTTTTGTAACGGCAGACATTAGATATGAAAATTTACAAAATTACAATTGAATCTGGTTAGCCACGGAATTAAAACAAAGTAACAAACAAATTCATTAAGTTTTTCTGTCAAACATTTTGGCATTTAATTGTTTAATGCAAAATTTCAATGGCTGGTAGCACAAGCTCTGTTTTTGGGTGTTTTAAGAGCACGGTTTTCACATATTAGAGATAGCTAAAACAACCAAAAATACAGCTCTTAAAACAGGCAACAACAGAGCTTGTGCTACTAGCCATTGTATCAAAATAGTTAGTAGAAATAAGTCACGCAATGTTTGTTATAATCTGCACTGCAGAATAAAGGGAAACAGTTAGTTGTTGCAACAGTGCATTCTAGAACTGCAGGCAATAACCTCTATATGTTATGCATTTTATAAATTATGTGATATTTGCGTCAATAAACATTTTAAACTAAAATTTCAAAACTAGTATTAATTTTGTAATAGGAACTATTTTTTTATTTATTATTATCATGGATTTAGTACAAATAAAAATTATCTATTGATCGAAATTTAATAACTCTAGAATGCGTTTTATAATTGCGCAATAATAATAAACAGAATAATTATACTTGCGATAAAAATAAACCTTTGATAATTGCCAACCATTAAATATATTGTGTTGTCGTTTACTTAATTGTTAACATAAACAACAATTTATATTTATTATTTAGAAATAATTTTAATCTATAATTGTAATAATTTTAATTGGCATTGTAAATAATTCTAAATTTAAAATAGTTATTACGAATATATTTATTGTTTAAATGTTGCACTTCTGCATATTTATGAATAAGTTGATAATTGCAAAAAGCAATTAAGTATTGTTTATTAAATTACTTCCTTTATTATCAGATGACATAGCTGTAATTGTAATACCATTATGACTAAAAACAACATGTTTACAATATGTTTAACATTGGATTTCAACATATTACGTATTAAGCAAAATATTCTTAATTCAGTAGTAGTTTGATTGTTAGATTTTGGGAAATTTAAAGAATGATAATTCCTCATTCTGCCGAAATCTATTCTTTCTAGTGACTATCATTTTTATTTAGAAACAATTAATTTGAATAAATGACATTCGTCTGAATATTTCGTTAGCGCCCCTGTCTACAGGCGCATCTTAATACTTAATTAAATAATAGTTCTTTTTATTAACATATGACTTCGACTGAACGTACAGTAATGAAGATAATTTTAAAGTTAAATTTTTTATGAAAGAAAAATTCGGATGACGCCTGGATTCGAACCAGGGACCCTCCGCTTGCCGGGCAGAGATGTTGTGGTGTAGCGGTTAACATCTCTGCCTGGCAAGCGGAGGGTCCCTGGTTCGAATCCAGGCGTCATCCGAATTTTTCTTTCATAAAAAATTTAACTTTAAAAGTTCTTTTTATTGTTGGATTTTGGTGCAATATAGTTTTTTCTCGACCGTTTCTACGATATAAAAATCGAAACAGAAGTAAAACATTTTATCCTTAAGGACGTATCGTGCAATCCTCAAAGAGGTTTATATTATCGCTGTCAAATATATATCTAAAATTTAATTAAACAAATAAAAACCTAGCTGCAGAAGCTACATCAACAATTTCTTGGGATTTTTCCACAGTTTTTCGCTGTTTTCTTAATATTCTAATTTATAAATATAATGTAATTTGATATAAACAAACTAGTGTACATAAATCTTCACTGTCGTTAAGGAGTTTTAATTTATTGTCAAAGATTACTAATAATTTTTAAATTAATAAATGCCAAAAAAATATTTTTTCATGTGTTGTTTCATAAAAACTTAGACACAGACCGTATTATTTGATAGCAAATAATATAAAGTATGAGTATGATAAATGCATATAAAATGTACTTATCACAATAACAATATACACATAATTGGTTTATCAAACGAAGTGCGCATCGAAACGTCTGGAATAGTAGGCAACTGTTGTTCAATACTGCTAGTGAGCTTTATGCACTTCTGAATAGAGCTTATTTTATCTAGAAGCGTTCTAGAACGCCCCACCCTGTCTACCGGTCTCGCCTGTTATATATAAAGACCGGCAAAGTCAACTGCGCGTCAGACTGCAACTACATACACGCAAAGCAAGATCACGAAGTGCAACAAGTGTCAAGTAATTGCGTCTTCAATATCCAACAACTGTACTCAAATCAAGAATGGCTATGTACGTGTTCCGCGACTGGCTGCACGACTTGGAGTCCGTGCGTCCATCTCGTCTCCTGGACCAACACTTCGGCATGGGTTTGAGCGCTGAAGAACTGGAGCACTCTCCCATGGTGCACAGCCATCAGGCTGTGATGCCGCGTCACTACTTCCGGCAATGGCGCGTACCTAGCCACAGTCAGGACATCGGTTCTACTGTACATTGTGACAAGGATCGCTTCCATGTCAACTTGGATGTGCAGCAATTCTCTCCTGAGGAGGTTCAGGTCAAGGTTGTGGATAACTCTGTCGTAGTGGAAGGCAAACACGAGGAAAAGCAGGATGAGCATGGCTACATCTCCAGACACTTCGTACGCAGATATGTTGTGCCCAAGGAATACAAGTTGGATGCCATCGCCTCCAGTCTGTCTTCGGATGGAGTGCTTACTATCTCGACACCACGTGTTGAGGCAGTTAAGGAACCGGAGAAGATTATTCCCATCAAACAAACCGGTGGCCCGCACAAAGCTGTCAAGGAGGCGGAAAACAAACCAAAGGAGCCAGAAAACAAACAAAATTAATGTATTTCAGTAATCATTACTATATCATGTGTATTAAATAGAAATATGTAATTATGTAATTTAAGACTGAATTAGTTGGTGTATACTTTAACATTGTAAAACACAATAAAAAGATATTCTTTTTCTCTGTAATACTACTTATTGTTTATCTTCATTTCAGATACCTTAATAATATTTTTCAAGTATTGTCTTTGTTCAAATACAAAAAAAAAATAGTTTACATTAATAGTCATGCTATTTGCTATTTGATATGACAAAAACTGCAGTTGTAAAACAGAATGAATTCAACAAGCATAATTATTAAAATTTCCAAGAGTTCAAGTTTTTGCTACTCTGTACAACAAGAACTTAATCCCAATTACAGTACAGAATGTGATTAAATCCAGGAATTGAAGCGCTTGCCGGCCGGTAGACAAGAATATCGATCAAGGCCAACAAGATATGTATTATACGATACAAAGTTTGAACTAGTAGCACCATCTAGAGTTTTTGAACGAAAACAAAATACGATGTGGACAGTAAATTGAGAAAACAAATACTACAACAATAAATATTATTATGATAAGACAGAAAAACACTGATAACAGCTATTGACGTTACAAAATGCATTCTTTTATATTTATATTTAAACGTTAAATATATAAGGAAACGTAGCACCATCTAGAGTTTTTGAACGTAAATAAAATACGATGTGGGCAGTAATTTGAGAAAACAAATATAATAATATAAAAATAAATATTGTTATGATAAGACATAAAAAAACTGATAACAGCTATTGACGTTACAAAATGCATTCATTTAAATTTATATTTTAAACGTTAAATATATAAGGAAACGTAGCATTTTGCCGTATTAAATGTGAAATTGTATTTCTTTTTCTAACGATAGTGGAAAATAGCTATTATTAGTCTATTTTTATTTAAGTAAAAACAGTAAAATAATGTAGTTCATGCCATAAGAAAGTGTATATTACTAAACGAAACAAGTTATTGTTAAATAAAAAGTATTGTTATTATCAAATGCATTTCTTGACAAATAAACGCACAAAACAATGCAAAAACACAAAAGAAGTTTAATTTATTTAAATTTATGCAAAACAGTACTAACTAACACACACATCAAAATAAAACATATATTTATGTAATTTATTAATGATTTTCAAGTATCAAAATTAAAAGTACAACGTTCACAATATTTAAAAATTATTTTAACATTTATATATCTAGAAGAGTAATGTATCAATAATAAATTAATACATGAAAAATAAAATAATTGCTTATTCGTTAAATAAGTTGTGCTTTTTAATATATCGATGAATAAAGCGCTTTAATCTGAAGATTTTAACAAATTTTGATATGCAAAGAGATTTGCTTTCATTTTGAAATTAAATAGTTTTTTATCATAACTTTTTTTTTAATTCATACACATCATATTTTTATCGGTTTCATCATTGATATCATATTTTAATGTGATGAAATTCTGCACTTAATTTGATGATGCATAAAAAAACTCGCCCTTACACTACAACCAATGAGTTATCTGAAAAATATGAGAACTAAAGTGTAATTTCATCTGAATATTTACAAAATATATCAAATTTAACTAATAATAATGAGTAATTTAAGTAGCGTAGAAAATAATGAAGTTTTTCTTTCTAAGAATTGTTATTTGACTTATGAAAACATGTCTATTTAAATCATTGATAAACAAGAAATTAAGTAGTAAATAATATATTATACTGTTGTCTAATATTAAATATCTTTTACAAGTTTTTTATAATACATTAATTTTACAAATAATGAACGAACAAAAAGCAATCTCCATTCAATCAAAGCGCTCGAGGATATATTGTTTATCTATAAAGAAAATAAATAAATTCAAATGTATTTTCTTATTTTGTACAAAAGTCATCAATAAGCTTTTATTATTTATTTGCAGTATTACAATAATTTCAATAAGCATTATTTACTGAGAACTATTTTCAAAACAGTTAAATCTTGAACAAAAATATTTGGCATTGTTTCTTATAATAAATTAACCTATATTTGTATAAGAATATTGATATTAAAATATTTTATTATTAATTATATGTATAGTTTATATTTATTCCAATATATCAAATTATATTTAAAAAAATAAATTAGATAGGTACTTTTTATAGCGCACTTTTCCTTTTATTTAAATTTATACTGCCTATACTTTTAATTTTAACTAATAACATAGTTATAATTATTCAAATATACGTAAACGTTTCTTTCTTCAATAATAATCTATTTATTTTTATACGAGTACAATAAGTTCTGAATTATATGAGTTGTGCAATTTCTAAATAGAACTTACAATCATATATGGCGATTCATTCATATGACTAGCGCTGTTCTCGAACCTTCGTGAACTTTCGCGAATATACGTGTTCTAGAAACAACAGTACGCAAGCGCCAGCCGGACAAACGCGGCTGGTATATAAGCTGAGCTGACTTCCATTCAAATCAAATCAATTCAAACATCAGTGTAGTTTGCTACGTTTGCTATTAAAAGTAAATTTGTTTGTGTTAATATAGTGTTGAGCGAAAATACTGAAAATACAACAGAAACATAACCTGCAATTTAAAATTGTATTCTGAGATTTTCTAAAATAAATCAACAATGGCAGTATTTCTTCTTCCTAACTTCGACAACATGAGACCGAGACCGTCACAGTTGATGAACCAGCACTTCGAGCTGGAGCTAAGCCCAGAAGATATTCTGGCACAGTTTATTGTTCCACAACTCAGCCAAAGATTACTGCGGCGTCCTGGCTCACAGCGGTCGTGCCAACGGCAACAGCAACACCAGAAGAGCGATTCCACCATCCAGTGCGATAAGGAACAGTTCCAGGTGAGCCTAGAGGTGCAACAGTTCACTCCTGAAGAAGTTCAAGTCAAAGTAGTGGACAACTCCATCGTGGTTGAAGCAAAACATGAGGAAAAGCAAGATGAACACGGATTCATCTCGAGGCAGTTCGTTCGAAAGTACTTGGTTCCTGAAGGACATGATATACAACAAGTTGGATCTTCGTTGTCATCTGATGGAGTTTTGACAATTAAGGTGCCGAAAACAATAGCCGTTGAGGCTAAAGAACGAGTTATACCTATTACGCCAACGGGTCCACACAAAATTATCAAGGAATCCACAGAAGAAAATAATAAGACAGAAGAAAATTAGCTATTTATTTAATGTTCTATAGTAATTTACATTTTACAAGGCTGATAATTTATATTATTTCTTATAAATGTATAATAGGTAACAAGTAGAAAGCATTTATTATCTGTTTATTTATGTTTATTAAGTATTATGAAATGTATATTATATTACAATCAGTATCAATAAAGTTATAATAAAAGTAAATAAAATTGTATTGTTTATCAATCTGAAAAAATATCGCTTTTTTTATAAACTGTCAATGTATTTACCGTTTCCCGCTCCTATTCAAATAAAGCAATAGCGACTATTCTCTCAATGCTGCCAATAGTATCATAATAAATAATTGAATAATTTTGTGAAACATAGCCAAGTGTTTACTTTAGATACTTATATATTTTTTTTTAATTGAATAATTTCTTATGAAAGATTGCAACATGATTTTTTATTACATTTATTAATAGACTTTAACTTTTACATTATTTCGTATTGTAAAATAGGATGGTTAGTGATATTGAAATATATTATTTGTTTTAAAAATTATTAAATTTAAAAACTAGTAATTTTTCCCATATGACACGACGACTATGTGTAGAACTTCGTATATTTCCGTCAATCACGTTCGTGAACAGAAGTCGAAATTTACAGTGAACTGTAATTTATTAATTAAATTTTAGTGTTTTGGAGTAATTTAAAGTGTAATTTGATTTCATTTACATTCTTTTAGAATCAGTCCTGCCATATGTTGGTTAATTCCAGAACTACGTTGACAGGAAATTCTACTGAAAAAATTAATTAGTCCATAGTTTTTGCGTAAATTTCTAATTAATATTTTATTAATCACAATAGGAAGAATGTCAAACTAAAGTGGACCCAAAATACATATAACATTAGATAAAAAATCGAATACAATACAGGAACAGAGCTTCATAAAAAATCAATGGTTTTTTAACTTTATTTCAAAATTTATTTTCAGGATTATTTTAAAACATAACAAAGTCTGTACTGTCTTTCCTTAGTTAAACCATTCTGTCATTTCTAATGCATTTTAAAATTATTTAACTGTTTCTACTGTTGTTTAATACCTTTACTCATTCCTAGAGTTTTACTACTACATTTCTACCGTAGATACGTAGTTTAAAACCAGCTTTAACCAAAATTAGTAACGTTCTGGTAAAAAGTAGATAATTATATTTATTTCAAACATGTTTCCCGGAATATAGATCATTCAAAATAGCTTTATTACTAAAAAGAACAAGATGCATGAAACACCTATAATTAAATATGTTCCTCCTTTAAAGTTTTACCGAACTCTGGGTATAGTAGCTCTGCTATTGCAGATCAGAAGTGATATTTTTGTCGATAATCAGTAATCATTGTGAAAATCGAATTTTAACAGTCCGATCCGCGACCAACTATTTATCCTGTAATGCGATATATTTTTTTAATTTGCAGAACAATGAAGAAATACAACAAATCCGAACTAGTGACGAAGTATTGAACGAAGAAAATATAGTGACTGTTATTTGACTTAGATTTACGTTCCTATTCATTCATAAATTGTTGAAATGACAACCGTACTTAATAAATAATTTTATATACGACTAACTAATAATATTATCATTATATATGCGTTTTTTGCTATATAATGCTATATATTAATCCCGCTGGGAATAATGAGTCGGGAATAATGGTCATTAATCCCGCTCGTGAACCAATCAGAATGCTTAAAACATGGATCATTGTTTTATTGTGCCATCGGAACAGTGTTGCCATAGCGACTCATATTTAAATTAAACATGCTTGTTGCAAAGGTCACTGTTGTTAACGAATCGGAAACAAACAAAACGAAATCATCGTTGAGAAGTTGTCAAAAACGGTCTTGCAAATTGTGTTAAATTATTGTGTTTAACTGTAATTGAAAAAATGGACAGTATTACAGAAGACAGTATATCTTCTACATCACCAGAAATAACGAAAATCGCTGATGCTACTACATATGGTTTATTACCGCAAAAGTCTAAAAATTTCTATGACAAAGCATACCAAAGTTTTATGGACGCCGTATTAAAATGAAGACAAATTCGTATTCAGAAAATGTATTGTTGGCATACTTTATTGAATTAAGTGAAAAATACAAATCATCTTCATTATGGTCTTTTTACTCCATTTACTCATTTCAATTAGATGTAAATTTATTAGGTAAATAGTACATATATTAATAGATAATAAATAATATAAAAATTGAGTAATTTTTATTAAATTAGTCGTATATGTTAGTCGTATATAAAGTATAGTATACAACTCGCTATAATGGCTATTATTACCTCGGATGATTACAACCCTTGCTCGCTCCGCTCGCTCGGGTTGCAAACTTCATCCTCGGGAATAAGAACATCCATTATAGCGTCGTTGCATAATATACTATATAATAAAAGTGATACTTTAATTAATGACAACTTTAAAAACGCGGTGAAATTATTTATTTGCTTTATACTTGACTAAATTCAGTAAATTATTCATTAACAAAATTTTGCTCAGCCTTTTTAATACTTTCTGAAGAATATATTAACATTTTTTTTTTGTCAAATGTTTATACATTATTTTAAAGAAAAATGCTTCAAATAATTTAGGTTTCTTTGTAGTAGTTTTACTGAAGTAACAAAATAATTATAGCGTATATGATAATATATGATTCTACAGTTTGCTTTACTCGAGGTATTGTGATTTAAAATAATAAATAATATTAACATATATTTGTTTTAAATGTTACATATAAAGTAATTAAATAATTCATAATCATTTTAAACAAAGTAATTATTATTCAAAGATTAATTTTGATTGTATTTGTTTGATTACTATTCTATTCAATCAACGTACTTTTTTTAAGTTAGTAGTGTTTGAAATAAAATATATATTCAATATGTTTGCTATTTTGTACAACAGGAAATTAATGATAATTACAGTACAGATCGGACACACTTTTAGATTGAACGGCCGGACTCTCTCTTCTGATGCAAGAGCTTTGTAGGGAAATCCACGACAATATTACTGAATAAAACTGTCTAACGTAAGTAATTAATTCATATTTTGTAGCAGTTTAAATTGTGGTTACCACTGAACTAGTTACAATTTTTTCATTGTCCAGCGTTACTGAATTATTTTACAGGAAAATATTTCAAATAAAAAAGGTAGATCATTTAAATCTGCGTGTCTTTTATTTGAAGCATCTTTCTGTAAAATAATTACATCGAAAAATATATATCTCGATATGTATCACACATTTTTATGTGCTCTTATTGGTGCAGAACTTACCCCTACCACTGATACACTGCTCTAAAGGTATAAATAGGAGCAATTTGAAATTTTCAAAGAGCAATTCAATTTGGGAGCAGGGTTATGTTTCTATGCTTTGTAAATGTGTACTACACAAACACTTGGCCTACATATCAAATATTTAAAAGTCTGTTTATTTTTGTTAGTTAATCATTATTTAAAATTGCTAACATTAGATTAAATCATTCAAATAAGAAGCATATTTATCTCTTTAGAAATTTGTTTTATTTAGTATGAATAATAAATGTTCAATATTTTTCTTGTATTTTCCTCGGCCTTCCAACAAAGTTGCCAAAGTTTTGTGGTCACCTTCAACTATGTGCTCCAAGTCTAGACAGGTTTAGCTGAGCGCAATATCAATATAAGATTAAAAAAAATAATTTTATTATTGAAAATATTGTTCAGAATTTTATTAAATAAAAAATAAATAAATATATCATCACGCCTTTTACCCATTACTGGGTGTGGTACTCTGCCGTAGCAGATCTCGGTAAGTGATATATTTTGCGCTTGAAGTGTGGTTACCAACCGTCAAATCACGCTCCCCAAAGATGTTAGTGGAGGCAAAGCCACAGGGGTAGTTTTAACATGGTGAAAATTGTTTATCGGCGGTGGGAATCAAACCCGAGTTCTCAAATCCAAAAGCCAACTCTATTCCACTGAGCCACCTACCCCATTACTTTATTAATTATTGTATATCATCTTAGAATCTAATTCACATCTCTTTATGTTTATAAGATCTCGGACTTGGAATCGTCTCTGTAGCCCACCTGGAGCACAATACTCGTCTCGGAGCCGCTGAAGACTTCAACAGCGTCACCATCTTCTGCAGAGTTTTCATTGTCAGAAGCGTCTCCTAGATTACTCGCAAGATTCTGAGTCCTCAGAGCAGACATCAACTGCACATGTGAAGTAGGACTCCTCCAAAAATAAAATAACAACCCCAAATAAAATATATTAGTATATCTTAAATACAATTTATTATTCATTACCTACTTTAGTGAAGTAAGATATTTATTTACTACTCTAGATTTCAGGTAAGATATTTAAGATCATTTTCTGCAGCCTCAACATCATCTTGAGCTGTTATTATCGTGGACACCGTCACCAGAGTCGCCATCTTCTCTTTAAAAATCCTAGAATGACAGCACAGCCGACGGAGCGTGAGTAAATTGATTTAATATTATTTATACTTTTATTTTGATTATAATTATTGTAAATTTAAAATATAATACTTTGTTTTAATGTTTATAAAGCCCCTACGGAGTTGGAAATCGTCCCTGTAGCGTACGAGGAGCACGGAATTCGTCTTGAAGCCTCTGATGTCATCAACAGCGTCATCACTTTCTGCAAAGTTCCCAGAGTCAACATCGTCTCCTAGATTACTCGCAAGATCCCCGGAGTCTATATCAGCTGTAAACGTAAACTAGAAGACCTCCCAAAATAAAATATAAACCTAAAATAATATTGTTAACCAACATATATTGTATTTGTAATATAAATATTAATGTCTTTTATATGCAGAATATTGTCAATCATTTTATATTGTAATATATTGTACTTGTAATATAAATATAAATATATTTCGTATACAGTTTTAAAATGACAATAAATGAATTTAAAATAACTTACGATCTTTTATTTATTACCATCAACCATCAATACATGAATGAAATGATAGTTTAAGCGCCAAATAGAAATCCAAGATGACCTGTGTAAAAATATGACTGGCATTCTAATGTAAATTCATCGTTGAAATGCCGCCAAAAAGTATCAGGCGAGAGAGCTCCTCAACATTCTGCTGCCCGGATACAAAACGGCATCTTCTGCTAGTAAATTCATCATTGAAATCCCGCCAAAAAATATTAGGCGAGAGAGCTCCTCACCATTCTGCTGCCCGGATACAAAACGGCATATTCCGGCGTCGGTCCCAAGTGCTCTGTTGGTGTGAGTCTTTGTATGTATTGGTGTGAATTTTTTAGGTACTCCTGAATATTCTGTTCTCCTGATACAAAATTCGTCATTTTAGCGTGTTTCTTTTCGACAAATCGCAGTTCTAGACACCAATACATAGACATACACAGACACACCAATACATACAAAGACTCACACCGACAGAGCACTTGGGTCCGACGCCGGAATATGCCGTTTTGTATCCGGGCAGCAGAATGTTGAGGAGCTCACTCGCCTGTTCCTTTTTGGCGGCATTTACGTTGTTGATACCAGACATATTTTACATTCCAACAGCCCGTCTGCCATCTTGGATGTTGTTTGCCGCTTAAACTATTAACTCATTCATGAAGTGTTTGATTGTGGGAGAAGGATATTATAAATAGAAAAATATACGTTATTTTAAATTAATTTATTGTCATTTTAAAATAGTACCATATATTACAATATAAAATAATTCGATATTATTCTGTAATATTTATATTACAAGTTATATTTAATACAATGCATGATAGATGACAATATTTTTTGGGAGATGTTATTTTATTTTTGGGGGGTCTTCTAGTTGATGTGACAGCTTGTCGGCTCCGGGGGACGGTGCTGGCTCTGAGGGACTCTACTGGGTTGCAGACACGATTCCAAGACCGCGGACGCTCTATAAACATAAAGACAAAGTATTACATCACAATGAACAATAATTACGAACAAAATAGCGTTATATATAATATAAAATTAATTTTAAAAGATGCTGAAAGAGTGTTAGGAATTTTTTAAAAGAAGATAACTGACTAGAAATGATTCAGGAATTTGTTAAGGGATGAAGAATAAATTATAAATGTGTTAAGAGTTTTTGAAGGGATGTTGGGTGAGTTATAAATGTATATTACAAATACAAATTAATACAATACATGATATGTGACAATAAGGTATGTATAAATATAAACATATTTATTATCATTTCAATGTTGTATATAAGTGTTTCTAACATTTTATTTTACAATTATTATTACAAGTACAATTTATTTATTTTAAACAAATAAAAGAACTATGTTTTAAATAGACTAATTTACAACAACTCTGATTCAAACATATTTGTTCTTAAAGAATAAGATATATTTGTAATAAGATGTATGTTTTCGCAAACAAATTATTACAATATACAAGATGAGTCTGAGAAGACGAACCCCGTCCTCCACCTCCCTTAACTTTTTTATTATAAGAAATAGAAAAATTTTCTTCACATAGAAGTTTTAGTATATTAAATATACTAATTTATGACACATATAGAAAAATTTTATAGTCAGGTTTACATGATACGAATATCAACTTTTATTTATTAACCTAGAATTATTTTATTAAAATAAAAACCGCCATTGTTTTTTTTTTCAACGATGTGACTTGTCATAAATGTATATGAAAAAAATCGAGATAAATAAGATAATTGGGAAATATCAGATATTATTTTTATTCAACTATTCTAAGTGGCTATGCGAAAATAAATAAAATGTAACAAGATAAAATTAATGACAAAACACGTGAAACAACTCACAAATAAATATCTGCATTGTAATTTGGAATGTCTCTTTAAAACATATTTATTTTTGAAGTATAAGACATATTGCAATAAGATGTATGTTTTCGCAAACAACATATTACAATATTTCTTATTCTTAAAGAACAAATATGTTTTAAACAGAGTTATTCTAAACTAAACTTATTGCAAATTATCTCTTTAATACCCATTTATTATTGTTTATATTAGAATCATTTTGAGAATTTATGAAGACAATGTTTATTACATTTAATTTATTTGTGATTATAATAATTATTATAAGTATAAAACCTGGATCATGTTTGGCGGGAACATCATCAAAAGAAATCCCCCGACAAAACTTTTGGTAGAAGACTGGCTTTCTTCGCTACCGCAACTGTGACTGAAACCAAACACAATAAAAAATGATTAGAAATAATTAATTCATAGTTCAAGAAATTTTTTCCGGTCGATTATCTTAAATTAAATCGCTTTATGCAAGAAATTGATATAATATATATGAATTTACAGGAATAATTTTATATTATATTAAAAGCATAAAACATCAAAATACCACACCAATATCTTGATTTAATTAAACATAAATGTAACTAAACTCAAGAAGATATATTGAAGAAAAATATTAATAAATCCATTTAGAGCAAAATATTTCATTTCAAATAAAGTTTACAGGCAGAAAATCAATAAGAAATTATAATCATTATGCATAATATATTTTACAATCACATTTTTTATAAATATTGCTATTTTTACGACTTAAAAAAATCTTGATTAAATCTTATTTAATATTTATTTCAGTAGGATTGTAAGTATAGAAAACTTAAAATTATTAATATTTATACTATGTACAATTTGAGCTAGAAGACTCAAAACATTACACTTTGTGTACAATAAAGATAAAAAATAACAGAACTGTAACTAGAAATTCATTAATAACACTGCTTATTTTCATACATTAACAGTTGCAGTTTTACAAACACAAAATACCACAGTATTAGTATCGTTGTCAACATATACGGTTTTTATATAATTTTTTTATTTCATTTAACTCTTCCGTACAAACAAGTATATGTAGTTTTAGGATTCGAAGATTTATAGGATGAAAAATGTTTTAAAAATACAAGTCTTTAAGTGTAGGCCCTGAATATATACGTGATATAAAAGAAATACAAATGTACAAAATTATAATTGATATAGATTACAAAATTATTACACTTTATATATAAAAAATAAAACTGAAAATCATAAGAATATTAATATTTAAATCTTTGGTATAGATTTTAAACGTTTTCCATTTAAAATTAGAGATTGTAAATTTGCAATACAAAACTTATTTTTACATATATATTTTCTATATGCACTATTTATACGTAAGTCAACAGATATGTTCACGCACGTTTTATTTTATTCATAAATTGAATGGAAGCTCACAGTCGTTCTAATTAAGTTGATAAAAACCACATGATGATGTAGGTTGTAGGTAGTACTTAAAACTACAATGAAGAATTGACATGTAATAAACCAGTGCCAGACGAATGAAACACTATCGGTCGTTTAGTACTCTACGACAGGTACAGTTGAATCTTTTTAAAGATAACATCCCAATCTTAATATTTTATTTTCATTTCAAGTAGCTCCAAAATAATACAATTAATAAACTGCTAAAAGGAACATTCCACAAATTAGAAGACAAAATTTAAATACAGTTTATGACTCAGAAGTGAGAGTAACAATTAATAATAGATCATGAGAAAAATTAACAAATAGTCTACATTTAAATTGAAATATTCTCCATAAAAATTTCAACTATAGGTAGGTATACTCTGATATGTACAAAAAAACTTTCATCAATTTACATCAGTTTTTATAACTTTACTTGTCGATTAACTTTTAATCATTCATAATTCGGTCAATTAATTTAATTGTCTAATTACTAACAATATTCATATTACAAAACTGGAATTTTGTAATTTTAACATTGTTAAGTGGAACAGTTCAGCAAGTCTAGGGGAGAATTTTACATGTCTAGGTATATTTACACTATGAAATACTGCAGGCCAGTTTGCGTTAGTCTCAGTCTTTTGTTTAGTACGTTTACTCGTCACAGTGCATTATTAATTTACCGCGGGCGAATTGAGTTCGAATTCACTTGTTTAATTATTAGTCTATTATTTACACAAATATTATACATGCGTTGCTAAGGTTCCCCGTTTGATTGTGGCGAGATTGGCGTTGGGAACGATGTATTGGGTGGTGGGCGAATTGGGCAAGCGTGCGACCTGCGGGACAGCGCCATTGGCTCCTACTGTGCCTGTGTTGGCCGCACTCACGATGGGCGCACATGAATTGGCCAGATTGCGGCTAGCGTCGCGTGTGTACGGTGGCGGTGCGGGCGTAGCGGCAGGAATGGCGGTATGCGGCGCGGGCAGCCCCACGTTGCTGTTCCGCAGGTAAGGGTTGCCGTATGCCGCGCTATACCGCGGATCGATGCCGCCTATGTTCCCATTCGGCAAGTTCTGAGATGGTGACATGTGAATATCGGTCAGGTCGTTCAGCGGTAGACTTGTCCCCGACACAGGAATCTGGTGCGACTGAAGTGAGTTAAGTTGCAGTCGCGTGGACTGCAGACTTTCGCGGGTTGCATCGATCGAAGATTGCAGAGCAGGCTGCATCATAGGTGGCGGGTTGTAATCGCGGGAATAATCAACATATGGCACGTAACCGTTGTTGTTTTGCCCATCCTAAACAAATCAAATTGAATTAAATTACTATCAGTTTTCATGTTAAGAAAGTATTTCGATCATGTGTGTACTAAACACCTACGAATATTGACAAAATTGTATACAAATTTTGAAAGAATTTTTTGGAAAAATACAAGAACATATCAAATGTTATGTAGGTATCTAAATTTAACAATTACCTTGAAAGTAAACTGAGAAAAGTAATAAATATTAAATAAAGTTTTAAATTACTTACACTTTTTGGTGGGAAGTTAGGTTCCGTGTATTCGGCCGAATATCGATAAATATCTTGACTGGGAAGATTAACGGGTCCCGCTAATGGAACTCCAATTCTAGTAATGACTGATTCACTTCCCGTTTCTGATTCAGCACCAGGAATGTAATCCATTTCACAATGCACATTGCTAACAGATGAGCCCGTCCTGAGATCTAATTTTAAATCTGATATGTTTGAGCTGCGATCAGATTCTTTACACTGTTTTTCTATCGTATTTGTATCCGCTAAAATTAAAACATTATTTCATAAAATATTATTTTATGTATATAAAAAAGATAATGTATACCTTCTGGCTGCTTTTTGTTTTGTCGTTGACATAAAAATATTATCATGATAATAATAATTAGAACTATCACTGTTCCTACAACTCCAATTACAACTAATAGCAGTGGAAAATTCTCTGTAATAAAAACAAAAATAATTAGTAAACATACATCTGTTGGACTCAAAGCTTTAATAGCATTTGGTCGAAACGTTTTCTTTTTAAAGTTTATATAATCGTAATTATAAAAAACATCCAATACTAAAATAATATAAACTATAAAAAAATATAAACATTTAGCTACAAAATAAGCTTCCTAAAAAATTTATTTGTATATTTATAAGAGTAAATCTACAAAACTATAAATTTTATGTAACAAAAAATAAAAAGATAATCTAAGTGAAATTTAGCTTTGAATATTCATCATAGGTATTTATACAAACAACAATTACTTACTTTGTGGTTTAAGACTAATTTCCACCATGTCACTTCCATAAGGATTTGCAACACTGCAATTGTAATTTCCGAAGTGACGCTCTTGACTTTCTCGTATAATTAAAGTAGATTTTATGCCTTCAGGTAATGTGTCTTCGAGTATTGTGTAATCTTGTTCATTTTGATTTACTGCTCGACCATTAAAAGTCCAAATTACTTTTTCCGGAGCTGGGATGGAAAATGCCGTACACTCAACGCGTACATTGTCTCCCTCAATTCCAAATTGCGTGTGGTGACTTACAATAGATGGAGGTCCTGCAATATAATTGATTTCTCATTAACAACATATATCAAAAAACGTTTAAGTAATAAACATAGAAATTGATTATACATATATGAGAATATAATGTTAGAGAAAGTGATAATGTACCTTTTAAGTAAATGGTTGCTTCCGAGCCAATTTCAGGAAAACCCATAACAGACGCTTTGCAATAATATCTGCCTGCTGTGCTCGCATCTACCCGCAACGTGAGGTTTGGATTAGATCCAACAACTCGTTCTGAATCTTCATGGATCCAAGTTACATCCGGTGGTGGGTTGCCATCTACGTCACACGTCAAAGTAACACTTGAACCTAGATCAGCTTGAACTGATTTTGGTTTTGTACGAAAATGTGGACCGTCTGTAAAATAATCACCTTTTAAATTAAAAAGTGTAATACAATTCAATTTAGTACTTCATTTCACATGTATTAAATTATATTTCAATAATTAAATAAATATTACTTACAACTTATGTCCAATGTCTCACTTTCTTCACTTTTTCCAACAGGATTATGTACTTCACATTTGACAATAGCGTCGTGATATTTCCGTGTTACGTTGTGGATTATAAGCTCTGTAGTGTAATCTCCCACGAATAGTTCGTCGTTGATGTACCACTTGTAAGTTACGTCTGATGGATTTGCGTCAGCTTTGCAGCCTAATCGGACTTCCACACCTTCAGGAATACGTCCGTTGCTGCCCGCTCCGGATATCACAGATACTGTTACTTTTGGTGCGTATTTCACCTAATATAACATTTAATAAATTAAATAAAGTAACTGCAAAACATATAAATTTAAATTGTACAAACCTCAAGTTTTAATTTTGCTGAACGATGAGTTCTCTCCGCCGTGTTCTGTGCCTGACAAGTAAAAGTTGTGTTGTGATGATCTTTCTTCGGGGTTAATTTTAAAATTGACTTGGAAGTAAATCGTCGACCGTCTGGTAGAGCATCCACGATTGATTCTAAACCTTCGGTCATTACATTTCCTAGGCCGTCTATCCACGTTATCTAAAATATAATCATAATTGATAAAATACATTTACATAATAAAAATTTTATAAATTTTTACCTCTGCTGGAGGTTTTCCGCCAAAGCTAACACATTCGAGTTCGATTTCCCTGTCTTCCGTTGTAACTAAATAATCTCCTTGAACTATTTTCGGAGGATCAGGTGGGACAAGAACCGAGATGACAGCAAAACTGGATCGAATACCAGGTTCGGCGTGAGGGCCTGGGGAAACTTGACACTGGTATCTCGCATCATCGTCCAGCATCACTGGATAGATGTCCAACGAATAGTCACCTAATACAGATTATTAAAAATCATTAGCTTCACCACTTGAAACATTTTATATTTTAGCAGAAATACCGCAAATATAAATATAATGATTTAATTTAATATTACACGTAATTCGATTTTAAATTACAAATAATGTTTTGTATAAATTAAATTATTAATTGAAAGATATTTTTTCCGAAGATTAATAAGGGAAATGCTCACGATGGGACAGAGATTACATTACGTTTAAACGTTTCACAAAATTAACTCAGTGAATGTCACATAAATTATACTTTTCTAAATATATCTGAAGATTCTGAGGAATCACTTTCGTCAGGTCCCGTCATATTATTATTTTTTATGACAAAATTGGGTCGTACGACTTGCTTAACCTGTTATCTTAGTGTTTCCAGGCGACGACCTAACATGAAGTTATCACACTTGCTTATTATCGCGTAGTGTTAGGGCACATTCTACTATTCGAGATGATGAGAATGGCTATGGTTTATTATCTTGTATTCCACAAGGAAAAAACTTAATAAAAAGACATATATTTCTGAGTCAAATTACTGTCATAAGACTCATAACATAAATTACAATTTCAACAAAACTAAAACAATATCTAATTAATTTTTATTGAAACAAAAAGAACAATCACGTAGATGTACATTTTGTAGATAAGTTAAAGAGTGCTACTTAAAATATTTGAGCATCTTGTGTTAAGCTGTTAAAAGGTATGACAAATATTTGTTCTGTTTCATATTACTCTGTGAACAGGATAATAAGACAAAGGCCCATAACCAAAATAACTGAGTGATTAGTTATTTTGGCTACGACGATTGGAATGACGGATGTCATTGTGTTCTGGCTACGGCGGAGAATACAACAGTAGGAATCTATAATGACTACGGTATGTTGTATTGTTGTATTCAACGCGAATCCGAATGAATTTTGCTCGCGCAATTTCAGGAAAGTTGTTAATGCACGATTTAACGAACAAATGAATTATTGTTGCTCTGATATTGTTCTATTGTTTTGTCTTTTCATCATCGGTAAATTACAAAATACTATTGTTGTTAACAGTATAATTTATAACTATGTTATAATATCTTTTGATTTTATGATTATAACAATAGATTACGTTACATTATTTGTGATTTAAAATAGTTTAAATAATTAAAAATAATCATAATATATTTCTTGTATCAATAATAGAGGGAAATATTTAATTATTTGTATTAGATAATAGCTGAAATGAATAATGAATTGAAATACCTTCTTCATCGCTGCCGATCATTGAGTATCTCTCGAAACCGCTGAGGTTCCTGTGGGTACCAAGGCCGAAGTCGTCCTTTGTCCACTGGAGGACGCCACTCTTGTTTATGACTCGGCACGGGAGCGTGACCCTCGACCCGACGACCGCCGTTTGATCCTGCGGTTCCATCGCAAACTTCTGTTCCTTGATTGCGCAGACCGACGTCACGACCGCGGCCGCGACAGCCATCCGCAGCAGCAGCAGCAGGAACTGGTGAGAGGGACCCATTTCACACCGATTCAGAATGTCACGGCGTCACGGAATCTGGAACAGACCGTAAACCGTCACAGATTTGTCATTTGTATGTCACACGGCGTTTACGAGCAACGAGCCCCGCTTTGTATGTACGTACATACACTCACATCACGTGACACATGCATACGTGGATCTCGGTTCCTGATTCTTGGTTACTGGATCGTATAGGTGTGTTTCAAGTTAAACGTGCGAATCTCCTGCACGTAAATTACATTCGCTAAATGAAATTTTGGTTTCATCAACTACTTACTACTATCAAATGATGTTGAATCGTTGCACGCCAACAAACTACTGTCGGACTAACTGAACTTATATCATATTTCATAATTATATTCATTAGTACAAAACTTGATTTGTTCGTTATACAATGAATAAGATAGAATCTTATAATACAAATGCAGCATAAAAATAAAATGCATTAATGAAAACATCTGATGTGGACACCACATGACTTCCTTGTACGCGTATTAAACTATATATTTTTTTTTAATTGCACATATTTGACATTAATCTTTTATTATTTTTATTTTTTGTTCTAATCCGAAGCAAACTTAATTTAAATAAAACAAAAAATATATAATATTTAAATTTAGATATCTCGATTATGCAAAAGGCTACTTTAAAAATTGTTAATGTTCTAGACGCAGAATTTAATTCTCTAAAACTTTTATTTGCAGCAATTATTTCTAAAATTAAAATAATACCATTTTTTTCAAGGAAAAATTTTAGCAGCTTCATGTAAAGTGTCACTTCCGGTTAGTCTATTTTAACCAAAATCTATTATGTTATTTACATTGATATAGTAGTCTTATATACCAAATTTGGAAAGTTTTAAATTATATTTGAATATAGTTTTTCATGAAAATCTATTATAGGCTTCAAGTAAAGTACCACTTCCGGAAGTTATATAATGACCAAAAAGGGAGGTGCACAACTAGATGTTATAACAGTCCTAAATATAAAATTTCAATTTTCTACGGCTGACCGTTTTTGAGTTATGCGAGATACATACGTACGTACAGACGTCACGACGAAATTAGTCAAAATGGATTCAGGAATGGCCAAAATGCGTATTTCCACTGTAATCTGAGAACCGAAAATTTTTCGCGATTACAATACTTCCTTTACTTCGTACAAAGAAGTAAAAAGGTAACAAAAGACATTTTGCAAATTTTGCACTAGAACAAACTATATATTTCTTAGTTTTATTATCTTTTTAATGATAAATTTAAAATGTTATTACTAGTATAGATTTTTTTCTTATCCAAAAAACCTAATTTTAATTCACTTTTCAAGATTTTTTAAAAATTTGGGCCAATTTAATTTTGTCTATGAAAATATTTTTTCGATTCTCAGCCGACAAACAATTTTCACCACATTAAAATTAAGTCTGTGGTCCCCCGTCCACTAACATTTTTAAAGCCGTGATTTGATGAATGCTAGTAACCACACTTCACGCGCATACCGAGATCTGCATTGGCAAAGTGTCACACTACCCAGTAATGGGTAAAAGGAGTATTGATATATTTATTATTTTATTTTATAAATATAATAAAGTGACCATGTTTGTAAATGTTTCATATTTCATTCATGCAGTATAGACGCAAATACTATTTTACTAAATTTACTGCTCAAATCTCTGTTTTGGAAAAGATGTACCTTCTCCCCTTTATTTATGTTACATTGTACAACAGAAACTTAATCCCAATTATAATACAGGGTTCAGACTCACTGAGACGCAGTGTGATACTTGTACGAGTAGTTCATATATTTTAATTATGCGTGAGATTCGTACACGAGATTTTCGGATTCTTTTTGCATCAGGATCCTCAATAAGAATTGTTATTATTTGTCGATCGGTTGCAATTTATGGAAGTTTATAAGTTCGAACGATAATATTTGCCGAAATCCAAGTGGCCTTTGCAGAGTAATAAATTTATATTGATTTAGGGAACTTAATTAAAATGTTAATACTGGTGTTGGTGACAGTGAAATTGTGGAGCCTATTTGTTTTATTTAAATTGTCCTTTGTTTCAATTTTGTAAAATAAATATAAACTGACGAAAAGCGACATTACACATTTATTAAAATGTATTTATTTTTTCCTCTATTTATTTTGAAAAATTACACTCATGACGCAAATTATTAGCTAAATGCTAAATGTGTGTAATAAACAGAGCACATGTCGATTTTTTAGTTCATTAGCGATTTATCAATGAAATTAAAACGCTGTTTATTCCCAGTGAAAATTCTGCAATAAAGCCATCGCTTAGCCCCAGGCGTACAGCGTAAAAACGTCAATACAAAAATATATTGTATGTATAATCTCATCAGAAAAACGTCATTCCGTTTGATTTACATTCTTTTAAGGCACATAACTCACATCCTGGAAATACAGAGACGAGCGTCCGGGCACTAAATAACGTTGATGTGATGTCATATTCAGTGCGGGGGTGATGTTGCGAAGTGCGAATATGTAAACGCGAGAGTACAGAACCCGCGGCAGCGCCAGCCGCAACGAACGTGCCATGATGCTTCCCCGTGCCTGCGAACACGGTATCGCTTTATTAAAATGGATGGGCGATGATGAACCACACGCGGCAACATTTCGGAGCAATGATACACCACCGGGAAACTCATATTACCTACTTTACTCGCCTGGAAAATGCTATCTCTCCAATGTGTTATTACTATTAGCTATCTCATACGTATGTGCTCTTCGATCTACTTGCAACTGATATTCAATTGCCACATTATATTACTAAAACATTAACAAATTAAATAGTGTATACGATAAACCGATGTTGCTGGTATTTAAATTAATTTAATTATGATTTTACTACTCTGTAAGTAATTAGTTAAATAGGTAATTAATTTTGTGTTTTGTTCCATAATGGACTTGTAGCGCTAAAAATACGACGGTACCCGTTAAGTTTGAAATTGTAATTGCATTAAAATTTGTGAAAATAGGTATTCGTATACCAAGAGTTGAAAGTAGCCCTTTGCACGAGATTAACGAAAGTACTGCTAGTTAAGGTCTGTAAAAATACTTTCCTATATACATTGTCCGGAATCCGGAGATCCCGAGTTCGAATCACACTCAAGATAAAAATTATATGAACTATCACAATGCGGCTCGGTGAGTGCGGACCCTGTACTGTAATTGAGATTAAGTTCCTGTTGTACAGAGTAACATAAATAAATAAAATTATTTCTACGAGTGGAAATAAAGATTAACTATTTTTCAATTGTAAAGACTGTTGCTAATGGTAAAGGTTGACATTAGTTTTTTTGTATACTTAGAGTAAAAATAGTGTATTTCCGGTAGTGCTTGAAATGGAGAGTAGACATTTGCCACCTACTCGCATAGGAAGTACTACATTCCGCACATGTGCGAAAAGAGAGTTTTTCTGATCGAGTAATCATCCATAGATACATGAAAATTATCAACATTTTCAAGCGAATGCCATAATAGTAATGTCAGGTTTTATAAAGGATAGAATAAATTAACTTTCATAGTAAATGTAATAATAAATACGATTCTATTTTATTTATTTTATGGCATATATAAATAACATTACTGCCAAAAGTTCGACAGTCTTTTGAATTGATTTGAAGTAACCGCACTTCACGCGAAAAAAATATATCACTTACCGAGATTTGCTTAGGTAGAGTGCCACACCCAGTAATGGATAAAAGGCGTGATATTATATTTATTTTATTTATTTATTAATAAAAGCAAAAAATTGCCAAATGATTTTAGAATTATTTTTCTATTCTTACTCTGACACTCTATTTTTCTGGATGCTGAAAGAGACCGTTTGCAGCATGGAGTGATACAATATTATATTGTAATACAAATGTTGACAGGATATGGCAAGCGAGTGTTCCATTCGCACAAGTTTTCCAACTTAGCAGTGGATTTGACTATTGAATGTTTATTGTTGCGATTAAAACGCACTAATAACAAAAACTGACAATAAATATCAATTGTTTTCAATAATTTAAATCTTTAACTTTTTAAAAAATTTTGAGCTTCTTTATCCTGCAGGAATAGAAAAAATAATGTGTATAACACATGTCGAAATTTTTTTTAACAGATATTATTATAAACCGTTACCATTACAATTGTTTATTTTCCACCATCAAATGACGTTCCAAAAGCCTATTTGAAACAAAAGATAATTACAATGTTCATGTAAACAGAAAGAAATAAAAGAAACTATATTAGCATTTAGAATTTAAATATAAATATGTCATTTATATTTATAAAATGCAGTGGTAAGATTTTTTTGTTATTACTGCTTTCTTAATGAGTGTGCTTGTGCAATAGAAATTTGCATTTGCAAAGAAAGTCAGTGCACTAGGGATGCAACAGCAAGCAGAAATGTCTCGCGGAATATAACTTAGCACAAGAGTAATTAAAATGTAAAATATTCGATAGACAATGGGCTACGGAGCTCAGACCTTCAGCACGTTTAAACTAAACTTACAAAATTAAAGCAATACATGATATAATCCCCATGCATTTTAATGAAGCATTGATTCTGAATATAAATGGAGAAATGCGGCTGCTCCAGGAGAATTCCTGTTGTTAGTTATACGTCGTTTGAGACCAGAATGAAAACCGTATCAAAAGGAAATGAAATTTGTTTCTTTGTGCCGCCATTTTTACCTGAAGTAATAAATATTTATATTTTAAGCACGAAATACTTTATATACACAAATATTTTGAAATTTCTGTTTTATTTCAAGATATGTTTTATGCATTATTGATAAAACTTAAAGTTAGGACAAAGAAATTTAAATTAGGCAGATTAAGTAAATTATGAAATACTTAGGAATATCTAACTTCAATTAATCATTATTAAGATTAATGGAGGTCTTGTTTGTGCCACGGTAATAAATAATTTCGTCGAAAGAAAATATGACTTTAGTTGTTGAATCGACTTTCCCTGTCTGAAAGTTATTTTAGGGTGAATGATAGAATATTCGGGTCGATCGTGCATGATAATGTTTATATAGAAAAATGATCGTACAAGTTTGTAAATAATTTATTAGAACTTTTGTTTCTTCATTAATATTTAATAGAACGTAGAATAATATCAGTAAACCCGTCATTTATCATCAGTTTATCATATTTTTTATAAACGTAAATTATATTCGTATTAAGTAATAATAATATGAAATATACATAATTAATAATGAATACGGATATAGGTTCAATAATCCAAATTACGTTTTTATACTAGTTTTTTTCTAGTGTTAATAAGGTTTTAAGAGGGAATAAATTTCTAAAAGCTGTTAGTTGAGGGTTCATTGGTGGAATGTTATGAAAAAAAGGCAAGCAGGCGTAACCTCAAAGATGGCAAACTTCTTTCGTAAAAGTTTCATACATTATTCCGTTCACGTATTTCATGCTACACGCATGCTGAAGTTTTGGAAACGCTGATCAATAACTTCCACAAATCCACAAATTCACAGGCTCTGGTAAAATTCTCTAAATATGCCAGTAAAAAATATTACATACATTTTTAAATTCAAATCTACGGTTTTTATTCAGTTATTTATTAATGCGAAAATCAGAAAAATACATAACCAAATCATACTAATTTGAAACCAGTCTCTGAAAACAAAACAGATTCGTTAGCGGTAAAATCAAACAAATGACATCTCTTGTGGACACCGTCAAGTTGAAAAAACTTGGCTGCTCCCAACCCTGACTTGTTTTATTGTAATAATGGTCACAGTGTGTCGTGCGCGACCGCTAGGGCCATTTATCAACTTTGACGTATTATAGGACAGGGTGAAATATAACGTTATTTTAAATTTAGTTCTCAAATTGTTTTTGTACTTTTTGGGGCAATGCATCGCGAAAATTGGCTTCCATGATGGTTTGTGATATTTATAACGTGGTAAATCGCTTATGCATATTTGCAGAAAAACTCTTTACGCTACGGGCTGATACGGTAAATAGAAATCATATTTTGGCGTTGCCGTTGTTTTGAATTATTGATTGATGTTATCAATTTGATTTATCATTGATATGCTGCCTGAAGCGCTTTGCCACTAAATGAATTTACACTTTTTTTGTTACGCAGGAACTGTTGGTATACCTACTGCAGTTTAAAAAAGTAATAAAGCTTCTTTATTATACACGTTATACACTATTTATTATTTAAAATTGTTTTCCCTACTATTGTTTATGCTGTAATAAGAGTATAAAAAACTGAACAAAAAATATGTAACAAGAAAAATTTTAATTATAAAATTTAATTGAGCTGATAAATTGAAAAACTTACAAATATCTCAATATCGGAAATTCATTTCCTCTTTCAACAAAGTCTAGAACAAAATAAAATCACTGATCAGTGAATATTAATTAAACAATAAAGCATACACGGCATTAATTTGAAAAAAATAATATTTTCCTTGCTTTAATTAAAATGCAATTAAAATAAGATTTTACAAACTTAATTTCCTGCAATAAATTAAATAAAAGAACATAACGGTTTGTTTAGTTTTAATTAAAGTGCAGCAGGTTCCCGAGATTTTTTTTCAACTGAATACGTTGACAAGTAAATGTTGAACACGACTCTCCGTGTATTTTATTGCTTTGTAGTTAACTAACCGACATTTTAAAATAAAATCCGACTGGCTTCAAATGAAAACGGAAAGAATCTGACGCTCAAAGCTCCGGTTGGATAACTAGTAGACACTCGATTATTGATTAAAACCCTGTGATAACATCCAAGTGAGGAAATAATAACACACTTTAGCTACCAGTAAAAGAACTAACACAGTGTTAATTAACTAGATAATTTCAACAAACTCCAACGTTGTTTTAATTAAACAGAGCGCGCTGTTAAATTCTCAACATTCTGTTATCTTATACAACATTTCACAGGCCCTATGAACACTTATTTTTAGGGTCTACTATATGAACAGATTAAATTAGAAAAAAAATTAAATAAATATATCATCACCCCTTTTATCCATTACTGGGCGTGGCACTCCCAAAAATGTTAGTGAAGGGGTAGTTTTAATATAATGAAAATTGTTTGTCGTCTGTGTGAATCGAACCCGCGTTCTCAAATCCACAGGCCGACCCGATGACACTGAGCCATCTACCTCATAGGTTACATTAGAATTATCATTATTATATTATTATTATGGGGTAGGTGGCTCAGTGGTATCGAGTCAGCCTGTGGATCTTGAGAACCTTGGTTTGATCCCCACAGCCGACAAACAATTTTCATCAAATAATAATCTACCCCTTTGGGGGCCGTGATTTGACGACTGGTACCCTCACTTCACGCGAACAAATATATCACTTACCGAGATCTGAATCGGCAGAGTGCCACACCCAGTAATGGGTAAAAATGCGTGATGATATATTTATTTATTATTATATTAGTTAAATACGAAATAAAATAGAATATATGTTTAGTTTATAACCCATATTTGTAGGATCTTCCTCTATAATGACTTGACAAAGATGTAATTTTTTAAGCGAAGTTATTATGTTGTTTTTTAATATAAATATAAACTACCACAATGCGAGGTACTGTAATTGGGAGTTAGTTCCTGTTGTACAGCGCAACATAAATAAATAAATAAATAAATATATTACTGGACACTCCAGTCAATCACAATCCCAAAGATGTTAATGGAGGGAAAGCCACAGGGATAATTTTAATAGAAAAGTAAATAAGCAGGAATCCAGTCAAAATTATCCGTGTATTTTACTGAGCCAACGTTTCGTTGCCAAATGCAACCTCATCAGGGCAGCTGTGAAGAAAACAGGAAGTTAAACGAGAATACAGTGCACGTGAAATTACAAACAAGTTAAAATAATTTTAATGTGAAATAAAGTTTTTCAGATGTGGGAATCGAACTTGGATTCTCAAATGCACCAATCGATACGATATCGCAAAAATGAAATTGAAAATAATAAAAATTGACTAACATAATTGTTAACCGTCAAGCAGTGAATAATAAAACATAAAATTAAACAAAATGTCGAGTTCTTATTTCTTTTGGATAATGTTCTTAGAACTGTTATGCAATGGAAAATATACGGCAAAAAGAGGTGTTAAAATTCAAACTGTAAGCTGAATATATATTGTAATACTGGATGCAATGAAATGGAATCAACATGATAAAAGAATAAAGAGACGCCGGATCACAAGAAAAAGCAATAAAATATAAAAATATGTAAGGATGTCAAGCGTAAAGTAAAGAATAAACTGAATAGCACAGATTTGCAAAGATCTTCTGTTTATCTTATTAAAAATTGTAGTTGAGATAAAGAGAAAATATTTCAATATTTAAAATAGCTAGAAATTTAAATAATGATAATAAGTCTAGAATAAAAGCAATAAAAGGATGCATTAGTCAGTACTTCCTCAACAAGAAACGTCAACTTTTCCATTTCAAAAGAGAAGTATGCACCATGACACTGGTTTCGTGTAACAATAAAACTGGCATCACGCCAAATAACATCCGTATCCGTTTTCATTGACAACATAACAGTGTTATGTACAAATGGAAGCAATTACCTCTGGTTCTATGAAGTGAATAGTAGCATTTCGATACTCGGCATTTCTAAATGTGTGATACACGTACTACACGAGCGCATCGTTCCACTTCGTTGCTGTAGCTACTGTGTAGCTACTCGTATATAGAGGTATGTGGCTGTGGGTTTGTACAGAGAGTTGAGCTGTGTGCTATGCAACGAATCCGAATCAAAATTCAAACACGATCCAAGATTTACAACTGGGGGATGAACTACATATGAAAGGTCGCCATACATACATACTTTACACTTTGATTTGATTTATTGAAGTCTTTTAAAAATGCTATTATGTAGTATGAGATAGTTCTCTACAAAATCGGATAATATCTACTTTACAAACTCCTATATTAATCTGACATCAACTATTTTTATATTCAGACGTTGTACATGCATGAAAAAACATTCGTTTCTTACGTGAGTACACAAGATTTTTTCTGCTCCCGTTTGAAATAGTTATTTGTTTATTAAGAGCGTAAAGTGATTCTTTGTTACTCGAACACGGCAATAGTGTAAGAGGAACAAATACACTTTACGCTCGTGACACACACATAATTTTTTCTACGATTGCATCTTAAATTGATTAAAAAACGTATGCTAACTGTCAATATGACAAGATTCTGTTTTGTTTGTATCCCTGGTAACTATTGAAATAAACGCGCATTTAATATCTTTTTCGCGCGTTGCCATTGGAGACGCGCAAAAAAGATATTTTTCGATTGTTCCACAGAAAAAGTCAACTTTACGATGACAAAATGAGAGTGTAATTGCCAACTTTTCATAGTAATCGTAGAAAAAATATATTTAAAAAATTTTAAACTTGACATATTACTTCTTTACAATTTTTTTTACTTTTTCACGCTAGTACGGAAAATACTTTTCCTAAACTAATATGAATATGGAAATTAAAAACTTCTTTAAACGATACTAAAAAAATTATTTATTCGATAGATACTAGAGGTTTTCAAATCTATTGGACTTTAAGGAAATATGTATCACATATCAAATTTGAGTCTTACATGTTTTATAATCATGCTAAAATAATAATCAAACAGAATATATTTATACCTGAAAACTTAAAATAAGGATTCAACTATTTAAAACGATTTTCATTCCGTTTTCGTGATGTAAAATATTTCAAGCATATGCCCATTCCTGAGACCTAGAAACACGCTGAATAGTTTGTTACTATTTCTAGTCGCAACTATAGGCTTTTTCATCATTATATTACTATTGCACTCCATATGTTACATCACAAGACTTCTTAATAAAATTGTCTTTTAAAATAAAAAAACTACTAGTATAATATTTATATGCGTAAATTACAATAAAAAATCGTGGATAACCTTAATTTCTGTTACAATTAAGTTAAAAAGTTGATGTTATTTACATAATTAGTCATACAATCGGCACAAATGTAAACAAATTTGTAAGGTTTTATTGTGAAATAAATATTTTCGATCCGATTTTAATAATAACTAAATATAATTAGGAAAAGTATACAATTGTTAATGTGGAATGATGAAAATACAACGGATAATAACATATTTTCTTCTTTCTATTATGATTGATTAATATGGTAGTATAGAAAATATAGGTTACTAAATATTTTTTGTAAGCATTGGTGTCAAATTAATTATGGTAACCGAATCAAAAGAATGATTTATTTGATTGGATTCAATAAATTAAAAAGACAAAGGCGCATTCAATTCTATTACAGATTCGACGACATAATAAAATTAATTAAATTTCTCAATACAAGTGTCAATTTTATCAAAGCAATTTAAAATTAATTCATTCGTTTTAAAGGAAATTTGATTAAATTTTACCGTTAGGTCTAGATTAAAATACATCTCAAATTAAATTTCGGCAGTTGAGTCAAAGATACGCAATTATTATTTTTTAGTTGGTAGCTTTAATTAGTACAAAACCGCAAAAACTAAACAGATCTCGTTCAATAAACTTACATCTTTTTTTTGCAAATTGGAATATTTTTTTCTCGTTGTTGTACAAAAAATAAATGATAAAACATATAATAAAAATACAACTCTTTTATTTTTGAATTGAATTCTGACGAACGAAATTCTGTAATATCGCAACGTAAACGGTAAACGTCATCTAAGTTTTTGGTGGGATGTGGAGGAGACAGAGAAGCGTGGTCGTGGTGTGCCACGGAGCGCAGTGTCATCGCTCCATGTGATATTTCACCGACACAATTGGGTTTATGCTTGCGCTATTAATTTGACTGGAGGAATGTTTCCTCATTTGTTAAATAGGTAGACAACGCTGGAATTCAATTGTGTTTCTAATTAATTAATCAAACCTCGCCATAGACAGATCAATATAAATGAGAATTTCTGAGCTGCATGACTATTAATTGAAGATTCCTAAACTACTGTTAAAACAAAGTGATTTTTTCTTTGTTTTGTGTCATGACAATGATGACATCATTCCACAAATAAGTCATGCATTCATCGATGTGTTAAAAGCTTTACATAAAGATAATCGTGTGCTTCTTATATATTGTTAGAACAAGTATTAAAACAAAGGAAATATTTTGAAGATAATTTTCTTTACATCACAAAGAATATGTTTGAAGTTGTAGTTAATATTGGGTAGTAAAATAATCATATATCAATAAAAATTACAAGTTAATGACTTGTCTACCTCTGCACCAAATATTTTACAAACATAACCATAAGTTTATAGTTGATTATAGGGGAGTAGACGTTATACGGGCCGTAAAAATATTTAAACCGGAATGTAATCACGTTCTGTACATAAATAATAAATACACAGTTGGTTTAGCCTTCCACAACAAGCAGATAATGAGATCAAGTCGTCGTAATGAAGATGCAATACGGAGCGGAAGATGGGGATAGAGCCGACGTAGACGAGAACGTGCACTTCTCCTGAGTCCCGTGTCGGTTCGTTTTATTCGTCGCAGCTTCGTTCCGCGCTTCAAGTGTTTTCTCATTTTGTAAAAATGAAAAGAGGGCTTATGAGTTACATCTACATTCGCAACCAAAGGCCCGCGTATTATTTTTGAGGGGGCGCCACGGGCTCTTAACTTAATATTTAAAGTGAGAAGAACGTTGTTCTCCATCTTGGTTATTAATTTCGGCCGGGGTGCGGTCGGGATGCCGGAGAGGTTCTTGAAAAATTCAATTAGCTGCCCGGAATATTTAACAAAGCGAATAAAAACGTAATGCCACATGCAACATCGAAATTTGTAGAACGCTTCTCGCGAAAGACTAACGCTTTGTATGAACAAAGACGCTCATAATAAAAACCGGAGATAAAAATATAAAATGAGACTGCAGCATGCTATCAAAGTGATAATTCCGGCGGCTGGCGAGAGCTGACGTAGGTATGGATCCCGAATACGGAAGAGGTGAAGCGACAAAGGGGCTGCATGGCTTCTTCTGTTGTGTTGTGTGCGAACCCCATTCGCACAACTTTCCACACGAAACTTCACACGTACACTCACAAATGAAGATGCAACTTCACCCCGCGGTACACTTCTATCTACTTTTTCCCACTGTCCGAACAAGCAATTCTCTTGCACGGGGTGTACGGCATAGGTAAAAATGTTTCTTGGACTGAGCTCGACCGACTTATCAAATTTAACATTTTTGTGAAGCGGCACACGTCGCTTTTGTCAAACATTGCAAAATTGATTTTGCTGAACAAAACAACATAAAGCAAAAAATATAACGAATGAAACAATATAACAAAAACATTTAATTATAATACTGACAGAAAAAGAATCATGAACGTACAAATTTAAATATAAACTAAACGAGAGCAATCAATTGCAAAAAACAAAACAAAGAATAGATGCAATTCATCCGAGATTGCAGTAAAAAGATGACAGATATATGATATGTCCAATACAATTATTTTTATTCAACGTAAAGTTAAAAAGCGTGACAGTTTCATATATAAAAAGAGTTAAAAAAGAGAAGAAATAACAACGACTATTTTAATGATAGACATGAAATACAGATAAAAATGTCGAAATTAATTTAACCGATGACCTGAATATGCACAAATCTGTCAAGACTATATTGACATGACTTATAACTTTTTACTGTTTTAAATATAAAAATCATGCAGTCGAACGTAAGTATACTATTTTCATTTTAAACTGGAGGGATCGGCATAAAACGATTAAACGTCCCTGTCCCATATAACTACAATTACAAAAATATTAGTGCGGCTACCACAAATCGCTTAACGATGGTCACAACAGGTAATTTTGTAAGCGTCGTATTCAGCTTAAAATTATTCTTGTTTTTTCCTATGATTGACCATTTAAACAGGGGCGTTTCAACCCAGGGTTCTTGGGGTTCCCAGAACCCGGGCGCCAGCATAAAAGGGCGGCAGACGGCAAAAAGTTAAAATAAATATGAGTATATTAAAAGAACACAAATACTGCGTCTTAATATTATTTGTAAAATAAATAAAGTAATTAAATGAATACCAAATGTAGGTACCTACTATCGTACTAAGGACTTTAATTACAAAATATCGCGAAGTAATGTGATTAATGTTTGAAATATAAAGTTAACTGTCAAGATTTCTTAATATTCACAACAAATCTTGACGGTTATAGTGACAGTTTCTGTTTCTATGACAAAGCTGTCACAAAAAATCATAATTAGTAGGCGATTTTCTCGAACTATTTTCATTAATTTCTCTAATTTGTGGCATTAAAATGAAGTAATCTGTATGAAATAATATGTGTGGATAGGTCTAGTATGGTCATGTGCAATATTATACCATAATTTTTTACCGGACACTTTTTATTTACAAAAACCTTTTTTCCCATGCTATTTCCCTATGCCAACCTTTACGTGAAACGCGCGGTATAGTTATAAGTATTTAAGTATTTTTATTGTAAATTTAATTTACATGAATTGATATGTTATTTTGTTATTTGTTTGTGCTATTATGTGCAATTGTAAAATGTAAACTATATAGTTTTAATTAGGTTTAGGTATATTAGAATGTACCTATGTAGTGAACTAATTTCTTTTAGTTTTTTTTTGTATTTTAATTTAATTTTATGAGAAACTATATAATAAAATATTTATTTAAAAAATAGTGCTTCAGAACCCAGGCGCCAAGTACCCCAGATACGCCCCTGCATTTAAAAATACCGGCGAATGGAGCTGTATAACCCTGTACGAACTTTGTGAAATTAGTTATAACGGGTCATATTTTGAGTTCCTTTGTAAACGTAATTGCGGTGCATTTAATCGTTTTATGCCGATCCCTCCAGTTTAAAATGAAAATAGTATACTCGTAGAATAAGAATTCATTAAAAAGAATTAAATTATGTAGCAGATATAATGTCACAGATAATGATGTTTTATTGAGATTTTAAAATAATAAAATAAATATTAAATTCATACTGCAATTTTCAGCAGTAAATTTGTGTTGATGGGTGTTAGTGGCGCACGTGTCCAAGTGAGGGCGCATTAAAGATGACGCAGTGCATCTCAAGTCCGGAAATGAGAATTGAAAAAGAGCAATTATTTAATTGCGAGCATCGAGTCAACAGCAATCATTGAATGCAAAGAACAATTTTGATTACAGAGAATGACATTCCGACAGCTATAACTTAGTTAAGTTGTTGTGCTGATAACTCTCGTGGGTACACAAGTGCTATTTTAGTTTGTACGCGTGACATCGACAAAATAAATAAACTTGCCAGTTGAATGTCCAGACAAGTAAACAATTTTTCAATTTCAGAAAACTTTCAGTATTTAATAATAACACTGAAGTTTGTGTTTTGTTTTTTTGAATTCTAAAATTATGGCGTAAATACTCTTCAAGAAATAAAGCAACTCTGAGTTGCCAACATAAAAGTTTTAAAATTATATTTTTACGGAATCTTTAATATTACGCTGATAAATCACTACTCTTGCTTTAGACTTTCAGTATTATTTATTATAAATTGCCAACTATTTTTTGCAATTCTTATTATTGCTGATTGCTAATAGATTTTATTTATTTAAGAAATACGCTAGGTAAGTGAAAAATTATCATTTATTGATAAGATATTTTTGTTATTGTTGCATCAGCATCATAGATAAACGATCCTTTAGTTATTATTTATTATTTTATTTGCTTTAATGACCGAATGAGTCAAACAAAAATCGTTAAATTTAGTTCTTTGTATCATTTGATTGAAGTATTTTATATACACATATAGCTACGTTTGATAGCGGAAAATATATGATGCCAAATGTTCCTAATAATTTTAAAATATCATACTAATCATTTTTATTATATTTTGCTATTTTGTATTTAATAGATACTTAATCCCAATCTGAATCAGTCAGAATTAGTCAATTTGAAGTCAATGAAGTATGAATCTGCGAACTTTGTCCGGAAAATTGTATATACTGGCGCAGCCTTTTCCATTTTTTTTTTGTCCGAGGACCCCGTTATTATTCCTTTTCTTTACATATATTTATTTCTTTATTCATTTAAAATAATAAACCATTACAATCACAATAATTACATGTGGTATCAAGTTGAACTGTGGAATTGAGAACTCGAGTTAATTCACTAACATCTTTGGGGACCGTGATTTGACGGCTGGTAACTGTACTTCACACGAAGAAATATATCACTTACCAAGATCTGCTCAGGTAGAGTGCCACACCCAGTAATGAGTAAAAGGCGTGATGATATATTTATTTTATTTATTGAGTTCATCTTCTCCCCACTAACATCTTGGGGTCGTGATTTGACGACTAGTAAATATTATTTAGAGAGGCAGTATGCCATACTCAGCAATGGGTAAAAGGTGTAATGATATATTATTTAATTTTTTTAGATGTTAACATAATTAATATCCTTCTTACGAAACAGTAAATGTTTTCCGATTAAAGTTAGAAGAGTGATATTATTTAAAATTTAATTTAGGCGAAAAATATGAATATACTCGTAGCAAGTATACATCTTACTCTTTAAAAAATGTGAATAGCAATAAATGGTAAAGACATGTACAGAATTTCAAGAACTCGTGAACCCTAAGAGGTTTGAGGACCACAATTTGAAAAACGCTGCTCTAAAATATGATTGTCTGTACGAGAAATATTTATTATAAAATATAAGCAATATTATAATATTATTATGGGGTAGATGACTCAGTGGTACCGAGTCGGCCTGTGGATCTTGAGAACCCTGGTTCGATCCCCACAGGCGACAAACAATTTTCACCAATTTAAAATCTACCCTTGTGGTTCCCCCTCAACTAACATCTTTGGGGCCCGTGATTTGACGACTGGTTCTTCACGCAAATAAATATATCACTTACCGAGATCTGCTTTGGCATAGTGCCACACCCAGTAATGGGTAAAAGGTGTGATGATATATTTATTTATTTTATAAACTAGGCGATAAATAATAAATATCATTAAAAACAAAGATACCATTTTTATAGAACCGAGCGACTTGTTTACAAAATACATCAAGATATTGTTTTAAAAAAGAGAATTGATGTAAAGCTTAAAAGTGAAAAGTTGTACTTCCTAATTTGGATCCAGAACGCAACTGTAATTGACAGATTGACATGATGAAGCCCAATGCAAATCCGGAAAAATATCATCGTAAATATTGACAGCGGTATAATAAAAAATCCAAGGGTTGTAACGCCGCTACTCTCGTATGCTGGGCACGAGTAGCACAGTCAGGGGATGAAACAACGCCGTGCAGCGGGGGTGGGAAGATGGAAGGAACCACAGAAAGAGACACGTTGGTGGATATGGATGGTTCTGCATATACCTACATTCACCCTACCCTAGATACGTTTGGGGTTTTTTTCTTCGCAAAGAGTCTTTTGCGATCAATGTATTTGTATGAACATACCAAGTTTTCTAGTATATACTTTCAAGAAATAGAGGATGTATTTTTATCGATTAAGACTTTATTTGTGTAAGGAAAGAAAAGGAAATTAAATTATTTTAGTAATACATTTTTGTCAGGAAAATGTTTGAAACAAAAACTAAATTGGTACTTCTGGTATAATAGCTTCTTCAATTATTTGTATCACTTATTTATTTGTACAAATATTACAGTAACTGATAATGCTTTAATTTGAACTACATCTAGGTTTTGAATTCATCATTTAGCATATAAAGTTTGACGTTTGACAGCAATAGGTAACAGAGAAAGATATACAGGGTGTTATATTTTAATAGACCCAGCAAATATCTCGCTTATTTATCAACTTAGCAATTTCTTTCATATAACATGATTTATACAACAACATGAAAGCTACTTGATGACGGATGTACATTCATGATATCATTTCCGGTTTATTATTAATTAATATCAACTTTGAAATTTCAAATGGAACATACTATATTTTTTTACAAATTTGAAAAGTGCATCAAATTTGCTTTAAAATAATCCATATGTTACATTATTAAAAAGTAAAATGGCGGGCACTTTAATATACACCTAATCGGAAAGAGAATAGTGAGCCATGACTGGCTTGAAATAAAACAATTAACTAAAACAATTGTAACTATTATTATTAAATGAAATAATATTTTAAGGAACACTTAAAAACAACAAAATGATTTTATAACAAATATTCAAAATGACTCCCAGCCTCTTCAATGCATTTTATTTTTTTATCTCGATATGACCACTTGATTTTTGTATGGAGCTTCGTGAAATATTTTGTTTGTAATGAACCAGTAAACACTTTAAACGGACTGAAGAATAAAAACGAAGCAGCAATTGAATCTTTATCCGCTAACCAAATATAAAGCGCTACTTATTCTGTTTCAAAACGTTGTGCAAAATGTATTAAAGAGGAGCCATTTTGAATATTAGTTATAAAATCATTTTGTTGTTATTAACTGTTTCTTATTCTTATTTCCTGTATTATTATGACAAAAAAATGTATTACGTTTAATAATAATAATTACAATTGTTTTAGTTAATTGTTTTATTTCAAGCCACAGTCATGGCTCATTATTCTTTTTCTGATTTGGTGTATATTAAAGTGCCCGCCATTTTACTTTTTAATAATGTAACATATGGACTATTTTACATGATTGTAAAGCAAATTTGATGCACTTTTCAAATTTGTAAAAAAATATAGTATGTTCCATTTGAAATTTCAAAGTTGATATTAATTACTAATAAACCGGAAATGATATCATGAATGTAAATCCGTCATCAAGTAGCTTTCATGTTGCTGTATAAATCATGTTATATGAAAGAAATTGCTCAATTGATAAATAAGCGAGATATTTGCTGGGTCTATTAAAATATAACAACCTGTATGTATACCATTCTTTGTGTTCGTTCTATTTACAAATCAACTATCTCAGCTCACTTCACTTTTTATTTTGATAACTGGTGAGGTGAGTTGTTGGTAAAAAGAATGCAACTTTTAATGTTCTCAGCTTGATAGGTTCAGTATGTCATCTACTACTACCAACTAAACAAAATATTGCGTATCGTAATGAACGTTTTTTCGATATGCAACTGGGTTTCGTAATGACTTCTTTATGAACGCAAAAAAGTAAGAAAAAATTTAAATTCGCAAAAATAAAAACCTTTTAATTGACATGTACATTTGTAGTATCACTGGTTTGATAGTTACTTCTAATATATTAATACTTAAAGTATAATTAAGAACACCACAATAGACAATTTAATCATTATACAACATCAGATAAATGACTATATGTGGAACTAGAAATGTACAATTCAAATAAAGATAATTTCAAAAATATTCTTTTTGTTCTATAATCCGTCTATCAAATTATATCACCCCTTAAAGTTCTGTGCATAAGTATAGAAATAAAACTGTTTATGAGGTATTGAATGAAACAAAGCTGAAATATTTATAATTTATTAATAAATAATTTTTGTGGTGTTTTAGGTCAATACAGTCTGGCTTATAATGTTTTTTTTTTATGACGAACGTTTAATCTTGAATATACACGTCAAGTTTTTAATGGTTGTCAGTAAAAGAGTTGAACGTCAATTTAGCTAACATTCCGTGATATTGGCTTTGTATCGAGATGACACAAACCGTTTTTCATATCGTTTGCATGTCTGACATCATTTCACACGGCAGAACGCCTCTTATGCGATAAACGACTAATCTGGCATATGGACATGCTACCATGAACACGTCTGTATATGTGTGTGTATTCTTTTTTTAATATTCAGATTTATGAGGGCCATTTTCTCGGTGCCGTTTTTAAAGTGCACATTTTCTTACAACCGTATACGGCGTATTTGACATAGTGAAACGCTCTCACATGTATTATTGATTGTTAATGGCAGCAGCTTGCCTATAAATTTCCTTTTACTGCCCTTTTGCGTAAGTAAAGTGCTATATTTAATAAATGATCACATTCTTTAATTTTACGTGCACGTATCGTAATTTACACTTGCTTAAATTTATTAGATTAATAACTTGATTCAGTTCCACACATTTTTAAAAATAACTGTCGAATGTAGCAAACTCAGCACTATAAATAAATACTTAATTACTCTCATAACTTAATGTATTCACCCGCGAATCGCGAGGATATATTTTTACTCGTGTTTTTTTATCGCTCGGATACTTTACATCTTGCGCGCGAGTTTTCAGTCGCCCGATTTAAAAATTAATATCGAGAATTTTAATTTAAATACGGAAATGTGCACTTTAATTAAAATATGCACAATTCATTTTTGCAATTAAAATCACAGCTGCGTTGCCACAGTTTTAATTTTAGTTAAATAATATCGCGGAAATTGACTTGGAGAATACGAAATGGGAAAAAGAATTAAAACTCTTATTTTCATTACGACAGTTTTAATTACATTAAAAATGAGATTTGATTCCGAGTTTTCGCGCAGCCGATGCTAATTTTAAAATATCTGATATTTTAAATGAACTCAGTTTTAATATAGAGCTTGAAGTGTCAAGCTGATGAACAGAAGAGACCGGTCGTACCACTTGGAAACAAATAAAAGATTGAAATGCTTTCCGTGACTTGCCAAGTCAACACTTCGCGCCACGGTAAACGTCTACAGGATTTTCCCCAATAGTTCGATAAGTTTATGTACGTACACAAGTTTTCGCTCAAGCATATATTGGCCAGTTACACAAAACTTAAATTATAAACTTAGGTAAATCAATGATTGCAGTGGCGTAGTTAGCGCTTGGTGAGGGCTCCTTCAGTGGACACTACAGTACTTTCCTGACCATAAGTTTAGATTCAGTATTATTTGTACTTTTAAAAAACTAATTGACGATTGGTTAAATGTCTTATTTATATCTACTAGAATTCTGTGTCCGAAAGCTTTAATTTGATATTAAATTCAGTCTATTTTGAAAAATAATTAAGATAAAATAAAATAAATATATCATCACGCCTTTTACCCATTACTGGGTGTGGCACTCTGCCGGAGCAGATCTCGGTAAATGATATATTTTTTCGCGTGAAGTGCGGTTACCAGTCGTTAAATCACGGCCCCCAAAGATATTAGTGGAGGAGGAGCCACAGGGGTAGATTTAATTTGATGAAAATTGTTTGTCGGCTGTGGGGATCGAACCAGGGTTCTCAACATCCACAGGCCGGCTCGATACCACTGAGCCACCTATCCCAAATAATTAAGAATCGTTTGAATATAATTTTTGACATTTTTACTAGAATTTCTGTCTAAGAACTTTAACTTGATATCAAAAATGTTGAAAAAAAAAATGATACTGAACTATGAGTCATCAATCCAAAACTTTACCACGTCTTTGGGTTATCGTGTTTCCAGACAGACCGACATTTTTGGGACTATGTTTTTTTTTTAATTCAATGAGATCTAAAGCGTGAGGATTCATCAAAATCGAAAAATCACGATCACAAAATTTTCCCTAATAGATATTATATAGTCGGGAAAGTAAAAATTAGTTAGACTAAGGAAATGGTAAATTTTGATGAGCCAATTTAATCAAACGAAACGAATTCTAAATATGCGCTAAAATTGGAATCACATTTCACATTTAAGTATTGTTGGTGTAACTGGTTGTAAGAATTTTAAATTAAAGTCAGAATAAATGAGAGGTAGATAAAAAATTGCATAAAAAAGATTTTCGACGCTGCAACATTTATTTTGCCACGAAGTCTCGAAGAACAAACCGAGTTGCATCAAATTTTAAATTCGTCTGCGAAAGAAAAATGACCTTGTAACTTCTGGAAGTTAACAATGGATGAGATTGTTTCATATCGACAAAAAGATGACTTCCATAAAAATGTTTTTGTTGTTTCTTGGCAGTTTTCTTTTCCTTTGCTGTCGAAGAAAAAACGCGTGGCTTGCGTCAAAAAAATTCCGTTCTCACAGTAAATTATATGTAAATTATCCCGATTACTTTTCATACTACAATTTTAATCCCGATTACCTAGCTAATGGGCTGAAATAAAAAATTATGATCAACGATAACCATAAATTCGCGAATTAAACGCCATATTTTAACACACCCTTTTCAGGTGTACTGGTTTTTACGCTAGAAATACTCTGTCTTACATTTAAATTAATGAGTGAAACATTTATTTCATTTATATGGCGCACAATGGCGGGCTTACGCCCCGGCCTGGGGTTATTGCGACATGAATCCAGCATCCAGCAGCGGCTTGCGAAATAACAACCATTTTTTAGAAGTGCCGCCGGCATAAGCACCGGCATTAAATTCTGCGCCGTTACTGAGATCGAATACGACTCTGCCACCGGCACCGGCACCAGCACCAGCTCAGGTAAGTTCTTGATAGCCCCGTGCACTACCCCGTGTGGTGACTTGATTATTTACATTTACAAATGAAATGTTTATTTTTGGTGACTTGATTATTTTAAAATGAAATGTTTATTTATTTTTTTGATAATTAACTACAATTGTTAAGTTGTTATATTTCCATGTTACGGTAGTTATTGATTTTTAGTTGGTTACATGTTTTTGGTGAAAATAATAAAGACGTTAAAAGCTTATCTTATATTTCTAATAAATTATTAATATATTACACCCGTATTAGATTTTTACTCTGTACTTTCCTTTCCTACGCGTTACGACCATCTTACCATACCATATATCTCTAATGACATACTCTTATTATTTCTAATTTATTATATTAATGCAGGATTTTATACACACCACAAGGCAAAAGAAGTAGACAAGCGATTAAAATATAAATTAATCACTGGCATTTTGGAATTTTCTGTTTTGTGAAATTATGTAAAACTTATTGACAGTAATTACTACTCAAAATATAACTCAAAACACTTCAAAATACTTTTTTTTTAAAGTAGATACGACTGAAAATGTGGGAAATGCGAATTTTTACAAATAATTTTAATTCAAAAATAGTGGTAGATAGAGAGTCAAGTTTGAAATAAAAATTGTAAATACTAAAGCCCTATTTATACTGGCGAATTAAAATAGTTTTAATATTGTCTATAACTTTGTTTTAAATTAAAATAAATTCACCGTTGAAAGAAATTTTATACTAATTATCATTCTTTTTTAACCCAAGTTAAAATAAATTTGTTTCTTGAATAGGAAAGAAAATTAAAAACGAAATAAAAAATGATATTAGTGCTAATCCGCTTTATCAATCTGCATGTTTAATGTGAACATTTTTTTTTACCACTATAAAATCAATATTATTTCAAAGTTTAAAAAGCATGATGTAAGATAATTTAGATATTTAATTTTAATTATGTTGCTCCCCCCCCCCCCCCACCGAAAGGTAAATGGGAAATAGACTATATATATATATATATATGTATTATTATGCTTTCAATAAAGTGTAGTCGTACTAAAGATTTTCACTTAATTAACTGATATGTACGTCATATACCCTTATAGGTATAGAACACTGCATATAGATATAATAACCCAAAATAATAAACTTTGTTTTATCTTTTTTTATAAATAAAAGAAAAAAAATTAAATCAATTATGAACTTGGTCAAATACGTCGTTTACCTCGACTCGCAGTAATCTCTTTATATCGGCAAAATTAATAAAGTTTTATTTACTTTAAAAAAGATTAAACACTTTAAAAACTTGATAGAGGTAGTTAATGAAACATCCGTAATTAAAAATAATGCATTTACCGATCGGTTATGGACTTGAAAGGCGGTGAAAAAAAACGGAACTGTATGAAACTATTATTAAAATCCAATTTCCCTGTGATAGATCACTAAATTATTAACGAGAAAAAATGAACCAATTAAATTCCTATTAAAAGTGATGAGAGAAGTTTTCCCAAATTGAGCTCTGCTAAAGATATTGACTCGTTTCGGTGGCGTCAACTTTCACGCTAACGTCTATTAATAACATATACGATTTAATTATAAACGTGTGTAATTTAGATCAGGTGTCGGTAACCTTTCATTTTAGACCTCTTAATATGATAAGAAATATAGAACAGCCTGTCCAAGATATCTTTAATTTTAATAATTATAAAACAGTAATAACAGCATATTAAAATTTAATTACATTATAGTACTCCGGTAAACTGAGTGCTGAAATCTGAATGACAATAAACAATTTTCCTTATACCTGACAAAAATTTTAATACTTAAATTCCTGTTGCAACAAAGAAATATGAGAAAATAATATCTGGAAAACGTAATAAAATTTATATTACGCTAGCTAGCTACCTACCTACAAGACACGGTAAAAATTATATTAGTAAATTTATGTTACGTGACTAGGCACCTGTATTTAGGCTTAAGGATTTAGAATTCAATCTTGAAATACATTACAAACTACGAGTATAATCATTTCTGGAGCTGAGGCTTATACATTGTACACTATATTTTCTAGAGGTGTTATTCTGGTTTCGTATCTCAAGACTTGATTAAGGCTGTTGACTACACATCATTCAAATACTAAAATGAACTAAAAACTTTGAAACAAATAACATCTATCTATAATTCTACTCATGTATAAAAACTCCATATAGAAACGTTACTTTTGTCAGTTTGATATCAGATAAACATCGAAGAGAACAAACAGTGACTTAGCTTTTATTTATTACCTTTGAAATGGCGTATAAATGTAATATTTGTATGTAAAAAGAACATTCGGTAAATTATCGCAAATACATAGCACACAAGGTTTTGTTTTTTTCAGTTATTTCTTTTTTTAAAAATTAAAATTGGTTGCTTTGAAGTAAAACAACTAATAAATGCAATTTAACAATAGACAAAATGGCTGGGTACAGCTCAATTCTAATTTGGTTTTAAATGAAAAGCATGCAACAGAAATTTAGATGAGACGACATTGAAAATATTTCTCCTTGGATACGAACAAAATACAAATTATTTTTACATTAGCTGTCAACAGCGACGAGTATAAAATTATAGCTATTTATGAAACTAGTAAGGAAATGAAGGTTATTACCTTACTAGTTTCATACAATATTTTTTCTACTGCTGTTCTAATAAATACGAAAGAGCGTTTTTGAAACTATGAAATTTTGACATATTATAAATTAAAAAAATAAAAGAATAACACATCAGAATTCGTCTACCAAGATATCTGTTGCTATGTTACCTCATTATTTCACTAGTTAAATAATGCAGTTCATTACCTAACTCAAATAAGTGAAATAAAACGTCTATTGCCTAACAACGGAAGTAGAAAAAATTATTTAAAAAACACATTATTTTTAATGCAGTAAAAATAATAATTTTGGATAAATTTTGTGTAAAGTAAGTCATATGATTAATGTCAACATATTTGTATTTCTTTTATTATAAACAGTGTTATAACATCAATATTTGCGTTGCTCCATTTTAACTAAAACCAAATTAGAACCGTTTCTTACTACCCGCAAATCTTTCTTGTCTGTTGTTACGAAGCAACTATGTTCTTGTAAATAAAAATAAAATGTTCGATAAAAACTAAACCTGTTGTGTTCTTACCTTTGAATGTTATTTTTATAAGAAGACTAGAGTTTACGAGAAAAAAAATAAGTAGAAGGGATGTAACGTCACTGTGATGTATAAATGGTCATCAGCCAGAGAAAGACGTGCAAATTATAATCACGTGATATCTGCCATTCGTCAGTTTCTACACTTGAGAGAGAAGCACAGATTACAAATTAGCAAAGACGAACAAGGAGAAAAGGTTTATTATGTGACTTGACATACCTCACCATTCCTACATCACATCATAAATGAATTTTTCTACTCACGTGATTAAAATAGCATTTAACGTTCTAGTTTCTATGGTGCTAAATCGTAATTACATATTGACAATCTGTGACTTCGAACGTTTTAGTCACGGTATGAAGTTAACACCTGATAGTAAGCATGGGATGAAATTTACTTCCTGCATCTGTCATTGTAACTATACTTTTCAAATAATTAATAAAACATTACATTTCTTGTTGTCTTAATTTGTGGTCGTAGAAAAAAAAATTGTACGAACTCTTGAGATACACAACTAGCTAAAGAGACGTTTAAAAAACTTACAAAATATACTATTTAAATTAAAACTGCAAAAAAATCATGAGATAGATGAAGTCAAGTTCGTTTTTCACAGTCAATAATCAATTTTCACCATATTAAAATTAACCCTGTGGGTCCCCCTGCACTAACATCTTTGGGGGTAGTGATTTGATGGCTGGTAACCGCACTTTACACGCATAAATAAATCACTTACTGAAATATGCTACGACAAAGTACCACATCCAGTAATGGGTAAAAGACGTGATGATATATTTATTTATTTATTAAAATCATAAAATTACATAAGGTTTTTATTTATATTATGAGACAACATAATACCTTTAGAATTGTATCTAACATAAACTAATTAATTAAGAATCAAACTTAAGTTGTTTTCTATTAAGGAAAATTATATAAATTGTCATTTAGGATCAGTTTCAGAAAATGGCGCTAACACCTCAAAACAAATTGGTTATTTCACGGTTAAATCCCATATTGTCAAGTCCCCGTCTGCGTAATTGTTGTATGAAACTGTAGCAATTAGTCAGCTCGCTATTTTAAATATTAATTTGTCGTGGCAAAGCATGGGCCAGGGGTAGAGGGGTGCAGATTACAGTAAGGGAGGCAAATACGCACGTACGTGGGTATCGGCTCCGGCGCCGGCGTCTCGAGAGACACCCGCCGGAAATTACCAGTCTTACATCCTGAGGAAACGCAGCTTACACACAGGTGGAGCGAGCAGCCAGCCTGCCTCAGCCTGCTCAACTTTCTAATCAAGGAACGTATTATTTTAAGAGATTGTTTCACGGAAGAGAATAAAGATACGGAGAATATAATTTGCATCTCAAACGGAAGACATGATAAAATTCAGATTTTTATATATGACTTTCATAAAAACAAAACTTTGATTATAGTTGGGCAGTCGAGTGTTACAGCATTTAAATCTGAAGATACCAAGTTCGAATCCTACTCAAGCTAAAAATATATACCACACTGCGGCTTGGTGAGTCCGAAAAGCAAAAATAAATGAATATGAACTACCATACTGTGGCTCGGTGTGTTCAACCCTGTACTATAATTGGAATTAAGTTCCTGTTGTAGCATAAATAAATAAATAATGATATATTTTACGTGATACAACGTTATGCTCCACTAATATTTGTGGGTGTTTTATAAATAAAAATATTTTTTTGTTTTTCAAGATCTTTTCTAAGGAGATTTACTACCTACAGTATTTGTTAGCAAGCTTTCTATAGGTACTTGTAGAAATTCGATGCGATTGCGTTGGACAATATTCAATATATTTATTTATTATATCTGTAAGAGTGAGCTTTGCTTCGAATTTAACTAGAGCACGGGAGATGGCCAATTTAAAATGAAAAATAAGAAACCACAATATAGACAAAAAAAACAACTATTGTCCTTAATTTTCTTTTGAACTTTTACTCATTTCTGGTCTACAGTTGGTGATATCAAAGTTGAGTTTGGTATCAACTGATTTCTGGGGACAAATTACATTGTAATCACATGATTATATTTTAAATAACTAAATTTTCATTAATTTTCCTTTTGGCTAGATAGTTTTCTCTAAACAATAAATATTAGAATACCAAATTTCATCAAAATCGTCGGAGTAGATTGCGAGATTGTTGACACATTGACAGACAAGAATTGTATATGATTTTTATCTATTTTAGAAATTAAATAAAATTCTTTTAAATTACATTTTACTATTCATCATATATAGCAGTTTCAAAATATAAATTTCAAGGTATACTATATTACAAAAAAATCCAGACGGTCTTTGCATTCGCCAAAATTATTTGAGTGGAAATTACTTAAAAAATGAAATACTGTAGCTAAATATTTTTAAATTTATTTCGTTAATTACTGAAAAAACTGAATTACAAATTGTCAGAAATAGCTATTTCTCATTGTTTGGCAGGTAAATACTGCATAAAACTAATAAACAATTATCTGTTTACTGTAAATATTGTTTTCCAGATATCATAAACAAATTCAAGGATTATTCCAGGAATTTCAAGAATTCCAGACCGACGGACATATGATTATTATTAAATACAATTTATTAAAAATTTCGCAATCTTGAATAATTTATATCCGACTCCTGAGGGTTACGGAAATAGAAATACTAACTAAACATTTTTTATTATAATTATAAAGTTTATTTAGAATGTATGTAGTACCTACTTGTTTTTCTAACAAATGTTAAAGGAGCTGAAATACGAGTGTCCTAAAAGTCCTAAGCATCCTATCCTACTCAGCATCCGATAACTGAACCTGAAAAGAATAAACTAAATGAGCACAAAATACAGTAAAAAATAATCTTCAATCATTCACTTCAAATACTCTCTAAAATCCCAATCAATTCTAGAGGTTCCGCGAATCCAATAATTCCCAAATAAAAAGGAATAAAAAATAAATCGTGATACACTTTATTTTCACTTCCCTTCGCCGTTGTGAATTATTTGTGGTGTGCGTTGCTTAAGAATTATATTTGGAGAAACACAAGTAAATAATGAAAATTTATAGCTACGCAGTGAGCCAGATTAGGGTACCTGTTTGTTGAACTATTTATAGGTATTACATGCTTATCGCTAGCATTTGTATGCGCCAAAGAAAAGCTTAAAAAATTGGATAAACCAGAGAATAATCATATCGGGTCTATATAAATAATGTGTGTCCTCAGTATACAGAAAAGTACCGAATATATATTTAAGTCACGTTTCTAAATAACGATTGATAACAAAAAAAGAGAAAGAAAACAACGGCTATTTTTATGGAACTATAAAAGTTGAATGATATTTCGTACAAAATGAATAAAATATTAAAGGACGGCCTACAGTAACTTCTGCTTTTATAGCTAAATTATTTTTATATGTGGGACAAAAATGAAATTCAATTCATCTTTCATGCATACATGTGCGCTGGCAGCGAGCGCACAATCTTTCAGTTTTGAAAAATAATGAACTATTTTATATTTTTATTAAAAAAGTGAAAATATTAATTCAAAAATACAGAACATTTATTCAAACAAAATAAATTCTTCTTGAACAATTAAATAAGATGAAAAAATATAGCTATTTATGAAACTAGTAAGGAAATGAAGGTTATTACCTTACGCATGTGATATTTGCAGAACGAGGCGTAGCCGAGTTATGTAAACACATAAGTAAGGTAATAAGCTTATGTCCTTACTAGTTTCATACAATATTTTTTCTACTTTCGTTCTAATAAATACGAAAGAGCGTTTTTGAAATTATGAAATTTTGACATATTAATGACAGTTATAAATTCAAAAAAATCACAATTCGTCTACCAAGATATCTTTTTTTTTGTGTTGCTATGTTACCTCATTATTTCACTAGTTAAATAATGCAGTTCATTACCTAACTCAAATAAGTGAAATAAAACGTCTATTTCCTAACGGAAGTAGAAAAAATCATTTTCAAAACAGAATATTTAATTTTCTTTACTCTTTTCGAATAAATACAAGGTTTTCTATATTTTCATTATCGTTATTAACTATTCTTTATAAACAAATTACTTATTATAGATTTTAATTTAATAAACCAGAACTGTAATCATAAAAACAATCACTCAGTCACAATAATACCATTGAATATAATAGTATATTTCATACTATTTTTCCTTTATCGCATTAATTTACTTTTATTTCATTATTTTTATATAATAAAATCTCAATATAGTAACACTGATATATCTAACAAATATCTGAAATATAATTTATTTTCCTAGTAATTCCTAGTAGCACCCATGCATGCATACGCTGACTGAAAAGATAGACAACGAAAACATGTTCCCAAAAATCAATACGCGTATCAATATTGTACGACTAATTATGTGATTAATTATTACTGCAGTGCGTTAGAACGTATATTATTTAGGCTTACAAGGTTAAATTATTATGGAAGAGAAATTATTAATGAATCAGGAGATGAGATATTTGCGCAGTGGTTGAACAGATTTGTATCTGAACCTAAACCGAACGCTAGGTTATAAATTACCCAAATATTTGGCGTTCATTTTCACCTGTCGTTCATCTTTCATTTCGAGATTCCATTATTATTTATTAATAGCTATAATAACTGTAATAAAGCGATGTAATTTATATTTTCCATTTTTTAGGTCTTATTTTCAATTAAACACAAACTGTAAAATATGTGAACTTAATTATAAACCTCTACAGAATATGTCATATTTAAACCAATCACGCATAGTACAGAAAACATACAAATATTGACAAATCTTGTTTTCTTGTACACACATCATCCTCTGAGTCAACTTATTAGGTCATAAGTTGACTCGGAGGCTGAAAAGTTTGTGAAACTTTGACAACTGTTTATTTTATTTATTTTTAATATCAAAAGTATGAGCCGTTGGCACTTGGTGAAACATTATGAATAAGAGTAAAGAACGTTGACAGTCAACGTTCTGAAGATGGCCTAATAAGCCGAAATCGATCAACTTTGTTAATAAATAATTTTGTGAAACTACATCAAGTGTCTACGTTCTTTATTCTTATTTATTTTTATTAAACCTGTTTTCACTAAGCAGATGGACAATTAATTTTGTCTTTGTTTTTATTTTCTTGTACTGTCATTTTTAAAATTAAATCTATTATAAATATAAAATGAAGTATAAAATTAATTGTTGTAGTGTCTTATTATTACTTATCGAGATTTTCTTATATTTCTCCTTTATGTACGAACAAAAGACTACTTTCGATCAAAGTACCCGAGATGAATTGCCTGTTGGTTAATCTGTATTTTACTTTTTATCCTATTTCCTATTTGTAGTATGTTCCACTAACTTTTTACACTAGGAAGCTTATCGAATAACTATTATGCAGCTAAAATTAGTAAATGCTCAAGAATATAGGTATATATTATGATGCAGTGTACTCGTGCAATATAATGAAACTGTTGCAATATACCCATTATTATCATCAAGTCTGAAACTTCATCCTAATTAAAGAATAACATTACCAATTAGTAAGGCACGTCAATAATATTATGTTTTACTATATATTTAAACACATTGTATAAAGCAACAAATTCTAATGATATTTCAGGTATATTCTCTAGAATAATATATACTTACTGTAGCAGGGGATTTGAACAAAGAATTCATGGACCTGCAGGAGTATTTGAAGCTTCTACAGAGGCTACGTAAATTATCTTTCAAAATATTCGTGCTTTTTTGTTGAATCATAATTCCCTATATTAATTTAATTTTATGGGGTAGGTGGCTCAGTGGTATCGAGTCGGCCTGTGGATCTTTAGAACCCTGGTTCGACCCCCACAGCCGACAAACAATTTTCACCAATTTAAAATCTACCCCTGTGGCTCCTCCACCACTAACATCTTTGGGGGCCGTGACTTGACGGCTGATAACCGCACTTCACGCGAAGAAATATATCACTTACCGAAATCTGCTACGGCAGAGTGCCACACCCAGTAATGGGTAACAGGCGTGATGATATATTTATTTATTGAATTTAAACCGTGGATAAATTTAATTTGATATGTTTCTGCGCTCATTTATTTATTTAACATTACTAATAGCTTGAATTGCAAGTACAGATCCCCTGTACATAAATGTGATTCACTTTCTGTTGTGCAAGAAACGTCTTATACATTTTTAAAACAGAAATAAAGTTGTCTGGAAGGAAAACAAGTGGTGGCGAAGCATTCTACTGGTTGAAAGGCTAATGCGAATATCTCATTCTTATTCCGAAATAGCAATCACTAAATATACATTTACAGGGCTGGTTGAGAAACGCAAAGTTGGTTGGGAAGGGGTGGAAGAAGGACTTCGTTCGCCTCTCCTTCGTTTTCTCGACGGTGTCAAACTAAAAGCTACCTTTACTTCGGGACATTTCAATTCGACAGATATTGCAGACTTCGCGCTCTGCCCGTCGTCCCACTAAAAGCCATATATTTACGTTAGGTAGGTTTGCTTGTTCGGTGATTTATGTGTAAGTGTGCCAGAGCCTTTACTATATTTTCCAATGACTGGCGAATGGTGCGGTGCAACCGACGACGAACTACAGACTAGGAGCTTGCGGGATGCAGGGAAAGGCCCTAGGAATCCGTACACGGTAGAGTTCACTTTCGGCTCGATTTCAGATTTATCTCAGTATCGTCGACCTTAAATTACAGAGGGTCTCGTGTTCAATTAATAGCAAAGCATGTGACATTGTACGGAATGTGTCAGACAATGTGAAGAGGATATTCATTGGCTCCAATTTGCAATTGATGTTACTGACAACAAAACAAAAATACAGAATTTAAAGTAAATACATGTTAACTGATAGGAATTCGATAACTTATTTATTTATTTATTTATGTTACGCTGTACAACTTAATCCCAATTACAGTACAGGGTCCGCACTCACCGAGCCGCAGTGTGGTAGTTTGTATAATTTTAAGCTTGAGTGAGATTCGAAGTCTGGATCTCCGGATTCGAATTCCATATCGCTATCCACACCACCGTACTGACGTTATCGCATTATAATTTCAACACAATAGGGTGATTGCAGGTTTTTCAAAATAATTTTAACTAAAAGATTATGCAAAGTTATTTGCTGTAAAATAAAAAAATATACTAAAAAGAATCGCGCTAAAAACTTCCACTCTTGTGACATCACTTTACATACAGTCACTGAAATATAAATATTAATGGAAAACTACTAAAAAAAATAAGTTAAAGTTAAAAAAATATTTTATAACATCAACAATAAGAAACGAACTTAATAGGTCTAGAAAAATTATAGCATTTAATAGCCTAATTCTAAAAAGATTTTTAGCTAATACTGAATTTTAAATTGGTTAAACAGTCTCAAAAAAGTTTAAATAAACTCTAATATAATCTTTCAAATCCGAGTAGAATAAGATTAGGTAGTACTAAATTCAGAATTAGCTAAAACTTTTTTGAGAATTGGGTTGCATGTTATGTTCAGTGATTACAGTACATTCTTTAGCAGCCAAAAATAAAAATTATTTTGACGTTAAAATTTCGATAGCATGTTGTTAAATTTTAAATTATTTTTAAGAAGATAAATAAATATTAAGAGAGGAAGAATAAAATAAAATTAAACCAATGAAAATGTAATATTTTTCGTAACACATGCACAAGAAACACGTACTTATTCCCTAATTTTAGAGAGAGAAACACTGCTTTTCTCCCCTAGGGAGAGAAACATTATGCTTCTCTCTCTAGGTAGGATGTTTCTCTCCCTAGCTGGTATGATTCTCTCTCTAGAGAGATGTTTCTCACCCTAGAGACTACGATTATTAGCTGCTTACGTCTCGGTTTGCCAACTTCACACGCGGTAATAATCGTTTGTTTTCCTCCCTTGATACATAACATACTATTTCTCACTATTTAAAAAAAGTGCTATTACACGATTTTTCGTTAAAAAAGGATTACTTTAATGTGCAATATGCAAAATATCATATAGCATTATTAAACCAAATCAGTATTATTCAATATATTCGTAAAAGAATAGAAAATCAGATACATAATATAAAAATATAATGATTTCTAGGAAGTATACAAGTAAAGAAAAGGCAATATTATATTTAAATCTAATTGCATGCATCCTGTATGTAGAACAGACAATTTTCTAAAGAGTTGGGTAATTGGTTCCATGTTTTATAAGCTGTTGTCAAAAGATAAGAGCGCTATTGTGCCTTCAAGTGGGTGACAACGCATCTGATGTAGAAACACGTGTACAAGAGTGCTCTGACATACGTTCTCCGTGTTCCAATTTAGCCCAAAAATGTGTGAGCCCCTGTCACTCTTATCTGTTGAATCGGTGATTTGTTTAATCTGTCTTTTGATGTTTTACTCGGTAATAATTCCTAACAGTGGGTACGTAAATTGGTTGCTCCTGGACGTAAACAACGATACTGGGATAGTCTGAACGGCTTGAAAACGTTATAGAGATCAATTAAATAAATTAATGGGGTACAGGGCCAGTGATCGCTACAATGTGTTGGTGAGCGATCAGCTTCAAAGCCCCTCCTGCCAATTTAGGGTGAAAGAGTGCTTTATTTATAACGGCATTATAATTTTATAGCCTACCACCAGACTGCGCCACTTATATGTCGATGTAAAATCTTGTGAAGTCAGATAAAAATACATTGTTTCTCATTTTTATAATCTGATGTTTCCTTAATTAGTAGTTAACAAAGATTTTCTCTGAAGCAAAGATAGATACTGTATTCTATTGGGATATTCAATTACTAAGAGATGGCGTTAATTACGATATGTCAAACTTGAGACAAAGGTACACTTTCAGTTGATTTCCTTTGCTGTCACTTGTATTTGTTTTTGTTTTTTATTAATTCTAGATTGTCGTTAATTGTAGTTTTAGTATTATTTTCATTTACATCTAACTTTTCGCTACAAATTGAAGTATACAGTTCAAAGGTTCTTTTAATAATGTACCCGTAGGTTTCCTTAGTAGGAATTCACGCTTTTTACCCATTACTGAGTGTGGTACTCTGCCGAATCAGATCTTGGTGTGATATATTTTTTCGCGTGAAATGCAATTACAGTCGTCAAATCGCGGTTCCCAAAGATGTTAGTGGAATGAAATCCATAGGGGTAGTTTTAACGTGGTAAAACTTATTTGTTTTTAGTATAATATTAGTTAATTATAGTTTTATTACCATATTTATTGTAAATATTAGTGCTATTATCATTAATTTTTAAATATGTAGTCATTAAGTTATTAGCAATCTGTACATTTGTTGTAGTTCCAATATTCGTCTCTATGGACGCATTCTTATTTTAAAATGCCAATATTCAGAATTAATTTTATATCATATTTAAAAAATGCTTGAAATAAAAATGAAAGAATATTTAGTTATTTCTTTCTTTTATTTGACAAAATTGAAAATAATTCGATAGTTTTTTTGAAAACTTATTACTTGGCAATAACTACGAGAGCCTATAGAGCCAAATAACAACAAATTTGAAAAAAAAACTGGAGTATTATTTTCTAATTTATACAACTATCGAACAATATTTAAGTAGATTATTTTTTGACTCACAGACTTAATTAATATACTTTACGCATTGACTATTTTAAATAATTATTTGATAACTACCTATCTGATATTTGTCAGAAAACCAAAAGCTACAACAATTATTTTCGGGAATAATCAAAAGAGCTTTATTCCCACTATAATAATGACAGGACTGGTTCCAACTCATACGTGACAATTAATAAAACATTTCATTGGTTTTAAGAAACGTCAAAATATATCTTTAAAATATATTTGTAAATGTTTGACCGGAGATTAGTCCTAAAGATTTTAAGAAATAAAATCTATGATGTTTTGTGGAGTGAAATTACAAAAAAAATAGTATAAAAACTATTTTTGCTTGGCGTTTTTATTTAACAAATTTTGTTTATCATAACTAGAGCAACTATGTGACAATCAGGCTTCATGCATGCTTTTCGTTGTAATAATATTGGTTAATTTGACAGTAATTATATAATATGATTGACTAATACTGTACGATAAAAAATAGTATAATTAATTAATAATTTAATTTTGAGAATGACAAAGGTAAAATGATCATTGTCAGCGAATATCGTATAGACAAGGGATAGTATTTATATTCTTTATTCATTATCATCTATACAATAATGTTGACATAATTGGTACATGTTCGGTAATTAACAAGTCCCTAGGCTAGTTCATTCCAATCAGTCGGGCTTTGATGTGAACATAGTTCACTACATATGCATGGGTACGCTTGTTACACAGAGCCTAACAGCGACATAATGATGTTAGACACACAGATCTATAGCAATAAACTTTCATCGGTATCGGAAACATATCATTTGATAAAATAAATAATAACATAACAATTGCATACCATTCCCGCAGGTATTATTAATGTCCTTTTGGAAACTACTATATTTATATCCAATTTGTCGTGTGCTGTTATTCGCAATTCTTTTTGAGTTTAATCAGATAGGGCTCGCATTTTATTTATACCTCGGTAGAAAGTAATTTATTATTCCGATAGGTTAAATAAATTGCCTTTGTATCGAGGATTCCACGAATGTGCAAGGCATGACCGAGACAATATTTTGATTCTCCAGTATTCGTTTATAAAATCAGATACGTGTTCTCTTCATATTTTGTTGAAGTTCAGTTGTGAGAAGGCAGAATTCCCGAAATTCTTTGCGAAGAAACGAGAACGGTTGACAAGGCAACGGTGTAAACAGAGCAACGAAGATTATGTGCTTCCATCGCGTGCAGTGTTAGCGCAGGGAGACGATATCGAATTTTTTGAATTATGATTCGTTATATTTATTCGCAATATTTCTTCAAGAATGTCTTCAATAAATGTTTTTCATTACGTACTTTATACATTGTGTTTTTGCGCGGAGAAATATAGGAGACCGAGAATTTAATTTACTGTTACTTTTTATTCAAGTATTTTTCTCAAAATTAATTTGGAATGCTTCAGGAATAATATCACAAGAGGTGATAATTATTTAAAATTTGTTAATCGTTTCCAACTTTCATCAATTTCACGACACATAACATCATATGAATATTTCCCGAAACAAAGTAAAAGAAATTTTCCTGTAATGTGTTGTAAAGTTGCAAATTAAGTAACCATGAAAGAAAAAACAAAACTTTAAAAAAATCACATTGAATGGGAAAACGAATTTTGTGTTAGGAATAATCTTTTAATACTCACCAATACACATATACTGCAAGGGAATAAATAAGACAACGAGTACAGTCACATTTCAAACACTATATTGTCAACAAACACCCGGAATACTGCCCGACTCCATCAGACGTACCCGCTATTTATAACGTCATACTATTATAAATATCTTATACAATCTTTCCTAACTTAGATAATAATAATAATCTTACATTTGGTTAAAGTTTTTATTTAACAAATTGATTTGTTTATCGTAACTATAGGAACTAGGTGAGAATCATGCTTCTCGTTGCAATCAGCACCTTATTGGTTAATTTTTCGGTAATTACATAATATGATTGGTTAATACTGTATTCAGGGGTAATACCACAAGAGGTGATATTTATTTGAGAACTGTTAGCCATTTCCATGCCGATTTATTTTTATCAATTTCACAACACAAAACATCAGAGAAATTCTTTAAAAAAAATTCTCATTTCGAATGGCAGAAAGACTATTTTTAGTTGCCATATTTTATTGAATAAATTGATTTGTTTATCGTAACTATAGCAACTAGGTAAAATAATACTACATGCATATGGACCTTATTAGTTAAGTTGACAGTAATTATACATATAATATAATTAGTTAATACTGTATTGTAGAAAATTTAAAAAAAGATAAATAAATATATCATCACGCCTTTTACCCATTACTAGGTTTGGTACTCTGCCTAAGCAGATATCGGTAAGTAATATATTTTTTCGCGTGAAGTGCGATTACCAACCGTCAAATCACGGCCCCCAAAGATATTAGTGAAGGAGGAGCCACAGGGGTAGATTTAAATTGGTGAAAATTGTTTGTCAACTGTGGGGATCGAACCAGAGTTCTCAATATCCACAGGCCGACTCGATGCCACTGAGCCACCTACCCCATATTGTAGAAAATAGTTATGATAATTTGAAAATACTATACTACTGCTACTAAAACTATTAACATTAACTATAATTTCCTATTTAATAATATGTAGCTCAATAATAGACGAGAATTGACCCGTATGATGGCCGCGTGGGTTGAGGGCCTGATTCACGACCATAAGGTCGTGGGTTCGGGTTCCGTCCGTTGCGGCTATACAAAGGATATACCGGAGTAGTTGGTCCGATATATAAATTTACTTATTTATTTATTTATTTAAATCACTACCCAACAAGTAAAACCTAATAATAGGGTTGAAAAAACTTATGTAACGTTACACAGAAAATTAAGCGAATATAAAAGTTAATACAAGTTATACAGAAAAGTACAATTAATTGTGAGACATATAATTTATAATATTCTTATAGAAACAAGCGTAATTAGTTGAGAAGAGGTCAACCTCAAGATTCAAACCATTAAATAAACTACACATATGAACTATGGGAGATTGCAGAAGCAAATTTGTTCTTGCAGGTGGGAGGTAAAACATATGCATTAAAAAAATATAGAAGAGAATTAAAAGAAATGCCTGTCCTCGTGAGAGGCATGATTGCAATGGGTGAAGTGTCGTTACCCATTTGTATGTGAGTGTTCTTAAAGCGCACCTGTTATACAATGCACGTATTCAATAAGAGTGGGTTGTTGCACCGCGGGTCCAAGCCCTTGCAATATAAAGATGTGCACATCCGTACACTACAGCCCGTCATACACATTCCCGCATAGCAAACCAACATTCCGACTCCGACGTCGACAACGACATACCTGCGCTCTGTTAACAATACAACGGCAGTTGGTGGTGGCACGAGCGTTCGATAAACCACCGTTCGCCGTTCTGTTGAGGACATCGAGCGATTTGCGTACGAAATCTCGAAGATTTGCCTTTTGAAACAATAATGTGCCGTCATATTTCCACGTCAGAATCCGGCGAGCTCTCACATGCAGACTCGAATGTAAATGTATGTACTTTACACTTAGAACATTTTTCTGTTTCAGCACGTCGTCAATCTTATTTGAACCGCTTTTTTTTCTTTGGAATCTGCTGGAGCGGCTGCTATCATTCTTGCATTCACTACACCATCGCAAATTCCTTTCAGGGCTCATTCATTAGTCATTCCTTCAACATGATCTTACTATCATCTAGCTACTGAATACCTCCACCTCGGATCGGTCTTCGACTCGCAGTCATCGTCATAAGTGTCGGCTGCTGGATGCGCTCGCGCTCGCGCTGCACTGCTGTTGCTTGATGCAAACATGATAATGAACTGCGCTCTCAACGCTGGCAAATAGTGCTTTGCAAATGACATGTCTTTGAATCAAAACTTCCTCGCCTTGAGAAATTCGTTTTTACGACTTTCCAAGATTATGTTACCGCGAAATTAATTAAGACCTAATTAAATTACATTATAATGCGATTTAGAAACTTGATAGTTGATAGAACGGAAAATGAAATACTGTGCTTCGTTCATTAAGGTTCATTTTTGCTTGAAATTATCGCAAACAAAATTCAATGGCATTATTGTTTCCAACGATGATTTATACCTAATTGACTGTCAGAGTTAGATACAAGTTTGTTTAAATTAAGCGGGAGTTTCGTGTTAAATTTACTTCGCACTCATGCACGCTACAAACTAGGTGCTTTATACACATTACTCCTACCATCATTACAACTTTTATTTCCGGTTGCATCAACAACTGTTTAATTTAAACTTCGATTACAGCGGACAAAAGAGAATCAACTTCATAATATTGCACTCCATATCAGGGTTCGTAAATATCATGATATTTATAATAAATATCAAAATATCTGATATATAGGATATATATCAGATAAATATCACTTTTTGGATATTTATTTTTTAATTTTAGTTTTTGTACACATTTAGAAAAACTGAAAAATTCGAAAAATTTCACTTCTCCGGAGGCTATATCTCAAAAACTATTTCATATTTTTATATAATGGATATATATCATTGCAAAAATATGACGATATATATCAAAATAAATATCATGATATATATCGATCGATATATATCTTCGAACCCTGCTCCATATACACTCGTAAAACGATAATATGTACGAGTATAATATTCTCAAATTATCTTCAACAATTGGTATCATGTATTATTCGCTGTTCAACTTTTCTAAATTATTTTAGAGCAGAATTTTTCAACCTCTTTTTGTCTCATGGCACATAAACTTATTACTAAAATTCTTTGGTACACTAAAAATCTGACAAAAAGTATACATTTTTGAATGACTTACAAAGACAAAATACTTCTTTATGCAACTAGTATTAAAAGTGTAACTCCTACGCTAATCGTTCATTAAAAAGTATTGTAAATATTTTAGCCTAGGGATGAAATGTATTTAAACTTAGTACTGATAAAGAATTAATTAATTTAGAACGTATATGATGTCAAATGTTTATGATAATTTGAAAGTACTATACAACTACAATTGTCAGAAATAACATCGTATACAGTATAATGCATTTACAGGAAGTAAAAAAATAATAACTATAATTTCTCGTACTGAAAAGAAAATTGGTTATAAATAATAGATTACTTTTTGAACAATATATTACGTGAGAATTGTCTGAAAATTAAAGTAACAATTATTTACTCCAGCATTTGCAAATAACTGCGTGTATGTTTACCATTCTTGGAGGATTCACGAAGCAGAGGAAAAAAGGTCAGTCCAAAGTGGCGCTGAAATGATCACGCTGATATATATTTTTGGAAGATGGCGCATATGCGTGTGCATGTCTGCGCGTGGTAGCGTGCGCGTGAGTTAACGTTCACATCGGCACACGATCAAGTGATTAATCGAATCCACTTTTTCCAATTCGCATCGTTTTGGTAGCTCTGGCGTCGGTGCTCGGAGTGGATGTTATCCGTCCTTTCCGTTCTTGCTATGTGTCATTATCAGAACACTAAAAATGAACCATATCAATCACTAAACCTGGAGGAACAGAAGCTCCTTAATCAAGGTAATTAATTACAATCAAACCATTATCTTACAGGTTTTGTTCAGCAACTAGAAGAGGAGCAAAACGAGCACATTTCTAGACACATTTATTACCCAATGATTTTTGTAGAGACAGAAAAAGACTGTCTTTCATTATAACAAGAATTTTATTAATTAACTTAATAAAGATTTTTTCAAGGCCCTTGCAAATATTTTATTTCATTACGCTCTGAAAAATTAATTATAGCAATCCAAGTACTTTGTAAACAATTTTCATTTGACATACCCTTAGAAAAGAAGAATATTTTCTTTAATATCAAAAGTATGAGCCGTTGGCACTTGGTGAAACATTATGAATAAGAATAAAGAACGTAGACACTTGATGTAGTTTCACAAAATTATTTATTAACAAAGTTGACTCAGTCAACGTTCTGAAGATGGCCCAATAAGCCGAAATCGATCAACTTTGTTAATAAATAATTTTGTGAAACTACATCAAGTGTCTACGTTCTTTATTCTTAATATTTTCTTTGTTTATGTTTAATGTTTGTATGAAAAAAAAATTACTCAAAATTAAAAAAGGCGAATACCGAATATCTTAATATCTAGAATTATATGAAAATATAATATGATCGCATACATGAAGATTCAGGGGAAATACGTTGGTAGTAAATATTTACACGATGAAACTTTTTAATAAAAATATCTTGAGGAGTATATCAATGAAATATTTGTGTATATGAATATATGATATATACAACAAAAAACTCGGTCCCCTCCTGTCCGCTGTGCTGTTGCTGTTGTATGCATTGAAGGAGCCGTGCTGATATTACGACATTGTGAAGCTTACATATTCCTATATCCTGAATGAGGCGCGCCGCCCTTTCGTCTGTGCCCGAGCCCCCAATTGCCCGGACTTTGTCGTGACATTTTTTCTTTGTGTGAGGATGAAAAATGAACCGACTAGATTTTTATACAAGCTCCGTGGATTATGTTCTAAATTTTTTGTATACTGTAGAATCACGAAAGTGCGACATTAATAAAATATATTAATTTCAGTTGAAAGGCGGCCCGAGTGAAAAAGTAATTTGATTTTATTATATTTTAGAAAGCACCAAATAGAAGGTCTTTTTTTGCACCACAAAAATTATATATAGTGACAAAAAGTATTAGCGAGTTAATGGTACTCTTCATGATGATGGATTTAGCTTTTTCTATTTAATGTTTTCAGATATAAATATTACTTTATTTGACTTTGTCAGTTTTACAAATAAACATCTATTGAGTTTTTTTTTAATATTGTATTTCTTTCTTATACTATTGCTTATCGTTTTATTTGTGTAAAACTCCGTTCAAAAAGTTTAATACTGTTAGAATGCGCTTCAATTACAGCAACTTTGGCATTACGCGACTTAGGCACTTTTCCAAAATTATTTAATAATCCAGGTCTACTTAATGTTGAAAGTTTAGAAATTCATGTTTATACTTGTCAACTATTTTGATTATGTTTCTGTATCGTGTTTATTTGGTATAATAACTATGGATGCCATATTTTAAAAAGTAATACGCGGGACAAGCGATTTAAAAATATAATTTTACCTGAAAGAAAATAAACATTTGCCTGACTTTTAAGACTCAAGAAAGCTTTGCTTTGCATGCGTAGGCAGGGAAATAACATATTGCCTGCCTAGGCAGGTAATGAAAGAAACGTGAGTGTATAATTACTTAGTAACATAAAATACTGTATGAATATGTAAGTCAAATATTTATTTTAATATTGATTAATTTAAAATATTTATTATTTGTTTATAAGTTTCAGGTAAAATGTTATACCGTAACACGTCAGTAAAGTGTCGTACAGGATACGTAAGCTGTTTCAAGCCTCGCTTTCGCTCGGCATGAAACTATCTACTCATCCTGTAATTGAACACTTTCCTGACTTTTTACGTAAATAACTATTACAATGTGAATCTTTTTTTTGGCTGAATTACAAATACAATTTTTTTCTGCAGAGAACATGTGTTTTTTTTGTGTTGCACTGCGATTATTTATCTTCTAGCAAGTAAAAAGAACATCTAACCAAAATAAACAAATATGACAGATCCTGCAGACATATCAATGAAGTTAGTTACAACACCGTACATGTTTAATATTTTCCGCGAGAAAATAGTTGCCAATAAGAACGCTTCCATACTAGTGATGTCGTTTATATCTCTGAAGTAAAACATTACTTTAAACTATTTTTTCGCTAATAATCATAATTTAATATATTTGATGTTTTATCATTAATTCTTGTTATTTCGATTATGGTATAAGAGTGATCGTAATGTAAAAGCGTAGACTTCCACGGTCTGAGTCATTAACATTAAACGAGTTCCGGGTTTGGACCGTGTCAAAATTCGAGTGAGGGCTCGACGTTTCGTTCGCCATCGTAGGGAGCTTCTTCAGGAGGAAGGGAAGAAAGATCAAGGTTACCCGACGTGTAAACCACGCTAGAGGCCAAGAGCGATCTTCGAAGATGTACTACAATACAACCGATATTGGGTTATGGAGATAAAATTATCTTAAATTGTATCTAGATAATGAACATATTATGTGTTATATAAAATCTAGATAAATACCAAATAACTTATCTAATATTTTATCTTTTTTTTCTTTTCTTTAAATAGATAACAGATAATTTTATTGTACTCGTATTTATGAAAATATTGCAAATTTAAAACTAACAAAAAACATGACATATGTATATTCCATGTCACATGTAAGTATATTTGTGATTTATGAACTTTTTGTAAAAATACATTTTCTAAAATTTATCGAGATAATATGTAAAATATCTATTATCTTTATGTAGATAATTTACAATAAGTTATATATCATCTATTATCTAGAAATATAATAAAAATCGTTATTTAACTCAACACTAAATATAACCGCTCTAAATTTCTATGTGAATGTGAATGCATTAAAATACACCTGCACTATCAACATTACGCTAAAACTGCACTAAGCTCTAGGTAATACTTAAGAATGGCTTTTTTTTTGTAGAATTGTCACGTAATTTACTTGTAGCTTGTGGATTTTATGTGAATGTTTAGAACAAGACCAAGAGTTGTACTATATAAATGTAATTCATTTAAATTCCGCTCGTGATCTGTAGCATTCGTAAATATTTTAATATTCTGTTCACGTGCTTTACGACAGCGTGTGAGAAAAATTTAGTAATTAAAGCGGGTCACGGTGTAAATGTTAACACAATGTATGCGTTGTGTGCAAGTGCAAGCAACAAACAGCAACCGGCGAGCAAGCAAAGCAAGCCGTACAAGGGTAAACAGTAACAACCGCGTGGTTGACACGCGGCACTGCGCGCGCATACACAAAAAGCACGCGCGTGGCTCATCACGCATGCGCAGCAGTTGCTGCTCCACACACTGCGCTACGAGGCTGCGACTGCAAATCACCAGATTTTATCTTTAGCGTAATGTGTTCACACTCGAGCGACGGGCAGCGTTGCGCCTCATAAAAAGAAATGAAATAAAAGAAAAGCGCTGCGCACTTATGCTGCCATCGCTACGTCGTAACGAATCAAGAGCGTCATTTTTTTTCTTTTGGACTCAACAAAAGCCACGAATGTATTCGCATTATAGTAATCTTATAGGTATACAGGAGGCAAACGTTCGTTGGCAGGTAAGGTACATACACATAAATACAACATCACGAAATTGTAACGAGAGCAACCGAGCGTGCGCGAATTTTACCGATTCAGTACAGAATTCCTGGATCAATAAACTTCCCCAAGTCACTATGAAAAGAGGCAAGTATTGGTATTTAGCAGGTGTTTGCGGTGGTCGAATGCAACGCTGGACGCATCAATATTTCGTTCCATGTTCGGCGCGACGTGCGATGTGGCGGCCGTGACAGAATAGTAAATTCTCGTCAGTCAGCGGCAACAGCTATAGAGCTACAGCACTCACACTACATCTCCAGCAGCAGTGCAGCTGTAACCGCGTTGTAGAAGCATACTTAACTATTTAGAGACATGATCTTAGCAAACAACATCGGCGAATTTATGCATATGCTCAAACAGGTTTATATTAGTACAGTAATCCGATCTCAAATATATGCATAATACCGCGTATGTTTGCCGCCAGGCTACATGTTAAAATATGTGCAAATTCGATTCGGTAAACGTAGTGAAACGTCATGCAAATAAGGTGCCACTTTCGAACACAAAATAGTGCATTGGGATTAACTAACATTAGTGTAGCTCTAGCTTTAGAGAACAGGCTACGTGTATAAATACGAAGGTACATATTACACTATACGTTATACGAGCACGTTTTACATTCACGAGTTTAAATGAAGCCAAGGTGCCAAGGAATATACGGCTCAAATTAATTATCACACCAAAGTTCTTGGGTTATTCAATAAACCATGATCAAACATATATACACTTCCACGACCAAAACAAAACCTTGTGCAATATTCACAAAGTTACGGAAATAGAAATGAACAACAACTACAAAGACAGCAAAATGCTAAATATATTTAAGTTTATAAAAGAAAACAAAGTTGTACAAGCTACATTAAAAAAACCTACCACTACTCTTTAAAAATGTAGCGAGGTGGCAGCTACCAGATATATTTTGCAAAAAAATGCGAACTACTGTTAAATTAGGTGTTAAATTTTGAAGCTACCTTTTTCAGTTAATATGTTAGAGCCTGCGACAAATAATTTTTTTTCACAGCTTGCGCAGAAAACTATAAATTTTCCTCGCGAAATAGTAAGAGAAATTAGCTTTTCCTTTCTAGACTAAAAAAAATTGCAGTTTTACAAAAAAAAAAAACTTCGTATTTAATAATAATGTAACGACTAGTTACTTTTATTTAAAACTTTTTATTTGTATAAATTAGAACTTACTAATTGTAAAATTAAAAAAATAAAATCTTTTAAGAGCATCAAAAATAACTTTTGAAGTTAGCAAATGTAATGATTAATAAATAATTAGTTTTTTTTCAAGGGAGCCGCGTAAATATTAGCACCTTTAAAAATTAATATATAAAATACAAAATAAATGTTGCCACAGTTAATATACTTATATCTTGATATTATCTTACAATTTTGATTAAAATAAGAAGAAGAAAACGCTTTTCCATTCTTGTTTGACAAATAACTACTGCATAGATTGAAACTGCTTCAAAAAGTAGTAAACAAAAATAAAAGAAATAAATTAATATATCATTACATCTTTTACCCATTACTGGGTCTGACACTCAGCCGTAGCAGATATCGATAAGTGATATACTTATGCACGTAAAGTGCGGTTACTAGCCGTATTCTTACACCCCTATTATTTATAAGGGAAATGGTAATGGGATGAAAATGGTTTGTCGACTTTGAGAATCAAAACCGGATTCTCATATCCACCTGATACCACTGAACGAATCACTTATCCCAATGAATGGTTTAAACTACAAAATGTAGTTTTGACATACAAAAGTAGCCGGCAGTACCGTGGCGTAGTTATTAGTTACGGTATTAGAATACGAAGATTCCGAGTTCAAATCCCACTGAAGCTACATTTAAGTTCCTGTTGTACAGAGTAGCATAAATAAATGATTAAATAACAATATTTGAAAGCTATAGCTATAACCATAGCTATATATTTTCACATTAAGCGAAGCTACAGATATTTATTTATTTATGTTTCGCTGTACAACAGGAATTTAATCCCAATTACAGTACAAGGTCCGTACTCACCGAGCCGCAGTGTGATAGTTTATATAATTTTTAGCTTGAGTGCGATTCGAACTCGGGATCTCCGAATTCGAATTCCGTATCGCTATCCACACCACCGTACTGACGAAATAAATTTAGTTTCGTTATTAGCTAAGCTATAAAAGTAGTGTAGCTACTGCCCAACTTTGAAAGAAGCGGAAATATTTTCTAAACGTCTGTACAATCATTTATAACTGACAATCAAAATATCGTTTGCATTTATCCGGACTCTATTCATGAGAGAAAAAGTCAAGCAATGTGAATGTGTTCACCTACTTACGTATGTATAGGAAAGTCTCGTTCAGAAACGGAAACTGGCGTATTTGACGCTTGTACCCACCACAAAACCTGCACAAACTTTTTCTATTAAAATGTCTTCAAAAAAATTAAATTCGCTGGCGTGCAAGCTCGAAAGACTAGATCACGGGAAGTTTAAATCTTTTCATACACTGTAATTTCTAGTTTTCCTTTTGCGCAGGAAAATTAAGAAAACCTTGATTCCGTTTCCTCGTGAGTCGTGAACCTTTTTCATTAGCCCGCACCTGATGCAGATAATCTTCTTACCGAACTCCAGCTTATGGATTAAGTTATTTTTAATCCGCGACTTGGGATAGGATATGGTTAAGGAAGTTTTCTCGTTTCATCTGCGAAATACGCTGATGACCGCTATAATGTATCTTTTATATAGTGCTAATGTGATGCTGGCGTAACTACACTCCACCACTATCATGTTCTCTTTACTCTATCACCAATAATAGTACATTATACACATTTGGCTCCGCCTCCACTAATATCTTTGGGGGCCGTGATTTGATGGTTGGTAACCGCATTTCACGCGAAGAAATATATTACTTACCGAAATCTGCTACGGCAGAGTGCCACACCCAGTAATGGGTAAAAGGCGTCATGATATATTTATATTTATTTATATATACATGTGTTTTTCCAAGCTGTAAAATTGTAGCACAAAATATATATACATATTTATATTCTATTCTATTTAACGATTTTTTAAATTGATAATGACAACAATATTTTGACATGAATAAATATTTGTTGATTTATTAACAGCGACAAAAAAATTAATATTTTTGTTATTATTTGATATTTCATTTGAAGAATTTAGTAGAAGTGATTCAGGAAATTGTATTTCTACAGAAATACACAATACAATAAATTGGGGCTTGAGCTTTCTAAAAAGGTAACATTTTGCATGATTACATAATAACAAAGAGCATACATTACATGTAATTTATGCTCTTTGATAATAATCCATTATTAACAATTTTCAAGCAAGCAGTAGAGAAAAACAAATTGTTGACTCAAAAAGATATAAATAATGATCAACACGATTCTGAAAAAAGATTTAGTTAGTCCTGAATTTTGGACTAGCTAATCTTATTTTATAGTCTGATTTCAAAAGGTTAATACAAATCAATTTCCGTAAACCTAATCGTAAAAAGACTATGTCAGAATTTGTTTAAACTTTTTTGAGAATATAATTTAGGTAATTTGACTAATCCATAATTCAGGTTAGCTAAGAATTTTTTCATTTTCTCTAAGCATTACAAGCCGAATTCTCTACAAAGATTTACTAATCCTAAATTTTGGTTTACTTAACTTTATTCTTATTTCAAATATTTTACGAAATTCAGGTTTATTCGCTTGTACAATATTTATAAAATAAATTATAAACTGATTCATAATTATATACCGTCAGAGAAACCCGCGTGCTGTTGACTCTAAGATCTAAAACGCGGATCAGGGCGTAATGGCGACATATGACATAAGTAATTGGTCCGCCAAGAAGCAGAAAAAAAATTATATACCGTTTGTCCCAAATAAATAAATGTAGTTGTAGGAAATTAAGTTTTTGCAAATTGAAAGTGTCCAGCAAACAATTATAATATCAAATAACGTATGACAATACTATACACGGAGAAAAATGTATAATTATAAATATTATAAATCTAATACGGGTAACTATAATTTTTGCTAAATAACGGATAGCTAACTAAATTATTTATAGATACAATACTGATTTATTTAAAAAAGTTGTAAATAATTTATTAATAGTAAATATATTCATTTGGTAGAATACTAACAACTTATTTAAACCATAGTTATACATTACTGTAGTAACTCATATATTTTAATTTTCAGTGTAAATAAACAGCATATTTACTGTGAATATAAAAATTGTATACTTATCCATACATCTTATTTACTACAGATTAGCTGTTTCAAATACTACAGATTAAAATAATAGCATACAATTATGATTTTTGACAATTACGCTATGAAAACAATAACTATTATTTTGTCATTAATACTAGAAATAAGACGATAGGAGTTTCAACAAAATATTTCAATTAATTTTTCCAATTAGTAAAATGAGGCAATATGCAATGAATCAGATGTATGAACAAGTGTAGTATTATCATGTCAAATTTGGTATAATAATTATTTACTGAACACTTTAAATTAAAAAAAAACTGATTTCTCGTGTTCAACGCCTTTTTTATTTAGGAGTTACGATATAATTCTTTCTCAAACGTAACTTTCAATTTTACTCGTAATATTTTACGGTTGCCTGTATTGATGATCTCTCTCTCTATTCAGTGTAGATAAAACGATAGCTTTAAAGGAATTAAATGGTGGCAGTAGCCGATATTAGGGTTATCACACTGTAGCAGCACACTTCGTTCTGCATATAAAGTACTTCTTGAAACGTGAAAATTTGTTAATGACACCATGAATTATTCAATCGAATGTCAGAATTTGTATCACTCGCTTTAATAATAGATAAGACAGACTTATTTCAAAACGTCGAATTTGAGTATTCTATATTTATGCGACGATTGTTTTTTAGATTTTCGAAATTATGTTTAGTTTCTGCTTCCTTCCAATTTTAGTGCTACTTTTTTATTTTTTCTTCGTTTCAAATTTACCGCCCTTGTAAGAGTTATAATTCACTAGTAACACAAAATTTTAAAATTGGTAAATTTTCTGCAATAGTTAAGAGGAACAAAGACACTTTACACTCGTAATGCACACATATTTTTTTCTATGATTGCTTCCTAAATTATTAAATAGTTATTTGTGTATTAAGAGCGTAAAGTGATTCTTTGTTACTTGCCTTCGGCTCGCGCTGCAATAGTGTAAGAGGAACAAAGACACTTTACGCTCGTGATACAAACATACTTTTTTTCTATGCTTGCATCTTAAAGTATTAAAAAAGTATACGTATTGAAAGTAAATTCATTCTGTTAATTGTCAATATGACAAGTTTCTGTATTGTTTGAATCCCTGGTAACTACTAAAATAAGCGCGTATTTAATATCTTTTTTGCACATTGCCATTGGAAACACGCACATTTAATATCTTTTTTTCGCGCGTCAAAGTTATATTTCGATTGCTTCACAGAAAATGTCAACTTTACGGTGATAAATGGGAGCGTAATTTTCAACTTTTCATAGCAGTAATATATTTTTAGATTAATATAGAATTGCCATAGCATGTAATGTTGTAATGGTTAAATAAAAATTCATATTGATTATATGAAAATCATTGGAGATAAGATAATCTTCATGAAAACAATCTTAAGATCTGGCTATAAATACTGTCGTTAGAAACTTGCAAACATTTAGGTTGAAGGGTTTAAGTACTTATTGAAATATTCAATACACTAGAGCTCAATATTTGCATGCTATGCGCGCAATTACGTAACCACGCATATACCTTAGATTAGTTTAAAATTTCGCTATAAGATGTCATCTTGCTTTACTTTACAAAAATACGGCTGACCACCTAGTAATACGATTTCATAATTAGTGACATAATTATACTTCCAAATAAATGAACAGAAACATTTTTTTTTTATTTGTACTTTAATTAAAAATTTCTAATTAGTGTAAGAATTGACAAATACCTGTTTTAAAATCATATTTAAAAGTACAAAGCATTGTATTCTCTGAAAAAGGGCAAACCCAATAGAGAACAATGAATCAAAAGAGTGAAACAGAAGCCGCCTTTGTGGAACACGCGAATCTATCATTTCAGCAGGTCCCGAGACCGCGGGCCCACGACATGTTATTCGTGTTATTAGTGGCATTATCATGCGGTAAAAAACACCAGATCAGGTAATTACGCTACAAAAAAATCAAGTAAGGAGAGACGCAACCAACGAAATCTCTGTCCGTGGTTAAGTACTGTAAACATCATGTCAGCCATTATACAGTTTTTGTCACCGGATATACGTCAATTAGTTTCTTATGTCGAACAAATATGTGTTAAGCGCGTTCACATTTTCTGGAGACGAAAGCTATCTAATTCGTTTCGGGGAAAAATTATAACTCTTAGATGATACATAGACTATTTTGAAATTTTTCATGCGTGACACCAAAATGACGGTAGAAAGATTAGAAGATAATAATTTCTAAATACGGTAGTTTTTGATTATCTCCAAACCGAAAGAACGGAATAGCTGCTATTAAATTTGGTTCCATCATTAATTTTAAATGACGTTGTTGCATTTAGACCAGACCAAAACTTTCTCAAATTTGTTTAATTGCTAAATACACATTGGATATTAATAGACTAAATTAAGCTTATGTCACATTTATATGCTACTGTTCGAAGTTCAATAAATTGATTTTATCACACAAAATCCTGGTTTAATATAATATAATGTGAATACCAGTAGACGATTGTTGCTTGTTACCAATTTAAAAAAGCAATTGAAATGAAAAATTGGCGAACTTGAAAACTATTACACGGTAAAACAAAACTTAATATTAATAATTTAAAAAATTATATTCAACCCCTTTAGTGTAACGCAAATTAAAGTTTACAAAGACACACTGAAAACAGGTACACTAGTGATGCCAGTGATCAATATTACACTATAACAATGAAAAATTACAATAATGAAAAATTGCAACAATGAAACATTACAACAAAGAAAGTTTGTGATTTCAACAATCAAATAATCAGCAATTTTAACGTGAATTTTCTTTATTATCCAATATTAAACTGACAAAATTAACATTTCATATGTAGAGACGCCATATTTAATTTTATATATTTAAGAAGAAACCTTATTTAGTTTTATTTGAAAATTTTTATTAAAAAAAATAATAAAATTTCAAGGTGGTAACATTCACAGATTCAATAAACATTTGAAATTTAATTTATTTTGACATTTTTAGTTTGGTTTAAGTTTAAATTCATAATTATCTAGTTATAAAATTTAAAAATAATTGCCATAATTTTAAAAGAACTGATTCAATGACAGCTAAAACAGAATTATGTTTCACATTTTTACATCTCGACAACTTGACAACAAACAAATATCCCCAAAAACAGTTTCACAAAGTTGCAATGTACAGCACTATTATTGACAAAAAAATACACAAAATTAACTTTGTAAACGCGATATAGGAAAAAATCCTTTTAAATTGTTTACGATACTTGGGGTGCATTGATATTGGTCCCTATAATATCATACAAGAGGTGATTTATCGAAATAAAATCAGTAGCTAACATAGAAAAGAATCCTACATTATGTTTGACATTTTTACAACTAGACAACTTGACAACAAATAAATATCCCCAAAAACAGTTTCACAAAGTTGCATTGTGCAGCACTATTATTGACAAAAAAATGCACAAAATTAACTTTTTAAACGCGATATAGGAAAAATCCTTTTAATTTTTTTGCGATACTTGGGGTGCATTGATATCGGCCCCTATAATATCATACAAGAGGTGATTTATCGAAATAAAATCAGTAGCTAACATAGAACAGAATCCTACATATATGTCATTGGCTTTAGGGTTATTTGATTACCTTACATTGGTGAAGTGATTTCACGTGATTTTCGTTAGTGATTATTGTGGTTGGACCACAAACTAGACAATGACAGTACATTTAACTTGTGGTAAACGGTAAAAAAATTCTGTTTATCTATAGGAAATGTTACTGGCAGTAACTTCAATATGAAGTTATATCTATAACATTAGTGAAATAGAAGAAAATTATACTTATTTACATATGAGTAAATACCTCGTTTGCCCTACTTTTTCAATGTTATTTTGAGTTGTTTTTCTATAAAAATCGCAGTTACAATATAACATTTAGGTAAGATTCTAATTTCTTTTAAAATTATAGAACGAGTAAAGTGGTTTAAGGTAACAGTAAACTGAAGCATATAATTAAGTTGTTAAATATTTTTATTATACGTTCTACTCAACTTATCATCGATTTAGAAATAGAAAAATACTACGTCGTACGCTATTACTAATATCTACAATTATTTTAAGAAAATGTATCAGTTTACAACAAGTATGATTTTCCCAACAATTTTATTTCCACATTTTTATAACGATCAGTTTAAAATTGAAATGTGACGTCATTTGTACTAGTCAATGTTATTCAAATAGTTGATTTTGATGATCCTTCTGTCTTTATATTTGTTAAATTTAAGTAAATATTTATTTATTTATGTTACGCTGTACAACAGGAATTTAATTACAGTACAGGGTCCGCACTCACCGAGCCGCAGTGTGATAGTTTATATAATTTTAGCTTGAGTGCGATTCGAACTGGGGATCTCCGAATTAAAATTCCGTATCGCTATCCACACCACCGTACTGACGAACCTTAAAGTTATTCTATATTTATATGAAGAGAAGTTGGGAAAAAATATTTATACATCTCTAAACATTTTGACAGTTGAGTGACGTTAGTATTGCTTAACCGATACAAATACAAAGAAAAAGTCGTCATGATTCATAGTGTTAATTCATTTAAGCGTTTATCAATTGTTTTTTTCAAAAGTTTTCAAAATATGCCGAGTTTAGTATCAAATTAAAGCTCTCATCCTGGAAAAAATTAAATTCAATCGATTCTCAATTTGTTTTTCAAAATTTAGTATCAAGTTAAAGCTTTTGGGCACCCCAGTAACAAATTAAAACATGATATTTATCTAAACTTATATTTGGAAAAGTAAGCAGATTTTTCTTTTATAAATATTAACTTTTGAGTTTACATATCTGATACAAATTTGCCATATATTAATTATGGTTGAATAACCCATCGTAGATTGTTAAATATGACAACAAAATCGAAACAATTTTTAGTTCTACATAGTTGTAAAACACTAATAATTGTATTCGTAACCTGGAGTTTGTTAAATAAAACAAAGGAGTTGAAAGTACGCATGCGCATATGAACACGATGTGGATACATTACGAAAGCAATTTCTTTTTGTTTATTTAGCCGAATAGCAAGTGAGGAACCCCAATTTCGATACCAAGCAGAGGCAAGCGCGACTGAATGCGAAGATATCTCCAGCAACCAGTGTTGTTTTAACTGATTTCAGTAAACGCTACTAACAGTTATTAGTGGTGACGTCACGTGACAAAGAAAACAATCGTTTTAAATTAAACTGTTTACATTCTGTTTTGACAAATATCGTGCATTATTATAGGTTTATTGTTGTGCTACATAACGTTGATTAAAATAATACAAACAGTTGTCGGCGTCATCACTAATTCATCTCAAGCCTGTATAATTGAATTCAATTTGATTTTATCGTGGTATTTGATGGATTTAAATAATGGACGAACCAGCTTTAAATAATCCAAATTTATTTTGGATTGCTATGTGGACTCAGTGAAAATGCTAAACGGTTGATTTTCCTAACTGTACAGGCAATTATAGAATCGATTATAATTTTATGATTGTGTATTTGGTTCAGACTTATGTGTTAGTTCATGATAAATGTTCATATATTACTACTGGGAAATGATGATACAGAATTATTAATGAATTAATCTGGAAACATATTATGCCCAATTGCTATTATTATTTGCCAAAAATATTAAAGATTTACTGCACTAAATCTCTAATTTACTGGTACTTTAAAGCAATTTTTAACCGGATAACAGATTCTCGTACGTCCATTTAATAGAAATGATAAAAGTAAAACTTATTTGTGTTTCAAAGTTAAACTGCATTTTCTGTTGCTATTAACTATAAATTTAGGCAAATATAAATTTACATATAAATCAAATATGACAAATAAAATCTATCTGCTTTCAAACAAATACAGGATGTTTTAAAATTATAAATATACTGTTTCATGTAAAATCAACATCATCATCAGTGTCGCTACAGCCCAAATCGGGCCTAGGCCTACCTTACACACCGAACCGCAGTTTTTACACTACCGTACTGCCGGTTTTCGTAGTCAAATGCTACATTATTTAAGACGTATAAGTGACTAGTTTATAGCGCCCGATTGTGAGAAATACATGTAACTGTATTTTTTATATTTAACGACAAATCATACATTGTCGACAGGCGGATTCGAACTGACGAACCTTGGTTCGGGTGACGTCACAGTATGTTAAGAGATGTGCCTTAACAGATCGGCCACCGCGCATGTCTCATGTAAAATAAATTTTAAAAAATTTGAAAAAATAATTGCATATTATTTGAAGCAAACACTTTTCGTGCCATTCTATTGTTACAGAACTTCAATTAAATTAAACAAATTTAATGTTTACTAAGTTTTATTCATTACTGTAGCTGTCAAGTCAAGAGGCACGAAAACTGTTTGCTTTAAAGTTAGGTGGAATTATTTTTGCGAATTTCATTTTGTGTTGTAATCAGTACAAAAAATAATATATACGCTTAATTTATTTTGCAATAATTTTTAAACACCCTTTATAGATTAAGTTATCAAGACTTTACTCGAAAATTATTTAAGAATTTGTAGATCCAACTGCGGATAAAGGTTAAAAAAGTAAAACTATAAATAGGTCTGCGCGAAATTTTTTAACATTTTCCCCAATTAAAAAAGGTAATTTTATCAAATGTATGATAATATTTGCCGAAATGATTCTATCTTTTTAAATACATTGATTTTGCATAATGTAGGATACAAAAAATGTAAAGCTGGTGTCACAAGTCAATGTTTACTTCATTCTTTTTCGTCAAATTATGTATTATTTATTTATGTTACGCTGTACAACAGGACTTTAATCCCAATTACAGTACAGAGTCCGCACTCACCGAGCCGCAATGTAGTAGTTTGTATAATTTTTAGCTTGAGTGAAATTCGAACTCGGGATCTCCGGATTCGAATGCCATATTGCTATCCACACCACCGTACTGACGGACTATGAACGTCACATCATTCAATTTGATGTACGATAAAACCTTTGTATGTCAGATAGTCATTTTTTTTCACTAAAGTGAAGACCATCATAAATAAACATAACCATGAAGTCCATAGTTTAAATATATTCCCTCGATTTCTCAAACTTATAGAAGTCGAATTAAAATGTATATAACAGATTACAAAAAGTTTCTATTTTAGATTATTTGATAAAAATATTTGATGTGATGTTACACTTAAAAGTTTTATCAAAAGGTGAAAACAACTGCCGTAAAGCATTGGCATTACTAGAAATAGATCAATAGATACAAATATATGTTTACCGATTTGTCTACTAAATACTAATTTATTAAATGCAGTCCATTATCTTATACAACGGTACAGTAATCAATGTTTGTGCCTGCATTATTTAATGCGGTGATTATTAATTCTAAGCCTATAACTACATGTTCAATCGGTTATGACCACTACTCCATATAACAAACATAATTATATCTTTGTCCAACAACGAGTTGTGGCAGATTCTCTGCAGGATAACGTAAATCATTGATTTCAGGAAAGATTAGACTGTATGATCTCATGCATGTAAAGCCAAAGCTAATGTTACAACCCGTGAATTAGGTATAAAGCCTATAAGGGACATTGCAAACTAATATCGAGTGCGAGTGTACATGGCATGAAGTTAATTGAGTTTACATTTAGGGACAGGTGTCACTAGCTAGTAAAGGTCAGCTATTCTGAAACTGCACTACAAACGAACTTTGTTGATGTTAAAAGATACATTTTCATAACAGAGCACATATATCGCTCAATAATGAGAGGTAAATAAAATTGTAGCAATGAGGGTAAATACTACAAGAAGTTTAGTTTTCTCCAGATAAATTAAAAGAACATGGTAGTATGGTGGCAACAATAATTGATAAGGGTAAAGCCTCATTCACAATAGGAAATTAGTAATTATGATTACTAGTTATATTCTTCATTCCAGTTAAGAATACTTTATGCCTATGGCACACTGGTCGAAGAGCGTCGATGAGCATCGATGAGCTCTTCGATGAAACAACAGAACGCACCCGTCATTGACGAAAAATAAAAGCTTCTAAAGTTGAGAAAGAAAAACTAAATTTCAAAAATATGCTAACGTGAAATGAGATACAAAAGATACGAGTGAAATGAGATACGTTCGTTTCATCGATGAGCTCTTCGATGCTCTTCTATGCTCTTCGACCAGTGTGCCATAGGCATTAATTACAAATCTACTAAATTGACAACATGTGGTATAACGAACAAACTTGATAATCCATATTAATTTGCTATGTGACAGATCTCCTGCAATCTAGAATCTAACAGTCTCTCTTCGACGTTCTTCGACCAGTGTGCCATAGGCATTAGAGGCGACCGACAAAAAAACTATTGTTGAGTAGTAATTTAGCATCACTTTGAAATATTTATTTTTGTTCTTTATTCAATTGTTTGTTTTATATGTACAATTGTACTATGTGGTGTTATATTTAAATTAGCCAAATCTTATATTTTGTAAATGAAATTTTTATATTTAAAAGGTTAATTGTAAGAACAACTTATGCTGAATAATTGACAAATAAAAGCGCTTATTATTATTATTTTTGTTGATTTGTGATTTGTGCCACTACGAGTATCATTTGTTTGTATTTATATATTCTATAGCCTACTTTAATATTATTTCTTATTTTTAATACCACTTTTCTCGAAATAATTGTTATACAACCCCATACAACAGTTATATCGTTGGGGTAGGTGGTGTGGATTTGAGAACTTCGGTTCGATTCCCACAGCCGACAAATAATTTTCATGACATTAAAACTACCCCTATGGCTTCCCCTCTACTAACATATTTGGAGGCCGTGATTTGACGGCCGGTAACCGCACTTCACGCGAAGAAATATGTCAATTATCCAGATCAGCTAGGGCAGAGTGCCACACTCAGTAAAGGGTAAAAGGTGTGATATATTTATTTAAAAAAGAAATAAGGTCATTAGTTCGCCCAGAAAGTATTGGTTTTTTTAAGAAAACACCTGTATATTCGTACTGCGGCCAGCGAGGATGTAAATTTGAATTATTATTTCGTTGTTGACATCGAATTGCTCAAATATAATAAATTTCTCATTTTTTACTTTTAATTTTTTAATTGTATGGAATTCAGTTTCAAAAACAAGCGCAGGCAGATACTACCTTCCATTCTCATCTTTTTTTACTTCATTTTCAGTTTTTACTATACAGTGTGTAACTGTAATTGTGTTAAATGTATTTTTAAACTAGCGCAGGTGATGCTGCCTTCATTTCTTTTAGATTCGTTGTTAGAAAAGTGGGCGTAAGTGAAGATTTACGAAACAGGTGTACAGGAGCGAATGGATGAATGTTTGTTGCGTGATGATGGATTTTGGTTGTGAGACAAGAAAGAGTTCGTATGGAGGAAGTGTTAATGTGGTCGAAACGAGTATCGTGTGTCAGGATGAGAATGTTGACGGGTTCGTGCTACCCTATTTAATGGGATATAGCGTGATGTTATGTATGTATGTATGTACTGTTTCAAAATTGATTGTGGTCTAATAATAATTTCGTAACTAAATGTTATATTGTTGTTGTTGTTTTTTTTTTAAATAACACAAAAAATGAGGAACGTATAACTTGCACCACAAATAAATTCATTGAAACAATTGTATGCCACTTGACAAGTCCTACAGACATACGTTGACAATTTATCTCAATTAGTTCATGATCCTCGTTAATCCGATAAATTAGTAACTTACGTTGGATTTGTAAATGTGCATAGAAAAGTGTGAAATTCAATAAAGTTAATTGAGGATCTTAATTACAATCTGTTATACAGATGAGTTTTAAATCCTTAATCTAGAATATTTTAATTCCATGTAGTAAAATTTCTATTATCAAATATCATACTGCCGGCAGTATATAAATTTTATCAGCACATAAAGTTGAGCTGGAGAATTAACGCACCAGCAACTGAATCCCAGCGTAAAATTAACCGCATCTTGTTTTGTCACCGTGGTATGCAAATTAACGGCAGCGGGCGTCCTCTGCTTCTGAGCGCGCATTAAAAACTATGCAGCTATTTAGAAAATCCCTGCGAATGTTCGAGATTTATCAAATTCTCAAAGTTCGTATATTTATTATCTGCGTTGTGCATTCCGACGACAGAGGCGCTCGTCATTACGCGACGGGCAGGGCTTAAGCACGCGGCGGCGTGAAACGACGCCGGATACGGGTTTCTTCGTTTTAATCTGGAATTCTGGAAAGCATTAATTTCTCAACCGAATCTTAATTCATATTAATAACATGGCCTGTCAGAGTGTCGTACGGAGACAGAGGCGGCTTTACATTCAAATGTCTCCAGGAACTATTGCTCTTATATTCATACTATTCAAACTTCTCAACCAACAATTTAACGAAATTTAAATATCTTATCAACAGTTTGTAGCTTTCTTTTCTTTTGTTCAAAAATGTTTAATATATCCTTTTGTTTTATAAAGATGGTCATATAGTCAATGTTTATTTATTCTTGTTTCTTAATAATTAATGAATCAATTAATTTGATGTATAATGTAAACTACTGTTATTTTCATTAGAGTGAAAATTGTCAAACATAAACCAAACCTAAGTTATGTACGTACCATTTATGACCAATTGTACAGTCATAAGTTAAATATTAAACTTAGTTTAAATAAATAAAAGCAAAGCAAAGTTTCATAACAAATAGAATAATTTATCTATATTGCTGTAAACTTTATAACTCTGTACAGTCGCAATTAGATATTTATGACACAAAAAATCAATTATTAATTATCTAAATCATTTATATTAATTTTGGTTATATTTTTATTATAATACTCTGTAACTCTTTGTTAATTTTTTATTTTCATTTTTCAGGTACTTATGTATTTGAATATTTTTGTTCCTGTCCTATTATTGGGCTCGTCCTGTAGGACAGTGTAATAGTAATAAATAATAAATAAATAAATAAACATTTGACTTGCTTTCATTTATTTAAATAAAGTTTAAAATTCAACTTAAAGCGAGTGCAACTGCCTATTTACGCTTAAAATTATATTTATATTGTTTTAAATAATCTACACTATTCTGTAACTAGATTATTATCTTTTTTATCTATTATTGACGTACAAGTTAATGACAACTCTTATTGTTCATGATTGTTCTATAGATTACTACCACATCGGCATTCTGTGATCGAAATCATTTATTCTGTTATTTCTATTTTATTTTTATGCATAGCAACCAATATAAAAATATTACTTTTTGATCACACTTTTTACAAAGTTATTATTATATTATTTTTATAACAGCTACGTGTATAAGTAAGCTACATGTATGAAAATAACATAAAAATATCTGGGTAAATCATTCTTGACACGGAATCAACATTGTAATAATCTGTAAAATAATAATAAAAATTGTCAATAAGAGATAATGATTCTGTTACAAAATATAGAAAATTATTTGTTACTAATATCTTTGGGGGCCGTGATTTTACGACTGGTAACCGCACTTCAAGCGAAAAAATATATCACTTACCGAGATCTGCTTAGGCAGAGTGCCATACCCTGTAATGGGTAAAAGGCGTAATGATATATTATTATTATTAAAAACACACATAACCATATGATTAAAAGTATGTTTAAAATTCAATTGGAATCACTCTCCAAAGAAATAGAGATAGAGATTATCCAAGCATTAAAGTATTTATTTCATTTGAAAAACATTAATCTCTGAGTGACCGGGAGAAAACAATCTGCCTAATATTTGATAGGGGGCGCATTTCTCGCGTAACCCGGTCCTGGGCGCGGCGAAAATGCCATTCTGGCAGTAAGTCCGCAACAGGACGGTGACGGAGGACGAGAGGTTTGGAAAACGGTCGTTCGGGAGGGGTGGACGGAAGAAGTGACTGAGTGTGCATACCGTGGCTGGATCTGAAACACTACATATATCACATTATCCCATTGTCAAGCGAATTCATTATTCAAAGTGGTCCAGCCCGGTGTTCAGTTACTCGGGAAGACGGAGACAGCGCCGCTGCGTCTTACGTGACGCTTATAATTGCGATGTTTCGTTTGTCAATGTAAACGCAAATAATGTATCTCTGTCACGGCACGCATTAATATCGGTTAGCATTAGCTATGTCCCAATGCCAATCATCGGAACTGGCGCGCCTTCTGACGCCGGCACATATTCATGTGCTCATACGCACTGTACGCAATAAGATATGATGGCAGTTTAGGTGTAATTGTTATTTAAATAATAATGACAAATACATGAATTTGAATAGCTCCCAAAATAGGTCAGCTGTTAAATATAACAGATGATGTTTATATATATAGGATCGTTTATGATTCATCAAATACAAATCAAAAATGTTTGTTTTATTTCATTATATTGGCAAGTGATTTTAAAAGCTTTCTGATGAAATTAAAACCGGACGTCGGGTGCAAATAAACAAATGAATAATGTACACGAAATTGTTCAGTAAATAACTTACAGATAAATACGGAGAATAAAACTCCAAATCATTCCGTCTTACGGATTTGCATAAGGACGGAATTATTTGTAATTTTATTAAACTTTACTATGTAATATTCATTAGATTTGGAAAATATTTTGTATACAGGGTGTTTCACAACTTAGAGCAAAAAATTAAAGGGTATATTCTGTACGACGTGCTGATCATGAAACAAAAAGATTTTTTTTTAAATTCGAAAAATTAAGGGTTGTTAACCTAAAACATTTTTTGTAGTACTGCACTGGATTCGCTTTCCTATTAAACACAAACAATGAAGTAGGTATCAACTACGAAAGAATAATTACACAATTCAATTATTAGCAGTTATTTATAATAGAATTTTATTTAATTAATAACTTTAACATAATCATCCACCCAGTGGCAGTGGCAACGAAAAATTTTGGACTGGGAAACATGGAAAATAGTTTTGCGATTTAAAAAAAATAAATTTTTGTTTCATGATCAGCACGTCGTACAGAATATAACCTTTAATTTTTTGCTCTAAGTTGTGAAACACAATGTATAATAAAATGCCGAAGATGATGGGTTAACCATCGAAACGTCCATTAAATAAATTGAATAAATCAAGGATAAATAAATAGTAGTAATTCTCTCGGTTTTTTTGTTTCAAAATAATTTAATGATTGACATTGATGTACATTTCGGTTGTTACACCCAGGCCCGACGAGAGGGGAGGGTAGGTGGGGTAAAATACCCAGGGCCCGTGGAATTCAAAGGGCCCGGATGTGATGCTATTTTATAAATTGCTTTTAATTTTCTACTATTTCACCAATTTTTTATATTCTTTACTAAAACGTGTATAACGAAATGTCTGATACACGTTTCCAACAATTTATTACATTGCATAAAGTACAAAATGACGAAATGCTTGATCAAGGGCCCCAGTTGCAAATTTTAAATAAATTTATACACTATTCAAAAGTACATTATTACATTGGTGCATTTTTGTTTGTTATATTACTACATTGTATACAATACACATAGGCAAAGGCTCTATACATTTGAGCGTAGTGCTGTTTTGGTATCCCCTGCATTTATCGAATATGCAACTAGATATTAGATAGTCATACAGTGAGTATACAATACACATCGCTGCACCAATTAACTCAGAATTTTTTATTTAATTTTATTTATATTGTTATAACTTTATTTAGATATTAATAATTCTTATTGTTGTCATACATAAATATATTTATAAATTTTTTTTTTTTTGGTATCTTATATTTAATTAATAAATATTCAAAGTTAAAAGAGGCCCGAATTTTTTTTTTCCCGGGGCCCGCTTTTTCTCTCGGCGCCCCTGGTTACACCATCTTCAGAATGACAACAAATAGTGTTCTTACTCTAAATATATAGTAGTCTGTACAGGTATAAGAATAGAGGCTTAAGAGATTCCCAGAAGCGGGGATTTAAATAGATCTATTTGTTCGTTCATTAAATTCATTCCGTTAATACTTGCTGTTTGAATTTCCAGCGCTTCTAGTAAATCCATTCTTAAACCTTTAGTCTCTCTATGAAGTATTTTAAAATTATCAATATTACATTTATTTTATTTTTATTTTGAATATGTTTCAACGAGAGCCAACACACACGTCCATAGAAATTAAATCAAGGATCCTAAAGCCAACATAGTCCTTTCGAAAATTAAAACACAAGATTAACAAGAAATCAAAAAATTGTATATGTAATAGTTCGTTTTACCCTGAAGTATACTTATTTCGTAAGGATTATATATCTGATATACATACTTTCAAGAGTAGAAATATAAAGTTTAAGTTTTATTTTTAACTTTAAAGTTCAATGACATTAGTGTTATATGTGAGTGTTTATAAGAGAATAATAAACATATACCGTAAAGGGCAAACAAAACTGTTTTTATACATTTGTATTATAAATTTTCAACAACTGGTATACAACATATTTTACCGGAAGTAATAACATTTGATAGCTAACACATGAATATAAAAATGGCTGCTTTAATTCAAACATGACAATGTACTTTTCTTTAATATGGAACAAAAAAGATTATAATAAATTTCGGAATTAAAATAAATGAAAAAAGTAGCACCCGAGCATGATATCAACATTATGTAATGTATGTGGAAAAAAGCAGGCATATGCTATAACATGGTACCTCTACTGCAACACATGTTCAGATAAGCACAAAACAAATGTAAACGGGCCTTCCGAGCAAACACAACCCCTATCAACATTGCAATAAAGACGAATATTCAAAATCCTGTTAATCTAATCCGGTGCTATATGATGTACGTCTCTGCATGCGTGCTAAACAGAAACAAAATATTTGTCGGAGCATATGTACAGAGTTTTTTGTTTACAGTAATGTAGAGTGCCGTAATTGGACACTAAAAGGAAGTTATCGCTCACTAGATAAAGTAACACGAAACGCCAGAGTCTAATACGCCTCCCGAAAAAATAATTTGTACTGTCAGTCTGGTCATTTGGGTTCACGTTTACACTGTTTCGTATAAAAGTTATTGATTAGTACAAGAGCGTGGACATTACAGTACCTGAGTTTGGGACACACGAAGGCCAGTCCGCTTGTCCGCTGGGAATGGCCTGCACTCGATCGTTTCCAAAACACGAGTTTTCCTTCTTTAAACAAAGAAGCACCGTGTATCCAATTCTCAGAATTAATAATATACATATTTTATGTCACTTGGAAACACTGGCGCTGACCGTTTGTATACATACAAATAAGATTTCGTTGTCGTACTGAATTTTTACTTCTTCCATTCCGCTAGTTCTGTTGTATTGCACAAAACAAAATAAAAGTCAGGTTATTTATTGAAATGTGTACGTTTTGCTTTTGGAGTAATATCATTTAACAACGGTGCTTATTGATCTTTCAATAAAACTGAAGTAATTTGAATAAATATGGTTTTGCCTGAATAATAAATCGCCGTAAATATTACGGTTATTTTAAACGAAAATTGCGAACAAAGAACTTCATCATCACGAGTATAGAGCTACACGAATCAGTCTTGTAATATTAACACATTTTATGAAAGGAAGACTCTTTTGTATTTTCTGTATGTAATAAAAATAAATGAATGTAAAATGACCTCAAACAAAAGTTACCATTAATTATTGCTGGTGTAAGGTTAAAATGTAGGTGAATTCTTATTAAGCGCTGTCTTTTATGTAAACTTGCGCACGCAACAAATTTCGTGCATTAAAATTTGGGGATTTATATAAAATCGAATTGGTATTAATTTGAGTTTGAAATTTGTACGAGTATTTGAGTAAATTTAATTTGATCGCTGATCGTAAATCTGTGTAGGTAAGCGTTGCTTTAAGTATCTTCATGATGACAGACAGCAATTCGTTTCCGAAACTTTTCCGGATCTAGATATTGTCAGCGTCCTCGAACGACTGAAACGAACAATCGCGAAATTAAAACAAGTCGAGCGCGATAAAAGTTTTCTTTTTTCTGTTTGTAAAAAACAATCAATCAGTGGCATTTGATTTGTTAGCAGCGAGTTCGTCCCACCCAGCTAGCGAAATCAGCAGCTGAGGCGATGACGGAACCGAAATGTATAGCAAATGCACTTTTTACAGTTCATTTAATGTAATGTGATATTGGAACGATTTCATTTCTTCTGTTTACACACAACTGAGTTGAAGAAATCAAACGTTCTTGTCCGCTGTAGCTAGAATAAAAATGATCCTTTTAGCACGGACGCCCCGGGACACAAAAAACAGCACAAGAAATTAATGCTAGCCATATCGCGTTTCGAATATAAATGGAAATATTTTTTCTCGCGCTTAAGCAAATAAAAAATTGGGTGGAATATTCAAATGAGTTGGCTGATGGCTGCCTCTTCGAAGCTATTTACAAGGAACAGTTATTGACACATGTAATTAGAGTTTGCTAAATGTTCAACAGATGGGACCGTGTACGTTCGAAGTTACAGCGTTTACCCAGAGCCGCAGTGACGCGGTAAGTGCATTTAGTTCGAGGTGTTGTGTGTTTGTACAGACGCGTGTAGTGCACATAAAACTAGGTGTTAACGTATTCACAAGATAACGATCTGCCATGCTCCGCGGAGCGTGTCACGCGGTTGACAATGTGGCAGCAGGGGATACTTGACGTTACCGATGCGTACTGTCATGAGGACACTTGGCTAATAATGGCCATTGCTGTCACATGTTATTACTACAACTATGCCGCAAGATTTTACACAAACTACCAATTTATTGCATGTTATATACTTTTTAACCTAATAACTATATCTATAAATATACATTATCACGAGTGTAATGTTTTTAATCTTCTCTTAATAAACGATAACAAAAGACATTCCATTCTAACAAATAAAGAAATAAACCAATTAAAACTTACATTAGGAGACACCTCGATTTGAAACCTGTACCGTGGACGCGTTCCTAGTCCAGCCTGAAATAAAGTGTCAGCGTAAATCATAAAGTTCGTGATAGTTAAAATACACAGAAACAATAACGGAAAAAGGGCGGTGAGACTTAACATAAACGATGCACAGAGTGTTAGCACTCTCTCTCTCGTAGCAGATCTCGATTGGGTGTGAAGTGCGGGTATGTCAAATTACGCTCTCCAAAGATGTTAGTGGTGGAAGAATTACAGGAATATTTTTAATGTGAAGTAAAGTTTGTCGGCTGCGGAAATTGAACTCAGGTTCTTAAATCTACAAGCCGACACGATTCCGCTGAGCTATCTACCCCGGCAGTACGGTGGTATAGTTAGCGATTTTGAGTTCTAACCACTTTGTAGCTCGGTTAGTTCGGACCTTCTAATGAAATACGATGAAGTATAGAATAGCATAAATAAATAATAGTAAAATGTAGGAAAGAAGTCGAAAATATGTTCTAAGATCAATAAATTTCGTTATCGCTATCGCATTCGTGCATATTTTCGTCGTAACAAGCAGTCGTGATGATGACGACAAAAATTTTTGCTAAAATCATAGTCACTAATGGTAATGGTATTATTTATGAAAATAACATTATAATAGAATAGTATCATTAGCTATTATATTCTAAAAGTAAATAAAATATATTATTATTATACTTTTTAAAATATAACCAAAACAGAACTAAAAGATGTTTAAATCTAACACATCAGAAGATACAAATAAATGCGCAACACGCGTTCTTTGGCACATCTTTAGTTCTCGCACTCGCACAGTTAGAGGCTTGAGGCTACCTTCCCATATCTTTCTGTCTAGCACACAGTTCCAACCACATGTTGTATCGGAATTGTTTAAAAATACACTATTGTTTGAAAATATTTAACAAGACATGCTTCAGATCTATATAGACAGCAACTGACAGTGCATATTGGATATGGTGGTGGCTTAATTGTTGCTTTAAACATTTAAATTTACAACAATTTTAGCTCTTGATAAAATAATGTTTTGCATTTCGTCTCATCTGCATCTCCTGACGAGGTGCCACTGGTTATTACTACACTGTTATAAGTACTTCTAATTCTAAGTTAGAAACTCATTCAAACGAGGCATGTTTTGCGTAGCCAAAGCATTAAATAAGACTCAAATTAACAATTAATAACATAATCTAATAGTTATTTGTGTATTAAGAGTGTAAAGTGATTCTTTGTAACTCGAACACGGTAATTTCAGCGCGAGCCGTAGGCGAGAGCTGCAATAGTGTAAGAGGAACAAAGACACTTTACGCTTGTGATACACACATAATTTTTTCTACGATTGCACCTTAGAATGATTAAACAACGTATATGTACTGAAAATAAATTCATTCTGTCAACTGTCAGACGCGCACAAAAGATATATTCCGATTGCTCCACAGAAAACGTCAAATTTACGATGACAAATGAGAGCGTAATTGTCAACTTTTCATAGCAATCGTAGAAAAAATAAGTTAATAAAAAGTTACTAAACAGTATTCATGAATTCAAACTTATATGTTGGACAAAAAGGTAAATGAATGCATGGCATAGGCAATCTATTTAAAATAGGCGCTTTTATAATCTTCTATCAAAACAATTATTCAAGTGGCGTCTGAAAAATCGGCAGCTTTAGTTCGGTATATGATTATCGATCTTGTATTTATTTATTGCATCTACAGCGATATGCATCAAACCTGATTGCTTCGAAGCCCCAATAATGAGACGCAGTACAGAAATGCGTCGATGCACTACATTTAAACACTTGAATTAAACGGACAGCAATTATCGAAAATTATAGGACATTTGCATAATTAATGGGTGTTCGCGGCGATACAAATCATTGTACAACACTGTATTTATTAGATGCGATACAGATGGAAAATAATATGCGCCCCCAAGCTAAACCAATAGTATATTAGCTTCTGTATGGTAGGTAGGTATTGCTACCATTGCCCCTGTGCATATTTACTAATGAACTAGGCATCTGATATTATTAAATACATGCTACATATGGGAGTACACAAACATTTTTCAGGAGGATTGCAATGTTTAATAAATCAGTACACCTTTTATCCATTAGTGGGTGTGGCACTTTGCTGTAGCAGATATTGGTAAGTTAATAAATATAAATAAATATATCATCACGCCTTTTACCCATCACTGGGTGTGGCACTCTGCCTAAGCAGATCTCGGTAAGTGATATATTTTTTCGCGTGAAGTGCGGTTACCAAAGATATTACTGGAGGAGGAGCCACAGGGATAGATTTTTTAAATTGGTGAAAATTGTTTGTCAGCTGTGGGGATCGAACCAGGGTTCTCAAGATCCACAGGCCGACTCGATACCACTGAGCCACCTACCCCATATATTGGTAAGTAATATATTTATTGCGGTTACCAGCTGTCGTGTCATGGTCTCAAAGATGTTAGGGAGAGGGAGTCATAGGATAAATTTATATAGAATGTCATCACCGTTGGAACCTCAAGCTACGTTAAATTAGACAAAAATAAATATATCATCACACTTTTACCCATTACTGGGTGTGGTACTTTGCTGTAGCAGATTTTTGAAAGTGATATATTTATGCGCGTGAAGTGCAGTTACTAGCAGTTAAATCACAGCCCCTAATGATGGTAGTGGCGGACGAGCTACAGGGATATTTTTAATATGATGAAAATCATTTGTTGGCTGTGGGAATCGAACCCGGGTTCTCAAATACAAAGGTCGAGTTGATACCACTGAACCATTTACAAAAATTGTCATATTAATAGGCAATTTAAACATTTTTCTCAAAGACAAAAACAAATTAATAGGTCACAAGATATAAGTAAAAACATGGAAATAACATTTTTTTTAATAATTTTAATTCTTAAATAGAACTAAATAAAGAAAAAAAATTGTTTCAGTTGCTCAGTTTTTGAAGTATGTCTTAATATGGATTTTCTCTTTTTAATTCATTTAATGAAAATGATAATATTTCAAATCATAGCCCTAAAGGAGCCACAGGGATAGTTTTAATGTGGTGAAAATTGTTTGTCGGCTGTAGGAATCTAACTTGGGTTCTCAAATCCACAGGCCGACTTGATACAACTGAACCATAACTTTTCGTCATATCTGAAAAGTGAGCGGCTGAAAAAATTATCGTGAATCTCTTGTGTAAAGACGGCTTTAGTATCTACAATTTTTATTTCATACTTTTCTCTGTATTATTGCGAGTATTTAAGAATTAAAATTATTTGAAAAAAATTAGCTACTTCCTCATTTTTGAACATATCTAGTAAACTATATTTATTTTTTATAATTTTTGTGTAATTTAACTGACGTTGTAGCTGTTACAGTTCTTCAGATTTCGTTGATGGCCCTCGTACATAAAGACACCCTCTGTATATATATATATATATTTTAAATATAGTAATTTAATTTTTCTATAATATAATAAATACTAAATTGTCTAAAACATTAACAATAAAAAATACATGGACCTGAAAGAACTGTACGCCACAAAAAAAGAAGAGGAGTATATGGAACCCCTGAACCCCCACCCCCACAGGTGCCCATGATGCTACTATTTTAGAATAATCTATTAAATTTTTTGCAATAAAATATTAAAATTATTTAATGCACTAAATATTTATATAACAGAATAATATAAATTTGTTTATGTATATATTAATATTGCTTTTAATAATTAAATGATTCATCGGGATATGGAAATAATTAAATTTGTTTAACTAAAAACTTGACGTATCAATATTTATAGGGACTTATCTAAATTAATTTATCAATTGGTAATAAATTTAATGTAGATTAATTAAACTATATATCAGTAACTAATGAACCTATAATTGAAATCTATCATTTATACATTTATTGAATTTTATACAAATTTTCAGTAGCATATCTATATATATGTTTTGCCTATAAAGAAAATGGAATTTATCAAAAATAATATTAATTCCACCATCTCAAATTTAAATGCTTTGATGATTAATAATTGTTAATAAAATGGGGCGGTTAGATTAAATATGTAATTAGTTGCATTTGTTTCATATTAATAATAATGGAAGGCCGAGTACAATTATAATTATTATTAAATTACTTTGCAAAGAGTTCATAATTTTCAAACAAGAACATATTCAAGTAAATTTCATTTGCATTTCGTTTATTTTACTTTTTAATTACGGGGCATGTAATTACCATATTAGCCGCCACTAAAATTTTAGTGGATTTTTATCATGATTGAGAACGTGATGGTACGATAAAATGCTTTCACAGGAAATTATTTGAGAACATGTAATCAGTAGTGGTGGAAACCTTCGCACTTTTACACTAATTTGTTGAACAACTCTTTAAAACACAATTTATAAGTTTTTAAGAAAAATTAAGAAATTAAAAGTACTGACCGAATTATCTTATAATCTAATCGTGAAACATAAGTTTTGGCTTTTCCATGAAATACTAATATTCATAAAACTGTTTTATTATTTTAGGTATTAAAAAAGCTTTTGGTCATAAAAGTAGGCTACATAGGGTGAATATAAAGAAGAGGAAAATTATAGCACACATAAACCAACTTTTCATGCACAGCGGCATGTATTTTTAAGTATTACACCAGACCATCTATGACCATTACTCAGCATATGCAGCCATTTTTTGTTCTTTAAGCACTGAATATTATATAAATTATACGAAGACGAATAATCTCTATAGTCCTATGTTATACATTTCTAAAAAGTACAACTCTTGTTTCTTTATTCGACAATCATACCATTTTAATTATTTTAATAATCTTTTGAAAAATCAATTGATTTCTTTAGTATTAGAACGCTGATACTTATAAGTAACTTGAGTTTATATAGACGAGTTATTTCAAAAGTTGAAAAGAATTTTGACATATTTCATTACATTTCTTTATTGTTATTCGTATAATTAATACACTACCCAACTGTCGCTCACCGATTTAAATGAAATTTGGCACACTAATAGAACCCCTTTTTTTCTTCCAAAAGTTGCTTTTTAGGGGTACAAACCACCCCTGAAAGGTGGTAAAAGCAAGAATCGCCATAAATGAAATTAAATAGTACCAAAATATTACGCGTTCAACATTGGTTACCCAGGGGTAACCTCGAAAATAGATTCAGCGACCCCAAAAACCCCCGAGTAACTAGTTTTGAACCTAAAATTGTATTTCAGTTGAATATCGTAATTTAATGCCCCCATCCCCTTTTTAACCCCTTAAAAAAGTGCATATGATCAAAATGACCCCGAAAATAGATTTTGGCGATCTCAAAAACCCCTGGGTAACCAATGTTGAACGCGTAATATTTTGGTATTATTTAATTTCATTTATGGCGATTCCTGCTTTTATCACCTTTCAGGGATGGTTTGTACCCTTAAAAAGCAACTTTCGGAAGAACAAAAAATAGAGGTTCAATATTTTATAGAGTTCTATTAGTGTGCCAAGTTTCATTTAAATCGGTGAGTGACAGTTGGGTAGTGTTACTTGTCAGACTTTGGCCGCAAGTGCTCTGTCAAAATTATTTAAAATATATTTTTTCAAAATTATTGACAAACTGGAATCGCACCAGAAACCCTTAGAGCCATAAGTTATTGCAGTTGATGCAGTCAGATATAAATAAATGTATAACGTCTTTTACCCAGTATTGAATGGGGCACTATGCCGTAGCAGATCTCGGTAAGTGATAAATTTTAAGCGTATAGTGCTGAAACAAGCAGTCAAATCACGATCCCTAAATATGTTAGTGCAGGGTAATTTTAATTTGAAGACTGCGGGAATCGAACTCTGGTTCTCGAATCCACAAGCTGATGCGTTTCTTCAACTTATATGGCAGAATTTTATTTATTTATTTACAATGCTATACAACAGAAATTCGAGTAGAGGATATGTATAGTTTATGGTGTAATCCGATCGATTCGAATTCAGTAATATTTTTGGTTAAAAGTAGAAGTTGAACCCGCGATCTTTCGCTTGTAAAGCAACAGCACCACCATGATGTAGCTCGTTTTTGTTTCGTTTCTACATCATTAACCATAACGTTGAAGCAAAAACATTTATGAAAAAACCCAACATCCTTTTTAATCTTACAGGGTTTATTCATCAACAACTGGAGTTTTTTTCTGCGGCTCTTCGGGCCACATGTGCACACATACGCACATTCACACGGCCAGGAGAGATCGAGCGTTTGGGGGAAGCGACTTTAGCGCCCTCGGTTCGGCTCAGCTTGCCTGGCTGGCATGTGTATGTGACAAACGCACATCGGCCGGCCTGAATCGCTTGCTTCGATATTTCAAACGGCTAATCCGCATCTATCTCGTTTGATTTACATAATGCGGAATATCCTGGCGGGTTTTTCAGGCCGCTAGAACTTGGACTCCGACTGCGGGTGATCGACATCCGCCGTCCATCACCGGAGAGGGTGAGATGTGAGTGTTAGTGGTGAGGTTTGTCTGTGGACTTGTGCTAGACACGGTTCATTTTGAGGGGTCACAGCCTGGGGTGGCTTATACGACATATATTTACATTTCACATGTAATATTTATTTTTCGAATCCCTTCTTGTTCAATAGATGTAACTTGTGTTTAATTTGAAAGCTACAAATCACTAGGATTTAATTTGACACTTGTCAAAGCATATAATCATAATATAATATGATTTATTATAGCGTAAATGCATTATTGTTTGTATTAAATACAAATAATGTGAATATATATAATCACGCCTTTTGGTTTCCGTATTTTACGCAAAATATATCACTTACCGAGATCTGTTACGACAGATTGCCACACTCAATAAAAAGGCGTGATGATATATTTATTTATTTGATTTTACAATTTATGGCTACAACAATTGTCGGCCTGTGGATCTTAAGAACCCTGGTTCGATCCCCACCGCCGACAAACAATTTTCACCAATTTAAATCTACCCCTGTGGCTTCCCCTCCACTAATACCTTTGGGGGCCGTGATTTGTCGACTGGTAACCGCACTTCACGGGAAAAAATATATCACTTACCGAGATCTACTTAGACAGAGTGCCACATCCAGTAATGGGTAAAAGGCGTGATGATATATTTATTTATTTATTTATACAATTGTATAATTTGGAAGGTGGCGTACAGATTATTAAATAATTAGAATATTACTACTGCCTGAAGTAGAGGTTCTAGGTACGATTCCAGACCAATTGTGTTCGAAAGATTTCTTTATTTATTGACAAATCAACTTTTTAATTTGTTTATCTTTTTCTAACATTTTTGATAGTAGAGTGTTGGCAAACGTACTTCATGATAAATATCAATACAATTATTTGCTTCTATGGACAACAAGAACTTATCCCAATTACAGTAAAGCTTATAGACTTTTGGAGGAATGTGAACAGCTCAGAGACAGTTCCGCTTTTTAGATGCAAGATTGAAATCTCGCAAACTCTAGATTGTTAATTGTGAAACAAAAGTTATAACCAATGTTACCAATCTCGTAAAACAAGAAATTCCTAGAAAACTGGTACTTGAAACTGAAAAAATCCTTTAAAAATATTTATTGTATGTTATATTTTAAGACAAGATGGCAAAATTAAATTTTAGTTTACCCTAAAAATACACATTTTTTCATGAAGGAAAAATTTATTAAAAATAATAATAATAGTAATTTCATTTGCTCTATATCAGTCAAACATTTAAATACTGCTTAAAATAAAAATACACATGAATGTTGTAATTATACAATGCCCTGATTCTTAAAAACACGCTTAATTTTGATGCAGAAGCCCCTTGTCTTTTAACTAAAAAATAAAAAGGATATATCCTTTAAGTTGGCAAAACTGGTGGTGTCCACTGTTCGGAATATCTATAATTGTACAACAGCTATTTTTGTAATTTGCAAATTAATACATGAGCGAAGCCAATTGTTCCGCCAAAGATTAAATTTTAAACTTAGTTTAAATAAATAAAAGCAAAGCGATGTTACATGTCATATACAGTAATTGACATTAATATCAAACATTCAATTTGATTTTATTTATTTACACTAAATTTAAAAGTTAATATACAAAAAATTAAATAAAATGAAAAAATGTTGCCTCAAATGCAAAAAATTGTGTAGAATTAAAACAGAAAGATATCTATATTTAAAAAGTAAATTTAATGTCATATTATAATATGTTAATTGCTTTGTGAGTAAAATTGTGATGATGCATTCAGTTCACTTTCAGTGCTTTATGAACTTAGTAGCATTATTACTTGAATGCACATAAATTCTGTCAGTTTAGAAGTGTAATCGACAGATCAATAATAATTAAACCGAAACATCATTTCAATTAAAAAGCAAACAAATAAACAAACAAAATCCAATCTGAACTAACATTGATCATTAAAATCAATTTTCGCAGATAAATTTAAATCCGGAAAAACGAAAAATTAATGATTTCATTAAGTAGAGCGAGCATCGCGGCTGGCTGTGGCCAGCGAACAGGCAGCACGCGCCCCCGCCGTTCCGGAGCATGCGTGCGCGCGGACCACGGGTGCGTACGAAAATCAGATATCGGGGGAACTAAACTGTCATTAGCGGGTCATTAATAACGAGCTGCCATCTGTGGAGTGCAGTCTCGAGCGTTTAGAGGCGCCGCTATTCGCGATTGCCGGCACAGGCACAGCCCCAAATCCGCAGCGTATTTCCAAATTATATTTGTCATATATACTAAAAGATATTACTGGGTAATCGCATCGTTAATGTCGCATACATACACGGTGTAATGTTCGAGAGGGCGATCGCTATACTTCGCTTGTTTTATAAATGCTCCAAGTGCCCAAAGGGATTACCGTTATCACTGCCCGCTAATATTTGATTTCGTTTTAAATGCCAACTTTATGCGTTTGTTATTTCATTAAGGTGAGAGGGTTAAGTGAATTCATAGCTTTTATATTTGTTTTAGCTTTCAAACGATTCTCCCTTAATCGACTACAATCCGCCCTGGATTTTTGTGATAAAAAACAACCTCGTTTTAGCTATTATATTTGCAATTAAGCAGTGGTGTATATTGCGGCTAAAGACGGTATTAGTGCAATGGACAAAAAACAAAACGAGTACACTGTGCGCTCTGAAACACAATGCTATTTTTGGCAAGCAAAATAATAAAAATATTTCCATTATACGCTAAGTTACAAACAGTTTTTCCTATATCGTGGCTACAAAATGATTTTTTTCTATTTTGCGTTCACAAGAAAGTCATTACGAATTCCAATTCCGTATCGAAAGAGCATTCATTACGATAAGCAACATTTTATATTAGACGGTTGGTAGCAGCAGATGACATACTGAACCTAGCAAGCTGAAAACATCAAAATATCAATATAACCTCAAAATCTGAACAATTGCATAAATATCAATAACAGTTACCAACCACAACATTTCATATACAAATAGCCCTAAATTGAATCGATTAAAATATCGCTGATTTAAAAAAATTTTGATTAATAAAAGACGCAAGATGAAATTTTTTGTTCACATATTTGTATTATTTTGACGATACTACAGTACATTTCATTTTAAAATAGATTTCTTCCTTTAAAGTTGAAGATTGAATAATATTATTTAACATCAAAAATCAAATGTGTCAACTTTGACATGAAGGAAAACTTTGAAAATGTTGCAGTGATACCAAACTAATACGAATGTTTTTGTACCGTTTAAATTTCAAGGTTAAATATGTTCTATGCCTAGCAATCTTATGTTCTTAAGTGGAACAGAGTATAGATAATTAACTGGTGACATCAATAAACCCTTCATATGAAAATAATAAATGCCAGTGATAATTTCCAAACGAGTTAAGTGATTGGTGCATTTGATATTTAATTCTATTTTCTATCCACAGCAGTGAAATATGTCTGTCACGTGTATTGAAATTTTGATATGATTTATATGGTAAATCAATAATCACAAAATAAACAACAATTAATTAAAATCTACCATATGGTGCGCCTGTGTCAAACATGATTAATTGCCAAGCTGTCAAATTGTAATTTAATTGATAAATAATTGACAAATATACAATGAAATATTTTAAATTCACCTCGAAAATCAAAATTAAAAAATAATCTCTACTAGCCTAAACCTTCTGCATATGCATGAAGTACGTAATTTCGAATGACTCAGTGAAACGAACATTTTTCGATTTGCAATACTTCAAACAAATCCCAAATGAACAATCAGCCTTCCTCAAAATTGGGAAATCTTTTTGAAATTCGGCTAACGAAAAAATTTAATCAAATTATACATTTATACTCGCATAGACCTCGAGCCATGCTTATGGCGCAGTTGTCGACCAAATAATTTGAAATATTTGGACTTTTAATGAATTATCAATAGTTGTCTCGTCTGGTTATTATGCTATGAACATTACATTGAATTATTAATATTTTGACGTAATGACAAATCGATAAAACAATGTAGGTTCCTAAGTTTGAAAATATATCCATAATACACGTCCGTAGTATGATCAAATATTTATATATATATTTGCAGTGCACGAGTTTATTTTAGGTATTATCTGTACACTGAATTAAAATTCATTGCGACTGTACTGGTGGAACTAGTATAATTGCAAAGTATAATTTTAATATGAGAAACCGAACTACAAACGATATTATTAGTAAAATAAATAAATATATCATCACGCCTTTTACCCATTACTGGGTGTGGCACTCTACCTAAGCAGATCTCGGTAAGTGAAATATTTTTTCGCATGAAGTGCAGTTATCAGCCGTCAAATCTCGGCCTCCAAAGATATTAGTGGAGGGGGAGTCACAGGAGTAGATTTAAATTGGTGAAAATTATTTGTCGGCTGTGGGGATCGAACCAGAGTTCTCAAGATCCACAGGCCAACTCGATACCACTGAGCCACCTACCCCATATTATATTATATTATTAGTATTTTTATATAATCAATAATAGTTATTTATGCCTGTTTAGCGCACCGAGCGTCAAGTTTTGTTTTATCAGACTTTAAAGTTAAACAATTACTCGGGGGCGTTAAACACAATTCGCGTACAAGGTGCATGCAATATTTTTTTTTATGCAAATTAATCATAAGAAAAATCGTATTAAAAGTGGCACATTTTTCAACAATTTTAAAAGTAAAATATAGTGAAAACAGTAAATACTACATTCTCATTCGTTTAATTCTACTTTATTTCATAATTTTTATTTATTTATGTCCATGGAAATCATTAAAAATTCTATAACATGCTACCTAAATTCTGTCAAAATAAATTTTAATTTGTGTCTTTTATCTAAACTGTAATATCAATATGCAAAATAAATTATGTGTACAACACGTAATAAAAGCATATTTTTACTCGCCATCGTGCATGAAACTTTAAATTAGTGAAAAAAAAATGCTGTCATTACTAAGCGGTAGGTGGCTCAGTGGTATCGAGTCGGTCTGTGGATTTGAGAATCCGGGTTCGATTCCCACGGCCGACAAACAATTTTCACCATATTAACCCTGTGGCACCCACTCCACTAACATCTTTGGGGCCGTGATTTGACGGCTGGTAATCGAACACGTGAAGAAATATATCACTGAATGAGATCTGATATGGCAGAATACTACACCCAGTAATGGGTAAAAGACGTGATAATATATTTATTTTGCTAATGTACCTAGTTATATATATACATATATATATTTAACCATTGTTCAAATGAATTAAAAATAATAATAATTATTATTATTTAAAAAAATATAAATAACATACGTTGGCCATATCAGTGTGCGCGAAATAGGTACTTAGCGTAAGTACCTAATTCGCTGTCAAGGAAACGTAAACGATAAAAAAATGACCTACTTTGCACAATAGTGAAATTAGTGAAAAAAAGATATTTCTTTTGATAGTTTTCTAAAAATCATATTTTGTATAGTAGATGCTGCTAAATAATTATAAAAGTTAAAAATAAATCAGATAAAATCTAAAATGATAAAGATCTCTTTGATTCATACAGTTCAAGTGATGTGTGATGAAATATTTCTTTAATTAATATTAATAAGCAGACATTTTCAAATTATCTTGATGTACCAAAAATTAAAAACTGTAATTATGTTTTTTAGATTATTTGACGTAGTTTGTACACACATTAATTTCAAGTTTGTTGAAATTAGGTTCGACTATTTTAAAACGAAATATTTCATAAATCAGAAAGTTAGTAAAACTCTGAACAAATCCGTGGACGCTTAAAATCCATTAAAAAGAACAGTTCAACAGTTCAGAACTTAATCTAATTATCATCCTTCCACGCACAATTTATTAGTATTTTAACGCGACTTTTAGGCAATGTACATAAATATACTAGTTACTCTGGTATTCAGAAGCAGGTTGGGGGGTTATTATGAAGTCTCTGGGGCGTGGCAAGAACGGCAAGGATGCGGGGGTGGCAGATATAGGTAACGAACACGGAATAACGTATCCAGTAAGCAGAAGTGCGCACATGTAGACATCATTGTGCTATTTATTGGTGTAATTTCCTATTCGGGTTGCTTACGCGGCCAGCCCGTACCGACGGAGCTTGGAGCCAGTTAATACGTCCATACTTTATCTGGATCGTTAGCGCCGCGACGGGCGTCAGGAAGGAGTTGGTCGTGGCGGCAGCGTAGAATGACCGATGATGCGTCGCGGGCCCGCAGGTGTAATATTCCTGCGCTTAGATCACTGGGAATTATTCATGAATATTCTCGAATACATATTTAATAGAATAATGCTACAGCCATGCCACGTTATTTAGTCAATTCCTTGTGGAATAACTAACTTAATACTGGTTGTAATATACATGCTCGGTATGTTATTGTGTACCCCAAATTTACAATGAATTATGAGACGTTGTCCCATCGTATATTGTCTTACTTTTAATATTGATGTTTCATTTCATGTCCTCAACATATTTCTCTCCAACTTTGTTAATCTGTCATTGTTATAATTTTCATCAAATATTACAAACAGTATTATTCTAAATAATGTTATTTCTTCTGAAATATTGATAGATTGCAAAAATGTTTATTCCTTTTATACATTACTGCATGTGACACTCTGCCGTAGCAGATCTCTGTAAATAATAAATTTAGGCGAGTTAAATCACTGCTCTCAAAAATGTTAGTGGTGAGGGAGTCACAGGGGTAATTTTAATGATGTGAAAATTGTTGTTCGGCTATAAGAATTGAACCCAGGTTCGCAAATACATATTCCGACGCGATTCACCAAGCTATCTACTCCGTCAGTACGGTGGTGTGGATAGCGATACGGAATTCGAATCCGGATATCCCGAGTTCGAATCGCACTCAAGCTAAAAATTATATAAACTACTACACTGCGGCTCGGTGAGTGCGGACCCTGTACTGTAATTGGGATTAAGTTCCTGTTGTACAAAGTAACAAAAATAAATAAATAAATAAACTATGGATACCTATATTAATATTTTAGAAAGAAGAAACATTGTAAACATCAATTCCAGTTAACATGTACATAACGGAGATATCAAATAAAATTTGTAAGTTAATATTCGGGCAGACAAAAACAACAACAGGTACATGAATTTTAGATTTTATTACCTCTTAATATAGCAATAGAAAACTAGAATAATGTAAATATAAATATATCATATATTTTTTTTTAAATAAATACATGAAATCAAATGTTATTATAGAATGAAATATTGGGACACCAGCGGGATTTGAAACTAACTTAGATACAATACAATTCGAATTACGTGTGTTTCATAGTTCAGTTTGACTAAATAGAATTCAAAAACTCTCAGGTTAAAATCCCGGAGGTATTCCAAGTATTCTAATAATATTTAAATTCAAAACAGAAGTAAATAAATAAATACGACCACACTGAATAAAATATGAAAATACTAGAATTTTTACGAGAATATTTAAGTTCGATGAACAACATATACATATGCGTTCAATGATGGTAATAAATGAATCGTAAATGCGATAGAAGTTGTTACACATGGAAATGGCCTTATAAATCAAGAACAAAAATCATGCGATATGTTCCGTGCTAGGAATGCACAATGCGAAAGCAACCAGTGAAAAGTAACAACAGTTCGTTGTTCGGTTATTCATTTCAACCGGTAGGTACCTCATTTGAACATCTCATTTGTTACGAACATGCAATTTTAAGACGAAGAAATAGAATTGCTACAATCTCGTAAATTTCCCAGTTGGTAAACTCTATGAAAAATGGATAAGGAAACCGAAATACCCACTGCTTGTTTCACGCTCTCGGAATATTTTGTCATAAATTTTTATAAAAGTTGTTTGTATTAACAACAAACGATTTGTTTTGGGGTCAGACATAAATTTTACTTATGTTTAAAATTATATCTTCTTTTACACTCAAAATTCCGAGATAGTAGTAACGTTAAAGCGTAGATAATATAGGGTAATTCAAATTCAACATTTTTTTCTGTTATTTGTACTCTCATTTGTTCTATTCTCATATTTAAATTTTAAAAAATGATTTCTAGTTCTTTCTTTAAAATAAATAACCTCGATAGAAATTATTTCCAAGCTTGCTGCATGAAAATGTTAAAAACAAATTTTGTAAATAAATATATCATTACGCCTTGTACCCATTATTGCGTGTGGCATTTGCCGTAGCAAATCTCGGTAAGTGATACATTTTGCACAATAAGAAGCTGTTATAAGTTGTTAAAATACTCCTCGCCCAATTATGTTAGTGGATTCCCCCACGAGGGTCATTTTAATGGGGAGTAAAGTTAGTTGGCTGTAGAACTCGAACTTAGATTCTAAAATTTAAACCTAACCCGATTTCACTAAATTAGCTACCTTATAATTAATCACTAATAATAATATAAATAAATGTATATATCTATTTAATAATTTGTTAATCTGATACTAGGTGTGAGACTTTGCCATAGCAGATCTCGGTCAGAGATATATCTATGCGTGTGAAGTGCGGTTACCGGCCGTCAAATAATGACACCAATGATATTTAGTGGAGGAGGAGCCACAGGGGTAATTTTAATGTAGTGTCGGCTGTGAGAATCTAATCACAGCCGACAAACAATGCGGTTTTATAAATTTGTTTTAGCTCAAATTTTATTCTTAGTTTTAGAAGATAAGTTCCTTGAGCCAAATAATAACAATAATAAACGAATTTTATTTGACAAAGTTGAGCCAATGGCTCCTCTTACACTTAACCTTTCCATTTACAAATACAAGAAAAATTCTACAGAGACTGTGACATACAATCAAAGTTATTACATACAATAAAAAATATAAATTTAGAAAAAGACATACATATTATACATGAAATACACATATTAATTATACCTATTTTAATGCGTGCTCGTCAGCAAGTGTCTTTTGAAATACAATGCAAATTCATGTGACGTTAGTGACTTTAGGTGATCAGGAACCTGGTTATTAAAAATTAGTGAGCAGTTGAAGCTAAAGCTTCGTTGAAACATAGAAGAATGATGAGTTGATGTATGAAGAGAATTGGGGTGTCTCAAATTTCGTTTATGTAAACATGCACGAAATGAAATTTTATTGAAGAGATAGGATGGTGTTGATGAACTTAAGATACGATATATCATACAAGCACTATGATGGAGACGGTCAAATAGTTATCTAATTATGTTTTGCTGACAAATGTTAATAAATTATTTAAATATAAAAGATACATAGAATTAAATATTTATTTCAGACATTCTTCTGCGTTAATAGTGAGAAATTAAGTTAGTTTATCGTTAACTATTATTTGCCCTAAATCCATTAGTCATATTAGCGGTCATTAATTTCTAGTATTACAATTTAGTAAAATAAATAAAATAAATATATCATCACGTCATTTACTGCTGTAGCAGATCTCGGTACGTGATATATTTTTTCGCGTGAAATGCTGTTACCAGCCGTCATATCACGGCCCCCAAAGATATTAGTAGAGGGGGAGCCACAGAGGTAGATTTAATTTGGTGAAAATTGTTTGTCGGCTGTGGGGATCGAACCAGGATTCTCAAGATTCACAGGACGACTCGATACCACTGAGCCACATCAAAATTGGTGTATTGAGTGGAAAGTGTGTATTTACTAACGAATTTCAGTAAAATATAGCCATCAATGAGTAATAAAGTCAGTGTAAAAAAACGCGTATAACTCACAGCATAAATAAATAAGAGCAGGATGTTTTACAGGGCAAGCAGTAGCAAAGTGCGCAAGTTGTATGAATTATTGCAACAGGCAAGTGCACTAGCTCCAGTTCCACTAGCAGATAACTGCCGGGCATGCAGAGAGATGGCGCAAACTTCGCCGAAGTTAGAGTCTCGTGTTAGCCGAAGGAAGGGGAGTTAATACGGCACAACACCTCTCAACTCATAACTCATACCACAATCTGCCTAATTTCTCTTTACCAAACGGATATCCGTACATATTTCATAGTCCGTACGCCGTTCGCTCCTTGACCTGAGCTGAGCGCTCGAATCGCCCGAACGCATCGATTCTATATACATATTAAAACGCAACACGGGAGGACTCGAAGGCGGGCCGACGCTAATTTGCTATCATATAAATGACTATCAAGACCAAGAACTTCACCCTATTCGTTCGCGTATAACTGAGGAAATTATCTTATACTGTGATTCAAGTTATTCACGATCAATCTAAAAAAGAAATATGAAAAAAAGGATGAATATAGAACGGATTACGAGTGATAAACTATATTTTTCTCGTGTTCAAACATTTATAAATTATTTTATAAAATAATTTTATTAAAAAAGTGGAGAAAAGTAAATATTGTACAAATTTTAATCTATATAACGATGATCCCAAATTCGAATTGGGATTAATAGTGCTATTTTGTAATTTTCTATAACGCTACAATTCTATAAATTTGAACAAAAGCGCATAGATTTTTATTGACAAATACATTTAATGCCAATTGACAAGTAAATATGATGCGCTTTTGTTTAGATTTACAGATCTGTAGCGTCATAGGAAATTACAGAATAGCACCATAAGTTCCTGTAGTACGGAGCACCATAAGTTGCAGGTAGTCCGACGGCAATTTACTATCATGCCACTGTTTCTTCTTGAGAAAAATTTATTTTATTTAGCAAAATAGTTTGTTTTCCAAAATTCCGCTTGCGATGTAAAATATAAATTTTAGACTAGTAGCGAAAACTGAATTTCCAAAACTGATAAAGAAATGTTAAATAATAAATATCAAAATAATCACTTGTCTAAGTCTCTAAGACTTAGACAAGTGATTATTTTGATATTTATTATTAAACCTAGTTTCACCAAGTGAGCATTTAAAGACAATTAATTTTGTCTTTGTTGTTTTTTATTTAAATGTTAAATAGATTACATGCTATTTAACAACAACTTGATATTGAAAAAAAAATGTTACAGAAGTTACAATCAATGAAAATGAAGAATTGTCTCTTCAAGAACAATTAAATGTATCCATAACATGAAGTATGAGAAAATGAAAACCTATTGTTACTTAAAAAAATCAGATTATTTAATAAGAAATTTATATATTTAAACTAACGGATATAAGATCAACTAATTGATGTTTTGTACAAAATAAAACTTAGGTCTACAAAAAATAAACGTATTTTTTTTATTTGTAATAAAAAATATTGTTCAATACTATTTTGGATATGCTATGTTTTATGAAAAAAATATTTCAACCGCATTTAATTTTGTATTTGTATGACATTTCATTGTAATATAACCTCTTAAAATGTATTTAAGAGGGCAAATGTTATATTTATATTACTCTGGAAACAAGAGGTAAACTTTTCTTTTCTCATAAAATGAGAACTACTATATCATATAAATGTCTATCAAGACTTAAAACTTCGCTCTATTCGCGTGTAAGTGAGGGCTTAATCGTAAGCTGTGATTTAAATTATTCACGAAATATCTGAGAAAGATATGGCTATCAAACATTGCTACATTATTTCAAAGAACAAGATATCAAGTAAAGAGACAGGGAAGTACACATTTAATTTCAGCATTTGCTCTAAAATAAGTAAGGAACGTTTTACTGAAAACTGAAAAATAAACTTTATCATTTATCCGCTTTTTTGCTAATGGTATATATTTCGATTTTATTAGTATTTTCTTTACGTGTATTAAATTATAATTTCAAATTATTTTAGGATAACCTATTTGTATATCCAAATTTCAAATAATAGTTGCGGTAATTTAATTCTCAATATAAGTTGCTTGAAACATTCTACAAAATACTTTAGATGCGTTTGACAACGAAAAATATACAATGTTTAATATTAAATATAATTTGAAATATTATATATGATTTTTTAAAAATCTGTAAACCGTGTAATCCGTCAAACACTAAAAAATATGCAAGTTACCGCCGAATATTTGTAAGCGAATAAATATTGTAAAACTAAATTATAAGTACAAATATGTTATCGTTATAATATTTTACAATTAATTATTTGCATTATTTATTTAGACAGGCGGTATACAAGTGCAATCGTCTGTTAAATAAAAACATAAACAAAATATAATAAAAAGTAGAAAATATATTTGCAACAATAAAATAAAAATTGTAGTTGTAAAAAAAGTTGAATGTAATAAAATTCTTGGAATTAAATAAAATGTCAAGGGTGGTATTGCATTATATATTGCAATAAAATTAACTCAGAATTAATTACGTTTTATGCGTGTTGTAGTAATTACAATTTTAAATTTTACGTGTTAATAAGTACATAATTGGATAATAATATTTTTATATAATAATCGAGAATAAATTACGTTATTACTATAATAATATCAAACAATAAACAATGTGTACGCAATTTACACATGCTTTCTAATCTAAAGACAACATATTATTACATAATTCATAAAGTTAAATAATATGTAAATAATTATTTTTAAATAACAACAAAGACAAAATTAATTGTTGTCCATACACTTGGTAAAATTAGATTTAATAAAATATTTTGTGAGACTTAGCCAAGTGTTTATTTTATATTTTAATTATTTTTAAATTTCTATTAGTTGTGCAAGTTTTCTTTGTGTCAAGACTACAAATGCAGCATATGCAACAAGCGTATCCACACTGCAGTTGCGGTTGCATTGTGCCCCTTTAGCCAGCAATCACGTTGGTTTACGACCGGGGTACTTAAATTTTACTATTCGGTGCATATTTATTGTAACATTTAAGCTAAAATTAAACACTAATTTGGATTCGACATTAACTATCTTCAATTTCAACATGCTATATAAAGTTTATAATTATTGTATTGTTCAATTTCGTTATATTATTTTCTATTTTACACAATCGGGAATCTCAAGCTTATAGGTAGGATTCGAACCAGTTAAATGCAGTTGTTTTTTTGTTGTTATTATTTTAAACTAGCGAGAATTGAACTCGCGAACTCTAGCTTAAGATGTGAGCGTTATAAATTTTGAACCTCATCTGTTGAATTCAACAAAATAATTTATTTATTTATTTGTTTATAAATTTCAGTGTATTTGTTGGTAGTTATTAACAATATAAAATAGGTTTATTACATTCAAAATTTTACGGGAGTATAAGTGAAAATATTTTTAAGTTTCTAGGAAATTCGAAAATTGCATTTCTTAAAAAAATATAATTATAGAGAGAAACATTGAGATACCGGCAGGATTTGAACCTGGGATGTATGATATGCTGTTAACTAACTGAACCGTATGATTTAAATTTGATGTAATTCCAATCTTTCGCTGTACATTTCTGGATCTTATAATGTGAAATAATTTATTTTGTTTCCATGCCACGAGCATAATATAACATAAGTGCATAGATAATCAAGAATTCTGCTTATGCTTGTGATATAATTTCCATGCGATGAATATGAAAACGACGGAAGACATGAAAGACTAATTCATTTTCCAATTTTAATTTGGAGTGAAATATATAATTCAGGATGTCAGTGCATCAGATGCAGGGGATGAAAAGTGACGAGCTGCAAGACAACGACACCTGAAGCCACGAAGAGTGAGGGTCGTGCCGTGTGCAAATATAATTTCGGCAATTTGGGGACGGAGACGGGATAATCAATTACGGAAGCAATCGGTTTGACAGGAGCGTCGCGGCGCGTGGCTTCTGTTTGCCGGGCAATGCGAAAGCCAGCACATCAATATTACAAATCGGACTGCAGTGGCTGGAAAAAAGCGACCAATCGTAACGCAATTTGTATCTTCATACGCGAACGTAACCGGGTTTCTGTGCGCTTCAGGGATATAAATGTCGAAGTAATTTACTTTAATCCCTGGTAAAAAATGTGCTCGATTTTAATCATTTTATAGTTGCGCTGTTTATTCCCAGTACAACGAACATTTTTTTAAAATAACGAAATTGTGAAACGGTGAAAATTGCATTTCTACGCTGTGAATTGGATATTATTTTTTTAGTGAGTGAACTAAGTGCAAACATACATGGCATATAATCTTGTTGTGTTCACAACTGATTGTTAGTGACACGAAATTCAAACAAAACGTTTGCAGAATAAAACAATTGTAATCGAAAAATAAAAACAGTCCAACACAATTTAATTTCACTGAACTAGTTTTCAAATTCAAACTTCAAACAGCAATGTTCAGTGTGATCCAGTCCTGAACTGTAATTAATTTTTCAACAATAAAAACTGTTTGCGAAATGTAAATATAGTAGTAATTATTTAATTAAGCGTAAAGACAAAGTTTGTTTCAATGTTCGTATTTTAACGAAATTATGTTAACTTTAATGTGACAGTTAATTGAAAAATAAACTTTGACTTTGTTACGATACACTAATTTTCTACGAATGTTTATAAAGACCGAAAGCGAGATATGAACATTTTAGCGTGTCCTCGTGAAGTTAGTGCGCGCGCAAAATACGGGAGTTAAAAAGTTTGTCACGTTTGTTTCGAAACATAGCCGCCTGAATCTAACACGAAATTCAAACATAACTTTTGCTGCAGGAAACTGTTTCTTTCCCGTTCGAAGACAAAGACGAGAATTTATCTCAGTTTGTACGAATTTGACAAATTTATTAAAGGCCTTAAACACAAATTTAACTTGCATTCGTCGCATTATTCGCGAATTCCACTCGGCGAATGTTTGAGAATTTGCTGCGTCCTCAAGCGCACTCATTCATAAAAATCGCGCACAACATGAATGAAAGTTTGTGTAGTGTGTATGTTGGTTCGTAAACACTTACAGGTTCAGTGGTTATCCATAATCCGTGACGGGAACGTTTATCCAAACAAAACTTTCATACACAATAATTATTCAAAACACGCACTGCTATCATAACACTTTACGCAATGATGAAACAATTATAAAATCCAACGCGCTCCCGACGTCACACTTCGATGCACTGGCGTTTGTTTACACCCGACACGTCCACGTTAGATCCAGCGACGCGACCGATCACAACACAAATATATTCCAAAACACAGGCGAGTCAGTCACGATGAATTGTTTTGTTTGGGGAGCGCGAAAACTTGAGGGTGGCGCGTGAATAAAGCTTCGACGGAGGACTGGCGGACGGCGCTGCCTTCGTGCCCGTATCACGGCTAACAGCGTACTAAATCTAGCTTAGCTAATAGAAGTTCACGGCACTGCAGTCAGCATAGGACTGGAGACCAGTTCAGCAGCTACGCTGGGCGCGCGGTGGGGAGAAACGGAGGCTCCAGAACGTAATTATACAGAATCTGAAACAACCTTCTTACAGAGATCAAGTGGCGAGGTACACTACACAGTTATCGATAAAGTTGAACGTCGACTTCTCACTTGATCCTGACTGCTGTTGGTGTTGGTGCTGGTGCAGCTTGCCAAGGTAACCTGTCTCTGACTCTACCTTTGCCTGCTCTGATCGCGGACGCCGCTTAAACATTCATTAATCCCCAGTCCAGTTCAGCAGCATCTAGATACAAGCTAGATATTGCTTCCATGCACATAGATTATCACCCAAAATTACTCAAATTATCATTCATAAATTATCTACTCTGCGATTTTCGTTTTTACGGTTGCAAATTATCATTTTTATTCCCATTTTAATTACACAGAAACGACTCTAATTAAAATTTAATATTATAAAATATAATTTAATAAATTCTCATAAAATAAAACAATAACACCAATAACGTCTCATAATTTTTTTATGTAAACGAAGATTTTGGAATTATAGTTAAATGGTAAATTATTTTTATGATTAATAAAAGTGTGATAATAATCCGTCACTTTTTATTACAGCTATTTCTTAGAAGTGATAAATATTGTCAAATTCTGCACAATCATTAAATTAAAATTCATATAGGTATAAGGTATCAATTGATTTTGACAATTACAAATAACAAAGTCACTAAAAAAATAAGTTTAAGTACATGATGAGCGTTACTAATATTAAAATAAATAAATAAAATAAATATATCATCACGCCTTTTACCCAATACTGGGTGTGGCACTCGGTGAAGTGCGGTTACCAGCCGTCAAATCACGGCCCCCAAAGATATTAGTGGAGGGGGAGTCACAGGAGTAGATTTAAATTAGTGAAAATTGTTTGTCGTCTGTGGGGATCGAACCAGGGTTCTCAAGATCCACAGGCCGACTCGATACCACTGAGCCACCTACCCCATGATATTAAATGATTAATACAATTCATTGGTTAATAAATTAACGTCAAACTTTGTGCTTTGTCGTGATAGAGCTTTCGGCATTTTTCAATAAACAAAACAAAAACGACAACAATGTATGCAATATAACTTAATAATACTATTTTTAAATATAATTAATTGTATTAATAGTTTAAAAAGCATATTAATTAAAGATACAATAAAATAATGTATATATATAAAAATACATATATTAAAAATTCTCTAAATTGATTGATTTGATGAATATACGCTATATTTTCAAGAACTTTGATTTAATAATTAGTGGGTAAATAATATTATGCGAATAATTTTATTTTGAATATTTGGTGAAATTTATGAAAATGTTCATAATGATAACGTCCCAATTGACGAGCCGTCTCTGGTGCGGTCATATCTCCGTCTTCACCGTTAACTTCTGACCATCAGCATCAGCAGCAGCAGCAGCAGTACCTATAATCGTCTTACTCCGGGCTTACATTGGAGCGTCATTGCACGCTCATATTTCACTTCGACACCACTACCACTGTTAACCGAATGTTAATTTATTGTTGTTTCATGTCATATTCTGTGAGAACGGATGACAGAATTAATGTCAATATATGTTTAAATTATCGTGACGTCATCACACGTATGACAAGTAGCCCGAGTCACGCATTCTCTGACGTTCTTTGTGCAACCGTAAATACGAATTCATCTAGCTGCTGTTGATTTTGCGTTTTGGATTTGGGTTCATGTTGTTATGCGGGCGTTGTTAAGAAATTGTTGCAAACAGATGCACGAGTTTATTCGCTGCCGGTTCTCAGCTTTGTTTCGCGCGTGAAGGAGTAATTAAATTAATTACTTCAAATTGCAAATTTTGCAGCAGAGATAAACACTTGAAAAATAGAAATCCGAGGCATGCGATGAATAAATATCACGTTTCATGCCAGACTTATTATTTTCTATGATTCTTGAAGTTGGTTATACACTAGCCAAATCAAATTATTACGAATTATTCAACTCTAATTGAAAAATTATATATTATTTTACACATTAAAGGCCGATTTATTAAAGTTGCCATCATATCATTAATGACGTTTATACTGTGATTTCGATACGATATTTTTTTATTTATTGAATATATAAATAAATAAATATATCATCACGCCTTTTACCCATTACTGGGTATGGCACTTTGCCTAAGCAGATCTCGGTAAGTGATATATTTTGTCGCGTGAAATGCGCTTACCAGCCGTCAAATCACCGCCCTCAAAGATATTAGTGGAGAGGGGCCACAGGGGTAAATTTTTAAATTGGTGAAAATTGTTTGTCGGCTGTGGGGCTCGAACCAGGGTTCTTAAGATCCACAGACCGACTCATACCACTGAGCCATCTACCCCATTAAATTGAATAAATAAAATAAATACATCATCACACCTTCTATCCGTTACTGAGCGGGTACGCTGCTGGAACAGATCTCGCTAAGTGATATATTACCGGCCGTCAAATCACGGCCCCCAACGATGTTAGTGGCGGAAAAGGCACAGAGGTAGTTTTAACGTAGTGAAAATTGTCGTCTGTGACAATCGAATCAGGGTTCTCAATTCCACAGGCCGACTCGATACCACTGAGCTACAGATATTATACCTAAGAACTGATATACTGATCTGAAGTCTTGTATTTGTTTTAATCTATTCAAGATGGCTTAAATTATCGTATCATTAGAACATAAAAATCGATTTGGTGACAATAGATTGTTAAAAGAAAGTTTTAATTAATTTTACTGAAAGAATAATAAAATTGTAATCAAATTACAATTAAAGTATGGAGTTAATATTTTATTGAATATAAATTATTTAAATTCTCTTATTTCAAGCATAAACGAAAGCTAAATGAAGTAAAAGGTATTTGTTTATTTAGAAATGAACCTAAATTTCGCTGGTAATATTATGCTGTACCAAACATCATTAACCGAAGAGAGAGTAAATGTGGGGGTTGAGCCACAGGTGAATATGATTGTGCAAATATTTTGGGCAAGTTATTTACTTGGTTTATTTGCTTCCATCCCCTTATTTTGTGTTGCTAGGAGCCGTTGCTATGATACGTTAACTGACAAAGGTTACTACCCCTAAGCAGTACACGAACTCGTAGTGTCACATTCAACACAATAAAAGAGTAATGATTGGAAATTATTGTTATTTACATTAAAGAAGATAATTGGAGCGATTTTCAAACCTTGAATCTTGTATAAACATGTTAATGATGGATCATTTAAATTGTATCTGACTGATGTATTGAATCGAGGTGTTAATATTTTGGTTTGAGGCAGATTTCAAATTTAAGTCCTTATTTATTATTTTAGCATAATTACAGACTTGTACCAGTTGGTAATTGTTCTCAAACCCTAGCATTTTGTCAGGTGTTCCCATTTGGAAAAAATAAAAAGAACAACTGCGTCCCCCAGACGCTTCCAATCAGCACTGGAACAACCTGATTCTCACTCGATTCTCACGGCATAACTTTACAGTGTATTCAAGTTACAAGATCAAAATATAAACTAAAAAACAATGAAATCTGGACCAATGGCGGCGTTGCACTGAGACAGGTGGCAACCGAAAGATTCCTGTTCGGTGTTCATAATCATTACAGCGGACCGAGCGAGTCTTGCTGGAGCTAAGAACAGGTCCTCAGCATCACGGTGGCTGTAGCGGGGGGCGGGGACAGAGGGCGCCGGCGGCGGACGAGTCGCACGCCGGCCGCACGCCGCTTGCCCAGCGGTGGGGATGGACACACAGCCGTGGACCAGCGATGCCACGGTGCTTTATAATAGTGATTCTCAATCTTTCGCTCCCAGGGACTGCGTGGTAAGACTTGGTAAACAAAAGACAAGACTTATCACCTGGAGGTTACGTTTTTTTGTACCGCCTTTATGATGAATTATGAATTTCATTGACTCCAAGTGGTGAGAATCTATGATCAAGTTATTAACAAATCATCTTGAAGGATTTCTTCACTTTACAGAAGACTTCAGATTTTGTTTGTTACACTTTGATAATCATTATTAACAAACTAATTACAAAATATGTATGAGATAGGCTCAGAGGTATCGAGTTGACCTATGGATGTGAAAACCCGGATTAGATTTCCACTCCCGCCAAACAATTTTCACCACGTTAAAATTATCCTTGTAGCTCTCTTTCCACTAATATCTTTGAGAGCCATAATTTGACCGCTGGTTTCCGCACTTCACACGTATAAATATATCACTTACCAAGATCTGCTACGATACAGTGGCACACCCAGTAATGGGTAAAATATATTTTTTAAAGCAACATAAATATATGTACTTAGAAGTTCCTTTAAGTATTTAGTAATCCAGTGATTAGAGTACTGCTTTCTTAACCTTACAATTAGGATGTTAATTCCATCTAGGAAATGAATATTTGTGACGTCTTTATTTGGTGAGGCAGACGAACGGCACTCGGCTAAATCTAGATTTCAACTAATAGAGAAATTATCAAAACTATAAATTGCTATTTAACTATTAAAAAAAAATTAAATTTATATCATTTTCAATACCTGTTGCAACCCAAGAAAGGGTATAATTATGAACCATTATAACATAAAATACATACAAATAAATATATTATCACGCCTTTTACCCGTTACTGGACGTTCATTCTGCCGAAGCAGATTTTGATAAGTGATAGTTTTAGGCGCGTAAAGTGCGGTTACCAACTGTCAAAGCACGACCCACAAAGATGTTAGTGGAGAAGGGATTAATAAAAATGAACGTTCTAAAATATGATACAGCTGATAAATTGCGAAAAAGTGAACCAAGCTATTCTAAATTACTGCATTCCACTTTCATTTAAAATTACATAAACACATGCGTTATCATCCTAGAATAATTAATTTTTATGACTGTAAGTATTGTGAAAATAATTAACAAAGACATTAAAAAATTATCCTGAAGGTATAGTTAATCACATTTTTTTTTCATATTATAAAAGTTGCTATATTTTGCGAGGTTGACGTGAATACGAGAAAGTGAAGCAACATACTATTCTTCTTCTGCTAAAGATTCCAGAAACGTTTCTGCTTTTATATGTGCTCTACACATGATAACTAGAAATTATGTTTAACTGAAACGACAATACGATAACATTTATAGCTGTCATGCACATATGATGACTTCTAACACATGTTTCCGAGGAATGTTACAGAGCTGAAAAACCATAGATTGGTGCCTCTTAACTTTACTATGTAAATATAGTAGGTATACTTGAATTCCATCTTTAAGGACTGGATTCAAATTAAATCTATTGTTAATTTTATGGTATCAAAACGACAAACAAATGAACATGTAAATAAGCATAAATTATTAGTAAATAAAATGTTTAAATTGTACTATATAGTTGTATATTTCACACAAATATTTAAGTTCATCTACGACTTGGAAAAGTACTTTTTGAACATAAACTTTTAAAATATCTAGAAATAAAAAACCAATTCCAAATCATAAAAAATTATGAGGTAGGTGGCTCAGTTGTATCGAGTCAACCTATGAATTGTAAATGAATTATTTAAATAATTAGGTATGGGGTAGATGGTTCAGTGGTACCGAGTCGTCCTGTGGATTTGAGAACCCGGGTTCCATCCCACAGCCGCCAAACAATTTTCACCAAACTAAGTCTACCCTTGTGATTTCCCTTCCGCTAACGTCTTTGGGAACCGTGATTTGACGGCTGGTAACCTAAGAAATATATCACTTACTGAGATCTGCAAATTTTTAAACACTGGTCAATAAAAAATTTTAAAGATGCAGATTTATAGTTGTATTAATTGAATGACTTTGATTTTAAAATTTTCTTTTTATAAATAAATTTATCATCACGCCTTATATCCATTACTGGGTACGGCACTCTACCGTAGAAGATCTCGGTAAGTGATATATTTCTTCGCGTGAAATGCGATTACTTGCCGACAAATCACGGTCCCCAAAGTTGTTAGTGGAGGGGAAGCCACAGGGGTAAATTTAATTTCTTTAAAATTGTTTGTTGGCCGCGGGGATCGAACCAGGAACTCAAGATCCACAGGCTGACTCGATACCACTGAGCCACCTACTCCATAAAATTTAAATTTTCTTTTTAATTTCAAAACAAAGTTACTTATTTCATTTTCCTATTTAGTTATCTATTTTTTATGGCTCAGTGGTATCGAATCAGACTGTAGATATGAGAACCCGGGTTCGATTCCTACAGCCAGACAAATAATTATCCTTACATTAAAATTATCCCTGCACATCAGCTGATAACCGCACATCACGCGCATAAATGTTTCACTTAACAATATTTTCTACGACAGAGTGCCACACCCAAAATAGGTAAAAGACGTGATGATATATTTATTTATATTTTTTTATTTAAACTTATTTATTTTTTAAAATTATTTACAACATTTGAAAATTAACTTAAAAGTTCAAAATGTACATCGAGTAAAATAATAATAAAAAATATAATGTATAAAACGTCTCGGAATTCAAATTTCAGTTCTTAATTTATCGATCTAAAATAATTTTAAAATGATAAAATTTATTTAAAGTAATCAGTCATGTAGCTACAAAGTTGAACTTTATGAGCTGAGACAATATCCCCACACCTATAACAATTTTCTTGCAGAGTTCTTTGTCCTCTTATTAATCTCGTGAGATTCCACTGATTGAATACTGCTGGTTTATAATAATCCTCTTCGCTGGCGACGGTCGACGGATGCCGTTTTATGTCGAAGCATCTTTTGCAAGCAAAGTTTATTGCTTTTAGTTGAACTAATTGTAGCAGGTTGGAAAAAAAAATTAGTAATTGACGTTAGAAATACAAGACTGAGGTTGAAAGTTGTGTTACTTGTTTAATGACAGATAAGTATGCGTTATTTCATTGAACCAGATTAGATTTTTAATTGAGATGCAGCAAAATATTGATCGTAATAGTCGAACTTATTGCAAATTAGAAAGATTTCTTGGTAATTTATGTCAATGAAAAACTATACAACTAAAAAAGTAATTTAAATATTTTTGTATAATTAAGTTATTATTCCTTATACGTATATCGAACCGTATAAATAAAATTCCAAAGTATTATTTCAATAATGAATCATTAAGGCATATATATTTTTTGTTTTGCAAGTTGATTTAATAGTAGCCAAACCCACAGATGATCGTATCATTAATCTATTTCTGTTAACTAAAGTTTTAATTCTAAAAATACTACACTGAGAAAAATGAACGTTTTGAATGAAATAGATTCACTATTTTAAATTTTTCTATTTAGATTCAAAGTAATATATTTTGATTAAAAAAATATCGTTTTGAAATAAATTTCTACGCAGTTTTGTTAAAAAATATTTTTAGTTTTAAATTTATATTTTGTTTCAATATATCAACACTTTGAATCAAATGCCTTTTTTATTTGAATTCACTCATTTGAAACAAAAAAATAATAAATTTTGAATAAAAACTATATAATTTTGTTTGCAAAAATAAAGTAGTTTTAATTTAAAACTTATATACATTCGTTGAACATGTTTAGTACAAACTATAAACTTATTCTTACAACATTTTTCTTACTCAACTCAAAACTAAATGTTTTCCTTAAAAACAAATACTTCTGCTTACAACATTGTTCTTATTTGATACAAAACTAAACATTTTCAATGAAAATATAAACTTCTAGTTACAAAATTAGTTTTACTCAAAATAAAACTAAACGTTTTTGATGAAAACCTAAACTTCTTTTTACAAAATTTCTCGTATTCAATACAAAACTTAACGTTTTACATGAAGGTACTCTGTTTGAATGAACAGTATAAACACTGCACATTTGAACTGCGCCCTCCATCCGCACAGTACACGCTTAGTCAGGCAGCCTGACAACACGTTCGTCAACAAATGTTGTGTTGAATAGTGTATAGTTGTATGCAGAATTGATCGGTAAATATAAATTAAATACTTTATGAATGTATTTATTGAATTTTAAATGATAATTATACCATTTTTGTTCTGTTAATAGTGTTTTTCGACATGGATGTTAACGAGCTCCTAATCTCGTGGGGATTTTCAAAATTAATTCCAATTTTCACTGGTGAGATTTACGAATTTATTTGACATATACTTAAATGTAAATTATTTTTTTGTATACATGTGTATATATCCTATAAATAAATATAAGCAATTTATAAATATATATTTTTTTGAGAACCTGTGAAAATACCTATTATTTTATTAAAACTTAAAAGTTTTTCTTCAAAACTAGAATATATTTCATTCAAAATATAGTATGTTTGTTTTATCTTTTACATGAAAATGCATACAGTTTTCATTTAAAAGTATTATAATTCCTATGAAAAAATATTTCATTAAATGAAAACTTAATTCCTGTTTATTGAACATTAAAACTTTCAATACAAAACGTTTTGTTTCAATAAACATTTGATTTCAAATAAGAAGTATTTTGGATAAAGAACTTACAAATCTTCAAACAAAACTGTATACTTTTTAGTCAAATAAATAAATTGTTTACATTAAAATATTTTCCGCTTTCGTTGAAGTACATTACGGTTTCAAATAAAACTTGATATTTAAAACTTTATATTTCTTTACAGAAAACGGGATTGTTTTCGCCATATAGAAAACGGAAAATATTTTGAATCAATGTTATTACATTTGAATCAGAACTTTACTTCTCTCAGTGTACCGATACATAACCGAACGCCAACACAACATTAACATTCATTCAGTAATAAAAAATTTAAATTTAGACAAAATATATTTTGTCTTTGTTCACGAAAAACAGTTAATTTTTACATGTTATTTGTTTAAAATAAAGATATAATAAATTACAAATATACAAACATTTCAGCTTTAAAAAATAAAATATGTCAAATAATGGTCGTTTTTCATAACGAAAATTCGTGTAGAAAATGAATCATTTAACTATTTTAAAAATTGTGAAACAAAGTAAAAATAATGAAAAATTTATAATTTGTATATTTTTATAAGTACTTAATTAATGTATATCAAATTAAATTTTAAAAAGAGAAATTGGGGTACTGCAAGGATTTGAGCCTCGGACTTTATGACTCCGATCATATGCTTTAGCTAACTAAATTAGCCATGGTTGCTTGTAAATCAAATTTGATTTAATTCCAATTTTTCCTTGTTAGTTGGTTAAAACATTGACCAGAGTTCAAAAGGTGGCAAGTTCAAATCCCAATTTTTTTCTTTATAATTTAATTTGATAACAAAAAAGTAAATATTAAATTTTCATTGGTTTAATTTATCAAATTTTACTACTTGTATTTATCTCTTTGGAGGTTATTTAAAATAAAAAAAAACTATTCAATTTTTGTTTACTCATCCTATATTTTAGTCTAACACGAGCAATTCTTGTCTGTCTGTCTGTTTGTACGATCTCGAAATAGGTTCAAACGACTTTGATTAAACTTGATATTCTAATGTTTTTAACCTCAAAAAAAATTTCAAAAAAGATCTAGGTCTCATCATTTGGAAAATTATTTTTTTACTTCATTTTGAACAACAATTTAGGAGAAAATTTATGAAACTCTAGGGCACTGTAATTTGAACCAAGAAATCGAGTAAAAACAATTCGATATCATCAACTGTGTTCGAGATCTCATATAAGTGAAAATTTGAAAGAAAATTGTCAAGTAAAGTTGTATCTTTTTAGTTTCTTATTTTTTATTTTAAACTTCCCAACTTCCGGTATACCGTTACTATTAGTTGTTAAATAGCTATTTTATTATTTTTATAAAAATGTAAATTTATGTCATTTTCATTATCTGTAGCAAACCAAGAAACTGCATAATTATGAACCATTATAACATAAAATGCATATAAATAAATATATTATCACGTCATTTACTCATTCTGTGTGTGCCACTGCCCCGTAGCAGATCTCAGTAAGTGATATATTTTGCGCATTACCAGTCATCAAATCACGGTCCCCAAAGATGATAATGGAGGGGGATACACAGAGGTAATTTTAATGTGGTTAAAATTGCTTGTCGGCTGTGGGAATTAAAACCCGGATTCTCAAATCAACAGTCTGAGTCGGTACCATTAAGTGATCTACACTAACTAAAATGAACTATAATTCAATACAAAACAAGTTTTATTTGGTCCATTTTTTAAATTTCATTTGTTTGTTATTGGGAAGTCCTGTATTTCGCACACCAATTTTTTCCATTTGTTGCAACTAAATATGTTTGAAGCGTGGTTAGTGTGTCCGGCAGTACGGTGGTGTGGATAGCGATACAGAATTCGATCCCGAGTTCGAATCGCACTCAAGCTAACAATTATATAAACTACCACACTGCGGCTCGGTGAGTGCGGACCTTGTACTGTAATTGGGATTAAATTCCTGTTGTACAGCGTAACATAAATAAATAAATAAATAAATGATCGAACCCAGAACTCTCAAATCCACAGTCCGCCTCGACGATATCATTGAGCCACTATCTCATAAAAATGAAATTTGCCGATGCTACTAAAACATAATATTACGCTGGAATCAAACAAGGATCTTTCGGAACTAAACCCATCACCTAATGCTCTGGGCTATCAACTCCATTCAAGTAAATTACTTACATAAATCATTATAAGTTGAAACTAACAAATGACATCTCAAACTGTAAATTAAAGAAGCCAGAAAAGATGATGTGGACAAATCATCTTTAGTTTTACTCAAGGGATGCAAGTTTGTGACCTTAAAATTACACCTTGATCCAAACATCGGGAGCGTAAAGAAGAATCCGTCTCTAGTAACGCCATTATCATGTCTCTGCAGCCTTCCAATTACTATTATTATGACTAAAAACACCATGCAATTTCATTCAAAATATTTACCCCATGAATTAGTTCAGAGATCGCCTAACGATAGTGAGAATCTGGATCAAATCCTGATTACTATCAAATTATACGTATGTGTGATGATTGTAAAATGAAATTTCCTGATGATTGAAAACATTGATTTAATCGCAAGTGTAAGAATAAATTAACTATTTGTAGATATACATAAATAGGAAATAGCATTAACTATATGTCTGGTGGTTGTGTTGGTTACATAAAATACCTGTATCTACCTCAGGTATATTTTCTTAGTTTTATTTTGAATCTACCAGTCTTAAATTCATTTTCTCTGTTCATAATCGTATGAGTTATACCTTCACGAGTTTGATTATTTTTATTTTTGGATACAGCTGCTTCTTGCCTGGAGGGTTCACAAAGATATTTCTGTACACAATTTAAAAGGGACGTTTTTTAATGATCTCTGAGATTAAAAAAAAATTATAGTTTTATATAGCTCCCGATATAAATTATTACAATATATAAAACACCTAACAACGGTGGAATAACTGTCTATAAAACATTGCAAATTATTTTGTTAAAATCAGATGAGTTTAGTTTGAAATCAAGACAAGAATTTTTAAATTCAAAATATCTGTCTTTCATTTGGACATAAACAAGAACGTTAATTACTGTTTAATAAGATAGTATCTTATCATCTTTATTTATATTCTGTATCTTTGTAATTTCATAATATATAACAACATATTAGGGAATAAATTTCCGAATTGGTGATGGGCTAATCGCCGTAGTAGATTTACAGTGTAACCAAAAATCCAGTAATGACTATGACATGTGATATTCATGTGTATTTCATCAGTTAATACCTTGTTTTCTCGGTTTTACTCAATTTTGTGATGATATTACGGAAAGTTTTAAAAATTTCTTCAGAATAATTTTTAATATGTAAATTGATTGCCAATTATAGCACTAGTACTGTTGATTTCCAAAAAAATATAATTCGAAATTAAATTCGCTCCCCTTCTACTAATATCTTTTGGGGTTGTAATTTAACGGCCGCATTTCACTCGTAAAATTTATCAATTATCAACAGAGTACTACTCCCAGTAATGGGTGAAAACTTGATGATATATTTATTTTGAAATATTGACTGGTACCACAAGCTCTGTTTTTGCTTGTTTTAAGAGCCAGTGTATTTGGGTGTTTTAGCTATCTCAACACGTTAAAACCATGCTCTTAAAACACCCAAAAACAAAGCTTGTGCTACCCAGCCATTGTCTTTAATATTGTTTAAATTGAATTATAAAAAATGATTTGAACCTGAGACAAATTAACACAAGTCATATGCTTTAACCAACTAAACTACGGTCGAAATGTAATTAAAATTTGATTTTAGTTCAATATTTTTTAAATTTTGTTATGGGGTAGAAGATTTAGTGGTATCGAGTCAACCTCTGGATTTGTGAATGCGGATTCGTGATCTGCTAATTATTATTATTGGTTTTTAAATTCTGATAGGGTCAAGCCTCACTAAAATGTATCTTAAATCTATTGCCATCTCGACCTTCCAAGTAAAACAAATTGAATTCTAATTTTAATAAAATGAGGTTAAATTAAAATGAGTAACTTATCTCACGTTAAAATAGTCTGCAAGATGCCTCTACGCATTCCTATTCAGCGTGGAACGCTGTTTGTTGATTTCGCGGTGTTCCCAAATACGAAGCATGATTACTTTAATTACTGAAGGAATGTTAATAAACTCATCTAATGTAGCTACAACATTGAAGCTCGCAGCGGTGTCCTTACTGCATCTCGGCCTACGAATACTCAACTACGTTTATTAATGAACAATACGAATAAATATGATCGCTCATTTTCTCTTTTTATACTTGTAAGATTTCTTTCATCACTTATTAGTTGATACCAAACGTCAAATAAGATCAATAATTATTAATCTTTTAATCAGATTGAGATGTAAAAATTATTGATATAACTTGCAGTACTCGAACAATCGTAAAGATTTTTTTACAGAAAATTAATTTGAATTTAAAATAGTACAATGAATAAATAATAATGTTAATGAAGTTAAAATTTCCTTTCAATTAAAAAGGCAAAAAGAAAAATAATTTCCGAACTTCAAAGGCATATTTATTGGAAAATACGGTCTCATAAATATAGGGTAGTTCTATCAATATTATCATTTGATAAATATTTTATCAAAAGGACAATAATGCCCAAACATTGTTGGTAAATATGTCAGTTCTCATTGTTAAACTAGCGTTATTATTCATTTTGTACAAAGGAAGATTATAATCAGAATATGAATTAGATCGACATAAATGAAAAGAAATAAAAAAGAATGGCTTAACAATATGTTGTATGATTTGACCTTTACGTTTGTGTTTGTTACATCTATTCGTAGGTACCCTTCTGTGAAAATTAGCAGAAACATTGTTTGTTTCAATAAATTTCTTTTGTTATATTTGCTTTTTCTGTGATTAATGTAATGGAAGGAATGTTATGTAAATTTAAATATGGATTAATTCCCGGAAATTCTAATTAAATGTTACAATACTTGGACTAATTGTTTTTGTTTAAATATCAAATATATTAATGACATCAGCACACATTATGACTTTACCGTTTACAAGTTTAACCTAAATATTATGTATAAATAACATAACAATCATATTTAGAAATTCAATATATGTAGGTAGGTATAGGTATCTATAGATGTAAATTCCTCATTTAATTCCGATATTATTGAAATAAACACAAAGTTTCATCTGAAACACTTTAGAAATTTATGGACATTTGAATAGTATAGAACTGTTTATTTAGCTCTGTGTCTAGGGGTTACAAGACTTTTAACGGGCTAGCCCGTGTATAAATTATAACGGGCTGTTGATATCTTATTTGAAACGTCTGACACTTACATATTTTTTGATTAAACAAAATCTGTCAGATTTTCCAAGTCTACCTTGATTGAACATTTTAGTTATTGCGTTATACTATTGCAATTAATTTGATTAAATATACATATATTGAGATTCAAATGCCTATAAAACATTGTACAATGCTCGACCGTTACCTGAAATTTATAGGCTCACACAGATAACAGGCTCGCTGCTCGCCTGTAAATTTCTATATAACGGTCTTGCAATGTAAATAACTATAACATTACCATCACAGGTATTACTGACGTGTTAGAGATCATCTTTTTCGAAATTTTTATATTCGATCCGAGATCTGATCCTATCTGAAATTCGAATCGAAATCAGATTCGATATTTGATCCGTTATCCGATTTTAGATTCGATCCAAAATCCAAGTCAATTACAGATCCAAAATCTAATCCGAAATTCAATTTAAAATACAATCCGAGCTGGTAATTGGATATTCGAGGAAAAATAGGCACTGCAGAGTATTAATTTGTAATTTTATTGTGAAATTTTGTCATAACATTATTTAATCGATTTGAATAATAGCATATAAGTATAAAATTGTACGTAGCGGTATCATTTTTATAGAATGAAATTGGAATTTATATAGTTTTTACTTGGAGTGTGTACCTAAAAGTTAATTTTGAAAAATTCGGATCGGATATTTAATCCAAATTTGTGGAATCGGAAATTTTAACCGAACTTTGGATCGGATGCATACAGATAAGTTTCTGTTTACGTCGTATTCGTAAATTTGAACATTGTTAACATGAAGCTTTTAAATATTGGCGTAATATTAACTAAATTGGAATATTTAAATTTAAATATATATATATATATATATATATATATATATATATATATATATATATATATATATATATATATATATGTATAATGTTTTTGTGTGAATATTTAATTACGTTATTTAAACCAGGATAATTAAAATTTTCAGATAGTATTTAGTTATTTTTATCTATTAATGATCTAGATTAAAAATGTTGTAATAATAGCAAAAGCATATTTTTATCTAGGTACTGTTTATATTTTGTTGACAATGATATATAATATCATTATTTTATGCAATTTCAGTAAATGTAATTTTGCTAATTTAGAAAGTAAACAATATTAATAAAAGATAAAAAAAAAATTAAAAAATAGCTATATAAAATGAATCGATTCAAAGAATTTTACGCATATCATGCATGTAACCTTGTATACGAATTATTAACGCAATGAAGCAGTAAAACTACAATTATACAGCAACCTTTACCTGTAACTTTCACTTTAGTAAATTAATTTTCATAAATATAAATACAACATTAAGTTATAAACAAAGTGATCATTTCTTTGTTTAACTGACATATATAGCTACCACTGGTTTTTATGAAAGAAAAAAAAATGAAGTAGTCAGACTTATAATAACATATTTGGTACGATTAATTAACGACTGTGAATAACATAACGACTAGAATATGGAATATAAATATAAGATAGTTTGTTTTAAAAGTGACAGACACAGCAATTGTTCGCACATCAAAATGTAAGTCAGTCGTGACCACAGCACTTTTTAAACAATCGATAGATGGCAGTCTCTGGTCCCGCTTCAATGCTGCTGAAGTGGTTGCCTTCACAATCACATCACAAACCTCGACGGCTCTGCTCGATCTTGTAAAGAAAGCTCTACAGTTTGCACCTGCTTCGGATATCCCTCAAATAATTTACCAAGAAAGATACCTGTAGACTGACACGAAACAATCTTGCGCGCGACTCTCAGCCCTATTGACGTGGGGAATAGAGGCGATGTGGCTCGCACCTGCTGGCTGCTGCCTTCAAATCACAGTTTCGGACAATTTTCGACCTTACGGCCCCACCGCAAAAAGAGAAATCGAGTGTACTCTTGTATACCGATTGCTTTAAATAAAAAAGACGGGAGGAGATGTAAAACATCTCGACGTGTCTGTATAGTAGGTCAAAAGAATAGTTGTAAAAAATATTTATACGCGGACCATTTCCGGCCTTTTCGTTTCGAATAACATACAGCCGTTCGTTTTTTATTTTCACTCTAGCACTGTTAAAATTTTATAAAAGACACTTTATAAAGCGGTATTAAAGTTTCATTACTCGTTGAGTATTTTGAGAAAACTGCCACGGACTAATTTCAATAAATATCTCATGAAAATTTATACAGGTTCGATAAAAAGTTTAAAACTTTACGTTTTAATTTTATAGAGTAAACACTTGTATTGGAACTGCATACAAAGTAGTCGCTACCCTTAACGATCGCACAGAGTTTCCAAGTTTAAAGCCTTTAATTAAAAGCATAATTGAAATATATTTTAATTTTCCATCAATACTTTCACCATGTAATACCTCGACGATATAATAAAGACGACTCGTATACGTACTAATTACAAGTTGCGGATTTCGGCGCGGGGTAGAGGGTTAAAGGGACCGGGCACCCTCCGATATATAAAAGTATTCGTTTATTCGGTAAATTTTATACTCTAAACAAATCTATAAATAAATGAAAGTTTACAGAAGCCATCTAAATGAATTGATGCATATTTTCAAAGAAGTGAATTTTATCCAAATATAAAAATATTATTTCAATAGGTTTTATGTCTTCTAGTGACGACATGCTCAGTTGAGTGCTCTTTTTCGACACTAAGTTTGTTGAAAACGGCAACACGGTGGTGTGGGTGGCGTTACGGAATTCGAACTCAGAGATCCCGAGTTTGAATCCCACTCAAGCTAAGATTGGTATGAACTACCATATTGCGGCTCGCTAAGTAAGGGCGTAGGATCCGGGAGGGCAGAGACAGCAGTTCTTCTTCCCCATGATTTTTTGGGGGAGGCAAAGACTGCATTTTGCCACCCATTGGTATTTTAATTTTCAATCTTTTTTCATATTTGATTAGTAACATTCCTAATAAATAAATATGGTATTATCGTCAATTAAAAACACGCCCATTATTTCCCTTGTAGAAATATTTATCTAATACAACACTGAAACACTGAAAGATTGTCTGAAAAGTTTTTTTTGTTAAACTTTTTTATGTATTATTATTTTTATATATTTGATTATAAATATATTACTTACCGAGATCTGCTCCGGCAGAGTGCCACACCCAGTAATGGGTAAAAGGCGAGATGATTTTTATTTATTTTATTATAAATAGTATTGATTATTTTATATTTGAGCACCCCGCCCTCGCAAAAAATCCTTGATCCGCCCTCTGCTAATCACTACTGTTTAAATATGTATATCATGTAGAGATCATGTACAAATGATAATTATTATTTAGTTTTTCAATTAAACCTGTGTATCAGGCAGTTCGAATCAAGATACACGCTATTGTTAATATTTTGTAAATAATGAATATCAGGAAATTAAAATTCATATTTGCTTTTCATTTTCATAATAGATTTATATTCCATTGTTGCCAGATATATTTATATGTTTTTGTCGGGTATACTAGCTCAAAACCATGCATTTATATTCATCAAATTACAAATAGATATATGTGGAATAGGGTTGTTAACCTCAATCAAATTTAATATTGAATAACAGAAACCAATCAACTGACAAACACTTTGAAAAAGTAATAAATATCATTTTTATACAACTTTCAAAAAATGTTCATTTTTTGTCACCAATATCAATACGCGAATTACGTGATTTTTTCATTAATTAGATTATCATGACAACGCGTATTTTGCGCATTATTTTGCATCCTAGTGCGCAAAATGAGTATTTCGCGTACGCTTCCAAATTATTTTTAGTCAGGTTCCATTAGGTTACAACATATCAATAGTATCAAATTCATATTATTGTTGATTGTTTTCCTTCAATTTACTTAAATAAATCAATAATTATTGTATTAGTCTTTATTTACAGTTGTAGAAAAAAAATGTTTTTTTGTATTTCGTGGGCAAAATTCTTGTTTTTTTGGCGCGTTCGAATGACTTTTTTTGTCTCGCCTAAAACTAACATTTTCACGCGCAAGAAAAGAAAACACTCATTTTTTGCACTTAATACAAAAGTAACTATTAAAATAGCTTTTATAATATAGTTTGACTTTTTTTAAAAACCTTAAAAAGATGAGACATAACAACCCTTGATAAGTGTGATGTAGTTATTCTCTTTGACATAATGAAGTGTTACTAGAGCAACAGATAAAATTACATAAAGGAGAACTTTACATGTTGCCAACTCTAAAATGTAAATAAACAATTTCACTATGGTTGCATTGCTGCTGTTTGTTAGTAATACTAAAACTACGAAAAAGAATAATTACTTGTAATTAGATGTTTGTTTAATTATTAATATTCTATAAATAATAATTCTCTTTTGAATTGAATGAATTTTGTTGTCTAATAAGATTTAGTAAATAATTGGCATATTATAGTTTCCGTCGTCAAAGGTTTTTAAACAATTTTATAGACAAATGCTTCAAAAAAATTGGTAGATCATTAAGTTCTCTTAATTTTTTACTTGAACTATGTTTCGACATAAAGTTTTTTTAATCTACGACCATTCGTTAAATTGATTTTTAGTTCGCTGTTTTCAGTTCGTAAAATGACTTTAATATCAAGATTTTAAGTTATTTGAAATGTATAATAAGACGAAAAATATTATTTTATAGATTAAAAATCAGTAATAGTTGGATTTCAGGTATAAAAAACAAAATGAAAAACTTTTATTTTACATTTATTATGAGTCCTTTCACCCAAGTTTGTGGCCGTTATCAAGTAATTACATTTCAAGTTACAATAATTAAATTTAATTATATTTTTATTAAAATTCTAAATCAAATTTATAAAAGTTAATGTTCAAAATTATTATTTACGGCCGTGCGTAAAAATGACTTTTTAATACCAAAAGATATCATTAGTTACGGGTGCTTAATAGTAAATTGTGCAATAAGTTTACAATATTATAATAAACATTACACACTATTTTTTCTGCGACTAAATATTTTTCAATTTTCATTTGAATAATATGAATATTTTCGTTTTAAATATTTGTTACGTACCATATTACTAAAAGCGTTTGATAACGAAAAATATAATGGTAATGTATAAGTTATTATGTAAATAGTAAATACTTGTACAACATATTATAATATGGATTTTTTTAAATGAAGTGGTGGACGACCCCTTTTCTGTTGCATGTTTGAGAATATTATTACAAAATTCCACATTTTAAAAATAAATGGTTATTTTCCTTTTAGGCTGTTACGAGCAACACCTAATGACCCAAGATATACATAATGAAGTCATATATGCGAGAATTAAGGGCTAAAAATTCTAATTAGCAATAGCTATGACTACCTTTATTAAAAATTCATACAAGATGATAAAACGGGTAAATTTACTAATGGTGCGAATGCGATGACTAACTACTACCTCTACTATTAATGTATTCATTTCTTGAGTCACCTATATTTCACCCCTTTAGTTTTGTGCCGTGACTAATAAAAAATTAATCAGGCTCGCTCGTTACGTTACCCTGGCGTATTCGGCATATGGCTGCACGTAGGACTCAGGTAGTGAGGTAGCTAGGGTAGCAGGAGTTCGCAACTTACAAAATATAATGCGGTTTCGCTAGCAAGGGATTCGCGCGGCTCGTATGTACTTAATAACCTGACTACTTGATATACACTCCGCGTTTGCCGCTACCCTCCCATTTCTACTTAGTACAAGGCTTTGTTCATAGTAAATGAGTCATTTGATACAACTATGTTCCCTAAGATTTTTGTTTTTCCCTTCTTAGGATTTATGAGTAACACGTCAAAGTAGATCTTCCTTCACAAGTTTTGGGGCCCTTGACAAAATTATCTCTGTTGGCCCTTACCGTCATTACTTAAAATTATTAATTAGATATAAGAAAATTGGAACCAAAATTAAATGCAACGACGCAATAAAATGTCAATCGGGTTTCTAAATTTGATGTTCAAACTTTAAGGCAATATATTACTACTTTGCAAATAACGGAACTAAAATATATACAGTTCTCATTTTATTTTGTCCAATATTGCTATACTATTTTCATTTTAAACTCAAGGGATCGGCAGAAAACGATTAAATGTACCGCAATTACGTTTACAAAGGAACTCAAAATATGATCCGTCATAACTGGTTTCATAAGGGTTCACACAGGGTTGTACAGCCCCATTCGCCGATACGGTCAATCATAGGAAAAAACAAGAATAATTTTAGGCTGAATACGACCCTTGAAAATTTACCTATTTTGACCATCGATAAGCGATATGGGGTAGCCGCACTAATGGATTTCATTGTACTTATATGGGACAGGGACGTTTAATCATTTTATGCCGATCCCTTGAGTTTAAAATGAAAATACTATACCTCGAGAACTATAAGACCTACGAGGTAGGTTAAATTAGCAAACAATTTCTATTTTACAAGACTATTTTAATGAGCATTATTTTTTTTTCAACCAAAAGTTTACAAATTGTTGTATTAAATGTAACTATATTTTTTTATTTGCTTGTTCGACAGATAATTTTATTCTAAATTCAGTGATATAATATTTGTATAACCTTAGCTAACAATTTTTATGAGATATATACATGTTTAGATGTATTTCATTATAGTTAAAATAAGAGCGCCATGGACGAATATCAACTTTTTCATTAAGAGTAAAATTATGCATTTTTCTATTTTATTGAGCTTATTCAGTATTCACACAACAATAATAATTTAATAATAGCAACTGACATTTGTAAACAATAATAAATAGTGCTATTGTTTCGGTCGCAGCACTCTAAAATCTGAATCCATATCAAACTTGTTTCGTTCATTACGCCCTTATTTTAATTATAATGAAATAAATCTAAACATGTATTTTTCTCATAAAAATTGTTATTTATTTATTTATTTATTTATGTTACTCTGTACAACAGGAATTTAATCCCAATTACAGTACAGGGTCCACACTCACTGAATACACAATAAAATCGAACAAGTAAATAAAAAAAATAGTTCTATTTAAAATAACAAAGTTGATATCCACAGTTTCTGAACCACTGGTTGAATTTTTTTATGTTCATGAAAATAGTATTGTAAAATAGAAATTGTTTGCTAATTCAACCGACCTTTATTAAATTATTCTGAATTTTATACATTTATTTAAATATTAAACGTGTTCTTGGCAAGACTCGCTTCGCTAGTACTTTAAACAAACAAACCCTAACCATGTAAAAATGCACGCGTCACACACACACCATCTTTTATTTTATTTATTATAGACAAAATTATTATAATTTTATTGAAAAATATGGTAACGAAACAAAAATAATAACGAAATGTCAAATCGGTACATTTATTTGAAAGTGATAAAGACAAAATTCAAAACTACCGAAAAATGAGACTGTAGCGCTAAAATATATAATAAGAATTGTAAATTTTCATGGTCGTATAACAAATATTTTGTGTATTACATATCAATAGTACTTTGCCTCCCTCGTGAAATCGTGTTCCTCGACAAGTCTGCGTCTATAATATCTTCACTCGTGCGATATACTGTCACATTGCACACTAGTTTCATAAATATCTATTTTTATATCTAATAATTTTGAAAAGTTTGACAAAGTGAAATAAATTAGTTCAGAAGGTAGAACCTTATTAATTATTGCTACTAGCGCTCAATGTTTTGTATTTTACCTACCTATTGTTTTGTAAAATTTTATATAATTATTTATTATTGTTACTTGAATGTTACATATTTGTTCAACATTAATTATTTCTTGCATTTTATGCGTCATAAAGACTTATCTGAATTTAGTATATGAATGCATTCAATATTTTTTAACCTCATAAATGCACGTGTAGCCGATAAATATTATTTTTATTACTAACATAAATGTTAGCCAGAAGTAACACATGTTGTACTGATTGTTCATTTGAATTAAATTATAAAATGAAATATGAATGTTGATAGAGGTGTAGTTAAATTCTTAAAACGTTTATTCATAATGTGATGACGTAATAAATTATATAACAAAACTCAATTATTTATATTATTTATTACGCTGAAAATCAGGAAATTAATCCCAGAACCTTCAGTTTTTCTTGAAACAGCTTCCATTTAAACCGGAAAAACTTTATATTTATTTTAGTTCTTATTCCAATTATCTGCTTCTATTCAGAACTTCCAACCACTAATCCAATATTTCAAATTACAATTCTTGATTGGTCTATTTATATATTTCCTCGAACACTAATATTCTTTCTGGTTCGTCTTATCGAAGCACTACAGACGCGAACGTGAAGTCGAAGCAAGAATTGATTACACGTCGGTTGAATCATGTCGCATTTTAATTCGACACATGTGAGTCATGTCGCGAGACGGGTGGGTGAAGCGGTGTGTCAGGGTGAGTGGTTTGTTAGTCACGTGCGAGGGTGGAGGGCGCTGGTGCCAGCACCGCAAACAAATGAGGGGCTAGATGACGAGAGACTGGTGGTGTCTTCCTAATTCGCCCATTTCCATTTCGGAAACTAATAATGTTTGATTTTATTTCTGTTATTCTTTGACTAGGCGTTTCTAGATTATTATTTTTTATTTGCTTTAAAATATTTGTTTACGAACTAAGTGCGGGAAGACGATGATCCCGCATTTTAAAGCACGAGCGACTGCAAGGAGCGAGTGTCTTTAATAACGTGAATGAGCGGAAAATGCACGTAGTTTGTATAATATTTTTTGTTCCAGTACTGGTATTTAAAAAAAATACATCTTTAATTTCAACTTGTGCGAGTACACTAGAATCTGCAAATTATAAACAATCTTTATCAATTGCAAACCAAGCTGCTTCAGGAACTTCGATTTCTAATTGTCAAAATGTTTATAATAACGTAACAATTGTGGCTATTCCCAATCTAAAAATATAAGTTTTTAGTTCAAATATCAAATCTAACCTAAAATAGATTAATTAATTTAAGCATTTTATGTTGTTATAATCTTACTTTTCATTAAACTAAGTTGTTATATTTCACAATATGTGTTTTTTCTTATTATTTATATAATATTAGTCGCGATTTTTGTTTGATTACAATCTGCAAGAAGTTGTATCAATGACGTCTTTAATTCAGAGGTTGTCAAATAGATGGAACTGATGCTGACAAATGTTGAAAGAATTTTAACAAATTACTTTTATTTCCCAAACTTTGAATAAAGGAAAATTTAGGGAAGTTTTATTTTATAAATTAGATTTTATTATTATCAAGACAAATTTATTTTAGAATGTTCCAAAACGCCAGTGTTTTTTGTAATTTCTACAGTCAAGTCGATCGGGAAGCACTTGTTCCAGATTGAGTGTTGCGTGCGGGAAGTCATTTTGAAGGTTACGAGTACAAAAATATCATTTAACGTACTGGTTTCCATGCCGCAAAATAACATCTTAATCATATATCGACAAACTGTGGCTTTGTACGTTTGAGTCACGGCGTAAAATTAATGTGAAGAGTTGGGAGAGGGCGAAGTGGCCCTTGCTAGCGCAGCGTCGATGTCCAACCCGCAACTACGCGGGCACACGACCGCACGTGTGCAATATGTTTGCGAATTGTTTTGTCGTGATATTATTATGTGACTGTATGATGAAATTGCACGCATAGTGTGGCTTGCTCGTTGGCTGGGGTGGGTGCGTCCAGCTAGTTTGAGAATGATTCGGATGCATGTATAATAATATAAACAAGTTGAGAATGAGTTCAAGCCTGCGAGGGAAGCTCAATGTTTCGATGCTTGAATTAGCAAGGGATATAAAATGAATGACTACTGTTTTATTATAGTGTCATTGACTTTATACTTTCTAATCTATTCATATAAGGGTGGTGTTTGATTGTCATGCTTTTGGCACCCTTGGAAAATTTGAAATTGTCTGTCCTTGTTCTTTTATGGGGTAGATAGCTCAATGGTATCGCATCGGACTGTGAATTTGTATTAGCAGTCAAAATCAATTTTTACTACGAGTACATTAAAATAACTCCTGTAGCTCACCCTCCATTAACATCTTTGGAGGCTCTGATTTGACGACTGGTAATCGCATTTCATGCCTATAAATGTATAAACTTATTGAGATCTTCCACAGCCAGATTGGGAAGTTTTAAAATTTATTTATTTTTTCCTCATTCTGGATAAAACATTTAAAAAAATTCAGTAAAGATTGCTTGTGGATCTGAGAATCCAGGTTCGATCCCCACAGCCGACAAACAATTTTCATCAAATTTATTCTGCACTTGTGGCTTTCCCTGCACTAACGTCTTTGGGGGCCGTGATTTGACGACTGGTAACCGCACTTCACGCGAAGAAATATATCATTATCGAGATCTACTACGGCGAAGTGCCACACCCAGTAATGGGTAATAAGCGTGAAGATATATTTATTTTTATTTAAAAATTGCAACAATACATTATTTCTGCAACTATTGTTAAAAGTGTCAGTCAGTTCAATTACAAATATTATGTTTTATGTGATCGAGTTTTAATTAAAACTTTTATTTTGTGGGTTAAGCAATTAAGTTTGTTTCGTAGCAACTATTTTATTGCCATTAACAACACGCAAAAAAAGTTTTTTTACGATTGTGTACTAAGTGATTGTTTATCGCACAGCGTTCAATAAAACGCTTAGTTGCTATGAAACAAACTTAATTATATAACCTAACATGAATTTTTATGTTTGAAATGTAATTTATTTATATAATTAGTTACAGCTCGATCGTATACAAAATACTGTATGAAACTTGTGTGTTAAAGTTTTCACACTTCTTGCATAAATAACTATTATTGCATGCTGTGAATTAATAATTACTTTTTGCACTGAAATTGAGTATATGATAACTCACTTTTCGCAAGACCGTAGAAAATCATAAAAATAAAACTTCTTGTTAAAAGGAAAATGTAAGTATCTAACAAAATTGTAGTTTGTAGCGACATACATACATAGATAACATCATGCTATATCCCATTAAATGGGGCAGCATGAACCCCTGAAACAGTCATAGAGCATCAATGCATATCAACATTCTCATTCTGACACACATTTGTAAAAAATGAAATTTGATGTGCTGAAGACAAAAAAATATTTTTGTATGCCTATGCGTATTTATTTCTGCTACTTAAACTTTAAAAATACTGATTTAATACATATTGAACTTGAATCTGAGTACACAGTATCGCATTAATATGATGGCTTCTGGTTCCAGAAGACTCATGTTTTATATCTGTACAAGCCAGTAGCTAGTTCTAAATTTATCAGCTTGCTAAAATTTCCCTAGAGCTCTCGCGTACCTAACCTAGAGCTCTCCCTCCATCTACATTTCCAAGTGTCGAGATTTAATAAAAATTTAAAACATGTCATCAACTAGGAACTATACTAGAATATAGCTATATTCTCAAGTCCAAAATTGAATAAACAAGCATATTTTAATTTTAATAAATGTATCATCACAACTTTCACCCATTCTTGGGTGAGGGATTCTGTTGCAGATCTCGGTAAGTGATATATATTTGCGGTTACCAGTCCCACTTACAAGTAACACTACCCAATTGTTATTCACCGATTTAAATGAAACTTGGCACACTAATAGAACTCTAAAAAATATTGAACCCCCATTTTTTTTTCTTTCGGAAGTTGCTTTTTAGGGGTACAAACCACTCCTAAATCGCAATAAATGAAATTAAATAATACCAAAATATTATGCATTCAACATTGGTTACCCAGGCGTAATCTCGAAAATAGATTCAGCGACCCCAGAAACCTCCGAGTAACTAGTTTTGAACCTAAAATTCTATTTCAGTTGAATATCGTAATTTCATCCCTCCATCCAGTTTTTAACCCCTTAAAAAAGTGCATATGATCAAAATGACCTCGAAAATAGATTTTGGCGATCTCAAAAACCCCTGGGTAACCTAACCTAACCAATGTTGAACGAGTAATATTTTGGTATTATTTAATTTCATTTATGGCGATTCTTGCTTTTACCACCTTTCAGGGGTGATTTGTACCCCTAAAAAGCAACTTCCGGAAGAAAAAAAATAAAAGTTTAATATTTTTAGAGTTCTATTAATGTGCCAAGTTTTATTTAAATCAGTGAATGACAGTTGGGTAGTGTTACTTGTTAGAAGAAAATATAATAATATTAAATTCAGAACAAATTATACGTGTATGTTTTATCATTGTAGCCATTTAACTTTACTATTTACTTTTAATGAAAGAGGAAACAAGTAACAGTTAGAGTTGGGTCACATAAATTTCTATATTCTATACATATAGGCTGTGAAACTTCTGACGATAAAGTATTTCTCCCCCTATGAACTAGCGCAAGAAATAGCGCTATTATCATATAAAATTATATACCATTGACTACAAAGTGACAGGTGGGCGTAATAAGAATAATTTTTCAGGTGGCACTACTCTTCTCATAAATATATCAATACTTAAAAGAAATATTTATTAAATATGATAAGTACATCGTTTCCATCTATTAAGAAACATAGTTTGAATGTATATAATATGTTTCAGCTGTGGATACTTGTAAAAGTTGTAACGGGAGAGGATCACTTTCTCCAATTCATTTTTTCATATTTGTTGAGGACTTCGAAGGACCACCGTGTGTGATCACACGGAAATGATTTTGATGTCTGTATGTTAACCACTTTATTCACATTCACACAAATGATCTGAGTTTACATGGATGAATAGGTGATGTTTACTGTACGACAGTTGGTTACAGAGAGATAATTTTTCTTATTACCTAAAACTGAATCCTTAACATAGTGGGGGTGGTGAAAATGATGGTAGGGGTAGTTGGTGGTAGGGGTGTATCTAACTAAATGGCGGTAAGTACCGAACAATATTCTTCATTTGTTCCGATATTACATTTTTCTATTATTAATTTTCACAACTAATATTAATTTTTTCTACTATTTATGTATGCCAGTAATATATTTTTCCTCTCCATCCTTTTTTATATTTTATTTTTCCATTATTAATTTTACCCAGAATAAGTTTTTAAATTATAATTAATAACTTAGAATCTAAACATTTTATTTTTGTTTTCATTTAAGGTTTAGATTAGGTTAAGTTTAATTAGGTTAGTGTAGATTTAGTTTGGTTAGATTGGATTAAAGTATTTTTTTATTCATTTTTGTTAACTATTTATTTATCCGGCTAGAATAAAGTTTCTAATAAAAAATGCAAGAATAGTAAAATCTTTTTTGTATGGTCCTAAGAATAATTTTCCGTTTCCTTAATAGAAAACTAACAAATACTTGTAGGGGTAGGTGGCTTAATGGTATTAAGTCGGCCTGTGGATTTAAGAACTCGGGTTCGATTCCAACAGGTGACAAACAATTTTCACCACATTAAAACTACCTCTGTGGCACCCTTTCCACTAACATATTTGGGGTCGTGATTTGATAGCTGGAAATATATCACTTACCGAGATCTGTTACGGCAGAGAACCACACTCAATAACTGCTAAAAGGTGTGATGATATATTTAATTTTTTTATTCATTTTATTTATTTCTGATTTTCTGACAAACTCTCCGTTTACAAAATAAATCTAAAAATTTAAAAAGGCCTATTATAAATTTATAAAAGTTACATATGGTATTATTAAACTTAACCTCTATTTTTCGGTTTGTTACAATTTAATTTCAAAAAGCAGCCGTCAGTACGGTGGTGTGGATAGCGATACGGAATTTAAATCCGGAGATCCCGAGTTCGAATCGCACTCAAGCTAAAAATTATATTAACTACCACATTGCGGCTCGGTGAGTGCGGACCCTGTACTGTAATTAGGATTAAATTCCTATTGTACAGCGTAACATAAATAAATAAATAAATAAATATACATAGTGACCAACAGACCTATTTTTTCAACTTTGTTTTTAGGTTCAGTTCTAAAACGTGAACGTCCGCCAAAATATTGAAATCAATGAAAATATCAAAATTTGTAACTGTCACCAGATATAGGTGTTGTTAATACCTATATTATTTTCACACTGTACTCCTTCGCAAATTTGAACTAAATATCAACAATGTGATAGATAATATTCATGTAATAATCAGAAACGTGTTGTTTTAGCCTGAATCCCCCGATGAAATTACATCCATTATTCGGAATACTGTATTGCTTTATGTATTGGAAATATAATGGAAATATCATGTAGGTAGGTATTTATTTTAGATAATATATCAAGTTATTCGTTAGCTAAATAAAATATGATAATACGTACAGAAATTGAAAATAAAATAATATTGTTATTTGCTGCTGAAGATTATTTTAGTACCCAAATATAACATAATATATTTTTGTTTATATGTAGAATTTGTTCAAAATAATACCGGTATTAAATTATCAAAAATATAGCTACAAATTATCAGGAACATTTTGCTTTGTATATTTTTCACTAAAAAAACATTAATTAATTAATTGAATATAAGTTTCTTTTGTGCAGAGTAACAAATAATAACTATTTATGTAACAAATACATAAAGGAGGACTTTATTGCATGAATCGTAGTTTATGGCCGAGCGAGCCTAGTAAGCGAGACTGATAAATAAGATTAGTCCAATTATGTATGATTTGCATACAAAGCTTTATGTTCGACTGTCCTGAAGGCGATTTGATTTCTTGTGAAAAGCTTAGTTGTATCTCAAAGTGTTCTATGTTGCTTTTGTTGAACAATGTTATTTATAATTATCAAATTATTTAATTTATCAAAAAAAGATGGAAAAAATGGTTCATAATAAGAATTCTAAAAGAAGTAAAATAAAATGAATGAAATATAAATGAATTATTTAAATAATTAGATATGGAATAGGTGGCTTAGTGGAAGCGAGTCGGCCTGTGGATCTTGAGAACCCTGGTTCGATCTCCACAGTCGAAAAACAAATTAAATCTACCCCTGTGACTCCCCCTCCACTAACATCTTTGAGGGCCGTGATTTGAGTAATGGGTAAAAGGCGTGATGATATATTTATTTTATATTTTAAATAATTAGGTATAATATTTATTTTGACTTTTATTTTTTGACATAGACGAGAATCTAAGTTTGCTTTATATTTCAGTAAAGTGCTATTTTATGGACATTAAACAATGTCATAAATGGAGTAGTTATGGTGCAATCGAACATAATAGTATATTGAAAAACTAGTAGTACAATTGGGCATTGTACTCGTAATACGTGTCTTTCATATTATTTTTTCTATGACGCATTGATTTACTTTTTATTTAAAAATAATTATTAAAGTAGAAATAAAAAGTTGGAAATACTGACCATTTGAAATTTAAATTATTTTGACATTTTTAAGTTAGGTTATAGTTTCATAATATTGTCAATATCATTTTAAAAATAAATACCTGTAAATTTAAATTAAAAAAAAGTGTTTCCTGTGTTTTATATTATAAATATCCCACAAAAAATCCAGCGGTGTTAAATCCGGTTATCATGCAGCCCAAAGATTTTTAGACAGCTTCTGTAGAAAAGTATTTTAAAAAGCGCTCATATTGAAATATTATAAACTATTTGTAGTTGTTCTGTAAATTAAATACTTTCCTCATCTTTTAAGCAATTTTTGTTTTTTTATTAAAATGTGTGAATAATAAAAAAATAACTTTTACTGACTATTTAAAAAATAAATTATGGGGATGATTTCAAACATTTCTTTCACGTAGAATTTTTGTCAATCTCTAATAATTTAAATACTTTACTCTTGACAGTAAATTAAAAAATATTATTATTAATGATAAATATGATTTCATAATTGATATATAGGTTTTCCGAGAAGTAAAACTTTTTCTATTCTATAATTGTTTTGTCAGATCAATAATAAATTTTTTTTGCAAACATTCTGTATCGAAAAATACTTCAAACTTTTAATTGAAGAATTTTGCCTCTAAAATAATTTGAAAATAAAATTTGACAACAAAAAAATATACGATGGCAAATGTTCAAGATTATTTAAAAATACTGTAAGGAATCATAAATACTCTAAATCCTGAAGTTATCTTCCAAAAAGCATGTATTGTAGTTCTTCTTGAATAATCTTCTCTTTAATTAGAATTACGCTGTCATTCGTAATGCGTGTAATTTTGGTATGTAGCACAAACACTTAGATGTCGGATTTACAGTGTCTGACCTCACAAAGAGAATAGGTTCCAACTATCAGCTTCAAAGCGACATAACAGGGAAATAGTTTATTAAGGAATGTGCTCACATTGCGTTGCTAACTTCATTGCACTAATACTTTAATCGCTTTGCACTTTATACAACAATAAGTAAAAATCTTGTGCTTTGAGATTAATTACATTTTAATTGTGATAAATAACTATTCAATGTGTGGAAAAGACACCTAAACCAAGCTTAATTCACGTTCATCTGGAGTTATGTTATTTAATTCCGTCTTTAAACTATTAACTTATTTTGCTGAACAGAATGTCTTTAGTTCGTGGGTTTTAATTATATGTTATGCAAGATTACAATCATTTTATTTTCTAATGTTTAATTAGCTGTTCAACTTACATACTTATGTGAATATTATTTTATTCTTTAAACGAGCAGATGGATACAAATAAATTTATTTTATTTTAATTTCTTAACTACAGTCGCGTATCCTGCAAGATACATAGCACATTTTGCGATAAACAGCTACAAGTAACTGTAGAAAAAATGTATATATTGAGAAACATGTTGACCGATTAAGGGATAAAGTAGGGTTTATATAGTGTGTTTCTATACCTCTCCCATAACAACTTACCCTTTCAATACTGTACACGAAATCAGACTAGGTACTCAAATAAAAATAAGGTATTACACCAGGTACTACATACTAACTATTTAATAAATGATTATCTGTAGGCAGGGTATATACTTTTATTTCATTAGTAACATAATTATATTTAATTAAATGTACTATTAAACCAGTGACACTAAAAATGTTCGCTAGGAATGAAGTACTCTAAATTTTTGCTAATCTCAAAATAGTTATTTGTGTATTAAGAGCGTAAAGTGATTCTTTGTTACTCGAACACAGTAATTGCAGCGTGAGCCGAAGGCGAGAGCTGCAATTACTGTGTTCGAGTAACAAAGAATCACTTTACGCTCGTGATACACACATAATTTATCTACGATTGCATCTTAAAATTATTAAAAAACGTACGCGTATTGAAAATAAATTCGTTCTGTTAACTGTCAATATGACAAGTTTTGGTTTTGTTTGTATCCCTGGTAACTATTGAAATAATCGCACATTTAATATCTTTTTCGCGCGTTGCCATTGGAAACGTCGTAGAAAAAAAATCTTTTTGTTCTATAATCAGTATATCAAATTATATAGTGTATGTCATTAAAGTGCCACATCCAGTAATGGGTAAAAGGCGTGATTATATATTTATTTATTTATATTAAAGTTTCGTGCAGAGGTATAGAAACACCCTGTATAGTGTTTTTGGGAATACCTATGTTCTCATCTTATCTGCTGTCAAACGTTTTGAATTTATTTTAGATAAATATGCTTGAAATTAAAGATATATGGGAAACGAAATTTTATGCAAATTTTAATTGAAATATTTTTCTGCAAACATTTTAATAAAGTTTAGAACCGGAAACAACAAAAAATGAAAGACTTATTTTCTTTTGAACGGTCTATAATATTTAATCTTTGAAAGAGATACTATAAAAAGTTGCTAATACATCCCATCAACAATGGTTATTAGAAACTATGAAGATGCTAGTCAAGTTTCTTGTTACGTATTAGCAATTGTTTCTAGAATTAGGCTGAATATTCGTTATAAATATGTAAGCTAAAACGAATGAATACAGAAGTATGTTATAAAAAATAAAATATTTATGTCATTTCGGCATAAATACGACAAGCATTCTCACATGCTCTGACAGTGTGGTTAAGATCAAGATAGAACACGGAAAGCAAATAAAATTCTCGAACAGAATAAAAGTAACAATAGCAGTGAACACATATAACGGCAGACAACCATATGACAAATCTAGGATACTACCGCATTTATAGTCCCCCCGAGACAAGGACATCTTAGTGAAAATAGGGCAATAAATTTTACATGGCTTCGGTCTGCAGAGTTGCCATTATCAGGAACAAAGTCGTAAACAAAGCGACATGTATAAAAACACTGCGCAAAATTTTATTGATGGATTATTAAATACTATTGCTCTTTCAACACTTAATATTTTTTACTTTTTGTCTCCTTTCTATAAACTGACTTTTATAAATGAATGGATCTATTTGTATTCACAATTAAACTTGAATTCAAATTCTAATTGAATTATTTTGCTTTCTGGATTAAGGTAAATATAAGAAAGTATTATATATTTTTTTAAATTACTATTCAAAAATGTATAGCTGTACGATTATTTTTTTTTTCTTTGTTAAATGGATTGGAAAATTTTTAGGAATTGACATAAACATTGTTTTTGTTTATGTTTCTTCACCTGCCATTTAAAATCTATTTTTAAAATATAGAATATTGTTAAACGGTAGTAGTTGTTTGTATGGTTTGCAAATTTTTTTAGTTTAATGTATAATTGATGGATATAATTACAACAAAACAATTAATCTGATACGGGCAATATGATGAGGATGTAGGAAGAAAGAGTACCAAAACAGATCTTCGAATGGAAACCTATCAGAAGAAGGAAACGAGGACATTCAAAGAAAAAATGGTACGAAGAAATCAAGAAAAATCCAAGAGGATGATGATTATAATATATAATTGAAGAAATAAAACAACAAAAAAACTATTTTAGGTTAAAACAACAACAAAACAAAGACAAACATTTGAAGTTTGTAAAAGTTTATATTTGTGTTTATAATTATATTAAAGAAAAGAACTAAAACTGTAGCTGAAAATGGTCTGATGTTTTTACGAATGCCAAACATTTGAAGGTTATGACAAACAAATAAAACAGTGACTAAGTTAAGAGCTGTGACTGAGGCTTTAATAAATAAATTAATAAAATTTTAGATAAAATATGTAATAACTGATGTGTTGCATAATTATTATGTCGTCACAGTCTTGGTCTCTTTCCTGATTTGATTTTGGTTGCAATAAGCATATTCACACACTGCTATCTGACATAAATCTCACTTTAATGGCAGCTAAAATGCACTGCACATTCATTTCCTATACCCAATAAACATGACTTCAATTATTTTATGCTAAGTACTATCAACATCACGACCATAAAATGAAAATGCAGACATTGGACAGGATATAGCAGTAATCTTGGGACGGTTTGCGTTGCATCAGAAATAAGACGTAAAATATCTCGTTATTATTCTGATAAATAAAAACAAAAAACTCTGCTGTTATCACCATAGTTTCATTTGATGTTGCTAATTGTTATGTACCTGCGGTGTCATATGCATATATTGTAGGGTACAAGTAAATAGAAACAGGAACAATTAGATTTTTTAAAATTTAAAAAATAAACAATTATGAAAATTACAAACTTGAGACTTGAAGCAAAGGTACACTTTCAGTTGGTCTCAATAAGCTTACCATTGTTATCATTTGTATTTCTTTGTTTTTTTTTTCTTTTATTTTATGTTTGCTAGTAGTGTTTTGTTTAATATACTCAGAATATAGTTCGCTAGTTCTGGTTTTAATATAAGTTTCATTTGTCTTTTAACGTTTAGGTAGAAAAATTGAAATATGTAATTCATAGGTTTATTTAATAGTGTAGATTTTTTTAGTAGAAATTAATTCTTTCAGGATATTATTAGTTAATTATAGTATTATTATTTTCTTTATTAAACATATAATCATTCTTTTTAAGGACTTTTTATTTAAACATCAGCATTTTAAATCATTTCAGTTCCAAAATTTAATTAAAATATTGAAAAATAATTGCCCAAAATCGTGAAATGGATAAGTATAAAAGAATAAATAAAACCAATGTTTTAAATTAATAACGACTTTAAATTTACATCTATTACAGAACGTGAGGAAAGACGTTATTAATTTAAAATATTGGTTTTATTTATTCCTATATATTTAATTAAGATATTTTGAGAAAATTGCTTACAAATTATTATTTCAGGTGATATCTATGTTATAAAAAAGAATACATACGTTATTTAAAAGAAATTACATCAATGTATTGCTACAAATTAATTTTTATTGAAAAAAACAAGTGCCTACTAATTTTTAATATTTATAACAAAATGGCAGTCATTGTATTGTTACCATGGCGAAGTTATAGCCTATCAATTCATAACAAAAACCTTCTTTTAATGTCAATCTGTAAAAAATTCTTTTATCATCGCATTTTACAAGTTTATTTAATTTTTGTTACATCTCAAGAATACAACAAAGGGAATTTCGTTTGTTCTTTACGTTCTCAGGTTTTAAATGAGAATGTCTGTACCTAATATTTCATTTTGTTAATTCAAGTGAAATATAAATTTCTTCTGACGATTGTAATATTTTAAAATCTTTCTGAAATTTTATTAAAATGACGGAATAGCGTTGGAATTCAGATATGCACAAATTCTATTTGTTTCATCAGTAGTAGTTGTCAGTCTCAGTCGTGCAATTTGCAGAACATGAAGGCATCATTTTACAAGCGAAATTAATCTCGCTAGAGTCTTCCTCATCTCAACTCGAGTCAGAAGCAACGTGACTATTATCTTGTTAGACACATTTCGTATGCAATGGCGCCATACATTACTTTTACACATTAATACACAACACGTATGTAATTTAGCTGGTGTTCATCTGATTAGCGATATTCAAATAACCTGACACTGAGCGTGGAGAGTTACTCTACGCAGCAGCATCTAAAAAAAACATTGAAGTCTAATTAAGACAATAACGAGAGTTCATTTGTTTGCTGCCAAACTGACACGCTGACGATTTAATTATTCAGAAAATTGTTAATGAGGCGCTATACGGTCAGGAGTACTAGCCTTCGCCTTCGCCTTCGCCTTGTCTGTTTCTTGTGGCGTGCGCTACACTTTTTATTACCAATTTATTTACTAAGTGCTTTACATGCCAGCGCACTCTGTGTGAAAATAATCAATTTCCTATATGCCTATTTACTTATAGACGAGCAATCTTAAAAGGTTATTTCCATAAACGATTTTGTAAACTTGGTTTACTTTTCCATTATACTTTGCTGCACATTGTTCATATTTGTTTTTTCAGTTTTCTATTACCTTAACTAATGAACTACATGGTAGTTTTTAAGTATAATTTTAGTAAAAAACAAACTAAAATACCTGCTATGTTGGTTTTTCTCCAATGAGAGGTTAAAGAGCAACTATTTGGGATAGAATTTTAATAGAAATTAATAACTGCGATGAAAAAATATGTTTAACTTTGCGGTAATTTTAAACGTTTAAGAATCCGTTTATCAATGTTGAAATATGATAAATGGGTAATATTGCATCAATAAATAAATAACATTTTTATGCAAACAACTCAATTTAAATATGCGAAGTTATTTTTTTGTACTACTTTATTTAATGCTGATATTAGCGATGGACTTTAAAACGCTTTTAACAGCTGCTGTTGTCAACGTACGCTAAAACTTCTAAATATATTTTTTGAAAATAAATATCAAACAACGTTACTCATTGATACAGAATTATATTAATAAGTATAAAAAGGTTTTTGAATTAAAATTTGTAATAATGTTTTTTATGTAGATTATGCAGTTCCATAAAAATTGTATATATCATGTCTATGAAACGTGTTTCCGAATATAGCCTATTGAAAAATTCATTTTTCAATACGGCAAACTTTTACTATACGGCCTAGGTATACAAATAGCAAATATATAGCTAATTGCTGTAAATTACGAGTATACTTTCAATATTAAAGATACTTTTCACTTTCTTTACAATTGAGAGCATATTCAATGCATATTTACACTGCCAAATTTTAAATGTTTACTTGGTTTAAATAAATAAAAGCAATGCATAGTTAAATTTCATATGGAACAATTGACATTGCTGCAAACATTTGATTTGCTTTTATTCATTTAAATTAAATTTAAAATTTATATTCCTGCGGTGCAAATAGCTAAAAAAGATTCTAGAATAGTTTTGTCGTACAAAATATTGCTGATAGATTTTATATTTTCTATATCAGCCATACCCAAACTTTTTTGTCCGATGATCCCTTTATACTCTTAGAGATTATTAAGGATACCAAAGACGTACTCCTTTTATTTGTATATATCAGTTACCATGATCTGTTTGAAAATGTGACTTTACCGATCATAATTAAAATAAACTCAATATAATTTGTATAACTTTTGCAAAAATAGTTGAGGTTCGGTTATATATTATTTTCAAATTTTTACTAGAATTCTTTGCCCGAGAGTTTTAATAATACGGTCTAATGTGAACATATTTTACTTTTATATATTTTTTTATATTTTACTAGAATTTCCTGTTAGAACAATAATATGATACAAAACTCGGCATATTTTGAATAATTTTTAAAGAAATCATTGATGAACGTTTAAATGTAATTTTTAACATTTAACAATATTATGAGGATTCAAATGTAATATTATGATTTTAATCATTTTTCTTCTTCAGAAGTTTTAAAATAATGTAACGATTTTCAAAATTATTAAAATATTACTACTTAATCAAATGATCGATACAAATTTTGAAAAATGTTTCAAGCAAAGGTTGTTTTAAATTAAATTAGGATCCATATTAGTTACTACAGGTATTTGTGACTAACACTATCTTTTATGAAATAAACATAAAATTTTTAAAATACTTCACAATATTCCATTAATTAACTTAAACCTCAGTTCTTCGTTTAAATATAAAGTTTCAATGCATAATTTCACCGCGTTTTAAACTCATGATTCCAAACAGACCGACGGACCGCCGGACTAATAGACCGAGTTTGTGACTATGTTTTTTTTTGTATTTATTAAGATCTAAAACGTGAAGATTCATCAGAATATCGAGATGCAAAAAAATAATCATCACAATAGTTTTCGTATTATATAGTCGGGAAAGTAAAAAGGAGTAATTTCACAGTATATCAATTTTACTGAGTACATCTAATTTATAAATAAGGATTTTAGCATAAACATAAGAAATAGTAGGTGCTTATAAAGTAACGTTTATAACTAATTAAATAAAAAATTACGTAGTATAAAATTATTTCATAATTAAAAACGTTCTTGGAATACGAGTATATTGCACAATGAAATAATATGTGTAAGATTATGCAAAAAGAAGTAAAAAATAATAATAAAGGAGGTCATCCCATAGAAGACGAATATATAAATTCAACCTACACTACAATTACGCATTCGTCACTTACATACGCAACACTTCATTACCATTACCATCATCAAGTCATACAGGATGTTACTACTGACATGTTTGATGGCGCATTCCTGATATTTTTACACAGAAACCGGCGTAAAAACACCGGATCCGAGTGATTATTCGGGCGCAGTCAGTGACCTTGGTATCGGAAGTACGTCGGACGCACCCCTGCGGCATACGTCACAGCTGATTGCCGGTTTCCGGTCGCTGGTGTTGCAGTGCCAGACGATACGAAACTGCAGCGGCGGTGGCGGCGGTGGTGGCAGACGACGCTGGAAATAGACGCTGCATAAACGCGTAGACGCGTGAGTCATCAGTGGCGTATGTTCGTATGCTCCCCTTGTCGCGACGTCGCGATCTACTTGCAGCCGTCGGCGACACAGGAATTTCACGACGAAGGGTTAGTGTGCAGACGGTTCGGTACATCATCTTATTTAAAGAATATTTTACGAAATACTTTAAATGAACGATTTTAGGAAGTTATTCATTTCTATCTATCCTCAGATAATGAAATTTGTATTAGTCGATACTACAGATGTTTCGGTGTAATATTTTATTTATGACTATCTTATCAACAATATCAAATGAATGATTTTAAAGTCTGACAAAAACGTCAAAATGAAGATATGTTTACATAACATAAAGGAACTTTATTGTTTCACATTTTTATAAATGAATGAATGAATCTATACGACATTTTAATACTTGTAACCAAATTTTATGTCATTTTTATTTTGAGGACAATTAGTGCTGTGACTAATACAATGTAATATATGTAAATATTTCTTCATCTTGAAGTAATGGTGAGCCAATCAGGATTAGAAGAAAATACGTCCTATGAAACCACACTGTAATCTCTCACTAAACGGACTATTTTAGTGTTTGTTGTAGGAATATGCAATATGGTTGTTACAAGATTTTATATTTATAAATGTATATCAGCAATTTCGGTTATATTAGCATTATTTAATAAATAATAACAATAATAATTCTAAATAAGGAATTATTAAATGAATAAATATATATATATACATATATACTGGGTGTTAAAATAGTTCCGGAACGGTGAAATATCTCGTGAAATCAAGAAACCAAAAAACACGTGTTTCATATTTTGCAAAAACCTATCTAAGCACACCAAACACAAACCCCAACTCCCACCCCCAGAGGGTGGGACGGGGGTCAACTTTGAAACCTTAAATGGAAACCCCCATTTTAAATTACAGATTCGTATTCTGCGAAAAAAATTGGGGAGTTGGGGTTTGTGTTTGGTGTGCTTAGATAGGTTTTTGCAAAATATGAAACACGTGTTTTTTTTTGTTTTTTGATTTGATGTGTATTTCTCGAGATATTTCACCGTCCCGGAACTTTTTTAACACCCAGTATATAAAAATGTCGTGACTTAAAATAGAGTGTGACATAACATTTCACACAGCGTCAGCGCCGTGAAGCGACTAAAATCTGTACTATTTATGATTTTGAACAAATACTATCCTATTGTCTGCTGGAAAACATCCTCTAATCATTAAACTAAAAATAGGGAACTCTGCTTGTATATGGTAATATACTATAACTAAGATGCTACAATTAGATCTGTTTCGGAATTTCGAAGTTGGTATACTATTGTTAATATTATAGGGTATGTTTTCAACTGTTGCTAACTTAGACTTCATGCTGGGCATTCGAAATTTAGCTTTACCGTTAATATTTATAAATCATAAGAGTGACAGATCGTTTTATTCAAGAATTTTAGCCCTCTTTGTTTTATTCTAATATTTAAAAAAGTATTAGTTAATATTCCAATGTCTTGATCTCAATCAAAAATAAATTTTTCACAGGGTTCTTGAAGTGAACATTTTTAGTACCACTGGTTACCGAAAAATCTTTAATAAAATTTATAATGTATTATTTATTTCAACAACTAACGTTTAATAACAAATAAATTCAATTTTAATATTTCGTAATTCAATATAAAAATTAAAGAGTGTATTTCAATATTGGAATAAAAAGCCATGTTTTATTAATTTTATAAACTACAATAGTATCCAATTTTATTTTATGGGGTAGGTGGCTCAGTGGTATCGAGTCGGCCTGTGGATCTTGAGAACCCTGGTTCGATCCCCACAGACGACAAACAATTTTCACCAATTTAAAAAAATCTACCCCTGTGGCTCCTCCACCACTAATATCTTTGGAGGCCGTGATTTGACGGCTGGTAACCGCACTTCACGCGATAAAATATATCACTTACCGAGAAACCCAGTGATGGGTAAAAGGCGTGATGATATATTTATTTATTTATTTATTTAGTATCCAATTTTAAAACCAATTACAGTACATACTACGAAACATCAGATTTACATTAAATTATTTGTTGTTCAATATTAGTTACGGAATAAAATAATCCACTATAATTTTTATTCCAGATTTTACGTCAATTAGCAATATGGTAAAATATTCATTTCAAGAATGCTGTCCTTAATTCTATGAATTTTTAGAAACATATTTTTGGACATTAAAATGTAAATACCCTCAAAGTTTGAGACCCTTTTTTAACACCCTGTATAGATAATTATTTCGAATATGCTACCGCTGTAGCAATTAAACTCACCAAATGAGAACGGTTAAATCAAAATCACATCGTTGCTTTTGACGGATTTGAAGATTCCCAGTCTTGCACATATTCCACCAATGTTCTAAAATAACACAGCATTAAACAAACCAACGTGTCGTCTGACAATGTTGATGCCTAAGAGCCTGAAAACCGACGCCGACGCCACCGTCGCCGTCGCCGCCGCCTCTGTTACGAGACCGCGACTGATGCTTCTGCTGCCTTGTGTCCCAGTTTGAGCGAAGCAGCACTTTGTCAGTGTCATTTTTGACTTTTATCGAGTTTCAGATGCGATAGTCTCTGCTAGATTTGATGATGGTAACGCAGTGAAAATAATATGGGGTTGAAATGATCACTTGACGTCCTGTGCTGTTTATCGGGATGTACAAATAATGGAGGAAATACATTCTATAGGGAGGACATTGCTTTTGTGCATGGACACACTGCGGCTCTTTTGTACTTTCAATATTAGCTCACATACACTTTAAAGCGATTTGCAATATTGTATATTTATTATACTTATTTATATAGTGGATTCAATTTTTGTGACTTATCGCAGTAATTTCCAGAATTATAAAATTAAATATATCATCGAGCCTTTTACCCATTACTGGGTGTGGCGTGCTACTATACCATATTTCGGTAAATGGCTTAGGGGTTTAGAGTCGGCCAATTGAGAACACGGGTTCCATTTCTACAGCCGCCAAAAAAAAAATTCTTTTATCACTAACATATTTGGAGGCCGTGATTCGACGGCTGGTAACTGCATTTCGGAAATTGTTCGAGAATAGTATATTGTAATACAAGTGTTGAAAGGGTATTATTAGAAAGCGTGTGTATTTTTCAACACGTATATTACATCTTTTTTTTCAACAATAATTTAGCATTTTACATTATAAGAAATTAATTAATTTTTATATCTTTTTGTTTTATTTTCTCTAATAATATCAAAAGTTATTGCGAATTCAATGTCTCACTCTCGATTTTTGTATTTATGACAACCGAAGATAATAAAGTCATATTGTTGACACTTGCAGAAAATAATCACTTATCGGGCTGTCACAGAAAAAATGTTTTTGTTAATTCAATAGAACTTGTAGTTTTTATAGTTCTCAAGATAATAATGTCGAGCTTCAAAAACTGAATATAACTATTCTAGTTTATGCAGGCAACTAAACTAAGAAATTAAATTAGTGAATGAAATAAAAAAATAAAAACAAAAGTTTTTGAAGTAAGAGTTTATAAGTAAATTAGAAAATAAAAGTTAAAAGAAAGTTAACTATTTTAAACTTTTTTATTTAATTTTGTTTTTTTTATATATTAGTATTGTTTTAAGGAAATACCCTTCAAATGATAATATAAAATTTAATAATAGAGAGAAAAATTGCGATATCGTCACGATTTGAACCTGGGACCTATGAACTCCGGTCACTAAGCTATGGTCGCCAAGTGATTAAGATCTGGTGTTATTCCAACATTCTCACTATTTTTGTTACGCCAATTGCAGCCTCGATCCTGTAACTCCTTCATATAATGAAAGACTCGTTATTTAAGGAGAATATTATCAATTGAAATGATTTTTTAATTAATATTATCTTAAGTAAATACTTAACAATTGATGATATCAAAATGAATTATAGGCTACCGTAGCTCAGTTGTTTTACAGCATATAACTGGAATTCATATGACAATGGTTCAAACCCAATGTCAGTACGGTGGTGTGTATAGCGATACGGAATTCGAATCCGGAGATCTCGAGTTCGAATCGCACTCAAGCTAAAAATTATATGAACTACCACACTGCGGCTCGGTGAGTGCGGCCCCTGTATTGTTATTGGGATTAAATTCCTGTTGTACAGCGTAAAATAAATAAAAATAAATAAATAAATAATTCAATTAATTTTGTAATTTGAAAAATATGTTACCATCGTGTGATTTGATTAGTCTTTGAACAATTTTCGACTGCTTTCTTAAGAGTATATTTTACTATAAATACAGTAAAATTAAAAATTATTATCATATATTGAAGATAAAAAAATATTTAAAATAAATATAAATTTAATAAATAGTACGTCCTAAATTAAATTTTCTGATTTAATTGCTTAGTTTAATTTTAAAATGTGGCTGCTAGATAAATCCAGCATTCGTGAATACTTAATCATTTTATATTTATTTTTATGCATTCACAATTGTACAACTCACGAATTATTGGTTGGCTCAAATAATACATTATTTTTGAAATTTTGAAATTGTTCGTTACGGCTACTAAAATATGGATGTGACTTTTCAAGTTAACTAGATCTTGACTGTGGTTTCTAATGACGTGAAGTTTGGACATTCAAGGCATGGCTCAAGACTTTTGAATCATGAAACGTAAATAAAATACAAATACTTAGTATATATCAAAATAAGTAAATGCATTCTTAGTTTATTATTTATTTTATACTGCCATTAGTTTTAATAATAATTAATGTATGTTCTAACTATTAACCTTATTTTAATATAAAAATAGGTGTATATTTATACTTATTGTAACTGTACGTGATTTTATGATTAATATTGTTATTATAGTAATATAATAAACAGAATTATATATCATAAGAAATATTATACATATTATAATAGGTATATACGTAAGCAGTTATGAAAAGGTTGATATTGACGAACATAATATTTGCCAAATCGAGCGAAGCGAGTTTTGCAAATTATGTGAGTCAAACAATATCATGTTTTCATAACGTATTACGTACAAAATTTTATCTAATTCCGCTAAAATAATTTTTAAAATACATAAAATTCTAAGTTTATGATATTTCAAAGCGTTGCCGTGAAAATAAATGAATAAAATATTTAAATTTAAAGCTTATGATGTCATCATTGAAAATGAGTTCAGAATCAGAGACAGACCTTCCTTCTGATATCGAAGAATCTGCTAATTTGCTCGTGAACTGTTTAATACCAGAAAAATTATTAAAAGTATATAGATCATAAAAATTTTAATAAATAGCTTTTTCCGTTATTTTGCAAACATTTTTGAGAAAGTTCAAATTGTCAATATTTATTACGTAACTAGTTATGTAAAGAATTCTTTACATAACTCTTGAATGACTGTTATGAAAAAATTTACATTCCATAACCTCAAAAATTGATGTAAAACAGGACTTTTCATAACGGAATTAAGTAAAGTATTTTACACTATTAAAGCATTTATCTTAATAAGAAAGATAATGTAAATTGTTTAATAGAAATTAGTCCATAAATATATTACTTTAGGTAGCTAAAAATACTTAATAAGGTAATGATTGCCGCAAACAATTTCTTAGAATTCATATCTGAATGTTTTTCATACAAAGATACATGCTACAAAGTAATGTATTATTTACAGCTATTACTCCGTTATAATTTCTTCTAGCGAAATTATTGCAGCCGTTTCCTATGTAAGTAATATTTATTATTTATTTTGCTTGTAAGTTAACTCATTTTATGTTTCTTTATAATAAATAAAAGAATTACCGGCATTTTTATTACTGTAAAACATCTTAATTTATCAATTAAGTGTGCAAATATAGACGGAAAATATTTATATTAATTAAGTTATCGTTAGCGATGAAAAATAGTTCAAATAAAACTTTTAAAATAGAACCAAGTTTCAGCGTGTCGTAAATTTTTCAAGAATCCATTTATGATACCTGTAAGAAAGTCTATGTGGAAAAGTTTTCAAAGTTTAATTGAATACTATTTTACTACGTAATTTTAGTTGTATGTTAATTACCCCAAAAAGTATCAAACTCTATTTCCGCCGAATTTTTTATCAGTTCACAAATATATAAAAAAAATTAATGTCAGGATACGATACGGAATATTTCGCCGGCATAAATACACGATATCTGCTTCGGACACTGCATAGTCGTAAATTAAATTTTTTACTAGAGAATGATGTACGTACTAGAATTTTTTAAATATGAATGGTCGCTCGGTGGTGAAAGAACATCACAGAGGGCGGTGAGATTCCCTACCCTCGCGTCTGAGTCCTAAACAAAAGACCCATCGCTTGGCCTTTGTTAGAAGTCTAGTAATTAGAGGCTGAGGGAGACAACGTACCTACACACACGTCGTTGCCATCCGCGTTCGGTTCACAGAAGTATGGAAGGCACGTACGTTTATACAAGTCTATTGAAGCAGATTTTTTTATTAACTCAAAAGGATTTCAAGTAAACCAAGTCGACTAGTAGCATTTGAACTGACGTGAAAACATTCTCGAACATGTTTTTCATTATCATGCTTCTTGGGAAAATTCTCCGATATTATTTTTAGATTTTATGGTATTTTAGTGAGAAACGGAAGTATATTTTTGTTTCAACCAAGGACGGGGCTATTTTAAACGAATATTTTATATAGTTTATGTACCATTTCTCAAATGCATTTGCATACATATTTTTATAACGTAAGAGTTTAATTTTTGCATTAGTCTACACGTCTACAGGATATGATCTAGGATTATGTAATATTATGAAATACACATATTTGACAACTTAGTACGATTATTAGCTGTATTCATATTTGGAGGGCAACTACTGGGATATCGACAAGTATAACAACTACAAATCAGGATAAGTTTTTCTGAAAATACGCACATATTATTTAAGTTTCGCGTTTAAAAAAAGTAAGTAGATTATTTAACATAGGTAGTTCATGGTGTAGAAAAATATTTAACCTGAAACTGACAAGAAAATAAACATTTTTCTGACCTTTAAGACTCAGGAAAGCTTTGCTTTGCATGCCTAGGCAGGAAAATAACATATTGCCTGCCTAGGCAGGTAATGAAAGAAACGTGAGTGTCTAGTTACTTAACAACATAAAATACTGACTGAATATGTAAGTCAAATAATTCTTTTAATTTAAATTAATTTAAAATATGTATTATTTGTTTATAAGTTTCAGGTACAATATTATACGTAACATGTCAGTAAAGCGTCGTACAGAATTCGTAAGCTGTTTCAAGCCTTGCTATTGCTCGGCATGAAACTATCTACTCATCAGTAAAAAAGTAGGCTTTTTGAACGTCATTTGGTGACAGAAAGTGAATAATTGCAAACCAAGATTTTTGCAGACGATTGCTATTAGCAACGGGGTTCTTTGTAGACAACAAAAGTGATAATTCTTAAAAAAAATTGTTTGTATTAGTTTCCTTGTTAAATACATTCAACATTTTTAATTATCTCAATTAAAAATTGATCAATTTTAATTTAAAATCGTAGAACAAATGTTGTATAATATTTAATATCGGTTCGTAAAATAGCTACTTTCAATCCTTTGATATAAATAGCGTTTTACTTAGACTCAACTGCAAGATGTGCAAAAGTAAATCATAGTTCTCGAGATTTCAGTGCAGATCTTTTAAGTCTGCAACACAGGATACGAGTGTAAAGTAAGAAAAAGAAAAAATGGTTTAAATGCTATAATTTTGAATGTAATTAACAACGTAGAATCCAGCACATAATTACAATTTCGTGTAATACTTTACGCGGAAAGCGCGGTTCGATTGGAGTATTTAATGAAACATAAAACAAAAAGAAGATGTATTATTTTTTAACCCAGTTTCAAAGCATTTTAAAAAATGCCTGAGAATATAATTGTTAGCTGTTTACCAAATTAATAAAGAAAATGAAACATTGTCGGTTATTGTGTAAACGTTAACATGACCCTTAATATTAAATAACAAAATTAAATTTCAAACACATTTCAGTGTTGAGGGGAAACGCTTTCACCCGACGTCAAATAAAATGGCATGCAGATGTTAAAACAGTTTCAAAATAACACGGTTAGTACATGACAACACGTTCCACAAAAACATAACACGCGTTATATTGAAATGAAAATTTATTTCGGTACGAAGTGAATATAGGATTTAGTCGAAAATAATATCCGTACAACTTACATTTAATGAAATCCCCGGATAATTCAGGGCACAGTAAATTACGCAGTCGATTAGAATATATTATTCGAATATTTGTTTCGTTTCGTTGGGCGTGTTCGTTCAACAAACTTCGGTTGTTGTTGCTGATGGCTATGAACCGATTTGTTCGGGCACCGAGCACATGTTGCGTTTACACGTGTATGAGTTTAAACACTATGATTTAATTTTCACACTTTGATGACGAGGAGTTTCACTTTCCGTTTCGATTGAAACGTGTGTCCACGTACCGGCACCGGCAGTCTGAAACGAACTGACTTAAAATAACTTTGGATGCGTCGGCGACTAAACGGACCGACGTATTCCGCCCCATTTCAATAATAGCTGAACTCCGCTGCTATTCACAGACACAACGGTAAGTAAAATGATAAAAAAGACAGATTATTTAGATAGTAAATGAGGAATGGAGAACCGCCGGAAATATATTCAACAAGGAGCTAAAGTTAGTAACAAAAGTATATGTTGATACACGAAAGTAGTGTAACCTTTCATTTTATGACGTGACAATAAACTGAAGGAAAAATATATGCTTCTGCTTTGTTGGCACTTCGCTAGGGAATTTTTTATGTTTAATATCACCACCAGGAACCTGCAGCCGAATATTCAATATTTTATTTTCTGGTTATATTTTTATTGGAGAGATAAACTTGAATCAATTTTGCTAGGGTATTTTTTGCAAACGCGAGTTTATCCTAAACCTAAAGCTGGCTTTGTTGATTTTTATAGTTGTTTTCAAACAAAACAATATATTTTCAGAATTTTATGAAATTGAAACATTGTATCAGTACGTATTTTCAAGAAATTGTATTTGTCAACAATCCCATTATAAATGGATTTTCTTATATTTTGTCGCAATCGTCCAAAAAATTAGTCCTTTCTGATCCTATTTTAAACTGTAAAATTCGTCTTTATCGAAATAGATCCGAAAATACAACCAGAAGAATCGGTAAAATTTTACCGATTCTTAAATTGAAAAAGAGATCAGAAAATGAATGTTTCTATGGTGCTTGTATCTCTGGTCACATTTTACACTTGAAAATCCGTCTTTATCTATCTAGATTGGAAAGTACGGCGAGAGGGATTAATAAAACTTGCAAAGAGAGATTAGAAAATGAAGATCGCAAAAAAAATATTATACATAATATTAGGATCCCAAGTTTTCAGAATTCGCTCACGGTTCGCTTTGCAATATGCTTGCTCACTTAGTATCACTTTCAGGTCTTGTTACATAATAGCTATTTATGAAACTAGTAAGGAAATGAAGATTATTACGCATGTGAAATTTGCAGAACGAGGCGTAGCCGAGTTGTGTAAACACATAAGTAAGGTAATAACCTATTTCCTTACTAGTTTCATACAATATTTTTTCTACTTCCGTTCTAATAAATACGAAAGAGCGTTTTTGAAATTATGAAATTTTGACATATTAATGACAGTTATAAATTCAAAAAATAAAAGAATAACACATCAGAATTCGTCTACCAAGATATCTGTTGCTATGTTAACTCATTATTTCACTAGTTAAATAATGCAGTTCATTACCTAACTCAAATAAGTGAAATAAAACGTCTATTTCCTAACGGAAGTAGAAAAATTATTATTAACGACACGACAAGCCTAAATATTTGTTTTCCACAAAATGATGTAATAAAGTATATCAATTAAAACTCACATTAGATGACACCACGACTCGTTAGTTGCACTGGTCTCCTACATCCACAGATATAGTTGTGCTCCAGTAGTCTGACCTGAAATAAAGTACAATTGTTAACCACAAGACTCAATGATGTCAGAACACAAAGATTAATAACAAAACTCGAAAGATACTCAACAGTACTGATGTCTAGCATATACTAGACCAGCCATGGCCTGATACTTTTATACGGCCTGCGAACGATATTTATTAATGTCATTTCAGTGATTTTAAGAACGTCTTCCAAATTATTAAAACTGTTAATAATCTTTTATCACTCACAAATACATATATACTGCAAGGGAATAAATAAGACAACGAGTACAGTCACCTTTCAAACACTATATTGTCAACAAACACCCGGAATACTGCCCGGCTCCATCAGACGTACCCGCTACTTATAACGTCACACTATTATAAATGTCTTATACAATCTTTCCTAACTTAGATAATAATAATAATCTTACAATTCTGTCGATAATTTTTCATATCTAGTAATATGTGTATATGCAGAATCAGGCTTTCTGTATCAGAGTCATCCTTATAAAAAGTTCTAAAATCGTCAATATTATTAGATTCACCACTAACCATTTGTTCAGGTTGAGTAAGGAAGGTTGAAATTTTAGATTGAAATAAAATAAAAAATGATGCTTATCATATCGATTGATATATTGAAGTAATGAGCAGTACTACATCCATCAATTCGCCTTGCAATTTGTCTTAGTTTCGGCAAATCTAATGCATTTGATTTTGTTGCAACATTTATCAAAAATATATTTTAAAAATGAGCGTAACTCTGTTAAAGTGTACATACGCGTCGAAATCATTAAATTTGTTATGAAACCAGGGTTCTAAAAATGTAAACTTCATATAAAGATTATGTATTTTTGCAAATTTCAAAAATATTCTTTCTTTTTCATAATAATATGTATATTAAATAAATAAAAGGCTTCAGAATCCAATGTTTGTAAAATGTCAATAATAACATTATTGACATTTTACAAATATTGTTGTATATTTTTTAAAGGAGCTGATGATGAGCTAATATTTTTGCTCGAAACGTCCCAAAAATAAATATTTAAAAAAAAACATTGGATTCTGAAACCTTTTATTTATTTAATATATCATATAATTGAATCCTTTTTAAATATATATTACAAATTAATATGTATATTAAATTATATAACCCATTAAATATCGCATGGTTGCATGCGCAAATGAAAACGAAACGGCAACCAGGTTCTATACAACGGAGCTAATTGCTCAAAAAATGTTTGTATTTTTATTTCTTTTATGAAATGATTATTAAAATATTAAAAGTTATGAGGTAATGGTTGGTTTAATATATCTTCATCATAAGTCATTTAAGCAGATTGTATTAGTATTCATTAAGTGACTAAATGATAAATTGTTGGTATACATTTTTTCTTTATAAAAAATCAAAAGTAACAACTGCCGTAGAAGTTAAATATATGCCAATTTATTAACACAAAGCGAGTGCCACATACCATGTAATTTAACCACAGAAATACGCATATCTACATACAAATTACCCAGCACAGTTCTTACGCCGAAAGAGAAACATTATTTTATCGTAAAAATTAAAAACTAATTAATGAATAAAAAGGCTGCAAAAGAAGCGCGACTGCTGTGTGATTGCTGGCGTTGTAACGCGAGGGCAAAAGTAAAACAAAAATAACAAAAAGCATAAATGACGTGCGGTTGCAAAAACGAAACCGGCCAATGGTTGCCGCTTGCCCCAGGGACGCTGGTTTTGTGTCACTCGGTATTTACAGTTGTATCACTCGCCTGCTAAATTACTGCGCTCTTCAGCTCTTCACCGATTCTTCCCTGTTTGCGCCTGCTTCGTTTTCGTTTTGCCTTTATTCTCGAATAATCATTAAATTCTCATATTGAGAATGATCTGACCGCTGACCGCACCGCAATGACAGACATTACTATTTAATGATATTTCGGATAATTTCTGTTTCATGCTAACCACTCTCACTAAGTACCTTCAAATGATGCACTCGTTTCTTTCATGCATCAAATTATTCTTGCTAATTTAGACGAATAAAAATGTCGTTTGTATTTTTGTATAATGTGATAATGACGATTAAAATGTATTTAACAGCAAAATTCTAAATTTTATATTCAAGAGATACCTAATCCTTAATCTTAAATGATTAATTGCCAGTGTTTGATGCGTATTAAATATAAAAAATTAATTATTTGAGGAAGACAGAAAAACTGACACAGGTTTTTTGTAGAAGAGATAGGGAAAATAATAACGAATATGCATGAGGCGAAAGTGTTATTATTTTATTTTTCTTTATTACTCTGCATAACATGAACTTCATTCTAGTTACAGAACTGAGTGTGTGATTAAATAATGTATTTTTACAGCATACATATTCGCCTGTTGATAGAGTCGAACCCGAGCTGCATGGGTGACTTACAACAAGCTGTAGACTATAATCTGACTTATTCGACTACCGAACCGACGAATAATAACACTTTGTTTGATGTAGATTAATTGTGAATTGATCTGTTGAATTGTTATTGACTGACAACGATTATACACATAAATTAATTGTGTAAGATGAGCAGGATACTTTCAGATTAATATTATTAATTAATATTAATATTAAGATTTTGTTGAATTGTTATTTTTTGGATACTACTGAATCCAATAACTAAAAAAAATCGGTCTATCGTTCTGCCTGCAAGCACTATAACTTAAAAACGCGGTGATATTCTATATTTAAACCTTATAATAATTCAAGTTTTTAGTGAAAAACTGAAATTAATTAAATTAATATACAACTAGTGTTATCACAACTTAATTGATGTGTCTTCTAAAGTTTTTATTTATATGTCGTAAACGGTAGTGTTTATCAGAAAATACGTAAAAACTATAAGAACCATTATTTTAATAAAAAATATTAAATAAACACTTGGCTATGTCTTACAAAATTCAGCCTCTGACGATGCCCTCATAAGGTAACTTGGAGGCTGAATTTTGTGAGACATAGCCAAGTGTGTATTTAATATTTTTTATTAAACCTAGTTTCACCAAGTGTATGGATGACGATTAATTTTGTCTTTGTTGTAACCATTATTTTTATTTAAATAACTTTTGTTTAAGTATTTTTATAATTTTGAAAATTATTACTCGAATGTAAAGAATAAAGATTCATGATAGGGTGTTAAAAATAACATTTAATCGTTTTGTCAATAGATTTTTCAATAGTTATTCAAAATAATCCGAGTTCTGCACGTTTGTTAAAATAAAATTTTAATTTTAAGTTTGACATAAACTGACATCTTCATATCACATTTTACTTCGATTTGTTTTTATTTATTTAAGTCAGACATAAAATTTAAATTTCGTTGGATTAAACGAACATCAAACAGATAATTATAATAAAAGTGTCCAAAATGATATTCCAGATTGTCAATAATTTTCCAATATTTGTTCCAATTAGGCCATGTTTGGTATCAACTTAAGGCACTCGGACACATAATTCTAGTAAAAATATTTGACATTTAATCGATTGGTTCATTTGTTATAAGAAGTAACATAAATAATTTTGAAAATCGTTAAGTTGCAAAATATGCGAAGAATAAAAACGACCAAACTCATATTATTAGAGACGTTATGACTTATAGTTTAATGTTAAAACTGACATTTAAGACTTCGTCAATTGTTTCTTCAAAAGTTATTGAAAATTTGGCTAGTTCAGTATCAATTTAAAGCTTTCGAACAGAGAATTCTAGTAAAACTATTACAAATAACATGTAAGCGATTGTCAATATTTATTCTCAAATTTGTACAAATTAATATTTAATTGAAAAGAATTACGTATAGAATATAGAATAGAAACGTGTGAAGCAATACTTAAGTAAGTGAACATTATACATATGAGTAGAAGTAGTTTCTAATGGATATATAAAAAAATATAAAATAAAAATATAAATCCAAACTTTAAAACAGTTAAAAAAGGTTCACATTGTTTTAAATTGCTCTATAAAAAACTAATTGCCTTTATTATATCAATAGATTATAGTTTCTTTCTCAAGTTCTGAAAAAGGTATATTACCTGCCTAAATGTTTGAAGTTTAAATAGACTTTTCTACTCACTAATAGTGTAGTTTTTCTATAAAGTATATATAACAACTTGTACAAAGTAATTTTTCATGTTCTTTGTTTCAGATAATTTTTAAAGCAGGTTCTTCATGTTCATGTCTTGAACTCGACAAAACCACATACCACAAGACCACGTACACATCATATAGCAACTTTTTCTGCAGTATGTGAAATGGATACAGAAATGTTCATAAAGTCTTTTTGCAATGAAGGAATTAACCGCTATTTTACTTTATTTACCACTTCGAAGAAAATTGTTAAAGCTAAAAATAAGTTTTAATTAAAAGCTACAGTGATGAAAATTTATACATTTACAGAGAATTTAAAATAAGGCAATATATAAATTTGATTATAAATTAATGACTTATGTAATGTAGGGCGTGGCATATTTGTGATTTATTTTTACGTGTGTAATGCGGCCACCAGTTGTCAAAGCACGGCCTCCAAAAATGCTGGTAAAGGGGAAGACACAAGGGTAGTTTTATTGTGGTGAAAATTTTTCGCTAGCTGCGGGAATCGAACTTGAGTTCTCGAATCCACATGCCGACTCGATATCACTGAGACATCTATCCCATATATTTAAATCTATGTGCAATTTTAAAGAATATTGTCTATTCATATCGAAAGAATAATGTATATTAATAAAGCGAAAGTAGTGTGCAAAGATATGAATGTTTGGTGAAGATTGTTGGGGCATAGCCCTAGGGCCATTCCGACTCGGTGATGAAAGGTGTGCGGGGAACACGGGCGGCAAGCCAAAAAGGCGGCTATAACCGCCCGCCTTACGTTTAGTTTTTTTTCAGAAAATTTTAAAGAGCGTTATAAATTACTGTCTACTAACTAATGTCAAAAAAGTCAAACTTTATCAAGCACTTTAACTCGTACATTACAAAATATGTTGACATATCAACAGAGGGGTATAGTCGCAAAATTATTCTCGCAAACGGGCGGGACATACCCTAGGAACGCCACTGGGCATAGCATATTTTTCTAAATGAAGAACACGATTTAAAAGTACTTGTTATACTCTTGGGAAAGTAAGTACTAATAATATATAAACATATTTTTATGTTTTCAATATTTAGTATATTGTTTACCTTTGGGTAAAAAATTTTGTTATTTTATTAATATCAGTAGCAAAAAAACTTTGTTGTTTTCTGATAAATTGAAAACATCAACAATAATATTGACATAAATAAAAATTTGACAATCTTATTATTTTCAATAAAACATAAACAAACATAAAGTTTTATTACTTTGTTATTAAATTTAAAATATATGAATACAATTTTCGTTGTTCAACAAATTATAGGTCAAATTCCAAAATTCAAATTTTTCTTTTAAAAAGAAATCGATTAGGTATGTATGATTTTAAAATTGTTCTATTTGTTTTATTAGTAAAAATAAGTATTATTTATTAATATGGTTTTTAATTTTAAATGAATTTATTTGCTAGATAAATAAAAAAACACACTGTCACACTATTTTATTATTTTTTTAGTGAGGCACTCTGTAGGAAAGTGATTTAATTTTGCATATGAAGTTTAACATGAATGAATTACGATACCAGAGATGTTAGTGGAGAGGAAAAATCAGCAGTAATTTAAATAAAATGAAAATCAAATGGCAGCTTTGTGAATTAAACTGAGAATTCACCACACGTCACTGTCAACCAATAGGATCACGAATTTGTTTGAAAATGAACCAATGAAATGTACATTTCGTCGGAAATTCATCACTAGTGAAATTTCATCGGAAATACCACTGTTATTAATATCCTTGGTTACGAATAAAATAAATGATATTTTCAATATTTTCTGCATTTTTTCAGTGTACATTTAATATTCAAAATTTTCATCACTGTAATATCTAATTAATAATGTGCAAATAAATACCTAACTATTCTTGTTAATTAACTCTTGTTTGGTAAATTCTCAAGCCGAATACAACTCGTAGTATGAAAATTGACAGATAATATTTTGACATAAATATACATTCGTTGTTATGGAAATAGGAAACACAACTCGTGCTTCGCACTCGTTATGTTTCCATTTCCATAACAACTCATAATTTATGTCAAAATATTTTCAGCAATTTTCATACTACTTGTTATATTATATATGAAAATATCGAGATTCATTGGCATGTAAGAGTATTTATAATTTATATTAAGTTTTCTATTATTTGACAAGTAAATCAATTTGACAATTTGCCAGGAGATGTAATTATGTGAAAAGGTCAATTTAATAATTCATACTGACACATTTTAGTCTTTCATAACAATTACTAAGAAAAACAATTCCCGTCTCAATTTTTCTCAATTAAGAAAAACGTTAAACCTCATTATTAAAATTCTATATTAAATTCGCATCATAGGGTTTTAATGTTGCACGGCTCTTAATAACCAAATAAAACGTCGACGGCAGCTACTGCAGCAGCAGCAGCTGGATTAGCGTGACGAGACAAAGCCGGAATCAGCCGGGGCGCAGCTTCCTAAGAGCCCTCCTTGCGAGGAAGGAAGGATGCGGAGTCACACCGCAAATCCTAAATCCTTTACTCTCGCTCAGATGAGTTTCGTTTAATAAATCATAACGGGACTCCGACCATCCTTACATGCGTTTCATTCAATGACTATTCAAATGGTCTAATTTTAATATATTTCCTCCCATTTATTATGAGATTAGGATTCTAAAACGACGGATTTATAACTGATGTCTTGAAGAAAACGAAGTCTGGTTGGTTTTATGGAACTTGTTTGCCAGTATAAGTCCACTAAGGTGTTATTTATTGATACTTTAACTGGACTGGAACTACACAGTGTTTGTGTGTATTTTAAAATAGGGAAGAGCTACATTTTAGCATAAAATACTTTGATTATTTTTAACAAGCTATATTTATAAATGTTATTTTGTATTTGGCTATTTGTAGTTTCCTGTTCAATGTTGTTCTACTTTATTTTTATTTGACAATGACAGTGACTGAATATATTGTATAGTCAAACAACGTACGTCATCGATGACGTCATAGATACCAACATTGAATTAACAAAAATAAATAGTTTTGTAAAGTAGCTTATTTAAATCATGCATTTGGCTTTAATTTAAGGTTGAAAGTTGAAATACGAGTATATTAATTTAACATTATGGTTCGGCGAGCTGAACCCTATGCTGTTCTTGGAATTAAGTTCTCGTTGTATGGAGTAGTATAAATAAATAGATATTACCGGAATTCATAGATCCTAGGTTCAAATCCTGGCGGTACCCCATTTTTCTCTTTATAATTCAATTTAAACAAAGCATGCTTTTCATATGAATCGCATGAAATACAAAAAAAAAATTAAGCAAACGAGACGTCATAGATCGTGGATAAAACTGTACAAAATGAAAACTTACTTGAACCAAACTGATAGAATGATAAATATATTTGTAAAATAAATAAATATATCATCACGCCTTGTACCCATTACTAGGTGTGGCACTCTGCCTAAGCAGATCTCGGTAAGTGATATATTTTTCGAGTGAAGTGCGGTTACCAACCGTCAAATCACGGCTCCCAAAGATATTAGTTAAGGGGGAGTCACAAGGGTAGATTTTAAATTGGTGAAAATTGTTTGTCGGCTGTGGGAATCGAACCAGGGTTAAGTGAAAAATAAAAATTATAATAAGAAAAGTACACATTAATGATATTTACAATTATTTAAAATTAAAACAATGTTTTTTCAAGAAATTTTAATTTATTTAAAAGAACTGAAGTTCATTTCTTTACCAGGCATTGGTACCTACTGCAATTGGAAACGTTTACATTTCTATCCGACTCTCACACCATTTTGTTTCGCGTCGTCGTTTGTCAATTTTGTTGTGATTTGTGTATTACATATTTGATAAATAATGCCTAAAGCATTTAAAATGTTAGGAAATTTATTATACATTTATGCAACAATCATTGCATTTAATTTTTTGTATATCCTATAAACGCAACCGTCTTTGACGTCATTATTCTAGTTACAAATTTTGATGACGTTTCTCTTCTGCTGATTTTTTTTGTTTATAATCCTCAGTGTATTAAATGAGCAATAATAAAATTTCTGAGATATAATTGCAATTACAACATCGCTAAAATACAATACTGCGACGCCAGTAATCAAAAAGTAAACTTAGCAAAAACAAAGGTGATGAAATTTAGGAAAGGAGGTAGACTAGCTAAAGTTGATCACTTTGAATACAAAAATGAAGAAGTCGAGATAGTAAATTCGTATACATACTTAGGAATGACATTACAAACTAAAATGACAACAACACAACATATCAAAAACAAGAAATTACAAGCAACGAGAGCTATGAATAGCTTAAAAAATTTAAACAGATTAACAATTGAAAATGCATATATCTTATTCCACCAGAAAATAAAACCTATAGTAATCTACGGTCTTGAATATTATGCAACATTGTTAACTGTCAAGCACCTGCAAGAGCTAGATAAAATAAAAGCATATTTTATAAAAAGAGTCCTTGGGGTACACAAAAGCGCCTCAAGTACGCTATGTCACCATATCATCGGATGGTCAACTCTTATAGAAGACCTGAAACCCGAATACAATTTCAACAACGAAGAGCTCCAGAAATACAATCACGAGAGAGAAGAGAAAAACTGGCATTTTGTATTGCAGAATTTTACTATCGGCCCAGCCTTCAACTCCACCTCCTGGCGACAAGCGAACCAGAAAAATAGAAGTAAGATCTGCAGAATGACAGTACATGGTTTTCACTTTAAAATATGCTGTAATCAACAAGCTTTCCATGAAATTGATGACGATTGCGAATGTAGATACTGCCAACGAAGGAACATCGGTCGTTACCATGTTTTAGATTGTAATGCTGCACTGCAATCGGGTGATATAGAATGGTACAATGGTAATTAGTCAATGCTATTTAAAAATATTATTATTTATTTACTATTTATAGTTTTAATATACAACTTATTTATTTATAACTCTGACTACAACTATGAAACAGTTACCAACAATAACGACGTGCAATATTTTAAAGCCAAATAATATTCTATTTGATACTACTTATTAAATTTTATTGTATTTATATTTACTGTCGTGATATTATTTATTATTAATTATTTGTAATGTGGATTACGTAAATAAAATTATTATAAAATACGTAGGTCTTCATAAGTCTAGAAATTTTATTGATGCCTTCTTTCAGTGGTATATTTAAGATATAAAAATGTAAGCGAGTACGTAATATAATATTTTAAACTACTCTAAGCTACTTTCACGTAAATACGTCATTGTTTTCAGTAATACAAGAAATGAAATAAATTCAGTTATTAAAAAATGCAAAATGATTTTCAAATGAATTCAATCTTGCATGAAACAATGTTTGATATCTGTATAAAACGTGGACTCTCTTTTATTCCTAGTAATTTTCTGAGATTTATAACGTGTACAAAACGTATTATTATTCTTGCATATGTAATCAAGGTAGGGGATTGTGTTAAAATTCCAAAAGACTTAAACGCGGCATTAAGATAACAAACCTTCGACAAATTTTAATGAAAAATTTTAATTTAAAATAAATGTATTCAGTGTTATGTTTTCGACCGCAATCAACAGATTCGCTTCATTTACTAAAATCTCTTATCCAAACATTATGCGGCTGACTCCAGAAAAGTTTCTAAATATTCATAATCAAGATTTGCATGCAAAGCACGTCACACATGACGTAGACGAAGATTAATTTTCTAAAAAAACTGTGATACCATTCAGTATAGTACAACTTAAAAGCTAAATACTTAGAATTATATTAAATTTACTATGTTCGTTTCATTCAATTTTTCTGGTAGCATACTACGCAATATTCTCAAGAGATCAATAATTATAAAGCATAAATATTTTTAGATTTTAAACGAGAGTTATGTTTACGTATTTTAATAGTTTGATTTTGCTTTATATTTCTTGGCAACTGTATCAAATAAAATATATAAATAATTTATCAAACACCACTTATGACTCAAATCGCTTAATGCACGAAAATATGTCGTGTTTATTTGAAAATTTTAGATATACATATATAATCACGCCATTTTACACATGTCTCAGTCTGGCACTCTTTTATAGCAAAGTAATTAGGGTTACTTATCAAAAAGATATTGGTGGTGAGAAATTAAAAATGTAAAACAATGAAGTTTGATCATTCCCTGGTACAAGAAGTATTAGAAATCAGAACATATGATTACTTTTTGTAATCAATTCTTTGTAAACTTTTGTAGTTTCATTTCAGTTCTCGCCGGTATCGCCTGATGATGATCATACTAATGAAAATCGTAGAACAGTATGAACAAGACTTCATAAAAATGTATCCTTAAGATTTTTTCCTTTCCTATTTCACTAGAATATATAATAGAATATTATAGGTACATCTAGGGAGAGAAATGCATGAATTTTCATGAGGTGTAATTTATAAACAGAGGACGAACATATGTTCTAAAAAAATTAAAAATAGGTGTTAAAAAAGGATAAAAAAATTTCAAAGTATATTCATGTCGATGAGTTGATTCGCCATCAAAAAGAATTTTTTCAATATTCGCAAAATTATGGACATGCTAGTCGCCACGTAATTTTTAATAAAAATAATAATTCATTTGTTATTCAACATCAGTTACGTGGTTACAAAATCCATTATTATTTTTATTAAAAATTATGTGTCAACCACTAGCACTAGAAATGTACTCTTTTAGAAGCATGTATCTACATAATTTTGCGAATTTTGGAAAAATTCTTTTTGATTGTGAATCAGCACATCTATATACCTTTTTACCGTTTTTTTAACACCCTGTATATATATTTGACAGCAAAACTGTCCAAATAATATTAACTCCCTAGAGGAATAATGTGCATATTATTTTCCTAGGTATAAAATGTTTTATTTCTTTCCCGATTTTTTTATAGAAACGGTCAAATACTCCTAGTAGTGAAAAAATGAGTTTGTATGCATCATTTAATTCTAAATAACTTTGCATTTTATAGTTTTTACAGGAGAACAGAAAATTGCATAAATCTAAAATCACATGCTAAGTCTCTATCTTCATAAATAGCCGGTACTGACCTGTATAAAAATTAAATATATTACTTTTGGATCTAATTCGTACATATTCATATAGCCAATAAATCAATATTGAATTGAATTAATAATTTATTACCAATTGTATAGTCTAACATACATTATGTTATATCAAATAAACAATATGAATATACATTATAAAGACATTATTAAATTAAGTTTCTATTTAAGTGAAATAAGAAAGAGAAATGATTACCACACATATGTATGAAAGAACTGTCAATGGCATTTTAATGTCGCCGTGTTATTTTCGGTTTTACCTTCACGATGAAAAGAAATGTAATTTAACACTAAATGTATTGGTTAAGAACTTAAATATTACATTAGAATGGTGATATAAATACCGGAAACTGGATTACAAAATAGTAGTGAAATAAAAAGTAATATTAGATTTTAACATTAATTTTTTTTAATTCTCTCAGAGACTAATGGTCTTTCTTCTCATGTTTTACTTACGAAGAACGAGAGAAAAAAATGAGTGTGATATACTCACTTTCAAACATATAATAGATTTGAGATCGTATTTAATTTAAAATGTAAAATTAATTATATCATTATTTGGTATTAGTAAGCAGGAAATTTTACAAGAAAATGCATTGAAATACATGTTTTTTATTAGAATAAAAAAATGGACGAACATAATTGTTTTATAATAAGATTATTTTTTAGTTCATTCCACGGTATTTCAAAGATAATTGACTAACTGCGTGCAATGCAAGCCTCAAGAAAAAAGAATTGGGAATAAAAACCAAATAAATTCCACATAATTTGATCTAATCAGATTTTCTAGATCATAATTTGTATCTCGTTTTAGTTATAAATAATTATCTCATACTTCATTAGTAACACGTTAAATTTGTAATTATAGTTTAGTTTTTATATGTTATAGACTAATTGAATTTTAATTCCATGCTCAACCAATGTTTCCTCACCTGATTAAAGTTTTCGAACAAGAGCACTATGCAGTATACTATGAAGAATACGACAGGTTTATATACAGGGTATTAATTAAAAAGCGAGCTATGGACATTTAAAATATAGAAAATAACAACATTACTTGTGAAATTGACATTTCCTTTGCTTAATTTAGTGATGAATTTAAATAACTTTCCTCACTAGTGAGGGAAACGGTTACTATTACAACTAAATTGAGAGAGGGTAATATCATTTGATATGAGGACCAAGGAAACGTGATGTGTATTTGTTAATTCAAGTACTTTGATTTAAATAAAATAATTATTAAATTTCTTGTAACGCAAACGTCAAAATGTAATTTTCACGTTTAATATTGAAAAATATAGTATGTAACACACGTGGGAAAGGGCCATTTCAAAACTCGTACTTTCGTACTAGTTTTGGAATTAAATACTTTCATCACTAGTATCATAATATACTATTACTTTAAGCAAATACTTCAAATTAAAGTTGGAGCGTATTTAGTCTTGCATTTAACTAAATGAGCCGATTGTGATCTCGTGTTTAATTAAAGTTTTCAAAAACAACAAATGACAATTTAAAAAAGTCATGCTTATTCATACCATAATTTTCTAGAGCTATAATCGGATATAATTGTTTTGTTGCAGAATTTATTTATTTTCAACTTTTATTTGACTTAATAATTTTTGAATTTTTGAGCAAGTGAAAATTAATTTCATAAATTGAATACCGGTGCAGTTCGAATTTTAATTAATATCCAATGTATTTGTATCTGGCAGTACGGTGGTGTGGTAAGTATTACAGTATTCGAATACCACTTAAGCCAGAAATATATGAACTATCATACTGCGGTTCGATAAGCCCGGACTCTGTACTTTAATTGGAATTAATTTCGCATTTTAAAGACTGGCACAAATAAAATAAATATATAATAAAACACATTTTATAGAAATAATATGTGTGAAAACGTTCTTACTCTAATTCAAATTGATATATTTACCATAAAATACGGACAGCAATCAATTATTAAGAATACTACTTTTGTCTCGATTTTCGTAAATTAAACGATTAAAAATATATTGAATCTGTGTGTGTACATTATTTGATTCATTTTTAATAACAGCCAATTGAACAATATAAAAAAGGAATTTGGTTAAGTAAGTAATGGTTACAACTGACTGAATTACAGGCACCTAACATTTACTAACATCTATTACCAATTCCAAGAGGAGGTGTTTACCATTCTCAATTTTGAGTATTCGTATCTCGAGAATCAATACGAACAGGGATTAGAAATGAAACAATCAATTTTGAGATCCTGGACTAGTATGTAAAAATATGAAATATAAAAATATTTGAAAGATATGTTTTAAATCAGACACGTATCTCAAGAATTTACTTACTTTTAAAATATGTCCTATTATTAAATATTTTGATTCGCTTATTTTCTGTCATATACATCTTGCAGATTCGTAACATCTTTGCCAACTTCTAAACTCCTTCAACTTTTCTTTCTTTAAATGGTAGGTATATTATTATTGACGTTAACTTCATCACATTTAAAATGAACAGCATTTTAAAGGATGCCGGTTAGCGCAATGCTGACTTGTATTAATATAACAACAGGGACGAAATGAACAAACCTAATATTTGAGTAATTACCATTTTATCATTATGAATAATAACAATTAGGCAGGTGATCCGATACACGTTAGCATAACATACTCAAACATGCATAGCTCCCGTAGCTGATAGCAACAAAAGACAACTTACCGGAACATTCAGTTAACTATTAGTGAATACACGTATTAATAATGGACTGGACATTGTTTGGATCGGTTTGGTTAATATAGCTTCCTAACATGAGCTCTTTATAATTGCTGTTCATACAGAACAAAAGAATTTAACCTTCTGAAAGCACCAACCATTAGAATTTAATTTTGTTTGCTGTTGCTGAACAATATTCATTCAATACATTTGTATATTTACATGGGACGATACTGTATTTGTTCAAAGAAAATTGATATTTTTCATTTTTCAACAAACAATTTTGTTTGATGTCTCTTTTATCAAATAATGAAGCAAAATAATGTATTACTATAAAATATATAATAACAGAGAAATAATTATGGTATATTGCTTTATAAAGGAATTAAATAAGATATACTTTACTGAACATGGTTTGTGGCCTGAGCGCAGTAATGGAGAGAAAATTATTTTATGAGCATTTGAATAATAAAGAACTGTTTATTTAGTTCTGTCTCTAGGGGTTACGAGATTTTTAACGGGCTAGCCCGTGTAAAAATTATAACGGGCTGTTGACATGTATATCATGACAACATTAAACAAAAACATTTTAGATATTGCGTTATACTACTGTAATTAATTTTATTACATATAAATATATTGCGATTCAACTGCCCATAAAACATTGTACAATGCTCGACCGTTACCTGAAATTTACAGGCTCACACAGATACCAGGCTAGCGCCTGTAAATTTCTGTATAACAGTCTTACAATGTAAATAAATATTTTTCACTATCAACTACTGTTATAAACGATTGATGTCCTACAATTATTTGATTATAAACTAAACAAAGAAGCATTTGACTCTTGTGACAATAATTTTGAACAAATGAAATTACGTTTCTACAGTTTTCAAACCGATTTGATATAAATTTTGTTTACAGATCAAGTTCATCCTGTTATATGATCGAGACATTTTTATTTTAATAGTACCAACTTTAGAAGAAGAAATACATTTCCGTAATTTTGATGATTACGTACTTATAAGAATTCAAATAATAAAAAAATAAATATATCATAACGCCTTTTACCCATTACTGGACTTAAGTTTCACTCAAGTGTGAAGATGACCAACAGTTGAATACAACAAATCTTAAGGATATTAGTTTTTTCATAAAGTCTTATTCATACTATTCTATAATTAAATAAAAATTAAATCACGCTACCGGTTTCCATCATTAGATCATAAGGCGATATCGGCAGGACTACAAAAGATATTAGATTGTTGTAAAACGAAACACATACAAAATAAATAAATAACCTACACAAAATGAAACTATAGAAAAATCACATCACACACTAAATGTAAAAATAAAAATAAATATATCCACACGCCGTTTATTCATTACTGAGTGTGGCATTCTGCCGTAATATATTGCAGTAAGTGATACATTTATTCGCGTGAAGTGCGGTTACCAGCCGTCAAATCACGTCTCACAAAGATGTTAGTGGACGGAGAGCCACAGGAGTAGCTTTAATGTGATAAAAATAGTTTGTCGGCTAAGGATTTGAGAAACTAAATGTGTACCGAATAAAAGTTTTAGGCTATTTCATTTCATGGAACTTTGCGTGATGATATATGCTTAGGCGAAATCAGATGATATCTGTCTAGATTTATAAAATTATACTATTGCATTTATAAATTAAATACATTTACAGAGTATCATCTGGGTATCATTTATCGAATAAATGTTTCAGATTGGGTAAAGCGATCAAGTGCAACCCTAGATCTAGTATGACAAGCAATCACCTCAGCTCAGTTGTTATATTTGCTACATAATATAGATAATATTAATTCTTCCACTTTTTGAATAAAAGCAAATGATAATAAAAATCGGAATTTCAGAGAATATATAATTGGATAAAATGGGTTAAATCTGTTTTCGGTTCAACGTTAGTAAAAAAATATTTAAATTTTTTGTCTAACATACAAAGTAATCTAAATCAGAAGAGTGATTAATTTTTGCTGAAATATTCATGATCAAGCATGCGAACTTTTCGTACGTGCAAAATATGTTTTTATTACCACATAACAAATGATATCATCGGACACATAAGATGAAATATGATAGATTTGGAGCATGACGAAAATATGAAGCTGAAATTAGTGAAGGGTCGTGATAAAATATGACACCAGAGCTTTAAATATAAAATTTAACATTTTCGATAAATTTCCAAGGGACTCAGCGTGGGAAGTCAAGGTCTGTCAAGCAGAAAGGAATAAATTTTCTAAACATTTTTTGCTGTCAATTTCGAATCTGATAAGTTGTTGCTACCCCCCGAGTCAGTCATAAAGACATTAAAAGGCCGACAAAGCACCCCGCTAGGACGCAGACTTGTCAAGGAGAGTATTTTTCGTTATGGTGCGTTTCGGGACACTATCAAGTTTATTGACCGTTCGTCCACAAAATTGAATTCGTTTCATGTTACATCATTTCTATATGAAACTTGTAAATGCATATACTTAATACTTAATGGAGTAGGTGGCTCAGTGGTATCGAGTCGGCCTGTGGATCTTGAGAACCCTGGTTCGATCCACACAGCCGACAAACAATTTTCACCAAATTAAATCTATCTCTGTGGCTCCCCTTCTACTAATATCTTTGTGGGCAGTGATTTGACGGCTGGTAATCGCACGTCACGCGAAGAAATATATCTGCTACGGCAGAGTGCCACACTCAGTAACGGGCAAAAGGCGTGATGATATATTTATTTATATAATACAATTTAAATTTGTGTATTAGTTGTGAAGCCCGATTGTATAAAACATTTATTTATCAATCAGATTTGTAGTATTATATAGTATCAACCGTATCAAAAGTATTATGTATGTATTACTATTGATGCTAATGGCAGTTATATTTTAATTGTTAAATAAATAAATACGAATTGAATATTTGACAGCAGTCAATTATTTCATATGATATGTAACTTTGTTTTGTTTTTATTTATGTAAATCAAATTTGCATTTAAATTTTTGTGATGCAACCGTTCTGAAATTTAAATTTGTAATAAGTTTTGCAATTTTTTAATACATGTAATGCAGTTGAAAAATAGTTATTTGTATATCAAGGGAAAAACGTGAAATATTTCTTCACGAAGGTGTCGTTTAATTTCTTAAGACGAGACGAGGGATATACAGTACCTGCGGGAAACATGACACTTTTTTCACGAGGTATACATATAATATTTTTTACTACCCTATCAGAAGCATAATTTTCAGAAATAAATTGCAAGTTTAAAAAGGTTGTATTATTTTTTTGATAGATGTCATTTGAATGTCACTAATGTCAAATCATATTGCTGTTTATAAATTGTCATTGATATGGCTTTACTTTCTTGCTTTAGGAAGGAAAAAAATTACTTTCTTTCCTAGCGATGAAAACTATAATGAATCGGACTAGTAAAGATTAGTAAATACATATTTCTAAAACTAATTCAGGTGGTCAGTTTTTATTATAGTTTCTCCACCTATGTTAAACATGAGTAATTCTGCGATTACTAAACTTACGAATATGATATGTGCAAATTGTTTTCAAACAGAAAAAAAATGAAGATATAACATATATTATTATAAGACGTATTGATTATAGAATACAAATATTTTTTTTCAAATTTGCTCCAAATAACTGGTTTGATAGCTATTTTTAATATACTAATAATTCATTTATAATTATAAACTCTCTAGTAGTCAATTTATGCATTATAGAAAATCAGATAATGTTTACACAGATCAAAATTCTGCAGGGATATTTGAAAAATTAAATGTAAAATTAAAATTATAAATTAAATAAATATGTATTTAAGAAGGATCCTATATAAAAATTAATATAAATTATACTCAAATATTTCTATGAAAAATAATACCTTAGGTATTCTTACAAATATTTAAGTATAATTTATAGTTTTAATTTTACATTCAATTTTTAAAATATCCTTGTACCATTTTTAGCATTGTATTTACGATACTAATACGCAAAACTGGACTCAAGGTACTTTACATATGTGTATCGTATAATATTTTATCTACGATGGAAATAATGAGAAAAATATCAAAATTATTTATATAAATATCATAGTTGATTATTGAAAAATACATATTTTTTATTGAGGTAACCATGACAACCATGATAATAGTGCGTAATAATACATTATTTTATAAGTGAGTGAAATAAGTTATTATATGCGAGCGAAATGATTGACACACGAACGCGTAACCGCGAATATGATAATCCTCAAAACCATATAATGACATTTAACTCACTTGTGATATATAACGTTTTATCTAGAAGTAGCGGTTTTTGTATAAAAAAAGTTAAAAAAAGGTTCAAAGTGAACAGAATGGAGATAAGTGAAACATCACTGTTGTCAAGTTGTTTCATTGGTAACAATTGTTAGTTGATAATGGTTGCCATGGATTTAAAGATTCTAGTCACATGTGAATAATTGTTGATTCTAGTCATTGAAAACGATTGTATAATATACATGAAAAACTACTATGAGAAGATAAAGTAATTTTAACCACTTGTTAGTGAAAAAATTGTTTCTAATTTCATTCTGTTATTAAATAGTCATTTTACGAACAGGAAATAGATAACTAAAAGTCTGTTTTACATGTGGTTGTAAATAAATAGCTGTTTATAGTGTCGGCTAGTGGCACTAAAAATATACACTTTACAACCCAGATTCTTTACCTTGCAACCTTTTAAAAAACTATTTTTGTTCTTTATTAATACGTCATATAATATATCCTTTAATTTTTTCCACGAAATATAAAATATCAAACTATAATACCTTACGTTTGATACTCCTCAATTTTAGAAGACCAAGATGTCGAAGTTAAGGAGCAGAAATAGTCTGGCACGAAATAGGACGATACCCTATCGAATAGGGCGACCGATGCAATGACTTTGGGCTTCGGTATCGGTGTGAGATTAGTCGGAGCGACGCCGAACCGAAGCCTTCCACGATGAGCAAAAACCGACGAAACTTGTTTTTATAGTAAAACCTAATATGCACCAGAGCTGTTTTATGGTTTCCTGCTGGGGTGCAGTTAATGATATCAGACCTAATGTACAATATACATAGGGTTTTTTTTTACAATGCTGTTTATGCACTACTGTTTAGTTAGGTACAGTTACACTAATACGTAGCAACTCTATCTGAATACAATATTATCAAGTGGTATTATCGAACTTGTTATCTCACTCTATTATAAGTTGCTTGTTTATTTTCTCTATTAATGGTGCAACGTAATTGGTACTTATGTGTTAGTAGCTTCTATGTTGGTTTTTGTTGTTTGTATGCAAAATTAAATTAGACTATAATTACTCTGCGCGAGCATTTATAATATGTATTTAATCTAACTGAAACGGTAACTGATAATGAAATGAAAACAAATTATGTATCACTTTTATCACTGGCATGATTGTTATTCCTCTTTTTAGCATCTACTTAAATTCGTATATTTAATTAAATTGTTTAATATTGGTATCTAGCCAGATTAGATTTAACTTGAAAGCAACATGATTTTTTTTACTTCCTCGATCTACACAGGATGTTCCAATACGTAAGAAAAAATTTAATAGTAGATATTAAATCATAGACTAATTTTTTTTTTATAATATTCGCAATTTTAATTAAAATATTAATAATGTGGCTACTACTATCAAATCTGTTTCTATAATGAATAAATATTGTTTTTCGCATGCATACTATGTAATTGACAGATTGTTTACCTTATTTGAGGTTAACGATGACGGGTAAATATAAAAACGCGGGACGCTATGTAAATTTGCGGGTTTTTACCGTTCATGCATACCAGTAATGGGTAAAAGGCGTGATGCTATATTTATTTATTTATTTTATGCATATGACGCGACACTAATAGATTGAATTAGAATCAAATTAATTTGATTATACAGACGTAACTTCAATACAAGTTGACAAGCGTAATTATTTGTCAAAATTCAAGTCAATATAAAATAAAAATAAATAAATATATCATCACGCCTTTTATTCATTACTGAGTGTGGCACTCTCCCGTAGCAGTTCTCGGTAAGTGATATATTTCTTCGCGTGAAGTGCGGTTACCAGCCGTCAAATCAATACGAATGTAATTTCCAGTTATTTATTATATAAATTTATTACAAGAATTATTTTTAAAATGTACACTTGAAATTTGAGGTTATATGTCAAAAGGTACTTATTATGCAATCATTAAGAATATTTAGTTACTTGTTACGCTATGGATTTAGTCTTTTTAAAAATGATACTTTTTTTTCACAAAACTAGAATATACTTAAATAAAACTATAATTTGATTCAAAATAAGTTTTACTTGAAATATTTATTGAATTTGTTTGAAGTTAGCAAAGTTGTCACATCAATTTATTTATTCTGTATTGAAATTGTTTGTATTGTCAAATTATATTGAATATATGTTATATATTTTGCTGTCAACATTATTCAAATTATGCTAAAGATAAATGCTTCAAATAAAAATTAGTGTGAACTAAATTTTCTTTTAGTTTAAAATGTATTCTTAAAATAATTTGTAAACGTTTTAACACAGAAAAATATTCGATGCCAAATATTCAAGATAATTTAAAAATTCTTATTAACACTATTTACAAAACAGAAAGTAATGTTATATTAGTTAGTATTTTAGCCACCTTAACATTTTTTGTTATAATTATCAGATATATTTAGGATTATATTATAAAGGAGTTCATATTTGGCTTTTAAAAAAGAAGAAAAAAACATAGATTACGATGAAAGCGATGTTGAATATCCGAAAAAAAGGACTACAGAAATGAAAAAATAAAAAAGAATAAAGCAATGTCATGAATAGAATGCAATAAGAGAAATATTTGATTAGTAAGGGCGTCGGTTGCAACACATCAATATTTCATTCCTAACATTTTAATATCCTGAATAAAATTTCATCTTTCTCGATGTACGACAATAATACAGTTTGGTACACAGGAAAACGTAAAAAACCTGATGGTGTTCTCTCTGAAAAACGACAGCCCGAATCATGAGAATATGAACACATGCGTGTGGAGAAATGCACCAAATGGAAGAAAATATTGATACGTTTGTAGCAGTTCCAGCAGCAACATTTGTTTCCACAGTGCGTACAGTCAACTCTGTAGTTTTTTTGCGCCATTAGCAAGCCTTTCTTTAGAGTCCCGACATTCCTTGTTAAATATAGGCCGTTGGGATTGTCGCTCCGTTGTACCGTTTATAGACTCTGTGGAACAATAATTGGGGAGGGGCCCGTGCACTAATGTCGCCGCCGACGCCAACGACGCCGGATTTTTGGGGGAGTGCGACGCGCGTTCTGCAAGCGTCACGAAAACGCGTCTTATCACACAGCTGGGACATTTCTACGTCCGTACCGTCGTTCCGCCTTCCGTGCTGAGCCGTTACACTGACGTAAAAAATTCTGCACCGACGTTACCAACATCTGAACGTTGCGGTAAATTAAGTTTCTTCTTTCGTAAACTTGCTCTTACTCTTTTATGCCAATAGGATAAATGTGTTATTGTATTTCGTTTTACCTAAAACTTTCTTCCACTTGACAAGATACTTCGATTCTGATTAGCAGACTTTTCAATTGATCTCAATTTATGTGTATATTCATTTGATAATATTAAAAATACGCACAAATGGAATTTAAAATAAATAAATATATCATCACGCCTTTTACCCATTACTGGTTGTTGTACTCTGCTGTAGCAGATCTCGGTAGGTCATATTTATGCGTGTAAAGTAAGATTGCAAACCGTTAAATCACGGCTTTCAAATATGTTATTGCGGATGGAGCCACAATTGTTATTTGTGTATTAAGAGCGTAAAGTGATTATTTGTTACTCGAGTACGGTAATTGCAGCGCGAGTTGAAGGCGACAGCTTCAATAGTACAAGAGGAACAAAGGCACTTTACGCTCGTGATACACACATAATTTTATCTACGATTGCATCTTAAAATTATTAAAAAACATATACGTACTGAAAATAAATTCGTTCCGTCAACTGTCAATATGACAAGTTTCTATTTTGTTTGTGTCCCTGATAACTATTGAAATAAGCGTACGTTTAATATCTTTTTCGCGCGTTGCCATTGGAAACGCGCGCATTTAACATCTTTTTCGCGCGTTGCCATTGGAGACGCGCAAAAAAGATATTTTTCAATTGTTCCGCAGAAAATGTCAACTTTACGATGACAAATGAGAGCGTAATTGTCAACTTTTCATAGTAATCGTAGAAAAAAGAATTTTAAAATAAATAAATAAATATATCATCACGCCTTTTACCCATTTCTGAGTGTGGCACTCTGCCTAAGCAGATCTCGGTAAGTGATATATTTTTTCGCGTGAAGTGCGGTTACCAGCCGTCAAATCACGGCCTCCAAAGATATTAGTGGTGGAGGAGCCACAGGGGTAGATTTGTTTTCAAATTGGTGAAAATTGTTTGTCGGCTGTGGGGATCGAACTAGGGTTCTCAAGATCCACAGGCCGACTCGATACCACTGAGCCACCTACCCCATAAAAAAAGTAATTTTAATGTGACGAAAATTGTTTATCGGCTGTAGGAACCAAACTCAAGTTGTCCAATCCTCAGTTCGACTCAATACCATTCAGCCGCTTAACTCATAAATAATTCAGCGAAAACTACGTTACTTACAACTTTAAGAATGCGTTTTGGTAAATTGCTAGTTCAGAAATACGATTTAATTGCAGTATAATTCACCAAAATGTCAACAGCAGTCAAAAATTACCCGCTATACTAGCAAGTACGTTTAGGAATCAATGACTGGGTGCAACAATATTGCACAAAGGGTGATATTTCAAAAAACGACATATATTGTATTTACGGATTAAACCAAAAAATAATTTTTCCGAAATTCGCAAAAATAATTGCACATTTCTTAAAAAAAACATATCTCGTACCCTGGATTGATAGGTTAGAGTAAAGACTAAAAATGAGTAAACATTAAACAATAAAAAAACTAAATTTTATTTTGTTTACTAATTTATGTATCTAAATGACAAATTCTCGATGGGGAACTGCTTCTATAGAAGAAATTTTTGGTTGTGACATTTACATTTTCCATTTATCAACAAAATTTCAACGTACGTCGTTTGTTGTTGCAAAATTACGATGCCTTAATTAAAGAAATTACGTAATTTAATATGACGTACCAGTATACTTATGATGAGTTGTACAGCCCAAATTAAAATTTTAAATTCGTCTTAAATATATAATAGCAAAATTAATTTATATATTATTTACAATATAGTTTAGATTATTTGATTTGCTATTATTTATTTAAACTAAGGTTAACATTTAACTTACAATGAAGCGGTTTTTATATTATTTTTATATCTAAACACGATATATTTTTATTTCATTCAAATGGGCCTTTGTAACGCAAAGCTTATTGTATTCTTGAAATGAAAATTAAAAACATAACAACAAAGACAAAATTAATTGTCATCCATACACTTGGTGAAACTAGGTTTAATAAAATATAAACTTTCTTAAAAGTATAGTTCACACTAGGTGACAACTTACAGTTAAATTTAAGCGAAGACCTCAGTGAAGTTTCTCCGGGGTCATGATGAATCTGCAACAAAGAAAAAACAAATGAAAAATATAAATAAATACATGAAAAAATGGTGCGATTGGAAATGGATTACATAAAACAATAGTGCTGGCAAAAAGAGAGAATATTTAACACAATTACGAATTTACAAATTTGCAAATTTGTAGTGCATGTTTTGTATTTCAATGATTCGTGCGGTTGATTGTTAAAAATAGTCCCGACGTCAAGTATTTTACATTTCAATTTGAATTTAAACAATTTTCATTTTCATTGAGTTATGTTCCACGCTAGAATCACAATACGCTGTAAATAACATTTTCGAACAAAGAGAGGCGGCTTTTTTTCTAAAAGGAATTTATATGGATGGCGTGGTAGTTCTACATAAAATTTAACGTAAATATGCCAGCAGCTATTTGAATGAATAGTACAATTGTTTTTACAAATTACAAACGAACGAATATGAAGATGTTGAAACTGGTGATGTACTAATTAAATACAATCCCGCAGCTAGGTAATAAAAAATAATATCACATTTTTAAACCTTAATGTGGTTCATATACGATGCGCTGACCGTGCCTGCTAACATTAACACGTACAAAACAAAGAACGAAACTACAAATAGAATATTTTTTATAGTTTTCGCCTGGGGTCGTGTTTGCTATAGATTTTTCAAAACGACAAGGATATAATGAAAATGTCTAGTAGTTTCTTCCAACTCCCACGCGTCACCTACTTTTTGCTAATAATGATAATTTCAAACTTAAAAACTAGTTAAAGAAAATTTACGACCTACGCGTTTACATTCGATTATATATATTTCAAATTATCGCATTCTTACATAAAAAATAAAACAGAAATTTGTATGGACATGAAACAACTTTGACCATTATTCAATGATCTATTTATTAAAAAATACAATCTTGAGTAAATTAAATAAAGATTGCAGTTCATAGCATCGCCGTGAGGAATATAAAGTTATTGTTAGCTACTTCTACAATACATTTGAAATAGATTACTTCCTCTATGATACCAGGAAACTAAAGGAAATAAGAGGAATGAAAACATAAAGAAAATAACATTCTGACGAGGTATCGTAAAATAATACGAGTATATGAGACGGTATCTATTACTATTGAATATTTTATTACAAAATTATGCGTTTTTATGAAAATATAAGAATAGAAATGAAGTAAAATTCAAAAATGTATTCATAAAATTTTTAGTTTGCCAAAATGAATTTTCAAGTTAAACAATATTGCGTTGGGAAATATATAGCTATTGATTATATTATCTAAAGTTATTACGACGGGAAACAATTTTAGTTTTCGATACAAATAGTTTAATTAAAAATGGACTAATCGATACATATTTTGTGTAACAATTCACGCAAATATTTGAAATATTTCTAAAAATATTAAAATTTAACAAAATATATTTTCCAAACAAATAGGATTAGAGTACATTGAAAGATAAACAAATAAACCAACACAATGAATGTATATTAAATTAATACTGTGCGGAAATGAATAATTTCAGTTGTTTGAAGAAACTATAAAAAGTTTAATGATATATTAATGGAACAAAAAACTTTTGTGGCATTTTATGTACCGTGAAATACAAAATTACATGAAAGAAATCTAAAATAACAAAGATCAATCAATTAACTCCAACTTGAAATAATGTTGCGAGAAATTTAAATTCAATTTAGCTCTGATGATGAATGAAGACATAGAATATACCACATTGGTCTTCAAAGTCAAAGTCAAGGGAAAGAAAAAAACTGAAATATGAAACTAGGGTGTACACGGGCAAAAAAACAGTGAAGTAAAAACCGAAGATAAAAATATCTTAGGATCATTCCAGACGGTCTGGTTCAGTTCGGGAGCAGCGGGTGAACGACACGCTGCACCACTGCACACAACACGACACGCAACGACACGGGTCGGGTGCAAAGCACGACTAGACACGGCACGGAGATGACATCCAGACGTAACCCGAGAACGTGTTGATGAAAAATGACAACGAGACAGGAAGACACTTTCCTTTCTGAGCTATAAATGTATCAGGTAATTATGAGTTATTAATAAGAAACGGTGAAGACAAATCGCAATGTTTCGCTGAATGTAGCTAATAGTGCGTGGAACGTATTTTGTTCGAGAGTTTTATATTGGAAACGGAAGTTGTTGAAATTATACAAATTTGTTCAGATTTGTTAGATATATTTGCACATAATTCAAACTTACACATCTAGTATTATACCTAGAATTTATTTCAAATTATATCTTCTTATATCTGCCTGTCATTCCTATTGTCAAACGTTCGGAAATTATAGGTATTAGAGCAAACTACTTCAAGCCTATTGAATACCAAAACAAATTATTTAAATAAAAAACAACAAAGACAAAATTAATTGTCTTTAAATGCTCACTTGGTGAAACTAGGTTTAATAATAAAATATCAAAATAAACACTTGTCTAAGTCTCACAAAATTCAGCCTCTGACGATGCCCTCATAAAGTGACTTGGAGGCTGAATTTTGTGAGACTTAGACAAGTGTTTATTTTGATATTTTATTACAAATTATTTAGTTTTCCTATTAAAATTTTCGAAACAAAAAAATGTTGTACAAAGCTTGCCTCCAACTTTGCCATTTAAAATTATATTTTGCACGGCTGGGAGTATTCGACTGTTTCTAAGATACACAAATCGGGACTGAAATAAAACATTTTATCTCTAGGAAAATAATGTGCACGTTATTCTTGTAGGAAGTTTATATTATTTCAACAGTTCAACTGTCTTATACAGGGTGTTTCACAACTTAGAGCAAAAAATTAAAGAGTATATTCTGTACGACGTGCTGATCATGAAACAAAAACAATTTTTTTAAATTCGAAAAATTAAGGGTTGTTAATCTAAAACATTTTTTATAGTATTGCACTGGATTCGCTTTCCTATTAAACACAAACAATGAAGTAGGTATCAACTACGAAAGAATAATTACACAATTCAATTATTAGCAGTTATTTATAATATAATTTTAATTCATTAAAAACTTTAACATAATCATCCACCCAGTGGCAGTGGCAACGAAAAATTTTGGACTGGGAAACATGGAAAAAAGTTTTGCGAATTAAAAAAAAATTCCTTTTGTTTCATGATCAGCACGTCGTACATAATATACCCTTTAATTGTTTGCTCTAAGTTGTGAAACACCCTGTATATGTGAAATACAATTGGAGTACAATGAAACAAATAATAAGCTCTGAACAGCTGTAGTAATTTCTTGGGATAAATAATTAAACATTACCAATAATAAATTTAAATATAACGAAAAAACATATTTTATTTACTTTAAATATATAAGAAATAATTAGTTTACAGAAACGAAGACAAATTGCACTAATTACATACATTACATCATAATTACATTCTGTAATGTTGCCTATTTTATAACGGCTTTCATACGTCTTCAATTGTTTCAAAACAGAAGATGTGGGTCTATGGTAATGCAATTGTAGGAATTTATTGAAATATAACCCGAAGCCTTAAAAAGCGAATCTTTTATAATTCTGCATTTAAAATGATGGAAATCTTTTCATTTTATAAACAAATGAAAAATATATAAAACAGTAAATCTGTATGAAATAATGTTGGACGGGACTCGTATTTTGGTGGTATAATATTTGTTTTGCCGCTTTATACTTATACTGGGTGTGTCACTCTGCCGAAGCAAACCTCAATAAGTGATATATTTATGCGCGTGAAGTGTGGATACGCAGCTGTCAAATCACAGACTTCAAAGATGTTAGTTAGAAGGTGAACCACAGGAGTAAATTTAATGTTTAATTGTTAGTCAGCTATACTATAAAATGCAAAGGTAATATCTATTCCATAAATTAATTACAGGGAAAGAAATTTTTATAAACTTGTTAGTAAAATTAATTAATCTTTCCTTTATTTCTATATTACTTCTACATTCACCTATTTTATTTTCTTTCTGAATACGTTTTAATTATATTACGTATTAAAATATCATAAACTGCTGACAAGAGTCATATATTATAGTTAAAATATTTTTTTCTGAAAAAAATACTAAAGCATAGCACGCCTAATGACAGCGTCTCCATAATTGTTCTTTTAAAAGAGTTTAATTATAAAGTGAAAGAGGACAATGGAATTGTGCAGATATATCACTTTCATATACGAAGATAAAATAAATATTCAAAGGCAATGAATATTCACTGAGGGATTTTACAGTGCTATTCGAAGATAAGACCAAAGTCGTAACTTCGTTCGTACTGTTGTTTTTTTTTCTGTTGAATGTGTACCGTGAAAAGTCGGGTTTTGCATGGATGGCCATGACGGCCGCCTGCTGAGAACACAGTTTTATTCTTTTCAGTGAAATGTAATAACCCTAGCAGCAGGACACTTTCTTCTTGCAGGGAGGGAAGTACTAAAGTGCAATCAAAAGCCCACTTGCTACTGGTGAATTTACTTATCACTGAATTCTGGATGTTTCCTTGATTTTCCTACAGTGGCGTTGCAAGGAACTTTGACTGCGGAAGCAGTATTCATTTTTATATACCTTTACAATTTTTTAAACTTACTTTTGTTACAAGACAAAAGTTGTTTATTTTGCTTGTCACACACCATTGCAACATTTGTCAAGAGAAAAACAATGTATTTCATTGATTGTTACATTAACATAATTTAAAAGTAACATAAGCGCGTTCTCAACTATTTTTTTTTATTAGCTTTTATCTAAATTGTCGGCTGTGATGATCGAACCAAACAATTTTCACCAATTTAAATCTACTCCTGTGGTTCCCCATCCATTAACATCTTTGGGAGCCGTGAATAAGCAGCTGGTAACCGCACTTCACGCGAAGAAATTTATCACTTAAAATGATTTGATACGCCACAGTGCCACACCCAGTAATGGGTAAAAGGCGTGATGATATATTTATTTTATCTAAATTGAAAACATTTTACAGTTCTAGAAAGTATTAATTGCTATTCAGTAAACCGTAATGATTTTTTAAGAAATGTAATGTCAAATTTAAGGATATATGGATTTTAAACAGTAAAGCTCGCGTATAGGTATAATCACATAAATTATTCATTTTATTATCTAGAAAAATATATAAATGGAATTTAAATAACTTTCGTAGCAAATAATCAAAAATGGGTAGATATCAGTTATTTCAGGCAGAAAACTAAATAAACTAAACAAATATCTTAGTCATGGTTTAATATGCTGACACATATACAGCAAGTCTTTTCCCTCACTGATTTCTGTAAATATATCCTAAGCTTTGAACTAAGCAACATTTAATATTCATTTTTCCCTAAATAACATATGTATTTCGTAGTTAAGATATAAATTATAATTATATATATAATATTTATCAATTCATTAAATAACAACGTAAATAATTCAATAGTCTCAAAATTAGCCATCAGATAGACCAATACAGAAGATATGAAAAGTTGCAAGAAAGGTCGCAATACTCTGGTGTCAGAGTTAATGGCATTAAAAACTCAAATATCCTAAAAACCAATAAAATTTTTGAATTTTTTTTAAATGCAAGGTCCCAAAAAACCTAATAAGTAAAATGATAAACGCATTACTTACCACTTATTTACTTATAGTTTAGTCAAAATTTACACAAAAGTAGATAGTTCATTTCATGGTTTCAGTCCGTTGAGCACGCTCGTGTTTTCCTGTTGCAAGTTGTTAATATAAAAACTTTTTATAAAGATAACTAAGATTCACGCTTCTTGTTATAAAATGTTGGACAATGAAAGTAAGGTAGCAGTTAATTTACTCTTTTATATTAACTGATAAAATGGAGGATGGAGACCGATAAAGAAAATTAGAAATTATTGCTTCCAAAAATTTTCTGAATATTTTGAATTAAGATTGTTTGATAAGAAAGAAATTCGAAGATGAATTGAACGAATGGGAATAATTAAGACCTTTTAATATTCGATTTAAAAGGTCTTCAGGGTTCAGAAATATGTTCTTTTGTTATCAAGTGTTCGTACTGATTTAAGCTTGACTAAATGAATCGACAGAATTTAATAGCATTTTTCTTGCTCAGGAAATTAAGATGACATAAATTTTTGTTTCTAATTTTCTGTACTTTCGGATAAAAATGAATTTCAATATAATGAAACAGTATTCATATTAGTGTTTATTAAATAGTTATACAGTATTGTATCTATTCTTTATTTTAGGGGAATTTGGAATATAATGTCTGCAGAGTGCAGACTCAACTTCATTGGATTTGCTTGCAAAACAACACAGTAGGCAGAATTCTCCATATATCTTAAAGCCTAAAGATCGTCTTTAATATCCATAATTTTTTTATTAATTTATCATCAAATATATATTTTTTACTTTCCCAAATCATGTAACAGAGAAAGTATTATAATAGTGATTTTTTTAATATCGAAATTTTTAATAATCTTCATGTTTTAGACACTACTAAAACAAACAAAAATAGTCTCCAAATAAGTCTGTCTGTCGTCCCGGCCTGGAAGGAACTTAAAAACGCATTGAATTTTGGATTGAAACTTTATATTTAAGCTTTTAAGCTAAAATATCTCAGGTTAAGTTTTTTAATGGGCTATGTACAACCAGTGGTCCCACAACTTTATTGATGGGTCTTTTAAAGTTTTTATATTTATTTCGTATACGGTGTTGTTTATCATAAAATAAGTAAAAACCAACATTGACTCTAATTTGGTTTGTAACACATTTTGCTTGAAACATTTTTCGAAATTATTATAAGTACTAACATTTTGATAATATCTAAAATTGTTATTTATTAACATGTATTGATAGTTTGTTTAAAACCTTTTTTTGTTTATTTTGAAAACTGTAATTACCAAAATGAACCCTAATTTGATTTAAAAAAACTTTTAATTAAAATATGCGGAGTTGAGCATCAAATTTAAACTATCAGACAGGGAATTCTGGTAGAGTGTCAAAAATGATATTCAAACGATTGTCAATTCATTTAAATTGGGCTGTGTTCTATATCAAATTGAAGATCTCGGGCATAGAATTCTAGTAAAAATATATGACATAACCGATTATAATTTATTTTTTCATAAGTTACATAAACAACAAATTTTGTATCCATGAGAGCAGTTGTTTGCAATAATGAAATAAAATATAAGCTATTATATTGAATTTCTTGTAAGGTTTTCCAGAGAAGTGAAAGATATTTTAAAACATAAATTGTTGGTAAATTGTTTGAATGTACACAGTTTAAGGACAATTTGTCCTGATTCCCTAATCTAATAATAAAACTCATTTTCTTGTAGAATGAAATAAAATTCCCTATTTTGATGGTATCAAAAAAGAATCCACCCTAAACAAATATGAAGAAATATTGCTCGGACAAATTCGTTTACGATCCCTATGTGATGAGTAGGGCATGGAATGTACAGAAGCCCAAAAGCTTTTATTTACGTCACAATGCGTCATCGCTAATAAATTCTGCGGTGCTGATTGCTGCATGCTGGGTCCTGTTCCCTCCTTTACTAGGGTGAGTTTTAAATAAAACCCCGCAGTTGACTGCGTTTCTTGCGGGGGTGCCGGCAACGTAATGTCAACTTGCGCCCTCGCACTGCGGCTGACGACGAGAAAGGAAGATTACACTTAACTCCCTTTAACTTTCTCCCCATTTGCTCACATGTCATTCGAGATATTGATAAATCCTGTTCTGATATTATTATCCTGCATTCACTATCTTAAGATTGTCAGACATTTTGTAGTTTGAGCAACGAAGATTGACGTTTTGTAAGCGTCTGCGTAAGATAAGGTTTAGAGTATTTTAGCTAGTTTAATTATACAAGATAAATTTAAACCATATGGTCTAATTATATTAGGGTTGGCAGATGCTTTTGTATATTGTAATTACGACTGTCTGTTAACTAAAATACTGGTAGCTTACAGTTTTTGCCAACAGATGACATACTGAATGGATTAAAGAGTTCAACGAATTGTAGACGACTATTGTAATTAAAATGAGTTGTATTGTAAAACATTCATATTATGGCCAGTATTATTTTAATAATTTTATTAGGCAGATTCATAAAGCAGATTAGTTGCTACTTTAGTCCCAATTTAAACTCCTTTTTTAACTCATAAAAGTGATTAGACGTTAACTCAAATTGTCGCTAATATCATTTTAATACCCTGAAATAAACTCCATTGCGAAATTCATTAAATACGAGTAGTATTAAATAAATTATTTAGTTCCAAAAGTAACTTTAGTTGTTGAGTGAAATTAAAAGTATTTTAAAACGAATAAATTGTACAATTAACGGTTATATTAAGTTGTACGCTTGCGCCCAGACCTAGGTATTGGTATTGTATGGAAAATCTAATCTAGATTGAAAGATTCGTACAAACTTGAAAACACGAAAAAATTGCAAAAATAATCGAAAATATAAATAAATATATATATATATATAGGCAAATAAATATATATATATATATATATATATATATATATACATATCATCACGCATTTTGCCTATTACTGGGTATGGCCCTCTGCCTACGCAAATCTCGGTAAATGATATATTTTTTCACGTGAAGTGCGGTTACCAGTCGTCAAATCATGGCCCCCAAAGATATTAGTGGAGGAGAAGCCACAGGGTTAGATTTAAATTGATGAAAATTGTTTGTCGGCTGTGGGGATCGAACCAGGTTTCTCAAAATCCACAGCCTGACTCGATACCACTGAGCCACCTACCCCAATAATTAATTCAAAATATACATTAGGAAAATGTATTATGGAGTGTAAGCATTAAATTTTTATACTGTAATTTATTTAAGGTTATATAATAAGTTAATAAAATATCATTTAACGTACTGGCGCTAAATAACGTCTTAATCAACATGTTGACAAACCATAACTTCGGACATTTTAGTCTTGGCTTGAGATATTAAACACGGGGTGAAGTTTGCTTCAGGCATCTATCATTGTAGTTTAACGTTACTTTTAAAATAATTCATAAACTTTATTTTTTGTTTGTTTTAATTAGCGATCGGAAAAAAGTATAATATGTGACTCAATTTATAAACTCTATGGATACTAGTTTTTAATATATTCGCTTCGCTTTGCTCAGCTCGTGTCATGAAAAACTCGTAACTAAAGAAACGTTTATAAAACTAGTTACATCCATAGATGTCATGTAGTCAAAACTGAGAATTAAGCTATAATTTTATTTCGTACTGTTGTAATTTTAGTACATGCTGTTGAGTTCTTTAGCAATTCACATGATCGAAAAACAAGACCAATCTATTAAATAATTCGTAGAATTGGATCTAAAGTGAAAAGGTGGCCAAAATATACAGTGATGTGATAATTGAAGAATAGCTCTAGTACTAATAATTTTAATAAGGAATAAAAACGGTGTTAGTTACGTAACATCAAATCTAATCTCCTTTTTTATTTTCTTATGAATTTTCCTGTGATTGATAAATTCTTTAGTCTGTCATTAAATGTCAGCCAGTGTCTTTAATTTCCATATAAAATATAATAATTAATAGTTATAGCTTGAAATAGTTGTTCATGAACTGAAAAAACTTGGATATTATATAATTACATTAAGCCCTGAGCATATTTGTTTAATTTCCAGACGTCTCTCATTACAGCAGTAGTATTGACAAATTACTGTTTACGAGTCCGTGATGCACATTCAACGATTTACCCTAAAGCCTGCATTAACTAATAGAGCAAAAACAATTCTTATTCTCCGTGAAAGAACTTTGTACTCTGTACTTTATTTCATAGCACAGTGGAAGCACGATTACCACAAATAATATATCAAGAAAAGTGCATCTTAAAAACGCTGGAAATAGTCTGTATTCGAACGTCTCCTTAACAATTCTCAACCCACATGACGGAAGGAGTGAGTGGATGCGGTGATGCTGTATGGATGTTCTTGACTGAGATCTGGATGCTGCACTTAGTGACAAGCGCAAGAAAAACAAAACGACAGGAGACTTCCGCGTTGTAAAGCAGTGAGCACGGCACAGCAAAACAAGCAGCACTCCACAGACGCGCAATCGCGCCCGCTAAACCTTCAATAACTGATGTTCCATTTATATCCTGCTGCCATCGGCGGCGGCAACGTACACTAATCACCACTGTATACAACTACACCCTTCTTTTACTAACTCACAGAAAACCTTTACTTTTGTAGATTAAGGATGTATTATCTAATAAAAATATTGTATTTTTCCGCATTTTATGTTTGTTAATTACACTTTTTGAAATATTTCATTAATTTCCAATATCTTTTCCTATATCGTGCCAAACAATAGTTTTAGAAAGTTCAAACTTTGTGCAACTGTTTTTGGGATATTTTTATAAGTTGTCAAATTGAAAAAATGTCAAAACACAAATCTATCAGTTTACCTGTCATTGTTTAGCTCATGTAAAACTGTTGTAATATTTTTTTAAATAATTAAATAAGTACATCAAACTGGGAAACAAATTCAAAATTAAAGGTATTTAGTTTAAAACCATTAAAATCCGAATGGGTTCATCAAACATTTATTTTTATATATTTTTTATAAATTTTCGTAGCAAAATCAGTAAAAATCCGGTTTCAAAATTCTGAATATGATTCTTTTAAGTTCAACATTGATGTGTGCCGTTATCCGTACTAGTCAATGGCACTCAAGAAGTTGATTTTGATGTGCCTTTTATTGAACTCTTTATATATTTGTTAAAAATTTAATTTAGATATTAAAGTTGTTCAATTAATAGTGGAATTAAAAAAAATATTTTTGTACATTTACAAACACTTTGATAATTGAGTAGCGCTGATGTTACTCAATTAATAGTTCGGATATCACTTGGGGCGACATGAAAACGTTCAACCATTAAGAAGAATCATTTCAAAATAAATAAAGATGATATATAACTTTAATGAACCTTGATAATTCAATTTTTAAGTAAGTGGTAGTTTACATTTTTGATACTTTGCTATATATTGATTATAATTGATAAGCCCAAATATAAAAATAAATTAAATTTCAAATTTTTAGTCAGTGTTATCACCTTGAAATTATACCTTTATTATATTTTTAATAAGATATGAAAAGTACGTGCAATCACTTGTAGTAATTGTTGTTCAATATTTATTTTTTAATTTGACAGAGATATTTATTTATTGGTTTGATAGAAAAGCAATTTTTCGCTAAATCTCGCCTTTGGTTTAATTTTAATATTATATCCATAATATTACACAAACAAGTAGCAATTACTTAAATGTTTTCCTAATTGGTTAATTCTGCGATAACCAGGATAATTACTTTTTAATTTTATTATTTAGTAATTTTGAGGAAAATTCTTATCACTGATTAAATCAATTATTATTTCATGGTGTCGGTCAAATTTTTCTCACTAAAATATTAATTAGGATAATTACTAATTTAAGCAACTACAATAAGTTTCAGATACTTCTTTCATACTTATCAGGATTATACTACATGTTAAAAGTATCTATTAAATGTTTCGATTTATATAATTATAAAACTTGTATATATTAATACTAAGTAATTAAAGATTTGTTTATCATTGCTAGTAAGAAAATTTTACGAAACGAAAAGCCAATTCCAAATTATTATACGACGAAAAAAAAAATAACATGGCCAAGAAAATGTATTTCAATTCGAAGATTATTTTCGCTGCAGATTTCTACCAGTTTTTTAAAATAGTTTTGTCGACCTGTTTTCAAATTTAAAAAATAGTATGTTTTAAAAACTGTATTACTTCTTTGAATGAACCGAAATGGAATTATCTTAATGGTGTTCAGGAACTTCAACAAATATTTAACATAATATAAAACTTAAAAATCAAATTGACATATTAAATAGATTAAATGTGATTTATAAAGTAAAATGTAAAAATTGTTTAAGTTATTATATTGACCAAACAATAAATATTAATTCTATTGAAAAATTACAAAGAAAATTTACTAAAATTATCTACTACAGACTTGGAATTCCATACGAATCATATTCCGAAAGGCTTCAAGTACTCAAAATGTCATCAATGGAAAATCGTAGAGTAATCACTGATCAAATGTTTTTATATAAAATAGTTAATAATAAATTCAACTGTATCTTGTTACTTCCTTTTATAAATTTTAACATCCCCTCAAGATCAACAAGGTTAAAACTCTTATTTCACATAAGAACTTATAACACTAACTATTGTGCAAATTCTCCTATACATAGAATGAGGTTATATTATAATAAGTATTTGATTGAAATTGATATATTCAATATATCGTTAGGCCAATTTAAATCATGTATTACATCTGTATGTAGCAATTATTATTAATCCTATTTTTATTTCTTCTTGTTGTCAAATTTTATATTTAAGAATAATATTTCTTTTTGTATTATGTGAGAACTCGTTTGGCTTTGGCTGTTAGTTCTCCTTTCTAATAAATAAATAAATAAAAAACCACTATATTAAATCAAAAGTGCTCGAACATCCTCGAAATTTAATTAAAAAATTATCAGAATTATAATAGCTCAACATTCTTTTTTAATAACAGAAATTGGAATTTGAAAATTTTGAATTCTTGATACAGAAAAAATTTAAAAAAGTTTACTAATGATCCACCTACTCCATAAAAAATAAAATGCAAATATAATATTAACTGTTATTTGATAATGTGTTACTTTTAATTTATCAGCTGCCACTTTATTTTAGTATTGATATAGTAGACATCAACTACACATATCAATATTTGAATAGACATGAAACACATATTTGATAGTAAAATGTCTCTTCCGGCGCCACTGGCTAGGTGAGCGCACGACTTCTACCCTGGAGACTGGAGCGATTTGAAGACATTTAAATATTCACCCTTTGAAGCATCGGTTATTACTCGTACTTTCCAGGTTTACCAAGCAATGGCAAAATATGCGAGGAATTGACGATTCTCGCTGATATCGCGACTGCTCGCGCGGATTACATAAATAATCGTTTGTAATGCCAAGATTGTATATGAACTGCTCAGAACATTAAGCGATTTATTTTGGTAAAGATGATTGTGCTGCCTACGTTTATTTATATATTATATCAATTAAATGTTAAATTATATACGAGTATATTAAATTGTTTGATGTTTCATTTACAGATTTTGAGGATTGTTTGACTGATGCATATAAAACATTATAGTTTTGATTGTGTCTAATGTTTTATGATGTTATGGATTTGTAATTTCAAAGCATATTGAAACATCAAATGTCAAAAACAAATTTTACGGTTTATTATCTATTTATAAAAGTAATAACAGAAATTCATACTCATAATTGAAGCTGAAAATATTGACATAAAATGAGTTATTTATAATTATTAAACATTCTATGTAGTTGTTTATTATTATTTTATTATTTATAATGGGGTAGGTGGCTCAGTGGTATCGAGTCGGCCTGTGGGTCTTTTGAACCCTGGTTCGATCCCCACAGCAGACAAACAATTTTCATCAAATTGAATCTACCCCTGTGGCTCCCCCTCCACTAATATCTTTGGGTGTTGTGATTTAACGGCTGGTAACCGCACTTCACGCAAACAAATATATCATTTACCGAGGTCTGCTACGGGAGTGTGCCACACCTAGTAATGGGTAAAAATCAAATTGATGATATATTTATTTATAATTATAATCTAGATAGTATTTTATGAAAATAATAACCACTATTTTCTTAAATTATATTTTGACAAAAAAGGTTTTTAAAGCAAAATACATCACTGAGCTATATGAACAAAAGTGTAACAGTCCGGAGACAATTTTCCTTTTGATTGTGTTTACAATTCAATAATACACGGTCGCTATAGTAACGTGGAAACAAAAATAAAATTATTCCTTTGAAGCTGTTTGCAGCGCTGGCGTCAAGGCCTATCTAGATAACGACGTTATTACACGTGCTCGTGCGCGTGTGCGTGTGCGTCTGTGAGTATGAGCATGAGTTTGAGCATTGAGCACCCTTGTTGGCTGAGAGGCAACCAACACACAGCCAGTGCCGCTAAAATGGTGTGGATTTCACATGTTTTGCATATTTCCATTTAAGTTTACATGATAGCAACGAATTTTTGTTTAATTTAAATGCCATATCTTTCTGGGTTAACTTACGGTTATGTGTCGGTTTTATACATTTTTAGAGCACATTTCAAAACAATTGCATTCTACATTAAAATAAAATATAAAGTGCAATGAAAGAAATAATAAAACGTGCCTGGTTTGTGAAAAGCTAACAAAGATTTCATTATAAAATATTTAATAATGAGTGCGTGCATGAACACTGTACATACAGTTTACATTTTATACCAATGTATGATAAATGAAAGCCTTTTAGTATTCATTATTAACTACCTTATTACGTTTGAAACACAGTTTTAATCCAATAATGCTAGGATGGATTTAGGTACATGTACTTTCAGTCGTAGTAATAAACACAGTCAACACGAAATCAGGAAATAAAGAATTCTACTTTTTATGTAGATACGAGACTTAAAATGATAAATCATTAAAACTATTGTTCCGAAACTGTAGTAGCATTTGAGGTAAGTAAATAGTTATTTGTGTATTAAGAGCGTAAAGTGAATCTTTGTTGCAATAGTGTAAGAGGAACAAAGACACTTTACGCTCGTGATACACACATCATTTTTTCTATGATTGCATCTTAAATAAATAAAATAAATATATCATCACGCCTTTTACCCATTACTGGGTGTGGCACTCTGCCTAAGCAGATCTCGGTAAGTGATATATTTTTTCGCGTGAAGTGTGGTTACTAGCCGTCAAATCACGGCCCTTAAAGATATTAGTGGAGAGGGAGCCACAGGGGTAGATTTAATTTGGTGAAAATTGTTTGTCGGCTGTGGGGATCGAACCAGGGTTCTCAAGATTTACAGGCCGACTCGATACCACTGAGACACCTACCTCATATGATTGTATCTTAAATTATTAAAAAACGTATACGTACTAAAAATAAATTCGTTCTATCAACTGTCAATATGACAAGTTTCTGTTTTGTTTGTATCCCTGGTAATTATTAAAATAAGCGCGCATTTAATATCTTTTTCGCACGTTGCCACTGGGGACGCGCGACAAAGATATTTTTCGATTGTTCCACAGAAAACGTCAAAATAGAATAAAAATAATTAACGAAGATTAATTGCATGATAAATATAATAAACAAATGTTTTAAGAGTTCGTGCTATTCTATTTGATAGTGGTGTCATGTATATATATTTTAACATGATTTAATTTTAAAACATTTTTAACGAAAGCGATATGCAGATAACGTGTAAATATGTATAATTAGTCCAAAAATAGCACTTTTATAATAATATTGTGTAACATAAAACAAAAATATGTGTTTCATTTCACGAATAAATGGCGTGCGATAATAGTGTATTTAAACTAATTACCCTACATATTAAACCAGTTTTCACAACTGATTTCATGTTTTTTTTACAGCTATCATGTTATCATGGAACATTAATTTTAATGAAACGAGTGTGATGTACAAAAAATAAAACAATAAACTGTCTAATACATTAACAACTAAAAAACTAATTCTCCTTAATATTATTTTAGTGTTTTTTCATCATTATTGTCCAGGCGTATCAAATGAAACCAACAGATTTAATTACGATATCCTAAAGGGGTAAATAATTAAAAATTTACATTCCGGCTTAGATACGCACCACAATCAATTTACATAGAAGCGCTGATTATAAAGGCTGCCTAGGCTTGCTTATAAAAAGGACAAGCAAGACGAATGCTGCCGGTACTTTGTAAATGCCATCACGGTATGACAATTATAAAGATATTAAAATTTCAACTCGGGCCAAAAAACCTAAAAACAAAAACCGTCCCTCGACCTGGAAACTTTGTTTATAACATAGTTGAAAAATTATATGCTACTGCGTTTGTACACCGTGCTACTTGAAAATTATTTTAATAATTCACTTATGTAGGAGATTATTGCTTTCTCCCATTCTGCTGATGATCTACAGAGATAGTTACTGTAGGCAGCGGCAGAGGATGCTCGTTGAGGAAATTGCATCATATAGCTGAGATTTCGAAATGAGCAAAACGATCATATCAACTCAAATTGTGAAGTAGGTGTTTTGTAACGAAAAATGAACTACATGGAAATGTAAAACCAACAATAATATTACATATTTAGAGTTTAGAAATCATATTAAATATACCACCAAAAGTAGAACTGTTTAAGGATTCACTTACGTCATCAATCATAAAAAAAACTTTGTAAAACCATAAAAAACTAATGCAATATTGAAGTGATAAATTAAAAAAATTATATGCAAGGAAACATTAATCTTATAAAAAAGTAATGAATAAAATAATTAAATTTGCTATCGATACATGCGTTATAAATAATTAATTTTCATTTTAATGCTGACTTTTTTAGAAAAAAATAGCAGTATAATTTTTGTTACGGTATTGACAATAATAGCATACGTTTACATTTCACATTTTTTACTATAGTCATTAATCTGTTAACTGATTTGCCATTGTGTTACATTAGATATTTATTTCAAATCTCTAGTCTTTTGTGAATTTTTGCAAAGAAATATCGCATTTCGTAATCCATAGTAATTTTAAAATTTATAACAATGTAATAAAATTTAAAACCGGATATAAATTTACCATATAAACGTTAATTATTTAGTTACAGTTTTTGTTGACGTTTATCAATCTTGTAAACATTTCTACTATTCTTGAATTGGTGCTGTTATTTCAGTTCCAAGATTTTCTTGGTATTTTCTTTTCTTTCGAACTCGATTATTGCCTATTACCCATCTGTAAGATATGAACAATCTTTACGTGTTAAAAAAAGATTTAAAAGAGATTTGTCAAATGATTGCTGAAGAAATCATTTTACATATTAGAATGATTTTACGAAGAAAATGTATCTTGACCTGTTATAATGAAAAACATTTGAAAATTTAACCAATAAGCACAATTTTATACTGATTATTTCCTTCATTACATTATAAGTAAATCGAAATGCTTTATTTGCACCAAGAGAATGGTCGTCAGTCAGGCCATCAACCCGCGCGGCCACCACGCGGGACAATATAATAGTTATTTACGTAAAAGTCAGGAAAGCATTCAATTGCAGGTTGAGTAGAGCTTACGTATCCTGTAAGACGCTTTATTGATGTGTTACGTATAACATTTTACCTGAAACTTATAATAAATAATAAATATTTGAAATTAATTTAAATGAAAAGAAATATTTATATTTTCAGTCAGTATTTTATGATACTAAGTAACTAGACACTCACGTTTCTGTCATTATCAGCCTAGGCAGGCAATATGTTATTTTCCTGCCTAGGCATGCAAAGCAAAGTTTTTTTGAGTTTTAGAGATCAGGCAAATGTTTATTTTCCTGTCAGTTTCAGGTAAAAATATATACTTGAAAAATGTGTTACTTTCTATACACATAGTTTTTCGTTAAAAAAAATTAACGATTTTCATAATAAAATAATATTTGTAGGATTATTTAATAATGTAATACAATAAAAATAAACATATTTATTTCTGGTCATGTTTTAATTTAAATATATTGTAATTAATATAATTATATTTTACATCTAGGTTGTACAGGCATCATTTCTTTCTGCCAAAGGAACGGTGATAGTCAAACCAACAATCTGCCTTAACAAATCCTGTTTTACATATACATACGTAGTAACTAGGTGACATACCAAGATGCGTGAACGGGTACCTAGTGTTCGGAATACAATATAATGCTGGATCTGGATTAACTACAACAAATATCTTCTTGCACATTACTGTTATCATAACTTCACATCATTTTAATATTAAATAGGCCCCTATGCCATAATCAAAACAACAAGAATTAATGATTAAAAAACATATTACTAAATTATGACTATTAGTGAAAAAAATAGTTAAAAATAATCACAAGTACTGGAGCGTTAATTGACATTTTTGAAATACATTCGATTTGCTTTTATTTATATAAACCAGATTTAAAATTTAACTTCTCTTGGTGTAACTGGCATTAGAATTAAGAAAATATAATTTTCAACATATTTATAAAATTTTTCAAAAATTAAATCATGTATTATTTACACACTTTGAAAGAAACAAGTTAAGTACCACTAACAAAAACTTATAGGGAATTTTAAGGGTACGTTTACACTGATTTGTCTGGTAGTTTCATTAAATAGTTGATACAGGAGCCCAGTAATATATAAAATTGTCTCATTATTTTATACTAAATAATATGACATGATGACATATCTTTTTATTTATTTGGTAGATAGTTATCGGACCTTAACCTGGAGGTGAAAAGGTCGGCCCTAAATCATTCTTATCTATTATAAACATAATGCAAAAAGTAAATTTGTACAATAAGAACAAAATATAATTACCACAATATGCATTCGAGCATTTGCCACGCAAATGAATTGGAGCACACTTGCATTGGTCACATGCAGAATTAACTTCATATTTTTCTGGGCAGGCAAATTTCGCTTTTTCAACTAAAATACATAATAACAGAAATATGTTAAGTTTTTTCAGACCCTGAGACGTTAAGAAATGATGAGGCTTATTCTTTCTGCTGGCTACTATATTTACACTAACTATATAAAGTTATCTTGGACTAATAGTGCTATTCTTTAATTTTCTATAACGCTATAGATCTGTAAATCTGAACAAAAGCGCATCATATTTGATTGTCAAATGGCATTAAATGTATTTGTCAATAAAAATCTATGCGCTTTTGTTCAAATTTACAGAACTGTAGCGTTATAGAAAATTACACATTTCTCCAACAATCAATTTTTGCATCAAACATTCGTATCCTCACACAAATAGTAATTTATCTGATACAGTGTAATAAATAAATTGACTATTGTAGAGTTTACAATTATAATTTAAGTATTAATATATTAGCAACAACTATTAAAAATAAATATTTATACGTAAACCACCCTTTTATGATATTATTTAAACATTTCTTTGTTGTTCTGTTATCAGTACATCATGTAAGTTTGATCATCAAGTATATAAACTCTCTGTACATATAATTTTATTTGGATTGTCAGAAAATGATTTAAACTATATTTTTACACGACCGGGAGAAAAATTCCGTTTCTATGAACGTGAAATCATGACAGAACAAATACATTTCATCCCTAGGAACGAAATGTGAACTTTATTTCCCTAGGGGAATTTTCATTATTTTGACAATAATGACATTTAATTAATGAATAATGCATTACGGTTGTCAAATAATTTTGATTATTATATTTTATTTCTCATAGATTTCTAAATCTTATAATTAATAAATGTCAATGTCAAATTAGGTTTTAAAACTACAATTTTCATTTTAAAATTACTTCGGTCGTGTAAAAAATTGTATATATACTTTAGGAGAGAATGCAATTTTCGCCCTCTGACTACAAATTGCACCTCTTGAAAATCATGCATTTCTCTCCTTTGATATATAATATACTATTATTTTGATGGATTCATGCTAGTCGAGCCGGGACGGGTCGGATTACATTATAAAGAGGGTGTTAAAATTGTTTCTAATGGAGAATTTAATTCAGCCAAAATGGTTAAATGAATAAGAATTTTTTTTTATAAAAAAATAATCTTTTCCAATTATTTGGAGATAAGCTTTAATTTATTTCATTTAATTAAAATAACGAACAAGCTATTCAATCAATGTACGACATTTCGGCCAGTTTCAAATACTTTTTTTAAACAATTTGGTAAAACAAAAGGTGTTAAGAAAGTAATGACAATTTTGAGAGTATATACATTTTGATTTGTTGATTCCGAGTCAAAAATAATTATTTCAAAGCCATGGTTTTTAAAATCTACATTTTAAACGCCATTTGCCCGTACAAAGTTTTTAATAAAAACAATAGTGAATTATTTAAGCAAAAAACTGATGTTGAACGATTAATTTAATTCTGGTTAATGAGCAAGGATGTTCACGATAATATCTTGTTTATTATTTCAATGAAAAGAGTTACTTAAAGTACTTTTCATTAACATCATTTTGGTCATATAAATGTTGCAATAAAACAACATGATTAGATAATATTTTGTTAAACGCCTCAATTTGAAGAACAAGGAATTAATAGTACAAAACGAAATTAAATTAACTTATTTGTTATTCATAATTCATTATTATTTTTATTCTCAAATTTTTTTATCCTTGTTTAACACCGTATTTACTCAAACTACATGTCACTAAAATAATTTAAAATGTTTTTCAAGGCTGTCATTAGTAGGTTAGTATTACACTGCATAATATTTTGTTTTTATGAATTTCTTATCAATAATTCCACCGAACTTAATTACAATACAATTAGAGTAGGCGTTGGCATTGATTATAGTTATAACACTACTAACGTGTGTTCCAAGCTTTTTTCTTTTTAGAATCAATAATTGTCATAATATAAAATAAAAATATTGAATTTAAACTTAAAAATGAAACAATGATACCTAGATTAAATTTGTATACCTCCCGTTTAAAAAATCATAACCTATATTTTAAAAATAAGAAACAAAACGATGAAATGAAACGGCCATAATAAGCGTTAGCGCAATTCAATGAAGTTGGTCACGATGGAATGAAACACTACTGCCATCTAGCGGAAAATTTATCATAGAGACTAAAAACCTAACAGGGGAATGTAATTATACGTTACTTATTCTTTCTATCTGTAATGAGCTCCTATTCCATAATCTAAATAATAAGAATTAATTTTACAACAAAATTAGTTAAAGATACTGTTTAACTTTAGAGATATAAGCAATTTAAAATGTGGTGACATCACAAGTATTGAAGCGATTTCATTGGCCAATTTTTTCGGATGAAAAGTGACATGTCCGGAGTAGAATGTAACTAATTTCATTGAACTGTCAGTGGGATCTGTCATATTTAGTTAGTTATTTACTTTGGTTAAACGTTCCTTTTATTTACCAGAAAATATTTCATCACAGTACAACATAAAAAAAATCTTCTCTGTAGCAAAGAAAATCCCAAAGATCATGGACAAGACAAGAGAATCCAAATATAAATGTTTAACAGTTTCTTTCCATATTTTTGTTTAACGTCATCGTTATCTCAAACTGTTTGGCGCGTATGTATTGCAAATTTATTAAAATAATTTAATATCCTTTTATTGGACTTGCATTTACTTTAAAATATGATTTTCAGCATATTTAGATTACTTGTCAAGTATTGTATTGTAATTGTAATAGAAAAAGTTTTACTGAAAAATACTTGTGATGTCAGAATCCCGCTATAAAACTTGAAAAACCATATCTCTTGTAATATAATCAAATTTAAACCCGTATTTTCAGTGAAAGTTATAGTTTATCATGTAGTTTTATAAAAGAAATATGTATCGGAGCCCATTATAGCTGCACCCTTACATATATTCTTATGATAACTTCTTCCACATATTCTAGTATATTTGGTATGACCATCCTTTGGCAGCCCTGCAAATAAATTTATTTTATTTTAGCTCTTGTTTCAAAATCATATCTAGAGCAAAATCAATCGGATATGATCTCCGTATTCTGTATTCGCAAATTGTTTTTTTATTGTTCATATATTTTAGTAACATTAATTTCTTAAAATTAAAATACTTAAATAGTCCCGCGTGATGACCGCACGGGTTGAGGGCCTGACTCACGACCGAGTCCCGCTCGTGGCGGCACACAAAGGGCATATCGGCATATAACTTAGTAGTTGATCCGAGATATATATATATATATTCAATTTAAAGGGCGCGATATTGATTTTTGAGAAGTACGAAATCGTTTAAATTAGCAAAAATTATCATAGAACGGTTAAATAAATTTTGATATTCATTTGTTTATTACACAAAACACTGATTCCTATGCGATTTAATTAAGTTAGTGTCAATTTAATATAATTTGTCTCAAAAATTTTGTAATGTAAGGGTACCGAACTTTAAACTCGTTGAATTCAGATTTTCTTCCCTACAAGAAAAAGTTGTTCCCCGTATTTCGAGATATACTGCTTTAAAAGTTCTGTGTTTTGCTCATTAAACTAATAAAATGGAAATTTTATAGACTTCGTAGCTTCTATAATTCTCGAGATTACAATTGTGTGCCATTTAAAATGAACATCCTGTATATATGTATATATATAGAACAGGGGAAGTAAATATGATTAATTATATTAATGGAAATAAAATCCGGCAACAATTTATTGTTAACTTCGTAGCTTAAATTATTTAAATGTCAGTTGATTAATTTTACCTTAATTTTTAGAGAGATAAGAAAGCTTATTTTTTTTCAATTTTAGGCCGAAGATTATATTTCTTTTGTTAATCTCTACTTAAGTATCTTACCAATAATAATAATTCCAATGATGACAGAAGCAACCAATATTCTAGGACACATTTTGAAGTAATAATATTTTCGACAATGAATGGTTTTCTTTTATCTTATAAAAAATAAACAAATAGTTTAATCAATGAATTATAATTTAATGCATATTAAATTTTAATCGCTCATAAAAAGATCAATTAAAATTAAATGATAAACGTAATTAAAATTTTTATTTAATTATTATTTGATTAAATATTGAAATGAAGTTTGAATTTATAGAAAATTGAAATCTGTCAGTAATTTTATAATTCACATATGAGTAATGCTGCTTAAATTAATTTTTAAGTACAATTATCTAACTAATTAATATAAGTACATATTAACTTTCGATTTTAGTTAAAAAGAAGAAAAAATATTTCATTTATTTATTTCAACTTAATATTAGTGATTCTGACTTTAGTTAGATAATTAATTAAAACTTAAAAACAAAAAATTTTAAATATTTTAAAAATTGATATTTTTTGTTCAACTACAGGTCGAAAATTAAAAAAAGAAAACTTGGCTGAAGTCGGTTGAAAACTGCAAGAGGATTTTGAGGGACAAAAAATGAGAGATCGTGCGATCGAGTAACCGAATAAATTATAACATACAAATATTCATTAATCTAAATCAGTCGGTTTCGCTATTCAATTATTCAATTAAATTATTATCTATGATATAGACACAGTACCGATTATTTTAGCAGGTCACTTTGAAAATCCATGAATTAATGAATTTTAACATTTGTATTTCAAGTGGCCCGTGGTTTTAAGGACCCAGGTTTGATTCCCACAGTCGACAAACAATTTTCACCACGTTAAAACTAACATTGCGGTTTTTCCTTCACTAACATCTTTGGAGGCCGTTATTTTACGGCTGGTAACCGCAATTCACGTAAATATATTTGTAATATTGGATATACAGGAAAGTGAGCTAACTATTTAAGATTGCAGCAATGTTACAGTTCACCATATAGTGAAATTATCAGTATATGTAATTAGACAGTTATAGAGAAAGTTTTTTCCTACGACAGGGCGGAAAGTACTCACTTTGTTATCATAAATACAAAAAATGACAATAACACAATGCAATTTAAAACTATATTTGATACTATTTGAGAAAATAGAAAAAAAATATATTTTTTTGTAGTGTAAAATGCTAAATGGTTTTAGAAAATACAGTATGTAATTTTTTTTCATGTTTAAGTAAAAATTGCACATTATACCATTTCAAAATGCATAAATTATATATATATATATACATATTTCGTCTTTACCAATTATTGGTACTCTGCCAAATCAGTTCCCGCTGGGCTGGGTAATATGTTTTATTCGTGAAGTGCGGTTACCGTCACAGGGGTAATTTAAATGTGGAGCAAAGTTGGTCGGCTGTGGGAATTGAACTCAAGTTCTCAAATCCACAGGCCGACACGATACCACTAAGCTATTATATATATGGCTTGTGGTACATCTAAAGGGGCCGAGATTTGACAGCTGGAAACCACATTTCACGTGTATAAATTTAAAATAAACTTACCGAGAAAAGACTGATTATATATTATTGAATTTTGGTTTGGAACTCTAGCATCACAGTGTTTTCACTAAAAGTTCTCATTTAAGGTAGCATTAAATTTTACCTTTCGTTAAAAAACACTTGTTGTCTTTTTATTAAATTTAAATTTGACGATCAAATTATAATAGTTTTTTTAATTATATTTCTCGTTGCATTTTCTAATAAAATTCGGGTACCTGCATATTTATTTTTTTTATATAGAAAATAAAGAAACTCCAACTATATACATGATTTTCTGTAATAATTACAAATTACAAAATGTACATACTCATATATACACAATAATATATTGCTGTGTAGATAATTATAAACATCATTTATCTGAACTGAACTGCCTTTCTTAATTTGCTGTATGTCATTTAAAGAGGATTTAATTTTAAGGAAGTGATTTAATGTGCAAGAACTCTATTTAATGTACCTATATATAAACTACAAAGATGACATATCGTATATGCAGTCCATACCCACATCCGGGGTTTTTACAGCTTGCATTTTGTCATCTCGAACAGAGATGTAGCTAAAAATAATTTGTAGAAGTAATTAAATAAATATCAGAGAACGGAAATTAAAGTAACGTAGACTTAATTAGAACATATAAACTACTAATGCATTAAAATAAGAATAGATAATTTGGTACAAGTTAATAAAAAATGGATAATGAATTAAGATAAACGGTGTCTAATTACAAGCAGAGGAAATAATCTTTAAAAACTACAGTTCAGAAATATCGTGCAGCACGTTACAAAATTCAGAAAATACGTCTAAAAATACAGTAACGTAAATTAAAAAATATGAGCTGAAAACAGGTCGGTGACAAAGAAATATAACCAGCAATGTAATCAGTCCGATAAAAATGAATAAAAGCAAAGAGTGATGTGTCCACATATTTTACAACCGAATTAAAGAGTTGATTAGAAAAGAATGAAATATTTTCATAAGATTCAAAGCACGTCTACCTCGAACACGAATTAGCCGACCGTTGCCAGCACCCGAAGTTAAACGCTAACATCGCTGGACGGCTGTCGCGTATCAGGCATGTTGATTTTACACTCTGTGTTTTTCTTTTTTGTGTTTCTAAATGAAGCCGTATCTATAACGCGCGATACTTTTTTCACGGATACACAACCTGTGTTGACTTACGAGTGGAATTCGATCGGCGGCCACTCGCACTGCAAGTTGTTGCGCATGTGTAGTAGACGTGCGGTTAACAAACTGGAATATAATATGATCTCGCAACTGACATAACCTGATCTTGATTCTTTTTAAACCGACTAGTCTGTTGCACTGTTGCAATTGCATGGATGAGAGACACTGACTTAAAGGTGAAGACTCTGTAGAATAGTTTGCAATGGCGTTCTACAGGGATGAGACGTTAGCCAAATCTTGCAACCATATACATCCAGAAACATTCACTTTAACTACGTGTTATATCTTCTTCTTCTGATAGCACTACAGCCCAAATTGGGCCTGGGCCTACCGGACACACTGAGCCGCAGTTTTTACACTGCCGTACTGCCGGTTTTCGTAGTCGAATGCTACATTATTTAAGGCATATAAGTGACTAGCTTATAGCGCCCGAGTGTGATAAATACATGTAAATGTATTTTATATTTTACGACAAATCACACATTGTCGACAGGCGGATTCGAACTGACAAACCTTGGTTCGGGTGACGTCACAGTATGTTAAGAGATGTGCCTTAATACGCTCGGCCACCGCGCCTGTTATTATACGTTATTATACAATGCTTAAAATCTCATCCAAAAAACTTAGGAACACTGAGTACTAAACTTTGCCATAAGATATAATTTAAGCAAAATTTATTTTGTAGGATATGCATAGTTCCATTTTAATACAAACATATACACTATTTAAATAAATATTGTATGTAGAATTAGAATTATGATAATTAGGAGAAGTATTTGTTTTGTTTTATTGTCATTGTCAACAAAATAAAATGGAAAAACTTACATTTTTATATGAGAAAACTTGATCACTAAAATCGTCTGAAAGGTTGTCTGCTTGCATCAAAATTTTGCAAGGTTTGTTCCTCCATTTTTACTTTAAATTTTAAATATCGCATCGAAATTATAGTTCAAATTATCAAAATTATATTATATTTTTTGATTTGCTATATTTTGTTATTGTTTTTGTTAGGAGATTAAAATATTGGCCTTTAGTAATCTTTGAATGTTTTATTTGTAAATATTTTTACTGATTGACGTCGGTAGACCTTTGCACAGTTTTGATAATTTAATCACACTATACGGAAACTAGTACTGTTTTGAAATTATGGCATTAATAAAAAAAAATTAATAAATATGATGTAATTAATAATATAGTCTTCAGTCTTGAGGTAATATTTTCTATCTTAGATGCACGATGCGATTAGATTAACCTAACTTTTTGTAATGTTCATCAAATATAAGAACATGTGAAATATATTACTTTTGTAATAAAAATGAGGTAATAGACAAGTTTCTGGCATTACTCCTAACGTCACAAGAGATAGTATTTTTATTGTCTGATGGGGTAGGTGGCTCAGTGGTATCGAGTCGGCCTGTGGATCTTGAGAACCCTGGTTCGATCCCCACAGCCGACAAACAATTTTCACCAATTTAAATCTACCCCTGTGGCTTCCCCTAATATCATTGGGGGCCGTGATTTGACGGCTGGTAACTGTACTTCACGCGAAAAAATATATCACTTACCGAGATCTGATTAGGCAGAGTGCCACACCCAGTAATGGGTAAAAGGCGTGATGATATATTTATTTTTTTTTTATAGTTTGATGAATTATTTAGTAGATACATTACTCGAATGTATCAGAACAAATGAATAATATTAAATAATTTAATAGGATATTAATTTATATGGACACCTTGCGTGACGAATGGACACAAATGGAATGGAAAACGATAAAAATGTCTGCTGGATTGTAATAAGGAAATTAATTTATAAAGGGTGGAAAATTTTAATTAGTCCTGATTGAAGTTGATATTTATTGAGCTTAATTAGTAAATCGTTATATGTACCTGCGTGAAATAAAAGGTAACCTATAAGCTATAACTTTTTGATTCATCGACAGTTTCATTGCCCGTAACATATATATGAGCAATTAAAACTGAAATATTATGATATAAATATGTATAGCAGTGTCAGTCAACGATTAAGTATGTTTCTTCGTCGTATCATTTATTTACAGTTATCTTATTTCGATTTACGGGTATAAAGATTAATTCAAAATTTTATTACTGTATAGAATTACTTCTGCATACATTATACAATCTAGAATAGGTTACACATGCGTGCATGTTTGTTCACAAATAAATTGTTTGGCATTAAATGCAAGAAGGTATAACTTAAATCACATTCTCAACCATAAGATCATAAGAAACATACATGTCTATAGCGGATGAATATTAAACAACGGATTTATTATGAAATAACATTTTACTATCTTCTTTAAATATTAATCAACTACTAAAATATTTTAAAGATACAGGCACTGTTAGATTTCACAAGAAGTACTTAAATATTTTATTGAAATCTCTTTTATTCGTATCTTCCTTATTGAACTAACAGTAGGTACTCGTATATGAAAGAATAATAGAATTAATTAATTAGAATAGTCACTTTTACGTCGATGGAAGATGTCAATCATTTTAAAGATGCTGGGAGATATTGGTTGGTAGCACAAGCTCTGTTTTTGGATGTTCTAAGAGCACAGTTTTAACATGTTAGAGATAGCTAAAACACCCAAAAACACTACTCTTAAAACAGGCAAAAACAGAGCTTGTGCTACCAGCCATTATGTATTAAATTTTCTTGTCTAGATTATTGCCAATAAAAAAATGCATTGAAAAAATCCCGTGGATAAATAATTCGACCTTTTTATGCCTATTTCTTTTAATGGTATTTTCAAAAAAATCTTGATGCATCAATATCAAATAGGTTCGTACATACAGGGTGTATCTGTACTTCAAGAAAAAAATTAAAGGGTATATACTATAAGACGTACTGATCTTGGAACAAAAATATATTTTTTAAAATTCGCTAAATTAAGGATGGTTTACTTGAAATGAATATTTTTAGGGCCACTGAATTAGCGTATTTTATTGCTTGACCTACTGCATTTAACTAAATTAAATTATTAATTACACAACATCAGATATTTATTTGTAAAATAAATAAATATATCATCACGCCTTTTACCCATTACTGGGTGTGGCACTCTGGCTAAGCAGATCTCGGTACGTGATATATTTTTTTCGCGTGAAGTGCGGTTACCAGTCGTCAAATCACGGCCCCCAAAGATATTAGTGGAGGAGGAGCCACAGGGGTAGATTTAAATTGGTGAAAATTGTTTGTCGTCTGTGGGGATCGAACCCGAGTTCTCAAGATCCACAGGCCGACTCGATGCCACTGAGCCACCTACCCCATATATATATATATATATATATATATATATATATATATATATATTTATTTGATATTGTGTAAACAATTACTTGTAAGAAGATTTAAATAAAATTATTAAAAATAGCTATCAACCAGTGGCTAACAAAATATTACCTTTAAATACGATGCAATTTTTTTTGCGGATTTAAAGAAATTCTTTTTGTCCCATGATCAGTACGTCTTATAGTATATACCCTTTAATTTTTTTCCGAAGTACAGATACATATATATATATATATATAATTCGAAAAATTAAGGGTTGTTAACCTAAAACATTTTTTGTAGTACTGCACTGGAATCGCTTTCCTATTAAACACAAACGATGAAGTAGGTATCAACTACGAAAGAATAATTACACAATTCAATTATTAGCAGTTATTTATAATAGAATTTTATTTAATTAATATCTTTAACATAATCATCCACCCAGTGGCAGTGGCAACGAAAAATTGTAGGACTGGGAAACATGGAAAATAGTTTTGCGATTTGAAAAAAAATCTTTTTGTTTCATGATCAGCACGTCGTACAGAATATACCCTTTAATCTTTTGCTCTAAGTTGTGAAACATCCTGTATATATATATATATATATATATATATATATATATATATATATATATATATATATATATATATATATATATAATTTTATTATAACTAAGTTAATTCTAGTAAATACATAATTTAGTTTGCTTCTAAAAATAGTAAACTCACGTAACAATAGCGTGCTGGATGTTTCCCAAACAATAATAACAGTTCTTGTCAATAGCTAATAACCGAAATCGGAAAATATTTAATAGATATCCTAACAGCAGGGCCGGAAAAGCACCATTTACAACGGTGATATTCGACAACATTGTTGTTCACAAAACATTAGATTAGAAATAACGCCGCTTATATCGACATCGATCCTACACCGAGACAGAACCACCATAAATATTCAATGAAGTTATTGTAGTGTTGTCCACTCCACGCCACCTAGATCACCTCTTGGAAATTTGATACGCAATCCGGACAATAGTTTATAAGCTTCGCGAACATTAATGTTTGTCGTTTATCATTAACAAGTGAATATCGTGTTGACGTATCTTCCAGAGAAATATTGATCCTTAATCGAAATAAATTAAGAGTTTTAAATATTTATTGCCTACATTTTATTTTACGAGACAATCAGTTGTTTGTTTGTTTTGGTAACTTGATACGAATTTATTTTGGATAGGTTTTCAGAAGAAACATTAAAATACTGTTAGCATTTCAAATATTGATTATATTGTAAGAACAAACAAATAAAGTTAGTTTTTTTTGTTACTGATTTCCGGTATTTGTAAGATATTTATATTTTGAAAAGAAAATTAAAATGTTATACGATGACATGTATTTATCCTATACTTAAATACGTTAATATTACAATGGAATTGTGTGATTTAGTTGTTTATTTACTCCGTAACTAATGTTTTAAAGTGGTTTTTTCACAAAACCATCTCGTTATTTAAAACATAGGTGATTCGTTCCAGTTCATTGATGTCACATTAACACTGAACTTTAATTCATGCACAACATTTGTTTGATTTTTGTTGACAGTTATCTTTTGTGACGTCTTTAGTTCTTTTCAATTGAACATATTTTCTATTGAATAATTTATATTGTGTCTTCGAAGAATATTTACAAAATAATTGAAATGTAAGAACGCAAGTAAATGAGGTAATTAACGTGAGAAACTTGGTAGCTATGTTTACTTTTATAAAGAATTCATTTTACTTCATTATTTTTACATTAGTTTATTAAAAGTCATTTATGTTTTTTTTATATCTTGCAACTGCTTTTAAATAAAATCTTTAATTAATTTTTAAATATGATTTTGCATTATTATCTTCGGCGAAAATGAAATTAAGTTTTATAATTATATTTCAAATAAATGTAACAGTATTTTTTTATATAATTTTTTATGAATAAATTATAATGAAATATGTTCATTTTAATTTGACATTAGATGAAAAATGTATCATGAGAAACATGACATATGGTTTTGTATCGTTCTTATAGCATTTTTATTGTAAATAAATCATTAACAATGAATGCATATTAGTCATTAATATATCACAGGTCTCATTTAAAATATAGATTCACGTAGTGGGGCCTACAGCAAAAAAAAAAGATAAAAAAGCCGGTTTGTAAAGTAATCCGTATGTAAATGCTCCATCTTTAATCACATTTCACACACTTGATGAAAAGGTTTTTTGCAGGCGGCTTAGACTAATAGACAAAAATTCGCCACGGATCTCGCATCGGCGGTCGCGTGCAATGAGATGTGACCCGGTCTGGTGCTGTGGATCGTTTGCCGCTTCAGAGCAATGGTCAGCGTGCAGGGCCGTTTTAATTAAGTTCTGAGCCCACGGATTAGAGTTTCTTAAATTGAAGACAGAAACATTCAAGCATTTCTTGAATAGGAAATAATTTGGTATGAATACAAAATGAAATACATATATTTATTTCAAAATTACTAAGTATATAAATAAATAAATATATCATCACGCCTTTGACCCATTACTGGGTGTAGCACTCTGCTTAAGCAGATCTCGGTGTGTGATATATTTTTCGCGTGAAGTGCGGTTGATGATGATGATTTGTGCCTATACATCCCACTGCTGGGCAAAGACCTCCCCCATTGTTCTCCAGGTTTCCCGATTTGTTGTATTGGTTGGCCAATATTTGTCGAAAGAGTGTATGTCGTCCCTCCAACGTCTTCATTTGCGTCCTCTGCTTCTTTTCTTGTGCAATGGAATCCAATTCGTACAGCTCTGGCTCCACCGGTTGTCCTTTGTTCGCATCATATGTCCTCCCATTTCCATTTCTGGATTTTAGCGAATTTTATCACATCTGTTATTTGTGATCTTGCTCTTATTTCTATATTTCTTATTCTGTCCCTTCTTATTATGGTTAAAAGTTTTCTTTCTATGTTTCGTTGACAGATTCTTAAGCTGTTGGCTTGTGTTTTTGTCAGAGCCCATGTTTGTGAGCCGTATGTAAGTACGGGTAGTAAGCAGGAATTTGTGATTTTCCTTTTTAGGCTTAAAGATATATCGTTTTGTCTTAAGAATTTTAGCGACCAGTATAGCTATATTCCTATATATACCTATATTCTTATAAGTATTCTTTATTCTTCTTTCTATCTCTAGCATATGTTTATCCTTGAACGCTATAGTTTTTCCTAGGTAGATGAATTCGTTTACGTAGTCTATTTTCTTTCCTTCAATGTTTATTTCTTCTTGTACTCTGTTCGTAAGGATTTTAGTTTTTGCGAAGTTTATTTCGAGACCTGCTTGGCGTCCTGTTGAGTGTAGTAGTGACAGCATATGTTCAAGATTTTCTTTAGAATAGGCTAGTAGTACTATGTCGTCCGCGAAGCGTAAATTGGTGAGGTTTCTCCCATTTATATCAATCCCTACTCTTCCCCAGTCGATGTTTCTGAATATAGAAGTGCGGTTATCGGCCGTCAAATCACGGCCCCCAAATATATTGGTGAAGGGGGAGCCACAGAGATAGATTTAAATTGGTGAATATTATTTGTCGGTTGTGGGGATCGAACCAGGGTTCTCAAGATTCACAGGTCGACTCGATACCACTGAGCCACCTATCCCATTAAGTATATAGTTTATGGTAAAAGTGAAAACTAATTTTTATTGAAAATTCTTTACTTAATGAACTTTAAAATAATCCAAATAAATTTAATAAAGACAAAAATGTATCTGCATAAAAATCTATCAATCAAATATCTAGTCATACTAATGAAGTCTAAAATATAGAGATCTTACTAAGACCAATATCTTGTAGATCGTAGTTGCATGGGCTTTGTCGTGAATACAGGCCTGGTCAGCGCATCGCATCGCGGCCTCCGGCAGAACTGGTCTACATTAATGTAACGAGTATTCCATTTTGATAAAAATATCGCGCTGCACATGAGAGCGACCTGAGTGCAACTGCGAGAACCACTTAAATAATGCAAGTGTATAATTGACATTATGACAATCATCCGCATAGAAATACAGTTCTGCTGGTGCCCAACAACGCACTAATTGCTTTCATCATGCATTCCACGTGTTTTGTTTTGGTCCCAGGATTGCTGCGACCGTTATGCGCTTATTGAGAACTGAGAAAAAGTGCGAGTTTTTATTAAAGGACTGCCTCGGGTTATTGGTTAAAATAATATATGTACAGGGACGGCACTACGTTGGGATCCAGGTGGGCCAGGATTTTTTTGGTACACTTGATTTAAACAGATGAATTTTAAATACATAAATATGTCATCACGCCTTTTACCCATTACTGGGTGTGCACTCTGCCGTAGCAGATCTCGGTAAGTGATATATTTCTTGCGGTTACCAGCCGTCAAAGATGTTAGTGGAAGGGAAGCCACAGGAGTAGATTTAATTTGGTGAAAATTGTTTGTCTCTTGTGGGGATCGAACTAGGGTTCTCAAGATCCACAGGCAGACTCGATACAACTGAGCCACCTACCCCATAATTTTAAATAGATATAAATATCTCATCATGCCTTTTAACGATTATTGGGCATGGTACTCTGTCGTAGCAGATCTCGGTAAGTGATATATTTTTGCCCGTGAAATGTGATATATTTATGGGAGTGAAGTTCAGTTACCAACCGTCAAATTATGATATCCAAAGATGCTAGTGGTGAAGAAGTCACAGGGGTAAATCATTGAAAATGTAATAACAATAATTTTAGTAGTTGTGTGAAGTGCGGTTACCAGCCGTCAAAGATGTTTGTGGAGGGTGAGCAACAGGGGTAGATATAATTTGGTGAAAATTGTTTGTCACCTATGGGGATCGAACCAGGGATCTCAAGATCCATAGACCGACTTGATACCACTGAGCCACCTATCCTATAATTTTAAATAAATATAAATATTTCATCACGCCTTTTAACGATTATTGGGCATTGTACTCTGCCGTAGTAGATCTCGGTAAGTGATATATTTTTGTCCGTGAAATGTGATATATTTATGGTAGTGGAATACAATTACCAACCGTCAAATTACGATTTCCAAAGATGTTATTGGTGAAGAAGCCACAGGGGTAAATCATTTAAAATGTAATAACAATAATTTTAGTAGTTGTGTATATAAATAAAATTCACATTAAAATGTGAAAGGAAATTATTTTTGTATTAAGTGAGCGAAATGAGACATTCTACCGGGCAAAAAACAAGAATATCGCTCGAAAAATACAAATAACACTTTTTCTGCAATTGTAAAAACAGAATAATACAATAATGATTAATTTATTCAAGTAAACTGCAACAAAAAAGAAGAAAGAAATGTGAAAAAAATTGGGAGCGTACCTACGTAAAGTCCTCAATTTGTTTTAAATCTATAAGCCTAATTTAGAATTTCTAGGCGTGAACCTGGCCCTCCCAGATATGAGCTGATGCCATCTCTGCATAAGTATAACGTGGACGTGCTAGCGAATAAAACTTTTATTCAATTACTTTTTTGTCGATGCGAATTAAACGGATATAAAAGTCATCGAAAGTATCAAAGACCATGTTTGTGAAACAATAGTTAGGTTGAACGCTACAGGCTGCAGCTGAATGTGACATCAAATATCTAGTTGTGTCTGCTCTACGTACATTTACAATGACATTTCAAAAGATGTTCCGTCTGTGTTTCCAGCTTCTAAAAATAAAGGAGTTATGAAAAATGGCAATGAGCTAAATCATATTACAAGCCTGTACTTCCTACTGTGACTATGCAATAAATGCAAATGACATTCTAGGTTTTAATTATAGCGGCAGCAGTGCAACCAAACCACAGTTGTTTGTAAAATAAAGAACATGGAAACTATTCCAAAGCTAACAATCATTTTTCAATTTATTTTAACATTTCTGTTGCGTTATTTCAAATTCATGTTAATGTTAAATCGGTAAGTGATCGCATATATTAACTTATTTGTGTCTTTACGATTTAGAAGTTAGTATGACGTAATGAAAAAAAAATGAATTTGTCGGGTGAAGTGGTTGAGAACATATTCACTGATAAAGTGCTCATTTTATATTTGTCATTACCATGAAAATACAGTTTTAAAAATCCATTTGATTTTTATTAATTTTAATAAGCCGAATGATATAATTCTGTAATATGTTAAGTGAACTTGAAAATGTACACTTCAAATAAACGGTAGGTACTTACTTTCGCGAATTAAAAAAACATTCTATTTGTTCTATAATCAGTACATATATAAAATTAAATAACCCATTACTTTTAGTGCATAGCTAAAAAAACAGCTTGTATATATTTATATTAAAGAAAAACACATCAGTATTAGTTTTCTTTGCTCAAAAGATATTGTAATAATATTCAGAATAATTAGAGTCGTTGAACAAATTATATTTCTATAAGTATAAGAAAGTAGCTTTGATGTAAGATTTAATTATTTTCGTTAGAAAATTAAAAAAAATCCAATAGACTGTGTTTTCTCATTTTGTGGAAGAAGCAAAAAAAGTTAATAATGTAATTACATCTAAAGTAAATTTCAATTAGAGTCTATCGAACTAAAATTGGTAAAATTATGTTATTTCGTAATTCGCTGTAAATATTTTGCTGCTATTTAACCAATTATGTAATTTGTGAAAACGGTAGTAGAATTTTTTTCTTTTAACGAAGAGAAAAAACGATGCCGGTTAGTGTAATTCAATTATATTCCTGCGTCTGTTTAAAAAAGCATTACTGTGAGTGGTTGAACTAAACAAGTTTCCCGAGCTCGGTCTCGACCTACAGAATCGATTTCAGATTTTCAAACAGAAACGCAAACGTCTTGGCCCATTGTGTGATCTATTTCACAAAGTTGTGGAAAAGAAGTTAGGAAAAGTTACTTTTCAAACTTACAGAATTTGCAACTTTTGAACATTCAGTTATGTGAATTTTTCATAATTTGAATTTTTCCTATTTTTTCGTGATTTTTGAACAGCTGTCCAGTTCACTTTATAACCTTCTACGTTTTCTATAACTCTTTAAAAAAATAAATATGACAATGAATTAAAACTGTTGTACCAGTAATTATATTCGTATTAATTATTTGCTTCTTTCTTCTGTCAAAATTAAGAAATGAGGAAACTTCATTTAGATAATCTACATTTTTGGAATTGTTTTACTTTCTTTTCACAGCACTTAGCGCCAATCAATTTTATAAACTTAATTTGAACAAGTTTTATAATTTTATAACATCGTACATTAAGTATTTCAAGTTATTAAAAGGCAGATTCATAATACATAGTATAAACTATTTTTTCACTACTAGCACATATTGATAATAACAAACACTTTGACATGAATATTTACTTGTTTATTAATGTCCACAAAAACTAAGTGGGCAGAATATTATTTTTTTAACATTTCTTATTTTTCACTTGTACATTATTTGTTGTTTATTGCTATAATAACAACTTTATAACGACCTGGGCATTATGATTTATAACACCTGATTCGTTCATGCAACGCTTCAATTAATTAATAATTCTAATTATTATAAATTAAAAATAATTCTAAATATTACCGTGAAAAATAAAATCGTCGTCCTCTGTGCATAATCATTTACCCATCGCAGTTGGTGCATAAATTACTATTTTATTATCTGACTTTTGACTTGTGATTTTCTAACAGTATTTACTGTAAGTGATTTAGAAAATAAGAAGGATAATATGAGCACATTATTATTTTAAAAGGACTCTCCCTTCACTAACATCTTTGGGGGCCATGAGTTGACTGCTGGTAACCGCACTTCACTAGTATGAATGTATCACTTACCAAGATATGCTATAACAGAGTACCACTCACTATAAAATAAAAGGCATGATGATATATTTATTTATTTTATTTTACTAATAATTTTGACAGCAGTGTAATAGGGCGGCAAAAATGCAACCTAATCTGACGTATGAAGCACTAAATGTAACAATTTATTTTGTTTTGTAAATAGCTAATATCAATCATTTCAATCCGCAATAAAATTGTAGGTGTTAACTCCAATTTTAATCCTCTTTACAAAAATAAATACAACATTAAATTTAAAATATTTCAATTTCAAAATATGATTGTTTGTGAAATGTAATTTTTATCTAAAGTGCAAAACCCAATCAAGTAAAGTAAGTTATAAACTAGAGAAGAATGTCTCCATTCAACGGTAAGATGTTAGCTAACGCCTGAAGATAATATCTAAGTAAAATTACGTTCCATTACAATTCTCATTCATTCTGCGCGTCGGCAATTTTCAAGTTGCCTATAATCATAATTGCTTTTACTTAAGACTTGCACGACGCTTTCATTAGAATGTTTCATTGTTGTCGCACTTTGTTCAAATGAATACGGTGAAAAAGCAAAAACCAAAATTAAGGTTTTACTTAAGACAATCCTCCGAAGAGTAATTTGGTATATTTGTTTTAGAATCAATTCTACGATTTGAAACACACCAGCAGTAGAGTTGAATCCTTACCAGAATAAGTAGGTCAAAAGGTATGAATCTTCGGAGCAAATATACGAGGAAAAAATTTAAATATTTATATTTGTATTTTAAAATGGGTTAGATAAATGTGTTGTGAAGGGGCGACTAGGGCCACAAGAGATACCCGAAATCCCATCCCATCAGTATTTCAAAATTTCAGCGCTGAATGCACTGTGATGTTGCTCATCACCACTAACATCTTTTGATGTCGTGATTTGACGGATGGTGAGAAATTAATTCTATTATATACGCCTGCAATGGTAAACTGATCTTAAATATAATTCATAATCATAATTTTTTGGGTGCTGATTCCGGAAAATATAGTGAAATATTCCAAGAAAGCGGTTTATATTTGCAAAATCCAGCTAATTTAATGATAAATTTATTTGAATACTAATGATATTTGAAAATGTAATTTGCAACCTTGAATATAAATAATAATATATCAAACTAACCACTTGTCTAAGTCTCACAAAATTCAGCCTCCATAGACGCGTCTATGGTTACTAACTGTGCTGGCGCTGAATTTTGTGAGACTTAGACAAGTGTTTAGTTTGATATTTTATTATTAAACCTAGTTTCACCAAGTGAGCATTCAAAGACAATTAATTTTGTCTTTGTTGTTTTTTATTTAACTTGAATATAAATATTAGAGGTAGTAAAAATGTACTATATTAAACACGAAAATTGCTGTTCGCCTAATAATATTTATTTTCAATATAAAATTACTATATTTTTAATTTTCATATAATTAAAACAATTTTAGGTTCTGTAATAATTTATTTTATTAGAAGTTTGGGTATACTAAACGTGTGTCTTCGTTAGGAAATAACGTAATTATAAATACCTAATTAAATAACAAAAATTAAACAGAACTAAGTAACAAGAAATGAATTACACAAGTAATTATAATTTCTTAGTCAACGAGAGCAAGTTTTATTCAATTTTCTAATTAATAGATCATTCATATATTTAGGCCTGGTAACAAATTTTGTTTTCAAATGTAATCTTGAGTGAATTATAATTTTAAATACGACTATATTCTTGTTAAAAACTTGATATATAGTTTTATTTACTTGGTCTGTCAAAACTACAAGAATAGAATGAAAATGTATAACAAAATAAGAAATATTTTTATATAGAGTATTTGATCAAATTATATGAAATGATGTCACATTTTTGTTGTCTGTTAAATGCTGAAATATTGACAGTGTGACATCGACTTTACTTAAGGTTTGCCGCAGTAGACTGTCACTCTTTATTTACTACATTATTCGGGACACGAAAGTAATTTTATTTACCTATTTATTATTGAAGAATAGTAAGCAAAAACTGGTTTACTGGAAAGTGGAAGTTCTATAGTGATATACGAATATGAGTATAATTAGAATAAAGTATGGAACATAATAGGCTACTTGATAAAAATGCACATCTTCCCTTGCAAGATTGATGTGCGTTTCTGATTATTAAACGTTCAAATACAGCGATTATAACGACTATAATTATTTAAATACAGGTGTTTGTTTTGGAATGTTTTTCCTCTACTGAACACCGGCTAAAAGTTGTTCGCGAACAAAATTACCCGAGCAGGAATTACGACCAACGACCGGTAATTCTTGAAATAATTACAGCGAAGACTTGTGATCATTTAACTTAAAAATCTCTCCATAATTGTTATAAATTAGACATCATCCTTTTCACTTTTATCTTAAGAAATTTTAGAATAGATTTAACGTAAATACGAAAACTAATTGCAGCTGAAATTAGTTATTTAATCTAATTCTGTCAGTCACTGTCTCGGTAAGTATAAGTCTAGCGCACTCTTTAGAGGTTATTATAGTAACTACTCGTATAGACATTATTTTAAAACAGGTTTTACTTTTTACCATTTCAATACAATTAAGTTAGATTTTGATATTTCTTAAAAGAGGCAATTTATCATTTGTTTTCTTACATTATTTGTTCTAGTGTAATACTACGTCTGCTGTACAGTTATTAAACTTTAAGAATTCATTAGTAAAGAGGGAGATTTCCTTCTAGTTTTCTCTCTTTAATAATTACTTAAACAACGATGTCTTCAATAATATTTTCCCTTGTTAAACGTTCAATTTTTATTTGCTGCTTTTTGCTGTCATTGGTTAACATAAATTCTTAATTTTTGAAAATTGTTTCTTTCATCTATGTCTTGGTTTCTTATTGTTCTGTTCTGTTCTTTTAGAGATATATGGCGGGCCTTCGAATCAATCCTGGTTTATTTACATTCTGCTAAGTATTGAATAATAATTCAATATCCGAACAGAATCGATAGACCGGATCATGCCCCTTACACATAAAGACAATACACTACACTCCGCTCAGTTTCTGCCAAGAGCTGGACTGACCTGCTTATACCTTAAATGAAAGACATAGTGCAATGCAAATCAACCGACGCCACGATACACAAAAAAAGTTTAATGTCCAGAGGACTCCCCAATTTCAAAGTAAATCAGAGTTAGGTGACTTTTTTAACGTGGGATTCTACCACACTTTGTTGCTTCTTTCCAAAATGTATCTATGTCTTGATTTTTCTGTTCTGTTCTGTTAGAGATACATGGCGGGCTCTAGAGTCAATCCTGGTTTATTTACATTCTGCTAAGTATTGAAAAATAATTCAATATCCAAACAAAATCGCTAGGCCGGACCATGCACCCTAGACATAAAGACAATACACTACACTCCGCCCAGTTTCTGGCAAGAGCTGGACTGACCTGCTTATATCTTAAATGAAAGATATAGTGCAATGCAAATCAGCCGACGCCACGATACACACAAAAAAGTTTAAAGTCCAGAGGACTCCCCAATTTCAAAGTAAATCAGTGTTGGGTGACTTTTTAACGTGGGATTCTATCACACTTTGTTGCTTCTTTCCAAAATGTATCTATTTCTGGATTTTCTGGCCTGCTCTGTTAGAGATACATGGCGGGTCCTAGAGTCAATCATGGTTTATTTACATTCTGCTAAGTATTGAATAATAATTCAATATCCAAACAGAATCGCTAGGCCGGACCATGCACCCTAGACATAAAGACAATACACTACACTCCGCCCAGTTTCTGGCAAGAGCTGGTTTGACCTGCATATACCTTAAATGAAAGACATAGTGCAATGCAAATCAGCCGACGCCACGATACACAAAAAAAGTTTAACGTCCAGAGGACTCCCCAATTTCAAAGTAAATCAATGTTGGGTGACTTTTTTATCAAGGGATTCTACCACATTTTGTTGCTTCTTTCCAAAATCTATCTATGCCTTGGTTTCTTATTTTTCATTTTAAATTTCTTGAGCAAAGCTCGCTCTTGCAGATATTGCTAGTGAATATGCATTTAACAATAAAACAGTACAATTTGCAATACAACAATTAATTCTTCTTAGTCAATATAACTACCAGTATCTACTGATCTTATCAATGGTTCTGCAGTTCAATAATTGTCTCGTTTATAGATCTCGTTGTAAGTCAAGATGCAGGCAGCGGGATTCCGTTCGTTGACATTTGGCTCCGCTGTAAATAATGTGATATTACTCACATGCATTGGTAAATGTTATTGAATCCACTGGCTATTCATGCGGAAACAACATCGACTAAATAGATTAAATGGACGTGCGTATGCATCTATTGTTTTGTAAAAAATGAAAATTGCAGTCGTTGATCGTGAGGGTTAGCCTTCAGGCCGGCGTCGATCCATCAGATGACAATCACGCCGATAATTGGAATGTAAAATGTTGCTCTGAACAATTCCGCCTGATTCTGGTGATTGTTCTATAACAGACGCTCAATGTTTAGGAATTTTTGGAATTGAATGCTTTCGAGAACATGTACGGTGAATATTGTTTACGGATTTATTCAGTTTGATGTTGGAAGCTTAACAATTTGTATATGCCAAAAGTGAGCAGTCAGTAAATATTGTTTTATGAATGAATAATTTGGTTTTGTATGAATATGCGGGTAGATTTGAGATGTGTGCGTTTTTTTTAAGTACGTGTTTTAATTGCCTGGATTCTAGGATATTTGTTTAGAACATTCAAATGAAAATAAAGCAAAGTAAATTTGGAATCGAATTAAAATATTACTAAGTGAATTAGAATACATCTTTTGAAACTAAAAACTTACTTATTTATTTATGTATGTTACGCTGTACAACAGGAACTTAATCCCAATTACAGTACAGGGTGCGCACTCACCGAGCCGCAGTGTGGTAGTTTATACAGGGTGTTAAAAAAGTTCCGGGACGGTGAAATATCTCGAGTAATACACATCGAATCAAGAAACAAAAATACACGTGTTTCATATTTTGCATAAACCTATCTAAGCACACCAAACACAAACCCAAACTCCCACCGCCAGGGGGTGGGGCGGGGGGCAACTTTGAAACCTTAAATAGGAACCCCCATTTTTTATTGCAGATTCGTATTCTGCGAAAAGAAATAAGTTAATTTTATTTTAAACTTTTTTCCAATTCGGAATAGATGGCGCACTAATCGCAAGGGGACTCACCGAATAAAAGTCACCCCAAAAAACAATAAAGGAATAAAATAACGTTTATTTTATAAAATCGTTTTGCAAATTTATTTCAAACATTTAGTCGTGTTGATTTTTTTATTTGATTCAATGTTTATTTCTTGTGATATTTTTAACACCCTGTATAATCTTTAGCTTGAGTGAGATTCGAATTCCCTATCGGTATCCACACCACCGTACAGACGGACAAATGACAAAGTCCTGATATTGAAGAATCAATATTCCAAATCATATTATTCATATATGTATTAATAAAAGTGATTCATAATATAATTTGATTAAATTTTATACTAGTAAAAACTTTTTCCAATGTATGATTCTCTCATAGAATTTTTAAATAAGATATTTTACTTTTTCCGTTCCACTGCTTTCGTATATTAAATTAATTGAATTTTCTTTGCACAATATGCTTTTTATATTGTATCTAGTTTTAATATGTACAAAGTAAAATGCAGATAAAAAAATCCTCGCAAAAAAGGAAATTCAGTCTGTATGCAAATTTATTATAACAGCTGATATAAGCAGCCGTGATTTAAATGAATTTCAGTGAAAATAAATATGAAGCTCTTACTACATACGAATTAAAAAGAAAATCTGCGTTAGTCTGCTTTTTTTGGTGTGAAATGTATTACCTACCCGCAAGATAAATTGCATATAGATTTTTTTGCGTAATACAACGTAAAGCACTGACTAAAAGAGTTTTAATCCTGAAAGCGTACAAACGTAGTTTGAGTTTTGTTTTAGCAATTAGTTAATGCGTTATGTACTTTTACAATTCAATTTATGCTAAAAGGATTTGCTGTTAATAAAAACAGCTTGGTTTACTTAAATAATATATTTAAAGGCTAAACTTTTGTCATTTTTCATGGCCGGATTAACTCACTATGATGCTGCTGCAGTGCACATTTGCACGTTGTTGATACCAGCATGATATTTTCATGTCTGTTTGCGAAAACTTCTACTATTTGTTATTTTTTTGTTTCTTCTAAATAAATAGGTGCTTGTATTATCACACCTTTTTATAGTTTTCAAAACAGACATAATTCTTTACTTTTTACACCGTAATAGTTATTTGTTGTCAAGATTGTAAAAGTGCTTTTTTTGTCAAGTCTGAAGTTTGCAACAGAAGCGAAAGCTGAGGTTAAAAATTAGATGAAGTTAAAATAGAACTTTTCAACCGAAGTACACACAAAATTTTTATTTGGCTATTGCAAAAAGTGTATTTAAAAATAAATTTAATTGTAATTTGTAGAGTGCTGACCTGGACAATAAATTAACAAAACGATCAGTTTACTGTCAAAATATTTTAAAAGGTAAAAGTGAAATCAAAAGAACTACATTATTTAATGTTTGAAAAAGAAAATGAGCAATAGCAACAGTAACAACGAGGTTTCAATACTCCACCAGAAATTTATAAAACTGCAATAATGAATTTTCTACTTAAACAAGCGAATGCGAAGCAAATGTGGTTGTGAAGTAAAAGCTGCCTTAAGGTAGTGTTTGTTAGATGTCAAAAAATATACACTTTACAGTTACAGGATATGTAAAACATCTATTTATTATCAGCCGCCTGAAAAAGAGATGTATTATTGTAAAAGAGATAAAGATTAATTTCGTAGCAAATGAAAATTTTTAAGGTCAGTTAGTGCTTCTTCTGCTACCATTAGAAGATGATTTTGGGCATCGAGATGAGGTCGTGATCTCCAATAGATCCAATACCGATAGAACACTTGCTGACTCCAATGCTTATTATATTTCTTTACACAACTAGCGCAATATCGAAATTAAAATTAACATAATCAGTTTTCCGATATATATTATTCGCCAATAGTACAGTTTTCACATCGTGTATAAAATTTGAATAGAAATAGAATTGTAGTTCAGGCCGTATGTTTCACCTTAAATCGCTCTGTAACCCAGTGATAGAATGATGACGATCTAATGTGAAATTATCCACATTAATCAATTTCCACGTCTATCCGGCGAAACCGTATATCAAATTACTGTTACTGTGCAGTATTGACAGAAAGGGGAAATGGCGTTAATGATATGGACGGCAACGTATTGTATTTAATGCGATTCGAAGTATAAATTAATAATGAATTAAACAAACAGATGACACGTTTGCCAGATCTCGCGTTCGCCGGTAAATAAGTTATTCAAAATCATGTTATTTTATGAGCAAACCTCGGCTCGGTGGCGCGAAGGTGCGCATTTACATATCAAGAAGTTGGTTCCCGCGGGGAACGCGATAACACTGCGTCTTGATGCGGCACGAGACAACTCTAACGTCCCAGCTCCATTCAAAGTTTAGTAAATAACACGGGCGCAGCGCAGCCAAGAACGAACGTTGCCGTGATTTAAATAAATGTATATACCTTACGTACGTACACACGCCGCGCCGCCTTGTGCGATGTGTCGATGTGTCCATGTGCCTGTCGGTGCTTTCTGTGAGAGTATTAGCGTTTGCAGTCGCGGTTCGCGATTCGCGATTCAGACGCACCAGATAAAGAGATTAGAATTTCCTAGCTGAAATGTTTCGGTTTCGTTGAGTTGTAAGGTGGAAGGGAATTATGAAATTCCCTATTTGCCCACATACATTTTTCAGAAACAAGTATCATCAACACCTATTTTTTGTTCAATCAGTGATACAATTATTTTTGCGTGAACTTTGAACAACCGGTACTAGACGTCAAATTAAATCTTGAAAATGTTGATAGCATTCTATATTATTATTTTTTACTTCTATTATTATTATTATTATTTAATGGGGCAGGTGGCTCAGTGGTATCGAGTCGACCTGTGGATCTTGAGAACCCTGGTTCGATCCCCACAGCCGACAAACAATTTTCACCAAATTAATTCTACCCCTGTGGCTCCCTCTCCACTAAATATCTTTGGGGGCCGTGATTTGACGACTTGTAACTGCACTTCACGCGTAGAAATATATCACTTACCGAATTCTGCTTCGGCAGAGTGCCACACCCAGTAACGGATAAAAGGGGTGATGATATATTTATTTTATTTATATTATTATTATGTACATTGCATTAATTACACATTAATACATTAATATGTTGCTGTACATTACAATTTAGTTCAGGCAGCATCAATTAATCTTTAATTACATAATAATAACATGATAACAGGTTATTTTGTTAGGTTAGAAAAACCACAAAATGGAACCGAAGATATATGTGAACACGCTGCGATGTTATTGGCAAAAAGATATATTGCGTCACTTGGCAAGAGGTGTACAGTAATTCAGCCGCTTTTTGAACAGATTAACTTTAAAATAAATAATTTAATAAAATATAGCATCTCACCTTTTACCCATTATTGATATATTTATGTGGGAGTAGTACCATTACCAGTCGTCAAATCACAGTCCCAAAAGATATTACTAAATAAAGAAAGAGGCATAGGATTAATTTTAATATGGTGTAAATATGTTTATTAACTTTTAATAATTAATATTAGGCTACTGAAAGATAACTAACGAAAAAGTAAAAATACGGGATAAATAATTTTGTTTTAAAGAGAAAGAATATCTTTCAAGACCACATTCAGAACTTTTGAGGAAAATTAAAAGTATAATTTTATTGTATTGGCTGTGGGAGTCGAATTTATTGAGGTTCTCATTATTTCAGTCAAATACTTGCAACAAAATTATTTAATTATTTGCTATGATACTTCCTCTGCAATTTATTTATAATGTAATAGACGCATTTATGACCTAAGAAAATGTTACCATATTTGGAATTTTATCACAGATGAATATTAATTCACACATGTATGTTAAAAGCTAGTAATTTAGGTTTAAATAGAATGTGTGAAACTGTCAAATTATAAGCAACTAAATATTTTCTTTACAACGATCATTTTATCTGTTTATGAATTTAAACTTATTTATGAAACATTTGTTTGTGGAATATTGAGGGTTGATTCGTTGCACATCTATCAAAAATTAATTTCTCGGGTTCCTTTACAAGTGAATAAAGGAAATAATTTTCAAACGAGATAAAACGATTATGTGGCCATATATTTTATTTAATGTTCCTCATGAAAGTAGAATTAAAATAAATATGTACTTCGCTAACTTTACTGACCATTACATGGACATTTTAATTATCTATATTTATTTTGTTGTCTAAAACGTAATTGCACATGTGAATTCGCAGCCAAAAGCATGTTACGCAAACAACGCACGGTTAATGTTTCTACTCCAAATAAACATTTTTCACATAAAATCTCATCTTTCTCTAAATATTATAAAGCAGATGTTTGAAGATGAGCCGTCAGCCAACCAAACGTACGTACGTAGGCGTGAATATGACTAACAATGAAAAAAAGTAAAAATCTGTGTTTTATTTGACATTTCTATCAGTAGATTTTTTACACACATAACAGCACGCTATACCCCATCAAATGGAGTAGCATTAGCACCTAAAACATTCGTCCAATATTCTCATCATGACGCATCATCCTCGCTGTAACTACATTCACGTTTCCTTTAAACAAGATCATTAATTCCTCACACTTTGAATCTTAATAAATGTATTTAATAAAATAATATTCAATCTACCTCTATTCTATAACTAGGTCATTATCTATAATCGATCGATATGTTAATGACAACCTTTTATATTTTATGAATACTTTATAAATAGATTAGTAACTACGGTATTTTATTTTATGTTATTTTCACACATTTTACTACTTATACAGGCTGTTTAAAAATTATTGCAAAAATAATAAAGAATATATTTTTCGAAATTTGCTAAAATAATTGCACATACTTGAAGCAAACATTTTTCATGCCACTAGATTGATAAGTTACAGTATTTAATACAAGTTAGGACACATTAAAATTTATTTTTTCTACGATTGCTATGAAAAGTTGACAATTACGCTCTTATTTGTCATCGTAAAGATGACGTTTTCTGTGAAAAAATCGAAAAATATCTTTTTTGCGCGTCTCCAATGGCAACGCGCGAAAAAGACGTTAAATGCGCGCGTTTCCAATGGCAACGCGCGAAAAAGATATTAAATGCGCGCTTATTTCAATAGTTACCAGGGATACAAACAAAATAGAAACTTGTCATATTGACAGTTGACAGAACGAATTTATTTTCAGTATGCATACGTTTGTTTAATAATTTTAAGATGCAATCGCAAAATTATGTGTGTATCACGAGCGTAAAGTGTCTTTGTTCCTCTTACACTATTTTGCAGCTCTCGCCTTCGGCTCTTAATACACAAATAACTATTATTTTTTTAAAGTTGTGTAACAGTTCTTTCAATGTTTAGTGTTTATTAATTTTTATGCATTAATGTAACTTATAAATATATTACACCCTAGGTGGTTTTGGTGATATCAGATCGGCCTGTGGATTTGAAAACCCGGGTCCGATTTGTATCTTTGGTGCCTGATAACCACACTTCACGAGCATAAATATATCACTTATCAATATTTGCTACGGCAGAGTGCTACACCCATTTATGGGTAAAAGTCATAGTGATATATTTATTTATACTCCTGTAATAATCGATGATACGGGGTAGAGATGTTTAAATGAACATAAAATCGTACTACTTATATTTAATGAAAAAAAAAAAAATTACAGACGTATGTCAAAGAAACAAACAGTTAACTAAAAGCTTATTAATGAGAAGTCTTTGTTTGCATATCTCTTATCAAGCATTCATAACGAGATGTGTATGCAGACAAGGGTAGACTTAATTAATCTTCTGTATGAGAATCAGTAAGCAAGGAACGATGTTTTGTCTTCGTTAACTTTAAATATGAAAAGGCCGGTTCGATAAATATGTAGATTCAATTTTCGCTACATTTGTTTAATATTCGAATACTAATAAACAAATAAACATGTTTTCAAAAATTTTCTTCAAACTATAAATACAAATAAATCATAAGTTAAATACAATTGGTTGATCCCGATCGACATGTTGACCACACCTGCCAATTATGAAAAACAAACGTTGTTAATAATATAACGATGAGTATTGAATGGATTAGTTACAAAATTTGAAATATATTTCAATACATTATAAAAAAATGTTTCAGCAGATACCACATAATATTCATATACTCATCTCGGATGAAGAGGAATTTTTTGCTGATTGACATTAAAAGTGGCACTCAACATGTTTCCTTTAAGATAATCACCCTTAATTTTTCTATCAAAAAATGTTTTTTTTTTCACTAATATCAATACGTGAAGTACGAGATTTGTTCATCATTTATATTACCATGACAACGCATATTTTGCACCCTAGTGCGCAAAATGAGTATCTCGCGCACATTCCCAAATTATTTGTTGTCAGGTTTGATTAGTTATAACTTTATAACACATCAATAGTATCAAATTAATATTATTGTTGATTGTTTTCCTTCAACTTACTTAAATAAATCAATAATTATTGTATTATTCTTTATTTACAATTGTAGAGAAAATGTTGTTTGTATTTTGTGGGCAAAATTCTTGTTTTTTGGCGCGTTCGAATGACTTGTATTGTCTCGACCTGCGGTCTCGACTAAAAGTGACATTCTCACGCGCAACAAAAAAAACACTCATTTTGCGCACTTAATACAAAAATAACTATTGTTGCGTTATCAATACAACGTGTTATACTGGGTGTTAAAAAAGTTCCGGGACGGTGAAATATCTTGAGAAATACATATCGAATCAAGAAACAAAAAAACACGTGTTTCATATTTTGTAAAAACCTATCTAAGCACACCAAACACAAACCCCAACTCCCACCCCCAGGGGGTAGGGGCGGGAGGCAACTTTGAAACCTTAAATGGAAACCCCCATTTTTTTTACAGATTCGTATTCTGCGAAAAAAATAAGTTAATTTTATCAAAAACTTTTTTTCCAATTCGGAATAGATGGCGCTCTAATCGCAAAAATAAGTTTTGACATGATTCCGAAAGAAAAGTAAAAAAAGTCACTCCAAAAAACAATAAAGGAATAAAATAACGATGATTTTATAAAATCGTTTTGCAAATTTATTTCAAGCATTTAGTCGGTGAAAAGCTTGTGGCTACTTGTGATTATGTTGCTTTTTTATTTGATTCAATGTTTATTTCTTGTGATATTAGACCATTTTTTACTTTTCTTTCAGAATCATGTCAAAACTTATTTTTTAACACCCAAAATATACCCTTAAAATTCATATATATATATATATATATATATATATATATATATATATATATATATATATCCATGAATTGTTTATGACCTATAGAGAAATCATGGTTATAATGTGAAGTAGAAACTTGTAACACGATATGCAAATAGTTGTAAAGTCACTGGTACCAAATGGCATCCAAGTGTGATGTGTCATGGAATTATTCCGCGTACCGCACTTTGACTGCCTACTCACTGCGGTTTCATATAATTATACGCCACTTTGATATTCATAGTGATATGCATTATAGATCTAATTGATTTTCTTAGGCATCTGATATTAAGATAGGAGCTGAAATGAGATTACAATATTAAATTTACAATATATTAATTAATAGAATCTAATAACATCAAAGTTAAATTACCGTCTACATTTTTAAGACCAGGTTCTTGTTATAATCAAGATGCCTACAACTTGTTCGACATCATAAAAAATGTGTTAAACTTGTTCATAAAATATTTATGCAATTCTTAAAAAACGCACACTTTTTAGAATTTAACGTTCACAATTACGATGTTGAGAATATTAAATAAAAGTTGTTATATTAGCAAACCAGAGCATCTAGTTTATAATTACTAAATGAGAGCAAATGAAGTTCATATTAAATTTTTATCCCAATTACTTCTTTTTAGTTCATCGACTGATCGATATGGTGTTTGTATCAGCAAGAATTTTAAAAATATATATCAGGTTGCTTATTTTAAATGGCGGACGATTGCCAGTTCGGAAAGTATAGAAGCTTCGAAATCGGTTAAATTAGCAAATAATTTCTATTTTATGAAACTACTTGAGCAAAAAAAATTTGTTTAGATCAGTGGTTCTCAAATTACGGGATGCAATTTTCTTATTTTAAATGGGAACCTATTTTTTCTACAACTGTCGAAAAATAGTATGTTATGCATCAAGGGAGGGAAACAAACGATTATTTCCGCGTGTGAAGTTCACACAAGGGATAATCGCGCCCTCCCGTGAAGCATATTATACTTTTCGTAACAAGTGCACAAAAATTACTGTCTTATCGGGACAAATGTCAAATATGGGTTACGTAACTAGTTACCTAGGAAACGCCGCAAACAACTAATAATCGTAGTCTCTAGGGAGAGAAACATGCTACCTAGAAAGAGAAACATCCTACATAGGGAGAAAAACATAATGTTTCTCTCCCTAGGGGAAAAAGGCAGTGTTTCTCTCTCTAAAATTAGGGAATAAGAACGTGTTTCTTGTGCATGTGTTACGAAAATGTTCATTTTTATCACTAATATCAATACGCGAAGTACGTGATTTTTTTATCATTTACATTACTATGACAATGTGTATTTTGTGTATTATTTTGTACCCTAGATCGCAAAATGAGTACTTGTAGTTTTAAAGAGATTTGAATTTTTTGTTTGATTTTTTAGTTAAGTTCGATCTGTAGATGATTGAGATGTTTTAATTTAAATTTTTACGAATTGTCAATTTCCGGTGAAAAAGGTTATTTTTGCAATCCTGCAGTTTTCAATCGATTTGAACCAAATTATTTTTACAGGCCAAGTTTGCCAGAAAATTATTATTATATTTTGCGTTGACAATCAGTCCATTATTATACAAAAAACAGTTTTATAATAAAGGGTATTGTTAAACTATTTTTGGTAACTTTTTAATTTGTACGATTGGTGCTAATACGCAGACACACGTTAAATGTAGTTTCAAAATAATAACCTCAAATATTTTAGTATGTTTTTTATAACAATTTGAAAGTATTTCCAACGTCAGATAACTATTTCATAATGTTATTATTAAGGAAAAATCAGGTCAATATAAAATAATATTACAAGTTAAGAATTTAAATTTCTCAGATTTTATATTATAAATACATAATTTGAGCGAAAATTACTATCTATAACATCCATATAAGTACATTATGATAAATAGAGAAGTGTGAAAATTTGTTGTGCCTAACAAATTTCTTTATTAAAGAATGTTTCATTCCAAGTATTTTCATCTGAAGTTAGAATTGAAAAACGTTAAAATTTATTCGACAGAGTTACCACGTCACCTAAATCCCTACATTGTAGTTCGATATTTGTTGCTCGTGCAACAATATATAAAACTTATATAATTAAATTATGTACTTAGTTAATTGGCGAGCTTAAGTTATAAATACTTCCATCCCTTTTAAAGTACACACGTTCAAAATTAAAAAAGAAATCGGTTGTTAATTTCCGTACAAATGTGAATCTTCAGTTGATTTATTGTTTCAACGAAATATGTTACATGTTTATCAAAACGAAGACACATGATATATTCGCATCTGTAAAATGTTTGTTTTATGTATAATTTGTAAGTAGCATAAAAGTTTCAATTTTCTTTTGCTTCTCTGTCGTGACTGACACACATCTGATAAAAATATAAGCTTATTAAATGCAAAACCTACTTTATATCAAAAACTAAATCCATATAAAAATTTACTATTGTATTTCCAAAATAAGAAAAATAAAAGTAATATAATTATATACATATATTAATACTGTTTTTAGAATAATGGTGGTTTGTAAAAAATGCCATGCCATATTTGCTAAAATTATTCATAGAATTACAAAATGATAAAATAAATATTTCATATAATTTTAGATGGCTCTTTATAAATACATATATGTCTCGGATATTTTCCATAAATATAACCTGAAGGCATATATCAAATTATACCGTATAACTATAACAATGGAAAAAGTAATATAATATAAAAAGTTAATTAAAGCGAAGCAGTATTAAGCGCCTGTAAAACATTTTATAATAGGCGAGTATCCCAAGTAATAATAATAATTAGTTGTATACGGGTGTTAGATATATCAGAAGTGAATCAGATGGTATCTCTGCCAGATCAGCTGATAAAAGGAACGATATTATTAGCAGGAGCCGGAGAGTAGGAGGAAACATTCAAAATCATCCAGCAATCTCTGATAATTACGCTTCCATTTATAGCCGTATCATTCGCAGTAAACATGCAACAACTAATTGCCACTTGCCACTGATCAAATTCATTTCAACCTATCGAAAATTATAATAGAAAGCATAAATTATTCGTTGCGCAGCTCGTTCTAACATTGCCAGCAATCAATCTTCATGTGTCAAATGGTTTCACGAGATTTATTCATAAAATTCCATGCTAAATTCAGGCGACGTGAATATCATACTGTTGACCGAACAATATGTATTGATTAATAGATTAAAATAATAATAAACAGAAAAAGAAATATCAATACCTTATATGAAATACAAATATGTAAATAACGTTCCTTAGATATGGAAAATATTCTGCATATTCCTTTTGAATTATTTTACTTTACATATGAAGAAAAACTTTTCGGTCATATTTTGACTGCAATAGAAACATTTTTCATTTAAAATCACGACAATAAAATATTTCTAAACATAGGTAAAATAAAATTAATAATTATATCGTCACGCTTTTTACCCAATACTGAATGTGACACTATGCCGTAGCAGATCTCGGTATGTACGTAAAGTGTGGTTACCAGACGTCATATCACAGTCTCCTAAGATGTTAGTGGAAGGGAAGCGATAGAGGTAGTTTTAATGTGGTGAAAATTGTTTGTCGGCTGTGGGAATTGTACCCGCGTTCTAAAATCCACAAAACATCTCGATACCACTGGGCCACTTACCCCACAAGTAACTATGAAAAAATGATCTATAATATAATCAAAAAGAAAGTATAGTCAACTCAAACCATACAAGATATTGCAAGGACGAGGTAACGCGAAAACTGAATCAAAATTGTATTATTCCCACTCCTTGAAATATATTCAAAATTAAATCCCGTATTGCCAGTATTGTATAACATTATATAAATGCACAATATGTTGCTTCTTATTTCTGTAGCTGCATGTACATTGCGATTAAGTCACTATGTGTACGAAACATAGCTTTGTTTCCCTATTAGAATTGAAATAAATGTTAACAGTTTATAATTTTCTGAAAGAAACTTGACCACTATTCTTTTGTCTATTGCCAATTTTTTTTTTTAACTTTATGTAATATTTGAGTTTATAACGCATACAGTTTAGGTAAACTTTATATGAAGAAAAGAATGGAGAAAAATTTAAAAACGGGCAATAGATAAAATTTTAGGCAATTAACAATATTTTTTGCTTCAACAATCGTAAATTATGTTCATAGGAAAATTACAGCCTGTTTTCCGTTATTTGGACGACTAGTAGTCAACTGCCTTAATAATGTTATGAAAGCGAATGAAATGAGGGAGCAAAATTGGTGATTACTCTAAGTAACCTTATTTGCATAAAAAGGAATTCGTTAAATTCAAATAATTTTCTGTCCAAAGCAAACTAAGATAACGAATCACGTTTAGCACCTGGATAGAATATAGACTAATTTAGTACGAAATATATTAAAATTTACAAATGTCGAGCTACTACGTTACTCTCCGGAAAATAGTTAAAAAGGCAAAATGATTTATAGATTTATTTAGAACTGGAACATTTATATATATATATATATATATTCTAAAATCGTGAGAAAAATGAGTCATTATGTTCTCATTTTCAGTACAAAAATTTATACTTGATCGCATGCTATCAATGGCAACATAATAAAATAGTTTCTGTGAAACAAACTTATCAAGATGATATACAAAATAAATGTTTTTGACGTTCGAAATATAATTAGTAAAATTAGTTTAATTAGTTACACCTCGATTATAAAAAAATGCTACATTTGTTAAAAGTGTCGTTATTGTAAACTAATGAATGACACTTTGAACATTAGTTACATAATAGTTATTTATATAACATGTATGTAAAATTTGTAACACTGGTGCAATAAAGTGACACATTAACTCTAGTTACATAATAGTAATTTATGTAACAAGTATGCAAAATGTACGAGCGTAAAGTGGTAATGTAAATAGACGAGTTCCTAAAAGACACTTTACACACGAGTTGCTCTATGTTCGAAAATGCCAATAAAAATATCTAAATTATTAGCATAAATGTCATCCGTCATTATAGATTACTGATTAATTCATTCATTTTTTTAACTAACAACGGAAATCATGGTAAACAGAGAAAAAAGTAATTACTTTACTCACATGTGCAATAATGCCTAACTTTACACACTGATTATCGTACGTAAAATCCTATTTTAAGCACGGTCGTAGATGAAATAATTTTGGTAAGTTTGACAGCGTAAAAGATTGTCATTTTTTATGAGGTTCTTCTGAATACACTATACGAAATAATTATGAATCTGGATTATTGAACGTAGTGCAAATTAAATTATAAAGAACAATGAATTAGTTGAAACTAATTTATCAGTGTTTTTTTTTTTAACAGATTTTGGGAACCATTGAATGAAATTCAGATTAATGATTGGCCGGTAGGAAATATATCATTCGTCATTCGTTTAATATGCTTAATGCATTTCAGTTGGATTACTTGTTTAAAATATTTTGCTTCGTCATGACCAGTTGCATGTATCGTAAATATCAGTTTAACCTTACATTATTTTGTTTTTGTGCTCGTTATACGAACTAAAATATTTATGTTTTGATATTTACGTGAATGAACAGTTCTTGAAATTCTTGAAATGCATTAAATTATTTAACAAATTCACCGACTCATTCGAACTATGATGGATAACGTAATAAAATACTCGCTGAAATATATAATATACATTCCACATTTCTTATAGGCACCCGCTGCATTTCTTATTTTTGCATAAGAATATACACCCATACCTCGCTTTACGGCCTAGATACGTTCCACGAAACTTGGCCGCAAAGCGAAAAGCCGTATAAGGAATCAATCAATTCTAATACAAATTCATACAAATTCAATGGAAAAAAAAGTTTTTCTTGCCGTTATAGCGAAATATTTTAAGCCGTAAATCGAAAACGTGCCTTAATTGAAAATGCCGTATAAAGAGCGGCCGTATAGCGAGGTATGGGTGTATAGTATATTAATGATTAGTATTATAAGCAAAACATACATTTTACGAAATAAAATTAATTCGAATCTGTTGATTAATAGTTAAGTTTTTACGATACAAATAAGATGATTTCATACGAGGCGACGAAGGAACCAAGTTTGAAATAAATAAATATATCATCTCGTCTTTTACCCATCACTGAATGTGACACTTAGTCGTAGCTAATCTCAGTAAGTTATATATTTCTTCGCCTCAAGTACGGTTATCAGCCGTAAAAACACGACCCGCAAAGATGTTGGAGGAGGAGGAACCATAAAGGTAGTTTCATTTCAGACTGTATCACATTTATTTATTAATCATTATTTTTATATTCTACCCTTGAAAATGACATCTTAAAATAATGATAATTAAATGTCAAATAGCTATTTATGAAACAAGTAAGAAAATTAAGGTTATTATCTTACGTATGTAAACACATAAGTAAGGTAATAACCTTATTTCCTTACTAGTTTCATACAATATTTTTTCTACTTCCGTTCTAATAAATACGAAAGAGCGTTTTTGAAATTATGAAATTTTGACATATTAATGACAGTTATAAATTCAAAAAATAAAAGAATAACACATTAAAATTCGTCTACCAAGATTTCTTAATTTTTTTGTGTTGCTATGTTACCTCATTATTTCACTAGTTAAATAATGCAGTTCATTACCTAACTCAAATAAGTGAAATAAAACGTCTATTTCCTGACGGAAATAGAAAAAACTGTTTATTACCTAGCAATTACACAATAACTACCGTAATTTTTATTACACTTTCCGGACTGAAATTGCTACTATGAACTTGGAATTTGATACAGTATAAAATAAATTCATTTACTGTTGAAATAAATTAGTAAATTTATTTTCTCTTTTTATTTAATAATGTGAATAAGATTTTCTATTTTAATGTTTGTATGAATATATATTTTTTTAGTAGTTCTGTTGATTACAAAGTTGGGTCTATTTGAATCTATTGAGAAAAACGAACTAAGTAATTTAATAAATGTTTAAACTTGTAGAACTTTTTACGACAAAACATTATAGATATTACAAAAGTATAAAAAGTTATAAAAATAATGTTACAAAAAACAGAGACGCCTATAAATACCCTCTATTGTTAAACAAAATTAGGATAAAAACTGAATGGCACCTTTTTGAGGAAATACTTTAATTTACGTAAAGTAAATCGATTCAAAACACGATCGCATAAAAAACTAATTTAATGTTTCGGTTTTGTTTCACATGATTGTTCACGTGGCGTGCCTTTGAAATCGCATTGTTTCACTAGCTTTCATTTAATTTCAACGTTGATAATAAAACGGAATGAGCCACCAGTTCTGTCGCGGAAAAAACGGCCAGTAACACAAAACCTCCATAATGTGTTAATCGAAATTGAAAAATAAAACAAAAATGTTGTTATTGGTATCATTTAAAAAGATTGCTGTGGCCATGCATGGACTAATTGAATTCAGCTTCATATTTGCTGGAAATATCATAACATAATTAATACTTATAACTACTTTCATATAGGTACCTAGATACTCGAATGATAGTGCTAAAGTTAATATTTTATAGCTATTAAACTAATTAAATTTACATTGGTACCACGTACTTATAAATGTTTTAGATGTTTTCTGCAAATTAATACATAAATAAATAGTTTGTCAAAATTTTTTTTCGAAACTATTGCCTCGACGACATGTCTAAAATAACCTGTCTCCAAATTGGTCTCTGATAATAATGTACTCGTAATTTTTCACTGGGAAAATAATAAGGAATTGCGTTGCTGTCTAAGATTCGATTTGCTTTTATAAATAAAATAAAGTTCAAAATTTAATTTTTGGTGATGTAATTGACCATGAGAGTTCACTTTATTTTTATAAAATTTATTTATGTTACTTTATACAATAGGAACTTAATCCCAATTACAGTACAGGATTCGAACTAACCAAGTCGCAGTCTGTATATATTTTTAGCTTGAGTGAGATTCGAAATCGGGAGTTTTGGATTCGAATACCTTAACGTTAACTAAACCATGAAACTGCTGATTAAATAAATGTTATTGTTACTACTTAAAACATTATATTAAATTTTATTTATTTATAACTTTTAAATAATACCTACAATATGTATCTAACACTAAATACATAAGGCTACTTATAGTACACTATTTTCAACCAATATTAATAAAAAATAAAATAAAAATCAATAATAAAAAATGGGGTAGGTGGTCGAGTGGTATCGAGTCGACCTGTGAATCTTAAGAACCCTGGTTCGATCCCCACAGCCGACAAATAATTTTCACCAAATTAAATCTACCCCTGTGGCTCCCCCTCCACTAACATCTTTGAGGGCCGTGACTCGACGGCTGGTAACCGCACTTCACGCGAAGAAATATATCACTTACCGATATCTGCTTCGGTAGAGTGCCACACCCAGTAATGGGTAAAAGGCGTTCTGATATATTTATTATTTATTTATATATTACTCAAAATTTTTATCATGTTTGAAGCACTTGGATTGTCGTTTATTGATCCATGACAAAATATTATTGACTATTTTTGTTCCGTGTTGCAGAAAATATATTATTTCATTCGCATATAATGGTTATATGCTCGTTAAATAATATACTATTTATCCCCTTAATACTTATTTTTTGAATTAGAAACTGAGTTACAATTGAATTGTTTCGAATTGTTAACAGTTTATCTATTTTATGAATCTACCTGCATTGCCCAGGTGCACCAACAAAACTTTGTTTAACAGTAAAATTAATTAATATGTATTAAGACATGTACCTTAGATTTGTTTTTATAAATTTATACCAAATTTAAAATATAAGTTTTATTGATGCAAGTAGCCATAAGTGCTTCTTTTTATTATTATGAACCACTCAGACACAATCGTATTTCACGAAATTTAACGCTTGCTAATTAGTAAACATAAGTTTTCCCTGGCTTTTATATTCACTGAGCCAAGGTCGGCGATTTATAGGGGCAGCGAGATCAATGTACCCATGCTTGCCGATTAAACGGGTGCACTGCACCCAAGCAATAGATATCAAAAACAGTTCTATATTAAAGTGTTAATGTAATTAGAAATGGAAGTCCTTTCAATGCAACTTTTCAATTTGCATATTGTATGTAACATTTCAATAAATACATTTAGAAAATTATTTTCCAGATTTAGGCCAATAAAAATTGATATCAATACTATTGCAAGAACTATCATAAAGCCAGAATGCAAGTTTTAGGTCTCGCTTCAATAGTTAATAATTCCATAAATTTAAACAAAGTTAGGCATAACACATTTTTATTGTCTAAATAACAAAGTATTCTAAATTACATACTCTATGTTGCTGCCTTATTTCTGCTTATTTTTGTGCTTTTATTTCTATCATGTAATGGGGTAGGTGGCTCAGAGGTATAAAGTCGGCCTGTGGATCTTGAGAACCCTGGTTCGATCCCCACAGCCGACAAACAATTTTCATCAATTTAAATCTACCCCTGTGGCTCCGTCTCCACTAATATCTTTGGGGCCGTGATTTGACGGCCGGTAACCGCACTTCACGCGAAAAAATATATCACTTATCGAGATTTGCTTAGGCAGAGTGCTACGCCCAGTAAGGCGTGATGATATATTTATTTATATTTTATTTATTTTTGTATGGGTACGTATCAACTTTGTTTTTTGTGTATTTAGTTTCGTCTATTATACGAGAATAAAAATATTTCTGCTAACTTTTCTTTTGAAATTCTATATCTGTGCACCTTGCACCCATGTAAAAAATTAAAACACGCAGCCCTTACACTTAGCTACGATTGTCTTATATTGGCTGTTTTTTGTTAACATTTCAGTTCGTCTCAGCTCAGATAAATTCAATAAATTCTTGTTTTTTTGGGGTACAACTGAGCTGAGATAAACTGAAAGAACTTACATCCTCCCTTACTGATATTGCATCATCCGTGAAATTAACTGAAAATGATCTGAGCCACTTAGTTCAGCGGAAGGGGTAATGTTATGAGAAGTACTATCATATTTTTAGATTATGTGTATATGAAAACATCCTAAAATCGTACCTAAAAGACCCTAAACTAACCTAAATTAAAATAAATGACTTAAATGGTGATCAAGCTGGAGAATTTAAAATTATTGTTATTGGGCTTTATCCCTCATCTTTTTACTCTTTCTCTAAGTAAAATGTTCTTTTTGGAAACATCTGAACTCAGTTTATCTTAACTCACATATCAACTGAGCTGAGCATTAATTTTTTTTTAAATAATACATTTACTTATTACTGGATGGGTCAAAATAAAGAGGTTGTTCGATTTATTTAGGCATGTAGTAAATTTTATAGTTTAACAGTGACACATTATGCCTATGGTACACTGGTCGAAGAGCATCGATTAGCATCGATGAGCTCTTCGAGAAAACACCAGAACGCACCCGTCGTTGACGAAAAATAAAAGCTACTAAAGTTAAAAAAGAAAAAAAATTTCAAAAATATGCTAACGTGAAATGAGACACAAAAGATACGAGTAAAATGAGATACGTTCGTTTCATCGATGAGCTCTTCGATGGAAATAGAGGAGCCTCTATTTTTCGTCTATGACAGGGTGCGTTCTGTTGTTTCATCGAAGAGCTCATCGATGCTCTTTTATGCTCTTCGACCAGTGTGCCATGGGCATTAATTACAAATCTACTAAATTGACAACATGTGGTATAACGAACAAACTTGATAATCCATATTAATTTGCAATGTGACAGATCTCCTGTAATCTAGAATCTAAGAGTCTCGCGAAATGTCGTCCTCATACATTATAAATATCTCTGACCTTTGTGACACTGCAACTCTGAGACAGTTATAAGTTCTAACAAAACCACTGGTTGTTTGTTTGGCCACAGCAACACTCAGAGATTCTCAAGATCTCAGGGCGAGTCACTACATCTTACATTCATCCAGTCAGCGACCCTAGACCGACAACCCCGGAACTCGAATATCGTGTACTACCCGCATCTTAACGCTCTTAACATAACACATAACATGCGAATTTTATACGTGATATACTCGCTTCTTACGTGTTCATACTTTAATAATTAAATTAGAGATGAACTATGCACGCTCTTATAAGTATGAAATAGTTGTTGTACGAGTACTAAAGTAAGGTTAGATTAACACTGCACTATATTAAGATATAAATTGATAACTACTAAAAATGATGAGATGTAATTGGTAACATTATTGATATAATGAAATAGTAGTACTTTGGGATAGATAGTTTAGTAAAAAATTGGGCTTACTATTTTTTTACGCTTTAAAAAAAGAGGGTATGATAATAAAAGCTACAGAAAAATATTAATATAATAATAAATAAATGGAATTATAAATAAATATGAGATAAAGATAAACATTACAAATCACAAAAATGACTTTAAAAAATGGTAAAAACAATATATTACATAGACTTGAAAAAATAATACTTGATTTAAATATATAAAATGGAATTCAATTTTGAAGAGCATATATTTATTTAAATTAAATTTACAATTTGTTTTGTTGATGCAACTGATTATTGTTCACAAAAAAAAATAAGAACTGCGTGTTATGGCAATTATTGCTAACTGAACATGTCCGCTGAATACTATATTAAATTAGAATTTTAAGAATATTATATATTCATACGCAGATCACATAAAATTACATGTTCTGTGCCTCAAGAATTGTTAAACTAATAATAATAATTATGTGTATATTAAGGGAGAAAAGTGAGACATATCTTTCGAAAGGTGCCATTTCAATTCCCAAGTCGATAGCAAGGGATATAATGCACCTGAGGGAAGTATGGTATTTAACATCAGAAATAAAATTTTCAGAAATAATTTAGAATTCTCTTAATATATGTTATCTGGATGTTACTGATGTCAAATGAAATTGTTGTTTACAATTTGTCATGGATATAAGTTTTCTTTTCTTTCCGAGGGATGAAAAGTATCACTTTTATTTTCTGAAAGATCGTGAAAGAATAATTATACAAAAGTAAAATTGATAAGCAAGAAAAAACAAAAACTTTCTAATTATAGTATTCTGTTATAGCAATTTTTCGCGGATGAAATGCAACTCCTTGCTGTAATATCACGATCCTCAAAAATATAAGGGGAGCGACTATAGGTGAAAATCATTTACCCGCCATGAGAATCGAACTTGGGTTCTTATTTACACAGTGTGATATGTTACCACAGGGCTATGAAATAAATTTTAAGCGAAAATGATCGATAATTCTTGTCATTTTATTGAGTTGCCATTTTACTAAAGTATACTTCAATTAAAAATTGTAAATATTTCAAATTTGTTGAAACTGTTATGAGTGACAATTTTATTATTTTCAGTCGTGAAATTTTTGTAAATAGGTACTTTATAAAATAAACAAATCTACATAAAAAATATAAATTCATAACGAAATAAATCAACTCATTCAACATTTTACCGCCTGTTTTGAGAGTGAAGTTATATAAATAAATATGTTATGCAACCAAATTATTTATTTAAAATTGAAATATTATTGAATGTACAGAATGGTTATTGTAATATTGTTGACTAATTCGCTTTATTGATGCATACTATTTACGAGTAATATTTTCGACTGATAATATATGATAATAAATTTTTAATTTTATATATTATTGATAAAACATGAAGGTATGCTATTGCAATACTGTTACAAAGAATTATTCCCGACTAGTGTCACCCATGACACCTTTTTGTTTTACCCAGAAAGGTGTAAAAACCGACAAATATTACCCATGACCCTTTTTTGTTTTACCCACAAAAGAGATTTTATATTTTATATTTCGAGATTTTATATTTTTTATTTCGAGGTTTTATATTTTATATTTCGAAATTTAATATATTATTTTTCGAGATTTTTTATTTTTTATTTCAAGATTTTTTAATTCTATATTTCGAGATTTAATATTTAATATTTTTTATTTCGAGATTTTATATTTCATAAACCGATATTTTATATTTTTCATTTTGAGACTTGATATTTTATATTCCGAGATTTTATATTCTTTATTTCGAGATTTCATATATTATACTCCGAGATTTTATATTTCGATATTTCAATGTCACTCATGACCCCTTTTCGTTTTACCCAGAAAAGTGTAAAGACAGACTAGGGTCACCCATGCTTCCTTTTTATTTTACCCAGAAAAGAGTAACAACCGATACATGTCACCCATAACCTCCTTTTGTTTTACCAAAAAAAGTTTAAAAACCGACTAGTGTCACTCGTTACCCTTTTTTGTTTAAGTATCACCCATGGTCCCTTTTCTTTTTACCAAGAAAAGTGTTGTACTACTAAGAACAAGCATCTCTATAAATTGAAATTACAATTGTAGGAAATCGTAGAAACTAACATTTTGGATTTAAGTTACGAGAACAGATTGTGCAAGTAAGAAATATAGTGCAGGAAAACACGTCGTAATAAAATTTATGACAGGAAAACTGGAAACCAAGAATATTAATTTCTCAAGGGTGGTACACTAGTAATTAACTGTAACACTAATTGCTTAAAACAAGACAGATTTCGAAAGTTAATTACAGCAGATTGTCTTGGAATATATACCATTGTATGACTCTGAACTGCACTTCCTATTTTCATAAAAAAAAGTTATATATTCGTTATTTGAGAAACTGGCAAAACATGTTTAATAGTATATTATGTAACAAGTTTTATACACACTATACTTTTTCTAAAATTGAAAATTATGACAAAAAAAAATGTAAAGTTTTAAGAATTATTTAAACAGTAAGGTTATGTTACAATGACAGATTCAGGAAGCTAACTTCATCCCGTGCTTAATATCTAAAGCCGCGATTAATACATTTGAAACCACTGCTTATCAACATGTGCTTAAGATGTTATTTAGCGCCTTGGAGACCAGTACGTTAAATGACATTTTAATAACGAGAGTAGAAAATCATTATTTTTGTATTAAGTGCGCAAAATGAATGTTTTTTTTGTTACGCGTGAAAATGTTACTTTTAGTCGAGACCGCAGGTCGAGACAGTCATTAAACGCGCCAAAAAACAACAATTTTTCTACAACTGTAAATAAAGAATAATATAATAATTATTGATTTTTTAAAGTAAATTGAAGGAAAGCAATCAACAGTGATATGAATTTGATATTATTGATGTGTTGTAACTAATGGAACTTGACAAAAAATAATTAGAGAGCGTGCGCGAAATACTCATTTTGCGCTCTAGGGTGCAAAATAATTCGCAAAATACGAGTTAGCATGATAATGTAATTGATGAAAAAATCACGTACTTTACGTATTTATATTAGTGAAAAATTTTTTTTTTTGATAGTAGAAAGAAATTATAATAAAATTTTCGTACAATGTCGAATCGAATTTATGACCACAATTATATTTACTCATTAAGAATGAAGAACTGGCAATAAGTGATATAGTTACGTACATGAAGTGTGATTATCAGCTGTCATATCACGACTCACAAAGATGTTAATTTTAATGCATGCAAAAAAGTCAATATATTCGATGGAAGTAGTTACATTGACGAATACTTAACAAAAAATTCAAATAAAACCATAAATATACTTGTCTTCAGAAAACTAAATACATATAATTCATTTAAATTAAAGTTCTGAATTCTAAAGAATTGTTTTTCATGTTTTTTATTATTAATGTGTCATGTTGATATGCAATTAATATTCTGAACAATGTATAGAAATATTAAGAAGCAAAACACCTAAAGAAATATTACAGAAATTATAACCATAAGATTAAGACATTTATTATTAAGAAGGTTAAAAAATAACAAATATATTAAACATCAGCCAAAGAATTTCATTCGAAAACCAAAGTACCATAGGAAATTTTAATTAATAGAATACATAGAACAAGGAAGTTCTATTAACAAATCAACGTCAAAGTAACAAGTTGCATGTGCCTGCTTACGTTAAGACCATAAAATGAATATAAAAAATCAAACGAGATGTAACTATTCGATTACAAAGCGCGCCGATACAAAGCTGATAAGTCGTCTGCGTCGCGGCCATATCACCGACAAGATATAAAAGATAAGTAAATAAAAAATTCAGGTGTTACCCGGTCGTTACCAGACACAGTGCCGGCGTTAGAAGTTCAGTTTCTCAATTCGTAATTAGAGAGCCGCTGACTTGGGATTAATTACAAGAAATCAGACGAAAGCAGAAATCACGGACCTTCGGTAATAATTAATGTTCAAATCCAAGAAGAAAAAAGTCGGAGAAGTGATTTGAAGCGTGTGCCAGATGATCAAATTTTTATCTCGATGACATGGTCAAAATGAATTTTTTCTGTCGAGTGCTCACTTTCAATAAATGTTTAAGTAGACTGAATTAAGAACTTAATTACATAAATATACCTTTAGTTGTACTGATTCATGCATTATTAACATATATAAATTAGACAGAAATTTAACGAAAAAATACCTCCTGTAGTCAGATTTTCTAATGAGATATGTGCAAGTATTTATAATATGTTAACGAAGAAGAAAATATGATGCTAATAGTAAAATACTATTAAATTTAACTACTATTCATTCGCTAATTCTCAAAAAAATGTAAGTGAGTCCAAATCTTGATATTGCCAAATTCCAGGATAGTTAAGACTTTGAGAATTGGTCTTTTATTTTAATAATCGTTAAATGGATTTCAGGTTTTAGCGACAAAAAAACTAAATTTAGATAATTTTGAATTTAATTTTTTATTATTTTATTTAACGCAAGAAAACAACGACGTTTCGAGGCTTAAGAGTCGGTGTCATTTTCAAGTTATTAACAATGAGTTAACAAATGTTAAAAAGGACAATAAGCTTACAATCTTTAATTTCAAAATTGATGGTCACAACATTTTAAAATATTAATTTAATATTTGTTAACTTATTGTCTTGAAAATGGCACCGACTCTAAGTCCCGAAACGTCGTTGTCGTTTTCTATGCATTACATAAATTAAAATTCGCTTAATTATAATTGAATTGAAATTTTTAAAAGGCATCTAGGAAATGTTAAAAAATATTTGAGAGTTCAATATTTTAAAACGTTTTAAAATTTCAATAGTATTGTATTGTAAAATTTTAACATTTTCTTAGCTAACGACATAGTTAACATCGCTTTATGCAACCGGGTGATAATGTTCTACTAACCACTTGTTGCTAAGCAATCCGAGACTAATGATATTTTGTTATTAAACAGTCATTTTGTACGAAATGAAAACAGCAAACTAATTTTACATATGATCATAGATAAAATTACTTTTAAAACTTGCCATAAATTCTGTAAAGTTAATCATGAAACTAGATCAAATACAAATATATGTATATTGTCTAACTATCACACATATACTTTAAACTTGATTTTAACAGTAATCAGGAAAGCAATTATAGCAAAAAACAAAATCTATTTCATTTGCCTATAGCTTAGTTTTCACCCTGTGTTTGAAATCAAATGAAGCACAATTAATTAATGTATCATGTAGTTAAAAATCTACTGAAAATTGCTCATTTAAAAAGTTTATTACTTTCTTTATGTACAAATTATACTTTGTTACTTTGTAGGTACTCATATAAAAAATAACATAGCTATGTAAATTTGATATTTTGCGCGGTTGAAGGTAGCTATTTTTATGAAGAATTAATTTCGGAGAATAACAAATAAAATACAAGCAAGAAAAGAAATATGGGTATAATTTACAATTTCACTTGAAAACAACACATTCCATATTCAGAATCTGCCACAAAACAAGCCCAAGATCCGAGATTTAAGACGTTACATCTGTGAAGAAATTCCTCTCATTTAATATGTACAGCGTTCTGAAACACACGCTCACTTTTTATTAAAATTTGCAACTTTAACATTTTACGACCGGCGAGCACCATATGAAATTTTCAAATCTCCCCGATGCAAAAAGTATAAGTGTCCTTTACGAATGTAAATTCACATTTGTCATGTGCAAACATGAAGAGCGGTTGCGAGCGTGCTGTGGTAACTCACTAATACATTCCGAGATTTTATGACAGTTTCAATATTTGCTGCCGGTGTAGCGGTTATTTTTTTCTAATCTCCAGTGCACAGACCCGTTCTTCACATACGAGTTCCCTCCGAATTCAGACCGTTGATTATTTAACTAAAGGATCCCTAGTTCACTTCGACACATTTAGTATTTATAAATTAATAGTATATTGAAAAACTAGTATTGTAATAATTCCAATTATAATTCGTGTCTTTCATACTATTTTTCCTATAACGCATTGATTTACTTTTTACTTCAAAATTGTTATTAAAAATAATTATTTTTGTATTACGAGCGTAAAATGATTCTTTGTTACTCGAACACGGTAATTGCAGCGCAAGCCGAAAGCGAGAGCTGCAATAGTGTAAGTGGAACAAAGACACTTTACGCTCGTGATACACACATCATTTTTTCTACGATTGCATTTTAAAATGATTAAAAAACGTACGCGTATTGAAAAGAAATTCAATCTGTTAAATGTCAATATGACAAGTTTCTGTTTTGTTTGTATCCTTTGTAACTATTGAAATAAGCTCGATATTTAATATCTTTTGTCATATATATTTTAAAAGTTGAAAACACTGACAGATGGAAAAACATTTGAAATTTAAATTATTTTGATATTAATACGCTAGGTTAGAGAAACACGGACAACAATCAATATTTCTGTCTGTATATAAGACCAAGATAATCTTAAAATTATAAAAATCTCAATAATATTATAATCTGGATTGAACTGAATTGATAAATAGCTGATTTTGGTTTAATTGTATTAAAATACTCATCAAAGAAAAGTAACTCTAACCTTTAACATTTGCTTTTACTGTATTGTGGCGCCAGCGGAATTTACATTTACTAACTTCCGCCGATTTATATCCAATATTTTTGGTCCGTACGAATAAAATCGTATTATTTTCAAAACCACATGATATTTTGATACAATAATTTTTATATTGAAATGAAAGTTATATATGTATGTAATTTGACGGTAAAGAAATACTACTATTACAAGGAATAGGTTCAAATATAGTACAGATATATTTATTTATTCCATAATTGCAAAATTTCAAACATTTCTAAAAGTATGTAAGTATTACATATATAGAAGAACCTATACGAACTTTTTTAATTTCTTGGCATAAAGGAAATTCTTCAGAGTTTCAAACAGTATTAATATTACAACAAAGACAAAATTAATTGTCATCCATTCTATTGCGTAGCTTTCCCCTTTTTTTCGGTAGATGGCATGACCAGTTCCACAAAACTTCTCATGTCATCTTACTAGTTTGTTAGAGATCTTATTCTCTGCTGGCACAGTTCTTCGTCACCAGCTTCTTTACATGAACTTTGTTCTAGGTGAAGAAGTGAGTTATACCATACTGATGAGCTCTAATAAGAGCGAAACGCGGCTATGGTTACTAACTGAACTGTGCTGGCCAGCCTCTGACGATGCCCTCATAAGGTGACTTGGAGGCTGAATTTTGTGAAACATAGCTAAGTGTTTACTTTATATTTTAATTTTTTTAGTGTTAATATTATTTTATCGCTTATTTAAAGTAAAACTATGATTTTCATAATAAAATCAGTTCAAAATGAGTATTTGAAATTTGTTAGATTTTATTTGACATCATTCAAAAACATTCTAAGTTGACTTTAAATTACTTTTGCATTTGACAGGTTTCACATTTAATGATAAACTTTGATAATATCGATCAAGGCGGATGAAAACACTGAAGTGTCTAAGTTTTGAGCTTTTAAAGATACTGAACAACAAAGTTTTCTAGTTAAAAGCTCTAGTACGAGTACATATTGACGTTCCCGACGTTAATTGATATAGTACCTATTCGGGAATATACGTTCTTTGTTTTTTTCACAGGATATTTCGAAATATAAAAATAAACAAGATATTATTTATTTATTAACTGTGGAAGAAACATTGTAATTATATTTTATATATTTCTTGGCTTTCATTGTAATGTTAATGCACCTAGGTAATTTTCCATGACGTGTCTACATTAAGTAGACAATAAGCGAATGTCAAATGGTTGAGTTAGGGTAATGACATTTTCTGATATTTCAGATCGATACTACGGCATATAGGTTGTAGATGCATACAGAGATTTGTACATTATAATACAGGGTGTGTCTCTATCTATGCTATGTTTTATAATTTGATATACTGATTTTATTCAAGAAAAAATAAAATTCTTTGATATTTGCAAAAATAAAAGTTCTTTATTTAAAGTGAACATTTTTACCGCTGTCTGGCAATATAAACAGTTATTTATTTGATATGTAATGTTTATAATTATAATTTATTTATTATTATATTAAAAATTAATACCAAACAAGTAGTATGAAAAATAATTTCAATTTTATTGCATTAAAGGTTTGTGCGTTAGTTTACCTATGTTCTTTAATGTAAATACGAGTACATTATTGTATTTTTCTACTTCCGCTAAGAAATTGTCGTTTTATTTCACTTATTTGAGTTAGGTAATGAACTGCATTATTTAACTAGTGAAAAAATGAGGTAACATAGCAACACAAAAAAATTAAGATATCTTGGTAGACAAATTCTGATGTGTTATTCTAGTATTTTTTGAATTTATAACTGTCATTAATATGTCAAAATTTAATAATTTCAAAACGCTCTTTCGTATTTATTAGAACGGAAGTAGAAAAAATATTGTATGAAACTAGTAAGGAAAGAAGGTTATTACCTTACTTATGTGTTTACATAACTCGGCTATGCCTCGTTCTGCATATTTCACATGCGTAAGATAATAACCTTCATTTCCTTACTAGTTTCATAAATAGCTATTAGTCAAGTATTTACAAAAAAAATTATTACGTAAAGAGGAAAATTCGACGGTTAGATTTTAACTTGGGAGAATTTGATTCTAGTAAATCGTTTTCCCAATTAGATTATGCTGGGATCGGATTGTTATTCCGACGATATTTGAATTTTACTCTTTATTTGTTGTTTTGTTTTATATGCCATTTGCAAAAGTTGTAATTTCATTGACTAAATTATTTATCTATACGACTATATAGTATTACGTGAGATTTTAAGGGATAATAAAAATCTGCTGTATACTCCACAATACAGTCCTGACCATTAAATACATTTGGTATAATTTACGACGTTTGAATGAGGTTCTATTAAAAGTAATTTTTTTAAGTTACTCTAGAATTATGTGCACGAGAGCTTTAAGTTGATAATAAATTCGGCGTGATTTGAACAAACTTTATGGAATCAATTGACAATCAATTTATTATCATTATTGTCCCAATCAGAAGTTTTTATACATCTACTCATTACTGGATGTGGCATTTTGTCCTAGCAGATCATGAAGTATGGTTATATGTGATATCGACTATAGTAATATTAAATAATATTTGTCCCGCGTGGTGGACCGCGCGGGTTGAGGGCCTGACTGACGACCATAAGGTAGTGGGTTCGGGTCCCGCCCGTGGCGGCCATACAAAGGACATATCGGCATATGACCTGAGTAGTTGGTCCGATATATAAATTTAAAAAAATATATCAAATAATATTTACCCATAATATTTGATAAATAAATATAAATATATCATCACGCCTTTTACCCATTACTGGGTGTGGCAATCTGCCGTAGCATATTTCGGTAAGTGATATATTTCTTCGCGTGAAGTGTGGTTACCAGCTTCTATATAAATAACAGAAATAAAATGAGCAACTTATATCTTATTTGTGTATTATTTTTTGTAGCGAGATAGAATATGTGATTTAAATTTTCGATTTTATTTCTGAAATGTTGACGTTACTAAAACAAGAATATACTAATATTTTATTTTATAATATTGCTTATATATTTAAATAAAGGACACATATTTCATAGTAATACACAGATTAAACTAATATTTATTAATTTCTTAATGTAATTTTAGAAAGTTGTTCCTTCAAAATCCGTTGAAAACCGCAGCGTGTCAGTTTCCCAGCTTCGAAGCACCATTGCGACGTACTTATGCAAATGAATCAACAATTAACACCAATAATAATCTCGATGACCGCTAATCGCTCACTTCTTATGTTAATGGCCAAGTCGTGTGTCCCCTGCACACGAAATCTCGCAACCGCGATTTTTTATACGATTTTAAACCTTATGCACACTATGTATTTGGCCATGGCAGTTTTGCTGCATTTCTGCTTAGTATGATTTTGCATGCCACAGGCTATAGCCTTCATGTAAAATTAGTAGGTTCAATGATCTGCGATCTGAGTATTATAATAAAATGTTTAAACGTTGCGCATAATTTCTGCGTTAAAATGAACGTGAATTGTCTATTAATGTGTAAACATGGTAAATTAGTAAATATTTTATAAACTGGTTACATAAAAATTGAAAATGAATAAATTATAAAATTATCTATTTATGAACTGTGAAGAATTGAGTAAATATTTGAAGGTAAATAAATATTTTATATATATACATTAGTAAAATATTTACTAAATATGAATATTGGATATATTTGATCACACAAATTATTCACACACGCTTTAAAAACAGTTATTTTAAAATATTGACAAAAATAACTGTGCAACAATATTTTATTTTTATATTTTGCATATCATGATTACTTAAATAATTCATATTTAAATAAATAATTAGAGTCAATATTTAATATATTTTTATATATGATACAATAAAAAATGAATAGTAAAACAAAATATAATAAAAGGTAATTAAAACAAATATAATTTTTAGTGTATTTTAAAAATAAATTTCGATAATAGATAAAGCAAGGTACAGAGAATACAAGTTAACGAGGACTTGGGTGGATTAAGGCTACTGAAAAAAGTATCAAAATGCAGTATTCGTAAAATCAATGCAAATGCGCACATTTACTAAAATATATTTCGAATAAAAAAAAAATAATTTTGTGATATTTCTTAGAAATGTGCTTAAAAATATCTTATCTTTAAAACTCTGCCGTAGCACATCTAGGTAAGTGATATTTTTTCGCGTGAAGTGCAGTTACCAGCCATAAAATTACGCCTCCCCAAAGGTTTTAGTAAAGAGAGATTTTCATTATAATACAGATTATTGACATTGTTACATTGTTTCCATGATTTACATAAGAAAATACTTTCTTTTTTTTTAATTCAAGGGTGACATTTATTTTTAACAATTTTAGATGTTTGATTTGGCCGTAGTAACAGTGTATGCAACTCGTATATAAACTTGTTACATAATATACTATTATAATAAATAAATAATTGATCGAATCAATTTGTTGAAAGCCAGAAGCAAAGAAGCTAATAAATTTATAGAAAATTGTCACATACAAGTATGGAAAATATTACCACGTGTACATGTACATTTTCTAGAAACTTATTTTCCTAAAATTAATAAAAAATTACGTTACATCTTCAAGGAAAAATAACTATTTTATTATTTTTAATTTTGTAACAAAAGTTACTATATTTAAGTTTACCCGTGGTGCCAAATACTTTAACTATAGCCCTGTATTGCCATTATCCAGTGACATATGAAAAATAAGATCCATTTGATCAAAGGTATCGAGTCGGCCTGTGGATCTTGAGAACCCTGGTTCGATACCCACAGCCGACAAACGATTTTCACCAATTTAAATCTACCCCTGTGGCTCCTCCTTCACTAATATCTTTGAAGGCCGTGATTTGACGGCTGGTTACCGCGCTTCATGCGAAGAAATATATCATTTACCGAGATCTGTTACCGCAGAGTGCCACACCCAGTAATGGGTAAAAGGCGTGATGATATATTTATTTTAATTTCTAATAATTCTGAAGTAAAAAACCTTACATATTTAAAAAAATCTATACATGTTCAAGAGGTTCAAGTTTGGCTTTGGCATAAAACATCCTAACTACGTCCCTGACACAAACCAATATTTTCATGTTTTTATTTGGTAGGAACCTCTCGGTCACGTTGCTTATTCTTTCGAGAGACCTAACTTATCTCATACAAAAGAACATATCATCACAATTTGTCTAGTAAATCATTGGCCACAACATGACAACATCAGTAGCGCTAACAACTTGGAGAATCCTACAACAGGTATGCCGAGAAGCGAAGTCAAGCTGCGAAGCGAGCACGAGTACCATCCATTATGTGACCGGCTTCCGAAGTGCCTCCCGAAATCCTCAGTGCTTATTCGACCGAGTATATGTATGACTGATGTACAGCGTCTGGTAATTTACGCTAATTAAATCATAACGAGTTCGCCGCTAAAAGCAAGGCTCTCTTGAAGTACCCGCGAAATCGCTGAATAGATGATGTGAGCGCTGAAATATTCACATCGTGAACTGAAGCTTGACTTGGCAAGAAAACTGATGTGACATTGATATTGAGGCAGAATTGTATATTGATTATTTCATTATTAACTTAATGATATGCTGGATGTCGATGTATTGATTTGATGCCATTGTTTTAAGAATGGTGGACTGGAAAGCAAATTTATGTTAGGAGACGAAACGTGGGGTATTAATACACTTTTGTTAATTTAAAATATAGATGAAACGTTTTTATAGTTCAAAATGTAATAAATACGTGTATGATTAACAGTATTTTTATAGTTTTTTTTTCAATAAAAATTTTTCGGCAATTATTGTTTCTACATTCGTACGAAAAGTAAGTTAGTAATATAATCATTTTCAGTGTAAACGGCATAAATTGCGAAAATAGTTATTTATACAACTAGTAATGAGAGCCATGCATTTTTCACGATTATCAAGTTTGAAGGACGATAGCAAAACCGGAGTGTATCAATTAAATAAGTGAACAAAATATGCTTTAATTACGTGTTGTACACATTGGCTGGTAGCACAAGCTCTGTTTTTGGGTGTTCTAAGAGCATGGTTTTAACATGTTAGAGATAGCTAAAACAGCCAAAAACACTGCTCTTAAAACAGGCAAAAACAGAGCTTATGCTACTAGCCAATATGTTTACATATTGGTATTAGGTTGATTTTACAGTGAAAAATTAAAAATTAGTTTAAAAGTATCAAATCTTCGATGTTGTTATACTTTGAATGATCTGCTAAAAATTATTTTTAAATTATTATTTTTTTGATATTAAATGGGGTAGGTAGTTCAGTGGTATCAAGTTGGCCTGTGGATTTGAGAGCCCGGGTTTGATTTCCACAGACAACAAACTATTTTCACCACATTAAAACTACACCTGTGGCTCCACCACCACTTACATTTGGGGGAGGCGGTATTTTACAGCTAGAAACCGCACTTCACGCGAAGAAATATATTACTTACCGAGATCTGGTATTGCAAAGTGCTACACCCAGTAATGGGTAAAAGGCGTGATAATATATATATATATATATATATATATATATATATATATATATATATATATATATATATATATATATATATATATATAATATTTGTACACTCCTAGCAAGTACCTATACAAATAAATTTTATAGAAAACTATTTCAAATTAAAGATACAGAATTAAATTTTTTGATCGTATTATATGTAGAATATTTCTCTAAACTAAATTTAGCTCGTTTGACAGATAGTCAACTACTAGCTGATTAATTTTAGATTGCATTTCATGATAAACCGACAAAAAAATATTTAATTAAAAAACAACAAAGACAAAATTAATTGTCTTTAACGCGTCTATGGTTACCAACTGTGCTGGCCAGCCTCTGACGATGCCCTCATAAGGTGACTTGGAGGCTGAATTTTGTGAGACTTAGACAAGTGTTTAATTTGATATTTTATTAATTATTTAATTATTTATATATTTATTTCTTTACTCTGCATAACAGTAACTAAATCTCAAATACTATACTGAGAGCCTACAACTTATATCAGAATTTGAACCAATGAAACATAATCGTATCTTTTTATATAAGCTAAAGTCAGTGAGATTAAAACTCACGACCTCTGGTTTGCTAATTAGTAAACGCAAATTTTACCTAGATTTTACCCAATGGGTTAAATAATAATTATCTTAACTTCCCATTTACCATGTACAATTAATTTAGTATTTTAATAGATAGAATGCCGGGTTATACTATAGCCTCTTTTGTTTTATTTCCATTAAATTCTATTTCAGGCTACACCATGTCATTCAATGGGCTACTACGAGTATACAATTAATAAGTATTTTTTTGTGTGCACATTATGAAAATTCGTTCTTTAATTTACTGTACTTTCACTGCACAACAAGAAATGAATCATATTTACAATACAGATGCCCTATAGTTTATAGTAGAATTTAAACTACTCGTTTATAGTTGTAGTTTTGGTTATAAGTTGAATATTAAATTACACAAACCTTGTACAAGCTTTTCTCTGGATCAAGCTGCTGCATATCAACTAAACTCCCATCTTTTTGCCTAACACTTACTGTTTATATACACTAATTAGTTTGATATAACCACACACAAAACACAATTGTTTACGCCGATACATTATTATATTGTACTAGAAAACTAGCAAATATATTGAACACTACTTAGTTATGAATGTATTTTGCACTGTTTAAACATAAAATAGTTTTTAAAACGCACATTTAACATTGTTTGATGCACACACAGAAGATACACCCACAGTTGATTAAACACAGAAATAAACTGATCTTGCATTGTTCTCTGCTTGATACCTGAAGTCGGTAGCGCACGGAGGTACAAACTTGTTTAATTAGGCAAAATTAATTGGATAAATTGAAAAGAAATCTAGTAACAATGTACTACGAGCATAAAAGATATATGAAGTTTACTTATAATCGTATTTCATCAACGTTATAAGGAATAGTTATTTGTCGAATTAGAATGGAAACTGATATTTTTCCTTCGTAAGTTCAAAGATTTGCTCACGAACTTAGCGAGTATATTTGAACGAGAGTAAAACAAATTAATACTTTCCTCTCGCGTTACACATTAATTTTTTATGACATACTTCTAAGAGATTTATTTGAACTTTAAATATAGTCAGTTAAAAATCTAGTATATACAATAAAGATAATATTTTATTAATTTGAATCAAAATTATTAGATAATTTAAAGAATATTATTTTTAAATGAAATAAGAAATTTTTGTTTTGTAAACTAACAAAGCAATTATTTTTGCTCTTTAGCGAGGGAAAACTAATTTTGTGAGAAGAAATTTGGGTTATCTGCGCCTGTAGTGAAAAAATAAATTTTTAATTATAATTTCTACATATAAAATGCCACTCTTCAAAACTGACTAACATCTTTAGGGGCCGTGATTTGACGGCTGGTAATCGCGAAGAAATATACCACTTACCGAGATCTGTTTCGACAGAGTGCCACACCCAGTAATAGGTAAATGGCGTGATGATATATTTATTTTTTTATTTAAAATGTCACAATTCAAAACTGACAGTAGTTTGGATACGTTACTTTTCGTAATTAGGAAAATTATTACTTTTCGAAATGAATGATGGCATTAATTTTTCATTGATATATTTTGCTTTTCTCTTCATATCTCTCTTCAAATTTTTTTATAAGCCAAATCACATTTTGTTTCATATGTTTCTGATATTACAAATAATGTATTTTCTGCCTTTTCTCCTATATTATCACTTTGTAGCTCTTTTGAATTAGATATTTTCGAGATATGAAAAATGTCGGAAATTTGTCAGACTCGACTAAAATATAATAAAACTTCAAATTATCAACTGAAACAAGTTTGATTTTCAATATATTTTATAAAATGAATAATTTCATCGGTTTAAAGTACCTTTTTGAAGAATGATAGTTAATTTTTTATTTTGTCTGGTTTATGGAATTATTATTTATTTAGTTGATTTTTCTTGTAGAGGCAGCGTGGCCGAGTGGTCTAAGGCGCTGGTTTTAGGCACCAGTCCGAAAGGGCGTGGGTTCGAATCCCACCGCTGTCATATTTTTACGTAATTGGTATTATATAAGAAGAAATATTGATACAACATATACGATTATGATGAGACATAAGTTGCAGCAAATATTAGTAATGATATTGTTACGAGTATAAAATAATGAAATAATTTTGTTTTAAATTCTAATATAAAAATGCAAAAAATACGTATATATGAAGTGATTCAAATCTCGGCAACACCGTGATTAAGAAATTCACGCCTCATACGGAAAAAACATAAGATTCCCTTATTCGTTGCAGAATTAGAATTTGATTTTAATTTTTTTATTATTTCTGGTTAGTTTTGGAATAAATTATCAGCATTAATTGATGAATAAATACCAAAAAGAAGAAATGAGAATCATACTACAAATTAGACAAGTAGAATTAAAAGAAATTTAGTAAAAAAAAGCTAAATTCAATAATCATTACGTTTTTATTGGATTGCTTTCGTGTAATTCGACGCTTTCTCACGAACAAAAGTCCAGTGGTTGGGTGATTCTCGTGATGAGGAAGTTGCTCGATGCGCACCTTATTTGTCTTTTGGATTCCAATTAGTTTCTGGGCTGACCGATTTATTTTTTATTTCGCCTTTAAACAGCCATTGCACTACTGGTTGCGGCAGGCGTACTTCATTTAACGGCCTCTCGATTAATTAAAGAAATATAAACCGAATATAATTAGACACGGTTCTGGATCAACGGTCGGTATAAATGTTCACAATACTGATTGGAACTTTAATGTGTATTTGTACAGGAATTACTAGATAATTATAGTATTGGTATTAGGAAAATGCCTTTGATTTATGTTATTAAATACGAACAGTTTTTTATTTAATACTTTTTATTGGACCTATAAATGTGCTTATAATTCCTCTGTCAACCTTGTTTAGATTATGTTTAATACGAAATTAATTATTATTTGTTATTAAAAAGATATAAAAATTAAGCAGGTATTATTAGTTTAAAGGACGATTAAATTATTTGATTTAGATTTACAATAAAATAGAAAGTAAGGGACGTAAACTGCTGTTGATAATATGATTACTATAGGTTATAAAGAATGAATGTAAAACTATTAAATTTGTTAGTCATGTATGTGAGCTCCATAACTATTAAAAAAGAACACAGGATTTCCCCAACCATAATATGAGAGCTTTAATTTCACAATCGATTTGATTTGAATGTGGAAATAGCAAAACTAGCAATTCTTGTTTACCTGTCTGTCTGTATCTGTTAACAATCATGGAATTTGCTCGAATGATTTTGATGAAACTTGGTATTCTAATGTTTTTTTGGTATGAAAAAACAAACTAGCTAAGTCATATCCTACGGATAATTCATTTCGTACATCATTTTGAAAGAAAATTGGGGAGAGAATTCAAAATATAGACATATGAGTACTTGACGTTAGTTCTATATGCAATGTAATACCTCTTCTACTTTAGGACAATATAATTTGTTCCAAGAAATCGAATAACTCAACTCGAAGTCACCAGCTCTTTTCGAGAAATGAGCAAAAATACGAAAGAAAATTGACGAGAAAAGTTGTTTCTTTTATCCATTTCTTAGTTTCCAATTTTTTTATTTAAACTTCCAATTTTCCATTGTTTCCCAAACGAAGCTCGGGCTTCCAGATATTAAGTCAAAATGTTTATTTTATTTAAATATTAAAAATAATACTTTATAACAAATGAGATTATAATAATTTTAAAAAAAATTGTGCTAAGCATTGTACCGTTTACGAAATAAACATAAAACTTTAAAAAGATCTTTAAATAAAGTTTAATTTGGACCATTATAGAACATAACCTTTGTTGGTTTTGTCCTAAGTTTACGTATGTATATAAATTTTAATTTCTAAACTTCAATGCGTATTTGAAGTATCGTGAATATAGACAATTCAAGCTTTTTAACTTTTTTTTTACTTTGCCAAACTATATGTTCGTAATATAGAAAGTATTGTGATGGATATTTTTCTTGATCTCGAGTTTTTAAGTTTTTAGACGCTATTGAATACAAAAACATAGTATTAAAAAAATAAGTCTGTCGATTTGTCAGTCTTTACGGAGGCACGACAACACGGTAAAATTTTTAGGTTGAAACATTATATTTAATCTTTTTAGCGAAAAAGTAAGATTAAGTTCGTTCATACTATAAAATTATAGTCATATGACTTACAGTTGAGTATAAAAATTATATCGTTAGTCAATTGTTTATTGAAAATATGTATTAAATTAACGTCTCGGATAGAGTTCTAGAAAGAGTTAAAAATTATATTCATACGTTTGTCAATTGATTTTCTAAAAATATAAAATTGAAGCTCTCGGGCACAGAACTCCAGAAAAAATATTATTTAATGAAAAGTTATACAAGTAATACCGAATATATCTAAACTTATGGTCGGGAAAGTAGAATGGTGACTACAGTAGATTTTTAGGTTAGTATACTATGAAAACGTAAAGATATACTAAATTACATTATTTATTGTATCGTAATAAAAATTTAAATTGTGCAAATTGACACCAATCATGTTACCCCAACGGGTTATGATATGTGTGAACGTATATTTTGAATTATTATTATGTATATAATAGTATTTTCAAATTTAATATTCTTCAGATTTATTTAATGCTTGCAAAACCATATAATTAGCAGTAATAAAATAGTAATATTATAAACAAGAAAGTGAGAATAGGTATTTCAACATATCTATATTATGTGTTTATTGTTATTGGAGCCATATACTTGACTGCGGTGAATTTTTCATTCCCGGAATACAGCACACTTGCCGAGTTAACGCACTTCTTTGTTCTCAATTTTATGATCTTAAATGGAACTTAGATCGTATTAGAAATAACTCGAATGCAATTAACAACATTTGATGATAGGGGTACATGTTTTTAATGTTCCTTCATAAACATTTTACTGCCGTTAAGATTTCAGAGATAAGTAAACCTAAATAAGACATCATTTATTTCGGTAAACGGTATTGTCACTTCATGGCAGGGTAAGATTTGATTTGCTGAATATTCATGACATGCAATGCCGTGGTCTGATTGTGTTTTCTGTTCAAAAGTACGGGACACGTATCATGCATAATGAAGTACGTGTACATAAAACAGTTTACTGTTTAATCGTTGGAGGAAGAATAAAATCATAATGGAAAATAAAATCCGGAAGAAGCAAATATTAATAATAGCGGTTTATATGTCTATAAAACGACTTATTTAGGTATGCAAAAGAAAATGATCGTTTAAGTAAACGTTTATTCATAATTTTATGTTTTATAATGTATGCAATTAATTGAGTGTGTTATAAATTATATTTTAATCTTTTAATTTAATGACTAGAAAAATTGGATATATGAACTAAAAGTAGATTTACCGCAACAAAATCATATGAAATTGGAATCACTTATTATTTGTTCAGCTTTTCAAGACATGACAAACTCTAGTCAAACATCAATTTAATAGTACATATATTATACATCATGGGAAGTGCATGTACATAGAAAAGAAAACATTTCTTTTACGAGCGGAAAATGTGATTTATATACTATTAGTATTTAAATTTAATAATTTGTATAATAATGATAATATTTACAGCACAATTCTCAAAATATGTATGGTAACCCTCAAATTAATTTCAGCAATATTCTCCAAAAAGGTTTAACAAACTATATTATAATTTTTTTAGTATTTGGCTTTCGGAAAAAGATTATTTTTGAAACAGGACTAATATAAAATCCAGGATTAGCTAATTTTTGCTCCATTAATAACCCACAAAAATTAATAGGTAGAATATTAAATTCTTTTTTAATATTGCTGTTATTGTCTGACGTTTCATTTGAGAATTCTATAATAATGTAAGTGCAAGTGATTCAGGAAATTCTACACCTACTGAAATTTTAGAAAAGGCACAAAATGTACATTACGAAATATTGCATCCAGCGAAATACATAATACAATAAATTGAGACCCATGGGCACTAAATGACTTAATGACTTATTACATGACAGTTACTAAGGATGTAATGTACTTACTGTACTGGTAATAAAAAATAATGTTCCAAGAGCGGTAAATGATGTTTTAAAGAAACCTAAAACCTTTCAATTCATTAAATGGCCGTGGTACATACAATTTTTTTCTACTAACAGCGGAAATTCAAATGTTTTGAATATTTTGAAATAAATTTGCTAAGTAAGATATAAGTTAATATATTGTTAGCATAAAAATAACGTCAAATTGTTCTTACCGCTCCTGGACGACAAATGACTCATTACATCACTGTTATTAAGGATGTAATAATATACTTAATGTGCTGGTGGTAGAAAAACTATATTTTTACAGTAGAACTTTTCAAAACGTAAAATTATGATGTATTTTTATTACCATTCTAGAATAGAAATCTATATATTATTGCAAAGAACAAGGAATGAAAGTTGAATCTGCATGAAGAAGTTGTTACATTATTTTGGAGAAAAATATTTGAAATAAAAGTGGTAGAAAAATTAACTGTTGCTATCTTTTATTATAAGCATTTGTTATAGAAGAAAATTTGACAGCGAGAAAGATATGTACATTTTTATGATGTCATTGCCAAGTTTATGTGAAGACTTTAGATAGATACCTACATATTTAGAATCATGACCATCGTAAAAAGGAAATTACAAATAGAACGATGTTTGTCATCTACGTGTTTCGATCAAACATCAAGCGTAAATATAATTTCCAATTTTGATTCCCTGTGCTTTCAATACAACTACATTATTCACAATACTTTCTTTATATGAATATTTTATAGCGCATTGTACTTATTTTGGATGAATGTAGACAACATTTGAAGTGACGAAGTAGAAGGTTATCTGAATAAGATGTATTAATACAGTGTATAGCTAGACGTTTAAGTTTTTTGTTTTGTTTGCTACAAAAGAACGTGAAATATTTTAGGAGCACAAACATTAAGAATCTAATCATATATCAGATCAACAGTTATAATTAATACATCATCTGAATTTAGTCGCTACCATTTATATTATTTATACCGTGCTTGAAGAATCAAACAATAAACAAGGAGGGCCGAAACAAAACAGAAGCAGTCGACAGTCGTGCAAGTCCAAATTAAAACTAATAACTACCGAAGTCGAAATCCGCCTTCGGCGAATATAGCGAAGATACCAGCCCCGTGATAAAGACTGCGTTGAAAAATATTTCCGATTGATTAATAGATCATAATTGTTATATAATCCCCATCGACGGTAGATTATCCGCGACAGATAACGAGCATATATGCACGGCTTGACAACCCGTCGTCCTCATGAGAAAATATTTCCGGGAACGGGTTTGCCACGCCCGCTTTGTTCCCGGATTAGTGGGACGGCTTACGCGGGCTTATGTGCGACGCACATAACAAAAATTAAAATAAAAGTCCCTGTCGTCGTTGCTCTGATGCCCCGATGCTTGATTGCGAACCGTGCTTTACCGTGGATCAGCCGCTACGTGATTTGCATAACAAATTGATTATTTTGTATACTTTTTTTTCATGAAATTAACTTTGTGTTGTTACTGAAAAACCCATAGATATATTTTCCTTCTTTTTAATTTCTAATTAAAGTGATCGCCTAATATAAAAAGAGTTGAATTTTCTTATTAAAATAACTTCAAACTTAAGACTTTGTCTCATGCCACTCTTTCTTTTTTGTTCATAATTTCATTTTTCCTATGTTTAAAGTTGATCTAATTGTATGAGGTAAAAATCAAATAAAACATTACACTAATTGAACAATTATACATTATGTACTTATTGTTACTATTTAATACAGAACCATAATTACATCTTATATGTAGTGACTGCCACGTGACCTACTCATACTGGGTTTCGTCCATGTACACTCAGCTTAAGTAACAAAATAATGTCCATTTTTGTATGTTGTTTATTACTCGCATTACAGTTTTTTTAATTTTTTTTATGCATTTTAAGGATTGGGGATACAATTTTGTTAAAACTTTCTCCGTACCGCTTCTTGCAAGAGCTTATATAATTTGAGATGGACTATTTAAATAGTTTTTTGAATTATCATTACAGAATGTAAAACGGCTTATATCAACGTACATGAATGAATATTAAATGAAATCTGCAATGACCCTATCAAACAGGTTTTTTTGAGTTTCCCACCTGTTGCAAGTGAAATCATTTCATTGAGTGCACCTGCTTACTTTCTTTGAATGTAGTGAGAAAATAAAAGGGAAATTCAAGATGATTGACGTAACAGATATTGAAAACAAAATCTTGTCCCATATACAAACTTTGTGCAAACATATGACTTTAATATGTAGAAAAATAAAAGTTCTTTATATATAATCAAAGTTTTATGCAAACTTTAGATAGATGTAAGTAAAAGTTTCAAAGTATCGTGTTAGTTTTGTACTAATATTATCTTAACAAAATGAATTATTCCGATTGGGAGAAAAAGAATAATAGAAGAGTTATTGTATAACAGTGACTACTTTTAAGAGTATGTAGTATGATGGTGTGATTCTAATCAGGAGATCCTGAATTCAAATCCCACTCAAGATAAACAAATATATATTAAATGTTAATAAATGTTCAGTCAATATTTCGAGTATTTAAATGTAAGTAAAAATAAATATACCATCACGCTTTTTACCCATCACTGGATGTGGCACTCCTCCATAGCTGTTCTCGGTAAGTGATATTTTGTGTGTGTGAAATGTGGTTACCAGCCGTTAAATCACAACCCTCAAAGATTTTAGTGGAACGGGTGTCAAAGGAGTAATTTTAATGTCGAATAAATTGATTCCACCGAGCTTTCTAATCCATATTACAATTTGACATGTGGTATCAAAATTTAGTGCTGCAAAGTGGGATTTTCAAGCTTTCAAAAGTATGGGGTAGGTGGCTCAGTGGTATCGAATCGGCCTGTGGATCGTGAGAACCCTGGTTCAATCCCCACAGCCGACAAACAATTTTCAACAAATTAAATCTACCCCTGTGGCTCCCCCTCCACTAATATCTTTGGGGACCGTGATTTGACGGCTGGTAACCGCACTTCACGCGAAAAAATATATCACTTACCGAGATTCTTTCCATTTATTTATTTAAAAGTATGGATTTTACTGTGTATAAACCGGCAAATCTCTCAGTTTAGAATTTGTTACTACTATTATACTTTACACTAAAATATTATTTAGTAATGGTAAAACTACAGTTTATTACAGCAAGAGGTATCAATATACCCGCCATGTTTTTGTGTCACAACATTGGCTCCGCCCAGATATTAATCACAAATAGTTAATTTTGATTTATTTGAAAAGAATTGTGTTATTGTTTCCATTAAACATTGAAAATGTTTGTGGGCTTTTTAGAAGGAACGTGGTTTTCATTTTACGCAGTCTGGACTGCACTCACCGCAGCGGTGTGTAAAGCATTTGCAAAATGAAAACAAAACATGTTTCTTGTCGTACGTAACAACTCGCGCGGCTTGGCGGTGTCCGAGGAGGCGGAGCGGCGCGGTTTAATGGTAAAGATGAAATTTTGATATAATGCCAGGGGTTAGGCGATGAGTAAAACGCCATGTAACTTGGCTGTGTTTTAACGCAAAAGTTTCGTATTGCATCGTCAAAGAAACGAGGAATTAGTGTTAATTCCGGTGAGTTTTGAAATTTCTATCGTCCGTTTGATGTGCGAGAACATTAATTCACTGAAAACGTAAAAACGGTGATAATTTCATGTTACTTGAAGCAAAAAGTTGTATGAGTGTATAAAATTAATACGCTTTCATGGTATTTTTTGAGATTCATTTTTTACTCGGAGTAGGTATATTTGTATAAGTAGCTAACATAAATTTTTATGATTGGCAAAAAATTGTACAAAAAATGGATAATTATATTAGAGCAAGATGTACTTATGTAAATAAAATGACTTATTATTCTTAACTTAGATATTTTATTCAGATTTTACAAATTAACAAAATTTCTTTTGTACACATAGTGTAAATGTCAAATTTTTAGTCAAAAAACTTTAGAAATATACGTGGAAAATATATTTTCCAATACACAGTGGATATTACTTTTTATATCAAGGATTTACCACTATGGTTGCTGAAAATCAGTAAATTTTAGGTACAAAAACAAGATTTTCATAAAATTCTTAGCCGTTGGGCAAATTCTAAGTTCAGATTCGGTTTTAGAATGCCAAAATACATACGAAAATCTTACTTTGGTTTAAAGAACAGACATTTATTTTGTGGTCCTGAATAATTTTTTGAATAATAATTAATAGAAGTTTTTGTTTTTAAGTATGCAGGTAAAGTAAACTGATATAGAGGTAAAATATAGTAGGTAAAATGTAACAAACAATATAATTTTATGAAGTCGGTTAAGCAGTAAAGTTCGTTATAAGTTGTACCATTTTGCGAACAAAAAGCGTTTCCGTGAGCAAGAAGATGTTTAATGTAGCTGTTATTCGTGAAATATATAGGTAGGTATATATTATGTTGTTATAAATGTAGTAAGTTGTACTATACATAATATGCGCATGATTTAAACTTCACATTTCATGTAGAACTTCATATCATACGAGTATTGCATATATCCTGTCACATGCAAACTATGACCATAAAATTTCATAGCTAGGAATTACATGTAATTTCTACACGCTCTAAAGTTAATACCGTATTTAATGAATCTCCAAAACTATAGTTATAAACTGTGAAAGTTTAAAGTCTGCCAACATCCGGAGAAACTAAAGCGCAAAGTTAATATTCTAAATGATGTTTTTTATTGTTTGTAAAACGCCTATTTAATCTCGCCATTATAGTTTGCAAAGCACCGAATTTACTATGACAAATAAGCAGTATGGCACGGTTTTCTTTTTATAATTATGGGTAGTAATAACTAGGTTGTTTCCGGTGTAAAACATTTGAATAACGAAGTTATATTTCGTATAAAATTCAATCCAATCCGGTTTTTATCTGTAACGTGTAGTAAGCACAAAACATACAATGTTTTATGTGCAATAAAGTTACTTTGTGTGCTTTTGAATCGGATAACGTGTTTAGGTCCTAGTGGAAGTACCAAGGCAACTTTAGTTCCCACTCATCTTATCCAATGTCCACTGACTAAGTATCAAATATCTACCATACGTTTACCTTTGCAGTAAAAAGTAGAATTACTTGGATAAGAGTTTCATCATAAATCTAGTAGCATCAGTGGCGTTACTACTACGAGGAGAAGTCCCCGGCTTATGGGGGCCCAACATTGTATGAATAATTATATATATATATATATATATATATATATATATATATATATATATATATATATGTATATATATATATATATATACGTATATATATTAATACGAGTATATGTAAGAGAATTAGTAATCGGTACTTGATCAAACATGATTAACAAATGATCTAATGATATATTATACTTGTTTGTTTCACAATTAGCATTTATTAATGTGACGATCGTTTCGTCCTTTCAAACATCTTTAGTCGTATTAATAATCCCATTTAAATTTCCAACTTTGCCAAAATTACGACCGTCTTAGTATGTGTACATATTTTCAGATTTCCGTATAAGTAATTCCGAGTTTTTGTGATTCAAAAATAAATAATAACTAATCAATAAGGTAAGATTTATCTTTATGGCTTAGTGTGTTCAATTATAATGCCTATAGTATAGTAGTTTGTAAATTTAACCCAATTTAAAGAGGTGGTATTTTGAAGTTTTGCACCCTCCAAATTTTCTTCTAGATTCGGCTTTGTTACTTTCTGACAAGATTGTAAAAGAATACTCATTTCCACAAAATTATGCGCTACTCAAGCAATTAACAAGTTTAATATATAGATAGTTCCATTAATAGTTATAGGTCTATCAGGGCCGTATTCGCTACGAAGCAGAATAAGCTGTGCTTACCTTGGCACTGTCAAATATATTATTGTAATCAACGTATCTTACTTCTATCTACATGATATGGATAACACTTTTCCATCAGAGTGTATGTATTTCGCAGAATATTATAAAGAACATTTTTCCCAAAAAGATAAATGCACTTTATTTTGCAACATATCTAGGAATGAATAAAAAATCAGAATTTGGAGAATATATTTCTAAATAAAAAAAACTGTGCTGGTCAGCCTCTGACGATGCCCTCATAAGGTGAATTGGAGACTTAGCCAAGTGTTTATTTTATATTTTTTATTAAACCTAGTTTCACCAAGTGTATGGATAACAATTAATTTTGTCTTTGTTGATATTTCTAAATGTCGAAATTGCACTGCGAATTTATTCATTCATGGCTGTAACAAACTGTTCCTCCGAATGGTCATTTTCCGTTTTGAAGCAAATTAGAAATTATCCAAGTCAATGTCACAATAATATATATATATAAGTGATTTTGGACTTTTCGCTGTAGAAGTTGGCCTACTATAATTTTGAAGATCTAATTACAAAGTTTGTATCTGGTAAGATTAAGAAATGTATTTATTTATTTATATTACGCTGTACAACAGGAATTTAGTCCCAATTACAGTACAGGGTCCGCACTCACCGAGCCGCAGTGTGGTAGTTCATATAATTTTTAGTTTGAGTGAGATTCAAACTCGGGATCTCCGGATTCGAATTCTATATTGCTATCCACACCACCGTACTGACGGACATATCTTTGAAATAAGTGTAATAATTTATTTTGTTTTATTATTATTTTGTATTTTTACGTAAAACGAAATATAAGTTTGTTCGTCTCTTTAGAAATGGATATTTAAATTTTTTGTTTAAATTTATGTTAAATATGTATTTTGAGATTTATTTGACGTTGATTGAAAAAATGGGAATATCTGTAGTACAAAAATCAATGCAGCATTTTTTTTTATTAGATGGATCAAAGTAGGGATAGTCGACAATGTTTTTCTGTTTACCGCGGGGGGTTAAGCTAATGCGGCCCTGAGGTCTATCAATCGACCATTCAATTTAGAGGCATCATGATGACGACTATACATCTTCGGGTCTAAAATTTGACGTGACGCTACTGTACAGCAGTACGCTACATTAGAGAATAATAGATATGTGGCTAAGTTAGATAGAAACACTGCAAGGGTTTATAGAAAGATATTAAAAAATAAACTTCTATAATAAAGATTATATCGTGACTATAATTGAACTACTGAAAGAAGGATTAAAAAAAGAAATTAGTCGCTCTCATGAATAAATAAATTCGGAGTGATTAGAGATAAGAATATGTTTCTTTGGAAACCATAATATTAAATATAAGTTTTTTGTACAAAAATAAATAAATATTTAATGAAGCCACGTAATGATAATGATATTTGTTAAATGTTAAATAGAGTAATTACTTGTGGTGTTTTATATATTAATACAATAGAGGAAAAATAAATACCAATGGTATAATTGTAACATTATAAATGCATATATAATTGATTGACTTGTCAATGCAATATTTTTATGTTAAAATGCCCAACCTACAATATTAGCATATTTTCTACAAAGAATTACAACAATACAAAAAACAATCCAAGGCGCCCATTAATAGTTAGCAATATTAATGATTGCAAAGGATACTGGATAACTAATGAAAGCAATTTTATCTATCGTCTATTAGAGACACAAGAAACTAATTATTCAGTAGTCATTTGTTATTCATAGATGCCGTCATGGGATATCAATTATTAATACATTAATTCCATTAAAAAGTTTTTCACATTAATTCCCGTTTTATTTTATTGCTCAACTAAGAGATAGTATTTCGCTGTTAATTCTTTCAGCGTGAATCAAAAACGTATAAATCAGTTAACGAAATGCTGATAAGTAATGGAGAAACGGTAAATTAAACCTCATATTGAATTCTCGTGTCAGGCTTATTATATTGTGACACAGAAATTCCATTTAGTTTAACCTGCATAAATAAATACACACTACGAAAACTAACAAAATTGTTTCATATAAGTTTATTGCGTGTTAAAAAGACATTAGAAAAGTATGGGTTTAGAAGGAACAGTGCTTTGTTTATGACTGTTTGTTATTTTGTATTGTTATACGAGTAATGTATTTTATTTTGCAATTATTAGAAACATTTTTGCATTTTTTTAATTATGTTAAAAATTATTATTATTATCTTAATCTGATTTATGAAACTATTGTTGTGTAAAATAAAATAATACTTCAAATGAACGACTGAAACCAATTTGATTTTCAATATATTTCATAAAATGAATAATTTCATCAGTTTAAAGTACCTTTTTGAAGTATGATAGTTAATTTTTAATTTTGTCTGGTTTATGAAATTATTATTTATTTAGTTTATTTTTCTTGTAGAGGCAGCGTGGCCGAGTGGTCTAAGGCGCTGGTTTTAGGCACCAGTCCGAAAGGGCGTGGGTTCGAATCCCACCGCTGTCACATTTTTAGGTAATTAGTATAATAGTAGAGAAAACATTGATATTCTATAGCATAACGAAAAGAATGAAACTTAGGATGCAGAAAATATTAGTGATCAACATTGTTAGGATTTCCAGGAAAACTCAAAAAGTTTTTCTTACATACGTAATTTATAAAATCTACTAAGACATCGTTTCCGGTGAAATCAAAAGTAACATTCAGTGTGTTTTCAAATCTAAAATGACCATTTAAGTTCAGCCCCAGTTTTGTAATTTAAACTATAGGTCTAAAATTTATAGTAAAGAAAATAACCATTTGTTCCTATTTCTCAATCACCCTGTATATCTAATGACTGTCCAGTTTGAATTTAATACTCAGTTCATCGTTTTTAATAACTGAAGCGTCCAATGCAAGTTATTGTATACTTTTTTTTTGTCAAATGTACTAGGTATAAATGTTTATAATATTTTTCAGTATAGTGTCTCGAATGATAACGAAATAACTCAGTATCAATACAATGATTAAATTATATAACCTATTCTTAAGATTTTTACATACATACATACATACATAACATCACGCTATATCCCATTAAATGGGGTAGCACGAACCCGTCAACATTCTCATCCTGTAAAAGTAAAACTTAACATTTATTTAAAAATTTGTTGTTTAGAAAACTTTGAACTCATATATTTTAGTAACTAAAAGAAATAGGACCTATATTCATATTACATTTTACTTAAAATGACCTCAGGAAACAGCTGTATATACCATAAAACAAATAAAATTTATATATTGAAGTAAATTTATTCTGTTCTTGATACAACCAACTCCACGGAGTTGGTGGTCTAGTGGGTATGCAGTTGGCTTGCGGCTCTTAAAGAACCGAGTTCAATTCCCGTAATCGACAAACTGGCTTTTACCAATTTAATATCAACTCCTGTGGCTCTCCCTCCACCAACAACTTTGGGGGCCGTGATCACTTACCGAGATCTGCTACGGCAGAGTGCCACATCCAGTAATGGGTAAAAGGCGTATATCATCACGCCTTTTATTATTTATTTATACAACCGGGTATTAATGTTTGTATTTTAATTTTGATCATAGCTAACTTATATTTAATATTCATCGTGACGTCATAAAAAGTAAGGGGTTGTGAGGGTTGTTTTTAATATATAATCACGTGAATTTGGTCTTAGACAAATCTACAACAAGAAAATATTCTTATCTTTTAATATTGACCTATAAACTTTAATTTTATATAATTTAAATAAAAATTGTAAACTAGGTACCCTATTTTTAAATAAATATAAAATATTATTTTTTTACAATCTGATGGTTTAGTCAAATGAAGAGAATTCGGACTTTGACACAAAGCTTAAAAAATTACAGAGAAATTTTAATTAAAAACAACAAGGTATAATAATAGAAAAAGGTTGATTGTATAGTATAGTAATCCAGTAGCATGATAACAGGACAAAGTACAACAATATTGTCTTTTGAAATTGTAATTCATGTATATCAGGAAGAGGTTCATATTCGTAAAAGTAAACTTTGTATCTGTGTTAAATTTTAAACTGTGCTCAAAGGAGCTAAAGTATTTAACTAGTTATTTGAAAGACTAGTAATGAAAGCAGTATTTTTACACGATTTTGAATGAGTGAAAAAAGATGCCTTCATTACGTGATTTTACTGAGATACAAATTAAATGTTATTTTTACAGTGGTCAAAATTTCGATATAGTGTTAAATTTGTAATGGCCTTATAAATAAAATAAATAAATATATTATTACGCTATTTATAAATTATACTGGAGGGTGGCAGTATGTCGAAGGAGATTTAGATCAATTATATATTTATGCAGTTCCATACACTAACAGCATATTCTCTAATTCACTGTTCCTATACAATTTTCTCAAATTTCTCCCACAACAACTTACCCTTTCAATGACATATACGAAATCAGACTAGGTACTAAAATAAAAATAAGGCAATGATTATTTGTAGGAGTGTTTATACTTTTATTTCATTAGTAGCATAATTATAAATAATTAAATGTACTATTAAACCAGTGACACTAAAATGTTCACTAGGAATGAAATATCCTAATTTTTGCGAATTTTTTAAAAATTCTATACTCGTACTCGTATATGTTATTCTTTATTTCAACGCTGTAGATATTTTTATCATTAAATTGAAATCAAAAAGTCCATATTAAAAAAAATTGTCAGTTGATTTCAATATAATTGTAACACTTATAACGATGTAGCAAAATATTGTAAGCTAGAAAAATATTCATTTTAATTGTTGCCTGCGCAGTAATCTTTAGTACTTATATAGCCTTCTTTATTTTCTCATTCAGAACTATTACAATGAATCATTTCTGAAGCAATAATTTTTTTTTTCCAATATTTGAAAGCACAATCCATAATTTTACTTTATGTTTATAATATACGTATTCAATGACTTTATTTCAATATTTATTTGAGAGTGATGTGGAAGACAATTCAATGGAAACGCGTCAGTCTGTGGATTTGAGAACCCGAGTTCTTTTCCCATAGCTGACAAACTTTACGTTTACACTACATTTAAATTATCCTAGTAGGTCCTCCCTTATACTAACATTTTTAATACACAAAATATATCACTGACCAAGATCTGCTACGGCAGAGTACCACTTCTAGTAATGGGTACAATGTGTATAATATATTTTTTTATATTTTAGATTAAAGTTTATTGTCACGTGTGATTATTAATGGTATTTTGTACTGTTAGATCAAAGTTTAAAATTAAAGGTCTTTAAATATATTTTCGTAACACATGCAGAAGAAACACGTTCTTATTCCCTTATTTTAGAGAGAGAAACACTGCTTTTCTCCCCTAGGGAAAGAAACATTATGTTGCTCTCCCTAGGTAGGATGTTTCTCTCCCTAGGTAGCATGTTTCTCTTCCTAGAGAGATGTTTCTCTCCCTAGAGAGATGTTTCTCTCCCTAGAGAGATGTTTCTCTCCCTAGAGAGATGTTTCTCTCCCTAGAGTCTACGATTATTAGCTGTTTGCGGCGTTTCCTAGGTAACTAGTTACGCAACCCATATTTGACATTTGTCCCGATAAGACAGTAATTTTTGTGCACTTGTTACGAAAAGTATAATATGCTTCACGGGAGGGCGCGATTATCCCTTGTGTGAAGTTAGTAAACCGAGACGTAAGCGAGGGCCTCCCTTGATGCATAACATACTATATGAAAGCAGTCATTTTATTATATATAATTTATTTATGTAAATAATTTTCGCTATGAAGTTAGGAACATTAGGTACAGAAAACATATTTGTGACATCATTTTTCTGAAAAGACTATAACAACGTTATGAAGGTTTACCACATAATTATCTACATTATTTGAATATCACATTTCCAGCAAGTGCGATAATATGATTAATCATAACCAGTAACTCTTCTGGGAGATCCGCCCCGTCGCTGTAAAAAAACAAAAACTGCACAGTCACTAACGCAACATATATTCAACATCTCCATTTGAATATTATTTGTAAAGGCAGCGCGTGGCTGGCGGCAACAGCAACAACAGCAGCGCCGCCGCTAAATAACAGTGCGTTCTCACCTCTTCAAGAACAGACCCATAACTTACATCCGACCGCAGTGGAACATACATCCGACTGCAAGTAGTCGAGTCTTGAGTTCGGTATTCACTTCACTCGAGAACAACGAAATAGGCTGCCGTGCTTTAAATTATGTTAACGCGTTGTTTTCACGTGTACAACTTCATTAATAGAACCAAAGTTAACGTTCATAAATTAGTTCGAAGCAATAAACTTTCCAGTAACGCAATATACGGGTGTACTTGATGCACTTACAATGGTTTGTTCAACTAATTCAGGTTTTAATAACCTATGAAAAGTTTAATATTTGTTTTTTATTTGTTTTATTCCAAATTTAATTTTTAATTAATTCATAAATTTGTGAAACAAAATTATGACTTTTATTTAACTAGAAAATATTTGAAAATGTTAACATTGTTTTAACTAGCTCGTCAACAAACATTACAATAGCTCATAAATAAATAAGTTGTAATATAAACATTAAAACTAAATTTTATTTTCATTCACATAAATTAATAATAAAATAAATGTTCTTTATTGCATATTGATTATAAAAGTCATCTTAAAGAAAAAAATACAATCGTATATAAAGTGATACATATTACAACTATTTATGAAATACTACATTCTCATTGGTTTAATTTTATTTTTTTCCTTATTTTTATTTATTTATCTCCTTGGTAGGTGGCTCAGTGGTTTTGAGTTGGACTATAGATTTAAGAAACCGGATTTAATACTCATAGACGACAAATAATTGTCATATTAAAAATACCTCTTTGGAATAATATCTTTAGGGGCCATGATTTGAGAAAATTGTATAGGAACAGTGAATTAGAGAATATGCTATTAGTGTATGGAGAAGCGGTGCAAAATTCACAAAATGTTCACTAGGAATGAAATACCCTAATTTTTGCGAATTTCAAACAAATTCTGCTTGTTCTATAATCAGTATATCAAATTTTATATGTCATTCAGTTTCGTGCAGAGGTATAGAAACACCCTGTATATACAATTATTGCAAAATCTAGTAGTATATCCAGAATCAAGTTGCCTATCCCTCGAGTTTTTAAAGACATTTTGATTGCAAAATTATTATTAATAAAATATAAAACTAAACCCTTGTTTAAATCCCACAAAATTCAGCCTCCAAGTCAACTTATGAGGTCATCGTCAGAGGCTGGCCAGCACAGTTAGTAACCATTGACGCGTTTCGCTCTTATTAGAGCTCATCAAAATTATTATATCCATTTTTAAAATAAAAATTTCGAATAAATATTGTATATTCCAGTAAACAATAACAATGAAATAAATACGGGAATACAAATTTAACATGAAATGTGAATTTAGTTGTCAAGGGACATTTCCCTTGCTCTCGCTGTATTTGTTAATAAGGTATGCATATTTTAATTAATCATTATATTACGCGTTTTGTAGCATGTAATTCTAGATAAACTTCATATGTTAAACAGAATAATAATAAACAATTAACACATACACAATTAAATTGATTTGTAAGCACTTAGTAAAACTGTTAGTAAACAAATACTGCCAACAGCACTTTTTATGTGCATAATAAATAGTGTCTGCTTTGTTTTTATGTAAATAAAATTAATTAATTTCAAATAAGTGGCGAAGTAATTTTTATTTAATCGAGTTAAAAAAACAACAAATAAACAAGTGTAGTACCTACGACAGATAAAAAAGGTTCTGTTTAGTGAGAGATTATGTAGATGAAAAATTTAATTATAATGAATTTTACTTGAATTTAAGCATGTATGTTTGTTTGTACTGTGAATTTGAGAATCCTAGTTCGATTCCCATAGTCAACAATTGATTTCACTAACATTAAAAATATTTCTGCTATGGCAGAATGCCACAACTAATAATGAGTAAAAGGCGTAATTATATATTTATTGAGTAGACATAAGTTCAAATTAATTTGAATAAAACAATAGCCCCTTTACGTTGACTATAAAATACGAGTATTAAATATTATAAAACAAATATGTATCATGTATCATCATGTATAATAAAAATATGAAAATAATGAAATTTATAGAAGAAATTAAATTCCGGGAACTCAGAAATAAACATATATTTATAAAAATATGCACGAATTTCATAAATCAACAAAAAAAACGTTTTTATATTTTAATTAGTTTGGTAGGAAATTTTACTAGTTTTATTTTGTTTTGTTTCTACAATATTCATAAAAAATGTTTTTATCTTTGGCTACAAAATGTTTTACCGGAATTAAATCAAATAAATATTTTTCTATTTTGCGTTCATAAGGAGATCATTATGAAACCCAGTTGCGTATCGAAAGAGCTCTATTACGAGACGCAACATTTTGTTTTAGCAGTAGTGGATGACATACTGAAACTGTCAAGCTAAGAACATAATTTTTTTAATACAACCTCAAAATCTGAATAATTACATAAAGGTCAATAACAATCACCAACCAAAACATTTAAAATATAGCAGATTAAAAAAAATATTGCAAAAGACGGAAAAATAGTATAAATAAGTCATTTTATAAGACTTTTTTCGCACTTGTCCTTTAATATACTATTTCATCCTGCTTATTTAATTATAAAACAATTATGACTATTTTCTCATTATATTTAATTTTTCATAGAAACCAAGTACAACAACCATTATTTTGATAACTAAGGGCCTATTTCTCCATTTTCGGATAACATTCCAATAACTATCAGCAGGATAAAAAAAAAGATCGTATCGAAATCATAGCCCAAATGGTAATACTTATACTAAATACCATTATCTAATGCGATATTTTTTCAATTATTCTGTCGATAGTTATCTGGACATCCGGAGATGAGAAAACCGGCCTTAAGTAGCATACTACACATATATTCGCCGTAATCATTACACTATGTTTTATATTATTTGTTTATTTTATAATTAACAGTTTTCAGTAATTCAATTCCGGGCATTTTTTATCGTATATTCCAACAACGTAATCTGCTCTCGTGCAAAAATTTTCCGGGAAGAATCAATGCTGCACAGTGATTATAAGTGATAATACGTTTCATCAGTCGACAGTATTTTCAATTATTTCTTGTAGTTTAAGAATTGGGAATATCAATTTTATGTTCCTGCCGAAAATGAAGGTTGAATATATAAAAGTGTCGAAACTTAAATATGTTTTAGTTTTGGAAAGGAATATATGGCTTTTGGATCCTTGAATAATTTTATTTATTTATTGAACCTTTCGATGGTTAACCCATCATCTTCAGCATTTATTAATAAAAAGTTATTTTTCCAAACCTAATAAATATGTGTTTGTTACAATTGTCGATTTTAAACAAATACAATAAAATTGACAATTATAACAAACACATATTTATTAGGTTTGGAAAAATAACTTTTTGTTAATATATGCTGAAGATGATGGGTTAACCATCAAAACGTTCAGTAAATAAATAAAATTATTTAAGGATTCAAAAGCCATAAATTCCTTTCCAAATTTAAAACACAGGATCAACATATTCCACAAAAATTAAAAATATTTTAATTATCAAGAAATGTCAAATATAATAAAGATCGAACAAGGCAATAACGGTTTATTTGAAATACAGTAATTGAAAATGAAGGTAGTCTGTGAATTAAATGTAAAATTCTTTTAATAAAATTTAGCGAGAAATTGTTTTTGAATCTTGTACATACAACGCAATTCATTGTTCGGCCAAAGATAAACATTATTACTCATTTCACATGACGAACTAATTGGAATTAGCAGGGTTGTTATCCGAAGGCCCTAAGGAATCATGTATGTATCTAACTACACGGGTTTAATTAAAATGGAAGTTTTTGTCTGCAATTTAACAAATATAAATGAGCAACGTTACAGTTGGAAGATATTACGTGCAGTATTATTTTAGGTAATTAAATTACTTGAAATATCACGCGTAATACATATATCAAACTCAACCTAGGAAATATTCTTCGAAATTTATGTTTACTTACTAAACAAAAAACTAGACTTCAGATTAGAGGAGTTACTAATTGTGGCTAAATATTTGATCGGAAATTTATTGATGATTATATAGATTAAGTTTTTATCAGTCTCAAATTAGGATAAATTGATTCTAATAATCAAACTAAATGTTTTTGTCGTTATCGATTTGTAACGTTTTCTTCAAATTAAACTCTAAAAATATCGGCTTTATCTTATCTGGTTTCTAGTTTTATCTACAAAATTTAAGACTAATTGAGATTTAGTAGTATTGCAACCACTATCTTATTTCTTAAAGGAGCTTCCAGTAAATTGAAAAGATCAAGTTTTTTTCACATTTTTTACTTCTCTTCTCGGAATATTGGGATCCAAATTTTTTATGAGCTGCTAAACTTTGTTTTCTATAGGTAGTTAATTATTATTTTATCAAAATTGTATTTTATATAGAGTTATCTTCTTAAATTAATAAGCATTTTTTTAATACACTAAGGCAGTGGTTTCCAAACTTTTTCTCTCAGCGGCCCTTTTTTTCCGTAAAAAATTGTCGCACCCCCCTCATTTTTTATAACAGCCTAACTTCAAAAATCGTAAATAATTTATTTTATAGAATACAAAAAAATGAGTACTATAAACAAAATATTGTTATTATATAAGATATTTGTTATAACAAATCTTTTTCTTAACCTAAAATTATGTTTATTACAACATAATAATAGAACAAAATAACATTTATAAACATAAAATTGCAATAAGATTGGAAAATATATTTAATTTAAATTAGGCATATTTAATACAATATAATCATAATTTTTGAGTGTACTGAATGGGCGCTTGTTTTTCAGTTTCTCGAACCGGGGAGTCATTGAAGATATCGCCACTCGCAATTTTTTTTCAACGAATAATCGAGTTAGATATTTTGTCTTTAAAACAGCTACAGCGGAAAAGCCTGTTTCACACAAATAAGATGTTACGAAACGTAATAAAATTTCTAAGGCTTTGTTTGTTAAACTAGGGATATTTTACTGCGACCGCGAGTTAGAAACACGTGCGTGCTATGACGTAAATGGAGAATGTGTTCATAATCCTCAATTACATTTTTATATAGCGCGCCCCCTTTGAAACAATCTCGCGCCCCCTTAAGGGGGCGCGCCCCACCGTTTGGAAACCACAGCACTAAGGTAATAATTGGATCATGTTGAATATAAAGAATAAAATTGGGATACCGCCAGAATTTAAACCTGGACCCTATGAATTTTGGATAAAGCATATAACCAGGTTCAAATTCTTGTTCTTAAATACATAATATAAATGTCACAAAGAATAAATAGCAGTGGTATTGTTAAAAACAGTACCTATCTGGTTTAAGATGAGTGTTAGATGTGATTTAGTATCTGTTATCTGTGTTCTGCAGTCAAACTTAAACTCCATTTGGCAAATCCGGCTGATAACACACCTCCAGTCCCTCCGGTACGCGGAATGTTATTCCGATTCATGTCATTGAATTCGAAATCTGCGAAATAGCTTTCATAGAATTTTATTGTCAAAAAGGAAAGAAATAACAAGATTTTGACAGAAACAAAAGACAAAAAGGCGTCCACGCAACAAACGAACGTCGTAAACGATTCTGCAGGATGGCGGAAATTTACGAAGGCATGTGTAATATACAACGCACGTCTGTTACAGATAATTCGGAGGACTGACAGGTGCAGAAAGGATGTAAAGTTTTCTAAATTTGATTTATGTAACATATGTGGGCTGTGTCACGCCGGAAAATTGTTTCTGACGATTGTCTTTGCGACGAAAGTAAATGTTACTTCAATAGTTTCTTATCCCGGCCACTGAAGCGAGATTTTGATTCGAAGGAATTGAAAAATACATTTCTAGAATAGAAATGCGCTTGAAGTTCAGAAAGGCTTTTACAAAAGAATTTCTCCTCGTAAATTTAAAATATGTCACGTTTTGCCGTTTTATACCAATACTAAAATTTCAAATACAAATGTTTTATTAATTATATACATGTAACATGTGCGTAGTAATTTAATTGGTTAAAAATGATGTTGAAATATTGTGACCTAGATTTTATAAGAAATTAATTAATTCTGAATTAGCTAATCGAACAACGTGATTCATTTCAACCGTGTGAAAATATCTGAAAACTCAGAATTATTAATTTCAAATTAAAATGACGTAATTGAAATATTCAATAATGGATTATTAGTATTAGTTAGTAATGGAGATTTTATTTCTACTCGTTTCCTTTTTTTATTTAAGCATATTTACTGTTCTATTTTGATAATTTGTTTAACTTAGTAATATTATTCTTTAATTTAGTGTAACCTATTGAATAATCAATAAATAAATATATACATTTGTTTCAGTTTCATTCATTAATGATCGAGATTTATTTATAATTTTATTTTCCCGATTTATATATGAAAAATAGGGAAAGTATTGAGAAGGTGATTTTTCTCAAACGTGAGATTTTGATAAATCCCAAATCAGACGTTTTGTCGATCTGTCGGTCGGCGACGTGCGCTGACGACTCAAACTTTTAAATTGTGCATCTACGTCTCATCTATCTGCACATGCTAATTCGGCCTAAGATCCCGTTTGTAGTAATAGCAATTTACTAATTTTTAAAATCAGTATGTTATGGTAGAACATATGTAGAACAAAAATTATTGAAATCATAATACAAATTCAGAATTGTCATGACTCATAGTTAAGTCTCAAACATAACAGTTACGCGTTTGTCTATTGAGTTTTAAAAGTTATAAAAAATATGCCGAGTTTACTATCAAACTAACTAGTAAAAGTGCTAAAATTATAACAAACTGATTGGTTCGATCCCCACAGCTGACAAACAATTTTCAACAATTTAAATCTACCCCTGTGGCTTCCCCTCCACTAATATCTTTGGGGGCCGTGATTTGACGACTGGTAACCGCACTTCACGCGAAAAAATATATCACTTACCGAGATCTGCTTAGGGAGAGTGCCACACCCAGTATTGGATAAAAGGTGTGATGATATATTTATTTATTTATATTTTATTTGATTGTATATTGTTTTTTTTTTAAATCTATTGGAGTCAGGCTGAATTTAGTATCAAGTTAAAGCACTCGGACACAAAATTCTAGTAAAAATATAAAACATGACATGTATCCAAATATCAACAATTAAAAAAATATATATACAAACTATTCTTTATTTAAACTTGTAGTCAAGAAAGTACTGTGGTCGACACATCAAATTTGTATTTAATTATATATCCGGGGGTATACTTAGCGATACAGTATTCGAATTCGTAGAAACCGAGTTCGAAATCCACTCCCACTAAAAATATAATATGATCTATCATATGTACTATAACTGGGATTAAATTCCTTTTATACAAGATAATATTATTACCTAATTTTATCAATTGTTTCAGAGTAGATTATACATATTTGTTTTTAATTTTTCTTCATGAACATACCTACTTATATTAAAAACTAAAATAATAAATTTTATGCCTTACTTCCAATAATAAATCAGTTTATTGAAATTTAGTATCTTGTTTGTCTTTTTGCATTCTACTAGTGCAGCATTTCTGTTTTTGTCGCTGACTAGCGGAAGCGTGATTTTGTTGTTCTTGCTGGATTCTTGATTGAGGTATAATAAAATAAATCTAATATAATTACTAAATTTATTACCTCAATATCTTTTGAAATATAAAATTCATACAAATTAAATTGTAATTTATTTCATTTATAAAAAAGACTAAACGAAGAATTTAAATTTAAAATGTTTCCACTGATTTCTCCCCTTTTACGGATTTTAAAATTAGCTAAGAGGTAAATATTGGTTTTCAAATCTTGAAAGTGTAAATAACGAAAGTAATTGCGTATTTTTCGGGTGGTTAGTAAAATACAGTGTAAGAACAAGCCGCCAGAATTGAAAGGGAAAGGAAGAGACAGAGAATGAAGAGTGCGAAGCGACGGCGGTGGCGTCCACGGACACGGTCGAGTTCCACGCTGATGGAAACGTTCCGTGAACTCTGTGATTGTTTCGTAAAATACGTTCGGGAACCTCGAAATATCTCTATGCAAATTGAGAGAAACCCCTCATGTGATTTATGTTTTTGTTTCATTTTCGCACCGATATATCCACGTTTCAAATGCTTCTGGCGGTTTTGATATATTACCGCAGATATATAAGTATTTTTCTTAAGCTACAGCTGTTTATTGTTGCCAAAAATACTATTTCACAAAACTTTTCTTCGGAAACGTTTACCGTTGAATTGTTATAGGATACATTCAGTATTTATTGGGAAAAATGACTAATACATGAAAGATGGTATATACTCGTCGAGTGCTATTATTAGGTTCTTAAAAACAGTAAGGACCACGACGTTAAATTAGACAAAACTTGCCACATTAGTAAGAAAATTAAATAATGTTCTTATCTAATTTTTATCAAGCAAAAATGAGGAAACACTGATTTTTTTTCAAATAATTTGAATTCATAAATAGTAGTAGATAAAGCGAAAAGTTATAAATAAAAATTGTAGATACTAAAACCGTTTTTACTCTAAAGTATTAATATTTTAATTAATATATTGATATCCATACCTGCTCATTTCTGAGATCAAGTTTTAATGGAACGCATAGTTGAAATTCGTTTTAAACGATGTTAAGCTATTTATTTTATAAAATTTATTATTAGGCTTAATATTAGTTCAACAAATTATTATTTTAAATGCATCATATAATACTTATTTGAGCAAAGTAATATTAAATTCATAGGCTACTTGAATAATAATAATAATAATGTACAATAATTTATATTAATTGATAACGTTAATTAGAATAATTAAAAAGATAAATATTTTTAAATTTGTCATTTTCATTCTGTTTTAAAAATGTAATGTAAATATGTCAAGAACGACGCCTGAAAAAAAAATTAATATATCTGTCTGTACGGTGGTGTGGATAGCGTTACGGAATTCGGATCCGGAGATCCCGAGTTCAAATCGCATTCAAGCTAAAAATTATATGAATACTATACTACGGCTCGGTGAGTGCTGACCCGGTATTGTAATTAGGATTAAGTTCCTGTTGTACAGCGTAACATAAATAAGTAAATAATATATAAAGTATTTCACATCAATATGTTAATAAGTAAGCACATCTTCAAACTTATGTATCATGTACTCTTGAATAGAATAAATACAGTTTTCTACAAGTTTCGAACTAAGCAATATTTAACAATTATTTTTATTAAATGCACTTATTTATTAAATAAGAAATAAGTGAATTCAAAACAATAACCTCAAGCTCTCAGTTAGACGAAAAGAGAACACATGAAAAATAGAAAGAAATCAGAATGGATTAGATGTGCAAGAGTTAAAGACAGAAAGCAATGCTCTGCTGTCAGAGTTAATGGCATTAATAATATCTTAAAAATCAAACACATTTTTGATATTTGCATTGTTTCTGATACTAACATTTTGGGACTAGTCTTAATGTAAAATGACTAATTTACTATATTGTAACTATAGTGGAAGATCCCATTGTCTCAATATTTGACATGGTCTAAATTCATTCTACCTTAGTATCTATAAGTATTTCCTTCAATTAATATTTAAAACTGCCATCCGAGTAAAACCTCTTGGAATTCTAAATTTTTATCTGCGCGTATGGGAATCTGTGGGGTGAGTAAGAATTTGGAAGTAGGTGTCACATTAAAATGTATGAGCAATGAATAATTTGCGGAGAAAGAAAGTGAAACCAAACTTTTACGAACATTAAACAAAATTAAGAAAGCTCGGAAATGTCAACCGCAAGAAAATTGCATTTAACTTTTATTAATTAATAATTAAATACCATTATTTAGAATACAATTGCTCGTAATTAACATTTCGTGAATTGTTTCTGTTGTATCTGATCCTGAGTTTTGTTTTGGAAAACTGCTACCTGAAATGTAGAATTTAAACTCTGGAATTTATAATTTGGTTAGAAGGACCCCGGTTCATTTCAGGCCGCTGATTGCATTAGAAAACAAACGGTCTTTTACGTATTTAAATCAATCACTTCCCGAAGTAATTCAATTTTCCTGGTTATACTACCTGTACAAACCCAAAACTCAACCTCAATTGGTCGCATTTTGATTTCCTCTCAATATTGCCATGTTTATTTTATAGCTGAATTAATTAAAAGCGACAGTGGAGCAAAACGTTAAATACTCGTTTTAAATACATTGATTTTTAGTTTTCATTTTTGTAAACAGAACATGAATTTTATGATTGAAATATGCGAACTGCACAGTACTGCGGTTTTCATTCTGTAGGTAATTAAATTGCTGCCTATTAATCAATAATTAAATAAAAATTGCGATTGCTACCACATTATTTATTGAAATTTACATTTAATAAATAAACATTTCTTCTTTTTATTTTAAATATAGAGGTCAGTAATTAGAAAATAGATAAAAATATTTAATAGTAAAGTTTCCTTCTCATGTTACATAAACACTAGATGAATTTTCATTTAAGTTAATGTTGAACAGTTTTAAAACTATCAGAGTAGGTATTAATTATAAATTATTAATCTTCATCTAAATATGCAATCATTTAATATTTATGTAAAATTAATTACAGTACAGACAACTAATTGCATATAAATTATTAAAAACGATAAGAATTAATTTATTTCATGTTACTGATAATAATATTACTACGAATAAAATATACTTTTATTGACATGTCAATTATAAACAATATAAATATTTACTAATTTGCTTTCGTATATTATCATTTACAAAAATATATTCAATGTGCGAGATTAATTTAAACAATGCAAAAATATTAATAACTATACATTCATGTAAATATAACTATAGTTATTATAAATTGAATAATATAATCATATGAAATTTTATGGTCAATATGCATGAAATGTTATTTTAAAATACCTATGATATTTTGAATTACATTAATATCGTTTTAGTAAAAATATTGGAATGCTGTTATACCAGGTTTTAGCAAAAATAAAAATGTATAATCAAGATAAAATTTATTAGATAGCTCTAGCAAAACTATAAATATAAATTATATTCTAGATCATCTTTAATACATTCAATCTTCTTAATCATCAACATGATCTTCCTACGTATTTACCAAGATATTTCAGTAACTACAAGTTAAGGAGAATACATGAATATTTTAACGTGAGCAATACACAATATTTTTCGAAAATAACACAAGTAAAGACGTAGAACGAGAAAATAACAAATTCCAAGTTAAGGTAAACGACGCTAACGGTCAGGTAAATAAGAAGTGACCGGAAAAAGCAAACAGTGACGTCCATGTTTGTACCCAGACAATTCGATCCAATGCTTTTTTGAACTTCTTATATTAAAACCTTTTTTGGTTTCAGGATAGCGACATTGCCATTTGTTTGTTGAATAATATATCTAATACATTAGTCGTATTTCATTTGCATTTGAATTAGATTTTACTTACAATTACTAAAACAGATTACTTTGACATTCTATTTGAATAGTTTACTTTGCTTAACAACGTTAACGCTACTACTAGGTTTATAGATTAAGAATAAGCTTGAAATAATTCACTTTCATAGAAAATAAATTTGTGCATTTCAAGTAGGACAAGCGACAAACAGGGGCGTTCCAACCCAGGGTTCTTGGGGTTCCCAGAATCCGGGCGCCAGCATAAAAGGGCGGCAGACGGCAAAAAGTTAAAATAAATATGAGTTTATTAAAAGAACACACATACTGCGTCTTAATATTATTTGTAAAATAAATAAAGTAATTAAATGAATACCAAATGTAGGTACCTACTATCGTACTAAGGCCTTTAATTACAACAGATCGCGAAGTAATGTGATTAATGTTTGAAATATAAAGTTAACTGTCAAGATTTCTTAATATTCACAACAAATCCCATGTTATTTCCCTATACCAACCTTTACGTGGAACGCGCGGTATAGTTATGAGTATTTAAGTATTTTTATTGTAAATTTAATTTATATGTATTGATATGTTATTTTGTTATTTGTATAATTGTTTGTGCTATTATGTGCAATTGTAAAATGTAAACTATATAGTTTTAATTAGGTTTAGGTATATTAGAATGTACCTATGTAGTGAACTAATTTCTTTTTGTTTTTTTTTTGTATTTTTATTTAATTTTATGAGAAACTATATAATAAAATATTTATTTAAAAAATAGTTATTTTTCTAGACAAACAATGTTCTATTATTCTACGCTAAGGTGAATAACATATTATTTGTTATGAGTTTGCTTATTGCTCTAAATCTACACGCAAGTTTCGCATAGTACGGCGTGTCGGCTTACTGCCTTACTCTTTCTGTATCGTAGAGCATAAAATTCCACGTATTTTGAGTACCATATCGCATTTTTAGCTCGCAGCGTCACATTGTGCTTCAGAACCCAGGCGCCAAGTACCCCAGATACGCCCCTGGCGACAAATTGAATACAATACACTGTTTGCCTGTAATTCACAAATTCGTTCTAGCAACAAATTTTAAATATGACAACAGATTCGTTAATATTTATACAAGCTGAACGAAAAGTGTTGATGTACTTCAGAAACTTTTGAAATTTTGACATGATAAATGTATCAAAATCAACAGTAACTAAGTTACCAAATACATGTCTACAATTTATTTTCGCCTTGATCTCGTAATTCGATGTTAAGAAATGAAATTAATTGTTTTATATAACATAATAAAGAAGATTGTTTTTAATGTTATTTAAGAATTAATATTTCAAATGATGGCATTCAAACATATTAGTGGTTTCTATACAAATATTTTTACACTTTTACACTTGACGTGCAGTTCTATTTCGCTAAGAATGCAGAATTGCAATCATAAGAAAGAAGAAGAGTGTATATGGAATTTGGCTGGGGCTTTCTATAGCCGGATAATTTTTATAAACTGTGAAAAGTTATTAAATTTTTCTATATTAAAATAGAGTACGAACGATTTATGAGACATCTGCTAGGAATTGTATTCTTTTTTTTTTTTTATTTATATATCGGACCAACTACTCAGGTCATATGCCGATATGTCCTTTGTATGGTCCGCCACGGGCGAGATCCGAACCCACGACCTTATGGTCGTGAGTCAGGCCCTCAACCCGTGCGGCCATCACGCGAGACAATTGTATTCTTATTGTACGAGTAATCAAAGAATAGATTAAATTGAAAAGAGAACTGATTGCTAGTGAATAAACTTTTTTCGCGATTCTTAAAAGTTTCGTTTCTCAATTTAGAGAAGAAAATTATACTTTTCGTCCCTAGGAAAAAAGGAAATTTTTCTTATAGGGAAGGAAAGTAAAGCCATATCCATGGCCACTAGAAAACAATAGTATAATTTGATATTAGTAACATCCATATGTCATCTGTCCAGAGAATAGTAAATTTTATCTAAATTTCTAATTTATTTCTGAAAATATTATTTTCTAATAGAATAGTGAAAATCTATTTATATATATATATATATATATATATGCCTCATTCTTCCTTCAGGTGATTTATATTCATCGCCGTCGGATCAGGAAATATAATGGCACCTTCAGGGAGAAACGTCTCACTTTCCTCCCTTATTATACAAATATTATTTATGGGGTAGGTGGCTCAGTGGTATCGAGTCGGCCTGTGGATCTTGAGAACCCTGGTTCGATCCCCACAGCCGACAAACAATTTTCACCAATTTAAAAAAAATCTACCCCTGTGGCTCCTCCACCACTAATATCTTTGGAGGCCGTGATTTGACGGCTGGTAACCGCACTTCACGCGAAAAAATATATCACTTACCGAGATCTGCTTAGGCAGAGTGCCACACCCAGTGATGGGTAAAAGGCGTGATGATATATTTATTTATTTTATATTTATTTACTTTCATTACCTTCAAAACGCCAAATATAAAAACAAACAATTTTAATAAAATATTGGTAAATTATCTTAATAAAAACTGGTCAAGATTAAATTAATCTTAAGTAAAATTTTATTGTATCCCCAAACTTAATTATTTTAATGTAAAGCGACTAGAACAATTTGAGTTTAAGTAAAATCTCTCCAGCTTTAGTTTCACGATTATTTCAAGGCAGTAACTCTTCCTAGTTTATTACCAAGAAACCAGGTTCCCGTAAATAAAAATTTGTCGAATAAAAACTAAACTTCTTGTGGTATTACCGTCGACAATCAATTAGGAACGAAGTTAAACCATCAATCTTTCGAATTAATTATTTTTATGATTTCTAGATTCCAAAACATTCCTTTTGGACTTTGTGAGTTATTGTTATTGAATACTGACATTTATATTGAGTACCTAGGTTACACCTAGGTAAAATTGGTAAACCACAACAATTTATCATAAAAGAAACTAGTGAGTATGTCGAATCAAGCAGTGTAGAGTCTACCCCGCACGTCTCGAGTTCAAGCAACGTGCGGTGTTTGGCGGACGAGAACTCGGCCCAGGAATTACGAATCAGTTGGTGGCTGAAGTGGCGGAATAGCCTGGAAAGTGGCGTCGAGACGGACCCGGCGACACATTGGGAATAACAAATGACGTGCGCTCACTATTCTCGTCGTTACGTTGTGCAGTATTGTACCTGCAGCCGCCATTGTTTGGCCACGTAAATAGCTTGTTCAAAGATTGACATCATCGAAAATATTTGGATTTGTTGTGGGTGTGGACAGAAACAACGCTAGATTATTCATATGATTTTTCGGTTCAAATAAATAATTTGCTTTTATCAGATACAGGATATATTTTTCTGTTAACGATTTTCATATTTTCTGTCTAAATTTACAGACAAAAATCAATATTTTTGGACAAGTGTGAGTTTTGGCTATATCAACAAGTCTTACATTATTATGGTACAAAACAGAAATAATGTATTAGTATTTTTAATCCGATGTATCACTTGTAGGTTTAAAATCCGCGTATAAACAAAATGGAGTTTGCATAGTACGATATTTTGGTATTTATTGAAGATATAACAACAGAGTTATCAAAAACGGGACATGGAAGTTTGTAAATCTGCAATTTAATATTCAATTCTTTTTACTCTTTTACATTTTTATTTTCTAAAATACTGTTGTAGCCGCAACAATACTTTTTCGAAAATAAGTTAAAATAAACTGGGATAATTTCTATAACCTTTCAATAAAAACAATTGCCGATCAGTAGAATATAATTTTTTTTATTTTTACCTGAATTCTCTACCGAATTTGATACCAAACTTGATATATTTCTAAAAAAACAATTTCACACTTAATTATAAGGATTCTAATTTTATATTACAATTTTGATCATGTTTACAACAATGATTTTTCAAGTTATTAAAATGGTACACTTATAGCAAATGAACAGATAAGAATTGCGAAAAATGTTGATGCAAAAGTTGTTTTAAATCAAATTAGGGTCAATTTTAGTTATGAAGTATTTTGTGATAAATACTACCGTTTATGAAATAAAAATAAAAACTTTAAAATTCCATCAACAAAATTGTGGTACAACTGGTTAACGAACATAACCTTTGTTTCTGGATTAAAGATATATTTATTAGGACTATGTTTTTTGGATTTCATAAAGTTTCAAACGTAAAGATTGTTTAAAACCTGAAAATAGAAGTAATTAATTTTCTCAGTATTTTTCCTATTATTTAGAATTTTCAGTTCCACAGTACGGCCTGAAGTTTTATAAACCTATTCACAAAATATAATGTACATAATTGTAATTTTTCAGTTGTCGCAAATTGAGTCTGCTGCGATGATAATATGCAAAGTTATTAGAAAATATCAGAAATATATTTTACCTGAAACTGACAGGAAAATAAACATTTGCCTGATCTTTAACACTCAGGAAAGCTTTGCTTTACATGCTTAGTTAGAAAAATAACATATTGTCTGCCTAGGCAGGTAATGAAAGAAACGTGAGTGGCTAGTTACTTAGCAACATAAAATACTGATTGAATATGTAATTCAAATATTTCTTTTAAGTTAAATTAATTTAAAATATGTATTATTTGTTTATAAGTTTCAAGTAAAATGTTATACGTAATAAGTCAGTAAAGCGTCGTACAGGATTCGTAAGCTGTTTCAAGCCTCACTGTCGCTCAGCATGAAACTATTTACTCATCCTGTAATTGAACACTTTCCTGACTTTTTACGTAAATAACTTCTTTTTTTTAAATTACGTACCTTATGCATAATAACACTGCTTATAAATTCTTTAAAAAATTACATAAATGACGTAATTGGCGATGCCAACCATTTTACCAGGTATTTTTTCACAGTGCTTCCTTGTGTTTCCCTAGCGTAAAGAGTATTTATTTTTTATTTTATTTATTTATTTATTTATTTATGTTACGTTGTACAACAGGAACTTAATCCCAATTAAGGTTCCGCACTCTCCGAGCCGCAGTGTGGTAGTTCATATAATTTTTAGCTTGAGTGAGATTCGAACTCGGGATCTCCGGATTCAAATTACGTATCGCTATCCACACCACCGTACTGACCTAAGTGACTTAAATATACTGAAATATATTTTCTTTGATAATAAGTAATTTTTATTGTTGTTTTCCAGAGATACATTGGTCGAGGTTAAAAAGAAGCCAGAAATTAATTTTTACGAGTTTCTCAAACCTGATAAATGAAAAGTGTCATTTGTTAATCGATTGGAAATAAATGAAACAGAAGAATAACATTTAGTATGGATTGTAGAAAATTTTAAAATATACAATTAATTGTAGTTTTGTGTAGTTCATGTTTTTTTTTAATTAAGGTTGCTTTTGTGTACACAGCTGTATAAAACACAATTCTATATCTAAATTATTAAAATAAATAACTGCAACTTATAGTATTATTCTTTACTAAAAATAATGCTTTAATTAAATGATACTAGAAATAAGTAAAAAATATTGAAATATTGACAGACCGATATGTTTGTACAATACCGGGTTGAAAGATTCGAATATTTGTCGTTTAAGCTATCTTGGCATCACTAGTGTGTATTCGAAGATCAATTTTCATAAAGTTTTATGTCCTAAAAACAAAAAAAATCAAAGTACTATGCCTACTAACTATTCTTATTAGATATTTTATATGAATAAAATAATAAATAACAAGTTTTTCAGATTCAAGTTAATTTATCGACATAAATTAAAAGAAATTATCAATAATTATTTAAAGCCATAATACAATTATGGATATTAACCAGTAACCAATTGTTTTCAGGGACATAAATCTGTCTTTTTTACATCTCTACGGTTCTAGAATCGTTTGCATAAATTAATTTAAAATTTTCATAAGAATTTGGATTTTATGTTATTAAAATGGTTGGGTAAATTAATTCTAGAAACAATCTGGTTGCTAATTATAATGTTGAACATTATTCAGCATTAATGATTACCTGTTTAAGCTGCATAAATTTCTTCTTAAATAAGTATGTTGGTTATAATAAATTTCCTGGATATTTTAAAAAGTGTAAGTCATTTGACTTTTAAATCTGTGTAGCATTATGCTTATTTACTTATTATCTCCAATTGGGACCATGAGCAATTATAGACGTAGGTAGTGGTCTTGTAAGCAATAATAAGCGTAATTTTTTGTATTTAAATTCTTGCTTATTATCACACCTGTACTTAGGATTCAATTTGAGAGATCGGAGCAAACGACTAATAATTGAACAGGAGTATAAATTAAATGGAATTCTTTTTCACAGCTCAGGTAAATTGCAATCTCACTCAAGCCAGAACTGATGTTTTGCATATAGTTAGCCTGAGCAGCAGCGTTTATATTATAGCATGAAACTAGGGCCGGATTTAAGCAGATTTACTTACAAACTAGACAAGCTACGACTTAGGATCTAACAGTCAATGGACCCGTTTATTAGTATTAAGATAAAGAGCTTTAAAAATAATAAAAAAAAATTGTGTAAATTATTCTATGATTTCGATGTAATATATTTTGTCTTTAATTTATTTTGTTACTCTGCACAAACTAACTTAATTCAATTTTGAGTACAGGGGAACTACTGTTTATAGTAGAATTTGAACCACATGGACGTAAGTTCATTTTTGATTAGATTTTAACTTTCAAACTCTCGCTTGTAAACCGATCGTACTTATGATAGAGCCCTAACTTGAAAATATACCTTAGATGCAAACTTTTCTAAAATGTATATTAAAAAGACACACTATGTACTAAAAAAACATTTTTTGAGTAAATAACAAAGTTGTTACTTTAAGTGTCGATATTTCAATCTCCCAACATTTATCTGTTTAACAAATATAAAACATTGCATCGAAAAATTATAGTTAATATAATTTTCAAAATTTGACCTATGACAATGTTTTTTGTTTGTTTGACAGATCCAAATATTAGGAAGTTATTAGGACATTCGAACGCCCAAAATGTTCATGTCCTAATATAGCGCTAGAAATTATTCGTTAATAATTAGAGAAGTGCCATTTGTTTGATAAATAAACTATTGCCGAAACATATGAATCCTCCAGCTGCATTTACAATTAAATAACGTATCGCAACGTATTTGAAATAAAATAAGAAGTAACGCAAGCAAACTAGGTAATTTATACTAAAATCACTATAGATAGAATTTGGACATCTTTCGTTCAACTTCGACATGTCTTGTTCAAACATATAACATTTGGACAAAGTTGAATAACTAGAATCTAGAATGATTTATCATATTATTTAATTGAGATCCATTCCATCAAGCCTAAATAAATTTGACTGGTAACAATTTATAATTACTAAAATATCATTGACCATCTTCTAGGTTAGGTCAAAATACTGTCTTCTGATTGGTCAGAGGTCGAGTTATTTAGGTAACGCAAAACAGAAAGATACAAGATAGTTCTCTCTCTCTCTCTCTTGGTCTTATTACTTTATTATAAATTATTACTAGCTCTAATAAATGCTCAACTTTTTACGTTACTAATACCATTTGCATTACTCCATCTTTAGTGTGATATAAGTATTAGCAGGGAATTAGTAATTGTCCTAAAGCCTGCCCTGAATGAAACCGCAGTCCGCATCGTTGCAGATATAGGAATGTCGCTCTTCTATCGCATCAGAGACAAACTACCGTTATAACAGGACGCCGTTGATTATAAACTGAACCTGGCATACTTCTAAACCGAGGCCGGAGAACTATAGTTTGCATATTTGAATTAAAATGTTCACTAACGGTTAGTGCTTAGTTATTTATCGTTAAGATTTATTGGATTCATTAATAAGTGTGGTCACCGACTTGAAGCGATTAATTAATAAGTTGAAAAGGTTTTGGTATACTGTTACATATATTCATATACCTTTACGGATACATACTTACATAGAATAAAATTAATTTAATGTCAATAATACTATTTGCAATGACAGAGAAACTGATTTATTGTGGGACTTTATTTATATGGTGATTATTAGTTATTGCAAGGAATAGCTATATATGGAAATATAATTTATAGATAATAACAAGTAATGAAAGCGCATGTAGGAGAATTTCGATTTATTGTGAACATGAAATTTAGTTTTATTATCAAGCTAATGTTTTCCTAGTCTAAATAAGGGAAACTACTGAAACCTGAATTTTATTATGTACTTTTTGCGACTCTTGTAAACTAGTGAATAAAATTTTATCTCTGGAAAAATAATAAATATTCTATTTCATTTTAATTTAGTATCCAGCGTGCGGAAATTTCCATATTTGAAAAATAAAACTATTCGTCTGAATAAATAATGCACTATGAATATTAAATTTTGCGGATAAAGCGATTTTAATCAAGATGAAACTAAAGTTTGAGAAAATTGTTATTGTGTTACACGATAGAATTTTTCTTAATAAATTATTAATTTAAATTAATCTTCAAAACAATTTAAATTCTAAAATTAAGTTTTTCAACTGCAAGTAATGCAAAAAATTTAATACAAATATTTGTTCTAGTCACTACGCCTCTAATGAAACTACGACTACGTTTATTTCGACGTTTGAAGCTGCTTAAATGAAAACTCCCTTTCCAATCCCCAACATAAACTTTTAGGATTAATATTTTAAGCCACTTCAAAATGTCAAATCAAACCTAAAAATTAACAGGCTTGGATTTAGGAAGCGGCTTGACTTTAATCAGAAAAAACAATCAAACTCATTTGCATTATATCGCAATGTTAATAGGTTCATATCGTCTCTTTTTGAACTTAATTTAAAAAAAAAATAAAGCATTATAGAATGCAAATTATGTAAATGAAACAGAATTATTTTGTCCATTATATTTATTCAGAAACTAACAGCCAGCTGACAATTTTGGAGGTTACATAATGTGATATTTGATTATCTTGTTTACTTTATGTGAGTTGGGAGAAGATTGAAAATCGCTCAAGCTTGTTTGCAATCTAAAATAAACTTATACCATATTTAAAATAGTAACTTGCTTGAAACCGCTTTTAATTTCCGAGATAAACGTAAAAATAAATAAATATATTATCACGACTTTTACCCATTACTGAGTGTGGTACTCTGTCGTAGTAGATCTCGGTAAGTGATATATTTCTTTGCGTGAAGTGTGATTACCAGCTGATAAATTTTGAGTAGATGAATATTGTTGAATATTATTTGACTTTGTTTACTTTACTTAATTATGTCAAAAAATTAAACAATGTAAATTGATCACCAAGGTAATAGTAGTTCAGACATTGTTTTAAAAATACTGCAGAAAAATTGTTTTTTGAGTAAATAAAATATTTCGAGGAATTGTCAAGCCGAATATCATACGTGACTATGATTTTCCTTTGGTAATTTTTGCCTAGATCACTCCTGCTTGCTGCTTTAAGAAAATCTACACTCGTGCTATTGCACTCGTGCAGATTTTCATAGTCACTAATGGTATTATATATAAAAATTCTATAAAATATAAACAAGTTTTATGTAATTAATAAAGTCCATAACACATTTTATATTGAAATTACAATAAAATAATATTTTAAGTGATGAGCTGTGACTCCAGAGATTCCAAATAAAAATTGACTAACTGATGTGGATGAATTAATATTAATCGGAATTTGGAAAAAAAATGCTATTTATCACGATCTGTAAATATAACACCCAGCCTTCCAGCAATAGATCTAAATTATTTATAATTACGATTTATTCTGCTTTATTTTACTATATTTACTACTTGTAAAACTAGAATTTATCTGTCACATAATCATAATACTTACTCTACAACTACAATAATAAACGATAACTACAATTTTTTTCTAAATATCTTTAGTTCCAATCTCTTTCAGGTATAAATTATAACATAAATATTTAACAAATAGACACAAGTGGCAGGTAATAACTGTAAGCATAATCGTTTTAAAATTGCCTATACTTCGAAAGTAATTTTCATATAAAATATATCACATGAGCGTAGAATAAGATAATGAAATATAATCCTTAACATGCTTGATAATACATACTTGTGAACTATAAATATGTAATAAGTTTCGACATTGACATTTCAGCTACTATATGAGTATATAAATTGTATAGAATTGTAATTTTGTTTTTCTCTATTATAAAAATTTTCTTTGCAAATAATTAACTATTTATTTGTTTATAAATTATTTTAATGTTTTTGTAGATTTGTTTACTATTAACATTGTAATTTATTCTACGTAAGTGTCTATAGTAATTCAAAAGTTCGAAATAATAAATAAGAAATAATCTAATAAATTTGTTGTTTATGTGCTATAAATATTCAATATTTTATGTATTTATTGATTAGTAAATAACTATTGTTAATATACATTAAATAATTTGATATTTAAAGTTGTCATATAGCTAATTGATTAATTAAATGAAAAACTAGATTCGATTTCAGTTCGCAGTTTGGGAGTATGTATTCCAATATAAAATTGACTTGATTAATTGGGAAATAAGAAATTCAAGAATTATTTCAAATCGGTTCTCAATAGTAAGTTTGATTTCGGTTTATGATTGGGTGAAAAGACGCTAGTTCCTGGCATCCAGTACCATTTTACATATTCCGGTTCGATTTAAATTGCTGTCAAAGTTAGAAAAAAGTTAGCTACTTTTATAACTTAGCTATTGGCTTAGGTAAAATTACATTAGCTACAGTTTCGCTAAATGTGAAAATATATAGTTATAGTTTGTAACGATAATTTGTTTCTCTGGTAGCTTGAAAATAATGTTATAACAACTAAAGTTATTTATTAAAATTATTTAAGACTATGTTTTCTAGCTTCAAACTACATTTTGTAGTTTTTATTGCTAAATATACTTTTTGAAGCAAAATAATTATTTGATGCATGCTCTAACATATCCGACAGTATGATGGAGTGCAGAATTAGAATCCGGAGATTCCAAGTTCGAATCTCACTCAAGCTAAAAATATATGAATTGCGGCTCGGGGAGTCCGGACCATATACTGTAATTTGAATTAAGTTCGTGTTGTACAGAGCAGACTATACATATTTTTTTTTTAATTAACTGATAAGGTAACTTAAAAATTTAACAGCTGTAGTTTCGCTATTTTTTAAATAAAATATAGCTAGTAGACGTAAGTTTGCTACATTTTTAAAGTGTAACTATATCAGTAGCTTAACTATTTTTTTTTAAGTAGCAGGTTCAGCTATTTTGATAGTAACATAATTCTTAAAATAATAAAAACTTACCTTATTGTAGTTCAAGTCTGATTCAATATCTGAAACAAGAAGCAAATTATTAAAATTTATACAAATTGTAAATAAATTAAATAAATATATTATCACGCTTTTGAGCCATTCCTGGGTGTGGCACTCTGCCGTAACAGATATATTTCTTAGCGTGAAGTGCGGTTACCAAGATGTTAGTGTAAAAGGAGCCACAGGGGTAGTTTTAACGTGGTGACAATTGTTTGTCGCCAGTGGCAGACTCGATACCACTGAGCCTCCTACCCCATATAAATGTACCATACATAATTGCAATAATTACATAATTGATTATATGTATAAGATTGGTAATATTATTCACAGTACAGGCGTTTAAAAGAATGATCGTCCCGCGTGATGACCGCGCGGATAAAAGGCCTGACTCACAACCGTAAGGTCGTGGGTTCGGGTTCCGCCGGTGACGACCATTTAACAAAGGACACATATCGGCAAATGACCGTAGTAGTTGGTCAGATATACAGGGTGTTTCACAACTTAGAGCAAAAAATGAAAGGGTATATTCTGTACAACGTGCTGATCATGAAACAAAAAGATTATTTTTTTAAATCGCAAAACTATTTTCTATGTTTCTCAGTCCAAAATTTTTTCGTTGCCACTGCCACTGGGTGGATGATTATGTTAAAGTTATTAATTAAATAAAATTCTATTATAAATAACTGCTAATAATTTAATTGTGTAATTATTCTTTCGTAGTTGATACCTACTTCATTGTTTGTGTTTAATAGGAAAGCGAATCCAGTGCAGTACTACAAAAAATGTTTTAGGTTAACAACCCTTAATTTTTCGAATTTTAAAAAAGTTCTTTTTATTTCATGATCTGCACGTCGTACAGAATATACTCTTTAATTTTTTGCTCCAAGTTGTGAAACACCCTGTACATAAAAATAACAAAAAAAAGAATGATCATAGATTATTTCGAGGCATGTTAAAAGATTAAATGCTCTTTATTCGTTACGATATTCTAACAACTCTAAAAATTCTTAAACAAAGCCAACAAATCGAGTGGCAATGGTGTGCGCGCACGATAAGCATTTCAAAATCCCATCAAGGACAGATCCTTTCTGCCTCTTCACACGCGTCAGCTCTAGAGCACGGGCGTCAGGGCGCTGGGGTGCAGGGGCGCCGCGCGAGAGATGCGACTGCCAAGAAGACATCAGCAGAAGCGGGACACATTCGCCACTCGCGCCAAAATGACTACGCAGCATCAGTGGAAGCGCACAGGCAGAGCCGTCTAATTCGCATGCATTACTGAATCTGTTTCCGCGCCACGCTGACGTGGAATCAGCCTGACAGAGGTGACGAGTGCGGATATGACAACGTTTCACCTTTTGCGAAACTCTAATAACTAATTCAATTTCATAGAAAAGCATGCTGATGCTGAAAAATACAGGTAAGGATGAATATTCTTAGTTCAACGTTATTTTTCGTCTTAGATAAAAAGTTGATTTGAAAATAGAATTAATGAAGGGGTAGTCTGATAGTCCACTACTGTCTACAGTTCTAATTCAGGAAACTATTCATCAACTAGATCGAATCAATCACATTTATGCCACATTGAATTCAATTTCCTTTTTAATGGGGTAGGTGGCTCAGTGATATCGAGTCGGCCTGTGGATCTTGAGAACCCTGGTTCGATCCCCACAGTTGAAAAACAATTTTCACCAATTTAAAATCTACCCCTGTCGCTCCCCCACCACTAATATCTTTGGGGGCCCTGATTTGAGGGCTGGTAACCGCACTTCACGCGAGTGCCACACCCATTAATGGGTAAAAGGTGTGATGATATATTTATTTATTTATTTATATGTGTCTACTAAGTTGTATAAGTTCAAGTTGAGGTGAAACTCACGACTCATTAAATCTGAAGTGAACACTAACGTTTTTGAAACAATTTATTATTGTTATTAAAAATAATATACCTATATATTATCTATTGTACATATTTTTAAAAATAAATTTATGTGGAAATAATAATGAAAAATGATTTCATTTCTACAAAATAGTTAAAAGGAAGGTAATAAAAAATCTGTATGTATATTTATAAATATAGTGAGTTGTGACCTATATTGAGAACTAATTTATATTCTGTTTGAAATCGATAATTTTATTTAAATAACCGGACAGACGGACAGATGGTTCAATTCGCAACTTTAAATCGATTGATTCAATCATTAAAAATTAAAATAGTAAGACCAGTTTCTTTCTAACGTGAACTGTCAATTTAATTGATAAATTTAATTTCCATTTACATATTTCATAAGTCCTTCAATCAAATTGAGCCATGTAAGACCGCCATTAATCTGCGTTGTACCAGCCAATGAGTCTTAAAATAGTTCTCTGCTGGCACAGACCTTCTTCACCAGCTTCTTCACGTGAACTTTGTTCTAGGTGGAGCTCTAATAAGAGTGAAACGCGTCTATGGTTACTAACTGTGCTGATCAGCCTCTGACGATGCCCTCATAAGGTGACTTGGAGGCTGAATTTTGTGAGACTTAGCCAAGTGTTTAGTTTATATTTTATTAAACCTAGTTTCACCAAGTGTATGGATGACAATTAATTTTGTCTTTGTTGTTACTTAAAATAGTTATTTGTATCAAGGTTGTAAAAGAACTTTTTAACCGAGGTGCACAACACATCTTTTAGATTGGCTATGACAAAAAATTATAAATTATTATTTAAAAATAAATTTCATATCTAACTGATTCATGTATGGGGCAGGTGGCCTGTGGATTTGAGAATTCGGGTTCGATTCTCACAGCCGACAAACAATTTTCACTAAGTTAAAACTTCCCCTGTGGCTCGCCCTGCACTAATATCTTTGGGAAGCGTGATTTGACGACTTCACGCGCATAAATATATCACTTACCGAGATCTGATACTGCAGAGTGCCACTCCCAATAATGGGTAAAAAGCGTGATGATATATTTATTTATTTTTAAATTGATTCATGTCACGTATTTTAAAAACTGAGATAAAAAAACTACATTAATTTGTTAAAGATAACAATTAGCAATAGTGAGAGCGTCAAGGAATTTTTCAATACTCCGCCTGAAATTTATGAAACTGCAAGTAAGGAAATATTATCCGACAAGAAGTAATGAATTTACAATTTAAATAAAAATAATTATTACGGCCGTGAAGTACGAGTACAATCAAGGAGTCTTTGACATATGTCAAAAACATAAACACTTTACGGTTGTCAAAGTAAAATAACTATTTATGTTTCAACCATCACAAAAATAAATTTGAAAAAATAGTATATTGAATCAAAAGCTATACAAGTCTTATTTTAATTTTATTTATTATTCTATATAACAGGAACATAATACCAATTGTTTATTTTTAAATTTTTTATAAGATTTGAAGACACGACCTTCTACTTAAATTAAAAATAAGTGTCTTTCAATATTGTAATCACAACAATATAAATACTTTATTTTGCTGTAAACTATAACAGACCATAATTACAGTTTGACAATGATTTGAATACACACTGAGAAAAATGAACGTTTTGAATGAAATAGATACACTATTTTCAATTTTTCTATTTGGATTCAAATATATTTTGATTAAAAAAATATCGTTTTGAAATAAATTTCTAAGCAGTTTTGTTAAAAAATATTTTTAGTTTTAAATTTATATTTTATTTCAATATATCAACACTTTGAATCAAATGCCTTTTTTATTTGAATTTGCTCATTTGAAACAAAAAAAATTAAATTTTGAATAAAAACTATATAATTTTGTTTGCAAAAATAAAGTAGTTTTAATTTAAAACTTATATACATTCGTTGAACATGTTTAGTACAAAATATAAACTTATCCTTACAACATTTTTCTTACTCACCTCAAAACTAAATGTTTTCCATAAAAACAAATACTCTGCTTACAGCATTGTTTTTATTTGAGACAAAACTAAACATTTTCAATGAAAATATAAACTTCTAGTTACAAAATTAGTTTTACGCAAAATAAAACTAAACGTTTTCGATGAAAACCTAAACTTCTTTCTACAAAATTTTTCGTATTCAATACAAAACTTAACGTTTTACATAAAGATTCTCTCAGTTTGAATGAACAGTATAAACACTGCACATTTGAACTGCGTCATCTCCATCCGCACAGTACACGCTTAGACAGGCAGCCTGACAACACGTTCGTCAACAAATGTTGTGTTCAATAGTGTAAAAGTGTATAGTTGTATGCAGAATGATCGGTAAATATAAATTAAATACTTTATGAATGTATTTGTTGAATTTTAAATGATAATTATACCATTTTTGTTCTGATAATAGTGTTTTTCGACATGGATGTTAACGAGCTCCTAATCTCGTGGGGATTTTCAGAATTAATTCCAATTTTCACTGGTGAGATTTACGAATTTATTTGACATATACTTAAATGTAAATTATTTTTTGTATACATGTGTATATATCCTATAAATAAATATAAGCAAATTATAAATATATATATTTTTTTAAGAACCTATGAAAATACCTATTATTTTATTAAAACTTAAAAGTTTTTCTTCAAAACTAGATTATATTTCATTCAAAATATAGTATGTTTGTTTTATCTTTTACATGAAAATGCACACAGTTTTCATTTAAACGTATTATAATTCCTATGAAAAAATATTTCATTAAATGAAAACTTAATTCCTGTTTATTGAACATTAAAACTTTCAATACAAAACGCTTTGTGTCAATAAACATTTGATTTCAAATAAGAAGTATTTTGGATAAAGAACTTACAAATCTTCAAACAAAACTGTATACTTTTTAGTCAAATAAATAAATTGTTTACATTAAAATATTTTCCGCTTTCGTTGAAGTACATTACGGTTTCAAATAAAACTTCGTATTTAAAACTTTATATTTCTTTACAGAAAACGGGATTGTTTTCGCCATATAGAAAACGGAAAATATTTTGAATCAATGTTATTACTTTTGAATCAGAACTTTACTTCTCTCAGTGCAGATAATACTTATAGCAACTCCATTCAGCTTTGATCAAGTATTCCTTTTTTATTGAGAAAAGATACATTATATTTCCTGTATTTAATCTTTAATCAAGTAAAAAAAGACTGCTATCGAATAACCTTGAAAAAATGAAACGTGTTTGAAGATATAAAAATTCTCTTATCACTTGCAGTCGATCGCGGATGATCGACAACGATCGAAGTGATTTGTTTACATTAGTTTGATGGAAACAAGCGATAGTTCGATGCTTATAGTTTAGTTCAGTGTGATCAAGGCCTAATTAACATAACGCCGGTTACACACCGTATAAAACAACAACGCCATGCTGAATAGCGAGATGTTAATGAGCTTTTTAAAACTGTGAAGAAATCGAGGAAATGGTGAACGGACGACATGCTGCTGATGATTCTGTACCATTATACAAAATACTGTTTATGCGCAGTATTATATTTTGTAGGCTCGTTTGTATGTTTATGATGTAAACAGCGTTAGCTTCTAGTATGCAAACAGATTGTAATTTGAATTTTAGATATTTTGCGATATTGTTAGGTAATTTTGTACACGATAATCATTATAGCAGGATATTTACGTAACTTTAGAGGTTTAGAGTCTATTATTTTGATAAGCTATTTTACACAACGCGCAATATTCGCTACTTGTTTGAAAACATTATTTTACATGTACTGAGAATAATTAGATTAATTAGGTACAAGATAATAATACTAAAGATTATTGCAGATGAGAATACAATTGCGTCAGTGCTTTTGTTTATGGTATACAACATACATCTTAATAATAATAATATAATTTTTATTTGGCAAATATTCAGCCTAGGCTGTTTGTTCTTTCATTTAATCTTTACAATGAGTATAACAGAAGCAAGCAAAAAAATAGAATTAAAAATATTAAAAATATTAAAATTACATTTATAAGGAACGTACCATCATATAAAGTAATAAATTGTAACAGAAGTATTACACAGTATATAAGCAGAAATAACGTTATAACAATAATTGATTTAACAAAATATGTATACATACAGATTAAAAATCAAAGATAAGAAAAGCAAAACTATTTTCATACAAGTGAAACCTGACGATTCAACATTAGACTTTTTAAATTTTTTACGAACGAAGCAGATTGGAGACCGAGCAATGAAGAAGGAATCTTATGATGCTTTCGTGATTAATTAATTTTTTTTTATTTATATACCGGACCAACTACTCGGGTCATATGCCGATATGTCCTTTGTATGGCCGCCACGAACGGGATCCGAACCTACGACCTTATGGTCGTTAGTCATGCCCTCAACCCACGCGGGACACGTAATTAATTAATTTTCAAATTATGAAATAGAAGTAAATAAATATAACTTATAATATAATTACAATCACATTTAAAATAAGATATATAAAAATTAAAAAGTAAATAAAATTCCTCACACGCCTTTTACCTTCGTATTACTTTGCCATAGTATATTTTGGTAAGTCAAATATTTATGCGCATAAAGTGCTGTTACCAGTGGTCAAATCATGGCTCCCAAAGATATTAATGAAGGGAAAGCTACAGGGATAATTTTAATATTGTGAAAATTGTTTGTCGAATTCGGGTTGTCGAATCCACAATTCGACTCGATACCATTGAGTCACCAGCCTCATCAAAACTAATATGCTACTCGTATATTCATTTATATTTTTATAGAAAATGACAAATAGTTGGAAATCAAATCAATATGATTTTGGTGCTCGGTTAAATACAACCCTTGCATTCACCCTTGGTCTCAACCACATTCAAACATCCACACTTATAAACTGTTTTAGCAATTCGATACCTAGCAATTTTGCTCATCCAGAAATCTATTTAGAAACACATGAATCACTAACTCTCACAAAATATAAAACCTACTCAATATCAAAACCACAAAAATCATATAAAAACTGATTAAATAATTCAAATAACAATTTCAACCACGTTCAAACGCTCGCACTTATAAACTGTTTCAGTAAAACGATACCTGACAATTTTGCTTATCTAGAAATCTATCGAAATTTGAAAACATATGAATAACTAACTCTCACAAACGAACGAAATATAAGACTTACTCAATATTAACACCATAAAAATAATATAAGAACTGATGAAATAAATGAGAAATGCTCATTCATTCAAATAATGAGTATACGTAATCTAAACAATTAATAGTTCCATAATAAACACAATAATGAAGTAAAAAATAGTAAAATATATTTTTCCATGAATAATAAAAGAAATAACGCAGTAATTTATCAGATACATATCACATTTTGCAATTTGTAAATAAATGACTACCAATAAATTGAAAACGCACTGTAATAAACGTAGTTCATAAAAATAATAAAATATTACAATCCATCAAAATAAATGAACGTATTCTATATACGCCGCTATCAAATGAATCAATAAGAATTTCACTTATATGGCAAATAATATCCTGCATGTTTCCCGCGGTCATATTAACGATGAAAAGTTGATGTTTGCTGATAGCAGAGATAATATTAATGGCTCGAATGACAACGATGATTTTTTAAATTAATGTCTCGGGTCCCTAAAGAGAGGACCACGTCCCAGGTCCCACACTCCGCGCGACGAACAGAACCGGGGCCAAGCATTAGCAAATGGCTGCGTATAATTATCCTGGGTCTGGGTTTGGACGATGGATGAGTGTCGTTATTCCGCTGAGAAATTTTTAACGCCGTGACGTATTGGTTGCTGCTTGTTATTACACACATATGATGTAAACTTGTTCGTATTTCATATTAATATAATTTTTATTTGATATATGACTGAACTAAGTAATATTGTTAATTTAAAACAGACTCATTATTCATTGTTATCAAAATAGCTAGGTAATATATTATTTTATTTATCAAACTGTTTACTTTGTTTGTCTAATTCGAGCAATTCTTGTCTGTATGTGTGTCTGTCTGTCTGTGAATGTCAACAATCTCCGAAACAGCTTTAAAAATTTTGATGAAACTTGGTATTCTAACGTTTCAGAAAAAGATCAGCAATTTACTTCATTTTCTATATTACGGGACTTTACAGTCTTCTGCTTTATCTATATTTTCTAACGATTCGATGTCAAAATGTGACATTTTAGTTTATTTCATTTAAAAAATTATTTTTTATTGTCAATTTTATTACTTGATATAACTTGATTATTTTAAGCAAAATATAAAACCAAAATTATTTTTCCTTTTTGTATTGGAGTCGTTACGATTTTCTTACCGAATCTGCCCTCGAGTATTAAATAATATCCAGGAATTTTTTTTCAACAACGTAATCTGACACGTGTTCCACTTGTGCAGATTAATACATTGTTGACGTACACTCGAAAAAAATTCGGGAAAGAATTAATAATTATAAGTGAATATTTATGAATATTTAGTTTTGTCAAATATAGGCATGTGAGTGAGTAGATCTTTTAAATCAGCGGTTCTTAACCCCAAATTTTCTAAATATTTTTCGCAACCTTCCAGTTTCTACTGACATTACCAATATGATACTGATTTTTAAATAAAGACTCATATACCGGGTGGAACATCATACCTGTGTACATAGGCGATTAACATGAAAAAACAGTTTTTCCGTGCGCTTTGCACCCCACATTATTTTAGCCAAAAAGGCTTCAAATAAATGTTGTAGAGCATAAATTTCTGTATCTAGATCAATAAACAGAATTACATTTACATGCGTTGTAACGACAGAAATTAAATAAAAAAATATTAAAAATTACGTTGAAAATATCAAATAGCCATAGAAGTGAAACAAAAATAGATAATTGCTTGACGTTTTACTGTCTATTTGATATTTTACCCCCGCCAAATTAATCATTCAATAAAATTCATACAAAAAACTCCATACCTATGATTACAATTTAATAATAAATAAACAATTGTATATTTCAATGAAACGTTTATTTCTTATAGGGTTGGTCATGTAAAAATTATAACCTATCTATTATAATTCAAATATCAAACAATAATTCCCTCAATAAAATAATCACAACAATTTATTATTACAATAAATATTCAAATAAACCTCCATTTTCAGCCAAGCATTAACCAAGTCTATTGTAGAAGGAATGTCGTACATTAGCGAGCTGCCTATTTGTGATTAAGACGCACTTATCCACGATAGCTTCTCTCAAAGAATTAATATTTGGGTGGCGTTGCTTATAAATTTTACATTTAAGATGACCCCATAAAAAAAATCGCATCTATATATTTTTGTTTCACTTCCATGGCTATTTCATATTTTCAACGTAATTTTTAATATTTTTTATTTAATTTCTGTCGTTACAACGCATGTAAATATAATTCTGTTCATTGATTTAGATGCAGAAATTTATGCTCTACAACATTTATTTGAAGCATTTTTGGCTAAAATAATTTAGGGAGCAATGCGCACAGAAAAACTGTTTTTTCATGTTAATCGCCTATGTACACAGGTATGATGTTCCACCCGGTATACATATTTTAAGGAAGAAAATGAAAAAAAGTTCATTTTGAACTTTGATAATGGTAAAATACGGTTCTTGCAATATTTGAAACTTTGAAAACTTTATATTATATAACCATAAAAATTACAAAAAAATATAAATAATATTTCGGCTAGCAAGTGTTAAAATACTATTATCTGTTACTAAATCGCATTCGAACGATATATTAAATAAGACTTAAATGATATATTAAAAAATAGTTACAGTTACCAAAAATACTAGTACATAGAGTACACTTAAAACTTGAGATAACTTTTAAGATGGAATAAACGACTTGATGGAATTGTGATAACTTTTGGAATATAGAGAACTTCAGTTAATATAAAACGTTTATTAAGTTAATACCAACATTTCGCAGTCTAGTCCAGCTTTATTAAGGGTGATAAGTAACAATTTTAAGGTTGAGAAACAACATCAATATTGTTGATTATTCGTTTTACAGATTAAAATTTTTATTTTTCTTCATCGTCAAAATCAAAAAAGTTTTTGTAAAACTAAAAATGGCGTCAGATATCTCAACTGTAACCACGTGGTCCTCGTGTTACAGTTGTTGATGAGGTTGTTTCTCAAACTTACAATTTTTACTTATCACCCTGATGAAATTAAATCTACCCCTGTGGCTCCCCCTCCACTAATATCTTTGAAGGCCGTGATTTTACGGCTGGTAACCGCAATTCACGCGAAGAAATATATCACTTACCGAGATCTGCTTCGGCAGAATGCCACACCCAGTAATGGGTAAAAGACGTGATGATATATTTATTTTTATTTATTTTACCCTGATGAAGTTGCACTTGGTAACGAAACGTTGTATATTCCAAAAGTTATTATTACTTTTAAATTTCGCGGACCCCTAGTATTCCGTGGATCCCCGGTTAAGAATTACTGATTTAAGTAATTACAATTATTACATGTGAGTTCAATTTAGATAAAGTAAAACTGAAATTTCAGGATATAATATATTACTTGCACATTCAATGTGTGTTGAAAAGTACTTAGATATGGAGTGAAACACGTTGTAGATTAATATAGCTGTAAGATTCATTAGTGAAATATGAATATGGCCTCAGAATAATGCATAATGCAAAGGAGCAAGCACGATATAAAATGTTGATGTCAATACAATGCACAATTTGCCACAGAAGTTTCGCAAGAAATTTTACTCAATGGTTAACTGAAAACAGGCAACAACGCTAAATTCAGCACATTGTACTGCGTCATTTTGTATCGTAGAGTGTATTAGACACAAGCATAGAAGTAAATATTAAGACTTTGACTAGTACATGCGCGAATTCTCGTGTGCAAGAGTGTTCACTATTGTGCATTTGACAACTATTGTTCCTGCACAATGGAACCGTACGCGAGTTGTTTTCTTCTTAACATGTAAACGTAGACCTTTAAGCTCTACAGTTAACCACGCTACGTTTTTCGCTTGTTTACTTCAATTCTATGATCCAGATATTTGTATACGATTTCATTACTGCACTGCTAAAAGCAATAATGTATCAATTTTCAATGCATTTACAAAAATTAGAGTGGAACGAGTCTTTCTCTAAATACGATTGTGTCAATTTAAAATTCATTTAAACAAAACTGTTTACTCTCCCACACATATTTTCGTTGTAGGTGGAAACAAATTTTATCCAACAAATACATGATTTTGAAAATTTGCTACTCAGGTAAATATTTATTTATTTTGTGACTATTGGTTAAAATTTAATTGCTGAATCCCCAATTTTTACCGAGATTGGAAACATCTTTCTCATAAAGGTTGCGGAATGTTGTTCTCTAAAAGTCAATTTAAAATTCTAGTTATTTTATTTTCTAGAGGTCGGCAAAAATATACAGTCGAATTTCGTATTGGATCGGATTAGAACTCTCTCGAATCGAATTCAGATCGGATTCTATTCAAAGTTCAAACATAATATTTGACTCGAAATTCAGATAATTACTGCGACTGTAAATAAACTGATTGTTCGCGATGAGAAAGAATATTTTCTTTCGTTTAAATTTTTTTAAACAACATGAGAATTAATTACATATGAATAGTGCTAAATAAAGGAAGATTTATATAAATAATTAATATCAATTCATGGTAATGATGGTTTCCTTTGAAAGCAGCTACTAATGAAACATTTGTGCTTACATAGTACCTTTCATTTTATGTTCATAATAAGACGACCATTTTACTCTTTTACAAACACCAAACAAGTTAAGCACAAATACTTCTAAACGTTAACAAATTTACGAGGAAAAATAAAACCATAAATCATAATTACAAAATGCGAGATCCGGCGAAGCATAAGAAATTCATATAAATATCTTATCAATACGAGTATCTCATACTCCATCAGAAGTCATTAATTATATAGTAGCAGATATATCACGACAGCGAAGCAGGGAACCTGCGCATTACCGCGCTGTAATATCAGCTACCGAACACATTACTTACAATTAAGCCATTCAGGAGAAACGATGCACTTACAACTCATATATTTCTTATTATCCGCGGGTGTCGGTTCCCGTAACCGCCTGGAAACCACTAACCGGTAACCTAACCGATCCCTGCTGGGAAATAACTTGGTGACTTTTATATTTGGGACACATGTGCTGAAATATGCTAGTGGGAAAAGTTTTGTTCAAATTTATGTTAGACCTGACAATATATCGCTGTTGTGTGTTTGTGTTTGCTACTAAATATTTTGAATACCTTGTTGGGGTTTCGGCGTTTATTTAAAATATTTCAATCCGTAAGTATGTTTTGGATTATTTGGTAGACTATATGAAAATTTAATCTGCTTGATTATAATTTATAGCAGTTTAGAATTAATTATAATTTTATTCTAGGATTAGTCTACTCATATATTTATTCAATATTAATATTCTCTGATTTATATTACGTGTAATGAACTTTAGAACTTCTTGAATTTAAGCTGAATTTGATAATAACTCTAACCTCGAATTAAGAGCAAAGTTCGATTTATGCTGAAATTCTAGAATAGATTGGAACATTATACTTTATTGGAATTTTATACAGAGTTTAAATTCCAAGCATGCAAGCGATTTAAATTTTGTATTATTTGTTTTTCATAAATCATTTATATTCTTAGACTAGATTTACATTTATTTAATTTATTTTTGCAGTATATAAAATATCTGAAGGCCGAGCTTCACTCGGAAATAGCGGGAGTTGCGAAGTTTAAAATTAAAATAAGAAACTAAGAAACAACATTTTTCTTTAAATTCCTTTCGAATTTTCGCTTATATTTCAAAACTAGTTAGTGCTATTGGCTTTCAAAATGGTGTACTAAATAAATTTTCCGGATCTTTCTTTGAGACCAACAAATATTAGAAATAAATATATCATCACGTCTTTTACCCATTACTGGGTGTAGCACTCTGCCGAAGCAGATTTCGGTAAGTGATATATTTCTTCGTGTGAAGAGCGGTTACCAGCCGTCAAATCACGGCCCCCAAAGATGTTAGTGGAGGGGAAGTCACAGGGGTAGATTTAATTTGGTGAAAATTGTTTGTCGGCCGTGGGAATCGAACCAGGGTTCTGAAGATCCACAGGCCGGCTCGATACCACTGAGCCACCTACCCCAAATATTATTAGAATCTAACCGATTTCGAGTTCGTCGATATACATAGACAGACAAGAATTGCTCGTATAGAGTAGAGTATAGAATTCTCATTAATGTCACTGTTTCTCATTATCAGTTCTTTTCGACATAAATTGCAATCTGCAAATTGAAAACAAGTTTTAAAAGAAAAAAAACAAGATTTCTCGTATATGTGGGCACTAATGGGAGAGTTAACCGATTAGTTTTATTATATTCGAGAAGCAGAATTATATTTAAATAACATATACAGGACTGCACTAAAATACGCCATATCAAATGGCTTGACAATTAAGAGATTTTTGTAACCATGAAAACGCAACAACAAACGAAATACTTTGTTATTTTTCTTCAAGCTATTCTTAAAATTTAAGTAGCCATTAAAGCTTTCAATATTAAAACCAAGTGTGCTAAAATCCAGAAAGACATTATTTTAAGACTTTTTTCGTATTTATAGAAAAATCAATGACTAAAAATAAAACATAAAATCAATGTAAAGACGCAAAGTTAAGAAGGGAGCAAAAAATGTCAATAAAATATCATATAATCACAGCACAGCGTGATATTTATTTCTGTGACACTTTGACCCCGAAGTGTCCTGTTGATACCGATCAGAGCTTTGACCCGTCGCTCCAGTGACAGATCACGATAAAACTTTAAAATCAGGTTTATGCAAATAAACCCGAGTTGCAGCAGAGAGCAGCAGCAGCAGCAACAGCAACAGAAGCTGGCCGGATGCACGCAGGTAGAAGGCAATTGAATTACACATATCAACGACATCAGTATGCTTTTTATGTATTTTTATTAGGATTCCGGTTAAATATTCCATTCCTCGTTCAGTATTATCTGTGAATCTACATTTTATCTTTGTGTGCGTAGTAAAAATTTTATTGTTGCAGTTTGAATAGTCCATGAAAACTAAATTTAATGCTACGACCACAAAATGATTATTGTAATTTTATAGTTTCAGTTTAGATAAACGATTTTGCATCGTTTTGCATATTGATTAAGAAGATAAAACAATAGTTACTGGTTATTTTAAATCTTTTGAGCGCTACAAGTAATTAATATTCTTTATATCCTTTATCGTTATCTACCTAATAACACTTTGTAACAAATTAAATTTAATATATGCAGCGCTCGGGAAAATTTTTCCCATTTGTTAATTTAATTTAGCAAAAGGAAAAAATTCGGTCACGAGGAAAGAAAAGTAACCCTCTCATGATCAGAATAGCAAAGGAGGATATAACAATAAATTTTGATTATCATCTACAACGGTAGAAAATTCAATAAAAACTGAACGTCTCTGCTCATAAAACGGAAATGTAGGGAGGTATTTGAGCTCGAAATCTATAAAATCTCAAAAGTAATCTCCAGTTTATACAGTATTTGACTTTAAATTTATTCCTTTTCTACATTTTTAGAAATACATGAAACCGAGAATATTAAATACAAGTAGTATAATTAACAATCAACTTTTATTGTTATCGAAATGAAAAGTCAGATATTGTTAAGTATATCATTTATAATACAGTTTTTCTCTAGTCCCAAAAGGTATATACTTTTAATCACAGAATGCAAAAAGAATATAAATAAGATTAGATAAAAATGCTGTGAACGAAAGAAATGAAGAAATAAAATTCCAAATTGAAACAAACGATAATTGTTTTATATTTTGACTCAAAGTGTACATAAAAGTGGAACGTTACATTAATCGCAAACACTCCCCCTATCTCTATGGCGGAATCTTCGGATCGAACCCTTGTTAATGAGTGCTTAAGACGAAAGATATGTCGAATTAAGGAATCGCCCGCTTTATTTTACCCGCTAATTTCCAAAATGAGGTCGAGGAACCGACCTAATTGGCAACATGCAGATAAGAACGATGAGCAAAAAATTCAATAGCAAGATAAAATAAGCAATTTTCGAGCAAGCTTTGTATCTGATCATTTATTCTTATTATAATACTGCACACCTTTTCAGGAGTACCAACGGCAGAAGATATTTTTCTATTAGCACGCACAAATCAAGTAAGGTATATAATGTTTTCTTATTATGAAAATAATAAATTAAATATCAATTATTTACTTCTATTGCCTTGAGCAAGCAATTAGCTTGACAATTATATTCTCGCTAATTGATTTGACATTTGTTCTTAAATTTTAATGTTCATTAGACTCTTCTTGTTTCAAATGATACTAATGAGTAATTGATTTCACAGTTGTAACCTTATCAAATTTATCTTTGTATCATCTATCGGTATTGTATCAAACAGTAATTTTGTTTAATTTTAATTTACATTATTTCTTTTTATTAATTCAGAGGTTACACCACGAGAGATGATAATTATTTGTTAATTGTTAGTCGTTTTAATAACAACTTATTTTCATTAATTTCACGACACAAAACATGAAACGAAGTTGAGGGATTTTTTCTGTGATATTTTGTAAAATTGCAAATTAAGTTGCTATGGAAACGATAAACAACTCTCTAAAAAAATATCACTTCTAGTAGTATTTAGGAAGACTACTTTTTGTTGACATTTTAATGTAACAAATTGATTTATTGTAACTATATAATTAGGTAAAAATCATACTAAATAGATGCATGCTTCGAGCATCAATCAACAGCTTTTAGAAACATGCGTACAATAAGCGTGAAATCCGTGATTCTGATAGGTAGTTAGATGTTTAAGAATGTATTTGAAATTTGTTGTTCACTGAAGCACCTTAAAAAATATTTTCATAAGATTTGCTTCGTATATATTTGTAAAGGTAGTATTTTTGTACTTTCATAAATATAAATATATTCACCAACAAACGAGACACTGTAAATATTTTTTTGACAGTTAGTTTAGCGGTGATAATAAACTGTAGCAAATAAATAAATAAATATATCATCGAGCCTTTTGCCCATTATACATTCTGCTCTAACAGATCTTGCTAAGTGATATATTTCTTCGCATAAAGTGCGGTTACCAGTCGTCAAATTACGGCTCCCAAAGATTGTGAAGGGGGAGCCACAGGGATAGATTTAAATTGGTGAAAATTGTTTGTCGACTGTGGGAAACGAACCCACAGGCCGACTCGAGACCACTGAGCCACCTACCCTATCATAAATAAATATCCAGTAAAATATGTCTGATGTGATTCCAAATATTGCGTTACTGTGCAAGTAGCCCAATAAAACAATTACAAACGAATTGAAAAAAGTGTAATCCGAAGCATGTGCAATTAAAAAGTACATCAAATTAATTTAATTTAATTAATACGAGAAATAACTGGCTAATATTTATAATAGAAAATAGTCATAAAAATAAAATAATCTTGGTAAATTTGTCTTGAAATTAGGATTTATAATAAAATTCACGCTATATTAATCAAAGAAAAATATGTTATCAAATAATTTAAAATAGTGATTAAATTTTTCTGCAAAATTTCAATTCAAAAATATTTTCCAATTAAGCAATCATATTTAGTTTTGACCTTAAAAAAACATGTTTAAATTATAAATAAATTTATTATTTCTTAGTTACTAGGTTATTTTTAATTAGTTTTTTTACAGTAAGATGCTGTTCTGTTTTAATTAATGACGTATTTAGTTTTTCTAATATTTTTAATTGCTTATTATGTGGGACGTATCGATATTTAAGGAAGTATTTTAAAACGACAAACACATTTAAAACCTTCAACTTGCTACAGAAATAATACGATAAAGGACGAGATAGTCGGTATTCGGACAATAAAATAATCAAACACTCTTGATATTTTCGTTAACGTTTCGGTTAATTTATAACCATCTTCAGAACTACAAACAATACAAAAGTTTTTTTAAATATAATCATATATAAAAATAAATTTCAGATTTTAAACAATGATTAGTAGTACATACCTTAACGAATATCAATTCATTACTACTCAACGACGGTACATCAATGGTATACAACAAAGACACTTTACTCTCGTGATACACACATCATTTTTTCTACGATTGCATCTTAAAATTATTGTGTACAGGGTGTTTCAGGACTAGTGTAACAAACTTGAACAGCTTATTCCTGAGGTCATTTTGAGCCAAAAATGTCATATGAACATAGATCCTATTCCTTCTAGTTACCAAAATACAAGAGGTTGAAGTTCTATAAATAACACGAAATTTTCAAATTTTTGTAATCAAGATACTTTTGGAAAACAAGAGTTTTATTGAAAAGTCATACCCTATTTGTCTTCATTAATTTTATTTGTTAATATTAACATGCATACGAATTCAAGGCGCTCATTTTAAACACTTGCTGTAATTTTTTTTAAATTTGTTATCTTATTTCATATTGTGTTAATCTATTCCATGTTTGGTTATGTTGTTCTGTGTCTATTTAATTGTGTCATTTTATGTTTTGTTCTCTAAATCGTATTCGTTAATATTAATAAATACAATTAATTAAAACAAATAAAAAAAACTTTTCAATAAAACTCTTGTTTTCGAAAGTATCTTGATTACAAAAATTTGAAAATTTCGTGTTATTTATAGAACTTCATCCTCTTATATTTTGGTAACTAGAAGGAATAGGACCTATGTTCATATGACATTTTTATCTCAAAATGACCTCAGGAATAAGCTGTTAAAGTTTGTTACACTAGTCCTGAAACACCCTGTATAGTTTAAAGTGGAAATTAAAATTAATTCCACGAGTAAGAATATTTCAACTAAAGTGGAAGGACCTGAGAATAATTTTGGACGATTATATTTTAGCTAGTAAATAATGTATTAGATCTTCTTTGCAACCGGTTTTTGGTTATACTGATAAAACAGAGGTAGTAAAAAGTGGAATCATACTATAAACATGTTTCACTTGTGATATGAGAAAACACTTTGTAACATTGTTCTGTGTGAAGTTCGTATCGTACTCGGTGTTTACTTTCGTTCATGTGCGATGTACGAACAAGACAAGCAGCTCTAGTAGATCTAAAGCACTCTCCTTTGTGTAAACGAGCGTTGTATGAGCATCTTATAAAATGACGTCAGATTTCTACTGTAAGTGTTCGAGTATCATCTCGACAAAAAACTAGAGCTGAAAGCAAAACTGAAAGATGACTTGTGAAAACATAACCTGAAATCAAGAACAGGTAAATGTTTGCATTATGACTAATATATTAAGATGACTCATTGGAATTGCACCTGGGCATGCAATAGACGTTGATATACGAGGGCATATCATGTCATTGAATTGGATTCGATTTTCTCTTGCCTCTCGGAATAAGCTAATGAAGATTTATACGACTACTAAGTATGCTGTGTGCATATGATATTCAGTAAGATGTCTACAGCCATATTACGTGAAAAAGGATCTAGGAGGGATATGAAATATATTGAAAGCGAACGATTATATGGATGACAGATGAGTACCAAAACCTATATCGAGTATCCTAAGTAAATAGAGACTTATGTCCGTATTCATAAAAGTATTTATCAAATCGTTCAACATGTTAACATTTCCCTGTATGCTTTGAGATCATTCTTTGTGCCCCAGTGTTTAACTACACATTATACTTCGTGCTTTAATGTTGATACCTCATATCTGCCAACGTAGTTCAGTTCTTGTTGGCCTGGCAGACCTAAACCTATTCTTAGCGCATATATATTTTTTTGTTTTTAATCTCTGAAATAATAAAATTAATTGAATAAATGCAAATATATTTCATAAGTATATTTATTTGAAACAACAATGTGTGAAAAATTTTAAATTACTCGTATGTGTCGATTCTAATATTGTCCGTTTACATTTCTAAAAGAAAACTCAAGTTTAGACTGTGAGGTATATATATATTATTGTGCCTCGATGAAATACTACAAAATTCACAGAAAAAATTCAAAAATATCAATTCTGAGATCATATTTGGATTTTCTAATATACAAATCTGATGTTGGCAACACATGACTTCCTTGTACGCGTATTAAACTATAGATATTTTTTTAATTGCATATATTTGACATTAAATCTTTTATTTTTTTATTTTTTGTTCTAATCCATAGAAACTTAATTAAAAAAAAAACAAAAAATATATAATATTTAAATTTAGATATCTCGCTTATGCAAAAGGCTATTTTAAAAATTGTAAATGTGCTAGACGCAGAATTTAATTCTCTAAAACTTTTATTTGCAGCATTTATTTCTACGACGAACTTAGTCAAAATGGATTCAGGGATGGTCAAAATGCACATTTCCGCTGAAATCTGAGAACCGAAAATTTTCGCGATTACAATACTTCCTTTACTTCGTACAAGGAAGTAAAAAGACCCAAAATTTGTAGAATTTTTTTTATGGTGGTACTAAACGTGTTCAGTAAAAATTCGTTGAATTTTGGCGATTGTATAGGGCGATGTATATTTGTTTGTTTCGTTAATGTTAACAAATTGTTATGAATATGACTAATTTCACCGCTTTTATTTAAATTTTAAAATTTTCCTAATGAACTGTATCATATTCAGATGAAAAATAATAAATAACTAAGCATTGCAGTCAAACTTGCGATTCGATATTTTGAAGCTACGAGATTTTTAAAATACAATCCTATAGCTCTCTCGCCACTAACATCTTTACAAAATTATTATTACTTGTTAAATGTGTGTAGGTAGAACCTCATTAGCGAAATTCTGAAAACGATGCATCTAACCAAATTGTGGCGTTTTACTTATACATACTTACTTACACCGGAGTGCACTCAAGTGTAATTTTAAAACTCTCCCTTTGAAGTTTTATAAATAGACTCTTCTCATAATACTGCAATGTAAATTTACGGCAAAGTAATAAGAAATGTCTCTGCTGTACTCGTATAAGTGTACATTTCAAGAACCGGAAAGTTATTTTAATTTTTCAATTAATGCACTCTTATTATTTCAGACTGCAACTGAACTTTTAATTTCAAACTGTTGTAGTTTCTACATTCTACAGCAGAAGTATATATCCCTGGTGCGTTATATATTATATATCTACATAACATACAAACTATTATTTGTTGAATAATTTTTTTACAAACTAACATTTCTAGAAATTAAAGATGAATATAAGAATTGTTGTAATCAACTTAATCTTTAAGATAAATATGCAGTTTTTTCCAAAAGACAAAATCTGCAATTAATAGTTGTCACACAAAAAATATAATAATGCACCCTTACACATATATTTTAATTAATACAAATTATTTGTTTTTAATATTATAAAAAATAAATTTTGGTTTTTGTTATAAATAATAGAAAAGAAACTATGATTTTTTTTAACTATTGTGATTCATTTTTCTACTTTCCAGAATTATAATGAGCTAATCTATATTAAATAATGTTTAGTATAGTTATATTGGAGTATGGAATAATTATTTTTATATCAAGGAAAACAATTGGTGCCGTATCATTTCCAGAGCCAAAGGCGAGAGTTATAAATTACCTGAAGAAAGAAAGATACTTTTTTCATTATATCTAAAAATTTTTTACCCTATCGTAAAATTTTCAGAACCAAATTAGAGATTCAGATTCTTTTGACAAATGTCAGTTGAATGTCACTAATATTAAAGTCCCTAGATTACTAAAATACTTCGATGCTTAAAGCCTGTATTAGAGCCAAAATGGCGAACAGCCGTTTGTCATTTGTGTTACATTTAAATTTGGCGCTCAAATTTGGAGCCAAAATGGCGTTAAATTATGGCATTTCAGTAACTTAGGGATTTTAATATTAAATCATATTGCTGTTTTCCAATTGCCATGGATATACCATTAATTTTTTTCCCAAAAATAAATAAATAAAATAAATATATCATCACGCCTTTTACTCATTACTCACTCTGCCATAGCAGATCTCGATAAGTGATATATTTCTTCGCGTAAAGTGCGATTATCAGCCGCCAAATCATAGCCCCTAAAGATGTTAGTGGAGGGAGGAGAACAGGGGTATATTTAATTTAGCGAAAATTGTTTGTCAGCTGTAAATATTGAACACGGATTCTCAAATCCACAGGCCGACTCGATACCAGTGAGCTACCTACCTTCCTTTTTTGCTGACAGAACCGTGAAAAAATATAATTGTTTGCCGAGCAATTTTTACTAATTCTCCATATGAACGTAAGACAAATATCCGTAAGATAAAGATTCTAATCATTCCATTCTATTGCATGAACTACGAAAACACTGAAGTAACATACTTATACATACAAGTTGTAAACAGCACATTATAAAAGATATAAATTTTAATTTAACTGCTAATAGTAATAACTAAAGCCCGGATATTTAGGCTCTTAAAAACACCCAAATAAGCAGGCATATAGGCCGTTAATTACTCTAAAATAGGCGGGATTTTAGGCAGCCTAAATGTAAATAATTTATGAAATAATACTTCTTTTCGGAATTCAGTCAGTTTTTTATTTTTTATTATTTCGTCAACGTTTCGGCCAACTCTTTAGCCTTCATCAGGACACTATTATAAAATTAATTAACAATTATAAAAATAATTAATATAAAATATAAATTACTTACAATAATAATATTAAAAAATAACATTATCCAAAAAATTATAAATAATGATAGAAATAATTAAGTATTTATAAATATATATATTTTTAAAAAGTCAAAAAATTATATTTGTTAAAATATTATAAAACAATATTTAAAAAAAAATAATTTGTTTAAAAAAAAATAAACGAATCCTTTTTCTAATATTTGTACTCGTACCTACTCTACGTTGGAAAAAAAATATCATTTTAAACAAAAATTAACGCAATCTGAAAAATAATAATGTAGGGTTCTCATTTTATTAACTATTATGCAAATTCAAATTATGTAGTAAACTTTAATTCACAAAATATTACGAGCAATTGCTCTATGAAATTTTCGGAAAGGGACTGTCTTCGGTCTGTCAGAACTTGCTTGTAAGCTGAAAACTTCGTTCGACATCCATATCGTCTAAAGTTACCTCAGCTCCATTGATTAATGGCAAAGACACGTAAAATTTTGACTAAAAACCGTTTTTTTCTTTTGTCATTTTAAATTCACACACAAAAACTTGATTAAAGTAAGTACTTTAAATACTCGTATTATAGGTTAGGTTGAAACACTTTGTCGAGTGCTGAATTAGTAGATGATAAACCTTGTCTGCTCAATAAAAGTTAAAATAGGCAACAAAAATAGGCAAAATAGGCTGTATAAGGTAAAATAGGCACAATAACCAAAATATAGAAAAAATAGGCTCTAAGGCATGAAAAAAAAACCTTCCATTACACGTAAACATATTACCTATGTATAGAAAAACGAAATTGCCTAAAGTATATTAAAATTTGAATCTAGGCAATTGCCTAAAAATCCGGGCTTTAGTAATAACAGATTTTTTGGAATTCAGTCAATATAATACTTTTATTTCGCATCAGCGGAAACGTTGACAAATAATTATATACAAACCGAATTGTCATTTGATTATCATTCTATTGTGTTCATATAAATTAATTTCATAGCTGATAGATAATAATGAAATGTAGCAAAACCTAGTATACAATTTGTTTTTAAAATACCTACTGCGATGTGCAATTATTGATGTATGTAAAGTGACAATTTCTTCAGAAAATACGCCACCGGTACACATTTTTTCTTACAAACTACAGCTGCGATGCAATGAGGTATTTTCCAAGTGCATAATCTGCAAAATTGGTTGAGTACTAGAATTTCAATTTGCATTATTTTTCCACTATTGTTCTCGTTGTAAACAAATGGAATTATGTTTACCAATTCATGAATTCTCTCGTATAACTGCATATAAACATGTGATGCAGGTAGGTATGTGTATTTGTTTAAAATGCGCGATGCGTCATATACGAGTAGACTAGTATTGCTAGTTCTATTACGTTACACATCAAACAGTAACATTACAATGATATTAGATGAGATAAATTGAGTTCATGCATTTGATTTCAATCCATAGTGCAAGCTTTTAGCAGTAATATAAATATATTGTTACGCCGACATAATTTCATATTATTATTAATTTAGTATAAACGTTATTTATCATCAACTAAACCATAGCAAATAAAATATATAAATATAACTTAGTTTTTAAATAACAAAAATACACTTTTGATCGAAAATTTTAGTTTATGTCAACGTTTCGGTACACGTATTTTCCACTTGGTTCATTTCAATCTGTACAGATATTGGGGGAACTATTTCAAACTGAATCTGAAATAGTAATTTTAATGTTAGAAATAAAGTGTGCAAAATAAATCAGTATATATAACTTCTTTCTGATCCTAATGATATATAGAATATGCCTTATGTCAGGTTGTATAATATAATCAACTAAGATACAACAAATACAATTTTTATTCTTGACCTTCAAACAGAGTGAATTTCAATCGCTTCTCCAATTTATCTAGCATTCATAAACGTTTTAATTAAAAAACTGTGTTGAAATAGGTATATTAAAAATATATGGGTTAGCTTTATTGTAAGTGTTGTCGCGAGGCTATAGACCAGTCTTCGTCTCGACTAGTCTGGAAAAATCGAGAAAAATTTATAGTTGCGTCTCGAGGTAAAACGTAGTACTATAAGACCAGGACCCTATACTCTCGTCGAGACTATCTTAAATGGGAACCCCCATTTTTTATTGTACATTCGGATAGTACGGCTAAAACTAAGTAGGTTTTGTTTAAACCTTTTTCTTCGATTTGCGATAGATGGCGCTGTGATCAGAAAAATAATTATTGTCATGATTCCCATTTAAGATTTCAAAGTGGAACCCCACCTCACCCCCAGGGGTTGGCGGTGAGGGTTCGTGATTGGTGACATAAAATAGGTTTTTGAAAAATATTAAACACGTGTTTTTTTTTGTTTTTTTTAATTCGATATATATTTCTCGAGATATTTCACCGTCCCGGAACTTTTTGAACACCTGTATATTAATAAGATACGATTTTTGTAATTCTAAAATTATGTTACAACATCAAACAAATTGTAGAAATAGTAGTATTTTTAATTGGTTTTGATTCCAATAAGATATATTTAAAACTTAAATATTACTATTTCATTTTTTAATTTAATAGATATTTATTAGTCGATAAAATACATTAATATATCATCACCCCTTTTCTGTGCGATTACTAGTCATCAAATCACGGTCCCCGAAGAAGTTAATGGAGGGACAGCCATAGGGATAATTTTAATGTGCTGAAAACTGTTTGTCAGTTATGAGAATCGAATCCCCGGATTCTCAAATCTCAAATCAGGTCAAATCGAAAACACTGAGCCGCATCATGATTTCATTTGCAAATGAATACCTATGATGCTACATCAATAAATATAGTTTTTGTCAATAGCTATCGACTTATTTTAAATTTTAGTCTAATATAATTTATTCAATGTTTGATTTATTTATTTAATAGAAATATTCTCATACCTAGACAAGTTTAGTATTTCGTCGATACTCGACACCGAGTCGAGACTTAGGTAGTGGAGACCAGCAAGACTATTTATTATAGTAGTGTACTGGACTGTGATAAATTTTTACAAGTGACAAATGATTTTCACCACATTCAATATTATCCCTGTGGCTTTTCAATACTTCATTTACTGAGATTTGTTATAACGGGGTGGCACAATAAATGTAAATAACTAAAATATTTTTTTCCAGATGTAAATATTGATAAATATTAATTATAATATCAATTGCCGATATTTGATGTTTAATAAAATACCTACCCACTGTTAGTATATTATTAATGATAATTTTTCATATGAAAATTTCTGTAAACACCAATCAAAAAATATCGCATAAGTAAACATAATTTGTAAAAAGCTTGTTTATTTTGGGTATATTTTTATTTATGAAAAAGAAAAATTAAATATTTCAATAACATGATGCCCCAAAATTATAATTTTGACATATGTGATTTCAACTCTAGCATGAAAACACTAGACCCGTATACAGGAACATTAAACAAATGATCATATCATAATAATACATGGCATACGCAACATTTTTTGCGTTTAAATACAGTAATTTCATCCTGTTGATGAGGCTATGATGAAACAGGCGCTCTTGTCACTCGCAACGCGCAGAACACAGAACACGGCCTGGACATGGGCTCGCTGCAAACGTTCACATACCAGCGACAGCGTACATTTTCTTTGCAACGTCGTAATTTTTTATAATGGTCGGTTTGACACGCGAAGTTGCTTTTTAGAGGCAGAAACAAGTTATCATATATTTTTATTCGTGTTCTTTTGTTTCAGTTTGTAAAGAGAAGGCAGTGGTCGCGGTTGCCGTGACGGCTACGAAAAACTAGCGTAAAAAATTCCTCGCAGTTGGGTATTGTACGAGCCGGTGTCAACGATAGCACGACTGGTTATTTCTAAATATGGCTGGTCGTCGGAACATTAAGTAATAAGAATTTAATGTAGGCGGTTTTTGATTTATGGATCAGGAACAAAACAACAACATCGTGCCTGACACAAAACCCCTTTTGACTAATTGTTTTCAACGAAACGTTATTTTGCAAACGTCCCGTACATGGACAGAAATGAATCGACCGATTAGATTATAACAGTTTTGGAGGTTAGATGGAATATATTATTGTTATTTTCAATCATTTATTGTTAATAGGATTTTTATTCATTGTAATGGCACATTATCTTCATGTTTTGTATTATACTAACATTATAATTTGAATTTTAAATTAATATGTACTGTGAAGTAACTGACATATTGTTGGTACATTTCACAATCTAAATTAATGAATTCTGATATTAAATATTCATATAACATCTGCGAACTCTTTTCACATGTTAAACCAACACAACTGCTGACGGAATGCAATCATTAGTCAAGTATTATAAATTTCAAACTTTATTTTCAATAAAGAACATAGATCAGAACATCTTTGTAGAATACATTCGAGTACTTTCTTCAATAATTATTGCATAATATGATGAGATACTATTGAAATAAAAAGAATAATACTGATTAATAAAGCCCGGATATTTAGGCTCTTAAAAACACCCAAATAAGCAGGCATATAAGCCGGTAATTACTCTAAAATAGGCGGGATTTTAGGCAGCCTAAATGTAAATAATTTGTTTAAAAAAAAATAAACGAATCCTTTTTCTAATATTGGTACTCGTATCTACTCTTCGTTAGAAAAAAAAATAATCATTTTAAACAAAAATTAACGCAATCTGAAAAATAATAATGTAGGGTTCTCATTTTATTAACTATTATGCAAATTCAAATTATGTAGTATATTTTAATTCACAAAATATTACGAGCAATTGCTCTATGAAATTTTCGGAAAGGGACTGTGTTCGGTCTGTCAGAACTTGCTTGTAAGTTGAAAACTTCGTTCGACATCACAAAATATGACAGGAGCGTTCTTATATTTAGCCATATCGTCTAATGTTACCTCAGCTCCATTGATTAATGACAAAGACACAATTGAATTGCCACGTAAAATTTTGACTAAAACCGTTTTTTCTTTCGGCATTTTAAATTCACACACAAAAACTTGATTAAAGTAAGTACTTTAAATATTATAGGTTAGGTTGAAACACTTTGTCGAGTGCTGAATTAGTCAACGACGTAGATCAGTGGTTCCCAACCTTTTTTTAATCGTGACCCTTTTTAGTTTTTTAAAAATGTTCGCGACCCCCCTTTCGCATATTTGATCAATAAAACAAAAAATAAAAGGTTTGACAAAATATATTTTAGGACTTAGTGATTATATTTTTTCCCCTCAAAAAAGCCAAGGCGACCCCCCAAAAAAGCTAAGGCGACCCCCTTGTGGGTCGCGACCCACCGGTTGGGAACCGCTGACGTAGATGATAATCCTTGTCTGCTCAATAAAAGTTCGAATAGGCAACAAAAATAGGCAAAATAGGCTGTATAAGGTAAAATAGGCATAATAACCAAAATATAGAAAAAATAGGCTCTAAGGCACGAAAAAAAAACCTTCCATTACACGTAAACATATTACCTATGTATAGAAAAACGAAATTGCCTAAAGTATATTAAAATTTGAATCTAGGCAATTGCCTAAAAATCCGGACTTTACTGATTAACAAAAAGAAGAAAATAAAATATTCCGGCAAATTATAAGTACTAATACGAACTTTCATAAACAAACAATTAAATAAACTTATTGAACATGGCATATAATAAACAGTTAAAGAATAAAAAGAAGAATTATAGATACAAGAGAAAAACCACTTCAAAGCGAGCACTGAAAGTTTCTTCTATAGCGAATTTAATGATCTGAATACAAATAAAGCAATTAAGTAAGATTTATCTAACAACTCAAATAAATAATTGATGATATTTATTCCGCTTAACGTATTCTTGCCATTTACTAAGCATGGTATTTTAACCAATCAGCATTACACATATTTTTTAACAAAATATAATAAAATACACCAATTAACATAAATATTTGAAACATGCAGATTTAAACTCACGTTTATCGATTATAGAAATCTGCAAGAAAAAGATAGTTATCTAAAAAAAATTAGTCAACAAATTTATCTTGGAATTCTTTGATACAAATACATAATCATGTAGAATTTATCTAAATTATATTTTTATTGCTATCTGTGCAATCCAATGATTTTACAGAATATAGCATTTACAGCCTGTGGTACAATCCGAATAAATAAATGTAATTTTGGATTAGATTAGCATCAGCGAATTCTTGGATGTAAGGTATGATAACATAATAAAATCATGACAGAAAATAAGCTTTTCTGCGTTTAAATATTTCATGTATGGAAAGTTGACATTTCCTACCTACTTATGTAAAAAGTACTACACACGATTTTGTGTAAAAGTAAAATTTTTTTGTTACTATACATTGTGTTTCTATACCTCTGCACGAAACTTTTTTTTTATTTGGAAACATTTAAGGGGGTTATTAACCCCTCGGTACAGTATTGTAATTACAGTTTGGATTGGTGTGTTTACATTTAATGAGTTATACTGTCTATATTTCTATGTATCTATACACGAAACTTTAATGACATATATAATTTGATATATCGATTATAGAACAAAATAATTTTTTTGAAATTCGCAAAAATTACGGCATTTCATTCCTAGTGAACATTTTTAGTGTCACCATTAAAGTAGTTTTATAAAATATAAATTGTTGGCTTATTTATCCGAATTTGTAGCTCCTATTTTTTTCGAGATAGCAATAACTAAACACTTAAAATTTATATGTATGTATGTAAAAATTTTAAAAATCTGAAATTCGATTTAATTTGTATTAAATGATAATTTCTGATCAAAAGTAAAAATAAAAATCACAATTTTTATTTAATTTGTAAAATAAATAAATATTTGTGTCACGCTAAAAACAGACCTTATACAGTATAGATGTGTAATTCTACTGTTTCAAATCGGTTCAAATCGGTATCCGTATTCGGTTTGGTTCGGATTCGTAGTTCATGAAAAGAAAAAACAGTCCGGTCCAAATTTCGGATCGGTTTTTAGCCCTGATCAAAAGCGAATAACTTGTAGTAAAATTAGAATAGTTTTATTTTTGTGTATTTTTGCTTATGAGGTGGTTGTACTAAAAGTGAAATCCCCAATGCCCGTAGAATAATATGTCATCATTTTAAATTTCCATAAATATGCATTGGTTAAAATGGATTGTCGATATTTGTATTGAATTATTGATTTGAAAATAATGGTTCAGCTTTTATTATACCAGCAATACAGAAATTCTAATATAATAAAAGTTCAGATAGCAAAGTTTAACATTAATAAAAGTTCACAACAGCTCTTTTATACAGAAAATGTCCATTAAAACGTCCAGAGCTTCAGAGTCCGCAGAAGTAAAGTTTGCGTTGTGTGGTGTGCAGATAATCGGAGAAAATTCATCTAAATACAGTGGATGGAAAATAATAACAGCGAGATGTCAGTGTGAAGTAAAACGTGTGAACCAGCATTATTTGCCTGTTGCGAGCTACGAGCAGCAGAGCAGCAGAGCAGCGACCAAGGTGACATCGAAACTCTGACCGGTGTATAGCAGCAGCAGCCGTTGCTGATGCCGTAATTCCAGGGACGTATTCAACCGAGAATTCGGAGTATTCATGCACAGAGAAAAACTTGTATATCTACGGCAAATATTATCTTTATGCCGACTATGTGCAAATAGTTTTTAATAAGTTGTATGATACAACAGTATTATAGTAGTACTTATATTATTTTACATGTATAATACACTATTTTTCTTTAATAATAATAATAATAATCTTTATAGAGAGTCTTTCTCAAAAGCGAGGTTCAGCCGAAGGTTGTTCTTCCACCTAACCCATCATACAAAGGTATCTAAATTATACAAATAATATAATAATACAAATAAAATTGAACATATAAAAACAAAACCTGATAACATCAACTTCTTATACACATAAAAACTTAGTGTCATTTATTTTTTGCAATTTCAAATACAAAAATATCGAAACATAATTTAGGGATATATGTGCAATATGGAAATCTGCCAAATAAATTTTAACATTTTCATCTGTCTTTTCTAATAGTTAAAATTAATATGGGGTAGGTGGTTCAGTGGTATCAAGTCGACCTGTGAATTTGAGAACCCGGGTTTGATTCCCACAGCCGACAAAAAATCTTCATCACTTTAAAACTACCTCTGTGCCCACCACAAACATTTTTGGGGGCCGTGATTTAAAGGCTGGTAACCGGACTTCACGCGAAGTCACTTACCGATATTTACTATTGCAGAGTGCCATACCCGGTAATGGGTTAATTATTTAAAATCTGAAAGAAAGTTGTTTGTATTTTGAAGATTTAAATTTTTAGGTTATAGTTTACCAAATTTTAATATCATTTTAAAAAATTGTCTTTTTTATTTGGGTAATTATCTGACGTTGGAAATACTGTTATAAAAGAAAATTTAAAAATATTTAAAGTTTGAAATGACATTTAATGTGTAACAACAAAATAAAAAGTTACCAAAAACAATTTCACATTACTCGCTATTATTAAATTGTTTTCAGTATAATAATAAACCGATTGTAAACGTAAAGCATAAAAAAATATTTTGCAAGTAAAGGTGCTGAAACTGGAATTTTTTATAATATTTTCAATATCATGTCACAATAAAAATTGTTATACATCAGGTTTCATAGTAAATAAGTTAAGGCTTTTCCGTTAACAAACATTGCTATATTGTATGGGTATTAGAAAGAAATGCAAGAAAGTTGTACCCAATTTACTTTTCCGGATCTTTTAGTTGAACTATATTTTAAACAATTTAAATACATGTGACAGCGGAAAATATATGACGTTAAAAGTTCAAATTGCTTTGAAAATACTGTAAATAAGATTTATCTAACAACTGGAATAAATGATTGATGATATTCATTTCTTTTAACGTATTCTTGCAATTTACTAAGCGTGATATTTTAACCATTCATCTTTAAGAATATTTTGAAAATGAAATATAATCAAATACGTCTATACATTTAGATTTAAGCTCACGTTTATCGATTATAAAAATCTGCGAAAAATAAATATATCATCACACCTTTTACCCATTACTGGGTGTGAAGAGCGGTTATCAGCTATCAAATCACAGCCCCCAAAGATGTTAGTGGAGGAGAAGCTACAGGGATAGTTTTAACGTAATGAAAATTGTTTGTCGCCTGTGGGAATCGAACCCGAGTTCTCAATTCCACTGAGCCACCTACCCCATGAAAAATATGAAACAATTAATTCTAAAATTATCTAATACAAATTTGTAACTTGGTAGATCTAAGTTAATTTACAAATTGTGGGCAATTGTAGCACCATGGTTGTTCTGTTGCTTGAAAAGTAAGAGTGTACACATTGTTGGCATCCATGTATCACAAAAAATACAACAGCATTCGAGCTGAAACGTGCAGAACCCTGTACTATAATTGGGATTAATTTACTATCGTAAATCGTAATAGATAAATAAATTAGAGGTCAAAGTTATCAGTTTAAAACTGGATAAATTGGAGATGGTTTATAATGTTGACGGCCAAGTCGTTTTTGTTAAAATTCTTGGAGTAAATAAAAAATAATTGCACCTAATTTGACGTCAATTTTAATGCTATAATACTTCAGGTTTTTCTTTACGATCCCTGGTCTGTAATAAGAGTACAAAGTGCGAAAAATGAAGTATCTTCAGCATCAGTCGGAAATGATAGAATATAACCTATCTATTACATGAACTATTGCCACATTACAAGTTCCACCACAAAAACTGAAACCATATTTCATTCCATTCATTTAACCACTAATTTTTTCTCACAATAATGAAAGCTACATTAGTTTGAAATAACAGTGCAAACTTCCTCATTGTATACAATGTCAAGTCCGGTTCTGCATCGTTCTCGCAGCTCTGTTCCGAGAGACCGTCGAACCGAAGAGGCAGAATGTTGCGACTGTTGATAAAAACATGTCCCCGGATGTGGCTGCGCCGCGGGCGAGAGTTTGTTAACTTCCAACAGCACGGCACGGAGCTGCAGAGACACAGGTTGCCCGATGCCCAGTGAGTGTCTTGCCCGTTGGCCGGTTCTTCGCGACTTCATGCGGGTACAGCCACTTGGCAAAGTTTCTCCGATTTTTGTTTTCTCTTTTGGTAAATATTCGTACACGGGACTTGAACGAAAATTGGTTTTACTGGTCTGTGGACCATTGTGTTAAATGCCCAATCTTGTTACTTCTGCAGTACGTGGGATGAGAAAGCAGATTTTGTATCAACGGCAAGCTTATCAAAAAGCAACACAAGTGTTTTCTAATCAATTTTCGTATAGTTTTGAGAATTTCTTACGGTTCTCTTTTAAATTCTTTTGTTGTTTTTACGCCATTTAGTGTTATGCGGTAGATCTTTCGTATTAATCTGTGCTCGATTATTTCCATTTTGTACAGTATATAAAAATCATGATTGCTGAACGAATAAATTCGAATATTCGAATGGAAAGAATAAAACAATAAAAGAGCTTAAACTGAGAAAGACGATTGCTAAATGTGATGGTATCGTTTAGAAATAATTGACAGAGACTTAATTATAAGTTCACTGAATGTTTCAAGTGATTTCAAGGGTTCATATAACCTTATAACTATACTTCTTTATGCAACGAAGAGTAATATCATGTATTATGAACTTAAATGTAATTTTATCAAAATAATAGCTTGGTTCGAGCAAGTAAGCAAAAATTTGATGTACTTTTTATCTGTGCATATTTCGAATTATAATTTGTCTAATTAGTGTGTGACTATTTAATTGTGCTGCTTGAACAGTATGTAACGTAATATTTTGAACTCATATCAGATATCTTTTACTAATTATTTATTTATTTGATAATTTCACTACAGTTTATGAACACCGCTAAACTAACTGTTCAAAAACATTTACAGTGTGGCTAATGTATTTATGTTTACAAAAGTACAAAAATACTATGACAATAGTTTTTTGAGAAGCTTTAGTAAACAACAAACAGATATGAAATGATATATAAATGTGCAGTCACTGTCGCTGGCCACGGATGATTCTGATTGTTTGAAATCAGTTTCCAACTAATTTTTGTATCTCCTTGAACACCTGCCTACTTATCAGTCACGGATTTCGCGCAGCTTGAAAGCTAAAATCCAACTGCGTATACAGTTTGTGGTGATGGTGAATTGCTGTTTGGACAAAGCAAATTTTGTTGAATTTCTAGAATGGTTGCATTTCTTTGCGTCTACTTTTTTATCTAACAGTTTCAGAAGGTATCACTAGCAATTTCATAATATAATTATAAGCACAATACAATCAATTTGTATATAGCTAGCTACTAGATAACTCAATATTATTTATAATAATAATAATATATCATCACGCTTTTTACCCATTACTGGGTGTGGTACTCTAACGTAGCAGATCTCGGTAAGTAATATATTTCTTCGCGTGAAGTGCGGTTACCAGCCGTGAACTCACTGCCCCTAAAGATGTTAGTGGAGCGGAAGCCACAGGGGTCGATTTAATTTGGTGAAAATTGTTTGTCGGCTGTGGGATCTTGATACCACTGAGCCATCTACCCCATTTTATTATTTACATATGCTATTATGTCTAATATTATAGAGTGACGATTTAAACGTAATTTTCTGTACCTACACTGTAACTTGTAAAGTAACAATCATTACATGTAGTTACAATAACATTGAATTTAAGATCAAAATTGAGTTTATACTGTCATTTTAATTTTTTCTCTTAGAATAATTTTTACATTTTGAAGAACATAATTTAATTGTGTATTAGATCTATTAAACTAAAGGCCAGTTGCACCGCTTTCCCTTACATTTTAAGAATTGCTTAAATAAAAAATATAGAATCCAATGTTTGACAGCAATGCTTATGTGACAGTTCATTTGGATACGATTTAATTTTTTTTTACTTTTATAATCTGCTTTCCAACATTTAGCTATATTTAATTAGTATAACCACTTTTATTTGCGATTGATTTAGCAATTTGCAGCTACTGGAAGCCACTCCGCGTGATTTGAGATCGGAACAATTGGTAACAATAACAGTACTGAAGTTTCACGTTCACGATTCACTTTGACAACTACTAACGCTGATTCTCAATGCTACTAACAACAAAATTAAATTCTTTAAACTAAGCAGATATTCCAATTAATTAACTAACATGATATTTTCGTTTGAAAACCGTAAAATAAATGAGTGCTGGGAAAAATGACGAAGACTTATCCAGCCTTATTATTAAAGTTTTCTTGCAGTTTTGAAAATGGATTCAGTTTTCAATCAAAATTATGTAAAACTGTTTTCTAAACATGTCTGTTTTGATGCAAACGCATTTGACATATTTTCGTGCAAATCTCAACATAAATGTGATATAACTTTATATAATAAATTATTATTATTAGTATTATTTGTATTTGATTTGATTTAAAATGTATTTCAATACATCCACAAGTTATTTTTTCATACATCACGAAGTACAGAACAATCAGTTTATTTGTAGGTTAGTAATTTCATCAAGATGACAGAAAATGTTTGCAAAGCACGCACGTTTTGTTTCAAAACTGATATTTATGTGTTTAGACGATTAGTTTTCAAACTAGTTTTCAAGTCAAGCTCATGAAATTTGATTTGAGACAACTCAAAACCGTTTTACATGTCGTTTTCAAAACTTAAAATGATTTGAAATCGGTTTCAAAACTGCATGTAAACCTAGTACGTTGGATGTGTGGTCATTTTATGATAGTCAAATGTCAATTAAATTACAATTAGCTAATTAATAAATATATTTCAAAATATTTATTTAAAATTATTCATACATTATTACTGTTATAGCATGCAGATAAAAATTGTTGCGACTAATTACTGAATGATAAAATCATACTTGTTAAAATATACCTGGTTTGTTTTTCACTTAACCAGTTTTTATTATAGAAAAAAAATGTAAATAAGACAATATCTTGTTAATAATTACTATATTTAAAAATTTAATTTGTATTTACTTATATGTATGTTTCATTTGCAACACCTAAATGAATACTTTAAGAAAGTTTTTGCCAAGATGTGAATATTTATTTCATATAATAAAAAATAATTAGCACATAGCAGACTTTGTCACAAGTTTTCATATTTATTTTTGGAAGTACCTATTAACTGCTTTAAATTACAAACTTTACAAGACATAAAATGTATATTAATGACCAATTACAAATTTGTCAATTGAATTGTATCATTTTCATAAATAAAAATATATTTTTTAATGAAATTGTTGACAATTTGCTATGAATTACACAAACCTCTAATTATCAAAGTCTTTCCAGTAGTTTGAAGTGTCATCTAAATTATTGTACAGGCGTATTTCAAAGAAAAATTGCAGCGAGGTGCTTTTGTTCAAATATTAGATTTGCAAAACTTTTTAGTGACACAATTTTTTTTGGATTTCTTAATTGTATATAAATAAGAATTATTTAGACGCAAAATAGAATATATACCAACAAAAAATACCTTATTAGATTAATAATAAATTAAAATGTTGACTTTTTCAACAAACATTAATTAATATTTCAGGAGTTATTAATTTTGTTCTATACTTAATATTTCGGTTGTTATTGCCAATTCCTATTAAATCAATAAGTACCACTTTTTTACTATTCTGTTAATCGTGAAAAAAAGGAAAAATAGTGACATAATAGTGTTTTTATGATACAAGTGTGTGAAATAAGGCTGTTATGCATGAGTTTCAAAGTTTAAGGCACGAGCCGAACGTGAGTGCAAAAAGGCCCTTCACACACTTGTATTATACAATATTTTATCTACGATCTAATTTAAAAAAATCAACAAATACAATTTATTAGAAAACGTTCTTTAGATTTATATTGATTGTTAAATTTGTATAGTTGTTTATGTTACTAATGACAACATTACAATCGATAATAAAATAATTATTTCTTACCGATAAGAAAAATTGCAATTTAACGGAGTATAACTACAAAACAAACAAAACCATAGACAAAATCATTCAGTTTGTTGTTTGTTTGTTGTATTTGCTTGCAACTGGTTTTTGTTTATTGTTTGTTGTTGCTAGGATATTTGTTAACATAAATCGTTTAATAATGGAACTCCCATTTAATTTACATTCGTTTTTTACGCACGATTAATTTAATTTAAAACTTCACACACAATAATTTGTTTAGTAATGTATCATGTTAGTCTATGAGTATATACAGATAATATTAAATTCTCATTGGTTTAGTTATACTGCTTTTCACTATTTTAATTTATTTATCTATATGGAGATCATTTAAAATGTTTTGACTTCTGTCAAAACAAGTTTTAATTTATTCCGTTAAATCAATCTAATATCAATATGCAGAAAAATACGTAATACATAATACAAGCATATTTTTTTCACTCATCATTTGATTGATACATTTCGATTTCACCGTTGTTTATAAACTTCTAATACGTGAAAAAAAAACATTGCTTTCATTACTATTTGTACAAATAACTACTGTAAAATAAAATAATAAATAGAAAACTATCTTTCTATTTTTGTGAACCTTTAAGATTTGTCTATCTTGATAAAAAAAATATATGGTCACTGTACTCATAGTAGATCTCGTATATGTATTATTAGTTTAAATTTTCGCCATCAGTAGTTATTTATTTATTTATGTTACGCTGTACAACAGGAATTTAATCCCAATTACAATACAGGGTCCGCACCGAGCCGCAGTGTAGTAGTTCATATAATTTTTAGCTTGCGTTACTTCGAACTCGGGATCTCCGGATTCGAATTCCGTACTGACGGACTACATTGCTTTATCTACCACAACTGCAAATATAACTTTGTAAAATATCAAGCAACATTTCAGTGTAATGTAATACCAGCTCAGGTTCCGCAATCTCTGTTATCATGTATAAAAATAAAATTATTATGAAAAGATAGTTTAAGTGTACACAATTTATGTAGAAGCCGGAATACAATAGAAAATAAGCAAACAAAGATGCCTAAATGCGCTCTGGAAGTTAGGAGAAACTATTCATTGTAATTTAACTATAAGTATTAGGGTAAATATAAGAGCTCATGTATGCTAATCGAATCGATATTTAGATTCAGCTGAACGTCGGTTGTATCGACTTATAAACAGGAAATTCAGTACGTTACACTCTACTGACTAGTGGCAATAGCTGCAGCGGCGGCGCAGGGAATGAACTGGTTCTGCTTCTCGTTCTGGTCAAGAGGAAGACTTCGTTTACTGGAATTCCACCATGGAGGTAGGTACAGTTTTCAAGCAATTCATTAAATTTGGAAAGAACCTATGAGTTTACTGTTTTTATTTTAATTATGTTGCTTTCGTTTTTAATGTCTATTTATAGAAACTAGTTTTAAATTAAAAACCAAGCCAATTATCATTTCATTTTTGTGAAGTAAACGATCGATATAATATTTTTTCTATTTAATTATTAAAAATGGCCATCTTTGTAACTGTTTCATACATAAAACGTAATAATTAGACAAAAAGCTCGTATATTAATACTATTACCTTATTTTTATTACAAAAGTTATATCTATATGTTTCACATGATATTATATTAGATCAATGATGCCAGGGACGTAACTAGAATTTTTTTCTGCATGAGCCAAACGTGGCCAAATATTTATTATAGGTAATAATAACATAACAATGATACTAACAAATTAAAAAAAAATTAATATAGTTTTATTTAATGTAACACAATTCTTTTATCAAATTCATCATTTATTTCTTCATTTGATATTGAGTTGACACTATCCTATTCAATGTTAATTATTGCTAAATGTGTAGTTAGTCATTTTGTTTCGCCGCAAAGAAGAAAATGTATGCAGCACTAGACACTTGAATTGTTACTGCAATTTCTGCCAATTTATATGTTTCCGGAAAAGCTAATTTATATATTTGTAACAAATCCAACAATCTCATTACAGATTTTATTCCTTTTGAAGAAACACTGGATTGTTTTTATTTGGGTTTTTATACACTGACAACATTTTATACTCGGAATAATTAAAAATTCCAATTCAAAAAGTTTATAAGTATTACTCATACAAATGCCTAAATATCTAATGTTAAGATATTATGAATAATTTATATAACTAGAGCATTGTTTGGCAGTGAATGAAGGGATTTAATTTTTTTTTATAATAATTGTTTGTTTATATGTCTTATAATCGTTCAATATTTAGTTTTTTTCATTTCTAAATGAAAGCTTCCGATGCATTGCTGTCAAATTCATAACCATGGATTGGTAAATAAACTCATGGTATGTAATTATTTGATACAAATAATATATATAAAAATAGATTCGACTCAATTTTTAATAATGGATCAAATAATCAATACTGGAATAATCGTAAAGTTACAATTATTCATCTGTCAGATATGTGCACAAATATTTTAACAATAAAAATATGTATTTATTTATTTATGGTGTTTTGTTCAACTGGAATTTAATCCCAATTATAGTATTGGATCCAGACTCTGCAAGCTGCACTGTGATAGTTCATATAATTTTAACTTGAGTGGGATTCGAACGCCGCAAGTTCAGATTCGAATGCAGTAATTCTAACCACATCACTGTTTTACCGCGTGCTATGATTTTGACATTATTTGCATACAACTGATTTCGATTCCATTATAAAAATAAAGTGTAACAAATAGTTAAATAAATTAATATTTCCGTAAAAAAAAACATTTCATTAATTATAACAGTACAAATTTTTATTATTAGCACAAAATATTCGCACAAATGTTGTGTTTTATAAATAAAAACATTTTCAATAATTTAACGTTTATGAACGAGAAGAGGCTATATGTGAAAATAATGACATATGAAATATGTGAATATTGCGAGTATTTCAAAGAATGTGAGGTATTTCAATAAAAATATATAAAATATTAATAAAACTAATTATAAACAATAAATGCAATACAGATATTGTTAGTATACTGTTTTTTTTTCTGCTGTTCTCGGGAATCAATTATTAAGGTAATATATTATTTGTATGTTTAATTGAAATGAAAATGTCTGTTTAACAAATTCATAGATATTGATTCTATAGTACTTAAATTATGTAATATTTGTTTTTATTGAAACTTCGTTAGAGTTTTACAGTCGATAATTGATTTTCATTAAACATAAATTACCTCTGTGCCAACCACCCTCTGTATTTGGGATAAGACCAATTCTAGAAAAATGCAAGAGGGTATTATGGTAGGAAAAATAGAAATAATTTATTATTCTACAAAAAGTGAAACAGGGTTATAAAAACTAAGCAAGATAAAATAATTCTTTTAAAGGCATTATAATTCTCGTATATTGATTGAATTGTGACTAGTTGCATCGCTAAAAGTTAAATTTTAAACTTGATTTAAAATAATACAAACAAAGATAAGTTACATGCCTTATAGAATAATGACAAAACTGTTAAATATTTGTTTTGCTTTTCTACAATTTAACTTTCGGCGAAGCGAACGATTTTTAAAATTTATTACCTTTTTAAATTAAAAAAAAAAGTTATATGGAGTAGGTGTGCTCAGTGTTATCGAGTTGGTCTGTGAACATTTTAGTGGCACTCGTTTAATAGTACATTTAATTTAAAAAATAAAAATAAGGCATTACACCAGGTGCCTACATAATAACTGATTATTTGTAGACTGTGTTTATACATTTATTACATTAGTAACATAATTATAAATAATTAAATGTTCTATTAAACCAGTGACACTATAAATGTTCGCTAGAAATGAAATACCCTAATTTTTGTATAAAATGTGAAATCGGGTTTATAACAGAAATAATTTTTCTATGTTTATTGACATCAGATACAATCTTCAGGAAATAGATCTATTTATTTGTTTACTTATTCAATTCTATTCAAGGATATACAGATAAATCCTAGAGAGGCGCTATTTCACAATTCAAATTTATAGGTTCCTGTGAAACTTTACCATTCTAAAATTGATCAATAGCAGACGCAAGCCTAACCAAACTTTACAAACAGAAAGTTTTATAAACACTGACACCATATTGATTACGAAAGTGCTAGTTCCAAATAATCAGTATGAGATAGCATCAAAAATTAATCGGATTTCTTCGCATCAAGTGTCGGGAAACGGGAACGTTGGCAAACTCTTAGGATGAATAGTTTAGCAGCAAATTGAGCACGTCCGTATCCGCGGGCTAGACACATGTATATACGGACGTATGTAAATTCGTACGTGTGTCCGTACTCCTACTAGTACTTCGCTAGTATCGATCGCAGCCCGCATGCGATTAATATTCATGCACGTTCAAATGTTTTCTTACACTGCTTAATTGTTTGCGTAGATTTTAATGGTAACTTAGACGCTAAGAAGATGAGATATCACCACAGAAACACACATGATACCAGAGATGGTGCCAGGATAAAATTTAAAGTTGGGTTGATTAGGTGTGACATTATATGAAGACCTGGTATTTTGAACTCTAGTTAAAATTATTTGATAGTAAAATAAAATTTATTTGTCTACGATTGCTATGAAAAGTTGACAATTTATCATCGTAAAGTTGAGGTTTACTGTGAAACAATCGAAAAATATTTTTTTTTAATAATTTTAAGATGCAATTGTAGAAAAAATTATGTGTGTATCACGAGCGTAAAATGTCTTTGTTCCTCTTACACTATTGCAGCGCGAGCCGAAGGCGAAAGCTGCAATTACCGTGTTCGAGTAACAAAGAATCACTTTACGCTCTTAATACACAAATAACTATTGTAGGTTAAACTAAATTTTGTGTTTTTTCAACATCAGTTAAAATTTAAACAAAGGTTAAATGTATAAATTTATCCGGTCTGTCCGAGAGAAGATTATATTGACAATTACTAACATAACTTTTCATCGAATAAAATTACAGTATTTTGGTGAATTGAACAAATCACAGTAGTATTACTGCGACAATTTCACTAGTAAAAATTGTCGCAAATTGTTGCTTAGATATGACGTTTGTTAACTAGTTTGAGTAGATTAATATTGTTGAATTTTATTTGACTTTTTTTATTTTGCTTAGTTTAGTCAAAAAATTAAACCATACCAAAATGACTATAATTTTGACGGAAATTTTTGTCGTTGCTTGTTGCAACGAAAATCTGCACAAGTGCGATAGCACGAGTGTAGATTTTCTTAAAGCAACAAGCAGGAGTGATCTAGGCAAAAATTACCAAAGGAAAATCATAGTCACGTATGGTATTCGGCTTGACAATTCCTCGAAATATTTTATTCACTTACAAAAAATGTTACCTGCAGTATTTTAAAAACAATATCTGAACTACTATTATCTTGGTGATCAATTTACATTGTTTATTTTTTTGACATAACTACGGAAAGTAAATAAAGTCAAATAAAATTCAACAATATTAAACTACTAAAAATAGTTAACAGGCGCGGTGGCCGAGCGTGTTAAGGCACATCTCTTACCATACTGTGACGTCACCCGAACCAAGGTTCGTCAGTTCGAATCCGCCTGTCGACAATGTGTAATTTGTCGTAAAATATAAAATACAGCTACATGTATTTATCACATTCGGGCGCTATAAGCTAGTCACTTATACGTCTTAAATAACGTAGCATTCGACTATGAAAACCGGCAGTACGGCAGCGTAAAAACTGCGGCTCGGTGTGTCCGGTAGGCCCAGGCCCGATTTGGGCTGTGGTGCCACAGGTGATGATGAAAATAGTTAACAAACGTTATATCTAAACAACGATTTATAATACTACTGTGATAGGTTCAATTCAGCAAAATACTGTTATTTGATTGGATGAAAAGTTATGAGTGGAATTGTCATAAGAACAAAAATGTCAAATGTTGCTTAGTTCGAAACTTACTTACACAAATAAATGAAGGGAAAGACATGCTGAATGATATATAACAGCAAATCATACTACTAGTAATAAAACCATTGACTAAGATAATATTTCAGTTGATTTATCTCTCTTTCTGAAATAATTAATATCCTTACATATGTGTAACTATTTACTATATCAGTTATTTAAACTTTATTAATATATTTTTCTAAATGATAATTTATGTGATTACACTTATACGCGGGCCCTATTGTTTGAAGTCCAAGTTTCTTAAAGTTTGACGTCACAGAATTAAAAAGATATATATTACAGCCTAATGAAGAACTTTAAGACTTTTTAAAACTAAACAGTTTTTTCAATTTAGATGAAGTTACAAAACATAAAAATTTAAAATTAGTGGCAGATCTTCATTATAGTTTCTAACACTTCAATTTCTAGCTTTTTCTCTAAAATAAATTAGGATCATTTGAGAATAGCAAATATATGATGTTACATAAATTTATCAAGAAAACTATTTATTTTGAAAACGAATATTATCTTATGAACTTAATAATTACCTTCTCGTAATTGAAAAGTATAACAACCTAAAGTAAAACAGAATGTTTAAAAAGGAGAACAGAATATACATTTATTTTGTTTCAAAAACTAAATTTGGATGACACAGAGCGATTTTGGTCACGTAATATGATTTATAAACAGAACTACAACATGTAGAGGAAATGATGTCGGAAGTAAATTTATGATATCAATTCCAGTTTTCAATTAATTAATATCAATCAATAAATGAAATATTTGCTGCGTCATATTTAGAAAGACACTCTGTATAAATAAAAACCTTATAAAATCATTATTATATACTGTACATTACTTTTTTGCAATAACAATTTATACATTAATCAGATATGCATTGAATGTAAAGTTATTACTACTTTACAATTTAAAATATTCGTATAGATACCTAATAACCGTCACGCAAAAAGACCCGTATTGTGAATAATTTAAAACACACGTAAATTTTCTGTCCAACATGTTTCAACAAAAGCAAAAAAATAAAAACATTTACAAATCCCGTTATATCGTATTTCAAAAAGAAAACAAAACATCAGCAACACAAATGCAAAAATATTAGCTTGTTCCGTCTCTGGTTGATTGTCATCCCGCATGAATAAAACAAGATTTTAATGTACAAGTGTGGAATGCACTTGTGATATGGCGTGTGGGCGGTAAAAATTTACTATCCATAAAATAAGTCGAGAAAGCCTATCTGGTAGTAACAGCAATTAAAATTTTAAAGTCCGGTTTGCAAAATGATTTGAGTATTTTTGTATTTCTTGCGGTCTCGTGATGCCCAGCACCGTTATAGCAGTTAAACAGATATCACGTAGGTGTGGTTCCAATGATGTCATTCGTTCTCAAGTCCATGAGAAAATGTAATTATTCTTACACATGCACAAGGTATACCTACTTTTAATGCTTCAAGAATATTTAAGTAATTATTAGTATAAAGAAGTAAAACGCTGTAATTATTTAAAATTTATTATTAGTTCTCTTCATGTTTCGATTAAAACCAGTAGATGTACATTACACTATTAAACATAGAACAAATATAATATTAATCAAATGAATTTAACCTATTAAATTTATAATTGTTTTATGTTTTTGATTTGTTAGTAAGTAAATAAAGTATGAAACTACTAGTACTTCAGTAGCAATCATGTAGCTTTTCCATTATCTTTAAAGTTAAATTTTATTACTGTACGTTCAGTCGAAGTCATATGTTAAAAAAAATCCATTATCATTGGTCACTGATTACTGGATAGCAAAATATTTCAAACATAAGTTGTTGAGAAATACATTCTGCATTTAAATCAATTAACACAATCCATTTTATTGGTTTCATTACTGCTAAAATTAATTTTTAAACTTGTCAAAAATTGACATTATGGAACAGATGAAAACAAATGTATAAAGCTAACTGTTGTATAAATATTTTAAATTTGATTTTAAGATTAACTAAAAATAGTCTGTTAGTACGGTGGTGTGGATAGCGTTACGGAATTCGAATTCGAAGATCTTGAGTACGAATCGCACTCAAGCTAAAAATTATATGAACTACCACACTGCGGCTCGGTGAGTGAGGACCCTATACTGTAATTGGGATTAAGTTCCTGTTGTACAGCGTAACATAAATAAATTAATAACTTAGTAAAATTTAATATAGACTAATTTAGTAGCAGTACTTAATACCATACACTGTCTTATCAATCTTTTGAATTTGTTTTCTAGAAAGTAATTAGAAAAGCAAAGAGCTTCCCAATTGCTGCAGGTTCTAACATATTAACTGACAAAAATTACCTTCAAAATTTAACAACTATTTTCTATTTAGTGTTTACCTGTAGCTTCGCTATTTCTTATAAAATATAGCTATATTTTTAAAGAGTAGCAAGTATATATGGCTTCATTTTTTAAAGTAGATTGCCCAGCGCTGGTTAATAGTAAAAAAAAACTCGTTAGGGCCCTGGAACGTCGGGGCCCAATTGTCAATTACCTATACGCCAGTCCGTCTCTGCTGTTAAATATCATCATCATCTGTGGCGCTACAGCCCAAATCGGGCCTGGGCCTACCGGACACACCGAGCCGCAGTTTTTACACTGCCGTACTGCCGGTTTTCGTAGTCAAATGCTACATTATTTAAGACGTATAAGTGACTAGCTTATAGCGCCCGAGTGTGATAAATACATGTAGCTGTATTTTATATTTTACGACAAATCACACATTGTCGATAGGCGGATTCGAACTGACGAACCTTGGTTCGGGTGGCGTCACAGTATGTTAAGAGATGTGCCTTAACACGCTCGGCCACCGCGCCTGTATGCTGTTAAATATAGGAAAATACATATTATTTATATTCTTGTTAGTTAATATTTACTTAATAATCGATTGATAAATGAATCATTTATATTATTATTTTGTAAAAAAACTGCAATATGCGATTTTCTTCAAACAATTTTAAAACTTCTATAGACAAACTATTAACATTCGGGACTGTCCACCCATTCCTCAAATTTTCCGTATTGTGCAAACTAATATAATATAAAAATATAAACTAATATCTATGTTGTAATTTGTAAATAATCGTAGTAACATTTTTCGAATATATAAATACTTATCAAATTAATGTAATACTTGCTGAAAGAGTTCCCACGCGTCTGTCAACAATCAACAATCATCTACTTTAATCCTTATCACATAATAGTAATAATAAATTCAGACAAAGATTTTGAAACAAAGAATAGCATTAGGAAACTTTATTATTATATCTCAAGAACAAGTTTGACTCTTTGAGTATCCAACTACTATCTACAAAATTCATTATCACTTCCTGACTTCTTTTATTTATTACCAAGGTTTGAAGATAAATATACCAACCGAATAGGTAGGTACCTACACAAGACAAGCTTATCAAATAAGAGATCATCTATCTGTTATAATTGTCAAGTGGAAGACACTGTATTCAAATGTTCTTCTACAACTATTCTCTTGTCTTATTTTGATTTATGTTTTCATCAGTTGTGTCACATGATGCAATTCATTTACAGATATCTACGTATGTCTAATTAGTTGTTATGTATGATGCACTAATAATAATGATAAAATATGTATATTATTGTGTTATATTCATAATATTGATAAATGAGATACATAGACCTAATCTGAAATAATTATTTAATGTAATTATTACAGTACGTCCGTTGCACTAGGTATATAATAATAATTTGTAATCTAAATAGATAATTCGTTATTATGCGAGAACGATGTGTAATGAACAATAGTGAATTACTACCTAATATTATTAATAATATATTCTGAAATTCATTTTTATTTAAAATCATTTGTTATCATCTTGTATTAGTTATTGTTTTATGGTTGTTGATAGAATAGTAGTGATTCTCACTTTCGCAGATGTTTAAAGATCTAGTTAAAAAAGACGCTCTATAATATTACTTCTTAAAGTGGGCGATATCGTCTTCTGCATGATGGTGTGCAACAGTGAGGTTGTTAGACATGGCAACAAAGAGACGTCGAACTATATATTAAATATTTTTATTAATATCATGATTTATTAGGTAATTATTAACTAAAACTTTAGTAACTATAATTTAATTTACACAATTAGTAGCTATAACTATAACAAGTTATATTTTTTGCGAAGAATCAATGAAGTACACAAATTTTAAACTTTTTTATAATTTACACACATTTGTGTTAAAGTTTAGTAATATATCGACGTTATAACTTATACAGGATGTTTCACAACTTAGAGCAAAAAATTAAAGGGTATATTCTGTACGACGTGCTGATCATGAAACAAAAAGAATTTTTTTAAATTCGAAAAATTAAGGGTTGTTAACCTAAAACATTTTTTGTAGTACTGTACTGGATTCTCTTTCCTATTAAACACAAACAATGAAATATCTATCAACTACGAAAGAATAATTACACAATTCAATTATTAGCAGTTATTTATAATAGAATTTTATTTAATTAATAACTTTAATATAATCATCCACCCAGTGGCGCAGTGGAAAATAGTTTTGCGATTAAAAAAAAAATTCTTTTTGTTTCATGATCAGCACGTCGTACAGAATATACCCTTTAATTTTTTGCTCTAAGTTGTGAAACACCCTGTATATATATATATATATATATATATATATATATATTTCTTGTTCTTGTTACCAAAACAAGACTAGTTAAACCAATCACTCCAAATTATATAAACAAAACATTAAGCATTGGTAAATAGATAAAATCAAAATAATATGTAGTTAACATGCTACATATGTATCCAGAGTCACATTTACATTTTTTGTAGTAAATATTTATTTCAGTTACTTGGTTTCTCTTTATATTGGTAAGAAGGTTCTCTCCGGCGCATTCGTTTGAAATTGTGGTAAATTTTATTTCGGTTCATGAAATTATTAAACTTATGGCTCATGGTCTACAAAAATATTAGGATTTCTCGATTCCGGTTCATCCAAAAAGATAAAACAGTATTTTAAACAAATACTATTTGAAAACAGGTCGACCAAAATAAACAACTATTAGAAAATTTCGAAGTGAAACGCATTTTCTTGATAATATTGATTATTATATTTTTTAATTACACGATAATTTTACATTAGCTTGACTAGAAAAAATCTTAATTTTTTCTGAAGAGTTTACTACATATGCAGAACAGGGGGTATTATTATTAAAACCTGCAACTACAGAGGGCGGAAATACAAAAAAGTTAGAGAAGAGAGAACTGCTCTACAGTTTTTCTTTTTTATATCATTCAATTGTTAGTTTGTATTTTAATCAATAGCAGGCAGATTTATAAGGTGGATTAGTACTAATACCATTTTTTATTTCGTTTTTATCTCTCTTTCCATTACATGAAACATTTTTTCTTAACCTGCTTAAAATTTTATACATTTGGATGAATTTATTTAAATTTGAAACAGAGTTATAGATAATATAACTAGTATTAGTGTTAATCCTCTTTATGAATCTGGCTGTAGAGGATTAAGTGACAACTTCGTATTTTTGTTATATAATTTAAAGTTAGTCTAAATTATTATAAACGTAAATTAAAAATTAATGTAATTTTCACCACCAAAATAAATAGTATCCAAAATAACTACAATTGATTTGTAGTTATTGTGGTCGCGAAAAACTAACCAAAAATTTTAGGAACCACGTTCAATAAAAAAACCGCGGTCCTAAAAGTTTCTATTAAATTTGATTTCTTAAAATATTAAGAATTGCAAAAATTGCTTTTATAAATAACAAGTAAGAAAGGTTACAGCACAAGTTTTTATTTTATTTTTGTTAAACAAACTTTGGTGAAAGCATATCTCAATGAGTTTTATTAACACTTTATCCTTTTGTTTTAAAATAAATGCTATGATGCAGAAAACTTAAGAACAAAGAATATTTCTGTTCTGATTCGACCTAGTTTCACAAAATGTTATATATTGTGAAACTTTGGTAACTTACATAATTTAATATTACTCCATATTATTTTGTTTTAAATGAGATGGATATTCGAGCAGTTGCATGCTTACTTGGATTTCTAAGGAAGGTGCACACTTATAATTAACAAATATTTAGAAAGTTACATCCTGTAATTTTAACACAAAATTAAATTCACTTAATGTTAAGGAAACACTATATCTGCAAAGAAATTACTTTATAGATTTCTACAAGAAACATTTTTATTTAAAACAAGAACAGCGGAAATGTTAAATTTGAACCTAAAGATTTATAACCAGGCAAGATTGATGAAAAAGATGATGAAAATAGCAATATATTTTCTCAGAACCAGTAAATCATGAAACGCATAACAATTTCGGCAGAATTTGTACTCCACCTTGAATACTAAAAAGCTGTTAAGAAAAAATGTTTAATAAGCAATCTGTACCATAAACACTGGCTATGATTTAATCAGTCCTCTTAGCTTGATTAATGAAACAGGACTTGGCTATTATCTAGAAAAATTAGTGGACCCAAGGCAGAAACAAAAAAGTTGTACATTGAATTTAAATACCACTTAAAAACGTAAGTATATGTGTTTCGTGACATGCTTGAAGGAAGAAATGATTTATTATTTGTTACGAAAAATGTACGCGATATTTAGCTACGATTATGTTCATAGGAATTAATAATAAACGAATTCGGTAAAAATAAAAGTGTTTTCTTTCCATTTTTCCTAAAAATTAATTACTTATGTGAAAAAATATATTTAACAATCATCTAAATTACATATATTAATAAGTTTTTTTTTAATTTAAACGAGTAGTCATGGTTGTATAGTTAGCACATTTTGTAATAGATTGTTGATCGTGATTAAAAATGCAAGTCCCCTATTAATTCATATTTTTTATTTATTAAAGAAGCAGTTGGTCAGATTTACGGTTTTACTGCAAAAAAATACATTTTAACTTGGTTAAATACTACACTCTAATAAGAGCAATTCTTGTCTATCTGTCTATATCTGTCAACAATATTAGAATCGGCTCTAACGATTTTAATGAAACTTAGTATTCTTTTATTTTTTGGCCTTAGAAAACGATCTAGCTAGGTCTCATCTTACGGAAAAATAATTTAGTACGTCATTGTGAAACAAAATTAGGGAGAAAATGCATTAAAAGCTGGTTCTTCAAAATAAAGGTATGTGAATATTTTAGGACAATGTAATATAGAGACCAACTTCAACTTAAAATCATCAACTGTTTTCGAGGTATGAGCGAAAATTCGATTAGGTTAAAAAGTTGTTTCTTTTATCTACTTCTTGGTTATGGGAGTCGGACTGTGGATTTGATACTCCAGGTTAGAATCCCACAGCCGACAAATACATTTTACCATATCAAAATTACCCATGTAGCTTCCCCTCTACTCTTAAATATATCACTTACCGAGATCTGCTACGGTGCAATTGCCACACCTAGTGGTAAATAAAAGACATGATGATATATATTATGTTTAATTTCTTGATTTCTTATTTTTCATTTTAAACGTTCTACCTCCTGTTATTTCCCGAGCAAAGCTCGGTCTTTCAGATATTAAAAGTAAAACGAGGATAATAATTGACATTCTATTGTTAGTATTTATTTAAACCAAGTTTAAAGTTTAACATTTACCGGTGCAACTGGCCATTAGTGTTCTTGCTTCGCAAGGGTGAATTTGCGGATTCAAACTTTGCTAAATTAAACTTAGGTATAACCACCAACTGCGTGCTTCGAATTCCACTATAAGCAATGGGTATCCTTTAACTATACTTAGAATTAATTTTCTCTTGTACAATAAATAAATAATAAATATATTAATGTGCTTGTATCTATGTTGATGAAACTGAAATAGAGTTGTGCATTTATGTAATATCTAATTAATTGAAACTTATTAAGATAGAATAACCAATATTAAAACTAGTTAAACGACAGTGACAGTGCACCTGCAAGTGAATTATAGCAATACCAATTAAGTTTATTTATCTCTTAACTTGATTCTTAAAACAGAGTTGTTTACTTTGAAAATCTAAAACCTGGGTATGATAAACTAGACCTACTCTTTTGAACTAGAATGTCTGAGATAATGGAACCGAAAGACATCTATTATTTCGTTTCATATTAATACAATATTCAGTATTAAATAAGTGTTGTTTCTTGTATTTAAGTATTTAATTATTCATTCATATCCTTATTAATATTTTGTATTTTATTTATAAATTTATGTATTTTATCCTATACACATATAAAAAATTGATATGTTTTGACATTTATAACAGCCTGCGCAACAGTCATCTTAACTGATTTGTATCCTCTTATGAAAAAATAAAATAATAATAAATAATGGCTGGTAGCACAAGCTCTGTTTTTGGGTGTTCTAAGAGCACGGGTTTAACATGTTTGAGATAGCTAAAACACCCAAAAACACTGCTCTTAAAACAAGTAAAAACAGCCAATGTGATTGTTTAGCTTGTCGAATCTCAAAGAGACGAGCTTAAGTGTGTACAGTGTCTACTTATTTCAATAATTTTATGTACATAAATCATTTAGATAATAACTATGTAATTTATGTAACAAATACATAATGCAGTACTTTCTTGGATAGGTTGTTGAGATAAATAAGGCGAATTCCATAATGGCCGATTATGGACGAGTTGCATACAAAACTTTATATTCGACTAGTTTTAATTCGAATTTATTTTCTTTATGTGAAAAACTTATTTGTATCTTGAAATGTGCTTTGTTGTTGCTTTTGTTTCGCAATGTTATTTATAATAACTAACATACCCTGACAAATTTGTGAAAAAAGTAGGAAATTGGGGTCGTAAAGTCTCAAGACAGAATAATCCTAAAATAATTAAAAGAAGTTTCATAAAATGAAAGAAATTAATTTATTAATTTGGTATATATATTATTATGATTCATATTGACAGAAGTTAAATTTTCTATATTATCGTACTACTTCAATAAAGTGCAACTTTATAAACACTGAACAGTGTCATAAATCATGTAGCTATCGTGCAGTTGAACATAAAATAATTTTATCCATTATCTTATCTAGATTTATTTTCTTATTTATCATGTTATCTAAATAAAATTATGAATTATCTTTATCTATTTTACGAGTGTCATCATCTAGATAAATGATTATCAATCTTTTGAATGCAGAGGATTCATTTTAATTTGAAAAATATCGCAGATCCCTATGAAGAAGGTTATTAACTGGTACGTAAAATACCAGAAAAGAGCTTGTCTTTTGAAAAAAAAAACTATGTAGAACCAAGCAACTGAACAACTAAAAGAAAGAAAATGTAAGCGGTAAAAGAAACACTGATATGTGGTGTACACATTAAACATACACGTGGTAATACGTTAAGATTGTTTCCTGCGGACTCCCACAGATGTTACCACGGATCCCTGGGGGTCCACAGACCACAGATTGGAAACCCCTGATCTAGATGATATGTTTTCTAAAATAATAACCCATATTGTTAAATTTAATTAAATTCTATAAAATTATTTTATTTGGTTTCTACTAGGTCCAAATGAAAATAGGAATGGATCATATTCATAGTAGTACACATATATTATGTTTCAGTAAAATATTGTGGTATTTAAAAATAAGTAATTATCAGTGTTTAGTTTTAATTTATTTTCTATATTTCTTCTATTTACTGTCCCAAGAAAACTACGCCAGAAGCCAGTTTTACAAAATAAAGTAACTACTAAAATTCTACGACACACAAAAATTATATAATATTTTGTTTTACTATCGAGTTCTAACTAATAATTTTAATTTTATTTATTCATATCAAACGTAAAAACTTTTGTAGCAAGTTATTTAAGAAAAATACATTGCAATGATGACTCAAATATGTTTAATATTATGTGCATCGTAGACTCTTTATATCATAGACTCCACAGTAATATAAAGTTCTTATTTAATCTATATATTTAAATAAAATATTATAAAAATTTTAAATAAAATAAAATTACTTCTATAAATTTAATTAGTATTTTTTTAAGTAAATACTTAATTTATCTATAAGACCGGAGTTCATAGATCCCAAGTTAAAATCCTGGCTGTATCTCAATTTTTCTCTTTATAGATTGATTTGATTTACATTAATTAAATATTTACTTAAAAAATGCAAATTAATAGTTGAGTTGGTTAATATTTACCTTAAATAAAAATGTCATTGCAGACGACTTTTGTGTCAAGTTTTTCAATTTATGAAAGAGTCATGGGATCAAGACTGCGTATGACACATAACAACAATATAGAGAAAAATTGGAATAAAATCAGATTAGAATCACAGGCGACCGTAGTTGGTTTAAAGCATGTGTATGCCCGGTGCTCATAAGTTTGATTTGATTTAGTCCTACTCAAACTTTTAGTTATATTTAAAAATTTACAAATGATTCTAGCATTTTTGTTGAGATATTTTTATAACTGATTTTATTCATTGTTCTGGAATTGTCACCAATGAAGTATATTTATGTCAAAAATGTCCTATTTAATTTGAAAGTAATCGCATCCATACTTTCGCTGCAGTTGTACAAAACAGGAAACAAATAAACAAGAAATAAATGAAATCAGCAAAAGCGACATTCCTCCCGAATTCTTTTCCACTCACTTCCCTTAGCCGGGAGCAAGGTTTGGCCTGATCCCGTTTCTATATCTGAACAAGAGATTTACAGCTCGTGATTATATGAACTAATTGGAGGATATTGTAGGTGGGTCCGGCGCCGTTGCCGCTGCCACCGTCGCCTGCCGAATGACTGGGCCAGAACACACAACGCCAATTATTCGATCTGGGCCATCGTCATGGTTTTCGTGTTCGCGGAGAGTTTCGCTGTGCAGAGCCAGAAGCGGACTGATTGGAACACATAATTGAAACATTTTTTATTAGTGTCCTTCATTTCTGGATGAGAGAGAGGAATGTGGGCGTACCAATGCAGCTTTTTGTTTTGTTGCAAAACAAAGCAATTAAAATTTGATTCATTTTGCTTCTACACCACTGGTTCTCAAGAAATGCTTTGTCGATATACAAGCTTTACGCTAGTTTTTACTTTTTGAATGAAAAGCATGTGGTTATGGAAGATATAATACTGATCGTGACTGTATTTATTTTATTTTAAGTGATTTTAACTGTATATTTGTATTTATGGGGTAAGTGGTTCAGTGGTATCGAGTCGGCCTGTGAATCTTGAGAACCCTGGTTCGATCCCCACAGCCGACAAACAATTTACACCAATTTAAAAATTTACCCTTGTGGCTCTCCCTCCACTAATCTTTGGAGGCCGTGATTTGACGACTGGTAACTGCACTTCACGCGAAAAAAATATCACTTACCGAGATCTGCTTAGGCAGAATGCCACACCCAGTAATGGGTAAAAGGCGTGATGATATATTTATTTATTTATTTTATATTTGTAAACTTTTGCAAATTTATATTTGAAATATAAGAGTATTTTCCATATTTTTAAAGAAAACAACAATGTATTTCGTTTGTTGTTTTGCTGCTACATGTATTTATTTTATGGAAAAATATATTCTTTCTAGAATAGAGTAGAGCTGAAGTGAATAAATATCAAAATATGAATTGAAGACAGGTAAATAAATATTTGATTAAAATATTCCGTTTCCATTATATTCGTATATGCCAGCTCTCAAATATACGATTTTGTATCACGAACTAACTACAAAGCAATGAAATTGATTAATAGTTTCAACAGTACACGAAATATAGCATCAAGCTCCACAAACATAAATTACTTTTGCAAGTAACCGAAGAAAATCTTCAAAAACTGAACGTAATTTACATTTTAACGTGGACTGACAACCAAATAACAGAGCCATTCACAAGGAAAAGAACACATAGCCACCTTGACGCCAGAATAATTTTGCAATTACACATTCGATACTGTTGCGAAATTGAAGTTTTTTCAGACACTCTGATCGCCGACAGCCGAGGAAAATGTATGCAGAATAAATAATTACGGTTCAATTAAGTACAGGCCCGTCATGAAGGGTGACAGATAACGTCAGCGACAAGCTGTATAATTTATCAGAACGCTCGGTAATTATTGTTCGATAACATATTAAAAGACTTTGGCAAATGAGTAATTATAATTGTACTAATAGTTACCTATAGAATACACTAGTGCAAATGTCAATGCAGTTATTGGAAAAGCTTATAAGCTGATAATAACTTTAATTTGTTAATGTCAACTTATTTTCCGTAAACTAAATGAAGTAATACTCCAGAGAAAATAAATTGTACATATTACAGAAAATATGGTGCTTAATTTGCATGAGACGTTTTTACTATACAGTGTGTAACTGCAATTGTGTTAAATGTATTTTTAAACAAGCGCAGGCGATGCTGCCTTCATTTCTTATAGATTCGTTGTTAGACAAGTGGGCGTAAGTGAAGATTTACGAAACTGGTGTACAGGAGCGAATGGATGAATGTTTGTTGCGTGATGATGGATTTTGGTTGTGAGAAAAGAAAGAGTTCGTATGGAGGAAGTGTTAATGTGGTCGAAATGAGTATCGTGTGTCAGGATGAGAATATTGACGGGTTCGTGCTACCCCATTTAATGGGATATAGCGTGATGTTATGTATGTATGTACGTTCAAATTTGAATACAATTACTTTTGTAAATGCTTTCTAAGAAAACACTTGGATCATGTACATATGAGTACATACATTTTCTCACAACTATGTTAAATGAAACATTACGTAAGAAAATAATATCATTGTACTTTCGTAATTTTGAGTGCGAAGACAGTTTCGGAACTTTCACAAAATGAATAAGTACAGGCGTGAATAATTGCAGGAATCGAACATCTCTTCGTGTTATGGTAATTTCTTTCCAAAACCAAGAATTTTAAGCATAAAATGACAGACTCTTTTGCCGCGGATCTTCGGTTATTCCAATTATACAAATTAACATTAAAATTATTTACATATTCAATAGGTTTGTTCTGATGATGTTGAACCAGACTCAGACTGCTTTCACAATAAATCAGACAACTTGTTTGGCGAAATTCAAAGTAGAGGAATATAAAAAGTCACATTATTTTTTGGAATAGTTTCTTGAAGTGTGCATAAATTACATTTATTGTTGCCACTTGGTTCATCCCATAAATAACGACATAAATGTTTTTATTAAAGTTTTGTTAGGAGTCTAAAGTCTTGATAAAATGTATCTTCTTGTTTTTATATAGGCATTGATCTGTTTTTTTCTTATTCAGGGTGTGCTAGAGTTAGTAGAATTTGTGAGGCGTATTTACAGAAAAATTTTAATTTCAAGAACTGGTAGGTAGGTGTAGGTTATTATTATTCAGAAATATGCTAATTTAATTTCGCAAATACCCTACCTAAAAATAACTGCATTTTAGTATAGGTACAAAATATAAACATATTTTGGTTAAGTAATGTTTTACTTATTGTGTGTTCAATAGATATTTGTTAAACTAGAGAGGATTTAATTATATATTAACATAAATTATAATCAATTAATTTTTGAGAAATTGTATAACGTTAAAAAGACAAATGAAATTGTAGTATTTATAATTTTTTAAGTGAAAGATATTCTGTAAATCTGACTTTATATATATATATATATATATATATATATATATATATATATATATATATATATATATATATATATTTCCGTCATCAAAAACAAGCGCAGGGCAACATTCTCTTTTCTATATCTGTTTGATTCGTCTTCTCACAATAAAGTGTCTAAGCGCAGGTAGATGCTCCCTTCCTTTCGTATCTTTTTAGATTTGTTGTTAGAGCAATGGTCATGAGCAATTTGAGATGATTTGAGCATATGGAATGTACGTCAAATAAAAGATGGATAAAACAAGTTGACAGGAGCGAATGGATGCATTTGATTCAAGGTTTGTTGTTTGATGAAAAATTAAAATGTGAGGAATAAAGAAGCTTTTTTGGAGTGAATTACAAATGTGGTTGAAACGAGGATGGTGTGTTAAGATGAGACTGTTTGACTAAGATTTATTCTTTGATGAATCTGATGACTGGATGTTTTGTGAATGTCTTGCTACCCCATTTGATGGAATATGGAGTGTATGTATCAAATAGTATATTTAAAATAATAAAGCTTGAGCAAAGTTTTCTTTTATATACAACACAGGTTGCTGGAGATAAGCGAATATAACTTGCATTGACTAAGAAAGAGTTCGCGTATTCAAATGTTGCTGACATAAGAAAAACTGTTATAAGTGTTGAACCACTTGTAAGCTGTAGATCTCTAGAACTACGAGTATAATTGGGATTAGGTTCCTGTTGTGCAAAGTAATAAATATATTAAAAAAATAAAAAAGTTAAGAGAAGAGTACATTTTTGAAAGTATGTATTTCAGTGTTACCCTTATTGTTTCAGAAAAGGAACTAACTAGCTATTAAACAGAACTAGTATAACTAGAAGAAGTTTAACTAATGATAAAAGATATAAATTCATAGATACAAAGACATGCATGTAATTTATACCAGTTCTTTGAAAGTTTTGTTTGTAGTATTGTTTATTCTTTAACCAATTAGCCGTAACAGCAGCAAACATATTCCAATGATGGAGGGGTATCGCGCAGAACAGAAACAGAACACAGAGCGATGTCTGTGCCTATGCCATAGCATGCTGCTTCCCGGTTCCTTTGCAGAGCTCACGGCGTATTGATTGAACCGTGCCCAATTAAATTATAACAAACATTAAAGGAAACTCGGCTCCGTAGCAAAGTTTACCGTGAGGAATTTTAATAAGGGCAGCGTAGGGACGAAGGTGTCGAAATAGAAAAGATCATTAACGATATAATTACGTGCGAAGAATCTACATGCAGTCCCGCTAATAACTAAATCGCTTTCTGATGTTAATTTCAAAACAATTAGCTTCCTAATTTAATAACTTGCAAACAATAAATGAAGCAGTTGAATTATGGAGTGCTCTCTTGCCATTTAATTTTGTTTGGGGAATTTTACAAACATGCAGAAAGTATGGTAAATTTGTAATTAAATGGATATGTTATTATTTTATTAAATATCTACCATATTTTAGACGCATACTTTTAAATTTAAAATGAACAAGCTTGAACTTTTTTCATCATTAATGGCCGGTTTCATCAGCAAAAGCTAAATTTTAAATTCAGTTTAAACAATAAAAACAAATCGAAAGTATGACAGTTATGTAAATTTTGATTTAAAGTTTAAAATTTAACATTTGTAGGTGAAACCGGTCATTAGTCGTATTATTTTGTTCCTGATACACTAATGAAGCTTATAATTAATGAAAAGTATAAGAGAAAATTACTTAATCAATAATACCTCCATTTACATACTTAGTTCTTTTCATAATGTCTCAATTGTATAAAACTACGCCATTGAAATTAAATTTTAGAAAATTTTGCAGTTAATCTCAAAATTCTATAAATTATTTGGCGATTGCCAATTTTTTTCCTTTTACTATTAGGTGTAGTACCTATCAAATTAAAGCACTCAAGGAACAAAGAATAGACATAATAGCATGTTATGCATCAAGGGAGAGACACAAGGGATAATCGCGCCCTCTCGTGAAGCATATTATATTTTTCGTAACAAGTGCACAAAAATTACTGTCTTATCGGAACAAATATCAAATATGGGTTGCGTAACTAGTTACCTAGGAAACGCCGCAAACAGCTAATAATCGTAGTCTCTAGGGAGAGAAACATCTCTCTAGGAATAGAAACATGCTACCTAGGGAGAGAAACATCCTACCTAGGGAGAGAAACATTATGGAGAAAAGCAGTGTTTCTCTCTCTAAAATTAGGGAATAAGAACGTGTTTCTTGTGCATGTGTTACGAAAATAAATTTATATATCATTGTACCATTTTATCTATTATTGGGTGTAGCATTTTGTCGTAGCAGATCTTAGTAAATCAATTCCGATTTTAAATATTTTGAGATACTACAACTGAAAAAAAAATTCTTCTTTACTAAGGTATAATTCGGCGTAAATGATTGTGATCACGTTTCCATCGCAAACCTATATTAGACCTAAACTTTATATTCTACCTAAATCAAAATAGGTAAAAAGGTTTAAACAGTTTTACTTTTCACTTGTCCCGACATATATTACTATGGAACCCAAGTATGATGGAAAGAAGTATGTCTTCAATATTTAAAGATTATATCTGCGTCAAAACTAATACAATATTATGTTGTTTAGTTTATAATTATTATATTAATTATCACCATAATATAAAACAACGCCTATAGTGGCCATGTTTACAAATGTATAAATTATAATTTGACATAATTTCCGAGTATCAAATAAAATCAATCAGTGACAATATTATTTTTCCGAATCTGGAATATATTTGCCCTACAAATATTTATTTTAATTTAAGTTATTACTTGATGTAAACATAAACTTTTGTTTCATTTGCTTAGTACTAACATACGCCAGGTGTACTATACTTTGTAAACGTAACCAGTGCAAAGCAAGCTTCGATAAAAATGTATTTCAATAATAATTCTTTTTTTTTACTGATACCTAATGAACTACAAATAGATATTTTTTCTGTATTGTGAATTTAATTCCAGCTCCCAAATATGCAGGTAGAGAGGAAGCTAGAAATGTACAAAATGATATTTGAGTGATTTTCCATTTAATAGTTATTTACGATAATAGTATGTAAAGCTAGTCTTTAATCACAAGCAGATCAAAGTTAAAATGCGAGCGTAGTAAGTATTGTAAGATTCGCGAGTTGCTAAAGAGGGTATCACACATGCGCATACTTGTATATCTGCAATTAGTTGTAGATTTACTGCAACTTCATAAGTTTTGTTCAAGTTTTCACGTCTGAGAGACAAGTTTCATGCAACTAGTTACCAAACATGAAAATCTGGAGAATAAGCTGCTGAAATCTTTGATTTAAAATTATATTCAAGCGCAATTCTGTGTAGTTATAATAAAAATCTCTAACAATTGATGCGAGCATAACAATAATACGATATTAACTCCAAGTGAAGTTGTGTATAGAAAAGAAAGTTGCAATAATCCAGCAGTGGTATCGAGTCGGCCTGTGGATCTTGAGAACCCTGGTTCGATCCCCACAGCCGACAAACAATTTTCACCCATTTAGATCTACCCCTGTGACTCCCTCTCCACTTATATCTTTGAGGGCCGTGATTTGATGGCTGATAACCGCACTTTACGCGAAAAAATATATTACTGATCGAGATCTGCTTAGGCAGAGTGCCACATCCAGTAATGGGTAAAAGGCGTGATGATATATTTATTTATTTATAATAAACAACATTATTGACAACAATCAAACTGCATACCAAAATAAAGTTCGCATATGCCTGATACCAAAAGTTACAAATTGCCAAAATTATTCTGAAACCGATTAGAGATATATGCGTATGTGTGATAACTCCTTGTGTACAGTATTTTATCTACGACCGAAAATATTAGCAAAAATATCTAAATTATTGACATGAATATTATTTTGGAGTAATGAAAAATAAATTATTTTATTGAGTTAATTATGGTAACTTGTTAAAGGGAAACCCGTAATTGATGGACTGAAAACAGCCAACTAAAAGTCAATTTTACACACGGTCATAGACAAACTAATATTACTATTAAATAGACAATTTAAAGTTGATGAGGTATACTGGTCGCAGCAGTTAAATAATTATTTATCATTAGTGAGTTTGCATCCTTCCGTATTCGTAACTCGGAACATATTTTAAAAGAGATAAAATAAAATGATATAAAAGTCCTAAATTATGCACACTTATTTATAACACGTCAAGCAAGTAGACAGAGCGAATCCTGCAACATCTCACAGCAACTGGTGATGAAGTTACGCTCGTCGACTTTTTACCGTACGTGACCGCATTAATTATGGGGGCCGTACGCTTGATTTTAAAAGTATTTGCACAGCACAATACGGCGCTTTCTCATTACCGTCGCCAGGGCTTTTGTCCGCGGACACGCCAACAGAACGGCGGCAACGGCAGCAATTTCCTCCCGCGCGCCAGGAGACGCAACAAAAGCTCCAACGTCGGGCGAAGGGTGCGGACGAGGTAGAAGATACACACAGGACGTAAGCGAGGGAGGGACGCACTCAAGACTGGGAAGATAAATACAGTGGGAATAGATAAACAAGAAAAGCGAAGAGATAACCCGAGTAATTTCCCAGGAAAAGGAATAATTGATAAAGTAAGGAAATGGGTTCTTTCCAGAGCGCGCGTATTTAGCAAGCCGTTGGCCCAATGCAAACAAATAAATACGATTGTTGCGCGTTGTAATTACCGCCACAAGTTAATAGTATCCACGGATTTATCGTGCATGGGTTGTTAACCCTAACAATGTTGTTCGCGCATGAGCTTTTTTACTGTCGGTGTCGCAAACGCACTTACAAAGCGACTGGAGTGGAATATTACCCATTTCACTTGTGTATTATAACCACTACCACTGTTATTGTAATTGCACAAGTTAATTTCTAATTTTAGTAACCATTTGAAGTCAGTGACTTGAATCCAACGAGAATTTCTTAAGGACTGGTTTTATGGTGCAGTAAAATTCTTAAAACTACTTATATTTTATAGGAGTTATTAATTAAGCAAGTGCAAGGGATAATATTTTTACTTATTGAACTATAACTTTACTATTTTATTAATATAAATAAAATAAATGAAATAAAATACAATCTTTTTTACCAGCAATCAGGTTAACTATAGGATTCACATGCGTACGACAATTATTGACTATCAATTTATTTAATTTATTTATTTTAATGGGGTAGGTGGCTCAGTGGTATTGAGTCGGCCTGTGGATCTTGAGAACCCTGGTTCGATCCCCACAGTCGACAAACAATTTTCACCAATTTAAATCTAACCCTGTGGCTCCTCCTCCACTAATATCTTTGGGGGCCGTGATTTGACCGCTGGTAACCGCACTTCACGCGAAGAAATATATCACTTACCGAGATCTGCCACGACAGTATTGGGTGAAAGGCGTGATGATATATTTATTTTATTTATAATTTATTTTCCATTTTTCACGCTAGTCCGTACAAAGCTTCCATATCTTAAGTTCATTTATTAACGAAGTACATAATTTTGAACACTGCAGAAATTAATTTTTAAGCTGCATTTATAATTAATTAATGTTAGTAATGATTTACAATGAAGTAAAGTAAGGAGGAGCAAGGAGAAAGAAGCAAAACAAGAGATAACAAACTCTTATCTTTCTGTTTTGCGTTCCTTAAAATGATATTCTAGTAATCGGTGATTAATATTTTTAATTGTTACTCTGCCAAAACTGAACGTGTAGTTGAGTAGCTTGATATTACATAAAAATGGATCGAAATATTATACTTGTAGGAATTAATAAATCACTCTAGTTCAAACAAGCGATGTCAAAGTTAAATAAAAGATGTCGACATTTTATATATCATTTGTTTGGTTGAAAGTGCGTTTAGTAACTGTAACCCTATTATATAATTTTATTATAAGTTCAGCTTAACTCTTAAACTTGTTAAAATATTGTTTAAATTTAAATGTCCGTCAGTACGGTGGTGTGGATAGCAATATGGAATTAGAATTCTGAGATCCGGAGTTCGAATCTCACTCAAGCTAAAAATTATATAAACTACCACACTGCGATTCGGTGAGTGCGGACTCTGTACTGCAATTGGGATTAAGTTTCTGTTGTATAGCGTTACATAAATAAATATATACAGAATGAAATTTAACTTGGTCCAAATTTAATTTGGTCCAAATCGATTATAAACTGTAGGTTTTTTTTCACATTAAATTTGCAATATTTAAAGAAACGCTTTGGTCATCTACAGGTCAAAATTTAGTTTGGCTGAATCGGTTAAAAACTGCATATCTGCAAAAAAAAAACTCTATTTTGTTTGGCCGGAAGTTGGCAATACTTAAAAACAATTGAAAAGTGTTGGTCATGTACAGGTTCACCTTGAGTTTTATAAATCAATGTGTTCAAATCGGTTGGAAACTGTAGGGAGAAGATACGTCAGTGACCAACGACTGAACGACTCTCCCCAGGATTTCTATATAAAATATTTAATTTTTGCCGACGACACAGAATCGTAACGATCACATAAGTCTTTTTGAGAATCGACAAGGTTATAATAAACATGGCATGATTTAAAAGTAATGTGGTTACTCGCCTTTGTAAAATTATTTATGCATTGATGAACAAACAAATAAAATTATTGCTGTCTCACATATGACCGCGACAAACCGTGAAATTAAGTTCAGTAATGTAATTACTTATATTCAAATAGTTATTTGCGCAATCACGCAATGTAACATTAGACTATTTCCAACCTCTGATAATCTACCAGTACAGGGTGTGGCACTATACCGTAGCAAATCTCTGTAACATTTGCGCGTAAAGTGGGATTACCAGTCATCAAATTACAGCTCCCGTGCAAGGAAAGCTACAAGAATAATTTTAATGTGATGAAAATCTATTGTCGGCTTTGGAAATTGAACACAGATTCTTAGTTTCACAGACCGATACATTTCCACTGAGCTCGGATATATACAGAACAATTATTCGTGGAATAAACAATAGTATGTATGTCCGACATTATGATATTCGATTCTGGAGATCCCGAGTTCGAATCGCACTTAAGCTAAAAATTATTTATGAACTATTACACTGCGGCTCGGTGAGTGCGGACCCTGTACTGTAATTGGGAATTAAGTTTCTGTTATGCACCGTAACACAAATAAATAAATAAATAATGATAGACAAATATTACAAAAAAAGCCCGTTGTAGTTCATGTTTTACATATTATTTTTATTTCTATGTCGCATTCAGTTACTTTTATTTCATAAATAATAAAATCAATTTCATGGTATTAACACTGACAAAATTAATACACATTTGAAATTTAATTTATTTTGACATTTATTAGTTAGGTACAAGTTCAAATTCATAATTATCTGGATTATGTTATAAAATTAAATATACTTAATTTTGAATAAAGAAGCGTTTTGCATTAATATAATTATTTTATTATTTATTTATTAATTAAATAACTTAAGAACTTTACGAAAAAATATTCCCAAAAAGAATTTTTTTTTTAAATTTATATATCGGACCAACTACTAAGGTCATATGCCGATATGTCCTTTGTATGGTCGCCACGGGCGAGACCCGAACCCACGACCTTATGGTTGCGAGTCAGGCCCTCAACCCGCGCGACCATCACGCGGGACCAAAAAAGAATTACAAAAACAATTGTTCAAAATTAACATTGTAAACTCGATATAGGAAAAATATATTCCATCAAAAGCTAAAAAATATTATCAAATGAATAATAATTTGCTATATCTACTCATATTTAAGCTTTATGTTTTTGAAAATAACTCAATTGGTATGATTATGTTTATTTACTTCGTATATACCTATTGTTGCCCATACTTGTATAATTATATTTCTGTGTATTTTATATCTCGGTTAGATATATTGCTTTTTGATTATTTGCTAATTAATATATATTGTACAAATTGAAGTTTATGTCAAAGAACAGCTCCGGCTGAACTTTGCAAATAGAAGAATATTGTCATTAGAAAAATATTGCGATAATTTTAGTTCAAAATTTGTCATTTTTGTACCTTATATTTTATTCCGTAAATTATTCTTAAGTTATTTAATTTTAGATTAAGATTATTTCTGAATCATCCTGTACATACTAATGATACCTAATTATTTTTAAGATTATAAATGCACTGCTTCTCTATTATAATAAGTACATTTGAAACGAATGACGCTTGCTCTTTGACGCGTAAGGAAACAATGTTCTAAATATTTTCTTCTTAAAACGTTTTATGCTTTTGAAATTGTTTTCCTTTTCTTATTATTCGCAATTCTCCTTTCGTATTTATATTTAAATTTTTTGCATTCTTTATGTATCATTAACTTTCATTTCATCTTTTCCATTTCGTATTTTTACGTCTGGCTCATGTAACTCGTTTCTGCCGACTCACGGTGCTCTGCATATACGTCAGTTCCAACGATTTTAATAAATGATGCATATAAACCAGCCTGATTGCACTCACGAAGGGGCGTTCGCATATTATGTTATGTATTTTTGATAACAATGAAATAGTACCAGACACTCTTACCAATTTTATTTCTAGATTTATTTTGACATACGCTTATACCACATTAATTTCTTCACATCAATATTTTAAAACTATTTAAATACATAGGCTGGTAGTACAAGCTCTGTTTTTGGGTGTTCTAAGAGCACGGTTTTAACATGTTAGAGATAGCTAAAACATCCAAAAACACTGCTCTTAAAACAGGCAAAAACAAAGCTTGTGCTACCAGCCATAGAGTTTAATTACGGAGACCATACGTCTTTTATTACGGTGGACAGTCCTCTATTTTAGAGTGTTGTCTTTTACATATTATATTTATCTGCGACCAATTTTATTTCTAGATTTATTTTGTCATACGCTTATATCATATTAATTATTTCACATCAATATATTAAAATTATTTAAATACATAGAGTATAATTACGGTAACCATACGTCTTTTATTATGGTGGACATTCCTCTATTTTAGAGTGTTGTCTTTTACATATATTTATCTACGACCGTGTATAAAATTGTTTCTTAGTTGACTGTTTCTAATTCGTGTAATAAATAGGCTTCAGGGATCTTTTAGTTATTATTTTATTCAATAAAGTTGAGGTTTCGAGGAGAAAAACTTTACCATCTGCAGCATTATGCCTATGGCACAACAGAACGCACCCGTCATCGACGAAAATTAGAGGCTCATCTATTTCCATCGAAGAGCTCATCGATGAAACGAACGTATCTCATTTCACTCGTATCTTTTGTGTCTCATTTCACGTTAGCATATTTTTGAAATTTAGTTTTTCTTTCTCAACTTTAGAAGCTTTTATTTTTCGTCAATGACGGGTGCGTTCTGTTGTTTCATCGAAGAGCTCATCGATGCTCTTCGACCAGTGTGCCATAGGCATTAGACTTATTAACAGTAAAATATGAAAAAAGTTATACTTCCCGAACTGTGTTGAATAAAGAAATAACAACAGGATTGCACAATTAATTTACACGGATCCTACCAATATTATTTGAATTAAAAGCTAGATAATTTAATAATTAAACAACGAATAATTGTATTTAGAAGCTAGATAAAACAATAAAAGGTAACAAAAAAGAAACTGCAGTCTAATATTCCAATGTAAATTTTTTATTTACTTACCTAAATTGTTTGAAATTAGACAATAGAGAATAGATAAAGTTAAAGGCGCGGTGACCGAGCGTGTTAAGGCACATCTCTTAATATACTGTGTCGTCACCCGAACCAAGGTTCGTCTGTTCGAATCCGCCTGTCGACAATGTGTGATTTGTCGTAAAATATAAAATACAGTTACATGTATTTATCACACTCGGGCGCTATAAGCTAGTCACTTATACGCCTTAAATAATGTAGCATTCGACTACGAAAACCGGCAGTACGGCAGTGTAAAAACTGCGGCTCGGTGTGTCCGGTAGGCCCAGGCCCGATTTGGGCTGTAGCGCCACAGATGATGATGAATAGATAAAGTAAATATTTTTTTGATAAAATGTTCAAACTTTGCAAATAGAAGTAATAGCATGATGCTGGTACTGATATTAAAGTACTCTCGCCGAGACAGAATTTTCATTTTTCAGATTATAAATTTGCATTGAAAGTATAAATGGAACGAAGGAACAATGCAGTATTTGTATATTATTTGCATGCAATGTTGTATGTATTCCCAGGTTGACATTTTGAGAGTTATCCCGAGTTCTCTTTATTTTCCGCTGTGTGAAAAGTAAAGAAATGCAATACCGAAACGAATTATTAACTTTCTCCATAACCGTTCACACACAGTGTGATAACATCATCCGCAATTGTTTCTTTCTTCTTTTCTACTAAATGGGTGACAAATTGTATGTCATTTAAATTTTGTATGAATAAAATAATTGCTTTAAAATAAAATGTAACAATTTTTTCTGTGACATACTTTCTATGCGATAATTTTAATTTAATTTCTGTCATAAATTTAACTTAAAAAGAAAACGAATATAATTTAAACATTACAACAATTTATTTGAATTATGTATTTTATTTGTTGTGTGGAAATAATATTTAATATTTAATATATATATATATATATATATATATATATATATATATATATATATATATATATATATATATATATATATTGCACCAAATATAATATTTTTGAAATAATTCAAATATTGTCATTAAATTTATATTATACCGGGTGGTGCTCGGTGAGTGCGAACATAGGAATTTAACATGGGATATTAGTTTTATGCAATTTCCTGCTCTCCTGTACATTTTACGGAAAAAACTGTAGAGGGAAGATTTGTTCAGAATTAAAAGTTACCCATGAAACTGTTTTAACATGTTTTATTAAGTTTTTGGTTTAGCCGTAACATTAAAAATAAATTTCGAAATTTCTGTTACTTTGTAGCAATAGCCATGACTTTTCTTTTATTTTTATGACAAATGCGTTAAATGTCAATTTTTGATGTTTATTAAAGTTAATCTTATAATTTAAATTAAATCTTTGTGTAAGCTATAAAATGAATGTTTATTCAAACGAAGAACGTGTCTTCATTATTAAAAATTATTATGGAGGAAATAGTTATAGGAGGGTGCGGGATTTATTTTCAATTAAATATGAAGATAAACCAATTCCAAGTGTATCAACAATTTCAAAACTGGTTACAAAATTTGAGATTACAGCTAGTGTAGCTGTGACCGATGGTAATGAAGGCAATAATAATAATAACAGAATACGTCATAACGAAGTGAATGAAGAATTGGTATTGGCTATGATATCTCAAAATTCAAGGTACAGCATAAGACATATTGCTTCTGAATGTGGTTTGCATCATTCAACAGTTCTGAGAATTTTAAAAACACATGGATATAAATCTTACAAATTTCAAACACATCAAGAACTTCTTTTGGCTGATTTTGAAACTAGAAGTACATTTTGTGAAATTATGCAAGAAAAGGCAAATCGGGACCAGCACTTTATTTCGTCGATTTGTTTTACAGATGAATGTACATTTACTTTAAATAATGAACCAAATGTTCAGAATACTCGTATGTGGACCACAGAAAATCATCATTTAACTGTGTGTACAGGTACCCAATATCCTGAGAAAATTAATATTTGGGTTGGAATTTTTAAGAACAGGATTATACCATTTGAAATTATGGGAAATTTAAATTCTGATATGTATTTAGAACTTCTGCAAAATCATATAGGTCCTGCATTGGATGAGGCAGCTGCAGTAGATGAGGATATTTGGTTCCAGCAGGATGGGTGCCCGGCTCATTATGGAATAAATGTGCGGGAATATTTAGATTTGGTTTTTCCTAATCGGTGGATTGGTCGTGGTGGTGGAATAAATTGGCCTGCAAGATCTCCGGACCTAGCTCCTTGCGATTTTTTTTTGTGGGGGCATCTTAAAAGTAAAATTTACTCTAAACACTACGAAAATTTAGATTTACTAAGACAAGCTATATTCGAAGAATGTGATAATATTACTGACAGGCAATTAGCCAATGTTAGAACTTCGTTTTACAATAGACTTGGTTATTGTCTTGCTGAAAATGGTGGCTTGTTTGAACATTTATTGTAATTTCTTTATTTTTTTATGTAGGTATATTAAATAATATTGTTACAATTATTACTTATTATTTCACATTAAATTATTGTAATTTAAAATTTTTAAAAAAAATTGAAATTGTTGATAAACTTGAAACTGATTTATTATTAAATATGAAAATAAAACTTTGTTCAAAGAATAAAAAATGTGATTTTTTTGATTTAATTTAAATTATAAGATTAACTTTAATAAACATCAAAAATTGACATTTAACGCATTTGTCATAAAAATAAAAGAAAAGTCATGGCTATTACTACAAAGTAACAGAAATTTCGAAATTTATTTTTAATGTTACGGCTAAACCAAAAACTTAATAAAACATGTAAAAACAGTTTCATGGGTAACTTTTAATTCTGAACAAATCTTCCCTCTACAGTTTTTTCCGTAAAATGTACAGGAGAGCAGGAAATTGCATAAAACTAATATCCCATGTTAAATTCCTATGTTCGCACTCACCGAGCACCACCCGGTATATATAATATGAACTATATAAAATAAAATTATTGTACCAAAGATAATATTTTTTAAATAATTTAAATATTGTCGATAAATTTAACATTAAACTTTTTATTTTATAGTATGAACTAATATTACGTCATTACATACAGATGTCAGAAATGTTAAAAAAAAATGATTTCAGTACAAAAAATAGAAGATCGTCGTCCGCTTTTGTTACAATGTTTAGACGAACACAGTGAAGATATTTCTAATGTAATACTACAATTAGTTAGTATTATGTAAAATAAGGATAATCCTGATGTAAGAATGGACATTCAAGTACAAAAATATTACTAAAATTATCCTAAACCAATTGTTGATATATGGAATTTTTTAAAATAAATATCACTATAAAAAGTGCAATGTATCAAATTGCAAAATATGCATTACAAGAAATAATTAAGTAACACAGTTTTTATGTTCTGTTAAGATGGGAAATGACAGACGAATAAAAATATTTATGTGTAAAGATATTCAAAAAATATTTATACGTTTAAACTACCGAAATTTTGACTACATTTGTTTAAATAACATAATTTTCAAAAGAACTGAAATCTGCAAATTCTTTTTCGTAACACATGCACAAGAAACACGTTCTTATTCCGTAATTTTAGAGAGAGAAACACTGCTTTTCTCTCCCTAAGTAGGATGTTTATCTCCCTAGGTAGCATGTTTTTCTCCCTAGAGACTACGATTATTAGCTGTTTGCAGCTTTTCCTAGGTAACTAGTTACGCAACCCATATTTAACATTTGTCCCGATAAGACAGTAATTTTTGTGCACTTGTTACGAAAAGTATAATATGCTTCACGGGAGGGCGCGATTATCCCTTGTGTGAAGTTGGCAAACCTCGACTTCAGCTCTCGCTTACGTCTCGGTTTGCCAACTTCACACGCGAGAATAATCGCTTGTTTCCCTCCCTTGATGCATAACATACTATTTCATTCTTATACCGATATTGAAAATTAAATTAAAACAATCTTGTATCTAGAAGCTTGGTTCACCTATCTGGATTTTATTTTCATTTATTTGTCATACTGTCACTGTAATTACAACTAAATAATCGTCTCCTAACAACATTCAATTTATATACATAAGGCCGTTAGTGCGGTGAGATTCCTCATGCCTCGCACCTGGTCTACAAATAATACAAGTTTGTCACATGAAATAAAACATCATCAGACAGCGATAATAACGCAGCGGCGTTCAATTAAAATAGCGTAATATCGTAGAGAAATGAAACAGATTCGTAAAGAGTACTCACGTGTTATATCGCTTCATTAGCTGCTTCCTTGGACATGAGGCCAACCAGCGTAGCCGCCGCAATCAATCTGAAAAACAAAACAAATAATTAGCTCTGTTTTCTATTTTACTGAGACATGCACAGTGGTAGCGGGATTTTTGGAATATTTGAGAAGACTTAGTCAAGTTGAATTAAGATCAGTTATAATTAGATATCTCCGCTAGCTATGGAAAAAAGCTTGTTAAATCCATTTAAACGAAAAGCGATAAAAATAATTTATTTTACAACGTTCTTCCTGATTATCGGGTACCGAATATTTGATAAAAACGGAGAATGATTTTCGGCGTTCTTTTGTAGGATGTTTAATTTTGTAAATGGATTCGAAACACATTAATTTGTATTCCTAGATAAATGCATCGCTATAAACTACTGAAGCTATAATCATATCTAGAATAAATGAGGATGGACTTCGTTCACGAGTTATTTATTTTGCGGTAAATGCTACTTGCTTGTAGCTATAATGGAATTTTGATTAATTAAATGAATACCTATAAATAGTATTCTAAACCTAAAGAATGTAATTCTGGAATCATTTATTTCCATCTGGTAGGTACTAATTAAATTAATTAAAATTTAAAGATACTCTTATTTACCTTTTAACTATATTTTAATTAACTTTGACATCGAAGAATTCTTTTATAATTTTAGAGATTATTATATCGTAGCAAAGAATATTAATATAATATTTGCTGAAATATTAATTCACAGTAAAAATAAAATCAACATGAATTCAATTTTTATTATCAATTTTAATTAGAAAATTGAATGAAATAGTTTAATGGTTTGATTTCCTTCTTGAAACAATATAGGCAGACAACGTTTTGGTCAAGAATTGAGGCCATTTTCAAGACAAAACACTAGATTAAAATTTAATACTAATGGTTTTACTAGGACCTGTGTCATAATTTAAAAAAATAGTTATTTCTAAGCATTAATTATTAGTATATATATATATATATACAGGGTGGTGAATCAAATTGCGCACCATAGCGTTTTCAATGCTATTTTTCATCTGTCAAAACGACAACGTTGGCCGTTTTATCTGTCAATCGTTGATATTAAAACGCCAAGTATTTATTTATTTTTTGTTCAATTTCATGGCTGTCTGTATTTTCAACACAACTTTCGACATTTTAATATTTAATTTCTGTCGTTACAAAGCATGTAATAGAAGTCATGTTTATTGATTTAGATGCAGAAATTTATGCCCTAAAACTTTTATTTGAAGCTTTTTTGCAAAAATAATTAGGGAAGCCAATAATTGAACATTTGAAAAATAGCATTGAAAACGCTATGGTGCGCAATTCGATTCACCACCCTGTATATATATAACATCATGCTATATTTTATTTAAATTGGGAGGCACGAACCCTTGAAACATTCAAAAATAACCACTCATCATTAATCAAATAATTGTTTTTTTATCAAATATCGTTTCAATCACATTCAGAGTTCTCTCCATACAAGTTCATTTATTCCTCACACTTGGAATATACGTAGCATATTTATTTATTAAAAAATAATTATTCAATTATTTAATATTGTTTAAAATATTAAAATTGTATGTTTAAATGAAGAGTAATTTATATGTCACCTGATACAAAATAAAATAAATTATCGTAGTTTACATCGATATATATTGCTTGTCGAGTAAGCTTATTAAAATATGTCTTATCTAAATAAGATTCTGCATAAGAAAATATGAAGAATAACATCTCTATCCAAGCTACAGTCCGATTATAAATCAATTTCCTACAGTAAACAAAACAGTGAACTTGAAAAACAGGTAACGCATGGCTGCCAACAACTTGCCTGTTTTTGTTGTTAAAATAACGGAACCTGCCATTACTGTGAATACGAAACTTCAATCTCCTATATCTTGTTTGTTTACACAACAATAAATGACAGTTAATTATTTTCCAATATCGATACGCAAGTTAGGTAACCATTATTGGACGATATTACCTTTTAAAAATAATCAATCTTTTATGTAAGCTTTCATTAGAGTAATTTCCGAAAATAAACCTGCTATATAATAACTAACTACTATTATATGATATCTTTGTATCTATGAATAAAACACTTTAAAGGTCATTACTAATAGGATGATAATTAAGTCGTTACTAATAAAATAATCAACGAAATGCAATATTGTTTCTTTGAGTAGTTCAGATGTTTCTAAGTACTGAAAATTGGTATTGGTGTAGCATGTATCCACCTCCAATTAATTTTTACCATACAAATGCGTTCAAAACTGAGGAAACCCTAGAAAAAAAGACCCCTAACCATGCTTGATCTTGTACAGAACGAATTTTTATGGTAAAAAGTAATTAGAGGTGGATACGTGCTACACCAATCCCGTGAAAATGTAGATGACAAAAACATAATTCATAATATATGTTAACCTAACAAATTTAGTCATGCAACAGTCTTCTGTCTCAAACATGGTTTAAAAAGTACTTTTTTTTAAATATTGTGGAAATGAAGACTTGAGATGTGACACTAAAATTTTAACGGCTTCTTTTCCATCTTTTAAGGTCGTGATTTGCCGGTTAATCAAAGTACTGCACGCACTAAAATATATCATTTACTATTATCTGATATAACAGTGTAACAATCAAAAAATGATTAAAATGGTGTAATGCTCAATTTTGCAAATTTTTTAATATTCGTATTATGATATTTTTCTTAAATCAAAAATAAAATTTAGTTGCATCATAAATATATTAATATTTATTTATAAATATAGTTCTGGTTGATTTAATTTTAAAATATTGACGTCATTAGATATTAATAAGATATCTTATCTGAATTACTGTAAAATAATGTGTTATTGTTTTGTTCATGATATTGTTTTTGAGGAAACAAAATTCATCGTTAGATCTAAAATTATGGATACGAGACTAATTCGAGAAGCGATTAAAATTCAAAAACATCCAAATAAATTCAATCAATATGCAGGTCAAGAATTAAAGTCAAATTTGTTATATCTTAGTTATATATTTATTAGTTAGTTTCACATTTTAACAAAAGTGTACGTCTACTACCCCGACATATTTTTAAATCAAATAAACTTAATAATTAAGACAATCTTTGCTTTAAGTTTTGTAAATTTTATTTACCTGAAACTGACAGGAAAATAAACATTTTCCTGATCTTTAAGACTCAGGAAAGCTTTGCTTTGCATGCCTAGTCAGGAAAATAACATATTGCCTGCCTAGACAGGTAATGAAAGAAACGTGAGTGTCTAGTTACTTAAGAACATAAAATACTGACTGAATATATATGTCAAATATTTATTTTAATTTAAATTAATTTAAAATATGTATTATTTGTTTATAAGTTTCAGGTAAAATGTTATACGTAACACGTCAGTAAAGCTTCTTACAGGATCTACTCATCCTGTAATTGAATGCTTTCCTGACTTTTTACGTAAATAACTATATTAATTCCACGTTCCATTCTTTTCTATTTCTTAATAAAGTTATACGATCAATGTACCGCAACGTCGAATTAAATAAAATTTACTCGGACTTCAACCAAAAATTGTTTTTTATAATTATATTTGTTAATATTTATGAAATAAATTAGTTTGGGAAAAACGAACATAAAAGATGAAGTTCGTGAGAAATAACCTAATGTCGTATTCTCGTTTTGTAGTCTTGGAGCAGCAAATAGACAAAAACTGAATTTGGCCTATTTTATCAGCAGCGTATTAAAACCGAATTCCCAACTCAGTGCTGAAACTTATGCCTTCATTCTCGGGTTAGAAACCTATTTTCTGTTTGTTCTGTTTTTGCAGGCCACTAAAGTTTTAATTGAGAGATGTAATTTTCATGATTTACTGCTTATGGTGTCGCACAAAAAGTGTGTACAGGGTAAGTACTTTTGGGAACTCGGAGGACTGTCATAGTTTTTAACAGAAATTATTTATGGGAATGAAAATTTATACGAAGCATAGTTGTTAAAAGTTTCAACGTAGCTGATAGCAGCAGACAGGAGATCCCATGTGTCTCGCTGTTTTGTGCTAAGTTCTAAGCTCAACTAACTTGTGCCATTAAAAATAATTCAAGTATACCAATAAATATAACTTTGCTATTTTACTTTGTTTGTTTTACTAACTATATTCTTATGATGCAAATTTAATTTTCTTTACTGTTAAACCTTGTAGAAAACTCTTCAAATTCTATACAATTCAAAACAATACAGTCTTGTAGAACATTTGCCAAACAGCATAATAATGTATTATTGTATAGTTCCAGGTAGTTCGAGTAAGAAATAAAATTGATACTAAATCGTGCATAAAATTCATATTCATGTCTATACAGGTGTTTCACAAGTTATGATTATGAAACAAAAAGATTTTTATCCAAATTCGCAAAATTACGATTTTTAGCAGTTCTCTTAAAGTACACTCTCCTTGCAAAGGATAAGTGTCAAATGTTTTAAGATATTTCGTGATGTAATTTTTAACGTAAAATTGGTACCGAGAGCGTTTTATACTTTGTATTATTTGTATCTTGAATTAAATATAAGCATGGAGAATATATATATCGGATGTCTACTTTTTTCCGAACATAGGAAATTGAATGTTAAAATTTTGATTTAGCGATATCTCTTTACCTATTAAGTTTAGAACAAAAGTCTACTGAAGAAATATGTTCAGAATGAAAATAAAATAATAATTTGTTTGTTGTGTCTCACATTATTTGACATATTGGAACAGAATTGGAAGCTTACTCTAATTTATTTATTTATTTGAGCATTTAATTTCATAATCAAATTAATTATAGCAACTATTTTTTTTCTACATAATCAATACAAATAAATGCCTATTATTAAGTTATCTAATTTGTTTTATTTCTCATGGCACTCTGATTATTGCTTTAAAGCGTGTATTTTCTTTTGCTTCTAACTCGGACATAAGAAACAATTGAACAACAAACTTATACTCTATGAATTCAGTTTTTCATTTTGAACATATTTTTTGAGTACACTTTTGTTCTACAATTAATAGGTAAAGAGATATCACTAAATCAAAATTTTAACATTGAATTTCATATGTTCGGAAAAAAAGTAGACACTCGGTATATATATATATATATATATATACATATAAATAAAAATATCTTCACATTTGGTTATTTGGTGCTCCACAAATTTCTGCAAATTGTGACGTCACATTGAATACTACGAATTGTCTTTATTAAATTTATTACTAAAAAATTTATATTTTCAGATTATTTTTGTTCTAAATAGTTTAAAATTCGGCATTCTTTGACAATGATTTAAAATAAAATAAAACTTTATATGTGAAAGACCCAGGGTTCGTAAATATCATGATATTTATAATAAATATCAAAATATCTGATATATAAGATATATATCAGATAAATATTACTTTTTGGATATTTATTTTTTAATTTTAGTTTTTGTACACATTTAGAAAAACTGAAAAATTCGAAAAATTTCACTTTTCCGGAGGCTATATCTCAAAAACTAAACAAGATATGGAAATGCGCTCAACGGCGTTGAATTCCCCGTGTCCAAATTGACTTGTAAGCAAATTTTCATACAATTTTATGCAATTTAATATTTTTAATTATTTCCTAAGGGGTACCCCTTTGGTTTTTTCAGATTTTAATTCAATTTTACCAATAATCTTTAATCGTAGGATTATTAAAACGAAAATTTACATACATATGTATTTTGACCCACTGAATCCAGTAGTGCAATCTTCAAATGCATATGACTTCTGGTTTTCGAGAAAATGTTAAAAAACCGCTTTTTGCGATTTTTTTGGCGGAAAATTGAAAAAAAATAAAAATCGCTGAAACTATGTTTATAAGTTAACTGAAGCACGAGAAAATTAATGCCGTTGAGCGCGTTTTCATATCACATTTAGTTTTTGAGATATAGCCTCGGAAAAGTAGAAAAACTGATAAATTCGAAAAATTTCACTTTTCCGGAGGTTATATCTCAAAAACTAAACAAGATATGGAAATGCGCTCAACAGCGTTGAATTCCCCGTGTCCGAATTGACTTATAAGCAAATTTTCATACAATTTTATGCAATTTAATATTTTTAATTATTTCAGATTTTAATTCAATTTTACCAAAAATCCTTAATCGTAGGATTATTAAAACGAAAATTTACATACATATGTATTTTGACCCACTGAATCCAGTGGTGCAATCTTCAAATGCATATGACTTCTGGTTTTCGAGAAAATGTTAAAAAACCGCTTTTTGCGATTTTTTTGGCGGAAAATTGAAAAAAAATAAAAATCGCTGAAACTATGTTTATAAGTTAACTTAAGCACGAGAAAATTAATGCCGTTGACCGCGTTTTAGTTTTCGAGAAATAGCCTCGGAAATGTAGAAAAACTGAAAAATTCGAAAAACTTCACTTCTCCGGAGGCTATATCTCAAAAACTATTTGATATTTTTATATAATGGATATATATCATTGCAAAAATATGACGATATATATCAAAATAAGTATCATGATATATATCGATCGATATATATCTTCGAACCCTGGAAAGACCACATCCCCATGTTATGAAATCTTAAAAAATGGGCATAAAATTATCAATTCAGCCACCAACAATGAGATGCAAGTCTTATGAATATTAAGTTCAAATATGAAGAAGTAGGGTAGCTTGAAAGGGTTAACTATTTCGCAGCATCATATATATTATTTAATTTAAAAAGAAACCGTAAGAAAAGAGATTTTGGTGAAGATTTTTATTTGAATAACTTACTCGTGACAACATCATAGTTTACCAGAATTCCATAGAGTTAGTATTGTGTAGATAAATCATTTATTTATAGTTGCGAAAGTGGAAATTAAACGTTACAAAGGGTAATTACCAGAATACAACAAAACAATGTCCTCCACAAGATAAATCCGGTGAATTAGTTTGCGCGAGAACGAACACTAGCTCAAATACAATTACTAAACCAAAGTATTTAATGTAAACCTCTATTAATTATTTATAAAGAATTTTGTAATTTTCTCTCTGCAAAATTAGTAATTATGGTCCAGTCAGTAAAAAGTGGAACTATTATGTCTATGACCTTGAGCGCTTTTAAAATAGTGCACCAGAAAAAGAAGAGCACAGTAATGAACAATGTAATCCTGCTTGACAGCCGGTCATTACCTCGTTCAGGATGTGGTAGAAAATTATAAATATCAGAAACGTGTCTGACCAAAAACAGTATGGCCGGAGTACTTAACCGATTATCATAATTTCGGTAGTGTTATAGTTTAATAGCACTTGGATTTCAATTTTGTAAAAAATGTTACGGTGAATGCCTATTCGTGCTGTTAGAATAATTATCTTATTGAAAAGTTATTTGCATTTTTAAAGCTTACAATTAGGCAATTAACTGTAATCAGTTCTGCTACAGTTTTTACATCTATGTCTAGCTTTTTTTCCTCCTTCTATTATGTTTGTATAAAGAATTTAAATTCTTGAAGCAAAATTAAAAACCTGACGAAAATGGAATATAAAGTGATACTAGTATGTTACGGATATTAAATTGAATTCAGTAGTTTTCACTAACTACAAAAAGTTTCTTTAAAGATAATAGTATAAAGCAAAAGATGTGCAATAAGAAAAAAAGGCAAAATATTTCTATTGTTATTAAAGATTATTTTTAAGCTAAATAAGACTGCTGAATTTAATTCACAGTCGATTTATAACAAGTGAATGAGTAAAAAATTGTATTGTGTTTAATCTTCAGCCAACAATTTTCTTTGAAGTACCCAATTAATTACATTCACATTTTCTAATGTTCATTTAACATGTTATAATTATAAAACAAATATTTTTTTCACGCAACTGTCAAAAAAATTGACATTTACGTACCCAATACAGTCAAATTCAACTTTTTTGGAGACACCCCGACAAAAATTCATTACCGGGATGTCAACTACTTTGGCGGGTTGTTCTAAACGAATTAAAAACATGATTACATTTTTTTGCTTGCTTTTTTTTTTCGACCCAGTATATATTTAATAGATTTCTATAGTATTAACTAAAATGCTGGATACAAACTGAGTTTATCAAACCAAGAGTTCGCGTGTTCAAATCCTCGTTGATTTGAAATTTCATCAATAAACTACTACATGTCTGAGTGGTTCACATTCCACTAAAAACTGTATTTCACCGATTATGCTTATCACTCTCCTAATTTAATGGGTTCCATTTTATGTAAGTAGGATCAATTAGAACAATGTAATAAAGTAAAACAATTCAGAATTTGTTTTTGTTATAATATAATTTTTCACTATCACTCTCTTTTAGTTTTCGAGTTATGGGCTTTCAAAGTTGAACTTTAAAAAAAGTCGAAAATGGCTGTAACTCAAAAACTAAAAAAGATATTGAAATGCGGTTTGAACGAGTGTATTTCTCGTGCTTTGAACTATATAGAACCATATAATAAAAAATTTGACTTTTTGAACTGGTTCAACCAGAAATTCACATCTGCATGTTTATATGTCAAAATTCTGGTCATTCTTGGCCATGGCAGTTCTGCAATAGCAAATCCTAATAAACTACACATTTTAAGCCATTAAGTACAGTAACCAGTTGTCAAATCACAACTACCAAAAAAGAAAATTTTATTTAGTTTAAATAGGAATTTTAATTCAATAACTGTTCAAAATTACCCCCATTTACCTGTAAACAATAGCCTAAACGATTATAAAATGAATTTATAGTATTATTTATTTGCTCTGGAGGAATCTCATGCGATGCAACACTAATTCTACGTTTTAATTGTTCTACACTCATTCTACCACCATTAAAAAATTTACTTTTTAAGTGGCCCCAAAGAAAAAAATCGTTTGGCACAAGATCTGGTGACCTTACAGGCCACTTCACTTCTGCACCTCGTCCTATCCATCGTTGGGAGAATATCCGGTGCAGATAATTTCGTACATTTTGTTGGAACCACACTTCCTCAATATTTACTCAATATTACTCTCTCTTGTAACAACTCTAAATAATTTTCCCCATTTAAATTTCCATTTATATAAAAATGCCCCACTATTTGATCTTCTATTAACCCGGTCTGATTTTGAAAGAGGACAGTTTTATTACTTTGACAACTATAGATGACAGCAATGTTATTTTCCCTATGTTTACTTTTAAAATAAACGCTCTAATGTATTGCTCTCAAACTTTGTAGCTGTAACTATGGTAATGATATATCCCTATGTTTACTGATAAAAAAAACTCCCGGTATATATCATACATATAAAATCAACAATCATACAGTACTCGTAGGTAGTTATATCAGCGCAAATATAACAGTTCTAAACTAAAAAAACAATTCATGATATTTCTCAAACTAATATACATTCGTAATGATATATCTCATGAATATTGTACAAAGTTTTTAGATAAATTAATTAATGAAATTTTATAAAACATGAAAATATAAACTAGAGTTTATGAGTCTAGACTATATTTTAAATCCCGGGGCAATTTTTTTAAAATCAATTATGAAAATTTATTTATGATATCAAAAGTATCGAATACATTTTCTCGAAAATATTGGCTCGGTAATACCCGGGAGAAAACCCTAATAGTAACCTGTTGACTATAAATTTAATGTGAAAAATATGATGTCAGAGTAAAGAAAACTTAAAATAAAATAAGAAAGTTTTTGTGATGTTTCTTAGAAGGGTCCTTGCGTCAAAATACAACATTATAAATTTATGAAAATGTAATAATTTTTTATTATGCAAATGAGTACGAAACCATAATATAATTAGAGTTTCATTAAACTTTATTTACTTTTGTGTTAATGACGCTGACTAGTAGTGCGTAAACTTTGTTGCTTTGCGCCCTTTACTTAAGCAAGCAAATTATCAGTTCCCCTATCTAAGCAATTAAAGCCGCACAGCCCTGCCTCTTAAGTGATATATACAATTTCATTACGAAAACTGAATATAATACTTAACCCTTGCATCAAACACAAAGGTTCAAATATCATTTGAATATAAATGAAGTGGTGGCGTAAATAGGATACTTATTTGGGTGTTTGGATAGTAAGGCGGCATTATACTATAACTGCTATACGGTTGATTCAGTTTAATGACATTCATTATCATTTTCAAATAAGAGAACAGTTTATAATTCCATGGTTAATTAAAAATTATCGATAAAATATCCTTTTTTACATATTAAAAGTGTAAATTGAAATGTCATAATTCAAGTTTTTGTTTTCATGTCATATTTGTCACTAATTTTTTCAAAATAGTTTAATTAATTTTTGTAGTTTGTAGCATTAAAACGAGGTAATTTATTTGTATATGAGTAAAGTCTCTGTTTAGGAATAGTATTTTTTATGTCGAGTATAGTACTATATTTCTTACTAGTTGTTAGCGATATTAAAATTTCTATGTCGATATTCGATATCAACAGAATATCGAAATATTGTAATATATATATACCGGGTGTCTACTTTTTTTTTCGAACATACGAAATTCAATGTTAAAATTTTGATTTAGCGATATTTCTTTACCTAATTGTACTGAAAAAAAATGTTCAGAATGAAAAACTGCATTCATAGAGTATAAGTTTGTTGTTCAACTGTTTCTTATGTCCGAGTTAGAAGCAAAAGAAAATACACGCTTTAAAGCAGAGTGCCATGAGAAATAAAACAAATTAGATAACTTAATAATAGGTATTTATTTGTCTAGATTATGTAGAAAAAAGAAAATAATAGTTGCTATAATTAATTTTATTATTAAATTAAATGCTTGAATAAATAAATAAATTAGAGTAAGCTTCCAATTCTGGTCCAATATGTCAAATAATGTCAGACAACAAACAAATTATTGTTTTATTTCTCAAGGCACTCTGATAATTGCCTTAAAGCGTGTATTTTCTTTTGCTTCTAACTCAGACATAAAAAACAATTGAACAACAAACTTATACTCTATGCATGCAGTTTTTCATTCTGAACATTTGTTTTCAGTACAATTTTGTTCTAAAATTAATAGGTAAAGAGATATTGCTAAATCAAAATTTTAACATTGAATTTCCTATGTTCGGAAAAAAAGTATATATATATATAAATAACATAACAAATTAATTGAAATTTGTATCCAACCCAAAGCTCGTAGAAAATACCCGAAATCAGAAATCTTCAAGTCAAAAAAGTTTAAGTTAGATGCTATATTGAATGGTTGCATTAAAGTCTTTATTACAATACAACACAGAGTATTTTAGTTTCCATGGTAACACTCCCTAAAACAGCCTAATAAGCCACGGAATAACATCCAATGTATTTAAATTCTATAGGACTTACAATTTGGTTACCTACCGGTTGAAATGGTACAAATAATTTGGTTGAATATGTGATAATATATTTCATAACATGCACTCGTATATATACGTAGATAATTAGTTATGATTTGATATTGAATATATGAGTTTATGGAGCATTTGTAAAACAAACAAATAGATTCCCATATTATACATATTCATACATAGATAATAATTTATCACAAGTTTAGCTATAACTCAAACTCTATTTAGTTATATTATACTCATCTGTGGCACTACAGCCCAAATCGGGCCTGGGCCTACCGGACACACCGAGCCGCAGTTTTTACACTGCCGTACTGCCGGTTTTCGTAATCGAATGCTACATTATTTAAGGCGTATAAGTGACTAGCTTATAGCGCCCGAGTGTGATAAATACATGTAGCTGTATTTTATATTTTACGACAAATCACACATTGTCGACAGGCGGATTCGAACTGACGAACCTTGGCTCGGATGACGTCACAGTATGTTAAGAGATGTGCCTTAACACGCTCGGCCAACGCGCCTGTATTAGTTATACTATACTAGTGGTTGAATTACAATATATTAATATTTAAAAGACTAATTATCTTGGGATTATAGTAACAAATATTCACTATCAAATTTTGCATCCGTTGAAAACCGGTAATTATTCACTAAAATCCTTTGAAAATGGACAGTAAAAGTAATCCCTGTACATTCGAATTGTGTTAAACTGTTTCAACAGAGATTATGTATAATCACGATATATTCAACTGCCCATTATTAATTGCTCTTCTTTTACTGCTTTTTACTAGCAAAAAATTACATAAAAAATTACGGCATTGTTAGCTAGACTGACGAGAATTTTTAAATATTCAGTGAAGGCAATATCTTATATATTACTGGGTGTGGTTCTTCGTCATAACTGATCTAGGTAAGTAATATATTTTGCTAACTCTGTTAGTGGCAAAGGAGCCACGGGAAAAGTTTTAATGTGGAAATTGTTTGTAGGCAGTGAAAATCGAACTCAGGTTTTTATAATTACAGTCTGATTCGATACCTACCTCATAATAATGTAAAATTTGTATTATTTGCGATGATTAATGTATTGTTACTATGACAATAATGTCAATTTTTTATCGCCCGTGGGCGATAAATTATTTATTACATCCCTATTATGAAGGATGTAATGATTTCCTTATTGTTGACAAACAATTTTCACCAAATTAAATCTACCCCAGTGGCTCCCCCTCCATTAATATCTTTGGGGTCCGTGATTTGACGGCTGGTAACCGCACATCACGCGAAGAAATATATTACTTACCGAGATCTGTTTCTACAGAGTGCCACACCCAGTAATGGGTAAAAGGCTTGAAGATATATTTATTTTATATTTATTTATTGTTGGTAGAAATTAAATATTTAACTTTAACTTTATTTTCATTAGTCAAATTTTATTATATATAGTAAATTTCAGATTCACTGAGACCTATTTAATACAATTAAAAAAAACCAAGATTGACAAACAATTTTCACCATATTAAAACTACCCTTGTGGCTTCCCCTCCATTATCACCTTTAAGAGCTGTGATTTGGCGGCTGATAACCTCAATTCACACGAAAAAATCAATTACCCTTTTTTCGATAAACAAGAAAAAGAGTTTAGACATTTAGATTTTTAAGTTTAGGATATACGTATATTTCTAAACCGCTTCTGTATCTACTGTCGTTATACAATCGGAAGTTAAATTATTAGATAACAACGTCTGTTTTTTGACCTAGCAAATCTATCTAATATGACTTCAGGCTTTAATGAAATGTCCTGATGCAAGTCCTATAAGACGATCTTCAGACATGTGACTTCTATTTCTTCCTAATTCGAATGAAACAAATGAAAGTTATACCAAATCTCAAATAAACAAACAACTAACCCAAGGAGGGGCCATGGTCCCCATGCCCCTCCCCCCTCGTGTATCCGCCCTTGCATTAAACTAATATTACATCTGTTTGATTCTGTTTGAAAAGATTTTTTTGTCTAATCATACAACAATAGTATTACATGCATTGTAATTAAATCAGTTTAATAAAAAAAAAAAAAAACTCTAGGCAAAGTCTCACAAAATTCAGCCACCGAGTCACCTTATGAGGGTATCGTCAGAGGCCGGCCAGCACAGTTAGTAACCATGGACGCGTTTCGCTCTTGTTAGAGCTCATCAGCATGGTATAACTCACCTCTTCAACTAGAACAAAGTTCATGTGAAAAAGCCGGCCTCTAACGATGCCCTCATAAGGTGACTCGGAGGCTGAATTCTGTGAGACTTTGCCTAGAGTTTTATTTAATATTTTTTATTATACCTAGTTTCACCAAGTGCATGAATGACAATTAATTTTGTCTTTGTTGTTATTTAAATTGCTATTGCGTAGCTTTTCATTTTTTTCGGTAGATGGCATTACTGGTTCGACAGAACTTCTCATGTCATCTTACCGTTTGTTAGAGATCTTATTCTCTGCTGGCACAGTTCTACGTCACCAGCTTCTTCACATGAACTTTGTTCTAGGTGAAGAGGTGAGTTATACCATGCTGATGAGCTCTAACAAGAGCGAAACGCGTCCATGGTTACTAACTGTGCTGGCCGGCCTCTGACGATGCCCTCATAAGGTGACTCGGAGGCTGAATTTTGTGAGACTTTGCCTAGAGTTTTATTTAATATTTTTTATTATACCTAGTTTCACCAAGTGCATGAATGACAATTAATTTTGTCTTTGTTGTTATTTAAATTGCTATTGCGTAGCTTTTCATTTTTTTCGGTAGATGGCATTACTGGGTCGACAGAACTTCTCATGTCATCTTACCGTTTGTTAGAGATCTTATTCTCTGCTGGCACAGTTCTTCGTCACCAGCTTCTTCACATGAACTTTGTTCTAGGTGAAGAGGTGAGTTATACCATGCTGATGAGCTCTAACAAGAGCGAAACGCGTCCATGGTTACTAACTGTGCTGGCCGGCCTCTGACGATGCCCTCATAAGGTGACTCGGAGGCTGAATTTTGTGAGACTTTGCCTAGAGTTTTATTTAATATTTTTTATTATACCTAGTTTCACCAAGTGCATGAATGACAATTAATTTTGTCTTTGTTGTTATTTAAATTGCTATTGCGTAGCTTTTCATTTTTTTTCGGTAGATGGCATTACTGGTTCGACAGAACTTCTCATGTCATCTTACCGTTTGTTAGAGATCTTATTCTCTGCTGGCACAGTTCTTCGTCACCAGCTTCTTCACATGAACTTTGTTCTAGGTGAAGAGGTGAGTTATACCATGCTGATGAGCTCTAACAAGAGCGAAACGCGTCCATGGTTACTAACTGTGCTGGCCGGCCTCTGACGATGCCCTCATAAGGTGACTCGGAGGCTGAATTTTGTGAGACTTTGCCTAGAGTTTTATTTAATATTTTTTATTATACCTAGTTTCACCAAGTGCATGAATGACAATTAATTTTGTCTTTGTTGTTATTTAAATCAGTTTAGAATGTTTTCATTTTTTCTCGTACCTTTATGTCAGTAATTTCTGAATAATGCCACACCTAAGTTTTGATAAAAGAATAATGTCAATAATTTATTTAAATATATTCCTGTCAACTAATAAAATACATATTCTATAACTGTAAAAAAATATATTTATTTGATATTTTTAGGTAAATTATGTAGGTATGTACATTATTCCTTTTAAGAATAGATGAAAACAAAAATTACAAACTGTTAAGCAATCAGTGATAGTGGGTGTGAAATAGCGTTGCAAATAATTCCTACACGTTAGGCCAGAATATCGTAGAAGATTGGATTGTGGATCCCGGGTCGGGTCAGCGACTTATTTGGCTTTCGTGGACTGGATGCGGGTATACGGGTATAAACATAAAAAACGTGTTTTTGTTGTATAAAGACTTCTTATCTACACTTCTTTTCCTTTTGGCCATTCTTAACAACTTTAAAAATATCTACAAAGGCTTTAAAAGATATTTATTTTCATGTCTTACGTGTATTTGATACATGAATACACTTTATAGCGAGAGTTCTGAATATTATACCAGTCACTTATTTTAATTTCATTTTATTTATTATAGAAGAATTTATAAACAGTCATGTAGAGATTTGTTTATTAAATGTAAAATCAAAACGGTGAATTTATATGTATATGATATTTTAGATACGTTAAAATATTAAAAACTAATGGATCAATGTTAACCCTCTGTTGATAACTAAGGATTTATAGTTATTTCGCCTCGGCAAAGGTTAAAAGCAATAGAAATGGTTGTTTGTGTATTAAGAGCATAAAGTGATTCTTTGTTACTCGAGCACGGTAATTGCAGTGCGAGCCGAAGGTGAAAGCTGCAATAGTGTAAGAGGAACAAAGACACTTTACGCTCGTGATACACACATAATCTACGATTGCATCTTAAAGTTATTAAAAAACGTATACGTACTAAAAAAATTCATTCTGTCAACTGGCAATATGACAAGTTTCTGTTTTGTTTGGCTCCTTGGTAACTATTGAAATAAACGTGCATTTAATATCTTTTTCGCGCGTTGCCATTGGAGACAAAGATAGTTTTTAAATGTTTCACAGAAAACGTCAACTTTATGATGACAAATGAGAGCATAATTGTCAACTTTTCATAGCAATCGTAGAAAAGATGTTTTTAGAATACAGAGAAATAAAATCTATCATCATTTTGCTGTTTCCAACGCTACCCAAGTTATTAATTTGACATATTTTAAAGATATGCAGACGAAATTACTCTTAGTTCACATATTTTTCGAAATTCACTTCCCATCAGTTGAGATGAATAAACGGCATGTCAATTGATTTGGAAATCTAGTAAGTTGTTGTAGAAATTTAATTTGACATGATGTATGGACAAATACTCTCAAGTTTAAATTTTACTTCTTTTTAACAAGAAGATTTGTTAAATGAAGTGGAGAATCCATAACAAACCTATAAACTAAAGACACTCTAGTCTTTACAATTAACCCAGAGGTTCATAAAGCATTTCCATCTCTAATCCAGAATTCAGGATCCCTAACAAAGCTTCCAACTAAACGTATTAACACTAGGGTTTGATGCCGTCCGAGGTGTAATAAACAGTCGATATGAGTCCGTCATATTACGTAACGTGCTCGGTGCTTCATCGCCCTCGTCGCCGCCGCCCTCGCAGTCGTTCAACAAATGAGGGGAGCGGGTAGTGATCACCTTGGTAGCAATAATCACATAACGCTGGGATCTGTTTCCTTGTTCACAACAGCAGTGGGTGACTGGCAGAATCGGCTTTACAGATTTTCATTATTAATCGTGGAGTATTATTTGCTTATGTTGATAACATGATTGTAACTAACATTATATTGAATTATATCATTAGAAAAGTAACAATTATGTTACTAGTCTCAATAGTTGTGTGATTAGGGTAATACCTTTATAATATAATTAAACTATTCTTGCGTGAAGTTACATAATTGTAATTTCAAAATAATTTAAAATTTGGTATCATATATTTGACGCAATCAAACGTTACTAAATGATAAATAAATATGTCATCACTTTAATAGCATTAAAAACTAAAAATATTTTTAAACTTTGATCATCTGTGGCACCAAAGTTTAAAGTTAAGCGTTAATATAAATGACTAATTTATTTTAACCTAACCTAATCTAACATCGAAACTAGCTGTCAAAAAGAATTCTAAATAGACTATATGTGCAAGAAAAAATGGGAAAAGATGAAAAGAAATATTGCAATGCTCTAATATCAAACTTAATGACAATAAAAACTCAAGTATTTTAAAAACTAATAGTTATGTTTGTACTAAGTGCGCGAAATGAGCGCTAAAAGAACAAGAATTTCGCGCACGAAATACAAACAATATATTATCTACAACTGTCAAATAATAATAATACAATAATTATTGATTTATTCAAGTAAATTGAAGGAAAACAATCAAAACTAATATGAATTTGGTACTATTGATGTGTTGCAACCAATGGAACATGGAAAAAATCATTTAGGGACGTGCGCGAAATACCCATTTTGCGCACTAGGGTGCAAAACAGTGCGCAGAATACTCGTTGTCATGGTAATATAAATGATGAAAAAACACGTTCTTCGCGTATTGATATTAGTGAAAAAAATAGTTTTCTTTTATTGTGTATTCTAAAATTATTGCAAATTATATTTTCCAACTCAAAATAAAAAAATGCATTTAAGGGTTAATTAATGTCAAATAATATTTATAACAAATAAATATTAGTTTAATACACACTATAGAAATTTTAACATTTTAACATATTGAACTGTAAAAAATTTTAATATTTTTTGACAGTTGTAGAAAAAATATTTTAAAACTTTGATCATCTGTGGTACTTTTGAGTCTATCGTGAATATAAATGATTAAGTTATTTTAACCTACCCAAACCTCAAAACTAGCAGTCAGTTGGAAGATGTGAATAGGAGAAAGATTGCAATTCTGTGACATCAGACTTAACGACTTTCAAAACTAAAGCATTTTAAAAACTAATATTTTTGAAATTTTGATAGTCTGTGGCAACAAGCTTTTGGATCTATCGTTAATGTAAATAATTTCTTGATTATTTTATGACTACAATGAAGAACTTACGTTTTGATGATACAAAATCTACAAGTTGTGGTTGACAATGAATAAAATTTTGTGAATAAATAAGTTTTATTGAAGATACCTTTGATTATTTAATAAAACACTTTTGTAGAGAATCATCAAGCACCAGAGCCTGTCAATATCAAACAACACGACGCGATTAATCATGGTACAGGTCTGATTTTACCTGTTTTAAGAGCAGTGTTTTTGCATGTTTTAGCTATCTCTAACATGTTAAAACCGTGCTCTTAAAACACCCAAAAACAACGCTTGTGCTACCAGCCATGGTATCTAATTACCAGCGTGATATTTTGCACTGACATGGTCTGAGTGTCGATTACGATATCATTCGCACTTCGACTTTGCTGCCGGTGCAATGCGCGTCTCACCATCCACACCAACAGAAAAAGAACAGATAATTAAGCAGACTGATTCCAACATACAATTTAAAATGTTGAAATGATTCTGTTACATGCATGATGCAGATATTATCTGCTATTATTGCTGCCGATTTTTGTACCGTAAAACTTTATGAGGAATGAAACGATGTTGTTAATTTATCAATTATGTATAATGTGCATTCTTGATTGAAAACTGAAAGTACCGCATGGGATTATTTGATGAGAAACTCTATTGGTGATTGTAAATTTGTATTTTTAGTATCATATACATAAAATTGTTATTGCTTCATGACTCAATGAACGATTAATTTCCTTTTAAAAATTTTCTATTTATAAACCAACATAATTTGAAAATACTTCATTCATTTTATGACACTTTTTGCTATAATAGCTATTATTAAACAATGTATTAACTTTTTATATTAGTGGATATTTATGTACACGAGTATTTGTTTTGTGAGTAGAAAATAAACATAGCCCTAAAATAGCTTTCAGGGTTAGAAAGTTAATTTGGAAGCCCGTTGGAACATAAAGTAATAGAGCTCTTATTTGACATAAAACTACAAAATAGTTATTTGTAAGGGTTGAAAATAGTTGTTTGTCGGCTTAGACTAGATATTGTAGCACAAGCTAAAGAGAGCTGCATTTAGGGCGAGGTCTAGAATTGTATATTAATGAATGAGTTTTTTTCGCATGCGCCCAAAGAAAACGAGCCGCAGGCGCGTTTTCTAAAGGACAAGTGCGATAAAAGTCTTACAAAATGAGTTATTTATACTATTTTTTTCAATTTTGCGGCTTTAAAGAATAAAGATTTTTTAAAAATCTGCAATACTTTAAACCGAGTCAATTTAGAGAAATTTGTATATGAAATGTTGCGATTGTAACTGTTATTAAAATTTACGCAATTGTTCAGATTTTTGGGTAATATTGAAATTTTTATGTTCTCAACTTGACAGTTTCAGTATGTCATCCGCTACTACCAACCGTCTAAAACAAAATGTTGCATATCGTAATGAACGCTCTTTTGATTTACGTTCAAAAAGCTTACTTTACCGATCGTAAAATAGTGATTTGTTTCCTATAGCTACTAGAAGAAGTAAATAAATTTTTAATTCTCAATTGTGTTTACATTAAATTTTGAGCTAATCAAATCAATGAATTGATTGATTGATGGCTTATTATTTCACCAATATTTCTCTAGATATAATAATATATTTTTAAATAAAATGAATTTGTGAAACAAAACCAAGTGTTTTATTTTATTTTTATAATCATTTTTCACCGAGCTCCAACAACTACATCTATTGAAATTAAAAATTTTATTCAACATCTGTGCGGTTATAAAAACATAAACATCGATGGTTTATAAATGAATTAACATGAATTATTTAATTATTTATGAATTCTATAATATTTTGTTTCTTGTTACTTTAACTTTATTTTAAGAATAAGGTTGAATTTAAAGACTCACTTCTGGAACTCATAAGGTGTAATACAGCCATGATGGTTTTTGGTTATTGAAAATAATATCTATGTTACAAATATTGATTCAGGAGATTTTTTCTGGGTTGTCACCTAATATAAATTTATTATCATAGTGATTTTCTAAAAGTAAATCAAGCAAGTAATGTGTACAAAATTGTAATTTATTTGTCCCAGAAAAATAAAATTATGAGATACGATTCCCGCAAGGTTCATAGATTATTCAAAAACAAACACCTACTTCGCATCCGTGCTTTTTGGAACATAAATCATGACATAAGTGATAAATTATAACTGTATGAAAATAGGTGTTTCTGGGAAATCACCAGAAGAAAGTGCCGATAATGTACGGTTCGAAATTTATGTAATAGCTTCAGTGAGAAAATTTTATATGTTTACCATCACGTTACCTAACCAACCGCTTCGCTCGCTTACCGCTTAGCGGTTACCGGTTACCTGGTAGCCGAATACGAAAACAACATGTACTACAAATGTGTCCACGCACGGTATTCCGGTTGGCAGGAAGTGGGCCGGATTTAGGGGGTGCGACAGTGCACTTCAAATTTTATTAAGACTGGAATTTTACAATGAAATATTTAATGAAAAATTATAATATATTTGAATATTTAATAAAATTGTTATGTATATAACATATAATTAAAAGTTTGCGCAACTTTGAAACGTCAAATATTGGCTGAATAAAATGTTACCCAATCGAATTATTTCCGCAGACTGCATGTTGTTTACATTTATAATTTTACTTTATTGGAACAATAATAATATTCACTACTGCCTTCAGGCTAATACAACATTAATTTTTTATTAATTTATTAACACTTAACACAACATATTAATTAATTATTAAATGACCCGTTTCTGTAGTACATGTTTTGAAAAGAACAAAGTCCTGAAGAGTCAAATTTTTATTTATGTTAAATCTTAAGAACCCTGGTTCGATCCCCACAGCCGACAAACAATTTTCACCAATTTAAATCTACCCCTGTGGCTCCCCCTCCACTAATATCTTTGGGGGCCGTGATTTGACGGCTGGTAACCGCACTTCACGCGAAGAAATATATCACTTACCGAGATCTGTTTAGGCAGAGTGCCACACCCAGTAATGGGTAAAAGGCGTGATGATATATTTATTTATTTATTTTAAATCTTTCATTTATTAAAAAATATAAAATAAACACTTGGCTAAGTTTCACAAAATTCAGCCTCCAAATCACCTTATGAGACTTAGCCAAGTGTTTATTTTATATTTTTTATTAAACCTAGTTTCATCAAGTGTATGGATGACAATTAATTTTGTCTTTGTTGTTCGTTCATTTATTTTAATTTGCACAAAAAATCGCATTGCGGTTTGTATTCACACATATTCTAGTTTTGTTTATAAGTTACATCGTTCAAATATAAATAAATTAATATTAATAACTAACTGACAGAACAGAACACCGCTATAGCGAATTGGAAATTTGTATTTGTATTTTAATAGAAAGGTTCAATTTAAACGGATCATTTTCGAGAGCCGATTCTAATGAACCGGATCAGTCAGCTGAACGAGATTTCCCATTACTAGTGTGAAATGAAATTTTGAGAAGATATATCTTGCATGCCTAAATTTTAATCGTAGTTCCGGCCCTGGTCATGAAGGGTAGTTCTAGTTCCAACTCTCTTCCACCTATGTCCGCTTCTTAACTGCCATCGACACGTGACATGTGCTGCAAATAATACATTACTTGTCTACCCCGACCAGTGTCTTTATTCTTCATTATTCAGTAAGCGTATTGTGCTAGTTTTACGCATCGCTTAAATATTTATTAGTAATTTCCTGATGTTTATGAAAAATTCAAATGCTGTTGAAGCTATATTATTACATCAAATTTAACGGAAAATACCGAGGAAAATATATACATTTTATATTTTGTTAGTTTATTAAATAGTTTTCAAATATTAAAAATCTTATAGAAGGTTGCTGAAGGTACTGTAAGAAATAAAAAAGATTTTATTACTTAGATAGCAATAAATTTTATATTAATAAGCTTGAGTATTTACCTCGGTCTGTGCGTAGTTTGCATGTTAAAATATGCATTATTAATGGTAGGAAACAGTAAATATTAAAATGTTTGAAATACTAATGCCCTGAAGTTAAAAGAGAACTAATTGCAATGCTGATTTTCATTTTATATTCAGTGTATAAATTATAAAATAGAAGTTGATAAATAATTACTTAATGCTTTAAATTTACAGTACATACGACGTATAGTATTTTAAAATTATTTTGAACATTTGGCATCTAATATTTTATTCTGTAAAACATTTCTATTTCAAATTCAAGTACATTCAAAGCTCTATTTTGCCCTTTATCTTCGTCGAGTGAATGCGCCATTTGTAGCTGTTGACACAAACATTGTTTTTGGTTTAATTTTTACTCATGGATCGTGACTTGATTTAAATAAATATATGAATCATAATGATGTAGAAGTCATCGTTGGGGAAGAATTAAAATGGCAAAAAGTTTTTTTTTTGTATTGTTGTTAATCATCCATTCATTGTTCCACATATTGCAACATCACCACTTACTTTTGAAAATAACTTTTTTTATCTTAATGCTTTCCTAACAATGCTTTTTACAGCACTAAAAAGTTTTCAGTTTGTTTGTTCACATGTCTAAATAAAATAAAAATTAATATATTATCACGCCTTTTACCCATTACAAGGTGTGGCACACCACTGTAGCAGATCTCGGTAAATGATATATTTCTTCGCATGAAGTGCGGTTACCAGCCGTCACATCACGGCCCACAAAGATGTTAGTCGAGGTGGAGCCACAGGAGTAGTTTTAATGTGGTGAAACTTGTTTGTCGGTTGTGGTAATCGAACCCGTGTTCTCAAATCCACAGGCCGATTCAATAGCACATTTTTTAAATATAAAATATTAGTATTGGTAGTAATTGATTTGTATAGTTTACTACAATTTAAAAAATGAATAATTGAACAAATAAAACTAAAATAAATTATTTTAGTTTAAAATAACAACAAAACAAAGACAAAACTTTCAAGTTTGCAAACTTTTATGTTTATGTTTATGCTTATGTTTAAGACAAAGACTAAAAGCTAAAAGACTAGCTGAGAATTGTCTGATATTATTCAATATGTCAAATATTTCAAGGTTATAATAATCAACAAATACAGTGACTATGTTAAGAACTGTAAATCAGGCTTTAAAGTAGTACAAAATGATTTAAATAAAAAAATTAAGTAACAGTTAGATTAAGGTGCAATATTTCAACAAATTTATGTGTCAAACAACAATAAAAAAGTATTGAAATATTATTTTAAATTATGAAAATTATATAATTATCAATTTTTGATATGCTGTTTTTTAAACAAAAAACAACAAAGACAAAATTAATTATCTTTGCATGCTCATTTGGTGAAACTAGGTTTAATAATAAAATATCAAACTAAACACTTGTCTAAGTCTCACAAAATTCAGCCTCCAAGTCACCTTATGAGGGCATCGTAAGAGGCTGGCCAGCACAGTTAGTAACCATAGACGCGTTTCGCTCTTATTAGAGCTCATCAGTATGGTATAACACACTCCTTCACCTAGAACAAAGTTCACATGGAGGAGCTGTATGATGAAGTGTTATACCATACTGATGAACTCTAATAAGAGCGATACGCGTCTATGGTTACTAACTGTGCTGGCCAGCCTCTGACGAGGACCTCATAAGTCGACTTGGAGGCTGAATTTTGTGAGACTTAGACAAGTGTTTAGTTTGATATTTTATTATGCTGTTTTTTGTTTCATAGACGGATACATTTGTCGAGAGATTGAAATATTGACCGTAAAATAATATTTTTAGAAGTTAAACTTTTCCTTCCTTCCGATATTATTGATGTATATAAAAAAAAAATATATTGAAATATGTAAATAATTTAACTTTTTTTGCCATTTTATTGAAGGTTACCCACTTATTTGTATTCTATTTAAACAAAGCATGAAAGTAGAACAATTTTGTCGTATAATTAAGAAATTTATCAACATTGTATTTAATCTTTTGTTTTCTTGTTATCAATCGTAAATCTCAGATGAATGCACGACTTGTTCAAATATAAAGAAATGTTTATTTGTATCAACCTACATGTTCTATTATGAAAACATCGATAACAATGTTTAAAACTGACAAGAGTTTAATGTTGCATTAGCCTTCAAAACTAGCAGAAATAGTAAATAAAATTCTTGCTCCCATGAAGTAAACAATACAACAACAATCGAGAATTAAAAATGTTAACATAATACAGAGTGTGGACTGACTGCATATTAACATTTCCATCGTGACACTATTACACGCTTCACGCTTACTTAAACTTTTATGTTATCTGACATATTTATAACATATTGGCAACTCTTTCACATAAACAAAGTAGTAAATTTATAGTTATCTGTATTTATAAATATATGAAAAAAATACCATAAAGTTAAATTATTATTAAGAAAATGTTAACTAACAACAATATAAATTATTTGTATTCTCCTATATTTAACAGAAACATAATTATAGTAGAAATATAATAGTTCAATGAAAAACTGAGCATAAGTTACATATTTATATACTCAATGTAACAAAAATTACATATATTTGTCTTTGAAACATATAAGTATGTATCTATATAATATAATTAAAGGTTAAGTATAGTAAGGACATGTGATTAATGTTGGGAAACTTATGCTGAATATAAACAGGTCATTCTCATAGTGTCATGGGAAATTGATAAAGTTTTTTTTCATCAGAAAGCAATATTTTTTCCTTGAATTGAAAGACGAAAGTGATACTTGGCAGGGAAGAAAGTAAATTTATCTTGTCAAGGGAATGAAAGTAAAATTAACTAGAAAACAACAGTATGATTTAACGTTAGTGATGTCAAGAGACTAATATAAATCCCCACAGCCGACAAACAATTTTCACCAATTTAAAAAAATCTACCCCTGTGGCTCCTCCTCCACTAATATCTTTGGAGGCCGTGATTTGACGGCTGGTAACCGCACTTTACGTGAAAAAATATACACTTACCGAGATCTGCTTAGGCAGAGTGATGGGTAAAAGGCGTGATGATACATTTATTTATTTATTTATATTTATAACTTATACTTTGATTATGGGGTAGGTGGCTCAGTAGTATCGAGTCGGCCTGTGAATCCTGAGAACCCTGGTTCGATCCCCACAGCCGACAAACAATTTTCACCAATTTAAATCTACCCCTGTGGCTCCCCCTCCACTAATATTTTTGGGGGCCGTGATTTGACGGTTGGTAACCGCACTTAACTCGAAGACATATATCACTCACCGAGATCTGCTTAGACAGAGTGCTACACCCAGTAATGGGTAAAAGGCGTGATGATATATTTATTTATTTATTTTACTTTGATTATAATAAGAATAGAGTTGCCAGCAATCGTTCGTAGCTCATTTTTATATAAAAATTAAATAACTTTTATAATTCAACATCCTACGCTACACAACGTTTTCTGTAACTCCGTGTGAATTCCATGTACTCTGTTCTTCTTTTAAACTATGTCCCACTCATTTTTCATTTTGACATTGATACTATAGACAAAAGAGAGATCAAAATTACAAATTACGTATTAATTTTAGCGTTTATACTTGACTTCATTTTGCCTTCATAATTATAGAAATATACTTTCTATGACACCCATCCTCCATTCTTAGCGAAATTAAACCAAAATGGCATAATGAAAATTATATGTATATTTCGTGGAGAAAGTTTAATTCTTTTTTTAATATACAAATAACTATTGTCTGCTTAAAAAATAAATATTTAAGTATATTTATCAAATATTAAATCAGAATTCTTTCATCTTAGACTTCGCACAAAGGAGAGAAATGTCTGAGATCTCAGTGTAGATATAATTTAATTATTGTTCGACCCCTTAAATATAAAAAAAATGAATAGGGTCAGCGTACGATTATACAGGGTGTTTCAGGACTAGTGTAACAAACTTTAACAGCTTATTCCTGAGGTCATTTTGAGCCAAAAATGTCATATGAACATAGGTCCTATTCCTTCTAGTTACCAAAATACAAGAGGTTGAAGTTCTATAAATAACACGAAATTTTCAAATTTTTTTAATCAAGATACTTTCGGAAAACAAGAGTTTTATTGAAAAGTCATACCTTATTTATCTTAATTAATTTCATTTATTAATATTAACGAATACGATTTAGAGAACAAAACATAAAATGACACAATTAAATAGACACAGAACAACATAACCAAACATGGAATAGGTTAACATAATATGAAATAAAATAACAAATTTAAAAAAAATTACAATGAGCGCCTTGAACTCGTATGCATGTTATTATTAATAAATAAAATTAATTAAGACAAATAAGGTATAATTTTTCAATAAAACTCTTGTTTTCCGAAAGTATCTTGATTACAAAAATTAGAAAATTTCGTGTTATTTATAGAAGTTCAACTCTTGTATTTTGGTAACTAGAAGGAATAGGACCTATGTTCATATGACATTTTTGGCTCAAAATGACCTCAGGAATAAGCTGTTAAAGTTTGTTACACTAGTCAAGAAACACCCTGTATATATAAATCTAATTAATGTAAACATAAGTAGGATACGATTTGCAACCAATCACATTTCACTTGTCTTAAACGAAGCTGATACATTTTTAAATGAAGTCATATGAAAATAAAACGAATTTTTAATATTTTTTCCTTGAATTGAAAGAAGAGAGTGATACTTTTCATCCTTAGGGAAAAAGTAAATTTATCTTCTCAAGAGAATGAAAATAAAATTAACTAGAAAACAACAGAATGATTTGACGTTAGTGATGTCATGCACCCTATAGAAATTTTAACATTAAAAAAATGTAATTGTCAAAAATTTTAATATTATTTAGCTGTGTTTATTCTAATTTAAGTTTTCCGCGTAGTTAACAACATGATTAACAGACAATGTTTTATGCAACTGGTCCTCAATCTATTACAGTTACGTAATTGTAATTTAATAGTAATTAACAGTATTTATAAAAACAATAGATCGTGACTAATTACAAAGGAAGAGTAAATTAGTAGAATTTGAGTCAGATAATCTAACAACAATAAGCACTAGTTCAATTAATTAAACGTGTTGTAATTATGAAGCTGCTCATGTTCGTTCGGTGTTCGGGTAGCCTTACAACGTGATCACGATGACAGAGTCGTGAGCCGGAGGAGTCGACGAGCCGACGCTTACTTCTTAACTGGTCGCGCTGTAATTTAAGAGTTTTAATTGCTCGTGTGAACATTATCTCGAAACAATAAAACACTACGGTTTCGGCACTAATTCATTACTGAAGTCGGATGTAATAAAATTTTAACGCCTGTACGAAAAGTGCTTGCATCAGATAACGTTTGAAGCTGCGCCATAAGTCGCTGATTGCCTGTCTGTATCTTTTTCAACAAGATTTCTGTTTAAATGTAGTTGTTGAAATTTGATATCGGCAATTAATTGTTGGAAAAGTTATCAGATTTAATTTAAAATAGATATTCTTTTAAGTAGGTATTATATTAACTGAAAGTTTTAAAAGTTTGACAGTAATTTGAATCAGCAATTTTTAAAGTTAAAAACGACTAAAAATGTTTGTATTATAGGAAAGTATATAGTAATTTTCACTTAAGATATATATTCCTATTATAATCAAATTACAGATAATTTGTCAGGCTTATCGCTGTTTTATTGTACAAGTAACATAATACTATTATGTAATATCCTATGGAAATGATAAAATTGATATTTTATTACAATACGACATTGTAACAAAAAATAGGTATCTAATGTATTTATTACTGTGCTTCATAACAGGAAATTAATCCTAATTATAATAGAGGATATCTTAGTTTATACTAGAATCTAAGCCATTGCTTAGACTGGAATTCGAATCATTTGCAGGCAGTCATATTATGTATTATTGATTGTTATAATAATAAGTCACTGAGATTTGAACTTATGAACTCTTTCAAAGAGAAAAGTTGCCCTTTTCACAAAGATTTTTCTTCATATTTTTTTTTCAAAAGGATGTTCGTTTTTGTTTTTTTTTTACATATTTTTTAAAAACAAATATTTTTTTATTATTGTATTACTGATAACAATACAAGAGTTTTGAGACACATTTTTTAATAATATTTTGCTTTATTAAATGTGATAATAAAATTGAAACTTAGGATTACAACATATGATTTGTCCTGTTGTCATTGCTTGTTCAAATATTGCAATTTAAATTAGTAAGGTTAGTAGAAAATTATATTAAATTTAGGTACTTGAAACTACATTTGTATTTAATCAAAGAGCATAAATTACATAAAGAGGAACGGCCTTATGGGTTGACTAGTATTAGGACATGTTGCCCGCCGCTGGGAGGTGCCACCGTCGAATTTTTGTCGCCATCTATCGCTCGGTTACATTAATAATTTTGAGAAAAACACTAACGCACTCTGTTGGCGAGAAACAGTAAATTTATGAACTAGAAAGAATTAGGATCACACATACATTGTATGCGCGACGTTATATTGTTTGTTTGAATGAATGTTTATGTAAGTCGAGCTGACTAGACGCGAGAACGGGGTTGCCGCCGCGCTTCGGCATTTAAATACATATAACTCCTAAACGACTGCGCGACCCATTATAAAAATTGGCATGGAGTATATATAAACACAATATAAGCTTTTTTTAATGAAATTTTAAAAAAATTAAAAAAATGCGAACTTTGTGAAAAACGAAGAACAAATTTTTCATTTGTTTTTTTTTATTTATTTCTGAAATCCAATGAAGGGGTTAAAATTTAATTGTGACTTAAGTAAAATTAATTTATCACATTCGGACGTGACCCGTAATCTTGATAACAGAAACTTTTTGCTGACAGTGTTTCGCGATTATGATAATAATGAAAATATACCAAAATACCTTAAAATTCCAAGCGACACTTTCTTAATGATTCTTAAGTTACAGTTATCGGTTTTTGATATTAATTTTAATAATATAAAGCACAAAGAAAACGTGATAAGTACTTTAATTAATTTAACAGTTGAAAAAATTAATACCAATTTTCCAAATTGGCTGTCAGGTTCTTGTGAAGAACACAGAATTTTTTTATTAAAACATTTAATAAATGTAAAATTAAAATTTTCTTTAAAATGTGAAACAAAACGCTTTCAACAACCAAAAAGGCGCAAATTAAAAATTTTGAAACATATGTAAATACTTGGATTCGATATAGGATTACTTTTATTTTATAAATCTTTCCTCTGTACATTAGAAAATAACCATATTTTGGAAATAGTTATTTATGTTTTCGTTTTTAAGGTTTGTTTATACATTTTATGTATATATATATATATATATATATATATACATATACAGGGCCGCAGCTAGGGGGGGGGGGCAGGGAGGGTCATTTGCCCCGGGCGGCAAAATTATGAACACAGTTCAAATATTTTAAACTAATTTCAAACCTGTAATCTGTAATATGTAACAACAGAGATTCACCAATTTAAGTCCCATATCAATTGAACATCAAAGAGCGTCATCAATCTCATTTGACAAAATAATCAAAACTTTTGCAGCCAAAAAATCAAGAAAAGTCAAATTTATATAATAGTTATGTATAATATTTTCCTGTGGTATAATAATTTTTTTTTACATGAATTATTTCGTTCTCATTTACAAATAAACCGTACTTATTAACTTCAACTCCATCATAATGGTATATAACATCCCAAATATTTTTAAATAGGACTAAAAGTTATTTGCAAATTACTGGAGTTGTGTGGGGCATGGGGAGCGGCAAAATTAGGTCTTGCCCCTCCTGGAAAATTGTGTAGTTGCGGCCCTGTACATATACATATACAGGTATTTAGTTTAAATAAATAAGGGCAAATCGAATGTTTACAAAGAATTGTAATTTAAATTTTTATGCCTAACTCAATTGATGTACCTACGTATAAAACAAATCTGTTTCCTAAATACATTTTTCTAATTTTAGAATACCTACATAGCTCTCAACACATACAAAATAAAACAGGAATGAAGACAAGAATAATGTATTTATTTCATAAACAGAAAACAAGGATGCATATAATTTTATATTAAATGTTCGAATAACCCTCCTTTTTTCGATAAACAATACAATATTTGTTTATAAACGAAAATCACAAAACACAAACTTTTTTTGACAGTTACAATGTTATACAATTGCTTGTAATTTTGTTTGAGTTCCATGGCTATCGCTACAAATAAGCAATTTTCAAAAATCTTTAAAATTTATTTTCTCTGTTATGAAATGCCACAAATAAAATCTACTGGTTTACATGCAGAATTTTAAGCTTTACAACTTTTATTTGAGGTATTTTTGTCTAAAATCAATTGGGAAGCAACGCGCAAGGAAAAACTGATTTCCCATGTTAAACGTCTATGGCCAGATTGTTAATTAACAGCCCTGTATATATATATATATATATATATATATATATATATATATATATATATATATATATATATATATATATACAGGGTGAGTCTGGGAAGACGCCCCCCCCTTTAACTTTTTTATTATGAGTAATAGAAAAAAATGGTTCATATGATAGTTTTATTATTTTAAATATACTATTTGGTGGCAGATGTAGATATTTTTATAAAGTCAGGTTTACAAGATACGACTATCAACTTTTATTTTTTAAATAGCAACCTATAATTATTTTACTAAAATAAAAACCGCCATTTTTTTCTCTTTTCAACGGTGTATTAGTTTTTATTAATGTATCTGAAAAAATTCGAGAAAAATAAGAAAATTGAGAAATACTAGAAATAATTTTTATACAAATATTAGGTGGCTATGTGAAAATAATTTGTTTCAAGTTGTTTTTGTTACTGAATTTGTTGCTTTAGTTTGTTAAGTTGTATAACACTGTTACATTTTGTTTATTTTCACATAGCCACCTATAATATTTGTATAAAAATTATTTCTAGTATTTCTCAATTTTCTTATTTTTCTCGAATTTTTTCAGATACATTAATAAAAACTAATACACGGTTGAAAAGAGAAAAAAATGGCGGTTTTTATTTTAGTAAAATAATTATAGGTTGCTATTTAAAAAATAAAAGTTCATAGTCGTATCTTGTAAACCTGACTTTATAAAAAATATCTACATCTGCCATCAAATAGTATATTTAAAATAATAAAACTTTCATATAAACCATTTTTTTCTATTACTCATAATAAAAAAGTTAAAGGGGGGGGCGTCTTCCCAGACTCACCCTGTATATACAAATATTATAGGTGGCTATGTGAAAATAAACAAAATTAAGTTGTTTTTGTTACTGAATTTGTTGCTTTAGTTTGTTAAGTTGTATAGCACTGTTACATTTTGTTTATTTTCACATAGCCACCTATAATATTTGTACAAAAATTATTTCTAGTATTTCTCAATTTTCTTATTTTTCTCGAATTTTTTTAGATACATTAATAAAAACTAATACACCGTTGAAAAGAGAAAAAAATGGCGGTTTTTATTTTAGTAAAATAATTATAGGTTGCTATTTAAAATATAAAAGTTGATAGTCGTATCTTGTAAACCTGACTTTATAAAAAATATCTACATCTGCCATCAAATAGTATATTTAAAATAATAAAACTTTCATATGAACCATTTTTTTCTATTACTCATAATAAAAAAGTTAAAGGGGGGGGGCGTCTTCCCAGACTCACCCTGTATATATATATATATATATATATATATATATATATATATATATATATATATATATATATATATATATATATATATGTATATATATATATATAGACTTTTATTATTATATTTGTATTTTAGTAGCTGAAGATGAGCGAATTTTTAGCTTCATATACGTTCAACCAAATATATTTATTATAAAAACAGGATTCCTCAAACCTTTTATTTATTATATAAATATATATATATTTTTGCTTTGGATCATTATTATGTATTCATAAACAATTCAGTATGCAAAATAATATTCTTTTCAAATGGCATAACTATGTACCTATTTTAATTATATGTGTCAACAACACATCGTAAAATAAAACCTACCGTACCCAAAATCTAGCCACGACAATCAGCGACCGGGGTGAAGAGCAAAAGCGGTTCATGACTGTGCATCGTAGTTCATCTATTCGTCGTATCAACTTACATAGCGCCAAGTCATAGAACAGTTTCTCTTTACCCCGCAGCTACCTCTCCATAAGTTTTAGTATAACACTTATATACACAGGGCCGTTCCTCTTTATGTAATGTATGCTCTTTGATTTAATGTAAATGTATTTATTTATCTACGATCGCGCAAAAAGTGAGTTATTATTTATTCATTTCCAGTGCAAAAAGAGTTAATCCTACATTGCTAATTGATTAACGATAAAATAGATGCCACGAAACTAATTTTATTACCTAATCTAAGATAACGTACAGAATAAATGTTTTTAACGTATGAAATGTCATTAATACATTTAGTATAATTAATTAAACTTTGATTGTAGAGTAGTGTTAAATGTGTCACGTGTCACAATTAAGATACTTTTAACACTAGCTGCGTAAATAACTATTGACATAGATAGCTTCTATATGAGGTAGCTGGCTCAGTGGTATCGAGTTGGCCTGTGGATTTGAGAACTCAGGTTTGATTCCCACAGGCGACAAACAATTTTCACCTCGTTAAAACTACCTCTGTGGCTCCCCAAACACACGCGAGAAATATATCACTTACTGAGATTTGCTCCGGCAAAGTGGCACACCCAGTAATGGATAAACGGCGTGATAGTATAACTTTGGTACTAAACATGTACCTTTGTCATAAAATATCAAATATTAAATAAGCAAAACTATAAATAACTAAGTAACAACAAGTAAACCTGTAACTAAATAATATGAAACAAAATAAACAAGAAATTATATTTTTTTGATGAACGTAGTTTTATTCAATTCCCTGCCTTCATATTGTTCTTAATCTTGTAAACTTAAATTTACAATTAGTATTTAGTTTGTCATATCTGGCCATTTTACCATATTTTTTTATTTTCAACAATATGACTTAGACAATATATTTCATTTTTTATTCTTGACTCTTGAACGAACCAAAAAATACAGAATTTTGAAAAAGAGTTTCAATATTAAATATAACTTATGAGATGATCTACAAAAAAATATAATTTAGTATAATTATAATTAAATTCTTTAGTAGTATTAACATAAAAGTGATAGAATTTAAGAAAGAAAACAATTATTATCCAAGTATATACAATTTGGACGTTTATGGTTAAGCACAAACAAAGCAGTTAAAACAGTAAAGAAAATCTAGCAAGTATCTAAACCAGTGCCAAACAACATCAGAACTGACCCAATAAAACAAAATACAGTTATCGACAAACACACACGATTCTAGTATCACTTGATTTTTCCACCTGTCCGCCCACCATCAGCAACGTGTTGAGATCGCGAACCCGACGAGCCCGCACTCGACCCACGGCCCACTGCTTAAAACTTGGCTTTTCGCTTGTTTCGCTTCGGCTGCGCATCAATCACATTCGTAAGAATCGTGAGCCAGGAATGCGGAAGGTCTGCCGAAAGAACGTTCTGCGTTCTGCGTTCTGCTTTTATGGATATAAAAACGTTGCTCTGTTGATGTTATTTTGTGTATTTCCAAGGGATATATTTTATTCACGTGTTCGACTATAAATGTATTTTATGGATTTTTCCAAGATTTTTTTGTCAATGTGTCAATAATTTTTCAGTAATAACAGTTGACAATTTTATACGCAATAAGCATACTTGAGTCAGAATTGGGATTACAAATATGTATACACAGTATCTAATGAAAACTTGTGTCATTGGAGGATAGTAAATTGATCATTATTGCCCTGATTACATAAAAGATATAGATGCTGAACCTATTATTAAAATATTTCTAAATATTTTAATTTCTTATTCTGTAACTGGGAAAACCCATTTGGAATAGTTAAACGTTATACATTTGGCGGATGAAAAGTCAGAATTTGGATTAGAATAATAAATAATTATAAAATAAATAAATAAATATATCCTCACTGGATGTGGAACTCTGCCATAGCAAATCTAGGTACGTGATATATTTCTTCGCGTAAAGTGCGTTTACCAGAGGTCAAATCGCGGCCCTCAATGATGTTAGTGGAGGAGGAGCCATAGGGGTACTTTAATGCGGTGAAAATTGTTTGTCGACTGGGTTCTCAAATCCACAGACCGACTCGATACCACTGAGCCATCTACCTCATATAAATAATTATTAGAATTGTAATTCATACACTTCAATGTAATATAATCCATCAGTGCCTTAAAAACATTACTAATCAAGAATAGTGTTTTATAAAACAATGATTAATATGCAGGATGTTCGTTAAGTAAAAGGCAATATTTAGTGAATATATCAATCATACCAAGACAAGAAAAAGATCCGAATGTATGCATTTCCAGAAATAAACTGTTTCGGTTAAAAAATTCTTTTCTTAGAATTTGTTATTTTATTTTTAGTAATATTTAAGTACACATTAAATGCCGTTTATTATTAAAATAAGAACTACAAAATTCTCTGAATAAATTCCAATAAATTATGAAAGATATCAAGGAAACGTTATAAACGAATTAATAACATTCAGATTAGTAGTAATAGGGTATTGTTTCTGTTTCATGAATATTATTAGCTACATAAATTTTTCCAAACTTTTAAATTTAATTTTACACACTTCACGACTCGAATTCACTGATATAATTGGAATTATACTATGCCAAATGAAACAAACTAATTTTAACCGATCTGACAAAATTATATAAAATAATTTGCAGGATATGCATCAGTTATATATATCAAAGGCAATATTAATTTGAAATTTTAAAATCAATTCCATATTTATTTTTTCATAAATACATTAATAAATGTGCATAATGAAAGTAATACTCGTAATATTGAATTAAATTTTTGGTGAAATATTTAATTATAATATAGGTTTTCATAATACTAGGAGAAGTGTACTGCATATATCAATTAAAATGCTTTGGAATTTCATTACAACAGTCAGACAGACGAGCCGTTTAAAAATTATGGAGCAGGAATTCAAATTCCTGCATATACACATATATTTACCAGTTTAATAGTATAGGTAAATGGCAAACTCCATTGTTCAAATAATTACACAACAAAAATTAATTAAAAAAGAAACAAAATACGTTGATTTGTTGTTTTTAGTTCTGGTGCGTAATGAATATATTATTGATAAAAGTATTTGAGATATTATTACACAGATACATAGTAAAGAAGAATGCTGATTTGTATTGAAACTTTCATGTAACTGTGATACAAGTTTATAACGTAATATTACAAATTTTCATGATCATAAAATTATTAAAATAGGAATTGTTGTTTTTAGTTCTGGGGCGTAATTATTCTTGAATATATTATTGATAAAAGTATTTGTGAAATTATTACATAGATACATAGTAAAGAAGAATGCTGATTAATATTGATACATGTGTATAACGTATTATTACAAATTTTCATGATCATAAAATTAGTAAAATAGGAAGTAATAATTTACACGATGACAAGAACTTGTACGTGTGATTAGAATTTAGTATCTAGCAAGCGTTTGTACTCGACTGCAATCTTTATTGGAATAAGTAATGGAATTTAGTACCTACTAAAACAAGTGTTTACACTAATCGAGAATAAAAATTCTGTAGTAGAACTACTATACTGTGTAAAATAGTCTTTGTAACTACGAGTTCTCGGATAAAGGGTCAACTAACTCATATGTTAGAAAAATGAGTAAATATCGTAACGATAAATATAAAATAAATATATCATCACGCCCCTTCTACCCATTACTGAGTATGCACTCTGCCACAGCAGATCTCGACAAGTTATATATTTCTTCGCGTAAAGTGCGGTTACCAGCCGTCTAATCACGGCCTCCAAAAATGTTAGTGGTAGGAGAGCCACAGGGGTAGATTTAATTTGGTGAAAATTGTTTGTCGGCTGTGGGGATCGAGATATCAAGATCCATAAGCCGGCTCGATACCACTGAGCCACCTACCCCATTCGATAAAGACAATTAATATATTTTTTTAATTTATACTGTGATTTCGAAACGATATTTTTTAAATTTATTTGACAGATTATTCAATGCCCTATTTTTTAATTATTATTCTTAAATAAGCATAGTAGGATCGTAATTCATCTTAATTTATAAATAATTTGTCATTGAAAATCGCAAAAAGAAAATATTGTAGGTAACCTTCCAAAACTCGCCTATGGCTCGCTCTGTAAAGTATCACTTTCAGACTTTGTTTTGTAAATAACTACCTATTCTTCCTTACGGATGAAAAGTATCAGTTTCTTCTCACAATTTAAGAAAGAAAATATTTTACTTTCTGACTGAGCCATGTAAACAAATATTCTTTGATAAAAATGCACTACTTTTAGAATAAAAGTGTAAATAAAAAATTGTTTAGAATGCAAAACTGCGTTTAATGACTTAAAAATTATTGATAATTTCCTTATTTTTCACGAGATAAAAGCAAATTTCAATTAACAATTTAAAATTAATTACAGAAATGCCATAAAACATACAATCAATGATATGTATTATTACGTTATTGCATACAATTCAAGTTATCGTATAAACTTAAAAAACTTCCTCACTAAATTATAAAAGACTAATTTAAAATTTTAAATATTTTTTAATAAATTACGACAATAATAACTACAGTAAATTTTAAAATATATGGCTATTGACGGATAAACATAACCCTAATCTGCTGTAAAATTTTCGACGAAGCATTTAATTGCGTAACTATTATAAATTTTGAATTTGTCAAACTGAAACAATATGACAGTTTGAATAGTATGTTTTGATTTCCATTCCGTAATTAGCTTTAAATTGTAATTTTTATTTTACATTTTTCTTGTGAAAAATAAATAAATTAATAAGTAGTTTTAAGGAATTAGACGCAGGTTTTTATTCTAAACAATTACACTTTTCACACAGATCCTTCATGTGAACTTTGTTCTAGGTGAAGGAGTGGGTTAAACCATACTGATGAGATCTAATAAAAGCGAAACGCGTCTATGGTTATTAACTCTGCTGGCCAGCCTCTGACCATGCCCTCATAAGTTGACTTGGAGGCTGAATTTAGTGGGACTTAGACAAGTGTTTATTTTTATATTTTATTAATTACACTTTTGTTCCAAAATAAATAAATAAATAAATAAATATATCATCACGCCTTTTACCCATCACTGGGTGTGGCACTCTGCCTAAGCAGATCTCGGTCTCCAAAGATATTAGTGGTGGAGGAGCCACAGGGGTAGATTTTTTAATTTGGTGAAAATTGTTTGTCGGCTGTGGGGATCGAACCAGGGTTCTCAAGATCCACAATAGAGATCCATTAATAGAGCAGAAATAATCATCATACTCGTATGAACATTTTACCACTGTATTTTCTATAATCCATAAATAAGTTCACACCTGTATATAACTTTCCGTCAGTACGGTGGTGTGGATAGCAATATGGAATTCGAATCCGGAGATCCCGAGTTCGAATCTCACTCAAGCTAAAAATTATATGAACTACTACACTGCGGCTCGGTGAGTGCGGACCCTGTACTGTAATTGGGATTAAATTCCTGTTGTACAGAGTAACATAAAATAAATCAAATAAATAAATAACAAATAAAATCTTAGCTTTATTTTGAAGTAAGTATACTCTACACGAATAGATAAAGTTCCCACTGTCATATTCATTTGCAGTTTTTGTTTCAGTGAGGGGTGAAAAGTTTCGTTAATTTTTCAGTTGGTAAATCAAAGCAAATTTCTCGAGAGTTCCGAACATAATGAGAGACCGCAACAAAAGAGGACGTGACGTCACAGCTGCTAACCAACAAACCCTCGCGTCCTCGCGTACGCCTTCCGCAAAACCGTAAGCGATGTAATCTAAGCAGTGAAGAAGTAGTCTTTCATACTGACACAATTATGTTAATAAGTCAGTTGTTTATATAGCGATAATTATGTGGTAACCTTGAGATAATGCCAACTATTATGTGAACATTTCACACGGTCTAAATTCCGCGGATTTTGTTAACAAAACATTACGGTACATTGATGCACTTCTACTTTGTAGCAAAACAATGGCTTACAATTTATATTTACAAAAATATAATTGAATCTTAAAATACTTCCTCTTAAATTAAGTTAAGTGATATAGAAGTAGAACGTATACAATTCTGCAAGATGAACAATGATAATTTACAAAATTACATCAGAAGAAATAGACATTTTTTATTTATACTTAATTTCAAGGTACCTACTTTTTATTTGAACACAATTTTCTTGTAGCTATTTAAATTCCAGAATATTCCGAAACTAAATTTTCCCACCACAATTAGAATGATGATGCAGTTACAAAAGATGGTCACTAAACATATATGTACCTTTATTTCGTGAATTCAGCGATGAATTGAGCGATGTACAACAGTGATAAAAACAAATAAATATATTATCACGCTGCTTACATATTACTACTCGTAGATGTGGCATTCGGTAAGTATTTAAGCGCGAGAAGTGCAGTTATCAGTCGTCATTTCACGGCCCCCATAAATATTGGTGATGGTGGCGCTACAGGGATACATTCTAATGTGGAGAAAATCAGTTAGTTATGACAGTAAGTTTTAGTTTCCGAATACATATATGCTTTGTTCGATTTGCAATCCACAACTATCAAAAACTATCACAAATATGCACAGTTGAATTTTAGAGATTATGTAGCGCAAAACTCGTGTCAGTCAGTTGTTCAAGCAAGTATAAAAATTAATTAGTAACTGGTTTTAAACTATTATAATAAACCATGAACTTTTTGTAAATTGTCATTCAATGATATGTATATTAGTGTTTTATTTAATATTTGAAATTTGTTGTTTACTGAAGCTTTTTAAAAATTATTGTCGTCTCGCATATATTTGTAAACGTAGTGTTTATATAAATATATTTGAATGTATTCGCGAATATACGAGTCACATGATGAATGTTTTTGAACAGTTAGTTTAGCGGTTTAAATAAACTATAATGAGAGAAGGAAATAAATAAATATTTAGTAAAAGATGTCTGATATGGAGCCGCTTAATAATAAATTTTAAATTAGTATCTTATTTGTTTTACAACAAATATAATTTAACAATGGCAAATAGAACAAAATATTACTTGAATATAAAAACGAAAACATTTTTCTGCTTATTTCACTATTTAATATGTTGTAGCGAAATGAAAAATGAGACATGTCATTAACCGACAACGATACAACAAAAATATTTTCAGAATAAAAGGTAAAACTAAACTAAAATGTGAAATTTATGCAAACATTAACCAAATGTTTCATTTTATAATCTTTAACTTAATGGAGCAGAAGCTTGAAGGAATTTTTGCATTTGTTTGCTTAATAAAATATATTCAGATATTTGTTTATAGCCATATAATAATTTTCTCTCATGTAGATATATACTAGATATTAAAATTTAATATTTTGTAACATCTACAAAAATCTACTCATATAAATTTTAATATCTCAGTACATATTTTTCATTTAATATTTTCATTTACTTCTGCTAACATTATCAAGACAAACATTTCAACGTTAACAACCATTTCCAGAATAAACGTTGAACAAAATTAACTTCAACATAAAAATTCCTTGCGTGCACTAAAAATACCAAGTAGAATACAATATCATATAAAAGAGACCATAACAATTTTTCTCCTAATTAAAAAGCTACAAAATGCCAGCACAGTGTAGTGAAACGCAATGAAAAATAATTACGAATAACATAGTCGCTGATGCGGGTGCTAATGGAGTATTCAAAACACAGCGAAGAACAATTCTATAACCAAATATTGCCTGAAGAAACACTTCCTAGTGGCGGAATGGCTTAGTGGCATTCGCGGAAATGCAGGGGCGGACTGTGACCTAGAAAATAAAACAATAGTCTAGGACTGCAAGATGTAATTGCAGAAAAAGTTGGTGTTTGATGTAAAACTGACGTTTAAATTAAATTTTCGTAACACATGCACAAGAAACTCGTTCTTATTCCCTAATTTTAGAGAGAGAAACACTGCTTTTCTCCCCTAGGGAAAGAAACATTATGTTTCTCTCCCTAGGTAGGATGTTTCTCTCCCCAGGTAGCATGTTTCTCTCCCTATGGAGATGTTTCTCTCCCTAGGGACTACGATTATTAGCTATTTGCGGCGTTTCCTAGGTAACTAGTTACGTAACCCATATTTGACATTTGTCCCGATAAGACAGTAATTTTTGTGCACTTGTTACGAAAAGTATAATATGCTTCACGGGAGGGCGCGATTATCCCTTGTGTGAAGTTAGTAAACCGAGACGTAAGCGAGGGCCTCCCTTGATGCATAACATACTATTTAAAAAGTAAAATTACGTACTCGGTATCTTTTTGATTAATTTTCTGTTTTTACTATAGAGTGTCCAACTGCAATTGTGTGGAATTCAGTTTCAAAAACAAGCGTAGGAAGATACTCCCTTCCTTCCTTATCTTTTTTTCTTCATTTTCAGTTTTTACTATACAGTGTCTAATTGCAATTGTGTTAAATGTATTTTTAAACAAGCGCAGACGATGCTGCCTTCTTTTCTTAAAAGATTCGTTGTTAGAGAAATTGGCGTAAGTGAAGATTTACGAAACAGGTGTACAGGAGCGAATGGATGAATGTTTATTGCGTGATGATGGATTTTGGTTGTGAGGAAGGAAAGAGGAAGTATTAATGTGATCGAAACGAGTATCGTGTGTCAGAATGAGAATGTTGACGTGAATGGATTTTTTTTAATGAATCTTTAGTGGATGCTCTATGAATGTTTCAGGGGTTTGTGTTCCCCCATTTAATGGGATATAGCGTGATGTTATGTATGTATGTATGTACGTACTTAATTAGTAGTACAAGGAGCTTAAATTAATACATATTTAAAAGTCTCTAATCTGTATTTTGACTGAGTTCACTTTGCTTGTTATTTTAACAAAATGCACGCTCAACAAATTCAGTCCGTTAAGTTTGGAATAATGACAAAATGTAAATGAACATTTGTAAAAGTGAAACATCATTTTTAATAAGTCTCTTCTTAATTGGATTTAGCTACTTAGAATGTTTATTTTTCAAACAGTTCCCATAATGATTGTAAGTCCGGCTCTGATCACAGAGCAGAGTCGCGAATGAGCAGCGAAATGAGCGAGAGCTGCAAATGGTTGTTCGTGCCTTTAGATGCAGAGAGTCTTCGCATGTTTAAGTATGTAGCGCAGTATATCTGGGAGTTTGCACGTAAGCGATGCTCATGTGGTCCTCGGATGGTTATTCTTGTAGCTGTATTCGCAGACGGTAATGGTCTTTCTGTGTGAATACATAATTTTATAGAGAATAATCTTGCAAAGTTGCGACTGCCATTTTCTTTTATATTTGTTGAGCTCCGCCACATTGAATATAGACAGAATATGCTGACTTTGTAACTGTAATGTTATTAAACACATCTGCTTCGCTTATTGTATGCAAATTATTAATTAGAATTTTGTTAAAAATTACATTTTCAATCTAATCTTAGAGCGGCATATGGATGACGTATTTGTAATTGTATACTTGCAATCTTTTATGTTAATTACATTTCAACATTCTTTTCATTACGACTAACAATTAATATGTATTAGATACATATAAATTCTCAACTATCAACTGCATATGTATTTTATTCCTAACATTTCTAAGAAGCAAGCTACAATATGGCTCTTTCAGAACTAGTGTAACAAAATTGAATAAATTAGTCCTGAGGTAATTTTGAGTAAAATGGACTTGTCTTATTCGTTTTGGTCATATAAATAACAGTAAATTTTTCAAAAGTTATACTTTTAAAAAACAAAACGTACAATAACAGAATTAAACTTTGATAGAAACAGTTGCACAATGAATGAATGAATGAATGCTGAGGAATGTACCAGATATTTTTTGTGTATGGTGCACATTTTATAATTTTTTTCTTATCCCATATTGTGTTATCCATGTTCTTCCACATCTAGTTATGATATTCCATGTATAATCTTATTTATTTATATGTTTTGTTGCCAATATCGTGTTTAATTTTCCCTAATTTATACAATTACAACTTGATATTTATTGAAAAACTTGCAAAAAGAAGATTTTTTGATACATTTTTTGTGAGCTTGAATCTATAGTTGGAAGCCCTATTGCTACACTTTTAATCATATTTGTACGTAGAAATAAAAAGTTAATTCGCCGCCATATAAATGTTAGTAATATTTCAAAGGTAACTATTTTGAACGATATTCAATGTAGAATTTCATCCCAGATAAAAATTGAAATGTACAAATAATATCTACATATAAAAAAATAAAAATAAATATATCATCACGCCTTTTACCCATCACTGGGTGTGGCACTCTGCCTAAGCAGATCTCGGTAAGTGATATATTTTTTCGCGTGAAGTGCGGTTACCAGCCGTCAAATCACGGCCTCCAAAGATATTAGTGGTGGAGGAGCCACAGGGATAGATTTTTAAATTGGTGAAAATTGTTTGTCGGCTGTGGGGATCGAACCAGGGTTCTCAAGATTCACAGGCCGACTCGATACCACTGAGCCACCTACCCCATACATGATTCTATAATTATAAATAATTGTAAATCTAATATACTCCATATATAAAGAGGAATATTTTAAATTAATGCTTTCATTTATCAAAGTGAAATTAATGAATATTGACATAAATAACGGAATATCAAAAACATGTATTAATTAGCAAAACATTTCTCTTGTCTGCAGGTAAGAGAACCTGTCATAAACATGGTTTTTACAATTATAAACTTTTTAATATGAAATCTTTCTTCGTAACAGAAAAATGTCACGTAAAAAGATACGAGTGACAGATCTAATTTCCTCTAAAAGGCTGGTAAAACAAATTCTTTAAAACACTGCTGAAATACCTTCATGATATAGAAACTACATAATGTAATTATTGTTTCACAAATAATATAAAATGATAAATTATTTCCATATGAAAAATATTGTGTAATGGTTTAGTTCAAAATGAAATTGTCTTTGTAAATTTTAATTTATTTATATATTGTTTGTGATTTATGTATCATAATAACAAATGATCCACTGATAAAATAAATACAATAACATGCATTTGAAATGTAAATGCGCTAGAGCGTGAATTAAGTGTAATTATTAAATTTTAACTGAAAACAATTGCATGAACTTCATTCAATTAAATTTCATACAAAACTCGTCAACTGTCATCAACATATAATAAATATTAAATATTTTGTCTTCTGCATTTGAACCAATAGAATTGGAAATTATATTTAATTATTTATATAGATAAAAATATATCTATTTTCCCATAAATAGCATTAAAATTTGTAATCTCACATATTTTTTTATTTTAAATATATTATTATATGAATTCCAATCACAATTATTAAAAAACGTATACGTACTGAAAATAAATTCGTTCTGTCAACTGTCAATGTGACAAGTTTCTGTTTTGTTTGTATCTCTGGTAACTATTGAAATACGCGCGCATTTTATATTTGTTTTCCATTGGAGACGCGTGACAAAGATATTTTTCGATTGTTCCACAGAAAACGTCAACATTACGATGACAAATGAGAGCGCAATTGTCAACTTTTTATAGAAATCGTAGAAAAAACATTTTTCGTGCAACTTAAATGAAATGCTATAGTAATAAATAAAAATTAGTAAACATTAAAATTTATTTAATTTATATGAAGATCTTTCAGTATTTAAAGTTTACTCATTTTTATTCATTACTGTAGCCTATCAGTCCAGTGGGATGTACAATTTAGTTTTTTTTACGTACATCAAATTATATACTCTTAATTTGTTTTTGTAATAAGTTTGAATCACCTTGTTTACTAATATATTTAGAATAAGAGTTGTTCAATATTTTGCCGAAGATTCATATTCCTTTGTCAAACTAATAATTTTTTCTTTTTGCAATAATAATAACAAACAAAATTCAGTTGGAGAGTATTTAAGAAATTATAAGTTTCCTTCACATCAAGAGAACTTATCGCAAAACTATTAATTAAAATCGCGTGTTTTCAGAACTCTAAAACGCGCTTATCGATTGAAAATTTAATATCGAATGTTTAGTATAATTACTAGCTATACTTGACTTTAATCTGAATTAATTTGAGATAAAAGACTTATAGGTGCTGCAATAATATTGATCCTGATATGTCTCGTATATTCTCAATATCTCAAGAAAACATCAGTTTATTACTTTTCCCATTATATAATCGGGAAAATATTGTGAAGGTGATATTATACTAGATCTCGAGATTTTAATAATTATTTTTTTTAATATATTGTCCAAAAAAAGTTTAATTGTCTAAAGAACTTAAAAACGCGGTGAAACTTTTTATTTAAACTTATTATATAAGTTTTTAAGTAAAATACTAAGGTTAAATTTGTTAATGGATTATATACAACCATTGTTATCGCCATTTTATTGATGGGACTCTTTAAGTTTTTTTATGTTTATTTAAAAAAACAAAATGTAATATTAAAATGGAGCCTATTCGAATTTAAACTACTTTTACCTAAAATAATTTTTGAAAATTGTATCTGTTCGTTTGTTAAAAGTTAACACATTGATAATTTTTAAAATCTTTATATTGTCTTAAAAATGTTAGAAATAAATTGATTATCATCATGATATAAAATTAGATACATTAAAATTCGTAGTTCAGTGTAAAAAATGACATTTAAGCGTTAGTCAAAGGTCTTCTTGCAAAAGTTTATTATTCAAAAGTCCGATTTTAAATTAAAGCTCTCAAACAAAATTTTTTAGTTAAAATGTCAAAAATGATGTACAAGCGATTCTTAATTGTTTTTCCAAAAATTGTATAAACTGGGCCGAGTTTCATATCAAATTCTCTCGGGCACAGAATTCTAGTAAAAATATTAAAAAAAAAATTCAAACAATCGTCAATTGTATTTTCAAAAGTTATACAAATTATATTGAGTTTATCTAACCTTATGGACGGAAAGGTACTGTGGTGCCCACAGCAGATGTTTCTGTTTATTGTTGCTTTAGTATTTTAAAAAAATATCGTAATTGCCATTTCACAAGTTCTTTTTGTGAATACATACCGAGAGAGAATAAAAATTACAAGGAAAATTTCAAATAAAAATTACTTAAACTGCTAAATTTCCTGGCCATTACGTACAAAAAAAATAAAATGAAATCAATGTAGCGAATCAGCAAATTTTCATTTCTCATTCTTAACGGCTGCGGGTGAAACGGAAAGCGGAGCGACGGTAATGAAATTGTACATAATTCATAATGAGTGCAGACAGGCCCAGGTACAAACAGAAACCCAGCTGTATATTTCAGTGTCAGACAGAAATGTACTACGCAGACACTTTGATATTAATATGAATAGCTCCTACCTATGCGATGTTGCCATCCAAGGCAAGACAGACACTCCCCCGCATACATATACGTACACGTGTGATGGGTGTGTGTGTGTGTGTATGTGAGTGTCACTGCGAGAAGCATGGCCCTCATCTTTCCTTCTTGAAGCCTTCGCTCTGTCAAACTTACAATAACTTTACTTCTTTGACATTGCTACTTTACTAGCTTTAACATGAAACTTTGTTAATTAATTTTACGAAAAATTAAAATTACGATACCTAACTATACTATACTCCCAGAAATATCTCAGTGATGCAATAGAAAGTATCCAAAAAAAATGTTGTAAGACAGTTTTCTTCAGATTAAATCACTTTTGGCCCAACTACCAATATCCCAACTTGTTAGATGTCTTTAAGTTTGAACCACTGGCAAATAGAAGAGCCAAACATCAAATTATGTATTTGTATAAAATTGTTAATAATTATGTAGATGATATGCAGTTAGTTAGTCAATTAAACTTTCATATACAGGGTGTTATATTTTAATAGACCCAGCAAATGTCTCGCTTATTTATCAACTTAGCAATTTCTTTCATATAACATGATTTATACAGCAACATGTAAGCTATTTGATGACGGATGTACATTCATGATATCACTTCCGGTTTATTAGTAATTTATATCAACTTTGAAATTTCAAATGCAACATACTATATTTTTTTACAAATTTGAAAAGTGCATCTAATTTCCTTTACAATCATGTAAAATAATCCATATGTTACATTATTAAAAAGTAAAATGGCGGGCACTTTATTATACACCAAATCGGAAAGAGAATAGTGAGCCATGACTGTGGCTTCAAAAAAAACAATTAACTAAAACAATACAATTATTATTATTAAACGAAATAATATTTTTTTTGTCATAATAATACAGAAAATAAGAATAAGTAACACTTAATAACAACAAAATGATTTTATAACAAAGATACTGGGAGCCATTTTGAATATTTGTTATAAAATCATTTTATTGTTATTAAGTGTTACTTATTCTTATTTTCTGTATTATTATGACAAAAAAATATTATTTCGTTTAATAATAATAATTATAATTGTTTTAGTTAATTGTTTTATTTCAAGCCACAGTCATGGCTCACTATACTCTTTCCGATTTGGTGCTTCGCACTCGTTATGTTTCCATTTCCATAACAACGAATGTACATTTATGTCAAAATATTATCTGTCAATTTTCATACTACGAGTTGTATTCGGCTTGAGAATTTACCAAACAAGAGTTAATTAACAAGAATAGTTAGGTATTTATTTGCACATTATTAATTAGGTAATACAGTGATGAAAATTTTGAATATTAAATGTACACTGAACAAATGTAGAATTGATGTTTATGAAAATATTGAAAATATCATTTATTTTATTCGTAACCTAGGATATTATTAACAGTGGTATTTCCAATGAAATACCACTAGTGATGAATTTCCGACGAAATGTACATTTCATTGGTTCATTTTCAAACAAATCCGTGATCCTATTGGTTGACAGTGAGTTGTGGTGAATTCCCATGTAAACACTCATAACACAAGATGTAGCCTCACAGTTTTTGTAATTTGTCTCATACTCATTATCATTATCATTCACCAATTATTGATATGTGTCATCAACAGTTTTTGTGATGATTTGGATTTCTCTGTTAATTTTAAGGAATTTAGACGTAAGCTTGATGTATTACTATAAACATTAATTTTCTCTTTGTATTTTCACACTTTATTTCATTACTTTTACATGTATTACTTAATATTACTCTGTAATAGAGCCTTGGCCGGTTGGATAATAAAGAAAAGAATTTATTATTATACTTATAAGTACATACATTCAATACAGATAACGAATCTCTCTGTACATACAAAAAATATAATGTAAGCCAAATGAAGAGATATAATTATGTTATTTTAAAAAACTATGTTAAATTTTCATGTGGTACATTATGAAATATTATTAGTTTGTTACACTGAATTAATGACACTTAAAGCCAACTATTTACAATTTACAAAACTATTAAACATGAGTATATTTGCACACATAAATTTAAATTAATGACTTATTTTACTGAGTTATTAAATATTCTCTACGAATTAGTATACATAATTTGAAATTAATTACAGTATGTTAGCTATGTTTAATAACTGTAACTTTACGCTGAACAAATAAAGCAAACAATGTGAATTGGTATTAATAGTTTCCTGGAGTTATTGTATTACAATTTTAACTTATAAAATTTTCCATAATTTTAATAACGTAATTTCTCAACAAATAATAATTATACAATTATTTAATTTAAATTAATAGGTGAACTATATTTGTGTTTATATATTAGTTTATGGCATAATTAAAAGGTTTCATTATGATCTGTTTCTTATCAATTAGTTAATTAAAAATTAAATGAGCTGATTTCGGTAAGTGATATATTTTTTTGTATGAAGTGCGGTTCCCAGCCGTTAAATCCCGGCCTCCAAAAATATTAGTGGAGGGGAAGCCACAGAGTTAGTTTTAACGTGGTGTCAAACTATTTTGTTTTTCTTTTTGCAACAATAATAACAAAATTCAGTTGGTATTTAAGAAATTGTGTGGAATCTCGGTAAGTGATATATCTTCGCGTGAAGTGCGGTTACCAGTCGTCAAATCACGGCCCCACAAGATGTTAATGAAAGGGGGGCTACAGGGGTTGATTTAATTTAGTGAAAATTGTTTGTCGACTATGGGAATCGAACCCGGGTTTTTAAATCCTCAGGCCGACTCGATGCCACTGAGCCTCCAACTCATAAAAAATAATAGTATAAATTAAAAAAATTAATATTAATACATCAGAATATGTTACAAATTAAAATTACATAGGACTTATTTTTATTTCTCTTCCGAATATCTGTTATTTAATATTGGCTAGGTACCTATTCAAACTACAAACTATGGATAATTGTTTATAAAATTAGCTGTAATAAAAGAATGTGATGATATATTATTTGCTTAAAAAGCAATTTGAATATTAAAGTGGAAATTTGATAAAAGAGAAAAATCCTTAGTCACGGACTTCATACGCAAAACAAATTATTGTGATATGTAATTAACAAAACCTGTGTTAGTACGTTTAGGTAAATTGTGGCACATAACAAGAAAACAAATGACAGGGGTAGTAAGTATATGTTTACAATGTTGAATAAACACTATGAAATGTATGTAATTGTATCTCTTTTAATTGTTTGGCGTAGGTAATTAAATAAAACATTAAAAGCACGCACCTGCGGTATTTGCCACAAATTATATTTAACACTGAGCTATATTCTTCGTTTTTTTCCTTCACATGAAAAATTTAGAGAGTAACAAGTAATCATTAATATTTTTCGGTGCATTTACATAACTGACTATGTAGTATTTAGTATTTTATTTGTTTTTTCATAAAAATAATAATAATAATGGAAGATGCATGGTTTATTTATAGTACGCTATGCTGTGACGTGAAAAAGTTTGATGTCCTCACGCGTGAAGCGTGAAAAACAGTCGAATAAAAAAATGGATATTAGAAAAACAAATTGCAAAATGTATAATCTACTCATGTAACCTATATGGACAAGTACACTAAACAAATTATAAAATTTAATGAAACACAATTGTAGTATTCTTCATAAATGTAAATTAATTAAAAATAATATCATTAATAAATCTGTTTTACCACAAAGATAATAATGGAATTGAATGTATAATTATATTTTATATTTTAATAGTAATTTGAAACACCGTGGTGTCAAAACAAACCGCATATTAAAATTATGTTATTGTAACAGAAATACAATTTATTTTTGTTATGTTTTACGCAGAACACCTCGATAAATTTTCATTTCATATAAAAACAAAAACGTATAATGTAAACTACCAAAAAAAATTTCATTTTTTAAATATTATTGAGTTAAATGTCAAACAGGAAGAATTCGTTAAAACCTAAGTTGACGCAGAAATATTGTGTCAGATTCTTCACAGATAATCTGACAGTTGCAAGACAAGAATAATCCAATTTGCATAAAGATATCGGAAGATAAGAACAAGACTGTGAACTTTACGATCAATAGCAATAATAATTAGAAGTGAGATAGCGATGGGAAAAGACATCGTGGGATAGCAGAAGCAGTCACTGGGGTACTATATGCGCATACTAAGCGTTACTAACTTACTGATTATAACGTGGCTTCCAGACTTGCGTTTGAACATTTCTGTTTATATTTTACTAAGTTCACGATTGTTGTTCAGAGAGATGTGTTTGTCTAAAGCAGAGGTCTTCATACCTTTTTGTTTCGTATACCACTTGCAATTTTTTCAGCTTTGGGTAGACCTCCCCTGCTTACCTAATATTGAATTATTGTATGAAAAGAATTATGAATGTGGTTGAAGCAAAAGTGGTGTGTCAGGTCCAACTGCAATTGTGTGGAATTCAGTTTCAAAAACAAGCGCAGGAAGATACTCCCTTCCTTCCTCATCTTTTTTTACTTCATTTTCAGTTTTTGCTATACAGTGTGTAACTGAAATTGTGTTAAATGTATTTTTAAACAAGCGCAGGCGATGTATGTATGTATGTATGCAAATTAATCAAGTTCAAATGGGTTTTTAGCAGCTGATGTAGTGTTACTCACTTTTAAAGTTAACCGAAAAATTTACGAAAACTTTTATTTATAATAAAATTGAATTGAAAAAAAAAATCTAAGGTTACTACGGAAGAAAATTATAATTTCATAAATAAATTTTGCAACAAGTGTATTTGATTAAAGTTATAAATCGAAATCGTAGTTAAAATTATGAAAATTACATCAAACGTCCTTTTTTGATGAGTTAGTTTCGTTTCTTAGATGGAAAAATGTATTAGAAAATAGAAACTTGGTTCGGAGATTGAAATCCAAAATAAAAATGAAATTATTTATCTTCAAACTGTATCCTCAGTAAACCAATTAATTTAATTTAATCTCCAGAAATTAAAAATTATTAATTAAGAACTAGAATAGTGAATTTTATAAAATCAAGAGATTTTAGATCTTTTTAATAAGCCGAATGGTAGATTATTTAATTTTTATATTAGTTGGATTTCAGACTTTCCATGATAATAAAAAAGTTAAAAATTGATTATACATTTTTTTATTAATTAAATTTAATAATACGACGTTTCGGCCAAAATTTGGGCCATTTTCAAGCAATAGTGTGAAATAACAATTAAATTAACATAATTGAAGTAAAAAAAATCTGATGTGGACACCACATGACTTCCTTGTACGCGTATTAAACTATAGATATTTTTTTAATTGCACATATTTTACATAAAATCTTTTATTTTTTATTTTTTGTTCTAATCCATAGCAAACTTAATTTAAAAAAAAACACAAAATATATACTATTTAAATTTAGATATCTCGCTTATGCAAAAGGCTAATTTAAAAATTCTTAATGTGCTAGACGCAGAATTTAATTCTCTAAAACTTTTATTTGAAGCATTTATTTCTAAAATTAAAAAAATACCATTTTTTTCAAGGAAAACTGTTAGCAGCTTCATGTAATGTGTCACTTCCGGTTAGTGTATTTTAACCAAAATCTATTATATTATTTCCATTGATATAGTAGTCTTATATACCAAATTTGGAAAGTTTTAAATTATATTTGAATATAGTTTTTCATGAAAATCTATTATAGGCTTCAAGTAAAGTACCACTTCCGGAAGTTATATAATGACCAAAAAGGGAGGTGCACAACTAGATGTTATAACAGTCCTAAATATAAAATTTCAATTTTCTACGGCTTACCGTTTTTGAGTTATGCGAGATACATACGTACATACGTACGTACAGACGTCACGACGAAATTAGTCAAAATGGACTCAGGGAGGGCCAAAATGCGTATTTCCACTGAAATCTGAGAACCGAAAATTTTCGCGATAACAATACTTCCTTTACTTCGTACAAGGAAGTAAAAAGTGAATGAATAAAATCTTTTGAGGTGTACACCTCAAGAGTCCCTTCAATTATGCTAATTTAATTGTTATTTCACACTATTGCTTGAAAATGGCCAAAATTTTGGCCGCAACGTCGCCTTATTAAATTTAATTAATAAAAAAATGTATAATTAATTTATAACTGTTTTATTATCATGGAAAGCCTGAAATACAACTAATATAAAAATTAAATAACTAGAACAGTTAAAAATTGATCAAATGATAGGTTAAAGAATGTAATAATAACAAGACACGTGGCACATGTGATCAATGAAACACATGACCTTGATATTTCTGAAAAAATATATAAATAATATAAAGATAAAATCGAACATTACAAACTTTTACCTTGACTGCTACATGGGTCGTTTCAGTGTCAATATTATTTTATATCTAATATGTTTAGAAGAAATATCAGAAATTTTTCCCAGAATTCTATATTTTGTAAAAAAAAAGAAATAGCTATATTTTCTACTACTACACAATTCAATAGATATATTTTTGTGCATGAAAAGAGTAGATAAAAGTAAACAAATCCCAGGCTTCAGAAATATTAACTAAACTTCAGGATTATTGAGCGAAACGCGTCTTTAGTTACCTACTAACTGTGTTTGGCCGGCCTCCGAGAATTATAATATACCTAGTAGGTTGACTTGGAGGCTGAAATCTGTGGAACTTAGAAAAGTTCTCATTTGATTTTTATTCCAGGATTATTTTTTATTAGTTTCAAATTTCAACCATCGACTGCTAGACGTAGTATTTAGATTTATATACATGAATATAGATCTTACCTTAGTGTTCTGAAGCACTGTGGCCGACGGTAACTTTTCTGACTCTGAAACAAATAGAAAATTATTTGTTAGAATACACAAAAATAAAGTTTTAATAGTATATTATACACCAAGGGACAAATATACATGCTAAGAATGAAAAATACTTTACTCATGAGTTGTATATACTAATTTAAAACGAATACAATTTTAAACAAACTAATAAAATTTGGTTTATTTTTATAAAAGTTTATTTTAGCCCAGTAGATTTTAGCAAAAGCACAACGGGATAAAATGTATGATTATAGAAACCGACATTTATATCCGGACGTGAAGAATGGTAACAGGTTTATAATTGTAGCTCTTAAAACTTGAGGATTGAGTTTATGATATGAGTCGTAGGAGAGTTGCATATACTATTTTTTGTATGACCAAATTCAATATTCAAAATTATTAAAATAAATGTCACCCTTAAATGTCAAAAGGGATAAATATCAGTTTATCTTAGCTTATTGAACAAAATTATATATTTATCTATGTTCTTGAGAACCCTGGTTCGATCCCCACAGCCGACAAACAATTTTCACCAATTTAAATCTACCCCTGTGGCTCTCATTCCACTAATATCTTTAGGAGTCGTGATTTGACGGCTGGTAACCGCACTTCATGCGAAAAAATATATCACTTACCGAGATCTGCTAAGGTAGAGTGCCACACCCAGTAATGGGTAAAAGGCGTGATGATATATTTATTTATGTATTTATATCTATGTTACTCTATACAACATGAATTTAATTCCAATTACAGTAATATGATCCACAATCACTGAGCCACAGTGCAGTTGTTCATATAATTTTTAGCTTGAGTGCAATTCTAACTTGGAGTCTTCGGATTCGAATTCCTTAACGATATCTACACCACCGTACTGATGGACAAATAATAAAAACCATGAAAAAAGTTATTGTGCGGTTATTGGTCAAAAATCTGTATCATAATAAACATCTTTGTCTCAATAATGGCCGGTTTTATCAACACAAATTAAATTATAAACTTGATTTAAATATATAAATGCAAATCTGGCAGCAATGTAAATTATTCCGTTTGAGTTGTAATTTTGATTTGGTTTTATTTATTTAAACTAAATTTTAATTTTTACTTTTATTGGTATAACTGGCCCTAAGTGTAATGAAAGTATTGATAATACATATTTAATTAGTGGGAGTATATTAAAATATAGAAGTAGAAAAAAAGCGGTTGCTATTATATACTTCTTCTTTTTAGATATTATAGAAAATAATAATAATATGGGGTGGTGGCTCAGTGGTATCGAGTCGGCCTGTGGATCTTGAGAACCCTGGTTCGATCCCCACAGCCGACAAACAATTTTCACTAATTTAAATCTACCCCTGTGGCTCCCCCTCCACTAATATCTTTGGGGGGCCGTGATTTGACGGTTGGTAACCGCACTTTCTCGCGAAAAAATATATCACTTACCGAGATCTGCTTAGGCAGAGTGCCACACCCAGTAATGGGTAAAAGGTGTTATGATATATTTATTTATTTATTTTATAGAAAATAATTATTTATAAAACCCATTTCTAACCTGCATTTTAGAGACTTATTTATTCATTGCACATCCAGGCTACAACTACACTCTGTACATATAAACACACAAATGGAATTCACTCAGCACTGCTTTACAGCTATTCCATATCCATTACGGCTTTAATTCGTGATTATAATCACTTGACATGTTTACTGTAACTATGAAATGGCTGAACTGACACACAGAACTAAAGAAACTACACCGTTTAATAGCAAACACTTGTTCAATATGGTCGAACTTGCAGAGTGAGTCTGCACAGAAATTACAACGAACAGACTTGTTTAGTTACGTAAATGCATCATTTTATTAAGTACAATGCTATGATGTGTTGAAAATATGATTAAAATAAATTAGGAATATAATATTATAGACATTTAAATAGATGTATACAGAGTGTATCAAGTAGTAACGGATAAAAGGCGCAATGATATATTTTATTTTATTTATGTTCTTATCACAATAATTTTGACGAGTCTAATTTCAACTAAAATAATGAATATTATATACTCGTAATTTATTTGTTTAAATGCTGGTTTAAATACTTCCGCAGAAAATTAAATGCCTGATACTGGATGATATGTTAATCTCGGATCAAAACGAAATTTGATTATTCGCTAAATTATTTTCATTTCACATAAAATTTATTATATATAAAAATACAACTTTAATTTTTAAAACTATATTATTAATATGTTAAATTAAAACCAGTGACACTAAAAATATGTACTTCTTTCTTTAAATAAAATTAGTAGATCAGGTAGTATCTGTTATTTTTTGCCTGAAGTTTCGATATACCTATTGCTAGTTTTTTAGTTTAAAATTACTATTTTAATAACATTTAATATATACAGGATGTTTCACAAAAATTAAAGGGTATATTCTGTATGCCTTGCTGATCATGAAACAAAAAGAAAATCGCAAAACTATTTTCCATGTTACCCAGTCCAAAATTTATATAACTCATTAAAATTTCATATATATATATATATATATATATATATATATATATATATATATATATATATATATTAGAGATGGGCGAATATCATCCGCGAATAGTCGAATGCCGCGAATATTGACATTATTCGATATTCGAGATTTTCGAATATTAACGTCAGTATAGCGAACATTCGAATACCTCGAATATCGCGCCTTATGTTGACCTCAATTTTTGACTATGTTTTTCTTTATCATTTGTACATAAATTTAAAGCTATTACAATACTTTAAAGTTATTAATAACAAAGATATTTTGTTTCAAAACCATGAAGACGTACCATATTTCAGCCCGTACGTTTTCGTCTTTTTCTTTTTTGTTTGTACATTTTGTTTTAATTTTATTTTATTTTAACAATTTCATTCAAATAAGGAAAAGGACATAATTAGAAAATTATTAATAATTTTAGGAGTATTCAAATATTCGAGTACCTCGAATATTCGAGATCTGATTAATATTCGTATTCGATATTCGAATTCGAGAAATTTGATATTTGCCCATCTCTAATATATATATATATATATATATATATATATATATATATATATATATATATATATATATATATATATATATATTTATATAGGGTATTTCTATACCTGTGCCCGAAACTTTAATGGACATATATAATTTGATATACTGATTAAAGAACAAAAATATTTTTTTTGAAATTCGTAAAAATTATTGTATATCATTCCAAGAGAACACTTTTAGTGTCGGATTCAAACTCGATGCCACATTTTTTGTATACTAAATATAAATATCTAGTACGAGATATCTTCGTACCGAATAATTTTATCTAAAATAATATTTCGAAATGTATGACAGCGGAAAATATACATCTCCAAATATTTACAACAATTCAAAACTCTTGGAAATTTCAAATTCCATACCACTTATTTGTATTCAAGTTCAGTATCTGATACTTAGTAATTTGAAAAAAACCGTAAGTGTAGCTATTAACATCAATTAATCAAAATTCAATATAAGAAAGAGGCGATAATTCAATATTATTGAAACTTTTATGTCTGTGATAATTTATAGCCATTAATATACAAGTAAGAGATTCAGAATGAATTGTAGACACACACGGTGTACAGCAGGCGCAGGCAACGTAATATCAGTATAACCAACAGGTACGCTCGGCAGCCGTACGAATAAAAAATTATGAAAAATATGCGGCAACGTCCTGTGTACAACTGGGGCCGGATACAGCACGGTTCGTGTATTTATATCGTTCATCTTGCGACTATGTTCGTTCTTGTTCACCAGAGGCTACGCTACGATATGTTACGTTACGTTTGTACCGTTTATGTACACGTGGAGTGTACAAGCCAGTGCAATATCGTTGTTGCACACGTATACTTTATGCGTTTCTTGAATGTTTCATGTTCGCCTCAATTGATCTCTATTTGTTGAAATTAAATGTTGGAACTTCCTTATATTACATAGATGTATGTTGGTAATACTACTTGTTCATAATTTAACTTTTGATTAAGAAATGTTTAGTTTATTTCCTGCTTATATTTATATTTGTATGGAACATGTAAGTCTCATTACAATGTGACATCTGGTGATTCTTTTTGGTACTACTTATTGGTATTTTTCTGCTGTAGATTGCAGAATCTATTGTGTTAAGTGGGTTAATTTTACATTTTATAAATTACTCTCCCGACCTGTATATTGGAAAAGTATTGTAGTGGTGATTTATTTCAATCTGGAAATTTTAAATTCTACTAAATTTAAAAATATAGCTCGAAAATAAGTCGAGCAGTCCAACTGAAAAACACAATAGATTCTTGATTGTAACTTTATATTTAAATTGGGATACAATCAGGATTTTAAATTTGCACCTATTTGATTTTATTCCAATTTTTCTCTCGAAGGGATCGATGCTGCCTAAGAAACATAACAAAATAGAATAAAAATTGCAATAATATCAGATTTGAATCACATGGCAACCGTAGCTTAGTTGGTTTAAATCCTAGCGATATCTTAAATTTTCTCTTTATAATTAAATTAGATTTGATCAGTTGTTAAGTATTTACTTAAAATATGATTTATATTTAAACTTTAAAGCAAAAGACTGGGTTGAAGTTCGTTAATGGGTTATATACAACGAGTACCACAATTTTTGGTCTTTTTATGATTATTTCGTAAACAGTAGTGTTTATTACAAAATACATTGGCTAGTAGCACAAGCTCTGTTTTGGGTGTTCTAAGAGCACGGTTTTAACATGTTAGAGATAGCTAAAACACCCAAATATACTGCTCTTAAAACAGGCTAAAACAGAGCTTGTGCTACCAGCCATAACAACTAAAATATATCCTAATTTGATATAGAACTAGTTTTACTTGACACATTTTGTATTTGTTACAATAATATCATTTTACTATTTTTAAAAATCGGTATGTTGTAAAACATGTAAAGAATAAAAATGATTAGAATCACAAAATAAAGTTCTCATGTCTCGTAGTTGTTGACATTTAAGCTTTTTTCGATTGGTTATTTAAAAAAAATATTTAAAACATGCCGAGTGTGGTAATAAAGTAAAGCTCTTGAACAAAGAATTATGGAAAAAAATAATTAATGATATTAAAGCGATTGTTAATTGTTTTTCCAAAATTTGTTCAAATTAGGGCAAGTTCAGTACAGTGGTGTGGATAGCGATATGGAATTCGAATCCGGAAATCCCGAGTTCGAATCTCACTTAACCTAAAATTATATGAACTATTACACTGCGGCTCGGTGAGTGCGGACTCTGTACTGTAATTAGGATTAAGTTCCTGTTGTACAGCGTAACATAAATAAATAAATAAATAAATTAATTAATGCTTTCGGGCACAGAATTCTAGTAAAATATATCAAAAAGATATTTAACGGATTAACAATAGTTTTTTCAAAAGTTATGCAAATTAGATTTGATAATTTGAACTTATGATCGGAACAGCAATATAATGGACAAGGATTTTTTTTATTACAGTAGAAATTTTGTTGTACACTTAAGGATTTAAAATTATCTTGACAGAAGAAATCAGATCAATAGTGCCCATTTAAGTAGTCATTTTTGAAAATTAGTTAAATATGAATAGATAAAACAATATTTTTGGTTTTAGTAAAATATGTCCGCTAATAAGTCAATACTTGCCTATCAAAAACTGCCAGAACCCATTAATGTACGGTTTAGAGTAGAATATACCATTATGTTTTCACGTCAAATTGTTGGTTTCGCCCATATGTGTTGATTGCAAATCACCACCTTTATTTGATGTATCTAAAATAGTTTTAAAATATTTCATGGATAATATAGTTTAAAGTTGTTTTTGAATTACGTATATTGAAAACTGAAAAACATTTTTATTATCTAGGGAATCGACAAAAGTTTGTGCTATTTGATATGTTTCATTTCGGCGGAGTTTTATTTTATAAATATTTATTTCGAAAATAATGGCTCAAGTTGAACTTTGATGTTTACTTGTTTATTGAATGTGGATATTTATATAGAAACTGGGAAATGGATACTAGCTATATCAAATTACAAAGAGAAAAAAAATGATGTTATTCAGAAAGTAGAATAATTATTTTTCTAAATACACGTCGTTCCAACATCACAAAAAGCCGAGAGAAAAGTGCTACAGAATCGTAAAGCTTAACGATTTTCCTACGGGCGTTGAAAATTCTAGTAAAATGTATTAATCTGCTTTCTGCACGTTGTTAAGGGTGAGATTAAGTCTGTTAAAATGGTCGGGTATGTAGAACAGATGTAGGTTTAGAAAGTTAGTAGGAAAGGTTTATATGGGTGAGATTGCGGATGGGAGATTAGGCCGACATCCGAGAAGTAAATGAATTGATATGACTGCGGATTTGCTGAAAGAATTAGAGAATCCCAAATCTCACACTGAGTTACTCCTAAAAGATGATGCATGAAAAGGGTTGCTGGTTGCGAAATGGATTCAATAGCAGATAATTCACGTTTAAAAGCATAATTACTCTGTCCTCATTCACGATTAAAATTTTGTTGAAATAATGGTAAAAAGCTTTTAACTCATTATTACATACTATCAAATTAATTGGAACTCATTTTATTTCATTAAAAAATGATTAGGTACTTCAGAAGAAAGATCGACGCTGGGAAAATTCTTTAAATATCTCATTTTTTATTCTGTTTCTTTTAACATTTTGTTACTAATTATTGCGGCATTGCGAACACGAACCTTTCAACACTTTGCTGATTATCTAACCTTCATTAAATCTCCTTTGAACAATTACATTTCAACACTCTACTGTTTTCTCCTTATTCTTAAATTATTTGTAGAGTCTCTAATATTATATATTTGATTTCTTCCATTTGGTAAAAGAAAAAGTACCCCATCTAAATAATAAACTAATTTAACCTTTTTATAAAATTTTATTTTTGCATTTGTTTTGTTGTTAAACAAGTAAACTGGTAAATAGTTTAAATATTTTGTTTTTCTTTACATGTTTTAGTTATTCTAATGACCAGTTGCACCAACAAAACTTACATTTTAAACTTGGTTAAAGTTAATAAAAGCAAATCAAAGTTACATGCGATATAGAATAATTGATATTGCTATCAAATATTTGATATGCTAAATGATGGTGATCTAAAGAATAATCATGAAAAATCAGGGTTGTCATTAATGTATCGATCAGTAACAGATAATGATTGAATTACAGAATAAGGTGTATATCTTTTGAGTGGAATATTTAATTTATTTTGATGGAGTCATAATGGGACCCTTCACTATAGCTAAAAATTGTAAATTAGTCATTTATAGTAAGACTAGGCAAAAAAGCTGATTAAAGTTTCAAAATTGTTATTACCTAGTTATTAACTCTGCCATTAGAGCATTGTAATTTTTCTTTAACCCTCTGATTTTGTACATCAAGTTTATTCAAAATTATTTCTACTTTTCATGTCTTCCGTCTTTGTCTTCTTAACAGCTACTTTCTTAACTAATAAATATGTTACTTAGGTAAAAATTATTGTTAATATTGCTTAGTTAGAAACTTAGGTTCGGTTTACACAAATCAGTCAAAGAACAAACATGCTGAAAAATATAAATCAGCATATTGTACAAGTGGTAATCAAACAAACAAACAAAACAAATAATTGGTATCTTTATACAGTTATTAATACTTGCTAAGATATTTCCATTTCTATTAAAAAAAATCTAAATGATAAAATAGTTCATTTATGTGACTACAATTATACGCCAACCCTACTGTTTAAGGTCCACATTTTCTTAAGTGTGACTTCATAAAAATTTTAAAACATCATTTAGGTTTATGAACCATAATTAAAATAAAAAGTATAAAATAAACATTTGGCTATGTTTCACAAAATTCAGCCTCCAAGTCACCTTATGAGGGCATCGTCAGAGGCTGGTTACTAACTGTGCTGGCCAGCCTCTGACGATGCCCTCATAAGGTGACTTGGACGCTGAATTTTGTGAAACATAGCCAAGTGTTTATTTTATACTTTTTATTAAACCTTGTTTCACCAAGTGTTGGATGACAATTAATTTTGTCTTTGTTGTTATCATAATTAAAATTTTCTAAAATTTTACATTGTCACAATTTACATGATGTTTCTTAAAAATTATTAATAGTGAAGAACCTCATTATACATGTATGTATATATTTGTAAATAATTTTGTCTATTATGGGGTAGGTGGTTCATTGGTATCGAGTCGGCCTTTGAGAACCCTGGTTCGATCCCCACAGCCGACAAACAAGTTTCACCAATTTAAATCTACCCCTGTGGCTCCCCCATCACTAATATATTTGAGGGCCGTGATTTGACCACTGGTAACCGCACTTCACGCGAAAATATATATCACTTATCGAGATCTGCTCCAGTAGAGTGCCACACCCAGTAATGGGTAAAAGGCGTGATGATATATTTATTTATTTTATTTTATATTTCAAATCGAGAAGATCATTTACTGAAAGTAATTATGAATGTGGATGAATCGTAAGTGACGCCTCAAAATAGAACTGTTCTGTGATTGATTTAAATCATTTATGCTATTTCACTTAGTATAAAGTTTGCTACAAATAACCAAAAACCAAAATCAATTTTAATTTTGATACGTAAAACTATCATAGTCCTACTGGAAGCTAGTAAAATAATAAATAATGGAAAATGTGGTGGGAATTAGTCAAAATAGTCTTTATTAAATCAACTGAGTTGATTTAATAAAGACTACTTTGACTAACTCCCAGCAAGTTTTTCATTATTACATCCTAGTCAAAGGAATTATCTTCACTTAAAAGAATAAATGTTTTGTATTGTATGTACCAATGCGAAAAGTGTGTAATACATTAATAATAAAAATATCATTGAACTTGCAATTTGCAATGCAATGAATAATGGAAACGGTAGTACAACCTTAATGTCGTACATATACCAGTCACAATGCATGACACTGTCGACATCTTAACTGGTACAATTTGCAATGTGAGTTGTAGTTATGGCATTTGCGGACTACATACTGCCGGTCATGCTGTGTGCTGTGCGTTCATGTCGCTTATAAACTTACGTATGTATGTTATATTTCCGAAAGAAAAATTATATTGCAAGCGAATGATAACGCTTCGTCATGTTTTAACTAAACCATTTATATGATTGTGTTGCACAGTCACAAAGTTGAAATGCAGAGATTAAATGTGATGAAAAGACTGTTTTAATTATTTAAGTTGGAATTTAGTGATATTATCACTATAGTTTGTACTTAAATATTTAAATTAAGTCTGTTAATTATTTATGTAAATTAGAGGTAAAAATTTATTGCTTTGTAGATTGATTCTAACGTTTATGAAAAAAATATATACGAGAGCTTTGTAAGATAATAAATAATTAAAAATATCTCTAAGTAATTATGGATTTCATCATTAGTTGTGACTGTTTATCCTCCTTTTATTTTTGTTTGAAATAGAAGCTTAGATTGTAAGTATGTTAAAATTGTTCTAAAACTAACGTAATTAGTATTGGAGGTAGTAATTTCATACATTATAACAGATCTACAGTTTACAGTTATAATAGAAGACGAACCATTTGGCCGGAGATTTATCTTTCATATTACAAGGAGTGTTGTATCAGATAACAATATTTTCTTAAAGAGAAAAATAATTATCTTTTAAATAATAAATAACAAAGAAGAAATTATTTATACAATAGGTGAAGGATACATTTATATATATATATATATATATATATATATATATATATATATATATATATATATATATATATATATATATATATATATATACAGGGTGTTTCACAACTTAGAGCAAAAAATTAAAGGGTATATGCTGTACGACGTGCTGATCATGAAACAAAACGATTTTTTTTTAATTCGAAAAATTAAGGGTTGTTAACCTAAAACATTTTTTGTAGTACTGCACTGGATTCGCTTTCCTATTAAACACAAACAATGAAGTAGGTATCAACTACGAAAGAATAATTACACAATTCAATTATTAGCAGTTATTTATAATAGAATTTTATTTAATTAATAACTTTAACATAATCATCCACCCAGAGGCAGTGGCAACGAACAATTTTGGACTGGGAAACATGGAAAATAGTTTTGCGATTTAAAAAAAAATTCTTTTTGTTTCATGATCAGCACGTCGTACAGAATATACCCTTTAATTTTTTGCTCTAAGTTGTGAAACACCCTGTATATATATATATATATATAAAGTATTTTTTTTAATGAACAATATCTTGTTTTATTATTGCTGTTGAACGTTTTAATTCGACATTTTACATAAAAGAAAAGCGGTGTGACTGATTCTTATAAATTAAAAACATAGTTTAAATAAATAAAAGCATATCGAATGTTTGACAGCAATATCAATTACTTCATAGGACATGTAACTTCTATGTGATTATATTAAATTAATGTTTAAAATTTAAGGTTTGCTGGTGCAACTAACCATTAGAGTGTTATTCATAGTAATAACTAAAACTAAAATTATTTGATTGCAATCATTAGTGAATAAAAGTCGAACCAGGGTTCTCAAGATCCACAGGCCACCTACCCCATATCTGCCTCTTCTAATATATTATAAAAACAATTACTTGTTAGATGACTACAATTCTATTGCCGCAAATATAATTCTAACGAGCATTCTTCCACCACTGACTATGAATATCGACTATCCTACATTAGATTTAAACGAGTATATAATCGAACTGGTCTACTAGAATAAAATAAATTTATTGTCAAGTATCACTAAATTAAGATAACCATTCTTGGACAATAAGCTACCATACTTTTGAAAGTAATTTTAGGTGGAATTCCGTATCGTCGGTTGCTATCATTTGCTATCAAAATAAATTAAAATAACATGTATAACTATAAATAACTATTACTACATTTACAAAGAAAATAAATAAATATTTAAATATATAATTTTTTCTACAACCATTAAAAAAAGTAGGCGTTTTTGAACTTATATTTATTATGAAAGTAGCAGATTTTTGCACTAGTGCAAAAAATGTGAATTATTTCTGCACTAGTGCAGAAAAGTAATTTAATATAAACAAATCATGTTCGTTTTCATATCTTTTTCTCGATTTATTTAGAAGCAAATTTAATGTTGCAGCATTTGCTTCTTCTATAATGTGTATAGAATCTAATACGTGTTCGCCACTCGATTCAAACATTTTTAAAATTGAAAGCACGGAGAAATTTTTCCTCATTATCAACAAAATAATTGAGTTTGCTTGTCATTGTCAGTTGTCATGGATACATTAAACCAGGTATCTTTCTAAAGTTTCTAAATTAATAAAAAAATTCAGATATGTTACAATTATTGAAATTTGTTTTATTATTTTTATCAAATTATGGTTGTAGAAAAAATAGTGTACGCAACTCGTGCAGAAAGGGTTTTTTTTTAACTCACGGTCTTGCAGCATTCGCTTCGCTCATGCAGCAACGGACCACTCATTCAATAAAACCCATCTTTCTGCACTTGATACGTAAATAACTATTATTTATAAATGTATTTGTAATGTTTTTTTGCAATTATTATTAGTTACAGAATCCCACTTCAGTTATGTTAAAGATGAAAGCAATACCAACATTAATTAAAACAGTATTAATTAGCATCCAGTAATATGTGTCGTTACAACAAAAACATATTGTATTAATTTGTATAGTTTCCACTTCTATTTTGGTATTAAAATATAATTAGTATCACAATACCATCAAAGAAAAATCTAAACTTCCTGTGTACAGCTTTTTTACTCACAGAATTTACCGGTGCTGAGCAAGCCGTTGCACATACTTGGCGAAAGCGCATATTCGAGCGTGCTTACCGGAAACCACAAAACCGAGCCCAGGATATGCACGGGGTGAAATTTAATACAATAAAATATCCGCAACTTCCAGTGCTAAGCCCGCACCTGATACAGGTAGGTATACACTCCAGCAGACGCTTATATTATAGGTAGCCACGCTAAAAGATAATTAAGATAGTATACGTGGCTCGCTAGTGTATGTGTCTGGACTCAAATCCTGTTACGTGCGACTAGTATATCTATGCAGCACTAGAATGCAGTAGTGCGCGTAGATTATACACAGCTGACTTTGTCTGATTTATTTAGAACCAGGATTTTAAACAAGGAAATCTTGTAGTGTATGAAGAAAAATTGGATGATGTTAAATGTGTTTCTTGTCATGTTATGTAAATATATGACTGTTGTGCAAGGTATGATACTATGCGGGTACGATGATGAGTATGGGATTCTTGGTAAAAATTCTAGCGCAGTTATGAATCGGTGATGAAGATAAGATACGAAATATTAATGAGATATTCAATTTGTTTATAACTTCACAATAAAAATATAATAAATAAATAAAATATATCATGACGCCTTTTATCCATTGCTGGGTGTGGCACTCTGTCTAAGTAGATCTCGGTAAGTGATATATTTTTTCGCGTGAAGTGCGGTTACCAGCCGTCAAATCACGGCCCCCAAAGATATTAGTGGAGGGAAAGCCACAAGGGTAGATTTAAATTGGTGAAAATTGTTTGTCGGCTGTGGGGATCGAACCAGGGTTCTTAAGATCCACAGGCCGACTCGATACCACTGAGCCACCTACCCCATTTCACAATAAATACACGTTTAATTAGTAGTTATTATTATACAGGTTAATTTTTAAGCGAACTTAAAATTACATCATTTGAATTACGCGGTTCAGATGTGAAAATTAAAAATGATATAATAAATTTTGGCTATTAAAGGATGAAAGAAATTGCAACCTTTTTGGGAGAGAAGAAAAAACTCTAAAGCATCTGTAGGTGGCTCAGTGGATTTAAAACCCGGGTTCGATATTCATAACCGACATACATTTGTCACAACAGAAGATATTATAAATAAGCGACTGTGAGCTAGGATTCGAAATATAAATAAGCAGGAATCCAATCAAAATACACGGATAATTTTGACTGGATTCCTGCTTATTTATATTTCCATTTTGCACAACATTCAAACTATCCCTGTGACTTCCCCTTCCACTAACATCTTTGGGAGCCGTGATTTGAACTCTGGTCACTTCGCACTTCACGCGAAGAATTATATTATTTACCGATATCTGCTATGGCAGAGTGCCACATCCAGCATTGAGTAAAAGGTGTGATGATATATTTATTTATAATTTAGGAGCATTTAACAATAGGAAAAGTACGCACATTTTTATGACGTCATTGTTAAGTCGTTATCGTAACATTAGTCCATCAGTACGGTGGTGTGAATAGCATTACGGAATTCGAATTGGGAGATCTTGAGTTAGAATCGCACTCAAGCTAAAAATTATATAAACTATCACACTGCGGCTGCACTGTAATTGAAATTAAATTCCTGTTGTACAGCGTAACATAAATAAATAAATAAATTATATAATCTACATTATCTACTACATATATTTAAAAATGATATCGACAAAATTTTCAATATAAATTAAAAACATAATGAAGTAGTCATGAAAGTATCTACCCATATCTTAAGCTCGTTGATTAACTGCGTAGCACATAATTATGCTTACTGCAGAAGTGAACTTTTTTATAGCAAAAGTAAGACCTGACATTTACCGATCATCTAATTAGGTTCAAATTGGGTGAAAACTGCAGAAGGACGTTCAGGGCTAAAAATGCGAGTGATACAGAAACCAAGTGAACGGCATAAATCCATCCACCGAAACAAAAATCAGATTCTACCAATTTTATATGAAGCATTATATTTAGAAACGCCTCACAGCGGGAACACATAATGAATAACATTATAATAACATAATAACGTTATTGTCAGAATTTTGTGAAAATTATTGAGGCAAATTTTAAACCAACTATACAAATTGAAGCTCTTGTCCATAATGGATTTAAACATTACAAAGAAAACTACATATAACGGTATAATATTAAATTTTTAATATAAAAATCTCTTCTTTGGTGAAGGCTTAACACATAACTACAGTAGTTACCCATAACAACACTTCAACAAATAATGTTGAAAACAAAACAAGTTTTTCTGTATTAAATACATACACAGCATTGAAATTAATCCCAAATGCTGGTTTCGCTACATGAAAAATAAATAATGTAACGTTCAGTAACCACATCAAACAGAATTACAAACTACAACAAATGATAATAAAACAAACAAAAAATACAAATTTTATTCTGTTTATATCACGTATCACATTACTGTTTCAGATTAATAACAAAAGGTTTTATTGGTCCATGCTTTCATGTTTCTTTTTCCATTGACAAAGAAGAAGCGACGAGAAGAGAGATACATATCTGATGAGTTAGGAGTAAAGGCTCGAAGAGCAGCTGGACATTGCTAGCAACCATAAGCGTCAAGATTTTATTTCGATACAGGGGGCCAAATACGCTGCTCAAAATTGTACAGGGATATTTTAAAAATTGAATGTAAAATGAAAACTGTATATTATATTTTTAATATATATTTAAGAACGAGTCAATATAAAAATTAATATAAATGATATTCAAATATTTCTAAGAAAAATAAGACCTTAGGTATTCTTACAAATATTTGAATATAATTTATAGTTTTAATTTTACATTCAGTTTTTAAAATATCTTTGTAGAATTTTGAGCAGTGTATTTTTCGAACATAACATTATCAAGTAGTGCAGCACGAACTGTTCAAATATTTACATCTATTCATTAAATACATCCTGCAATTAATCTTCACCAAATATTCCTATCTTGGTACAACAGTTTCACTTCACTCATCTCATTTGTTCCTCCTGCTCGGAATCATATAACAAACCTTTATGTACAATTATTCGTCAATTGCATACGAAATCTCACCTACAATTTTACCTAAATATATTAAAATTAAATTAAAAAACACTAGGTTAGTTTCAAATAATGTAAAGTTTATTTTACAATACGTATTTCGGTCGACTAGACCATCATCAGGTGAACAAGATATGAATGAATTTGTACATTAGAGTAAGACTTATAAATAGTATACACAAGAATTCTGACACAAGAAGTGGGAGATACATGATTGAAAACAGATGTAAGTACAATTAGTTTGGAAAAAATACATTTATGACCATAGTTGGAAGAAAATAAGATAAGATCAGACCGAAGAGGTAACTATAATTATAGTTCTATCGAATTTACCTAAATATATGCAAGTTTCACCAACCATTTATTCACAATATATATGACAAAAAATCTCCTTACTTCTTACTCTTCTTGTTCTAATAATATTGTTCTTAAAATTACATTCATCATATGTCAACATAAGTAAATAAATAAATAAAGAATATTTCAAATAGCTTGACAATGAAATGAAAATCGACTTTTTAAAAACTATTTTTAAAATCATATAGAAAAGTAAATAAAAAAGTACGAAAGGTAAATATTACATTTTCATTTGTTTAGTTTAACTTTTTTTCTCAATTTTTATTTATTTATCTCTGGAGAACATTGGGATAAGTGGCTCAGTGGTATTGAGTCGGGTTGTAGATTTGAGAACCCGGGTTCGATTCTCATATTGGGCAAACAATTTTTACCGCATAAAAACAATCCTTGTGGCTTGCCCTGAACTAACATCTTAGTGGACCGTGATTCGACATCTCGTAACCGCACTTCACACGAAGAAATATATTACTTACCGAGATCTGCTACGGCAGAATATAAAATCCATAAAATTAATTTAATATCAACATGCAAAATGTTCGTATTTTTTGTACTCATTTGTTTGATACATTGAGGCTTCGCAAACGTGCTACGATCTTCAAATTCAGCAAAAAACATATTTCTTTTATAACTAGTTCTACAAACAACAATTATATAACTCGTATAATTGTTATTTTAATGTCATATGCTTTAACAAACTAAGCTACGGTCGCCATTTAATTCAAATTTGATTTTATTCCATTTTTCGTTCAATATTGTTACGTGCAATAAAATTCGTAACATTTTCCCAATATGAAATAAATAAAAATAAATTCATTATTGTCTTTTTACTAGATTACTAATATCTATACTACGAACAAAATCAATGAAGTAATTGTCTTTCAATTTCAGGACTTACGAATTATTAAATACAATTCAATTTAGCTGCTTTTCTACAAGGAACAGAAAATTTATCTGTATTAATGAGTTTAAAAATATATTCGCAAATAGACTTTTATAAAGAATACTTTTGGCTAACAACTAGTTTCTTACAAATGGCAAATTCATCCTCCTTCTCTTCTTAGGTTCGGCGCCTATGTCAAGCAAACTAACCAGTTCTCCGGACAGAGTCGCCCAGCTTGTATTCAAATTGGTTTAAATCCTCGGTCAAATAAATATCGGATTTATCAGGCCACCTCGCGACCCGAATAAATTCAGCGACTGATTAGTGTTATATATCACACCAATTTAAATAATTGCCAAAATGGTATGAGCAGAACAGGTAATCCGATCAACGATCAGAAGCACCCGAAACATCTATTTGTTGTCGTATCGGGTTTTTCTTCTGTTATATGATACATGCGTTCATTCGCGCATAAAAACAACATTCAGCAACACTGAAACATTCCAAAGCCGAAATCCTACACTCGTTACTTAAACCAAAGAGTCTTGTATCAACATCAAACCTTCATATTTATTTCACACGAAAAGTCTATTTTTATCGTATTTTTCAATAAATATTTTCCTTTTAAATTACTCAACATAATTGAATAATGTAAGGATTCAGCGCCATAAGTAGCAAATTTTTGCGCCTTTTTAAAAATATAACATTTTAGCAACAAAAAGGCAAAGATGAAAAAATATAAAATAATAATTGATAAACTGTCATATATTAAAACATTCATTTTTTGTTTCCATTTTTAAATTCTTTTATTTGTGTTTCGTGATAATTTTTTGTTATTTTGAAGAGCGTATATTTATATAAATAAATAAATATATCATCACGCCTTTTACCCATTACTGGGTGTGGCACTCTGCCGTAGCAGATTTCGGTAAGTGATATATTTCTTCGCATGATGTGCGATTACCAACCGTCAAATCACCCCCCCCCCTAGATATTAGTGGAGGGAGAACCACAGGGCTAGATTTAATTTGGTGAAAATTGTTTGTCGGCTGTGGGGATCGAACTAGGGTTCTTAAGATCCACAGGCCGACTCGATACCATTGAGCCACTTACCCCATTATTTATTAGATATGTTATTAATAAATGAGTAATAGTCAATTATTTTAGTTCACATTTAGGATGACACAAGCGTTTTCCAAAATATACTTATATTAAACCGTATTCACAAATGGATTCATTAAGGATACTTTCAAACTTTTAAAACCTGAGAAGAAGAAACTTTTGAAGATTCAAATTAATTTCATTTAAAATCACATTTTTATTTTAGTGCGAATTTTAATTTGAAAACAAATAAACCAATGTTTTCAAACACGACGTAATAAAAATTATTATTCTATATGTCGAATCTGTGCCTTATTGTTATTTAAATAGTAATTGAATAATTATTGTTAACAATATCCGCTGAACAAACAACAATTAGTTTCTTAACTCCCAGAGAAACAAATCACAAAATTTCGCCCCATACATTTGACACCTAGACCGCATGAGTGAAATTAGTAAATCTAATCAATAGAATAAATATTTAAATGTTTACTGAAATATTAAACTTATTGAATGGAATTTCATATTTCACTTTTAGCGCCCCTAACTGAATAGCGCTCAGGGTTGGTGCTTCGCCCTAGCAACGATTCGTGTAATATTTTTAATATTTATCCACTTGTTAATTTGTTTGAATTGATATTGTCCATCTTTATCAAGATCTAAGGTTGATTTAATACTTGAAAAAATTAATTATAATCACAACACAATGCAGTATTTTAGAAAGATATATTATTTCTTCATTTAAGATAATTTAAAATATTATATCTAATGACATAAATTTGTATATGCACTTTAGTAAATTTGTATCTTAAAAAGCATCTAATGGAAATCGATGTTTAGAAAGTGAGTTTTTTATATTTATTTTGATAAATAGCTCGATAAGAGACAAGTTTATTAATATTCGTAGTATTTTTGTTTAGTCATGTTTACAACTCTTAATGTTTTTATAAACATTTATACAATTACATGCATCAATAATTACATGTTATTATCTTGATAGAACTAGATAAAATCAGAATATATCTATGTTATACATTGCTGTCAGAACGTACATAAATTAATAAAATCTTACTCTTGAGGTTACTGTTCGCATAGCAACAAGCTTTAATCATAATCTCATCTGATTTAATTAATAAATTTAAAAATATTCTATTGAATATTTAATAAAAGAAATAATAGATTATAAAAAGTGTTACGGAACTTTTAACATATTTTCTACTCATTGTCATTCTTGGGCAAGTAATAAAAGAATTTTCTTGAAACTTCTACACAGGATATTAATAATTTCGTTACGGATGAAAGATCAGATTACAAATATTCTTTTCACAGACATAATTTTATATAAAATATCATTATTTTAATAGCAAACATATAAAAAAGACACTCGCTTTTTGTTAATAGTGTTGATATCCAAAGTTAATCCATAATTTTTTCAAACAATAATACCAAATTAAAAAATTTCGTTGGTTAGTCTACAGAGCTGTAAATAACTACAAGTGAATTTTTTTTATATGTAAATAATAAGATAAATATATATATTTAAAACCTGTTAATCAATGCTCGTAAATTTTCACAGATAATTTATCTTTTAGGTTATAAACGACAGAATAAATATAATTACCCCTTCAAATTATTACGTAATTTCTAAATTTCAATACGATATATTTTCATTACAGTAAAAATGTTTAATGGGATGAATGACATCATCAATCATGAAAAGGCTTAGTAGTGCCAATAAAAATTAGTAGAATATTTAAGTGACAAATAAAAATAAATAAGGTAACACAATATAATAATAGTGAAATTCTGTTATTGAGATTGGCAATATTGGTGCACTTTTACATATCACATTTCTGGCTATAGTTGTCATTGATCTGTCATTGATTTGTGATTGAGTTACGTAGAACATTTATTTCAAATCTCTAGATGTGTAATTAATTTTACAAATCAAAATCTTGTTTTTTAGATTCTTAGTCTACAGTAGTTTTAGAAGCTAAATTGTAACAAAGCAATACAATTTTAAACTGGGTACAAATTTACCATATAAATATTACAGCACACCACTATTTAGTTACATTTTTGTAGGTCCGTTTGAATCAATGAAACTTTAATTTAAATTTGACATAAACTGAAAATATAGGTTTAAATGTTTAACAGCAATGTATATGTTTTCATATGATATTTTACTTTGATTTGCTTTTATTTATTTAGGTCAGACCTAAAATTTAAGTTTAGTTTTACATACGACAATCTTTTAAACATTTCTATAGTCAGTTTGATGACAGATTTCAGTGTGATTGTAATGGACGTATTATATTTTGATTTTGACTAAATGACCAAAACGTCAAAATGAAGACATTTTCGTAGCATAACAACTTGTAACAGTACAAGGCAGTAGCATAACGCTTTCACACTATTTTTATAAACATTGATATATTTCAAACATGTAACCTTGTTTATTTAGAAGACAATTATGGGGTAGGTAGCTCAGTGGTAACCCTGGTTCGATCCCCACAGCCGATAAACAATTTTCACCAATTTAAAATCTACCCCTGTGGCTCCCCCTCCACTAATATCTTTGCGGGTCGTGATTTGACGGCTGGAAACCACACTTCACCTGAAAAAATATTTCACTTACCGAGATCTGCTTAGGCAGAGTACCACATCCAGTGATGGGTAAAAGGCGTGATCATATATTTATTTATATTTATTAACACTGTTACTAATACAATTTTTGTTTGCTATGTAAATATAGCTTCATTTTGATGTTTTATTCAGCAAATTAGAATCCTATACAACCGCACTATAATATCTCATCGAACGTAATTGACTACAATGTGAAAGATGAGTTTGTTTTCTCTTTATCCCAGCATTACTAGCCGCCGAATGTTACAAACTATTTAGCAAAACGATTATTTTTAGGGGTCGTCTGATTCATTTACCAGATTGTGAAATGATTTAGTTGTTCGATTTTTCATTTGAACTGAGTTGGTGGTGAAGAAAAGTTGGAGCCCGTAAAATATCATTGAAATCCGAGTGTGTAAGATTGAAATAATTACTCCAAACTTGAGACAAATGGTAGTTCATGTAAAGTTTTCCACAAAATAAAAATGAACAGTAGCAGACGCAACTAAAGTAATTAACTTTGTTCCTTCTCAGTTTCCGCACTTAATTACGATGAATTATCCGAATTAACCCATTCAAGCCCGCAAATTATTAATTCTTAAATTAATTGCAGGTAGCACGTTTCAGTGAAATAAAAACGAGCTATGCCAGAATAAGGAAACTTTGCCATTTGCCACGTCAGCCAACTTGTCCCATCTTAAGTACTTTATCAGTCCCCGGATAATATCGCACGAGGAACAAATGGAACGCCTGGCATAAGCGAGCTCGTTGTCCCATTCACTCCTACTGAACTTCGCCCTGCGACTGACAGAGATGACATGTGAGCGTCACGTGTGTGAAATGTAAATAATAATTTTATTTAATTATGTAAACTTTCATATAGCGTCACATGCTGGAGAAAGTATGAAATGGATGTTCAAACTACGGATGTGGATGTGTAAGACAAGGAATGGCCGCGTGCCGCGCTAACGTGATGTACGCGGCAACTTTGTACATTAGTTATCAACTGTCGTCTTAATAAACGTAAAACGATGCTTCCGAAATTACCTTTCAACTTTCTCGCACACTATATTCATAACTTTTTCACTAGCTAGCTCGCAATTATATGAAATTATATTGGTCTCATTAAATGAGCAGGCATGACTGGACGTGTCATAATAGGCTCTCATGCAATATATAAATATGACTGCCGCTCATATATACATACATTATGTATATATATATATATATATATATATATATATATATATATATATATATATATATATATATATATATATACAGGGTGTCCCATTTTACATTATCTTCTTGAATATCTCGAAATGAAAGCATTTTACCGAAAAGTATGTCGAATCATAATAGTCATGGTTTTGAGGGGGACATCGGATTTTGACAAAATGGCCCCCTTAGCCCCCAAGGGGGGGCCGGGAGGGGACTCCACTTAAAAATTTTAAATGGGAACCCCTATTTTTTATTGCAGATTCTGAAAGAGCGTTAAAAAATATGTAGGTTTTATCCGGATACTTTTTTTTAATTTATATATATATCCATTATATAAAAATATCAAATAGTTTCCATATGTTGTTTAGTTTTTGAGCTATAGCCTCCGGAAAAGTGAAATTTTTCGAATTTTTCAGTTTTTCTACTTTTCCGAGGCTATATCTCAAAAACTAAATGTGATATGAAAACGCGCTCAACGGCATTAATTTTCTCGTGCTTCAGTTAACTTATAAACATAGTTTCAGCGATTTTTTTTTTTTCAATTTTCCGCCAAAAAAATCGCAAAAAGCGGTTTTTTAACATTTTCTCGAAAACCAGAAGTCATATGCATTTGAAGATTGCACCACTGGATTCAGTGGGTCAAAATACATATGTATGTAAATTTTCGTTTTAATAATCCTACGATTAAGGATTTTTGGGAAAATGGAATTAAAATCTGAAAAAACCAAAGGGGTAGGAAATAATTAAAAATATTAAATTGCATAAAATTGTATGAAAATTTGCTTATAAGTCAATTCGGACACGGGGAATTCAACGCCGTTGAGCGAATTTTCATATCTTGTTTAGTTTTTGAGATATAGCCTCCGGAAAAGTGAAATTTTTCGAATTTTTCAGTTTTTCTACTTTTCCGAGGCTATATCTCGAAAACTAAATGTGATTTAAAAACGCGCTCAACGGCATTAATTTTCTCGTGCTTCAGTTAACTTATAAATAGGGTTCGAAGATATATATCCATTATATAAAAATATCAAATAGTCTATAATAAATACAGTATACCTCTCATTATTACTTTCATAAATTCTGTTAAAATTATATTCTAAAGAAAATTCTTACTTTACTAGCTTTTGACTAACTTCACATCAACGACATAAATCCAAATTGTGTGCCATTTGTGATGTCATTAACGACAAAGTCTGAACCATTTCCAAAATTTTTATTTGGTACTCATTTTAGAAATACAAATCCTTTAATATGGTGGAAAAGTGTAACTATCAATGAGTCAGAGTGGCCAAATAAAAGTACATTTATTGAACTATGTGAACAGTTACACACTGCTGTAACAGCCACAGCAGGGCTGGAACGATATTTCTCCACTTGGCATTGTCCAATCTCAATTACGTAATCGTCTCGGTTACGACAAAGCCGGTAAATTAGTTTTTATGTTTAAATATTTAAACCAAAAAGAAACTACAAAAAAAAACTAATTTAGATTGGATTTGGCCAAGTGAGTCTCTATCTGCAACGCTATGTTCAGGAAGTTCATCAGAAGATGATGATTTGCCCCTATTTAGGATATAGGATTATTTAAATATTCTTACTATTCTTAGTACTATATAATATTTGTGTATCCATTCAATGTATATTTACTTTTATTCATTACCTATGTTAATTTTTTATTTAAGAGTAATAATTTATTTTGTATTTCCTATTGTGATAATAAATGTGTACAAAGACTAAAATTAAAAAATAAATATCCAAAAAGTGATATTTATCTGATATATATCCTATATATCAGATATTTTGATATTTATTATAAATATCATGATATTTACGAACCCTGCTTAAAATCCAAAAGTTATCAGATGGAAAACATAAGTACATAGTAATATGTATAATATTAATTACACATGCCTGTCCATGTGCGTCAAGTTTAGAATGCCTGTTTTTGCTTTTAGGTTACATTTACATGTCATAATATTTGTAGTTTAATAGTTTACATTAATGTTACGTTAGTATTTTTATTACTCAACATGCCTGAACTATTTTAACTACCTCATTATTCTAAGACAATTTCCGTTTTCAACACACATCAGAAGCAATAAAAATGGCTAACTGTTAAACCTCATCTTATTATAATGTCCAGTAATTTCAATTTGTTTAATTTTTAACAAAAAGAAATTAAATTAAGACTTTGATAAAGTTTAGTTTAAGCAAAGTTAACAATCATAAATATTTCCATTCCGTATTCGCTGTTATTAAGCTATTAAAATTAATTTGTTCACTCGTATAAAAAGCACGAATCCTGCACGAAGCTATTGGATCATTTACAACTAGTTGTACTAGCATTCATAGCGGTTTGTAACGTCGCGTCGCGCAAATTCAGTTTAATTGCATTAAGGTCATTTACTGCGAGATCAACTATGTTAAATATCTAAAATATGTAACGTAAGGATTTTGCTGCCATGTTATCATACTAATTGAAATTCTATCCTGTAAATGTGCAGAATTTCGTTTGTTAATTTACTGCTCATTCAATCAAAATCAAAGCTACATTACTATTAATGTGATAATTTATTATAGCGGTAATAATGATCTAATTCAATCACAATCAGAGATAAACTACAAACTCAGCAAGAAAGTAAGACATTTCTTCCCAAAGATGCTGTTTCATTTACTAAACTGAAAGGGTGAGATATAAAGCACTTGATGGAAGAATGACATTTCGTATAAGACAGTAAAATTTGTAGAAATAAATTAGAAATTTAGACAAGATTTATTATACTCTTAAGAGATGTTACCTGGATATCAATAATTTTATAATTTGTGAGTTATATCGATGAAAATGACTTAAAATACTGAGCTGATAATTCTTTATATTATTAGCTATTTTATGGACTCAGTAATTTGTGGCAAAATTATGGAATCTGTCGTTAATTTTTTGTGGCGAAAACTTCTCTTGCAGTTTTGAGCCGATTTCAACCAATATTTTATATGTTAAATTCGACTTATAGATCACGCAGCTTGAATTTTAAGCCATCAAGAATTAAAAAGGGGAATACATGAATGAAAATAGTTCTGCATTCACATAATCGTAATATTAATATACAGGGTGTTTCACAGCTTAGAGCAAAAAATTAAAGGGTATATTCTGTACGACGTGCTGATCATGAAATAAAAATTATTTTTTTTTAATCGCAAAACTATTTTCCATGTTTCCCAGTCCAACATTTTTTGTTGCCACTGCCACTGGATGGATGATTATGTTTAAGTTATTAATTAAATAAAATTCTATTATAAATAACAGCTAATAATTGAATTGTGTAATTATTCTTTCGTAGTTGATACCTACTTCATTGTTTGTGTTTAATAGGAAAGCGAATCCAGTGCAGTACTACAAAAAATGTTTTAGGTTAACAACCCTTAATTTTGCGAATTTAGAAAAATTCTTTTTGTTTCATGATCAGCACGTCGTACAGAATATACCCTTTAATTTTTTGCTCTAAGTTGTGAAACAATCTGTATAGTCAATTTGATGAAACATTAGATTAAGTAGGTACTATAGAAAATCATAGTTTGTATGTGAAACTGTAATATGAAATATTATGAACATTGAACATTGTAATTACCTAATATAGTATTGGTAATAAAGAGATGAATGAGTATAAGTTTATACGGGTAATTTGAAATGTTGAACCGAATCGGGAGAGAACGGCGCCTTATTAATTTATTGATATATACTCAACGTTGAGCTCTTTATGAACCCTTAAAGTGGAGGTATATAAGGGCCCAACACAATAATAAAACAAAAGCCATCTTTCCGTTGTTCGGACTTTGATTTACTGTTTAACTTTGTACTAAGTTCGTTGAGTTATTCCGGATCGGAACTACATCTTAAATTGTAATTACTTTCTGAATATTTACTGCCTCATGTCTGACTCCGTCCGCTGGGAAATATACCCGAGGGCTGCCAACTTTGTCTTTTAAAAGCATTAAACCATTTTAATGCGTCCGTACTGCTGTAAATAACCAATAAAGGCGTTATTAAAAAGAACGATTTTAATTCGAAAAGTTTTGTTACTAATAAGAATTAAATCTGCTGTTCATCAGCTCTTACCGAAACAGATTTCAAATTTAGGACCAATAAAAAGGTACTTGTAATACTTTGTGAATTGCAAAATTATCTACAGAATAAGAAGCAAAACAAGTTAAGAAGATTTTCTTCAGAAATACGGCGTATTGAAAAATCTTTAAATTATGTATTTATCTCTACTAGGCTGTTAAGATATATATATATATATATATATATATATATATATACAGGGTGTAACATGAAAACCTGGCCATAGGCGTTTAACATGGGAAATCAGCTTTTCCTTGCGCAAAAGTGGCCAATTGATTTTAGACAAAAATGCTTCAAATAAAAGTTGTAGAGCTTGAATTTTTTTCAGATCTTATTTTGCACATTTTGTAAGCGAAATAATCGCATTGATATTTTATAAGAATTTCTACTTTATAGTGGTAGCCATGGAATGGAGACAAAATGATAAACAAATGTATGACGTTTTAACACACGTCCTTGTTCCTGTTCCACTTGATTATTAAATGTACCGGTCTTTTCAAATTTGGTAATAAAGGTCTGAATTGTTGTTTTACTTGGAATGTTATGCTGCGGCCAAATAATACTGATTAAATCACGTATTCTTCGAAAACTTTCACTAGAATAATTCCACTTAATAATCTGTAACTTTTCTTCATGTGAATAGTTATCCATTTTCAATAATGATATAACAACAATCACCTTTGTCACTTAAATAAATCACAAATCCATTTAAAACTAAACTTTTCTGACAGTTAAAACGTCATACATTTGTTTATCATTTTGTCTCCATTCCATGGCTATCACTATAAAGTAGAAATTCTTATAAAATATTAATGCGATTATTTCGCTTACAAAATGTGCAAAATAAAATCTGAAAACTGATTTAGATCCATAATTTCAAGCTCTACAACTTTTATTTGAAGCATTTTTGTCTAAAATCAATTGGCCACTTTTGCGCAAGGAAAAACTGATTTCCCATGTTAAACGCCTATGGCCAGGTTTTCATGTTACACCCGGTATATATATATATCATAAAATAATTCTAACTGGATTATTATTATTAATCATTAAAGTTAAACTGTGAATAAATATACTGTGCTACTATTTCGATTAATAAGTAGGCAGTTTAGTGATGATGTTTTACACTATATTAGTTAGGGAATGACAGTGGAAAATTAGTGATATGATGTGAGAATAAAAATTGTAAATATAAATTACAAGTTGTAAAGATTGAAAATAACTATTTCCCGTCCATTTAGGGTTCGTATATTTACTTACACTTATATTTTTTAAATAGGAGAAATAGTTGAGATTTAATTAATTACAGGCATTAAGGGCAATAAGTGTCGGACGAAACTGATTTTGGATAGTGTTACCGCGAGAAGAGACGTGACGAATTAGTTAGTTTTGTGGCGGTCTAAACTTAGTCCCGAGTATCATGGTTTCGACAAGGTCTCGAGCTGATCTCGTCTCTCCTCGACTTCGTCTCGACGAGAGTCTCGATTAAAACATTAAAAAATTATATTTTTCTACAATTGTTACAAATTGTTGACAATTATGCTTTCATTTATCATCGTGAAATTAATGTCATACTGTCAGAACTAATTTATTTTCAGTACGTATACGTTTTTTAATAATTTAGTATGCAATCGTAGAAAAAATTGTTTGTCAAGTACTTTTGTTTCTCACTATTGCCACATAAGCCGAAGGCATTTACCGTGCTCGAGTAACAAAGAATCATTTTACGCTCTTAATATATAAATAATTATTTCAACAGTATGTAATGAAAGCTGCTTAAAAATAAGATGGAATATAAATTATGAGTTAGTATTGTTAGTCTATCGTATTATAGGATATTATTATTGTAGGCTTTTGATGCCACTATCACAAGTATTTTACTAGAAACTTGGTATTAACGGCTAATATGTTTAACAGATAGCTTCAAAGAGAACTAAAATCCTCAATCATTTAAATGCTTTATCGTTCAAGCAAACGTTCCAACATAGCAATATCAATATGAATAAAAGTATCAAAAAGAAGTCGAATTTCATCCTTATTGATTTTCTTTCCCGTCATTCGCAATATATAAACCGGAAGGAAAAATACATTTGGCATAAAAGCCGCAATTATGATTCTAGCGGCTTTAGCCCAAATCCCATGTTTCTCAAGGTTCCTCGGCTTTTTCCAGAGTCCTGGCGTCCTGACTGCAGTTACTGTGGCGCGGCCTGCGTTACGTTGACGTTATGAGGCGATCGCGAAATGGCAGAGGATAGCTCAAATGTTTCCCACATGAGAACTTCCTTGGTAATGGAACTAAATGCATATCTTAATGGTCTTAGTTGGGCTTAGTTCAGTCGCGTCCTAAATATAGACAGAGTGCGATTCCCAAATGACACTTTAAAACTTTGCGCCGCTGTCTGGCGGTCATTTTAAGAACCTGTGGGACGCGCTCGTGCTTTATGTAAGCCTTTAGGGGCCTTGGTGGGTGACACGCACCTAGGATATTACCAAAATATAGGCATGGTTAATGAATTACTTAGTGCCATACTTAAGATGGTGCAGGCCTTTTCAACCCATGATGAGTGGGAGAGTGGGATTTAGGCAAACTTTTGACAATAAACAGACCACGTTTAACAAAGATGAATTTATTTGCTTATTCGTTATTCTGCACAACAGGAATTTAATCCCAGTTAAAGCGAACTGTAATTATAGTGAAATTGTATTTACTACATGTAAATTGGAGTCACTAAGTTTTGAACTCATTAACTCTCGCTTGTGAAATAAAAGTATTTTCCACCTGATTCTGGCTATCAGCAAATGAAATTGCTAAAGTATAAGAAGCATATTAATCATAAAATAGTATCGATAAATATGTTTAAAGTGTGGTTAATAAACGAATGAGTAGGAAAAATGAGGAGCTAACATAAAAGCAATCAGAAATGTGAATAAAGAAAATGTGATGTTTGAGATTAAATCCAGGATGAATTAATGAATAAATGTTGAATTAATGTATTGCTATCCTATTTGATGAATTAGTGTGATGTTATTTATACAATATTCCAATTTAGTTTTGCTCTAAAGCCAATAAATCTGATAAAGAAATCTATCGAAATTCTATACTCTAATAGGAGCAATTCTTGTTTGTTTGTTTGTGTGTGGGTCAACGATATAGGAATCGACTCTAACAATTTTAAATAAATAAATAAATATATCATCACGACTTTTACCCATTACTAGGTGTGGCACTCTGCCGTAACAGATCTCGGTAAGTAATATATTTCTTCGTGTGAAATGCGGTTACCAGCCATCAAATCACCGCTCCCAAAGATGTTAGTGGAGAGGGAGCCACAGGGGTAAATTTAAATTGGTGAAAATTATTAGTCGGCTGTGGGGATCGAACCATGGTTCTCAAGATCCACAGGCCGACTCGATTCTACTGAGCCATCTACCCCATTTTTTTGATTATACTTATTATTCTAATCTTATCTGGCTTAGGTTTCATCCTTCAAAAAATCTATTTTTTCTGCAATTGCTATGAAAAGTTGACAATTAAGCTTTCTTTTGTCATTGTAAAGTTGACGTTTTCTGTGGAACATTCGAATTATAACTTTGTGATAATAAATGTGCGCTTACTTCAATAATTACCGAGGATACAAAATGGAAACTTATCATATTGTCAGAACAAATTTATTTTTAGTACGTATACGGTTTTTAATAATTTAAGATGCATCATAAAAAAAAATATGTGTGTATCGCGAGCGTAAAGTGTCTTTTGTTTGTCGTCCATTACTGCAACTCTCGTCTTCTGCTCACGCTCCTATTACCGTGTTCAAGTAGTAAAGGATCACTTTACATTCTTATTGTACAAATTACATTAATACATAATTTTGTAAAAAAAAATTATTTATTAAAACTATAGACTTGTGAGTACTTTATAGAAATATAATTTAATTTAAGAATCTACTGAGACAGAAATTAATTCGATATCACCAATTATTTAATTAAATAATATTGCAGAATTTAAACTAAAAATTTTGTAAGTTATTAAATATGAGTTTTGAAAGTGATTTAAATTTATGTTAATTTAGAAATGTTCAACAAAAGGAAAAATACGCACTTTCTCATATGTAAGTAATTTTTAATAAAGGTAGTTTATGTTTGTGGCGAGAAAATAAAAGATGAAAAGAAATACCTAAAAGTTTCTAAGATTTGAGAAAAACTATTTTTGTCCCCTCGCAGGATCACTAATATTGAGTGATGTTTAATAAAACTTAGGACTAAGATAGTGTGCGAACTTTAGAATAAATGTTTTATAAAATAAATTAAACAAGTAAAGTAAAAGAGCAATGAAATTATAAATTCTGATGAGATAGAATAAAGTGTGTAATGACGCTATAATGATTAACATTGTCATCGTTTTTCAGTAATTACAGGTATCGGTTTCCCGTTAAGGAAAGTGCAAGATTTGATGATGATATTTAAAGTTAATATTTTATCATAATATAAGCAACGTATTAGGTCTAACCGATAATAATATATGAATTTCATAAGTGCAGTCAAGTACCGGTAGCTTCCATAATAGTCTTCTGACTCGTATCAAAATGTTGAGGATAGTCGGGTTAGATAGTTAATCGGCTTTCATGAAACCTAACCTCAACCATATAAATTAGCCATATCAATTATTTACTTACTTCGTCTAGTTCTAGGTTCTACTCTCACGACATCGTCTATCAATTATTAATATATTCTCTTCACAAACTAGTTGTTAGTTAGTATGTCGGTATCCGGTATGTAGTTTTTAATCTCAATTTCACTAATATTGTTTCAGGACCGGCCTTAGCGAAGATTTATTAAGATGGATCAATTTTTAACTTGCTTTCCAAATCATGAAACAAGTTTAATTTGAATTGATTGTTAGTAGAAAATTTAATGTACTTCGTAAATCTATTTAAATTGGAAATGGATTTATACATGTTATTAAATATAGTTTTATGAATTTGCATATAAAATATTAAGAACTATTTAATTGCACTATAAAATTTATATTAAACGATAATCTGAGATACTGGCTACAAGTGATTAACTAGTTAGATTATATAAGCATTGCAAGGTTATTTTGAAATTCAGGTTAATAAAACAGCCATATTGGTACCGTATTCTCGATTGAAATGAAATGTATTGACATGTTTTGTGACGCCACAAAAAGAGAGCAGAAATGTTAAAAATTAGTTAAAATATACTGATAAAATATGTTCCCTACTCGTATTATTAGTTTTAGAAAGTTCAACCATGTACATCTGATTTTAAAGATATTTTTGTGTCAAGTTTTTTAGTTGTGAAAATGTCAAACATAATTCTTTCAGTTTAGCTAAGCTCATGTAAAATTATTGCAGTTATTTTTTTGTATAATAAAATAAATTATTTACCGGTTTCAGGATATTAAACCTATGTTTACATGCACAAAAGTAGGCTGGTAAGTATGTAATAACAGTATTCTGTACGGTAATATTACCATACTGACTTGACAAAATAGTCAAGAAAATTTAAATAAAACACAATGATAATATAACACTATTAATACAAACGAAACTCAAAACAACAATAATACAAAGATTACTTCTCCTGCTTATCATAATATATATTAATTGTATAGTTTTTCAAATTAGAGATGACCACGTTTAAATAAAAAAATTATTTATAAATATGATACAAATCAATTGTAACCATGGCGGTAAATAAAACAACAGACTTACTTGATCACCTTCTAAAATGATGACAATGACTTTATTCATAAAAGAATATCAAAAAATAATATTTATTAATGACGTTAACGTGTTTATATTCTGAAACCGGTAAAATATTGTACAATCCACGTATGTTATGAATCATAACTAGCCTTATATGTCTTATAATCCTTGCTCTACGAGCTTATATTTCAAACTGACTTCTGCGGCTGTAATGATACTCATAACATTCCTCGGTATGTTAATAGCTATATACTGCTTCTTTATTAAAAATTAAAGGTATACAGTTTTATCACATAACCTAGATAATTATGAATTTTAACTTTAATCTAATTAATAAATGTCAAAATAAATTAATTTCAAAAACATAATAATTAGTTTATATAGTATGAATGTTGATGGTGATGATGCTCAAAAAATAATAATGATCATGCACATGCAGAAATATGTCAGAGAGGAAAACACTGTCGTAAATTGAACTGTCAAACCTTCCGATTTCTTTAAAATACGGAATATTCTTTTAACTTTTAAAAAAAATATCAGTAAACAATTAAAACGAGAAATGTTGTCATAATCGCTCTCAATCAAATATCTTCCTAAATACCAAATTCTTCCTCCATCATCTCTACAAATAAAACACGTTACGCAATTGACGTTTAAAATCAAAAAAATTAAGAAACTGTATTATTGGCAACGCAACGCGACAGTTAAGTAATACCCATTACTATAATCATAATTATTATAAATGAAAACTAACTCTACATAATCTAATGTAAAATAAAATTTTATATGCATCACGAACGTTATATAACGTCCTCGGTGCATCAACAACTTTTGTTTTATTATTTGTTTCTTTAAATTCAATTATATTTACAGACGCCATTGAATAAAAATTATTTCAAACAAAGTTCAGTCGCTGAACATAAATTCAAATCGTCAAGCTAGTAAATAATCAAACAGACGCTTACAATAAATAAAAATATACATGCATTTTCACTGGATATTTTACGTAATCTTGTAATCTATTCCAGGATTGTTTTTATTTAAATTTTTGTATATTTTTTTAATATTTTAACATTTATAATCTCTACATTTTGATATTTGTTATTTATTGTATTATTGTTACATTTCTATTCTTTATTTTTGTTACATTTTTAATCTCTATTTTTTAAATAAAAAGTATAAAATAAACACTTATTAAACCTAGTTTCACCAAGTGTTGGATGAAAATTAATTTTGTCTTTGTTGTTATCTCTATTTTTTGTTAAATATTGTTTTTTTTTGCATTTTTCTGATATTGTTACTTATTTAATTGTATTTATAGTGGTGATGATGAATGTTGTACACATTCGAAACGTTAATTAATAAATCGATCGTGACTTGTTTTTAGATTCATAAATTATTTTATGAAAAATTGTGCATTTTGCAAAGAATCTCGCCAATTTGTCACGAAATATAATAAAAATAGCAAGAAGTCGGCCCTGATAATTTTTCTCCTTGCTTGGGAAATTGTATATTTCCCACAGTTAGCTCCTGCTATTAAATGGCATGATAAATCTATATTTTTCGTAGTACAAACAATAAATGGAAGGTGAAAGTATATATCATTTTAAATTCACATGTACGAGAGTCGTGTACATGTGAAAGAAAATCCCATGTTTTCATATTTTCTTTGATATCCGAAAGAAAACGTCATAAATCTAGGATCACACAAAGGTTTAGTATTACAGTATCTTCTGTTATCAATATTATTTTATGAGAGTTTCCGAGAGTGCCGGTGCGGCCGTGTAGCGAGTATTGATAGATCAAGCAAGCTGTTGTGGCATCCGGTGTAATGTCAGCCTTTGATGGCTTATTCCCGCCGCGAGGGGATTCCCCACGATCAGCCATTATTTAGTTTCCGAATTGTCGGAGAAACAGAAAAATAACAAGACTGCTAACATGTTGCGTTGCGCAAAGATACGTGGTTGCTGTTGACGGCAAAAAACGACTTCTGGAAGCGGCTCCTGTTTCTCTGAGAAAGATTTTAAATTTTTTATTTGAATATCAAGGAAATGAGTTAAGTTTATTGACAGTAATAATGTTTATTACTGCCATTTTATTATGTACCTATATATTGGTTACTTGTTTAGATTGGTCACACGTGATTAACTGTAGGTAGCAATTATTAAAAGGCTATTAAAATATATAATTAGAAATTTGTTATAGATACTTAATTAGTTTTCACAGTATATATTTATCTACACATAATTTTTTTAATGTATAGTTAAATAATCATTTTGCGAAAAACTAAGAGTACTTACGAGTATATAAAATCAATAATTGTGCTTTAATAGAAAAACTTAAAGTTACACTAATATTTTAAATAGTATAAAATAAATATATCATCACGTCCTTTACCCATCACTGATAAGTAACACTACCCAACTGTCACTCACCGATTTAATTGAAACTTTGCACACGTATAGAATCCTAAAAAATATTGAGCCCCTATTTTTTTTTTCCGGAAGTTGCTTTTTAGGGGTACAAACCACCCCTGAAAGGTGGTAAAAGCAAGAATCGCCATAAAAGAAATTAAATATTACGCGTTCAACATTGGTTATTCAGGGCTTTTTGAGATCGCCAAAATCTATTTTCGCGGTCATTTTGATCATATGTACTTATTTAAGGGGTTAAAAAGGGGATGGGGGATTAAATTACGATGTTCAACTGAAAAAGGTTCAAAACTAGTGACTCGGGGTTGTTTGGGGTCGCTGAATCTATTTTCGAGGTTACCCCTGGGTAACTAATGTTGAACGCGTAATATTTTGGTATTATTTAATTTCATTTATGGCGATTCTTGCTTTTATCACCTTTTAGGGGTGGTTTGTACCCCTTCCGGAAGAAAAAAAATAAAGGTTCAATATTTTTTAGAGTTCTATTAGTGTGCCAAGTTTCATTTAAATCGGTGACAATTGGGTAGAGTTACTTGTGAGTGCTGCACTCTGCTGTAACAGATTTCGAAAAGTGATATATTTATACACCTGATATGCAGTTACCAGCCGTCAAATTACGGCTTCTAAAGATGTTACTGGAGAGAGACTCCCAGGGGTAATTTTAATCGATTATGAGAATTGAACTCGAGTTATCAAATTCATAATCTTACGCATCGCCACCACAAAATAATAACATAGAAAGAAGAACAACTTGGATTACAACGATAAATTTTAAATACACCACAATCTATTTATTTGGTAAAAGAAACTATGGGACCAAATAAGTTTTAGTTTTACCACAGTGATTTCTATGCAGGTACACTCCATACAAAAAATATATAATGTAGGTTATATCTTTACCAAAACAGCAAGAAAAATCCCATTAGATATTATAAATGATCAACTATTAAAGTAGGTACACTACTATGTAAAAAAGAGTGCATACCATATTCAGTCAGCAAAGAACAAAACTCAAAATTCACTCCATACTGTCATTGTCATTTCAACTTCCCACAAAAAAAGTTAATCACAAAAAACAACCCAGTTTTGTAAACCTTCTGTTTCACACCACTCCACTATTACTTTATTTGCACAATATTCAAAGTTGAAAACAGCCAGACGGAATATATTTAAGCATTCCCAGGCAGGAGAAGTAATTTCGCACAAGATGAAATTTTCTCTAGACACTAATGCTTAACCGCGCCGCGCTTCTAGACGTGTGCATTTACATACCAAGAAAGCACAGCAGCACGTGTACGGGTATGAGCCACGGTGCTCTTACGGTTACGGGGGAGGTTTGCGATGCGACACGGGGACATTTCTACTGCCCTTATCTGCGTTGCCATTGCCGCTGCTGGTGCAACGATGAGGCTGTATCTCAGTCCGAGCTCGGGTGTTCATTCGGATAAATTATATTGAGATGAATAAAGAGATAACTAATAAAGGTTAGTCCGGAATAGTGCACCGTGCTTCATTGAAAGATTTATTTTTATTACGGAATTTAGTTCTCAAAAGCTGGAAATATATATTTCAATTTAAAGTTTTTGGTGCAGTGAATACAAAACATGAGCAATTAGTGTTTTGATTATTATAGCTTCCCTGATTAGTATACCTACGGAAAAAAGTTTTCAAATAAAAGTTATAGACTATAGAGTGGGCTCAATCTGACCCGCTTGGAGAATTTATTTGGCCTTTCTGGTCCGTGATTATTCTTAATAAACAAACAATATTTATAGTTTTTATATTTACGTTTTTGATTATATATTAACCCTCCAGCGAGCGCGCTGGCGCCCTGGGTGCGCCAACTGGATTTATTTCACTGTCAAAATGGTATTAGGCATTAGAAGCTCCAAGCCACCACTGTTATTCTTTCATTGGACTTGTGTGCTTCTACATCAGTACCTATGCGAAATATCCTGTTATAAGCGGGTGTGCTATTGAAAATTACTTTCGATTCTGTATCTACTGGCGCACTTAGGGCGCCGCGCGTCCAGTGATGTAAGTATATTTTTCCAACGTATTAGTTATATATTGCTTTTATAAATTTGTTATTATGAAAATATTTGAAATTAATTTAATTTGAATAGTTTAGTACTTAGTAAATAAATAAAAAATTGTTCAATATATGCTAAATATTCATGTACATTTTGACAAATTAATATATGCTTCAGGGCTACAAAATATCTTACGAACGATTAATTACCTATTTAAAATTCTTCATGAAGATTTGATTGATAATGAACAATCTATTGAAGCTGAAAATGAGGAAGTCGTGACCCATAACACTGATTCAGAGCAAGACTGCACAAGCGATGAAACTTCCGCAGTTGCAGCTAACGATGATAAACTAGATGCGAACTATTATCTTGGTAAAGACAAAACAATAAAATGGTACAAGCTTAATATGTCAGCAAAATCAAAAATTAAGAAAAATAATTTAGTTTAAATTTTGCCTGGACCAAAATTAGTCGCAAAAGAATATCGAAACTTTCAGCATTTGATAAAATGATTGACACGTGTATTTTTTTCTATAGAGTTATGGAGTTTTAAAATATTGTTGATTATACTTTAGACGAATAAAATATATCAAAATAAATTAATTTCTTTTATTAAAACACCAATTACAACACAAAACATCGATCGAGCATTCTATGCGCCGCGCGCCCGTTCGTGCTATGTTTAATAGCGCGCCCGCTCGAGGATTAACATTTAAAAAAAAACATTTTAAATACTACAAATGTTTGTAACCATATAAACCACTAAATAATCAAATCGGATTATTGTAAGAAATAATGACACATCCCTGCTGTAGAGTATATTTATGTAGTTTGTTATAAAACTAGAATAAATGCGGAGAAAAAAATTAAAGTAATACAGAATTTAAGTAAAAGGAGCCAATAATAACAAGTTATATAAAGCTCTTAATTCAATTCTTTTCAAAAGTAACTAAAGCTAAAGTAAATTTGAAAGATGTCTATGTATACATAGAGTTTCAAAATTGAATAAAACAATAAGGGTGTATATTATTTGATGTACCGATTACAACGCAAAAACATTTGTTCCGAAATGAAAACATTAAACTTTGAAAGAACTATTAGAGACTTCTAGAAAATTATAGTTATTTTTGTATTAAGTCCACGAAATGAGTGTTTTTTTATGTGGCGCGTGAGAATGTCACTTTTAGTCGACACCGCAAGTCGAGACAAAAAAGACATTCGAACGCGGCAAAAAACCAAGAATTTCGCACACTTAATACAAACAACATTTTTTCTACAGATATAAAAAAAAGAATAATACAATATTTATTGATTTGTTCAAGTCATTTGAAGGAGAACAATAAAAAATAATATGAATTTGGAACAATTAATGTGTTGTAATCAATGGAACGTGAAAAATATTATTTGGGAGTGTGAGTGAAATACTCATTTTACGCACTAGGGTGAATAACAGTTTGAGCTTTCTTTACTTTTACTCTAGAATTTACTTATTTATTTAACGATATTGCTTAAAATAATTACTTGTTTGATAATGTTTAATTGATCTATCTATTAATAGAAGTAGTCGCGTATTTGGAACAAATATTTAAAACAGAAATTCGCGAGATCAAAATATATATGTATAAAAAGATTATTTAAAAGAATGTAAGTTGCAATAAAAATAATATTATGCGTAAATGCCAGTACATACAGGAACTTATAGTTGAAATTTTTTTTTCAAAATTTTTATATTTTCATAATTTGGTTGATATCTTTATATACTTTAATTTTATGTGTAATCTCGCATATTTGAAGAAATTGCTTAGTGTTAGATATGTCCAAATACTAATTTCTTTTTATCAGTATCTAAATAAGTCAAATAAAGCACCTAAAATTTTAGAGATGGGCGAATATCAAATTTCTCAAATTCGAATATCGAATACGAATATTAATCAGATCTCGAATATTCGAGGTACTCGAATATTGGAATACTCCTAAAATTATTAATAATTATTTAATTGTCCTTTTCATTATTTGAATGAAATTGTTAAGATAAAATAAAAATAAAACAAAAAGTACAAACAAAAAAGAAAAAGACGAAAACTTCAAATTTAAGGTGAAACGTACGGGCTGATGTTGGCGAAAAACAAATTTGAAATATGGTACATCTTCATGGTTTTAAAACAAAATATCTTTCTTATTAATAACTTCAAAGTATTGTAATAGCTTTAAGTTTATGTACAAATGATAAAGAAAAACATAGTCAAAAATTGAGGTCAACATATGGCACGATATTCGAGGTATTCGAATGTTCACTATACTGACGTTAATATTCGAAAATCGCGAATATCGAATAATGTCAATATTCGCGGCATTCGACTATTCGCGGATGATATTCGCCCATCTCTATAAAATTTCCATTTTATTAATGATGTTTCCTAGTGTGGCGCTCCACGTTATACGATGAGACTTTGCCCCACACAAAGATTCAACGGTTCCCATAAGTATGGTTCGTTTTGGTTTGTCTTGCGCTTTTCAGATTTAAATTTAGATGCAATCAGATTGCTCAATCAACAAATTTAAGTTTTAAAAAACAAATGTATAAGTATTTCTAGGTCGACCATTCACATTCATTGGTCATTTTAATACTTCCGTAATTAATCTAGAACACCTACATTTATTATAATACAATTAACCAGCTGCAAGCTGCAACTAATATGATTATGCTTATCATTAATAACTTAAATGAGCATTCATATAAAAATAGTAGAATCTAGCTAACTTATAATTATTGTAAGATTATAATTGCATAAAAACGCTAATTATTGATGACGTGGTCATCATTTTCCAGTAATTTCTGTGTGTCATTATGAACGACCTATCACAAATCAATAATTATAAAAGGTCACATTAATACATTAACCTTCTGAAGTGAAATATAATTATACCTGCAAAATGAATTATAATTACTCCTGGATTTTAGCATACATTAAGTATTGAGTTATTCATAAATAATAATCTGTTTCCATGTTCAGTAATAAAATTAGTGCTCGGTAAGTGAAAATAAAATTTGAGATAGAAATAAAATTTATATTTAACTTACCTATTGATCAAATTTATTCCTGGCAGTTTTTAATGGAAGTCTGAAAATAAAACTATTATTAGTTGTTTTATAAATAAGATATAAATATGAGTAAATATATCATCACATCTTTTACCCATTAATGGGTGTGGTACTCTGCAGTAGAAGTTATCGGTAGGTAACATATTTACGGGCGTGAAGTATAATTACCAGCCGTCAAATCATGCCTACAAAGATGTTAGTGGAAAGCCATATTTTAATATGGTGAAAATTAATTCTCGGCTGTGGGAATCGAACCCTGATTTTCAAATCCTCAAGCCGACTCGATACCAATGAGCCAACTACCCTGTAATTGTTATAATTATATATAATTTTAACTGTCAATTGGATTAAAATGAAACATTAATGGATGTTATGTAACATATTTGAGTAGTTTCTAACTAATTAATAAATTAGATCATTTTATTCTGCCATCGTCAAAATGTAATTCATAATAAAAATAAATATATCATCACGCCTTTTACCTATTACTGGGTGTGACACTCTGCCGGAGCAAATCTCGGTAAGTTATATATATCTTGGCGTGAAATCACGTCAAATCACGGCCCCCAAAGATATTAGTGGAGGAGGAGCCACAGGGGTAGATTTAAATTGGTGAAAATTGTTTGTCGGCTGTGGGGATAATTCATAGTACTTTTAATTAATTTTACAATATTAATTCGGATCTTATCGAGTGTGGAATTGAAGCACCCTTTGCGGGAAGGCGAATCAGTATCACAAAAATTATATTTGACCGAGTTTTATGTTATGTTACTGCTTTCATTTGAATTTTAAGAATTGAAAAAATGATAAGTATTAAATCGAATATTTAACAGCAATATTTAGTTTCTCATTTGACTGAATATTTCGATACGTTATTGTTCATTTAAAGAAAACTTAAAATGTACTTAACAGCGATACAATTGGCCAATGGTTGTTTATTTAAAAGTTGTTTTTATCCCAACATTGTGTCAAAAATTATCTATACCAGAACCAAGTGGTATATTCCTCGGTATATAAGTTCTTTTTTGTCATATTTTTAGTGCAATAAAATAAATATATCCTTAAGCCTTTTATTCATTATTGGGCGTGGAATTCTGTCGTAGAAGATATCGGTAAGTGACATATTTTGCACGTGAAGTACGGTCCCCAGCTGTCAATTCGTGGCCCTCAATTATGTTAGTGGAGGCGAAGAAGCCACAGGGATAATTTAAATTTGAAGTAAAATTTGTCAGCTGCGGAAATTGAACACAAATTCTCAAATCCACAGAGCGACGCACTTCCGCTAAGTTATCTACTCTATTATTTTTACTGTACTCAGTTTTAAAGTAGTCAAAAATGTAAAATAATTCGATACATTCAATTAATTTAATACAAACTAATTTGATTAACAATGAAATAATTATGGAAATTCAAATTATGTAGCGTATTTTTATTCTTCGAGTAAAAATTTAAGGATATACTTATATTATATGGTACTGGTGATCCCGGAACAAAAAAGTATTTTTTTTTAATTCGTAAAATAAAGAACATAGTTCTTGAAGTTGACGTTTTAGTTCCATTGGCTGACATTACAAATAGTCATTTATCAGATGAAGAATTTAATTATTAATATCATAGAAATAAGTAATAATCCAATTGTACAAAAATAATAACTTAAACTTAAAGTAAACCATCTTTATTTCGCGAGTTTAAAAAATATATATTTTTGTTCTGTGATCAGTATGTCATATAATATATAAACTTAAAGTTTATTCCCAAAATATAAAAACATATTATGAAAATTTAAAGTATTTTGCTTTTGTCGTTGCAACATTATTCCTGAATCATTAGTTGTTTCATGTTACTTCTGAAACAAGCATTATCTTTGATATTTCCGCAAATATTATTTATATGCCAACATAATTAGATTAATTACAGCAGAGTTCCTACGAACAGACCGTATTATATAACAAAGATATTAATTCAACAAATGACGTATGTACCATCTCTGTTTTACGCGTTAATTTATATAAAATTATACACGTTATAATATAGAGAACCGCCGCGGAGAATTTTACGTAATATGACATACTGATGATGATTGAAAATTAGTTAATAGGTGTATTATAGTGAAGGTATTGATCGCTAGTGGGCAGGGGCAAACTGACCCTTCTCCCCGTCCTACAACCCCGCCCGTTTGTTCAACTTCCACGCTAATAATAGAATATTCATAATGATATCGTGTTTTCCAATGTCTCTTTCATGAAACTTTTACACTTTTAATACCGATGCAATATGCTAGAATCTAGAATCTGACAGCGTCAGATATACAACGAAGATAATTGAATGCTTGTCTATCAACTTCTTATTATTAAGTTTCCCATTTACCAGATATGATAAATATCTGAATGCTAATAGCAAACTGAATATGCAAAGTTGCAGTTTTATATCTTGACTACAAGTTAACAAGTGTCAAGTTTCTGTTGGGCTCCACACACACATTGAAAGAGTTGCGGAAATATTAACAATTGAACAGTAAAATACATATTTTATATTTCAAGTTCATAATGAAATGAAACATTCACTGAACATTTATTCATTAGATTAAATTAAAATTTAATCTTTTCAAAACATTTATAGCCTGGCATACTACTTTAATTTCATTCACAAATTCTTTCATTCAAGCTCGATTATACCTTCTACTCGGATTCCTTCATTTCCGCGACAAACCTTTAATCGTACTTGAATTCATCCATTTATTCCTAGCTGGTCTAACCTTTAATTTTATCAACATAAATAAAAAATGCTGAATAACTAATACTGGCCATCACTGTACTTTCTCGACCATAAATTTAGATAAACTTATTAATATTAATAAATAAGTATTAAATTATATTTTACTAGGATTCTCTGTCCGAGAACTTTAATTTGTAGGTATTGAACAAGGTCTACTGTCCACATATTTGGAAAAAATATTGACAATAGCTTTTTACAAGAATTCTTCATTTGAGTGCTTTACTTTGATACCAAATTAAATATATTTTGGATAACTTTTGAAAAAAACAATTGACAATCACTTAAATATTATTTTTGACAATCAACTAGAAATTTTATATTATGATTTTAATAATTTTATTCTAAAAATACCGACTTTTAAATTACTTATAACAAATGAAACGATAATGATTTCAACAAATGATTTAAACAAAAGTTGTTCTGTTTCAATTTAGGTTTCATTTTAGTTATGCCGTATTTTCTGATAAACACTGCCGTTTACGAAATAAACATAAGATCTTAAAAAGATGCATCAATAAAGTTGTGATACCATTGAATGAATGTAGTCCTTTAATGAATTTAAACTCAGTTTGTCGCGTAAAAACAAAATATAAATTTTGAATTCAAAATTTCGCCGCCATTTTAAGTTGTCGTGTTTCAAGACAGACAGACAAATCTACCAAGCCAACTTTTTTAGAACTGTTTTTGGATATAAAAGGGTCTGGCCAAGTGAAGATTCATGAAAAACTCGAGATCGAGAAAAATTACCTTCATAATAATTTCCCTTTTATATAGGTCGAGAAAGTAATTAAAAAAAAGGTTTAGCAAATATCGTTTGTGCTACTAAAGAAGAATGTGCAATATTTAGTGTGCAGTAGGTAATATAGTATTTTCAAAAGAAATTTATGAAAACGTTATTAAAAATGTTTGTTTCTTTTCCATAATTAAAAATAGAGATAAATATTTCAAAATAAATTGGAAAAGAAATTACTTCGTTCAGATCCCAGTATGTTTCATTTGTAACATTTATTTCTAAAATTATTTAAGAACGTTTGATACACTAAAAATATACATATTTTGTCAGTGTCAATTTCTTTTTAAAATATTATAGACTTGTTTAAACCATAATATTAAGTACACTTTACTAGATGAACACAAGAAAAATCAAATGGTTCTAAATTATATGAGAGAAGAATACTTCAATTTAAAAATAGTTTTATTTATGTCGTTAATACCAGGATACGAGTAAGTATTTATTTAATACAGATAAAGTGATTTCTGTCTACTTGCATATGTAGCTGCGACAATGTTTACATCACAAAGGAAATATTTTTGTCTAACATTTACCTACATTCAATTTAGAGGAAAGCAAATGTTCTGAGTGCTCTTAAGTAAGTTTTGACGACAGTGAAGGTATTTTGGGATCTGAGTTGTGGTTATTTATTGTAAGGAACGTGAATCAATAGCAATTTGTGCGATAATGATGTGTGCCTACGCAATTAAATGGATTTAGAATCAGATAGAAGTGACGTCATTGTCAGGAAACTGCTTTCATCGTTGAACCATGTCAAGCTCAAAGGAGATTAAATTAAATATAAAGCAGGGTAAATAATACAATTTAACGTTATTTTTGTAAACATACTATACAATATACTTTGTTGAACAAGCCTCAGGATTTAATTTATTTCCTGGCTCTTCCTTTTATCTATCTACAAAATATATTACATGTATAAGACGTGGCGTAGATACAGGGAAATTAAAGAACAATGTACTACAATTTGAATTAACAAGATTTGATATAAGTTTCTATTTATGTTACTTTGATATTTGTGCATTTAATGAGTAAATGAATAAACAAACTGTACGACTTCACTAGGGCAGCAAAAGCTCTTTCTGAACATAAAACACACAACGTATTTTTTAAACAACCGTAAAAATTTCAGTGGTATTAATAAGAATAACAATTTTATCTTCGCTTGCGAAATTTTATATCTCGTATGCTGCTATATTTGGAGAATGTAGTTATTGTTATGGTAACATAAACGATGTGTTATGAGGGTGATTTTAAGAGAATAAAATGCAGGGTCGATGTTCATAATTCAAATTAGGATTTATAAGCACTAAAATGTAGATTATAAGCGCCTATACAGGATGTTTCTATACCTCTGCACGAAACTTTAATAACATATATAATTTGATATACTGATTATAGAACAAAAATATTTATTTTGAAATTCGCATAAATTAGGGTATTTCATTCCTAGCGAATATTTTAGTGTCACTGGTTTAATAGCACATTTAATTATTTATAATTCCCTACAAATAATCATATATTAATTAGTTATTATGTAGGTACCTGTAATGCTTTATTTATTTTTGTCTGCATACAAATAAAAATGTGAATATTTTATACAGTTACATGAAAATAATATTCATAGTATTTTTGACAGGCGCGGTGGCCGAGCGTGTTAAGGCATAATCTCTTAACATACTGTGACGTTACCCGAACCAAGGTTCGTCAGTTCGAATCCGCCTGTCGACAATGTGTGATTTGTCGTAAAATATAAAATACAGTTACATGTATTTATCACACTCGGGCGCTATAAGCTAGTCACTTATACGCCTTAAATAATGTAGCATTTGACTACGAAAACCGGCAGTACGGCAGTGCAAAAACTGCGGCTCGGTGGGTCCGGTAGGCCCAGGCCCGATTTGGGCTGTAGTGCCATCAGAAGAAGACGAAGTATTTTGTATATTTAATTTGGAATAATTTCTGCCAAAAATACATTCTATCTAACAGTAAAACTACATATTTCTCTGTTTCTGATTGTAACCGATCTTTTAATGTACTTCGTACTCATTCTCTCGTTCTGGGATATTTTATAACCTAACTATATTTATTTTTAATAAAATGTGTAGACGAATCTGCCAGAGTAAATTATTTACCCATTATTTGAATAATTGGAGTATTTTATGGTGGTAGAATACTGGAGAAAATGTGAAATATCGAGCGCGGAAATTGTGCGAACATCGAGCCTTTTAATGGTTATCAGTCGCGCCATACGAGGGTTTGACAGCAGCCAGCTTATACAGGAGGACGCTGTCATATTACCTATCTTGACATTTAAACCTTTTGGTTTTACCTGCCAAAATTGTAGCGTCAGCAGATAAGCACATTTACTGTTAAAAATGTGCAGAACCAGACACTGCTTACTCTGAAACCAATGTCATTTTAATAAATTGATAACGTGTTCAATGTAATAGCGTGGCAGTTAGTTGGCACATCTATATATTACTGTTATTATATCATATCAACGATTTGTTTTCAGGTAAATTTCTAAATGGAATGTGAAATGAAGTATCACACTGCAGCTCAATGAGGTCGGACCCTGTACTGTGGTACACAATAGCACAAATAAATAAAAAATTTGTTGCTTATTTGCAGTACGGAGGTGTGGGTAGCGTTACGGAATTTGAATCCGGTGCTCCCGAGTTTGAAAACTAAAAATAATATTTTTTATTTTATTTTATTTTTATTTATGTTACGGTGTACAACAGGAACTTAATCCCAATTACAGTACAAGGTCCGCACTCACCGAGCCGCAGTGTGGGAGGTTATATAATTTTTAGCTTGAGTGAGACTCGAACTCGGGATTTCCGGATTCGAATTCCGTATCACTATCCACACCACCGTACTGACGGACAATATAATACAATATAAACTATAACATTGCGGCTCGGTGAATCCGAAACCTATAATGTAATTGGGATTCATTTCTTGTTGTACAGAGCATAAATAAATAAATATAAAATGTAAATATGGTTGAATTAAGAAAATAGTACACTATGGAAGTGTATTAATTTCAATATGGCGTTCCATTTAAAAGTATTTTTACTGTAATTTGAGAAACAACGAAATTAAATAAATATTTTCTTCCATGATTAAATTTATTTCTTAGTCTCCTACAACTTCATTTTTTTTTTAATTTATAATGAAAAAAATAATAGTGCTGATTCGTTTGAATAGTTCACCTATATATTTATTATTTATATGTATTTCTTTTACCAGGAGATCTATTCTACTTTATAAATAACTGAGAAGTAGACAACTAGAGTCCGAAGCACTTAAAATATATTATTTTCTTTTACTAACTTACAAGAAATAACAGTACAGCAATCATTTTTCCAGTCTAGTAGCTTTTATATACAGGCGACATAAAATAACTGTATGGAAATAAAATAAAATAAATAAATAAATATATCATCACGCCTTTTACCCATTACTGGGTGTGGCACTCTGCCTAAGCAGATCTCGGTAAGTGACATATTTTTTCCGCGTAAAGTGCGGTTATCAGCCGTCAAATCACGGCCCCCAAAGATATTAGTGGAGGAAATATTTATAGGAAATATAATATACGAAAATATATTTATTAATTCTGATGTTTTATAAATGAATACTAAACTAGTAGCAATTATATTTTTTTTAAATAATTCGATCGGTGAATTAAATTGCATATGTAACAAATAGAAAAGGTAAACATTCCGGATTCGTGTGGTTGCTGAACTAAGTTGATATCTGGTGTCACAATTACCACTACAGCCCGGATTTTTTTGCCTCCTAGTTACAAAATAAACTATTATCTCTCACTTGTGTAGAAAACTTGTCAATCTATAGGTGCCGCTAAACCAATTGTCACAACTTCAAAAGTTGATGTTTTGACAGATAAAACGTCAAGCATTTTTTTTTTCAATTCCATGGCTATTAATATTTTCAACGTAATTTTCGACATTTTCATATTTAATTTCTGTCGTTACAAAGCACATACAAATAATTATGTTTATTGATTTAGATGCAGAATTTGATGCCCTAAAACTTGTATTTGACGCGTTTTTGCATAAAATAATTAAAGAAGCAGCAAATTGCAAAAACCTGATTTCCCATGTTAAAATCCTATGACCGGCTGAGCGAGTCACCACCCTATAGATTTGTTGTTGGAGTGGGCGTAAGTGACAGACTAATAAAACAGGTGTATAGAAGCGAATAGCTGGTTATGATTTATAACTTGTTGCGTGATGAAAGATTCCGCGTGTGAAGAATAAATGAGCTTGTGTGAAGGGAACATGAATGTGATTGAAGCAAATATGGTGTCTGAATGAGAATATTTGACGAAACCTAATTCTGGATGAATCTGAGTGGATGTTCTGTGAATGTTTCAAGGGTATGTGCTGCCCCATTTAATGAAATATAGCGTGATGTTATGTATGTATGTATGTACCAACTTATTATTTCATTAGAATAGTTTTCAAGTAGCATTCAGTAAACTAACTAGAAAATAAATAAGAAGAGACAAATAAAATGGGGAAATGAAATTGAGTACATTTCACGCTTGGTTTTATCTGCCCAAGCACAGTTCGTTGCATTCTACAGCAAGCAACACGGGAGGCTTGCGACTGGCGAGTGAACCACGCATAAATACGAAAACACACGTAATAGATTTACTGCTCCCTGGCTTCTCTGGACCAGTCTGCATGGCTGTCGCGTTTAACGCCTGGGATTGCAGCTAAACTCCAGAACTTGTGCAACAACTATCGTCATTTTTCACATGTTTTATCAAAGAGAAATTGCTAGAGTACCAGTACTGATATTTATATTTAGATTCATTTAGAATGGGAATTAACCATGACATCCAATGTCAACATTTATACATATTTCATTATATAATTATTTATTTTAAGTACAATCATAAACAACTACACATATTTTTACAATCTTGACTAGGAAATAAGCAGGCAAAAAATAATGAATTTACTGACGCAGTTAAGCTTTAGCAAAGACAGTTAATATGCTTTTTACCGTGTTTAACAGATAAGTAATTTAATAACAAATAAACGATTAATAATATATTAAACAATTAAACTGTTAAATAAATTTTGATAGTCATATATTTTTTTATAGAGCGCTAAATCCTATACGATTTGAATTAAATTAATGTCAATCTAAAAAATTTTGAAATACGTTTTATTCTTTAAATACAGAATAAATAGTTATTTGTGTATTAAGAGCGTAAAGTGATTCTTTGTTACTCGAGCACGGTAATTGCAGCGCGAGCCGAAGGTACCGAAAGTGAAAATAGTTATTTGTGTATTAAGAGCGTAAAGTGATTCTTCTGAACAAAGACATTTAACGCTCGTGATACACACATAATTTTGTCTACGATTGCATCTTAGAATTATTTTAAAACGTATACGTATTGAAAATAGATTCATTCTGTTAACTGTCAATATGACAAGTTTCTGTTTTGTTTGTATCCCTGGTAACTATTGAAATAAGCGCGCATTTAATATCGTTTTCGCGCGTTTCCGATGGCAACGCGCGTTTAAACATCATTTTTCTACGATTGATATGAAAAGTTGACAATTACGCTCTCATTTGTCATCGTAAAGTTGACGTTTTCTGTGGAACAATCGAAAAATATCTTTTTTGCGCGTCTCCAATGGCAACGCGCGAAAAAGACGTTAAATACGCGCGTTTCCAATGGCAACGCGCGAAAAAGATTATAAATGCGCGTTACCAGGGATACAAACAAAACAGAAACTTGTCATATTGACAGTTGACAGAACGAATTTATTTTCAGTACGTATACGTTTTTAAATAATTTTAAGATGCAATCGTAGAAAAAATTATGTGTGTATCACGAGCGTAAAGTGTCTTTGTTCCTCTTACACTATTGCAGCTCTCGCCTTCGGCTCGCGCTGCAATTACCGTGTTCGAGTAACAAAGAATCACTTTACGCTCTTAATACACAAATAACTATTTCGCGCGTTGCCATTAGAGACGCGCGGCAAAGATATTTTTCGATTGTTCCACAGAAAACGTCAACTTTACAATGACAAATGAGAGCGTAATTGTCAACTTTTCATAGCAATCGTAGAAAAATATATTTTATATTTACGCAGTTCCAAGTATTTTTTGATCAAATGAAAAGTTGATTACAGTTTTATTTGATTTTTAATATCAGAAAATAAAAAGTAGGTATCTAATAATAATTCTACTTTTCGACCTTTTGCGCGCTGATATTTAATTTCAATTATCACTATCTCACAAAAAACTAATTCACTTTAAATTAGTTTGCAGAAAATAAGTGCAAAACAGCAGGCGTCGATACGCGTTCAAATATCAAGTCGAATTAGTAAACCCATTTATCTGATGTTCGCATTTAGCCAAATGAAAGGAAACACTCACACGAATGATTCAGTGCGTAAAATTGAAACGCATCGTTCGCACATAAAATTCTTATCAACGCACTCTTCATTTGTGACGCTCGATTCGATTTCGTATACGATCAGTCGTGTGTGTGGACTGCTGGGTCTCCTATTGGTGGAAATCGGGGAGTCGATTCTGATGAGAGGTGGGGAGAGGGTGTTGATGGCTCAGGGTAGCTGGCTTGAATACAGACAACCCTCTGTAATGGCCAGTCTTAAGGTATCTGATTTTATTTCATTATTATTTGAAGGAGAGATATGAATATAATGGCTCCAGTAGAAACTTCAACTTTCTGATTCTGGGGAATCGTAATTTCGATTCTTCAAATTGTTTATAGTTAAGAAAGTTTCTTATGAGGCAGAAAATTTAATATCAATATCAGTAAACTTTATTTTATTACATTTTTATTTGGGTACGTTGATGAATTAAAAATATTAGTATCTGCTCTTTTTATAGAATATAATTTCTTGGCTCAGTGGTATCGAGTCGACTTGTGAATTTTGAGAACCCTGGTTCGATCCTCAAGTCGACAAACAATTTTCACCAAATTAAATCTACTCCTATGGCTCCCCCACCACTAACATCTATGGGGGCCGTTATTTAACGGCTGGTAACCGCACTTTACGCAAATAAATATATCACTTACCGAGATCTGCTACAAGAGAGTGCCACACCCGGTAATGGGTAAAAGGTGTGATGATATATTTATTTTATTTATATTTTAATAATAATATAACAAGAAAGTGAAAACACTAAATGAACATAATTCGTTAATAAATATATCATCACGCCTCCTACCCATTACTGGGTGTAGCACCTTGCCGAAGCAGATCTCGGTAACTGATATATTTCTTTGCGTGAAGTGCAGTTATCACGGCCCCAAAGATGTTAGTGGAGGGGGAGCCACAGGGGTAGATTTAAATTGGTGAAAATTGGCTGTCGGCTGTGAAGATCGAACCAGAGTTCTCAAGATCCACTGGCCGACTTGATACCACTGAGCCACCTACCCCATAAATTCGACAGATATTAAATCGAAAACTTGTCGCTGCATGATCTTGAGTGGCTATTACTATATGGCAACAAATTTGAATAATAATAATTATTATTAATTATTCTAATTTATCGAACTTCGCATTGGTAATTTTAAATAATCAATTGACAACTATGTACCTATATTTGTGAAACAAACAAAAGTTACAGTGATTATTTTCGGAAATAATCACGAAAGCTTTATTCTCATTATAATAATGACAGGATTGGTTAAAACGCATACACGTGACATTGAATAAAACATTTTATTGATTTTAAGAAACATCAAAAAATAAACTGAATCAATTTTTACAAGTCATGTCACAGTAACAAAATTGTCAATACATGTTTCATCAAACCATCATTATTCTAATAACAGGATTGGTTAAGACATATACACGTGACAATGAATAAAACATTTCATTGGTTTTAAGGAATATCAAAGTAACAAAATTGTTTGTTTGCGGCACACCGGTTCAAAATATCTGCTCTAGATGAAAGTGTATTAAAAAACTAAATAAAGTTCAGATAAAATATTAAAACAAAATTAATCTTTATTTAAATTAGTTTGCAAACAAAAATTTATAATTGTAAAAATGTACAAATGAGTGTAACAGTTTTTGTTGAAATGTTTGTATAAAATGGTAAATGGAATCGGAGTAGTAAAGCGACATCGTAAACTCGAGTAATATGTAATCGTTTTTTTGTGTTATGTAGTCGAAAGGGTATGAAGATAAGCAAGATAGTCCTTTCCAAATAACTGCGCCGGTACAACTTGGCTCCACGTGATCCACAACGTTCAAACAGCGTTTGTAAAACGACCTAGATTACATCTTAATGCCAACTAAGATTTTATCTTAATGTAAGCCAGCGGACCATTTCATTTGATTAGTTCGGCAAATTGTGAAGAGAATTCGTTTCCCTGCAATTGATTTCCTTCGATTTTCCGCGAAACGAAAATAATGCACGGAAAGACTTGTAGCCTGGCCCTTGAATCTGATGAAAATAATTGGGTTTGCTCAAAGGAAAAGAGGGCGAAACAATAGACGACATCTTCACAGTATAAATGTTAAAGAATATAAGAAAATATAAATTTGTATTTGCTTTTATGTTTCCAAGCATTTTTTCAATAGAAAAAAGAATACTCCAATGGAAAAGAACAATAACATTTATTACACATTTTTGTTCTTTCAAAATAAATATTTCATCATACTTTATCCAATTATATACACAACTTTTCATTCCCACACATTTAGCGTAAAGAGACATACTGTAAATGAGTTTGGAATTGATTTTATTAAAAATTTCTCGAATGAAAATCTTTACGTTCGTTTACTACACTACACGGCGGAATAGTTATTAGTAAAGCCCGGATTTTTAGGCAATTGCCTAGATTCAAATTTTAATATACTTCAGGCAATTTAGTTTTTCTATACATAGGTTTTTTTTTCGTGCCTTAGAGCCTATTTTTTCTATATTTTGGTTATTGTGCCTATTTTACCTTATACAGCCTATTTTGCCTATTTTTGTTGCCTGTTCTAACTTTTATTGAGCAGACAAGGTTTATCATCTACTTCGTTGACTAATTCAGCACTCGACAAAGTGTTTCAACCTAACTTATAATATTTAAAGTACTTACTTTAATCAAGTTTTTGTGTGTGAATTTAAAATGTCGAAAGAAAAAACGTTTTTTAGTCAAAATTTTACGTGGCAATTCAATTCTGTCTTTGCCATTAATCAATGGAGCTGAGGTAACTTTAGACGATATGGCTAAATATAAGAAAGCTCCTGTCACATTTGGTGATGTCGAACGAAGTTTTCAACTTACAAGCAAAGTTCTGACAGACCGAAGACAGTCCCTTTCCGAAAATTTCATAGAGCGATTGCTCGTAATATTTTGTGAATTAAAGTATACTACATTATTATTTTTCAGATTGCGTTAATTTTTGTTTAAAATAATTATTTCTTTCTAACGAAGAGTAGATACGAGTACCAATATTAGAAAAAGGTTTCTTTTATTTTTTTTAAAACAAATTATTTACATTTAGGCTGCCTAAAGTCCCGCCTATTTTAGAGTAATTACCGGCCTATATGCCTGCTTATTTTGGTGTTTTTAAGAGCCTAAATATCCGGGCTTTAGTTATTAGTGTATCTAAAGCAGAAAGTAGTCTATTACCGCTTGCAAATGGATGATGCTAGACAGGGGCGGATCCAGGCTTCGAATTAGGGGGGTGGGGGTCATGGAGTGTATTTTGTCTCGGGGTGGTGGGGGGGGGGTGTATTTCCCATCTTCTAAATATGAAAAACATTTGTATTTGCTCATATTATATTCCTGCTTTAAATAATTTTTACAATCACTTTCAATCACATTAAATCGTCTTTGGAATCGCATTAAATCATAAACGGTTCTTTGATAGAATAAAAAAATTATTGAATTAGAAGTTGATTTTCTAAGTGCAAATGTCGGTAGTCACATACTTGACTAGGTCTTAAATAGAATACCTCTCCCATCTGCGGGTCGAAATAATATTGGTTTTTGGCTATTTATTAGAATAATAAATCAAACAATAGTTCTTAATTATCTTAGAATTTGAAGTTCTTAGATAATATTTTCTATTTAATTTGTTTAACAATCGTAAATAATGACATCATTATTATGTATTAGAGCCAACATTTAAAAAAAAGTCCATGTTTAAGGGGGGGTCATGACCCCCATGATCCATCCTCTGGATCCGCCCCTGATGCTAGAACAGCAAGGATATCTTCAGCTGCAGATTTACACAATATTCTTTTATACGGCTATTTAAAAACACTTTAAAAAGAATTTGAAATATTTAAAAAAAGAGATGTTACTTTCCCTTTCGTTGTTATTGGACATAATCGGGATGTGAATCAAACGCTTGTTGATCGGGAAACGATAACTTTCCATTGGCCGTATAAAAAAGTGCTAATTATAATTTATAGTGGAATTAGAATTATTTAGACATATTCTTTTGTAATTAGAGTTAAAAAAAGTGAGACTTGAACCAGTGAATTCTTTCTCTCTCAAAATGACAGTCCGAAGAAACACACCTTTTATTTGAGAGTTGGATGAAAAAAGAATTGTTCATTAATCTAACATAAATTTATTATTTCTAAAGATTCATCCAATTTTCAAATTACTAATGAGTAATAACTTAAACCCATATGACATGATCATTATTTTAGCCAATTTTTATATTCATTTGTCTTGTTTACATAGATTAAAAACATTAAATTAATTGACTGACACAATAAATAATTTTATCAATTTTTATCTTCATGCACATCCACAGTTATGTGAAAAGTAGCTGAAGTTTGCAATTTACTTTAAAGTATACAAATAAATAATTATGAAAACGAAAAAAAAATATTATTACGTGTAACCTAGACATTTTTACTATTGACAATCTGTCTACAAACGTAACACTAATGACTTAACCTCAATATATAACTAAACGTCAAAATTCACTACTGCGCGTATTTTCTTTCCATATAAAATTGATGAAAAAAATAATGAGAATGGAATATGTTCTATTTTTGAATAAGATATATTTCGGTCCATTTTGTTAAAACGGATGAGAAAACTTGACATCTTTGCGTATATGATACATAATTTTTTATATTAATCAGAAAATGGTTATGAAAAATTGACAAAAATATTAATCGTATCATATAAGCTTTATATTCATCATCATCTGTGGCGCTACAGCCAAAATCGGGCCTGGCCTACCGGAGACACCGAGCCGCAGTTTTTACACTGCCGTACTGCCGGTTTTCGTAGTCGAATGCTACATTATTTAAGGCGTATAAGTGACTAGCTTATATCGCCCGAGTGTGATAAATACAATGACATGTAGCTGTATTTTATATTTTACGACAAATCACACATTGTCGACAGGCGGATTCGAACTGACGAACCTTGGTTCGGGTGACGTCAGAGTATGTTAAGAGATGTGCCTTAACACACTCGGCCACCGCTTTATATTACAACGATTTTACAAAAATGTAAGGTTCTGATAAAATATTTCTTGGTTTTTCCGCACAAGAATTACTGTTCAAATTGAAAATCTATTTAAAGTAACAATTTTCAGCTAACTGAATTTAAATTGATTACCCTCGTGATGATTAAAGGGCGAGACTTGAAATTTCATGCAAATGGTGGCCTGGGTGGTCATCAACAATGGATTTGTTCAGCAGCGTCAGCATCGATAAAATATGCATCCTAAATCACTACTTTCATCTGCAGAAAACGGAGAAATAAATCATTCTGCATTCTAGATTCGTATTCGTATGTTAAACAAAACATGTCTGGACTACGTAACTCACCCGTCTTGTTCATCGTTCTGATATATTTTCTATTGTGCACAATCATATTTTCTAGCAGGTTGTTAAGGAAAATTTATTTTTCTCTTCTTTCTACCTTCTTTGCGACAGGGAAAGCAATAAAAGTAAAGGGTTTTTAGCAAGCAATTTAATTTAAAAGATAATGACAACTTCAATTTCATTAATGTTTGTTTTAATATTACGTTATTAAATGTCTTCCTTCTGAAAGTAATAGCTTCAATTTTCCTTCAACCATCTTCTAATTAGAAAAATAATACTTTGTTCACTTTGTCCGACATCTATTACAATATATGACAAGATTATAGTAGCCAATTAAAATTGGTGTTATCATATACCTTAAATAATAAATACAAATATATCATCACGCCTTTTACCCATTACTGGGTATGGCACTCTGCCGGAGCAGATCTCAATAAGTGATATATATTTCATGTAAAGTGTGGTTACCAGCCGTCAAAACACGGCTCTAGAGATGTTAGTGCAGGGAGACCCACAGGAGTAGTTTTAACGTGGCGAAAATTGTTTGTCGACTGTGGGAATCAAGCCCGAGTTCTAAATTCCATAGGCTGACTAGATACCACTGAGCCACCTAGGTACCCAATATCTTAAATATATAAAATTGGATTAATTCGTCAAGTTAATCTTTTTTGTGTAATTATAATTGTAAAAAGAGAGAATTATTATAATAATTCTATTATGTTAAATAATATACAGAATTACGACCTCGAACCATTTAAATAACATTGGCTGGTACCACAAGCTTTGTTTTTGGGTGTTTTAAGGTCATGATTTTAACATGTTATAAATAGCTAAAACACCCAAACACACTGCTCTTAATTTAGGAAAAAACAGAGCTTGTGCTAGCAGCCATTGTGTTTTATTATTTATTTATATATATATATATATATATATATATATATATATATATATATATATATATATATATAAGGGTTTTTTTATTATTTAAACAACTGAGAATATTATTTTTGTAACACATGCACAAGAAACACGTTCCTATTCCCTAATTTTAGAGAGAGAAACACTGCTTTTCTCCCCTAGAGAGAGAAACATTATGTTTCTCTCCCTAGGTAGGATGTTTATTTCCCCAGGTAGCATGTTTCTCTCCCTAGGGAGATGTTTCTCTCGATTATTAGCTGTTTTTGGCGTTTCTTAGGTAACTAGTTGAGCAACCCATATTTGACATTTGTCCCGATAAGACAGTAATTTTTGTGCACTTGTTACGAAAAGTATAATATGCTTCACGGGAGGGCGCGATTATTCCCGCGTGTGGTGAAGCTGGCAAACCGAGACGTAAGCGAGGGCCGAAGGCTCGAGCTGAAGTTTCTCTCTCTTGATGCATAACATACTATTATAAGGTAGTAACATTACATTTATTAAATAAAGTAATACACAATAAAAATTATTGTTATAGTACGAGTATATGTATATAAATTTCACGCAACGTCAAACGAACAGAAACATTTCTAGCTCATAAAATTATTGAATAATACCACAAAATTATTTATAACGTCAGTAAAACCGCAGATAATTGTTTATTGCGTGTCACCATAATGAATTTTGATGCTGAATGCGTAATCTGTAATTTAAAATAGCACTTTTAGAATTTAACACCATTAGTTATGTACCTACATGGGTGGGCTGATTTAACGCACATTTTAGCCGTGATTTCATAACCCTTTCTTTTGCCAGGCTATAATATTTTTTATTCAGAGAGTTATAAAATTTCTATTTTAGTTCCTATAATAATTTGCACATCATGTAGAACGATTCAAAGAGCAATAATCAAATTTATAACCAGTAATATTATGGTTATATTTAAATCTAATTATTTATATTTATTTATTTATATTACGCTGTACAACAGGAACTTAGTCCCAATTACAGTACAGGGTCCGCATTCACCAAGCCGCAGTGTAGTAGTTTATATAATTTTATTTATTTTTTTTTAGCTTGAGTGAGATTCGAACTCAGGATTTCCGGATTAGAATTTCGTATCGCTATCCACACCACCGTACTGACGGAACATATTGGTACACTTTTTAAAATTATGTACTTTACATAACATAAATAGGAATTAATACAATAATTTCAAATAAATCTACTCCTTTTACATTAATTTAGTGTTATTAAATATAATTAAGCATGAGATCATAAACGTTCTTTTCAAAGTAAAATAATGTAATTTTTTATTACGTGCATTGTTATTAGCTGCAGAGTTGCAGATGTAATTGTAAGTGAACATACGAGTTACGCTAATATCACTGTAACATTATGTGTGCCATTATAACTAGATAACGTATATATAATGATAACGTCTACTCTACAAATCATTACTTCTTATATAGTGAATGGTCTAAAGTGATTTTTGATGATACTGAATATCTGCATCGTTCGATTTCATGTGTAGAACATTGTTTTCATGATTTATAAAGGACATATGATTCAAAATTGCATTTCCTATGCAAAAGGTAAACTTAGAGCAGTGTTTGTCAACCAAAAAATCCAGCACTTATAAAAGATATAAAAATTTATTATAATTATGCCCGGTTTTATAAAGGACAGAATAAATTTACTTCCATAATAAATGTATGTAAATAAATAAATATATCATCACGCCTTTTACCTATTACTAGGTGTGGCACTCTGTCTAAGCAGATCTCGGTAAGTGATATATTTTTTCGAGTGAAGTGCGGTCAAATCACGGCCCCTACAGATGTTAGTGGAGAGGGAGCCGGCCACAGGGGTAGATTTAATTTGGTGAAAATTGTTTGTCGGTTATGGGGATCGAATCAGGGTTCCTAAGATACACAGACCGACTCAATACCACTGAGCCACCTACCCCATTAATAAATTCGAATAAATTTTTTTTTATGGCAAATATAATATTAAAGTCAAAAGTTCGACTGTCATTTGAATGAATAACTTTTATTTACTTTGGAAGTAAATTAATTTGTCGTTTATAAAACCTATCATTATAATAGTAATAACTAAAAAAATAAAAGAAAATTGTTCTTAATATGTAAAAAAGATATATATTTATGCAAAGTATTTAATATCCATGGTTACGAAATGATAGTTATGTATGATAGAGTTGACGTTTAATTAGTAAAACTAACAAATAACTGCTTATTTATTAACACCTTAACTTAAATCAACAACTAAAAATTATAACATTATATAGGTATATAAATAACATCATGCTATATCCCTTCAAATGGAGTAGCACGAATCCTAGGAACATTCGCCGAACATTCACTCATCAGATCATTAGTTCTCGTCAAACATTCTCATCCTTACGCACCATCCTTCCTTCAACCGCATCACACTCGGAATTATTCATCATGCAACAAATCTTCAATAATAAATAAATAATAATAAATATTCTTCATCATCGTCCAATAATTCGTGGTAGTTTTGGAAATGGTAATTTAAAATATTCTTATATAAGAACTTACTAGAATGAAAGTGCTCAACTATTCTTTTTGTTGAATAAATTATCATTTTGAATTAACTCAATCCCTTTTTGTGGTATTTTTCGACGCATCCAGTATTTGAAAATTTATTATAAATTTTAATAATTGTTGCCGGGCATTATTTTGGACGATTCAATATGTACCAGAAAATAAATCAGAAATTTACCTCAAGCTTAAATATGAATTAAATAAATATGTCATCACGTCTTTTACCCATTACTGGATGTGGCATTCTGCTGTAGCAGAGCTCGGTAAGTGATATTTTTCTTCGCATCAAGCCGTCAAATCACGGCCCCTAAAGATGTTAGTTAAGGGGAACCGCAGAGGTAGTTTTATGTGGTGAAAATTGTTTGTCGGCTCTTGAAATCAAAGCCAGGTTCTAAAATCCATAGACCGACTCGATATCACTGAACCACCTATGCTTGGAGCTGAATTTTCTTATAAATAGCATATTTTATTATATACAATAATTTGACACCTATTCTTAATGTTAACTGGTAAACGAAAATATTAAAGTTTTACTGCATTGCTGTCATTTTGTAACATTGTAACTATGGAAATAAAATACCTATGTTTGCCTTGTATTATTGATTAACATTTATGTGAGCTTGTCAATCACAACTTTTTCAATATTAGGTTATGACAAATAACAATATAAGTCACTTTCAATGTCGAAACTTTTGCCCTGATTTCTTTTGATAGACAAGAATTATTAAAATAACCTAGCTTCCCAAACATATGTCAATGAAAATGGAACTTTAACACGCAAAATATATTTATTTGTTTTAGGATAAATAATAAGACATTTTACTCAAAATGGTTAAATCTTTTTTATCATTTTTGTTATTAAATTAATTATTTTATTGATAATGATTACATTTCAAATGTTTCGTTTAAGAAAAAATCTGATGTGGACACCACATGACTTCCTTGTACGCGTATTAAACTATAGATATTAATTTAAGTGCACATATTTGGCATTAAATCTTTTATTTATTTATTTTTTGTTCTAATCCATAGCAAACTTAATTTAAAAAAAAAAAACAAAAAATATATAATATTTAAATTTAGATATCTCGGTTATGCAAAAGGCTGTTTTAAAAATTTTTAATGTGCAGAATTTAATTCTCTAAAACTTTTATTTGCTGCATTTATTTCTAAAATTAAAATAATACTATTTTTTTCAAGGAAAACTGTTAGCAGCTTCATGTAATGTGTCACTTCCCGTTAGTCTATTTTAACCAAAATCTATTATGTTATTTCCATTGATATAGTAGTCTTATATACCAAATTTGAAAAGTTTAAAATTATATTTGAATATAGTTTTTCATGAAAATCTATTATAGGCTTCAAGTAAAGTACCACTTCCGGAAGTTATATAATGACCAAAAAGGGAGGTGCATAACTAGATGTTATAACAGTCCTAAATATAAAATTTCAATTTTCTACGACTTACCATTTTTGAGTACATACGTACGTACAGACGTCACGACTAAATTAGTCAAAATGGATTCAGAAATGGCCAAAATGCGTATTTCCACTGAAATCTGAGAACCGATAATTTTCGCGAGTATAATACTTCCTTTACTTCGTACAAGGAAGTAAAAAGAGTAAAAAAATTATTTGTATTTTTAACTTTGGTGAAAACTTTAGGTAAAACTAATTCTACTTACAGTTGTACACTTTGAGTTTGGCCTAGTGAACTTATACTAAGTATATAATGCCTAAGTTCGTTTAACGGATCCACTTGGAATCGTCTTGTGTTCTCTCATGAATACATAACACAGTCAGGGTTATGAACAATCAAATAGGATTAAATTTAGTTGGGGTTAACTGTGGCTTGATTATACTGATAATTACAATAGCCCCAAGATGTATGAGTGTATTATGTCAAACAAAATTTATTCTTCCCACTTTTGACTTGCAAAATACTTACCCTAAAAATAATTTCAAAAATCAATACAAAGATATTAATTATAATTCACAATATTTACATTCAACTTTCCATAAAAACAAAATTTCAATCACCCCCGTTCCAATAAATAAGTACTGAGTACTGTAGTGCCGCCTGCTGTATATAACATATCTCTGTATAAGAGTACTGAACGTAGACACTTGATGTATTTTCACAAAAATTATTTATTAAGTCAACGCTCTGAAGATGACCTAATAAGCCGAAATCGATCAACTTTCTTAATAAATAATTTTTGTGAAACTACATCAAGTGTCTACGTTCATTATTTTTATTCATAATGTTTCACCAAATGCCAACGGCTCATACTTTTGATATTAATATCTCTGTATACTTATATTAATTTTATATTTACTTACTTTATGTTTGGAATCATCCTCTTACGAACTTCTGAGTTTAAACATTTTCGTAATGTATTTTGAATAAGCTGCTGTTGATATTTCTAAGATTGAAATGAAAATAATTAGTAGTGTAGATGTAATACTAGCGTAACATGTGGATAAAGCGAAAGTTGTGTACCAGGGTAAAAATGTTTGACGCAGAATGAATCAAATGAATAGATATTCAGTTACTATGCCACAGGAGCTTAGAAAATAATAGAAAATACTACCGATTGATAAAATGTACTGCCATAGAAATACTCTCGAGACCGTATGCAATACATTGAACCAAGAGACAAAAATATTTTTTATTGATATATGAATACGTATTGACTATTTCACGAATGGAAATAGTTCAACAACGTAATCATTATTTACCATAATGATTTATTTAAAATATTTTTACACTTTATTACAAAATAAATAAATCAAATAAAACATATTGTTTATTTTGCTTAGCTACTAAAATAATCAGTACTTATAATAACAAGAACTTCAAAAATAACCGAATATACAAGATGTGTTGCTTATGAACGACACTGTAGGTGGACTTGTGTTTTTAGGCAACACATCAAGTCCGTAGACTGTTTATTCATGTGACTTTCGAAGCTCAAGTTGTATATATTAAAACTATACAATGAATCAAGCAGCTACATTAAACAGATTATTTATTATAAAAAATATTAAATGTACAATTATAATTTCAGACTTTTCTTTGTACAAACAATATTTTTTTCTTTAAAAATTGCTTTAAATATCCGAAATACATAGTTTTCAGTTTTTACTGTACTAGTAGGTCTTGTTAAAAATCTATTTTTTCAATTTATTTATTTGAAACCTAATTAAACGACTTATTTCAAAAATTTTCACAAAACTTTAATAAAATAACTTGATTGTTCATTGATATCCATAGATACGATTCTTTTGTCTGTGACCGAAATAGGCAATAAGAAGCAATGTTATACAGGGTGTTTCAGGACTAGTGTAACAAACTTTAACAGCTTATTCCTGAGGTCATTTTGAGCCAAAAATGTCATATGAACATAGGTCCTATTCCTTCTAGTTACCAAAATACAAGAGGTTGAAGTTCGATAAATAACACGAAATTTTCAAATTTTTGTAATCAAGATACTTTCGGAAAACAAAATTTCGCGCAAATAGGGGATGGGAAAGTTGGCGTCTATTTAGATATCTGTCTTGGTATTCTCTGGACGCATAACGGGCATTACCATTACATAATCCATAAATAAAAATCATATCTGCATATTCAGCAGTACTATAACCATCCATTATGAAACAATAATACAATCAAAAGTACAACAATTTTTAATTAAGACAAATAAGGTATGACTTTTCAATAAAATTCTTGTTTTCCGAAAGTATCTTGATTACAAAAATTTGAAAATGTCGTGTTATTTATAGAACTTCAACCTCTTGTATTTTGGTAACTAGAAGGAAAAGGACCTATGTTTATATGACATTTTTGGCTCAAAATAACCACAGGAATAAGCTGTTAAAGTTTGTTACACTAGTCCTGAAACACCCTGTATAGCGTAAATAAGGAAAATTGAGCAATCTAATCAATCTGTTTTTCGATGAATTCTATAAAAAAATAAAGCATTTTGAGAGAAATAGTCATATTTCAAGAGTTCGTGTTACCTCATTCGAACAGACATATTGTATTTAGTAATTCGAGTATAATCTTTTTTCTGATTATAGGCAGGGGTAGATGTGTCATATATAGAAATATTTTAAGGGTGTATATTATATAACGTTCTAATCATAGAATAGAAGGATTTTTTCAATATTAAGCACATGCTTCTGAAAGCGGACATATTTAATGAAACTGGTATATATAATTTATAAATTGACTATTATAGTGTTTATAACTATAATTTAATTATTAATATATTAGAAATAACTATCAAACCAGAGGTACTAAAATTATTTAATAAACGTTATCCTTAATTTTGTGAATTTTGAAAAAAGAATTTTGTTTTATGTTCATATACATATAGGGTAAGTTGCTCAGTGGTATCGATCGAGTCGGTCTGTGGATCTTGAGAACTCTGGTTTAATAATAATTTTCACCAAATTAAATCTACCTCTCTCTTCACTAACATCTTGTGGGGCTGTAATTTGATGGCTGGTAACCGCACTTCACGCGCATAAATATATTACTAACTGAGATTTGTTACAGCAGAGTGCCACACCCAGTAATGGGTAAAAGGCGTGATGATATCTTTATTTTATTTATTTATAATATATTACCCTTAAATTTTTTTCCGCGAAGTATAAAAACACCTGTATATTGCAACAAAAACAAAGCGAGATAAAACAAGAAATAAAGAATCTATTTCTTAAAAGATGTTAAGGTGCATAGAAAATTGTCAACAGAAGAAAGAAAGGAGAGTTAAAATGTGCGAGTCAGAACGAGCAATAAATTCTTGGAAACATCAATAGCAGTTGCACGGTGAGCGTAACGCGTTTCTGTTCACGGGAGTCTATTTCTAAATGTAATTATTCACAGAACCTGAAGGTGAATTGTAGTGCGATAAACAACTCACATTTAAAGAGTTTGCGAGAGAATAGTGAATAGTGTTCTCTCTGCGTTGTCAGTACGCGTGACGTCGGGGGCAAACGCTACACTGCTAGTGACAGCAGTAAGGAAATAATTGAATCACACCCAAGCAGTAAAGCGAATGCAGTTTTAATTTGTAGTTAAAAACAGTAATGTTTGCTTTATGCGCGATTTTATTACACGAAGTACGTGTCGCCCGTGGTTTTATGGAACAAAGCGGGCGAGGACCTTTTATTCTTTAATTTGCCAAATCTACTGGAAATTTATTTAAACGATAATTTCAATAAGTGCTCGATAAAACCAGCCTTTTATAGGTATCTTCCACGAGTGGTTACGAAGACACTATACATGGAACATGCAAATATCATGTTTATGTGCTCATAACTATATGTTTCACAATATTTTAGATATTCTATTATGAAATATGAAGCCATTTTATTTTCATGTATTGCATAAGTGTAGCGGCCAGAATTTTCATTACTTTATTATTATTTTATATTTTTATTTTATTTACTGCACTGCGAAACAGGAAATTAAATACAATGACAATAAAGAAAACCTACAGTTTATTGTGCAGTTTCAACCACTAGAACCCAATAGAATTTTGGGTTATTACAAAGCTCATGCTTCTGAAGCTACAGCACTGTCATAGAGCTACAAGTGTGTGTGTGCTCCGAAATCTTAAATGTAAAGAAAGAAAAACAACTGTAAGAGTAAATTAAAATAAGATATTTTCAAATCCACTTAAATATTTGATGTATATTTTCTGTTGTATGGGGTAGGTGGCTCAATGGTATCCCACAGCCGACAAACAATTATCACCACGTTGAAACTACCCCTGTGGCTCTCTCTCCACTAACATCTATGAGGACCGTGATTTGACGACTGGTAACCGCACTTCACGCTAAAAAATATATCACTTATCGAAATCTGCTACGGCAGAGTGGCTCATCCAGTCATGGTTAAAAGACGTGATAAAAAAATAGATAAAAGATAGATCTTTCTTTTTCAATTTTCTTTAATATTTTCACTCATATTTCAAAAATAGTTGGTGATATCGAGATGAATTTGATCGCAATCGATTTTTTGGGTCATATTAAATCAACCTAAAATACTCGTATACCTATATTTGAAAGAACTAAATTTTCATGAATTTGTTTTCCAATTTTCTTTCAAAATGGCGTATTAAGCAAATTTTTCGGCGTGTGAGATCTAGCTAGATCGCTTTCTGAGGCCATAAATATTAGAATACTAAGGTTACACCTAAACAGACAGACAAGAATTGCTCGTATTTAAAAGATTGGAATCGTATATTTGCCAAAGTTTATAAATTTATTCAGAAAACAATGCTTCAAATAAAAGTTGTATTTTTCCGTATCCTTTATTTGATACAGTGTACTTTAAGAGTTATTTATTCAACTAGTGTTAGTATTGTACCAGTGCAACAAACTTTTAACACGAGTTGCATACATTATTTTACTTACAATTGAGTTTAAACTAATAATACTTTTTTTATTACATTTCACACATCAAAAGCATTTATTTTTTTAGGTTGGGTAATTAAATTTGTTTTGTAGCAATTATTTTATCACACGGTTACCATTAGCAGCGTGAGATAATAGTATATTAAGTAACAAGTTTTATAAACATCGCTTTAGTTATGAGTGTATAAAAAACGAGGGTTTATAAAACGAGTCTTTTTCCACTATTGCAAATTAAGCAAACAAAAAAAGTAAAGTTTTATTAATTATTTAAAATGTAAGATTAATTGCGATAAAAGATGCATGAAGGTGTCTCCACGTCGCGCTAAATATGACATTTGTTATCTTCATGCCGTGACTAAAACGTTTGAAATCAGAGATTGTTAATATGTGATTGAAAATGTTTTTCGGGCCAACAAAACCGGTACATTAAATGACATTTTAAAAATGGGAGTAGGAATTTTTTTTTCACTGAAATTGTATGATTTACTTTGTGCACGAACGCAGAATAAATAATTTAGAAATATTTCACAACAGAAAGTAAACATGGTTAAATCATCACCATCATCATCTGTGGCGCTACAGCCCGAGATCGGGCCAGGGCCTACCGGACACACCGAGCCGCAGTTTTTACGCTGCCGTACTGCCGGTCTTCGTAGTCGAATGCTACATTATTTAAGGCGTAACTGTATTTTATATTTTACGACAAATCACATATTGTCGACAGGCGGATTCGAACTGACGAAGCTTGGTTCGGGTGACGTCACATTATGTTAAGAGATGTGCCTTAACACGCTCGGCCACCGCGCCTGTGGTTAAATGCTCAAGTTATTTCATAAATGTTGTCACACGAAACAGAACTTTCAATTTTGAAATATTCGGTAGGTACAAGCAACTTTTAAAAGGCCAGTAGGAGTGCCGAATATAAAGGAAATATTAGTCAATGTCTGAATTAAAAATAGATTATTTGTACAGTTGTAGGTGTAATGTATTGTATTTCGCTATAAAATATTTGATAAATGTTCAATGAACAAAAATTTATAAACAGTTTTCAATTAACAAACTCACGTTGACAGTCAAATAACAGTAATGATGAAGAAAGAAAGAAAATTAAAAATGAATATTGCAAAAATATACAGCATAGATAACAAACATGAAACAGAGAAACAAGTTTTATGATTTTCTTTACTACCTTCCTTGCAAGAAATATTATTCATCTCAAGCCATAAAATGCAAGTGCATATGCACCACATACGTACTGTTTTATTGTGTAACTTACGAACACATTCACTTTATAATGTGACTGAATACCGGTTTGATAAATTCCACTACAAAACAAAATAATGAAAAAAGCGGAAGCGAAAGATTACCGGAAGCGAACCGTGAACAGAACCATTATTTCTACCTCAGCGGAATCACCAAGCCCACACATACAATCTACACAAAAATCAAGCATTAAGACGGGGTATGCAGCAGCAGCAACAACCTCGGTGGTGCGGTGGAGGTTCAAATCTTGAAGGTTGTCATTGGAGGTTTGCTACCGATCCGACTGCGGTGGTGGTACGATCGCTACTCGAGCTCTCCCCGGTACAAAAACAATTCTCGTCAGGTTTCTCACGATATAGAAATACTGATCAGGGCTTTCAATTTCAATGCGTATTTTTATTATTCCACTGAAAGAATTTTATTTGGAACTTGTTATATTTTTACATTTACAGATACGCATTAGACGATAATACTTTTCATTTTTTGTGCTGCATTTCTAAACAGAAGTTAAAATAAAAAATTACCTTTTATAATTTGTCTACAACTAAATTAAATTACTTTCTGTGATCAACTGATAATTATCGATTTAAAATGTATATAAATATGGGAAATAAAAAGCATAGACTTATTTTAGAAACGCTACATATAAATTTACACCATGATATCTCTGTTAATTATCAAACTGTTGCGTATAATAATTTAAAATATGTCCAAAAGTTTTTAGGGAATTTAACAATTTAACTTTACACATATTTAATTTAATTTTTTTTATTATTTTTTGTTTTTTCTGTTTCTATTTTCATGTGTATCTCTATTGTTATTATTGACATTTTAAAATATCTCTACTATATTTAACGTTTTTTAAGGTTTGTTTGACATTTTGATTAATTTATTAGTTTTATATTATAATTATTGTATTTCTATTTTAATGTATTTGTTTTAAATATATTGGATTCTGAAGCCTTTTATTTATTTAAAATAAAAATGTATAAACATACAGAGTGTTACATTGATATGTGACATCTAGATTATTTGATTTATTTTTAGGAATGAAAGTAAATTATTTAAATAAAAATTGTTAATTTTTTAAATGACAATCTATAAATCAATTTAGTTCATTTGATAGCGATTTTTTTCTGAATTGCCCGGCAGTGCACTCAAGGTAAAAAAATGAAATTATCACATTGCGGCTCGTTGAGTCTACATTCTGTACTGTAATTGGGAATAAATTAGTGTTATACAGAGTAACATAAGTATTTTTTTTTCATATTTAGCAAATCAAAGTTAATTTTGTTGTTGATCATGGCCTACTGTTTTGTGTCATATAAAATTGCATTTTGCTGTTTTTTTTTGTAATATAATTTAATTTAAAATATTGATGAATGGATGATGAATTCAGAAAAAAATCTATACCGAATAAATTAAATTGATTTATAGATTGCCATAAAAAAAAAACTTTGTCATAGTTTGAGAACCATTGCTAACATATTTTTTCTTCAATACGTGAATGTCACTTTCGATCTCCTACAACTTTTATTTCAATCATTTTCTTTTATTCCCAATAATAAAGAAAATAGTCGAGGTGTTTCATATTCTTGAAACATCTTATATATAATTCATGCTACGTCCCATCATGTGAGGTAGAACAAATCTTTGAAACATTCACTCAACATTTATTTATTAATAGTTATTTATATCACTAGATACGAAACTGGGCTTTTGAGATTGCGAAAAAATCTTGCGAGTTCTGGGCAAAACAGTTTCTGGACGTGTGGTGATACACAAATTTGTTCGAGCCGATTTAAACTAAATTATAGATTTATTTGTCAAATATTTAATATTTGGGTTTTTTATGCTGACAACATCACTGTAAACAGGAACACGAGAGTTAAGTAAATATAAATTATTTATTTATTTTCTTACAAAAATTGTAACATTTATAATTTTATAATATCTACATCAGCACAAATATTAAAGAAATTGTCAAGAATTAATAATTTATTGTCTGAAAAATCCGCTACTCGGAAATTCTAATACATATTTTTTATTGCAAATTACTTACATTTAAGTTCACACTGAATAATTTAGCTCTAAAATGATTACAAAATATCTAACCTCCACGCATTTAACACATAAAACTGACACTCAACAGCCAGATAATGCCAAAGCTAATCCTAATTTTTTCAGGCTGATTTTAAACGATTTTAAATTATACAACAAAACTATGCTTCTGAACAAAGACAAAACACTCTACTTATTTATTCTGCAAATAATCTTTGCTAAACTGTTCGCTTGATCCACATTCATAACTCGTTTATTTTTATTTACATTCACGCAACAAACCTTCTATCATATCAGTTGAATAAAATGTAATTCATTTTGAAGCACTGCACTACATACATACAATACAACAAGTGTGTTTGCAGAGATAACTCATCTACCTGATAATTGAAAATATATTGAAATCATAGCATAAATTGCATAAAGTTTATTAATTCTTTTTTCATCTTACCGCATAGATGAGTGATCTATCATTTTATCCTAGCGATGTTAAACGAGTTCTAAGTGAAGTAGCAAGAATCTATAACGAACCAATCAATCACATATAAACCAGAATTTCAGAATCATCTCGCCATCAACTTTCGCTAAACATTTCTATCTTGTTGAATCAATTTCACCTCATCCTTATTCATAATTCCTTTCGTATAAGCATGGTCAAACAATTAATCTATCATTCATTCATCTACTCAGTCCTAGAGCAGCTATGAGTACGTAAATCTTCACCCTCTTTCAATCTCAACAAGAATGATTTTTTTGCTAATTTTTGAATCTATATTAGCTATAAATCAAATCAAATTAACATATTTGTCACATCTAGTTTCTGATAATAAAGATTTCAGTTTGACACTCAAAATAATGAAATAAAAATATCTTCAAAATAATACATTTTTCTTAAATAATTAAAACCATTTTTAGTATTGTAATAATTTATTACTGAACGTGTACCGTCGTCAGAAAAAAATATTAAACTCAAACCCAAAATTGTTTTAAATATTTAAACATGAGTTCTGAAAGCTTTATCTATAGGTTAAATATTTCTTCTTTAAATATTGATAAGAAATCCTAAAATAAGAATAATAAATAATGGAAATAGGAGTGCCAAAGTCAACATAACCTAACAAAAAATTAGTCAATGTCTCGATTAGATTTGGATGATTTACGCCCTGTACAGTAGTGGGTGTCAGTGATGGCAGTTCATTAATTTATAGTGGGAGGCGACATAAATGATTTGTGGGAAAAACGCCCACTTGCTTGGGTGTAACGTAAGACGTAAGCCTTGTTCAGATTAAATGCTAAAATATTAATACTGTTATAAACCACAATTATCTTCATAAGTAAGCAGGTATATTGTAAATGCAAATTCAAATGCATGATCAATATTAATTTTTATTTAATGGTTATTTATTATTGATATAAAATTCTTATAACAAGTATCTATATAATTTATAAAGTTTTGAGCAATGTGGGCGGCCGAGCCCATATAACTTGGTCACTCGCGTAGTTTTTAAACATTCTATGCAACAATTCCGAATTTAATATACGTATCATATATCCAAAATACAAAATAATCGCCAATTAGTTTGTTTCCTCGTTTCATTTAATTTTAATTGTGCACCTGGGTTGAAATTTACAAAATAGTATACTGCTCTAACGATTATCATATTTATTGCAACTTAATTGCAATTAAAATTAATGCATTTTTATTGCTACTTCAGTAATAAGATCAGCAAGACTTCTATGCAATATTTTTGCAATTGGCTCATGGTTACTTGTATCAAGAAAACTTAAATTTTAAACTTGGTTTAAATGAATAAAAGTAAATTAAATGTAAATTACTTAATAAGACATGTAATTTCCATTTGCTTTTATTTATTTATATCAAGTTTAAGATTTGTTACTACAATCAATCATAAGTCTAACAAATTACAATATTCATTAACGTTTAATGCATAAGTTGTAAAATCTGTATATTGAAAATAGGCGATTGTATTATTTTCTACAACTGTCAAAAAATGTTAAATTTTTTCACTGTTAATACGTGAAGTACGTGATTTTTTCAACATTTACATTACCATGGCAACGCGTATCTTGCGTATTATTTTACAATCTAGAACGTAAAATAAGCATTTTGCGAATTGTTTCGCATCCTAGTGCGCAAAATGAGTATCTCGCGCACGCTCTTAAATTATTTTTTGTCAGATTTCATTAGTTATAATACATCAATAGTATCAAATTCATATTCTTGTTGATTGTTTCCCTTCACTTTACTTAAATAAATCAATAATTATTGTATTATTCTTTATTTACAGTTGTAGAAAAAATGTTGTTCGTATTTCGTGGGCAAAATTCTTGTTGTTTTAACGCGTACGAATGGCTTTTTTTTGTCTCGCCTAAAAGTAACATACTAACGAGCAACAAAAAAAAACACTCATTTTGCGCACTATTCATTTTTAATAATTATTTTACTACTAGTACGCCATGCAGATTTAGGCAAATAATATTTGAAAATTGTACAATAATGCCCTAATAATGTTATCTGATATAAATTTGTCTTTATCCTTTAGTTCTTTTCTTTCACCTAGTTGAATTATTGAAACTGCCGAAAGCTGCAATAAAATAATAGAACAGCGCTGAAACGTCGGAGAAAAATTACTCTTTTTCTCCATTTTCCGTCATTCATATGATTCATTCTATATTTTGCAGAATAAATTTTCTTGAATATAAATTCTCAAATTCCAGAAAGTACCCACTGGTTAACCCAAGTTCACTTTCAATTTTCTCAAATAGGAAGGAACATAAAACCCAAACACATATATCACGAGCCATTGTCGATACTCCTTCCCGCATTCCGGGAAGTGGAAGTGAGCCGCGGCGGAAGTGCAGTATCAGGGTAAAAGAGGTCGCAGCGAGATTCGTCCCAGTGTTAACTACTTTAGATGCATAACACAGGCTGCAAGCCTGCGGTAGGGTACCGCTAGCACAATGAGAGTGACGGAGACCGAGATACGAAGCAGGAACCGGGTCAGGACGAACGGAGTTTTGACAAACTGATGCGTGACTGATTTTTCTTATTAGGTTTACCGTATCGGTTCCGAACAAATGTTTATCGTTTTGTAACGGAGTTACGTAATAATGGATGGAGAGTATAAAGTCGTGTTAAGGTAAAATGGTTATTTTGGACTGGAACACTTAGAATGCTATGTTTTGACAAATGGAAGGTGAATTGAAATGTTGCTCCATATGCTTTTCAGCGTTCTAAATATACCTACGTGCTTTAAAATATTTGCTGCTTCATTTAATATTAAACGGGAGACATTGATTTCTGTTTCATTCGCTCAAAAATGATAACCTTTACGAATATTTTTACGAATGTCGAAAATATATTTTTGCTATTGAATCTGGTCACTTGTACAAAGAAAACTTAAATTTTAAACTTGATTTAAATAAATAAAAGCAAATCAAATGTTACACAGCAAATGTCAATTATTTTATATGACGTAATTTTTTATGGATTTGAAACCAGGGTTCGATTTTCACATCTAACAAACAATTTTCACCACATTAAAACTACCCCTGTGGCTCCCCTTAACTTACATCTTTAGGGACATGATTTGAGAGCTGTATCCGTACTTCTCGCAAAGAAATATATCACTTACCGAAATCTGCTACGGCAGAGTGCCGCACCTAATAATGCATTTATGTTAAGCGTATAGTATTATTCTCACACAGTCCGATTTCCTAATTTTTTTTAGCCTAATCTTGAGTTTTGGATTAGCTAACTTAAATCTATCTTGATATAAAATAAATCCAGTTAACATTCTGAAACTAGATGGAAAGAGGATTAATTTAGTTTTTGAGATTTTGGTTTAGTTTACCGAGATCTGCTACAGCAGTGTACCACACCCAATAATGGGTAAAAGTCGTAATGATATATTATTTACTCTATTTAATAGGAACTTTGTTATGAGATTGAAGTATTGTTCCTAAATAGAAAATTTTACGAATGTATAAAAAAATATTGTTTACATTAAAATTGATCAAATTTATATTTCATGAATTCTATATAAAAAGTATTCTGAAAATAAATTTTTAATAACATTTTTAAAATTATCAAAAGCATTGAAGCACTTTACGCAAAAATAATTTATATGTTCAAAGTTTGTTAAAAATTCATGTTTACATATCAAAAATGCCGCAAAGAATACAGATTATTAAATCTAATTCCACTATTTGCTACAGTTTTTTTAATACAACCCTTTAATCATGTATACCGAGATCTGCTTAGGCAGAGTGCCACACCCAGCAATGGGTAAAAGGCGTGGTGATATATTTATTTATTTTATTTAATCATGTATAATACTCGTATGTATAACACAAAGGTTATCTTATTAGAAACAAAGTTATAAATTAGATAAATTAAAATACAAATCTACAAAAAGTAAAATTTGTACTTTAGTGGAATCAATATACTAAAGAAATAAATGTTAGTACCTTTAAATTGTAGAAAATCTAGAGATCGAATCAGTGGAGGATGCAGGCGAAGGTAAGTGAAATAAATTTCCTTGATCCCAATACAACCCAGCTGCGTAGATTAGATACCAAACCCTATTTGGACGCGTGTCTAGAAACAACTGCTTTATCAACAGATTACTATTTAAACTAGCACTGACTGCAGTCAAATCAATTTTAGGTATTCGCACCCTCTTTACACACCACGAAAATCCAACATCAACATTTTTATGTCTATTTTGTGAACATATTGACATACAAAATTTGTTTTCCCATAAACAAAACAAAATTGTTTAACAAAATAAAATAAATAAATATATCATCACGCTTTTACCCATTACTGGGTACACTGCCGTAGCTATTTTTCCGGTTAAAAATAAAACACTAAGCTTCGATAATAGAGTTATGTTGCTTCATCTATAAAAACAAACTTAAGTTCTCATTAAATAGTGATATTAATCCAATAAATACTAGAAGTAAAGACGACTTTCGAGTACCGTTCGTTAAAACTAAAATTGGGAAAATGTCTCTGAATTTTCTTGGGTTGCACATTTACAATCTGCTTCCACAAGAAATAAAATGTGTGAAATACTATAAATGTAAAAAATATAAAGTAAACACTTGGCTATGTTTCACAAAATTCAGTCTCCAAGTCACCTTATGAGGGCATCGTCAGAGGCTGGCCAGCACAGTTAGTAACCATAGACGCGTTTCGCTCTTATTAGAGCTCATCAGTATGGTATAACTCACTTCTTCACCTAGAACAAAGTTCACGTGAAGAAGCTGGTGACGAAGAACTGTGCCAGCAGAGAATAAGATCTCTAACAAACAGGTAAGATGACATAAGAAGTTATGTGGAACAGGCCATGCCATCTACCGAAAAAAAGGAAAAGCTACGCAATAGCAATTTAAATAACAACAAAGACAAAATTAATTGTCATCCAACACTTGGTGAAACTAGGTTTAATAAAAAGTATAAAATAAACACTTGGCTAAGTTTCACAAAATTACTAACTGTGCTGGCCAGCCTCTGACGATGCCCTCATAAGGTGACTTGGAGGCTGAATTTTGTGAAACATAGCCAAGTGTTTACTTTATATTTTTTATTCAACCTTGTTTCACCAAGTGTTGGATGACAATTAATTTTGTCTTTGTTGTTACTATAAATGTTTTAATAATAATCCTAAACACTTTCTTGTTTTAAAATGTTTCTATAATTTGAATGAATATTATGATTATTTTAAATGATGTTCCCTGCTTTTGACTTGTTTCAATATATTGTATTCTCAATGTCGTATGAAATAAATTTATTATTATTATTATAATGTATAGCATCTTTAGTCACTCGAAGATTTTAAAACACTTGCTTCGTACGCGTTTTTTTCTTTATCTACTAATTTTGTAAATAGATAAATATTATTTTTGCCTTTGTTAATATGGATTACATTCCATATTGCAATAAATTAATAACATATTATGTGTACTTGAATAGTAAATAATTATGATAAATGAAAAAATAATAAACATGTATACACCCCTTTTTATATATTGCTTTATAATCATAAAACATAATTTAAAATAAAATAAATACCATAATAAGTACAGCAGTGATAATTTATATATTACAGTTAATTTAATAATAAAATTGCAAACCAAATGTCATATTTAATCATGAGAACAACAAGACAGAATTAATAAATATGCCTACATAGTTATTTAATCTTAACTATAGATACCATTACCCATTTCACATCTAACATGTAATTAGTTGAAACGATAATTTTCCATTGAATAAACACTGAAATTATCAAACATACAAGCATCAATGACAATCGGTAACACAAACACGAACAGTAGTTAAGCAGATAGATCGATAGAACCTTGAAAGTGAGAGCCATAGACACAAGTGAAGCATGGAGCAGTGACAGTAGCTGGAGCTGGCGAGCGTCACTCAGCAAGTGAAGTAAGTGTGGCCCGGCAGGCGCAATCCGGGGCCCCTAGGCTCAGCCGTGTATCTGGGGGCTTGCTGTAAATCCATTTCGTTGGCAGTAAGCTGCGAGTTTAGATCTAAGTGCGAGATAAACAGGGGCCAACTGATCAATACGGAATCTACGGTAGCCAGGGGTGTACTAGACGTGGCCGCTCTACTTTTTTGTTTCGTTTTCTTGTTTTTGTAGACCGTTGCACTTTACTCATTTAGTTCTAGCGAACTTAATTTCATTAGGAACATTAAACTAATTCGACATTGAATTGTTGGACGCTACAGATTTAAATTGAATCTAAATCAAAGTTAAACTAGTCTAATTAATATTTAAATACTTAATGTTTTAGCTGGAACTTTCGTTCTAACATGGATGCGAATTTTTAAACATTTATACTTGAAACTGATTGGATAATGTGCGGATATTTATATATTTTTACAATTATTGCCTCGTTTTCCGTCCGGTTTGGATAATGTCCTGGTTTGAATAAAAAGTAATATGGTAACTCATGCAAGACGAACGATTTGTTTATACATATAAATTAGAGCTGGTAAGCTATTGATAGTATTATAGCAATTCTACAATATACAGTTCTAATATTAAAAGTTTTAATTTTCATGTAAGATAATACGAGTACAATAGCCTAGAATAGGTATCTAATATATGCATTACTTTTTGCAGGTTGCTATGGAGAACGGGCCATAAATAACAACTGTATAGTAATAAGCTGTTTTGCGTATTATTTTGAGATTGTAAAAGTATATATTTATTATTGGTATATAATAATTTGTATATCAAGAGAAGAATGAAACTTTTTTCATGAGATATCAATATAATTTTTTCTACGATTGCTATGAAAAGTTGACAATTACGCTCTCATTTGTCATCGTAAATGGCAACGTGCGGAAAAGATATTAAATCTGCGCTTATTTTAATAGAAACTTGTCATATTGATAGTTAACAGAACGAATTTATTTTCAGTGCGTATACGTTTTTGAATAATTTTAAGATGCAATCGTAGAAAAAATTATGTGTGTATTACGAGCGTAAAGTGTCTTTGTTCCTCTTGCACAATTACCGTGCTCTAGTAACAAAGAATCACTTTACGCTCTTAATACAGAAATAACTATTTTCACTATTCTATTAGAAAGTAAAATTTTCAGAAATAAATTAGAAATTTAGATAAGATTTATTACTCTGTTGACAGATGTAACCTGGAAGTCACTAATATCAAAACATACCGATGTTTTTTAGTTGCTATGGATATGGATTTACTTTCTTTTCCTAGGAAAGAAATAGTACGTTATGCATCAAGGGATAATCGCGCCCTCCCGTGAAGCATATTATACTTTTCGTAACAAGTGCACAAAAATTACTGTCTTATCGGGAGAAATGTCAAATATGGGTTGCGTAACTAGTTACCTAGGAAACGCCACAAACAGCTAATAATCGTAGTCCCTAGGGAGAGCAACATGTCCCTAGAGAGAGAAACATCCTACCTAGGGGGAGAAACATCCTACCTAGGGAGAGAAACATAATGTTTCTCTCCCTAGGGGAGAAAAGCAGTGTTTCTCTCTCTAAATTTAGGGAATAAGAACGTGTTTCTTGTGCATGTGTTACGAAAAATTTATTTTTCTTCCAAGGGACGAAAAGTATTACTTTCAATATTAAATCAATAACATTTTTCGTTCTGACAAGGTAATAAAATAGAAATTTTGATATACTGGTGCAGCATGAGTACATCTTGAAAGAGTATTAAAACTTTTGAATAATCTACTTCCAACCCGATGTAGTTTGCAACAATTGATATAATTCCGTGTGAACTAGTAACAAGTTGAGAGTGTAACAAAACGTTAGTACTGGGTAAGTATACACAATATTGCAACACAACAGTCGAGAGGAAGGAAAAGACAACGTAAGTATCTTTAGGATTCCCTTGTCCCTGCGCGGCCCCAAGGCTTCAGTTCATCCGGACCCTTAGTTCCATCTTCCGTCCCTTCTCTAGCGTGGAGCGCCGTGTGTTACTTTGTGAAGCTACGCGGAACTTTGCTCATTGGATCTACAGAAGAGCAGACTCTTGTTAATGTTTGACTCGAAAACAATACTTCTGGGCATTTGGGTATGTAACGCACTGCCTACTATGTAGCTGCTAAAAGCCCCCGGATAGATTTCACAACAGAAGATCTGTTTGTTTAGCGCATTGTTTGGAAGACCTTTATTTATTGTGATTGTCTGTTTGTATATTGTTTCTTTATTGTGCACAAACAGCTTACTCAATTAAATGATTTCATTTAAAATTGATGAAATATTTTTAAAAGCAGAAACATTCTATGAAATTAATTATTATTATTTTCTATTTTATTTTGGCCGGTGTTATCAAACCTATTTATTTCTTACTGAATTTTAAAATAGAGAATAATTTATGGGAACTTAATAATGCTGTAAAACATTTTCATACATCTTTTATTGTGCACGATTTGAAGAATTTTCAATAAGTGTATTCCAGTAACAGATGAACTATTTATTGTATTTTCAGGATATTAAACCTACATGTACGAAAGTAGACTGGTAAGTATGTAATAACTGTATTCTGTACGGCAATATTACTATACTGATTTGTCAAAACCAGGGGCGTTCCAACCCAGGGTTCTTGGGGTTTCCAGAACCCGGGCGCCAGCATAAAAGGGCGGCAGACGGCAAAAAGTTAAAATAAATATTTGTAAAATAAATACAGTAATTAAATGAATACCAAATGTAGGTACCTACTATCGTACTAAGGCCTTTAATTACAAACGATCGCGAAGTAATGTGATTAATATTTGAAATATAAAGTTAACTGTCAAGATTTCTTAATATTCACAACAAATCTTGACGGTTATAGTGACAGCTTCTGTTTCTATGACAAAGCTGGCACAAAAAATCATAATTAGTAGGCGATTTTCTCCCACTATTTTCATTAATTTCTCTAATTTGTGGCATTAAAATGAAGTAATCTGTATGAAATAATGTGTGTGGATAGGTCAAGTATGGTCATGTGCAATATTATACCATATTTTTTTACCGGACACTTTTTATTTACAAAAACCTTTTTTCCCATGTTATTTCCCTATGCCAACCTTTACGTGGAACGCGCGGTATAGTTATGAGTATTTAAGTAGTTTTATTGTAAATTTAATTTACATGTATTGATATGTTATTTTGTTATTTGTATAATAGTTTGTGCTATTATGTGCAATTGTAAAATGTAAACTATATAGTTTTAATTAGGTTTAGGTATGTACCTATGTAGTGAACTAATTTCTTTTTGTTTTATAGTATTTTGATTTAATTTTATAAGAAACTATATAATAAAATATTTATTTAAAAAATAGTTATTTTTCTAGACAAACAATGTTCTATTATTCTACGCTAAGGTGAATAACATATTATTTGTCATGAGTTTGCTTATTGCTCTAAATCTACACGCAAGTTTCGCATAGTACGGCGTGTCGGCTTACTGCCTTACTTTTTCTGTATCGTAGAGCATAAAATTCCACATATTTGGAGTACCGTATCGCATTTTTGTGCTCCAAAATTTTCGCCTGCGGCGCACGCCTCGGGTCGCCATATTCTGCTTCAGAACCCAGGCGCCAAGTACCCCAGATACACCCTTGGTCAATACAGTCAAGAAAATGAAAATAAAACATAATGAAAATATAACACTATTAATATAAACGGAACTCAAAGCAACAATAATACAAAGATTATTTCTTCTGCTTATCAAAATATATATATATATATTAATTGGAAATTAGAGATCTCCTCTACTGATAATTTTGAAGGCCACGATTTGGCAGCACTTCACGAGCAAAATATATCACTTGAAGAGATGTACTATGACTGAGTGCTACATCAAAGAATGAATAAAAGATGTAATGATATATTTGTTTATTTTATATTTTATAATAAATGGGATAGGTGGTTCAATGGTATCGAGTCGGCCTGTGGATCTTGAGAACCCTGGTTCGATCCCCACAGCCGACAAACAATTTTCACCAATTTAAATCTACCACACTTCTCACGAAAAAAATATATCACTTACCGAGATCTGCTTAGGCAGAGTGCCACACGCAGTAATGGGTAAAAGGCGTGATGATATATTTATATTTTATTTATAATACAAACGGAACTCAAGACAACAATAATACAAAGATTACTTCTCCTGCTTATCAAAATATATATTAATTGTACAGACTTTCAAATTAGAGATCCCTTCTACTGACAATTTTGAAGGCCATGATTTGACGGCTGGTAATAGCACTTCACGAGCAAAATATATCACTTGAAGAGATGTACTATGGCTGAGTGCTGACCAAATAATGAATAAAAGATGTGATGATATATTTGTTTATTTTATATGTTATAATAAATAGTGAAAACAGTTTTAGAATCAGATATATTGTGTCCAACTTTAGAATCGTGTAACTGTGAAAATGAAATAAATATTTATATTATCTGACTTGTACACGTGCATTAATTAAAACCATTCCATACCATTAAATGTGTGCCAAGTAATTAAAGTAAATCAATTAGAGTTGTAAACTACTAACACGTTATTTATTTGCATTACTGTCTGATATTTCATTACGTTACCGTTAAATTCTTTACCGTTACTTCAAATATCCATGCATTAACAGGCATTTCACACATGTACAGTTTACACTACGTACAAATATGGCAGGATTCATTTACTACAAATAGTGGTCTTGTTTTATTCCGCGCAACATGTACTTACACTGAAATAAATAAATAAAGTACCTATTTGCTTTAGTTGCGATGTGTTTTAAATTTTAGATGCCAATAAAACAACTTTTTCATCAGTTCGTAAATAATTAAAATGGTGTTGAGTATCCATAAAATTTTGTAAGCTCATATAGCATTTTTATGGTTAGTATAGTAACATTTTAAAAATAAACATTAAATGTGACCATTATAAATTATCTACATTATGGTGCTACAATTATCGAAACTTTATTTGTTCTAAATTTTCCTGCAATTTTACATATAATTAATTATCACAAAAATTAAACACTTTTAGGTAAATTCTGAAATATTATAATATTATACGCAGATTTTATTTAACCCTTTCAAGCTTACTGGTATAACAGCTATATCACATGTTCAAACTTCAATTCTGTTGTGGCTTGATGGTATATTGTAGTTACCACATTTTAGTTAGTATATAGTGTCGCTATATATTGAGAAAAAAAATAATTTGTTGGGTTTTGTGGCTCTATATCGGTGAAAACGAATTTAATGTTGTTTAGATATTACAGGTGGTTGTTCCGTATATACAAAATTAGTGTTTTTAAATGTTTTTTGTCACTATGTCCAGTAAGTATGCATTTATTTCATTATTAGCAGTACATTTAATAGAAATTTGGTAATTTTGGAATCATACAATGTAACTTCTCATTTTTATATCATGAAAATTATGTGGTATCGTGAATGTACCACCAAGCAGGTGTAAATATCTAAATTTTAATTCAGACGAACAATTTTGGCGTTATTCCGAATTGGAAAACCTAGAATAAGAAGAGGTTGATGTTTTGTTAGCGGAAATTCCGTCGGGCAATGAATCTTTATGTGGCGATGTAATTAGTGAAACTGATGATTTCGACATAGCCAAAGCTTCCGGAAATACTAATAGAAAATGAAAATATCAGTAATAGCGATTTTAGTGATGAAGACGATCTTCCACTTGCGCAGTTATTTAAAAATATGTTTTGCTGCTTAGTGGTTACTAGGATATACCACATCATAATTAAAATTTGGTGCAATTAAAAAAAAATCTAATACCAATTTATCGTTTATTGTGTACTTAGAACCATTATTCATTGTAAAAAATCAAAAAAAGTTACCAACCCTTAATTCAGCCCGGAAAGGGTTAAAAGAAACTTAATTATTTCGGGATTCTTTAAAGAAGATTTTGAAAATAAATAAAAAAATTATAAATAAATATATCATCACGCCTTGTACTCATTTTTGGGTGTGATTCTGTGTCGTTACTACATTTTGTGGAGTACTCTTTTTCCTCTTAATTTTTATGCAGGATTTATTTATATTGCAAGAAACCAATCTTAAATGACAAATCATACATGATATACTGTTCTAGGATCAAATATAATTTTTTGTACAATTTTCAAAATTATTTATTTCACATAAAGTACGCATTTTAGTGCTACTGAATAAATATTACATTATGTTATGATGCAATAATAAATAAATATTATTTAATTATGAAAATAAATTTATTATTAAGAATTTTAAAAGAAATTTGTGTAAGTATAGAAACTAGTGGTACTAAAAATGTGTACTTCATCTGAAGTAATATTAATAATTTTATAAAAAAATAATAAATAGTTTTGTTGGATTAGAACAATACAAGATTACAACAGTGAAAAATTATGATAATAAAAGATCACAATATTACAACAATAAATAATCACAACAATAAACCATTACAATAATCAAACAATTTTCACCAATTTAAATCTACCCCTGTGGCTCCCCCTCCACTAATATCTTTAGGACCCGTGATTTGACGGCTGGTAACCGCACTTCACGCGAAAAAATATATCACTTACCGAGATCTGCTTAGGCAGAATGCCACACCCAGTAATGGGTAAAAGGTGTGATGATATATTTATTTATTTACTTTTATTTAATAATCAAATATTACAACAATGAAAGATTGTGATTTCAACAATCAAATATTCAATAATTTTACCATGTCAATTATCATTGTTATACGAATTGAAATCAGTAATTTATAATTTGAACAGCAATTTATACGAGTACTACAATCTAAATTTTAAATTTTAGAATAAGGTATTTTAAAATTTGTTATTATTATAATTCTTATATAACATTATAATTTATAAAATTCTTTTTAAAATTTTGTTTGGCGCGATTTAAGTATTTTCAAATTTTTTCTTATAAGAGTAAATTATATGAAAACATTTAAAAAAATGGTTGGGTGGAATTATGAACATTACAACAATGAAAGATTACCATAGTAAGAGATCATAAGAATACAAATTTATAACAATGAAAGGTCACAACAATGAAAAAGTGTACTGTCAACAATTAAATAATCCGCAACACTATTATGTACAGTTTGTACAGTAATATTGCACTAAAATTTGAAAAATATATAAAATGATTGTCGTCTAAGGTTATTGAGGAAGTAAAAATAAAATGAAATGAAATGTGTGGGAGTAAACTGAGTAGAATATGAAAGACACGGTTTTGTAAAATAGTGCGTTGAAGCAACTAACGTTATTAAAGCAGATTTGAATTTACTCGTTGCCATTTTGCTACAAATGACTATACGTGTTCAAACGAATTATAGTCATTAAGCGAAATGCATTTTCAATAGTATACATCCCTGCACGCAGTTATTTATCAACAGAAGTAAAAATTTATAGCGTTCATAAACATAAAATGGGTGGATTCAAGCAGCAAAATATTTTGCTATAAATTCCTTTAGTTACTGTTTTAATTATTAGAATCCATTTTAAATTCAATTTAGACGTTACTAGCAAAGTAGTCTTAATTTATTGTTATTGTTCATAGTGCAATTCTGTGTTGTTGCATGTTGCAATCATGAAAATTATTTTTATGCAGATCACTTCAATCACTAGGATAAATACATTTATAGCTGCTGTAAAGATTTTATTACATGTGGCAACATTGTAATAATCGAATATTGTAACAGAGACTTTCAATAAGATTAGGTATCAAGCCTGCAATATAACTATGTATTTAATTACAAATAACTACAGATATACATACTCGTACATAAGTAATATAAAAATAAATTCGATAGATTTAACTGTCGGTTCTCGTTGAAACATTTTATAATAAAATTAAATTAAAAAACACTAGGTTAGTTTCAAATAATGTAAAGTTTATTTTACAATACGTATTTCGGTCGACTAGACCATCATCAGGTGAACAAGATATGATATCTTGTTCACCTGATGATGGTCTAGTCGACCGAAATACGTATTGTAAAATAAACTTTACATTATTTGAAACTAACCTAGTGTTTTTTAATTTAATTTTAATATAAAAATAATAAAACTAGATTTTATTTTCAACAGTGTTGGTAAAAATAAAAGTTTCTGTTTTTTAGATAATAGATAACATACATACATAACATCACGCTATATCCCATTAAATGGGGTAGCACGAACCCGTCAACATTCTCATCCTGACACACGATACTCGATTCGACGACATTAACACTTCCTCCATACAAACTCTTTCTTTTCTTATAACCAAAATCCATCAACACGCAACAAACATTCATCCATTCGCTCCTGTACACCAGTTTCGTAATAATAGATAACGTTTCGTCAAATATCTAGATAAAGATAATATATACTTAGGTATATACTGGGTGTTAAAAAAGTTCCGGGACGGTGAAATATCTCGAGAAATACACATCGAATCAAGAAACTAAAAAACACGTGTTTCATATTTTGTAAAAACCTATCTAGGCGCACCAAACACAAACCCCAACTCCCACCCCCAGGGGATGGGGCGGGGGGCAACTTTGAAACCTTAAATGGGAACCCCCATTTTTTATTGCAGATTCGTATTTTGCGAAAAAAAAAATTAATTAATTAAATTAATTTTATCTGAAACTTTTTTCCAATTCGGAATAGATGGCGCTCTTGACATGATTCTGAAAGAAAAGTCAAAAAAAAGTCACCCCAAAAAACAATAAAGGAATAAAATAACGTATATTTTATAAAACCGTTTTGCAAATTTATTTCAAGTATTTAGTCGGTGAAAGGCTTGTGGCTATTTGTGATTATGTTGATTTTTTATTTGATTCAATGTTTATTTCTTGTGATATTAGACTGTTTTTTACGGGGTGTTTCTGTACTTATGGATCAAACTTTAACGACTTTTGTAGTTTTGCGACCAAAATTAAACACTGTATTAAAACTTTATTTGAATTTGAATTAATATAAATATAATTTTATTTTCACAATGTTCACACAAGTAAAAATAGTTATTGTCTAGCATACTGGTACGTCATTATCAAATTGAATGATGTCATGTTATCATACATAATTTGATAAACATAAACGAAGTAATCTTTGATTATATGATAACGGTTTCAAGTCTTATATAAATCTTTAGTTTTATTTTTATATTTAATATACTGTCACATTTGTATGATTTTATTCTATATCCATTGAATATTCATAGTGTCATATCAATAACTAATACTTATGTATAAAGCCCGGATTTTTAGGCAATTACCTAGATTCAAATTTTAATATATTTCAGGCAATTTCGTTTTTCTATACATATGTAATATGTCTATTTTTTCTATATTTTGGTTATTATGCTTATTTTACCTTATACAGTCAAAATTTTACGTGGCAATTCAATTGTGTCTTTGCTATTAATCAATGGAGCTGAGGTAACTTTAGACGATATGGCTAAATATAAGAACGCCCCTGTCACATTTTGTGATGTCGAACGAAGTTTTCAACTTACAAGCAAAGTTCTGACAGACCGAAGACAGTCCCTTTCCGAAAATTTCATAGAGCAATTGCTCGTAATATTTTGTGAATTAAAGTATACTACATAATTTGAATTTGCATAATAGTTAATAAAATGAGAACCCTACATTATTATTTTATTATTATATTTCAGATTTCGTTAATTTTTGTTTAAAATGATTATTATGTTTTCTAACGAAGAGTAGATACGAGTACCAATATTAGAAAAATGATTCGTTTCTTTTTTTTAAACAAATTATTTATATTTAGGCTGCCTAAAATCCCGCCTATTTTAGAGTAATTAACGGCCTATATGCCTGCTTATTTGGGTGTTTTTAAGTGCCTAAATATCCGGGCTTTACTTATGTATATAACTAGTGCCAATACAAATTTAAATGCACGATTTTAACATGTTAGAGATAGTTAAAACACCCAAATACACTGCTCTTAAAACAGGCAAAAACAGAGCTTGTGCTACCAGCTATTGTATTTAAATCAGCAACATTTTCATAATATGTTGTTTGATTGAGAAATGTCTCAGCTAAATTCGAAAAGATATGAATCAGCTTTACTATTGTTAAAGATTGACTTATTACAATAATAAATATAGAATCAATGACTTCATGCTAGTAGGAAAGAAAATGGAAACAAATTTTTAGTTAAAATATTATCAAAAGTGTCTAAACTTCCTACTTAATTATTTTCTTGTTGTTTGACAGCGGATAACCAAAAGTTTTATGATGATTAAATCATAAAAACTTTTAAATAACTTAATTTGCATTTCTTCAGCACAATTTTACAAAAATAACTCTATTACGATGTCAGGTGCTCAAGATACATATATTTTAATAACAGTTTGTTGCTAATCAGAATATAATAAGAGCACGTCAATTTACGTGCACATTTAGATTTTACATTTTAATATGACTCTAAATTAAATTTTCTTCTCCTGCACTGAACGAATGATATTTTCAAGCACCTGCTCTCAAAATTAATATTTTCCCAGCTCGCAAATAAGGTTTAAAAAAGGTCGCAGGATGGTAAATTTCCTCGAGTAACAGTCGTCAGGGCAACAATGACTTGGCCGCTAAAGTGAAAATGTGCAAAAACAAAGAGACTTGCTTTGGAAAGGGGAGGAAAGATCAGACAGGTAAAACTGTCAAAAAAGAAAATTGGATACGTATATACGTCACAAAGTTTAAGGTTTTATCTCGCAAAACACTCAGACGCAAAAAGGAGACGTAACAACCGGCCCTAAAAACAGCTAGGAACAAAATAGGCCAGTGTTGCAGACACTGAACGTATTTAGACGAGATTTTTTGAGTAAAACAAAAACGAAATTAGGTTACCTACATTTGATCTACTTCTCAAATGTGCATAGACTCTTGGTGAACATCCATATTAATTATATGACAATATAAAATTGCTTAATGTTCTCTATACAATAAGGATCATGTAATAATTAATTTATTATAAAAATAAGAAAACAATGTAAACATAACCTCGCATCTTCGCAGAAATAAAAATGTAGAAATGCCGCTTCTGTCAAGATAGAAAACATATTGAGAGATATTTTAGAAAACTAGAGTTTAAATTGATTATTCATTAAAATTTTAAAAGCTACGAAAATATATTTTTATAATAGTTAAACAGTAATACAAGAAAATGCTTTAATTCATATTATGTATTTTAAATGATATCCAAGAATTTAAATAAATAAAAATACTGAAAATAAATAAAATTAAACCAATACAATTATTGTAGTATTTACTTTAATTCATTATACATTTTTTTACTTATTACACGATTTTTTAAATAATTGAAAAATATATTACTTTCTAAACTTTTTTTCATTAAAAAAGATGTCTTTCATGCAAAAAAATATCATTCAACCCGAAGAATTTACTTATAAAACAGGAACACGCATATTAAAAACCAAAATCTTCGAATTAACCCCAGGAGAAGTGAATGTAATAAAGAAGGAGTATATTTACTAGATATTTCTTGAATCGCTAAGTAATAACATTATTAAAATAAAGAAGAAACTTTGATAATCGGAATATCAGTCTAATATATTTTAAAATTGTTACAATTCCAACGTTTCGGTGATAACCATCGCCTTCTTCAGGGATATGTAACGTCTAATAATTGACATAAACAAAATGTTTTAAAAAACTGAACATAATTAGTCACAATTTAAAATAATAAATAGTCAAAAATGTTTAAAATTACAACAACTCTTAACACTAACAATAAGAGTTGTAATTTTAAACATTTTTGACTATTTATTATTTTAAATTGTGACTAATTATGTTCAGTTTTTTTAAACATTTTGTTTATGTTAATTATTAGACGTTACATATCCCTGAAGAAGGCGATGGTTATCACCGAAACGTTGGAATTGTAACAATTTTAAAATATATTAGACTGATATTCCGATTATCAAAGTTTCTTCATTATTTAAACAGTCGATCATCGTATTTACTCTACATTATTAAAATAATCTAAAATAGGTTTATAAAATATTTAGAATAAATTGTAAATATAATAAAAATACATTTTATGAATCCGCTCATAAAAGTAATCTATATTTTACATAAAATATTAAAACAGCATCAAGTGCAATTCATATATAAAAGGTTTGACAGCGTGCATTATTATTTAATGCCGCATTACTAAAATAACTATTATGCTACATTTGAACAACAATTAAAAAATTCATGTATTTGACACAATAATTCGTTAAACGACAGCAATATATTAAATTTGTTTAGCAAATTTTCATTTTCATTGTGGAAATTATTTCAACATAATTATGTATTATTAAAATGTTCAACGACGGATGTAATATAATTATAATAATAATTAATATTTTCGCGTTACTAATATTGTAAATTAATATCAAATTTGATTTAATTTCAGCAAATTGGTATTATAAAAATTTATTCGCATTTTGTTAGTAATATAACTGTATACACACAATTACCAGTATATTCGTTAATATTATTATAATATTATTTTTCTACGATTGCTATGAAAAGTTGACAATTACGCTCTCATTTGTCATCGTAAAGTTGACGTTTTCTGTGGAACAATCGAAAAATATCTTTTTTGCGCGTCTCCAATGGCAACGCGCGAAAAAGACGTTAAATGCGCGCTTTTTTCAATAGTTACCAGGGTTACAAACAGAACAGAAACTTGTCATATTGACAGTTGATAGAATAAATGTATTTTCAGTACGTATACGTTTTTAAATAATTTTAAGATGCAATCGTAGAAAAAATTATGTGTGTATCACGAGCGTAAAGTGTCTTTGTTCCTCTTGCACTATTGCAGCGCGAGCCGAATTACCGTGTTCGAGTAACAAAGAATCGCTTTACGCTCTTAATACTTAAATAACTATTAAATAGTGATGCTACAAGACTAGATTAAATATACTTTCGTCTCGACAGAATTGTTGCCGTTTCATTGCGATCTCGACTTGATTTTCCTGAAAATGACTTCACTACAATATATGTAATCTGCAGCGTAGCAGAATTGACCAAACGTATCTGAGGGTTGCAGATAGCAGAGAAATACTAAATAAAATCATTAGTTAACCTCATGTACCAACTATGGCAAATTGCATTGCTCAAAATTAAATTGAAAATTTGGTTTAAATAAATATAGAATATTTGACATTGTTGTAAAACTTTCGATTTGCTTTTATTTGTTTAACCTGAGTTTAAAATTTTACTTTTGGTGGTACAACTGGCTATTAGGTATGTAAAAGTTATGTTTAAAATTATATTAAATTTAAATCTTTAATGCAAGAAAGAAAGGTAAGAAAATAATTATACATCATCGAATTTATTAACAAGCGTGAAAAATAAAACATGCGTGCTTAGCAGTTTGTAAATTACTTCAAATCCGTGATCCTCTATTTATGTACTGTAATTGTGTAATTGGGATAAATTTTCAGTTGTACATTGTAGTAAATAAACAAAAATAAATAACATTTTTCCTAGTTGGAATGGCTCATACGTTTTAACCTTCTATGTGTTTCATTAATTTGGATATAATGCTTAAAAATTGCTTCTATTATTTAAAAGAAAAATATATTAAGATAAATAAATAAATATAAATAAATATATTTATTTATTTATATATTAAGATGTTAACAATAAAACGAGATCTTGAATTATCATTCGTGTCTCGAGCTAATTTCGAGGATATTATTCTCGTTTTGTCTCGAAAAATAAAGATATGAATAAGTCTATTCTCGTTTTGAATTTTTCAAATGTTGAGTGATTTCTTCGCATATAATTCAAAACTTATGTTATATTTTTATGTTTAATGGCTGATTTTACTAACGACACATTTAGACCAGGTTGCATAAACATTTGATTACGTTGTTAACTAGGTGAAAAGATAATTAGAATAAAAAAACACATTTTAGAAATGTAAAAATTTTAGATATTTAAATATTTTAAAATGTTAATATTTCTATAGTATGCATTAAACTAATAATTATGTGTTACAAATATTGTCTTATCATTGTTATTTTACTATCAATAAGTATTTTAATACTGCTTTAATTAATTATAACGCAAAAATAAGAAAATCTGTAAAATGTGGTATCAGCCGTCTAGGTTATTGTTAACTCTTAATAATCTGTTATTTAAGAACAAGAAAATAAAATTTATTCATTCAAATCACAGTTGGTCTTTTGGCAGTAATATTATATATTCCCTAAAATAAATAAAATCTAATAGAATTTGTTAATTTAAATACACTTACTATGCAAGTAACTGTATTCTGTCCTCGTCAAAAATATACAAATTTACAGGTTGACTTATAAGATTGTTCAAATTGAGCATTGAAATATTAATCTTATGTTTGATAACTATCTGGCTGCTTTTCCGGAACGATATTTATTATTATTTATTTCGTTTTTAATAATCATGAATAAAATATGAATAGCAGACATCCTCATAATGTTTAATTTGTACGTTGCATTTTGTGCATTTCAACTATAGATTAAAATATAATGATATGAATGATAGTGACAGCCAGTCATTTAGATTCTGATTGAATAAAACCTGTAAGCCATGCCGTATACGAAAACGGTATATTTCCTTTGAAAGTACAATGCAATTATTGTGATAATATAATTCAGATTGAAATAAAGTTTCAATAGCAACAAACAACCGTTACTCGGCGCGAAGCTCGCGCAATATAAAATTCTGAAATTGTTAGCGAGCGGAAGAGAGGAAATAAGCAAAGAGTAGACAAAATCAACCCGTATCGACAGCGCTTCGCTGCTGTGTTCAGTGCTTGCAGGCCGGGAAGTCAGTATTCGGGCAATATCATCAGGTTTATTGGGCCATTGTGTTTATCTCAATGTTGATTATTTATTGCTACATCGTGAGACCGTATCAATGGGGGATCTTTTTACGGGCGTCGGGCGGATCTGCTCTTGACTCCTGGATACATTCTCGGAATTAACTTCCACGTCCCGTGATAAATAAACGGGAGACGGTTAATAGAGCATTATACGCTGATATTAGCAATGAATGTAATATCATGCGCAGTACCTTAGTGCCTCGTAAATCACTCGCCAACGAGAAGCTCAACCACCACTCGCGAACAATTTAAGCGTATGTCACTCATGTGCAACCAACAGGTTACTTATTAACCCAGGCGCGTGTACAGGGGAGGTTATGGAGTTCAATACCCCCCTACCCCCTACGTAGTATTTAACCATTTCTGTGATATAAAAATTGGGACAGAAGTGAAACAATTCATTCCTAAGGAAATAATGTGGAGTTTATATTATTTTCATAGTTCATTTGTCTAATATAAATAAAATACAATAGAGTACAATGAAACAAATAAAAGCCTAAGAATTCATTTATTTACCATTCATAGTAAAATATACCATTTTTTGAAACGGTTCTAGGCTGCATCGTACAACTTACTATATTTAGTTGGTATTGAGTTAGAACAGCTGCAGAATTCACATTATCAACTATTTGGGATTTTTAGCTGTATTCTTGGTATACAAGTGTATGAATATCATGTTACTTAACTTAACTTATTTATATAAAATGTCTTTGTCATGAAATTTTATTTTTTGGTCAAAGTATAAAAGTTTTTAAATTAATAAATGCCATTAAAAATATGAATAGCATTAGCATTAAAACTAGAGATGGGCGAATATCAAATTTCTCGAATTCGAATATCGATTACGAATATTAATCAGATCTCGAATATTCGAGGTACTCGAATATTCGAATACTCCTAAAAGTTAATTTATTTATTATTAATAATTATTTAATTATGTCCTTTTCATTATTTGAATGAAATTGTTAAGATAAAATAAAATTAAAACAAAAAGTACAAACAAAAAAGAAAAAGACGAAAACTTCAAATTTAAGGTGAAACGTACGTTCTGATGTTGGCGAAAAACAAATTTGAAATATGGTACGTCTTCATGGTTTTGAAACAAAATATCTTTGTTATTAATAACGTCAAAGTATTGTAATAGCCTTAAGTTTATGTACAAATGATAAAGGAAAACATAGTCAAAAATTGAGATCAACATATAGCGCGATATTCGAGGTATTCGAATGTTCGTTATACTGACGTTAATATTCAAAAATCTCGAATATCGAATAATGTCAATATTCGCGGCAATCGACTATTCGCGGATGATATTCGCCCATCTCTAATTAAAACCTATTTATTCTACTAACTGTCAAAATATGTTAATTTTTTTCACTAATATCAATACGCGAAATACGTGATTTTTCCAACATTATTTTGCACCCTAGTGTTCGTATTCTAGTGCTCAAAATGAGTATCTTGCGCACGATCTCAAATTATTTGTTGTCAGGTTTCATTAGTTGCAATATATCAATAGTATCAAATTCATATTATTGTTGATTGTTTTCCTTCAATTTATTTAAATAAATCAATAATTATTGTATTATCCTTTATTGACAGTTGTAGAAAAAATCTTATTTGTATTTCGTGAGCAAAATTCTGGTTTTTTGGCGCGTTCGAATGACTTTTATTGTCTCGACCTGCGGTCTCGACTAAAAGTAACATTCTCACTTTGCGGACTTAATACAAAAATAACTATTTTCGTTTTTAGTTTTACTTGAATCGTAAAAAAAATAGTGTAGCATGGTGGTGCTAGATCGAAATACTTATCAATCCATTCTGTTTCTCTACTGTCCGGTATTAATAAATTCAATATTTGAACGTTTCCTTCAGCTGCATATATTATTTACTAGTAGTAAAACAGTGCGATAGTTTTAATTCAAATGTTAATTTGACAATCTATATTTCTTTATAAAATAAACGCTCTGATATATTGGTGTCAAATTTATAACCATGGATGTGGAAAATCCCGTGTCTCACGTTAAAATGAACCATAGTCTACGTTATATCCAAGGCCTGAAATATCACAAAAAAAAAACGGAACAACACCGAGTGTTAAACTTGCCCGCAAGGTGCGCTTTTGCCGAAAAACAAAATATTTATGTTGTTGGAAATGCGTAGCTACATTTTTACACAAAAATATACTACATAATTATTGTATATAAAATTTGAATTATAAAAATTATGAAAAGTATTTGTTATATATAAGTGTCACTATAAAAAAAATAAAAAAATTATAACTGCTGAAATTTAAATAAAAAACTTGATTAATATTGTACTGATTACCAAAATCGTCGATATATTTTGTAAGGTTTGTTCCCCATTTTTATTTGGAAACCAGCGAGACATTCCAGACCTTGTATATAATGTAGACGACGAATAATCTCACAATATATAAAATTATATTCTGTAAATCATAAAACAATACGTTCTCAATCTAAGTTAAAACAATAGCTAATAATAACAATAAAGCTGTCAAATAAAAAAATAACCACATTTAAATTGTCACTACATTGTCATACAAATAATTAATTATAGTACAGACGTGCGAAATATTACACATGCCTGTGAAATAAAAATAATGCTTATATTATTTGAAATTCATTGTTTAATTATCAGGTGCATAAATTACAAATAGAAAACTGTTCATTTTGAGTTAATATAAATTGAAAACAATAGCTAATAATATGGCTTAAAAATACTTAATAAAAGAAATTCCTAAACATTAAATTTATGATGTCATTGTAATGTGATTGGAATTTGTAATAATAATTATAGTATAAACATGCGAATTACTTTCTATAGTGCCCGCATTGAATGAATTTGCACATATCGGCTAAAACGAATTTGCAACATACGTATACATGGTATGCAGAGTAAATGCATAGGAACAAAGAGTGCCGTTATTTACAAACTATGTCATGTTTTCAATTATTGTTTATCATATGACATATAACTGCACAATGACATTACAAAGCGTTTCCGCGAATAAAATTATTAATTGCGCGAACATGGACTGCATGTTATTACACAACACGAACAATGGTGGCGGCGGTCGCCGTTCTTTGTTTTCCATGATGTATTTGTGCTAACACCTTTGTGCACGACGCTCGAAGAATAGATTGCACCGCCGCCGATCTATTCACATCAGCCAATCCTTAAGAACCGCATTCAGTGGAGTTTCTCTTTACTGTTTGTCTTACTGCCTCTAGTAATAAGATACATAAACAAAATACAACTGGAGCTTCAGAATCGAAGTTGCGCTGGGTGGAAGCTTCTGACGTGCACTCCGAAACAAATGTGCTTCCTGTCATTCGCGGAGGAATTTCTAATGTGCCCTTTGTTCGTCGTCGACGTCATCCGCCTGTTCTCTGTTCAAGCTCGCCTCGCTGTTTGTGTCGAATTTATGATGTATTATTAAAACGCTATAAACTCGGCGCTAATTCAAGCGCAGTATTAAACGAATGATTAAGGATACTCACACGGTAACTTAAACTTTCAATTACGCAAGCACTAGAATAGGTTATTCAGTTTCATTTTATTTTACATATAATATCACAAAGTTTAATTAATGTAACATTTTATGATTAATATTTAATACGTCATTAGTACCGTTTCACTGTTAATGTACTAATATTATACGCATTTAATCTAATTTACTTACTATAAAATTTTAAAAAATGTGTATAAAAATGTAACTAAATAATGATTATTATTATTACATTCAGGATTTTGCAGACCATTGTTAAATGAAAATAGATTTTTAAATGCATAAATGAGTAACACGGCAAAGATGAGTTAAAAAATAATAATTTATTCGTAACTTGATATGTTATTATTCTAACCTGATCTGTTGCATTTATAAATTATTATCTTTTACTATTTTTATTCAATCATCATCTGTGGCGCTACAGCCCAAATCGGGCCTGGGTCTACCGGACACACCGAGCCGCAGTTTTTACACTGCCGTACTGCCGATTTTCGTAGTCAAATGCTACATTATTTAAGACGTATAAGTGACTAGCTTATAGCGCCCGAGTGTGATAAATACATGTAACTGTATTTTATATTTTACGACAAATCGCACATTGTCAACAGACACGGATTCGAACTGACGAACCTTGATTCGGGTGACGTCACAGTATGTTAAGAGATGTGCCTTAACACGCTCGGCCAGTTATTTTTATTCAATGATAATGTATAATTCTACAACATTTATAGTAAAATATATGATGGAAGTTTAATATATATACAAAGACTAATGACCAGTTATATAAACGAAAAATTAAAATAATTTTATCATAAATAAAATTTAAATAATTAAAGAATTATTTGTTTAAGTTCTGGAATAATTTATTTAATTCGACTAAACGTGTACATTTGTCAGGATATAGAAAATATAAAATAAACAAAACGTGTTCTAAAATGTCGAATTAAATAAATTATTACAGAACTTAATCACAAAATTGTTTTAATTATTTCAACATGACTCCTGAAAACTTTTTCCATATGTTAAATAAAATGTATTCATTCAAATAACAGTGGAACTTTTAACAGTAATGCTATACACATGCGTAAACTAAATAAAATTGATTCGAATTTGTTAATTTATTTATAATGAGAGAACATTTATTCTGTGTTTTATAAAATCTCGTATTAACAAATTAAATTTAAATTTGAATCAGTTAACTTATCTACTTTTTTAAATATACTTCGGAAACGCATACATTTATAGTTATTTCGTAGCTTTCAAGAACTTGAAGCTTTCTTTCTTGTGCCAAAGGCGAGAGATATAAAGCACCTGTAGAAAGGATGACACTTTTCATATACATATAATTTTATCACTACTTTATTATAATTTTCAGAAATATATTAGAAATTTAAATATGCCGTGTTATTTTCTAGTTAATAATAGCAAATAATACCGTTGTTTTCTAATTGCTATCGACATGGCTTTATTTTCCTTTTCTAGGGAAGAAAGTAAATTTTTCTTGAAAAGAACCACTTTCTTCTCTTAATTGAGGGAAGCAAATTATACGTTTTGATAGGGTCCTAATTAAGTATAATAAATTAATCTCTTATATACCGTCAGTACGGTGGTGTGGATAGCGATACGGAATTCGAATTCAAAGATCCCGAGTTCGAATCTCACTCAAGCTAAAAATTATATAAACTACTAAACTACGGCTCGGTGAGTGCGGACCGTACTGTAATTGGGATTAAGTTCCTGTTGTACAGCGTAACATAAATAAATAAATAAATACCAATTTCCTAAGAAGTTTTAGTTATCCTTGAATGGATTATTCAAATTAAATCAATCCTTGTTTTCAAAAAGGTTAAATAAACTCTAATATAATATAGTTACCAATTGGTTTTAGGAAAGTGATTTTGATTAGCTTTTTTAAATCGGACTAGAATAAGAATAACTAATCTAAAATTCAAGATTTGCTAAAACTATTTGAGACTTGGTTGTTAATGTATCAAATTCGAAAGTTTAGTTGCTTAGTTGCACTCTGTCTATTCTCAATTTTTTTTCGTAACTTTAAAGAATGACAAATTTTAGGAAATATAAATGTAGTTATCTACGATTATATTTAATCGGGAAGGCAACGTTAATACATAATGAAAATTTGGAATATACAAAATATGTTACAAATTAATTCAATTCATTATAAATTTATGACTCTGATAGAAGCACCACAAATTTTTCAGAACTTGTTATATAAATAAAAATATGAAAAATATATCCAATTAATTGTTTTTAAAACTGTTACATTTTATCGTGCCTAAATTTTACGAGTACATTTTATATACAATTGAAAAATATTATTTTACGACAGTAAAAATAAACTGTTTCAGTACTGTAATTTAAAATTTATTTTCAACATAAATTATTTACATAATAACAAATAAAACTCGAAGAAAGAGTAATAACAAATGACACAATATAAAATGCATATAAAGTGACATGTGCAACAGCGCGAAATTAACTGGAATGCTAGGGATAACTGTGGCAGAATGAGGCGCGGCTTGGCGCTCCGCTCACTACAGGTAGTAGAAGCAGGAGCAGGAGGTGAGTTACGCGCGTGAAGTTTGGCCTCCTGCTGGAGCCTACACCCGCAGGCTAGGGCCTAGTGCTCCATGAGCTAAACTCTGCTCTATGCTATTACATCGAAGACATAGTCAACGCGTAGTAATTACTTGTGAATTTATTACTACTATAAAAAGCCGGTACAGTCACGGCTCAGTGATATTGCATCCCAGAAGGCTGCGAACCTACCTATCTTCTACTTTGTGCAAAATCCTGAACCGTTCTAAACTTCTGTCCACGAATGATGAAGTTGAAATCACAGTCATGTAGCTTTTTTATTTATTTATTTGCGAATCAATTTGTTCGTTTTATTTAATTTTTAATGCAATTGAAAACATTGAAATGGATTCTTTTTAAGTATTTATGGATTTTTAATTTCACTAGGATACAGTTTAGCTTTTATATGGATTGGACACTCGACGATGATTTGTAAATATACCGCTTGTGCACATAAATAACCGTTTACAAATTAATATGTAAACACCATTATTTTTCAAACTATGATGAAATTTAATATTCCTCAAAATTATCGAACTTATAATAATGTTTTTGTTTTTTTAATTTGCAATGGCTACGAAAGTATTTTACCGACAGTAAATCTAGATTAAATGTAATATTTTGTCTACGGTTGCTATGAAAAGTTAAAAATTATGCTTTCATTTGTCATCGTAAAGTTGACGTTTTCTGTGGAACAATCGAAAAATAACTTTGTCGGGCGTCTCAAATGACAAGTTATTAAAAGCGCGCGTTTTCAATGACAATGCGCGTTACTTTAATAGTTATCAGAAATACAAACAAAACAGAAACTTGTAATATTGACAGAACGAATTTATTTTCAGTACGTATACGTTTTTAATCATTGAAGATGAAATCGTAGCAAAAATTATTTGTGTATCACGAGCGTTAAGTGTCTTTGTTCCTCTTACACTTTTGCAGCTCTCGCCTTCGGCTCGCGCTGCTATTACCGTGCTCCAGTAATAAAGAATCAACTTACACTTTTAATACGCAAACAACTATTGTATATTTTGAAAAAAAAAACAATCTACCATCGGTTAATAATCATTTTATATTTTAATATTTTTATTTGACTAAAATTCTTTGCCCGAGTGCTTTACTTACATACCAGTCTCGGCATATTTTGAATAAATTTTGATAAAATAAATGATGAACACTCAAATGTTAATTTTAACAGTCAACTATGTGCCATGAGAACTATAATTTTATATTATGATTTTGACTACTTCTTCCTCATATATTTTACTTCATAATGATTTGTAAAATAGTAAAAATGTTATTACTTGTAGTAAATGAATCAATAATAATTCCAAAAAATGTTTCAAGGAAAAGTTGTTTTATATTGATTTAGGATTATTTTTACTTTTTACGTATTTTGTGATAAAGTCTACCGTTTACGAAATAAAAATAAAAACTTAAAAGGACCCATCAATAAAGTTGTGGAACCAGTGGTTGTATTTATGTCAGGTTTTTGATTAAAAGTTTAAATATAAAGTTTCGATCTAAAATCTCACTGTTTTTAAGACAATAATACAGAGAGGATGATAGTCAAACAATTTTTGGGACAACATTTTTAGATTCAGTAGTGTTTAAAACGTGAATAAAATCTCGAGATTAAGAAAAAAAAACACGAATTATAAGTTTAAAATTTGAATTGAAAATGACTTGGATTTGATTTTATTCTTGTAACTATTCAGGGATTTAGCTAGTATTAATATTAACGCATTTCTCATACCAGAATATCAATAGTTTCAAAGCAATTTGATTTTTAATACAAATTTAATTCCAAGTTATCGGTGAATAAAAAGTGAGAAAAAGCAAACGTAATATAAAGTTTGAGTTTCCAAATGACAAATTATACATTTGGCAAATATAAACAGAAATTAAATGAAACAAAATAGAAAACTTGAAAATTAATTATAAAACACGAGTATTTACAAATAACAAGGTAAAACACACATAGAGAAGAGAAACATTTTGTAACATAGCGCAACTAAATGCGTTAGCCACAGTTACACAGACACGGGAACGAAAGCGACGTGAATTATTATCGTGCAGTTGTATTTACAAGCGTGCGCCTTAATTTCGGTCAATTCCACGAGACTAAAAACGGCTAAAACAAGCACTTAACCTCGCACTTCAGCCAGGTTGCGCTGCTGGCGCTGGCGCTGGTGCTGCTAAATCCTGCGGCGGGGGAACCAGCAGACCGTGTATATCTCGCTTTGCACAAACGTAATTTTAGAATCCGTGCCCGAGTCAAAACAATGTAATTGACTTTGGAAATTTATCTTCGCACTGATATAAAAGTTTCTCCTGGGCCGTGAAGTTCTGCGGTAGAGTTGGGAGACACAAAATCTATCACTTTTTTTCTCCTCTTTTCAAAATAAAATTCGTTACTTTAGATTAGTTTGCAGAACGGGCTTGTTCGTTCGTTTCAACGAACTTGTAAAGCGTCCACGAATCCGTTTTGACGCATGCATTATATTCTACAACTTACTAGTACGAACGGAACGAAACAAAGACAAACTCCTAACTTTTAAAAATATTTTTGTAAGCGGAAGTGATTGATGTATCATTCTTTTACAGCAAAACTGCAAACTTCTCAGAAGTTACCGATAATTACCAACATGACACTAATTACACCTTTTATGCAGACTAAGTTAAATATAGGCTATGTCAAACGGAAACAATTACGTCCTTGAATTACATTTTTTTTCCACAACATGCGCAGAAAACTCAAATTTCTTCTTGCGAAAGAGTGGGGAAAATTAGTTCCCTCTCACCGGAGAGGAAAAAATAATAACGTTGATGAATAATACTCATAAAAATTATATCATTTATTGACAAATTCTTATTTAGTAGTAATATAGGAACTTTAAATCTTTATTTTTAATTTAAATAAATAAAATATTACCGTCATTTTACATACTAGACTTTTCCCTAAATGCATTAAAGTTCAAATAAAACCTTTTTCTACGATTATGCTCTCATTTATCATCGTAAAATTGACGTTTTCTGTGGAACAATCGAAAAATATCTTTGTCGTGCGTCTCCAACGGCAACGGGTCCATGTGCGCCTATTTCAATAGTTTCCAGGGATGCAAACAAAACAGAAACTTGTCATATTGACAGTTGACAGAACGAATTTATTTCCAGTACATATACGTTTTTTAATCATTTAAGATGCAATCGTAGAAAAAATTATGTGTGTATCACAAGCGTAAAGTATCTTTGTTCCTCTTACACTATTGCAGCTTTTGCGTTCGGCTCGCGCTGCAATTACCGTGTTCGAGTAACAAAGAATCACTTTACGCTCTTAATACACAAATAACTATTTAGTTTTTATATTTATACATAAACGGTAGTGTTTATCACAAAATACATAATTATTTGTATAAAACATTTTTCGAAATTATTATCGGTTCATAAGTTATAATATTTTGATAATTCGAAGATCCCGAGTTCGAATCTCACTCAAGCTAAAAATAATATGAACTACTACACTGCGGTGAGTGCGGATCCTGTACTGTAATTGGGATTAAGTTCCTGTTGTACAGCGTAACATATATAAATAAATAATTTTATAAATCGTACGTTATTGTCAAGCACGTGAAGAACAAAAATGATTAAAATTATATTATAAAATTAGAGTTATCATGATTCATAGTTTCATGTAAAAACTGTTTGTTTGTAGTACTGTAAATTGTCACAAATTATACCAAGTTTATTTCAACTTATGATTAAGAAAGTACAGCAGATTTTTTACTATTGATATTGTTAGTAAATGAAGCCAGTAATTCTGCATTTCTACTCCAGTAGAATCATATTAGAATTTGCAAACATGTTCAATGCACCAAGTAAACATACAGATTATTAGTAATTTACTGAGATCTATTAAGTGAATTGCCCCATCGAAATAATTACTACTAATAACGTTGTACTAATCTAGTACTAGTGATTATTTCTGCATGATTTAATTCAAAAAATACTTGTTCGAACTTTTGATATATAAAATTAAAAAAATAAATATATCATCACGCCTTTTACCCATTACTGAGTATGGCACTCTGCCTAAGCAGATCTCGGTAAGTGATAAATTTATTCGCGTGAAGTGCGGTTACCAGTCGTCAAAACACGGGCCCCAAAGATATTAGTGGAGGGGGAGCCACAGGGATAGATTTAAATTGGTGAAAATTGTTTTTGATATATTCGTCTAAATTTAAATATGTGTCAGATGAAGTGTCAAAATTTAATTCATTCGTTTAAAAGTAAAATATTGGTCGTTAGTAAAGTCAACAACATATTAATCAGTGCACAGTGAAAGCTTGAAAGCAGAAAGCAGTGCTTGCATGAATGTTTGTTTTGTCTAATTATACCTTTTAAAACTTAATTTCTCTCATACATTTACTGTTGGCTAATAGCCAAATTAGCTAAAACGTAATGTGTGTTTTAGTGAAATGAAACATTTTTTTATTAAATTGTGATCTATTTTATTCGAGGTTTTATGTAAATAACATAATAACGTTACGCTAAAATAATTTCTTTTATTGTACTTTGTATGAATACCTACTTTACTTTTATTCATATTTCTATTTGGTAAATCCATAAGTTTTGTATATCCGTAAACCTATAAGTGAAGAACAAATCGCAACGAAACGTATGATTTTAATGAAATTATTAATGTGATTCTATTCATTATTTACATATTTACAGATCTTTAAATTTATAGATTTATTATAGAGTTCCAACATTACTTTACCCATAAATTTAAGAATCATGAATGTGAATAAATATTAAAAAATACATATTTTACAATTAAGTGTTTCTCATAATTAATAGTTTTATTTGCTATTAAAAATATTTTTTCTACGATTGCTATGAAAAGTTGACAATTGCGCTCTTATTTATCATCGTAAAGTTGACGTTTTCTGTAGAACAATTGAAAAATATGTTTGTTGCGTGTTTCCATTGGAAACGCGCGAAAAAGATATTACATGCGCGCTTATTTCAATAGATACGCGAAATTTGTTTTTCACGTTCCTTTGGTTATAATACATCAATAATACCAAATTCATGTTGTTTCTGATTTTTTCCTACAATTTACTTTAATAAACCAATAATTATTCTATTTTTTTTACAGTCGTAAAAAAAATGTTTTGTGGGCGAAATTTTTGTTTTATCGACACGTTCGAATGACTTCGTTGTCTCGATTAAAAGTGACATTCTCACGCGCAATAAAAAACACTCATTTTGCAAATAACCATTATTTCATACCATATTATAGATCCATGTTTACAGTAATGATTTCAATCTGGAAAGTAAGACTTTACAGTACTAGTACTATAATAAATATTACGGTATTAGAACTGTGCAGTTGTTAAGTAACAAACAGTTTTTGACATTTTATTATAATTATTAAAGATGTTACTTCAAAGGTTAGGAAATGGAAATAATTATTAAATGAGACTCAGTACAAAATTAAACGTTGTACGTTATACATTCGTTAATAACTTTTTACTGAACTTATAACGTAAATAACAATTAACGAATATTTAACCGGTTGTTACCATATCATGTTACCATACTTATTACGACAATATAAGAACCAACATCGACAACTTTTAAATTACCTGGTTAAATACCTAGTAGAGCTTCAATTTTCTTTTCGTGGTTCCAGAATAGGCTACACCGTATAATTTTCAGACATTTCATGGAGCATTTCGCAAATATAAACATGTCTATATACAAAAATTGCCCATTATCATCTTCTTTCGAAAATTGTTTTAAATTCATGTGAAAATGTCGACATTACCACTTTCTTATGCGCTTTTGCGCACAATTAACCTTAATGTTAACGTGCATAGAACACGGTATGTTTCTCTTTTGTCTTTTATTTGGTTCTTAATAGTCATATGTCAATACATCTGCATAATAAATTTAGCATGATAAAATGCACTTTACTTGCATATAACTAAATTATAAATATGTGCAGTTCCACTTGCACTACATTAAAATTATAAAAAAATTAGAAATACGAGACTGCATGTCAAATGGCCTGATAATTAACATACGTTAGTAACAAATAATTTGTTTCTTGTACAGACTTAAGTACCTAACTCAGTTTGTTTTTGTGTAGATTTTCTTAAAGCAACAAGCAGGAGTGATCTAGGCAAAAATTACCAAAGAAAAATCATAGTAGGTGGCTCAGTGGTATCGAGTCGGCCTGTGGATCTTGAGAACCCTGGTTCGATCCCCACAGCCGACAAACAATTTTCACCAATTTAAAAAATCTACCCCTGTGGCTCCCTCTCTACTAATATCTTTGAGGGCCGTGATTTGACGGCTGGTAACCGCACTTCACGCGACAAAAATATATCACTTACCGAGATCTGCTTAGGCAGAGTGCCACACCCAGTAATGGGTACAAGGCGTGATGATATATTTATTTATTTTATTTATAAAAATCATAGTCACGTATGGATGGCATTCGGCTTGACAATTCCTCGAAATATTTTATTTACTCCAAAAAAATGTTAACTACAGTATTTTTAAAACAAAGTCTGAACTATTATTAACTTGGTGACCAATTTACATTGTTTAATTTTTTGACATAACTATATATGCCAATGCCAATGTCATACTTGAGGCAAGAAATGTCTCACTTTTTTTCTTTAATATGTAAATAACTATATCAAACAATGTATTTATAAGTCTACCTCACCATAATACTCCGATTTATACAACGAAAAATTATTATAAAGAATTTTAAAAACTTCGAAGAATCACCACAATTACAAAATTGAATAAAATCGTGAAACCGATGCAGTGGCTGACATTGCACTGACACAAATAGAAAAATATAAACGAATGTCATTTGTCATAGTCACTACAGTACTTTTTATTACATTGTAAATCCGCAGAAACTTATTTCCAATGCTGTGCAACACTATAAAGTTACTATGAGATACGATATACGAGTAGTATAGTTTGGGCTTCTGTTGTCATAGTTACAAAATTGTCAAGTCATTTACCTATTAAAATGAAATACAAATATTACAATGTTCAAAATATTAGGTGTGTCCATATTACACTGGTTTATTTATAATCAAATCAAATAAGAAAAAATTAGAACAATGGGTATGAAAAATCAAGTAGTTTATTTGCTGACTGCATTATCACTTTCAGATAACTGTTGAAATATCTAGTAGTCTGTTTCCATAGCCTACTTGCGTGCCACCCGCTGTTGTGCAACACAAGAAACCGGCTGAGATGACCTTCCCCTAGTTTCATGCGATAATAAAAAATAACGTGACGAATAAAAAATGCGCATTACGCCACGCGAGGGTTCATTTACTTACAAAACTAAGATAGCCAGAATTCTTATTAAACTATTGAAATCTGCGGGATTATATTACCACTTTGTCGACACTCATTATAATTATACAATCATATTTCATTAATATTTATAGTTGTCCGTCAGTACGGTGGTGTGGATAGCGATACGGAATTCGAATCCGGGCATCCCGAGTTCGAATCTCACGCAATCTAAAAATTATATAATCTATTACACTCCGTGAGACTTAGCCAAGTGTTTATTTAATATTTTTTATTAAACCTAGTTTCACCAAGTGTATGGACGATAATTAATTTTGTCTTTGTTGTTACTACACTCCGGCTCGGTGAGTGCAACCCCTGTACTGCAATTGGGATTAAGTTCCTGTTGTACAGTGTAACATAAGTAAATAAATAAATAAATAAATAAATAAATATTTATTTGACAGGCTTTATTTATAAATATATCAAACTCAGGCTAACGCTCACTGCGTTTTTTTATCTTATTGACTCATTTTCTGTTCTTACAATAAGAGTGCCTAACTACAATTGTATGGAATTCACTTTTAAAAACAAGCGCAGAAACGCACTCTTTTTTTCTTATCTATCCAGATTCGTTAATAGAGGAATGAGCGTCAGTAAGTTGAAAAGTTTTGAGCATGTAAAACGTACGTTGAATGAAAAATTAATGAAACAGAGGTATAAGAGCGAACGGATGAATGTGATTGAAGGTTTGTTGCGTGATGAAAGATGCACCTTTTTAGATTTGTTGTTAGAGCATGAGTAAGTTGAGAAGATTTAAGAATATGGAACGTACGTCGAATGAAAGATTATTGAAACAGATGTATAAGAGCGAATACATGGAATGTGATTGACGACACTCCTTTCCTTTCTTATCTTTTTAGATTCGTTGTTAGAGTAGAGGGTGTTGATAAGTTGAGATGATTTGAGAATGTGGAACGAACATCGAATGAAAAATTAATAAAACAAGTGTTGGTGTAAAGTAGCAAATGGATGGATATATCTGAAGGTTTGTTGTGTGATGAAAACTTCCGAGTATGGGAAATAAACGAGCTTCTATGGAGGGACCTATGAATTTGGTTGAAGCGAGGATGGTGTGTGCGAGAATGTTTGACAAAGCTTAATTCTTTGATAAATCTGATGAGTGGATGTTCTTTGAATATTTCAAGGGTTTGTGCTATCCCATTTGATAAGCTATAGCAAGATATGAGAAGTAAAAACAAAATTTTTAATTGATAAAAACCAATAATATAGTTTAAAAACGTACCAAAATTTAAAGAATTTGATACAAATATTATTAGAATATTAAAAACATTAAAAGTGTAAGATTGGATTATATGATTTATTCGAAATTTACGGTATAACGTAATACTTCAATAAATTTAAATATACAAATATTACATTATTTGCAGTTAAACATAATTTTTATATATTATTATAGCTTTTTTTTTTTGACGTAAATTTTAAGAATTTAAATTATGACGTTTGTTTAACAAAATATTTTTGTATAATGGAAAAGATCTACTGATGTAATGGGTATAAACTTGAAATTATTGCAATCGTTTGTGGTAAATTCAGAAACCATTTTTTTCTACATAGCATTTTATATTAGGAATTCTCTGTGTCGTACTTTTGGTTTAAAAAGTTTTATTTTTAACTATTTTTGATCATGTAATCAAGATCGAAACTAACATTAATAATCGAATCGATGCAAAATGGTTCAAATGGCAGCTGCTTTACTTTTATTCTATACTTTATTCTAACTATTCTAACATCAGTTCAATTTTAATTTTTAATTCGTTTACTTTAGATGACTGCCGAACAAATTATAATAACATAAAAAATATACATGATTTATGTTTATGTAAAAAAATGAATGAAAGGTGAAAATAGGTAATTTCTTGATTTTAAGCAAAATAGGTAAAAAATGCTGATAAACAGGGCTCATATTTAATAGTTTGCCATGAATCCAATTCTGATTTAGAATTTTATTATGAAAATTTATCAAAAGTTTTAAAACCTCAAATCCCATCTCTAGTGAAAAGTTGTATTCATTATTTTTATTATAAATGAAAGATACAAATTAATATTATTTCTCGTAATTCCTAAAATATTTAACACCAAATTGTCAATTTTTTAGAAATAACTAAAGTGTGGCAAGAGGGTGAAATATCAATGGTATTTAAACAAACGCTCATTTAAAATGGACATGGACATTTTTCACACCCGTGCGTACCCGCGTGTTGTTATGCTTTTGCTTTTTTAAATCGTTTTTTGCGGTTTGATGAAAGAACTTATTTCATTATACTGTCGTGTTAACGAGTTTAGTGGCGAACTGTTTTTTGTCATTGCGTTTATTGGTTTTAATTTACCAACCGATAATCTGCATTCATATTTCATATTGAGTTAACACTGAAATTTAAAATAATTCTAGTTTCATGTATTAAATTTTAATAAGCTTTGAATTTTATTTGCTTTGCTAAACGATTTATTGCAGTGACATGCAGTTAAATTAGTTTTTATTTGTGAATTTAATTTGATGCTCATATTTTCAAATAGTTTATGAGTTATATTTTTATGAGCTTTTGTAATAAACAGAGAATTTACTACGTATATGTGGAAACCAATAGAATCACGAATTAATTTGAAATTTAACCAATAAAATCAAAGCTGTATGCTGTTCTAGAAAATGGGGTAGCAAGAATCCTTGAAATATTTACTGAATATTTATTATTAAATTAATCCTGTCCTGTATTTCGCTTTCAATGCAGATAGCAAAACTAGATATATGCATCTGTTGATAAAAAACAAAAATTTCAATGACATGTCGTTAGATGACAAATGACTGCGTTCCGAAATCAAACTGCAATTATTAGTGAACGGATAATCCTTGCTGATGAAATTACTATTGCTATACGTTTTAAATTTATTGAAATTTAATTTGTTTGAAATATAAATCTGATTTTAAATACATAAATCGCAATCCAAACTTTTAATACATCGCTTTCCCTTAATTAACTATCATAACTCCTCATTCAAGCTTTTATTTCTTCAACAAAGACAAAATTAATTGTCATCCATACACTTGGTGAAACTAGGTTTAGTAATTTTTTTTAAATAAACACTTGGCTAAGTCTCACAAAATTCAGCCTCCAAGTCACCTTATGGGGGCATCGTCAGAGGCTTCGTCACCAGCTTCTTCACGTGAACTTTGTTCTAGGTGAAGAAGTGAGTTATACCATACTGATGAGCTTTAATAAGAGCGAAACGCGTCTATGGTTACTAACTGTGCTGGCCAGCCTCTGACGATGCCCTCATAAGGTGACTTGGAGGCTGAATTTTGTGAGATGTTTATTTAATATTTTTTATTTTTTCTACTGAAATCTTTTGTTTAAGCAACAAACCTATCCATTTATTCCTAGATCATCTTAGATCATCTCTCGCTCTTGTCGAATATATTTTGACATTTTTTAACTATATATTCTTGAAATAAAATAATTTTTAATTGTGAAATTTTCACACTATTTTTTTACCTCACATATGTGTAGATAGTAATGGAGTAAGTTTTGTGCCAATTATGTAGTTATAATATACAATCTGAAAATGTTGATAATTCGATGATTAAATTCTTAGACAATAATTTACTAAATTTTAATATCGTTTTAAACTTGCTTTCTTATTAGATTTTTGGAATAATAACATAAAATTATTATCTGGCGTTTGAAATATTTTCAAACTATAATAAAAGAATATTTTAAAATGTTTCAGGTAATGATATTCAACATGTGGCTACGTAGTACTACCATCTTATAAAATAAAAAGGTACTAAATATAGTTTAACAATAGCCTATATTATTAAACTGTATTGATTGTGAACGCAAAGTTTAAATATCTGTTTTTTGCTTTTCTATAAATGCCTTATTTTAGTAGTATTGTGAGGTATTTTTTAACATTCAAACCACCTTAACTGACGCACATATATCAATCTTAAATTATATAGTTAAAGTATTTTGTTTCATATTTAAGGATTAGTCACTTCACATCTTGTAAGAACGTTAAAAAGAGTAGCCGTGGTTAAATATTTAGCACACTCTCTGCATAAGAATCTCAAATTTCGCTAGTGATAATTAATAACGAAACAATAAATACATCTTATTTTGCATCCACAGATATAATTAGAAAGAGATAGAAAATGATGAGGTTACAATAACTCTGTTGATAAAGTGGTATTGAGCATTATCGACAGTATAGCTGGATAATTATTTGGTAAGTTAATCCCTTTTCTTGAATTTTGATGAAATAAATACTTTATTCCAATATTTAATGTAATTTGAATCACTTAAAACATTCCCATACTTCCTCCCGATTTGTAATGGAGTTGTCACTTTGACGTAAGTAAAAATTTATTTTATTTTGTATTAATAAAGAATGTCATGAATAAATTCTGTATTTATCATTTCATTTATTTATTTATTTATGTAACTCTGTATAACAGAAACTTAATTATAATCATAGTACAGGGTTCGAACTCACCGACCCGTAATGTGGTAATTCATATATAATTTTAGCTTAAGTGCGATTCGAACTTGGGGTCTCCGGATTTGAATTCCGTAACCATATCCACGCCACCGTACTGACGAACATTACTTCACTTCTCTGTATTGTTAGTCTGCAAGAAGTCTTTGGTTGTTCATCTCTCTCTTAAATAGCGGATCTGGATTGCTTTATTCTATCAAAGTCTGTATAATAATTTTTATTTTTGCAGCGAAATAAATAAGGAAACTATATCTCCGTGTATAATACAGAATTTTCCTCTTTTGTGTGCTTAATATATTTAGTTTAAAATAAATGTGTTTCTTGAGCGAAAATGTAATATTCTAGTTGATGTTTCGACCGGGCTATTGTAACACAAAGTGAAATAAATAGCATTTAAATTAAATTTTATTTTCATTTTTAAGGTACAATTTGTAGACAGTCATAAATAAAAATGTAAAAGTACAAATGACATATTCATTTTGCTGCGACAATGTCAGCGGACAATCTAAAGCTCTAAAATCCAAAACATGTTTCATCCAGGAGTTATCCGGGATACGAGCTGCGCGTCCGCTCTATGGATTTGTCTTCATTTAGACTGTCAAACAAGTGCAAGCTCGGATGAAAGTTTGACATTGCGGAGTACACAGCCTGCTGACGTTGCTATATATGTCTGTATGTGATCCGAAGTCCTCGCACTCACATTTATGACTTACTTGATCATTTAAATTGACGTTTTTCAACAATTATAAACTTCTTAATTACTTTTAAAATTATATTATATATTTTCAGAGAGTAAACGACAATAAAACGATTTATTTTCCTTTTTTTAAATCTATATCGAACGTATCATACTCGTATTTTAATATATACCAAATAAGCTTTTAAGACTATTTTTAGTTTAGTTATATTTACATAAATACATATATCGCGGGGTTACTGCCTGCGAAGAGAAGATTAGTCCATTTTAATTAAAATGAGTTAAGCCAGAAATTTATTTAAACACCTGAAAATATGTATTGGTAGTAAAAAGGAAATAAAGCTATGGGCAGTATCGCAATATTACATACAGGGTGTTTCACAACTTAGAGCAAAAAATTAAAGGATATATTCTGTACGACGTGCTGATCATGAAACAAAAAGAATTTTTTTTTTTAATCGAAAAACTATTTCCATGTTTCCCAGTCCAAAATTTTTCGTTGCCACTGCCACTGGGTGGATAATTATGTTAAAGTTATTAATTAAATAAAATTCTATTATAAATAACTGCTAATAATTAAATTGTGTAATTATTCTTTCGTAGCTGATACCTACTTCATTGTTTGTGTTTAATAGGAAAGCGAATCCAGTGCAGTACTACAAAAAATGTTTTAGGTTAACAACCCTTAATTTTTCGAATTTACCAAAAATTATTTGTGAAGGTTTGTTGCGTGATGATGGATTTTGGTTGTGAGGAATGAAAGAGCTCGTATGGAGGAAGTGTTAATGTAGTTGAAGCGTGTATTGTGTGTCAGGATGAGTATGTTGACATGAACTGATTTTTTTTTTATAAATCTTTTAGTAGAGGCCCTGTGAATGTTTCAGGGGTTAGTGCTATCTCATTTAATGGGATATAATGTGATGTTATGTATGTATGAGGTAAGTGATTCGAATCCTTGAATACATTTATTAATTAAGAATTTGCATCAGATTCGAAACGTCATCTTAATTCATTTTCATTAAAGCCTAGTTATCTAAAATATAAGGAATTATTAGTTATTTTTATATCTTTTGCTAAACATAATTTATTTCTCAAATTAATCTTGCAATTAATCTTTTACAAACAATCTTATTCTGACATCAATTTTTTAGTCATAATTCCTATTATGTAAGTTAGTTTATTAATACTAGTATTTGAATATCGTAATTTTCAACAGGATATTTCTTTTAAATACACTTTTATTTTTGTTTAATATCTAGATTATATTAGTGTACGTTGTTTTGCTATTTATATCCTTTACCTGTTTGCTTAAATCAATATTTGATATAAACTAAAAATTTCATATTTCATTTTACTTCGATTTGCTATAATTTGTTTAAGTAAGGCATCAAATGTAAATGTTATAAGTGCATAGTCATAAAATATTTAATAAAATAACACATTTTTGCACATGTAATCTTGTTTTGTGTTTGAATAATCTGCGTTGTATACTGTGTAGTGGACTATAAATGCTTAACAAAATAACACATTTTTGCGCATTTAATCTTGTTTTGCATTTGGATAACCTGTATTGTGTACTATAAAGATTTTAATCTCTGTAGTTACACTTTGGAAGTTATATTCAAAACTACAATAACTCAATTACTAGATGTATTTGTAAAACCGACAAGATAACACCACATAAAGTTCAAGCAATCATAAATTCCAATCAAAAACTGTACATAAAACACGAAAATGTTTTCAATTTTAGCTTTTTCACATTCCTACAGGGAATTGAAATTAAACAACATAAAAATTATATTGCCAAACAGCGATAAATTCCAATGACAATTTCAGTGCGGTATTCGCACAAGTTGTATGCAGATACAGCGCAAGCATTATCTTTTATTTTTGGGTATAAAACAACCGCAGTCATTCGAGTTGGAGTCGACGTCGATGTTGGTCCCGACGCAGGACGGTAGGACTGCTACGAGTGCACGTCACTGGTGCGGGACGTCGTAAAAGACAATAGGTACCGCTGTGCCGCGTTCTTGAGAATATAAACCGTCCAAACGTATTGAATTAAAGACATTTCGCATATCGATGGCACCCGGGTTTTATGTCCCGACAACGCGCGGAAACGAACGGCCTTGTGGTGGCCGTGGACGCCTTGGCAACATCGCAAACGCGGCGGTTTTCATAAACTAGCAACCACGAACTTTTCACAACTCGGTTAATATTTAAATAATATTGATCTTCCTCTTCTTTCCCCTCTCAATGTAACCAAATAGCATACTTCAAATTGCTATATACTCATATGTAGACAAGCTTACAGTAAGAGAAATGGGGTTTGTCTAAGAATCAAAACAAACCAATTAACTAAAGTTCGCACTAGGATTTTAAGCGTTACTTTTGTAGATCGCGGGGATATAAGAAATAAGTCAGAAAAATACCTAAACGATTTTAGCAAACAATAAAAGTAGTTAAATAATAATAGCAACAATTTTTTTTCTAAATAATTTCTAGAGAATAATGCTTCCTATGGCTTTTATTTGATCTATTCTCATATAAAATAATAAGATATACTATGCTAAAAGCGAAAATTACAGTCACGGTTTAAATTAAATATTTCGCTGAAACTCGAAGTTACAATTGAAATATACAAATAATGATTGTAACTTCACAGTTTAAGAATAGATTTGAAAGTTTAAACTGCCAATATTGTTTAAATTATTTAAAAATATAAAATAAAATCAATAAATATATCATCACACCTTTTACCCGTTACTGGGTGTGGCAGATCTCGGTAAGTGATATATTTCTTTGCGTGAAATATGGTTACCAGCCGTCTAATCACGGCTTCCAAAGACGTTAGTGGAGGAGTGCAGTATAGAGCACAGATAAAGTGAATTATAAAAAGATACGGCAGTTATATGCTATTTTTGATTTAGAAAATTGACTCCAGTGCCATCTATTTCTGATTAAATGTGATCAAAATGATACAAAATATTGTGCACTGCAACATTAGATTTTCAAAATAAATTTCTATTCATTTAAGTACGTAATACCAACTAAATTATATTATAATAATATAAAATTTTATTTAAAAGATAAAATATTCCGCAAATTTCAGTATTTTAATATTTATTTTTCTCTGTTAAAACTTGATACATAACACTTTGATACAATTTTAATTTTGATAAATACATACGTTCATGGAAAATAATACATTCTGTAAAAAATTATTACGTTTGTCAAAATATCATAGATAAATCAGAAAAAACAAAGCTAATTCATTTTGATTTAATAATTGATATCTAAAACATTTAATAAATACATTTTTAATTTATCGAGATTATAATAATTCAACACGATACATTTTACATAGACTGGAAATGTATAAATTTTTATGTTTTAATTTTTGTCTATTTATTATTTACTATCACGCATTTAATTTAGGCAAAAACAGATGTCACCGCATGCCACATGCAACATAATAAATTGAATTTCTTTATAAATTTCTATCCCCTGATATAGAAAGTTTACTGCTTATAGTGTAATCCAAACCAGACTTATTATTTTAAGTAAGTTGAAATCTCCAGCAATCTTACTTGCAAAACAAGTGTTCTAATCACAAAACCATGAATGTTTTATCTGCAAAACTATAGCTGTTCGTTACAATATTTGTGTAGAAATTGAAATCGCAAAATTCCGTATACAAAGGAGAATCAATACCACGTAATCAAGTTGTTGTCTATATCAAATACATCGTAGTAGAAGAATAAATAAATAAATATATCATCACGTCTTTTACCCATTACTGGGTGTGGCACTCTGCCGAGGCAAATCTCGGTAAGTGATATATTTATTCGCGTGAAGTGCGGTTACCAGCCTTTAAATCACGGCCCTCAAAGATGTTAGTGAAGGGGAAGCCAAGTCACAGGGGTAGTTTTAATTTGGTAAAAATTGTTTGTCGGCTGTGGGAATCGAACCAGGGGTTTCAAGATCCACAGGCGGACTCGATACTACTGAGTAGGTAAGTATAAAAGTAAACTAAATAAATAAATATATCATCACGCCTTTTACCCATTACTGGGTGTGGCACTCTGCCGAGGCAAATCTCGGTAAGTGATATATTTCTTAGCGTGAAGTGCGGTTATCAGCCGTCAACTCACGGCCCACAAAGATGTTAGTGAAGGGGAAGGCACAGGAGTAGTTTCAATTTGGTGAAAATAGTTTGTCGGCTGTGGGGATCGAACCAGTGTTCTCAAGATCCACAGGCCGACTCGATACCACTGAGTAGGTAAGTATAAAAGTAAACTAAATAAATAAATATATCATCACGCCTTTTACCCATTACTGGGTGTGCACTCTGTCGAGGCAAATCTCGGTAAGTGATATATTTCTTCGAGTGAAGTGCGGTTACCAGCCGTCAAATCACGGCCCACAAAGATGTTAGTGAAGGGGAAGGCACAGGAGTAGTTTCAATTTGGTGAAAATAGTTTGTCGGCTGTGGGAATCGAACCAGGGGTTTCAAGATCCACAGTCCGACTCGATACCACTGAGTAGGTAAGTATAAAAGTAAACTAAATAAATAAATATATCATCACGCCTTTTACCCATTACTGGGTGTGACACTCTGCCGAGGCAAATCTCGGTAAGTGATATATTTCTTCGCGTGAAGTGCGGGTACCAGCCGTCAAATCACGGCCCCCAAAGATTTTAGTGAAGGGGAAGGCACAGGAGTAGTTTCAATTTGGTGAAAATAGTTTGTCGGCTGTGGGGATCGAACCAGGGGTTTTAAGATCCACAGGCCGACTCGATACCACTGAGTAGGTAAGTATAAAAGTAAAATAAATAAATAAATATATCATCACGCCTTTTACCCATTACTGGGTGTGGCACTCTGCCGAGGCAGATCTCGGTAAGTATAAAAGGAGTGACCTATATTGCAGTCGTTAGTTTCTTATAGCGATAAGTGTCGTACTGAAGGAAAATTTATCTGAAGTGTCTGTATGGGATTTAAATGCGTCCTCCTTTGCCGTTGCCGGTGCCGTGCTCTGCGCGACCCACGTTTTCGGGTCTAATTTAAATTCAACCACCTTTTTTATTTCTGTGCGAATCCGCGACCGCGTTCGACTCGGGAACTCGACGTCTTGCGGGAATTAAATTTCTCCTTGCGAAAATAACAGCTTCAGTGAGAATGGAAACGCAATGGCAACGGAGCACGGAAGGTGGTAGTGGTACCCGCATTCGCATTGACCCCAAGACGAGTCTTCTTCATTCCACGAGTTTGCTGAATAAACAACCACTTCATATTCAGATCTGTTTATCTGAAGATATCTCAATCTTGATAATACCTCGCTTCATAAACGTATCATTCTATTGTTTTAAATATCTTACTTTGTAATATGCTGATTCCAGAATAATAACATGTAACTGTTGTAATTATAGAATAAGAAAAGATTACATTGTTACAAATACATTAACTTTAAGGCCAGTTTTTCCGTCTCCTGATAAGGATTCTGATGACTATCGACAGAATAATTCCTGTAAATTCAATGGTATATTTTTAAATTATTGAAAACTTTATCTGGAGATAGAAAAACTGGGCCTTAGAAATCTAAACAATAGTGTCATTTTTTTTTCGATATTATCTGTAGTCTATTTATCGGTTGTATGCTGGTGTGTTTAGCGTTGCGGAATTCGAATTCGAAAATCTTAAATTCGAACCCCAATCAAACTAAAAAAACTGTCAAAAATGTTAACTTTTTTCACTAATATCAATACGCGAAGTACGTGATTTTTTCATCATTTACATTACCATAACAACGCGTATTTTGGGCATTATTTTGCATTAAAAATTTTTATGACGCCCTGAAACATGTGAAGAACAAAAATTATTCAAATTATAATCAAACTAAAGTTATTCAAAATATACCGAGTTGGGTGTCAAAAATGATATTAAAGCGATTGTCAATTGATTTTTTTTTAATCTGTTCAAATAAAGGCGGAGTTTAGTATCAAAAATTAAAATTTTAGTAAAGAAATAAAAACTGCCATTTAACCGACCGACAATTGATTTTTTAAAAAATTATACAAATTATGTTAAGTTTATTTAAACTTATTGTCGGGAATGTACTGAAGAAGATTTTTTTATAATTAACGACAAAAAATACGCATTAATTCACAGAAAAAATAAATAAGTACCACAACCATCAATAGTTATCTGCTTGACGCAGACCCTATTTGAATTCTCCAACTTCTTCTACTCATAGCCCTTTCATTTCAACATAACTTCTTTCTTCTATCTGGCCGTCTACCATTTTCCTCATTGCCTCTTTACCTTCTCCATCTACAGTCCCTCCTTTTATGTTCTTCATTAGAGTATCCCTTCTTAACGCATGGCCAACCGCATTTTATTCCAACAAATTGTTAATCCATTTGACATGGCGTATTTTTCTTATCCCGTCTCGTGGCATCAGTCATAAGTACATATATTCAATAATTCCAGCTGATTTAGTTTACTATAATTAATAAATATTGTGAATCTAATAAAAAAATGTTCAATTAGTTCCGTCAAGTATCAATGTAAAGTTTTATTGAATTGATAGAAATAAGATATCGTGTATATAAATAAATATATCATCACGCCTTTTACCCATTACTTGCTGTGGCACTCTGTCCTAGCAGATCTCGGTAAGTGATATATTTCTTCGCGTGAAGTACCGTCAAATTACGGCCTCTAAAGGTGTAGTTTTAACGTAGTAAAAATTGTTTGTCGCCCGTGCGAATCGAACCCGGATTCTCAAATCCACAGGCCAACTCGATACCATTGAGCTACCTACCCCATAAATATCGTGTACATAATGGAGGCAATTAAAAGTTGACACCTAATAATTACACCTAATGAATCATTTTGAACTTTTTGAAATAAAGTAAAGAAAATAATAAAATAATTGCGTCAATATTAATACAGAAATTAATTGATCAGAAGTTTTCATATCAGAAAACAAATTATGAAACTTAGGAACTACAAGATAACTATAAGACTTTAATCCAACAAGTTTGCCGAAAGAAAATAAAGAAAAAACAAGGGTACACATCGCTTTCTTATATCCATTATGCTGTATTAACGTGTTTCTGGAAGGAGACATGTGAAGCGGTTTTCAATCAGCTTCAGTTAGTTCAGTTCACTCGCTGCGAGCACATCTCGTATGCATGACTTTGAAACTTTAACAGAAATTGTTTTTGAATTTTAATACACCGCCGCGAAGATGCTGAATGAATTAAATTAAACAAAGCTTTGCAAGATGGAGTTGCTACGCTACCAGCCGCAAATCAAGCGATTTACTATAAACAAAGGAGTAAAATGAATCTTTCATGATCGGGAAATAACAATCTTTTTGTATGAGCTTCTGGCCGTCTTTCTAAAACACTTTTGACACAATTGAACCTGCTTTCGTATTCCGTTCTGGGACGACTACAATTTGGACTGTATTTATTCTGACTGCTTACGCGAATATATGCGCATGTGTTAGATTTTGCTTACCTAAATGTTGGTCCCTCTCAAAAATAACTTTCTTTGAACCTTGACTTTTGGACACAATATTTACAGCATCTTTAAAGAAGCAAAGGAATTATAACAACATTCCTAATTAGCATTTTAAGTAAATATACACGAATTGATGAAATCAAATGAAATTATAAAGAGGAAAATTTAAATACGACCAACTAAAATACAGTCGCCATGTAATTCAAATTATATGACCAGAGTTCATAGTTCCATGTTTAAATCCTGGCGGTATCCTAATTTTTGCCGCTATAATTCAATTTTAATTCATAAATTATCAAGTATTTACTTAAAATACCAAACGCAATAAGTTTTGAAACACTTCCAATAAAACAATTACCGATTGAAAAATGTTGAATTTTTTAAGCAAGCTCTTCAAAAGACCTTTCGTTTCATAGAAACACGATATATTTTGGAACATGATCAATTAAAACAATTACCGATTGAAAAACAAAATTACACGCCAGCCCGACCAAAAGGAGCCCTTTCATATATAATCATATAATGATTTAGAATACTTTTTTGATTATTCATCCAAAGCCTTTTCATATGATATTTCATATTAAATTAAACAATTGCCGATCGAAAAAAGTTCTTCCAAAGCTATGTTATATCATACCAAACACAATATGATTCAGAATATTATTTTAATCACAACAATTGCCGATCGTAAAGTTATTTTAACACGAAATGTTTCAAAATAATTTGACAGAAAAACTCATTATGGAGTGTTAACATATTTCTAACATTATACTTTATTCATCGTATTTGATGTGACATTATTGAAACTAAAAATATTTCACATTATTCTTTAAAACCGTTTAAGAAGTAGAGGAGGGCGAATTAAATGAAAGTGTAGTGAATTAAACTATTAAAAACGTGATTATTTTGTGGTACTAAATTTACCTAACAGATGGTATGGAGTAGATGGCTCAGTGGTATCGAATCTGCCTGTGGATCTTGAGAACCCTGGTTCGATTGCCACAGGCGACAAACAATTTTCGTCAAATTAAATCTACCCCTGTGGTTCCCCCTCCACTAACATCTTTGGGGGCCGTGATTTGACGGCTGGTAATCGCACTTCACGCGAAGAAATATATCACTTACCAAGATCTGATAAGGCAGAGTAATGGGTAAAAGACGTGATGATATATTTATTTATTTATTTTATTATGCCCGTTTCAAATGTCATTAAAATTCTTAATTTCAAATTTATAGAGCGAGATACTTCGTAACTAACCTAACCTAATCTGACCTAATAAAATACCCAATTCGTTTGATCGCATACATATCAGTTTTCAAATATTTGAAGGTTGGTTTTGTAACTTGACAGCTTGGTCAATTTCCTTTAGTTGAAATAAAAATCACTTGACATATCAAATCTGTAAAAAACTCATGTAAAATTTATATATTGTAAAATGATTGATGACACGGTCATACTAAACGTAGTACAATTTAGAGAAGTTGGTAATCCAGAATTGTACAAACTGTGTAATGTTTATTTCTCTATTATTTAGAAATAGCATCAGCTTCCTCAATCTCACATTCCTCTAACACTTAGTGTCTGCATACCTCTAAAGCATACATTCACATATATCCAAATGTAATAAAAACAAAGAGTGTGAAAACGCTTTCAAGTCGGTAAGTGTTTCTTCGAGCAGCCTCTGCATCCGTGGCTAGAACATTGAACTGTCATAGACAGCAAAAACAGTGCGATGTCAGCTACATCGGTCGCTCGTCAGCCGCTGAGCAATGTACCATTGTAGCAGTCTAGCAGTCCTGCCTCCAAGAAGCAGGAAATGTACGGTCTGATTAATTTGAGTTGAACACATTTGTATTAAAGTAAATTACTAGCAGACAGCACGAAAACATGGTTTCACTTTGATCATTACTGAAACCTATAAGGATGCATCGTCTTCTGTAATAATACTAACAATAGAATATTGAATAATAAGTGTTTATTTATTTATTTATGTAACGCTGTACAACAGGACCTTAATCCCAATTGCAGTACAGGGTCCGCACTCACCGAGCCTCAGTGTGATAGTTCATATAATTTTTAGCTTGAGTGCGATTCGAACTCGGAATCTCCGGATTCGAATTCCGTAATGCTATACACACCACCGTACTAACCCATATCCTCGTTTGCACCATTGACACTTAAATTTTATATCTGATTTAAATCAATAGAAGCAAATCGAATTAAAATGTCATATGAAGACAATTACATTGCTATAAATATTTGATACAATATTAATATTTAAGTTTCGTTGTTGCAAACGGACACAATTGAACGAATATTACAATTGGTCATACTATTTTTCCTCCACTAACATCTTAGGGAGCCGTGACTTGACGGCTGGTAACCGCAGATCACGCGAGGGAATATATCACTTACCGAGATCTACTACACAGGCATGCTGATATATTTATTTTATTTTAAATAGGAATATTTTGACCTTAGATTTAGGGCATTATAAAATTCGGTTAAAATGTAAACAATTTAATTTAATGACAAATGGTATTGAGTCGGCCTGTGGATGTTTAGAACCCTGATTCGATCCCCACAGCCGACAAACAATTTTCACCAATTTAAATCTACCCCTGTGGCTCCCCCTCCACTAATAACTTTGGGGACCGTGATTTGACGGCTGGTAACCGCAAAAAATATATCACTTACCGAGATCCGCTTAGGCAGAATGCCACACCTTGTAATGAGTAAAAGGCGTGATGATATATTTATTTATTTATATATTTATTTTATTTATTTATAATTTATTATGTAATCCTGAATGTATGTCCAGTTAAAACAACAGAAATATTAAAGAGGGAAATAATATGAAGCTATGAAGGAAAAGGGAACATTTGAATCCATATTGTATGTGTCGCGTGTACAGGGCCGGGCAGGCAGAGGCCGAGAATGTCAGCGTATCGAAAGCGCGTGGTTTTTTTATAGACCAGCTGTTTTATACAACGCATGCTTTGGCGAACGGTGCCACCAAACAACACTAGACCGACCCCTCTCTCGAATGTTCGATGTTTGCCACGAATAAATTCTCTACACTTGGAAAAAACAACCGAAAAACTAGAAACAACCAGAACATACTTTAAATAACATTGGAGTGTTTCGCCATTATTTACGTTTACTCGATTTAAATTTACGTCCCCAGGCAGACTGTTTAATTCGATGGCTGTAGATTTAGTTTGTTAAATAACTTGAATTCATTTGTCGGTACTGAATATTTAAAATCACGCCATTTCAAATATGCTGCAAATTAGTCATTAAAACTAAAATACTGTATATGCATTTTAAATTGGGTATTTAATAATGAATTATGCGCGTATAATAAATATGACAACCTGGCATTTTGTTATTAAACTTGTGAATAAATATTGACATTATTTTTACTGCACACACAATACAACGCATGATGCTATTTTAAATTTTTTAAACGCAAAACGAAATTGTATACACAATCATTTGTTCATTTACATAATTTCAGTTTGGATTAAAAAATCATTTGACATGTTAAAAATAATAAAAGTAATTTTATTACTTACATTAAATAGAATTAAGCACTCTTCTATAATTAAAGAATCTGAAATTATAAGTGTAACTTACAAAAAACATTATACTCGTAGTACCGAGATATAATGTCAAATGAATTAATAAACAAAACATTACAGTCAGTAATTCGATTAGATATTTTTTCACTTAAGTAATATTTGATATTTAAGGGGCGGCGAACTAACTGGCCATTAACATATGAAAATATATATTTTATATAAAAGATAAATTTGACAAACTGTGCTCTTACATTCAAAAAATTCGTTCCATGTAAATTTAATTTATGCCATAGGTAAAAAATTTAATACTGAAACAGCGTTAACATAATTCTACATTTCACACATTGGAAAAATACGCTAATATTACACTATAGCAAATAATATTACTCCAAACATTGTACTAGTTCTTAAAATGAGCGTAATATTTCTTAAATAGAGTAACACATGTGAAGTAGTGTACGATTATATTGCTGTAATTAAAAGGTAAACCAACAAAACTTCTTCTTCTGATGGCACTACAGCCCAAATCGGGTCTGGGCCTACCGGACACACCGAGCCGCAGTTTTTACACTGCCGGTTTTCGTAGTCGAATGCTACACAATTTAAGACGTATAAGTGACTAGCTTATAGCGCCCGAGTATGATAAATACATGTAACTGTATTTTATATTTTACGACAAATCACACATTGTCGACAGGCAGATTCGAACTGACGAACCTTGGTTGGGGTGACGTCACAGTATGTTAAGAGATGTGCCTTAAACACGCTCGGCCACCGCGCCTGTCAAACCAGCAAAATGTCGAGGGTAAATTGTCATGATTTTGTGCAGTAGCAAATAAATGTTGACTTCTGTAGCACGTAGTTTGCATAGGTTGTTGATAAAGTGTAGAATATTTGTTTGCTTTTTTTACGTAAATTAGTAAATTTGAAATTAAAAATATATACTCATACAAGTATTTTAAGTTATTAAATTATGTACTGTTTTAGAATACTGAACTGAAATATTTACTTTTTAATTGTCAACAATTATACTTCCTATAAAATATAACATAAAATGGGGTAGATGTGTAGTGGTATCGAATCGGTCTGTGGATTTGAGAACTATATCACTTGTCGAGATCTGCAACGGGGGAGTACCACACCCAGTAATAGATCATCATGTTATAAAAATAACGAGATGTTATATTTACTACTCTATATACGAGTATTATCTTTAACGTTATACATAATTACAATAATATCTTCGTTATTAATATTATTTCTTCATATTCTATTAACACTATATATTAACATTAAAAATATTGTAGTCTAATATTATATAGTTACACTAAAACTATACTATTTTTAACAGCTTCAATGTGTACCTTCAACCGTTTGAGCTTTTGTTAAAGTACACTAACAGTATCCGTTTTGGGAAATGTAAAAAATTTGACACTACATATTTTGTTTTGGAGGATACACCATTTTTTATTAGTTTAGTGTAACATTTTTTTGACTGCATCTAAAGAAGCTTCTCTCAAATAACGTAATAAATAAAAAATATACAATTCTAAATTAGTTGCGCCATTTAAACATGAGTTGACTTTTAAGTTAAAGACTAGTTAAATTGTCTTAATATCTTCGAGATAACCATAATTATTTTACGAGTCAACAATTCAGATATTCATTTGAGTTTTATCTAAAAGTTTCACAGTTCAGAATAAAATTCTGTTGAAGTAAAAATATTTTCATACTTTAATTAGTAACATCTACGCATTACATGCTACTTAACAGGAAGCAAAAAATAATAAACCAGTTTTACACGACGAAGAAACGCACTTTGCAGGTTAATTGCTTTTTAAGCACCGTCAATAATAAAACTGACATTTTCTTCGAGCCATTCCCTCGAACAACTAATATCCTCATCTCATTGTTCATTGACATTGTAAAACTTCACTTTCAATAATTATCTTTTGGTTTACTTTCATATTTTTAGAAACTTTAGACCTCATAATAATCTAGCTATGTTATTACTCCGATGTTAGTTTCATCCTAGTTGAATTCCCTGTGGTATTTGTATTTAATGTTGGTATCTCTGCTACCTGTTTGGAAAGTTTTCAGAGTAATCACAACACGAACCTATGTTTATTTCAACTTGTATTCACTATTCTGACAGCTGCTATATTTGTATGATTCTAATATGTTTGTATGGTGTTTATTTGTTGAGATTCATATAACTATGACAAAGTGTTTAATTGACATCCACATCCGATTTACTAAGTGATTTCCGATAATGGTTATAAAAAATCTGATGTGGACACCATATGACTTCCTTGTACGCGTATGAAACTATAGATATTTTTTTAATTGCACATATTTGACATTAAATCTTTTATTTTTTGTTCTAATCCATAGCAAACTTAATTTTAAAAAAAATCAAAAAATATATAATATTTAAATTTAGATAACTCGTTTATGCAAAAAGCTAATTTAAAAATTCTTAATGTGCTAGACGCAGAATTTAATTCTCTAAAACTTTTATTTGCAGCATTCCTTTCTAAAATTAAAATGATACCATTTTTTTCAAGGAAAACTGTTAGCAGCTTCATGTAATGTGCCACTTCCGGTTAGTCTATTTTAACCAAAATCTATTATGTTATTTCCATTGATATAGTAGTCTTATATATTAAATTTGGAAAGTTTTAAAGTATATTTGAATATAGTTTTTCATGAAAATATATTATAGGCTTCAAGTAAAGTACCACTTCCGGTAGTTGCATAATGACCAAAAAGGGAGGTGCACAACTAGATGTTATAACAGTCCTAAATATAAAGTTTCAATTTTCTACGGCTTACCGTTTTTTGAGTTATGCGAGATACATACGTACGTACGTACGTACATACGTACGTACAGACGGCATGACGAAATTAGTCAAAATGGATTCAGGGAGGGCCAAAATACCTATTTCCGTTGAAATCTGAGAACCGAAAATTTTCGCGATGACAATACTTCCTTTACTTCGTACAAGGAAGTAAAAACAGCTGATTTAATAAAATGTCAAGAGTTCTAATAAACGTTTTTAAAATTATGTTCATATCTAATGTTAGTAATGTTTTCTAATACGAATCAATAATGTGAAATAAGTAAACGTTGGTAACTATAAATTCAATATTGATGTTAGTATATCAATTTTGTAATATTAAACACAAACCTTATTTTATTTTCTACAAGGAATAGTAAATATTTTGCTTAAAAGTCTGCTTTATGTTGGTATTATAAATAGAAGATTTTTCATTTAACTGAAATAGTTTTTATACATATGTCAAAGTGTATTAAAGTACATTTTAATGTAGTGCTTTTATTAAACAAAAATCCGATAAAACTTGTTTCAATATAAATTGAAAAGGTTTTAATTTACTTTCTAGTTGAAAGCGAATTGATAGCATGAAAATAAAATCGTTTGTACTGGAAATAGTAAATATTTCTTTTGATCTAAATAATATTGTCCAAAGAATATATTTCAATTAAATCAAGTAGATTTTTATTAATATTGGCATATCAAGGTATAGAGATTAAACAAATTCTGTTAAAACTTGATTCAAAGTAAATTGTAAATAATTGGCTAGTTGCGTAAATAAAACTTAAATTTTAAACTTAATTTAAATAAATAAAAGCAAATTGAAGTAACATTTCAAATGGAATAATTGATATTGCTATCAAATATTCGAAATGTTTTTCAATTTATTTAAATTAAGTTTAAAATTTAAGTTCTATTAGTGCATCTATCTATAAAAGATTTCGCCTGTGGATTTGAGTACCTGTGTTCAATTTCCACAGACGACAAATAATTATCACTACATTAAAAACTACCCCTGTGGCTCCTCCTCCATTAACATCTTTGAGGGTTATAATTTGACGGCTGGTAATCGTATTTCACATGAAGAAATATATTACTTACCGAGGGTTAAATGCGTGATGATATAAGTAAAGTTCGTTTTTTGTTTGAAGGCAAATTGATAGCCTAAGAACTTAAAGTCCTTTATTTAAATTAATATGTTTAGGATTTAGTAGATATAAGGTGTTTTCATTTTTAGAATCTCTGTCATGATATTAAATAGCGATAGTTTAACATATTCAAACATCTTAGTATGTATTTAAATAATTTGTATACACTTTATAAATAACTAAATTGCTGGTTAAAATTTAAAATTTATCACATGATACCAAACAGGACGTGATGTTATTTTGTATAATTATTTTTCGACATTTCGATCCAGGATATCTGAAATTATCAAATATTATTTCAAATTTTTGATATGCAGGTGTCAAGATGTCAGACAGAATTATACAGTCACACGTTGACAGAAAATAAATGAGAATGTCGTAATGATTGTATTTTGTTTGGTCAATGTCCACTTGTACCATGATGTCACAAGAAGTGAAGGGAACAATTTTTTTACTAATTTCTAGACGTTATTATGTAAAACTTTTCAGCAATCAAATAAAACTTGATATTAATCGTAAAAGTTATCCATTTTTAACGAAAAATTGTACAGCCAGTAACACATGTTTTAACTACATATTTTTTAAATCGTCAAAAAAGACAACACTACATTCTCATTGGTTTAATTTTACCCTTTTTTACTACTTTTATTTATTTATTTTTTCTTGTAGATCATTCAAAACTTGTCAATATAGAATAAAAATGATATAACATTTAAACGATATTTCAAATTTGTTAAAAAAAGTATTGTATTCATGACTTGTTGTACAAATAACTTTTTTTACATTACTAGCCTAGAAATAAAATTATTTGCCCCTTTTTGATTCAAGAATTTACCTCGTTTTTACTCATGAATTGTTTTTCACTTTCGCCTGATTCTGCCTCTTCCTATTGCATTACAATCCATTGGGATATGGGCCTATCGGGTATACTAAGCTGCAGTTTTTATACTGCCGTACTGCCGGTTCTCTTAGTCAAATGCTATATTATTTAAGACGAATAAATAGCTAAGTTATAGCGCCCAATTGTGATCTATACATTATAGATTTGACGAACAATAGTTTGGGTGACACCACAGTATGTTAAGAGACATAAATACGCTCGGTTAAAATGTTAAAAAAGAATTTAATGTTATTCCTACTTAAGTTTAAGGCCATTAATAAACAATTCATGTCAAAATATGTATGTTGCATTATTAACCCTTTCAGGACGGCGCGCGAAAAGCATTGCCTGCACTGCTGGCCGGCGCCCAGGATGTATTGCCTGCACTGTTAGCCGGCGCCCAGAAAAAGTGTGTTTCATACGTAGAAAATATATTTTTTGGTAATTTTGATTTATGTCATAACTTTTTTACTTCCATGTACGAAGTAAAGGAAGTATTGTAATCGCGAAAATTTTCGGTTCTCAGATTTCAGTGGAAATACGCATTTTGGCCCTTCCTGAGTCCATTTTGACTAATTTCGTCGTGACGTCTGTACGTACGTATGTATCTCGCATAACTCAAAAACGGCAAGCCGTAGGATATTGAAATTTTATATTTAGGACTGTTATAACATCTAGTTGTGCACCTCCTTTTTTGGTCATTATATAACTTCCGGAAGTGGTACTTTACTTGAAGCCTATAATAGATTTTCATGAAAAACTATATTCAAATATAATTTAAAGCTTTCCAAATTTGGTATATAAGACTACTATATCAATGGAAATAACATAATAGATTTTGGTTAAAATACACTAACCGGAAGTGACACATTACATGAAGCTGCTAACAGTTTTCCTTAAAAAAAATGGTATTATTTTAATTTTAGAAATAAATGCTTCAAATAAAAATTTTAGAGAATTAAATTTTTAAATTAGCCTTTTGCATAAGCGAGATATCTAAATTTAAATATTATATATTTTTTGTTTTTTTTTAATTAAGTTTGCTATGGATTAGAACAAAAAATAAAAAATAAAAGATTTTATGTCAAATATGTGCAATTAAAAAAATATCTATAGTTTAATACGCGTACAAGGAAGTCATGTGGTGTCCACATCAGATATTTTTGTAATATGTTCCTATCTTATTTCTACAATAACATTATTTATTAAAAAAATTATAAATAAATTTAAAATCATTGATAATAAGAACAAAATACAATTACAATATTCAATCATTTATATCAGCCCGTCAGTCGGCTGAGAGCGACTGTATACAAGATCTTCGGATGTCATACGAGTATATGTTCGTCAACCGGCTGTGAAATGATGAAAATTTGAAGTACGCCTCGATGCTCATATATGAATTTATATATAATTTTTGCAAAAGTATGTCACCCAGCCGAGACTAGCATCTATGTTAGAACATACATGAATATCAACCGTCCTTAAATGCTAGTAGTAAGAAAAATAGTAGATACACCTCGCGAGAGAAGTGTGTTTCCTTGTTATATAGTAGGTTTAGGCTTCGTCTTGTACTCCAATATTACACCAAAGGAAAAGAAAACATACTTCTCTCGCTTCGTGTATAATATACTATTTTGTTATCCTTTAATTTGACATAATTTAAATATAAATGGATCCGCCCTATTGTCTTGTTTCTGTTGCATGCGATAAGTGGACAGCCGACCTTCACAACTCGTTGCTCTGCAGCAGCATCTAGAACGTCATGTGCATTTTACGATAAAGATTGTTCGGAACTTGCTGTTATATTTATCGAATGTCCGTTCGTCTGTACAGTGTACGGTGCGCTGTGTAGTCCTAGCGGAAAATCCTCGAAGCTAGCAACTAGCCTGATCTGTTTTACAGACGTTTCGCCCACATAAAACTCTTGTTTACGTTAGCCCCGGGGCTTTGCTAGCTGATCGCTCTGGCGATGCGGACACGGCCATAGATTGAGAGAAATTGTACCGCGTGCTGCTTCCGTCGCCATCTCTACTTGGAGGATATCATCTGTCGTAATAATATTTATTTATATTCGAAATGAAATGTCTTTTTGTAAAATGTTTACTGTAGTTTTGTTGATTCGTTTACGGGTACTAAAAATTGTATGCGAACTCTCTCATGAGTTTATATAATAAAAATAAAAAGGACGAAATCGATAATATGCAATTTATTCCGTTATTTTATAAAATATTTTTATAAAATGTAATTGGACTACAATTTCGACAGATATGAATATGGAAAAATGAATTCTGAATATCAGTAAATTCAATTACTACAATTTTTCTAATACACTTGCATAACAAGATAACAAATAAATGACATTGTGCTTATGTTTTAAAAGTATAAGACAATGGTGCTATTTATATTAAACGTGAATATATTTTCGGTTTTTAAACGATTCTAAAAGAACTTCAAATGCAATGGTTCAAGTTTTTCATATATTTTACTTCAACTATTATTCTCTAAAATAATTTAGAATCATTTGACATATATACATACTTTTGAAGACGTTATTGACAAGTTTTTATAAAAATTCTATATGAAGTCGTTTTTGGCTGAACTATGAGACAACCTGGTTCATAGTCAATAGTCGACAACAACATTCGCTCACAAAGATAGGTCAGTGGAAGAAAGTCGGCCAGAGTTCCTCCCCTCTACTAACATGTTTGGTAGCCGCGATTTGACGCCTGCTAACCTCAGTTTACGCACTATATATTAACCGAGATCTGGTTCTGCAGAATGCCACAATCAGTAATGGGTAAAAGGCGTGATGATATATGTATTTATTTAATTTTTATTCGCACATCAGTGTTATACTTACAAAAAAAAAGTTAAAATAATAAAATAATTACAATATATTTAGATAAAAATAAATATATATGTCATAAAGTCTTTTACCTATTACTGGATGTAGCACTCTGCCGTAGAAGATCTGGGCAAACGATATATGCTGTACGTCAATTGTGGTTACTAAATGTCAAATAACTTCAACCAAACATTTTGGTCCTCCTGTTCTCAAATCCACAGGTCGAAACGATTCCACTAAACCATCTACTTCGTAACATAAAAGAATGAATGTGATAATATATAAAATATCAAACTAAACACTTGTCTAGTTTGATATTTTATTATTAAACCTAGTTTCACCAAGTGAGCATTCAAAGACAATTAATTTTGTCTTTGTTGTTTTTTATTTAAATATAAAATTTAAATATATTTCATTCTATAGATTTGCTAACATGAATGATACTATTTAATCAATTCAAATTTTGTTGTATTTTTTAAAAATCTATGCTAAATGATTCAAAGTCTTATAAAACCTTTTAAGCCGTTGCTTCATTTTAAAATTTGCATAAACAAAAAAAAAATTAATAATTTTTGTTAGTTGCAATTGCAACTATATTAATATAATATAAAGAGATAGTAGATGAAATGACCCCTCTCATTCCTACCTGGGTCAAAAACTGTTCATAGTACCAACTATTATTATAAAATATAAATTTAAATAAAAGCATAATTTCCATTTTTTTTTCTTATTACTTATTTTCTAGCGTTCTCATATATTATGAAATTGCATCTACGTATCTAAAAAAGAAAACAAAGACTCAAAGCTCAAAGTAATATCTGAAGAAGGTAATGCATACGTGTATCAAATGAATTTCTTGCACATTTGATTACTCTAGTACCGATGACTTTGGAATAAAGACACGAGGGACGAGGCTATACGCTCGTAAACTTTACTGTTTGAGTTGCCACGCTTTGTACATATATGGTCCAAATTAAACTACTTTACTGCTACGTACACAAAACTATTCAGTTGTTTCGGATGCTCTTCGGGATTTAATAGCACAAAAAAAATGTTCAAATGTATTCTTATTTTATTTTAGTATATACTTGTATTTCTAGACTATATTGCTAAACAAAAGTCTTGGTCGGACAAAACAGAAACATAATACATAATATAATCGATCTGTGAAAGGCAAAAATAAATAAAATAAATATATCATCACGTCTTTTACCCATTACTGGATGTGGCACTCTGTCTAAGAAGATCTCGGTAAGTGATATATTTTTCGCGTGAAGTGCGGTTACCAGCCGTCATATCACGGCTCCCAAAGATGTTAGTGGAGGGAGAGCCACAAGGGTAGATTTAATTTAATAATCGATCTGTGAAAAGCGATGTTTCAGAAATCATATTTTTGTAAAATTATTTATTAATTAAAAAATTGGCAAATAGTTATTCACGTATCAAGAGCTGTAAGTGATATTTTGAGATTGAAGATTTTGTTTGAAGCGCAACCAAGGATTCCAAAAAACATTTCTAGCATTCACTTAACATTCGTGATTCATGCAATTATTTTTTCAACCAACAGCGAAAAATAATGTTTTAAATATTTTGAAATATGTTTGTTAAGTGCGTTGATTAATACATTTTTCTTTACCATACAAGAGTGGTAAATCATTCATTACATCCTTGTTATCCCGGATGTAATTACTCCTATATACTTACTGTGCTGGTGGTAGAAAACATGTTGTTTCTACTCCCGTACTTTAGTATATTAACATATATTATCTGTACACATAGGAACAAATGGATAAATATGATTGAAGGGTTGTTGCGTGAGCGCAAGATTCTGAGCGTGAAGAATAAACGAGCTTATATGAAAAGAATTATGAATGTGGTTGAAGCAAAAGTCGTGTGTCAGGATTAGAATGTTTGGAGAAAATTAATTGCGGGATAAATATGATGAATAAGGACAAGCGTATGATTCTTGATTTTAGATTCATTGGTTAGATTTTTCAAGTGTTTACCTGCAATTGTATGGAGTTCACCTTCAAAAACAAACGCAGTAGATGCTCCCTTCCTATCTTATCTTTTGGTTCATTTTCTGTTTTTACTATAGAGTGTCCAACTGCAATTGTGTGGAATTCAGTTTCAAAAACAAGCACAGGAAGATACTCCCGTCCTTCCTCATCTTTTTTTTTACTTCATTTTCAGTTTTTACTATACAGTGTGTAACTGCAATTGTGTTAAATGTATTTTTAAACAAGCGCAGGCGATGCTGCCTTCATTTCTTATAGATTCGTTGTTAGAGAAGTGGGAGTATGTGAAGATTTACGAAACAGGTGTACAGGAGCGAATGGATGAATGTTTGTTGCGTGATGATGGATTTTGGTTGTGAGAAAAGCAAGAGTTCGTATGGAGGAAGTGTTAATGTGGTCGAAATGAGTATCGTGTGTAAGGATGAGAATGTTGACGGGTTCGTGCTACCCCATTTAATGGAATATAGCGTGATGTTATGTATGTATGCACATATTTTTATTATGATACAGATTATTAGTAATTAACAGCACAGCAATTTATTTATTCGATAAAATAGTAATAGTTTTATTTTCTTTGCTGACATCGACGATAATATTTGTATTAATAATTTTTGACGTGGAATTTGGTCATAAAAAAAAATTGTGTATACAACTCGTGTATAACAACTTTTATAAACTTATATTGTTTCACGGTGGTAGACATTATCAAGTCAAATATGATAATAGTAAGAAGTGAACATGATTCCTTAAAAAAAAATCACGGTTAATTCAACATTTAAAAATAATTGTTGATCTAGTTAGGCGATAAGATATAGATACAGACTGATCAGCAACTGTTTTTCATGTTAAATTATCCACGAATTAATTAAATTCTAAACATATGTTGTACCACAATAAAACAAAATATGGTTATAACATAATAGAAAATACAAATTTGAATGAATCAGATTTAAATCATATATCTATAATAGTTGAAGTATTTGACCGAAGTTCAAAGTTCGCAAGATCAAATGTCGACAGTATCCGAGTATTTCTCTTTGTAATAAAATTTTAAAATTGTTTTTCTATGTTTCCTTTATAATATTATATTATATTGTATTCTTTATCAGGATTATTATTTTTGTTTTCAAATTCTCATATTGTCACAAAACGAAGAGAAGATTATAGAATTCTTATATAAAGAAATATCTTCAAACGATTTTAAATCCAAGTCTATAAAATGGTTGATTTAATGTACAAAGATTTATTGTAACAAAACGATATTTACAGAAAATATTTATGAATATTTGACTCTACAGGCATAATTCTATTCTTACGCTTAGATACTTCATATTTTAGAGTTCAACTCTAAAAATAAACAGACTAGTTTTGTTTTGTCTCAGTATAGAGTTTTTATTGTACCCCTTTTCCTGCACCTGTTTCAAATATGTCATTCTATTTAAGCGCTAACTGAGTTCACTGCGTTGTATAGCATTTCATAATAAAATTAAATTGAATCACCGTCATTTGTAAAAATACATGTGAAATTAAATATTTGTGGATACAATCACTTTTTGCTTTTTACGTGAAATGTTTAGTAACATATTTTTACCTACAATACCGATTCTAAATAACAAGAACACAGATTTGATTACAAAAGTGGAAATATCATATTTCATTTGAAACATTTTACAGTATTTGTAATCAATTGTTTCAAATAGGGAATTTTTCGAATAAACTCCAAAATGAATATTTAGTAATGAAGCGTAGTTACGCGTCACCGTTAAGTAATTTGTATCATTATAATTATATTACTGAATATTAATTTCTGTTCATTTATGTACACGCAGGTGGTTATTATACCAGTATTTCACGCAACTATATTAATATAAATATAAAATTTAATAATTCAAAATTAATAAATTATCATACAATAGGATTAGGATTGGAAAATAAACATAATTGTTATTGATCAATAATTTTAGTTGACGGTAACTTCATTTATTGCAAATATGAAACAAATTAGCAAGGGATCATACTAGGATTAAAAAGTATACAAATATTAACTTTGAATAGCAAATTGACATTTGGTTATTAACAGAAAACTATATGCAATAATTTTTCAATTGGCTACTACTGGACTTTTAGATTAGATTAGATTAGATGAACATTTATTTATGTCTTCCGGCTTTAAATCTTCAAAATAATGGGGGTTACACTAGATCAAAAAATTTGTTGTCTAGACGATCAAAGTTTCAAAAATATCATTTGAGTTTTTAATGCTATTAGTGTGACGTCAGAGTATTGAGATCTTTCTTTTACCCTCTCTTTCGCACATCTAGTCTATTCAGAATTCTTACAACTTTTCATGTGTTCTGTCTTCGTTTAACTGAAAGCTAATTTTGATGTTGTTTTGCTAACGTTGTTATATACAGTATAATTTAAATACATATCTAATTATTGTTTATTTATTAATTAATAAATATGTTACTTAGGTAAAACTGGTTGTTAAATATTGCTTATTTCAAAACTTATATTATTCTTATACCAAGGGCTGTTCCGATCCGAAAGTGTAAGTCGTGCGGGGTAGACGAGCTGCACGCTAAAGGGGCGGCAAGAGCCGCCCGCCCTAAATTTAGTTTTTTCAGAAAAGTTTAAAGAGCACTATTAATAACTACTGTCTATTAACTACTGTCAAAATAACTTTATTAGTAATGTAATTTATATAAAATTATTCTGATTATACTATATTTATACTTTATTTAAAAATAATTCTATATATATGTTTACTGGAATTTAACAAATCAAATGTCGCGCATCGCAACTTGTTGAGATATATGATCGTTTTGTCGACAAGTCGCGCAAGATTTTAGAAGAAATGACTTGTTTTAAGTCAGATCTTATAAATATGCACCGGGTAGGATGTTGTGTTACTTTAAATTTGTAAATTTTAAATTCAACAACTTCAAAAAATTGTATATGTACTATGTATTGTTATTATATATTTATATTACTAATTATTGTATGTATTAATGAATTAATGTATAATTTTAATAAATAAAACGTATATATTTTTTATATTTTCTGCCTGTGTTTTATGTAAGGTAAAAATATTTCAGTTTATCAACAGGAGGGGGCGAGGGGGTCGCAAAATTATTCTCGCAAATCGTACCAATGGTTATCAAGTCTTAGATAATCTTTTAGTAAATTAATTTTTCTTTTTGAAATAACTGATATCTTTACACATTTTTAAATATTTGATATAAAAGTTATTTATACTCAATTTATAAATTTTTTTAAGTGATAAAATAGATCATTTATGTAATTACAATTATTCCTGAGCTCCACTGTTAGAGGTCCACATATCCTTAAGTCTGATATCAAAAATTTTAAAAATATCATTATGGCCTAACGAATAAAAATTACGACTTTCTAAAACTGTATATGGTTTATAATTTAGATGACATTTCATTAAGAAATTTAAAGTCTCTAGAATATTTTATTAATTATCTATATTACATTTCATTTCAATAAATTGAAATTATCACCTTTATCCATTAAATTCCGACGTCTGCATTATGTAATATCTCATTTCTTTTTATTCTTTCTTCATTCCATCCATGACATCCTTCTAGCAAGTGCCTCACAGATTTTACAATTCTTATTATTTTCCAATATTTATTAGCCTTTCCTTCGTACTCGCATCTGAATTACGTATTACTATTTATTAATAAATTATAGAAAGATAGAATAGGTGACAAGCATTAGCATAAGTAATACATAAGTATGTGTTTTGAAATTAGCACTATGGTTTCTAGAAATTTAATTAAAATAGCTGTCATCTGTAAAATTTAATGTAAAATAAACGTGTTTGACTTTATGGTTTTCAGACAGTTATTCTAGGGACAGATGGCATGTTTGAGATAAATAATGTGTTGTGCAGAATAACGGAACAAATATGTACGTTTAATAATAGAAGTTTATTACTAGGAAACTTGCAGTTTAATGTATGAAAATAGGAAAGTGTCGAAGTACTCGTTTGTTTGCTTTTTTATTTACTAAATGATATTTGTATCGTTTCAATTTAGAAAAGTTGAAAGTGAGTATAACGTAAATATAGTCTCCGCACTACAAACACCGAAAAGCATACAGTGAATAACAAAAGTTTGTGTTCAAAAAACAAAACAGTAAAAGAAAAACTAAACAACAAATTTTGTTTGCCGTGAACACACATCCGCACCGTACAAAGGGAGCGAAGTGTAAATTCACACCCGGCATGGTGCCGTGTGCAAAAGCGAGAATCGATCGATAATAGAGCAGCGGGACGAAGTGGAAACCGAGAAGAAATGCGGATATTGGTGGAGGCAAAGGCCTGTCAACCGGAAACATCGCTGCCTTCTTCTTATTCATATATACCCGGAGTTTAACCGGATATGATTTTAACACCCGGAAAAATTCCACGGCATCGCGTCACGCGCTGCGTTCAGTTTAACGCTAGATAAATATCACGCGCGGAGGAAATTAACGTCTGGCAAAACAGATTTGAAAATAAATCGGGTGACCGAATAAATAAAATAACGCGGTGAGATGACCGTTTGGGAGCGTTGCGTGCCCCAAGCCTGACCTGACCCGGGGGAGCGAACCCTCTGTCCGGATGCACGCTGCAACCATCCTTCAACCTTGCGCAAATATTAAAATTCAATCTTCCGGCAAAAATGAGAAAATTAAATTACTAACAAAAAAGTCATATTTAAATTAATGGAGCATTTTCTTGTAATTGATTAAATTTTCGATAAAATTATGTATTATGTGACAGCATAAAAGTTTTGAATGTGGCAGTGAGTTAGTATCCCAGAGGAAGAAAGCAATGCCACCGAAACGATAAGGTAAAAATTAATTTTACTTTTCTTACACATTTACGTGCAAATGTAAAGAAATTCTGATCTGAGATTAATGATCCGAAAATATGATGTATATATACCCTTGAAAATTTGAATCGATTACCGTGAACTTTCTTGACGTTTATGTGACGTGGCATGTTTTAAAGAAAAAAATAATACGCTGAAATTGCTTCCGACAACTGCGAAATGTGATATTGCAGGAATGGAACCTTTTTACTTCTATTATTTCTCCAGACTTTTATATCTGCTACGAATGATAGAGATATATCCGGAGATATCTCAGCGAGAAAGAACATTTTAATATATTTCATATGAAACCCTCATTCTACATCCGCTACTTATATCTATTGTTGTCTTGTATTGTATTATCTTTTTATATTCATATAGCGTTTTTTTTACACCTACAGAAAAATGACTACGCAAATAAAAATATAAACTTACCTTACGGATAGAATTTAGTTTAATCGCAGCACACCTGCAACAAACACAAACAACTTATTAGAATCTGCTACTGTCATGTAATAGTATATTACATAATAAGTCAGGAAACTGATGCTTTACTTGACGAAGCGGTTGTTTGAAGTACGAGGCCGTTAGGCCGAGTATTTTAATTCGCTGAGTCAAGTAAAACACTTTCGTGACGTATTATGTATTCTCTTTTTTCTGAAATCGTTCATATTTATATTTTATCAATATAATTAATAATAAATATTTCAAAATGTTTAATTTTTTGGTAAGAATCATATTGGCAGCAAACTACATATCCAAGGTGATAACAAAAGTTGTTGAAAACAACATCTTATGTGAAAAATCTATTGAACATATTTATGTCAAAAGTAATATTGTTGAGAGAAAAGATTTCTTTATAATGTTGGAAAATATAGATGAAAATGAGTATGAGGCGGTATTTTCAAGTACTCCTCCTGAAATATTAAATCAAGCAACTGCGGCTGTTGAAAATTTATTACCGAGCAAGTCCAAAGATCGATATGATAAAGAGTATGAAATTTGTACGGATTGGAAAAAGCAAAATAAAGTAAATAATTGGTCAGAAAATGTGCTACTTGCTTATTTTATTCACTGAATCTCCAAGTAATTTATCGATTGCAACAAATAATTTAACTTCAAATTCGCCAGTGTCATGCATAAAATTTAGTAACTTAGGCAATTGTATATTTATTATTAACGTCATTGATAAAAACAAATAAAAATCTTATTAAATTTTTTAGTTACTTAGTTTATTTACTTGAGTCAGGTAAAGTACTTTCCTGACTAGTCAAGAAAATACTTTACCTGACTGTTTTGCAAATATTTTGGTAAACGCTTACTTTCCATACTAAAATGCGTCAGGGAAGTAGGCATTTTCTTGACGATTTCAGAAAAAAATAATTATTGTTTCAATGTATTATCAAAGCATTATTTATTTTAAGCACGTGTACATGATACAAATGTAGAATTAATTTACTGATAGTATTTGCAGAGTTAAAAACAAAAGCAGGTAAATGTAAATCACACAGATATGTCGTGACAAACGCACATCATTATGAACGCACGTAAGTCAAAGTAAAACTGTAATTATCTAGTTAAATGGCTGATATTTAAATGTATCTGTTTGGTTAATTATACCAACGAAATGTATTTTTAACTTCATTCAAACTTAACTCCAACGCCTGTTACTTTATTATTAAAAAGACTTATTACCACAATTTGTAATTAACGTTTCCATAAAGTAATTAAATTAATTAAAGTGTGTCGACTGGTAATTTGTATTAATTAATACAATAACATTAATGTTTAGTTTATCCACGTTGTATGATGTAATGAGGTAAGAAAATACGTGAATATGAGTAATGTTTCTAATTATATAAATTTCATGTGCACAAATGCTATAATATAATAATATATTTTACATTTGTTATGGGTTTTGGTTGGTTTATGTAGCGGTATTTATCATTTACATTTATATTAAGAATTAAGCTAATAACAAAAAATAATTATGTAATGTTTATGATTAAAAGTAATTTTAAGTTGTAACTTAAAATAGTTGAAGGATAAATACATACTTGGAAGACGACTTGATGTTTATAATAATTAATTTATAACATTTATAGTAGACGTTTCGGAATCAGATTGGTTACATTATCAATGCACTACAAAAATTGAAAAATATAAATAAAAAAAATATATATCATCACGCCTATTACCCATTACTGGATCTGGCACTCCGCTGGAGCAGATCTCAATAACATCTTTGGGGGCTGTAATTTGACGGCTGTTAACCGCACTTCATGTGAAGAAATATGTCAGTTACCGAGATCTGCTGAATTTTAATTCTAACATAACTTCAATAAATAAGAGAATTAATTATAGTTCCAATTTTTAAATAGAACATTTGAAATAAAAGTTAATTAATGCGATATACGAAAAAGGCGTATAAAAACATGTGTTACAATAATCATTTGTAATGTTCATTATAAAATAGGTGAATCGTGTAAAACTGGCGTAACATTTTGAAACATTGAAAATTGTTTTTCGACATCAGGGTATTGCAAGATTTTGTGAACTCTTCTGACGCCATTGTTTGCAAGTTTTCGATTTATAAATATTGAAAATAAACAACAAATTTATTTTTCATTAAGGACTAAACAAATACAAACAAAGACAAAATTAATTGTCCATCTGCTTAGTGAAACCAGGTTTAATAAAATATTTAAACACAGCTTCTTCACGTGAAGTCGTTCTAGGTGAAGGAGTAGGTTATACCATACTGATGAGCTCTATAAGAGCGAAACGCGTCTATGGTTACTAACTGTGCTGGCCAGTCTCTGATGATGACCTAATAAGTTGGCTCAGAGGCTGAAAATCTTGTGAAACTGTGACAAGTGTTTGTTTTATTTGACTAAACATATAATTTCTAAGATCGAAACGTCGTCAAATTAATATATTCAAAATAAAACCATGATAACATTTTTGTTTCTCAATACAAATATTTTCAGCTTAATCAAAATGTTACTATTAAAAATAATTTTATATGAATAAATGAATAAATGCGATATGGAACATATTTGGAATTAAAATCAATTTTAATTCAGTTTAACGTACTAACATAATAAAATTGCAATTTTTCTGTGACATCGGGGTGTTAACGAGTGCGCACATCCGGTTGTTTTTATGAGTATGGTTACGGGATTCACTTTACTGACCAACAAACTGCATTTAAATTCTGGATTAGCGGTAACGCAGTTCGGTGCACAATGTTACGCTACATTAGCTTGTTTCAAAACTACTAACTGCATTGCAGCACTTATTCCATAATCAGAGAAGATTTTTCTTTCTATTTTACATCAAAGAAAAGTTATATTACTCATAGTCTTCTATTTCCATTTATTTATTTATACCAACTAAATTAACGCTTTTCATTTTAATGTTGAGTTATTTTAAACTTTAACTGTATTTTAGTAACTAATTAAAATGTGTCAAATTAAAAAATCTATACGGAGTAAAGAATTTTAAAATTAGGGTATGAACACCTATGATTTCATATTTCAATGAAAACTGTCATAATTGGCTAGTTTCAGCATGTATATCATATGTCGATAAAATATTGGTGAAACAGGTGCATTCATATGGTGAAATAGAAATAGAATGGTTGACTATATGTTCCTTCCACGATATCAGTAAAAAAATTAATAAAAGTTTCAAATGTTTGCTGAAAATCTGAATTACTTATAAAATTATGAAATTTATGATTACTTTGTACATTACTCGTATGAAATAAAATTTGTTCCACGTGAATATGGCAGATATTTTTATCTTTTTATGTTTCTGTTGGTTAGACGTATGTTTAACATTTTAAATATATATTTATACAGGGTTATATATGTATATGTGATACATAATGAACCTAAAAATGTAAAATTTTTTTTTTTTATAACGAATACACAAAACCAATGTTGTGACACTGTTTTTCTTAAAAACGATGTCACAAAATTTGATTTTGTACAACTGTTTTAAGGAACTTTTTTATTTGTAAAGTTGTCATCCTGTCAAACAAACACATCATTTTAGCTGTCATTGCTTATATAATTAGAATTTACTTTTTATGATAAAAAAAACATCAAAAAATAAAACTCTTTTCTATTTACTTAAATTTACAGGTATTTATTTTTAGTATGGTTTTGATAATATTATGAAAATCTAACCAAATTTAGAAATGTCAGAATAATTTGAAATTCAAATGTTTTACAACTGTCAATCTCACCAACATTGACAATTTTTATTTCTTTTTTAATAATAATTTTAAATAAGAAGTAAATCAATGCGTTATAAGAAAAATAGTAAGAAAGACACGTATTACAATGCACAATTGTAATACTCACACTTTGTGTAAATCGCCTGCGGTTTCGTATACGCAAACTTCTTCGTATTACCATGAAGGTCATTGAAATACTAATTTTTCAATGTACTATTGTCTAAAGTAAATAATTAGTAATATTGAGAGTTATACCAAGATCTGCTACAGCAGTGTGCCACACCCAGTAATGGGTAAAAGTCGTGATGATATATTTTATTTATATCCGTCAGTACGGTGGTGTGAATAGCGATACGGAATTCGAATCCGGAGATCCCGAGTTCGAATCGCACTCAAGCTACAAATTATATAAACTATCACACTGCGGCTCGGTGAGTGCGGCTCTGTACTGTAATTGGAACTAAATTTCTGTTGTACAGCGTAACATAAATAAATAAATAAAACGTAATTTTTACTTGAAATTTTTATAAATATTGGTGGTTAATATCTAAAGTTTCATTGAATGAATATATAGAACATTTTAGACCATGTTATAGTAATTTGGGTTTTAAGAGTGTAAAGTGATTCAAAATACACTAAAATAAAAATAAATCTAGTATACGTCATATCTATAAATTTTCTAAAAATAACTTTATATCTAGATATACAATTATTCAAATCATATCTACCAGCATTACAATTTTGTCTTCTCATTATTAATTTATTTAAGTTCTCTTCAATTATGAACTGTCATCCAAGATATTACAAGAAATTAAATTATTTCAGAAATACGAAATTGAAGGTCGACAGCCTCATAATGATACGAAGAGCTTAAGTATATTTTATGCAGTAAATGTTTTTTATAGTGTGTAGAAGCTAAGTGAAAGACACGTAGGTGTAGAAGATGGGAATGAAGCAGTAGTTTTTGCTGGTTGTTCATCGTCGCGTCGGCAGACACCGACGGCTTGTTGCGCATGCTCTTAGATCTCGCCGGTGCCTAAGTAATATATATGGTCCGCATTAAGTCAGCTCTGCGTTTCGCAGGGATTCCATCCTCCTTAGTTCGACTCTAAATGTAATTTCCACTTTCTCGAGCTTACAAAAACACATTATCTTGGGCGAAACTTTAAATTCCGGAGCAAAACAGACATGAGAATTGCGTGCCAACGTTCATTCAGAGCACAATACAAATGGGGATATTACAGCGCGGACGGAAAATTAATCATGGAACTTCATTTTATGTATTGACTGTGTATAATTGCTTTTTCAACTTTGTTTCGCAGCACAACGGACAAACGGCCAGCCGTAGAAATGCGTACACGTCAGTTTTATGTGATAACAGTCTGGGTTGATGTCCTTTTGATGGTATAGAGACCGCCAAACTCTATTCGCATTTTATTTGCCTGAATGAATTTGCACATCATTCCAAATTATTTCCTACAAAACATTAAATTTCAATCGACCAAGGTTCGTAAAGACCCAGAGCAAAACAATTTGCAAATTATTTTGACCGATTTGGCGGTAAGTTATAGTTTTTTTTACGAAGTTTTGACTTTTTACACAACAAAATGTCGTGGATTATAATAATAAAGAGTGCCTCTTTAATTTTTAATTAATATTTAGCTCGTCGACTCTCAAAGAGGCGAACTTGAATGTTTAGTACTACAAAAATGTAAATATATTTTTAGATATCTTGGACAGAGTCCCTAGATGGCTAAGCCAATTTAGATTTATGTGAATGTATGAATATGTATGCCAATTGTTGAATGGAAATTCGAATTATTAAATTTATAAATGAAAAACAATGGATTGTATTTTGATTAAATTTTTATTTTACTGGCGATTCTATTCAGGATTGGGCAATTATCAAAGTCTTTAAAAAGTTAAATCAAATTTCATTTTAGTTTTAAATTTATTTACAATATTTGTAAAGTCGAAACCATATTTTGTATAAATAAATAAATGAATATATCATCACGCCTTTTACTCATTACTAGGGGTGGCACTCTGCCGTAGCAGATCTAGGTAAGTGATATATTTTACGCGTGAAGTGCGGTTACCAGCCGTCAAATCACGGCCAGTTTGTCGATTGCGGGTATCGAACTCGGGTCCTCAAGAACCGCAAGCCGACTGCATACCCGCTAAAACACCAACTTCATATTTTTGATATTATGTATATCGTTCACTCGGTCATCGGTTGCCAGTTGTCGATCATCAGTCGTTTGCTTTTCTTTGTCTCTCAAACTCCTACAGTTTTAAATCGATTTGAACTGTTTTTTTTTCACAGGTCAAGTTTGATCTATATATGACTAAAACATTTCAATTGTACATATTTAATTATTCAGACTATTTTTTAAATATACGCAGCTTTCATACTATTCAAAATGACATACGTAGATAATTGACGAGCTTAACGTATAGATACTTCTATGACTTCTAAAGAAAAGAAAAAGTATATGTATTTGAATAATTTACAAAACGAAATGTTATTTAAGCACCTAGTGCTAAAGATTGCACTTTATTGCACAATTGGATAGCCAATGGCTCGTGTTGCAAACCCATGAGTTCAAGACAGTTTTAACACGAGTTGCATACATTATTATTTCTATAATGGAATATCAAATATAACATTTATTTTGTATGTTACTTAAGTTTGTTTCATAGCAAATATTTTATTATATTTGTACAGATATTACAAAATTATTTCTCACCATACTTGTTCAATGTTCAAAATGAAAATTTAATACCGTTGAAATGAAAGACATACAATTTAAACATCTCAGTTATCATTAGATTTTAAGGAGGCATGTGAACTGAATGGTTTTGATATGAACGTACTAATCAGAAATGAGTAGTGAGAAATAAGTAAAATTTTTTTGATCAATGAGAAATCGATTTAGAATTTATGATTTGATAGAAATTTAACTACATTATGAATACATTTGTAGCATACAAAACATTGACTCCGTCAGTACGGTGGTGTGGATAACGATATGGAATTCGAATCCGGAGATCCCGAGTTCGAATCTCACTCAATCTAAAAATTATATGAACTATCACATTGCGGCTCGGTGAATGCGGACTCTGTACTGGAATTGGGATTAAATTCCTGTTGTACAGCGTAACATAAATAAAATAAATAAAATATGTTCAATATTATTTGCGGGGTAGACTTTTTTTTATCATAGACTCTACACTAAAATAAAGTCGTTGCTTAAAGTATGTATTGATAAGTCTTGCAGCACACTGGATGAAAATCTCTTAGTTAGACAATAAATTCTCTAATAGATGATCTAAAACTATTAAATGAAACAGATGTAATTTATTTTTACTGCATAGAATCAACTTTAAAAGCACAATGATCAAACTTGCTAATTGCTAACTCTTGTAACTGAAAACCAAGTCCTTAACTAAAATTCATCATTCGTGGAGCAGCAATAATTAATATTTTATGAAACGTGACAATGGATTCGTTTGAAGTACTCATGGCGTCAATTATTTAAAAATCGTACATCTCAGTGCAAAACTGCAAAGTAAGTAGTAATAAATAAAACAACAATAGAAATATCTTGAGCACGGAGTAACTCAAGAGGCATTTCAAATAATTTCAAGAGGACAAAAAGTACATTTTAGTGATTAAAAGTGTGATGCACAGAGGGGCTGGACTGAATTGAATGGTGCAACATATAGAGAGGCGCGAGCTGGAGTTGGAGCACTTGAGAAGAAGACGTTGTTAGCTGCGACGCTGGGCGAAGTAGGATCAATGACACGGCACGGACACGTGCGAGCTCAAGAGGAATTGGATGGCTTACAAGGGCAGACTGAATCAGATGAGGCAGGGACGAGGCGTGGGAGTAACGTATTCACCCTACGCTGTGTAAGAGAAGCTGTTTTATACAGTCACTTAGCATATAACAATGTAAAGTCTTTTGATACAATGTTTATTAAAATTGTTTTTTTAGACTTGAAACTATCTCTTGGGATTAAAAAGTGATTACTTTAACAACAATGGAAGATGGTGGCGGCGACCTACAGCAACTTTGGCGCCACACAACTAAGATACCTTTCCAACATTTTATAATAACCCACATCTACCCAACATAGCTTTGACAGCTCGCACTAGCGCAAATTGCTAGAATATTTGAAAACCCTATGTTTGTACTTGTCAATTATTGTGGTCATGTTTGTGTTTCGTGTTTATTTTATATTTGCATGACAACTAATAAGTGAACAATTGTGTAAAAATGCGTTCTTTTATTTGCAAAATTTACAAATTGCACGCATTTAACGTACTTTAGTTCACTGTTACCATCTGCAACGAGCTTTGCTCTGAATCTCCCATTTTATAGTAATGTTATTCATGATCATTCTAATATCGTGATAATATTATTGAAGATTATTTTAAGAATAAAATTACAACCAATTTTTGCAAAATGTTCAAATTATTTTGAAACGTTTGACTATATTTTATTCGTAGTAAATATTAAGTAGGTGTAAAAGGAAATGCGTTAATGCTAACTATAATATAAGAACAACCATTGAATCGTTGTTTCAAACGTGGTAATAATTATATTTATCTATTTTTCTAACATAATAACTAAAATATTTTTTTTTACTCCCGTTATTAAAATGTCATTTAATGTATTGGGTCCTATGGAGTAAACAACAAGCTGTGGCTTCTAACGTTTTAGTCACAGCTTGAGATATTACGCACGGAATGAAGTTAACTTCGTGTGTCTGTGATTATACCTTAACCCTACTTTTTAAATAAATCATAAAACTTTACATTTTAAAGTATATGACTCGCTTTATAAACTCGTTAGATACTTATTTTGTATACAATTGTAACTAAAGAGAAGTTTATAAAACTTGTTACATAATATACCAACTGATTTAAAAAATATTTAATTCGATACTGTACCCACTAAAATTAAAAAAAATTATTAGTTCAACAAAGTCTAACTAATCATAGTTATAATAGTTCATATTTGTTATTGTTTTGTAAAATATTTAGATACCATACCAACCACCAAAAAAACGCAATTATCAGTATTACATTTTAAGTTATTTCTTACATGTAATAAATTTTGTTTTATTTTCAATAGTTATTGTTTTTAATTATCTAGATCTTTTTCCTATTAGTTAGATATTTTCTCCAATAGTTATCTCTTATCTTATTTAAATTTAAAAAGATTAGTTATCTTTATCTAGATAAAAAATGTTATTATCTATAGGATCTTAAAGAAACGTCGAGAATTGACTTTTGAATACAATATTTTAATCTGATAGAAATACAGATTCACATTAAAAAAGCAAATAAAATATAGAAAGTTTGCAAGTACATATAAAAATAAAAGAAGTTAGAAAGTTCAAATGTTGCTTTTGCATCAAGAGAGCATCTCAAAGAGAGTACGTGATTTTTCAAATGAAATATATTCCAGTTCAAGCACAAAGAAATCTCACATATCCTTGTCTTAGAAACGACTGCCAACAACTCTTCTAGATTGTATCATAGCCCGGATGACAGTCTAATATTGGCTTTATTCTTTCACGCAAAGTTCAGCGAATGAAGTGATAATGGGAACGCAATTCTCAACTCATTCAAGATAAATTGGGCATATCGGGCTTTCAAACCTGCTACTTTTTCTCTGTTAAAGCTCGCTCACGTCGCCACTAGGCCAGGAGTGTTAGAGCAGGATCAGGATCACACGGCAACGAACCATTCACGCGGTGAGTTGCGGCCGCAATGTTTAAGGCGTAAGTACGTAGTTCCGTTCCCGCGCGTTCCCGGTTCATATTAAATTGTTTATGCATTGTACGTTCTTGTTAGGGCGCCGCGAGGCTTATTATCCGCGCGTTTCGACCGTTCACGGTAAGCGATATATGGGATACGTTGCATAAACAGGGATAATGGACACATAACGGTCGGCACAATGGAAAGTTGAGCCAGCACAGGTACCAACACACGCGCTGTTTATATGGACAGCGTGTTTCTCACGGGCGTCGTAAGAGGACCGCCCTTACAAATAGCCACAAACTGTCGCTATATAAATGTTGCTGTTTACAGTAACTCCATCTCGAAACATAATTGGCTGGTGGCGGACTGCCAACTTGTTGAAAGGATTCATATAAAGTAACACAAATAATACGAAGAAATATGGAAGGAACACCTTCCAAAAGAAGTCTTATAAATGAAGTGAAAGGGAAAGAGATGTGGTAACGTCCAGAAAAAAATAACAAAACTTTCGTAACAGAAACAGGCAAATCCTTGATTAAAAAGAAATAGGAATAGTATTTGTACAACAAGCATGGAATAGTACTCCTTTTTAAAGAGGATGAAAGTTCGTTGTATGAGCCGGACGAGAATTCTGCAATACATACATACAAGTTGTAAAATATGCTTTTTATCACTACAATTTTATATGCCGGTTTGATTATTACAATATGACAATCCTAAATTAGTATCCTAGCAACGTAATAACCCGTGAGATATGAAAATGTGTGTGCAATGTATAATATTTCTGTAACAAACATACAAAAAGCAAATATCTTAGAAATAAATAAATATATCATCACGCCTTTTACCCATTACTGGGTATGGCACTCTGCCAGAGCAGATATATTGCTTTGCGTGAAATGCAGCTACCAGCCGTCAAATCACGGACCCCAAAGATGTTAGTGGAGGGGGAGCCACAGGGGTAGATTTAATTTGGTGAAAATTGTTTGTCGGCTTTGGGGATCGAACCAGGGTTCTCAAAATCCACAGGCCGACTCGATACCACTGAGCAACCTACCCCATAAAAGCTTATTTTTTGCCGATTGTTTAATTAATATTAATTTTGTTACTATTTTCAATATTTTTAATGTTATTGGTATCATCGTAGTCATCATGTTGCTAAGCATTTGTAAAGCAATTGTTATATGTAAACGAATTTCATGTTTATAAATGTTAGGCTACTTTTTGTGAATGTTGTTAATCACTATATATTAATTAAATTTACAAAATATAATGAAAAGCAATGTTAACCCCACGTAAGAATAAAGAAGCTAAGTTCGGTTGTAATTACGAGTACATTTATTAAATTAAATCATAAATGTCAAATTTTATTGTCTGTCAATTGTCATCAAAAGCCCACTTTTAATGCCAATCAGCAATAAAATATTTTTTAGATTTACTGTTTAGCGTTTTAATTGCTACCCCAGGCATCGTGTTCCACCATCAATTAAATTTTAATTCTTCCTTATATATGCAAAAAAAATATCGACTCAAAATAAACTGTAAATTGAGATATAAGAAATAATTACAATAAATTAGTAACAAGAATATTTGACAAAAATCATTATTTCTGCTTTAAATTTGTTATAATTTATATTGTATGTATTTATATCAGGAGAACAATATAAATCATAATTCACAATTATTTATTTACTTGGTAAATAATGAAATTAGTACATTGCTGAATGAGGTAATTATCATTGTTTTCAATCATTCGATTCTATTTATGTCATTTGAGAAAGATTTGAAATTTAAGTAAAAAATGTTTAACCGATTACTTAAGTTTCAGTATTAACGAATATTAATAATTCATAATTATTTATAATTATGGGGTAGGTGGCTCAGTGGTATCGAGTCGACCTGTGGATCTTAAGAACCCTGGTTCAATCCCCACAACCGACAAACAATTTTCACCAATTTAAATCTACCCCTGTGGCTCCTCCTCCACTAATATCTTTGGAGGCCGTGATTTGACGGCTGGTAACCGCACTTCACGCGAAAAAATATATCACTTACCGAGATCTGTTTAGGCAGAGTGCCACACCCAGTGATGGGTAAAAGGCGTGATGATATATTTATTTATTTATTTATATTTTTATAATAATTCATAATTAATTTTTAAATCAATGTTTTTCTTCAAATTTTTATGAATTTTTAAAGTATAATAAAATATTTTTAACCCTTTGTTCGTTATCTATACACATAAGAGTTATGTCACGTTGTATTTTCAAAATCCTATGCTGACATTCTACAAATAATGACGTAATTTAATGATACAAAAACTAGTACATTATAAAAATACTGGAAGTAATCCTACAATATAGCAAGCTTCCTATAACTAGTAACGAGAGCAGCTCGCAGATTCGAACAGCTGAATGTTCTTTGAGTAGAGTTACGCAGCCTTGATTAATTAATGCTAAACCTGTGTTGCTAACACGACGAGGTGCTATTGCACCGACGTATATCTCATTAAACATGTGTAAAGTCAGTCCCAACATTATGTGAGATTGCTTGCTAACTTATCATCCAATAACATGCCGTGAGGTATGTAGGTAGTTATCTACCTAAAGACGAATAATCGCTATTACAAGACCGTGTAATATGTTTAAAGAACTGTGCTATTAAATTTGATAAGATTATATAAATATTTAATTATATTTGTCAGTATTATCTATATTTAATTTTTATTATATAACATTTATTCCATTTGTGATTAGATTCCAAAGTATTTTTTCAGTATATATGATACAAAAATCAGGACAAAAGTAAGATATTTTTTCTACAACCATTAAAAAAAGTAGGCGTTTTTGAACTTATTTTTATTATGAAAGCAGCAGATTTTTGCACTAGTGCAAAAAATGTGAATTATTTCTGCACTAGTGCAGAAAAGTAATTTAATATAAATAAACTCTATACAGTATACTTTCTTGAGTTTGTTTGTCATTGTCAGTTGTCATGGATACATTAAACCAGGTATCTTTCTAAAGTTTCTAAATTAATAAAAAATTTCAGAGATGTTACAATTACTGAAATTTGTTTTATTATTTTTATCAAAATTTTGTTTATGGTTGTAGAAAAAATAGTGTACGCAACTCGTGCAGAAAGGGGTTTTTTTGAACTCGCGGTCTTGCAGCATTCGCTTCGCTCATGCAGCAACGGACCACTCATTCAAAAAAACCCATCTATCTGCACTTGATACGTAAATAACTATTATCATTAGAGAAATAATCTGTATATTATTTCTTCTAAAGAGTTTATATTTTTTTGACACTTCAGCTGTCAAATATACATATGTTAAATACAATGAAAATGAAACAAATAACAACATAAGAAGAGCTGCTAAAATTGTATCAACAGTTTCTTGGGATTCTTTCAAAGGTTATTCGCTAAAGTCTTGGTATTTCAATTTAGAAATATAATGTAATTTGACACAAACAAACTTAAATACATACATACATAACATCACGCTATATCCCATTAAATGGAGTAGCACTAACCCTTGAAACATTCACAGAACATCCAGTTCACGTAAACTTAAATAATAATAATATTCGTATATCTTCACGCCATTTACCCATTACTGAGTGTGGCACTATCCCGTAACAGATCTCAGTAAGTGATATATTTCATCGCGTGAATTGCAGTTACCAGCCGTCGAATCACGACCCCTAAAGATATTAGTGGAAGGGGAGCGACAGGGGTAAATTTAATCTGTTGAAAATTGTTTGTCGGCTGTGGGATCGAACCAGGGTTATCAAAATCCACAGGCCGACTCGATACCACTGAGCCTCCTACTCCATATGATTAAATTGTAAATATACGAATAGTAACATGTCCGTCAGTACGGTGGTGTGAATAGCGATACGGAATTCGAATCCGGAGATCCCGAGTTCGAATCGCACTCAAGCTACAAATTATATAAACTATCACACTGCGGCTCGGTGAGTGCGGACCCTGTACTGTAATTGGAATTAAATTTCTGTTGTACAGCGTAACATAAATAAATAAATAAATAAATAAATAAATTACAATTATAATCATTTTATAGATTGAGTTACAGAATGGGATCCTCCACTATAATCATAAAATAGTAAATTTGTCATTTAGACTAGATCCAAAAATTTCGTACCAGAGATGATTATTTTTTAATAATGTTATTGGTTTTTAAGATACCTTAGTTTGATGGTATTAACTCTGACGTCAGAGTATTACGATTTTTCTTTATCTTTGCCTTTTGCACATCTAGTCTATTCAGAATTGTTGCTAAGTTTTATGTATTCTATTTACTTATTTATTATAAATAAGTTACTTAGGGAAAGACATGTTGAATGGTATATATCAGCAAATCGGACCAGAGTTAATCAAAACTTTGACCAAGATAAAATTTCAGTTTATTTATTTTTCTTTCTGAAATAACTGTTATCCTTATCCTCGTACAATTTTAATTATTTTCTTTAAATAAAAAAAAATCATCACGCCTTTTACCCTTTACTGAGTGTGGCACTCTTCCAGAGCAGATCTCGGAAAGTGATATATTTCTTCGCGTGAAATGCGGTTACCATTCGTCAAATCACGGCCCCCAAAGATGTTCGTAGATTTAATTTGGTGAAAATTATTTATGTGAAGATTATTTATGTGATTACAATTATACGTTAGTCTCACACTTCCACTGAATGATGTCCACAATTCCTTAAGTCTTACGTCGCAAAATTTTTAAATAATGAATAAGGTTTATTGAATAACAATTAAGACTTTCCTAAAACCGTAAATTGTTTTCAATTTTAAAAAATGGTGGAGAATTCCATTTTCGTGTAATAAGTTTAACCAAATCAATCACATGTATAGCCTGATTCAGCAAATGGACCAATCCATTACACTTATTAATATTTTCTGGCGTATTTCTTATCAACATCAAATATCTGATATTAGTAGTTTCACATCTTGAATCTGTTCAGCAAGATTACGAGCTCTGCATGTGTACACGAAATCCAATGTATATGTTTGTAACCGCGTGAACTCCCCGCTCGTGGGAGAGCTGGGAGGTAAATTGTGGGGCCGCCTGGTTACCGAAGAGAACAGTGACAATCCCCGCTCATACATATATAACCATATACAAGTAAGCTCCCGACGCCGAAGCCGCCATGCACCAGGCTAGATATGAAATCAGTGTGGCCCATTTAGCCCCACCACTGAAAGGGTAATGTCAGTAGGAACCGTCTTATGCATAAACGAAACATGTCATTGTGCGAGGGATTTCGGTTACATGGTTCTGGTATTATATGCACCGTTATCTCAAATTAATTCACCATTACTAAAACATTGACAGCTATCTCCTACAAATTAGCTTTCTGTATATGCACTTGATATATTAATGGTTCCGTTCCTGCCAATCCTGTCATCTATGTTTTGTTGGGAGTATGAAAGATTGAGTATAAAACTAGTATGAATCAATTCTAATATTCTGTCTTTTAACTCTACCGACTAATTGAAAATATTGGCTTAATTGTAGTATAATCTATGAAATGTCAATAAGAGTTAAAAACCGAGTATAACACTTTTCACTGTCAATTAGGTGTATGAGAATAAGTTAAACGAAATGCAAAAGACATTCTGGAATGACCACCAACCAATAATAATAAAAAATATTCTAAAATTCAACCAATAAGCCCAGTTCGAAACTGAGTATAACAACTTGAATTTGTGGAACGTACGTTTAGGCTTGAAGTATAGATATTATAAAATAGTTATTAGTTAATGCAAACAAAAACGGTAACAATTAATGTACAAAATTTTATACTTCAAAATTTAGGACTTGTTTGAATTGACATTTTGGACCTGTTTTTTAATTTACCAACAACAAAATTCCTAATAATATTTGTATAAAATAAAATATATCACATCGAAATCATACCTTAAATTTTAGAAATGTCAAGTTCAATTATAAAATAAATAAATAAATATATCATCACGCCTTTGATCCATCACTGGGTGTGGCACTCTGCTTAAGTAGATCTCGGTAGGTGATATATTTTTTTGCGTGAAGTGCGGTTACCAGCCGTCAAATCACGCCCCTCAAAGATATTATTGGTGGAGGAGCCACAGGGGTAGATTTTAAATTGGTGAAAATTGTTTGTCGGCAGTGGAGATCGAACCAGGATTCTCAAGATCAACAGGCCGACTCGATACCACTGAGCCAAGTATAAAGAGAAAAATTGAGATACAGCCAGAAATTGAACTTGAAACCTATGAATTCTAGTCATCTGCTTTAAACCAACTAAGCTACGGTCGCCTCATATTTCAAATCTAATTTTATTCATATAGTTTCTTTCTATATTGTTTTGTATGGGGTAGGTGACTCAGTGGTATCGAGTCGGCCGGAGTATTTGAAAACCCGGATTCGATTCCTACAGCCGACAAACAATTTTCACCCTGTTAAAACTACCCCTGTGGCTCTTTCTCCACTAACATCTTTAAGAGCCGTGATTTGACGGCTGGTAACCGCACATTATGTGAAAAAATATAGCACTTACCTAGATGTACTACAGCAGAGTGCCACACCCAGTAATGGGTAAAAGGCGTGATGATATATTTATATTGTTATGTGTCAAAGGAAGCCTCGATCTCATGAGTCTACTATATACTAAAAGACTTGACACTATTATTTCAGAAGAATATTTACGAATTGAAATTTAATTAGCATTTTAACTAAGTTAAGTACCTACTTAACAATTCATAGCTTCCAGGTTCAAATCCTGACGATATCCAAATTTATGTCTTTATAATTTGATTTGATAAATTGTTAACTATATATTTAAAATACTAATTAAATTTGAAGTTTATTTTTTATTATATACTGTTTGCTTTGTTAATAAAACTACACACTAATAAAAATACACAGTTCAGAGACAGATGTACAATATTCCAAATACCCTTCAGGCAGCACTTACAAACAATAACCAAAATGTAATAAAATATCTCAAACATATACAAATCTACAAACAAATATAATTAATACCAAACCAATGTACAAAATCATATTTATTATAAGATAATATACTGTACCAGAGATTAGTGATCTACGTTGTCGAAATCTCTATAATTTCTCTAAATAAAAAAAAAAAAAAAAAACTAATAAATTTATTAGAAACTTTGTTGGAAGATTGAAATATCGGTCTTTAAAAGTAATTTCTGCAATTTATGTATGCTGTGTTTTTGATGCGACATTTTTCCATTCAATTAACAAATGAGACATCTTTCAATTTATCCCATCTTTGACAAATTTAGTCATAGGGTACCAAAATTATAATATTTGTTAAACAGGCTGTCAGATATGATCACAACTTTTGTACAAATCTAGGAATGAAATATGTGGTATGATTGATTCATATTCCAACAATGACAGACATTTTAAAGTTAAATTTTATGACAGAAAAAAAAATGACGCCTGGATGACGTTAGACACTATGACAGAAGAATTCGGTTGATGCCATACGTCGGACACAGGTGACGTAGTGTAGCGGAGGGTCCCTGATCCAGGCGTCATCCGAATTTTTCTGTCATAAAATTTAACTTTAAAATTATCTTCATTACTGTACGTTCAGTCGAAGTCATATGTTAAATAATCAATGACTACCGTTTTCTACAGTTTTATAACAATATAGGCTGGTAGCACAAGTTCTGTTTTTGCCTGTTTTAAGAGCAATATTTTTGGGTGTATTAGGCTATTTCTAACATGTTAAAACCGTGCTCTTAAAAACCCAAAAACAGAGCTTGTGGTACCAGCCATTATGTCTGTAGCAAAACATGCACCACTTATAATTAATTAAACAAAAACTGTCGTATTCCATTGAAAATTATTGCACACGCTCATGTCTTAAATTGTGAGAAAGCGGAATATGTTTCACATTTGGATTGTAAATTGCGATAGCGATGGAAATATGCACGTTCATAAAATAGTAAATAATATGTTTTTTCTACTAAAAGGAGGCTTTTTAACGATTGCTTAGCAAATTAAAAATGTTGTTTTATAGCAGCAGTGTTAATAGTTATTTATGATACAAGTGTGTGAAGAAAGATTTTTATGCGAAGTTTGAGGCACGAGACGGACGTGAGTGCTTTAAATATAATTATACAATATTTTATCTAAGAAACTAATTAGAAAGAAGAAACTCAATAAATACAATTTATTAGATAACCTTTTATAAATTTATATTGATTGGTAAATTTATACAGGGTGTTTCACAACTTAGAGCAAAAAATTAAAGGGTATATTCTGTACGACGTGCTGATCATGAAACAAAAAGAATTTTTTTTTAAATCGCAAAACTATTTTCCATGTTTCCTGTTAAATAAAATTCTATTATAAATAACTGCTAATAATTGAATTGTGTAATTATTCTTTCGTAGTTGATACCTACTTCATTGTTTGTGTTTAATAGGAAAGCGAATCCAGTGCAGTACTACAAAAAATGTTTTAGATTAACAACCCTTAATTTTTCGAATTTAAAAACATTCTTTTTGTTTCATGATCAGCACGTCGTAGATAATATACCCTTTAATTTTTTGCTCTAAGTTGTGAAACACCCTGTATAGTTGTTTATGTTGTCATGAAAAGCCCGTGGGTATTATTATAAAAATTTAGGCATGTTAAAGAATTGATTAAAGAATTGTATAAATACGTATTTATTTTTGATCTTATAAATAAATAAATATATCATTGTGCCTTTTACCCTTTACTGGGTGTGGCACTCTGCCGTTGCATATCTCGGTAAATGATATATTTCTTTGCGTGAAGTGCGATTACCAGCAGTAAAATCACGACTCCCAAAGATGTTAGTGTATGGGGAGCCAAAGGGGTAGATTTAATTAGATAAAATTTGTTTATCGGCTGTGGGGATCGAACCAGCGTATAAATTATTTGTTAAATTAAAATGGATGACGTTTGTAGAAAAAATATAGTATGATAAAGGTGTCAAAAGTTATTTTATTTCGTTCGTGGAGTTGCTTCTTTCGGCTTCGCCTCGTGTCGTATAACATTTTACCACACAGGTAATTCTAACATTTCTGAATGATTTAGTACACATTTATTTATCTCAAATTAATTCGCCAATACTGAACATTGATAAATTTGTTCAGCAAATTAGTGATCTGTAAATGCACTTGATGTATTAATGTTTCATTCCAACCATGTTTGCACTATCGGGAGTGCAAATACACGGTTAAAAAGATAGTACAAATTTTTATTTAACCTAGATATGCAAATATACATGTAGAATACTCAATTAACTACGCTATGGTAATTAACAGTGCATGTTCTGATACCGTTTTTAACACATAAGAATTAATTAATGTCATATGGTAACAACAAACTTGTTATACAAATATGATAATATATCATTATCTTTATATCATTAAGACTTATTAATGAAATATTATAACTACTTAATATTTACCATAAATTAAAAGTTACAAGTTTATGTGTTACGAAAGCTAATTTTTAAAATCGTAGGAGACCTAAGCTAGTTTGCAGATTACTTGTTATTTGACGGACTATACAGGGGTACATATTGTAATGGCATATAGTACTTTATGTACGTAAAGTTTGAAAATTATTTTCTGATGTTTGTTAAGGACACAGTTTTGAGTCAGTGGTTGAGTAGGTAGTTTTAATATTAAATATTAATAATAATGTTTGCATAATACAATAGTTTAATTTAGTTTCAAGTTCAAAATTAAATTAATTAATATTGGTTTTTCAAAGCTTTACATAATGGCATAAATTAATTTCATTAATAACTTACTTTAACGGTTTCAGGATATTAAACCTATGTTTACATGCAAAAGAAGTAGGTTGGTAAGTAAGTAATAACTGTATTCTGTATGGTAATATTACCATACTGACTTGTCAAAACAGTCAAGAAAATTAAAATAAAACAAGATGATAATATAACACTATTAATACAAACGGAACTCAAAATAACAATAATACAAAGATTACTTCTCCGGCTTATCATAGTATATATATTAATTGTACAGTCTTTCAAATTAGAGATGACCACGTTATGACGTTTAAATTAAAAAAATAAATTTATAAATAAGCTACAAAATAATTGTAATCATGACGTTAAATAAAAACATACAGACCATAGACTTACTTGATCACCTTCTAAAATGATGACAATGACGTTATTTATAAAAGAATTTCAATAATAATATTTATTAATGACGTTAACGTGTAAATATTCTGAAACCGGTAAACTATTGAACAAACCACGGATGTTATGAGTCATAACAGGCCTTAGATGTCTTAAAATCCTCGCTCTAAGAGCACGGATTTCAAACTGACATCTGCAGCTGTAATGATACTCATAACATTCCTAGGTATGTTAATAGCTATTACATCATTGAGATATACAATACCTTTACTTAAAATAAAATATATAAATAGCATACAGTGATACTAAAAAGGTTCTTCTTAAGTAAACTAGTCCTAATTTATGGTAATTTCAAAAAAAATAAATTGTATTTTGTAATCAGTACGTTTAATACCACATGCCATGATAATATGTACCTCAAGTTATGGTACAGCCTGTATAAACCTAAATTAGTTTTAGTTAGGATTAGAATAATTTAGTTGAGGTTATAGCTAGATTAAGTTAAAATTTAGCTTGAGATTAGGACCTAACATGTGCAGCTATTTTCATAAACGACTGTTTTCAGAGAGAAATACAAGTTCAACGAAGCAACAAAGTGTGTAGTAGAGTTCACCAAAACCCAAAGGATCGAAATAAACGATTTAATCACCTCTCAAGTTAAGGCCGCTCCGGAGTACAAGCGAAAACGCTCAAAAATACTATCAACTTATCTGCTCTTCTAACTGACCAAATTGATTCAAATTTTATATAAATAATGATGATATAAAAATATTAACATTTGTCAATTAGTTTTTTGATAAAGTTAATAATAAACAAGATACAGTCATTTTTGTGTTTGGACGTTATCAAACTTTTCATAGATTACAGAGCATTTCAATATACAATTTGTATATGAAATGAAAGGTTATGAAAAAATAAGACTTTTTGTCTGTCAAATTTGTTTAAAAATGTCCCATTCAAGAGAAAACTGTATATTTGTTTTCAATTTTTACATCAACTTTTCATGTTATAATTCCCAAATGTACCAAACTAACATCTTGTGCTCTCGCAGCGACTATGATTTGAAAGCAGGTATATATTTATTGCGGGGTAACCATAAACTTTTACCACTACGGTCACAGAATATATTTTCTCAAAAAACCCCTATGGTCCTCCTCCATTAATATCTTTGAGGGCTGTAATTTGACGGCTGTTAACCGCACTTCACGCGATGAAATATATTACTTAGCGACATCTGCTATTCGTTTCTCTTTATCTATCACTATTTAATGTTCTATGCATTTTTTTGGAAAAATAAAACATTGGTAAATGTAAGAACTTTTAATTGTATACGCATTTAATACAGAAATATTTAATAATTTTATGTTGGTCTTTTGAGTTTTGTTGCACTGTACTACACTGCTCTGGAATTGCTAAGTTTCTGTCCAGAATAATCAATACTCTGACATAAAGATTACAAAGAACCCCACCATTATTGGTATCATTAGTATAACAAACCGATTATAATGTTGAATTATAAATAATAGAAAAACATTTTCAAGAAATTCCAAGACTGTATTCTTACACTTCAATTTAATAAATTGCATAGCTCCAGAGTTTATGTTTATACCATTGTGAACAATTCACAGTCATCCATTACCCGGAAATCACTCCATTCAATTGAAAGGAAAGAAAAATCAGAAACAGCCGAAGTCACGCAATAACGTTATTGTGTTCGCGAGGATGTGCGTTAGCACTAGCGTGATGTGTGACAGTATTTTTAGATTTTCCGGATAAAATTTAATATTACATGTAGACGTTTCATTAGCCTGCAAAATATGGGAATAGTAATCATACCAGTTATTTCTTTTTCAAAGTAAGTTATTATTTATTGTTTGAAATATGATCATAACTTCCGTAAAACTATAATTTTCTACTTTATTTATTTAAAGTAATCAATGAATAATGTTTAGTCCTAGGGAATAAGAATAAGATATATACTGGAGTAGCTGATATCACATTTAAATTATTGGTGGAATTCTATGTAAAGTTATGAAGAGCAGTACTTTATTAAATATTTTCTACTTATCAACTATAGCTACTTTTATAGCTTTAACTTTAATTGTAGCTACGTTAAATGTAAAAATATATAAGTTGGTAGTGATTGAAGCTTAAAACTATACTTTGTAGTTTAATGCTACTTTTTCTAGTATAAAAGTAAGCAGTTTGAATCCACGCAAAATAATTATTTGTTGCAGACTCTAGCACATCACATCATTAGCTTAAAATTTGAACAGTTAATTTTAACACTGGTTTTTAGTTAGTAGTTGTATCTTCGCAACATTTTTAAAGAGTAGTAGTAGCTATAGCTTTGATACTTTATTTTAAGTAGCTTGTCCAGCTCTGTTATCAACAAATATATTGACGAGATCTTGTTTATTATTTACAGACATATAGATTATAAAATTGCATCATTATTCTGCACAAAGTGTGCGGCACCAGTTTCTTTTTTTTTAATTGTATTTCCTTTCTGTTTTTAATATACAACTTGCAACCCTAGTAATTTGCGATATTACTATCCCCTCATAGTGTGTTTTCTTTTCTTGTCATTTAAAAAAAAATTGTAACTACGCAACTGTAGCACATATGTGAAATTGACCAGTAACAAAGTATCCTACTAAACATAGTTGCAGTTAAAGATTTAGAAATTTTTGTTTTAGAAAAACTGTTGTTAAAGTACCTAAATTTGTATTCCTTAAATTCAGAATAAAATTGCATTTTGCACAAAAAGAAAAAATAGAAAAAAGTATGGTTTCATTTAAAATAAGAATGTTGCACCCAGTATTTTGAGAACCACTGATCTAAATAAATCTTGTTTCGCACATTAAAGTAGAAATTATTTGCTAATTTGTCCAATATCGTAACTTCTATACTTATCAAGATAGCAACGGTGCGTCACTTAAAATAAACATCCTAAATAATAAAATAAATATATCATCACGCCTTTTACCCATTACTGCGTGTAGCACTCTGCCGAAGCAGATCTCGGTAAGTGATATATTTTTTCGCGTGAAGTGCGGTTACCAGCCGTCAAATCACGGCACCCAAAGACGTTAGTGGAGAGGGAGCCACAGGGATAGATTTAAATTGGTGAAAATTGTTCGTCTGCTGTGGGGATCGAACCAGGGTTCTCGAGATCCACAGGCCGACTCGATACCACTGTGACACCTACCCCATAAATGAAATGTTTTAAAATATATTTTCCATTTGTTTCCATTTAGAGATTATCTATTTTGAATTGAAGACAGGTTAAATATATTTCTGCAGTTTAATAGAATTTCTTTCCTAAAATCTATATAGTACGCTGTACTCATAACACATACATATTTACCGTGTTAGTGGTTAAAAAACACGTAATTTAAAAATTAATTTACTAACAACAAATTGACATTAAAAACCCAATAATTAAAGTGATACATTAATTCCGCCTGTAAATTGACGTTTAACAGTTCTTAGATACGATTTTATTCTGTAGAAACAAATGGTAAATAAAAAAAATAATTTATGATTCAGACCGTGGAAGTCTACGCTTTTATTTAAATGGTAAATAACCAATAATCACTCTAATATATATATTATTTTAAGTATTGTTCACCATAATGCATGTACATGAAATCAAATTATATGTATTAACTTCCAATAGTGGAAATATACTGCCAAGTAATAACTTTTTCATTACTAGTAATTGATTAGCATATCCATATATTTATTAACTAAATTTGACCTCAAATGTTATTTCAAATAAAGTTTTCTTTAAGGTAATTTGTAAAGACAATCAAATATGTTTTTCTATAAAATAAATTGTGTATATTTCTACATACATACATACATAACATCACGCTATATCCCATTAAATGGGGTAGCACTAACCCGTCAACATTCTCATCCTGAATCTAAAATCAAGAATCATATTTCTCTCATCTGTAAATGTAAATTTAATTACTTTACATCACTAAAAATAGACATGAAAGTATAGCTGTCATATTAGATGAAATACAAAACGGGTAATGATATATTTGTTTAATATAATTGCAGTTCAATTATTACTCTTCACATTATGTACGTAAAGTAAGAAGGAAGATATAACGAAATATTACTCATCATTAATGTTAATATTCTAGCAAATAATATTACACATCATAACACTAATGACTATATACTTACACGCTGGCATAACAAATAACACGAAAATAACTTACATTTTGGAAATTTAGTACAAAAGTAATTTATCAGAAATATTAAAAACGATTGCGTGTAGCCCACGAAAGATATTAATATTCTTTTAACACCAGGCACATTCTCACGTTTTGATTGATATACGCTGTAAGTTATTTGTAGCACAACTTCCAAAATGAATTTGACAATTAGTGCCACTAATTTATGTGATAACCATACAGCACATTTGTTTTAGTGCCACTGTTAATGGATTTATAAATTGTGAACAAAGAATCGAGTACGTGTTGAGGATATCCAGTAAATGACACATGTCAAAACATTGGCGCGGTAAATTCCGTTATCTCTGATGAAATTTTCCAAAGTACGGAATGACATTTATTAGTTCCTTGTCTTCATTTGCTATTAATACCCGCCATCTATAGTAATTGAATTATCTCGACTTAAACGATGGAACAGATAGCGAACGGGAGGAAAAAAACGTGGGAATGGCCGGCCGGCGAGCAGTCTAATCTCGTGTCGGGCATTAGGAGCGCTTCTCCGAGCGCTAGATGCTTCGTTGTTCGAAGCGTATCTCCCGGCTTCGACCCGCGCTACGCCGCACTAGCATTTGTTATACACCAGATGGGTGTTCATCATTAGTACGTAATCTGGTAACAATTATTTACGCGTGTCTTACAGCACAGAAACCAAGCCCTTCTTAACAGGGAACATTTTTTCTTGGAGGAATTTGCACGCAAGGGGAATTAATTCTTACATTTTTGTGTTGCTATCTGCTTGATTGATTTTTAATACAGACGAGCATTTTTTTACGATATCTTACTGATTTTTTTCGTTAAATTTGTCTCAAAAATACCACAATTGTATTGTTTGTCGACTTTTAAAGAGACGAGCTTAAGTGATCGGTACGGTATCTGTATCATTAGAAAAATGAAAAAGAGAGAGTCCGTAGATAACGAATTCGACAATGGTTTAGATGTATGTATATCTTTCACATGGACATCGGTAGTCGGTTGTCGATCGTCGGTCGCTCGCTTTTTTTTCTACTGTTTGCAAAAAAATTGAACCAATTTTATTTTACAATTCAGATTCAACCTGTAAATGACCGACACATTTTAATTTCTTTTTATATATTGCCAACTTTCGGAAAAAATATAAGATTTTTGCCCTCCTGCAATTTTTGACCGATTTGAACAATATTTTTTTCAGATAAATTTTATCCTATAGATGGCAGAAACAATTCAATTGCAGACTTTGGTTTAGGTGGATGTATGTCATTTACTCGGTCATCAGTCGTTAGTCGTCGGTAGTTTTTTTCTCAAAGTCCTTCTGTGGTTTTTTTGACGATTTGAATCAAGTTCGACTTGTAGATGACTAAGATATTTTAAATATGTTTATATATTGCCAACTTTCAGCAAGAAAAATAGTTCTATTTTCCATTAATTAGAACCAATTTTTTTTAAGCATGTTTTACCTATTGATAGCCAATCGTTTTAAATGTTGCCAATTTTAAGAGAAAAAAAAACATTCGTAATCTTGCACTTTTCAACCGATTTCAATCAAATGTTGTATATTGATCAAGTTTATCCTCTAGATTTATAGGTGATCAGTATATTTATTTTTTTTAAATAGTTCTTACTTTAAGAAAAAAATCCACAATACCAAAAATTATGAAAGTTGTAGAAAATGGTAGATTATTAATAACAGATAAATTTCTAACTGTCATTGTCTTTATTTTTTAGAAATATATAACACAACGTTTCGATTGATATAATCTTCAATCGTTATCAAGTGAATACTTATCTGTTACCCAAAATTACGTACTACCTATTCAATTAACCGGCAATTTTAAGAGATATATGTAAATCGTATATGAATATCCGCGAAACCTAGTATAAAGGTCATTTTAGAAATGTTACAAACTCATGCTACTAAGATTATTATGAGCGCGTTTATCAGTATCAGACAGATTGGTTATCGGTCACTTAACGTCGCAATTAGGGCAATTGGTATTGTAATTTTAAAAAAGTGGTGAATTATATTTATAGACGATTTTTGTAAAATTTATATAAAATGTATATTTTTTAACATAAATTATGCCTAATAATATAGATATTCTCGCGATGTTTAGATTATAAAAATATATTAGAATCACTTGAATAGGCATTAGGTTTATTACAGTTAAGGTTTCATGAAATTAGAACTTTCTTTGTCCCGTATCTTGGCTTGTCTTGAAGTTCCATAATTAAAAGTGTTTTATTAATGGCATAAAATTTGTCTTCCCCACAAAGTTCCAAAGTACGTCTTTAGGAGACGGAGAAATCACAACCTATAAATGTCTGCAGCGTATTTTTCTTTTCTTCGTTCTTCTACAAAAAGAAAGGCAGAAAAATCAAGCATTTTTTGACTTTCGTAATTATTATTTATCGTAAATCTTACTTTGTTATCAGACTTCATATCGTGCAATTATTATTTAATATTGTAGGTACCTATAGTTCACAGAGGTATTTCAATTAAATTATTTTCTTTATATGAGTAGATATGTATTTCATATTTTCTAAGAACGGAAGTTATTTTTATATTGATTATTAGTAATATTACAGATATTATTATTACTATAATAAGTATAGGTTTGATAACATGAAATTGTATCTAGTGAGGTATTAAAAATATTATTTCCATTTCAGTGGATATTCAAGTTTCAGTACTAACATTTATATTGCATTGTTATGTGATTTCTAAGGACTGTATTTTTCGACCTGAAGAACTCATTATTTATGTCATACTATAAACTGTATTCTTATTTAAATATTATCGATAGAGATGATATTTTAGTTCGTAATATTTGTGCAAAATAGATTATTAAATATGGAAAATATTTTCTTATTTTAGGTTAGAAACATCCGAAAATAGGTCTTGAAATTAATTTTTGGATTATTTATTTAGTAATAATTATCTTAATATAAAGTGTCACAAAATTAACGCAAGATTTGAATTAAATAGAAAACACAGTTTTTAGTTTTTAGATCATAAAGTACCAGGGTTCGAAGATATATATCGATCGATATATATCATGATATTTATTTTGATATATATCGTCATATTTTTGCAATGATATATATCCATTATATAAAAATATCAAAAAGTTTTTGAGATATAGCCTCAAATTTGCTTATAAGTCAATTCGGACTCGGGGAATTTAACGCCGTTGAGCGCATTTCCATATCATGTTTAGTTTTTGAGATATAGCCTCCGGAAAAGTGAAATTTTTCGAATTTTTCAGTTTTTCTACTTTTACGAGGCTATATCTCGAAAACTAAATGTGATATGAAAACGCGGTCTACGGCATTAATTTTCTCGTGCTTCAGTTAACTTATAAACATAGTTTCAGCGATTTTTATTTTCCGCCAAAAAAATCGCAAAAAGCGTTTTTTTAACATTTTTCTCGAAAACCAGAAGTCATATGCATTTGAAGATTGCACCACTGGATTCAGTGGGTCAAAATACATATGTATGTAAATTTTCGTTTTAATAATCCTACGATTAAGGATTTTTGGGAAAATTGAATTAAAATCTGAAAAAACCAAAGGAAATAATTAAAAATATTAAATTGCATAAAATTGTATGAAAATTTGCTTATAAGTCAATTCGGACACGGGGAATTCAACGCCGTTGAGCGCATTTCCATATCTTGTTTAGTTTTTGAGATATAGCCTCCGGAAAAGTGAAATTTTTCGAATTTTTCAGTTTTTCTAAATGTGTACAAAAACTAAAATTGATATTTATCTGATATATATCCTATATATCAGATATTTTGATATTTATTATAAATATCATGATATTTACGAACCCTGTAAAGTACACAGGATAGGGTTATTTATGGAATAACACATCGGACAAATGGCCTCCACGGCTTTGCTGGCACATACGCAATCTTTTGTCGAAGTTTTCCATGACCATTCTGCATAAATGTGGCTGAATTTCGTTGATGCAGCGTTTAATTTCCTCCTGTAATTCACGGGTGGTTGTGGGCTTGTTGACATAGACTTTTAACTTCAAATAACTCCATAAAAAGAAATCCAATGGTGTTAAATCACACGATCTAGTTACAAGCAACGTGTAACGCTCCATTTTTACTAATTCTAAACATCAAATTATTTTGTTTCCAGTGTTGCCAAAAATTTACTGCACAAATGGCGGCAAATTCAAATCTTACGTTCATTTTGGGATACTTTTGATTATTTTATTATATTATGACTATAGTGAACAACTTCATTAAAACATTTATAATTTAGTGAAAACTCAGGAAAAAACACAAAATATGAAAAACCTAAAAATATAGCAAAAATAATAGTAATTAACACACGTATTTAGATAAAACAGGTAAAATCAATGTAGTCTCACATGAAAGCACATTAGTCAAAACAAAACAAGTTTTTGTTTCTGAAATCTAAATATATGATTGACTTAAAAAATTGGTTGTAATAGTAAAAACCCATCTCTAATTACTAATCAGATATGTATATAATAATTTTAATTAGAAATATAGGAGAATTTAAGATAAATATGGCATGTAATTCAATAAAACCAAAATCCTACTTAAGTGGGTGATTTTAATGAACACGATTTGACTATTAATAGTTTTTTATCTCTGCAATCTCAGAACTCTTTTTAACTAAACTCTTCAAATAATATTTTAGTGGGATTGATTTTATGATCGCTATACATACCTACATTCCGTGGGCGTTGAGGTTTGGCGGTTTATTCTCACATTAACATTAACGGTAATTATAAAGTTGGTAGTATCTAATATTATCTAGCTAAAGCATCTACATCTGCTTCTGTACCTACAGTAACTAATTTGCATAAATGAAATAAGTCTGCAAATCAAATATCAATTTTTAAAGAAACTGATATATGAAGAATTTGCAGTCGACTGAGTGTGTAATTAATAGAAAACATCCAAGTGTGTGGTAAGTAAGTATAATTTGCATGACAGAAATTCTGATTACACAGCCAATAAGAAATATGCAACAGGGCAATAACGGTGAACATAACGTGCACTAGTTTAGCTGTCCAGCACTAACTGGACTTGGGAACTAAAACAATTTAAACATGCGCGCGCGCAACACACAACTCAGCGTCTGTGGCAGCTGCGCAAACGAGGAACGACCGGATACGGAACTTGCCTTAGAGGAGGACGCGTGCTTGCATACCCGAACGACCATGTTGATAGAAACTACGTTGAACGCTTGTGCTTTAGACAGTAAATTAATTCCAAAGTCGCTCTAAACTTGATTGATTTACTTGATATCTGACGGGGTCAATGCAAAGTTAACCACCGTTAAACGACATGTTATTAGACTGAACATTTAACCTGTGTTACACTTAATTGTATATGATCTATAGTTTACATTAAATATTCTCTTTCGTAAATTTCCTCTTGTTCTTATTGTTCTATAACTAAGTATTATGTAGTTATATTACACAGTTGATGTAGTTGAACTATTATGTACATACATATAGGTTGGTGAACATGAAGTTAGAATATCCAGATGATCTATTATCTAGCCCTAGTCGAGTTGACATGTACCGAAAGATTCATAAATCAGATTACCCGCTAATATCATTTTTAGTCTCATATTTAACTCCTTTTGTAAATCATAAAAGTTAATCGATGTTACTCGATTTAGACAGCGATTACATTGAATAAAATTAAATCAATCAAGTGATGATGTTTGATGCAGAACAATGAACATTTTACGTGGTATATCACATTGTGTCGAGTGAAATTATAATAAGTATTAATTTTCATACAATAACAAATAGCAAGATCAACTTTATACATCTTAGAATAGGATCTAAATCTAATTACGTTTTGTCAATATTTGGAGTTAGTTTATTCCAAATTTAATCCTCCTTATGAATCGGCCTGCATATTTTATATGCGAGTATATCCGTATCTTCAAATTAGAAACTACATGGAATTGTATATGTCACATCGGTTGCAATCATATAAGTACTTTTGTTTGACAAATGATTTTATTGTAGTTAAGAAATGCAAGTTCAAGTAATTGGTATTAGAAAGAAAATGTAATAGAAAGGTAAATATTTCTTAGAATATGCTTTATTGATTCGGCGATTCTTTAGCTGTGTATGGGAAAAGTACGGCTATGAGTGAATAAAGTGGTCAAGAATTTTTCATGAAGTAAGGTTGAAGAGATTTATGTCACAAGAGAACGACTTTGCGTTGTTCGAATACCAACAAATGCCAGGAACGAGCACTACTTGCAGTAATAATTTAGAAAACCGCAAAAAAGGCGATTTTCCATTGATTCTATGAACAGGGTAAAAATAGAGCTGTGATAAGGAATGGCCCTGAAGCCCGAGGGCTATCGAGGTACTTTGTAAAAACCTTTCCATACAGTGTTCCGGAACTGTTGTCGTTGGCTCGTTTGCGTTCGGTTAGTATAGCATGCACACATGTCGTTGTCGTTGTCGGTGGTGCGCCTACGATCTACAAGCACTTTATAACTAGCACGCCATTTTACTTGAGAGAGCGTAAAATTTTCATGACACAAACACTGAGAGTTATAAAAATATTCAAATTTTTAACCGTCGACGATGCAGCTTAGCTTACCGAAACACTGATACCGACACCGACAAGAGCAACTATGTTTTACGTTGGAGTAGTCTTTCCGCCGGTATCTCGTTACGCTGTGTAATTTAATTTTCAACAAGGCTTTATGTTTTAATCAATGCGGAATGGGATCCCGACTTTGGAAATGGCTCAAGGTATTCCCAGTTTGGGTAATGACCCCGCGCGCTCCCATCAAAAGAATGCGATGAGTGGCGGAGCATGCGGGCTAGGATAAATTGCAAATTTTAATGGAACTACCTATTCTCTGCTGCTTATATCCACTTGTTTCTCGGGTGTACGCCTTGTGCTTGTGCTATACCGCATCGTGATATACACATAAACATGAGGCGGCGGAGAACAACCTCATCCTGCGTGCCATGGGTATGGACTTGAACTATTCATTTTCTGTAACATCGAAAATACAACAGACAAATCTATGCTTTAAATAAAAATTAATCTTTTTTACTAGAAACATATTTTCTGCTCGGTTTTTCAGTTGACTAAGAAAGTAATTGAAATATGTTAAAATCAATCTTAGTATATAGAGCCATAGCCCGACAATGTTTCTAAGGGAGATCAAATATTTTTTTGAAAGAGCAAAAATATATTTTCGTATATGTATAATATATATAAGTAACAAAAATCATTTTCATGTTCATTTGCTTTCGATTTATTGTTCATCCGTAGCCAAAGCCATTTTCAATAAGAAATGAAAAACCACTAAAACGAAAACTATAAATACTATAAACAAACACTTAACACAACACAATAAACCGACAAAGCAGAGCATAAATAAATATGTTAGGCTAGGTCAACAAACAAGTGAAGTGACTAGTAACAAATGCACATACACCGATAAAAGTCATTACAGTCCGAAACTCAAATTTTGAACGCAAACGTAACGATATGACATCAGATGACAAACCAAGGCTACTGATTCCAAGATTCAATGCATATTGCATGAATTTTATTTTTAAAATAATTATAAATATTTGAACATGATGAAAGTAGACGAGCCAGCTCCAAGAAGGGTGAAAGTTTTTACATCCAAATATCTAGTACGTAGTATCAGCCATTATAATCAACGAAACCTTTCTTATGGGGTAGGTGGCTCAGGAGTATTGAATCGGCCTGTGAATTTAAGAATCCGGGTTCGATTTCCACAGTAGACAAATAAATTTTGCCATGTTAAACCTACCCCTATGGCTCCCCTTCTACTAATATCTTTGGGGGCAGTGATTTCAAGGCTGGTAATAGGACTTCAAGCAAAGAAATATATAATTTTCCAAGATTTGCTACGACAGAGTGCCACGCCCAGTAAGGAGTAAAAGACGTGATGATATATTTATTAATTTATTTGAAACCTATTTTAACACAGGGAATATTTATCCTTACTACCCAGAAAAATCCGCTATTGCTCAACATGTTATTGAGTTCCTTCATGAAATAGATTTTGAAGATATAAAAAATATAATTTTCTTACCTCATAGTTTAAGAAATGTTAAGCATTTTGATTTTATACATACATACATACATAACAGATTTCAATTTTGTTGGAATTTCAATCCATTGAAATCTTTGGACATGACCCCTACATTCATACATATATAACATCATTTTATATCGCATCAAACAGGGTTGCACGAATCCTAGAAACAATAACTCATCAAATTTATCAAATAATCAGACCTCGTCAAACATTCTCATCTTAAGGATAGTTCCTCGCTTCAACAACATATATAATTCTCTCCGTACAAACTCATTTATTCATCACATTCGAAATCATTCACACGTAATAAACCTTCAATCACATCCATCAATTTTCTCCTATATACCTATTTCAATAATATTTCATTCAACGTACGTTTCACATGCTCACATTGCCTCAAATACGAGAATTCACACTCACTTCTCTAACAACGAATCTCAATAGATAAGAAAGGAAGTGAACGAAAATTGCGCATGTATTGAAAAAAAATTCCACACAGTTGCAGTTAGACACTCTGTTATAAGAACTGAAAACAAATCAAAAGGATAAGAAGGAAAAGAGTGTCATCTGCGCCTGTTTTTTTTTAATTTTTGTCATTTACATTATAGTATCTTTAAGAAAGCAATGCCGTATTTATACTTTGTTGATGTGTTGTAAAGATGTCAATTGTTTTTCTATTTGTTAGGACCTAGATTTAAGCTTCTAATATCCTATATTCTATAAGGTAGCATTAGTAAGTATACGTAAGGTATACTTATATGATTATTCGTACGTATTAAACGAAATGCGAGTCTTAGACTAAAATCCTGCTCTTAGAAAGCAAAACAAAATATCCACAAAAGCAGAGAGTAACCAATTAGCTTCTCGCTCTTAATCCGCTCCTGCATTAGTTGCCTTCTTCGCGTACCCTGTAACGTCGTACGCAATTCGTGAAGAAGTGAGTGCCGGATAATAAGGCTGCGCAGCACGATTATCAGATGCGATAAGTCCGTTACGGGGATTCAAGCGCGCTGTGCTTCCAGCGAGCTTCAACCACCAACAACCACCGATAGCAGCAGCACCAACACTGAAGAAGAGCTTCATGTGAGTGAAGATCTCTTGACTCCACACGATCACTGCCAATTAACCGGATACAATTACACGTGGATTAACTTCTCGTCTAACTGAATATTCTCCGACTGGTTTCTATTTCTGCGGGAAGGTTACAGCCTCTATATACATCGACAGATCGTTCTAACGGTGGTATACAGAAACATCACACTGGCGTAAATTAAATCAGATTTCTTTTTATTCTAAATACAAGGGTTCATTCATTTACCTCGTAATATATTCTGTTTGTAGAATAATCAGTTTAATTCTTTAGGATTCTCTTCACTAGGTAATAGATATATATCCATGAAATATTTTGTTAGTAAAAACTTTTCAGAGATGAATTTTCGAAGTTATTCAATAGTTGTTTGTATAATGAGCTACCATTGTCTCTAAAAATAATTCAATCTTTTGTATACATTTAGGATTAATTTAAAACTTTTTCTTATTCATCGGTAAATTTTCAGCAATAATTTTAGAAGGGCAACGATAAAAGCAATGTACTTGAGGATAATTTTCAAAACCAAACTTCGAAAGTAACATATAGGGAGAGAAATGCATAATTTTGCAAGATGTGTAATTTGTAGTACGTGGGAAAAAATGATTCTATCTCGAGGTGTGTATAGCATTTTTTTCTTGATGAAAAAAGTAATTTAAAAATATCATTTATAAACATATTTTTTACATTTATTAATTTGAAAATAATTTGTAGGTTTCGACAAAAAAAATCACAAAAGCGATAATTTATATAAACAAATATGTATATGTTAAATTACATTATATTTCTAAATTGTAATACGAAGAACAATGTGAAGAATCCCAAGAAAGAGATGATGCAATTTGTGCAGTTGTTCTCGGGTTTATATTTGTTTATTGTATTTCATATATACGAGTATTTGACAGCAGACTGTCAAACTAAATAAACTTAAAAATATTAATGTCTACATTATTTCCATAGGGATAAAATATTTTACTTCTGTCCCGATTTTGGTATCATAAAAACGGTCATACTTGCGGTCGTGAAAAATAATTATTATTTGTTAATTGAAACATAATTTGTATTTTTTTGCTTGTAACTCCGTCATTTCAATCATTATTTTTATAACTAAATTTTTAAACTTACATTTAAAAACAATTACAATTAAATGTCAAACAATGTGTTATAACTAGCAAAGTTATAAAATAATTGAAAATTGTCAATGGATATAATCATAATTTGATTGGTATCGCACATATAGTTAGAAATGGATGTATTTGATTGTATAATTATTTCATCTAAAAATTTTCATTTAATTTGTTGTTTTTTCATATGAATGCTTTCATTAAAATATTTTTTTATAAATACTTATTAAAGAATAGTGAACCTCAGGCTAAATTATTATTTGGTTGCTTTGAAGTGAAACGTTTGAATCAATTTAACGTTAGACAAAATATCCCCATCTTCGGTATCACGATTGTCAATTGCTCTTGTCAGTTGTTCTCGTAAATAAAATTTGTCCGGTGAAATCTAAACCTCTTGTGGCATTACCCTCGAGAAAAACTAAACCTCTTATAGTATTACCCTTGACTTATCTTGTAACTCTTTTGAGGTCTGTGAAATCAAATAAATATCTATTCTATTCTATTGATTCTAACTACATTAAGTTATAAGACCTACATTTAAATTTTGAAAACGACATTTTTTCAACACTTGTGAAAGAGACCTTTTCGTCACTCAATTTAGTTGTGATAACAATCTTGTCCATCACTAGTGATAAAAGTAAATACTTTTCCTAACTAGTTAGAAGAACAGTTACTTATATCTAAATTAAATGAGGGAAACATCATTTAACTTGGTAACCCAGGATACTAAATAAATAAATAAATAAATTTATCATCACGCCTTTTACCCATTACTGGGTGTGGCACTCTGCCGCAGCAGATTTCGGTAAGTGACATATTTCTTCGCGTGAAGTGCGGATACCAGCCGTCAAATCACGACTCTCAAAAATTTTAGTGGAGGGGAAGCCACAGGAGTATATTCAAATTGGTGAAAATTGTTTGTCGGCTGTGGGGATCGAACCAGGGTTCTCAAGATTCCCAGACCGACTCGATACCATTGAGCCACCTAACCAAGGATACGTGATGTACATTTGCAAAATTTCAATAAATATAATGGTAATAATTAACAGTTTATAATTTTCTAGAAGAACATTGATCACTATTCTTCTGTATAATACCCATTTTTTAAAGTTTTATTTTATATTTGAATTATAGCACATGCAATTAAAGTAAACTATAAAAGAAGAAAAGAAAAAATATGAACAAAAATTTAAAAAGTGGCATTATACAACGTTGAAGGCAAGTTTAAACTATTGAACAATATTTCTGTTGTGAACATTATAAATATGAAATTAGTTTTAATAAAAAAGCAATGTTTGAATGAGTAATAATTAACCGCCTTAAGAGTTATCCATTTACAGTTCATTATCTGCATTCGGATACCACATATAACCGATATATATATATATAATTCGTTATGACAATTTTTACGCTCGCCGAGTGAATTCAGTATAGAAATGTAATGGGTAAAATACAAAGAGAAACCATAGCTCCTAGCCATAAATTTAACTGAATACATCAACACAAAATTTCAATTTTAGATTACTGAAACAACGTGACAAATCTAAGATTAACAAACAACAGAATTATTACAGCAACAATGTATGAACGTAAACAGATAATCACAAAATACACTGTCAACTGCATCAAAATGCATGCATAATAATCAAATAAATATTAGTTTGACGCATCCTTCTGTTCTCCCAACAAACACGTAGCCGCAGTATTGGGATATTATGCCATCATTTACACCGACAACGCTCATACTGTTAGAGGTAATTGCTACGCATGTGATATTAACAATATAATTAAAGCACGTAACACTATCAGACGGCCTCAGTGCACACCATACGGCAGGTAGCAATGTCACCACAGCGGTTGCACTACAGGAAACAATTCGGGCATATAAATGTCACACAGTTTATACACAAAAGCATCAAAGATATTTTACAACACAATTGCAATTACACAGTTCATAAATAATGACGCTTGATTGTTTGATTCTGCTCTCGTATTGTGTATGACAAGGTAATGACCAATGACGTATGGATACATTTTGTTTTAGAAAATTGTTAAAACGAAAAAATAGTTAACTTTCTGGACTGTTCGGTAATGCAGTTCCCAGGTTTTCAAAATGAGTAATTTTCCAGTTGATATATTTTACATTGACAATGATTAGTTATGATGACAGTTCAGCTAAATAATTTAAATATCGAAGTGAAGTTGCAATCACAATCTCCCGTTTATTACGATATGTATTATATTTTAATTTGAAATTAATTTCAATCATCATTGGAATTGGAATTTAAATGATAAATATCATACGAATATACATCACCCATTTTTTTATGACAATATATATCTACATTCGAAAATTTTAACCATTTTAGTATTGTAATGTAAAAATAAATAAATAAATATATCATCACGCCTTCTATCCATTTCTGGGTGTGGCACTCTACCGTAGCAGATCTTGGTAAGTGATATATTTCTTCGCGTAAAGTGCGGTTACCAGCCGTCAAATCACGGCCCCTAAAGATGTTAGTGAAAGGGGAGTCACAGGAGTAGATTTAATTAGATGAAAATTGTTTGTCGGCTGTAGGGATCGAACCAGGGTTCTCAAGATCCACAGACCGACTCGATACCACTGAGCCACCTACCGCATATTGTAATGTATGTGATATATTTAAGGATTTCAAGAAAATGAACCAAATACAATTATTTTATACTCTAATACGAATAATTCTAGTCTGTCTTGATGAAACTTGGTATTCTTATGTTGTATTATTATGGGGTAGGTGGTTCAGTGGTATCGAGTCTGCTTGTGGATTTGAGAATTCAGGTTCAATTCCCTGAGCTGAGAAACAATTTCCACCACATTTCAACAACCTCTATGGCTCCCCCTCCACTTAATATCTTTGGAGGCTGTAATTTGACAGCCGGTAACCGCACTTCACTCAAAGAAATATATTACTTACCGAGATCTGCTTCGGCAGAGTGCCACACCCAGTACTGAGTAAAAGGTGTGATTATATATTTATTTATTTTTATTTGTTTAGCTTGAGAAAATGATGTAGCTAGGTTTCATCTTCTGGAAAATTCGTTAAGTACGCCATTTTGATCTAGGAATAAATGAATAATAATGATTGAAGGAAAGATTCTGCGTGTAAGAAACAAATGAGTTTATATGAATGTGGTTGAAACGACAGTGTTGTGCTTTGGCAAAGATTAAATGCGGAATGAATCTAACGAATAAAGACGGCCGTAAAATTCTTAATTTTAAATTCGTTGTTTAGTTATTTCAATAGAGTGTTTACCTACAATTATGTAAAATTCATTTTTAAAAATGCACAAGACGACCATATTAAAATTATTCCTGTGGTATCCCTTCCTTAATAGTGAGTGCCACATTCAATAATGGGTAAAAGGCGTCATAGTATATTTATTTATGATGGTACTAAATTTTCGTTTTCCTTCTTGTATTTAAAATAATTCAGCAACATTTGACAATGGAAAATACATCTTAGTAACTGTTGAAGTTGTTTAATAAATACTAGCAGTATAGTGTAACCTGATAAGAAAATGATTTCTAGTAAGAACCAGGAAGTATTCGTCCAAGGTAATGTTTCTTCATGATTAAAGTGTATTCACCCTTTAGGTTTTTGCAGGGACTAAATGAAACGCTAATTAAATTTTAAGACGTGGCCACATGAAGGATTAGAAGAATGAAGGAATGGAAGAAGATGTGATAAAAATTTCCAGCATGACTCTGTAGGCTGTTTAATTTGCAGACATGCACATCTCAATTTTGCATATATTTAGGATAATCAAGTGATCCATGGCTACGCATACAGACTAGACTCAAGCACCCGAGCGCCACCATGGGCGTGCGTGGCGTGCGGAACAAACAATTTAGAGTCTGTTCTATCGTCGACGCAATTATAGTGAATTCCAACGCAATTAACATAATTATTATAAAGCCGTTCCGTGTTTTACAACGTACCTGGCTATTCAACGTGATTTCGCTTTGCTCCCCGTTTTATTTTGATAACGGAACCATAAAACAGTCCCTAGTTAACAGATAATTTAACTGATTTTATGGTTCGTAATAATATAATGAACAAAAATATAATGAACCATTTCATAAATTTTATCGCGCTCTTTTGCTACGCAGTTATTCTCTTGGGAGGTGTACACGAATTTATGTCTTTAATTCTGATACGGATCGTTTGCCATCGCGAGGTCGCGTTTATAGACTTGAAGTGCCATCATAACTACAAATGTGTTGCTCTCAGGACGAGCAGGTGTTTAAATCACTACAACTACTTGATTGAAGTACACACAAGCGGACTCAAGCGATATGGCGACTATAAGGTATATAGTCTTCATTTCATAAACAAATTAAATATGTGTACATATCCATTTGACATCAATTTTATATGTTATTTTAAAGTATTTTTTATGAGGCTGATAGCCTAGTGGTATCGTGTCGATCTGCGGATTTGAGCACACGAATTCGAATTCCACTGTTGGCAAACTTTAGTTCACATAAAAAATTCCCTCATGTCTTTCCCTCTACTAACATATTTGGGGGCCGTGATTTGACGCCTGATAACCGCTTTCTACTACTTTTACTTATAACGAATTGATTTTAAAATAAAAATATACCATGACAAAAGATCAAAATAATATTATATTTCTCGTAGATCTCAAGTGTTGTTAGCTACAAGACAAGTACAACTTTTAGCTAGACGTAATCTTAGATTAGATTAAATTTTCACTGTCAAATATTATGTTGTATTTTTGTAATAGTAAGTAAGCTACTTATCACGTATTAGGTCTTGAAGTAAGAATGTGTATGGAAAATTGACTACAGTGAAATTTCCATACGAAAAATATTGCAATCATTCCATTCCATGAATTAAATTGAAGTTTTTGTTGTAACCCAGCTTATATTGTATATACATAATCAGGGTTCGTAAATATCATGATATTTATAATAAATATCAAAATATCTGATATATAGGATATATATCAGATAAATATCACTTTTTGGATATTTATTTTTTAATTTTAGTTTTTGTACACATTTAGAAAAACTGAAAAATTCGAAAAATTTCACTTTTTCGGAGGCTATATCTCAAAAACTAAACAAGATGTGGAAATGCGCTCAACGGCGTTGAATTCCCCGTGTCCAAATTGACTTATAAGCAAATTTTCATACAATTTTATGCAATTTAATATTTTTAATTATTTCCTAAGGGGTACCCCTTTGGTTTCTTCAGATTTTAATTCAATTTTCCCAAAAATCCTTAATCGTAGGTATTAAAACGAAAATTTACATACATATGTATTTTAACCCTCTGAATCCAGTGGTGCAATCTTCAAATGCATATGACTTCTGGTTTTCGAGAAAATGTTAAAAAACCGCTTTTTGCGATTTTTTGGCGGAAAATTGAAAAAAAAATAAAAATCGCTGAAACTATGTTTATAAGTTAACTGAAGCACGAGAAAATTAATGCCGTTGACCGCGTTTTCATATCACATTTAGTTTTTGAGATATAGCCTCGGAAAAGTATAAAAACTGAAAAATTCGAAAAATTTGATATTTTTATATAATGGATATATATCATTGCAAAAATATGACGATATATATCAAAATAAATATCATGATATATATCGATCGATATATATCTTCGAACCCTGTACATAATTAATGTTTATAATTTTAAATTTTAATTTACAGTCAGAGTTTCATTAGAAAATTCTAATACTTATATTGAACTAAGTAAAAACGCGCATAATAAAAGACGTTTGCAGTACACACATGTCTTTATTGAATTCATGCAATGGAATGATTAAAATCTTCTTACGATAATCCGAGTGAAAATAGGAATTATGCACAGTCACAGTCTAAGCCTTCAGAGTATAAAATTTATTTAGAATTTGTATCAAGTGCGTCAGTGACTTGAATATAATAATCATGTGTTATAATACTTTCGATAGAGAATTAATCATTGACTAGCAAATCAGGTACAATTATTCTTTGTTTATTAAAAAGCACCGGAGTGTACCCGAACTTTAAAATATTCCTTTCTACTTTGTTTGAGCATAGTACTAGTATTACACCAAAAGGAAATACTGTTCAAAAGGAACGAAATTTGCAAAGAAAATTTGAAAGGAAGTAAAAAGTGCGAGTATGTTAGAAAGAAGGAATATTTACAACATTCTGTCACAGTTCGTCTCGCGCACATCCGTGGCGTAACGGCATAGGGCGTAACGTAACGTATCACCACGAGCGTCGGCGTCGGCGTCGGCGTCGGAAACCGCGATATGCTAAGTCACAGTAGCAGCGGCAGCGGCAGCGGTTCAGCGGCTACAGAAAAAAGTGAAGGGATGCAAACATTCTGAAATTTCATCTAATGGAAATTCTTCCAACGTAGGCATACGTAAACAAGGCGTACGCTCGCATAGCCTCCACTGCCCTTATTCCACATACCCTTGTCCCCAGTCGAGCCAGTCCTTTGCCCTGCGCCCTGCCCCTGCACAGGATGGCATGGATTCGTGTTATCATTTTCTACTCCCCTACGGAACTTCATTTCATTATACTTTATTTATAAATTTGGTAGACAGGTATCCCAGATTTGCATCTATAGCAAATAAGAACATTATTCATGAAGAAATAAAAAAATATTATACCTACGTGCTGCTTCTTTAAGTTACAATTGTTTTCATTAAGTAACAATATACGGGAAGTTTAGCAACTTGTGGCACTTGTTTTAACACCATATAGTACTCAACGTACTGATTATGAAACAGAAATAATTTTTCACTTTACGTAAAGTAAACATTTTTAGTGCCACTGTTTAATATATTAAATTATTTATTTAGGTATTTAAATTTAACCCCAAAATGTAAATTCTATCGAAATATTAATTGGAATCTGAAGAAAATATATTTCAAATAGCTATCTACTAACGGTTTTAGCCAAATTACATTGTAGAACCTAGGTATGCGCCCAATTTATAATAGCCTGTAGGAAAAAATATATATTCTATTTCCCTCCATCGTGATAGCAAACACGATATATTCAACAGTATATGTATACGTAGTAAGTATATGATATTTACTGATTCGGATTCAACTTTTAGTAATCTACCCCAATAAAGGATAGTTTTTAAATCGCTAGGTAAATATCTTGATTAGTTATTATAATTGAATAGTTTATTTGGAGTTAATATAATAAATGTTTTTCAAGTTATATTGTAGTACTGTTTAAGTTACTTCCACTTAAATTTGTAAATTGGTAACATTGTTTAAATATAACTTATTTTTCGAGTGTCAATCTTATATCAAGCAACGAAAGTATTATAATAATATCATAATTTTATTTTATTTATTTTAAATTGCATGGACAATATCCTAGTTGGGACCAAGACTATTCTAATTTATTGCCTGAAGTGAACTTAATGTCATTAAGTAGCAGAAGAACTTTACAATCATCTCTCTACTTATATAAATTAATTAATAACAATATTGATGATGCATGTAGTCTTGAGCTAATATTATTTCATATTCCACGGGTCACTTCAAAGAAATAAAGCACTATTTCATTGCAAAAGAGCTAGGACTAATTATGAATTGAAATCCCCTATAAGACAACTCTGTGTAGCATATAATAGTATATTATGTATCATTGACATTGACATATTTGGCGATTCCTTACCTAGATTTAAGCGTTTATGAATTAATTATTTCTCTGTTTAAGTTACTTGTATATTTACTTATATTTCTGTCTATTTCTTTTGTGACAACTCATTCTTTTATTTTTTGTATTCTGTATTATCGTCCTGTAATTGGCATCTTGTATCCTGTTGGATCGATTAATAATAACTAAATAAATAAATAAATAATGGTCAACTAATTTCGGTAAAGCATGAGAATTCAATGATTAAAAAAGATGTGACAACTTTAACAAATATGAAGAAACTTTGTTAATTTATTTGGTTATAAGAATTTAAAAAAAGTGGTGTTAAGGATCAGCTATATTAAATAAAAAGAAATTTAAATTTAATAGCTATTTATATAACGTGGGAGGATGATGTTTAATGCATGAAGTATAACTGGGGGCAGTAATCACACAAGGGAGGAGATGACACTTTACTTCAGAGGTATACATATGATTTCTTCTAAGGCCATTCTTTCATACCATTTAAATAAAAATTTAAGAATTCTTATGATATATGAATAAATAAATATCTATAACTGTCCTGAAAATCACAAATAACAGAGAAAATTGTATATCCTTTTGCTGGGAGAGAATTATTTACTTTAGATCCACATATAAGGGAAGAAAACTCTACTTTCGGTTAAGGTTGTAGAAAAAAAAATATTGTTAATATTTTATATGTTGCCTATTATATACTGAGAGCACTGAATTTCTAAAGACCTATTTAAAATACTCGTATAAGTCAATTTTTTGCCATTCATAATATATTTCCATAAATACCACAAAAGTTTTCTTTTGTGATACGATGATGCATATGGTCAATAAATTCAGATAATAGGAACACAGAACACAGATATTTTACATTAATATAGTGAAGTATATTAAACCGAGAAATTGTTGTCACAGGATAACATATAACAATATGAATTGTTGTTTACACATCAATATTTACCTTCGAGTATAAATATTGCTATAGAATAATGAAGCCCAACATTACAGATTTCCTTTATAAATTCATAGCTTTGCCTTGATCCTTCAAATACGTTCCTATTTCACTAATATTACTTTCATTAATTATTTGATAGTTAAATAATTAAATATTTACTAGATCACGACATACAGATTGTTCATTCATATTCAAATAATAGGTGATTAATAAATTTTACCTTATTTCATAACGTAACATCAATATTAAAATGAATTTTCACCAAAAAATAACAGTGTAGTATGAAAATTCATTATTTTTGTACGATCCGGAGTATTTTACCCTTCTTTTAATTAAAAAATCGGGATAGAAGTCACACATTTTATCCGTAGTGAAATAACATGCATATTATTCCTCTAGGGACAGTTCAGCTGTCAAATATATGAAAAATACAATAGAGTAATGAAAGAAATAAAACTATTCGAACTGCATCAACAATTTCTTGGGGTTCTTAGGAGGGTTCTTCACTGTATTCTTGATATTTCAGTTTAGAAATTTAATGTTATTTGACATACCTAAATAAACTTGTTTACATAAATTTTTGTTGTTGTCAAGGAATATTATTTTTTTATGTCAACAGCTAATGAAATAAAATGTCCAGGAGCCTGATTCTGTATCTTGCGTGACTACTTGCGGCACCCATACTAACACAGATATGTCACATGCATATAGTAAACCATCTATCGGACATTTCAAGAACTAATGGGTATGACGTCACTTCTTGCGAGACACGCAAATATAGATGCGTGACCTCCGTAGGTCCTGTTTCTTACTTGCGACACTACCTATCTCATTCTAACATTATGTTTGTCTTTTACTTTCTTGTCATTTTGCGTTTTCAACGTTATCTGCCATACAGTTTATTAAAATTTGTTTTCTATCTTCTACCATAATAAAATCGTATAAAAAAACTACAAAACGATGTTGACAAACAATGACATGTGATTGCAACTGACAGTTATAGTTTCAAAACCATTACCAACACTAAACTTGGTGCGAAAACGTAAAGCACGGAATTCCCTATGCTCGACACCAGAAAAGAATCGGTGACGTCATACATTGTACTAACGCAAATTTAATCACGCAACTGCTCACGCAAGATACAGAATCAACCTCCAGGAGGTTGATTCTGTATCTTGCGTGACTACTTGCGGCACCCATACAAACACAGATATGTCACATGCATATAGTAAACCATCTATCGGCCATTTAAAGAACTAATGGGTATGACGTCACTTCTTGCGAGACACGCAAATATAGATGCGTGACCTCCGTAGCTCCTGTTTCTTACTTGCGACACTACCTGTCTCATTCTAACATTATGTTTGTCTTTTACTTTCTTGTCATTTTGGGTTATCAACGCCATATCTGCCATAAAGTTTATTAAAATTTGATTTTGCTCCTCTGTAGCGTTCATATCACGTTTTCTATCTTCTGCCATAATAAAATCGTATAACAAACTACAAAACGATGTTGACAAACAATGACATGTGATTGCAAGTGACAGTTATAGTTTCAAAACCATTACCAACACTAAACTTGGCGCGAAAACGTAAAGCACGGAATTCCCTATGCTCGACACCAGAAAAGAATCGGTGACGTCATTCATTGTACTAACGCAAATTTAATCACGCAACTGCTCACGCAAGATACAGAATCAACCTCCTGAAAATATGAATAAATTATATAATATAATATTTTTTTTCATTTTAATTCTTCCTTAGATCATGTTAAAATAGTATATACGGTTCGAGATAGTGTTTTTCAGTCTTCGAGCTTCATCCTTCAAATTACACCTCATGAAAAATCATGCATTTCTTTCCCCAAATATATATTATAAACATTAAATATAAGGTTTTTGCAATTTAATACTTTCAATCTCGATATGGATGCAACACAATTTGCATTATAATTATTAACGTCTAAATTTTCATATTTCCCAAAATTTGTTTAGCAATTTTCTTATATTTTCCACGGATCTCTCGATATATCCTTTAGCAATGTTAGAGGATTTCCAGCCCTCATGTCGCTATATCCATAAAAACCTCTTTTGAGAAATGCTATTAGCTGAGTACATTTACTAATGTCAATATTATTCTTCATAGAAATGGTTCTTCATCGCTTTGAGTAATGGGTCCACATTGTATATGACTTTTAAATTGTTACTTTTCCAGAAAATTATGCAAGTAGCACTTTTTTATCTATCTTTAACTTTTTTCACTGCACACAAATTTTAAATTTTTGTATATTCTAGGTCATATCTGGTTCTTAAATTTGAAAAAATAAGCATCGAAATAGCTCCATTAGCTAATGTTTCAATATATGAGGATAGACTTTCTTCAAAATCATCATTTTTTGCGTATTTAACACAAACAGATAATGATATCTAGATTTGGATGAAAACTTAATGAATCTATTCACGCCTCAAATAAGAACAAAAGAGAAAATTGTCATATTAAAAAAATTTCTATTTTGCAATACTTTTTCTCATGTCATGAAATTAGGTAAAAAAAACATTCTACGATATATGTATTGTATGTACAATACTCGATTAATTATATTTTTTCCCATCTTGTATTATAATATGATTCATTACAATACTTATGTCGTAAATTACCTACTAGCCTCCATATTATATTAGGAATACAAACATATCTTATATAAAATGTGCAGAGAATTAGATTCTGCGCATAATTCAGCCAATAATATTTTAATGAAAACAAAAACAGTTCGTTTGCGTGAATTTAAATCTGTTCTATTTTTGAAGGATTTTTCTCCAATTGTTCAATATCTTTTGAAAATCCTGTAATCAGCGTCTGCTGGCCGGCCAACCGAAGTTTTCGTATTGAAATGTAAGTGCATATTTCTAGAACGTAAGTGTAAAATGTTGCTGAAACAATTTGTGCAAGTTTGAAAAACGGCATATTACATTTGTCGACATAAGTCGACAGTAACACGCATCGGGCTTTTGTCCCAACAGTGACAGCATAAGAGTGTCATAGTCTGGTTGACTTTGCGAAGTATCTATGTAGATTGCGTTGGTTGCCGTTGCCAATGGCGACCGCACGTTTCAAACGCTCTGCGTGCCCGCTAGCATCGCTCCGCTGCCTGCGGACTACAGTGAGGATCAGAATAAAGGAGCACGGATTGAAGACAATTTGCAAGTTATATAATGCGTTCGCCAGACAATCACTATAAAGTTATCAGTGCGCAACGATTTGTGATGTATAATGCAAGACGCGTGTTTTTTTTATTTGACATCTTCGAACCTATTGCTGCGAAAGCTACAATGTAATTTGGTATTCTTCCATTGCTTCTTGCGATAAAATCAAATGTCTCTGAAATTTACAATACTGACACGAGAATTCTGAATCTATTCTCTACCTACACTTTAAACCCTGAAGTGACAGAATATTGTTTATAATTAAATTATTTTAAACAGAATTATTCGAACCAGGACTTTTTAATATTTTTTAAACTATCAATTCTTGCTGAGTTACAACGTTCGTTTATTATTTTTTTGCAAATATCAACATCTATATTGTCAAATTATTTAAGGATGATATTGATAAAAGTTACAAGTACATTAAATCGCAATTCCCAAATATGTTAGTGAATAGGACGCAAAAGAGATAAACCATGACAATCAGTTTTAGGTCGTGAGAATTAAATTCGAATTCTGATTTTCTCAATCCTATGCGCTGCCATATTATATATAGTAAATGTTTATTTGCCTTATAATAAATAAGTGTAGAAACATGAACGAAATAATTTGTTTTTTTTGTGCGAAGGAAATTGCCAAACTCGATTTCATTTTGTTCGGTAACCTTATAAATACGATAAGCTATTCGTCCGGGTGTCATATACAACTTTTATTCGATTACAAGCAATTTTTATTTTTCAGAAATTTATAATTTCGCTATTTAGCGGCTAAATAACCATCATCTAACAACTATTAACATACCATGCTGATGAGCTCTAACAAGAGCGAAACGCGTCCATGGTTACAGTTAGTAACCATGGACGCGTTTCGCTCTGACGATGCCCTCATAAGGTGACTCGGAGGCTGAATTTTGTGAGACTTTGCCTAGAGTTTTATTTAATATTTTTTATTATACCTAGTTTCACCAAGTGCATGAATGACAATTAATTTTGTCTTTGTTGTTATTAACACTTCACTTAAAAGTTCTCTTTTCGTACAAATATTTTACCCGAAAAATGTTTCTTTATGACACAATTGAATAAAATAGTTATTTGCATGTCAAAGGCAAGAAATTGAATATTTATTCCTAAATCTGTCGTTTTACCCAAGAGAAAAATACTACTTTCTTCACGAGATATATTTATTCCTTTCTTTGTTTCAAAACGTCGTTAGAAAGTAAAATTGTATAATATATACAAGATATTTAGATAAGATTTATTATTCTCTTGACAGATGTCATCTTTATGTCACTGATGTCAAATCATATAATTGGTTTCTAGTTGTCATGGAAATGGTTTTGTTTTCCTTCTCTTAAAAATAAAAATGTAGTTTCTGTCCTAGGGATGAAAAGTATTACTTTTAGGCTATTTGCGTTTCAATGTTATACCTACACATAAAGGTAAAGAAAATTAAATTCGCAAGTATTTTAAAGGAAAAAGGTAACATCGAAATATCTTTTTAAAAATGTAATGTAGTATTAAGATCAGTAGCAGATGGCAAATACACTTCCGCTTCAAATACCTCCACCCAACACAGTGAATATTACAAAGCTAACACGTACAATAAAACCGAATTAAGTCTAGTCCCGAGTGCACATCCGGCGAGCACACTTCAAAATTTAGCGCGGCCTGTTCCCGGTCCCGTGGGCTCGCGTTTCCTTTCGCCGGGGTTTCGCGTGTCCCATCATCTCAACAGCTACCCGCAACCCTCGCTCGCATGAGATCGGGGCTGGAGTAAGATCAAACGGGTTATGAAATGCCGGGTAGTAAAAAGTTTACGCCGAGAGTGCGCCAAGACCGGATGTCGGTCGGCGGGAGAGCGTTTCCTTACTAGGCGTCGGCACTGGGGCAAATCCGTTGATTTCGGAAACTTATACTCGGAGAAAATTTGCTCTAGATAGAAAGAAATGAGATAATTTTTTATATATTATTTTTGAAGATGCAATTGCTATAGGTTTCTTTCAGAATCAATAAAATGAATCAGATTGGTCATTAATTACTTAACAAACCTTTAAATAAGAAAAAAAACAACAAACATTTTATTTCAGAAAATTTATTTCATAAAATAAAAATAAATAAATATATCATCACGCCTTTTACCCATCACTGGGTGTGGCACTCTGCCTACGCAGATCTCGGTAAGTGATATATTTTTTCGCGTGAAGTGCGGTTACCAGCCGTCAAATCACGGCCTCCAAAGATATTAGTGGTGGAGGAGCCACAGGGGTAGATTTTTTAAATTTCATGTTAAATAAATATAAATATATCATCACGCCTTTTACCCATTACTGGGTGTGACACTCTGCCGAAGCATATCTCGGTAAGTGATATATTTCTTCACTAGAAGTGCGGTTACCGGCCGTCAAATTACGGCCCCCAAAGATGTTAGTGGAGGGGAGCCACAGGGGTAGATTTAATTTGGTGAAAATTGTTTGTCGCTAGTGGGGATCGAACCAAGGTTCTCAAGATCCACAGGCCGACTCGATGCCACTGAGCCACCTACCCCATTATTTATGGAATATATAATTAATACAGCTAAAATTGCATGTACATATTAAAATAAGCTATAATTAAACTATTTTAAAAGCACTTTTAGTTTAACTGGAGTGGCAGCATTGATTTTTACTTTGTATCTACCGCATTATCAGTGATAGTAAATTGCTTCATTCCTGCTTTATATTTTGACATTTTATATTTACTATAAACATTGTAGATGAAACGTCATAAAAATTCATGATGTACGACTTGATGCAACTTCATAGATTCAGCGAGACATCTATATTCAAGTCACTAGAAGTTATTTAAATATCCTGATATCTATAAGAATAAGGAATTCAATTAATATATAAGTACTACATACAATTTGTCCGAATATGTATGTTTAAATCCAAACGATATTGGCTTAGCTAATGTAATATAATGATTGAAATCTTATAGAAATCTAACGTTATGTTACAATTTTTATTTATAAATAATAATTAATTTACGGTTCTATCAGAAAGTGAAATTTTCTTTCAGAAGTTGAGAAAAAAGATATACTTTTCGTGCCTAGACAAGAATAATTATAAGATGTAATGTGTAAAGTGATACTTTACTGGGTAAGCAAGCATATGCCAGAGCGAGCTTTGAAACCTTGAAAGCTCAGTAAATACATTTTGAGGGTGTGTTATGTACAATTATTTTTTGCGACCATCATTGACAAATTATTAATGATTTGACACATTTATGAAAATATTTGAGCAAAATAAATGAACTGATCGCCACGGAAACATTATTCATGATCTCATTTTGCAATTTAGAGATCGATAAAGTTTTATTGATTCTTCAAAGCGTAATTAGCAATCTAGTTTGGTCACGGCTTTCAGGTTTAGTAAGTAATACGAAAGGACTAAGTTTCAGGATGATCACGAAAAACGAAAACTTTTCTTCCTTAATATAACTAACATCCGGTGATATCTATCGAAAGAATAATAAAACTTATCCAAATTTATAATTTAGTCCTAATATTTTATTTTAAAAAAATAATTAAAAAATAATCTCGTGATGGAAATATCATCCATCTTTGGCCTTCAGTACAGAAATTGAAACGGCACCATCAAGAAGAAATGTATCATTTTCTTCCTTAATGGACATTATAAGTCCCAAACCTCCAAAAATAATAGAAAGTGACAATTTTTCCGTCAATTATAATCAACCTTAGAATTTTGTTATTTTATGCCTTCTACATCCACAAGATGTTTTTAACTATGGTTGCTTCGCTCATATGTCTATTAATGATGCGATAAACTAAAATAATCCAATAAATTGACAGAGGCAGTTGTAGTCAGTGGATTAAATTTGCGTCTGGCAAGCGAAAGTTAATATGGTCAAATCTCGCTGACAATAACTTCATAAAAATACGACTGTACGAGTATGTGTCTGAATAGTTTGAATTCAAGTATAATCTGTAGGTCTCCTGATCCGTAATTGGGAATAAGTTGATGATGTGTAACAACAAATAAACAAACTCAAGTCATCCAAATGGAGCACTACCAATGAGAATGCGCTTAAAGTTTGAAAACTTTTATGAACTTACAATTAAAATATTGTTATAACTTAAAATTAATAATATTGGAATATTCCCTAATAGCTGCGTATACAAAATTCGCTATTTTTGAGCGCTTAGTTTTATACTAGCGTACTTCTCTCGGCTGAAAATCGAATGAGTTTAAAGTACCTAGTTCCGAATAATACTGTTTTATCTAGCTAAACAATCTTGAAAAAAAAATAGCTCGCGTAAATTCATCCAACCTAGGCATAAGAAAAAGCACGTCACACATGTAAATAAATATAAATATATCATCACGCCTTTTATCCATTACTGGGTGTGGCACTCTGCCTAAGCTGATCTCGGTAAGTGATATATTTTTTCGCGTGAAGTGAGGTTACCAGCCGTCAAATCACGGCCCCCATAGATGTTAGTGGTGGGGGAGCCACAGGGGTAGATTTAAATTGGTGAAAATTGTTTGTCGGCTGTGGGGATCGAACCAAGATTCTCAAGATCCATAGGCCGACTCGATACCACTGAGCCACCTACCCCATAATAAATAAACATGTGTGTATTTTTACACTACTCCAATCTCAAATGTGTATTGACTTTTAAAAATTGATTATAAAATTAAAAATTGTTTTGCGTACTTTAAGGGGTGTACGAACCACACTTTGATAAACACTAGCTAATGGTATTCCAACTGGATATTTAATATACACTTTCCAAGTATTAAATACGTACTTGCTAAATTTTCCAAATAAAATTTAACTATAGTCTAAACTGGAACTACAAAAATATGATAAGCTAAAATCCCTTTCTTCATAATACGATATGGGGCTGTGTAAATTTTTCTTTCGCGAGACGAACAATCAATCAAAATCATCGTTGTCTATTTGCTTCTCCTAAGTCTACTGACGTACCCTTTTCACCAATATCTTATTGAATATTCACTCCCTATGCTCAAATCATCTCAACTGACTCAATCTCACCCTGAAACAACATTCTTTTCAATTTTACAATCATAATACAGCAATGTATTCTAAACACGAACCCGTCTCGTGTTCCCACATACTCCACGCAAATAACTCATTTTCACTGCAGTGGCACGCCATTTTGTTTCTTTTTCTATACTCGATATTCACTCTATACATGACAAGAGTATAAGAGAATTTGTATGACATAAATGAGTACTAAAAGCCTCAATATTACATCAAATGATTTGTTTTTACTGTTACAATTGTCATATAATCTGTAATATTTTCATATAAAATATGAATATGAAATATGAGTAAAATCCCAAGCTGAATATTTGGCATGTGCTGATGAATAATCCTATTTCAACACATTATTCAAGAATTAACTAAATGTATGCGAAATTATTTTTAGTCATTATAATTTTCAAAATACCAGTAATAACTGAAAAATGGATTATATCTGTTTAACAGTTTCGATAAATTTTATAAAATATTATAAGCTATTAATACAACTGCATTTATACTCTTTCAACAGAATAATGAAATCAAATAAATACCGGGTATTTATTTGTTTATATTATATCGGAAATTCAATGGTAGAAATTTTATATGACGTTATTTTTTTCGTTCTATTAATTTTAAAATAAAATAACAATCATTAAATAAGCGCAAGACGACGCTTCTTTCTTTACTTATCGTTTTTTTTTCTTACATTTGAGCAGAGTTTTTAAACTCTTTTTTTATTTTACGGCACACATAAAGTAATTACTAAAATTTTACGGCTCACCAAAAATATACAATGCTTTTTTAATCATCTGACTAAGAAGATACATTTTTGAATGATCTCAAGAATTCGTGTCAACCGACATTTGATAAAGTGACACTAAATTATTTTATTCTTACTTTCATTATGGAGTAAATAACTAAGTGGAAATAAAAATATGAAAAATATGGCTTATAAATTACCGCTATGACTTCACTATCTAATATGTTCAAGGGCTATAATTTAACCGAAATGATTTATTTAATTGTTTTTATCAATCTATGTAGTACGATATGCAACTCTATCCTATCGCATGTCCCTTAAGTTTTGGCACAAATTTCAGAAGCTATAAAATGGTTTATAAGTAAAAACGGCAAGTTGCTATGAAAAGAAACATTTTTATTTAACTTTGAGAGTTCAATTTTTAAGCCATTCATATGGTTTATGAATTAGAAACTCGGAAAAGTATCTATAATTTAGTTGGACAAGTCTTTAAAGCCAAAATATTCCATATTTTTCAAAATCAATAACATTTAATTGAATTCGAGCAAGGTATTCCTTGTATAAACCTTCCAAAAATGTCGAAAACCAAGAATTTTGACCAAAGCAAGAGCAGTAGTACTGGTAAAAAGAGCGACAAACAAACCTGGTATATCAGTAAGAAAAGAAAAAGAAGCTCCAAAATATATAGCCAACGACCTAACAGAATCCCAATATACTCAAAATTGGCTAGCAGACCAGAACATACCATTTATTTTATGAAACGGCAAACTGAAAAATTGGCCCAGGATCCATAAACGACAGTTAATAATTACGTATTATAAATCTTAAAGTAAATGCATTTTTTTGTGCCAAATCTTATGGAACATAAGTTAGTATACTGAGATAACAGATATAAAGGAAATGTCATTGTGAGTTTCTCAAAACCAGTATTAATATTTTAATATATTTCCAGACAATTCAAAAGATTATAATTCGTGAAGCGCGATAACATTTTAAGGTTGCATTTATCACAAGTCAGCCTTGAGTCTTGAGTGTAATATTAAGAAAATTCATGTAAAGATAATGAGCGAAGCAGAAGTAGAAGCGGAGGAATTGTAGGAGCTGGAGGAATAGGGAGGCACTGGAGCAACGTGTTAGGGGTGTAAAGGTGAAGGAAGCACGCAGTGACGGTTGACGGCAGCAGTACAGAACGGTAGCATGGCCATGTCTCATGGCACGGTCCATAGCGCCGTGCGACGTCCTGTCGGTGCTAGTTACTCTGCCGGGACGTGGTGCCGGTTCCGATTGGCTGAAGAAGACGGAAGCGTCCCCCGGTTTCCGGTTACAGTTATAACTTGTGACACTGGACTGTTTTAGGCGGTGTACTTTAAGCTCAGACTTTTGTCAGCTCTTCCTTTCGTGTAATTATATTTATGCGTACGAATTTCCAACGGAGAAGTTGTTCCAACTTGTTTAAAAGGATGTTAAAAACTTAAAAAGTATGTCATGGAAGATTATCTAAGAAGATTACGTTGTATTACAAATGGACTTTCAGATAAGGTGATTTTTGCAGGAAATTGTTTTTTCATAAGCTACTTCAAAAACAATTTAATATTGTCACAGATTTAATGTCTTTCTCTTGAAAATCTTATACTTTAATTATTTTTAAAATGACAAACTTGAAATATCTGTTTCCACAACGTTTATATTACCTACATAACTGTATTAATTATTAATTTAAATTAACCAGGCAAGGACGTGGTAGCAGGTTGTGGAATCTATTATCCTGTGTTTATCATGATAACATATTAAATAAACATTAGAAACAGAGAAAACATCCTAATCACTAATGTATTATATAAGTGGCTCAGTGGTATCGAGTCAGACTGTTTGAGAACCAGGGTTCGATTCCCACAGCCGATAAACAATTTTCACCACATTAAAATTACCACTGTGGTTCCTCCAGAGTTAAAATCTTTGGGAGCCGTGATACCACGGTTGGTAACCGCACTTCATGCGCAGTATAGTGGTGTGGATAGTGTTGCGGAATGCGAATCCGGAGCCCCGAGTTCAAGTCGCACTCAAGCTAAAAATTATATGACCTACCACACTCCGGCTTGGTGAGTCCAAATCTTATATTGTAATTGGGATAAGATTAATATTGTACAGTGTAACATAAATATATAAATAAATATAGCACAAATCAAAATAGTATATACCTCATGAGAAATGTATTGTAGTCCTCAGCTTTGCCTCGTACTTCAATTATTTTACATATCATAAAAATATAATTTTCATAACACATGCACAAGAAACACGTTGTTATTTTTATTTTAGAGAGAGAAACACTGCTTTTCACCCCTACATTATGTTTCTCTCCCTAGGTAGGATGTTTCTCTCCCTAGAGACTACGATTATTATCTGTTTGCGGTGTTTCCTAGGTAACTAGTTACGCAACCCATATTTGACATTTGTCCCGATAAGACAGTAATTTTTGTGCACTTGTTACGAAAAGTATAATATGCTTCACGGGAGGGCGCGATTATCCTTTGTGTCTCTCCCTTGATGCATAACATACTATTGCACTTCTTTCCCTTGATGTATAATATACTGTTTCTTCTTCAGGTTCTTATCAACAAGGCACTGTCTTACAACCTGCTATATCATTTCAATTGTTTATAATGTTTCTTTTCGTTTATATTAAATAATTTCCGATTGTTTGAAATATTCTTAAACAGAAATTTGTCGTTATATGTAAATATACTCTTATTAGAAAATATGTATAATAACTTTATTGGTTGATTGTATAATCAGAGAGTTGACACTGTGTTTTTATCTATTATGATATCTAGATAAATAAGCGGAACCTTTATTAAGTCGTAACTGAATGTTGTTATTGAATGAATATGACCCAGTTTACGAATATTTGACTGTGAAACATTTTATGAAGCTTTATGAATGTTTGTTGAGTTGTGAGTTTCTAGCTATAATTAGCACACAAAAGTGAAATAAAGGACTAATTGAAAATTAATTAAAGTACGAAAGGTCACAATAAAATCCTTTTCTGTAGGCACTAGAAAATTTTTATCCATTAAAATTTAATGGATAATTATACGTTTTGAATGTAAATGTGTGTAAAAGCAAAGGAAGTTAAAAATTAAATCCAATCTAAATTCTGAGTTATCTAAATGACCTAGGCCGAGACTGGGACGAGTGTTAAGACGAAAACGGTACTTGTCAAATTAAATAGGAAGAATGAACTTCTGTTATAAAAGTTGTTGTGTGTACATGTGGTTCGCTGACAACCACTTATGGTTTACATGCATATGCGGTATAATGCAGCTCGGGCCTGCAACTCGCCGCATCGTCTGCAGCAAATTTTCATAAACCGCAAAGTGAAATTGGAACCAAACTTTCAAAAACTTCTCAACAAGAGTTGCTTGTACAACGTCGTTTTCAGATACTATATAATGGGATTTGCTTGTGCGAACCAAGACCGTTATAGGTTTTGCTTCGTTAAGTTCACAGGGGTATAATGAACATTTTTGATACGTTAAATATTCAGTTGAAATTTCAAATTTCCATTTACATTGCGAGAAGAAGCTTAAACGGACTACTATGTATTTTGCAATGACAGTGAAATAAGAAGACGCAGAAATGACTTAAAGCGGTACAAGTTTCACATCTTAATCCTTTCATTTTATTCTTCATTCATTATATTTCAAACCATCACAGTTTACTTAAAATTTAAATGTTTCTCTTATTAACAAATTTATACTCCATATCAAATCATGAACTTTAACCATTGCTTATACTCACCTCAAAAGAAAAGAAAATAGAATAAAGAATAATTAAGTAAATAAATAAATAAATATATCATCATGCCTTTTACCCATTACAGGGTGTGGTACTCTGTCGTAGCAGATCTCGGTAACTGATATATTTCTTCGCGTGGTGTGGGGTACAGGGGTAGCTTTAGAATAATTAATTATGTAAAAACTATCATTAGATGCTGCTATTCAAAATCACACTGTAATTTTGATTTTCTACGACAAATTGTTACAACGGTTTAAAATATGAAATAAATAAATTGCGTCAACTTTTTTTGGAGAAATATTAAAAATATAAATCCTTGATGCATGACACTGTTTAGTGTTTAGAACTTTATTGGACTGGTATACAAAAGTAGCAAACTTGGACTTTTGTCAATGTTACAAATTAAGTTAAAATAACTATAATGCAGCTGATTTAGGTTTAATTAAGTACATAAAAGTCAATGAATACTATAAATTATAATTTAAAGCTAAATTTATGACAGAAAAATTTGGGTGACTCCTAGTTTCGAACCAGGGATCTTTACTTTACTTTACCATGACACCCAGATGCAAAGTATGGCATCAATAAAATAACTGTAATAAATTTTAAATTATTTTATGGCGTTAATAAATTGATGAAATCCAGAATCCGAGAAACCCAATAACCTAGGATACTGTAATCCGTGTTTTCAAGCAAATACTACAATTTAGTTAGCTTGTCCCCTTCAATTCACGTTCCTACTGTATTATATCTTCAACGAATCAAATCCAAAAGCAACGTGGTAGTTATCAAATCGTGAGGGTAGAGACGATACAGCGATCTTCATGTCGATGTGGCGCCCCGGCCAAATGAGGATCAACGTAGGCTTGGCACGTAGCGTTCCATGTAAATTGATTATAACTAATTGGGTGCAGACGGTCGTGTGTCTGTCATTGTCCTCCGGTGGCGGCATGCGTTGCACTCACCGACGCGTGGCTTCGGGGGCGTCGCCGCACCCCTTTACACACACCAGCAGTCCTCAAAGACCGAAATGTATTACCTTTCGATACTGATAATTACTAGTTTAGGTAATAATAAATTATAGTATATAATGGAGCTGATTATTTATTTATGTTACGCTGTACGACAGGAATTTAATCCCAATTACAGTACAGGGTCCGTACTCACCGAGCCGCAGTGTGATAGTTTATATAATTTTTAGCTTGAGTGAGATTCGAACTCGGGATTTCCGGATTCGAATTCCGTATTGCTATTCACACCAGTTGATTTGAAAAACCAACTTTCCTCACATTATAATTACCTCTGTGGATTTCCCTGCACTTTGGGGGATGTAATTTGTCAGCTGATATCCTCACTTCACGTGCAAAATATTTCTAATATCACTTACCGTGATCAGCTATGGCAAAGTACAATACACAGTACTGAGTAAAAGGCGTGAAGGTATATTTATTTATTTTTATTTTAGTATCCATTTTATAGCTAGAGATCGATTGCGAAATCAATACGAAAATGATCCCAGGCTAAAATGCAATATATTTTAAACTTCTTTATGTCTTTAGAAAATATATATAATTGCACAAACTGAACAACGGAGTAAACTATGAAGTTAAGAAATATATATGAAGAAAAGTATTTTTTTATATTTAAGCCATTTATAACAGTTGAGGTTTATAGTCAGTGATGTTTTTGAATATGTGTATTCGTCATGAGAGTTTCTGATTTATTTCTTATCTAGTACAGATTCTATTATAATTAGTCATCTGAAAAATATATAATTGTGTTGTACATCTTCCAAACAATTAATTTTTTATTAAACTTTCTTTATCAATATTCGCAATTTCGATTCCGTACATAAATTTAGTAACTCCATAGAGTAAGATATAAAATAATTGCAGATTTTTTATTAACTGGCATTTAATTTGTGAGAATACGTAATTTATTTTATTTAATTTTTATGTAGGTAAGCACAGAAAGTAGGTAAGTACTGCACTTTCACGCATAATGTTTATGTGAACCTATTACGTTTTAGAAATATTACTTTACATGTTTATGTTGCTCAGAATGTACAAAGAAAAATAAAGCAATTTTGTACTGCCGCGCCCAGGGATCATTTCCGGTTGATTTTACAATATCCTTAAAGTACTTCTGTAATTTTAAACGAATCGTTAAGTTAAGATGTTTTTTAAAATGGTCTATTTAAAATTAATGGAATACATTTTACATACATTCGTAGGAAAAATTTTAAGTATGTTATTTTTTTAAAGTGAAATATATTTTTTTTTTAAATTAATAGAAAACCGTGGAATATTTTCGTAGAGAAAAAAGTAAATTTTGTCTTCTCTAAGGAAGAAAAGTAAAGTCATATCTTCACCCAATTAGAAAAGCTCGTAACTCCATAAATTTTAATTTTGCAGGAGGCGCAGAACCAATTTATTTTCTCGAATAAAAAGGAGCTACATTATTATAAAAATGAACTATTTATGCACGTTTTTGTAAATCAACGTGTTCCTTTTATCTCCCAGATAGTACTTAAATGTAATTTTTGATCAAATTTGAGTTATGAGGTTTTCTAATTAGAGTGACGACATCCAGGGCAATTTAATATAAGCGGCATGATTTAACCAAAAAATAATGTCATCTAAATTTTAAATTGGTTTAGAAAAATTTTACTTAGTGAAATAGTTATTTATGAAACTATTGTTAAAATGTAACTTTCTTGCAGGACTGAAAAACTCATGAGTGCAATATAAGATATTTTCAACAGGATTTATAAATATAATTTTTTATCGAGCTTTAACTAATTAAATTTCAAACGTCAAAAACATTTATTCTGGATATTATTTTAGCTTATACCGGGTGGAACATCATACCTGTGTACAGGGCCGCAACTACACATTTTTTCAGGAGGGGCAAGACCTAATTTTGCCGCTCCCCATGCAACTCCAGTAATTTGCAAATAACTTTTAGTCCTATTTAAAAATATTTGGGATGTTATATACCATTATGATGGAATTGAAGTTAATAAGTACGGTTTATTTGTAAATGAGAACGAAACAATTCATGTAAAAAAAAATTATTATACCACAGGAAAATATTATACATAACACTATTATATAAATTTGACTTTTCTTGACTTTTTGGCTGCAAAAGTTTAGATTATTTCGTCAAATGAGATTGATGATGCTCTTTGATGTTCAATTGATATGGGACTTAATTTGGTGAATCTCTGTTGTTTCATTGTGCTTCTTAAATAATTTTTTCTACGATTACTATGAAAAGTTGACAATTACGCTCCCATTTATCATCGTAAAGTTGACGTTTTCTGTGGAACAATCGAAAAATATCTTTTTTGCGCGTCTCCAATGGCAACGCGCGAAAAAGATATTAAATGCGCGCTTATTTCAATAGTTACCAGGGATACAAACAAAACAGAAACTTGTCATACTGACAATTAACAGAACGAATTTATTTTCAGTACGGATGCGTTTTTTAATAATTTTAAGATGCAATCGTGGGAAAAATTATGTATGTATCACGAGCGTAAAGTGTCTTTGTTCCTATTACACTATTGCAGCTCTCGCATTCGGTTCGCGCTGCAATTACCGTGTTCGAGTAACAAAGAATCACTTTACGCTCTTAATACACAAATAACTATTTATTAATTTTGGTTTGCTGAAGCTCATTTCACCTGAAGCAACAGAAACTGGAAGAGTAAGGAATAATTGCAGAGCTGTTGTTATATTTGGGTAGCCATCTTGGAGGTTTTGCTCATAAATAATTTTTAAAGTAGATTTAAATTTCAATTGCATTTTTCTCGATATTTTTAAATATATAAGTATAATTTGTTTACATGGTTAAATTCAGAAAAAAATATGCTATCGATTTTGTTACATATTACAGGTTTGAAATTAGTTTAAAATATTTTAACTGTGTTCATAATTTTGCCGCCTCCAAAATTTTGCCGCCCGGGGGTAGATGACCCTCCCTGCCCCCCCCCCCTAGCTGCGGCCCTGCCTGTGTACATAGGCGATTAACATGAAAAAACAGTTTTTCCGTGCGCATTGCTCCCCAAATTATTTTTGGCAAAAATGTTGTAGAGCATAAAATTATGCATCTAAATCAATAAACAGAATTACATTTACATGCGTTGTAACGACAGAAATTAAATAAAAAAATATTAAAAATTACGTTGAAAATATCAAATAGCCATGGAAGTGAAACAAAAATAGATAAATGCTTGACGTTTTTCTGTTTATTTGATATTTTACCCCCGACAAATTAATCATTCAATAAAATTCATACAAAAAACTCCATACCTATGATTACAATTTAATAATAAATAAACAATTGTACATTTCAATGAAACGTTTATTTCTCATGTAAAAATTATAACTTATCTATTATAATTCAAATATCAAACAATAATTCTCTCATTAAAATAATCACTACAATTTATTATTACAATAAATATTCAAATAAACCTCCATTTTCAGCCAAGCAATAACAAAGTCTATTGTAGAAGGAATGTCGTACATTAGCGAGCTGCCTATTTGTGATTAAAGCGCACTTATCCAAGATAGCTTCTCTCAAAGAATTAATATTTGGGTGGCGTTGCTTATAAATTTTACATTTAAGATGACCCCATAAAAAAAATCGCTAGGTGTTAAATCAAGAGATCTGTCAAACGTCAAGCATCTATCTATTTTTGTTTCACTTCCATGGCTATTTGATTTTTTCAACGTAATTTTTAATATTTTTTTATTTAATTTCTGTCGTTATAACGCTTGTAAATGTAATTCTGTTTATTGATGTAGATGCAGAATTTTATGCTCTACAACATTTATTTGAAGCATTTTTGCCTAAAATAATTTGGGGAGCAATGCGCACAGAAAAACTGTTTTTTCATGTTAATCGCCTATGTACACAGGTATGATGTTCCACCCGGTATAATTAAGTTTATCTTTTGAAGTAAGTGTCATTCTTTGTTTAGGTGTTTTATATCACTTGCTTTCGGCTCTAGAAACGGTAAGAAATATCTGACTATTTTCCCTTGATATATAAATTAATATTACATTCTCTAGTGTACTTGAGATGAGCAATTAAGGATTAAAATTATTTGAAAATGCCAAAATCGAAAAATCTCTTTTAACTTTTGAATTTTCTTTTTTAAAGATACAAAAGCTTTATTAAATTGTCCTAGTAATATATCAGCTTTCAATGACCTTTTGTATTTAAAATAAATTTTAAGACATAATTACAATCGATTTATATGGTACATGCAATCGATATTTGGTATAAATGAATGAGCTAGTGATCCATAACGTTTAATGCTATAATGAATTGCATGTGAACGTGAACAGAGTGAACAGAGATGCAGATTGCGACCGTTTGAAAAGCACTGGAGTAGAACCGCTCTCAGAGGATTGCTGTCAATTGACTGACAAAGGCTAACAACCATCGGGCGCCAGTTGCTCGCTCCTTATTGCTTGTTTAACATACGTTCCCGCTTCTCCCCAATAATTGCCCCGCTAGATGTCTTAAGATCTTTCTTTGTTTCTTCACAATGACGTCGCAATTACCAGAAATTTCGCTCCGAGGGCGCCGAACATCGCTGTAATCTGACGGTTTTGAATCTAAGATAGCTCGGAAACAATTGCCGAGCGTAATTACGAGAAATTCCATTTATGTAAGCTTGAGAGAATACGATTTATGGAAAATTAATAAAAATCTTATCATCGTGTTCGTAATCGATGTTTTATTCTAGCTATTTCTCAGACATAATTGAGGGTTATAATTTGACGTCACATGTTGCAAAAAAGAGATGGACGACCAAAATACTGATAAATTACTGCTGTTTTGGAATGAGCTGTTTCTTGTATTTTGACGTTTATTTTATTCCAGGTTAGAGGGTCTTATAAAAAATGTAACCTTCTTTTCTCTTAGTTAGAAATGTCTTACTTTCTCCTCTTGATATTCGATTGAGTTATGTCATCAATCATAAAAAATAAATAAACTAATGAAATATGTAAGTGATAAAGCAAACAAGGAAACACAGATAATTATAAATAAAATAAAAATAATAAATGTGAATTTGTAATTATCTTTATTTTTTGGAAAAACTGATTTTGGAGTTTTCGTTAATGATGTACGTTTACTTATCACATTTCTGGCTAAACTTGTCATTAATCTGTTAATTTCTAGTAATTTTGTAAATTTCTGCAAAGAAAATACGTATTTTGAAATACTTCCAGTCTACAGTATTTTTTTAATTACAATATACCAATGAAATATAATTTAAACCCGGGTATAGATTCATCTTATAAACATAGCGACACCGTACGTCATTCATAATATAAATAAAATAAATATATCATCACGCCTTTTACTCATTACTAGATGTGGCACTCTGTCATAGCAGTTCTTAGGAAATGATATATTTGTTCTTGTGAAATACGGTTACCACACTACAAAACACGACCCCCAAAGATGTGAATGGAGGGAGAGTCACGGGGTTAGTTTTAACGTGGTGATAATTGTTTGTCGGTTGTGGGAATCGAACACAGGTTCTCAAATCCATAGACCGACGCGATATCACTGACCCACCTACAATTTTTGTGGCGTAAGTCAATTCCCTAAACACGTTTCTACTGTAATTATTTTGGTGAAAACGTCTCTTCATTATGACGTTTTGGTAGTCAATTAAAATAAAAATCTATATTTAATTTAAAGAAACAATAATGAACATATTTTGTCGGCTGGTAGACTAGAAACCAAAACTGCACCGACAAATATGATTTGATTATGTACTCAAACTGCATACTTACATTTCAATCTGTAGATTCCAATAGAAAGGAATTCAGGAAATAGTTTTTCTTTAAACTAGTTATTGTTCATTACATGAAACATAACCTAACTCTCATTGCATGTACTTGTAGGTAGGATTTACATAAGTATCCTAAAAATAGCAGCATACAATATAATTATTCTAACAGCTTCGCCGTTTAAAAGAATAAAGTCTATTTAGAAATTACAGAACATTAATCTAAAATAGAATGAGTTTAGTAAAAAGTAGTGTTGAGTTTTTCAACATCCTGAGAAACACAACAATTATATAGTGAGTGGTACGGAAGATCTGCGTGACAGAAGCTACATATTTATTATTGGAATCTATTCCTAACTGCAATTTCTTGTATTAGTCCTTGAGTATTGTAATTTACGAGAAAACAAAACGATCCCTAAACTGTTCTCGCCGTAATGTCCCTAATATACTTTAGTCGTACTGCTGGAGAGTGTATTTCTTTTTGCGTAGCGAATGAACGGAGACAAACAGTCGCTTTATTTTGATTTGCTTATCTCTCAACCTTTCACGAGTGAAATCTCTCGTTGATGTTTTGTTTGCAGTTCCTGTAAGAGTCTTAGCCGGAATCGTATTTCCGGTAAATGCGATTTCAAAAGTGCTTCGCTCCATTATTTATGTGGAGGCAAAAAGCACGTAGTATAGTGTAATTGAGTCACCAGGTTTATCGAATTATTTTAAGTGGATGCGCGTCTCGCCGCGTGTGCGTCTGCCGATAAACCACAAATGTGAGTGTCCGATCACATTCGATCACCCGATCACCTTCTCCGATACAAATTTATTCGACGTCGTCGATTCGTCGTCTACTACGGACACAGTATTTTCAATTGCATTATAGGAAAATAAATCCCTTTTCGATATATGTAAATATTAAACATGTGTACCATTGAATTAAATTTGTATCAGACGCGGAAATAAGAAAAAAATATTAATTTACTATTTCAAAAGTATACTCGCAAACATTTCATATCAAGTATGTTTGTGAATTGTAGTTGCTATATTTAATTTGAAAAAAAAAACACACGCTGTTATGTCCTTGTAGATGTCTTCACTGTATATATTTATTATAAATAATAATAAATACAAAAACTGAATTAAAGTTTGTAAATATATTAAAATTGAAACAATTACGAATGAGTTTAGTAAATGTGGAAGAAATTTGTGGTTTAGTGAAAAAAAAAAATAAAATTCTATTTTTGTTCCATTATCAGTACCTACGTCTTATAGTATATACCCTTTCATTTTTATCCCGAAGTACAGATATACCCTGTATATAAATACCACTAACAGACACAAGCAATTGTTCTGCGTCTAACATTGCACATAAACAGTGTGTGATGTATGTCATCACTAGAAATGTATATGAAGGTCTTGACATGAGTGAATATTTGAAATTTTATAGTATTTAAATATAATTTTAAAATTATTTTATGTGTATATCTTATTGTGTAAAGCATGGAGTTGTTTTATGGCTATTTGCATCAACAACACTTAAATTTTAATTTTGATTTAAATATGAACAAAAGCAAATTGAAGATACATGACATATGGAATAACTGATGTTGCTGTCAAATATTCGAAATGCTTTTAATTATTTAACCTAAATTTAAAATTTCAATTTTGTTGTTGGAACTGGTCATTAATATTCTGTCGTTTTGTAGTTTTAATGTTATCATTATGGTTCATTTTTGTCAATAGCAGTTATTTCGGCTAAAGTTATTACAACTTTTTAATTTATTATAAACTTAGGCCTTACCATCTCTCAATGCATCAGTTTCTAACTGTAAAATTGTAAGTTTAGTGAAAACATTTATAAAATCAAAAGTCAATTATTTCTTGAGTATTTGCAAATCTGTTTAATAATTCTAATACTTTTAAATCATAAATTCATATCCCTTTTATATATTTTAGTTGGATTTCCAATGGAAAAGTCTTTTATATAGCAGATATATGCTAATATATGGCAATAATTTTGCTTATTTTGATGGCCCACTAACAATACTTTATTCAAATGTGCATTTTGTCAAATAAATATGATAGTAAGTAATAATTATTGTAATTAAACATTAAAAAGTAATGTATTGTTTCTTTGCAAGAATGTCCCAAAAACAATAGGCGCGGTGGCCGAGCGTGTTAAGGCACATCTCTTAACATACTGTGAAGTCACCCGAACCAAGGTTAGTTAGTTTGAATCCGCCTGTCGACAATGTGTGATTTGTCGTAAAAATATAAAATATAATTACATGTATTTATCACACTCAGGCGCTATAAGCTAGTCACTTATACGCCTTAAGTAACGTAGCATTCGACTACGAAAACCGGCAGTACGGCAGTGTAAAAACAGCGGCTCGGTGTGTCTGGTAGGCTCAAGCCCGATTTGGGCTGTAGTGCTATCAGAAGAAGAATTTGTAAGGAAACATTAAGAAGCAATGTATTGTTTCTTTACGAGAATATACCAGAAACATCTGGTGGATTAGGTTCCACCATGACAGGTCTGGCTGGCATTTTATGCAGAGCATCATAACAACCAAATAAACCTGTGTACTGTATCGTGCTATAGGTACTTATTAATTTATTTTACTTTTACTCCGCCAGAGCAATTTTGTATCTTGGGACTCAAGTTATAAAAGATGTCACTTTTATGACGTTTGAAGAAATAAATTTGTTTTTAAATTTATTTATTGTAAAGACATGTTTGTTTTCTTAATAGTATCACAGTAACTCTAATTATAATGCATAAATTAAGTATAGAAAACAATAGGTAATGAATCACTAAGCATTCAGCAATTAACATTGTTTCTCCATTAGCAGATTAATGATGAATTCTCTTTATACAGTACAACAATTTCATTTGCTCATGTTATATTTGGATCAAAGCGTTTAAATAGAAATGCAGAATGGGATGTGAACCAAATTTGAATTAAAATCAAACAGAAAATAAATAGTTTATGCCGGAATTTATTTATCGCTTGTTCAGTTTTATAAAGAGAATTATAAAATAATACAATAAAATCCATTATAAATAACTTTTATTTCTTTATTTTTATAAAGCTTTTATCACATTTTATTTGTAAAAGCATCAGCTAATCAAATAGCTACACATTTAATTTTTATGTTTATAAAAATATTTTACAATGTATTTGTTACTCTGTACAATAGAAACTTAATCCCAATTACAGTACAAGATTTTTTTGAAATTCGCAAAAATTAGGGTATTTCATTCCTAGCGAACATTTTTAGTATCACTGGTTTAATTCGGAATTTTGCGCCGCTTCTTCATACACTAACAGAAAATCCACTAATTCACTGTTGCTATACATTTTTCTCAAATTTTTCCATAACTTACCCTGTCAATACCGTATACGAAATCAAGCTAGGTACTCACATAAAAATAAAAACAAGGCCTTACACCAGGTACTTACATAATAACTAATTAATAAATGATTATTTGTAGGCTGTGTTTATACTTTTATTTCATTAGTAACATAATTATAAATAATTACATGTACTATTAAACCAGTGACACTAAAAATGTTTGCTAGGAATGATATATCCTAATTTTTGCGAATTTAAAAAAATATATTTTTGTTCTATAATCAGTATATCAAGTTATATATGTTATTAAAGTTTCGTGCAGAGGTATAGAAACACCTGTATACATTTATAGATTTATCACAAACTCTACCATTAAACTTTATTTAAAAAAAAAACAAATTGCAAATTAAATGTCATATAAAGGACTTAGTTTAAATGTTTATCAAATATTCGTTGGCGCAAATAGACACTAGTTTTTGTATTTGCAGCATACCAGAATTATATTATGATTTCTTGGTCGAAACAAGAATTTAATTCAACAAAGGACCTTAACTACAAAAATAAGATTCTTTATTACGCAGAGAACATAATCAAGTTTCTTCAAAGAATACGCACATGTTTCATAAAATAACAATAAACACCTTCAGCAAATAGAGAAGAAAGGAAAGAAAATCAAAATCGGCGAGCGAAATAAAAATGAAAAAGCACGAAGAGGGCCGATGTAGGGCGTCGCGACGAAGCTAGAAGAAGAAAGGCGCGACAAGGCTTTATTCCAGCAGCGTATACACATCAAGAGGATTAAGGACGCGGGGTGCAGGTCGCAGGGACTTTCATTATTTCTGAAGCTGGCCACTTCAGCGCACGCGCAGCCTCGAGTACGTAATGCCGCCGTCGCCATGCCGCATCGGTGGTAATTGGCACAACTATAGCGGCCTGAATTCAAGATGTCTTTTGATCCGTATTAAGAGTAGCTTTTATGTGAGAAAATATTAGATGTCTCCAGCTTCAGCCTTCATCTTGCCTATATAACATCACTTGCTCCTGTTCTCATTTAATCATCACTTTCACAAAAAAATCACAAATTGAATTTGTCATTATACAGGCTGTTTCACAACTTAGAGCAAAAAATTAAATACGACGTGCTGATCATGAAACAACCTTTTTTTTTTAATTCGAAAAATTAAGGGTTGTCAACCTAAAACATTTTTTGTAGTACTGCACTGGATTCGCTTTCCTATTAAACACATACAATGAAGTAAGTATCAACTACGAAAGAATAATTACACAATTCAATTATTAGCAGTTATTTATAATAGAATTTTATTTAATTAATAACTTTAACATAATCATCCACCCAGTGGCAGTGGCAACGAAAAATTTTGGACTGGGAAACATGGAAAATAGTTTTTGCTCTAAGTTGTGAAACATCCTGTATACATCATAATATTCAAGTTCTATTTTATACGCAGTTGTATAAAACGTACTTTACATAATTCCTACTTTGATCGCCAGTATATGAAGAACCGATTAACTAAAAGTTTACTAATTATATTATTTACTCACAAAAGTTAATAAATTATTTTAGAATGATTGTATAAAAAGTACTTTGATCGTTAATATAAGAACAACCGATTAAACGTGACTAACTAAAAGTTTATTTACCATATTCTTGACTTTCAAAAGTTAATATATTATTAAATTATTTTGGTAAAAAAGAAAGCATCAAATAAAAAATATAGGATATTATGTAACCTCCAATACTTACTGAAACCTTATGGAACTACTAACTAAATATCCTTAATTAAATATAACTAGGGGAACTGTTTATCATACCTATTATTATTGTACGAATATTATAATACTAATGCTTACTATTGATTTAACAAAATTGTATTTCATGTTTCATAGACAATACCTTGTACATATTTGAACTAATCAATCTGATTCCCGACCGAAAGGTAAACTAACTTGACATTTCTATATCGAGGGTGTAGATAGTCAATCTTCTCCATATCTCGTCAACCATTTTGAATAACAAATTGAAGTTTATGCATAAATCAATGTTTCATCACATTATTTACTAATTATTGGATGTGACATTCTGCAGTAGCAGATCTCGGTAAGTGATATATTAATACGCAAGAAGTTCGATCAGCCGTCAATTCATGGCATTCAAAGAATTTAGTGGAGGAGGAGCCATAGTAGTAGGAGTTAAAACTGTCGATTGCGCGAATCGAATTCGGGATTTTATATTTACAGGACGGCTAGCTATGTATCTTATATGTAACTGATTAGCTTCATTTTGTCTTGAAAATGTGGATTTATATTTCTGAATTGAATTCAGTAATAAATATTTAAATGAATAACCTATATATACGAGTAATACCATTTGAAATGCGAAAGTTTTGTCTCGTACTTTGAGAACCACTGTTTATTGTAATAAACTTATAAAATATAAATTGTGGTCTAATTTAAACAATCTCGTAACGCTTAACTTGTAATATACTGTACATCAACAATAACAAATTACTATTTAAAAATTATAATTACAGTCTCCGTATTAATGATTTATATATTGTTCCTACTTTTAATAAATCAAAATTTAAAGGTTCTTTCTCCTATTTAGCGCCCACTTTGTACAACAGTATTCCTGCATCTTTGAAATCTCAAACGTTGAATTCTTTTAAGAGCAAAATAAAGAATATGATATAATTTTTGAACATTCATGTTAATGTATGTATTTGTATTTATTTTTGTAAATTTTGTTGGTTTTTTTTTTGTTACATTTTTGACTTTGTAATATATATAAGGTTGGGTGGAAGAGCAGCCTCTGGCTGAACCTCGCCTTTGACTTGGAATGTCAATAAAGATTATTATTATTATTATTATTATTATAAGGGACCGACAACTAAAATGCCTTTTCATACTTTAATTTTTTTATTAAAATTATTTGATTTCGATACACAATCTTGTCAAGAAAAATAATATGTCTGTCTTGGTTTTTATTTAGATTAAGACAAAATCAAGCATTATGATTTGAATTTATTTATTTTTTTATTTATTTTTTAAAGGGCCGTTTCGACCCAGTGGTGCAAGGCGGTAAGCCAAAGGGGCGGCGATAGTCGCCTGCTGTATATTTAGTTTTTTTCAGAAAATTTTGAAGAGCGTTTTAAATAACTGCTGTCTTCTAATTAGTCAAAACTAAGTTAGTAAAATAATTAATATAAAATTATACTATATTTATACTTTATATATTTAATTGGTCGACAAGTCGTGTTGTGCCGCAGTTGCCAGATACGCATAAGATTTTGCAGAAAATGACTGGTTTTAAGCCAGATCTTATAAATATGCCCTGGACAGAATAATGTTATTTTAAGTTTGCAAGTCTCATACTCAATAAATTAAAAAAATTGTATATGTACTTTATTTTCTTTATATTTCGTTTTTATATCTTTATTCCAGTTAATCAACAGAGAAGGAGTCGAAAAAATATTCTCGCATACAGGCAACACATACCTTAGGAACTCTGTACAACAAGAACTTAATCCCAAATACAGTCCAGGGTCCGGACTCACCGAACCGCAGTGTGATAGTTCATACAATTTTTAATGGAGTGGGATTCGAACTCGAGATTTTCCGACTTGGATGTCGCAACGCTAAACACACTATCTGAGACATTAACCACTTGTAACATAGATTGTAAAAGATATACAATTACGAAAGGTACTATAAAGTTACCTATTTCTTGTTACTTTATCAAATTGTTTGTCCAATTTCAATTTTATTAAAGTTCTATTACAAACCGAACGGTTTTCGATCGTACAGCCCAAAACCCGTTTCTCGCTTTACTCCGCAAGTCTGCGGATGGTAGATGCGCCGACGGGGTCGGCGGTGGCGTGATCAGACCGGGGACGGCGCGACGCAGCGCGACGCTGTGGGCCTGTGGGTCGTACGAGAAGCGACGGCGGCTCGCGGGCCACCGCACGCCGCACGCATTGTGCCCTCTGCCCTCCAAAAATTTAATTAAACTGTCAAATACATTGATAGCTACAGCTTGTGACTTTTCGTTTTTTGAAAATATTTTCAGGTCAGTATTAGATTTGGCTTACATGTAATGAATCTTCCTTTATAATTGGATACGAGTATTATTTTCTGGTGAAATTTAAACTGAAATTTAATTGAAGGATATTTTATGTGGTCCTGATTCTCAACCGAAAAAAGGACAAACAAACTTTTCTACTATATCATTGTCATAGCTATATACAAGAATAATTTATAGTTATACCACTAATTTATTTTCAATTCAAAAAGTATTGTAAGAAATACGTATTCATGTCTCAAATATAAGTATTACTGTTTAGCTCATCTACTCTTAAAGAGAGATACAGAGTTTTCATTGTCGGCAAAAATTTAAAAAGCCCTACATAACAAATCTGACTATTTTTAAGTGGATAGCATTTTAAAGAGATATTTCAATATTAAAAAATATTACCACCATTTTATCAAACAAAAATGTTATTAAAATTATGTTTAAGATTTTGAACGATTTAGAATTTTATGTTATAAATATTTAAAATTTGTTTACATATTAAAATGTCCAATAAAACAATCCATTATTGGCCAAGAAATCATTACAATTTATCGTAAAATAGATTCAACCTAGAGCTTCTGGAAAACAGACGTACCAACAGACCAAATATTATTTTTATACAAAATTGTCAGTGTGTCAACGACTATTATTTGTTAAATATATGCTCGCATGTGCAATGTTACATTTTTTTTAGAATTTTTCAAGCTGAAAATCATATTAATTCTTCTATGAATATGATAAACCGAACATATAACTCTTTCTGTTCACAGTTAGACCTTGCTCTTTCTATAAGAGAGTTAAAAGTAGACTTGAGACTATCTTTTAATTTATTGCCTTTTTCTTGGAAAATCTTGTGATTGAAGCATTATAATTATTGTAATTCATTATTGTCTCACTTTTATATACAAATAATATTATTTTGTAGTTTGAAATCAGTCCTGTTGAATAACTATTATTTTTTTATTATTTTCATATTAATTATAATAACAAACAACTTAAAATAATTTCAAAATCACTAAAATAAAAATATTTTGACAACGATAATTATTCAATTATTGAATAAAAAAATACAGCTTCATTATGTCGTGTAGGTATTCGTATACTGTATACTTGTAATCAAAGTATATCACAGGAGAAGATATCTGCTATTATCATTTCAAACATTTTTAGAGAAAAAAACCGAATGCATTGCTAAGATAATTAACGAGTTTAATTTATAGATACATCCATTCAGGTTTCAGGCACTCGAAACGGATCAGAAATGAAACGATAATCGAAAAAAATATGTTTCAGGAATTGAAACAGAAACGGAACTCTTAACCTTACTTCAGAAGTTAGAACGGTATAATCGATATATGAATTCAGATTGTCTACTTTTCCCGAACGACTTTTTAATGAAGTATTATGTATAGTCAAACCAAACATCATTGAAAATTGACGACCTAAACACGTTACTACTTTGTTGCTTAAATGAAACATTACGTCGGTAGGAGATTATTCTATTAACTAGTTTTTGTTTGTAAAGAGTATTTAATTTGTAATAAATAAAATTATAAAAGTAAATTTATTTTTAACAAAATAACAGCTTATTTGTCGTTTAACCGAAAACGAAATTATTTTTATTGGAACTAAACTGAAATGAAACAAAAATTTGTTTAGTTCCGAGTCTTTGTTTCTATCAATGAATTTATAAAAATCTTACGATTGTAATTGAATTAAGAATGTAAAAAAAATTCGTGAAAGAACAATACAACAACAAAAGTATTTTATAATAAAAGGATCATTTATGTTAGGGTATCTAATAATTATATTTCAAATAGATAATGGAAATGGCTTGATATTCTTTCCCTTTATGAAAGTTTTAAAACAAATTCAGAGCACATTAGAGCACTTATTTTGAAATGTGTTGCTTTATTTTCGTGTACAAAGCTGTAACAATTCCTGCGGTATTTGTCGCGCATCGACACAGCGGAAATGAAATTAACGTCGTTCCGAAGTTAGCTGCGTTTATTTAATTGTGAGTCTGAAACAATATCTAACAGACCAAACTTGTCTCCCTGTCGTATTCACGCGAGAAGAATTTCCCAACGTAAACGGCGAACTTTTTTATCTAGATGAAATCGTCACAATTTTAAGTTAGGTTATAAATCTAGCGAAGGTTTGCCAACTGTGTATCCCTAACATTGTAAAATATCCCTAGAGGGCATGAAGAACGCATTGCTGGCAACTTTGCGGATGCAAATCTGCCGTAAAACCACTAATACCGTCTTTCAGGAGACCGTTTGGGGGATGTGTACAAAGTTGGCTGACAGATTTATGATACGCTTCAATCCGCATGGGTAAAAGACATGTTCACATGGTTGCGACGCCCTCTTGCGCGTCGGATCTCACTCTGCTCCCCGCCTTCACGAAAAACTTCCTTCACAAAATCGTTCACCAGACAAGAAATATTGATTTTACAGTTAAGTTTTTGTTCAATCTGTATCTGGATGCGAACAAAATGTTTCTGTTTTCTTAAGACTTGTTAGAATCTTTAATGATCGAAAAATTTACTACTGCCGAATTCAGTACGATCAAGTATTTGTGATTTAAATTCACTGAAATATTATACGTATAAATCTCTCATCGTGAACTCGATTCAACAGACATTTGTCTTGGCATCATTTGTAATCAATGTTTTGCAAAAGAAGACTGTTTTCGTCACTGCATCGCATGCAAACTAAGGCTTAGCTTATCGGTGACTGTAATATTGAAATATTAATTATCAACAAAATTCTTATTAAGGATATTATTTAATTAATACTTTCTAATACATTATTACCATAATTATGATGGAGCCCACCTATCTTGTTATTTTATGTCGCTAATAATTAGAATGTAGTATGCAAGGTTAATTGCTAATAAAATCTATTAATTAGCAGAATACTATTCATTTAACAGAGTTGGACTATTAGGTTGTCCAAAATGACATTATATTTATTACATAAAATATAGCAACATAAATAATGTACAAAAACAGAGATTTTCTATTAATTTGAAAATGCTGTTTCTACCATAGTATTTTCCCAATAATAAGTTTAGATAAACTTGATATAATTTGTATAACCATTAGCAAACTGTTATATTTGAATTTATAATAGAACTAAATTAAATGGGGTAGGTGGCTCAGTGGTATCGAGTCGGCCTGTGGATCTTAAGAACCCTGGTTCGATCCCCACAGCCGACAAACAATTTTCACCAATTTAAAATCTACTCCTGTGGCTCCCCCTCCACTGTGATTTAACGGCTGGTAACCGCAATTCACACGAAGAAATATATCACTTACCGAGATCTGTTTCGGCAGAGTACCACACCCAGTAATGGGTAAAAGGCGTGATATAGTTATATTTATTTATTAAATTTCGAGAGCTTTACTTCGATACAAAGTATATTTTGAATAACTTTTTAAGAAACAATTGACGAATGCTTAAATGTAATTTTTTACATTAAGTTATAAGTTATGAGGACTCGATTTTAATCATTATTGCGTTTTACATGTTTTACAACAACAATTTTCAAAATGTCAACTAAACAAATGAAAAAATATAACCAGAGGCATTTTTCACACGCATTGTAATCCATAATTTTAAATGGTTTAATTAAAAAATCAAGCACAATCATAATAAGCTTTGATTAAAAGAGAATATATGGTTTTTATTTTGAAATATACAATATGGAAAGCAGCCATCTATTACAAAGAAAAAAATATAAAGAAATAGGTACACCAATTAAATAATTGAAAGCCAGGCAATTCCATAGTGAAAAGAGTAAAAACATTCACAGAAAATGTAATAAATGATAGAAAGCAACATGTAGCAATTTACGGCAAATTCGTTTCAAATATCACAGGCGGTCGAACTGTTCTTTTGAGCGCTTGTTGCCTGTTTAACAAAACCTTCGAACAGAGTGTAATGAATTTCCAGAGCGGATCCTGATAGATAATGAATTCTTTTATGTCCACTTTTGTATCCAGCGTGTTTTACATAATCAATATAAGCTTTTTATTATTCCACTTTTTATAGTAAGTAATTTTCCGTACGTTGAGTGAAATTTAACGAAAGTGTTTTCTAAAATCGATACACCGAAATTTAAACGTGATGAAATATTTTACATTTACGCATTTCACATAAATTATATTTACATGAAAGTTGATTACAATTCTGTATAGGTTTGTTGAAATATTTTTTAACAAAAAAGTTAAAACAGTGTCTCAATTAGTAATACCACGTGACGAGATTAAATATGCTTTCATCTCGTCAGAATTGTTGTCGTCTCTTCTCAATTTTATCGAAAATTTCAGAGAGAGTACATACTATTTAATGACTTTTTAGAAGTATTAGATAAAAATTGGGATACTACTAGGATTTGATCCCGGGGCCTTTGAACACGATTCATATACTCTTAACCAATTGATGTACAGTCGCCATGTGAGTCAAATCTGATGTCATTCAAATTTTTGCTCTTTATTTTATTTTGTCAAAGGCAGCCTCGATCCTTTGACATTTTCATAGACTGAAAGACTTGACGTAATAGTCGTCTGCAGCGAGTAGCGAAGGAGAATATTACCAATTGAAATTTAATTAGTTTTATTTTTACTCAATAGTTAAAAATGAATGAAATCTAACTTTTCTTTCTATAATAAAATTAATTACATACACAGAGTGTTTCACAACTTGTGGCACTCTATATAGTACTCAACGTACTAATAATGAAACAGACAGTAGGCCTAGGCCTGATTTGGGCTGTAGCGCCACAGATGATGATGATGATTAGTGTGCCAAGTTTCATTTAAATCGGTGAATGACAGTTGGGTAGAGTTACTTGTGAGACCTTTCAAATGAAAGTATCATATAACGATGACCTATTCTTTCCATATTTACAAATTCACTGAGAGCGTTCAATATTAATGGTTGTCAAACAAATACTAAACAACGTAAGGTCTTTAATCTTCAAACTTAAGCTTTATAAACTTAGTACTTTTTAACAGAGTAATTGTTTTAAACAAAAACTGCCATCTATTTGTCAGGTTTGGTACCCTCATATCTAACAATACCATCCTGTAGAAAAATCTTAAATACGCCTCTGAGTTCAATTCGTCCAATTATAGAAAGGAACTCATGAAACTGTGTAAACAAAATATAGGTTACTGTGCTTTATGTGGTATTGGAAATATTTGTGATCAATGGACTTAAATTTTTGTTATAATTATCCGGGCTCTGATTAGCGATCCATGAAATTTGATGCTACGGTATCTCGAACGCTTCAACAAATAACATTTTAATTAAATAACGCAACTTCTAAAATTAAATTCCTTATGAATACACAATTCTTTAATGCTCACTTATTTCGGAACAGAGATTTGTAAGATGTAAGAAACGTTAAGCAGATAAAATAAAATCAAATTACGCGAATAATTTTATAACAAATTTATTCCGTATTCATTACAAGAATTCAGGAAAATGGCTTATAAATTGATTATGGATATTAGCATACCATTTAAGAAGTTTATTTAATATGCATGTTTAACTGAAAGATATAAGGAGCGAGCTAATTATTATTACCAACATGAGGGATTATAAATCTTAGTATACTAAATTTATAGTGAAGTTGGTAACAATGCATCTGTTATAACACGGTATCAGCTGCTTATGACCGAAATATATTGGTACTTGGTGAACAAAGTTAGTTTCGATCTGGTAGGTAACACATTTTGATAAGAAAACTAATTACTGGTTTTACTAAATGAGACAAGAATTTCCATAAGAAAATAAATAAAATATCGAAGCTTTGTCATAATTTATGTACTAGACTGTAGCTTGATTTATGCATTTATAATGAATAGTAAAATAAAGGATCACGCAACTTGAAAGCTATAAAATTTATGTTTCGCTCGTGAATTATTTTCACTGCTATACATTTTTATACGGAAGCACGTTTATTGCCATTGCAAATGTATTAATAATGAAAAGTAAATTAATTTATTATACCCACATACTCAACATCATCAAGTATAGAAATAAATTTATGTAACAGAACATAACTCATATTTTTATGATATTTGTTGTACTGCTCTGCACAACAGGGAATTAAACCATCTGAAAGGAAAGATTATAAATCATTATTAGAGGACAAAGAAAAATAATTTATTAAGGCCTAACGCGCCATAAAAGTTTTACAAATATTAAACGACAAAAAAGTTAATATTTAAAATTTATTGTTGTTGTACATATAATATATTAAGACCTTAAACGCGCTTAATGGTTGCAAATATAAAATAATATGAAATGAACAAACAAAAAATATGCAAATGTCAAAAAGTTGATATGTATGTACTCAAATGCTATCAGAGATAGTATTTAAAATGTTTTAATAGTATTACCACTAAGTCTCGTCTCAGTTTCGTGCAGGGTTCGTAAATATCATGATATTTATAATAAATATCAAAATATCTGATATATAGGATATATATCAGATAAATATCACTTTTTGGATATTTATTTTTTAATTTTAGTTTTTGTACACATTTAGAAAAACTGAAAAATTCGAAAAATTTCACTTTTCCGGAGGCTATATCTCAAAAACTAAACAAGATATGGAAATGCGCTCAACGGCGTTGAATTCCCCGTGTCCGAATTGACTTATAAGCAAATTTTCATACAATTTTATGCAATTTAATATTTTTAATTATTTTCTAAGGGGTACCCCTTTGGTTTTTTCAGATTTTAATTCAATTTTCACAAAAATCCTTAATCGTAGGATTATTAAAACGAAAATTTACATACATATGTATTTTGACCCACTGAATCCAGTGGTGCAATCTTCAAATACATATGACTTCTGGTTTACGAGAAAATGTTAAAAAACCGCTTTTTGCGATTTTTTTGGCGGAAAATTGAAAAAAAATAAAAATCGCTGAAACTATGTTTATAAGTTAACTGAAGCACGAGAAAATTAATGCCGTTGAGCGCGTTTTCATATCACATTTAGTTTTTGAGATATAGCCTCGGAAAAATAGAAAAACTGAAAAATTCGAAAAATTTCATTTTTCCGGAGGCTATATCTCAAAAAGTAAACAAGATATGGATATGCGCTCAACGGCGTTGAATTCCCCGTGTCCGAATTGACTTATAAGCAAATTTTCATACAATTTTATGCAATTTAATATTTTTAATTATTTTCTAAGGGGTACCCCTTTGGTTTTTTCAGATTTTAATTCAATTTTCCCAAAAATCCTTAATCGTAGGATTATTAAAACGAAAATTTACATACATATGTATTTTGACCCACTGAATCCAGTGGTGCAATCTTCAAATACATATGACTTCTGGTTTACGAGAAAATGTTAAAAAACCGCTTATTGCGATTTTTTTGGCGGAAAATTGAAAAAAATAAAAATCGCTGAAACTATGTTTATAAGTTAACTGAAGCACGAGAAAATTAATGCCGTTGAGCGCGTTTTCATATTACATTTAGTTTTTGAGATATAGCCTCGGAAAAGTAGAAAAACTGAAAAATTCTAAAAATTTCACTTTTCCGGAGGCTATATCTCAAAAACTATTTGATATTTTTATATAATGGATATATATATCATTGCAAAAATATGACGATATATATCAAAATAAATATCATGATATATATCTTCGAACCCTGGTTTCGTGTACCATGGTTTTGTCTCGGTTTCGGCTATCTAATACTCGTCTTAATATCGTGTCTCCACGATAGTCTCAAATTGTTAATATCAAATTATTACAACAAATAACAATAGAAAATTTCTATTAAGTAAATAAATTTAACACTTAATCAATGATATTAGACTAAAACAAAATCAAAATAAATTCATTAGATACTGATAAAACTGATTTTATGGTCATTTGAATAGTCAAGTTTAGCTCCGTCTCTAGACTTTTAACGGGTTAGCCCGTATTAAAATTATAAAGGGCTGTTGACATTGGTTATCATGACAACATATCTTATTTGAAATGTTTGACACTTAAATATTTTTTTATTAAACAAAATCTGTCAGATTTTTAAAGTCTACCTTGATTGAACATTTTAGTTATTGCGTTATACTATTGCTATAAATTTTTTTAAATGTAAATATATTGCAGTTCAAGTGCCCATAAAACATTGTACAATGCTCCACAGTTACCTGAAATTTACAGGCTACTGATGTATTCAATTTTATAAATTATAATACTATAATCTCATTTTCACAAATGGCCTATTATTATTTCTGGAAATTTTCCAACAGAAAATAGTCCTGATAAAATGTACCATTTAGATATTTTAAATGTTGTAAGTCATGGAAATTAGAAAGAGCTCTAAAAATTTTCTAACAATACTAACAACAGTAGCGATAGCCAAAAGAAGTTTTATTTAGCTAAACTTGATTAAACATTATTTAAGGTTGATGTCAAAACAAGAACGTACTTCATCGCTAACTTTTCTTTTGATAGAACTTGCATTGGCTAGTGTAATAGATTTTGATGAAATAATAACTAATTTTGCAAATGTCAAACCAAGAAAATTGAAGCTATTCTGTATGACAGTATTTACATTTATAACAAAAAAATATCTATTTATTGCTTTTAAAATATCCACATATGATGTTTAATACTTGGGACGCAAAAAAATGCGTTTTCCAAGGGCGTCAAAAACATAGTTACGTCTCTGGAACTGCTCGAAAGTTAAATTGTTTTTAGGTTGTACAAAAATTATTTAATTAACAATTGTAATATTATATTACAGATACAAAGACATAAAAACCATCCAGTTGAATTTAATTAACACTAACACAGTTCCAGTTTCAGTTAAACTCAGCAAGCAAAGTTTGTGAGGCAACAGCGCACCCATGCAATTGTATCCGTGAATAAATAAATAAATGAAACAAAAATATTCTGAAAATTAAATATGGCAAAGAAAAATACAACGAAATTACTACAATTTATATTCATAAATAAATAAATAAACAAACTGACAGAAACAATATTACATTTGAGAGAAAGACAAATAGGTATAAAAAGCAACCTGGGAATGAAATTCATGAAATTGCAACAAGACTTATGACTGCATTTTTCTTTAAATTTGTATTTAATTTTATTATTTCTCTTTGTAGCTGGCACAGAGTACATATTATTTTATTTAAATCACATATAAATATCCTCTTACCTTTCTCCATTCTTGGATGGAGCGCTCTGCTTTAGCAGATATTGGTAAGTGATATATTTATGTGCATAATGTGCGGTTAGCAGCCGTCAAATCACGACCCCAAACATCTTAATGTAGGAAGAGATACATGAATAATTTTAATGTAGTGACAATTCTTTTTCAGATGCGGAAATCGGACATATTATCAAATTCACAATCCTGCGCAAAGTCACAGTTATTAATATTTATTTATTTGATTGCTACGCTGTACAACTGAATCCCAAATCCGTCAGTCCGGTGGTGTGGATAGCGGTACGGAATTCGAATCTCACTCAAACTAAAAATTATATTATCTAGTACACTGCGGCTCGGTGAGTGCGGACTCTGTACTGTAATTGGGTTTAAGTTTCTGTTGTACAGAGTAACATAAATAAATAAATAAACTACCTATATTAATAAGAGCGATACGCGTCTATGGTTACTAACTGTGCTGGCCAGCCTCTGACGAGGAACTCATAAGTTGACTTGGAGGCTTAATTTTGTGAGACTTAGATAAGTGTTTAGTTTGATATTTTATTATATATATATATATATATATATATATATATATATATATATATATATATATATATATATATATATATATATATATATTGCCGAAAACCTTATCTGGAAATGTAAAGACTAACATTAAATATACTATGCATACTTGTAAATATGAAGTTAAAGTATCCAATGCCAAAAAGGTAAAAGCACTAATTATACATTTATATAAATTTTAATTATTAATATGTTAATGTTAGGAGTACCTTTACATTTTTAAATTACATTTATAAATGTAGCAAACGCTAATTACATTAAAAAGGCCCAAGCTTATTACAGAGGAAGAGACGTTAATATTTGAACACGGCGCACATAATAAAGTTTGGCAGACATCGTACAAAGCCTCCCGACCACCACTACACACTTCGTCCCCCATGAAGCGTTGCTACCGCTGCGTTTTCAACTATCCAAGTGAGCATCCGCAACCACCGCCGCCGCCGCCGCCAGCAGACAAAGACGCAGAAGGTTATTAGGTGCGCGATGTGGGTGCACGTGTGCTAATGAAGACCGGAATATTCCCTTTTACTCAATAAACTTATGCCACTCTTGTTCTAACTTCATATCAACTAACCTAACTTCTGTTTGCTGTATTAAGCCCACTGATTTCCTATACCTATATCACATTTATCATTGGTGTATGGTATCGTGTATTGGTTATTAAGTCATGTTTTACATCTATTTAAATGTACCATTTAATTGGTATGTAATTGATTTAGTTTCTCTTAGTTATTTTGCTATATGTATTAAATAATTAATTGCTAACCAAACTTTTCAAATTGAATTTAGGGCCATTTCATTTCATACAAAAGCATTTCATGAATTACTATTTAATTAATATACCTAATTACAACTAGATACAAATTATATTACCACATTTAATATTAAAATTATTTCAATAATTTCCGGTGACAAAAATATAAAATATAAATCAAAGCAGTAGAAAATGCAGGTAGTTTATTTATTTATTTATGTTACACTGTACAACAGGAACTTAATCCCAATTACAGTACAGGGTCCGCACTCACCAAGCCGCAGTGTGATAGTTCATATAATTTGTAGCTTAAGTGAGATTCGAACTCGGGAGCTCCGGATTCGAATTCCGTTATCCACACCACCGTACTGACGTTTCTTTTAAATTTTTATTCATATAGAGGATTAAATTTGAAGCTAACTAACTCCAATTTTATTACCGTTTGAAATTATTACTTTTAAAACAAATCACAAAACAAAATATATTTGTTTATTACTTTTAAATAAATTATAATAGATTTAAGCTCGATATTTTCAACTCGAGTTAAAGTAATTTGATCGTAGATTAATATTTATTCGGTTTAATCAATTTTTTATGTATTTCCAACGTCCGTTAAAATATAAACCAAAATTCAATGTGTTATTTAAAGAATAAATTTATCGAGTCTGTCTGGCAGCAGATAAAAAGTTAGAGATGAACAGCTGAACTTGTCAATTATAGCTATCGATTTCGAAGAAATATATAAAGACGCAGATGAAAAAATTGTACATTATATTGAACAATTTGTGTACTGTAAACCAAAGCCGGATATTCTTAATAATTCGAAATAAAACAGAATTTGTTGTTTGACAAATAACATGGGGTAGGTGGGTCAGTGGTATCGAGTGGGCCTGTGGATCTTGAGAATCCTGGTTTGATCCCCACAACCGACAAACAATATTCATCAAATTAAATCTACTCCTGTGGCTCCTCCACCACTAACACTTTTAGGGGCCGTGATTTGATGGCTGCTAATCGCACTTCACGCAAAGAAATATATCAAATACAGAGATCTGCTACGGAAGAGTATCATACTTAGTAATGGGTAAAAGGCGTCATGACATATTTATTGTAAAATAATCAAGTTATGACAGAATAATATATCCACTTATGTCAAGTAAATAAAATTGACAATAAAATATCTGATGTGGACACCACATGACTTCCTTGTACACGTATTAAACTATAGATATTTTTTTAATTGCACATATTTGACATTAAATCTTTTATTTTTTGTTCTAATCCATAGCAAACTTAATTTTAAAAAAAATCAAAAAATATATAATATTTAAATTTAGATATCTCGTTTATGCAAAAAGCTAATTTAAAAATTCTTAATGTGCTAGACGCAGAATTTAATTCTCTAAAACTTTTATTTGCAGCATTCATTTCTAAAATTAAAATAATACCATTTTTTTCAAGGAAAACTGTTAGCTGCTTCATGTAATGTGCCACTTCCGGTTAGTCAATTTTAATCAAAATCTATTATGTTATTTCCATTGATATAGTAGTCTTATATACCAAATTTGGAAAGTTTTAAATTATATTTGAATATAGTTTTTCATGAAAATCTATTATAGGCTTCAAGTAAAGTACCACTTCCGGTAGTTGTATAATGACCAAAAAGGGAGGTGCACAACTAGATGTTATAACAGTCCTAAATATAAAGTTTCAATTCTCTACGGCTTACCGTTTTTGAGTTATGCGAGATACGTACGTACGTACGTACGTACAGACGGCATGACGAAATTAGTCAAAATGGATTCAGGGAGGGCCAAAACACCTATTTCCGTTGAAATCTGAGAACCGAAAATTTTCGCGATTACAATACTTCCTTTACTTCGTACAAGGAAGTAAAAACAATTTTGAAGAAAAATTTCAAATATCATGTTTTGATACAGAATAGAAAGGAAATATAGATAAAACCCAAAGTATGTACAGCCCCACAATATACAAAAAGAAGTCAATGTTCTACATGGGCCTTGTTTTTAACAAATTTGGATGCATCAACTTCAAGATAGAAATTGGCGGACATATTAAAGGACTGGAGATTTGATATGAAATGCAAAATGAGAAAGATTATTATTATTTCCAAAATATTTATTTATGTTGCGCAGTACAATAGAAACTTATTCCCAATTACAGAACAGGATCCGCAATCACCGAGCCGCAGTGTAGTAGTTTATATAATTTTTAGCTTGAGTGAAATTCGAACTCGGAATCTCCGGATTCGAATTCTGGATCGCTATCCACACCACCGTACTGACGGACAATATGTATTTTGATATAATAACAATTCAATATATTTAAAAAAATGCCGAACCGATAGTTTTGACACGAAAAAATAAACTTTTGCTTAGTAAAGTCAAGAAATTAAAAATTTCCAAGAAATTTTTATATGGTAACCGTGTTTAATAAAATGTTTCTATTGGCTGTTAATTAGTATCGTCTGATTTTCTACAAAATTCCTCAGTAGGAATATATCATATATTACTACATATTTCAATTATTGACTTAACAAAACACAAACCTCAAACATGAAATATGAAATGAGAAATAGCTCCACATTATTAAAATAATTTCATTACAGAAAGCGGACACGTATACAATTACTTCCCAGTTCTAAATAATCCAATAATAACATAAGATTCCAACTGTCCTTCTTAAGTGACAAGTCACAGCGCCATTTGCAAGATCAGGTCCGAGTCTTGAAACTAAGAGACAGTTGAGTATCCTCTTAATCACGGCAGGAGCGGATCTCTTTCCTGTGACAAATCAGCGTTTCCACGCTTCGTAGGTGTTACCGAGAACGCGTGAACACCGCTGCTGGCCACAATACATTCACATGCTGAGAGGGGTTGACACCGGGATATATAATATGCTCTCTTGCCCACACTGTTTGTATCTCGGGGTCTCGGATGTTGGTGGTGGGAATGTGACTTTAATGTATTTAATATATTAGGTGGTGAATCTTAACGGAACTTCAAGATACGAGGGTGAATACTAAACTATTGTTTCTAAGATTGATTTAAAAACTGTTTGGTGTTATTTTTACCTCCTTTATGATTATATATCAGATGTTTAATTACTTACAACCTGATTCTCAAAAAGAGTTTAGCTAATCCTTAATTTTAGATTAATCAATCTTATTCTAAGGTAGGTGGCTCAGTTGTATCGAGTCGGCCTGTGGATCTTGAGATCACTGGTTCGATCCCCAAAGCCGACAAACAATTTTTACCAAATTAAATCTACCCCTGTGACTCCCCCACCACTAACATCCTTGGGGGTGTCGTGATTTGACGGCTGGGTAAAAGGCGTGATGATATATTTATTTATTTATTTTAGTCTGATTTTAAAAAATGATTTCCGAAAACCAAATAGTTACAGGTTTTCATTAGAGTTTGATTAAACTTTTTAAAGAACAGGGTTTAGCTTAATTTGACTAATTCAAAATTCAGGATAAACTAAAAGCCTTTTGAGTACTGGCCTGTTAGATGTTAGAAAATTATGGAACTATCTCAACTTTTCATAACTCTTTATCTCCATGGATACTTGTATAATCATTCTGACTAAAGAACAATCGATTAACGATGATTAACTATATTTTGTCATAATACTGCGAAAAGTTATTATAAAGATATTTAAAATTCTTCGAAACACAAAATTGAGGAACATCGTGATAACGATGCATTGATTGACAGTGAATTGAAACAAACAGAAAAATACAAATGAATGTCACTTGTCATAGTCACTGTTGTACTTTTTGTTACATTGTAAATACGCTTCAGCGATCAGCCAATCACCGACAAGGAAATTGATTCCCTATGCAGTAAAGCTATGAAGTTACAGTGAGATAGTGACCAATTTTATTTTTCGCTGTCAATCATTCCTAAATTAATGTTCAAATAAAAAATACATAATCTCCTAAATACTCATATTGCACTACGTTTGTTTATTTGTCTGGTATTTCAAAAACAAGCACAGGCGATATTCCCTCCTTTCCTAATCTGTCTGATCCATTTTCAGTTCTTACTATAGAGTGTCTAACAGCAATTGTGTAGAATTTTCTCTCTTCATTTCTTATAGATTTGTTGTTAGAGAAGTGGGCGTAAGTGAAAGATTAATGAAACAGGTGTATAAGAGCGAATGGTTTGTTGCATGATGGAGAATTTCGAGTGTGAGGAATGAACGAGCTTGTATGGTAAGTGTGGTTGAAGCGAGTATCGCGTATCAGAATGACAATGTTGGACGAGGACTGATATGTTGATGAATCTGTTAGTGGATGTTAATTGAAGCATTGTCTTTAAAAATAATATAGGAACTTTTGATAGCAGAAAAATAAATTTAGTCATTTCATTGTGTTCATACTAGTGATTTATAATTTTTTTGTTATTTTATACAGGGTATTAAAAAGGGTAAAAATTACTTTAAGGGTACATACATTTTGTACTAATTTTCAATTAAGATTTTTTTTCAAATTCCCCAAATAAGTAAGGTATGAAATATACATTTTTAGTACTACTCGCCGATACTAAATAAAAACAATAATCAGTTATTATTTAGCACGTAACTGATTGAGCTGTTTAAAAGAGTTTTAGTTCTAAGTTAATCAAATTATTAAAGCATGCCTTTTCATTCTAACTTTAAAATGACTGATATTATTTTTGTGTACGGTCATGTTAACAAAAACGCGCTCCCAGCAAGCATTCTTTTGAAACCAGCGTACCCAAATCGTGTATTGTTTTCATTTAGAATTTATAAAATTTAATTTAACCATGCCTTTAATTTTGCAAATTTAAAAAAATATTTTTTACTGAAGATCAATACTTATATCCGGAAAGGAGTTTTACCCTTCTTTAACACTCTGTATACTTATGTTATTCTTAAGATTAAGTTATGACTATGAATATGATATCTTTAATAATACTGACTTAAACATGTAATATTAGAAAGATATTAACAAGCGGTAACGATAGAATAAATAAAAATAAATATATTATCACATATTTGAGAAAATATCGGTTTCTTAGTGATATTATTGTAAACTATTAAAGTATACTTGCCCGTATTCAAGTCATTATTTCTAAAAGATTATAATACGCCCAAATAATTTCAATGTACTAAAATTTTCTATTTGAACTGAAATTCTTATTGCCATAGTCCGCTGTCAATCTACAATAACATGGAGCTATATTTAAAAATGTCTAAGGGATAAGATCGTCTGCTTTTTGTAAAGAATAATAAAACAAGTTTAGGTTAGAAATTAAATCGGAATAAATTTCTTAAATTCAAACAACTTAAATTTTAGCAATGCTATTTATATTTCTGAAATGTTTCTGGAAATGACAAAATTCTCATCTGCTTTATGGATAATTTACCAAATGCTTTTAATGGACCACTTTGAAATTTAACTTTAGGGCATTTTGGAAACAGAACTCCAGAACGACAAAGGTAAAGATTTGAGAAACGAAAACAGAATACCCATTCATCCACTTGTTTTGTTCATTGTAATCATTGTTCCGTATAATATAATTTATATTCAGCGTATTAGTTCAAAAATTAGAACGTGCAAATTCATAGCAAAGAATACACTTAAAGTTAATTAATAAGAAAATTTAGTTATTGTTTTAATAACAAATAAATAAATATATCATCACGACATTTTATTCATTCCTTCTCTGCTGTATAGAAAAACTGTTAATGGAGAATTAAAATTTTAATCTTTGCCAAATATTTATATCCTAGAATAACACATTCATTTCATCCGCAAGCAAAACTCCTTTCATAATATTGACCATTTCCTTATTTTTATTAGGTTTGGGTCAAGTATTTTTCACTTATTTATAATATAGATATATATTGTGCACGTGGCCATTGTTGTTATATCCAAAAAAATAAGCAAATAAATGATTGTTATAATAAGAATGTAATAGGATACTCGTAGTAGTTATTTCTCCAACACTAATTGCGGTATCATTTATCTCGATATCTGCATCAGATGCTCAGTAATCATCTCATTAAATCGTTATTTAAAAGATGAACTACTACGAAGAGGCTGATTCATCTATGAATGTCTAGGAAGTGTTTTCAAAGTGAAATATGAGTAAATAACGTAGGCTGTGTAATGGGCTCGTGCGTGTAATGTGCTGGCAGTTGAAGATGCGGGCAGTACAAGCACAAAGTATTCCGGGGTCGTTGATGAGTTGCCCTGTGATTCAAGTGCCTCGCCCAGGACTCAGAGATTCTTGGGCTTGCCACTGGGTAGCAGAGGTTTAGACTAGGCTACTAGGTTTACCACCAAACACAAGAATATTCTGAATATGTAGTTTGTCGTTGTAAATATGTTGCTTAATTATTTAAAGCCATTACCGGGATTCTGACGGACTTTCATTGGCAAGTATAACCTTATTAGCAGAAATAATAGCGCCAAGCAAAAACAAATAGTTGTATTATAAGAAGAGTTTGCCAACCGTACTCTAATATATAATATTATACTATATTTTAGTTTGAAAAATATATTTTTAAACATTGATAAAGTCAAAACATTTCATTTAAAAAAATGGTCATGTTTAGCAACTATCAATCTATTATTGAAAGTTTGGGTTTACAAGAAAAGGTAAATATTAAAAATGGATGATATCTATTCCGAAATAAACTTTTTGAACTAGGTTTACAGTATGAGTAAGGCAAAAATAGTAATATGTTTTTAAAAAGGCAGATAATGGCTTTCAAAATTTGTTAAAAATAATATCATACTTGTTCTCTATCTGCCACTTCTGCTTTTATAAAGAGAATATTTTCTATAATGAATCAGAAGTGTAGGGAAGATAGAAATAGAGCAATACTCTATTTAATGAAGTGCTTTAACATATAAATGTAGATTTTCATTGTAATGATGCGTGTAATATATTTTTAAAGATCTAAAAAGAAATACGCATGTAAAATTAAATTTCTTGGTTTTAAAACTACCTATACTTCGTATTTCTCACCACTTTTCATTGACATACTATATATTTCTTCCCTATACTATATTTATTTTTGGATTTGATGTCTGATGTACTTTATTTCACAAAAAAAAGTTGGCAACCCTAATTATAAGTAGAAATGTTATCAGAAGAAAAGTCAGAACAGAAAAATAATTCATTTGTTATTTAAGATTATTTACGTGGTTATAAAATCCATTATTATTTTTATTAAAAATTACGTGTCGACCAGTGGCACTAGAAATGTATTTTTCTAGAAGCATGTCCTTACTTTTGCGAATTTTGAATGTGAATCAGCACATCGAAATGAATATATCTTGAAATATTTTTACCCTTTTTTTAACATTCTGTATATACGATACATAATAAGTACGATTATATGATCTGAGCGGCCAGTTAACATGGCCATGCCCATTTAATTTTCGCCTATGTATGTAAAAAAAGTAAACAACGCTGCGATGTTTATTTTTAAAAATTAGTTTGATGATAATGAATGGCACTTATACTAATACTACATATTTGTTTTTGTTTGGCCCAATTATGTCCGCTAGTAAGCCTAAACTTGCTTATGAAATCCCATCAGAACCCTAGTATTTTAAATGAACAGCTATTAAATTTGTTCTTATTACTATAATACGTACAATTTTGGGGGAAATCGATCTCTTTTGTATTGGTATATTGAATTAGATACTACCTCTTTGACGTTAAATTTACTTAATAGGTACCTATTGTACCTATTTATGTACCTGATTTTCATTATGAAGCATTTATAATTTACCTTACATATTGATTATTTATTATACAAATACCGAAGTTTATTAATATATAGATTTATGGTAGAGGATGAATTTCAACGCAGATATAGTGAATCATGAATCATTACTTTTACTATGTAGCTACTTACTATTTTGGTGTTTGGAAGTAATTTGACAACGTCGTTAATAGTAAATTAATTTGTATCTATTAATGAAGAAGTTCTTACCTGTAACAAATAAAAACTATTAATTATGTGGCATAATAATAAATTGTTTTAATCTTAACATTTGTGTATTTAATATCAATAATATTATCGTGGGTTAAGTACTAAATATATATTTGTTGACTTCAAGCAAAGTCCTTTAGGTTTTCTAATAAGTAATTTTTCGATAATAATAATGTATTCATTAAATAAGAACACTAGATGTTGCAGTTTTTGGTTCTGTATAGTTGTTTACTGAAAGCAGATTTTAAATGAATAATAAACATAACCTACTTTACATTATTAAAAGTATCACATTATATGCAACAACAACCTACAAGACTCAAGTTTCAAGTTCAGTAAAATAAAATTGCAATGATATACTTGTTAATACGTCCTTGCATTCTTTTTCTTCCAATAACATATTTAGATATATACATAATTGTTTTAAGAGCATACTACTAGTGTAAAAATAATAATAAGAATAATGAATTTATTGCAAACAAATAGGTATAAAGGGTTAACCTGATTATAAAACAATTACAAGTGAATGAATAGAGACATTCAGTGAGAATTTATATAAAAACATAGTGAAGTCATAAACTAGTTATACACATAGGCTGGTACCACAAGCTCTGTTTTTGGCTGTTTTAAGAGCAGTGTATTTTAGCTATCACTAACATGTTAAAACCGTACTCTTAAAACACTCAAAAACAAAGCCTGTGGTACCAGCCATATAGTTTTTAAAATAATAATAATTAAAACAAAATGTAAATTATAAATTGAATATTAAAATTAATAAATTTATAACAATGATAATAAAACTGAGATTGCAGTAAACTTTTGATGATGCGATAAACATAGGTAAATAAATAAATATAAATAATAAGTATGAGTTCGAACAATATTCTATGAGGTTACGTTACTACTCAAGGTCGACCGACTTGTTTACATCATGCAATTAGTTACATATATATTTGAACAATCTTCATAAAATTCATTTAAATTTAAAATATTCTTTATGGATCAAGATGTATCATCAAGCCATCAGTATTTTTTGTTATGACTTTTGTTATAAAATTAATCCTAATTATTTAAACCTTCGAATACATACATATGGTGTTATGAAACTTAATAAATAATTGTAAATACCTTAACTTCGATTTGTTATTATAAATTCCATTGAACTGGTACCATCACAAGCACAATAAATCACAGAAAAACACAAAATATCATCTAAAATTGTCCACGGTTCGACACTACTACACTGTAGAGTAGAGACACTCACACTGCCAGTGCAAGTTTTGCTGTTCGCGCATGTCTAAACTTCATTTGTTAATTAATTAATACCTATAAACATCTAGTACAAATTTTATATTTAAATCAAATACAGTGATTCTAAACGTTGTTATTAATATGTGTCGTTAAAATCCATTTTGGCACAATATTATAAAAAAAAAGATTAGTTACAATTTTATCTCTTGAAAATTTTATATAGGGATATGAATTTTTAATAAATTTATTAAATTATTTTAAATCTGAATGTGACAATTATATACATTTATGATTATATAAAATAAAAGTAAAATAATAATTCTATTCTACATATATTTCATATTAGTAAATAAATAAATAAATATATCATCACGCCTTTTACCCATTACTGGGTGTGGCACTCTATCTAAGCAGATCTCGGTAAGTGATATATATTTTCGCGTGAAGTGTGGTTACCAGCCGTCAAATCACAGCCCCCAAAGATATTAGTGGGGGGTGGGGCACAGGTGTAGATTAAATTGGTGAAAATTGTTTGTCGGCTGTGGGGATCGAGCCAGGGTTCTCAAGATCCACATGCCGACTCATATCATTAGGTGGCTGACTTTGTTTAAACTTCAACTGACGTATAAATCTGTTAGTTAATAAACAGATTATAAGCTAATGTTATTATTTGGATATTAGACATTTTGTATACTTATTTCCTTAACAAAAACGAAGTAGATTACGAAGCAAAAATACGGAATGCGTTCTTATCTGCTTTTATTTCTTTAAAGGCACTGACCTCTAAACATTCAAATTTAATTATGGCATTGGCGATGAACCCTATAAATTCAGTATATGCATTTGCTGCATTTTTTAAATTACACTGCTCAAAATTGTACAGGAATATTTTTAAAAATTAATAAAACCTATAAATTATATTCAAATATGAATATATATTAATTTTTATATTATATTATATTAGAAAAATAAACGTACGTGCATTTTGCAAGAAAAAAATTAAACTTGTCTTTGAATAAATTGTTGCAATCGTTTCAAAACAGTAAATTAATATTTAAAACAATATTATGGGACTTCTTAACTGCAATATTTGACTCAGTGGAAATAAAAGAATGAATTTTCTCAAAATAACCATTATGTTGCTTACTTAGAAAGGCAGAATTATTATTAGTAAATAAATCTGCCCTTAGAACAATAAAAATATATTCAGTAAGTGCAAATATATTATTATTCCAAAAATATAAAATATTAATAAAAATGTTAATATACTTTAACACCTTTTTGTCATTATTGGGCGTGGCACTCTGGCGTTGCAGATCTCGATAAGTGATATATTGTCCTCGTGAAGTGCGTACACCAGCTGTTAAATCACGATCCTCAAAAATATGTGAAGCAGCCAGAAAAGTAATTTTAATATAGAGCAAAGTTTGTCGGTTGCGAGAATTGAACACGGGTTTTCAAATCCAAAGATCGACACTATTCCACTGAGCTAACCTCATACAAGTAGTTATTCTATACAATATTATCAAGTCAGCCTATGGATTTGGAAACTCTAGTTCGAATCCCGCAGGCGACAAATAATTTTCACCACGTTAAAACTACCCTTTGGCTGAGCCCCACAACTAACATCTTTGGTGATTTGACGGTTGGTAACCGCACTTCACTCGAAGAAATATTTACTTACAGAGATCTGCAACGGCTGAGTGCCATATCCAGTAATGGTTAAAAGGTGTGATGATATATTTTATTTATAAATATATTATTTAACTACCTAGATATAATGGTTTTTTTTTATATTTAGCTAAGATACTTCGCATAAAGAATTATCACTTTACTATACTTGATCAAGAATCGTACGTTTTCATAATTTACTCCCACACACCAACTCATTTACTTCACTCATATGGAAGCTACGTTACAGTAAATTTATTTCATTAGATAGTATTTTTCGCACAACTCCAAATAATTATTAGCGGACTAAAGTGTCCTCTGGGAAAGTGGAGACAAGAGCGCAGAGAGACAGAATGTAACATGTGATGTGTGTGCGGTGTGTAGGCGGTGGCGGCGGCGACGGCGACGGCGGACAGTGGACGAACAGACGCGCGTGTTGACCGAGGGCTCTCGACGCTCGTATGTCGCCCATTCGGTGGCGTTCCATTCCGACCTTTCTCATCTTGGTTACTAAAGAACACTAGCGGTCCAACGTCACATTTTTCACAATCGGCTTCCAGACCGTCATGCACCACTGTAGTCAAGTTAAATCTCTTGAAAATAGATTCAATTCATCAATAATAATGTATGATTCTTGATTTTAGATTTATTGGTTAGATTTTTCGAGTGTTTACCTGCAATTGTGTGGAGTTCTCCTTCAAAAACAAGCGCAGGCAGATGCTCCCTTCCTTTCTTATCTTTTGATTCATTTTCTGTTTTTACTATAGAGTGTCCAATTACAATTGTGTGGAATTCAGTTTCAAAAACAAGCGCAGGAAGATACTCCCTTCCTTCCTCATCTTTTTTTACTTCATTTTCAGTTTTTACTATACAGTGTGTAACTGCAATTGTGTTAAATGTATTTTTAAACCAGCGCAGCCGATGCTGCCTTCATTTCTTATAGATTTGTTGTTAGAGAAGTGGGCGTAAGTGAAGATTTACGAAACAGGTGTACAGGAGCGAATGGATGGATTTTGGTTGGGAGAAAAGAAAGAGTTCGTATGGAGGAAGTGTTAATGTGGTCGAAACGAGTATCGTGTGTCAGGATGAGAATGTTGATGGGTTCGTGCTACCCCATTTAATGGGATATAGCGTGATGTTATGTATGTATGTAATAATAATGCAGTATGTAACATATTACTATTTATATTAAAATACAGTTACTAAGTCTATTTTATGGATCACTGGAAATATAATGCTAAAAATTGAGACGTTAGTAATACCTGCCCTATTAATTTTGAAACAAAAGTGTATATAAATAGATGTTCAGAATGAGAATCTGCATTTAATGATTTAAAAATTATTGACAATTTACTCATATTTTCAATGATAAACGTAAAATAATATTTACAATTTGAAGTTAATTACAGAATGTCATGGAAAACAAATCATGCAATTCAAATTGTCATATTGTTTTTGTTTCAGTTTGACAGATAAAAATATGTTATTGTATCCATTGACGTAATAATACAGATCATTCTTTGCATATTTTCTTTTCCAAGGTATTCTGTAAAAAAAATTCCTGAAAAATAAATAAATTATCAATACTTTTCAAATCTTTAGACGCAGTTTTCATTCTGAACATTTAAAAAAATACTTTTATAATTTTTTGTTTTATGACATGACTGAAAGTACAATGACGATGATAAAATGAAAGTTTAATTTATGACAGAAAATTCGGGTGGCGCCTAGATATGAACCAGGGACCTTCTGCTACGTTAGACACTATGACAGAAGAATTTGGTTGACGCCATACTTCGTACCTAGGTAACATGGTGTAGTAGTTAGCATCTCTACTCGGCAAGCAGAAGGTCCCTGGTTCGAATTTAGGCGTTACCCAAATTTTTCTGTCATTAATTTGACTTTAGATCTCGATAAGTTATATAGTTAGTGCGGTTACCAGCCGTCAAATCATGGGTTGCAAAGATGTAGAAAGGAAGTCACAGGGAGTCCAAGGGGTAATTTTAATGTAGTGAAAATTGTTTGTCGGCTTAGGCCGACTCGATATCACTGAGCAATTTTATTTCTCTCATTTACATTTATGAAGTAGGTGGCACAAAGTTATCGAATCAGAGATAGACAGTGGTTGCACTCTCCTGCGGCATCTTTGATGTTAAGTGTACTATCAGATTAGTCGGCGTATCGATGAAGCTTCGCCTCCTAGTTTACAAGTGCGCAAAATTCAAATAAACGTCATGTTTAAACGCTAGTTACTTATGGATATTTGTTTATATATCAGTTTTATATCGATAATAATACCGGTTGTGTCAAGAAAGCGAGTCATAAGCATTTACCTCGGGAAAATAGATATTCCGTGCGCATCGATTCCCACATTATTTTAGACAAAATGTTTCAAATAAAATAGTTATAGAGCTTAAATTTTTACATCTCAATTAATAAACTAATTTAATTTCCTATGTTTTGTAACAGCAGAAAATAAATATGAAAATTTACAAAATTATAATTTATAGTGTTAGCCACGGACCTAAAACAAAATAACATGCCATTGACCCCCGAGTCAGAACGGTCCTGATTGAATGGATGAATGTGATTGCAGGTTTGTTACGTAAACGGAAATGTCCAATAAATGGACTGATTAATAAGTGAACAGTGAATGTTTCAAGGGTTCATGCTATTAAATTGTAAGGGATATAGCGTGATGTTATGTAGGTATTTACATTTTCAATATACTCGTAGAGAAAATAACGTGTTATCAATATGTATATTATTTTAATGGCAACTATTGTCTTCTGATTTTACAGAGGCTGGCATTATTTTGTCGGCATTGTAAGGTTATAGGATGAGAAATGAGATACTATTCCCGCGACATAGAAACTTGAATTTTGCTTTCTAATCTAATGTTTTCTATGTTCGTCCTAAGCTTAAAATTGTTCGTCTATATTCTTGGCTATTTACGCATGATGTGCTGATTTGGCCCCGAGGTCGCTGTTTTGGGTTATATACAGGGTGTTATATTTTAATAGACCCAGCAAATATCTCGCTTATTTATCAACTTAGCTATTTCTTTCATATAACATGATTTATACAGCAACATGAAAGCTAGTTGATGACGGATGTACATTCATGATATCATTTCCGGTTTATTAGTAATTAATATCAACTTTGAAATTTCAAATGGAACATACTATATTTTTTTACAAATTTGGAAAGTGCATCAAATTTGCTTTACAATCATGTAAAATAATCCATATGTTACATTATTAAAAAGTAAAATGGCGGGCACTTTAATATACACCAAATCGGAAAGAGAATAGTGAGCCATGATTGTGTTCTGAAATAAAACAACTAACTAAAACAATTGTAATTATTATTATTAAACGAAATAATATTTTTTTGTCATAATAATACAGAAAATAAGAATAAGGAACACTTAATAACAACAAAATGATTTTATAAAAAATATTCAAAATGGCTCCCAGCCTCTTCAACACATTTTGCACAACGTTTTGAAACAGAATAAGTAGCCCTTTATATTTGGTTAGCAGATAAAGATGCAATTGCTGCTTCATTTTTATTCTTCTGTCCGTTTAATGTGTTTACTTGTTTATTACAAACAAAATCTTTCACGTAGCTCCATACAAAAATCAAGTGGTCATATCGGGAGAAAATGCATTGAAGAGGCTGGGAGTCATTTTGAATATTTTTTATAAAATCATTTTGTTGTTATTAAGTGTTCCTTATTCTTATTTTCTGTATTATTATGACAAAAAAATATTATTTCGTTTAATAATAATAATTACAATTGTTTTAGTTAGTTGTTTTATTTCAAGGCACAGTCATGGCTCATTATTCTCTTTCCGATTTGGTGTATATTAAAGTGCCCGCCATTTTACTTTTTAATAATGTAACATATGGATTATTTTACATGATTGTAAAGCAAATTTGATGCACTTTCCAAATTTGGAAAAAAATATAGTATGATCCATTTGAAATTTCAAAGTTGATATTAATTACTAATAAACCGGAAATGATTTCATGAATGTACATCCGTCATCAACTAGCTTACATGTTGCTGTATAAATCATGTTATATGAAAGAAATTGCTAAGTTGATAAATAAGCGAGATATTTGCTGGGTCTATTAAAATATAACACCCTGTATATATATATATATATATTAAAATGAACTTCTTTGTGTTAGAGTCCATTTGAATATGGCTGCTAGTGAGTGAAATGGGAATGTTCGAGTTGGAAGGTCAGCGTTCAGTCGTCCAGCACACACCAGCCGCAGCAGCGACGCCGGCGCCAAGTGCCACTGATAAACACTGTTAATTCATATCGGAAACGGCAGTCGGTACGACAGATCCGGCGCGCGACACTGTGCTTTATGGTGCTCATGGGCTCGTGCTTCGTGCTTCGTGCTCGTGCACGCATTGCTAATGACTCCCATGCTCCCATGTCCCATCGCCGTATTTATAAGCGTTGTCTTATTAGATAATGTATTCTACAGTGTCCACCGACCGAATAGGCCAACAGGAAGCAAATAAATAAGGACAATATGTGTTAGTAATTCCAACAGCTGAATACTGACCAGGCGATGACCGATGTTTTGCTTGCAAATACCCTGATCAAACTTGATTTTGAAGCAACAATGCAGCATATAATTTGCATGTATTGTTCTGTATTATTTGCAAGTAGTAATTCAATGTAGCACACTACTAGTTAATTCATTGAGCGTTTACATAGAATACGTTTGATGCTAACTTCAAATGAATATGTAAATTCTGCTTTGTATCAAGTTAAGCAGGTGATCTGTGTTAGATAGCTTTCCATTGTTTCTAAGAAATATTTATCATAAAACATACCTCTGCGCCAAATTTGATGAGGCGTACTACCAATACTCTAGCCATTTCTATCTAATTAATTTAAATATTTGCATCAATAAACATCCCATTCTTAATGCTCAAATATTATGTTCACACTCTGTGTCATCAAGAAGAAATTATGAACTATAACCTAACCCAAAACAGCGAGAGATTCGTGAAAAATAGCGCTTCATTTCTTCAGATTTTGTCGTTAAATTGAAATTTTAATGTTCTCAGCTTGACAGTTTCAGTATGTCATCCGCTACTACCAACCGTCTAAAACAAAATGTTGCATATCGTAATGAACGCTGTTTCGATACCCAACTTTGTTTCATAATAATTTTTTTATGAACGCAAAATAGAAATACAAAATGGCACATTTTATATAACTAATTTAGTGGTGTAAAATTAAACAAAAAGTAAGACGAAATAAGTGAGTTTAATTAAAATAACTATTTTTATCATGGAACACCATATTAATAATAATATATAATCCGATAGTTTTTTTAATGATTAACATTTATTTGTAGATAAAGCTGGACGTATATTAATAAATTATAATGTTTAGTTACAAGAGCAGGCAGATACTCCCTTCCTTCCTCATCTTTTTTACTTCATTTTCAGTTTTTACTATACAGTGTGTAACTGCAATTGTGTTAAATTTATTTTTAAACAAGCGCAGGCGATGCTGCCTTCATTTCTTATAGAATCGTTGTTACAGAAGTGGGCGTAAGTGAAGATTCACGAAACAGGTGTACAGGAGCGAATGGATGAATGTTTGCAACGTGTTGATGGATTTTGGTTGTGAGAAAAGAAAGAGTTTGTATGGAGGAAGTGCTAATGTGGTCGAATCGAGTATCGTGTGTCAGGATGAGAATGTTGACGGGTTCGTGCTACCCCATTTAATGGGATATAGCGTGATGTTATGTATGTATATATGTAGTTACACCGAAAATAATATTTGAAAGGAATATTATAACTGCAATATATATTGTTGGATTATTGGCTCTACTGAGATTACTTGTTTAAAAATGACGACGTTTCGCCCTGTGAGTTAGGCAATTATCAAGTAAGAATTATATTATTAAATCTAGTTAATTTAATTAATCTAACTAGACGTGTAATGTTTAATCTTAATGGGAGTTGAGGAGAATATTTAACTCCATATAACCACAATCACTTCTTATCCCATAACAATTTTATCTAACTGACTCGTATATTTGAATAATAGTATTAATCTTCACATTTAGATGAGAATGTTAATACATTTTGAAATGCTTTAATATCAAATAAAATACCTACCAAAACATTTCCCTTCATATCAACCAACTTCATTCCATTACCAAACATCAAAAACCTATTTTCAATTCATACTAAATAAATGGAATGTTTGTTTACTTTGAATCGTGAATGAATTAATGTACCAAATTGTGTTACATTACAATTCTTTAGTTCATGTAATTTTCGGAAATAAAACGACCGAAATAAAACTCACCCGGAAATGTTTCCAATTAGATTTGGTTTGAATCGATACTGCTCGAAGCAGTATGAGATGGTTAGGTATCTATACACGAAGAGTCGTTAGGAAACAGCCAAATAAAAACAATAAATATCTTTCGCATTTAGAGAACGCGGGGGCCACAGCAAAGAATTTTGTTTTCTGGATAATGATTAATGGATTTTACTGAATAATTTAATATTTTCGTGATACAAGAGCTAAGTTATTGACCAGAAGTATTCGAAGAATGAGTAAATATGCCCTTTACGTTGCCGAAATATAAAACATGGTTAAGTGGAAAAGATTCAACGTCAATATTTTACTTTGATTATTCAAGTGTATTTAAATTAATTTAAATGTAGAAGTACTGAAGGCGCTTTTCTCAAAAACAAACTTAATTGACTATATTTTCTTATTTCCTTATTATCCTTTTTCATTGCGTTTCATTATTATTTAAATTATGTTGTTCAGTATTTCAAAGCCATTTTTATATCCTTTATATTAAATTTAGGTATTTGTTTAATTAGTATCTTGCTGGTAGTTTGATTTTTTGTTGGACGAAAATGGTGGAATCGTTTTTTGTAATCAATTGTAAAATTCAATTTCTTTAAGAACGTCAGAAATTTGTAAAAATAGCTATTTCTGTAACATGTAGAATTTTATTAAACAAGTCGTAGTTTATAGTTGATAAATAAGGTGAGTATTATAAAGTTCAATTATGTACGAGTTGCATACAAATGTTTATGTTGATCGAGCCTTGGAGGCGATTTATTTTCTTTAAACATGATAATGTGGACAATTTAGTTATAGTTACTTTTGTTTAATAATGATAGTAGAACTGTCAAATTTGTCCCAAGAAGGTGGAAAAAACTGTTCATAATATCTTATATTGATTTTTATTTTTCACATTGACAGAAGTCCAACTTTGCTATTTTATCTTACTAGTCTAATAAAGTGCCATTTAATAGACAGTTAAATAGTTATGGTGCAGTGGAACATATTACTCAATGATGCTATTAAAGCCATTATAGTGAGTAGTATACTGTACTAATGTGTTATATTCAAAAAAATATAATTTCGTCTCACAATAATCTTAAAATAAATAAAATTATGTTTTGTGATGTAACCAGGGACAGGGGACCAAACTGAACTCGATCTGAAACCCGTTTCGAACCCATATTTTTGTGATCTTGAATCCGAACCGAAAGTGAACTTACTATTTTCAGATTTTTAAAAACCGAATTCGGCGAACAATTATTTTTCAATACTTTTGTGTTACGTAATAGCAGACAATTAAAATGAGATTGTAGTTTTTGATTGAAATAATTACATTTAAAAAACCCTGCATTTCTGTTTTATTATTTCTATCACATTGTTGCATTTCCTAAGTTTTTAGTTAACAATAATTTGATACATTTAGTGTAGTGAGATGCTACTAGTTAATAAGTTAATAGTTAATGAGTAGATTGCTACTAATTTACAATATATACAGAATTTCTAATGATGTGATTTTTTTTTAACCCGCACCATTACTGTACTCGAACTGAAACAAAACCCATTTATTGCGCTTTTCGATTTCTGGATGTAACTATGGTGATAAAGAAATGTAATTTTAAAATGTCAAAATTTTGCATATTTATATTTAGAGTTATCTATCGGTCTGTATGCTTTTAAAATTTGTACAGAAAAAATTATTTAAACATAACAATTTTCTGATTGATGTAGAAGGAAGAATAATAACAGTTATTATTCTCTGCGGAATTTATATTTGCCATTATGTAGCAAAAAATAACATATTTAATATAAATATAATACATTAGTCCCAGATGAAAATATTTATAGGTCTTGTCAATTGAAATAAAATTTATTTATTTTTAATCTCCACGATACTTATTTTCATGTATTGTATTTTTTCAATTATCTCAAGAAAATCATAACTTCTTTTGTTGTCTTTTCATTTGACATAGCATTCCCGATCTTATAACAGGTAAAGTAATGTAATAGTAATTTTTCTCGGTCTCGAGATTTTGATGAATTTTTACGTCTGAATCTAAAATAAGCATACTCGTAATCCCAAAAAGTCGGTGTTGGTTTTGCAACAAATTATCAGAAAATACGTAGTTAATAAAATTAACCATAATTTGATATAAAACATCTTTTCCTAATTATAATTGCCTGAACAATTTTTCAAAATTGTTATTAGGTTATTTGCATAAGTGATAACATTTTAAGAATACAGAAAAATGTTGTTATTTAAAATATGTGAAGAACAAAAATTATAATATAAAACTACAGTCGTTATGACTCATAGTTGAGGGTCAAAATAGTGTGTTATGCATAAAGGGAGGGAAACAAGCGATTATTCCCGCGTGTGAAGTTTGCCAACTTCACGCAAGGGATAATCTCGCTCTCCCGTGAAGCATATTATACTTTTCGTAAAAAGTGCACAAAAATTACTGTCTTATCGAGACAAATGTCAAATATGGGTTGCGTAACTAGTTAAATAGGAAACGCCGCAAATAGCTAATAATCGTAGTCCCTAGGGAGAGAAACATCTCTCTAGGGAGAGATACATGCTACCTGGGGAGAGAAACATCCTACCTAGGGAGAGAAACATAATGTTTCTCTTTCTAGGGAAGAAAAGCAGTGTTTCTCTCTCTAAAATTAGGGAATAAGAAAGTGTTTCTTTTGCATGTGTTACGAAAATTACATTTAAGCATTCCTAATTTTTTTTTGTCAAAAGTTATTCTAAATATTAAAACATTGTTGAAATTTATACCGATTTAAAAATAAAGTCCTCACGGTGGAAAATTATCTAAATTTATGGTCGGAAAAGTGCTGCGGTGACAACAGCAGATTTTTAAAATTAAATGTTTCCTGCAAGATACAATTTAAGAACATAGAAGCAGTAAATTTTTGATGTACCCTTTCAGTATAAGCAACACTCGCAAGAACTAAATTTATATTCACTGCGTAAAAGTACTATACAATTTTTATTTTGAGCTCATCACAAGAATTCCCTCGCCTTTATAGATTCCAGTAGATGTTTTCTGTAGAAATAATGCACATGTACAATAAATTTATCATACAGGAATAAATATTTACTAGTCACGTTCGGGGTACGTTGACGACGGACACGGCTCGAATGCACTATCGGCGTCGCTAGCGTCGGGACGTGCGATCGTACGCGGGGACGGCGACAAACGCCTGCACGTCTCGCTGAGACCTTGTATAATCCATGAGGCACGGACGGGACCGCGCACCAAACTTTAAGATTTCAATTTCAAATTTAAAACTACGTAAATTGAAAAAGTACTTTGCCTGCATACATTCACTGCAAATAAGGCGTTTCGATCTCATTGGAAATGTACAATGGTGTTACTGGAACTTGCATATTTATTGGGTTCTTATTTTTTGTTAAATTATATAAAGTCTTATATAATCAACAATCTACATCTACAGAAATACCGATCGCTATGAATGTAGTTTATAGAAAGAAGTCAAATATTTCTAAATTATTTTTAAAATACATATTTCAAATTAATGATAACCAGAACTAAGAGTGGAAATATTGCAAAGGTTCTTGAGAATTTTATTTTTTCGTTATGTTGTGCTTTATGTGCACTGACCTATGTACCACTAATAGGTCTTTACTGTAGTAGTCATCATCAATAGGTCATAATGTTTGCTAAAAGTTAGCGTTCGATGTATTAGACAGTAACGGTGTTTTTGTACTTAGATTTTATATGCCAAAGTTAACTGTCATATATACATATATATATATATATATATATATATATATATATATATATATATATATATATATATATATATATATAAATATGTATAAATTGTTGTTTTTTTCATGCTAACACTTACATTAATAACCTAGGCTGTAAAATTGGCACTTTCAAGCTTGTAAATTATCAAAAAAAGTTGTCTTTTATTGTTAATTAGCAAAAAAATATATATTTTTCAAATTCATGTAGCTTGATATGTTAACTACCAATATATTAGTAAGCTACAATTTATTCTCTTCATTTCTTCTACCAATTTAGAATTTTTTACGGCTAAACAATTAGGCAATGAATAGATTATTCAACTTCATTTCTACAGTTGTTTATTCTACCTACTGCAAACAAGCGGAAAAATTTAATCCAAAATAATGTGAGACTTGTTGGACAAGAAGAAAACTTATTTAGAATTTTAACTTAAACATTAAATAGAAAATATGTCGTACGATGTAAGAGGAAACTTAAGAAAATGAATAAAATTAAGAAACCCGAAGCTCCTCTTGTCGCACCAGTGGCAACGGCGTCAAGGGAATAGAGTCTTCCTGCTGTATATTATAAAGTTTTAAGTCTCATGATCTTATATATAATTTAGAATAATCTCATCGGCTTGTAAATGATTACACTTGAGCAAAGATTGTTTACTTTACACAAGAGTTTTGTTTAGAATTTTAATAAAATTGATCGATTCGCCAAACTGAAAACTGAAAGGCGGGTGCATTGATTTTTACAGCGAATTAGGTTATAATATTACTTAAAGAATTTTGATCATGAATTATTTATGAACCCATTTTCCTTTAGTGGATCAAAAAGTAGCTATTTTATAAATGATTTTTGCATATTATGCTACAGACTACACGATGTAGGCAAGTCAAAAGATTTAAAATGAGAATGTTTTTAGTTTAAATATTTTTGCATGAAAGGATTGGTGAATTTTTTACATGAAACAGGAAGGAAATTAATTTTTATTTGACTACTCAAAGCTTGAAAAGCTTTCAACTATTTTATAAAATTGCAAAAACCATTTCGATAAAAGTCATAAAATTTTGTGGTTGTACAATTGCTGAACGAAATGTTGAACGAAATTTAATATAAAATATTTTCCGACTATTGTCATATGATGTTTCAATCGAAATATGTAGCAATGCAGGTATATAAATAGAAATAGATTTATTAACTTGACAATGACGTCAACAAAATTGTTAGAATTTTGTATATCTAAAATATTTTAGAGACAATATTTCAAATAAAATATATGTAATACAAAAAAAAAACTTTTTTAAAAATTTGTACAAAAATCATTCTTATGAAAATTGTATGTATTATTTTCTTTTATTACATAATGAGATCATCCAAAATGTTTTGTTAATATACATATACTTATATTTCACCTTAACGATAAATGAAACTAATACTAAAATTACAAATAATAGCAATAGCAAATAAATTAATATCAAACCACTACTAGCAAACATAAACTAAAAGACAGCAATGTTAAGCTTATGGAGACAAACTGAAAGTGTACCTTTGTCTTAAGTTTAACATATCGTGATTAACGCCATATCTTAGTAGTTGAATATCTCAATAGTGTGACAAAGTAGAGTAGGTCTTAATATTCAAACTTTCAAATAAATAATAAATTAGCAAAACAAAAATTATATTTTTACATCTGTGTTAATTTAAACAATAATACATGAATTTAAAAATATATTAATATCTGAATTAATAGTTTTGTTTTGTTGTGTATTTATTAACAAGAGACATTACGAGATCGATGTCGTGATACTTTATTACAAAAGTTATTAATGAACAGTTTTAAATTTTTATACAATATTATTTTTTATGTCAGTGAAATTAGACAAGTTAATTAACAAAAAAAAAAACTTTTCGTAACACATGCACAAGAAACACGTTCTTATTCCCTAATTTTAGAGAGAGAAACACTGCTTTTCTCTCCCTAGGTAGCATGTTTCTCTCCCTAGAAACGACTATTATTAGCTGTTTGCGGCGTTTTCTAGGTAACTAGTTACGCAACCCATATTTGACATTTGTCCCGATAAGACAGTAATTTTTGTGCACTTGTTACGAAAAGTATAATATGCTTCACACGCGGAAATAATCGCTTGTTTCCCTCCCTTGATGCATAAACTATTTTTGCCAATTGACATTAAAAGTGGGGTTTTGGTGACCATTAACAGACTGTAAAAGTGTTGCTATAGAAAAACAACAAATTTGACATTTATGATTTAATTTAATAAATATAATAACAGACGCATACCGTTTCTTTGCCTCGGGTTGGGTTAACATTCTTTGGTTACTTTCCATTATTTATTGTAAATTTAATTAACATGTATTGATGACCAACATTCACAAAAATAGAATGACATTTATGAAATTTGTTTTTACATAGCCAACAACGAAACAAATGCATAACCTGATCACTACGATGATGCCGATCATTAGAAATATTCAAAATAATAGCAAAAATAATATTAATTTCTCGGCTGCGCCTCGACTATGAAAGTCGAGCCGCGACAGTAAATCTGCTACATTTTTAGATAAACAAATAAGTATTTTTTTAAATGAGATGACTCCCTTATAGTTACTTTCTTTGATTATCTAATTATGAGTGATAAAAAAAAGTGTACCTATGTTTGATCCGGCAACGTAAAATAAATTATAAAATTTAAAAATTAATTTAGTCCACGTGAGCAGCTGAAATATTTCTCCAGATTTTCGGCTCTCGGGTCTCAACTCTCGTGATATGTTTACTGTTCGCTTGTTCGAGTCAACGCATCGTTTATAAAATCATTCCACGGTGCACGTTAGGGATAATTAATTTTTTCTCTGTCAAGGGGTATAATTAACAACGGTGCCTGGCGCACTATGGAACACCAACTTTTTCGATCTATCATGTCACGATACCGACCAAGTTCTGAATAAATATTTAAATATTTCCGCCGAGTCAAGCTCGTCGCACGTTGGATGCACAATTCAAACGAATGCCACAAAGTCCTCCGTCACGATCCATTAATATGTTAAATACTTCATTTCGCATGACAAAAACCCTCTGCTCAGGATAGATTTGCGACTGACTATTTCAATGCGTTTGCCTTTTCGCTCTACATCTATTTATGAGATGGAATTCCAAAACTAAGATCAAATGTATAACGTCGTTTTGCTCGACTTTCATCTTGTGATAGGTATTTTAATAGATGCGCTTTTTGATGGATTGGTTTATATATTAGCTAAGTTTACTGATAAATCTATAGCAAGAAATATTGTCCTCAATACATATTAATATAGTTCTGACGATGATATATCTTTAAATACTTTGCATATCAATATTTTGTTTATGCAACAAACTTTAAACTACTATGTTCGAGCTGCTTCTGAGCTTTGTTCTTAAAATATTTTAAAAATTATTATTGACAAGAAATGATTGTCAGTTATGGTGCAATATTTCAAACAATTCAAATATTTTTAGTTAATCTAAGCACAAAATTATACTCTATTATAAGAATATATTTATTAACTTAATCCCAATTACAGTACAGGGTCCGCACTCACCGAGCCGCAGTATGGTAGTTTATATAATTTTTAGCTTAAGTGAGAATCGAACTCGGGATCTCCGGATTCGAATTCTGTATCGCTATCCACACCACCGTACTGACGGAAATCTACAGTTTATTCGTAATTAACATATGGGTGGAGTTAGTGTTTTGATAGCAAAACATGGCGGAATATTGGTAGCCCGAACTGCTCTATACCGATAATAACTAATATTTTTAATATAAACCGTAATAATAATAATAAAAGAAGAATTAATTGAAAATAATTGACTCAACACCACAATAAAATTTGTACATTTGACAGCAGAACGATACAGATATTTAAAATAAAAAAGACAAATAATTGTCCATGTTACTAATACATAGTGAAATCAATTCAATAATAAAGAGATAAGAGAGAAATAAATAGAGCTTCTCATGTCATATTACTGATTGTTAGTTTTTATTCTCTGCTAGCACAATTTTCGTCACAGCTTCTTCAGGTGAACTGGCCGGCCTCCTAGAATTATAATATACCTAGTAGGTTGACTTGGAGGCTGAAGTTCTGTGAAACTTAGAAAAGTTATCATTTGATTTTTATTTTTAATACAGATATTTAGTATCAAATTATAAGACCAGATAATTGTAACAGTAGAAATTATTATTTACAGAAATATATCACTGGCAGCAACCCACAAGAGGCAAACATGGACTTATTTATGGAACCAACCGGGGAAAAGATATACGATATTTTCAATTATTGTAACTCAGCATTCAAAATTAGAGCGTTCATATTAAATGTTTGAATAAAATGTAGACAAAAATGTATTATGTTAACCAATCCATTTGTAAAGAGATTTCTATATACAAATAAAATTATTATTATTAATTGTAACAGTAAGGAAAATTGATTTTAGTTCAGTACCGTGTTTTCTTTATTCAAGACGATAGTTTATGGATCTATATATATCCGTTTGCATCCGAAGTATATACATGTAAGCTATAGTATATTCCAGTGTGTATAAACACTTGTGAGGCTACAGCGAAGAGCCCACTGTGCAGCAAATGAGATCAAAGATCCAGCGATGTCAAAGGCCAACAGTGCGAGCTTGCAGTTGAACGGTTTCCTGCCCAAGGTGCTCCAGGATCTTTGTATAAATGCAAGAGCTTCTTCAAGGCACGACACACTAAAGACTGTATATTTTTATTTCAACAAGTATGGAGTATGGATACTTGTACTTACGAGATGTCTTGACGAGAACCTTATTTCATCATTTTAATTTTGTAAAGTGTTATTCGGTTACATTACTATATTACTATTTTATTACACATATAGTTAAACTACATGTCAACTATTTTGACCCCTAACAACGTAACAATAAATGAATACGTAGACAAACTTTCTATTCCATAACTCAATCAATATCTGTAAAAGATTAATATATATTAGTGATTTTTTTTAAATTTCATAATGCTACTTTTTCTGGTAGATTGAATACAAGATGATCAGAAGCAACTATTTTACTTGGTAACATAAATTTTACTTGAAATTGGTAAGACTGATACACAAATGTGTATGTTAATAGTGACATTTAGATAATAACATTACATAACCTTTTTGCATTTATTCTAAAAATGACAACCTATGAAATAAAAAGATCCCCAGAATTACATTGTCAACCGAAACAGTTACGTGGGAAAAATTACTTGGAATTTATACGACTGATACACAAATGTTGTTAACAGTGAAGCCGAATTCAGAGTTAAATCAAACAAAAAATTGGCATTTCACAGTTGCCGAAATTTCAAACGTAATATACGTTTTCGTAACACATGCACAAGACACACGTTCTTATTCCCTAACTTTAGAGAGAGAAACAATGCTTTTCTCCCCTAGGGACTTTATGTTTCTCTCCCTAGCTAGGATGTTTTTCTCCCTAGGTAGCATGTTTCTCTCCCTAGAGACATGTTTCTCTCCCAAGAGACCACGATTATTAGCTGTTTGCGTCGTTTTCTAGGTAACTAGTTACGCAACCCATATTTGACATTTGTCCCGATAAGACGGTAATTTTTGTTCACTTATTACGAAAAGTATAATATGCTTCACGGGAGGGCGTGATTATCCCTTGTGTCCCTCCCTTGATGCATAACATACTATTTTGTATAACATTTTCAGTTAATTATATTTTAAAATGTCACAAGAATTTAAAGTCATATGCTTGTGTCACCGTTGTTTGTTGTGTCATGATAATTGATATCTGACCATTTTTTTTATTTCAAATTATTTTAAAAATCTATCAATGATTTGGTAAACAGAATCTCATTTTGTTCCATTAAACCCATTAAATTACTTTCATCCACTTTTTGCTCTAATTTAGGTAGCAAAAAAATTAGAATTAGTATACTAATTAATCAACTGAATTATGACTGATGACAGATAGCTTCGACCAGTTCCGACAGCAACTGAAATATTTCGTTTACGCAGAAACTTTACGTAACTTAACTTACGATATAAAATTTAGTTATATCAAAAGTTATGTTACTTTACGAGCCCTTACGATAACGATAACTATGAAATACTATATGGCGTTTCATATATTGAATATTTTGTTAAGTTAGGGTATGTGAACTCTAAATCCACCTTAACATTTATATAGTAACATAACCTATTTGTATTTATTTTTGAAATATATTAAATATTAACAAACAAAAAAATGTTTTCTGAAAGCTGAGACTTGTCGTAACATTAGACTTATATCCACTATAAATAACTTTAATTGCAATAAAAAATAAAATATTAATTAACGAACGTAATGCGCAACGTGAGCTACTTGCATTCTATCGTTTGAATATTCGATTTATGGTTCGTATACCTGAACTGAGAATCCAAGAGAGAAAAGGCCTATTATATTATTATTATTATTATATTTTAAAAATCATAAAGTGAAAAGATAATATTAATAAATACATAAATGCATAGGAGACATTAAATTAGCTAGAAAAAACAAATAAATAAAATAAATTGCAAGAAAACTGATTAAATAATTAAATATAAATAATTTTAAGTAGTAATTCTATGTCGACTACTTTACATAAATATATATTGATTTACCCATTACACAAAAAGCTCTTTAATTATTGGAAAAAAACTGTGAAAGTAAATTTGTATTACACAGGCAATTTTCGTAGGCATTAGCACACAATGTTCATGATGAAAACTCGATTTCTTTCGGAGTGAAAATTGGTCGATCTGAGTTGATGCGGGTAAGCAGCTGGACGACGCACACAGGGGACACGGATATCGATAGTTGAGGGCGGTTGGCAAAGAGAATAAATCAAAGAAACAAGATAAACGCACCTAGATGGAGGCGGCAAGGAAGGAGTGAGAGCCCTGGGTGCTCTAATTGCTTCAACGTTTTCCCGACTGCTGGGAAACACAGGACATAAAGAAAGGACAAAGTTAAATTTATCTGCAAGCGGTTAAAAGTTACACACCACTAATTGCCTGATAAGAATGCCGGGCTCGTAGTCTAACGGAAACCTCTAATTCGAAAGTCGTAGCCTGCTGCGCTCTGTTGGACGGGCAGGAAACTAATATAGACACCCGCCTTCTCTTAACGTGCCGCCCGCGCTGCACTTATAAATTGGGGGCAATTACACGGGCGCAAAACACGAAGCGCTACTTAAATAGGCACAAGCTGCTGAGATTTGCCCGCTATAGCACAGCGTCGCACCAGCGTACGGCCTCGACGCTCGACTCGTCAGCGTACTACGAGCTAATTAATGCAGATGTGGATAAGAATTAACGCGTCAACGCCATTAAATTCTTTTTCAAATAAAATAATGACGCCGTCGCTTTACATTTAGATATTTCCCAGCTTTCAGCAGCAAAAATTCAGGCTTCAAATTTCATCAACTATTTCCGCAAACAACTTGAAAACTGAATCAATTTAACGAAAATCTAATTATTTATTGTTTTTTCCAACTTTTCACAATAAGAAGACAATCTTAATTAATTGATTTAGTAAATCAATCAAAAATTAATGAAACCGAAAGTTTTAGTTGTTTTTACAAAAGTTTGATTCACTCAAACTTTTGTTGTTGAAATAGTGAATCATCAATGGTTTTCATTCAAGTTGAAATGTGTTTAATCGGTGTGAACTTATCTCTGAAATAGTCACAAAATATTACACTACATTACTAAATTCGCGCGAATAATAGCATACCAATCCATTTTATTTTTAACTATCGATTCGATTTTCGTTAAAACGTGTGCGCAAACAGTTTAATCAGTTTTAATTATTAATTTATGTTGTTCTATATAAAAGGAACTTAATCCCAATTACAGTTTCGACTTCGCATCGCAGTGTGATAGTTGAAATATTTTTAACTTGAGTGTCATTCGAATTAGGGATCTCCCGATTCGAATGTCGTAACGTTAACTACATCACCGAACTGACAAACTTTAGTTAAACAACTAAAATTAAATAAAAATTACCGTATGAATCTGTATTTCATATTTTGTTTATCAACTTTAATTGATTCACGTGCATTGTCACGGTGATTCGATTTTAGTTAAACAACTTTATCAGGCGAACTCTAGCTTGGCAGACAAAAGTTGTTCTATAACGACTGTTATGCCTATGGCACACTGGTCGAAGAGTATCGATGAGCATCGATGAGCTCTTCGATGAAACAACAGAACGCACCCGTCATCGACGAAAATTAGAGGCTCCTCTATTTCCATCGAAGAGCTCATCAATGAAACGAACGTATCTCATTTCACTCGTATCTTTTGTGTCTCATTTCACGTTAGAATATTTTTGAAATTTAGTTTTTCTTTGTCAACTTTAGAAGCTTTTATTTTTCGTCAATGACGGGTGCGTTCTGTTGTTTCATCGAAGAGCTCATCGATGCTCATAGATGTTCTTCGACCAGTGTGCCATAGGCATTAGAGAAAATAGTTATTTGTGTCTTGTTATACGGCCATGATGCATTCATTTGACAACGGAAAGTTATCGTCTATCGAACAACATGTGATTATTTTACTTTCCTAATTGTATGCAATAGCAATATGTGGGAAAGTAATATTTTTCGCTTATTTAAAAATTATTTTAATTAGTTTTTTCAAGCATTTTTAAATGGTCATATAAAAAATATTGTGTGCTCCTCGAGCAGATAAAGTTCTTATTGCTCTTGCATGGTAGTTGTTCTCGGCTACACCTCGATCAACATTCTACATGCGCGAGCGGAAATACACTACTTTCTCCTCTAGATACACAAATAACTATTATCCTACAGTAGGAGATTTTGATGTACATTAAATAATCGTTTTCAGCTAAATCTGCAATTAATTATATGTCACTGAAATGTTTCAATAACAATTTATACTAGAGATGGGCGAATATCATCCGCGAATAGTCGCATGCCGCGAATATTGACATTATTCGATATTCGAGATTTTCGAATATTAACGTCAGTATAGCGAACATTCAAATACCTCGAATATCGTGCCATATGTTGACCTCAATTTTTGACTATGTTTTTCTTTATCATTTGTACATAAACTTAAAGCTATTACAATACTTTGAAGTTGTTAATAACAAAGATATTTTGTTTCAAAACCATGAAGACGTACCATATTTGAAATTTGTTTTTCGCCAACACCAGCCCGTACGTTTCACCTGAAATTTGAAGTTTTCGTCTGTTTCTTAACAATTTCATTCAAATAATGCAAAGGACATAATTAAATAATTATTAATAATAAATAAATTAACTTTTAGGAGTATTTGAATATTCGAGTACCTCGAATATTCGAGATCTGATTAATATTCGTATTCGATATTCGAATTCGAGAAATTTGATATTCGCCCATCTCTAATTTATACCAATTCAATTGCTTAACAACGATAATATTTTACTTATTTGACAACAACTTTATTGGACAAAAGGTGCTGTTGTAAGATAAAACGTAATATATCGCACTCGAGTATAATGATATATTTCAATCACTTATAATATAACATACAATTATTTAACAATTGATAATATTTTGTACGAGTATCTAGATCCATTATCAAGCAGTAATAGTAGGTATTACTGAAAGATTTTGTGGTTCACCGTTGATATATGTACACAAAAAATGAAAATATTGCATAAAATATCCTTTTCTTTGGAATATCCCAAAGTTTAAAGCAAAGTGAGTGAAAGAGCTTTAGCGTTCCAGAGTGTCCGGGATTTCTAAACAAATCGCTGGAAGTCAAACAAGGCTTCAGAAGTGTATTTTTAGTAGAGGCATGTTGTAGGGATGACAAATCCCTGCGGACGCATCTTGCTTTTTGGTCCCGCAGTCCGCTGCCACCGCCGCCCACGACCCACGCCACCTAAATCTGTTCCTTGTTGTGCACGGCCAACTACGACTGTCGACTGCCACTGAAAGCCCGGAGCGCTCTGCCGCTTTGCGCTATCGCGAAACACTTACCAGAGCAGAATGCATTCGCACGCATTCAATATAAACAAGATGCGCAACTGAGATGTTTGGAAGGAGAAAAGAAACCGTTTTTTCAAGGTTGAAACATAAAAGCTTTGCAGGAAATAGTACACCATTTTTTTGTTCAATCAATTATGAAACTGAAACCAATCTACTCGTATGAGTCAACCATTTTGCTTTTAAGTTGTTTTATAAAACTTTATAACAAAATACATCGATCAGTAAAAGTCCGGTTTCAAAATACTCAATATTAAAGGACATATAAATGGGGTAGGTGGCTCAGTGGCAATGAGACGGCCTGTGGATCTTGAGAACCCTGGGTCGATCCCCACAGCCGACAAACAATTTTCACCAAATTAATTCTACCCTTGTGGCTCCCTCTCCACTAACATCTTTGGGGGCCGTGATTTGACGCCTGCTAATCGCACATCACGCGAAGAAATATATCACTTACCAAGATCTAGTACGGCAGAGTGCCAGTACTGGGTAAAAGGCGTGATGATATATTTATTTTATTTATTTATATCAATTTATATAATTCAAAATTAATTTATGACGTCATCTGTACTAGCCAGTGGCACTCAAATAGTATATATCGATGATTAGTTTACATAATTTCTTATATATTAATAATGTAAGTGCATGTTACACCTTAGAGTTGTTCAATATTTTAACAGTTGAGTGCGCTACTGTTACTGAATCGATATCACAAGCAATAAATATATTGGTACCACACGAGTCAGCTAATAAGAAATTTCATTTTAAAATATATATTGATGACGTTAAAATATTTAGAAACCTTAATAATTCAGTACTTTTAATAATATTTCTTTTGCTAATAGTAATCTTTAAGTAATTAATTTACATTTTTGATACAAATTTGCAATATATTGATTTTGATTGATAGGCTATTATATTTTTTCAGTTTAGATAAAACCACATAATTAATGAAAATTAACTAATTGATGTACGAAGCTGAAATACTACAAACATAACCCTAATTAATGAGAATAAAGTGAGCAAAGTATGTTAAGAGAATCAAATAATTAATGTATTTAAGTTTAAATTAAATATGATCCAAATAGAAAATATAATACACCTACAGATAAATCAGAAAATGAAGTATTTGTACTTTAAGCAAATTGATTCCTTCTTGCTTGTAAATAAATTTCAAAATTTAGAAATATTATTTTAACGTCTAAAGTAAACAGTATAAAAATGTTTATTTACTTTTGTTTACATCTGATTCAAAAGCAATTAAAAGGCACCTTTTCACTTTTCAAATGACAATGTATGAAAACAAAATCCGTAAAGTTTTTGTCTTACGTTACGTGGAATTAAATAACTGTTAGCTTAGCAACAAACTTTCCTTATTTTATTTTCTTTACCTGCTAGTGGTCGCCCATAAAGACGATATTTTTAAAATGCAAATTATTTGCACCCTGCAGATTTTTGTTTACGCATACCAAACAAAAAACTTGCATAGCAAACAACTGAGCGTATTAAATTTTGCGATAAATCTCAAGGAAACAATAGAAAAAGTACTGCAATATATTTTTATGAAGCGACAAGCTCATGTTTTTTGCTTCTTAAAAAGAGCATAACGTTAATGTTTAAAAAGGCGTACAAATTTATGGTCGCTGTATTTATTTTTACAAAATAAGAAATAATGTAAAGTTATGTAGCGAGATGGACATAAAACTATCTTTAAATATTAAACTGTTGCCATGCACATTGGATTTTTGATTAAACATTGGTTTTGTTCCATAACAATCAAATTTCATTTTTCGTACCAAAATTGGGCAGTTCTCTTTATTGTTTGCAAGAACTATCATGTAGAATAAGTCGCTAAATAACATATAACAATTATAAAGTTGTTTAATACACTTCTTTTCATTATGCAACCCTGTAAGACTCCGGTATTACAATGTCTCTTTAATTTATTTTCTTTTCTTATTATTATTATTAACTAAGCAAATACAGGATATATGTTTGACCAACATTAACGAAGTATCCTAATTAACATAGTTACAGTTCAAGATTTACAGATTTTGATTGAAAATAACTTATGGTATTAAATACTTTGGATTGAATGTATAAACAGGACAAATATATTTCTGCCCCAGTAAATTTTTTGTACGATCTAAATCTAAACAATATCTGATGTTATATTTAAAATTATATATAGTGCAGTTACCAGCCGTCAAATAACGTCTTTAAAAGATGTTCATGGAGGAGAAGCTACAAGGGTAATATTAGTGTGGTGAAAATTGTTTGTCGAGTTCTCAAATCCACTTGATACCACTGAGCCACCTACAAAAGCGTATAATTTAGAAATTATTTTTTTTTGATTGACATTAAAAGACTTTTATTGACAATTGACAGACTGTAAAGTGCTACTGTTACAGCATAGACTACAAAACTATCGCTATAGAAAAACAACAAATACGAAATTTGTAATTTTATTTAATAAATATAATTACAAGTGCATACCTCTTCTTTATCCTAGGATTAATCACTTTTCATTATATATTGTAAATTTCATTAACGTAAGCATACCTAATGACATTTATGAAATTATAAATGTCATATTTGTTTTTACATAGCAATAGCAATGTAATGCATAACAACATGATAACTAGGATAATATCAATAACATTAAAAATCGCAAAATTATTATTAATTTTAGGGGGTAGATGGCTCAGTGGTAACGAGTCGGCCTGTGGATTTCAAGTTCAACTTCTACAGGCGACAAACAATTTTTACCAAATTAAATCTACACCTGTGGCTCCCCAGCTCTAAAGTCTTTGAGGGCCGTAATTTGACGGATGGGAACCGCACTTTACGCGAAGAAGTATATCACTTACCAAAATATGCTACAGCAGAGTGCCACACCCAGTAATGAGTAAAAGGTGTGATGATATTTATTTATTTATAATAATAAATTTATTTATTTGTTCATTACGGCAAAAAAGCTGATTACTGCTTTGGCTATGAAACACTAGCACCGATAGTAAATCTGCTACTTTTTTGTCTAGTTAAACAAATAACTATTCCTGTCAAACTGACATTAAAGAGAGATCCAATAATTATAGCGAGAAACTAGCCACACAGGAAAATGTGTAGTAAAATATGGTAGTTGTCGGGTACAATTTTTTCTTATATTATCATTTGGACAATTGCAATTCTAGTTTGTATCTTATTCTCACTCAGTGGAATGACGTAGAGACATAGTTATGTAGATGTCTTTCCATTAATTACTGTGATAGCTAATTAAAATTAACGATCAACGCATATACATTAAATAATTCATTTTGAATTACTACATTCTTACATCAAATAAGGTGGTATATAGGTACATAATGTCCAATGTAGCAAGGTTCACAATTACGTAACTAATAAACATACATACATAACATCACGCTATATCCCATTTAATGGAGTAGCACGAACCCGTCATCATTCTCATCCTGACACACGATACTCGTTTCGACCACATTAACACTTCCTCCATACGAACTCTTTCTTTTCTCACAACCAAAATCCATCAACACGCAACAAACATGCATCCATTCGCTCCTGTACACCTGTTTCGTAAATCTTCACTTACGCCCAATTCTCTAACAACAAATCTATAAGAAATGAAGACAGCATCGCCTGCGCTTGTTTAAAAATACATTTAACACAATTGCAGTTACACACTGTATAGTAAAAACTGAAAATGAAGAAAAAGAAAAAAGAGATGAGGAAGGATGGGAGTATCTCCCTGGGCTTGTTTTTGAAACTGAATTCCACACAATTGCAGTTGGACACTCTATAGTAAAAACAGAAAATGAATCAAAAAGATAAGAAAGGAAGGAAGCATCTACCAGCGCTTGTTTTTGAAGGTGAACTCCATACAATTGCAGGAAAACACTCGAAAAATCTAACCAATGAATCTAAAATCAAGAATCATACGCTTGTCCTTATTCATCATATTTATCCCACAATTAATTTTCACCAAACATTCATATCCTGACACACCACTTTTGCTTCAACCACATTCATAATTATTTTCATACAAGCTCGTTTATTCTTCACGCTCGGAATCTTTCGCTCACGCAACAATCCTTCAATCATATTTATCCATTTGTTCCTAAGTTGTATAACAGAAACAAAATGCCTTAATTATTAATCAATTTACATATTATTTACAAGTACAGCTTATTATCTCCTGTCTAGTTCTACGAGTTGTGGATTTCGTTGCATAATTTGACTGGATAAAATATTCTACAAAATCTTTAATTCTCTTCACGTTCTATTTCCATTCGAAACTAAATTTGTTCAATACGAATTTAACTTCCAACTTTTTGCTAAATTCTAGTCGATAAAAGTATATCTTCCAACAAATGTCAAAAGCTAATCAGTATATTCCGCAAAAAGAGCAGGTCATGTGACATTATAAAAGTAACAATTTTCTTCGGAACAATCTATTGGCAACGTGTATGTAAGCTTGAGCTTAATTGGGCCAGTTGCCTGTAGCAGGTCCAATGGTAGAGGAGCTTGCATTGGCGAGGTTTGAGACGTCGGGGGAAATGCCAATTAGCAAATGTCTGATTCGGACAACTAACGAGTCGCATTGCAATGTGAGCCAAGCTCGACTCTGGCCTGCAGCCTGCCTGCAAAGAGCGGACCTCTGCAAATGAGATGCTGTGCCGTCGCCGCATCAAGCCATTCTAACGGGAATCATGACCATATGTATATGTCTGCGTTGTGCACTATGCACATACACACTCAGTGGAACTGTATAAAGGGGATAAAACTCATTAGCTCGGATCAATCAAGTATTATATTGATTTTTTGTTAATTAGCATTTTTCATTCTTTTAAAGCTGTCATTCGTATACGTTCAACTCATCAGTTTGTTACTAAATATGTTCCACTTTAATTTTTTTGCCCTTTAATTTTAAAAAAGTTTGAAAACTCATTTTGTAACTACTTACGTTAAAGTCATTGATAAATATTATTTTTTTAAATTCTTTTATGAATAACATCATTGTCATCAGTTTAGATGGTGATCAAATAAGTCTGTGGTCTGTATGTTTTTATTTAGTGCCATGGTTACAATTGTTTTGTGTTATATTTATAAATATTTTTTTTATTTTAACGTCATAACGTGGTAATCTCTAATATGAAAGACTGTACAATTAATATATATTATGATAAGCAGGAGAAGTAATCTTTGTATTATTGTTGTTTTGAGTTCCGTTTGTATTAATAGTGTTATATTATCATTTTCTTGACTGTTTCGACAAGTCAGTATGGTAATATTACCGTACAGAATACAGTTATTACTTACTTACCAGCCTACTTTTGTGCATGTAAATATAGGTTTAATATCCTGAAACCGATAAATATTCTGAAACCTTAAAAACTAACCAATATCAAAATAAATGGCTCAAATTGTGAGGCTAACAAATTTAAAATGATATCTATTACATTTTGTCACTTAATTTCTCATTCTTATTATACGATAATGTTATTCTTTTTTAATACATTACAACTCATTTCTCAAATTAGGTAAACAAAAAACTTTCTAAAATAATATGGTTAACTTTGAAGTAAAATATAATGGCTGGTAGCACAAGCTCTATTTTTGCCTGTTTTAAGAGCAGTATTTTTGGGTGTTTTAGCTATCTCTAACATGTTAAAATCGTGCTCTAAAAACACCCAAAAACAGAGTTTGTGCTACCAGACAATGAGTCTAAATTTTGATCCATATAAAATGAACTCCTTGTGTGGTCCAAATGTCGCATTTATTCGAAGTCGTAGCTTAATCTCACAATTCGATTGTTAAAAAGATTTTAGCTAATCCTGAAGTTTTGTTTAGTAAAGTGCAGTTAAACAATATTTTCAAAATAGTTTAAAAGAAATCTGATATATAATAGTGTTTTGAATTTAAGAATGATTTAATGACTATAAGGTTAGTTAATCCAAACTTCAGGATTATCAAAATAACATTTTCAAAATGTCAAATACTTCCAGTCTTTATAAATAGTTTTTAATTGAAAGTAATATCAGATAAACTAACATATTGAGTTCATATCTTGATCCAACCATTGTCCAAATATACAGATTCCAAACAAACAAAAAATAATTCTAACAGAAAGTAATTCTATGCTATGTAATGACACATTATGCATAATTTAATAAAGTGAGTAATGAGTAAATTATACATTTTTGTGTGAATGTATTGGTGCACACCACGTATATGTATAACTACTATTGGTGGATCCGCGTTCGTATTTAGGTATATACATGTCGGGGAAAAACTCATTACTGGATAAATTCAATGTGAAATCAATATTTTTCGTTAATTAGCATTTTTAATTACATTAAAGCAGTACACCTGAAATTCAAACTGATCATGATACATTTAAATGCAAATTTTATAAAATTAATTATGGAATTTTAAATTGAGTTTTCGTAGTATCTTTATTCGAATGACGCTAAAATTAGAAATCTCTCAATATAACCTTTATTTTAAATTTTACGTTTTTATCAAAATATGCCAGCTTTAAAGTAAAGAAGTAAAATAGAAAGTAACCTAATTCCACATCGAAATTTGCTATTACTTTAAAAGCAATTCAATTCTAAAGACATTCCATTTAAATTAAAATACCAGGACGACTATTTTAATACTATAGTTGAATAAAAAGTTAATTAGTAATAAAAGTGCATGAGCCAGAGGTCGTATCTTTCAGTTAATACAATGTAAGATAAAATGCAAAGCAAAAAATTAAGTTAAGTGCGCACTTACCGCTTACACATTTAAAACTTCGCATAATTTAATTTTACTTCGTAAACTGTTCACTGGAATTGGGGCTAACTTACATTCTTGTGAAATATCTGCGATAGCAACTTTATACTAGCGCGTTAAATTATTTTAATATTAACATTTATATATTGCTTGAAGTCTTCATTTTGATATAACTACAAATGTGAATTCACAGTTTTAAACATTTTTTCTATGGCGTGAGTGTAATAATTTGATAACTTTTTATTACGTGTAAATATTACAAGAAAATGATTGTAAAATATCAATTAAATTTTTCACAAATGGTTTAGGAAAAGAAAATACATAATAGTAATAGGGTAGATAGCTCAGTGATATTAAGTCGCCTTGAAGATTTGACAACCTGGGTTCGATTCCCACAGCCGACAAACAGTTTTATCACATTAAAATTACTTCTCCGCTAACATCTTTGCAGGCCGTGATATGACGGCTATTAACTACACTTCACGCCTATAAATATAAATCACTTACTGAGATCTGCTACAACAAAGAGTCACACCCAGTAATGGGTAAATGGTGTGATGATATATTTATTTCTTTTTCCTATTTGTGAAATTTTTTAACAACGTAGATTAAATTTTAAGTTACCTACCTAACTCTATTTCAGCCTAATATTTTTATTATACTGAATTTAATAATTATTCATAAACAAGAATAGAATAAGATTGTTTTAAATTTAGAAATACATCTAATTTTTACCACTTTACTATCTTCAACAAAATAATTACGTATTAAAATAAAACTACTTTCAGACCATAAGGTTAAATAAACTTTAAAAACCTTGACGATCAGTAAAATGTTATTTTTTATATTTTTAGTATAACACTGATTTTATCTAAATTTGGCCTAATTCCAACAAATTTTGGAAAAACAATTGACAATCATTTTATTACCATTTTTATCACGTTTACTAGAATTATCCGTTCGAGAGCTTCAATATTATTATAAAAACAATTGACGAACGCTTAAATGTCATTTTTAATTCAACAATGATTTATGGTGATTTTAATTTTATATTATGATTTTAATAATTTGTATTCTTTACTTGTTTTATAGGAACATACCGATTTTTAAAATGACCATCATGTTATTACTTCTAGCAAATGATCCGATATTAATTTTTTTAAATGTTTGTTGTTTTAAATCATTATTACGAATTTTGTGATATATGTGTTATGTACTATCGTTTAGGAAAGTAAATATTAAAAAAAAATATATCATCATGTCTTTTACCCATTACTGGATGTGGCAGATATACTTTAGCGTGTGATATGCGGTTATTAACCGTCAAATCACGCACCCATAAATATTAGTGATGAGGGAGCCACAGGGATCATTTAAATCTGGTAATAAAAATTGCTTGTTAGTTGTGAGAATCGAGCTCCATATGAAAACAATAAACAAAAAATTTAAAAGATCCAACAATAAAATATGTAATATAAAAGAAAACAACCAGCACCCTATTTATAAATCTGAAGAGTACAAATATTTTAAAATTAAAAGGAAATTTTGTGTTATATAAATTTGACTATTTAGTGGAAGGTATATTTTTCTCATTTCATCTTTGTAATTTGTTTTGAAACAATTTGAATTAGAGAAATAAAAAATCTGGATAGAAAGTGAGATAAATGAGTTTGAAATAATATAGATAAATAGTGCACGAAAGTGTTCTTTCTGGCACAGATTTAAATTTAATTTTACATTTATCACAAAACCCATTTGAAAGTTTTGAGTTGCTTCAGTTCATTCAAGACAGCCTAGAATGTTCGTATTTAAAGCGAACGTCATTTCAGTCCGATAAATAAATTAAAAACTGGAAGTGCCCAGGACAAATGTAAAATTGCATTTCTATCGAGCGAAGCAATTCATCACTCTTCTATTCCGATTGATTCTTAGGAAAGTTTGAATCAGTTATTCGGGTTTTGTTTGAAACCCGGAGGCAAATGAATTACAGGAAAGTTTTCAGAGAAAAACATTTCTTCCAATTTCTTACCCAATTAAAACTTTTGTAATGTGAAATAACCACTCCCTTTTATCTTTACACGAGACGACTGCTGCAGTGCGTACAGCGTTAAATGACCCACCCGTTTACATGTTTTTAAGAGGAATAATTTACCTTAAAAACGCTGCGTTTTAAATGTTTATTGCTAATGGAGACGGAGAACGAACGGCTGGGAATTGAAATAAAGAATGATGGACGTTAAAATATAATCGTTAAACTTTATTGCTCTCTCGCGATTACCTTCGATAAGTACGTTGTCCGTGGTCATGAATAATACAAAGTAAATATTAGCACTGCAAATTACACAGATTTTCAAAAGTTACTACGTAATTATTCCTCTGGGTCCGTTGCAGAATGCTCAAAATCTATGGTTCTGCAACATTTTGTTAAGAGTTAAGGTGGCTGTATAGTCAATTTAAATCAGGAACTGTAAATGGTAATGTAGTATACATTTTCCCGAATTCCACGAAATATATTCAAAATAAAATAAAAATCATACATACGATATATCATCATGGTATGTCCTATCAAATGGAGTAACACGAAGCATAGAAACATTCACAGAACATTCACTCATCTAATTAATAAAAAAATATAAACTAAATACTTGGCTAAGTCTCACAAAATTCAGCCTCCGAGTCGACTTATCAAGTCATCGTCAGAGGCTGGCCAGTACAGTTAGTAACCATAGACGCGTTTCGCTCTTACTAGAGCTCATCAGTATGGTATAACTCACTTCTTCACCTAGAACAAAGTTCACGTGAAGAAACTGGTGACGAAGGAGTGTGCACTAACTAACTGTACTGGCCAGCCTCTGACGATGCCCTCATAAGGTGACTTGGAGGTTGAATTTTGTGAGACTTAGCCAAGTATTTAGTTTATATTTTATTAAACCTAGTTTCACCAAGTGTATGGATAACAATGAATTTTGTCTTTGTTGTTAATTAATCAAATACCAATTCTTCGTAAAACATCAGGAAGTGCAAATAGCGAGGTTGTAAGAATGCTGAATAAGAGTTGTTCCTGCATCTCATGAAAAATATTCAAAATAAGAATCATACATACATATACAGGGTGTTTCTGTACTTATGGATCAAACTTTAAGGGAATATATCACACGTTGTAATGATAACGGAACAAAAATAATTTTAAAAAAATAGCAAAATTAAGGGTGGTTTACTTAAAGGAAACATGTTGAGTACCACTGGTTTCATAGCTGTTTGTGTTGTTTTATTCAAATATTAACAATGCAAAACAATTATTATGCATTTATGTTGTTACATTACGTAATGCAATTTTGATAGTAAATTAAATTCAATTATTCTGTTTCTTTTACAGTAATCTCATCTCATGAAAAATAAATGTTTTTAGTGCTGCCCGTTCTATATCAGATGAAAATATTTTTAATTCGGCCTCGTACATATAATCCAAAATTGTATATTTTTTTGGAAATTTTAATTATATTTCCAAGCTATGTAGGAGGTTGAAATCTCAATAAGTGTATGCTTTCATATGTTACAATTAACTTTTAAATCTTATAAAACTAAAACGATTTTGAATTGAATTGAAATTGGATTGTGGCAGTTCTTTAAAATGGATTCTTCTTATTGTCGTACATGGTACGGTTATATATTATCAGTACTTTTAAATTCGAAAATTATACGTGACATTAGAATATTGACAGCCGTAAAGCTATGTAATTATCTAATATATGATTCTTCGAATTGCAGCAATTAATTTTTAGGATTCTATAATAACTGCATCACGATGGACAGCACGTATTTTATATTTATTATAAGCACAAATAGGTTATATTAGATGAGGTGAATTACACATATTTATTTTCTTGAATGCATTAAAACGTTATTTGATCTGTTTTTTTAAACTTGTGTATACTTTGCCAAAGAAATATAATTTCAGGAAAATAATCAAAAATAACAGCATGACACGATTTAACCGTTAAAGAACCAGATTTATCAATAAAACCACGGTATAAGAAAACGAAAAGCCACAAAGCTAAAAGAAAAAAATAATTTCCTACTAATAGTCTAATGGCACAATTTCAAAAAGAAGTCAAGACGAACGAAGGAAAGAAAAGAACAATCGGAAAAACATCGGAAACTATAAAGTTTGTAAGCGGGTAGGTCGGTGGGTTCTAGTTCCGCGCCGTAACATGCAAACTACCCCTTTTACCCCTTTCACCCTCTGTAGCCTGTAGCAATGCTTGTGTTCAAGTAGCCCGAGGACGCACGTAACGCGTCAAAGAGCATTGTGGTTGCGCGCTGCGCCTGGGACGAGATCGCTTGGCTGAATGCATAGAATTTCTGCAGATGTACGTGAGGAAAAGTAATTGGAAATTGATTCCGTTGTTTGTTCTTGTGCAGATTTTATTTATTTTTTATTTAGAACTTTGACGTGTGAACCGATATTGGATTTTTAATAAGCAAACTGTTTAATTTGTTTGGATCGATTCCAAGTTCTTGGAAACTTGAGAAGTTTGAAGGCCGATTGAATTAAATGCTATTAGGTATGATTGAAGTTAATTATCATTTATTTAATTACTTAATTTATAAGAAAGTTTTAAGTTCCCAGGTACAAAAATAGAAAATGGAATATTTTTTACAATCATTAATAGTTATTTAACTATGAAGTGTGATAATGAGGGCGATTAATAATGAAAACATTGTATCGCCAGAGCGTATTAACCACGTTAATTGACGTTGTGTGTTGTACGCATCAATAAAAATAGTTCAATAATAAAAATTATGCATTAATAGGGGTCATTAAAACCCATTAATGAACGATCAACGGAAATAGTTATTTGTGTATAAAGAGCGTAAAGTGATTCTTTGTTACTCGAACACGGTAATTGCAGCGCGAGCCGAAGGCGAGAGCTGCAATAGTGTAAGAGGAACAAAGACACTTTACGCTCGTGGTACACACATAATTTTTTCTACGATTGCATCTTAAAATTATTAAAAAACGTATGCGTACTGAAAATAAATTCGTTCTGTCAACTGGCAATATGACAAGTTTTTATTTTGTTTGTATCCCTGGTAACTATTGAAATAAGCGCGTGTTTAATATCTTTGTCGCGCGTTGCCATTGGAAACGCGCGCATTTAACGTCTTTTTTGCGCGTTGCTACTGCAGACGCGAAAAAAGATATTTTTGTCTGTTCCACAGAAAACGACAACTTTACGATGACAAATGAGAGCGTAATTGTCTAGTTTTCTTAGCAATCGTAGAAAAAAGTAATTTAATTTTCCTTAATTGTCATATCAAATGACAACAAATGAATCTAAGAAATAGTTAAAAAATGATGAATTTTTATACTTTTCGCTCACAATCTGTTTATTATTATACTTACAACCGTTTAATAATAGAGGCTACTTTTTTTGTAAAATGGCACACATTTTAAATGTTATTTCAAAATGAAAATCTCAAATATTTTAAAAGGTTTTTTTTGTATTACAACGTAAAATCAATATTTCATAATTTTATTAATAAGAAAATACAATAATAAGGTTAATTTAAAACGATATTACAATTAAGTCATAGCCTAAGAAATTATATCCATACACATGTGAGATAAAACGATAAGTGTGAAAATGTTTCCTTGAATTTACTGTTGAAAATCGTCAAATTTTATTCAGCAGCATTACCACATGTTATTTTTTGGGATTCTTCTGAGTTTTATAACATTATGAACATCTTAGTCAACTTTTTGTCACAAATTTGACAGTTACTAAATAACATTGTCAAGTACAAGCTAGAACTAAGTTTCTTACATTAATATATTTTTAAAACTTCCAAATCTAACATAAAGCTTTATATACAAGTATATACGTAATCGGACTTTATATAACGTGTTTTTAATGAAATAGATCACTTGTTTGTTAATTTAATTTAATTGATTTATCTTGCTCATTTTAGCCCCTCTACTAAATTTATTGATTAAGGCTCATTTTGAAATAATTCACCTTTCTATGCAAGCTAGTGTGGTTATCTGAACTTTTGAGCAAATAAACATTTTATGTATTAATTAGATTCTTAAGAAATTCATGATTTCCAAAAATATTGTGAGTGATATTTGTTGAAACTTTCGGTAATTGTATGAATAAGTGATCTCGACGTCCTGGGCAGCAGCTTGCAGGACATCGTACACCTACGAAATAGGAGCAAGTGGCAGGAAGTGCAAGTATACGGGCAAAGACCGGATGCGGTAGCGGTAGCGAAAAGGGCCCTCGAGGGGGCGACAGCTGACATGTGACGTGGGTCGTGGCGTCCTAGCGTCGCGGCACTCTAACAAGTCCGCCGCCGCAGCCGCCGTCGCGCAAAACACCACCGAGTGGTCGCCTAGCCGTACGGCCGTCCTTTGTCGTTTTACTTATTTATCAACCAGGCTTGGTTCTAGGAGATGTTGCGTCGGCGCGAGTCCAGGGACGAACAAAACGGCCACTGGAGTCATAAACTCGTGGCGAACAAACGCGCCAACTTGAGAACTTGGACGTTTTTATTGGCGTGCTAGATATAGACTTAATGAAAAAGTGACGTTCGCCAAGATCTAATTAAGTCTGCTGCGTTTCAAATATAAATAATTTATTAAACTATTCAAATAATTTATCCAACTTAATATTTTATTACGATGTCTCTTCTAGAACTCAGATATATAAATCATATAATAATAAAGTATTTACAATTATGATTATTTTGAACATCGAATCGTATATTTTCCATTATTAAACTACAAAACTTTTTCTTCGATTATCCTGGATACGATTTGTTTTGTTTAAATGTTATTTTGAAAAATTTAGTTGTATGGCTAAATGTAAATTTAACGTACTTTATAATTATTAAAACTGGAAAGAAATAAAAAAAAGTTTTTCTGTGCTTATTTTTGAAAGTGAATTCCGCAGAATTTTAGTTAGACGCTCTATTGTAACAGAAAACGAATCAAAAAGTTTAAAAAATAAAGCAGTAATGAATACCGTTTGTTTGTGAATTTCTATCTTCGTTCAGCAATATATCACTTTTCCTACGAGATACACAATATATAATTGAAGCATTTTACACATAATTACAAAACTTTGATATAGGAAAATATGCAAAATAGGGTACCAAATATTCAAAATAATATAAACGACATCATCATCATCTGTGGCGCTACAGCCCAAATCGGACCTGGACCTACCGGACACACCGAGCCGCAGTTTTACACTACCGTACTGCCGGTTTTCGTAGTCGAATGCTGCATTATTTAAGACGTATAAGTGACTAGTTTATAGCGCCCGAGTGTGTTAAATACATGTAACTGTATTTTTATATTTTACGACAAATCACACATTGTCGACAGGCGGATTCGAACTGACGAACCTTAGTTCGGGTGACGTCACAGTATATTAAGAGATGTGCCTTAACACGCTCGGCCACCGCGCTAAATAAATAAACTATTCACAAATTTAAATACATTTAATTATACTGACTTTATACATAATTCTTAAAAAGTAATTGATATTTTGTGTTATTTTTTTGCATGTATATAAAACAGCTTTAATCTGTTACAATACAAAATATTATTAAATTTGATAATTTATTGGAAAACTTTATTGTCGAATGCTAATTAATAAAGCTCTTTCTTCCTTCCTGAATTCTTTATTAACCTTTATATCTCCTCTATTATAGAAAAATCCATAAAAGATATGAACCAGCTCGTCAATCTAATTATTTCCAGTATATGTCATAAAATTGTATTGACTAGTTTATTTTTATATATTTATAGACTTTTAAAAATGAATTATTAATCTACTTTTCTAGATATAACGATAGTTCAACAGAGATAACCTACCGTTTTATTAAATTGAATAATTGAAATAAGTACTTGGCATTTTGAATATCAATACATAAAAACAATACAATGGTGGTTTAGTGGTATCGAGTCGTCCTGTGGATCTTGAGAACCCTGGTTCGATCCCCACAGCCGACAAACAATTTTCACCAATTTAAATCTACCCCTGTGGCTCCCTTTCCACTAATATCTTTGTGGGCCGTGATTTGACGGCTGGTAACCGCACTTCACTATATCACTTCCCGAAATCTGCTTAGGCAGAATGCCACACCCAGTAATGGGTAAAAGGCGTGATGATATATTTATTTTATTTATTTATACATAAAAACAATTATTTGACATTACTGTCAGAATAAAATACACAACACAGAAAAAAGTTAACTTTAATTTATTTTGTGTAGACATAGGTATTTTAAAATATAATTTGTTTCTATTTCCAGATCTTGACATATATTCAAGAAATTTTTATTTTCAAATATGAGGTAGGTATGTCGGACAGTACGTGACATCATTCTACAAGTGAACAACTTGTAGAAAATACATATTTTCATGTAAGTTGAAATTCTGAGGACGCTTCGAGGTTCATGGCTTCTCCGCCAGAAGCGCATGTGTCGCTGTCGTTACTGATGTAAATTGAACAGGATGTAGAGTGAATTTGTAACAGCACAACAGCTCCGCAAACATATTTACAGTGGTAAATTGTAGCTCAGCACATAATTAAAAGTACACTTCATTTTGTATGTATTTCATAAATAATTTAGTATGTACTCCTTTTATTACCTACATTACGTTAAATTAACGTCTTTGGAAAAGCTCAAATCATCGTGGAAATAATAATGAATATTGCTTCTGTAAATATTTAATATGTCGCTGTCTGTTCGTTTATTAGGTGTGATTACAGTAGTCTACCATTTTGTTAAAATTTATTCGAAAATACCAACCTTTACGTTTTATACAAAATTTACTTTAACATTCTATAAAAATACCCTCAATCTTGTTTTTATTTAATTTTGTAAAAGTCTCGAAAATTTTATGCAAATTTTAGAAATTAATTAGTACGTAGTTAAAGCAAACAGCAATTCGCTACTTTTTTGCAAAGCATAGCAATTTACAATAAATTACTAAATGTTTCTTATTAAACAACTGTATTATCCTAATGTACAAATAATAAAACTACGACATGTAAATATAGTTATACTGTTACAATAATATTAATATAAGAATTTCAGTACTGTACAATAACAATTTTCTTTCGGTACAAATGTAAAAGTAATGAACAATAAAAAGCAGATTTAAAATTATATTTCATTTCACAGCAGTTTTATTTCTCTTGAGCATGCGATTTATTTCCCTTTTGTGCATTAATATAAAACCATTTTATATTTCAATTCTATTTTATGTAAATTTTCACCACATAAATATCAAGAATTACAGCTCTTGAAATGAAATAATTGATATAGGTAGACAGTAAATAGAATGTAAAATATGACTTTAAATAAATCACATAACTTTTTTACTACAGCAAATGAAAAAAATAAGTAGATATATTGTCACGCCATTTGGCTTATTTCATAAAGTAGAGAATATCTTGTTTAATGATTTTGTCATATTTATAAGATAAACTTCTGTCACAGTCGTCAAACCCCAGAATGTATTATTTAGGAAAACTTTAATTTGCTTAAAATAAGACAAGTTTTTGCCAAAAAAGAAGTACCAAGTAATACTAAAATAGAATTATTCAATAAAGAAACAATATCAGTACTGACATACGAATTTGAATCATGGACAATATTAATAATAAATGAAGAATATAGAATAAAATTAAATACGAAGCCAGATAAAAGTAAAAATTAAAAAGGGTTATTAAGATTGAGAGAACATGTCCACAGAACTGAAGAAAATCGTACACCAAAATGAAGCAAGATATATGAAGAAGAAACAAGAGGTGGACCAATAAAGACATGAAAAAAAGGTACAAGAAGGAAGATAGAGCAGCCTAAAAAAATACATAAAAAACAGAACATCAAAGCCTTATACTGCAAGATAAACAAGTGTAAGAATTCAGTAAGTACCTAAGTAAATAACTAAATAAAATAAATTATCGCTATTGACAATGAAACTTACATTCTCTATTCCACAACCCGATAGCTATATAAATATATCATCATGTTAATTTACCCATTACTAGATGTGACACTGTATGAAAGAGATTCTCAAACTTTTGTGACCGGGACACACTTATCAATAATGGAAACTTTTGCGACCCAACCGACTAATGCAGGTGATAGAGAAATGAATGAAAACATCGCTTTATTATTATTTTTTTAATATCACATTAAGTATAAATAATTAAGAAATATTAATCTGTCTACAAAATTTGAATTAAGCATTATTTAAAAAAAACTATAACAGTAACAACAAATATAAATATTAAATGTAAAATATATATTCCCTAAATTTTCTTATGCGTTAGAAGTGCGATTATCAGCTGTCAAATCACGCCGCCAAAAGATGTTAGTGAAGGAGAAGACACAGGGATAATATTAATTTTATGAAAATTGTATGTCGGGTGTGGGAATCGAACCCGGGATCTCAAATACCCAGGTTGATTAGATACAACTGAGTCACTTCATTTGGAGTTAAAATAAATCATGTTAGATAGAATTAATATTTGGTGCTATAATTATCATTTATTTTTGTACATTAAAAACGGGGTTAATAGTGGTATTAGTGGCTAATCTGTTTTATGAATGTGTATATTAAAAATTGTCCATTGCACGTTTCTTGTTGAATATTTTAAAAAATTGGCCACGACCCACATTTTGAAAGCCTCTGTTCTATGCTGTAAATATTGTTATATTTAAGTGTAATTACCAGCCGTCAAATCTCGAGCCTAAAAACTATTAGAAGAGAAAGAGCAACAAGAGAAATTTTAATATCATGAAGCGAATCAGTAGAAATCTACTCGTAATTTGGATTCTACATTCCACGCTATGATGCATTGTTACTGAACTATTAATTTATCAAATACTAATTCCTACGTAGGTGATTAATTTAACTATAATTTAAATCTAAGTAGTATAATAAAACAATGAGAACGTTTAGATTAAACGTATATGAACTGTAAACTTACTCGAATATCGTTACCTGGAATACACGGTTACCCAGGACGGTCATTAAATTAAATTATAATATTAATTGTGATACTATCCACGATAAAATTTATTTAACATGCTTAATGAGACTATATGTTCATAGAGTTTAAGTTATTAAGTGCTACGTGGTACTATAATCTGGTTCTGCAATAGGTTTGTGAATTATTCCTGCTACAACTTTAAAGTGATATAAGTTTACGGTTTGAATTTTATGGATATCGTAAAACATATTTGTGGAATACATTTTATATATGACCCCATGCCGTCTTTACATGGCCATATATCTTTCAAGGACGGAAATTTACAAGTTGCACGTGCACCACTTCTTCCAACCCTTGTAATTGACTCCGAGAATCGAGAATTTTATACTAATCTTATTTTTTCTGCAAAATATTCTCTCAAACATGTTTTAGCTCACCATGAATTTAGATTAATCTTGTTCTAGTGTGATAATCGAAATCACTTTCCGAAAACCAAATATATATTCGAGTTTATTTAAACTCTTTTAGTTAAGAACTATGAATGTAATATGTAAAGAATTTTGCATATTATAACAATTATATAAAATAGATGTGCCATAATTATCATCTTTAATTTTTTTACAAGATCTATAGTTTCTTCCCTCAAAAACTATAACAATCTAATAGGTATACACATATAATTGTTATTATTAACGATATTTAAAGATAGAAATAACATTGACGTCATAAATATTACTGTATATTGTTTTTAGCTAATATCAGTTACTATCCAATAATAATATTTTCATAAACTCCTTACATATTTGAAACTAATATCTAGATTTTCAAAAAAGTTTTAGCTAATGCAGAATTTTAAATTAGCTTCTAATTCGATTTTAAAAAGTTAATCGTACTATCCGAAAAAATAAATGGTAAAATAGTGTATTATGTAACAAGTATTATAAACGACTATTTAGTGTGGCTCCCCCTCCACTAACATCTTTGGGGGGCGTGATTTGATGGCTTGTAACCGCACTTTACGCGAAAAAATATATCACTTACCGAGATCTGCTTAGACAGAGTGCCACACCTAGTAATGGGTAAAAGCCATGATGATATATTTATTTATTTAGTTACGAGTGTGTAAAAAGCGAGTACCTAAAGAGTTTATAAAACAAGTAAAATACTATTTTTTTTACGATCGTAAATTAAGACAACAAAAAAATGTAATGTTTTATGAATTATTTAAAAAGTAAGGTTAAATTATTATGACAGATGCCTGAAGCTAACTTCACCTTATGCTTAATATCTCTAGCCGTGACTAAAACATTGAAAGTCACGGCTTGTCAACATGTGATTAAGATGTTATTTAGAGATATGAAACCAGAATGTAATATTACATTTTAATAACGGAAGTAGAAAAATATTATATTAGAGTTTATTTAAACTGTTTTCAAAATATGATTAATTTAGTTTGACTAATCCAAAATTCAGAATTAATTAAAACTCTTTTGAGATTTGGTCTGTAATTGTTTTCAATCTAACAGATACTTGTTTTTTTTTGTTTTGTTTGTCATCAGGAAACAGTAAACAAATATTGTGGTATTATGAATTAAATTGGATTATTTTATGAATATATTACACACAAAAAAATATTTGTGCCTACAGTTCACATAAATGCAAAGCAAGTGGAATTAAAATATAAATATCTGATAAATTAATTAAAGTAAACCATATATAATATAAAATCATTTCGAACTCATATTATTAAAGCATAAGGTGCGATTAATTGTTTAAAAGATTTGAAACAATAGCCCGTGGTGCGTTTGCAGCAAACACCTAAATAGAATTAATTCAAATGAAAATGAGTTAATTCTTTAACATTAAACGATAATTTTCTTTATCACTTGGCCAGGAGTTTATAAAGCTTGCAGCAAAATTAATAAGTTTGTTCAAAGTAAACTTTCTAGTATACAATTAATACACTAAAAGCTCTCCATCTTATTTCCAAGCTTTGATGCTTCTGGGTTCCTGCCATGAAGTCAGAAACATCTTAGTCAAGATTAAACAGACATTTATAAAAGAATTTTAATACCAGTTTTGTTTGTTTTTACTTCGTATGCACGTTTGAATTCAATTAAAACTAGCAAAACAAGTAAACATTTTTAAATTACTGGATGAGGACGATATATAATAATAATAAATTTATTTGTGAAAAGACTAGCTTATACAAAAAGTGGTGCTGTTACAAATTATTTTATACAAATTTTATTTGTATTTCGGGTGTGCATTACATGTTTAGAGCGAATGCTCTTAGTTTAAGCGCTGTGGTAGTGTAGTTGTAGATGTCAAACATCTTCTTGTGTCTTCGAATCTGTACAGATGCATGTGGAACGTGTTGGTGTTTACATTGCTCAGGTATGTTGCCAGGTAAAAAAGTAAAAAATTTGTCAATAAAACTAGCCTCCGTTATCCTCTTCTACATCTGCATTTTTATTATTATTATTAAGGCTGATTATTACTTATTTATTACAAGTATGTAGCTATAAACAATTGTGTGTTGTAAAACATATTTTTATTCTGTTATAGAAAGAAGTAAGGTGGAAAAGTCAGATGCACACAAAAGGTGAGCTCTTCTCGCATCTTGCCAACGACCTGAACAACTTATCCTCACTTCAAGAAACCACTAACAAACTTTCCGTTTTCTAGACGTGTTTTTATGTTCAAAAGTTTCGCTCAATTGAAATTATAAGATTTTTCGAAATATCCACCGGTAATAGCATTTTTAACAAAACTTAATCATTGTACATTGCACATTATTCATACATACTTTTATATATAAATTTATTAATTTTTAAAATACGTAGATTGTTTATAAACCTTTTATAAACATACAACATACTTAATATGACAATGTATTCGTATATATATATATATATATATATATATATATATATATATATATATATATATATATATATATATATATGTATACACATATATAAGGTCAAGAAATCAAGTTTAAACAATATACTTGTAGATAATACCAATTTTTGGAAATTTTAAAATTAATTTTAGCAAATGAGTTGTGTTGATAAAATACTGTGTATACTTTGTTCGTAATAGTATATTAAAGAACGTGTTTTATAAGACATATTTTTTTCGTACAGATCCAAGTTTAGAAAATGAACCGCAGGCGAGATTTCTAAGGGAGAAGTGCGACAAAAGTCACTATATTTTCTATTTTGCAACTTTTATAAGTTAAAATTGAAAAAAAAAATCTGTGATATTTTAAACCGAGTCAATTTAGGGTAATTAGTTCGTAACTTTTATTGACAATTTATGCAATAGTTCAGATTTTGAGGTTATGTTGAAATTTTAATGTTCTCGGCTCGATAGGGTCAGTATGTCATCCGCTACTATCAATCGTCTAAAACAAAATGTTGCGTATCGTAATAAACGCTCTCTCGTCTCTCTCAACTGGGTTTCGTAATGACTTTCTTATGAAAGCAAACAAAAATTTGGTGTTTTTGAAAAGTCATAATTTCACAACGAAATTGAAGAAATAGATATTTGTATTATTTTCTGTTTATCTTCTTATTGAATTAAAATATTTTACTACATAAAAAACATCCATTGAAGATAAAAATTAATTGATAATATTTTGTATAAAATATTATAAAAGCGCAAGGTAAAGGTTAAATACAAGTGACAGCTGACAGCTTATTTAAAATGGCGAATATTTATTATTTCGTCTCTTTGTACTGACGTATGATGTCAAATGTCACCATCTATTTTATTTTGTGATATTTTAGAATTCAAATTTTATATAAATATTCAACTTACTGGTCAAAAATTCTACCTTTTATAAAAAAAATACATAGTATCCTTCAAAGTATCAACTAGGGCCCCATCCATCCATGCTCACTATTCGTACCTTCGCATATATAAAACAAGTCAAACGGGTATTTCAATTTTTTAACAAAAACATAAGCATGGCGGAATATTTTATATAGTGTAGTTCACCCCGTACGTGTTGTCTGTTCATACCGCACCTTCCAACCCCTTTCTACGTACCTACCTTGTGCGTCTTCTTCTTATTGTTCCAATTCGCGGGCACGCGAGATGAAAAACGCTAAAACAATATTGTTGCTCCGCGGCGCTGCGCGGCGTCGCCCACCGCACGACAACATTACTTGGCTAGCTTGTTTGCACCAGGAAAAAAAGTGAAAATAGTCTAAATGTGAAAATGGAAAAACTTGGCGGAACTAGTTTCTGTTTAATAAGCGTGAATAATGAAATACGAACACAACTTGGCTAGCGAAGAAAAGCAGTGGAATTTTTTGAAAAATGTAACTTTTGTTGGCAATTTTGAATTGAAAACCTTAATTTATTTATATAGGAAACACAGCGACGAGAATTCGACATACTTTATTGTCAGTGATAGAATAAATATTGATAAACCATTTATCTATTTTTTATTACTCGTATAGTTCGTAGAACATCAAGGTAAATATAACATTCATATTGATGTTCGTAAATATATAGTAGTCATTTATTTTTTCGTTGAACTATGAATGAGTACAAAAATATGGTCTATTAGGGGAATGACTGGTTGTTGGAATACGTGACTTGATCTCATGTTTGATATAGCTACTCGTAGTTTGATGATTGTTAGATGACATAAAATAATAGCATTATGTAACTAGCATATTGACACCATTACGATAAAATTTAATGTAGATACTATTATACCTATCTCAATTCTTATCAAATTTGAAGAATGAAATTTAATATCTATGGCTGGTAGCACAAGCTCTGTTTTTGGATGTTTTAAGAGCACGGTTTTAAGATGTTAGAGATAGCTAAAAAAACCCAAAAACACTGTTCTTAAAACAAGCAAAAACAGAACTTGTGTTACCAGCCAATGTTTTTAAAATTTGTAATTACTTTGACTATACAATTCATCGAAATATTGACGATTTAGATAGCTCAATTTTACCTAGTTACCATTGTATATTATTGTGTTATTTAATCCAGATTCAGAGTTTACATAACATAACTTATAGCATACAACAATTGAAGGTTTCATAGTTTTAATTATGTATACGTAGATACCAACTTCATGTTATTGTCTTGCTCATATATTCAGTTCTACTTTTCCATGTATCAGATTTTTATTCGACAGTTATTTTGTAGTTTTTGTTAAGTGAATTCACAGCATTGATGCAATATGGTAACGATGACATACGAATGCATCCGAACTGATTACATATCGTAACCATATGAAATGAAATTTGGCTATATTCTATGTTTTGTTAAGTTATGCTATGTTATGTTACGAGTCTTATAAAAACTATTAAACATTATATGACTTTAAACACATTTATATATTCGTTATGTTATGCTATATGTTATGTTGATATGTTAATTCTAAATCCAGTTTAAGCGTGCTTCGCGAAAGACAACCCTTTGCGTATGTGAGTCGTATCTGGATGGATATCAATAAACAAATAAGTAATTTTATTTACCGAAAACTAACAAGAAAATAAACATTTGCCTGACCTTTAAGACTCAGGAAAGCTTTGCTCTGAATGCCTAGGCAGAAAAATACCATATTGCCTGTTTAGGCAAGTAAATAAAGAAACATTAGTGTCTAGTTAATTAACAACATAAAATACTGACTGAATATGTAAGGCAAATATTTGTTTTAATTTAAATTAATTTAAATAAGATATGTATTATTTGTAACACATTAGTAAAGCGTCGTACAGGATTTGTAAGTTGTTTCAGGCCTCGCTTTCGCTCGGCATAAAACTATCTACTCATCCTGTAATTGAACACTTTTCCTTCCGCTCAAAAAAAAATAGAAAAATAGTTTGCCATTTAATATAAGACAGTTGCGGCAAGTAATTTGAGAACCACTGGGCTAACAAAAATTTTGTCGCTCATTAAAGTGTTTTACAAAATATTTATTATTTGTTAAATTAATATCGAGATAGCACTAGTGTGCCACTTAAAATGAACACTTGATGTACTTCTATCACACATATATTTCAACTTTTTTATTACTATACTTTTACGTTCTATTTAATATGAAACTAAACTAAACTAAAAGAGATTTACAATACGTTATAGTTATCTGGAATGTATTATTATTATTATTTATTTTTTTAAATATCTTTTTGTATTTTGCCCTGTAAATGGACCTCTGTTGGGCAATAAATATATTATTATTATTATTATTATTAATTTCGTTGAAAAGAAAGCATAGTAATTAATGTAAAAATCGTAATAAAGTATATTAGTAAGTACACACATACCTACAACTACATGCGTTGGACTGCAGAATGTAATACCTTACTACGAGAGAAGACTTCCTTATACGCATGGCAACTAACTATCAAAGCTTTCGAGAGGAACAAGTAAGGATCAAGAGGGCCGTCGGGCTCAGCACGGACTACGGATACGTAGGCAAAGGCTCGTCTGTTCGTCTACTTCTGCCCGTCAACTAGCAAAGTCGCTTACTGAGATTAAACAATTCGCCTACAGCGAAACGTAAGGTAAAACAATTTCCTACAAATCTACTGTGCTTTGATACACATCAAAAGTAACACACATCGCAACTTTTATCTTTATTGTGCCAATAAATACTTGTTTCTCTTATTTCTCTTTAAGTTGAAATAAAAAGTTTATACATACAATAAGGTGATCATACATCTCGAATTACATCACTGTCTTGTCGTTCAGGTTATCATGAGTCTTTGATTTTCAAGATTTTAAATAATTACAACTAACTTTTATAATGGTCAGTTTTATAAACTTCTTCTTCTGATGGCACTACAGCACAAATCGAACCGAACCGCAGTTTTTACACTGCCGTACTGCCGGTCTTCGTAGTCGAATGCTACATTATTTAAGGCGAATAAGTGACTAGCTTATAGCGCCCGTGTGTGATAAATACATATAACCGTATTTTTATATTTTACGACAAATCACACATTGTCGACAGGCGGATTCGAACTGACGAATCTTGGTTCGGGTGACGTCACAGTATGTTAAGAGATGTGCCTTAACACGCTCGGCCACCGCGCCTGTGTTTTATAAACAAAAAATTTATTTATTTCCAAAGTAAATATAATGTATTCATTCAAATGACAGTCGAAATTTCAACAGTAATTTATATATGCCATAAAATAAATAAAATTGATTCGAATTGATTGCTGATTTAAACACATTTACTATGGAAGTACATTTAGTTTGTTCATTATAAGACGCCATACAAGTAAATATTGCACTCAAGACAAAACTGTTTTTAAGAAAAATAAGTAAAAAGATAGTCGATAGAAAAAATATTTAGTGTAAAGTTATAATAATATATAATAATTACCCTATTATTGTAGAAAAACATCGAGATTTGAGCCCGGTACTATTCATCTCCGATATTTGCTCAAATAAACTACATAGATCTCGGAATGTTCTCCAGATTGAATTATATCCACTATTTCTGTTCTACGCCAAAGACAGCCTCTATCATAAAATATAAATAAATAAATTCTAATATACTACAATCTAACATTGAAATTTTTGTTTAAACTATGGATGGTAGAGAGTAATGTTGCTGACTTTAGTTTGCACAATAATGAGAATTCACATTATTATTGATTATTTGATTGTTAAAATTACAATCTTTCTTTGATGTAATCTTTTATTGTTGTAAAATTTCATTGTTGGGATATTTCACTGTTGTAATGTTTCCATTGTTATGATGTTTCATTGTTGTGATCTTTTATTGTTGTAATTTGTATTTCTTTGTAAAATCTTTAATATTCCTCTTTTTTCTTGGTATTGTGTAATTGATTTTTCTTCTTAAACATTTAATATTACAGAATGGAAATACAATCTACAAAATTTTGTAAAGTCGGCACCTCTAGCCTCGAACAAATGACTCATAATTTGAAGATGTGATATAGTGGTCGTGTGCAGTGATACTTTTATTAGAGACAATATTATAATTAAATAATTTTCACTAAAAATAGGAAGTACAAATGAAATAAATATTTAATTTGTTAAATCCCTAAAAAGGAACATACGAGTAGATACGTTGTTTCATTTCTATTCGCAATTTTGAAATACTAACGCCCTATTTATTTATTTGCAAGGATTTCCAGATTTCAATATATTTACTTTACTTAGAGCCGGAACTACCAATATGATAAATAGGAACAAATTTCATCGAAATTATAGCACAAATGGAAATAATTATACTGAGTACTATTTATTAAAGTGATATTTTTTCAATGGTCCTACCGATAATTATTGGGAATTTTATCTGGGGATAGAAAAACCAGCTCTTATGCCACTTGAAAAGATGTATCGTTTACATTTTATTTTCAATATATCTGATGAAAACAATAACTGTTCGAGTTTCAATAATTATGTAATCGTGTTCCTATTTGGCATAATCTATATTTATGTTTTACAGTATTATAATAAAGAAAAATATAGTGTGACATTTTTGAAATTTATGGTAAGTTTAAAAGACTGGTATGAAAAAATTAATGCAAGAGATATATGTACGTCCAATATGTTTCTGTATCGCTATAAATATAAGCCGAAGTGCACTGGAACATATTAATATTTCAAAGCGTGAACTTTTTGAAAATTTATAGAGTCAACGTGGTCAACTACACTTGAAAATTCATTGCACAGTGAGGGCAAAATTTAATTTACTCATCCTCTTTTTATTGAAAATATAGAGGAACTATCGACACAGCTACTTTTTTATATTATCCCTACATAAATCAAGTTTGAATAGAAAAAGTGGATTATTTTTCGCGCACACAGGAAGTTCCTGAGATAAATCACAAGTAAACAAACGGCGTCGGCGGAATATTAAAAAGCCATAGAAATTTCGAATTTAATTTCAGCTAGTGTAAATTTTTCTGTAAATAATTCAACAGGCAATATGCAAATTCGTTATAATTGTACGTTTCCTTTTGGGATATTCGCGCCTGGTTCGGCCAAGAACTGGCGGCGAGAAAATTAAAACGATTATAATATCCGAGGCGGTGACGGTGGCAGCAGCAGCACTGCATTTACTGCTCTTACTTTCTTGGGGCCCGGGGTTAATAATAATAACCTTTCCATCTCGGTGGCGTTACACGGCCCGTAAGTCACAAACTTTAGGGAATATTAAGTTCGACAAAGTTTAAACAATATCACTTAATGCAGTTTAAATTACAAGGTCCAAAAGATTCAGATAGTTTTCGTATAATGTTCACTTTACGACTAGCTGAGGAAAACATACTGTTTCCGCTATGAAATGGGCAATGCTTCAAGTATGAGACATTAACATGCTCACAAGATTAGCTACAGTTATTGAGCGAGGAAAATTAAATCAAACATTTTTTTTCCAAAAACAACTAACATTGGAAGATAAGTTTATAATAGTATTGCACTGTCTCGGTTATATACAGGTCGAAAATTACTTGTAAATAACTATTGATTGAAATCGGTTGAAAATTAAAGGAGGAGTTTGAGGAATAAAAAAAAGTGACCGACCGAGAATTGAGTGAACGACATACATATGCATTAAATACATCCATATATACCCAAAGTCGACGAACTAAAAATGACTATTATGAATAGAGCTGACACTTTTATGCACTTAAAAATAACAAAATATGCACATAATATGTCGTTGAATTTTAATACACATTAAAAGTCTTTTTTTTACTCACCTCGTATTTTAATTTACTTATCAAATGTACTGACACAGATTTTAATTTAATACAGATTTTCACTTTCAGTATAATACAAATTATTTACTATTAATAAAATAGAATTGGCTGTTACTATGGTTACCATAGGCTCTGCAATAAAATAGTATTTTTTATATAACGAGTAAACTTGTTGCATAATATACAATTATGCACAAAACAATTATTTGTTTAATTAGGCACAAAGTAGAAGATGTACTGCCGCGGTTCTAGTCCAGCAAAGGAAATAAATCTACTTTTGCATTTTTTGCCGATTGTTTCACATTAATATTAATTTTGTAATTATTTTCATACATACATAACATCACGCTATATCCCATGAAATGGGGTAGCACGAACCCGTCAACATTCTCATCCTGACACACGATACTCGTTTCGACCACATTAACACTCCCTCCATACGAACTCTTTCTTTTCTCACAACCAAAATCCATCATCACGCAACAAACATTCATCCATTCGCTCCTGTACACCTGTTTCATAAATCTTCACTTACGCCCACTACTCTAACAACGAATCTATAAGAAATGAAGGCAGCATCGCCTGCGCTTGTTTACAAATACATTTAACACAATTGCAGTTACACACTGCATAATAAAAACTTAAAATGAAGTCAAAAAAGATGAGAAAGGAAGGGAGTATCTCTCTGCGCTTGTTTTTGAAACTGAATTCCACACTATTGCAGTTGGACACTCTATAGTAAAAACAGAAAATGAATCATAAGATAAGAAAGGAAGGGAGCATTATTTTCAACATTTTTAATGTCATAGACAATATGTTACTACACATTTATTAAGCGGTGTTTATGTAAAAACAAATTTCAAGTTTTTAATTTTATAAATGCCATTCTACTTTTTGCAAATGCTGTCAATCACTGCATTTTAATTGAATTTACAATATATTGAAAGTGACGAAGAAATGTTAATACATCTAGACATTCATAGCCAAGTTGTAGCCGATTCTATGAATCTAGCCGAGGTAGTAAATCTATATGTATATGTATAAAAAGTTATATTATGCAAATATAATTATTAATTCAAACATTTATTTACGTTTGTAGAAACTCTATGGTATATGTAATTTGAATAGAGCATGTAATGAGCTTAAGTGGAATCATGTTTAATACAATGTGGTGTTAAAACTTTACATACATCATAACAAATATACAATGAGAAAATTCATTTTCGTTTAAGTTTAGTATACGTGTATGAGAGACGAGTAAACGAATATTAAAGATATATTTATTTTAAAGAAACATCAGGAATTTAATCATTTTTATTTATAAAAAGAACGACTGTAGATGTTCCGTATTTCATTTTTTAAATGTCAACTTTACAAGAATAGAATTATTTTTATAATTACATTGAAAATGAAATGTAGTCAAAATAACATTTATAATTTTAAACTTTTTTGTATACTTTTTTATCTTCAGATCGAGCTCCAGATATTCATATTAATTACATTTTATATTTATAAAATAAAGATTAGGTATATGGGTAGGTATTATATTTTTTTGCAAATATTTAAAATTAAATAATGTTATCAAAATTATTATTTAATGACAAACGATTTTGAATTTAATTAAGCAGTTACTATTTAAAGGTAAGAATTTAAAATACAAACAATTCTTATTATGAATAGTTTCTTTCTAAACAATTAAATTTATTTGAAAAAACTGGATGACGTTTAGAAATTTAAGGTTAGTCTCATTTATTAATAGTCAAGTCAATTTTTTTTGTGTAAAGCAAAAATAAACTAAATTTGCAAAAGTCCAAAGTTAAATTTACATTATAAATTTGGTTAGATTAAAAATTTTATAATAATAAACTTATTATAGTGTCACACTAATCTAATTTATTTAAAAAAATATATATTGACTTGATAATGGAACAAACCATAATTACCGAAACGTTTTTTTCTCAAATAAACTAAGTTGTTTAAAGCCAAGTTACCCAAATATCAGGAATGGTTTGATTTTCCATTCCTGGTGCTAACGTTAAGTGAACTGAACGCATACTCTAAAATCTATTGTCATGTTAAAATATTTATGGCAGGTACCTATGGTACTAACCTAAAATAATTGTCTGCAAACTGCGCTGGACTTCTATATACCCATCGATAAAGATATTCCAAACAAAGAACAAGAAACACGTGTTTATATGTTAGTCAACATTTCAGGTTTACTAGCATACGCTGTTCACGGAGCTGTCAGTCTCAAGTTATCGTGACTATAACCTAACGCTCTCGTTTTAATATGTCTCAATTATTAATCAACCTCAGTAACACATATAATATATAAATAACTACTATTTAATAGTCTTCTTAATAACCGACCATATTACATATATCTAAGAACACAAATAAAAATTAATAGAACACAGCAAAATTTAATTCAACCAATAAATCTTCAATTTATCATTTTGAAAGAAGACTTTTCAATCCCTCCATTCACAGTAATCGATGCTACTGTTAAAAATTCTTGTTTTCAGGCAAATTTGTGCTGTACGTAGATTACAAATATATCTAAGAAAGATGAAAATTGCTTGAAAACTATTGAAAAACAGATAGTGTTTATGGGACCGTAGTTACTCAAGAAAATACTTATTTCTTAGCTTAGTAACGTGTGCACAATACTGACATACATTCCAAATAGAAAATATGATAACATTTTATATCAAGTATAAATGGAATTAGTGTTCTGTTTCCGAATGCATTGATATAATTGGCTGGCCCCGACTCTACAGTTATTACGAGTTCTCTCTTTTATAGGTTAATATTTGTTTGTTTTAAAAATAGTACCAGGTACCTAGATGTTGTTGTAGAGTTCAGAATAATCCAAACTTCTTAAATTAATTGTAATCACAATAAAGGAAAATTTACTTGCAAGTCTGTTCGTGCTGTTTAAAGTTGTGAAATTGGAAACTTGCTCATTGCAACATGTAGAACAAACAATAACTGAAATTTGCGCCCTCTGTGCAATCCTTTTATTCCGCACTTCACAATCTACTTTGCATCCGGTGAATGCAAAGTTAGGTACGATGCAGATGCATTTAATATTGCAGGAAGAATACGTGTCAGAGGCTTTCCTCTGCTTTGTGTGTGCGAATGCGGAGGCCAAATGCAAACTACATTATTAACAAACCACCTCTGTAAAATATTCTGACTTGTTTCGACAGAAGCAAGCGTTGATTTTCATATGCATGCCTCGGACGTATAATATTTATCCACATAAATATACATGTAATTCAAAAATGTAACACACATGCTGTAAATAATAATTTCACTTGTTAATTTTACATTTCTTTGTTATCTTCTCCTTTACGCTTCACCGCTTCACGGAAATATACAAATGTGAAGATATGGAGAATAGTGGAATATAGAATATGATATTGGACATCGTTATTAAAATTCTGTATATAAGCAAGCACGAACTTTATTAATTTCAAATATTATGTTGCGTAATTAAATATGCTAGTAGCAAAATAAAATAACAAAATTACACAGTTCTAATTACGAAGATATTACAATTTTCATTTTAAATATTCTAAGTACTTTGACGAAAGATAACTTGGTAATAGTACAATATTCAACGAGCGTATAAAATGCACGGTTCGTGTAGGCTAGGACTGCAATAATTACATACAAATTAAATTCTTTTTCCACATACATTCAACAAAAACTTGAACTTTTAGATTGAAATTTTAAGAAAATTTCAAATTTTTGAGGTTACATTAACACAATACACTGCGTTACTATAGGAGCCACAATTTAATTGGCTTTAAATCTGCTGAAAAATGTTGCTATTATAATACCCGCAATCTGTTTGGCTTAAAAAAGTGTTGAATAATAATTCATAATTCACTACTTTTTTTCATTATTCTGCATTTTTAAAGAATGAATCTTCTTATCTAATAGAAAAGTACATACAATGAATGTATTACTTAATTAATAGTCGTGGAAAAAACGGTATTTTAAAATAGCTACTAAAATAATTTTTACAGAGATAATAACAACAAAAAATAAGTAACAATTTATCGCATCAAATACAATAATTTCTGTTCACTTGTCAAAAAAAAAACAATAAATACAAACGTGCAATTCATTATGTACTTATTTTCAATGCGAAAAGTGATTGTTTATCATATAGTGTGCGATAAAATGTTTTATTTACAACTATTACATAATACATCCATTATGAACCTAAAGTACATAAAGCTGCTCATATTACACTAGTATAATATGAGAGTTCATATTCTTCGACCTATTTAAAACCAACAGCAATCAAATATTTTCAAATATTTCTAGCACGCAGTTTGTAGTTTGTTGATTCATGATAGATGTAAGCAAGATTATGTTTTCCTTTTTTTATTCCGTGTACTTAAATAGTTATAGATAAAGTAATATTTGAGTAGCACATAATGATTATATTATATCCATACACAACATGAACCGAAGCTCCCGTGCAATATAACTTACATTATATACTCATTAAATAATATGCTATTATCATACGCTTCTAATTACAACAAAGCAAACTCAACTACATAATCTAAAACAATTTACAAAATGAATGTTTTTGGCGTTGGTAATGTAATTAGTAAAATTAACTTTATTACTTGAAGCTCAATCCTAGGAAAAAGTAGTGTATGCAACTCCTTTGCTATAGTTAATGTACTGTTATCATAACAGTAACGCCAAATTTTTATTTATAACTCTGGGGCGGTAATTGACTCATTATATTCTTTGTATCAGTATTATCATGATCTACTTACTATGCTATGAAAAATATCTTGTTATTGTTTCAATTATAATGAATAGTGTATTTCATTTAGTAGTGATATTAGGCGATTATCATCTTGTTTTAGTTGTGCAGTATTGTATATATTATTTAACAACTTAAAAAGTAAGTTTTCTTTAACTTATTGTTAATATCTAATATGAATATAATGATATAAATAGGTTCATTAACAAAAGAGTAGAACTAAATGGTGCCAATAATTTAAAATGCAATTATCGCAAAATTATTATATTATTTGAATTCATAAAAATACTAATAAGCTAATTCTAAATTTTGGTAAACTCAAATTAAGTTTCAAAAACGTGTAAATGTATTGTCAACTATCAGAAAGTTGTTCTGAGAATATAGTTTAGACGAAACCGTATTAGAATTCATATATTTGAATCTTTTTGGAGAATTCGGCAGTAGAATCCTACTAATTGAAGTAAGTAAAGTAAAAAGTATATAAATATGTGTTGGTTAAGTAATTTTGCCGGGTTTTCTGTAAGTATGTAACGGCTGGAAACTCCCATCTCTCGGTGGCCAGTAACCACTTTAGTTCCTCCCAAAACCTTTTACTTTTTATGTGGCGTTAACCGATATACACGGCTGCGCGTGTTCTAACTAGTTCAACTAACTTTTGTTTCAAAGTAGGATAAAAGCACAATGTATGTAGCCATGATGCAGCCTGTGCCTGTATTAAATTGCATCTACCTGCCCATTTTATTTTCATCTAAATATTTTTATTTTTATTGCGCAATTTACGCGTTGTTCTGTACTACATTAACCACAATGAGTAATTTTTATGGATAATGTAATTACAGCTGTAAAAGCTTTTCACACTTTATTAGATACATTTTATTTTGTTGGTAAATATAAAAATATATTATGGTTTAATCAATGACTTAAAAAAAACAAATTAAATTACAGAAAATCAAATGAATTTATAATGAAAATAAATAATTATTATGTTTACTGAATTAAACAATTAATACGCAATAGGTCATTGCATATGAGTAAACAAATACGTCATCATTGTAGCCCTACAAACAAATGAGGTACGTCGTATTATATTAAAAATGTTAAATATATAAACAAAATGAACGAAATAATTTCTTCCCAGCTGACAAAGACTTTATTATTGTGAAAAGCTTTTGAAAATTATTATGCATTTAGTAGAAACTTTAACAGATGAAAAATTAACAATCAATTAAGCTTTAATATCGTGTTTCCGATTAATTTCCGTTGGCGTCCGACATTAAACCTCTATTTTAAGGAAAATTATTTCCTTCTTGTTTGGAACTTTTGATTACATTAAATGTGAATCTTTAATAAAGTTTCTGTAAAGTAAGTAAGTAGATAGTAAATAATACTAAAAAAGTATTTTGTAACTTTTTAGAACTAATATTTAAGCGACAGGAAAAGTTTTAATTGAAACTGCAAAATTAGATGCGGCAATAACGACGCGCTTAAATTTACAATTGCACATAACTTTTATCGTATTTACGTATTAGGTCATTTGTTAATATTTATGTTGCTCTATTAACATATTTTAATTATACATAATATTAAACATCCATAAATTAACTTTAACTCTGTATTTATTAATTGTCACTGTATAATGTAGTTACATTTTATTTTATCATGATCAAAGGAACCAAATACATTTTTGTTGGATAGCTGATATTTCAAATAAAACGTTCGTCTTCTTTGATACTATAACAATAATCATCTTAAACACATATTATTTTGAATCTAATATCTAATTGAGTGCAATTTTATATCTGTCCTCGGATCAAGTCATGTAGAATTGTATTTGTGACAATTGAATCGCTGTTAATTGTTAAAGAAAAATTATGATTTTATTATAATATAGCATATTTTTTTTTTTGTTTTAGGTAATATACAAAATACGTTATCTATTTTTTACAGCAAAATAATTTAAAATTAAATACTAATTTGGCGATTTGTAAATTATTGCTCATATACTGTAGAATTCTATATTGATACTGAATATTGATGTTTTGAACCAATATTTAATATTTTAAATGAAACATATTGTGTTGTACATATTTGCTTATATATTTTAAATTTTTGAAAAATCATGAGCATTCGCCGGGATTTGAACGCAGAACCTTCCACTCGCTAGGTGACTGCTCTACCACTTGAGCTACAAATACTCGGCGAATATTTACTCATGATTTTTCGTGCAATATTTTTAGTTGTTAGAAATTGTAAAGTGACATGGATTGCGTCAATTCGTTACAATCAACAACTGTAGTATGCAATGGCTGATTACCTGGTGAATAAGTATAAGAGTTAATTATTAACAACCCGTCTATCGTTGGGAAGTAATTTAAATTTTTGAAAAATCATGAGCATTCGCTTATAAATATACGGAGTGATCCAGAATGATAGAACCGTGCCTCCTCGTTGTGATTTGTTATGATAGTGACTGATTCGCATTCTAACTTATTTTTTAAATAAATGACAGTTTAATTTAATAAAAATTTATTTAACAAGCAAAAAATCCCTTCTGTAATAGCAGTTCCCCATCGAAAATTTACTATTTTGTTAAATTTTTGCACTTGACGCTTATGAAAATAGTATTTACTTTATTGGTAACCAAGAAAAATTATCACTTATTAATTGAATTAGTGCAAAATGATCAAAATTGCTTTCATTTCATTGGTTCATTTTCAAACAAATTTGTGACCACATATAAGTGATAAATTATCACAGAAGCAATATTATTTTTAAACAATTGGCAAAAATCTGCTACTTTTTTGCCTAGTTAAACAAAATACTATTTATTTAAAATAACCCGATTAGTTACATATTTCATCTTAACAGACAATATTCCACTAAAATTGGTGAAAATTCAAAATAATATAAATGTTCTGAATTTTTAATTAAAATTATCAAATAAAAATGACCCATTTAACCGTCTATCTGTCGTCTCAAATAAAACAGTTAATTGGTACATCGTATATATAAGGTTCAATATTTTATCATTTATCGTAACAAGAAATTGATTTCTTTACATCGATGAAACTTGATCGCAAATTCACCCTATAATTTATTAATTAAGTATGAACATCAGTACCATGAAAAATGTGATAAAATGAAGACATTTCGTTAGGAGAATTTTTTCCGCTGAGATAGGCTAGGGAGGTAAGATAATATAAAGATTGCATGTCTGGATGCGCTGGCGTGGCCAGGGGTCGCGCCCCTGCAGTTTCCTCTTAACAAGTTCCGTGCTCCGTGCAACTCGTGGCGAATGACTCCCCGCCCGCTCTCAATTATTTCATCCCCTTTGTGTGGTGGCACACACCCACACATCTTCCCTCTCACACACACACAACCAACGAGGAAACCGCGAGCGTGAGACACATACTGAACAGCATTCAATTTGAATTCGCCCTTTTTGTTAACGTTGTTATGCTTATGCACGATCTGACGACTGCAGACAGAAGCAACGTAATCGTGGATGTATGCTAAGTTTTAACGCTAAATCGATTGTTACTTTACTTTGTTTACTAAATTAGGGGGATGAATCTAATGTCCATTCGCTGAGTAGTCAAATTATGTTGTTTGTTTGAAGGTTTACTAGGGAATTGTCTGATTGACATACTTGGAACCAGGAATAATGGTGAAATACTACAATATATCAAGGCGTTGCTACACTTTTCATTATACCAGTACAGTCTGTTGTAGGTAGTTAGGACTCGATTTAAAAACACTATTTTAAAATTATAATATGACTATAAAAAAACCTACAACTATGTAATCAAGAACTGCCTTTCAGTTCAATATTTCTATATTTTTTAATAGTTGTTCATTTTTGTTTCCGCTATATATTGTATTTTTGAACAAACTGTTGCATAACCAAATTGATTGCACTTACTTTCCAAGATATATTTTTCAGTGCCCAGATTTTGTACTAGATATTCTAATACTCTCTTCACATTTAAAGTCAACACAAACATGCTGCTTAGATCGCCCATTTTCGTTATCATTTCCAGTTACAATTTGATGCGCAATAATTGAGATATTTTTAATTGTTCGCTGAGAGAAATTCGTAGTCAGTGAATCCACTTTTGTACATACAATTGCAGAATAATGAAATGTTATTGTTAATATATTTATGGTTGTTATTTATCAACATGGTGTATTTTTATGTTATACGGTTACTATACTTTACCTTGTTAATTGATTGTTTGTTAGATAATAAATTATTATTATTATTATATATTATAACAATAAATGACAGTGATTTTCGTAGTTTTCAAATAAAAAAAGTATTTTAATTAGAGATGGGCGAATATCATCCGCGAATAGTCGAATGCCGCGAATATTGACATTATTCGATGTTCGAGATTTTCGAATATTAACGTCAGTATAGCGAACATTCGAATACCTCGAATATCGCGCTATATGTTGACCTCAATTTTTGACTATGTATTTCTTTATCATTTGTACACAAACTTAAAGCTATTACAATACTTTGAAGTTATTAATAACAAAGATATTTTGTTTCAAAACCATGAAGACGTACCATATTTCAAATTTGTTTTTCGCATCATCAGCCTGTACGTTTCACCTTAAATTTGAAGTTTTCGTCTTTTTCTTTTTTGTTTGTACTTTTTGTTTTAATTTTATTTTATCTTAACAATTTCATTCAAATAATGAAAATGACATAATTAAATAATTATTAATAATAAATTTATTAACTTTTAGGAGTATTCGAATATTCGAGTACCTCGAATATTCGAGATCTGATTAATATTCGTATTCGATATTCGAATTCGAGAAATTTGATATTCGCCCATCTCTAATTTTAATTGTTTGTATTACTCTGTCTAACAGGAACTTAAACCGAAATTATAGTAGAGATTCCGGACTCACTAAGCAGCAGTGTGATAGGTGATATACACATATTTTAGCTTGAGTGGATTTCGAATTCGAGATCTTCGGATTCAAATGCCGTAATACTAACCATACCAGCGATCTGCTGAACATATTAATTTTATTTTTTGTTGCATAAGAATGGAGAAAACTTACTATTAGCAGGAACCCGAATAGAAATTTTATGAACCGGAACAAAACAAAGAAAATTTATCACAATTTTAAGTTTCGGTTTGCTATTTTCAAGCCTTGATTGTAATTGTTTAAACGAAGAGTCAAACTACATCTTGATTCTGGACCGGTCTAAAATGAACTACGAAATATTATATACACGATGTTAATAAGGTAATTAGGTCCTCCACTATAGTCACAAACCTGTAAATTTGTCATTTATACTGATACCAAACTTCGTACTAGAGACAATCAAACTTTAAATGTTATTGGTTTTTTAAATATTTGAGTTTTTAATGCCATTAAGTACGCCGTCAGAGTATTGCGATCTTTGTTAACCATCTCTCCTTTACATCTAATCAATTCATAATTCTTTCTACTATTCATGTTTACTGTCTTCGTCAAACTGACAATTAATTTTGATGTTATTATGTTTACGACGTTAAATTTATTGATAACTGTAATTTAAATATATAAATACATATTCTTTACTTAGATAAAATGGTTACTAAATATTGCCAAGCTGGATACTTTGGTTAGGTTTAAACAAATCTGTGAGGGCAAAGTCAAACTAAATGGTATAGATTAGGAAATTGTACCAGTAATAATCAAATATTTGATTAAAATAATCTTACAGTTTATTAATGTTTCTTTCTGAAACTACTAGCAATGCATATTTTTCAATATTTGCCATGAAAGTTATTTAAACTTCATTTATATATATTTTTAAATGATACAGTGGATCATATTTGTTACTACATTTATATGTGACCTTCGCTTTCTGAGTTTCAAGTTTTTTAAGTCTGACACCATAAAGTTTAAAAAAATCATTACGGCTCAATGAATATCAATTAAGACTTTCTGGAACTGTACATTGTTTTCAATTTAGATGAAATTTCATTAAAAGAAATTGAAAAAATAGTGGAGAACGTCATTGACCACTCATGTAGAAATCAATTATTTTAAAAGTTAACTACATAATATAAATTGCCATTTATCTGTCAACCTAAGTAAGTAAAATATTTGTAGATCCCTACAAAATTTTATCATATTTAAAGTGACTATATTATTAAAATAATTAAACCAGCAATATAATTATTATATGAACACTTATGCAGTACGAAAACCTCAAACATAATATTAAAAGCTATAGAATAATTCATATGATAATGTAGGGAACTGCAAAGTTAACTTTGAAAAGTGTAACATTCATAACATTTCGATGTACACATATAGTCATATAAGTTCACATTCAGTCGAGCTATTTTCACCATAATGGTTATATTTTGTTTACCTGTATTTTCGCATTCGAAATAAGTAAAAGTTTTTCTGTCTTATAACTATTTAAATAAATAAATAAAATATACACATTATTTATCCATTTATGAAAGATAAACATTAATATTGCTTTTTGTATCAACTTGAAAAAGTAGTCTAGACACCAACAACAAAAAATACTGCTTTTAGAATCTTCAAAAATGCCACAAGTTTCGTTTTATTTGTCTACATCTTTAAACTTTGAAACTATATAGGTTACAAATTTAAAATGAAGCATACTCTAAAATGTTCTTAATTAAACATCACATGGAAAAAAACAGTTAAATGAGAAACTTAATATTGCTGTTTAACATTTGATTCGATATTTTTCATTTAAGCAATCCAATACATTTAAGTAACAGCTAAACTAATTGTCACAAAAGAATGTAATAAGACAAGTTCATAGTAGTATCATAATTCATTATCTTGAAACAAAATTGTAACCATAAAACAAAGCACTTTTCATCGAACTAGTTTCATAAATTTTTATGGAATAAATTTACGCTTTTATGCTATTGCGCATGCCAGACTCTCAGCGTTAACTATAAGTACTAACCACAACCACATATTGTGAATAAAGTATAAATTTGGAGCTTGAAAACTTTTGAGTTAACTAAAATTAACGCTGGGCAGAACTAAGCCATTTTTGCAGTTGTTAAGGTTTTTTCGCTATTGTGTCAGTGTTAACTATAATTATAACTCGGTTATCATCTCATGGCACTCTCAATATTATTATTATTGACTGATAAACTACTTACTAATTTAGAACCATCGCATATCGACGTAGCCTTGAAAGTTCCACACTATATTAACCGAGCTATACAAACCATAACTACTGATTTTGTATTGTGACTAAAACGATGTATGTATGTAGATTTATTAAAGTTTTATAAAGTTTTTCAGTAACCGATTTTAATTACAAATGAAATAATGAAATCTCAAAGTGACCAGACACCAAATTAGTAGGAAAATGTGAGAATACGTGAACGTGGTTAGCAGCAGGCACCTTCCCCCGCGAATTAGCATTGTGGTGCGTCCATGTTTAGAGTCTTTATTAAATAATGTATCCGGCTAATTCTTCATTATACATTCCAGGCATTCCATCCTTTGTTAGGGCCCATCCTAACCAACACGCCCTTTTAACCCCAGCGAAATCTGTTCTCGGCGACGACGACGGCGGCCGCGTCTCTAAGTCAACAGTTATTACGAATTCAGCGTCCGCGGCGCTCACACAGATGAGTTTACTTGAAAGTAATAAGCGCCTAATTGAAAATGTTCAAAGTGAAATAATTAATTGAGCATCCTCCCGTTCTCCACACGTTTGTTCGTATGTTAATCACAAAGCTTCTACGCTTCTGGTTTCCTAATATTCCTCCTGCTTCGAAGCTCTGATGATGCTATTGCTGGTGATATAGTCAGTCGGACGTGTATGCTGGAAATTCTGGCACGGTGAGGATAATTTTGTATTTGAAATTTCATAACTTCTTCCAACGAAAAGTTACGAATAACATTCAGAGTTGAACATGCAAAAGTGTGTAAGTTCCCATATTTGATTTCAAATTTTGCTTTACGTGAGATATTCGGTGAAAGATACACGTCATATAAACTTTATAACTGACATAAAGTCAGAAATAAATTAAAAATAACCAATGTAAGTTTCTGTAAGAATTTACTAAACTCTTGAATATTTAGCATTGTATATTATCCGACTTCAAACATTTATAAGTTTCATTATTTTGTCTAAAACCGCCACCGGGTTTATGACACAGCAGTAGTATTATTACTTCTTTACTGGTTTATTTATTTTTCATTCCTTTTTATAAATAAAAACGATTCTATCATTGTAAAAGCGGAATTATAGAAGATTCATTGTTCATGGATTCCAGTTTATATTTCAATAAATTCAGACAATCGCGTTACCATGAACTCACATCGTCTGTTTCGAAACAATTAAAGACGTATAAAAGCAGTTATAAAAAGAAATAATTGTAATTATAATGTATGTAATTAGTACAATTCGTCTTCGTTCCTTTAAATAAATTAAACCTTATATATTTTAAGAAAACAAAATAATATACTGTCCTTGTATTTAATTTTATTAGTATTAATTTTATTAAATACATGAAAAACATAAAGTTGTTTTACTTTTAAACAGCAAATTTTGCTGAACAGCAGAATTAAATTGGGTGCGCGGTTTTAGTCTATAGGCATTCCAATAATTAGATTTTCTATATCTTTTATTTAAAACAATATTACCTTCTATACGCTTGAGAAAAGAAAATATACTATATCAAATAGTCAAGAGCTTCAAAAATAATCGAAAATACTGCTGACGGATGAGACGTATTGCCATAGCAACACTTTCGTGACTAAGGATCGAGGGGTGTTTATGAAAATGCATCGAACCAGCAGGCAAAAGAATTATAAGTATCGACTATTTCATGAACATAGTTTGCGTATGTTCGCTGTAATACTTATTTATTTTCCTATATCACGTTAAAAAAGTAAATTTGTTATACTTTACATTGACAATCAGTTCATTAGTGTATGGTTATAATGCTTTATGTAACTTTTTATTTTGTAAGATTGACACTTCTACACTTCCAAATGATAACCTCAAATATTTTAAATTGTTCTTTTATTACAATTTGAAGGAATGATAAATATTTCATAAAGTTATTATTAAGAAAAAACAATAAGGTCAATTTAAAACATTATTACAATTTGTTAAGCTATAACCTAGAAATTTTAATCAACAAAATATCTATATCTTTCGTTTCAAATTTAATAATATAACATATCATTTGCACGAAAATTACTAAATTACTATCTACATACATGAGAAATAATAAAAATACAAATTTGTACAACTGTTTTAGGGGATATTTTTGTATGAAGTTGTTAAATTATCTAATCAAACACAATTCTTTTAGTTTAGAAGTCATTGTTCAGCTCATATTATATTATTACATGTAATTTTCTTTTATTATAATTTTTTTAACTAAAAGTTTTATAACATAACCTAGATAATTATTAATTTAAACTCTAAACTAACTAATATATGTCAAAGCAAATTAATTTCAAATGTCTATTGATATGTCAGTCTTATTATAAATTTTATAATAAAAATGTTGAATTAAAAGTAAATGTGGGAAAAATAATATGAAAAACACGTGTTAAAATAAGTAGTTGTAATATTTATTATATATACTCTTACACTATTCTGTACAAATGGAACTTCATCCCTTATTTGTATGTCGTACCGCTAACCACACCACCGTTACCAAAATAATCATTGTCGTATTTGGTTTCTATAAAAAATAATGCATTTTGATTTGATCAGGGAAATAGTCAAGAAAATTTGAAAATACGATTCCGTATATAGAAAATATAAGAGATCATAGAAATAAATATTTAAATTATAAATGGATTCTAGCACAATAATTATTGTTAATAATATTAAACAACGTATAGTATTAATACCACTCTCAAGATGGTGATTTATCGATATTTTTTCATTCATAAACTTAAAACAAAATTAGTGTGCAATCATGCAAGTAGTTGTTCAAAAAATATGTAGTATTATTTTAGCGAAGTTTATTATTTTTTAGAGTAATAAAAAATATAACGTGCTTGTAAAATAATTGCTTTCTTTTTCTCTGCCATTACACTATATTCTTATTAAAATTTTAATAGAAATACGAAAGAAGTACGTACCATTTCGTTTTGTATTACTAAAAGTAATGCAAAAACGTAGATATGAATAAACGATCTTATTTGCAGTAACAATAATCTTGAAACCTTTCTAAGACGGAAGCTTTTAAAAACAATTTACATTCTAAGTGAAAAAAATTGTCACATTTAAATTTTAATTTAAGTAAACAAAAAGACAACGGCGAAGTTGGCTTAACACGTTTGAGGTTATTAAAATTTCGTATGTATGAATGTATAAATTAAAAGGGCAAATAACATCAACAGCTCGTTGGGCGATAAGAAGTTTAACCCAGGAAATTTCACGAGTGTCCATAAATTATAATTTTTATTACGGAGGTCGCATAAATTAGCGGATAAGACCTCATTCAGTCCTCCGGCATTATACCATGCCTGAAATCAGTTCTCGTTAAACTCCACGGCGCCGGGGTCGATAAAAATGAAAAAATAAACTTATTCTGCCAATCAGTATTTCGATTTTAATTAGTTTCAAACAATAGTTACTTTTAAAACACGCTAATATAAAAAAGATATGGTTTCGTAAACGAAAAAATCTGATGTGGACACCACATGATTTCCTTGTACGCGTATTAAACTATAGATATTTTTTAATTGTACATATTTGATATAAAATCTTTTATTTTTTATTTTTTGTTCTAATCCATAGCAAACTTAATTTAAAAAAACACAAAAAATATATAATATTTAAATTTAGATATCTCGCTTATGCAAAAGGCTAATTTAAAAATTCTTAATATACTAGACGCAGAATTTAATTCTCTAAAACTTTTATTTGCAGCATTTATTTCTAAAATTAAAATAATACCATTTTTTTCATGGAAAAGTGTTAGCAGCTTCATGTAATGTGTTACTTCCGGTTAGTCTATTTTAACCAAAATCTATTATGTTATTTCCATTGATATAGTAGTCTTATATACTAAATTTGGAAAGTTTTAAATTATATTTGAATATAGTTTTTCATGAAAATCTATTATAGGCTTCAAGTAAAGTACCACTTCCGGTAGTTGTATAATGACCAAAAAGAGAAGTGCACAACTAGATGTTATAACAGTCCTAAATATAAAGTTTCAATTTTCTACGGCTTACCGTTTTTGAGTTATGCGAGATACGTACGTACAGACGGCATGACGAAATTAGTCAAAATGGATTCAGGGAGGGCCAAAATGCGTATTTCCGCTGAAATCTGAGAACCGAAAATTTTCGCGATTACAATACTTCCTTTACTTCGTACAAGGAAGTAAAAACAGACCGAAATATGTTTATTATTCTCCCGACTTTATTTTGATGGTGATTTTTCTAGATTTCTAAATTTTGATAAATCTTTAGGCCCGTTTCACTTGAACGATATGTCATCAGACGATTTTTATTGTACGATAAAACAAACATACGGTAAACTTAATTGTCGTTAAACACGAGCGATATTTTATCTTACGATAATTTTTCCGCACGGTCTGCGTTTTGAACCTGCCATTGCATTGAATGCATTTAATTTTATCCGATAAAATATCACTTGAGTGAAACCACCCTACGTTTTAGATCTGATTAAAACAAAAAAATAGTCTCCAAAGTCGGTCAGTCGGTCTGTTTGTCTGTTCGGAAGCAGAACTAGTGATACCACAACTATATTCATAGGTCTTTTAAGTTACATACATACATACATAACATCACGCTATATCCCATTAAATGGGGTAGCACGAACCCGTCAACATTCTCATCCTGACACACGATACTCGTTTCGACCACATTAACACTTCCTCCATACGAACTCTTTCTTTTCTCACAACCAAAATCAATCATCACGCAACAAACATTCATCCATTCGCTCCTGTACACCTGTTTCGTAAATCTTCACTTACGCCCACTTTTCTAACAACGAATCTATAAGAAATGAAGGCAGCATCGCCTGCGCTTGTTTACAAATACAATTAACACAGTTGCAGTTTATTTATTTTATTTATTTATTTATTTTTACGCTGTACAACAGGAATTTAATCCCAATTACAGTACAGTGTTCGCACTCACCGAACCGCAGTGTGATAGTTTATATAATTTTTAGCTTGAGTGCGATTCGAACTCGGGATCTCCGGATTCGAATTCCGTAATGCTATTTACACCACCGTACTGACGAACTGTATAGTAAAAACTGAAAATGAAGTAAAAACAAGATGAGGAAGGAAGGGAGTATCTCTCTGAGCTTGTTTTTGAAACTGAATTCCATACAATTGCAGTTGAATACTCTACAGTAAAAACAGAAAATGAATCAAAAAGATAATAAAGGAAGGGAGCATCTTCCTGCGCTTGTTTTTGAAGGTAAACTCCACACAACTATCTTTTAAGTTATTATGTTATTATGTTTATTTCGTAAACGACAGTGTACTCATATTTGATTTAATACAACTTTGACTTGAAATCTACAGCTACGGAGTTATATGCTAAATAATGTTGAACTCATTATAAATATGAAACAATTGCGTAAAATGAAAACAAGTACGGACAAAATTTACAAGCGGTAAAATTGATTAATAAAATATAACACTTTAGTTGGACTTCTGAATTTTCTTAATAGAAGTAATCAAATGGTGTTTTGAGAAGACAAGGATTGTAAACTTTATTCCGGAATTTGGTGTGCGTTACTCATTCTAAACGGATAAATAATCACGCGGGTTTTACTTGAGACCTGGATAACCGAATAAGGCTTGCCGTTGATTTACGAAACGTGCTGGTGGTCGCTAAACGCTTTACGGACACTTCGTCCGGCGGTGGTGGCGGACACCACGCGCCGCCACGTTCGTCTGTAGCTTTCCGCCCCTTGCACCCCTAGTTCTACCCTGTGGTGTTGCTGATCAACGCCGTTTGTACAACGTGCCGGATTCCCTCTAACCACTTTACACTTGGTTGTATTGAAGCCAACTGCTTTCAGATCTAACTTGCCGCATTCCAAATAATACAGACGACTACACACAAAAACATTGAATCATTTCTATTATCATAAATTTTTTCACACAGAATTATAACCGCACTGAGAAATCAAACTTTATCAATAATTATGAAGTCATTTATAAAGTCGTAATTATAATAAAATATAGTTTTATTTTTATAATAACTGTTTTAATAAACACAAAAAATCCACCATAATACATAATCTGAATTGTTCAATTGAATTGAATATTTAGTAATCACTGTTGATCAATTTAAACGAAATGTTGGTAACATTTGTCAACCAATAGTGCAAAATAAAATTTACTAATGCATTTCTTTTTTTGGCTCAGTCGTATCGAGTCGGCCTGTGGATCTTGAGAACCCTGGTTCGATCTCCACAGCCGACAAACAATTTTCACCAATTTAAAAAATCTACCCCTGTGACTCCTCCACCACTAATATCTTTGGAGGCCGTGATTTGACGGCTGGTAACCGCACTTCACGCGAAAAAATATATCACTTACCGAGATCTGCTTAGGCAGAGTGCCACACCCAGTGATGGGTAAAAGGCGTGATGATATATTTATTTTATTTATTTTATTTCTCAAAATTAACATTACAACTTGTATCCTTAAAATAAATCCAAATGTATGATATTAAATTAGTTATTTAACAAAACAATATATTTTTTTGGTCAATTCTATTTTGGCATCTATGACCTCATTGCAAACGACACTGTGACGTGTATCGTTTGATTTCTCTGCTCGAGTATACCCACTAATAATTTAGAGGCATGTTAATATAATCGATTAGTCTCTAGAACTATAACAAAGTAATTTAATTTTCAACTCCAACTCAGGAAACATGTTTATTTTAAAGTGGTATTTCAGAAGAGCGTTAGTTAGCTTTAAATATTTATTTAGTGAATCTGCTTAAATCTGAATTGATTAAAGACCTCTTTATTTTATAAACAAATTTTAATTTTGCATAATACTTTTTTTTACTTACTAGTAAGCACGAAACCAAACTGCATAGTAAATTCCAAGTCCGTAGAACGAGAGAATTTATCTGAAGTATATTCGGTGAGAGATAACAAGTGTTTTATAGGGCGAATTTTATTTTTATTCTGATTGGCTAACTAAAATTTCAAAATGAAGACATGTTCACATAGTATACAAAATTGTAATAGTGACAAAATTGAACCAATTTTATTGTTTCATATTTTTATAAATATTGATAAACGTTATTTAAAAATTAAATGAATGTATAGAGCACTTAAGAACACGTCAATAAATTGTACGCCATGTCTATTTGAAAAACAATTAGCGCTGTCACAGGCGCAAATATTTTATGCCGGGTAAATATGTCTTCATTTTGACTTTTTTACAGTAATATAATAAATGCAATAAAATGCTATGGAAGTAAATTAACTTTGTCTTTTATAAAACCGGGAATTATTTGTTTAATTGGTTTTAAAATGTTTCAAAAGAATAAATTATAGTACAAAACATTATATAAATTACCGAATTTAAAAATATGCGGCGTTTTCAATACAGGGTGTTTCACAACTTAGAGCAAAAAAATAAAGGGTATATTCTGTACGACGTGCTGATCATGAAACAAAAAGAATTTTTTTTAAATTAGAAAAATTAAGGGTTGTTAACCTAAAACATTTTTTGTAGTACTGCACTGGATTCGCTTTCCTATTAAACACAAACAATGAAGTAGGTATCAACTACGAAAGAATAATTACACAATTCAATTATTAGCAGTTATTTATAATAGAATTTTATTTAATTAATAACTTTAACATAATCACCCACCCAGTGGCAGTGGCAACGAAAAATTTTGGACTGGGAAACATGGAAAATAGTTTTGCGATTTAAAAAAAAATAATTTTTGTTTCATGATCAGCACGTCGTACAGAATATACCCTTTAATTTTTTGCTCTAAGTTGTGAAACACCCTGTATATCGCCACTGTATTTAATTTATTTACTTATAGTATCCAACCCGTTTAATGAATCTGTTTATTTATGTTTTTAATGGGTTGTAAAAATTAAATTTAATTCTGGTCCATTAATCTTTCATTTCATATTACTAAATCCAAATCTATTTATTTGTGATTATTCTCAAAGATCTTTCAAATATCGAAACGTATAAATTGCGTAGCATAAATATGTCGAATTTTCCCGTACATATATTTTACGATTATTACAGGGTGTCTTACCTTATTTGTTGCGTGTGCAGAGATTTTCTTTTGATTATTGTGGAATCCTAAAAAAGGAAGAAAAACAATAATAATTTATTGTCATGTTCAAATGTGCTCTACATTTTCTAACATTACCATTAAATAAAAATAGGTCCTACAGAACATTATTTATATAATTGAAATATTATTTTTAAGGTCGGAGATTAAAATAATATTATGAATTTTATAGCCACGAAAATCGTAAAGACAAAACAAAAGTCGTATAAAAGCCATTAACAAGTATACCATTTTTATTATAGTTGTCTCATCTCTAATTTAATAAGAAAGAAATGAAGATGCATCATGGCAGCAATCGATTTAATGAATTCAGTCGGTTTATAGCGCTCGACAGAATCTTATGCTTCTCTGAACTTCAAAACAATTATCATTTTACGAGACCATAAAATGAAAAATAGCTTCTGAATTAGAAACAGGAAAACTTAATATTATCAGCAACTTGGACAAGTAGCTTGCTTGCGTGACTATTATTTTAATTTAAGTGAAATGCGAAAAAATTATATAATTTATAGGAAATACTAAAACATACTTTTAAATTTAAAGACATCTCCGTAATATTGAAACTGATGTTTCAAGAAAATTTATTTTAAATTACAAAACTTTAAAAAAACATTAACAACACAAATACTTTATAACCAAATATAACTACATAAAAATCACAGATTATATAAATTTAAAATCATAGTAGACACAAAATACGAAGAACTAATATACAGCCTTTCAATTGGACAAAGTAAACATATACCGAAGGATAAGAAAATGGTCACAAATTTTAAATGTTTGTACTATTTGATGGCTAAACTTGGGGCAGTTCACTTGAACTGTACTGATTGATTAGAATTTTTAACAAAAGTAATTATATGTAATAATTATTTAGATAATGGTGCATAAGAAATATATTACTCGTAATTTTATTTATTTCATAAGTAGTAAGATTTAAAAAATATATGTACTCGTATATAAATATATATAATTGTTAGAGACTGTAAAATACCTGAAATCCAAGGATTTTTATAAAAAATAATTATTTTTGTATTAAGTACGCAAAATGAATGCTTTTTATTGCGCATACGTATGTCACTTTTGGTCGAGGCCGCTAGATCGAGACAAAAAAGCCATTCGAACGCACCAAACAGCAAGAATTTCGCCCACGAAATACAAACAACTTTTTTTTGTCGAAATAGAATAATACAATAATTATTGATTTATGTTTTTATTTTAAAATACAAGAAGTAATATTTTTATCACTTCAAATACGTGATGTTGCCAGTTAGGATTAAGCTACTTTGCAGCACTGCAGTTTAATGCACGTGCATGTGATATTTTTTCCGTTGTTGAGTGACAAGTGCAACCTAAAATCATGCTTGTCAATACTGGATATTCAAGTGACAACCGCGAATCATATATGTCACTGATGCTTGTGATTTATAGATTTGGTGTGTGATGAATAAACAAATTGATTCTTCTCTTTTGAAACCTAGTTGCCGGTATGTCACAATTGTATCGGAACTGGGTTTCATTTGTCCTAAAAGTAGATATAGTGGAAAGAGAATAGAAATATATTGATGGGTAATATAGGCTGGTATTTTGAAATGTTTCCTTCAGTGTCAAAAGTTTATAAATAATTGCATTATTATTACCGTTATAGTAGGTAACGGTACTATAATCTGTAATGTAATGTTAGTAAGTAGCTCGAAGTTGCTATGAACATATTTTTTATCTATCTTTTCTTAAAGTCTTTAAGCGTTTAAAACAGGACTGCAGACTGAACCGGAACTTAAACCGAAACCGAACCATCGATTTTTTCTTGATCCGCCAACCAAACCGAATATGTGAACCGGTTTGAACCCTCTGTTTATTTGTTTTTTTTTGTTTGTACTATCTATAAAATTTTCACCAATTTAAATCTACCCCTGTGGCTCCCCCTCCACTAATATCTTTGAGGACTGTGATTTGACGGCTGATAAACGCACTTCGCGCGAAAAAATATATCACTTATCGAGATCTGCTTAGACAGAGTGCCACACTCAGTAATGGGTAAAAGGCGTGATGATATATTTATTTATTTTATTTACAAAATGAAACTAAATTATAAATTTAAAATTGTAAAATAAAAATAATAAATTAACAGCAACATCGAAAATTAGTTCATTAACCGTTCTAAATTTAATTTCTATAAACCCAATCAAAAACCGAACCTATAAAGTATGATGAACCGTGAATCGAAATCGAACCGATTTTTTCAGTGGTTGCAGCCATAGTTTAAACCATTTTGTATTTGAATATATGTATTTATCTACAAAAAACCTATTATTACCTACATTATTATGACACTAGAGTATATAAAAATATCTTTTTAATATACCTACTAATGTAATTTGTTCTAAAACTGGCGAGATAGATGATTTATCTTGCATATTGCGCCAGTTAATAATATGCCGGTATAATTATAAGTGAAGCTCATTCAAATTCAACAGCACAAATAATGAATTTGTAACTCAGTAATAGAGCGCTAACCAATAATTCATACTCGTATTATCTGTTCCAAGTATAAACGGATAATTTTACGCATGGTGTGACACAAACACTACGTTGCGTTTCTAAACAATCAATAGAAACAAAGCTATTGTTCCATTGTGCCTACTTATATTCCCTTGGCACGGTTCTGTTATTATTCGCTTTTCATTTCTTGTTGGAAAATATCATTTCCCCAAAAAACTTTATATTTCCCTTTAGATACCCAATGTATTGTTATTTTGATTAAAATGTCTTATAAAGAATGGAAAAACAACCTACACATATAATTAAAACATATTTTATGACGTCATTGTAAAGTTGATTTGACAATGTGTATCGTAAAACATAAACTATTTAAAAAAAAAAGTTTCATATTTATAAAAATAATAGAAAATTTAGTATTTAGTTTGAAAACAATTTAGAAACGTGTAACAGTATAAGTTCTGTAAATATCAAGGTTTAGTTGTAAAACGAATAGGAAAGTTGCAGCCTTTTCCACGTGTATTACATAGTATTTTTTTTAACATTGAACGTGAAAATTACATTTTTACGTTTGCGATATATGAAATTTAATAATTATTTTATATAAATCAAGAAAGTTGTATTTACAAATGCACATCACGTTTCTTTGGTCACCATATCAAATGACATTTCCTTCACTCAATTTAGTTGTGATAGTAACAGTTTCCCTCACTAGTGAGAATAGTTATTTACGTAAAAATTCAGGAAAGCGTTCAATTACAGGATGAGTAGATAGTTTCACGCCAAGCGATAGCCAGGCTTGAAACAGCTTACGAATCCTGTAAGACGCTTTACTGACGTGTTACGTATAACATTTTACCTGAAACTTATAAACAAATAATATATATTTTAAATTAATTTAAATTAAAAGAAATATTTGACTTACATATTCAGTCAGTATTTGATGTTGCTAAGTAACTAGACACTCACATTTCTTTCAATCTGCCTGGTCAGTATTTCATGTTGCTAAGTAACTAGACACTCACGTTTCTTTTATTACCAGCCTAGGCAGGCAATATGTTATTTTCCTGACTAGGCATGCAAAGCAAAGCTTTCCTGAGTCTTAAAGGTCAGGCAAATGGTCAGTTTCAGGTAAAATTTATTTACTTTCATCACTAGTGCGAGAAACTGTTACTACCACAACTAAATTGAATAAGGGAAGTGGCATTTTTACAAGTAATGTTGAAAAAATAATAATTAGACATTACTTGGACCTAATATTTTTCATATCACTGACCAATAATAAATAACAAACCTTTATAATTTATTTAATTAAAATCTTGTAATAGTTTTTTCAATGTTTAGTGTTTACTAATTTTATTTGATACTGTAATACATCAGACCAGTGGCACGAAAAATTTTTATTTGAAGTAATGTAACAAGTCTAAGTCAGCACAATTAAGACATACATATTAAGTAATTTCAATAACTGGGTCATGGTGTGACATGTAATATATAAACATTATAGTAAAGTGTAATACTTATTTTGCTGACTTAGCATAGATTTTGTTTGATTTATGTTACGCTGTACAAAAGGAATTAATCCCAATTACAGTACAGGGGCCGCACTCACCGAGCCGCAATGTGGTAGTTCATATAATTTTAAGCTTGAGTGAGATTCGAACTCGGGATCTCCGGATTCGAATTCCGTATCGCTATCCACACCACCGTACTGACGGACAATATCTTATTATATTTACGAATTTCGGGAAAATTGTAATCAGTACATTAAATTTTCCAATAATTTTCAAACATTCTGAATAAAACTACGCGTAGAGAAATTATATGAGGATAAAACAAATAAATAAAAACAAATACCATTCGCAAGTCGTAAATTAATATCGTCGGTGAGTTCAGCGTTCCCGCAGTAACAATCCACAATCCAGTGGCGCTCAATAAAGCGACGCGTCGTAATTTCACAAACAGATTAATACATCACGCAGTTTTTTACTGTTTGTGTTAATTCTCGACACCCAGTCCAGTTAATTGGCCGAAGCTATCAATTGAATCGCTTATTAAATCCCCACCGATTGTAGCTCGGCGGGCGCCAACGAATTAGATGCCGTTTGATTTTGCGTTATCACAAAAACGATTATTGCTTTTAGATGATGCGCCGCGTGCTGCCTAATGCACGGGATCGCGGCTTGCTAGACAGAGATGAACGCGTGTTTAATATTGTCGCTTGGCCCGTTATTGAACACTGGCTGATTTTCACGAGTTTCTACCATCAACTATTAGGTCGAATGCATTTGTGATGTTTCCAATACAACTCTCAAATTATTTCTATTCATTATTCATTGAACGCGATATTGATTCCGATCGGATAAAAATAAAAACGCTATCAATGTTCTTTTATTTTCTAGTTAGCAGGACGCTTCATAAATAAGGGTAAGTGGGTTAAAATCTCGCTAATTTTACTTATTCTAACAGTTCGGTATAAAGGCGTAGAAGTTTCATTTTGTCTGTGAGTACCTCAATATTTTATATTAATGTAATTAATTTAAAAGACAGAAAGAATATGAAAAAGGCTAATTTGTATGGTAAAGACTAAAAAAATTCATGCGCAAATTATAAACATTTTAAAAGTGTATATTGTACCTGATTAAGAATCATTCAAAAACTATTTGTATTTGCATGATGATTTATAAAAATATGAGAATATGAAAGCATATTATTTCCACATCAAAACTAATAATATAGTTAATTAATTTTTCCATTAAGTAATGCTTTAACTATACAGGATGTAACATAAGTAAAGAATATTAATATTATCATTTGAAATAATCATTTAATCTGAATAACTAAAAAAAAAAACGTTTCGAGGGTTCATGATTGCGGATATTTTAGCAAGATCAGATATTTTTTATCGATAGTTATTTTTTACAATAAAGGGAGACGACATTTTTTAAAAGGCATGATATGATATTTTTTTATCACATTCGAAACAATAGTTTTTTTCTCTATACAAACATATACAAAATATTAATACTTTATTTAAAAAATAATAATTTAAAATTGTAATTTTATAGATTTTACTGAATATGGATTTTAGTTTCCATTTATAGTAGCTATAAAATAAAAGTTCTTAATAACTGTTTGCGGATTTAATAAAAAAATAATGAATCGTAATCGTAGTATAATTTGTAATAATTAGTGGTGGTTCAAAACAATTCGAAAAATAAAATAATCTGTAAAGTTGTTCATTTAATTAATATTCCTGCTGAAATTTGTTCATTCGGCATTGTAAAAATTGTTCACTTTATTTTAGGATAAGTAGCAAATTTTAATGCTCAAATAAGCTATTATTTTTATTCTTAAAATTCTAAAATGCACGAAACAAATTGCCTGTTGAGTCTCTGATTTCGTCACGAGCAATAAAATATTTCATGAAACGAGAAATACATTTTTACTTCCTTTTCAATAATATTCGCATAGCTTTTCTTTCATGTTAGGTATTATGTAAAAGATAAAAGGATTTAAAAATGTCGGAAAATGAGAAAAAATAATTAAACGACAAAGTAATAAAATAAAAGATAAAGAAGACGCCATGCGCTGCACAAAAACATAAACTTTTATCTAATGAAACGACAAGACAGCAGCCGAGTCCAAAGCGCACAGCAAAAGACGAAACAAGGACACTCAAAGCGAAGCTTTGCCAGTGGCGTGTGTCTGAACGCCATGTCTACTTTGCTCTATTATGTTAATTTTTTAAATATGCTGCTAAATTTACTGATATAAACTTTCCTCTGCATACTATACTTTCATAAAGCTTGAATAAATATTAATCTTTTATATGTTTAATAAAACTTTAACTCAATAAAGCTTTTCTCTATGTATGGACAATAAAGTTCTAATTAGGAACTGTAAGGTAATATTAACTATAAGAGTTCTTTTTTTATAAAACACAAATCAAAATTAAATTATACCTTTTTAAAAATCGTAGTGAGAAGTATTCTTTTTTCTTATATTTTTTAGCCAATCAGAACGCTGCCGGTCCAACGATTGTTTAAGATAAGTTTAATAACCTTAATATTATGTATTAATTAATTAAAATAAAATATAAAATATACATTTCGACTATAAAGATATTTTCTATTAAATTTGAATTTGAAGAAAATTAATAGAAGAATTTTCATTTTATATAACATACAAGTTTCTACTCATTAAAAAAAAATGGTTGCGGTTGACACTGTAAATATTTTGTATAACTTTTGAAAACAAATTATGATCGGTTAAATATCATGTTTCAATTTTTTAGTAGAATTCTATGCCGAGAGTTTTAATTTTATACTGACATGGTCTAATTTGAACCAATTTTTGGTAAACAAATGATAATAGCTTGAATATCATTTTTGACACTTTTACTATAATTCCCTGCCTGATATATTTTGAAAAAAAAAACAATTGGCCAACGCTAAAATGTCATTTTTGACAGTCATGAGGACTCTGATTTTATATGACAATTTTATTTATTTTTGTTCTTTCTAGACAGATTTTCAAATTTATCAAAATGCTACTACTTATAACAAATCAGAGATATCTCTAATATTAATATATTTTTTTAATGGAGCTCAGTGGTATCGAGTCGGCCTGTGGATATTGAGAACCCTGGTTCGATCCCCACAGCCGACAAACAATTTTCACCAAATTAAATCTACCCCTGTGGCTCCTCCTCCAATAACATCTTTGGGGGCCGTGATTTGACGACTGGTAACCGCACTTCACGCGAAGAAATATTTCACTTACCGAGATCTGCTAAAGCAGAGTGCCACACCCAGTAATGGGTAAAAGGCGTGATGATATATTTATTTATATTTTATATCTAATATATTTTTGTTAATTTGTCAGTAAGGTTGTCAAAAATAAATCGGTCTGTAGCGTTTGAAGTGAGACCCTGAGGCCTTCTTTGATTTTCTTATACGTATGTAGGGGTATAATGAGAATCAAAGTTAGGAAGACAACGTCTAAAATATAATGTGTGGATTAACAAAACACAAAGTAATTTGTTCGTGTTAGTAAAGCTAATGTCGTCGGTCGGCGCCGCTGACTCGGCTATCAGAGGTAGAATCATCGTCCGCAGTACACGGGCTCACAGTTAATTGCAATTAGAACACCACACAGCCAGAGAAATAACAAACACGCCGACCGTATTCAATGTGAGGAATCGTATTAAGGGCTTTCCTAATCTATACCCGCACCCTGTCGCCTGCCGCTTTCTGCCTCCGCCACCGTCGCCGTCGCCGCAACGGTGCTGGAAAAGAACGGAGATACACGAACACGCGCGAGCGACGCCGAGCTAATATCACGCAGCTCACGCTACCTATCTAGCATGGAACTAAGCTGTTTAAATAGGGCGAGATAGCGATTTCATGAACGGATTTATAAGGATTAAATTAATCTGTGTGCAGAAGAGTTGGAGGCGTTACTAGAGCGTTCTGCCGTTTTACTCCGCGGTGTGACACGCTGGAATGGCTGATGCTGCTGCTTACCGCTCCTGCCTGGCGACAAGCAGACATCGTTGTTAGTTGCAAACTCGAGAACTACAATCTTACCCTGACTTAAAATCTACACGAGAGTGAAAAATTGATTCTAAATTCTAATTAGTATTTTAAATAAATATTTGACAATTCATATGGGGTATATAAACAATTATGGAAAAATTAGTAGGTAATAAACATTATAATAAGTATTCAAAAGTTTTTATTTTTCCCCAAACAATATTGTTTATATTTTAATGGGGTAGGTGGCTCAGTGGTATCGAGTCGGCCTGTGGATCTTGAGAACCCTGGTTCGATCCCCACAGCCGACAAACAATTTTCACCAATTTAAATTTACCCCTGTGGCTCCATCTCCACTAACATCTTTGAGGGCCGTGATTTCACGGCTGGTAACCGCACTTCACTCGAAAAAATATATCACTTACCGAGATCTGCTTAGGCAGAGTGCCACACCCAGTAATGGGTAAAAGTCGTGATGATATATTTTATTTATACTTGACAATTCATGATATCAAATTGTATTAGGCAGCGGACACATTGTACAATTTAAACCGATTAATTACGACCGAGTAAAAATCAAATTAACACTAGCTATATCAGGGCCGTAACCAGAATTTTACAGCAAACTGAGTTTTTACAAATTTATTGTATTGTGTCGTAGTAGTATCGAGTCCGACTGTTGATTTGAGAACTCGGGTTTAATACACAATTTTACTACACTTATTGTTCATCTCTCCTAATATCTTTGAGGTCCGTAATTTGACGGCTGGAATGCCACACTCAATAAGGGGTAAGAGACGAGATGATATATTAATTTTTTTAAACCAAAAATGTTATACATTTTGTAGGTTTATAAAATATTAAAAGGAAATTCAAATAGTTTGTTAAAACAGAACAAGTAGACTTGCTGCAGCCAAAAGCTCTAGCTTTTACCAGAAATTATAAGTATCTCAGAAGGCTACTTGCTGCTTAAAAGTTTATTCATAAACAGCCAAATTTGGATTTTAGTTATTCTAGGTTTGTATATTCACTATTGTGATTCTTCTAATGATGTAAGTTTAATATAATAAATTTGTATATATTTGTGTTTATCATAAATATAGTTTAACAAAAATTAAATCAACATTATTTTATATTGTTGTATTTTATTATATTCAAATGACTATGAATGAAATACTTCAGTAGACAGCAGTACATCTAGGAGAGACGCAACCTACCCTGGCGCCCTAGCCACGGCCCTGGCATATATTAATGGTCACACTGCATCGACTATGATTGAACGACGTCGATCGCTACCGACTGATTTGATATATCAAACATGTTTGATTTTTGATCGACAGCGCTCTATGTATTTTCGCATACTCAGTCTTGCACTTTCAAAGCAATTAAAAATATTTTTTTATTTATATTTATTCTGATTAAGGGTAGAAAAGTTTTCGTCATATACATTGTTAAATTAAAATAATATACACTGATAATTTTTTATCAGTATTCTATTGTTAAACGAAAAAATGATTACCAAGATACAACAATTGAAACAAACGGATAAATTGCATCTAATTTTAAAATAGATATTTATAGTGATACACATTAAATATATACTTATATATTTCTGTAAACGTGGATTTTTTAACGTAACAATGTAAGATAAAGTGACAAATATGTTTTTTAACTAACACTACAAACCAGTGTCATCATCGAGATCTGCTACGGCAGAGTGCCACACCCAGTAATAGGTTATTTGTTTAAATCTATTAATCTATTCAGTGAAGGTTTCACACAGCTTACATTATTTTGAAAAAAGTGTAAAACTTGCTTTTCACTCAATTTTGGAATAAAAGCTGTTAGAGTAAACATATCAAATCTAATATTTCTGAAATCTTCTGACAAGAATATATTATTAAAGTACAATGAAAAATGTTCTTTGAAACGATGATATACAAGTGCAATTCCTTTATATTCTAATACAATGGATACAAGTTCGCGTTGTAGCCTGAGCTCCAAATCGATTCGAACTTTAATCATTTCTTTATGTTAGATCGCAAGTGATGTGGATAAAAGGAAGCCTGACGTTCTCCACGAAATCTCTTTAAATTGCTCAGGCGATTAATCTTTTTCAGGTATTAATGTTTTACATTTAATAAATTGTGACCGCCCGGAATTATTATTAAAATATTTTAGACGTATCACGCTGCAATAAATCACAATTTTAAAAACGTGAGACGGCAATTAAATTTTTCCACGGCCGGTGCATGCGCCTTAGCACGTCAGGGGAGTATTAACGTACCTACTTTCCACACCGAATTCCTAAAGTTTATTATAAATTCTTAATAAATGTTATACAATGCTAATTGAAAAGATGTTTACAACATTTTTACACTGATATTTTTAATGTTGTTGACATGAAATGAAATGAACCAACGGAATTTATAATTCCGAATCCAAGTGATCTCAATCAATTTTAAACAGGAAGTACTTACTAATAACTAATCGCAAATAGGAAATGCATTATTTTGAATAATAGCATTTAGTGGGTATTTTATGATATTATTTATAATAATGTGATTGTTATGGCAAGGGGGTCTTTGGCACGAAATTCGCTGCTCGAATAGCATAACTCGTACCTTTCAAGAGCAGTGTGGTATTATTTTAAAGTATTAAAGAAGAAGAAGATGAAGTCTGGAGGTGCGGCGCGCATCTCTCGGTTTTTGTTTTGGTTCGGCATGGCCCAGTTCACCGTATTTAGCGTCGAAGCCGAATCACGCACTTTAAACAGAATTAAACACGGGCGACGGGTAAATGCGACCGCAAAGCTCCGTATTTTGATTTTATGGGGCCCACGAAACACAAGCATGAAAATTTCGAGTTCGGCCGCGCGTAATGAAGTTAGTTCAACTTGAAACATTCCTAATGTGGAAGTTACGAGTTGAGAAACGCCACACAATCAATTTAATGTGATTTGTTTTCGTTGCTCGCGGCTTTTTATTCCTGCGGGTGCAGCGCCGCCGCCTCAAGTTGTTAATTACGCCTCACGAGGAGCTGTTCATTACAGCTGGCTCACATAATTCGGGAATTTCGCGCAATATAAATCGCTCGGTGCGCTGGTGCGCTGCCATGGTGCCGTGCGATGCGGTTCTCTGGGCATCGTGATATATTGGAACATCTGCGTGAAGTCGGGCAAAGATCACAGCAGTAGATTTGACTGGAACGCGATAACAATATTTCTCTGGGCCGCGTACCGTGAATCTTATGAAGAGACAGCGAACGGAGATGAACGGATCGGTGTAAATCCCGCCGATGCTGCCACGCCGCCACCACCACCGCAGCCACCGCCGCAGGCGTCGCTCCCTCTACCACTGCGCCGTGTCCACGTCATGCACAATCCACGTTCTTGAATTATAGATACGCATAAACCGCGTTTTACGCAAAGAACTTGTAATTTATATTATCTTCGTACCGTAAAATATATTTAAACTTTTCCTGTCTTCGAATTTTGCAATTACTTAGATAAGATTTTCAAAGTAATAAAAAAATATGATATATCGGAGCTACGAAGAACTAAATATTTAAATATAAAAGTAAAACGAAAATTTAAATTAACATTAGGTGCTTCAGTTTTTTTTATAAATTAATTAT